>JARFIW010000828.1:2815833-5631666 GCA_036346225.1 Platerodrilus igneus
TGTGAGATACATAATTGTGCACCTAGCCGTAAACCTATGGCTATTCTGAAGGAATCATTATCTAAAAGTGTGCCCAGAGTTGAAGCTGGTAGAACATTTAACCACGCTCCGGCATATTTCGAGGCCGCCGCATGAATACGAGCTTTGTCGGATTGAGAAGTTGCTGATTCAAGTAGATTTTTCGAAACGGTGTCTAACAATAATTGGTCCCAGTTCTTTTGGATATTCTTTGGGTGCTCTATTACTGTTTTTTGGGTTCTTTAAAGCCACAATTTTTCTCCTGCTAAATAATACTTGTTATTTAAATTTACATTAAATTTTGACAGAACTTGTTTGATTAAAGGCAGTGATGTATCGAAAGAGGACAGATATGAAGGCAGAGAAAGAGATTTCGATAAACGTATGCCACGTCCGCCTCTATTTACAGGGAGTGTTGCTTGTAGCCATTCTATATCCTTAAATTGGACATTAGTAATTTCTTCCAAACTCCTGCGTAATAGACTATCAAAAGATTCCAATAAATTTTCTTTTAACCATGTGGGATAACATCTTAGGGTATATAATAATTTAGGGATTGCTAGGCAATTTCTTAAGAGAAAAAATGAAATATGAGACGGTAAAGTTAGTTCGCGGAATCTATCTGAGATTAGTTGGAGAGCATTAATTTTATTTTGAAAACAAGCTTCACATGCTTCGGTACAAAGAGGAGTAAGGTCCAATTAAGTTTAGAAGGAATACTTATATTTGGTGCTATGGATTGAAATAGTGTGACTATATTAACGTTAGGAGGAGTGAGAAATAAAAGTTCGCATTTCTTGAAATTTAGTTCTACACCTAGGTTGGAGGAAAGTTCGATTAATTTTATTAGATTATTCAATACGCATTCAGTATCGCCTCCTAGGCAACCGTCGTCTAAATACCAGCAGTTAAATTCAGAATCAATGCTTTTGGTGAGAGCATCGATTACTAGACAGAAAAGGGGTGGACCTAACGGATCACCTTGTTGAACTCCCCTCTCTAAAAGAATTAGTTTAGAGCCAAAGTTGAGGTAGGATGGAGACATGTAGAATTGAGAAATGAATGAATATAGAAGTGGGAAATGTTTGCGGACAAGTTTGAAAATAGTATCTCTGTGTATGCTATTGAAGGCATTGTGAAAATCAATTTTGAGGAGGACTTTGTTGGAATTGGATTCGTTAGAATTAATAAAGGCTTGAGTGCAATGTGAGATTACTTCACACCCGCTTGGTGTTCCGAACCCAAATTGTATAGCTCTGAGAAGGTCTCCTAAAGGGTTGTGTATTTAATTAACACAAATTCCATATAAACCTTACAACATACTCTCTCACACACACACATACACACACACCTACATGCACATACACTCACTAACCAACACTGTCGTTAAAAACAAAATATAAACTTTTATCAAAAATGACATTTTACTTTCACTATTTACATAAATATTTATTCTATAAAGATTTTAACTCCTTCCAAACATTGATGTCAATTTTAACCATCCTCACTGTAAGTTCTTCTTATCTTTGTTAATCATTTGTAAAACGTTAATACAGTTGTAGCCTGTGATCAAGCATAAAAAATATATGCGAAAAATTTAGGCCATAAAAAAGAGTATTTATTTAAATCCAGCAGACCTAAAAACATATATATATATATATATATATATATATATATATATATATATATATATATATATATATATATTTAGGATAATACACATGAAGTTTGTCAAAATTTTTTTTGAGATATAGGCCAATAATAAAACAATCACATGAATATTTTTTAATCAAAATCTTGACGTTTTGGTAGATTTTCCTACAATTGTCAAAAGCTAAAATGGAAAAATCACATGAGTAAAAATACATAATAAGACGCAAATAACTTTCTATGATTTCCTAAATTTGTAAAAATATTAAAGAAAATTTAAAAGATTTACATAATAGTAGGATACATTAGTGTCAGAAGGTCATTGTACTAGTGACGGTTAAAAATGGAAAGAACAAATCTAACGTAATTCGTCAATTTCAAATAATTATGTTGGATTTGTTCTATCCGTTTTTAACCGTCACTAGTACAAGACGTGCCCTTCTAGCACTTTTTAATGTGGTAATTATCCACCTACTTTTATTATGTAAATCTTTTAGTTTTATTTGTGTCATATTATGTATTTTTACTAAAGAGTTTCGTTAATTTTATCTTCTGGTACAGATGTTATTATATCGTCAGCAATTTTTTTAATAAACGGAATTGTAAAATTTAATTTGGGGATAACTTCGTTTAATAAATCCTCCATAACAATTCTGGCAAATATAGGACTTGAATTAAATCCCATTGGACAACCAAAGGTTTGTAGAAAGGATTCATTATTAAAGCTAAAATAACTTGTATTAAAAACTAATTCTATAATGTCTGTAAAAACCGATTTTGGGATAGTACAATTTGTAGCGATTTTATGCAATAATACATGATTATTTGGTAGTGGAAAGTTACGTATAAAGTCAGAGAATTCAAAAGAATGTGAATAAGAATACCACATTATTTTTATTTTTGTTTAAAACTTTATACATCACTTATTTATTTACATTTATGAATTTTATCTATGTCAACGATTCTGATTTAAAACCTCACATTAGTAAGTATTTAATTATTGTATGCTCATTCTAACGTTTCACAATTTTTAGTATTCTTGATAAAGGTTTAAAAATAAAACCGAAAGCTTGGATTATAATAAAGAGTTTTATTAACCAGCAGACCTAAAAGCCTGTTATTATACATATTTTATTTTATGATTTGCAAGGTCGTTACACCATATAATTATATATATATATATATATATATATATATATATATATCCATCTGCATACGCCCTTTAATTTACAAAAATACCTTGTAAGAGACATCATTAATTGTATAATGCTTTCATTTGTGTCTAAAAAAAAATCATAACACAACGAACTATTATAAATAAGTTTTATTATCAATACAAGGCATCCAGTTATGATAAAAATCTTTTGACACTTATCGAATTATAGTGCTTACTTGTATAAACTATGACACTAAATATAACATTTTTCTATCAACTAAACTGTCACAATTGATATCAACAAAAACTACAAAACTAAAAAACAATATAAAATATTAATAAATAGCTTCCAAAATGAATAAAAACAAATTTTTCTTAATCAAATACAATTACAAAATCCCGTAAACCACCGATATTTAAAATACTGCACAAATCACTTTAATCATTTCTAACTAAAGCTCATTATCGCTTACAGACCCATTAGTTGCAGCACCAGAATATTTTTTATAATACCTACGATATTTATCGTCGACCTGTGTTAAGTAAAAGGTTCCACAAAATAAGTCATCTACATTCCCTATCGGTTTATAGGGTACTTTGTTAAAATTTTTTGACGTTAGTTCTATAATTGACGTAAACTTTTCAGGAGAAACTTTTTTTCGTATTTCTAATTGCTTTTTAACATTACTTAAAGTAGACATTAATTTGCTTAATGGTGAATTGTCATTGCAATCTTTTGAAACGGTAATTGAATACATTGTCGCAGCTAATCCTGATCCATAAGAAAAAAGGCCAACCCTGCGACCGGCAAGTTCATCAATACGTTCGTTAATTAAGAGCGAAATTAAACCTCCGTACAATGAAGGTGTATACATATTACCGATTTGGTTTGCAATTAGTAATGAAGGAACTGTCTTTTTTTCAAAAATATTTTTACTAAAGGATACAAAAGCTTTTTCTACATCTTTATCAAAATAACTATCACTTAGTTTAATATTTTTAAAGCTATCTAAAGTGGGATATAAATCGACTAATAAATCGTGTGGTGTACTTAAAAAGTCGTTAAGTACAAGTCGAGCTATCGATTTTTGTACTAACTTACAAAATGGAGTATGAAACACAATATAATCAAGACTATTTAAATTGACCTCTGCGTAAATATCGTGATTTCGAAGTTTTTTCAAATAGAGTTGATAACAATTATCTAATGCTGTTAAATAACATTGTATGGAAAGCTTACCATCTACAACAGGATATTGTGAAGTCAAATCGGGCTTATAAAAATCATACGCATGCTTCATAAAAGTAGCTCGTAATCCTCTATCCAGTACTAAAGGCGCATTCGGTCCAACAAGCATTGCAATAGCCCCAGCACCACCAGTGGGTCTTGCAGGACCCTTTGCATATATAGCTATATCACCACAGACTACAATAGCGTACCGGCCATCCCATGCTGATGATTCCACCCATGAAATTGCATTAAAAAGTGCAGCTGTGCCCCCATAACATGCATTAGTTGTATCAATACCTTCAATGTCAGTAATTCCATAAGGTTCAAATAATTGCATCAAAACAGTCTTCACGCTCTTTGACTTATCGATAATTGTTTCAGTGCCAACTTCTAAGCGACCAATATCTGAGTAACTTATATTGTAATTGTCGATCAATTTCTGTACAACTGTTAAACATAGCGAATTTATATCTTCTCGATCACTACAAAATCCCATTTTAGACTGTCCCAATCCATGGACATATTTTCCAGAACCGACCCCATCAAATTCTTCTAATTCCTTTTGATCTACATACTGTGATGGAAAAACAATTTCCATACCTATAATCCCAACTTTTTCAGGCCAAGATCCCATTGTTGCTGGGTTACTTAACAAAATTTCACTACTAGATTTCTCTTTTCGATAATTGAATGCTTAGCCAATAAAAGAAACGTGATGCAACTAACACATGTACGTGTATAAACATCCGCGATAGAAAATAATCTGAGCTACACATTTATAAATACGAACGCTCGCCAACTCGTCTGCCCCACTTAAATACACCGTTCAACACTTATACACTAAATAGAGAACCTTGACCCTGCATCCTTTTGGGGTTAGAAAAACATCTTAAGCCATGATTAATAATTAACGTTTTAATGAACTTGTATTGGACTAGGGCATTGAAGTCAGCTACAGAACACGTGTATTTTATTTACCTTGTAGCGATTAATGAAGTAGATATGCAAAGAATTTAAATCGGAATGTACAAAAAAGTGGACTTTTTAAAAACAAGAGAAGTGATTCCCATTCCAGTAATCCAATAGTTCACTACAAATAATCGTAACATCGGTTCACATGCGTTGTGTTGTGTAAAAATAGACCAATAGGAAGTGATAGAAATTAGTTCAGAAAGATTTTCGTGTAAAATTAAGAATTCAATAATATTTAAACCGTCGAAATCTATTAGCTTTGCAAAAAATACAAGTTATTCATTAAATATTTCACAATTTTTAAACCGATTTATCGAGACCATTACACGCGTGATAAAATTTCCATTGTGACTAGCTTAAATTAACCATTCGCTAAAAAGAATTTGTATAAATCTTCTTAAATTAAAAGCGAATACAATTCACTTTAAGTTAATTCTTTTCATAAGTCAACAGTTATAAATATTGATATTTTAATAGAAATTTATAATTTATGTTAAATTTTAATCTGTTACTCGAGAGTGAAATGTTTATTTACGGAAATTAAATTCGCTATCGAATGGTATTATAAAGTAAAAGTAATTGCAATAATGTAGCGAAACTTTTTGTATTTTATACTGCTGTCGGTATCCTGCAAAACATCGAACGAACAATTTAAAGTATACTGCATAAAAGTAATGCGCAATTTTGCAATAACAACAAAGTTGATTTAAAAATTAATTTATAAATGTTAAAATTAAAGTTAATTTTAATTTAATACTCTGTATTCGAGGAATTTTAATGCATTAGTCGATTGTTGCAAAAAAAACACCGTTCGTATACCTTTTCCTAGAGGTTTTTCAGCTACGCACCAGGTGTCGATGAGGAAATAAAACATCTTTTAATCGAAATTGAATAAAATGCTAGATAACAGACTGGATTAGTCTTGAAAAATAGAAACATACAAATTATCCTAATAAAATGGCCGAAGTCTACTGTAACAAAAGAATCAGCTAGAAAACAACAATGGGGAATTATGGCATTCCTGGGAATCTGTATAAACCCCTCGGAAAGACGGTAATTACCATAGAGCAACACCTCTAACTCTGGCATTATTAGTACGATTATTTTACAATGAAATTCAATTACCTGTGCTACAAATATGTTTTTAAAGTTCTCTAATCGGTACGTTTATAATTTGTAGTGCAATAAATAATAGGTTTTCTATTATTTAAAAGCTTATCTTATCGAACGGCGGGCATGTAATGGCACATTAACTTTGTTTACCTTGTAGTGTGCTGTTTTTAAATAACTATGTTGTTTTGGACTCGTCAAATTATCATGCAACATAACTCAGTGTTATCAGATAAATTATCATTGCCCTTGGTAAATACATTACAACAAATAACGCAACTATGGGTAATTAAATGGTATTGTATAAAGTGTGCGCTATATGCAACCAACCTTACAGCCATTCTACTATAATCAATTAATGGCGGAAGCATTTTCCGATAGATGTTGCAGTGGTGGTTACTAAGCAACATGTTCATGTCTTTTTTATCGTGTGAAAGGGTATAGCTACAACTGAAACGGTGATTATTTGTAACCACGTAATTAATGAATTATAATATTAATTAAGATTCTATTCTCTAAAATCAAATAAGCTTGAATAAAGGTTTGTATAGTAAGAACCACGAAAGAAGTCCTCTACGTCATAGGTGTCTAACTCAATTCAATACATACGTTTAAAATTATTTAAAAGCTAACTAATATATATGATAAACATAATACGATTTGTACGTGTTTTAATTAAAGACATACGTGAACACATTCATCTGGGAAAACGACAGAGAACAGTATATGTCTGTATGTTTTGAATACTTAACAGGCTATCCTTTGGTAATATGAACGATGCTACATTGACTTAAAATTTTCAACTAAGTTCGTACGAATACAAGTGATGACGCAGACGGCTTCTTTCATGGTTTCGACTATATAGTAGGTTGTCTGGTAACTTAGAAGGAGAGGGGATATTGTATCATCAAGCATGCCGTTGTTATTTAAGGTATTACTAAATTCAAACGCTTTAATTGTATTGATGTTTTGTTATAAATTGTTGTTTTATTGAAAGAGCCTTGTACTTAATGCTGTTACATGCTGAAAATTGGCTATATGTCATTTTTGATTTTAGTTTTAAATATGACTGAAATCGCGCCAATATTTTAAAAAAGGACTTGTCCATTTCCGTAACTTGGGACAGTTGCGTCGGCGCCAGAGAATGCGCAGACGTAGAGTGGGAAGGGAGTGCGCGTTTTCCCACACACGGCATTAACCAACTAGACGTCTAACAGTAAGGTTTATATGTGTCTTTTTTTGTCTTCTCTTTCAGCTAATGTAGGTTTCCTCTGTCATACCTATTATCGTTTCTTACCTGGTTGATCCTTTATCGTACCGCTGCAGAAAGAAGAGGGAAGACAAAAATCTGGTTTCAACGAGGGCGAAAGCCGACTCACGCCCAACTAACGCCGAGATTCACGAAGAAAAGGATGGCTCCTGCCGCAAGAATAACCGCAATGTCGTGAAGAGTTCCACATTTTACGTGAGTATATTTTATCTTTTTTTATAAGGCTCATCTTATATTGCAATAAGTATTTTTGGTATGTAATACAATTTGAGACGCAATTTTGGCGTAATACCTTGTTGCGCAATATTATGTACGTGTTTATTATGTTGCCAATGTCGTAGGGGTTGTTATCAATGACGCCGGGACTTTAACGGTTATACCTTATACTATAATAGTCGCGAGCATTATAACTGGCGCGCCTAACGTTGTGTTGAAATTTGTCCTCACCTCTTGTGTATCTTATAAAGTTTTAGTTTTCAATATATTTGTAGCAATTGGATTTTTCACTCAAAAATAAAAAATTTTAAATTGTTAATACCTTTTAAATAGAAAAGATGTAATTTGGCAACATTGCAATGTGGCAACATATTTTATGTTGGCATGACATCAAATGTAGTTGAAATGACATTGAATACAGCTGATGTGTGAATTTGAGCATCGAGACAGCCATGTTGATTAGTGATTTGTTTAACTTTCATAAACGTTATTTTAAAATTTAATTAATTGGTTTTTCCCTTATAAAATAGTGTGTTTTTGTTCTAAATTCTCTTAAATAATTACCTAATCCAATTTAGAATGAAACTAAAGTGTATACTTTTCAAATGTATTTAGCAAATTCCCTTAACCTTACTTCTATGTGGAAACATATGCTTTTGCATTAAATAATTCGTTTCGTAAGTACCTTTATATAAATAATTAATTAACTTCATGCTGTATTCTTTATTCCGTATGGAAAATTTTCTTTGATATTGTATTAAATTTAATTATATACCTGTTTTTTTGGTTTAACTTATTAAAAGCGTTGTGTAAATGATTCATATATTATCTTAGTCTGACATGATTCTAAAAGTGTTTCCTTAGTAATTTAAATAATCAACTATAAGTTATGAATTCCTCTTTAAGAAAATTTTCCTTTTAAATATAGCTACGCAATTAACTGAGTTTTTAGTATACCTTTTACCTTTTAAAACGCTATAGTGGACTTGATTTCGTTATATCTACTCCCTTAAATATAAAAATAATGAGCTTGGTGATAATGTTTTGCATTTAACTTCATTTACTATCCCCTTTCGTTACGATGGTTGTTGATATACTCTCTCGATATAAAAGGAATATTTTAATAATTTGGAATACTTTTTTTTTCTATACATGTATCGTAGAATATTGCTTTTGTGTAGCGAGTATGATTTTGTTTTGATAGCATATTTTTTAGATATATCGATATTGCAACGCAGCATTTTAAGATCTCTTTGGTCTAGGCGAGATTTTTCGTCGAAGTTGATCGCTCAGCGGTATGTAAGTCTAGACGAGACTCATCAAGGGTTGGTTGCTCAGCATTACATAAGTCTAGACGAGACTCGGGGTAAGTTTGTCACTTTAGCAATTTTCGAATCATTTTTTTAAGAATGATGTTGAAGTTTTTCTTTATTAGTCTAGGTGAAGCTCAAAGGAGGGCTCGGCATCCTAGTAATTATATGCGTTGTAAGACATATCTTTTTGTTCTTCAACAATGTTATCGGTAAATCTACTTTTAATTACTGCTATCACTTCATATATCGATTCAAACCACACTAGGTGGCATAAAATTATCTTAAAAATCGTTTAAGCTTTGCGTACATCTAAAAATTTTCACGTTTCATTTCTTTAACGATTTACCTAATGTTTTTGTCCTTACTATGAATTAGTTAACTTCATTTACTCATTCATTTTCTTATACAGCCCCTACCTTTTACACGTTTAACTTATTTAGCTTAAACTAGCTATCTTTTTGCTACTTGTTGACTTTTCCTTGAATATATTGTTTGTCACATATATGTTTATTGTCTAGGTCCCCCAGTATAACTCTGTCGCTTCAATTAATTAATCTTGGCACCCTTTCTACACCATATTATTTTGTTTTCAGCATTTATCTTACATCGTTTAATTTTGTGGTGATTGTCGTAACTTTGGTTGCAATAACTCATTGAATTTTTATGATTGGTTTTAGCTGATGTTTTGAGTGGATGCTTTTTTCTTTGGGCTCACATAGGAGACGCGGCCTTTGCCATTGTAAGAAATAGTCCATATTCTCAGTTGCAAAAAACTAGGAGTTTCTATTCCATGCGTTTTTCTCCTGAATTATTACAGTCGCCCACTTTATCCTATATCATTACTTGTTTCCTCTTTTACTAAGTCATCATAACATATAAGCATTTTTTTGTTGTTTTTTATTGAAGTTCGTGGTGAGGTACTATCGCTTTTTATTGATATCGTATCAAATTCTCGTTTGTTTTAGCATATTGGGACAGTGTGTCTGTATTTAACTGCTTATAGTTAGGCATTCTTGTGTGTTTAGGGCATTACCGTTTCTAAAAATTACCTTGAAACAGTGGTTTTTGTGTGAAGGTATCTGTAGTGATACTTTTAAGTTGTTGTTTCAACTTTTGTCTGATTTTCTTTTCGTAGTGGATGCACTCGTTAGAGTCTAGAATTTTTTTTAACTTATGTCTTATCTTACCTATATAATGGCTTCAAGGAGCCACTCTATCGTGTATCTTTGGGATGGATGACAAAACGACTTGGTGAGCTGGGGACTTCTACGCTATATCTTTAATGTATGTAGTCGTAGCGTGCCTTAGCGTGCTGGGACGTTTCGGATCCACCTATTGTTATCTACTTTTATCTTAATATCGTTATTTTACCTATTATCTTTGATAATAACTTTATCTTAATATCGTTATCTTACCTATTATCCTAGATAATGACTTGAGCTTAATATCTTTATCTTACCTATTATCTTTGATAATAACTTGAGCTCAATATCTTTATCTTACCTATTATCTTTGATAATAACTTGAGCTAATATCTTTATCTTACCTATTATCTTTGATAATAACTTAAGCTTATTATCGTTATCTTACCTATTATCTTCGATAATAACTTGAGACTTTGTCTTATCTTTTTTATCTTCCTAACGTTTGGTATTTACGATCAGACGTAAGAATTATTATTTGAATATTAAGTGAAGAAGCTAACCTGATGATAGCCATGTAATTTGTTAGGTTAGTAATGTAAGAAATTAGTAAGATGGTACTGTTGGTAAATTTGTTAATTCACAACCATGTCATGAACAAGTTTTGATGTGTATTGTTTATTAAACCAAAGTACCAATACATAAAAATTTGCTAAAGTGCAGAGTAACTTGCTCTTTTGGACATTTTGAAATTTGGGCATTTTCTGGCCAAAGGAAAAACAGTTGAGATGCAATGCTTATGTGCATGTGCACTCAAAAACTGTAATTGTTAAATAATCTCATTAACTTTTTGTTAACCTAAGTCCGCCAGTACAACGAAAAGAATACCCGTAGTTTCTTAGAGGAATAAAGTGTCACTCTTATAACAGTTACTCAAATTCCTACAATTTTAGGTTTAGAACTAATTGGAACATATTTCTACTTACAATTTGTCCTAGCGTTATAAGTAATTTTTTAGAAAGTCAAAATTTGATAGATCTCTTTAAACAATGCTCATTGATTTCAAATCCTACTAGATCAATCATTACAATATGATATTTTCATTCTACCAACTTATTTTAAATTAACGTAAATACAACTTAAACTTTTAACAACCTTTAGTAACAGTAATGTTAGCTTTAGTTATATTATATATGTTAGACGACTTGTCGTATTTGTTCTAGTTTTAGTAGTGTTTCGTGCTCTCCGACAAATTTGTGCTGTCGATTATAACTGCGCTACATTAAAGACTCGTGTGTGAATTTATAAATGTAGTTCATAAACAATGGGGCTACATATTTCATTTCCTGGTAAATCGTAGAACGTGTTATCGGTTGAAAAAAACCAGGTGGCGCCTAAAATAAACATTTTCTAGATTTTAAGTTAGGGTTTATGTAGGTTAGTTAGAATTTAGATTTTAAGCTTTTACCGTGCTAACAGTCATTTTGTTTTTTAAGATTTTTTTTCTTTTATGGCTTTATCGCGATTGTTACATGTCGAAAATCGGCTATGTATCATTTTTGATTTTAGTTTTAAATATGTGACTGAAATCGCGCCAATATTTTAAAAAAAGGACTTGTGCATTTCCGTAACTTAAAACAGTTGCGTCGGCGCCAGGAAATGCGCAGACGTGGAGTGGGAAGTGAGTGCGCGTTTTCCGAATTCCCACACGCCGGCATTCGCCAACTAGACGTCTAACAGTGAGGTTTATCTGTGTCTTTTTGTCTTCTCTTTCAGCTAATGTAGGTTTCCTCTATCGTACCTATTATCGTTCCTTACCTGGATGATCCTTTATCGTACCGCTACAGAAAGAAGAGGGAAGACAGAAAATCTGGTTTCAACGAGGGCGAAGGCCGACCCACGCCTAACTAACGCCGAGATCCACGAAGAAAAGCATGGCTCCTGCTGCAAGAATAACCGCAATGTCGTGAAGAGCTCCACATTTTACGTGAGTACATTTTATCTTTTTTTATAAGGCTCATCTTATATTACAATAAGTATTTTTGGTATGTATTACAATTTGAAACGTAATTCTGGCGTAATACCTTGTTGCGCAATATTATGTAAGTGTTTATTATCTTGCCAACTGTCGTAGTGGCTCTTATCAATTACGCCAGGACTTTAACGGTTATACCTTAGACTATAACAGTCGGTGATTATAACAATGCACGTGTGCGTGCGTGTGTGCGCGCGTGGGTGCGTGTCTAGGTGCGTGTGCGTTTATGTGTCTGTGTGTGCTTGCGTGCGCAAGCGTAGGTGTGTATGAATGTGTGTGAGCGTGCGAGCGCGTGTGTGGGTATCCCAATATTTTTTATATACTTGTTCGTGGTAGCTTTTTCTTCGAGAGGTATTTACTCTTTGAAAAGTATAGAAATATATACAACCCTGCGTATGAGTGAGCGAGAAAAAGCAATGAATAAAGTTAGCATACAATTGGTTATTAAACTCAATTGTAAAAGCAAGTTGTAGTGTCTTAAACATAAAATATTATTGTTTAAAGTCGACAAACCTGAACGCCTAGACCTGTAATAAATGATTTTTGATATAGTCTAAGGTATACCGCTAAAGTCCCGGCGTACATAATATTGCGCAACAAGATATTGCGTCTCAAATTGTTATCACATACCAAAAATATTATCGTGATAACAGAGACGCCTAAGGGAAATAGATAAAATGTACTCACGTAAAATGTGGATCTCTTCACGACCTAGCGGTTATTCTTTCCATTGATCTCGTTGTTAGGAATGGGTAGGGCTTCGCCCTCGTTGATACCAGATTTTCTGTCTTCCCTCTTCTTGTCTGTAGCGGTACGACAGGAATAAGGTGAGGAACGATAATAGGCACGGTAGAGAAAACCTACATTACCTGAAAGAGAAGACAAAGGCACACCACAGATAACCACACTGTTCGATGTCTCGTTCACTAGTCCCCTCGTGTCGTAAAAACACGCACTTCCTTTCGCACTCCACGTCTGCGCATTCTCTGGCGCCGACGCAACTGTCTGAAGTGACGGCAATGCACGCACAAGTCTATTTTTTAAATTATTGGCGCGATTTCAGTCACATATTTAAAACTAAAATCTAAAATGTTTACATAGCCGATTTTCGGCATGTAACATTTTATTATAAAGAAGCTTGGAATATTTTATGAATTTTACGTTTAAGAAAAGCTTGAAATATTTTATGGATTCTACTTTGAAAAGCAGATCGATAAGTTGGGTGTTCAATAGTGCAATATCTAATTATTAGAACGCCGAAATATTCTGGAACTTATTCTAATGGCGTATAAAAACATTGGTTATTTAGTATTTCTGACAGCTGCATTTGAGTATTAGACATAACAGTGTGTTTAGAAGCTCTTTGAAGCGTTATAGACAACGAGAAATGTTCCAGCATACATAGCATCAAAACCAGTTCAGGAAAATCATACTGTGCTATGGATTTATTATGAATTACAATTTTATTGGATGTATGCATAGTTAATTTAACTGTGGCGCATTTTACATCGTTTTTGGGAACATTTTGTTACCGCAAAAATCACTCTAAAGGCTTTTATTTATAGAAGTTTTATCTAGGATCTATGTCCTCAAATACGTTGCTACGTACACCTTCAGCCCAAAAATCATAGAAACACTCAGTGATGTACATCACTCAAAAACCCACAATCCAGAATACAATAATGAAAAATATTTTACGTGGCCAAGGTCTTGCAAATGTTTTTTAATTATTAACATACCATGTTATGCCGACCAAATAGCTGTCCTATTTAAGAGACCATCATTAATTCGTTATGATGGGACATTAAAACGGTGTTAAGTTGTTATGAATCGATTAACTAATTGGTTCTGTGCATTTTTAGAAACTTTGCCTAAAGTGGTTTTTAAGACGTTTACACTTTGACGAATTTATAATAAATGCCCCGTTAAATACATTCTAAAATGGTTCACGACCTTGCTGGATCAAATGAACCCCTATCCGTTCAATGTCGTTTCTTTATTTTTTTTTGACAAGTTAGTCAGGCTCCTTTTTTGGAATTGTGCCCATCCAAAGATTTGATACACAATAGCATTAAACAGTGAGAAATATTTTATCAATTAGAACAAGTAAGGAAGTAGTCGGCGCCACAGAATACGCCAGCAGAATAATGGATTATTGAACTACTGGCTTGGGGAATTACATTTACTTAAGTAAACTTAGAGATATGAATTACATAATTTTTCAGAATACCAAAGGCTTGATTTGAAAAGTATCTTAATATCCGGATTTTTAATATTGTTACAAGACATAAAAACTCAGATAAACGTAATTCATTTTGCACCGATCGCGATAACAACGCCTGCACTCAGAAGGAGAAAAACGTATATAAACAGCTCCGAATCGACTAGAAATTCAATCTTTATCGATTTTTATCCCAGAACCAGTACCTACAAGCACTCTTGTGATTAATACTCAAGAGTCTAGTATTACGCTATGATCAAGCTACGCTAGTTAACCACACCAAATAATTGAACTTTGCATCTCGATTACAGCTCGTCCATAATGGAGAACACTGCAGATTCATAAACGGCCAACACGACTACCCATCACTGCCCCAACTGATACCCAATCGATTGTCTCCTCACCAAAAAGAGATAATTGTCACAGAGGTCGGGAAAATGCTCTAAGACGGTATAACAGAACCTGGCGCCTGAAGCTACAGCTCGCCCATCGCGATGGTTTAGATGAATGCCACTACTGGCATCATCCCCAGAGAAGCAATTCTAAGGTATAAACGACTAAAGTCCGGGAACAAAACCAGAGGCCGCTCCTACACCATGGACCATTTAGGGAAAACAATCCCAACACTTTTCAACACCAGACCAAATGGACGGTACCGTGGCCGATCACCAGGGTCGAAGCGCCAAATACCTATCTGGTTCAGTGTTCTTACAACGAACCAAATAATATCCATATTGACGACAGGAGACCTGCTCCGCACAACTCAGCACCACTCGCTGTCAAACTAACCAAAAAGAATTCTTCAACGGTAAGTTACCAGGCACAAAACCTCTGAAAAATGTAATTCACTTTGCTCCTATCACAATAACCACGCCTACAATCCTAAACAGCATCAAATCGACCAGATATTCAATTCTGGTTGATTTTTATCCAAAATTCTGTACGTACTAGTGTTACAGTGGCGCCCAACGTGGACCCCAACTGTTACACTTAAGGTCTACACTCTAAGGTATAACTTTTAAAGTCCCGGCGGTAATGAATGAGAGCCACTACGTCAGTTGATAACACAAAAGATATTGTTTCCAAAATGTTGCGCAAATAAGGTATTACGTCATTTAAATGTTTTAAATTACTGTATCACATGCAAAAAAGATAAAGGTACTCACGTAAACTGTAGGACTCCTTACAATATTACGGCTGTTTCGGCGGCAGCTGGGCGTCGTTGAGCATTGTGGGCGTGGGTAGTCGTTTTGCCCCCGGTTGAAGTCAGATTAAAATTTGTCTTCTCTTCTGTAGCGGAACACAGGAATAGGGTGAGGGACGATACAGGGCAGAGATAAGGCAAAGGAACCTACAAAATCTGAAAGAGAAGAAAAAACACACAGAAATAACCACTCAGTTCGACGTCTGGCTGACTAGTCTCGACGTGACGGAAATCACCACTCACCTCTCCCTCTGCGCAATCTCGAGCGCCGACGCGACTATCAGAAGGGACGGAAATACACGCACAAGTCTTTTAAATTATTGACGCGAAATCACTTGCAAATTAGAAACTAAAATTAGAAGTATTTACAGGCCGATTTTCGGCATGTAACAATCGCGACAAAGCCATAAAAAAAGAAACTTAAAAAAGAAAATGACTGTTAGCACAGTAACAGCTTAAAATCCATATCCTAACTAACCTACATAAATTCTAACTTAAATCCTACAAAATGTTTATTTTAGTCGCCACCTGGTTTTTTCCGACGATAACACGTCTTCCGGATTACCAGGAAACGGAAGATGTAGCCCCATTGTTTTTGACTACATTTAAAGTGCACACACGAATCTTTAATGTGGCGCAGTTATAATCGACAGCACAAATTTGTCGGGGAGCATGAAACACTACTTAAACTAGAATAAATGCGACAAGTCGCCTAACATATATACTAAACTAAAGCTAACATTACAGTTTTCTAAGTGCAGACGCACATGAGCGTTGCATCTAGACTGTTTCTTCTTTGGCAAGAAAATGCCCAAATTTCAAAATGTTGAAAAAAGTGAGTTACTCTACACTCTAGCAAATTTTTAGGTACTGGTACTCTGGCTTAATAAACAATACACATCAAAACTTGTCCATGACATGGTTGTGAATTAACAAATTTACCAACAGTACCATCTTACCTATTATCTTTGTTAATAACTTTAGCTTAATATCGTTATCTTACCTATTATCTTCGATAATAATCTGAGATTTTCTTTAATCTTTTTATCTTCCTAACGTTTGGTATTTACGATCAGACGTAGGAATTATTTTTGAATATTGAGTGAAAAAGCTAACCTGATGGTAGCCATGTAATTTGTTAGGTTAGTAATGTAAGGAATTAGTAAGATGGTACTTTTGGTAAATTTGTTAATTCACAACCATGTCATGGACAAAGTCTTTTAGCTAAGATAATAAAAAACAATTCCCAGAAATATTTTATTAAAAATTAAATACATTTAAACATTTACAAAGGGCTGCAACAGTATAACATTCTCCTTGGAACAACTTAAATTATTCGAACAGTGGTTTTAACAGTGGTTGCAATGGACCATGTTTACCATCCTCTTTTGCACTAGCAATAGCAAAGTTATCATAATTCTGTATAGGTATTGTAATTTTTTGTTTCGCAGTCTCCATATTGCTTCGAACGTGTGCCTGCTTTTGCTGCTGTTTGCGGTGATAGCTTATCGCCTCTTTCGGTATGTTGTATTTTCTAATGATGGAATAAATACTTGATTTACCTAGTCGAACTTCTTGTATAGCTTTTTCTAAAGCTTCTTTACTGTATCCACTACTTCGTATTCTTATATAATTGCTAACCATGCTAACCAATATTGGTAGGTACACGCTCGAAGCAATATGGAGACTGCGAAACAAAAAATTACAATACCTATACAGAATTATGATAACTTTGCTATTGCTAGTGCAAAAGAGGATGGGCCATTGTTCCCGTCTAACATACGAGCTATATTCGTCAGTCCATCAAACTGCGGGAAAACCAACGCTTTAATATCTCTGATCTTGCACGAGAATGGGCTTAGGTTTCAAAATGTCTATGTATTTTTGAAAAGTTTATATCAACCGAAATACGAATTGTTAAGAAACGTTTTTACACCATTAAAAGAAGAAATTGGTTACCATAAGTTTGAAAATTACGACGCATTGATTGAACCCGAAGATACCAAAAAAGATTCAATTATTGTCTTTGATGATATACCTGCAAACGAGCAAAGCAAGATCACACAATTTTTCTCGTTTGGGAGGCATAAAGCAATAGATTCCTTTTAGTTATGTCAAACGTATGCTAGCGCCTTAAAACATAGACTCCGAGATAACACTAATGTAATCGCATTATGGAAACAGGATGACACAAACCTTCGCCATATCTTTCTTGAGCATATAAGTGGTGACATGGCATATCCAAAATTTAAAGAAATGTGTTTGCAGTGTTGGGGTGGGGGTAAGTCAAAACACAATTTTATAACTATTGTGAAAGATTTTGATATCGATAAAGGACGGTATCGGAAGAATTTCGATGAGTATATAAATATTTGACATTATTCAAAAAAATAGTTAGTTACCATCCAGAGTCTGATGATGGCGGACTTTAAGAATTTTATCGCAAATACACGTAATCTTCAGTTAATTCAAGGTGCTGTACAAAAAAGTTTGTGGCATACAAAAAGGAAGACAGTACATCTCAGCAAAAGTTCAAAGAAGCTAATAAACAGTTGATCGATCCCTTGCAAGTAACCGTTTCCCAGTTGCAAGCAATCCCCGAAAAAATCTCCATATCTACAAGAAAGCACCTATAAAGAAAATTAAGCAACTCGTTCCAGAAGAACCGTTCCATCTTTACTATGCGGACGTGTTAGCTAGAGACGAAGACGAAAATATCGACAAATCAATTTATGGAGTAAAGTATAATGCTGAAATCGATTCATGGAGTTTGTGGAAAAGTGTATTGGAAATTAATCCGCAAAACAGTGACATAACATTAAATAATGTGATATACCCGGGTACGAGAGGTTTAAACAATCTGCTAACCTTTAAAGATATCAGTCCTGAAGATGGGGGTTTCACTTTGCATGAAGATTTACCGAATTACGTGGAAATGATCAAATCAGCATCGATTTTGAGAAGAAAATTTAACCCATTTGCAGTACACGATTTAAGCGGATTCACAACAAAAAACGTGAGAAATATGTACAAAAATATCTCACCGAATTTCGGAGGAATCCCGAAAGAAAACAGCCAAAGAGAAGAAAACAGACTAAGGGGGTGAGTTTAAGCTTTCCTAATAGGTTTTACAAAAGTTTAAATTCGAAGCCTGTGCAATATGTCTACTGGAACAATGTACATGAACTTGTGGATCGGTTGAGATTGTTGAACGCCTCCAACCGCGCTGAAAATACAAGCGAGGAAAACATTAACGAGATGGTATCCATAATAGAAGAGTTGAGAGAAGAAGGTATAATACAGTAAGCTCAGTAAATAATTACGCAGTTTTAAAATGCCCGTCGACCGCTTTGAACGTTCAGAGCGTAAAGATGCAGTGGGCCTCCAGGCCGAGGATTTCTGCTAACTTCGGATGGTGATGGATACGATATGCAGCAAAGAAGATTAGTGAATTCATCAGACCCGAACAAAGATTATGATCTAGTTAATCAGAGAAACACTCTAGTATTCAAGTCTGGAGAAGAAACAATTAGTTTTCGTAAAAGAAGGTTAGTTGATGTTATGGAGCCTAAAGACGATAGTGATTGTGTTTCTAAAAAGTTTGCTGTTAATCTTGTAAATCAAGCCTTTGCAGACTGTCTAAAAAGTATGGAGGATCTTCAGCGTAAATCTGTAGTATACAACGCAAGAAACCACCGTATCATACAGCTTAGTCCTCCGATTGAAAAATCAGATGCAGCAACCAGACAATATATAGACGACAAATGTGATAAAATTAATCCGATGTAAAAGCATTTGTTCAGTTTTTTTATGAATTTGACAAGAGTTTCTGACACAAACTAAAAGGAGCTCGGTCTCGCATTATCATCGATTTACGAGTCGGCACCAGCAGCTATAAAAAACAAATACTACAAACCAAAGCTACAGTTTATGCCGAAGGTGCAACTAGATAATGATAGCTCTATTAGTTTAGCATCAGTGTTAAGCAAAAATGAGTAAAGAAATCATTGCTAAGGAATTATTTAAGCCTACAAAAAAAACTTTCAGCGTCATCGCACAAATCTGAAACATGTGAAACGCGATCTTATCCAGCCGGACTTGTGCGAAATGCAGCCTTACTCTTGTGTGAACAATGAGTACAGATATATTCTAATAGAGATGGACTGTTTCACAAAATATGCTTTAGCAGAGCCTTTAAAAAATAAAACTGGATCAGAAGATACAAATGCTATGAAAAAAATATTGGACAAAATGTTGCATGGAGATTAACGCAAAAATCAATCTACAAACGGATTTTGGGAAAGAGTACTACAATCGCTGGTTCAAAAATCTTATGCAAAAATATATGGTGAACCATTATTCTACATATTCCGCAATCAAAGCTAATATGGCTGAACGCTTGACCAGCACAATCAAAAACAAGATGTATAGAAGATTTTACTTGCAAGGCAGTCATAGATGGTTGAATATTTTGCCTAAGGTTATGGAAGAATACAATAATGCAACACATCAGACTATTAACATGACACCTATGGAAGCTGAAGAATGCCCGTAAAGAATAAAACTTTACACCACTGACAGTGCTTCTAAAAGTCACAAGAAGTTGTATAGGGTTGGAGAAATTGTACGTATATCAAAATATAAAGCAATATTTGACCGAGGATTTCATCCAAACTGGAGTACAGAACTGTTCAAAATTGTTAAAGTACAACAAACGAGACCAATAACCTATCTACTACAAGATTTGAAAGGTCAGCCAATCCTAGGTGCTTTTTACGGTGATGAGATTCAGCTCACAGCAGCATCCGACACGTACCTAGTGGAAAAAGTTTTACGGAAACGGAAGCGCGGACGTGAACTATTAGTATCGTGGTTGGGGGATGGTAAAAGTTGGATTAAAAAAACAGACTTGCTTTAGTATCATCCGACTAAAGTTCTAGACAATTACCTAGTTGAAATAATCATAAAAGGAGCTGGTGGGTGGGGGTAAAAACCCCTAGCTGTATAGATAAAAGAGATTTGCTTTAAAGCCCATTTCCATTTATGATTTGAAGCAAGAAGCATGTGTTTCATGATCGATTTACAAGGATATCAATACAAAACTAGTGACTTCTATTGCAAGGAGAAAACCATTTTGGATATAGTGAATAATGTAATATGGCATGAAATACTGAACATGACGGTTGAATATAACACCCTAAGTGATGATTTCAAAAAGCAAGTTCAATGGTTAAAGAAAAAAATCCATGGACTCTGCTGGGACGAGCAGTCTACGAGTGGGTATACAAATGTGGGTGATTTGATGAAAGAAGTCATACTTCCTGGGGCCACTGTCTATGTTAAAGGAGAACAAAAGAAGCAGCTACTATCGAAATATTTATAAAACAACATTTTAAACATGGAAGGTGTATTATCAGTCCCTAGACTCAAAGAATTAGGAAGATTCGGCGATAGTTGCAACCACTGTTTGAATAATTTAAGTTGTTCCAAGGAGAATGTTATACTGTTGCAGCCCTTTGTTGATGTTTAAATGTATTTAATTTTTAATAAAATATTCGTGGGAAATGTTTTTATTATCTTAGCTAAAAGACTATCTAAAATTTGAAAAAAAAACGTAATATAATATATATGTAAAACAGTGCATTACTTTGAAAAAATTAATAGCAACAAATAAATTAACCAATGTAAAATTTGAAAGAAAACCCAAATAAATTTGCATGCGCTGCATATAAAATATTTAAATAAATAGAACTTGCATCCAATTTAAAATATTTCTAAACGAATCTTAGATGTTTTTAAAATACAATCAGAACAATAGTAAAATACACGATAATTTGTGTTTGCAAATAAATTCGGTTCTGTTTTAATAAAAATAATGCAGGACTTACCTTAAATCTTCAAAAAATTTTAACGAAAATCACTGCACAAACACGAAGACTGTTTAAATTTTAGCGTAACTTTACACAAACTACACGGGATACCGATACAATAAGAATTTGGAAATTAGGCCGGGTTATATACACTTGTCATAATTGCATACTAATTGATCTACTTATATCTATTATGACTAGTCAAAGTACGGTACTTTCCAGTAGCTTGAGTAAATAATAACCCCCAAGCAATTATGCGTCGATTTCTAATGTACGGCATTGAAACATATTTCTTGTATAAAGTCAAAAACGCGCAGTCAATAATATAATTAATAGAAAGTTCATTGAAATGAAATTATACACCACCTTCACATGTAATTTGGGCGATGATGACGTTAAACTCAACCTTCCCATTTATATATTAA
The DNA here is from genome assembly GCA_036346225.1 of Platerodrilus igneus. NCBI lineage: Eukaryota > Metazoa > Arthropoda > Insecta > Coleoptera > Lycidae > Platerodrilus > Platerodrilus igneus. Next base: position 2,837,667 of record JARFIW010000828.1, read on the forward strand.
AAACACATTGCATTGGAATATTTTACATTATTCTGAAAACAGAACATTACTGTTTGAAAATATTTTTAAATATCAAACACTTATGGGTTATAAAGGGTTCATTTCTATAATTCCGAACCGCGCAATACTTTTATACAAATTTTAATAAGTTTGATATTAGGTATAAGGGCATAATTCTCCCGAGGGTGATCCTATTTAAAATCTATTTACAGATTTGGGTTCCCTAGAAGCATCTAATATTAATTGATACCAAACAAGGCAGATTTATCTTAAAAGAAACAAAAAAATATTCTTTTGTGTTCGCTAGAGGGTGTGTAAAACGCTAAGGAGTGGTTCGATTTTAAATCTGTCTGCAGATTCGGATTCTGCATAAAATTCTACACTAATTTGATGTAGCGCATGGCTAAAAAATTTATAAGGGCGGTCAGAAGTCGCTGCTGGTAAAAAATCTTAAAATGAGGGTAGCTCCCTGTGGGATGATGCAATCTGTAAAATTCCTAGAAATTCATATAGCTGAGAAAAATCTAATATTAAATGATACCAAACAAGGTACATTTATCTTGTGGGTGGAAATGTTGAGAAAGATTTATCTCGCAGAGGGTATGTGTGTAAAAAGGTAAGGTGTGGTAGGATTTTAAATCCGTTTACAGATTCAGATTCTGCGTAAAATTCTAGTCAAATTCGATGTATCGCATGGCTAAAAAAGTTATAAGGATGGTCAGAAATCGCTGCTGGTACAAAATCTTTAAATCAGGGTAGCTTCCTGGGGGTGATGCTATCTAAAAAATTCCTAGAAATTCAGGTAGCTGAGAAGAATCTAATATTAATTGACACCCAACAAGATACATTTATCTCGAAAGATGAAATGGCTAGCCGAAGAAAACTATTTGATCCAGAATGTGTGGTGAAATGAGGGATTCTGGAGGAAATGAGGTCCCAGGATCCCAAAAACCCTCTACTTAAGAAGCCAAATAACGCAAGATGGGAAAAGCACAAAAGATATAAAACAAAGATTAGCACAGGATCGTGCTAAATTTAACAAGAAAAGGCAACTTCTGTGTTCAAAGACAATAAACATAGAAACAAGGAAAAGATTGCGTAAAACATATGTGTGGAGCACAGCACTGTCCTGCTGTGAGGCCTGGACAGTAGGAGAAGCGGACAAGAAAAAGGTAGAAAGAAGCCTTTGAAATGTGATGCTTCACTTTCAGTAGAAGCTAAAAATACTCGAGGACGATCCTTAATATTTGGTCTATATGAAGGTTTGCTTGCGATGTTAGTAGTGTTGGGAACACTAGCCAGCGAATTATTTTCTAATACACGACATCTGTCTGTTAAAAATTGTTTCATATCTTTAAAAATAGGAAATTCCACATTTGTGAATTTTATTTCAAAAGCCTTGCGAGTAGAATTGTCTATTCTTTGCATCAACCAATTAAAAAGTGTGAATTCTCAAAGATCTATGTCTTGGTACTGCAAAAGTGCAGTTAAGTTTTCCTTGAAAGTGTATAATAAATTTCGTAATGATTGAACTGAATCATTGTCGCATTTTGGTGCGCTAAAAATTGATTGCCAATACATGGTAGAAGTCAAAGGCAAGTGCTCGACAATAGACAAAGGCTCTTTTGAAAGAGATGAGATCAAATATTGCCATTTAGCCATGGGCGATAAACTGTCATTATTGTGTATGAGAGCATTAAATAAATCTATATAGTTAGGCCACTCGTTAAGCTCACCTGCAAAACGAGCCAATTCAATTTTTGGTAACCTTACATTATTGCTAGGAGTTGGCACTTACAACGCTATTGATTCAACTGAATTGAGACGTGACATTGTCACTTGCGTTTCCACAATCTGAGTCTGGACTGGACTTTGCAAATCTTGATTCTGCGGAACATTACTGATGCTCATGTGAACAGCCTCTAATTGGCAAAATAAATCGATTTCAATTATATAATTACAAAAGTCCGTCCCATTCTCAGATGATTCATCAACTAAAGTGTTGCAGTTAACTGACTGAAATTCGTCATATAATTTTGATGCAATTTTAAACGCGGCGGTGAACTTGAGCCGATTCCGTAATTCATCAATATTGTTAGATAAGGCTTCAAAAGCTTTCAAACGTGCAATGGTCTGTTTGGCCACGACTACCGATTTTTTTAATGCATAGCTCATTTTTGTTGAAACAATACTACGCGTAAAGTGTAAAATAATAATTATTTTAATGCAAGTTCCACAAAAATGAACCAAAGATGCAATGCGTGTGTTGGAGTGGAATAAATAAACTTCACTCCTGAGCTTTTATAAAATCTTTGCTCTTAAAATTTCGAAGTTGTAAGATGCGGAGTTTTTATAAAATGAACACATTATGCAAAGGCACTTGCAAATAGCAAACACGATTTACTACATGTAAATTTGAGAATCGGCAAATAAAAATATTGTTTTCCCTAACTGTAAATATCAGGTACAAGGAATGCGTTTTTTCATGAATCATACACGCAAGGGATGAACAAGTATTGAAAACCAGTTATTTTACCCTATTTTGCGAAAATACGAATGCGGAATTGTATAGATTCACTTTGTAATCTTAATAAACTCAATTGTATACTAACTTAATTAGTTAATGAACTGTAATTAAAACATAAAGCTGAATCTGATTGAAGGACAGCAATGAATTGAATGCGGATTAAGTAAGGAGCTTATTGAGGGTTGCTAATGGATGTTTGATTAATAAAGGACCACCAAATATGACTTTGGATGCAATTAATAATTTAAATGTTGTATGTAAATGATTGTGCACACACTGCTGCCAAGCAAAAACTTGTTGCTACTCAAAAATGCACATGTTAACTTGACGACAGCTACATGAACAGTCACTTGCATGATGAAATGATGCATGCAAAAACGAGTTACTATTACACACACGCCACTGTGGTTCCTTATTGTTGAATGATAGCTTAGGTAAAGGGTTTAAGGACGAAGCATCTCATTAAAAGATGCAAGATAGCCACCAATGAACAGCAAGTTGTTGATGTAGCCAATATTTGCAATTATTGTAGTAAAAAGGTTTCAAATAAGTGTGTGGAGTGTATGAAATGTAAAGTTCATGTGCATCCGTCATGTGGAGAAAGATATGGGGTGTTTTTGAGTGCTTCTGGCAAAAATATGGACTATCTGTGCAATAGATGCTATAAGGGTTATAAACATGGCAGCTTAAATGAGAATGATCAATCACTTATGGTTACCTGTGCTAACACTACTTCTAGCAGTGATTGTGGCCCGAAGTATGAGGCTAATACTGTGGTGAACTTCCTTAAAAGTAACCTATTCAAGGAGTTGATTAACTCTAATCACTCAGAACACTGAACCACTTTTAGCTGAACTCCTGGACTTAAGAACTGAGGTTGATAACCTCAAGCAAAGTAATATTGATCTTGTGAAGCTCTTTACCAAGGATTATAATTTAACAAATATTCATCAAAGTTTGAATTGTGAAAGAACATCTGGGATTAATAACTTTGATAACATTCCTAATACAAATGTTTTGAATCAAGAATTATCTACAAACATATGTGTTAGGAGAAACATTAATTTCATTGATCCTGTTGTTGCAAGTTGTTCTAATCAGTTATCAAATATGGTGTCTTCTGATAATTAATCAATTATTGCCTCTGATCATCAGCTTCCTGAGCAGGTTGTTAATCACTCCTCTGCATCCAAGGCTCCCTATGCAGAAATTGTGAAGAATAACGTACAATACGAACTTGCTAATAATCAATTAAGCAAAGGTAATGATGGTTTTACAACCGTTTTTAACAAGAAAAAGAATAATAAAAAACCTATATGCGGCACCGGTATTAGTAGTAATTTCTCGTCTAAATTGACTGCAGTTGAAAAGAAAGTTTGGTTCTTTGTTGGACGTATTAAGTCTGGGACCAAAAGTGAAACCGTTTCGGACCACTTACGGGGAATCATTCCAAATAAAGAGTTTTTTGTGATAGTCTGGAAACACGGGGTGTGTATGCATGTTTTTGTATAGGAGTTCATGTTGATGACAAAGCCATTGTTGAGAATCCTACTAACTGGCCTAGTGGCACTGAAATTCGGCCATATATTTTTCGTAAAAAATCGGCCCCGGAAAACAATTCTTGACACTAAGATTAGTAGGCAAATTTTAAATGTGAACCAGTTTGGCAAATCTAGTATTCACTTCTATTATCAAAATGTGAGGGGTCTTCGTACGAAGACTATCACGACATTACTAAATATTAGTTCAGCTAACTTTGATTGCATAGTTTTTACTGAGACTTGGTTATCCAATGACATTTCTAATGGTGAAGTTATTCCTAAGAATTTTAATGTATTTCGATGCGACCGCAAGTGTGAACTGCTAAACAAACAAAGAGGAGGAGGGGTAGTTATTGCCATTAAATCACACATTAAGTCTAATTTACTACCCAGGTCAGGGTCTCATTATTTTGAGAATATTTGGATCAAAATTTTTTACGGTCATACTACCTTATTAATAGGAGTGGTGTATTTTCCTCCTAAATCGTCTCATGAGCTGTACTAAGTATTTGTTGATAAAGTGGATTATTTAAGAACCAGCAATAATACAGCTAAAATTTTAATTTTTGGGGACTTCAATGTTCCTGAAATTACATGGGTTGATATTGATGGCTATTTTCTACCTACTAAACTCACATCTTTGGTCAGTGAAGTTTTAATAAGTGGTATGCAGCTTACTGTCTTAAATCAGATTAACAGAATAGCTAATAATCAGGGTAAACACTTAGACTTACTTTTTTCTGATTTAGAATTGCTTGAAGTCATTAGATCCCAGAATATTCTGGTCAAAGAAGATGGATATCACCCGGCTTTGGAATTAGTTTTACTTTTAAAAGTACCTGCAAGTATGCCATCTAACAATAAATCTGTGGTATTTCAGTTTAGAAAGACATCTTACGATGATATTATTAGATTTTTTCAGGAAGTTGACTGGAATTTTGTCCATACTGATCACAATATTAATATTATCGTCAACGAGTTCTACGAACGAATTAATCTTGCTATTAATCTTATTATTCCTAAAAAATATTCCAAACCTAGGAAATTTCATACATGGTACAATGAGAAACTAATTAAGCTAATTAAATTAAAAAATAAATTGCACAGTAAATTCAAGAAATCTAAGTCAGTGGAGGAATACAATGACTACTCAAATTTGCGTCGGCTAAGCAAAAATGAAATGAACATATGCTATAATCTTTTCATCAGGAACTTTGAAACTGAAATTAAAACAAATACTAAGAGCTTTTGGGCATACATTAATTCTGTTAGGAAAGAAGTGGGTATTTCTATTAGGATGAATTACGGTGGTAATTTGCTATCCTCATCCCAAGAAATAGTTGATGCTTTCGCTGATCACTTCAGTTCTTGTTATCTAGCAAATCTGGATGCCAATAGAGGCTTATGCAACTTTTCTGATGTGTGTGTTTCATCTGCCGGCTTGTTCAGTCATACATTCACAGCCAATGAAATCATAGATAAGTTAACTAGTCTAGATATTAACAAAGGGGCTGGTCCTGATGGTATACCTCCAATATTTTGGAAACAATGCTGTATGATACTTGCTGAACCGTTACAAGTTATATTTCAAAAATCATTTGATTCCGGTGTATTTCCGGAAGGGTGGAAGAAATCCTCCCTTTATCCTGTGTACAAAAATGAAGATAAAAATGTTGTAGAAAACTAGAGGAATCTCGCTACTCTCCAATGTAGCTAAAATTTTTGAATCGGTAGTTTGTGATGACTTATTTAACACATTTAAACATGCCTTGGTGAAGCAACAGCATGGATTTTCAAAGGCCGATCAACATGCACTAATCTTGCTGTTTACCAGGATTTTCTAGTTAATGCACTTGAAGATGGCAACCAAGTTGATGTGATATATACTGATATATCTAAAGCATTTGATAGGGTGTGCCATAATTTGTTGGTGGAGAAGCTGTATGCTTTGGGAATTCAAGGTGTTTACCTAAAGTGGATTTCTTCCTTTGTCTGGCAGATCTCAATATGTACATATTAGAGGTGTTAAATCTAAAGTGATTACAGTGACCTCGGGAGTGCCACAGGGGTCTCACCTTGGCCCTATATTATTTCTGTTTTTCATAAACGATGTCGTTTCTGTGTTCACATCTACTCAGTGCTTACTTTATGCGGATGACCTCAAGCTTTTTACTTATACTAATTCTTACACAGATTGTTTACGTATTCAGCATGACCTTGATAATTTAGTTTCTTATTGTGAACGTAATTTACTAAGTCTTAATGTTGCCAAGTGTAAATCAATTAGTTTTTACAGATGTAAGAATCCGATCAGATTCATCTATCATATCAACAGTATTCCTCTGGAATTTGTCAACAGTATTTCTGACCTAGGTGTTGTATTTGATCGAATTGTCTTTTTCTGATCATATAGACCATATACTGTTTAAATCATTCAGAATGTTAGGTTCCATCAAAAGAAACAGCATAGATCTATTTGATATATGTTCTTTGAAGTTTTAAGTATTCTAGAATATAATTCTCTTATCTGGTCGCCTTATTACAAATGTCACAGATAGATTAGAGCATGTACAAGATAAATGTATTAAGTATCTACTGTGGAAACTTAAGTTTCCTTATGACAACCTTGACCATGTAATTAGAAGAAAGTTAGTAGGAATGCTAAGCTTAGAACAGAGACTTAGAAATAATATGGCTTTCTTTATGTATAAGCTTTGGAATAACATGGTTGATAGTGTAGACTTATTGAACATGATTGGTCTAAGGATAACTCGTAAGAATACAAGGTATAGTGCTGTATTTAGTGAAAATAGGCATAGAACTAATTATGGTTCAACTGATTGTGTTTCAAGGCTATGTTGGACTTACAATAGATTTTTTGTAGAAGTCGACATCTTCAGGTGTAACTACACTGAATTTAGAAATAAAATTTTAGAATTACATTAATCTAAGACTTTAAGTGTGCATATTTTCATTTGTTTTATTTTTATTAGTGTGTATCAATTTGGAATTGTCTGTACATACACACAGATGTAAGTAAATAAATAAATAAATTAATTAGGTAGATATATTTTATAATTCTCTGAAGAGCTTCTATTATGAGCATCCTTGGGATAATTAAAATTAGTTATTTGTTATAAGTTGTTATCAACCAAAATCAGTTTTGTTTGTTCGTAAATAACCATCAGGCCATGTTCCGGGATCGTACGAAATACAGCAATTTAACTGAACTCTTGAAAGCAGCTTAGAAGTTAAAGTTTCTAACACCTTCAGCATCTTGAAGATTTGGCAGAAGTTCTGAATTTGTTAAGAACCTCGGTTTTGGCTGATTCGGAACCCCGAATAGCATTACGTTCACCTTGAAAAGGTGATATGAATTTGAATGTTGAAGATGTCATTTCTTGGTTTAAGCTTTGGAAAAAAACACACTTTTCTAGTTAGTTCTTTAACAACTTTCTGTTTCTTTTGGCCAATTTTTTTGTACTGGTTTCCAGATAAACGTTTCCGACCGTCTAATATCTGTAGAATATTGAAAAAGAAAAGTTAAAGGTTATATTACGATAGATATTTAAGACATTGCCTTTAGTAGTATCGTTATACTTTACATTTTTAAAAAAAAATTTAATACATTAATACTTATGCTGAAAGACAACTAAATGTACACATCTTTAAACTTACCTTGTACCGATATAATACAATAGACTAAGTTGTATTTTTTTTCTGTTTATTACAGAAGATATCACATTTAAGAGTGAGCTTACATCATTTTTAGGGTTCCGTACCTTATAAGGTATAACGGAACCTTTATAAGATCACTCTTGTGTCCACCCGTCTGTCACAGAGGTTTTTCTCGAAAACTATGTGACTAGAATTTGAAATTTGGCACAATGCTAGATCTTTATGGCGCGCACATATATCGACAGTCAGGAAATAGAAAAAAATTTTTTAGATTAAAATGGTGGGGGTTATTTCGGTCAAAAGAAAAAGTTTTAATAAATATATCGTGTGAGGTATCATTTGAAAGAGGATTCTAAAAGGCTTCTAAAAATATATTTTTTATAATTTTCGGTCCAGTAGTCTTCATGATATAGCTCAAAATGTGCCAAAAATACATTTCCATAGCTAAAATTTTGATTTTAATAGGGATAGTAGCTATTGAGTCATAGATTGTCGGGAAAACTGCAGCTTTTTGACAGTGTAATATTTACCGAGAAAAATTTTTTTAAACAGTAATAGACAACGAAGTTACTAATAATGTACCAGTACAATGTAGGACAATATATTCATTTTTCACTTATCACAATCAAATTTGGATAAGCTTTAAATATACATAAAAAATAAAAGAGCTTAATTTGATTTATTGATTGCTCACTGTAGTATTGGTACGGAACCTTAATAGTGCGAGCTCGACTCGCTCTTGGCTAACTTTTTATTTATAGAGGAGCCAAAAGGCAACAAAAAAACTAGTAGTAAAAGTATCCCTTAGTTGCTGGGCATTTTTTGCTTTGACACTGGTTGTGCAAGCAGCTAATGTTTGATTATTAAAATGGTTTCACCTTGTGCAGTTTTTTTCAAGGGCACTAAATCTTCCTATAATAATACTACTATACTATACTTTTAAGTGCGAGGGTGAAGCTAAGTACTGACATAAAAAATGAAAAAACAACCAAGTTGTTATCTATTTACCAAAAATTTTTATATAAAATTCGCTTCCAGCTTGGGTAACATTGTGATAAACCCCAGTAAATGCATTCCATACTATATTAACATTATCCACTCCCATCAGTTCAACCACTGTATTGCAGAATGAATCATGTGCTTTTAATGCCTGATCTGTAATTACGAGTAAAGTGTCCTTCAGATGTGATGGAATGTAATCATTTAATATATACTCTCGTATCCTATCGTCAACACCTGTCCCATATTTCGCTTTGGTAATTCTCAAGGTGATCATGCAAACACCAAAGAGAAGAGTCAGGAAGCTTAAAAATTTACAAATAAACATTATGAAAGATAAAGAGGCACTACTGGTTTTTACATCCGCTTTTTCTACTTGAATACTTTTAGTTTTTGTTAAGTTTTCGCCTACTTCAAAAGCTTTAGACTCTTTAACAAGTTTTTCAGTCGATACTTTTGAAGTCTTTACTTTTTTAGTTTTCTTTTCTTGTTTTAACTTGGCTGCATTTTCTTCTAAGCTCCGCTGACGCTGTTCTTCTCTAGATTTTCTTTCTTCGTCCACTTTCATCTGCAACTTTGAATATAAACCCACTATATCTTTAGCACATTTTTGACATTGCTTAGCGTCTAAGCAATCTCCTGCAACTTCTGATATAGAAGGAACTAAACGATTATCTTTCAAATCAAGCCATTTTAAAGCAGTTAGTTTTGAGAAACTTAAAGGTAGATGTTGCAACTGATTTTTATACAAATCCAGATGTTTCAGTTTTACTAAATCACCAAAATTTTCTGGCAGTTCTTTAAGTTCATTTCTACTTAAGTCAATCTTAATAAGATTTACTAAAGTTGGAAAATTTTTCTGTAAACAAGAAAATAGAAATAATAAATATGATGGTTAATCTTACCGGTAATGACACTAGATGATTATTTGACAGATCCAAAGCGTGCGCCTTTTTTATTGCAGCCTGAAATTAACATAAATTAAGATAAAGTAACCATTCAAGTATCAAACAGTTGATAAAAATACTTTATGACTAATTCTAACATCAATTTATTTATAGCAGCGAAGGTTCAAGTTCAAATCCTGTCTAAAATCTTATATTTTCTTCTTTCAATTATTAGCTTGATTTGAAAAAGTCACAGAGGCTTTATATAAAAGTTGAGATTATAATTTCATCTTATTAACTAATATATAACGTAGGAAAGAAGTTCTTGCAGTTTTTGTTATTTTAATTTTAAATGCTCTGTTTTCAAGTAAGTTTGTGCTAAATTGCTATGACTTTATATATCATTGTCAAGAGTATTTTTCGATCTATGAAAATATGTTATTATTTTTCCTTTAAAACAAGTTTAATTTTTTTTTCAGGGTAATGAATACAACATGGACAAGAAGCAGATTCGAACAATTTTCCTGTTACAGTTGAAACTAAGTTGGAAACCAACCTGCCAAAACAGTGTGTGATATCAACGATGCAGTTGGCTCAGGACCACTAACGAACGTACCGCACAATGGTGGTTTAAAAAATTTCATGCCAGTCATGAGGGCCTTGAAGCCGATGAGCACGTTGAGTAGTCTGTCATCAGATGCTGACAACAATGAGCTGAGGGTCGTAATTGAAACCAATTCTTGTACAACTTGGGGGGGGGGGGTGTTTGCTTGTAGCCATATACAGAAAATTAAAAACCAAAACCAAGAATTAAATGCCCAAAAAATTGTGGTTTTGAAGTGTTGCTGCTCTTTTTGTGTGCAGTAAAAAATGATTCCTTTCTTGAGCGAATTCTAACGTGCGATAAAAAGCCGATTCACTATGACAATAGGTGACAAAGGGCTTCGTGGTTAAACCACAACAAAGTACATAATACTTCGCAAAGTTAAAGCCATACTAAAAGAAGGTCATGGAAACAGTTTGGTGGTCTGCGATTGGTTTCATTCATCGCAGCTTCCTTAATCCAGGTGAAACCAGTATATCTTAAAAAATACTGGCACCAAATTGACAAAACACATTAGAAACAACAACGCTTGTGTGCAGCACTGGCAAACAGAAAAAAATCCTATTCCTCTCCACAACGCCTGGCCACATGTCACCCAACCGACCCTTCAAATTTAAACGAATTGGGGTACAAAACTGTGACTCATCCACCATACTTACCAGAGCTCTCTTTCACCGATTATCATTTTTTCAAGCATCTTGACCACTTTTTGGGTGAGAAATGCTTCAAAAACCAGAGTGACACTGAAACAACATTCAACAAGTTTGTTGCCTAAAGTCAGGGGGAGATTGATTTTAAGCTCTCTTTACGATGCTCTTACGATTCTTACGATTTTCTTATTACTCTTACAAATCGCTTAGATTCTCTTCGATACTCAGATGATTTCATAATCTTTTGAATTTTGAACTCACGATAAATGTTTAAAGTAGAAACAGTTTGATTTTATTTGCACATACCATATAAACTATGTAATTAGTTTTGAAACGATTAAATGTAGGCGTTTAACCAGTTTTGGTTTACTACCACAAATTATGGTCATCGTAGAAGAAATTTGATGCACAGCAGAAGTTTGGGTTTACTGTCGAATGGTAGAAGATAGAGAACTAACTCCTTGGCAATTTTAGGTTACAGCTTTCAATTTGGAGATAGCAATCTGATTTGGGGTTGTTCTTGCATGCAGCAATCCCGGAAATAATGATAGCAGGTTCCGCGTGTATATATGATTCTCAGGCAACTGTACCTTATCGTTGTACGATGTAAATATGTAATTGATAACTTTGTGGGAGGGAGTATGATTTTATGTTAACTAGAAGGACAAAACGGGGGAGTTTCTTTATTGAATATTTTAATTTGCGTTATTTTATGTGTGAATTTATGTATAAGGTTTAAGAACAAGTAATGGTATATGGAGTATTTGATATTATGTACCAGGTAAGAGGGTCTGTTTAAAATATTGATTTGCAGAAATTTGCACTAAAGGTCCAGGTTTTACTATGAGCTCATATTGAAACAGAAATAGAGTAAGAAATATGTGTTAAAGTTTAATTAGTCTAAGTATATTTAGTTCATATTTATACACAAAAACAGTTAAAAGTAAAATAATTATAAACTCATTAAGCATGACACTTCAGTAAATTTTCACTTCTATTAAAGCTTAGTTTCTTTTCTATAGAATACATATTTGAATGTAACTACTCATGTCCATATATTATTTCCAAACCACAAAAAGGAAACAAAATATTTATAACAGTGAAGTTATTTATATGCATGTTCATACCATAATTATCCCAAATATAGGAGAGCTTGTTATAAATTTTGTAAAATGAAGTAGTATTAATGTTACATTGTTACAATACAAAGTAAACCTCGCACAATATTATAAGTGTTCACACAATGTAGTAATTACTTAAAACATGTGCTTAGTGGAACTCACCAATATCAAGTTACAGATAATTAATCATATCATACAATACAAAGTAAAAGTGTGTTCAATGTATTTATTCAGATTGATAAAAAATGCAATAGCAATGATCACGAGATCTTTACAAGATGAGACATGATTTCATGCTTGATTATATAATGACAACCCCTCGAATGCATAAAGTAGGAGGAATGACATGCAAGATGGTGGACGAAAAACCAGAGATTTAATTATTTGCAAACCATAAACAAAAACACATGGAGGATGATTGTTGAGAGGTTAACTGAGTTCACCCCTTTGGTGATGAATTATTTTTGACAGAACCAACAACACTAACAGATTTGAAAAATTTGGTTCCAAGCAAAAAAATTGGAGATAAGAACCCAGTGGTAAACTAATTTACTCTTGGTTCCATGGAATTCTTTAGTCATCTGAAGGCGTAACAAAGGTCATAGCTTATTAGAAATTGCTTTTTTTGTTGGTAGTATTTATGCATGTTTCTTTTGTTGGTAGTATTTATGCATAATGTTTGTTATGTAAAATATTGATAAAATTATATAACGTCCATTCTTAGTTAAAGATAATGTTAAGTTATTATAGATATAAAACCTGGACATTGCAAGTTTTAATTGAACATTTGAAGCATGGTGTAAATTATTATAGTGAATCCTCAAGCTTATGGTTAATTGAATATAAACTGACTACAAAATTTTACAATTCTCTGTGTACATGCATGCATGTATGTGTATTTATTTACAGAAACATCGTTGTCCCTGATATTTAAATTTATGTAACTTTAAACTTTGTGTGTATACTTGCTGAGAGGAATAATAAAATAATCCAAGAAACATTATAGAAGTAGATAGCACGCTTGTACATAATAACATTGGAGATGGAAATAAAGCTAGTGTGGTATAGGTTAGAAAGAGTAAACATTACGAGGAGAAAGTTTACGTTAGAGTGTTGTTTTGAAATTATAATCGTCTTTCTGTGAATTTTATTTTTGAAAATAGTTCACTAAAATCTTAAAAACGCGAAAAGCGGAAAAGGGAATAAAGCTTCTATTTTGAATCTTATACACAGCAGACAGAAATTTGGTGGAAAGCAATAGAATGTGAGGTGTATAAGAAGCCTGTTTGAGAAACCAGGTGAACTGGGAGGCGTCTTTGGAAATATTCAAAAAAGGTACCAACTAGGCTGTTTCTTTTATTATAAAATACAACATGGAAACGCATGGTATGCTTTTCAAATGTATTTGAATAGAAAAATATGACATGAAATTAGGCGTGGCATGGTTTTCAATGCATTGATTGGTAAAATGGTCTTAAAAATGGAACAACAGAAATTTTTATAAACGACTTGATTAAAGAATTCGTGGATCGTGCAGTGAAAATGCAAGTATTTCATTGTTTTTAGATCTTTAGATAGACATTTCGTGCTATCATTATTTTAAGTATATTAAGCATGTGCAAGATTTTGGTGTATAGATGTTATGTGTGAATGGATAATTTTCAGATTTTTTGAGGTCAAATTTCGAATTAATTTGATATTCACAAAAAGTTTTTTAAGGGTCACTGATCAGTTTCACTTATCAAACGACTTAAACAAGAGCATTCAAATTATCCATACCTTTAGAAAAGAAATTTTTTGTACATGGTGACTTACACAAGGAAAGTTTTGGGATTACTAATTATAAACAAGGGCTGTTTGAACTCTACATTAATGTTTAATAATTATGAAATATTTTTGTTTTTTAAACTTTAGTTGTAAATTGCATTTGTAGCTACCTTTCTTCGTTACACCCATATTTATTGTCTCTTTTAGAACCCCTCTCAAGCTACAGAAAATCGATATTGTGGTTGGCCTCCAAATCTACTGCGTATTTTAGACGTGTATTGTAACCAACGTTTTATTATACATGTTCTCTGTCTGTTTTACATTATAGATATTTCATTTCACTTAGTTTTAAAAGCATTTGTTAGTTTACTAGCTTGTCGCACCGACCGTTACAAACAATTCTATAGAATTCTGTCCCAACGTATATTTCAGTTCTTTGAACTTGACATTTAACTATCAGGTGTTTCTTTGAAGTAAACCATCCGTTTAAAATTATAATTCCGAGCTTAAGCATTTCTTAGGATTTGTATAACGAACGTTTCGTTTATTTAAATGGAAATGTGTTAAAATTATAGATTTTCTATACTCAAAAGCTCTGTTTCTTATCCGATGCGCTTGATTTAAAATATTACAACTAATTATGCGTCTTCTTGAGTTTTGATGTACTCTAAAGCTTCCCCCCTTTATGCAATTTTAACATTTTGATTTAGAAATACAAAAATATCTTAATAACCGTCCGTTTTCACTATCTAAACAGATTAATTTGGCGCGTACATAAATTGTTCCTATTTCCTATATACACAGTTGTTAAAAATTTATTATCTAAACCTATATATACCCTTCTTAACATATAAATTCCACGACAATATATATATATATATATATATATATATTGCTGTGATATCCTGCCCCCTTGGTTCGACGTTCCAGCTGTGATATCGAGCCACTCGTTGGGTCGTTGTTTCTGCTGTGAGTTCGAGCCACTCATTGGTTCTTCGTAGTTTCTTTTCCTAAAACCTTTTTAATACCTTACCACATGTCCTGGATAAATGAGCTTAGATTATCAATGCCTCGACTAAATATGTCTCAATTATATATGCCTCGACTAACTCAGCTTGTGAAAACCTATTGGTAGCATTACAAAGTAACACAACTATAACCTGTTAGTACCTCACAAATTTCTGTAATAGTATATAGAACTTTTTCTTTTTAAGATATAAAGAAATAAGACTTTAAGTAAAACATAAATTTATCTTCTCTTGAGTTTCTTTTAAATAGTTACAAGTATTTACAGCAAGTTATGATATTAAAGTCTCCATAAATTATCAATCATGGTGTTTTACAGCACCAAACAAAATTAATGAATCTATTTAATGTATATCAAATATTTGATGAATTATTTCACATAAGAAGGCCTATACTTTGTTTACAGTACTGTGACCGAATTTACAATAGCCACTATTACAAGTTATTTGAAATTGTCTTTACTTTAAATTTATTTTCAGAATGAATTTCAACTTTTAAATAATATCCTGGTACATAGTACAAATTAAACACGTTGACTTAATTGTTATCTCAACATATGGTCAAGCAACAAGTTATTTTGTTACCTTCACATAAAATTATTCTTGTATTTAAATTACAGTAAAAAAAAAAGGATTTCAAATTGAAATTAATTGCTCTTGTTACAAAATAATACGCTCTTTCCAATATTAAAATTCATGATGCACAAAATTCTTACAACTTTGACAAACTTCAATTTATAGAATGACTAAATAAAATATGGAATGTTCTTACCAATTAATATAAGTCTAACTAACATGATCCGGGATACCCATCTAATTTTCTCTTCAAACCAGATTTAAAACTGAACTACTGCTGAACCCCAAATTGTAAATAACCACATGCCCTTGTCGGAACTTTATTTTCTTTAAAAGACTTCTTTCCAAAACGTGTATATCTCAGTCTGAATTATTTCTATTTTTACCCAAAATATAGTTTCTTCCCTTTTAAACAAAATATGATTTCTTCCTCTGGTTACACTGTCAAACAAAATAAAATTTCTTCGCAAGCATACACCTACAGCAGCTTTGTTCCTTTACGAGTGCACTAAAATTATTTAATTAATAAAGCTTCTTTTTACGTTACCTTAACTGACTGCTTATATCGAAGCCCTCTCAATACCACGCCATTATTCGAAAGAACCTCGCCTGACCAAAACCAACCGTATATATCATTCTTTATCCCCACGCCCCTTTTAGTTTTCTTATATCTCTTGTTGACGTACATTTTAACATTAAACCACTTTTTCTTTCTCTTTTGTTAGGCCTCTTTGGCCATGTTTATCTAATGATAAACCCACTAAACGACCTTTAATCTAACGAAATTAAATTAAAAGTGACAAGTCTTGTCACTTGACAAATGCTTGCAAATTACTATTGTACACACTAAGATGTAAAGAACTCTAGATCCTAACCTAATAATGATGTCACCATGCTATATTATGTCACCACAGAGTTACTAAAAATGTTTATTTTTATTGAAATAGATTTGTTAAGTATTAAGAAATATTATTGTCCACTTGTAATTTAAATTGTTCTTTAATTTATTTAACCAAATACTAACTACTATTATTTATAAATCATTATAATGGTTTGAACAGCACAAGTTAGAATAAGCTTATTTATTTCTAGACTCGGCTAGGGCTAATGCATATCAATATATATATATATATATATATTATAGTGGTTTTAAAAGATTAAAAATAAATATAAAAGAAACAATTTCAAAACACCCTGTATAATGAGCTAGCCGGAAGCAGTTGAAGAAGGCCATTCAACCAAGGAAGAAAGGAAACGGGTAAGAAATTTTTTTTTGTGTATTATTTAATTTTGAATTTTTATAAAATTTTCAAAAATATTTTTGTTGGTGAAGATTTTACCCGAGTTCCACGGCAATATATATTATATATATATATATATATATATATATATATATATATAACTCTAATTTAGAACAGGGTAGAAAATTAATTAACGACATCAAATAATTTTTTTAATCACCGTGTATAAGAACGCTTTGGGTAATAATACGCATCATTTAAAGGTATATTGGATAAATTCGTCATTTACTTCTAAACATAGGGTTTATATTGTTTAGATAATGTTAAACACCGTGTATATCAGAGCAGTGGAAAATCGAACGCTTAATTAAAGGCCTACTGTGTACATTTAAATCATTCAATTAGAATGTAGGGTTTGTATATAATCATAATCAACGTGTAGAAAGAAGTAATGTAGAATTTCATTAAATAATACGCATTATTAAAACCATGGAGCATAAAAATTTATTCGTTTTGTTAAAAATAAGGGGTTTAGATTATTCACTGGACGCTTTCTATAAAAAGAAGCCGAGTTAAAATGTTCAACTTGTATTTAATTTAATCTTTCCAAGTACTAAAGCTATCGAGAAATTATAAAGACGTGGGGAAGTCACGTAAAAGCCTTCAGCGTATTAGAACTAAGAACACCTGCAAAAATAACGATGTATATGATAGTCGATAAGCTCCAAGCTATATGAGTGCAAGGAAGAAAGCAAGTTTGTGGTATAAAGACAAGCGAGAGGGAATGCATTGGTAGTTAAATGAGAGGAAATATGTAAAACAAGAGCACAGGTTGTAGATAGAACGAACAGACTAGATTGGCGAGTAAGGTTGAAATAAGATGCAAACATGAGAGGTGGAAGCATAACAATTTCTATATAAAATCAATTAGTTGTTCGCGGACGTGTTGCGAGGCGTGTGGAAATTTCTTAGATTTCAACTCGGACGAGTGCAAATTTCGGAAGAATCATTGTGCCGAGCCATCGGAAGGGAAAATAGAATGCGAATTTCTGAAAATCGTCCGTCGCGGGACAAATTCGACTTGCAAGCGAGCCATTATATAAACCCGTGCTGATAGGAGTTTAGTTCTCTTTTATTTTGATTATATTCGATACTGCAAGCGGTTGCTCTTTATTTTTGATTTTATTCGATACTTCAAGCAGAATAGATGGTGATTACGTGCTACGATAAATAAATAAATAGAAGTATGCAGTTTTGGTATAGCGTGAAAGTATTATGAATTTCATTGCTATTTTTCGGGAGTGTTAGTGATCAAGTGTTATTCGTAAACGTGATTGCATCCACAAAACAAGATTTAGATATACATAGATGAGTTCCTGAGAAGCCTTGAAACCTTTTAGACGAATGGTGGTGTAGAAAAATTTTAAAGGCGGCCAGAAATCCGAGGACGTAAACATAACCCAGCTGGAATGGTAGGATTAGCAAGCACGATGTACATTGGAGCCACGAGTGCATTAACCTTCAGGTAACTTATGCATTGTTGTTCGATCTTAGATGTTTTGGTGTGTGTTAAATATCTTTATAATTTGTTTGACAAAGATGGACAGTAGTAAACTTGTATAAACAACAAATTTGAATATTAAGGTAAAATTTTCTTGTACAAGTAGAAAGGAGTATTTATCAGGTTTATGTTTTTGATTATGATGAAAATTTGGGTCTGTCTTTGAGCTCAATTAGACTAACCTGTTAAATTAACGTAAAAGGGTGGGAGATGCTCCCTTTTATTCAGACTTAGGTCTGCAAATATTGTTTACTTAATTAGTATGCATCCTACAAGGACTCTAATTCTGGATTCAAATTAAAATGATGACAAATTTGAACTTGAAATTTTATGATGCTGAAATTTATGCTGAAATTTAATTTTGAAATTTTAATGTATTGTGAATATTAATGTAAATAGAGTTAACGTTGATGTTTGTGGTAGGAATGTGTTTGTTTTTTTATGAATGAGGATGAAAGTTTTAACTAGGTGAGCTGCCGAGGCGGAAGGAAAGAGTCAAGAGGCGATTATCAGAAGAGATTCAACGGACAATAGAATCACAGCAATTCTTGGCACAGAACGTGGGCAATTCGAAAACAGGACGAAGATCACAGCAAATCTTGGTGCCCAATTCGTGAGGCTCGATTCTTATAAGGAATCACAGCAATATATATATATATATATATATATATATATATATATATATTGCTGTGATAAGGGGTTGCTTAAGGGTGCACGTTATAGTAAAGGTCGTTCGGGAATGAGTAATTAGAATAGTCAGCAGAAAACCACACTTATTTAAGGAAATAATTAAGAAATAGACATAGTTTGTAGATAGTAAGTAGTCAACACCCTGTATATAAGGTAGAAATAGTTTTGGGCGACGCAGGTAAACATAGGAAGACGCATGGTTGGCGTAGGAATGAGAAATACATGTATTAAGTAAATAGTAAACATTAAATACCCTGTAGATAAAGTTTAGTTAATTTAGGTAAAACAAATAAGGACATTTTCAGTGGAATGCGTATATTGAGAAATAAATGATAAAGTGTAATTAGACACGCATTAAGAAGAAGAGTTCAGGCGATTAAATTAATACGGATATAGAAATAGAGTTTCAGGCAGTTAATATAAATGCGTACAAAGATCTAACCAATTTGATAAGAGAAATGATTAAAAATTGCGTGAATCACATCTAAACATGAAAATTTAAAGTCGGGTTGCATCAGTTGTTTATAGAAAAGCAAGTAATCTATCAAAATACAGCATGTTGATAATGAAAGACAGCTGCGGGCAGGTTGTGAATATGGGAAAGCGTGGAGCATTGCATCAGAAACTGCTCTAAAAGCAATTATTTGATTGGTCAGAGACAAGCGACGAGTTCTAGACCAGACCCACGGATGGAGTGGGAATTCGAGATTATATTAGCAAGCACCTTGATAAGAAAGTCAGTTTTGAACTCAATGAAGGCCAAAGTGCATTGCCATTAAATAAAGTAATACGTAATAAGTATAAAAGTGAAAAATAAAATGAGTGCGAATGTGAAGATTACAATTGCCGTTTAAACGTAAGTACGTTTTTAATGAATTTATTGTAAACTAAGACATAAAAATAATAGGGTTTCGAGGTCTGAGTGTTCACGCGCAGGGGGTCTTATAAATTTATACATCGACTTACCTCCGCGGTGTTTTGTTTTTTCTAAGCTGCAGTTCCTATTCTTTCAACCAAGTGGACTGTATGCGAATTGAGTCTATGTTACGTTACACTTGCACTGAGGTTTTTAGGTTTTAACAACGAAAGTCTGCTGCGGCACTTGACTAACTTAGGGTACTGAACGAAGAAACACGACCGTTCTGCTTCAATATCCATAAGAAAGTGTTTGTTCACTACTCTGTCCACCTTATTCACAAATGCACAAGGAATTTTTATGGCAGGATATAAGGGAACAAGGGATGACAGTTTTACTACTAGATTTACGACTACAAATTTAAATAACTTAAAATTAACCACGCGAACGTGCGACAAAGAAACCGAACATCCCGCCCACCAAAATAAGTATGAACTAACTTATTTTATATTTAAAACTAATTAGAGCTATTAACTAAGAACCTAACCGACAAACTTATATAAGTGAATATCGTGTACATACCATTAAATATCAAGTAACTGGCAGTAAACATAGTTTCACTAGGGGGCGTTTAACTAACCCTTGGGATGTCTTGACTGTAGCTACCCGAACGATAGCGTCTCTACCAGGGTGAACATCTACTACTCTTCCTAAACGCCACTGTAGAGGGGGGTTATTTTTTTCCTTTAAGAGGACAAGCGAATCAATAGGTAAAGTAGCGGAATTCCTTAACCACTTACCTTTCTGCTGCAACGTGTGCAGGTATTCCGCACTCCATTTCTTCCAAAACCCTTGTTGCATTTGCTGCAACAATTGCCAGCGATTCAAACGAGAGGGTTTATGGACAACAAATCTGGATCTGGTAACACCGAAACTGGTTCAACATTAAGAAAATGACCGGGTCAAATACGAAATCATGCGGTTCGCAACTCAGTGCGCATAGTGGACGTGAGTTGAGAATCGCTTCGATTTGAATCAATACCGTCGAGAATTCTTCAAACGACAAAATTTGTTCACCGATAATTCTCTTTAAATGGGATTTTACTGATTTAATCCCGGCCTCCCACAACCCACCAAAATGAGGAGCAGCAGGAGGATTAAACACAAATTCGATTCCCTCAACGCCTGCCGAATGGCGCATCAATTGAGAGATTTCACGAGAGGCCCCAACGAAATTAGTACCATTATCACAATGGATTTGAATACATTTGCCTCTTCGAGCAATAAATCGACGTAAAGCACCCAAGAAAGCGTCTGTCGACAAGTTAGACACTAGTTCCAAATGGATAGCTTTAGTGCTGAAACAAATAAATAAGCAAATGTACGCTTTCAATGATTTTGCGCCACGACATCGATTCATCGTGACAGAGAAAGGTCCACCAAAGTCGACTCCCGTATGTAAAAACGCCTTACCTGAAGTTAACCTAGAAGCTGGTAAATCCCCCATAGGGGGGCATAAAGCCACAGGGTTTACACGAAAACAGCGAATGCAGGATTTCAGACATTGCCGAATAGCCCTCTTGGCGCACAAGATCCAATAATTTTGAGTTAGTAAAAATTGAGTTGTTCGATTTCCAGGATGTAAATGTCTTTCATGACAATCTAATATAATAAGTTCAGTCAACCGATGCGACCGTGGAAGCAAAATTGGAAATTTTGCATCATGCGACAACTCTGAGTTACGTAGGCGACCGCCCACCCTCAACAAATCATGACTATCTAGAAACGGACTAAGGCTACGAAGTTGTTTACTAACAAGTTTTCCAGTTTTAATATTTGCAATGTCTTGAGCAAAAACATTTGTTTGAACTCTTTTAATCAATAAATGTATAGCCTCTTGCTGTTGAGCTAGAGACAAACTATCAGAATATTTTGAACGCAAATCTGGACATTGAACATTACGAATGAAATGACGAATACATGTAATAATCCTACAAATTTTCTGCAGGTTTGAAAATTTATCCAACAACATATCTAAGAAATTGTCAGACATAACGACTGTTAACGACAGAGTACGATATTCGACGTCCATCTGAGATGAGTCGATAAGTTTTGGCAGCGATGTTACTGGCCATTCTTCATTCGACGCACTAACCAAGAAGGTCCTGTCCACCATAATGGATGATGAACCAACTCTGAAGCCAAAAGTCCACGTGAGGCACAATCCGCAGGGTTATCCTGGGACTTAACATGAAACCACGAAGATGGAGGAATACGTTCTTGAATCTGCGAAATGCGATTGCTAACGAATGTCTTCCACTTATGCGAGGAAGACCGAATCCAAGACAAAACAACAGTAGAATCTGACCACGCGAAAATATTACTAAATGATAAAATATCTGTATAAGTATTTTTGACGAAATCTACTAAATCTGCCAAGAGTACGGCACACAATTCGAGACGGGCAATGAAACGCGATTAGTAGGAGCAACCTTCGATTTTATGCATACTAATGATATGGTAATATTATCTTCTAAATCGAACGAACGGAAATAGATGACAGCTGCATACCCGGCTTCAGAAGCATCACAGAATCCATGCAACTCCACCTTTTTAAAATTATGACATACGATGTGACGCGAAATCTCAATATTCGAAACCGCTGGCAATTCACCCAAAAAATGTTTCCATTTTGTATGACTTCAATGGAGGCTCTTGGTCCCATCCGAGACCTAAAAGCCAAAGATCTTGAACTAAACGTTTAGCGAACAGTACTACAGGTGCTATCAACCCGAGAGGATCAAAAATTTTTGCGATAGCCGACAAAATATTACGCTTAGTGCAAGTGCGCTCTTCAACGTCTAAGTTGTATAAAAATGCATCTGTAAGAGCACGCCACGAAAGGCCCAAAATTTTTATTGAACCACTATCTTTATCTTGAAATGTAATTGCGTCCGAACTGGACAGGGACTCCCTCAAGTTGGACATCACTTCCGGGCAATTACTACTCCATTTTCTTAATTGAAAACCACCACTAGAGCAAATACTATTCAATTCACCAATTAATTGATTAGCAGCTTCAATCGAATTACATCCAGTGACTAAGTCATCAACATAGGTATCGCTCGCCAATACCGATGACGCGAAAGGAAAATTAATCGACTCTAACCTTGCCAATTCTTGAACAGTACGCAAGGCCAAAAAAGGCGACGACGAAACTCCATAAGTTACAGTATTTAATTTAAAGTCCATAATAGGATCTGACGGAGAAAATCTCCAGACGATACGTTGATAATTACGATGAGTATCTTTAACCAAAATCTGCCGATACATTTGTTTAATGTCAGCTGTAATTACGATAGGGTGTACACGAAAATGCAATAACAAAACTGCAATGTCCTTTTGCAAAGCAGGGCCAATAGCCAAGCTATCATTTAACGACTTTCCAGATTGATCCTGTAACGAAGCATCGAAAACCACCCGCAATTTGGTGGTAGTGCTATCACGCTTATGTACAGCATGATGGGGAATGTAGTACATTTTCTCATGACCCGACGAATTTTCAAGCGATTTCACTTGAACCATGTGCCCGCTTGTCAAATAATCCTCCATAAATTTTTTATAATCTGAATACAATTCAGGATTTTTTAACAAACGACGTTCTAACGACAAAAATCTTTTAATACAAATTGATCTCATACCCATGAATGAGGGATCCGAAATTTTAAAGGGCAAGGACACTACAAAACGACCGTCCTTGTTACGTCTATAATTTTCCACAAATTGATTTTCACACCTTTCTTCTTCAGGAGAAATGTGTTTTTTGAAGGGAATATTTTCTAATTCCCAAAATCGACGAATGTCACTGTCTAAGGGTTCAACGAAAGCACACAACGACGTAATCGAACTATTCGGGGAAACGACCTTTCCCGTTAAAACCCAACCAAAGGTTGTTTTAATAGCAACTGGCTCGTTAGCGACACCCCAACGAGACTCGTTCAACAAAACCTGAGCAAAGATTTCCGCTCCGAGTAGCATGTCAATTTTACCAGGAACATTAAAATTAGGATCAGCTAAGGCCAAACCTCGAGTATTCGACCATTCCTTGACCCCTATCGACGACGAAGGTAATTGATTACAAATGTTAGGTAAAATATAACAATCAATTCCATATGCTGGAGACCGTGCTCCCGAGGGACTGACTAACACGATAGTGCACCAGACACCAACGACGAATTCAAGCCAAGTCCTTGAACAGTGACATTGGCTCTCCGTTTCCTTAAACCTAATTTCTGACGGCACCTTTCAGTCATAAAACTTTCCATGGATCCGTTATCTAATATTACACGAACAGATTGCAATGTTCCTGTATAATCAAGAACCGACACCATTGCCGTAGCTAACAGCGTGGTTGTGTGTTCTAATGACGTCGAAATCAACGAACTAGTGACAGGTTGTTCATGCACAACCGATGACGACAGATTGTCTTCACTAGGTCTACTAGTAGAAGTAAGTCTAGGCGCCGCTCTCCGAGGAGACGCTGACCTTTGACGTGTTACGTGCAAACCGAATTTGCACTTTAACATTTTAGGTTAGGTTTAGTTTTCTTGATGTACGGAAGTTTCCCGCCATATTTTCAAATATGCAAGACGCGGGAACATTTTTAAATAGACTGGGCGGGGCTTCCGGTACGTCACAATAGTGAGTTTGCGTAGTGTTTTTATCCTTAGAGGGTTAGGACAATACGCGAGAAAGGATGGGGGAGGAGTTTTCGCGGCCCTCGCCCGGATACGTGGGCTGTCTGCCTGGTGATGTGAAGTGAAACGGACCTTTCTTTTGGGTGTCGTACCGTAACGTATGCTATGTAGAATCCTTTTTTCTAATTACCTTTGTGTTGTCTACCTTTACCTTTTCCCGTCAGACCCTTACATAGGTACAATTTGCGCCACCGAAGGACCTACCGACCTCCACATCCGTAGATGGAGAGCTCCATGCCAACCAACCGCCGCTAGCCGAGGTGTCCCTTAAGAATTTGGTAGCGTCGACGCCATCGTTACGCCAGAAGGAGCTGGATGCGTGGTTACAGGCCTACTGAAGGAAAAATACCTGATGTGAGTACCTTTAATTAACTTGCATGCATTATTTTTGTGCTAGAGTTTGTTTAAATTTGCGTATTATTACGCAATATCTGACACGTATCAATAATTGGCCTCGCCCTAAATCTGTATAAGAGTTCGCGTTGCCAACCGTTGATAGTGTCTATTATATCACATTCACGTGAAATAAATATCGAACTTTAAATTGTAATTACCGTTTTATCTTAACGTTTATCTTATAAGAATTTGGCGCCCAATGCATGCTTTTAGGTGGTATGCTTATGTAAGATGTTAATTAAGGATAATCAGGCTTTTTCATCTAAACCAAACCAAGAATTTTTTTATTTATCTATTTTGCATAAAATATCTGTGAAGCTTTTAATTTCAGTTGGCAGTTTTGGAATATTCCCCAGAATATTTCAGAATTGACACATTGCGTTGGTAATTAAAACCGACATTGTAACAAATAGTTTTATCTGAAAAAATGTCCTTCTATTTACCATAATGTAACAAAAAAGTAATATTGTTCATAACTAGTGCTTAAAATATGTCTTGTTTGTCTGAAACCGCGTGTGTAGTGTTTATATAAAAACTACAAATTTTTACTAGGAGGATAACCTAACTTTTTCAAATCGTATAATAAATATTTTATTTGTATTTTCTAAATACCGTTACTGAATAATTAGTTACCTTGATTACATGCCGTTAAAACACGTTTATTACAAAATTATCTGCTTATACTAAATTAAAATATCTTTGTTTGTTTTTTTAACTTTAAAAGCCGTTTTTGAAACTTCAATGCACATCTTTCTATGTTGTATTGTAAAAATTGATTCAATTAACACTATCTCAAATACTTACACAAGAAAATCTTATGCTACAAACAGTAGTGAAAGAAATTGCCTTTTATAATATCCTTTTATGTAGGGTTAAAATATGAATTTTTGTAATTATTGAATGGGTAATACATTACATGGTGTATTTTCTAAAATTGGAGTTTTTTCTGCTAACTTATGAAGAATATATCTCCTTATTAAACAATAATCTTGTTTAGATCCCTTTAAATACAGTTATTACAGGATTATCTATTATAAATATAACTTTTGTCGTTTTATATACCTGAATGGAAACTTGTTGTGCCCACTGCAAACCGCAGTGAGGTGCTCAAATTATGTCACGACGATCCCTTAGCTGCACACCTTGGTGTTACAAAAGCTCTCGCTAAAATATCTGAATTATATTACTGGCCCACACTTAAGCAATCTGTTTGTCGCTACATAAAAAGCTGCAAAATTTGTGGTTCCCATAAGAGTTCACAAGACGCTCGCCCTGGTTTAATGGGTAACTTTAAGCGTGTATCTTATCCCTTTCAATTAATATCGCTTGACTTATTAGGACCTCTCCCTCGATCGAAAAGAGGCAATCAATATCTTTTAGTCGTTACCGATTGGTTTTCTAAATTTGTTATGGTACAACCCCTACGTAAAGCTACCTCTGCAGCAATAATTAAATTTCTAGAACAGAATGTCTTTCTTATCTTTGGTGTCCCACAGATTATCCTTTGTGACAATGGTGCACAATTTATCTCTAAAGATTTTCAGAATTTCGTTAAAAGTTACAAAGTACAAAAAATTTGGTTTAACGCAAAATATCATCCCCAAGTAAACCCTACCGAGAGAGTAAATCGAGTGTTAATTACCGCTATCTCTTCCTATATTGATTCAGACCATACTACATGGGATGAACATATCTTTAAAATTGCTCAAGCTTTGCGTACATCTAAACACGAAGCAACCCAATTCACTCCGTCTTTTCTTGTTTTTGGAAGATATACCCCAATCGATGGAAGTTACTATGGTTTAGTGCCTGACGATACTAACGTAATTGAATTTGACGATAAAGTACGTTGGGACAAGGACCAACAGTCATTAACTTCTATCTTTAACGACGTTAGAAAAAATTTGTTA
Organism: Platerodrilus igneus; assembly: GCA_036346225.1. Taxonomy (NCBI): domain Eukaryota; kingdom Metazoa; phylum Arthropoda; class Insecta; order Coleoptera; family Lycidae; genus Platerodrilus; species Platerodrilus igneus. Next base: position 2,864,453 of record JARFIW010000828.1, read on the forward strand.
AAAGCTTACGAAAAGAGTAAGGACCATTATAACTTACGTAAACGAAATATTTCCTTTGCCTTGGGCGAACAAGTTTGGAAAAAGAACTATGTCTTATCGGATGCATCTAAGAAATTCTCTTCAAAATTAGCCCCTAAATTCATTCTTTGTAAGGTCACTCGTGTCATTAGTCCCTTATCTACGAACTTCAGGATGCTGAAGGAAAACGCCAAGGCAGGTGGCATATTAAAGACCTTAAGCCATTCTCTGCCGACCCAAATGCTACTTAAGTTTTTCATGTTCCATGCCCTCACCATCTACCTAATATTTTTGTTCCCACCACTAATTAGTTAACTTTAATTACTTATTCCTTCTCTCATATAGTATATAATTTCTTACACGTTTAACTTTACTTACCTTAATTTAGCTATCTTTTCTTCTGGTTGACTTTTCCTCGACCATACCGTTACTCATGTATCACTGCATTCTCTACACCCCCAATATAACTCTGTCGCTTTCATTTAATTAACCCTTGAAATTTTCCTACTACATATTGTTCGGTCTTTAGTATTTCTCTTATATGGTTTAATTGTATGGTAATTGTCGTAACTTTGGTTGAAATAACCCATTGAATTTTATGACTGGTTTTAGCTGATGTTGAGTGGATGATTTTTCTTTGGGCCAACATAGGAGTCATGACCTATGCCATTGTAAGAAATAGTTCATATTCGCAGTTGCAAGAACTAGGATTATCTATTCCGTGTGTTTTCTTCTGAATTATTGCAGTTGCCCACATTATACTACATCATTACACTATATCTTTATTGGTTTTCTATTAAATCAACATAACTTATAAACATTTTTTCGTTGTTTTTATTGAACTTTGTGGTGAGGTGCTATTGCTTCTTATTGTTATCTTATTAAATTCTCGGTTGTTTTAGCATATGGGGACAGTGTATCTGTATCTAACTGCTTTTAATTGGACATTTTGTGTGTTTAGGTGCTACCGATTTAAAAAACTACCTTAAAACAGTTTGTTTTGTGTGTTTGTATCTGTGAGGATACTTTTAAGTTGTCGTGTCTATCTTTGTCTGATTTTCTTATCGTAGTCGAAGCACTCGTTAGGAAAATTATCGCACTAGTTCTCTTGAGAGTCTAGTGAATGTCAATATGTGTATATCTTATCTTGTCGGATTATTATCGCAGGTAGTCCTTCAGACTACGCTGTGTTTTATAGAGACAACTCTCTACTTTCTCTCGGACGCTTGTCCAAAAACTATACTTTTTCTTAACCCGCTATCTCCGCTATGCCTTATTCTTCTCTCGGTGGACCTGTTCTTGTCCCGGAACACCCGTCTGCCATATAAGAATGATGTTCCTCATTCCGAGCTACTGACCACACTTGTTGGTTGAGTAGCGCTTTGCTATCCACCTTTCCTCTGTCGCTTTTGCTCAATGCGAGCCCTTCCCTTCTTTCTTCTACCTAGAGGTGCCTCTTATGCACTTCAAAACCAACCTCCTTCTTTTTTTACCGTTCCTGTTTCTCTACTACCTTTTCTTTTCTGTTAGTCACCGTGTGGTTGCGGGAGGTTTCCACAGACACTTGGACCAGGTCTCTGCGAATCTTTCGTGAGGTCATGCGGTGCCGCTGTCAGTGCTGGGCTCTGGCAGTGAAGGTATGTATGAGTGTGTGAATGTGTGAGTGAATGTGTATATCTTTATACGAATGGATATCGGGTGATGGAATCACCGATATCGATCAACGCCGGGTGCAGGAATGCACCCAAAGGTCTTTACCGGTCCCCCGTGCTGTTCTTACGAACGGACCTGCCTCACAGGTCTCTCTTTTTAGAGGGCACGGGTCAATCCCATTTCAACGGCTCTACTGGAGCCACTCTTTTGTTGTTATCATTGTCTTGGGTAATAACTAGGCCAATATCTTTGTCTTCTTTATTATCTTCGATAATACCTTTAGGTTTAATATCGTTATCTTATTGATTACCTTTGGTAATAAATTTAGTTTAGTATCGTTATCTTACCGATTACCGTTAGTAATAATTTTGGTTTAATTTATCGTTATCTTACCGACTACCGTTAGGAATGACTTGAGTTATTTCGCGTTATCTTACCGGTTATCTTGAGTAATAACTTTGTTTAAATTCATGTTACCTACTATCTCTTATAATCACTTTAACTTAATATCGTGTTATCTTATCGAGTATCTCAAAAAATAACTAAAGCTTAATACCGTTATCTTATTCATTACCTTTGAGGATAACAACTTAAGCTTAATGTCATTATCTTATCTACTACCTTTAACATCAATTTGAGATCTTATCTTATCTTTTTATCGTCCTAACGTGTGGTATATATGACCAGACGTGGGAATTATCTTTCTGAAATTTAAGTGAAAAAGCTAACCCGATTTAGAAATGTAATTTGTTAGGTTAGCATATAAGGATTTAGTAGGTGGTACTTTTGGTAAATTTGTGGATTCACAACTGTGTCATGGACAAGTTAAATGTGCATCGGAGGAAACCAAAGTACCAGTAACAAAATTTGCTAGAGTGCAAGGTGACGACGACTCTCATGAACTTTTTAAATTTGGGCACTTCTTGCCAAAAAAGAAGAATAGTTTGATGCGACACTCATGTGTGTTTGCATATAAGAACTTTATGTTAGCTTTAGTTAGTTAAGTTTAGATAGGTTTAGATAGGTTAGGCGATTTGTCGCACCCGTGTTAGTTTAAGCAGTGTTTCATGCTCCCGACAAATTTGTGCTGTCGGTAAGTAGTGTAGTCACAGACTATCGGGCTACCTATTCCGTTCCTGGTACTTCGGTAGACGTGTTATCGGTCGAAAAACCAGGTGGCGCCTTATATGAACATTTTGTAGGTTTTAAGTTAGGGTTTATATAGGGTAATTAGGATTTAGATTTTAAGCTGTTACTGTGCTAACAGACTTTTTCTTTTTAAGTTTTTCTTTTGTGGCTTTGTCGCGATTGTTACGTGCAAACCGAATTTGCACTTTAACATTTTAGGTTAGGTTTAGTTTTCTTGATGTGCGGAAGTTTCCGCCATATTTTCAAATATGCAAGACGCGGAACATTTTTAAATAGACTGGGCGGGGCTTCCGGTACGTCACAATAGTGAGTTTGCGTAGTGTTTTATCCTTAGAGGGTTAGGACAATACGCGAGAAAGGATGGGGGAGGAGTTTTCGCGGCCCTCGCCCGGATACGTGGGCTGTCTGCCTGGTGATGTGAAGTGAAACGGACCTTTCTTTTGGGTGTCGTCCGTAACGTATGCTATGTAGAATCCTTTTTCTAATTACCTTTGTGTTGTCTACCTTTACCTTTTCCCGTCAGACCCTTACATAGGTACAATTTGCGCCACCGAAGGACCTACCGACCTCCACATCCGTAGATGGAGAGCTCCATGCCAACCAACCGCCGCTAGCCGAGGTGTCCCTTAAGAATTTGGTAGCGTCGACGCCATCGTTACGCCAGAAGGAGCTGGATGCGTGGTTACAGGCCTACTGAAGGAAAAATACCTGATGTGAGTACCTTTAATTAACTTGCATGCATTATTTTTGTGCTAGAGTTTGTTTAAATATGCGTATTATTACGCAATATCTGACACGTATCAATAATTGGCCTCGCCCTAAATCTGTATAAGAGTTCGCGTTGCCAACCGTTGATAGTGTCTATTATATCACATTCACGTGAAATAAATATCGAACTTTAAATTGTAATTACCGTTTTATCTTAACGTTTATCTTATAAGAGACGATGCGTTTGTCGGCGTGGCGACACCGATTTTTCTTGTTTATCGAAGTGAAGCAACGAATTGTGCGACTGATGACATTTTCTACACGACCAATCTAACGTACAATTTTTCATCGAATGTGAAGGATTTAAACATTTAATGCAAAGATTTTTAAGCTTTACCACCTCAAATCTTTCTTGAGGGGTTTTATCGAGAAACTGCTTACATCTATAAATAGGATGCACAGCTTGACAGAGACTACAATTTTTAACATCATTGGTGGTACTAACTAAAGAAGTTTTAGCCGAAGTGCTAACGAACCTTCCTTTTCTCTTTCTTTACGGAATCTCGAGATTTTAAGCATGTTCCTGACGCAATGTCATTTATTTCCAACACTTTACATTGTTTTTCAATGTACGACCTTAAATCTTTGAACGAGGGAATTTCGTCATTATTTCCTAATTCAAACGCTTTAAAATGTTTATATCTAATTTTTTCGATAACAGATTAAACAACATGAAATCTAATAAATCTATTTCCATCTGCCTTAACGCGAATATATTTTCATCAAAACAACTAATTAATTGCCGGAGTTCCGCATGCGAGTCTGAGGAACTGACCTTAGGGCATTTTTCAGAGCATTAAAATATGTTGAAAGTAATAACCTCTTGGACTGAAAACGATTAGTAATGATTTTATAGGCTTCCACGTATGCATAATCATTTAATGGCAAGTGTTTTATCAACGCACGCGACGACTCATCTAATGTATCAACGAGATGGCAAAATTTTTCAACGGGTGACAAACTGACATTATCATGAATCAACCGCTTATAGATTGCATTGTAACTCTCGAAATCTGATATGCGTCCGGAGAAGCGGGGGACTGAAAGATGTTTCAAGCGAATTGCACAGTTTGACGAAAAGGAATTATTCATATTTTCCACCTTTGGCTTATTTTCTACCCGATCTAATTCGCATTGTTCAGCGATAATACGAATATCTAATAGATAATCATCGATTTTCACCCTAAGAGCCGAAAATTCATCCAATTGTTCACTTTCTTCATCAAAGAAAATATCCTTGCAAAAGGATTTGAAAAGCGTTTCAATCTGTTCGACAGTTTTAATCGACGCTCTAATTAAAGCAATCGATACGTTTTCCGGTTGGTTGATTTTACTGTAAATGTGATCCAACCTTTTAACTACAAATTTAGCTTCAAGAATAGCTTTATCAATTGATATAACCATATTTGATTAATGATTAATGAACGACAATAAAATTAATGTAAAAACAATGCGTGACTCGAATACGCTAAATTACTAATTCATCTACGAAATTAAATTATTAATAGAAAAATGCAACTAACTACAGTGCTTGCCCGACAAAGCTTTTAAGGTTTCAAATAAATACCAATAACCCCTTTGTTATACAAGTTGCATGAACCCGAATGGTTCCTCCAACTTGAACTGACAAATAAGGTAAAGCTTTACAATACAATAACCCTCATAAATAGTTTACATAAAAGGATACCGACGACGATCCTAATCTTTGCCACAAAGGATAAGGAATGTATTGTAAAATCTACAGTAAATGTGTAAGCAAGATGTTCTTTTCTGTGTAACACGTTTAACCATAATAAAAACTACGACAATTTTATAAATTTAAGTATAAGGAGTTTAAAGGATAGGAACTAATTATTTAATTAAAGATCCAGCGATGAAGGCCAATTTTGTTCACGCGCGAGGGGTCTTATAAATTTATACATCGACTTACCTCCGCGGTGTTTTGTTTTTTCTAAGCTGCAATTCCTATTCTTTCAACCAAGTGGACTGTATGCGAATTGAGTCTATGTTACGTTACACTTGCACTAAGGTTTTTAGGTTTTAACAACGAAAGTCTGCTGCGGCACTTGACTAACTTAGGGTACTGAACGAAGAAACACGACCGTTCTGCTTCAATATCCATAAGAAAGTGTTTGTTCACTACTCTGTCCACCTTATTCACAAATGCACAAGGAATTTTTATGGCAGGATATAAGGGAACAAGGGATGACAGTTTTACTACTAGATTTACGACTACAAATTTAAATAACTTAAAATTAACCACGCGAACGTGCGACAAAGAAACCGAACACTGAGGGAAATAGACTAGGATTCTGATGTTAAGAAAAAATACAGTAATGCAATTTAAATGTCAAAGGGAAAAGAAGAATAAGACAATCTTGAAGTACAGGGGTGAAACAAACTACAATTTTAAGTCTGGGGCAAGAATGATAAGTTTGAAGAATTGAAATAAATTGGGGTATATAATTTAATGGTGGCGGTCCATAGTGTAATAATTTGAATGGAATCCAGAATTGGGGAAGATCATTTTTATTGGAAGCGTCGATGTGAAAAAGATAAAACCAGGTCAGATTTTTAGTTATAAGATATTTGTTTTTCTATATGAATTTTTATTTAATTTTTAATATTGAATTTGCTAAATATGATATGCTTGTGAAGAAGTCAACAAAAGAGGTTGCTTACGCATTGAATGAGTAATATGAAAACAGGTTTAGAATATTCTACACTTTGTTGGTAAAGATAATAAATTTTCTTTGGTGACTTTGGGTTTTTGACTACATCCTAAATGGTTGTTAATAAATGAAATTTATAAGAAATGTATTACAAATAATTTCAAAAGCTGTACAAAACATATTGGTTTCATTATATAGAATCTAAATTTACTGAATTTTATAATTGCAAATAAATGCTAGCCGAGGTCATAAGATTTAAATAGTACAAAGGCGGAGCCACAAGTTGAATAGGAAAGTGATAACCTGCAAGGCGGTAACGTATCGAATTTTGCCATTGGTAGATAGAGTTGTTTAAAGATAAAGTCCAGTTGATAGCAATATTAAGAAAACAGCTGGAGGAGGAGATAATTACACTTAATCGTGAATATTAAAATGGTGGTCCAATAATTTAGAATTCATAGCAAAATAAATAATGCAGCTCAACGTAGGGGCATGATAATTCTTTTAATACCATAGCAAATAAATATGGCGACCAAAGTAGGGGCATGATAATTCCGCTAATAGCATAGCATATATATATATATATATATATATATATATATATATTAAACATCCTGTTAAAAATCATAAAAGCGGTAGTAGCGGACCGCAAGTTATAAAAGTGTTTGCACGAGTTAGTGCTTGTTAGATAAGGTCCCGTTACTACGTCAAAGTTATTAAATGAATAGATGATATTTTGGGGTAATCCAAACGGAAAGCTATTTGTATACATGGAATATTGGTATGGAATGTTACTGTTGAGACGAAGCTAATATCTGGTTGGTAGCGGAGATATTAGATGGTGGGCATCAGTGAATCCAGACTGCATCGTAGTAGATGGACACATCGAAAAGCGTTTCTGGTAGCCATCTGCAGCAGTGACGAGGAACGTAGGTGATTCCAGGTAACAAACTTTAAATTTCTGTTTTGTATAAACATTTGTGGTAATCTTTTGGTGTTTGTGTGTTTGACTCTTTGGTGGCGTATTTATTATTTTTAAAACTTGTTTAAAAAGGTACATGTGATGAACAATTAATTTTGATTATTAAAAAAAGATTTATTGATGATAAAGGTTTATTCAGGCTATAAATTGTGGTTGTAAGGAGTAAACGGGTCTGTAAATTTGTTTTCAATAATGCAAGGTTTAAAAAGCATTTACAAAAACTGGGTTATAATGAGCTCACAATAGACCAGTAGGAAGTCAAGCTAGGGTTGCATGTGGGGCCCATCTACTCATATCATGTAGAATTTTTGTTTAAAATAATTTAAAAACCAAGGACGTTAAAGCATTTAATAATTGAGCTGGTAATAATTTGTACCAAACCGTTTGTACTGATGTGTAAAAATTTTATCTGTTAAAATGTGTAAATAAAAGGTTGGATGGTTGTTGTATTATTTTGGTAATTTCATTTGATGGTGTGTGTGTGAGAGAGAGGTATGTGCTTAAAGATAGGTATTCAAGAAGAGGCCGATTGCTGAGCTAGCCAAGGTGAGCAGAGACATTCGAAGGTGTCCAAAATAAAGGATAAGAATTTTTTTAAAAATTTTTTTTTGGAAAATTTTATATTGGGAAAATTCGTGAGGCTTGAGATTTTAGTAGAAGGTTCCACGGCAATTTTATGACGGCCCAACGCTGGGGCTCGATACTGGTTCTCCTAATCCACAAAAAAACACAACAATATATATATATATATATATATATATATATATATATATATATATATTTTAGTATTTGACATTATCAAAGGGTTTAGAAAGATAGTTGTTAGTACTAAGGATAAAAACATAAATTTACCACTTTTATCAAGCTATTCTAAATTTTAAAAAACACTACGGTAATCAAAGATTGATGAATAATTACTTGTTAGACGCAGATATAGAATATTATGTACTAGTGATGCAGCGTTTGAGGTTTAAAAAAGCATTTTTCACTGTTTTCAATACGAAGAGTATCTAATGTAACTTCAACTGAATGTGCATAGGTTTTGTTGATAGAATTATTCATTGTAATTTGTTCAGGATACTTTATGCTAGCTTTGAAAAACCTCAACATGCTCCATTGTCTTCTGCAATTCCAAAAAGAAGAACGCCAGGATACATAAGGTACAATATAAAATTAATGATCAACCTACAAAATAAAGCCTACAAAAAGTACTCTAAAATTAAGCAATTATAGGACTACAAATACTATAAGGACCTAAAAAAATTTGGTAACACATGCTATTAGAAATGAAAAAACCGCATATTATAAGTTTTATATGGAATTGAATGCCAAAAACCTAAAACAATTGTGGAAATTTTTTGAAAATAATAATATACACAAAAAACCGAAATATAAAATCAGTTCAGAAATAGTCAATGCTGATCTAGTTAATAATTATTTTGCAAATACTACTATTACTATCAATGTATTGAAAGATAAAACTAAGGAGTTACTAGAATTAAAGCAAGGACATATAATTAATAATTTTTCTTTTAAACTGGTGGATCAGTCCAATATAAAAGAAATAATGAACAAAGTGAAAACTAATGCTATGGGAATTGATGGAATAAATCTAAAAATGTTGAGGATAATTTTACCATTCTGGATATATTGACACACATTATTAACATTTCTTTGGAAAGTGGTGTATTTCCAGATGTGTATGGGAGTAATCAGTTGTGATTCCACTTCCTAAAGTAAACAATGCATCGACACTTTCGGAATTACGCCCCATTAGCATACTGCCAACATTATCTAAGATACTCGAAACCATTATACATAGTCAGATTTTAGAACATCTTGAAATAAATAAACATACTCCCACCAATACAATCTGGCTTCCGAAAAGGTCATAGCACAGCTACAGCTCTAACTAAAATCTTTGATGACATTTATCATAACATAGAACGTTCTAAAGTTACATTTCTAGTTTTATTAGACTACAACAAAGCTTTTAATATGCTTATACACAACTTTCTGATAATAAAATTAAATAGATATGGTTGTGCTGGAGCAGCTTCCAATTTGATTGCCAATTATTTATATGGAAGAAAAAATTGTAACTGTCTATTTGATTTAATATTCTGTGAAATTTAAAGTTAAAATTGTTGTGGAAGGGTACTGTTTAAAATCAGCAGTGCTGAACAGAACCCTTTGAATATTAAATTAATACAGCCATACCTCGCTTTACGGCCTAGATACGTTCCACGAAACTTGGCCGCAAAGTGAAAAGCCGTATAAGGAATCAATTATTATAATACAAATTCAATGGGATCGGTTCGAAATTTGTTAAATATGTAACATGGTTTATCATTCAAAATGCATTTTATCTTTTTATTTCATTTAAATCAAAAATACATACATAACAAGTACATACATTTGTACATAAAATAATAACAGACTCCAAAAACCAACAATAATCTATAAACAAAAATGAAACAACTTCATATTACATAAAATATGTGTATGTATACATACATATGAAGGGGTTCCCTATCAGCTTCAAGTCGATCAAGCACATCACGTTCGTTCAAACCTTCAAAGCCGAGATCATGTGCTAGATCCAAAATGTTTTGCCTAATTTCATGTAGGAAATTAACTTCTGCATCAGTAAACACTCGTAAACAAGAGAGATGGAAAAGAGTGTGCATCGAGATTGCACTTGCGCAAGATTGGCAACATGTAGATATATCGACATCGGAAAAAAGTTTTTTTTGCCGTTATAGCGAAATGCCGTATAAAGAGCGGCCGTATAACAAGGTTTGGGTGTATTTTATAATTAATTAATATTCAATAAATATTCTATTCTATTCTAAAGGGCCCCGCTTTTCACGATCTAGGTCCGGGTTCGTTGCTCAGCTAGGTCTGCTTTTCTTTTTTTTTAGTTATATTGCATTCTTTTTAATTTTTCATCTTCTACTATACATAGGAGGAGCAACACAAACTTTTTTATTGCCGATGCGCTCTGGAATATCTAAATTATCACTTACATTTGATAAATTGTATGTTGGATTTACTGAAAAAAGGTTTTGTAATGCCTAAGTTAGTTATAATTTTATCATTATACAATTTTTAGCATAGTTTCTGTGTTTACTTTAAGAACTATCAAACGACAGACATTTACAATCTAGTTTGTCTATGTGGCACGAAGCGTTATCGACAGTAACACCATAAATTTGGAATAATGCTGTAGTCCATTTTCGCAAATTAGTTACTGAATGTTGGGGTAGAGAAGTAAAATATTATACTGGAGACGTTGGACCTCGTTATTAACGTTGATGATGTTGACAGTGGAGACCAAAGCAGCGGTTGGGACTTTGGAAGACATTGCTTAAATGTTTCATGTATTCCATATTGTGTTACATGTCCATTACTGTAAATGTCTAGCTAATAAAATATACATTGAATGATGAGCAGTTGTGCTGAATAGACGTACAGCTGCGCGCTCCGTAAATATATCAGTGCGATAGGTGAATTAGTTTAATATCATTAATATTACAGTTATTTGGTGTTAGCTGCATTGCTGGTGAGTTATTTGAACCTGTTAAATTGTAAAACATATTTCAATATGCCTTTTACCCGCGATCAACTCGAAGACATTAATCAAATAATTTCGGCAACAACAAGCAAATTGCTAAAGGGCGTAAACTTTATTAAGGCAATCACTGATACGGTCACTCAGGCTGTCTCAGAACATTTTAACACAAAATTAAATGCTCAAAATGAAATAATTGCAGAACTAAAGATTGATGTCAACAACTTAAAAGCCGTAAATGAAACGTGTGTACAGCAATGCGATAAACTTAAACAATATACACGGCGAAATTCTCTTAGAATTTATGGTCTGGCTGAACACACAAATGAGGATATTTTGGAAAGCATTTTATCTATGTTTGATAAAAAGCTCAGTATTGTTATAAATAGTGATCAAATTGATCGAGTTCATCGACTAGGAAAATGGAACGGTGATATTAATGCTGTAAGGCCTGTTATTGTGAAGTTTGTATCGTATTGCCACCGACAGTTAGTTTTTTCAAAAAGAAGATGCTGAAAGGTAGTAAAATTTCAATCAGAGAAGATCTACGAGTTACCGTGTCAAAATTTTACGTGCAGCTTCTGAGAAATATACATTTAAAAATACGTGGTTCAGAGATGGCAATATTTATGTAAAATTCAATGGAGTTCTGAAACAAGTTCGTTCGATTGGCGATATTTAGTTGCTCTGTAATTACATACGACAACAACATATTTAGAGTGCCTTTAATTTTATTTTTAGTTTAAACTGAAATAAACTAATCTTGGATAACTGCAGACTGCAGCTCCCAAATATTGGTTCACCTAAAATACAGTGTAATGTAACAAAGTTGTAGTTGCGGAGTCGCGCACCTTCATCAAATTGCGGCTGCAACTGTTGTAACTGGAAATTGTTGGTATCTGGTTGTTCCATATAAATTGTTTTGTTAAGAAAATATAGAATATTTGCTTTTGTATAAAATTATTAGAGATTTACTTAAGGTGACTTAAACTAGTATTGTATTGTACCAGATTAGATAGTAGAATGTGTTCACCTGAATTCAAGATGGCTGAAGGTGTAAGTATATGTGATGATGCCTCTGCCAAACATTATAAATGCTGCAGGAATAAAGTTTGTAACATATTAGTCTGTGTCAATTGTGATGGAGTTTATCATCAAAGCTGTGCTGAAAGGTCAAAGAATGTAAAAATTGTTAGTAATAAGTTATTGTGCTGTGAAACTAAAATAACCTCACAATTTGAAAATGATTACTATCTAAAAGAACAAATTCTATTATTAAAGGAAGTAAACCAGCAAAAGGATGTAATAATTGGAGATAAGGATATTATTATCAAACTAATGGAAGATAAAATAAAAAATCTGGAATTGCTAATTGGTAAACAAAGTACATTAATGGATATGAATGATAAGCCACAGCATGGTATTGATAATCAACAAAACAATGTATTCATAAATCCTAGTTATAGTGAAATTGTCAAACAAGAAACCCTTATATTGAAGGGTACTAATAACACATCCTCATCTGATATTAAGAAAAGTTTATTAGAAAATATAAATCATAAAATGTTCAATCTGGTAAAAATTAATGATGCTAGAAAATTTCCTGGTTTAGTTATAAAAAGTGACAACAAAGAAACCTTACTCGATTTACAGAAGACTATAACAAAGTCATGTGGTGAAAATATTCAAGTACGTATACAGAATAAGATTCGTCCTAGGATTAAAATTATGAATATAGATGGAATTCATTTAAATGATGAGCACTTAAGAGATAATATAATAAATCAAAATGATATACAGGCAAAGCAACAAGATTTTGTATTTGATATTAAGCACAAGAGTAAACCTATTAATAATTTTTTTAACATTGTGGCAGAAGTAGATGCATTAACTTTTAAGAATCTAATAAAAAATCAATATTTATATGTAGCTCTTAATAAATGTAGAATTCAAGAGACATTCTCTGTATTTCGGTGCTATCGGTGTTGTCAATACGGACATCTTGCAAGAAATTGTGATAATAAAGAGACTTGTGGGACCTGCGCTGGTAGTCATCTTTCTAAAGACTGCAATAACAAACAGCAAGTAACCGAGCATAAATGTATTAATTGTATTCAAAACAATTCCAAACTAAAACTAATCAGAATACTAATCATGCAGTTTATTACTCTGACTGTTCTACTTATAAAATGATTTTAAATACCATTGCTAAGAAAATTGATTATGGAGCATAGCAATTACAGCATCAATTTAGCATATATTGCTTAAATATTCAAGGATTTTTAACAAATCGTTATGAATTACATCATTTTGTAAAAGAGAACTATCCGTTATTATTATGTATAACTGAAACACACATTACGGAGGACATTAGTGACAATGAAATATACATACCAGGATATATATTAATTAGATGCAATTCACATAGTAAGCATACTGGGGGAGTACTTATATATCTGAGAGAACCTTATGATTATAAGATAATTATAAACAAAAGCTTCAACAATGAGTGGTGGGTTGTAGGCATATCCACAGATGGTTGCAATTATGTATGTCTATATAGATCCCCAAGTGGTAATTTAAGAAAATTTCTGGATGAATTGGAGGCATTTGTCGATGCCCAAGATCTCGATCAAAAGTTTATTATAATGGGAGACTTTAACATTAACTGGTATAAAGTAACAACTTACTCAAATAGACTTAAGACTCGAATGGATGATAGAGGATTTTTCAAATTATTAATGAATGCACTCAGATAGTAAATAATAGTAAAACACTGATTGACTTAGTATTTACAAACTGTAAGTCAATATGTTCTGATGTTTTAAATTCTCCTAAAATATCTGATCATGCAATACTGAAAATTACTCGTGCGACGTAAGTCTGTTTCCAAATTCACAACTGTAATGCTCGATAGAGTGATCTCTGTTCGTGATGTTAAAACATTGATAAATTAACTTTTGAAACTCGTCTATCGCAGTTGCCATGGATAAAAAATACGTCACTTCACGAAATGATAGATGTTTTGTACAACAATGTTACTACTGTTATGGATGAACAGGCCCCCAAAAAAATCTTCACAGTATCTAACAAGAAGAAGAGTAAATGGTATGACTCTGAAATTTGTCATTTGGCTAAACAAAGAGATATAACATACCAACAAGCTATATTTACAGATAATAACAAGGATTGGATTACTTATAAAAAATTACGAAACGCTGTTACTACTATGATACAAAGTAAAAAGAAGAGGTACTATACAAAATTGATTGATAAAAACAAACGCGATCCTAAGAACCTTTGGCGTATTATTAAAGAATCAATTGATGGTCTACAAAATACACCTACTGTGGTAATGAAATTTGATGATGCTACAATACGTGATCCACAAACAGTGGCTGAAAAGTTTAACAAATTTGTGGTGGATAGTATAGAGGAAATTATAAGTGACATTCCCAATATTACAAACGTTGATAAGATAAATAAGATAGGTTGTAGGAATGAATTTACTTTTAATGAATTCTCAACGGGTTGTGTGTATAAGGCGATTTACAATACAAAAGATTCTAATACAGACTTATTAAATAAAAATATAGTTTTGGCTGGCGGGCTTATCTAGTTGGTAAGATAACGGAACTTTATAATAAATCTATAACTACTGGATTTTTCCATCTCAATGGAAGGAAACTGTAATAAAACCAATACCTAAAGTAAGAGGTACCCTAAACCCTATAGAATTCAGGCCAATAGCTACAGTGCCATTCCTTGAAAAGTATTTGAAAAACTAATATACGACCAAATTATTAAACATATTGAAGTGAATAACATTCTCATCAAAGAACAATCAGGATTTCGTGGCAAACATTCCTGTGAGTCTTCACTACAACTTGTGCTGTCAGAATGGAAAAGAGTATTGGATAATAGTTCTAATGTTATAGTTGCGGTATTTCTAGATTTTAAACGAGCATTTGAAACGGTTGATAGACTGATTCTAATAAATAAATTAAAATGTTACGGTTTTACGGACCAATCCTTGAAATGGTTCTCGGACTACCTATATCAGCGAAAGCAAATGACTAAAATTAATAATCATACCTCTAGTGCTATATTAAATAACCACGGTGTACCACAGGGAACTATTCTAGGCCCATTGCTTTTCATACTGTATATCAATGATATAGCAGATGCAATTGATGACTCTGCAGTTTTACTGAACTTATTTGCAGATGATACCCTTATAGCAATCTCAGATACAAATATAGATAACGCAATACATAGGATGAACAGTTTGCTCAATGCTGTTTCAAAGTGGTTGATCAGTAATAAATTAGTTATTAATACTAAGAAAAGCAAAGCAATGATTTTAGGGTTGCGTTATAATGGAAGAATGCATATGTTACCTCCCATAGTTTTCAATTGTGACAGGCTGCATTATGTTGATGAAATTAAGTACTTGGGTGTAACTATAGATTCATCGCTTTCATTTAAAACACATTCGGATAAATTGATAATACAACTTGCTGGTAAAATTAATTATTTTATCGTATCAGTCATAATCTTAATATGCTAACTCGATTAAAGTTTACCAAGCGCTAATTGCGCCACATTTTATATACTGCTCGTCTATTTTATACTTTCAGAGTCAAACAGTGATAAATAAACTACAGGTCCTTCAAAATCGTGCTCTCCGTATAATATTAAAATGCAGTATTTATACAAAGGTACATTTTATGTTGGATTGTTTAAAATTTTGTCAGTGCAACAACATTTGTATTTTTTAGTTATGTGCTTTATATATAAGATTACCAGAAACTTGTTGCCTACTTACCTACAATGTAAGTTAGTTATGGTTCACGGAATCCATAACTACACCACTATAATTGCCTAATTTTATATTTATCCTTTTAAGAAAACATGTACTAAAAGATCCTTATTTATTGACGGCATCCGAGAATTTAATGCGCTCGCTGCCAATATTAAACAATCATCATCTTTGCGATTATTTAAACGTCAATTGAGGACATCAATGACGACAAGGATGTGAAACTATCGTATCAACTATTTATGTGGTTTTATTCTCTATGTAATATATTTAATACTATAAAGTAATTGTAACATGTATTATTATACATTTAAATAAAATTTATTATTATTACTTGTTATCGTATTTCGTGGACTCTGGTAACATTTGTTGATTAATAGTTATAATTATAAGGAGACGGTATATGATAAAACGAATATGAGACAAAATACCTGTTTAAAATTTTGATTCGATTACCTTCTTGTGGTACTGCTATGTTAAATTGCTAATCGTACTTTATGTTTAGCTACTAATGAATGCTAATCTTATGAAATGGTCACTTCTGAACGTAAGGTCTTTACATACCCATTTTGTTCAAGTTAGGGACATTATCTTAAACCTCGAAATTGATATCCTCTGCCTAACAGAGACATGGTTATCAGATTCAATAAAATCGGAAAATGTTAACATACCTGATTACACATTATTACGTTGTGGTAGAAATGGTAGGGGTGTTGCAGTTTAAATTAGGGATATTTTCAAACCTATTGAACTTGTCACTTTGAACTCAATTGAACAACTCTGGCTATCCTTTGTATTAAACAAGCAAAAAGTGGTGCTTGGGGTTTGCTACAGATCTGAGGTGTATGATCCTTCTTATTTTTTAATGAATTGGAAACCACCCTATCCTTGTTAACCCCATGTGCAGATACAATGTTCCTCTGTGGGGACTTTAATTTTGATTTCTTAGATCTCTGTAATAAATTCACTGCGGACTTAGCTCTGAACTTTGATTTGGTACAATTGGTCTCAAAGCCGACCAGAATATCAAAAAGCAGGCATAGCTTGCTAGACTTAATGTTCTCTTCTAATTTGGAAGTTATTTGTAGTACTGAGGTTGTCGGTGTAAATATTTCTGATCATGATCTAGTCAGCTGCTCTTTAAAGTTCGTTAAACATAAAATTGAAAACTTTAAAACTTATCGCCTACTGAAGAATATTAATGTGGACTCCCTTCTAAATGATTTACTAAGTGCCCCATTACACAATATATATAGAGAGGCAGATATCGACGATAAGGTGTATCTACTAACAAGTGTGCTTAACCAAATATTTGACATTCACGCTCCTTATTGTACAAGGAGGATAACTAAACCTTATGCGCCATGGCTAACAGATGCTCTTAGAAGCATGCAATGCACAAGGGATAAGGCTCTGAGAAAATTTAAGAGTTCCCAAAACCCTATGGATTGGGCTCATTATACAAATTTACGTAATTTAACCACACTCGCTGTTCGTAGAGAACGAAAAGCTTACCTAGAATTAAAATCTCAAGAATCTTCTTCAGCAATGTGGAGAACCTTGAAGTCCTTTAATATAACGAATACAAAATGTACTTCCCTTCCAGAAGTTTTAAGGGATGTTAATGCACTAAATAGCTACTACATACAAAATAGCCAGATTAATTCTGGAACCCATAAACGGCCTCTGGATTTTTATAAAAATAAGTTTACAGACTCTGTTTTCTCGTTTAGCTTAATAACATCGGATGTTGTTACAAAAATTTTGTATTCAATAAAGACTAAAGCCGAGGGTAGCGACAACCTTAGTATTATCATGATTAAACTTTGTTGCCCGCACATATTTCCTTATTTTGTAAATATAATTAACACCTGTCTCTTGCAAGGTGTGTTTCCTAAAAATTGGAAACATGCATTGGTATTACCACTCCCAAAGTCAAGCAATGTTACAGAATATAAGATGCTGCGCTCCATCAGTATATTGCCAGTTTTATCAAAAATTCTTGAAAAAATTGTTAATAATCAGTTGCAGGAATATGTGTTAAATAATGATGTTATTCCACCAACTCAATCGGGTTTCAGAAAGGGCTTTAGTTGTGAATCCGCATTGAACTGTATTGTTGATGACATAGTGAGAGCAACAGATGAAGGCAAACTAACTGTTTTGGCCTTACTTCGAGAAAATTGACCATTTGCTTTTATTAAAAATTTTGAAATATATTGGTCTAGATGAAATATCCTGCAACTTTTTTCGATCTTATCTACATGACCGTTCCCAGTCGGTTAAGATAGGTGCCGATATTTCCAACCCTCTTTCCATTGCTCTCTGGTGTACCCCAGGGTTCCATACTCGATCCCTTATTGTACACTATTTACACTAGCTATTTTTATAAAGCTCTGCAATATCTAAGCACCACTTCTATGCTGACGATATGCAAATTTATTTGTCCTTCTTCCCACCGACTGTGTAATGGCTTGTAACAATTTTAACAACGATTTGTCAAATATTTCTTTAATAGCACAAGACCATGCATTATTCTTAAATCCGGCTAAAACGGAATTACTTTTTATTTGGTCCTAAGAAATATAGAACAGAATTTATTAATTTTAACCCACAATTCAAGATTAATAACGATAATCTTAAATTTGCTGATCATGCAAGAAATTTAGGTGTAATTCTTGATAGCAATTTAAAATTTAGATTACACGTTAATAATCGTATCCAAAAAGCTTATTTATCACTAAAAAATTTGTATCAGAATCGTCATATTTTAACCATAAAAACAAAGATCATGCTTTGTGAATCATTAGTCCTATTTCGTTTCTCCTTTTGTGATTCAGTATATGAACCCTTTTTAGACTTAAAAACACAAGTAAAAATACAAAAAATTCAGAACTCCTGTCTGCGCTTGATTTTTGGTATCAGAAAATTTCAAAGAATTTCACATAAGTTAAAGGAGATCAGTTGGCTAGACATGAAACAACGACGATTTTTACATGCTGCCATATTTTATCACAAAATATTACTTAGTCGGGCCCCATTATATTTATATAGAAAAATTCAATTTAGGTCTGATGTACACAATATCAACGTTCGTTTTAAAGGTACCCTTACGCCTCCTATTCATAAAACAGCATTTTTTTACTCATTGTTTCTCAAATCAAATTTGCTCCGTGTGCAATAGTATTAATAATAACTACAAGCATTTAAGTCCTCTAAAATTCAAAAAACAAGTTTTCAACGAACTTCGTTCGTTTATGAAATCTATTTGTCTGTGTGTCTGTCTGTCTGTGTGTCCGAGGCCTTTTTAATGGTCGGACATCAATGTGTGATACATCAATCGATTCAGCTCGGTGTCCAGAGCTTAAGTTTTGATGTCAGTTAAAATCGGGCCACGGGGACGCCGAGCCCCGGAAAATCCAAAGGATAATTAAAATTTTAAATAAGTTTAAAATCAATATGCGACACATATTTGAACAATTTATGGCATTTCATGCCAATTATTCCAATATTATAGACATTGTTTAAACTTAAATTTTGATTACCGAAAATAATTAGATTCACATATAAAAAAAAATAAAAAATTTCTTATCTTATTGATGAGAACTAATATATAGCTTTTAAAATATTTATTCAATAAAATAAAATATATTAAAATGTCTCTTTTGTTGTTTATAAATTTTTGTTTTTATCTAAATACTTCCATTTCGAATGGACCTGCACCTTGCCGAAGTTCTAAATTACTAGAACAGGTGAAATGGCTTGTGTGTTCTAATGAGCTAAAGAGCCAAACTACAGGTCCAACCAAAGTAGTAGGGTCGCTAGTGAGGAACCAGACTAAGACAGGTCCCCGAAAGAGGGCAGCGGCTCTTTCGGTACTTAGATTGGCAGAGACCATAGGGGTCGGTATGGCAGTCTAAGACACACTACCGCGATGTGGAAGGCAACGGGAAACCACCACATTATCTCCCAAGTACACAGCGTACTTAAATTGTAATAAACATGATAGCATTCTCTGGGGTACAAGATTCCGGAGGTAAAATAGTCCCCCAATCGGATCTCCAGGAGGGGACTACTTCGGAGGATGCGATTAGAAAGGTAAAAATAAGAGTCGGGAACATTCTGCGAGTCGGAGCGTGGAATGTTAGAAGTATGAAGCAAGTAGTGTTACGTGCCATTGCACTTTAACATTGTTAGTAGTTTAGTTTTAATGTACGGAAGTTTCCCACCATAATTTTCAAATACGCTGCAGCGGGAACTTTTAAATAGACTAGGCGGAGCTTCCGCACGTAATAGTAGTGAGTTTGCGCCGTGTGTTTATCCTTAGAGGGTTAGACCAATACTAGACAAGGAGTTGTGGTGACGCGCTGAATCGTGGCCATTTTGCCTTTGATCGTGAAGTTATGTGCACGTGATTGTCTGGTAACGTATCTATCTTAGGGTTTACCTATGTAGAAATCCCTGCCTAATTGTCTTTGTTGTCTACCTCTACCTTCTTCCTGTCCAAACCTTACATAGGTAAGAATCTGCGTCGCCTAGGGCCTACCGACCTCCACATCTGTAGATGGAGAGGCCTCATCTCCACCTCAGCTAGCCGAGCCAAGCTGTAGCTGTTCCTTACGCATTTGATGGCGTCGACGGATGATCTCTCATTCCGCCGGATACCGGATCCCTTATGTAAGTAACCTTTTACTTATTTGTGTCAAAACGGATTAATTTGTTGTTAAAATGACTCTCGTTTATCTTTAATTGTTTAATTTTTATATTGCAAATTATTGTGTAATATCGATGACATCACCAGTAGTTGACGCGCCGAAATCCATATAAGAGTCGGCGCTGCCAACTGTGATAGTGTCTCTTACACCACGTTACCGGTGTAGTAAATATCGAACTTTAAATTTTAACTACCGTTTTAAACGTAAGAGTAGGTAAGCTAGAGAAGCTAAAATCGAAATGAATAGGTTATCACTAAACATAGTAGAGATCAGCGAAGTTCGGTGGCCAGAGGCGGGGGATTTTTGGAGTGGAGACTTCAGGGTAATTCATACAGGAGCAGAGGAAGGAAATTTGGGTGTGGGGATAGTTATGCGGAAAAAGATAGGATACTGTGTAGAAAATTACTTACAAAAGAACGAAAGAGTACTCATGGTTAGATTAGAATCTAAACCGGTAAACACAGTAATAATACAAGTACATGCCCACCTCTAGTTACAGTGACGAAGAGGTAGAAGCCATCTACAAAGATATCGAAGACATATTAAGATACGTAAAAGGACATGAAAATTTAATAATTATGGGGGATTTTAATGCCGTGGTAGATGAGGGTAGGGAAGGAGCGGTAGTAGGTTTATTTGGTTTAGGCATGAGAAACGACAGAGGAAATAGGCTGGTAGAACTTTGCGACAAGAACAATTTAATCATCACAAACACATTATTTCAACATCATGCTAGAAGGCGATATACGTGGAAGATGCCAGGAGATATAGGAAGATATCAAATAGATTACATTCTTGTTAGACAACGGTTTAGGAATCAAGTAAAAGACTGTAGAAGCTACCCAGAAGCAGATATAAATACTGACCACAGCATCGTAATTATGAAGGCCGCACTTAAATTTAAGAATGTACAAAAAAGAAACGGAAAAAGGCACTTGGACCTACAGTAACTAAAAGAGAAAGATATTCAAGAAAGATTCGAAAAAAAGTCAAATGAATTGCTGAATGATATCGGGAAAATATCTGATACTAAGGAAGTAGAAACAGAATGGAATAACATTAAATCCAGCCTAGACATGGCGGCCAGAGATATTCTGGGGTATACACAAAAAGAAAATAAGAAACCATGGATAACAAAGGATATCCTGAATTTAATAGAAGAAAGACGAAAATACAAAAATAAATCAGACGAAACAGGAAAACAGAGATACAAAACCATAAAATGGGAAATTATTCGAAAATGCAGGAAAGCTAAAGAACAATGGATTGATGAAAAGTGCAAAGAGGTACAAACAAAGATGGAAATAGGAAAGACAGACGAAGCATACAAATTAATTAGAATGAATTTTAGGGATATAAAACCGTATAGCAAAAATATAAGGGACGCACAAGGAAACGTCATCATAGAAAACGTAGAGAAAGTGGGTAGATGGCAAGAATATATAGGGAATTTATATGCAGGAGAGGAACTAACTGCATTAGAACAGGAATCAGACATTGAAAATGATGACTGATGATGCATTATCCTATACTTAGAGACGAGTTTGAATTAGCATTAAAGAGTCTGAAAAATGGTAAGGCTCCGGGTACAGATAAGGTGCAAGCAGAAACTCTAAAAGCAGCTGGACAAGCAGTAACAGAACGTCTTTTCCAACTTGTAAGCTATATGTATGAGACAGGCAAGATACCCAAAGATTTCAAACGTAGCATCATAGTAACTATACCAAAAAAGAAAGGCGCGGATAGATGTGAAAATTTTCGAACAATAAGTTTGACAGCACTCGTGTCAAAAATATTAACTAGAATTGTGCAAAGACGAATGGAAAAACGGGCAGAAGAAATACTAGGAGAAGACCAATTTGGGTTTAGGCGAAACAGGGGAACACGGGAGGCTATTTTAGCTCCGAGAGTGATAATGGAGAAAACAATAGAAAAAGGGGAAAGCGTGTATATAGGGTTTGTAGATCTGGAAAAAACATTCGACAATGTAAAATGGAACAAAATGTTTGAAATACTCAAAAAGATGGGAATGAGTTATAGGGATAGACGAATAGTACATAGCTTATACAAAGAGCAAACAGCAGTAATAGAATTAGAGCAGGAACGTAGAGAAGTAAACATTAGGAAAGGAGTGAGACAGGGATGTGCCCTATCCCCATTGATTTTTAACTTGTACATAGAAGAGGCAATGAATACTGTCAAATGCAGGAAGACATTTGGAATTACTATACAGGGACAAAAAATTGATATGCTTAGATTTGCAGATGATATAGCGGTATTAGCGTCTAGCAAGGAAGAGTTAGAAGCTGCTCTTAATGAAATGGAAACGGTTTTAACAGAGAGATACGGTATGAAAATTAACAAAACTAAATCTAAAGTTTTAGTATGCAAAGGTGGGGAAAATAAATCAAAAACAAGAATACAAGTATGTAACACGAACTTACAAGAGGTTAAGGATTTCTGCTAACTAGGAAGCCAAATAACGCAAGATGGGAAAAGCACAAAAGATATAAAACAAAGATTAGCACAAGGTCGTGCTACATTTAACAAGAAAAAAGCAACTACTGTGCTCAAAGACCACAAACATAGAAACAAGGAAAAGATTGCTTAAAACATATGTGTGGAGCACAGCACTGTACGGCTGTGAAGCCTGGACAGTAGGAGAAGCGGACAAGAAAAAGGTAGAAGCCTTTGAAATGTGGTGCTACAGACGTATGATGAAGATATCATGGACAGACAAAGTTAAGAACGAAGAGGTACTAAAAATGGTAGGGGGGAAGAAAGAAATATGTGGAAAACGGTAAAAAATTAAAGAGATAGGATGATAGGCCACATACTACGGCATGAGGGAATAGTGCTGAATATATTAGAAGCAGAGATAGGAAAAAAGAGAAGAAGAGGCAGACCTAGGTTAGACTACTGCACACAGATAGTAAAAGATGTAGGCTGTAGGGGTTTCAGGGAGATGTGTAGGCTAGCCCAGAATAGAAATCAATGGAGGTACGCATCCAACCAATCCCAAGATGGATAAACTAATGACGAAAAGATAACTGTGCTTAAACATGATTAGTATAAGTAACTACAAGAATTGGTTGGGCAATATTCTCGAATAATGTTAAGTGTGTGAAAGGATTTACTGGAAAACCATTATTTCGGCAAATGTCTAAGTGTTGAGGGATCTTGGTAGCCACAGGCTGCTTAACCTCCTTCGCCGAATCTCAGTAAAATAGGGCTTAAAATTAGAAAATAATAGAAGGGAACGAGCTGAATACACATGCTGTGTAAGAATTTCAGGAACTATGTAGGCTAGCTCAGAATATAAATAAGTGCAGGCACGTGTCCAACCAGTTTTGAGACGGAAAACCTAATGACGAAAAAATAAGCGCAGATAAATCTGATGATTAGTATAAACAACTAGTTGTTGGTTGCGAAATATCTCCAACTAATGTTGGCTGTGCGAAAAGATAAATTGGAAAATATATTAAATCGTTAAACGGTTAAGTGTTGGGGGAACTTGGCAGCCACAGGTTGCTTACCTCCCTTCACATCCACTAAAGGTCAGAGAAATAGGGCGTATAACTGTAAAACGATAGAAGGTGATCGAACTGCATCTAACAAGAAAGAACAGCGCCTATGAGGAAAGGCAACAAACATAAAACAAGAAGAAAATTGTTGAAAGCATATGTGTGGAGCAAACCACAGTATGCCTATGAAATACAGGCAGTCTGAAACGCAGACAGAAAAACGGTAGCAGCCTTTTGAAATGCTGTGCTTCAGATGTATGAGGACGATAGCATGGACACACAAAGATAATAACAAATAAGTTATAGAAATAGTAGGGGAACAAGGATATCTGGGGAAAAAGATAAGAGAAATATAAGGGCAGAATACGTTCTAAGGCATTTTGGGGAATAGTATGGGATATATTACAAGCAGAGATAGGAAAAAAGAGGTAGATGTAGACCTAGATGAGATAGTTATAGATGCAAACTGTGCAAATTTCAGGGAAAAATCTGTAGGTTAGTTCAGAATAGGAAACAATGATGGTACGCGTCTAACCAGTTCTAGGACTGAAGACCTAATGATGATCATGAATACTTATAATTATTACAACATAATAATTTTAATTTCTTTAATTTGTTTTAAAGTAAGTCTACATTTGGAAGTTCGTTGCGACAATGCCTTGCATTTTCAACTTGTTTTTATGTTTAATAGAATAAACTAAAATAAATAGCCATTACCATATGGGATGTAATGATCTTACATACACACATACCGACCACATATACATACAGGTATATATGTAAATACTCTTTAATTTCTTTTTTGTTTTCTTTTACTTTTATCACTTACTTACAATTGAATTATAATTGTTCAGGGTTTGGGTGGTAGAACAGGACCTTCTTTCTAGTAGCTACTGAACCCCGCCCTGGGATTTATGTATTATCTTTTGTAAAGAACTTTTTTTATACATGTAAATTTTGGTTGAATAAAGACCTGATAATAATAATAATAACATATTGTTTTGACAAGTGCATTTCTAATAATGTAAATAATTGATGATGTAACTGAATGTCATTGAAAAGCACTGTAATAGGGAGAGAAAAGTTATTCTAAAATCAGGAATATCAAACTCTTGATTTAAGAACATTTAAGTTTATTGTTCTTATTGCTAAATCGGGAACATATGGTGGGATTTTTTATGTAAAAAAATTTTAACATTTAGGTTAAGTAATCCTAAACATTTTTTTAAATCTTTCTCTGTGTAAGTTCTTCGATATAGTCTTGAAAATCTTCACACATACATATTTGCAAGTGGTAACGATCATATTACTTCTTTAATAAATAACTTGTAATTTTTACTTTCTTGTGATATAATAACACAGAAACTCGAGAACTTTTTATTAATCAATCAAACCACTCTGAATAATTCCAATAAAAATTGATATAATGTAACCGCTAATCGTGCTTGTAGTTACAACAATTTCATATTTTCATAGCGGCAACAGTGCTTCGGCATGACATCATAAATATTGATAACGCACATCAAATTTAAAATTACTTGAACCCACCTGTTTCTCTGATACAAAAAATAGCTTATAAATAAAATTTATACCAGGTTGCCACCTGCTTTTCTTAAATAAGGAAATTGGATACACTCTGACTCGCCCCAGTCTCCGCGTTTGCAGCTAGCCCGGTTTATCTAAATTTCTTTACTGCTTTTTTATATACATTCCTATTTTTTCGACATAACAAGGTAATTACAAATAAGAGTGGATTATCGCTAAGAGAGGCCTAATTGTAGTTACAACACTATATAAACTATTAATATGGAAATACAGCCCTATCTATCTTACCAATTTCTGCAAAATTTACCGAAAATATATCCAAATTGTGTGCCTTGCTCAAAATATTAGTGTGCGAATCATTTCATTTATTGGTCCACATTCAAAATAACTATAATTAAAAACTTCGAAATTATTGTTTCTTGTTCTGACCGAGTATGGGTACATTAAAACTTAACTTATTTAGTCTATTTAGTCTAAGTACTTGAGGTTCTGTATTATGGATACTATTAATGTGACACTAGCAATGTAACATCTATGATCAAGCGATGTTAGTCTGTTACGAACGGTGTAG
Source organism: Platerodrilus igneus (assembly GCA_036346225.1). Taxonomy (NCBI): domain Eukaryota; kingdom Metazoa; phylum Arthropoda; class Insecta; order Coleoptera; family Lycidae; genus Platerodrilus; species Platerodrilus igneus. The sequence continues at coordinate 2,890,446 of JARFIW010000828.1, forward strand.
CGACGCTACGCTAAAACGGACGCTAGATGAAAGATTGAGAGTGAATGCAGGAATCGAAGCAGGTTGGTGACATTAAGAATTTTAATTTAATAAATGTCGGAATTGATTTATGAATTTGTTAGAAAAGCAGGAATACTAAATGTAAATATAGACAGTAGTTAGTTAATTATATTTGTAAAATTTACCGATTTTAGGAATTTTATAATATTTTTGGAGAACATTAAATAAATAGTGTACACTTAGTACAAACAAGAATTTGTGTTGGTGCCAATATTGTGGAATCAGAAAATAACGCTCTGCTGCTAACATTAGTCCATACATGTTAATTAGGTAATTGTATGATATTAAATAAGGGTAGCATATATGCTCTCTGGTATAAAGAAACCTTACGAATCGCTTTTGCACTTTTTCTATATTATTAATATGTATTGCTGATTGCAGTGCCCAAACAAATGAACAGTATTCTAAATGAAGCCTCATAATGGTGTTAAATAATGTTACTAGTGTTTGTACTTTGTTAAAATGTTGTGTGTTTCTTATGATAAATCCTAGTGCCTTGTTAATACAGCGATTATACTGCATGGTAAATTTCAGGTCTTGTTATAATACACACCAAGATCTTTATGTGCATATCCACGTTCCAGAGCTACCTTTTGTAACGAGTATACATAAAACACTGGTGCCTTTCACCTAGTCAGAATCACGACAACACATTTTCTTCTTGAGGCTCATTCCGTTATTTTGACACCACAACCGTACCCTATCCATGTCTTGTAGTAGTTCACATTTAATAGTCCGAAAGATTTTAAAGTCTGCAAGTATTTGAAGAAAAAATTCACAACTTCACATCTTAGGGCTACATTTTTGACAGCTCTGTCTACCATCCAAGCTAGCATTACGAATACTGAGTTTTCAACTGCTTGCATTTGGGGCACGTATAGGAGTTCCGAACGAGTCGTTTGCAAGCAAACCACTGTCAGTATGACAGTGACGTTTCAGTATCTGGTAACAGTCTTGAGAAGTTATAAAATTCGTTGTGACCATTGTTTCTTATTACGTTCAGATTAACTATGACAGTCCGTGCTCTCCATCTACCAGTCATTATTTTGCAGCATTCAAATTCAAATATGGAGAATATCCGTTATAACTTTATTAATTAGTAAATGTAGCGTATAATAACTAAGAGAAGGAATAAGTAGAATAAAAATCCTACAATTAATAATTACAGTAACAAGTCCGGAAATTTCTATTGAAATAATTAAACTACCTAAAATTGTTATAAGACGTTTATATAACTGCCAATCATTTCTCATCAAAATTTAAAAAATAACAAGTTGGAGTAGATGAATATTCCAACATTTCATAATTTGAAAATGGCACTCACAAAAATTTCGAAAATAGTAAATTTTCAAAATCAGTCGCACACCATTTCTTCTCTTACATGCCAGTAAATAAACTGTTCTATATTTTTACTTCAGTAAGTGGTCTCACATAACTAATAAACTACCCGTCTAGTAATTGTTTAGACATAGTATTACAACTAAGAATACTAAGTACCCAGAACTTTTAAGCTTTTCTCATAGTCTATAAAAAAATTCATCTTTGTGTCTACTTACAATTTCTCTGACAGGTACTTCTTGTAAATCCAACATGCTAAGATCAATTTCTCCATCATTAACATTATCTTTAACATTAATTTTAGAGGCAACCATAGTCTGTAAATTTACACAATATTATCTAAAAATATAATACAAATTTTCAAACCTTCAGCTCAATTAACTGATATAAATATTTGAAGCTACAGGATTACGCCACGTATACAAAAGTATACAATGGAATTCGCAAGATAATTATGAATAATATATACAATTTAAGTTAGTACTTAAATGTGTTTTTAACAGTTCAATTCAATTTTTCCAAAATATATGAATTAAAAATAATTAAGAATGGAATAAGTTTAAATTCGTTATGGTTCTTAACCTAACCAATTTATTACTGCTTTTAAGAGCACGCGGTTCCATAACCTATAGCTGCAACAATTTATCAAAAGCGTCTTCGCTACGAAACGAATGGCAACTGACCAATCAAACAGTCGTATTCACACAATGTGTTAATAATAACAATTTATAAAAACATATCTTCTTAGATAGTGTGTAAAAAGTTTATTTAGGAGTTAAAATATAAGTAAATTTTTACGAGATTTTAATTTAAAGCATAAAGCAATTGATGAAACGATAAAAAAGAGTATATGTAAGTTTGTATCTTAATGTAAATATTTGACTTATTCATATTTATTCATTTATTAAAGTATTTATTTTATTTTAATTAAGAAAATTAATTACATTTACTTAAAATGCTTAAATAAACAATAAAAAGACAGTAGAGTATATAGACCACTTAAAATTATATTTAGCAATTTTTAAAATGCCTTTGAAAAAGACTTGATTTTGAAAGATTTAAATTTCTTTGGGTTTTGGATTCATTTTCGAGTAGGTCAGTAAAAATACTTTAGGGCTGCATAAATGATGTGAAAGTAATAAACACTTAATTCGGACTAATATAAGCACGATTAATCAATTATTTACAGAAAACCTTTAATATTGTAACAAAAACTATTTGCAATAACAACACTTATTTATTTTCAAACTGAGTATACAAGCCTTTTGAACAACTCGCAGCTACAATAAAATTACTAAAAGCTCTCCTAACGCTTTATTTTCAGAACTAATCGCTAACGATACAGATACACTAAGATTAGGATGCTATCTTCTAAATTACTGTCGAAACACTATAATTAACCATCCTAGCACTAATGATTAATTTAAATTAATTTATATCATTACTGCAGTAATTTATATCAACACTAATTTCCAAGCTATAAATTAAGACTGGAGTCGTGATCAAAGCTTCAACTAGAACTGAACTCCAATATCCGCGACGGTAATTTATATACATAATCAATCGTTCTAATTATTTCGAAAACATACCAAAATATGCAAACAACATCTCGAATTTTTCTATTGTGATTTTAAATGTAGTCTTGTACCTGTCAATAAAGAGCTCTCGCACCGCAGTTTACGTTCCAATATCATTATTCTGGTCACAGTTATACCAAGCACCAGCATCCCCCTTACAGCTGGTCTGTCCCAAAACACTCTTTAATGCTTATGTTGAATGTCTCTGTTGCAGAAATATGACAGTCGAAACCGTTCTGCAAATTTCATGTTGATAAAAGTAACAATCAACACTCATCATAACAGTTGCCGTATCATGTGGATTGTAACCACTTACCAAAGTCTGCACTCGGTTACTCTAAAACAGTACCTCTTGCATATTTCGTTCCACTCGCCAGTCCAACCCATCGAGCCCATAACCGATCTTGGGTATGGCCAATTTCTTGTCTTCAAATTCGAGCATCTAACCCTTGAGATCTACTACGCCTTTCGCAGATTCTGGTAACCCGTTTTACAAGAAGGCTGTTGTTTAGTCATCAAGTAGATGCCCCGATGACCCTCCTTTAACCGTATGGTCTTTCCAACCTCTAGTTGTTGGCGAAGTTGATACAGACTACCAAATCTATTTTTCAACACCCGTGCAAGTCCTCGAGGCATATCAAGGTCCTTGAATCTCTTCCGTAACCTCAAACCATAGATTAATGAGAAGAAGATAAAAACGAAGTGACCGTATTTTTTTGGCGGTATCTATCGCTTCAAATGTTAACTAAAGCGGCTTTTACAATTGTAAAAGGATTACAGAATGACTTGCTTACCGATGGCGTGCTCATTATTTATATTCATAACCTAAAATCATAGTTTGCGTAAAATTATATTTTGTTTCCGTTCTTCTTAGTGTTTACGGTTTGTCAAGCTCTACTAAATTGAATATTTATTAGAACCAACTTTAATTTAAATGTGAAAATGAGTCGCGGTACTTATTGTATTGATAACTTCTGTTACAGTAATAAATAATAAATTTGCCGTAAAATATTCTGTCACTTCATTAAGCATGTTTTGTAACGTCCTCTCAACGGGTTAAGTGTTAACTTAAAGTTATAAAAGCTGGTCGTTTTATTACATAGGTCCTTTATGCACGTTTCCCATCTTCTATTCATTAATCTATACCCCAAACCTCACTTTGTCCGTGCCGCTGTACAGAGACATAAAGCAAGCATAGCTCGATTCAGACTTTCGCTCATCATCATGAGCATAACTGTTTGTTTGTCTCACTGTGTGCCATTCTTCGGCACTACCCGCGTCATCACTATCTATCGTGCTAACCAGTTACACTGTAGCACTATTATCTTCCGTTTGGGAGTTTACAAACCCGATACATCAAGTTGTTGATCTTTCCTGATGTCTTTGTAACTTTGGCAACAGTCCACACCTCTGTCTGGGGTTGCATAGTCAAACGCGATCGCCATCCTGAAAACCAAACTCCTAGATCTTGATGTCATATCTTGTCTTCATCCGATCGTTCGCGATCTAGATATTTTTCCTAACATCACTATGGATGTCGTGCATCTCATCTTTGAGTTGCTCGACGTAGCTCTCGTCCACGATGTCATTTCCAGGCTTACACCTAAACTCAAGATTACATGGTAGACGTTTCTCGCGTCCCAGCATCATAGCACATGCAGATATTTGTCCATTGCTTTCATGAACTGAAAACTGATAGGCCAATAAAAATAAATGTAAATAATGGACCCAGTCTCTCTGATGTTGGGAGACCACTTTCGAAAGGTACTTGCCCAAGATGCGGTTCATGCACTTCAACATCCCATCCGATTATCAATTGTTTTAATATAATAAGGGCGTTAGTACATTTTTCCTGTTTTTTTCCTGAACGTGTTGGTGAGGGGCTGTCGTCTTTGTCGTTTTTAGTGTTAATTCCTTATTGTTTTTGGTATATTGCAAATTTTGCTACTTCTATCTTCGATTAACTGTCAATCGTACAGTTATTTCTGTGTCTATGGTAGCCATTTGTTTCTGAAATTACTGTGTATGTATATTTAAGCTGGTTGCTTTACCTTTTGTATGATTTTCTTGTCGCAGCGGATTTGCTCGGTAGGAAGATGATTTGTCTGGGTTTTATATGAATTATAGTTCTTTTTAATTATCGAAGTATTGGTATAGCGCTAACGTTGCAAATGGTCCTAGATCAATGTTTTAGTAAGGACATTTTCTATTCTTTATCTTTTCTCTAGGATGCTTATTCTAAAACTCTACTTTTTCGTATCCCTTTATCTCCGTTTCAACCTTATTTTCTTCTTTTTATGATTTAAAATATCAGTTAGATAAAGGTAAAATCTCCAAGATAATTTTAAAGGGAACGAACAGATAACAATTTATATGGTTCTGAGACCCTACCCTTGGCAACGTATGCTACCCCTTTTCTATACTCCCGAGAGCGAGTAGAGTGATCTGCCAAGATCCCAAAAAGGAATTTTTGTCATGCCTTCCAAAAAGAGAGATTCCGTACCGCGGCATCCGTTCAGAAGAACGGAAAGAGGGATCAGGTAGAAGTGGGCATACAAACCCTGTAACCCTGCGTCGATTAAGAAAGGATAAACCCGTAGTCCAAATCGATAACAAACTGCACTACCCATGGATTTAGAATAGAGTTCAGTAGAAGATACCGGCGATACAAGGCCAGATGGAGGTACCTATATCTATCGCTCAACGTCGTGAGGTAACAACTTTTTAACTATGCAGCGACTTAGAAAGTAAAGGAAAAAATGGAAAAAATTATAAAAGATAAAAGAGGAAGCATTCTAGAGTAAGGGTAAAGAGTACAGAATCTCCCTATTAAAACACATCGAAATGAAACCTATACAAATCACCTTCCTACCGAGTGCATCCACTACGATAAGAAAATCAGACAAAAGGTAAAACAACCGACTGAAATGTACCCACACAGTACTTTCAAAAACAGTAGCTACCACAGATATACAGAAATCATCATACAACAGACAATTACTCAAGGATAGAAGTAGTATACCAAAAACAATCAGGAAATAGCGCTAAAAACAACAAAAGGCGACAGACGCTCACGAACGCGTAATGGAAAATACCAAAAAATGCACAAATGTTCCTAAGATACAGAAAACTAATCAATTATGGAAATTGTAAAAAATGATTGAGATACTTGCGAAAGAAAGCGCATCGAATAGAAATTTTTTGTAGTCGCAACTGTGGAAGTCGACTTTCTACCATAGAGGCAGAGTTGCGTTCCTATGGGGTATTTAAATAGTAAGACACTAAACCGACATGAGCTAGTACAAGAGCTGAAGATTTGCTGAGTTGTTCAAACGAAAGATATATCAAACCAAAACAAAAGAAGTCAATGGGTTATATGATAATAAGAATAATAAGGAAATAAAAGATGAAAATTTAAGAAAAATGAAATTATGTAAGTGTAGTGACAAATAAATTTTGTATACCAGGGACGAAAGAACTATGGCCTTTAAACTAAGGTATTTAGAAACTAAAGGGTTTAAGAGTAAGATACATTTATATAGAGAAAATTAATTTAAAATACATAATTTCAATTCAAGTAATGGTAGGGATGACAGGTATATAATTAACTAAAAGTAAGAAGACAGATATCCCTACTTGTTATTGGTTGCGCATAAAAAGAAAATATTTTAGATCTTTAATACGCCATAGTATTTAAAATTTACTCGCAAAATCTTGTAATTTATAAGTTAATTTAAGAATTATATGATATAGTTTACTTAAGGTATAATTAGAAGTTAGTTTTAGAGAGAAATTCGTAATGAATGATTTAGTTTGATGTTTGATTGTTGAAACACAAAGATAATTTGATTGAACTTTATATTGTTACGAGCTACTATTAGGCAACCTGTCAAACATACAAGCGCCGTAGCAATGTATATACTACAGAGACCTCGAACCTTCTAGCATATATCGGAGTATTAATCATCCATTTAATTCTGGGTATATATATATATATATATATATAAGATCGCTGATGAAGTACAGAGTTAGCCTATATCTAAATGTCGAATATAAATTCTATCGTGTAAAGTTAATTAGTGATACGCTGTTGAAAGTTCAAGAGCAAACATAAATTTGTATTATGTGAAAGTGTATATTGTACCGACAGCTTGTAGAATAAATAAATAGACAAAAGTGTAATAAATAAATAGTAGCGTTTAGTGTTGCTAAGAAGACTTATAGTTAAGGAATTAGTTTAAGAAAATATTAGTGCTTGTAAATAGCATTAGTGTGATAGTGCTTCATTGTTAATTGGACTGAAAACATCTATAAATAAGACATATATTGTTAATTAGACTTGTGAATAGTGAGTAATAAAGACTTTGTTATTACTTGTTTTAAATTGGCGAAATGCGTTATTAGTAGCCCGATACACTAGTGTCAGGCTGTGTGAGGTATATAGTGTAATTTAAAAGCAAAAACACACAAGTCTAAAGACATTTAAGTAGTTTGTATATGCCTGTTACAAGAAGCCAAAGTAAAATGGACGCAGAAACTTTAATGAATTTCCTTAAGGATTTTAAATCCGGTATGAAAGAAAAGTTAAGTGAAAATGCTGCAAAAATAGAAGAAGGGTTTAGTGAAAATTCTGAGAAAATGGAAGAAAATTTAAATGGAAATGCTGCAAAAATGGAAGAAAAGTTGAATGAAAAGATAGCCACGTTAGAACAAAGATTAATGGAAAGCTTCATTTCATTGAAAGAAGATTTCACTGAGCAGGTAAAACAGTTGAGCAAAAGTTGGACAGTAAATTGGTAAAAATGAAGACGATGTGATGAAGCTACAAGAACAAATTATTTCACTAACAACGCGGCCACTTGAATTAGCAAACCAAGTTGTAAATCAGAGCATCCTAGAAATAAGAAGCATGGAAGGAAGCGAGTCAATACCGTCAAAATTTAGAATGAAACCTCCCACATTTGATGGTACAACACCTTGGCCGACATATTTGAAACAATTTGAAGCTGCCGCAATAGTCAACGGTTGGTGTAACAAACAGAAGACTATCTCCTTAATAATGGCCCTACGGGGGGAAGTTCTTAACATCTTGCAAACGATTCCTGATCACCAGTAGAATGATTACGGCCTCTTAACATCGAAGCTTGAGATGAGATATGGAGACGCTCACCTTCAACAGGTTTACGATGCACAAGTTAAGAACAGCTCGCAAAAGACAAATGAAAACCTGCAAGAATTTGAAGCTGACATCGCCAGATTAGTTAAATAGGCATACCCAAAGGCACCAGATAGCATCCTCGAACAACTGGCTGTTCAAACATTTTTGGATGGCGTTAAAGATGGCGAAATACAGCAAGCGCTAAGATTAGCACGACCAACAATGTTAGGTGACACACTGGCTCATGCGCTCGAATTTAAAGCAGCTAAGCAAACATCACACTGGGTAAGCCACAAAGTTCGGCCTGTCTTAGAAGAACCTGGTCAATCGCAGAACCGCATAGAAGAAATAATCAACCGTATGTTTGAAAAGCAAAAGACGGAAAGGCTGGAAAGACAACGACCGCGGAGATGGCGTCTGCAATGCTAGAGCTGTGGTGAAGTTGGTCATATACAGAGACGCTGCACTCAACCAAAAAAACAACCGGTTGAGCAGCAGGAAGAACTAAAGCAAGTCGACGTAAGGGGACGAACGTCGACAGCACAACGTAGTGTCCCGGAGATTATCATCCGTGCTGCATCGTCGATGGGAAGTCTGAACAGCATTTATATCGATGGTGAAATTAATGGTAGGGTTGTCCGATTACTCGTAGATACAGGAGCGACAAGGACTATTGTAAAACCAGATTTGGTTGGTCATGGAAAAATGCTACCTGCATCGGTATGTCTTCGAACGGCAAGTGGTGAAAAAATTTCTACTCACAGAGAGATTGCCGTTACGTTGGCAGTTGGAGACAAACTAATTAATCATCGAGTGTTAATAGCTGAAATTACAGAAGAAATGATTTTGGAAATGAATCTCATGAGAGAATATAGGTTTCATGTGAACATGAAAGTAAATGTGCTTTGGATAGTTAATGATGAGATTCCATTTCAAGGGACGAGTAACCAGACAATGCAAGTTCGGATGATTTGTGATATGAAAATACCCGAGAAGGTGGAAATGATCGTGATGGGACGCCTGGATGGTACGCTCCGGAAAGGACAAGTATGCATGATGGAAGCAACTGAATCGAGAATAGGTCAGGAGGGATTACTATTTGGAAAAACGCTGGTAAAGTTTCGAAATATGATACCAGTAAGGCTGCTAAACATTAATCCGCATACGATGATCCTGAAGAAAAACATGATTGTGGGAAGTTGCATTCTAGTATGCCATATTAAATGCTGTGTAGATGACACAAAAGATAAACCAGCCAACGGTTGTTCACAGAAATTGCTGGATATGTTGATACCTTCGTGTCAAAGATTAAACGGCGACCAACTGGGCAAGGTAAAAGAACTGGTCGGACGATATCGAGGTGTGTTTGCACTGGATGATAGTGAGAAAGGAAGGACGAATGTTGTGCGACATAAGATCAATACTGAAGATGCGCAACCGATAAGAAAACATCCCAGGCGGAAGGAAGCCGAGCAAATTATTACCGATATGGAAAAACAGGGAGTGATTGAACTCTCGAATAGTCTATGGGCATCCCTGGTGGTGCTTGTCAAGAAAAAGGATAGGTCGACAAGGTTTTGTGTAGACTACCGGCGTCTAAACACAGTGACAAAGAAAGACAGCAATTCTTGGCCCAGAATTGATGGCACCTTGGATACTCTATTCGGATCTAAATGATTTTCGACCTTGGACTTGAAAAGCGGAGACTGGCAGGTAGGCTTGGAGCCAAACGATAAAAAGAAAACAGCGTTTACAATTGGAACTGGATTATGGCAGTTCAAGGTCATGCCCTTTGGATTATGCAATGCCCCTGCTACTTTTGAACGTTTGATGGAGTCGATACTGCGTGGACAGTCTTAGAAGACATGTCTGGTGTACCTAGACGACGTGATAGTGTTAGGCGGGTTTTTTGAAGAACACCTTAAAAACCTAGAGGAGATATTTCAAAGATTACAAGGGGCAAAGCTTACTTTGAGCCCTAAGAAATGTCACCTATTTGAAAAAGAGGTAAAATACCTACGACATGTCGTTTCGGAGACCGGAATAAGAGCTGACCCTGACAAGATAAAAACGGCTACTAGTTACAGCACCAATTCTTATTTATCCACGGATGGAGGGGAAATTTGTGTTGGATACCGATGCCAGTAACACAGCTATAGGAAGCGTTTGTTCTCAGATGCAGGACGAACAAGAAAAAGTTATTGGGTATTTCTGTAAGATCTTGTCGCGGCCAGAAAGAAACTATTGTGCGACAAGAAGGAAGCTGTTGGCCGTTGTCAAATCCGTAGAGCACTTTTATAAGTACTTATACGGCTGAAAATTTCTGTTAAGAACAGACCATGCTGCACTAAAATGGTTACTGCAGTTTCGAAATCTTGAAGAGCAAGTTACAAGGTGGATCGAACGGCTGCAAGAATATGACTTTGACACAGAACATTGTGTAAGAACTAGGTATCGGAATGCAGACGCTCTGTCAAGGTGACCTTGTCCGGTAGACTGCAATCATTGCTCCAAGATGGAAGGAAAAGTAAGTGTCATCCATAGGATGGCGGTGACCGATAATACTTGGCAACCCGAAAAAATACGAGAAGACCAGGAGAATGACGCCGAATTGGGACGTATTATTGAGTGGAAAAGTAGAGGATAACGACCAGCTTGGGAAGAAATTAGTATCTCAAGTAGGAGCCTGAAGACATACTGGGCACAGTGGGACTCCTTGGTGATTGAAAATAGAATCTTGAAACGACGCCTGGAATGTGAAGAGACGATTTCAAGTGCTAGTGCCGAGAAGCATAGTGCCGGCAGTGTGGCAGCACTTGCACGATAGTATTTCCGGATGGCACTTTGGCGTGAAAGAAACTCTCGAAAGAGCGAAAGAAAGATTCTATTGGGTGAACTGCAAAGAAGATGTGAAGGAGTGGTGCCGGATATGTGAGTTGTGTGCCTCTGAAAATGGCCCGGTCACAAAACGGAAAGCCCCAATGAGACAGTATAACATGGGGAATCCTTTTGAGAGGGTGGCCATTGATATAGCTGGTCCGTTTCCTGAATCAGAGAAAGGAAATAAATACATTTTGGTTGCAATGGATTATTTTACCAAATGACCGGAAGCGTATGCTGTACCCAATCAAGAAGCCGAAACGGTTTCAGATGTACTAGTGAGGGAGTTGTTTTGTCGCTTTGGAGTTAGTTCCGTTGGAATTATACTCCGATCAAGGTCGGAACTTCGAATCAGCGTTGTTTCAAAACGTCTGCAAGCATTTTAGAATCAGGAAGACTAAAACCACGCCACTTCATCCTCGATCGGATGGAATGGTTGAAAGAATGAACAGGACGTTAGGAAAGTACCTAGCAAAAGTTGTCTCTGAACATCAACGAGACTGGGAGAAATATTTATATTTGTTCCTACTGGCGTACCGATCTTCGGTGTATGACAGCACAGGATACTCCTCGCTTGCGTGATGTTAGAACGTGAATTGCGGCTACCATGTGATCTTCAGTTTGAATTTAAACCTGGAAAAGAGATCGCACTTGAAGATTGCGTTAGTAAGCTTCGTGAAAGATCAAATAGCGTTTACGAAAACGTCCAAAAGAATATCCAGGCAGCAAGCGATCGAATGAAATCACAATATGACACGAGAGCACAAGAAGGTGGATACCAACCTGGAAATTTAGTGTGGTTGTATAATCTACAAAGAAAGCATGGATTGTCGCCAAAATTACAAAGACAATGGGAAGGCCCGTACAAAGTGTTAAAAAGAATTAATGATGTAGTGTACCGGATCAGAAGATCTCCCTATGACAAACCGAAAGTGGTACACTTTGACCGTTTAACATCATATGCTGACAACAACCAGGAAGACTCGAATAATGAGAATGGTGTTCGACGAATTATTAATTATGAGCCAAATGTAGATTTTGAGAGTTTCATAGCGACGTATGGTGGTTCCGCTAAGGCGAGATTTGACATTGTTGTTGAAAAACAGCAAGATCTGTTTAGAGCACCAGAAGAGTATTCCCTTGCACATTGCGTAGCTCAAGATCTGAAAATTTCAAAAGGAATAGCTGTTGTTTTCAAGAATAAGTTTAGATGTGTGGATAGATTAGTACAACAGCAGCCAACTTTAGGAAAAGCTTTGGTTCTTCAGGATAGAAATTGTTATGTTTACTATCTGGTCACCAAAAATTCTTCATGGCAGAGACCTAGTTACGGACATCTATGGGAGGCTATGCTGAATCTTAAGGCTCAGATGATAGAAAATGGAGTAACGAGAGTAGCGGTGCCTAAGCTAGGCTGTGGGCTGGATCGCTTAGATTGGAGAATAGTTTGAAATATGCTAAAAGTAATTTTCCAGGAAACCAACATCCAGGTCCTTGTTTGTTGCTATCAACCGGTTGCCTGCCAAGACGAAGAAAAGAGTGTTGACTGTTATTTCCAACGACATGGTTGATGCACCAGAGGAGATAGCTGCCGATACCGTCATCAGTCATCGGATTAGCGTCAAAATGTTTTTACAGTTACGGGACGTAACGGCTTTAAAGAGGGGGCAGTGTTACGAACTACTATTAGGCAACCCGTCAAACACGCAAGCTTCATAACCCAAGTACATTCTCCAGGAATCGAGAATGTTCGAGCACATACCAGAGTATGAATCATCTATTTAATTCAGGGTATAAATAAGACCGCTGATGAAGTACAGGGTTGGTCTAAATCAAAATGTTGTATATAAATCATCTCGTGTATAGTTAGTTGGTCATTACGTTTTTAATGTCCGATAGTAAATATAAATTTGTGTTATGTGAACGTGTATATTGTACCGCCAGTTTGTACATAAATAGACAAAAGTGTAATAAGTAAATTATAGTAGTGTTTAGTGTTGTTGAGAAGACTTATGGTTAAGGAATTAGTTTATGAAGATATTAGTGCTTGCAAATAGTATCTATTAGTGTGATGGTGCTTCATTGTAATAGGACTGAAAACATCTATAAATAGGCATATACTGTTAATTAGGCTTGTGAAAAGTGAGAAATAAAGACTTTTATTACTACTTGTTCTAAATTAGTGAAACGCGTTAATAGTATCCTACTACAGTATATTACTTTAGGTACCTTATGAATACTTGAAGTATTATAAGGTACTCAAGAGTTCTAGTCTTATATCTAAATATGTATTTTAATACTTGTGGTAATATTTTCAAACGATGCAATTAGTTTTAAAAAAAATTGTTTGAATATTACTATTGTAGCGTGCTACTATAACGCGTTTTACTAATTTAAAACAAGTAGTATCAAAAGTCTTTATTACTCACTATTCACAAGTCTAATTAACAGCATATGCTTTATTTATAGATGTTTTTAGTCCAATTAACAATGAAGCACTATAACATTCATGTTCTTTGCAAGCACTAATATCTTCTTAAACTAAATTCTTAACCATAAGGCTTCTTAACAACACTACTATAATTTATTTATTACACTTTTGTCTATTTATGTATTCTACAAGCTCGCGGTACAAAATACACGTTCACATAACACAAATTTATATTTACTATTGGACTTTCAAAAGCGTAACTAATTAACTTTACACGATATAATTTATATTCGACATTTAGATATAGACTAACTTTGTACTTCATCAGCGGTCTTATTTATACTCTGAATTAAATAGATGATTCATACTCTGGTATGTGCTCGAACATTCTCGATTCCTGGAGATTGCACATGGGTTATGTAGCTTGTGTGTTTGACGGGTTGCCTAATAGTAGTTCGTAACAGTATGTTTAAGAAGTCAAGAGATTATCGCTAGCGTTCATAGATAGTATTATTACATACAAATAAGAAGCAATAAAAACATTTATATAAAAAAAGTAAACTTGATTTAATTGAGAAACATGCGAATAAAGCTATTTTTTAAATATATACAAGCACTTGTTTTGATTTATTAAATTCAATTGCTTTTCAGAGTATCTTGAAGGTGGTTGTGTTCATTTCACTATACTAATTTGAATTTTGGAAAAGCTAAGAGTGTTCATCAGCAAGTATTTTCGTAGACCTACTATTAATAAAATACTTCGGAAGCACCCATAGTTTCTTGAAAGTTTTACTTGAGGAACTCTTTAAGTAATGTTAATTCAAGTGATTGAATTGTGTTCAGAATGCATTGAGTCCTTTTTAACAAAAATTCGTGTCTAAATTAAGTTAATATTGCACTGAGGGGTTCAAACTCGTTTGGACAAATAATTGTCTTGTACATTTTTGTAAGAGTACATCACCGAGTGTTTCTGTGGATTAACGACTAGATTTTTTAGAGGCATAACTGTATGCAACAAGTTGGTTCTCCATAACTCTTTTAATAAAAAATAAGTACTACAGCAACATAATATTTAATCAATTAGTTTTATATCTAGTTTTATCTTATATAATTCAAAGGATCAACAGTTTGAGCTTGAAAGTTTCGTGTTTAGGTACATTGCAACCACACAGAAATCTTATTGATATATTGATTATTAAAATAGCATTATGGTATGTAACAATTTTTTCTTTGACCAAGTATTTGGACGTAAGTTCCAATTTTAAACGTATATTAAACGACAGTTTTAAATAATAATTTATCAAACTTGCATCTCTGATTGATTTTTCAAATATAACGTAATGTAATTCAACGTCCACATACGAAGAACAACTATATTCACGCCTAAAGTAATACATCTTAGGTGTGCAGTAGGTATGCGCCCGTGAAACCACTCATAGTAGATGTTGTGATAAGTGCACAAATTGCTCTTGAAGTTGCATGCTATTTTAGACTATAACAATAGTGCATGGAATTTTATAGACGTTGTTCTAAAGTCTACTGCTGTAGTTTCCAGTTTTACTTATATTTCCATTTTCAAGTTCGTTTTTCAACTGCTTATTGGGTTCAGATGTTTGTGCCAATCCAAATAGGACATTAAAGAGTTTTCGAAAAGGTGCTTCTATTGTAAGGTACAGAATAAGTGCAGACACGAATGTCAAGAAAACGTCGCTTAGTGCTGAACTAATCTAAAAATAAGCCAAGTTAGAAAATTACATACAGTGCAAAGAAGAATTTTTATATACATGTAATTTCTTTTATACTATAATCACAGACAAAATTTTCTATTTTATACAATTTCTCCACACAAAGTAGAAAGGAGTAAGATCAATCAGATTGTTACGCCTCGTTGGCTTCACAAACTGTATCTTAATATTTAATCGTAGGGGATCTTCAATCCTTAATTGGGGATATATTTCTCCTCGTAATTTAGATTGTAGGTAGGTTACGACGGATTATAAATGTGGTTTTTAAATTCCCAGCATGCTCGGGAGTTTTAAAAAAATTATTTTTTATATTTATTATTGTGTTTTGCAGGATTGACGTTTTCTCACGCTTTAAAAAATGGGCGCTATTGCTTTGACCAATGAGGACGCGCGGTATATAGGCGAGAAATTTATGAGTTTGGATGAACCAACGCGATGAAGTCAGATTACTCTGAAGTACATTACCGAACAGACGAAGTGACCAGTTAGTGCATATAATGTAGTGAAATAATACAAGTATTCAGTAATTGGTTCTACCTTAACCATCTAGATGAATAAAGTAAGCTATTTCAGCATACAGTTATTATTGTTTTTGTATTCAAGAACTGTGCATCAATGCTATTCCCTCTGTACAACCACGCTACGAATTATATTACCTTTACACCTGTTAAATAGTCAAGTAAGAATTAGACGATTACACATAAGCGACGATTTCAGATTTCAATATCTATTCGTGAATGCTAGAAGCTAATAAATTTCGTATGTATGTACCATTTAATATTGTAACAATTTTTTTTTGACGACTGCAAATCACCTAAAATTTATTAGTTAAATGCGTCTATTTGTCTGTTCGATTAAGCAAGTAAATATCGTCGTTCAAATAAATATTTGTATTGGGATCATGTAGCCCAATCATAATACAGAGGTGCTAGTTTGGTTGCTAACAGGCGTTGGCTGTTTGAATAAACACTTCAATGTCAAACGACTTTGATATAATATGCGCAGGGTGCCAACCGCTCACTCTGGCTGGGGCACCTGATACGAGCACATCATAGAGAACATTAGAGTTCTAACCAGCAATTTGCGTGTGGTCTTATGCCTATGTGTTTACTTCAAGTGTAATATGCACTTGAATAAGTGTTTTTGATAATGGTAAGCAAATAGATTTAATCCTTAAACAAACTAAATAATTTTGTTATAGCGCTCTTATCTTATCCTATCTTTTCTTTTCGTCTCCGCTCTTCAATTTTACCATTAAATGTGAATGTTTTTCAATTTGATTGTAACATTTTAAATTTAATAAGAACGTACTTCAATGTGGCGATAATAATTTTTGATACAATATGGACGTCCTTCAACTTGACCGTAATATTTGAGATTTAATAAGGACGTTCTTCAATGAGGCCGTAATACTTGAGATTTAACCGGAATGTTCTTCAATTTATTAGCAATTCTTTTGTTTTAAACTAAACGTTCTATAATTAACATTTACGAAAATCCTTTAATTGCTATGATGTATTTACAAGTAATATACGGATAATTACACTCAAGATAATTGTTTGGTAACGAACGAAATGCCGTAATAGAAGTATGCATAGAATTTTTGTGATAACTGTTTGATTGGATTTTGGTTTGTTTTGTTTTTGCGTAGAAGAAATACACTTTGAGCTTGTATAATTGGGTTCAAGAAGCGTACAGTTGGTTGGTTGCACTACAACATGTGGACAGCGACGTCATTTGTTTGTCGAGGAACAGTATGTATGCACATCTGGTTTAATACAATGTAACACTGTCACATAAACAAGAACCTGACTATACAAGGTAAACCTTCTTTATTATTTTCAGATAACGTCTGCATTTGGTCAACATTGATACAAGGCAACATCTGAAAAATAACATTGTGATGATCTATAATTATTATTTTGCTTAACAAACTATAAAGTACTTTTGATGTTTTGTAATTGTCAATATTTAAATCCAGGATTACAACCGTTATTATTACTAACGAACTTAAACACCTTAATTGAGTTCTGATTAAAGTTTTTATTTATATGTAATTATAGTTAAAGTATTTGAAAGATAAATTATTACATTTTTGATATTTCCATATAAACTTGTAAGCCTAGTAACAGATCTGATATTTTGGGTATTGATTTGAGATAATTTTGTAACAAAAAGAAATGCTTAACGTATTTGATATTTTATTTGAATTTATGATCCTACATCTATGTAGAAGAAATTAAAGTACCTTTTTTGATATGTAAATTTTGTACATACAACCTTTTATCATGGAGCAACATTTAATTAAAGAATCCTCATTTAATTCATTCGATTAATTGTTTTATTTTGAACAAGTGAGTTCAAAAATAGGGTAATTGGATCAAGGAATAAAAGACATAAATACCTTCAATATAATGATATTTGTAGCTCCCATTTGACGAAGGAGCACCGATAGCACTTTCAAAACTTGATGCCAAATTTTTGTGTCTATAAAAGTGTGTGCATAATTTATTTTTATAGCTTTTCTTATTATGAGGTAGCAAGAGTATACCTCTTGTGTCCTCCTTTGTTAATTTAATTCAATTTTCTTTACAGCTCCTGCGTAAGCAGTAAATACAATATTCCTCTCTAAGGACTCCCAAGTCCCCCTTAGGGAAACTCTGTGTTTAAAACTTAATCACTTGGTGGCGCCCTCCACATACCCCTATTTTGGTATAAATTAAGCCACAGTAAGTAAATAATGTTTTGTAAAAAGAACCACGACCAATCCTCATAAGCTCTACCCGAGAATAGACCCCTAGCATAGTCGGAAGATATTTGCGTTCCATCATTTTAAGGAAATCCTTTCCTTAAAGTTCACTGCTTTCTGCAGAGAATATTAAAGAACCCACGGGTTACTTTAATTATTTAATTAACCACACATAAAAAAAGATTTCTGGTATAATATTTAAAACTAATTTATTATGTAACACCAATTGTAATCCTTTACTCTAAATAATTCAAAAGATCCGATAAATTATTTGAACGGTATTCAAGCGATTCGACAAATACCATTGTTTAATTCAAATAGCATATATAGCCATGCTATTATTATTTGCGTGCAGTAGCGTAAAGTTAAGGCATGAAGCTAATATTCTCGAGGTACTCAGTTTAAATCCTAGAAGTTGTCTGCATTTTTCATCTACTACAATTGTGTTACGTAATTTAAAGATATTGACAGAAAGTTGAATAATTAGACTTGAGAGTTTCTTCAATCCGTTTGGATCCCCGAAAAACGTAGACGGCATACATTAACATTATGGCAAACGTTTCTGCATTCCGATTGGCTGTCCGGAAAGGCATGATCTATTAGGGCGGGGTCTATAGATAAAGTGTGTTACATTCCAAATTTGGTAATGTACATTGTTAAATATGTAGATAAATTCCCACGAATATTTTTAAAGAAACTTGTCAATTTCCGTCATTCCGGACAGTTGCGTTTGCGCAAAAGATTGCGCAGGCGCGAAGTGAATGGCGCAAGTGCGCGCGATGTGATGGGACGTCATTAGACTACGAGACCTAAAGTGAAGAACAACTACCGGTGTTGCGTGTCTGTCTTTTCTCTTTTTAGGATGTAGGTCCCTGTATCTTATCTTGCCTTATCGTACCTCTACCTGTATCCTTCTCGCCCTACCTACGAACGAACAAAAGAGGATGGACGGATAGAATTTGGACTCAACAATGGCGTGATGTAACCCACAACGAGATGGCCCTGGGATATAACGTTAAGTGAGCACGTTGCTTTTATTTATATTTTAAAAGTAAATCTGATCATTGTATTACTTTTAAACGTGTTTTGTATTTGATACATTTGCCGCGTAATCATCTTATAATAAACGATTGCCCAATAATATAAAACGCAAGAAACCGTAGCAGAGGCGCTGAATACGTACACTGTGTTGAAAATTAAATTCGTCTTAACCTCTAATTTATCTTGTAAGATGTTAGTTTTGAATATATTTATATATTTGTAGGAAAATTAGGGTTTTTACTCAAATATCTAATAATTAATAATTTAAAATTTTTCTACTGGCTTTTGGGTAGAAAAAATACAACTTAGCAACATCGAATTTAGTTATTTCTTTATGTTATGTATTGGCTCCATTGGAGTCACCATAAATCTTAATTTAACAGGTTGAAATTGTCACTTTCATTAAGTATTTGTTTACATTTTTAAGTTACCTTAACCATGCAGTTTTAAATGTACTGTAATTTATTCCTTCTTTTCAAAAACAGTGTTATGTATATTTCTTTATAAAAATAGTGTTGTGTACCTTTATAATGTGTTTAACAATTACCTTAACTTCACTTGTGAGTGAACGAAAATGGGTTTTTGGATTAAATAATTCTTTTTGTAAGTACCTTTATATATAGTTACCTTAATTGTTTATTTACTATCCCTTATAAAAAAAATTTTAATATTATATTAAGTTGAGTATATACCTATTTTAATCAATTTTGGTTAGTTTATTGAAAGCTGTTTTTAGTTTAAATTTTAGTTAACTATCATATTATTTTTGGTTGCCATGATTTAAACCGTTTTCTTATAATCTATATAATTAATTATAGTTTACAAATTCTTTCTTAGAGAAAATTTTGTTCCTAAACACAACTATTGCAAATCCCCTGAAAATTTATCTTGGTATATCTACTTTCTCAAACACTATAGTACAATGAATCCGGTACACCTTAAAGTTTTTGAAACGATCTTTGAGCTAGAGTCGCGTAATATTCAAGCGGCAACAAACCAAAATGATAGGCGATTGCAGTTAAAAGCTATATTAGCTTAAGAAGTTAACGATCAACTAATTCCTCGTGTAATAGTGTCGAATCTGCCACAAAATACCTTTAAACAATCTCTTGACGAAATTAACAATATACTTTATAAAACCGATGCAGAACCTACCGATATAGAGCTTAAACGCATTAGATCGCGTATAACGTCATTTAAAACAGAGAATAGATTTATTGTTGTTACTTAAAGATGAACAAACTAACGAAACCAAACAAACGTTCCTATCTGACGTTCTCTTACTTAAAGGAATCGTCCTCGAAAAACTTAACTTAGATTTGGTTATAAATTTACCTACAGTTCTTTCTAATTTAACAATTTCCCAACCTTCTGTATCGTCTGCGAAATCGATACCAGTATACAAATGGGGTATATCTTTTCAGGGCTTCGATCCCAAATCTCGTTAATGTCATTTCTAGATAGAGTAATGATTTTAAAATTTCTCGTAACTGTACAGACCAAGATTTATTTGTCTCTGCAGGCGAATTATTTTCCGGTTCTGCCTTGATTTGGTACAGAAATGTACGAAACCAGATTTCTAGCTGGGAAGAACTAGTTACGTGTTTAAAACGCGATTTCTTACCCCATGGCTATATAACTGATTTCTGGAATGAAATAAAAGATCGTACTCAGGGACCTAACAAAAACGTAATCTCTTTTATTACCTCAATGAAAACTTTATATAGCAGATTAGATAAAAAACCATCTGAAATTGAAATTATAGACCAACTTCTTAGAAATTTAAACCCATATTTTTCCGAACGTTTAGCTTTACAACACATCTCTTCTTTACCTCAGTTTAAAGATTTATATCGCTCGCTTCAAGAAGTGAAATTACGTGTAGATAAATACCGTCCTCCCCCAGAAAACAATCTGACTTATTAAAACCAGACCTAGCATGTCAGTCTGAACCCTCTCCTAAACTATCTAGCATTAATCTTCCTGTTTCTCCTTCAACTAATTCACTTACCTGTTGGAATTGTAAGAGAAGCGGGCATACCTATAATGTGTGTACATACACAAAAAATCTCTTTTGTTATGGCTGTGGTCGTAGCAATACCTATAAATCTAGATGCACAAATTGTAACCTTAACTTATCGGAAAACTCCCGCGGAGATATTCCTACTCGGGACGTGAACATCTCAAAGAATCAAAATCGTCCTCAACACCAACTATTCAACGCACCCAGACGTCAATAGATTTAAAGCATAAAATTATTTCCAATATTAAACCTTTATCTAATGTATCTAATAATAATAATAATACCGCTACCTTAAACTCACAGAAGAACTTACCTCCCTTATCTGAACTATGTCGTACTACCCCGGCCGAATGGTCAAATTGGCTGAAAACAGTTAATTCCTTTTATCATAAAAAGTCTGCTGCCTTACAACTTTTTGGCGTGGCCGTGGATCAACGTAGTAGGCGTAACACTGCGGATCCCAAGGTCCTGGATTCGAATACCGACACGGCCGACTGCTTGAAAAATGGCAGGTGAGCATTTTTCACAAAAATTACGCCCTCGTTCGGATGAGAGGTTAAATGGAAGTTCCGTGTGTGAGTGTTGTCACGCACGTTAAAGATCCATATCTTACCTGGAACTGAAAGGGTTCGGCAAAATTCTAAATTTCCAGGCAACAAAAAACTCGCCTCCTGGCCAATGTAGTACCTTCAGGTGGAGCGTTGGAAATGAAAATGCACTGCCTTACAACTTTGGTGGCAGTATATATTGGAAAGAAGATTGTACTTATAATATGTAAGTTAGGGAATGATAGGGAACGCTAGGGACAAAGTTAGAATAAAATTTGAATAAATACTTAGACCAGGAGGACAAATTTGTAAATATATAGAACAGGCGAAATAGCTGGATTCACTATTAAACATTTGGCGAATGCTTAGAAAATTTAAATCCATTTTTAATATTAGCTAGCTAGATTTGAATAGTTTTAAGAAGACCTTTCAGGTCGCACCAGTAAGCAGAGCTGGCAGCTGCTATCCGGTATTACGGATCCCTCCCCATTCACTTTTGCGTGTGTCTTGTGGATCAGGCTAACTCCAGAATCAACGCAAGGAATACCATGCTTTAAATCCTATTTTTAGTTTCAGTTTGTTAGATTTTTATTTAAGTATTGATTAACCTAAAGTTAGATTAAATTTGGAGCACGTTTACTTTTCGCGTTTAAACCCAATGTAGTACCTTCGGGTGGAGCATTGGGGACGTGGCCGCAAGCATAGCGGCCCTTGATTACATTATAATGACTTACAACTTATTAAAAAACCTCTCGAAATGCGCCCTCACTTACCTATCTCTATTAATTCCCTAAATGTAATCGCTTTACTGGACACGGATTCGTCATGTTCTCTTATAAATAACAAAGGCTTACAGCAATTATCTGAACAAAACAATAAATTTCAGGTTATTCCAAAAAAAAAACCTCTATAAATTTAGCTGACGATAATAAAATATATGTAACTGGTTCCCTTAAATTAAAAATTCGAATAGAATCACTTGAAGGTGATGTTCCATTTTTGATCGTACCTACACTAGCTTATCCGTTTCTACTTGGCGTGGATTTTTGTAAACTTTTTTATTTATCTTTATATTTTCAAGATTTTTCTTGGCAAGCTTCCCTCAAAACAAATTCTTGTGCGTCGGCTGGAATATCTAATAAAATTTCTCTTACCGATTCCCAAAATGCAATTCTTAACACTACCACTGACAAATTTCGTAAATAAAATACCTCTAAACTTGGTTGCGTTACTACCGCAACACATATTATCTCTACTGGTGATGCTCTTGCTTTTAAGCAACTTCAATATCCGTTATCGCCCGCATTACAAAAACATTTACATTCCGAAATAGATATAATGCTCGAATCTGGTGTTATCTCTCCTGTCCCGAGTTCGAATCCCGACACGGTCCGCTTGAAAAATGTTAGGCGAGCATTTTTCGCAAAAATACACCCTCGTTCGGATGAGAGGTAAAATGGAGGTCCCGTGTGTGAGTGTTGTCACGCACGTTAAAGATCCCTACCTTGCTTGGAACAGCAAGGATTCGGCAAAATTCAAAATTTTCCAGGTAAAAAAAAAAACTCGCTTCCTGGCCAATGTAGTACCTTCGGGTGGAGCATTGGAAAATCACATGTAATGTTATCTCTCCTTCAAATTCGCCATGGATGTCTTTCGTGTTATTAATCCGTAAGAAAAACGAATGGCGTGTTTGCTTTGACGGTAAAACGCTTAACTCTGTAACTGTGACCGATGCCTATCCCTTAACCCGTACTGATTCTATTCTAAGCCGGATTTGAAACGCTAAATTTATCTCATCTATCGATCTTAAACAAGCTTTTTATCGGATCCCTCTTGACTTATCTTCCCGTCCAAAAACTACTTTTTGTGTTCCAGGTCGGGGTCTTTTCGAATATAATTTCTTGCCATTTGGTCTCTGTAACGCACTACAAACTTTACAACATACTATGGATCAAACGTTAAGTCTTATTTTACACCAAGAACGTGCCTTTGTATTTTTAGACGACATATTAGTTATCTCAAGTTCCTTTGAAGAACATATCGTTACACTCAATGAAGTTGCTGAACACTTAAATGCAGCAGGTTTTAAAATAAATTGAAAAATGTCAATTTTGCTGTTCTTCTCTTACATTTCTTGGTTTTATTATCGTTGGAAATGGTCTTCGGGCAGATCCTGCCAAAGTCGACGCTATTACTAAACTTAAAACACCCAAAACTGTTACCGAAATTAAACGTTTAATAGGAATGATTAGCTACTATCGTATTTTTCTACCTAATCTCTCAACTATATCTACACCCATTACTGCCTTAATTAAAAAGAAAAAGAAAAGCCAATCTGTCGAATGGAATTCAGAAGCTCAGCAGGCTTTTAAACAAATTAAAACATTAATCACTTCAGCACCTATCTTAATCTCGCCCAATTTTGATGAAAGATTTTATATACAAACCGATGCCTCACTTACTGGTTTAGGCGCAATGTTGTTTCAAGTAAGCAATGGATTAGAACACCCTATCGCTTACGCTAGTCGTGCCTTAACTTCTGCTGAACAAAAATATTCAGCTACCGAACGTGAATTATTAGAGGTTATCTTTGGCATTGAAAATTTAGAGGATATGCTA
Organism: Platerodrilus igneus; assembly: GCA_036346225.1. NCBI lineage: Eukaryota > Metazoa > Arthropoda > Insecta > Coleoptera > Lycidae > Platerodrilus > Platerodrilus igneus. Next base: position 2,914,615 of record JARFIW010000828.1, read on the forward strand.
AAGGTACACATTTTACAGTAATTACTGATTGTGCAGCCCTCACATGGTTGAATAACTTAAAACAACCCGCAGGTCGGTTGGCAAGATGGAACTTGCGTATCTCTCAATTTACCTTTGACGTTCGGCATAGAACGGCAAATTAAATATCGTACCTGATGCCTTATTTTGTGATGTCGCTTCTCTTAACCTCCCAGATCTAATTCCTGGTATCTCAACATGATAAAGAAAGTTTCTGAAAATCCCGATAAATTTTCCACCTTTCGTGTAACGAATAATAGATTATATAAATTTGTATCTTCTTCATCTCGCAAACCCTCTAACATACCTGAATGGAAATTTGTTGTTCCTACCGCTAATCGCAGTGCAGTTCTTAAATTGTGACACGACGACCCTATAGCTGCTCACCTCGGTGTTACAAAAACCTTAGCTAAAATATCTGAACTATATTACTGGCTTACATTAAAACAATCTGTCTGCCGTTATATTAGAAACTGTAAAACTTGTGAGTCTCTTCAAACGTGTATCTTATCCCTTTCAATTAATATCGCTTGACTAATTAGGACCTCTCCCCTGATCAAAAAAAGGTAACCAATATCTTTTAGTTGTCACCGATTGGTTTTTTAAATTTGTTATGGTACAACCGTTAAGTAAAGCCACATCTGCCGCCATAATCAAATTTCCGGAACAAAATGTATTTTTTATTTTTGGTGTCCCTCAAATTATTCTCTGTGATAATGGGGCGCAATTTATCTCAAAAGATTTTCAAAATTTCGTTAAGAGTTACAAAGTACAAAAAATTTGGTTTAACGCAAATTACCATCCCCAGGTAAACCCTACCGAAACAGTAAATCGAGTTTTAATCACTGCTATCTTTTCATATATCGACTCAGACCACACTAGGTGGGATGAAAATATCTTTAAAATCGCTTAAGCTTTGCGTACCTCTAAACATGAAGCAACCCAATTCACTCCCTCATTTCTTGTTTTTGGAAGATACACGCTAATTGATGGTAGTTATTACGGTTCAGTTCCTGATGATACTAACGTAATTGAATTTGACGAAAAAGTACGCTGGGACAAAGACCAACAATAATTACCTTCTATCTTTAACGATGTTAGAAAAAATTTGTTAAAAGCTTACTAAAATAGTAAGGATCACTACAATTTGCGAAAACGAGGTATTTCTTTTGCTTTAGGGAGATGTGTAGGCTAGCCCAGAATAGAAATCAATGGAGGTACGCATCCAACCAATCCCAAGATGGATAAACTAATGACGAAAAGATAACTGTGCATAAACATGATGATTATTATAAGTAACTACAAGAATTGGTTGGGCAATATTCTCGAATAATGTTAAGTGTGTGAAAGGATTTACTGGAAAACCATTATTTCGGAAAATGTCTAAGTGTTGGGGGATCTTGGTAGCCACAGGTTGCTTAACCTCCTTCACTGAATCTAGGTAAAATAGGGTATAAAATTAGAAAACAATAGAAAGGGAACGAGCTGAATACACATACTCCCTGAAAAGAAGAAAAAGAAGAAAACCACCAAAAACGCAAAATCAAAGAAGCTGCCTATATAACCCTACATAAAAATAACTGCGTTGCAAACGAATCCGTGACTTTCAGTAAACAATGGATTCCATTACTAAAAGAAATAACAAATGAAAATCAAATGCCCACAATATCTAGGTAGCATTGCAAGTTTTTCCTGGGTTTTCCTTGCAATATTAACATGAAATACAGCCTACATACATGATTTCTATTTATACATAAAATAACTAATTACATAAAATAAGCATATTAACAATCCTTGTAAAACAGCATTGGTATCTGACAAGTATAAATCCACAATAAGGTTACCTCAAAACCATAGACAATCTCCGTTGAACAGTATTGGTATCTGACAAGTGTAAACCCGCCATAGGGTCGCCTCAGATCCATATACAATCTTCATAGAACAACATTGGTATCTGACAAGTGTAAACCCGCCATAGGGTCGCCTCAGATCCATATACAATCTTCATAGAACAACATTGGTATCTGACAAGTGTAAACCCGCCATAGGGTCGCCTCAGATCCATATACAATCTTCATAGAACAACATTGGTATCTGACAAGTGTAAACCCGCCATAGGGTCGCCTCAGATCCATATACAATCTTCATAGAACAACATTGGTATCTGACAAGTGTAAACAAATAAGTTACAGAAATAGTAGGGGAACAAGGATATCTGGGGAAAAAGAGAAATAGTAGGGCGGAATACGTTCTAAGGCATTTTTGGGGAATAGTATGTGATATATTACAGGCAGAGATAGGAAAAAAGAGGTAGATGTAGACCTAGATCAGACAGTTATAGATACAAACTGTGCATATTTCAGGGAAATCTGTAGGTTAGTTCAGAATAGGGAACAATGATGGTACGCGTCTAACCAGTTCTAGGACTGGAGACCTAATGATGATGAGGTGAACATGTTTGGAAAAATAATTATGTCTTATCTGATGCTACTAAAAAGTTCTCTTCGAAATTAGCTTCAAAATTCATTTTATGTGAGGTCATTAGTGTTATTAGTCCACTTATCTATGAACTCCAAGACACCGAAGGTAAACATCAAGGAAGGTGGCATATTAAAAACCTTAAACCATTCTCTGCTGACCCGAATGCCAATTAATTTTCACGTTTCATTTCTTTAACGGTTCACCTAATGTTTTTGTCCCTGCTATGAATTAGTTAACTTTATTTAGCCATTTTTTTTTCATACAACATTCACCATCTACACTTTTAGCTTATTTACCTTAAATTAGCTATCTTTTTGCTGCCCATTAACTTTCCTTGAATTTATTGCTAGTCACATATCTGTTTATTATCTAGGTTCCGTAGTATAATTTGTTGCTTCATTTAATTAATCCTAGCACCTTTTCTCTACCATACTATTTTGTTTTTAGCATTTATCTTACGTTGTTTAATTTGTTGTGATTGTCGTAACTTTGGTTGCAATAACTCATTGAATTTTTATGATTGGTTGTAGCTGATGTTGAGTGGATGCTTTTTTTTTGGGTTCACATAGGAGACGCGGCCTATGCCTTTGTAAGAAATAGTTTATATTCGCAGTTGCAAAAAAACAGGAGTTTCTACTCCATGCGTTCTTCTTCTGAATTATTACAGTCGCTCACTTTATCCTTTATCATTACTTGTTTTTCTTCTACTAAGTCATCAAAACATATAAACATTTTTTTGTTGTTTTTTATTGAACTTCGTGGTGAGGTGCTATCGCTTTTTATTGATATCATATCGAATTCTTGGTTGTTTTTAGCATATTGGGACAGTATGGTTGTACTTAACTGTTTATAGTTAGGCATTCTTGTGTGTTTATGGTATTACCGTTTCTAAAAATTACCTTGGAAAATGTTGGTTTTTTGTGTGAAAGTATTTGTAGTGATACTTTTAAGTTGTTGTTTCAACTTTTTGTCTGATCTTCTTATCGCACTGGATGTACTCGTTAGGAAGATGATCGTTCTAGTTCTCATCAGGAGTCTAATAATTTTTTAACTTACTATGTGCCTTAACTTGTCTGATTAACATAGCAGGTGGTCTTTCAGACCGATCTGTGCTTAATAGGGCCAACTCTCTACCTTCCCTCAGACGCTTGCCCAAAACTCTACTCTTTCTTATCCCGCTGTCTCCTTTTCCGCCTTATTTTGCATTCGGTAGAACTGTTCTTGTCCCGGAACACCGGTCTACCACATAAGAGTGATTTTCCCTCACTTCGGGCTACTGGCCACATTGGTTGGTTGAGTAGTGCTTTTCTATCCCCCTTTTTCTATCGCTTTTGCTCAATGCGAGCCCTTCCTCTATTCTCATCTACCTGGAAGTGTCACTAGCACATTCCAAAATGCCTACCTCCCTCTTTTTAACTTATCCTATATCTCTATAGACCTTTCATTTCCTTTAGTCACCGTGTGGTTGCGCAGGGGGTTTTCACAGACACTCGGACCATGTCTCTGGGAATCTTTCGTGAGGTCATACGGTGCCGCTGTCAGCCGCACGTGGCCGCTAACAGTGAATGTACGTATGAGTGTGTATGTGTGAGTGTAAGTAAATGTGTGGATATCTTATCGGTATCGCTCAACGCCGGGTGCAGGAATGCACTCACATGCCTTTTTCCAGTCCCTCATATCGTTTTACTAACGGACCTGCCACACAAGTCGCTCTCTTTTAGGGGGTATGAGTATCTTACCTAAATAACGGCTTCAAGGAGCCACTCTCTTGCATCTTTGCGATAGATGACAAAACGGCTTGGTGAGCTGGGGAATTCTACGCTATATCTTTAATGTATATAGTTTTAGCGTGCCTCAGCGTGCTGGGACGTTTCGGATCCATCTATTGTTATCTAGTTTTATTTTAATATCTTTATCCTACCTATTATCTTTGATAATAACTTGAAACTTTGCCTTAACTTCTTTTGTTTTCCTGACGTTTGGTATGTATGATCAGACGTAGGAATTTTTTTTGAGTATTGAGTAAAGAAGCTAACCTGATGGTATCAATATAATTTTTTAGATTAGTAACGTAAGAAATTAGTAAGATGGTACTGTTGGTAAATTTGTTAATTCACAACCATGTCATGAAAAATTTTGATGTGTATTGTTTATTAAGCCAGAGTACCAATACAAAAAATTTATTAAAATGTATAGTAACTTGCTTTTTTGGGCATTTTGAAATTTTGGCATTTTCTTGCCAAAGAAAAAACAGTTTAAATGCAATGCGTATGTGCGTGTGCACTTAAAAACTGTAATGTTAGCTTTAGTTATAGTATGTATGTTAGGCGACTTGCCGCATTTGTTTTAGTTTTAGTAGTGTTTCGTGCTCTCCGACAAATTTGTGCTGTCGATTATAACTGCGCCACATCAAAGACTCGTGTGTGTATTTATAGATGTAGTTCAAAAACTATGGGGCTACACATTCAGTTTCCTGGTTACTCGTAAGACGCGTTATCGGTTGAAAAACCAGGTGGCGCCTAAAATAAACATTTACTAGAATGTAAGTTAGGTTATATGTAAGTTAGTTAGGGTTTAGATTTTAAGTTTTTACCGTGACAACAGTCTTTTTCTTTTCTTAAGTTTTTTTCTTTTATGGCTTTGTCGCGATTGATACATTCCAAATTTGGTAATGTACACTGTTAAATATATAGATAAATTCCCGCAAATATTTTTAAATAAACTTGTCAATTTCCGTCATTCCGGACAGTTGCGTTTGCGCAAAAGAATGCGCGGGCGCGAAGTGAATGGCGCAAGTGCGCGCGGTGTGATGGGACGTCATTAGACTACGAGATCTGAAGTGAAGAACATCTACCGGTGTTGCGTGTCTGTCTTTTGCCTTTTTAGGATGTAGGTCCCTGTATTTTATCTTGCCTTATCGTACCTCTACCTGTATCCTTCTCGCCCTGCCTATGAACGAACAAAAGAGGATGGACGAATATAATTTGGACTCAACAATGACGCGATGTAACCCACAACGAGATGGCCCTGGGATATAACAATAAGGTGCGATTTAAACGAGTACATTGCTTTTTTTATATTTTAAAAGTAAATCTGATCATTGTATCACTTTTAAACGTGTTTTGTATTTGATACATTTGCCGCGTAATCATGTTATAATAAACGATTGCGCAATAATATGAACGCGGGAAACCGTAACAAGTAGCGGGAGGAGGTAGCGCGTTTATGAGAGGAGATAGAGCCTATTTACCTGGGACTTTATAAAAAAAAATGGGAGAAGAGGTAATTGTGCGTCAGAAGACCTATTCTTATCTTTCTCTAAGGTGGGGATGCATGTGTGTATGTGTGCGCTATTTTTAAATTGTAGCATAATTACGATGATGTGACGTGAGTTAAAAGGTATTTGAACAAGGCGTTGTATAATAAGGCTCGAGACGTTAGATATTCTTATCGGAACACCGAAAAACATGGACGACGTACTGACAAAATGACCCGACGTTTCAACACAGTTAAATCGATTGCTGGATTCACTGAATAGGTAAGTAGAAACGCGGAGATACTGCTCCAAGAATATTAGGCAGTGGTGGTGGTGTCCCAGACGCGCTATAAAACACCCACTCACTTAACAGGATTTTCTACAATAATTTTACTTACCACGTCAAAGTAAATAAATTGCATTGAAGATGTAGATCTCGCCAAAGCACGAAACTGAAAGCTCATATGTATTAAGTATGCTCCAAAGCCAAGTTTGCTTAAGGAAATCCAGGGCGGCCATGACAGAATCGATTTTATAATTGAAGCATGTCCATAACTTGCAGAAAATAAAAGCCCAACAGTGGCCATAGACCATACGACTCTATGAAACGCAGCATAAATTGCGGATTCAATAACGTTGTATTTATGGTAAGGATTATAAAATATTGTACTACTTGCAAAACATGCAATTGCAATCAGCAACGATATAGTTGTTAAAATGTGCGATTTGGTCTAAAACAAAATTAGTTGTATCAGCTGTTAAAAAGTTTACTTACTTTTGACAAATATTTGGACGAATCTCTTAGAAGGTAATAAAAGTACCCTGCAAACATTCCTATAATGTAAGGCTGCGCGCGTGTATGCGTTTTTGTATAAGTTAGACGGAAATCGACATCAGATTTCGGTGCAATCAACATCGATGGATAAAACTGAAGAAATGCTGGACGTTTGTATATGGCGGTTAAAAGGAGAAGAACTATGGCAGATGCAATCAATAAAGCACACAGCAGTACCAAGCCCACTTTCCTGTTCCTTCTTAAAATTCTAGTGATGACTATTCCTATTATAAATAAGTGAAAATCACATGGAAGGTACCAGGAGTGCACCATACACTAAAACATTTCAAGCTGATAAATGTTGGCAATAGTGCAAAACTGTTAAAAGTAATTCATACCATAAGAATCTTTTACTATAGTTAAATTAATTGTGAAAATTTACAGAATAATTATTTGTTGATGGTCTTTATTTCACTGAAAAGAAATTAATTATTATTGTAAATCGCTACATGTATGAAGCCACGTAATTGTTTATTATTCCATTTAATAAAATTAACACTTGCAGAGGTAAGCTGAGATATGAGACTAAATATTCTGTTTATGAAGACACGCTTGAACAGATAGTAACTTGAAATTGTCAATAAAATCGATTTTCGCATTTTTGAGCACTTGCAGAGGTAAGCTGAGATATGAGACTAAATATTCTGTTTATGAAGACACGTTTGAACAGATAGTAATTTGAAATGGTCAATAAAATCGATTTTCGCATTTTTGAGCGCACAAACCAATTAGATACTTTGTTGTGCATTGAAACCATTATTATTGGCGCGGACTACGTGACTTTTAGCAGAACATATACGCTTATAGAACAAAAAATTTCCAGAATCGTACTATTGTTATCAATTTAAATGTGAGGTTATAAATATGAAGAGTATAGTTTTAAAAGGACTATTTCTAATGTTCTGTGGACAAAGTTGTTTAAACATAATACAGTGATTAATAAAAATTAGTGTAAATTTAAAATATTCGTACTTAATATAAAGCGTATGCTATTAGTTGATTTTCATTAATTTTAAAAAAATTGACTTCAATTCAATTCTAGTCTTTTCTAATTCGATTCAATATAATTTTATTTTAGTACTTAATAAGTTTTGTCGGCTTAGTGCTATTGAAAGTCTTGCATATTTGAATTCAAGTTAATACAATCAGGACGTTAAGCAAGTTTGATAGTAATTTATGAGTAGGAGACTCTTATTGATAGAGCACTTATGTTTAGATTATTTGAAATTTAAAGTATTGAATGGCTGACAAATTTGAAATTATATTAAGGCACCAGTAAACAGAGGTTATAATAGCTTTCAAGATTTGTGATTTTTATAAGAGACTTTATAACAATATTTAAATCGGCAATTTGTATAATAGTTTGTAATTTGACAATTTTATTATAAGAGGTAGTAATTTTTAGGTTTGAACAATTAAAAATATCAAGCTTTTGATTTATGAAATTTATTATTTGCACAACAAAAAGAAATTTACACGTATTGGGGAGAAAAGGTTTATTTTAAAAGAAAAAAGTGGTAGTGTGAGTATACTCAGACGCTGTAAATGCAACGTAAGATTATTTTTGATGTAAATTGAAACTTTGACTTTTTATTAATCTTTTTATGTGATCTAGTACTATAAAAGTTTTTATTTTTCTATATTTTATTACATTATTTTTAAATATTTGTACTTTAGGAAATTAGTAAAGATTTAATACACCAATTTATTAGAATTGGAGAGTCTTTTTAATATTCTTCTAACTGAGATAGTCGAGGAAGTGGATTCTTAAGTTAGGTGAGAAATTTTGCGTCTGTTGTGTTGAAAAGCAAGCTACATAACTTCACAGCTTTTGTCACCCATCGGGGCTTTAACGACACAACATAAATTGTCACACAACGATCAGGGTTTCATACAAGTCAGACTAATATTTGCATAGCCATTAACAAAACAATAACTTGAGTGCTTCATAAAGGGAATAAACATCCATTAACTAGTTTCGGCCTTTTGGGTCTCGTCAGAATGGAGTAGTTTATAACTCTTATGAAACAACCAAGGCAATTAATCTAGGTCTGCATCTACATCTTTTTTTTCCTTTCACTGCTTCTAATATATGCCGTGCTATTCCCTCATGCCTTAGTAATGTGTTCTATGACCATATCTCTCCCATTTGGTACCATTCTCATAAAAATTTAAACTACTCCATTTTGATCAGGCCCAAAAGACCAAAACTAGTCAATGGATGTTTCTTCCCTTTATAAATCAATCAAGTTATTGTTTTGTTAATGTCTATACAAATATTAGTCTGATTGATTTTCATAAGAAAGCTTTTATAGATGCATCTAATTTTATATATAATTAATTAATTAATAACTACGCAGCATGCAAACAAATAGCATGCACACTTAAAACTCGCCTAAATCAATAAGGGACTCGTCCGACTAGAACAATTTGAAGGTACAATACAAACAAAATCTCGGTAAAAAAAGAGCTCCAAGCGCTAGAGCAAATCGTTTATTTTCCTCTCTCTTAAAGAAAGCCACCAAACCTTTTGAAGGAAATTTAAGAATAGTACAAAATCAAATTTATCAAGTTTCTCGTGCACTTAAAGTTTTCCTTCAGATTATCTCGTTGTGACCACAAAATGTACTGGGTAAAATGAAGTGAACTTCCACAGCGCCATGGACAGGATCCCGCCATAACTTGAACCGATTCGCCTCTGCGGCCATCACTGCATCAGGAATACCTCGTAAAGCACGAGACGCCAAGAAATACGTCAGGATATGGAACATTCCGTCATCAAACCGCTTCAATCTCTACCAACTAAAGGAGCCATCCGTACGCCAGCGATCGTCCATCAGCCGCTAGATAACGAAGTTTATGGACGTATGACTTTCACAAAGTACCGCTTGTATGCAGCGTAACGCGCGCCATGTTTACTTATAAACCATGAACATCTTCACCTTGTAATGTTTTATTTTAAAGCATTTAGAAATTAAAATTTATTAATTTAGGAGTTAGGGACTATATTTTAATATTTATAAAAATCTCCGTCTAATTAGTGCAATTCCGCTGATGTTGTAAAACCCTCGGAATAGTAACATTCACGCGGATCTCGGCGACAGTTGTTTATCATTGAAACGTAAGCGCTGACGCAGGGTTCTGGAGGGAGAAAGCGTTTATCTTCCCATGAACACTAGCGGAAGCACGTCGACCTAAGTTGGTGGGAAAAGACATAAAAACCGTGGACCACCGATTAATCAATAGGACTATCGTACCGCTGCATTTACCGCATCGATAACTTATCATACCGGGCAGTGCTGACGCGAGTGTTGTCCTTCCCACCCCTTTTTACCTTCCTTATCGTTTCGTCAAAGAAGCCCTACCGGTAACAACTGCAACTTTAACAACAGGACCAAGCAGAATAGACCGCGATCTCTGAAAAAAAACACCTGACAATATACCCAGGATAAGTACTTTAATAACCTTAATTCGTTTGTCGGGGTTTTATTGCTAGGGTTGAGCATTATAATTTAATTAATTTGAGTTTATAACGTGAATGTTATAACCTAACACCACTGTCGTGAAGTTGCAACATAGAAACTCGTTTTGCGGTTATACAAACTAAAGTGCTTTCAGTTACTGTTAAGGATGTTTGCAATTTAATTACGCACAAAAATTTGTAAATATTTCCTGTGTGTGTGAGCGCGCGTGTGTATGTGTTTGTGTGTATGTGGCCGTCCGTAATGTTAATGTATAATAAGTTTATATCAATAGTTAAACCTGTAAATAAATGTTTTCTCTGTTGCTACGAAGCATTAACAAGGTAACCCAAACAATCAGAAACCACAACGTGGTCAAAGATATTTGTATGTATTAATATTATAGGAATTTTCCAAGCCAATTAACAATCTAAAATATGACCGCAACTTTTTATATTTCCATGTAGCTAGCTGTTGCTGAATAGATTTTTATTTAAAATATGCGGATTGTAAACTTTTCTCCTAAAAGTTTTTACTCGCTCGCCTGCACGGAGAGCACAATATATTGCAAAGAATTTACAAAAGAAAACAATATAATTTACATTTTTTAATTAATAACTTTGCTTACCTTCTAAATTAATTCATATTAGCAAGCTGTGCATCGAATATTTATCGTTATCTCAGGTTACCGTATTGGCGCGGTTGCTGCTTTAATCGATATTTTTCTAGTGGAGCTTGCTGGTTATCTACAACAAAAACTGTAACACAAGATAGAGGTACGATAAATGACTTAGTATAGGAAACGACAGATAAAAGTCCACTACATTGTCTATAATGCACTACTCCACACAATAGTTTTAGATAAGATAGTCACGCAAAAATCAATATAGCGGCTAGCTTTTCTAGTTGTAGAATCACCACTGACTGCTTCGTTTATCGTCTTGATTGGTCGAAAAGGTGACATATAGCTATTACACGATAATAAGGGCTATTCCCCCTAAAACGTTGCCGGTGAACACCAGGTCCTCATTTATTATGCGCAATACCCTAAATAGTATTAATGCAGCAATCCCCTAAAATTAACTATTGACTAAAATAATTTGTGAAGACGTTTTTATCCTGTAACAAGTTATAAACGAACAACTACAATAACTTTTCAAATGATATGTAGATATTCCCTAATTTTCGCTCTAAAACCGACAACAGTACAAACGAAGAAGTAAACAAGAAACTGACAAAAATGAGTGATATGCGTCTGTGTACAAAATAGTATATAATTAGTAATCTGATCTAAATCAAGTTCCGACATACAGAGTAGTGGTTTTGACTTTCAAGCTGATATAGTAAAAGTTCGTTACGTATGTGTGCTATAAGAACACATACGTTGTTGTCCCGACTATAGTATTTAAACACTGGGTCTATATCTCTAGCTTTCTAATACAGTTTTGCACTTATCCAATTTAATTATCAACTTACCATATTCTTATCATTTACATAATTACTAATATATAGCAAATTTATCCACCAGTTATTTCTACAATCCGCTACTTCTGGACCAATTATAAATTTCCATAGTGGCCCAAAACCGATGTGATTGAAAATAGATGCATAGAAGAAAATCACGAATGCGTACACAGGAGTTAATCTAAAAATTTAACTAAATTAAATAATGAAATTGAGAAATAAAAGGAAATAATTATGCAACAATGACGCGGAACAATATAAAATTGAATGATACAAAGCCATTGAACAAACAATAGATTTATCGAGAGTTACAAGGGATAATGCAGAGGTCAAGAAGGATCTATAGATTTTAAGTATAATGTGGAAGCTTTATAATTCGATATATAAGCCGTACGACCAGACGGTTAGTTAGTCTCATATATCCATAAGTAGTATGAAATAAATTGTTATTTCAGTGGTTAAAATAAATACATTTAATGTGTATAGAAATTAGTGCCTGTCTAGAAATTACGTAGCTGAATTTAGCAATAAATCTACTGTAATCATAATCGTTGTTGTAAGAAAGAAAATAGTGCAGTAAATATTGTAGTAATCATCATCGCTGATCTCATTAGCAGCATTTGAGTACATGAAAGATTTTTTGTAAATATTTGATCCGAACTAAGCACAATCCACATCACTTTTACTCAAGAATCTACGCAACGAGTAAATATTAAAATTAAATAGTCAAATTTTGTGAGAAGTGGTGTTAGAAAATTTTAAAAATAAATAATAGTGAAGAATATATGAGACAAGTTTTGCCGTTTGCTGGAAAACGGCTACAAGAAAGACTACGAAATTCTAAGTAAAATCCAAGTAACTTTAAGAGAGATTAAGAAAATACTAAATTATTAATTAAACTGGGTAAAATTTGGAAACTAAATAAATTAATTATATTGGGAGGAAATCCGAATGAAAATATTGGCAGGGGCGCACAAAACAGGATTGTTTTAAGCATTGAAAGTAATATTGGGTTACTGATTCACAGCACGCAGTAGCAGATCCAGAAAGACGCACAAGGAAAACTACACGTCAGAACTATCTAGCATAAGGCATTATTTTCTTTTTATTTTTTTGAACATTGACTATATTTATTATACCTGAATATTTTATGTAGAGTCATCAAAAATTTCTTTTATACGTAAAAATTTCGTAAAAAAAGAAAAAGTCTTGAACGTTCAAAGAATTTCCAGTAGAGTACAGTGTCATTTTTGCTGGCTTTAAAATAAAGAAAGGGAGCTAAAACATTGATTCATAAACTATTTAAAAATTATTGTTATTTGATTCAGTAATTCATTTTTGTCATACAGTAAAACAAATTAATCTGTGAAGTGATTTTTTTTTTCGTTCTCATTATACAAATATTAGTCGACTTTGTTTTTATCATTCAAAGCAGGAAAAGTATTAGAGAAAAGGGGGTAAATTATTTGAGTATCGTAACGTTGTGCGCTCTGTGTGAATTAAACTGAGCTAGCCTAGGCATATTTAAATTTCAGGATATTAAAATACACAGAGCGGTGCTGATCAGCAGGAGACTAAAAGTATAATTACATCGGCAAGCAGCGTTATCATATCAAATAAAATATGGCACGTGGGGGAAAAATACCGAAAAGAGATTAATTTAACGCATCAACATAGGACTAGAATATCGTATCAAATAAATCTGGCGCCCAACGTGGAGCTAGAACTTCAAAACAAAATAAATATAGCGCATCAACGTGGGGCGAGAATACCGGAAAGAGATTAATTTAACGCATCAACGTAAGACTAGAATATCATATCAATTTAATGCTGTAATTATAGGGTTAATTTAGGGGTAGGTTAAGTCATTGGGGTCGTAGAATCAGCAAGGGAAACTCCCAAGCAACAGAAGCACGAAATTATAGATATTAGGAGAGTAAATAGATTATTATAAAAATTATTAGTTGCGAGCACACTGTATATAGCAGTACAACAATTAAAACACATATCCAAGTGTAGCTACTAGCAGAGATTAGAATTTAAAAAGGTAACGAAACGCTTTAAATTAAATCAGTGAAAAACCTGCATGAAGTGGCTAGATAAACATTCATAAAGTGTGTAAAGATATTATCGTAAACGCACGCAGAAATTATGCTTTATTTAAAAACGTACGTGATCTAAGAGAATCACAGTTGTTCGAAAATCCAATTTATTGGGAAATAAACAAATACCAAATTTATTCAATTTAGATTAGAATAAAGCTAACAAACAAGACTACGTGCTCGATATGTACGAATTTCCTGGGATTCCTGAAGTAAATATAAGGTATAACAATTGAATTACGTGACTTCAATCACCGCGTCATACAATTAAAATACATACAATTGGTAAATTTTCCGAACATAACAAGTGATAATATACTTGGCCTCGCCTAGCACGTAAAGTCAGCGAATCACAAACAAGAGTGGGACGATCTTATAAATATCTGGAGAATTGAATATCAAGTTAGTATACTTTGAAACTGGGCAGTGACTATAATTGAAAGTGCCAAATATTTACGTAAATAATAAATATTTGTTAACAGTAAAATTATAAAGTGTAGAATTGTGAAAATTATGCCGTATTTCTGAGACGTAAGTAAATAAGATTTAGGAAATTATAACATTTCTAATAATAAATAAAACAGGGCTCTGAATGTCGATCTGAATGTCGATCTGAAGGTTGATCTAAATTCCTCTCGGAATGTCAATGTGAATTTACCATCTCAATTACGATATAAAATACAATCATAAATTACAAGTAAAATAATGTTACGATTCCTGTAGAACCATAAATTACGAGACATTACGATCAAAATACAATTTTGGAGAATGCTGCCTGTTCAAGCAAATTGATGGTAATTATTCTATGGAGAAAATAAAAAACCTTTCATTGCAATAAACGTACCAATAACAATTTGGATATCTTAGGAGCACCCATGAAAATAATTCAGGTTAGAGATTTTGATACGACTTATTTTTAAAGCTGTTTTATCTCAAATATTTTTGATATGATTTATTTTTAAACTGTTTTATCTCAATCATAATTTAAAGTGTAAAAACCGACAAATTGGGGATTTCTTGCTTAAATTCTATGAAAAGTTACAGACAGCTTGAAACGTTTCAATAAGTCTTTAAAGGTAATAAAAAGCTCGTTTTGCTGGCTTGATTTTGTAATAATTTGACAGATGTATGTGATACAAAAAAAGAGAAAATAGTTAAAGGAGTTGTAAATATTCAATCATTATACTGTGTATTATAGAAGTGCTTTATTTTATTGAATCAGCTAGTCGAGGAAAAAGAAAATCATAAATTAACAAGTTCAAAAGTGTTTGAGTGGTAAAAGGGGCTGTGAGAGAGTAACAAGAGTTAACACAGCAATTTATGGCACCCAAACCGTGGGGCCCAATATAAGGGATATAACTATGGTATATTATTTTTCCTACAGGAGTTAACACAGCAAATTTATGCACCCAATCGTAGAAGCTGAGCGAGTAACACAGCAATATATACACAAACATATGTGTGTGTGAGTGTGTGTTTCAGTTGTGAAAGATTTCTAAAAGTATTTTCTTTAAAAACAATGAATTACTAAAGTGGAAATATATTCTTTTGGTCGAATAATTGAAAATATATTTTAAGTTTTTAGGTTAAAAATAGTGTATTCAACTCCTAACTATAAACTGAGTGACTATTAATTTATCCATTGTTGAAACTTACATTATGTTTTTATATTGAACTAAAAATGCATAACGTTTGGGCGTTACGGGTTATAAAAATCAGATTGAAAGGAAAAAGAAGTTGTTTAAAATGGGCAACTTATTATTGAAACACCCTGTATACTTTTAATTTCAAGTATAATAGGATTAATAACAAGACACTAAGATAAAGTCAGTATTTTTAATCAAATCGTAAACTTAAAGCCTCAAATATAATCATTTTATCTCTGTTAGATACATATTAGAATTCAACTCAAGGTTGTAAATTATTTTAAACCAGAAAAATGCAAACAAACCAATTATAACTGTAAGGTTTTATAGCGAAAGTATATCATTTTTTAAGAAAACTTTAAAATCAATAAAAAACGCTAATTTATTAATAAATCCATCCCAAATTTGAGCTTTTAGAAATTTTAGTTAAATAAATTCCACGCAATATGTTCATAGTTTTAATAGATATGGTTGCAAATACAATGTAAAGCCCCAGATACTGAAACAGGAAAATTCATGCATATTAGACTACAGATGATTAAATCTTTTTCATACAATATAATTACAATGTTTCAAAATCATTCACATACAGGAAAATTAAGCATTTAAAAACTATTTACAGACATGCGCTTTACACGTGCTAGGTATATTAATGGCATGCGCCTCTGAAACAGCGAAAGTGAGTGGAGAAATAGTAAACATTCTAAGCTTTTACTTTCTCCCGTGAATCGGAAATAACTTTTTACCTTCGATAAGTGAAATGTAACAACCATAAACGGCTCAGTTTATAATTAATTCTAAAACTCGGATAGCACCTTCTGACACTATTTTTATTTAGCACAAAACAAATTTATAAACACATACAAATTAATTACAGTCAATTACTCAAAACTGCGTTGGTGGCGAATCCTCAAGTGAATAATAATTACTTATCAGAACAAATAATATACATACAATTTATACCTGTTGAATGTCGGCTTGTTTCACCCTTCTAACATGGAATTCACACATAATGAGGATCGTTACAAGAAAAATGCGGTCGCACGTGCGAACCGCCCGGAAAACTCAATCGAACAACGACGCAAATAATGCGGACGGACGGGTCTGGGTTGTAAAATGAAGCAACGGGGGGTGACCGCCGTAGGAAGGGATGCTAGAACGTGTATGCAAGAACGAATCATGTGAGTGGAACCCGAACAGTGAAGATAATGACATCGCTAAGCAGCCGCCAAAACTAAATAATTCAATTACTTACAAGTCATTGACACAAGCAAATGTGGAGTTAAACAGAAAAAAAAGGTGTGGTATTGTATTTATAATTGGCTGAACTATGCACTGACAGGAAAACAAAAAAGAAGTAAAAGATGTGTCAGGTTTTAATTTGGCTGATTACAAATCTGTTTTCTGCTACTTTTAATATTTTGTATTCATTATGAAGAAAAAAAGACACTAAGTTTAGTTAAAATAATCATTTTACTTCTGAAACTTTTCTTAGTCTATCTCAACTTGTTTTTGGGTTAACTTTTCAAAACTCGTCGTTTAGATAGCTTATATATTATCTTACCTTATTATTATTCTAAAACCTTCTCTTAGTAATTTAAATAATTAACCATAACTTACGAATCCCTTTTTAAACAAAGTTTTCTTTCAAATACAGCTAACGCAACTAACTGACTTTTTTAGTATAATTTTTATTTTCCAAAACGCTGTAATAAACTTGATTTTTTTATATCTGCTCCCTTAAACACTACAATAATGAAGTTGCTAATAACGTTTTGTATTTAAGCTAATTTACGATAGTTGTTGATAAATCCTGCGATATCAAAAGAATATTTTAATAATTTGGTATACTGTTTTTTCTATACATGTATTGTAGAATATTTCTTTTGTGTAGCGAGTATGATTTTGTTTTGATAGCATATTTTTTTAGATATATCGATATTCAACGCAGCATTTTAAGATCTATTTGGTTTAAGCGAGATTTGCCATCCGAGTTGGTCGCTCAGCATTATAGGTCTAGACGAAACTCGCGGCAAGTTTGTTGTTTTAGTAATTTGTAAATCATTTTTTTAAGAATGATGTTGGAATTTTTCTTCATTAGTCTAGGTGAAGCTCAAAGAAGGGCTCGTCATCCTAGCAAGTTATATGTTATAAGATATCTTTCTGTTCTTCAACAATTTTATTAGTAAATCGAGTTTTGATTACTGTTATCTCTTCATATATCGATTTAAACCACACTAGATGGCATAAAATTATCTTTAAAATCGTTCAACCCTACGTACATTCAATAAATTTTCACGTTTTATTTCCTTAACGATTTACCTAATGTTTTCTGTCCCTACTATCAATTAGTAACTTTAATTACTTATTCCATCTCTTATACAGCAATTACCTTTTACACGTTTAACTTATTTACCTTTAACTACCTATCTTTTTGCTTCTTGTCGACTTTTCCTTGAACTTACCGTTAGTTATATATCCGTTTATTATCTAGATTCCCCAGTATAACTCTGTCGTTTCATTTAATTAATCCTCGCACTTTTTCTACAACAGATTATTTTGTTTTCAGTATTTATCTTACATCGTTTAATTTTGTGGTAATTGTCTTAACTTTGGTTGCAATAACTCATTGAATTTTTATGATTGGTTTTAGCTGATGTTAGAGTGGATGCTTTTTTCTTTGGGCTCACATAGGAGACGCGGCCTATGCTATTGTAAAAAATAGTTCATATTCGCAGTTGCAAGAAACTAGGACTTTTTATTCCATGCATTTTTCCTCTGAATTATTACAGTCGCCCGCATTATCCTATACCATTACTTGTTTCTCCTTCTACTAAGTCATCATAACATATAAACTTTTTTTTGTTGTTTTTTATTGAACTTCGTGGTGAGGTGCTATCGCTTTTTATTGATATCTTATTAAATTCTCGGTTGTTTTAGTATATTGGGACAGTCCGTCTGTATTTAAATGCTTATAATTGGGCATTTTCGTGTGTTTATGGCGTTACCGTTTTAAAAAATTACCTTGAAACAGTTGGTTTTTTATGTGAATGTATCTGTAGTGATACTTTTAGGTTGTTGTTTTGACTTTTGTCTGATTTTCTTATCGTAGTGGATGCACTCGTTAGGGAAATGATTGTACTAGTTCTCATTAAAAGTCTAGTAATTTTTTAACTTATGATATACCTTAACTTGTCTGATTGATATAGCAAATGTTCCTTCAGACCGACCTGTGTTTAATAGAGACAACTCTTTACCTTTTCTCGGACGCTTGTCCAAAAACTCTACTTTTTCTTATCCCGCTGTCTCCGTTTCTGCCTTATCCTTCTTTCGGTAGACCCGTTCCTGTCCCGGAACACCCGTCTACCACATAAGAGTGATTTTTCCCTCACTCCGGGCTACTGACCACATTGGCTGGTTGAGTAGTGCTTTGCTATCCACCTTTTCTGTCTTTTTAGCTCAATGCAAGCCCTTACTTTATTCTCTTCTACCTAGAAGTGCCTTTTATGCATACCAAAATACCTACCTCCCTCTTTCTACCTTTCCTATTTCTACTGCCTTTTCATTTCCGTTAGTCACCATGTGGTTGCGCGGGGGTTTTTACAGACACCCGGACCACGTCTCTGGAAATTTTTCGTGAGGTCATGCGGTGCCGCTGTCAGCGCACATGGTCGCTAACAGTGAATGTATGTATGAGTGCGTGAATGTGTGAGTGCATAAGTATATATATATATATATATATATATATATATATATATATGTACCGTCATATATATGTGTGGATATCATCGATATCAATTAACGCCGGGTGCAGGAATGCACCCAAATGCCTTTGCCAGTTCCTCGTGCTGTTATTGCAAACGGGTCTGCTTCACACCCTTTTTAGGGGGCACGAGCATTTCCCTATGTAACGGCTCCAAGGAGCCACTCTATCGTTATCTTACCTATTGTCTTTGATAATAACTTGAGTTAATATCTTTATCTTATTTATCATCTTTGATAATAACTTTATCTTAAAATCTTTATCTTACCTATTTACCTTTAATAATAACTTTAGCTTAATATCGTTATTTTACCTATTAACTTTGATAATAACTTGAGATTTTGTTTTATCTTTTTTATCTTCCTAACGTTTGGTATTTACGATCAGACGTAGGAATTATTTTTTTAAATATTGAGTGAAAAAGCTAACCTGATGGTAGCCATGTAATTTGTTAGGTTAGTAATGTAAGGAATTAGTAAGATGGTACTTTTGGTAAATTTGTTAATTCACAACCATGTCATGGACAAGTTTTGATGTGTATTGTTTATTAAATCAGAGTACCAGTACTTAAAAATTTGCTAGAGTGTAGAGTAACTCACTCTTCTGAACATTTTGAAATTTGGGCATTTTATTGCCAAAGAAGAAACAGTCTAAATGCAACGCTCATGTGCGTCTGCACCTAGAAAACTGTAATGTTAGCTTTAGTTTTAGTATATAGGTTAGGCGACTTGTCGTATTTATTCTAGTTTTAGTAGTGTTTCATGCTCCCCGACAAATTTGTGCTGTCGATTATAACTGCGCCACATTAAAGACTTGTGTGTGCACTTTTAATGTAGTCAAGGACAATGGGGCTACACATTCCATTTCCTGGTAATTCGGAAGACGTGTTATCGGTCGGAAAAAACCAGGTGGCGCCTAAAATAAACATTTTGTAGAATTTATGTTAGGATTTATGTAGATTAGTTAGGATCTAGATTTTAAGCTGTTACCGTGCTAACAGTCATTTTCTTTTTTAAGTTTTTTTTATGGCTTTGTCGCGATTGTTGCATGCCGAAAAATCGGCACTGTAAATACTTCTAGTTTTAGTTCCTAATTTGTAAGTGATTTCGCGCCAATAATTTAAAAAGACTTGTGCGTGTATTTCCGTCCCTTTTGATAGTCGCGTCGGCGTTCGAAATGGTGCAGACGCAGAGCGGAAAGAAAGTGGTAAATTTCCGACACGTCGGGACTAGTCAGCCAGACGTCGAATCCGTTTCTTGTTTTCTTTTTCAGGGAATGTAGGTTTCCTTCCATTATCTACCTAATTATCGTTCCTCATACCAATTTCCTGTCGTCCCTCTACACAAGGAAGAAGAAGACAAATTAAATCTGGATTCGACCGGGGGCGAAAGACGACCTACGCCCACTACGCCCTACTGCTGCGAGAGTAGCTGCCAGCTGTGAGAAGTCCTACAGTTTACGTGAGTACCTTTTGTTTCCTCTTATAATTAAAATAAACATTTCTTGTATGTGATAATAATTTGATCAAAGGTATGACGCAACCGTTTATTGCGCAATATTCTGCAATTATTTATTATTGTTACCAATGGTCATAGTGGCTCTCATACATTACCGCCGGGAGTATAACAATCCATACGAACAAAAAATTCCCATCATCTTACCCAAAAAGCTTTCATAACAAAAATCATTACAGAAAGTGAACATTTACGTTTATTATACGTTGGAGAAAAAATATTGGATCCTAGATGCAACTAAAGAAATAAAAAAGATTATTTTAAAATGAGTAGTCTGTTGGAAGCTGAAGGCAGAAGCTTCAAAACAGTTCATGGGTAGTTTACCATATGATAGGGTAAACATAGCGAGGCCTTATGAAAACATAGGGATTGATTTTGCTAGGCATTTCTTTATAAAGCAATCCAGAATCCGGATAGTAATTGTTACAAAAGCATATCTTGCAATTTTTATTTGTTTTGTAACAAAAGTAGTACACTTAGAAGTGGTATCTGATTTGAAAACAGAAACATTTATTGGTGCTTTAAAAGATTTATTGGCAGGAGAGAAGTGTCGCAAGTCATTTACAGTGATAATAGGAGCACTTTTAAGTGTGCAGATAAAGAAATAAGGGTATTATACGGTAGTTTTAGGAAGGGGAGTAGTAAACAGTTCTAGAATTTCATAGGAGATCATCGTATTCAGTGGTCATTTATTCCTGCATATAGTCCTAACTTTGGGGGCTTGTGGGAAAGCAATGTAAAGGGATTTAAGTACTGTTTTAAACGAGTAATTGATTCAACTCAATTGACCTATGATAAATTCAACACAGTTTTAATTCAAATAGAGGTTATGTTAAATTCAAAACCATCATGTGCTCTTACGAACGATCTTTCAGACTTGGCATTATTATGGTCCCGCCGGTGCGGTACACGAGCCACTACAGTCAGTTGGTAGCAATGTTACATAATTGTAAAAATGACACGCAAATTAAAGATTACGTCACACAATATTCGAATTATTGCAACTCCATAAAAAGCTATACTAATTTTAAAGAAAACCCCAAGGGGGTACTTACGTAAACATGTAGGGTGACTCCAGCGCTACTCCATGATCGCTACAGCGGGGCTCTGTGATCCTTCTCGGGCGTGGGTAATTTGCCGGCCCTGGTCGAGTCCAAATTCAATTGTCTTCTTCCTATACGTAGGGAGCGACAGGAAACTGGTATATAAGGAACGATAATCAAGAGAAGGCAAAAGGAATCTACATAACAAAAAGCACGACACGACACAAAGACAACTACATTTCCTGGAGTCTCGATCACCAGTTCCGTCACATGCCGGAAATCACCCTTCTTCCTTCTTGGCACACCGCGTCGGCGCAATCTGGCGCAACCGCACTGTCCCAAGTGACGGAAATACGCGCACGTCCTTTTAAATTTATGGCGCAAAATTCTTACAAATTAAAACTTACTTGGGAATGTTTAGTGCCGATTTCGGCACGTAACAATCGCGACAAAGCCATAAAAGAAAAAAACTTAAAAAAAATGACTGTTAGCACAGTAACATCTTAAAATCTAAATCCTAACTAACCTACATAAATCCTAACTTAAATCCTACAAAATGTTTATTTGAGGCGCCACCTGAGTTTTCCGACCGATAACACGTCTTCTAGATTACCAGGAAACGGAATATGTAGCCCCATTGTCTTTGACTACATTTATAAGTGCACACACGAGTCTTTAATGTGGCGCAGTTAAAATCCACAGCACAAATTTGTCGGGGAGCATGAAACACTACTTAAACTAAAACAAATACGACAAGTCGCCTAACCTATATACTAAACTAAAGTTAAGATTACCCTTTCCTGAGTGCAGACGCACATGAGCGTTGCATCTAGACTGTTTCTTTGTTGGCAAAAAAAAAATGCCCAAATTTAAAAATGTTCAAAAGAGTGAGTTACTCTACACTCTAGCAAATTTTTAGGTACTGGTACTCTGGTTTAATAAACAATACACATCAAAACTTGTCCATGTGAATCAACAAATTTATCAAACGTACCACCTTACTAATCTCTTACATTACTAACCTAACAAATTACATTTTTACCATCAGGTTAGCTTTTTCACTTAATACTCAAAAAAAATAATTCCTACGTCTGGTCGTAAATACCAAACGTTAGGAAGATAAAAGGATAAAACAAGATCTCAAGTTATTATCGAAGATAATAGATAAGGTAACGATATTGAGCTTAAGTTATTATCAAAGGTAATAGGTAAGATAACGATATTAAGCTAAAGTTATTATTAAAAGTAATAGGTAAGATAACGATATTAAGATAAATTTATTATTAAAGATAATAAATAAGATAAAGATATTAACTCAAGTTATTACCAAAGACAATAGGTAAGATAAATAGATAAATAGAGAAAGGGCTCGCATTGAGCAAAAGAGACAGAAAAAGTGGATAGCAAAGAACTACTCAACCAGCCAATGTAGTCAGTAGACCGGAGTTGGAGAAAACTCACTCTTACGTGGTTGACGGTTGTTCCGGGACGAAAACAGGTCTACCGAAAGAAAGATAAGACAGAAATGGAGACAGCAGGATATGAAAAAGTAGAGTTTCCGGACAAGCGTCCGAGAGAAGGTAGAGAGTTGTCCCTATAAAACACAGGTCGGTCTGAAGGACCACCTGCGATATTAATCCGACAGGTTAAGGTATATCATAAGTTAAAAAATTCACTAAACTCTTAAGAGAACTAGTACAATCACTTTCCTAACGAGTGCATCCACTACGATAAGAAAATCAGACAAAAGTTGACACAACAACTTAAAAGTATCACTACAGATACATTCACACAAAAACCACCTGTTGCGAGGTAATTTTTTAAAACGGTAACGCCCTAAACACACAAAAATGCCTAATTATAGGCAGTTAAATACAGACACGCTGTCCCAATATGCTAAAAACAACCGAGAATTTGATAAGAT
This sequence comes from Platerodrilus igneus, assembly GCA_036346225.1. NCBI lineage: Eukaryota > Metazoa > Arthropoda > Insecta > Coleoptera > Lycidae > Platerodrilus > Platerodrilus igneus. The sequence goes on from JARFIW010000828.1 coordinate 2,938,122, forward strand.
ATCAATAAAATGCGATAGCACCTCACCACGAAGTTCAATAAAAAACAACAAAAAAAATGTTTATATGTTATGATGATTTAGTAGAAAGAGACACAAGTAACGATATACGATAATGTGGGCGACTGTAATAATTCAGAGGAAAAACACATGGAATAGAAAGTCCTAGTTTTTTGCAACTGCGAATATGAACTATTTCTTACAATGGCATAGGCCGCGTCTCCTATGTGAGCCCAAAAAAGAAAGCATCCACTCTAACATCAGCTAAAACCAATCATAAAAATTCAATGAACTATTACAACCAAAGTTACGACAATTACCACACAATTAAACGATGTAAGATAAATACTGAAAACAAAATAATCTATTGTAGGAAAGGTGCGAAGATTAATTAAATGAAGCGACAGAGTTATACTGGGGGATCAACACAATAAAGCTATATATAACTAACGGTAAGTTCAAGGAAAAATCAATCAGAAGCAAAATGTTTAAGGCAATAAGTTAAACGTGTAGACGGTAGGTGCTGTATAAGAGCAGAAATAAGTCATTAAAGTTAATTAATTGATAGTAGGGACTAAAAATATTAGATAAATTATTAAGGAACTTAAACGTGAGAAACTTTTAGATGTACGTAGGGTTGAACGCTTTTAAAGATAATTTTATGCCATCTAGTGTGGTTTAAATCGATATGTGAAAAGATAACAGTAATCAAAACTCGATTTACTGATAAAATTATTGAAGAACGGAAAGATATCTTGTAACACATATATTTGCTAGGATGACAAGCTCTCGTTTGAGTTTCACCTAGACTAATGAAGAAAAATTCCAACATCATTCTTAAAAAAATGATTTACAAATTACTAGAGCGACAAACTTACCTCTAAAGTCTCGTTTAGACAAGTAATGCTGAGCGACCAACTCTTGATGAGTTTCGTCTAGACTTACATACAGCTGCGCGACAAATTGGAATGGCAAATCTCGCTTAATAGATCTTAAAATGCTGCGTTGGAATATCGATGTCTAAAAAAATATGTTATCAAAACAAAATCATACTCGTTACACAAAAGAAATATTCTACGATACATGTATAGAGAAAACAGTATTCCAAATTATTAAAATATTCTTTTGATATCGCGGAAATTATCAACAACTATCGTAAATGAGCTTAAATACAAAACGTTAACAACAACTTCATTATTGCAGTATTTAAAAGAGCAGATATAAAGAGATCCAGTTTATTACAGCACTTTAGAAGGTAAAAGATATAGTTAGATAATTGCGTTAGCTGTATTTGAAGACAAAATTTTCTTTAAAAAGGGATTTATAGATAACAGTTGTTCAAATTACTAAGAAAACACTTTTAGTACGATATCAGAGCAAGATAATTTATACGTGATTTAAAAACACTGTTAAAAGTTAAACCCAAAAAGAAGTTAAGATAGGCTAAGGAAAATTTCAGAAGTAAAGTAATTATTATAAGTGAACTTATCAGCAATTTAAAAGATTTTTGCCTCTTCTTCTTCATAATGGATAGAAAATAAAGCTATTTATTTATAGTAAAAATACTTACAGGCAAAATTGTATAATCCAAACATGTGTTTAAGTGAGGTTATGTTATGTAAGAGACAAACCTGAAAGATATGCACTTTTAATTTTTATTCCGAACCGAATTAGGTACTTATTTAAGAGAATTTAAGATAGAAACACACTATTTTTATAATATTTCGAGAATTAATTGAATTTGCAATACATTTTAGAAAGTATACCAAAAATCAATAATCAATATGGCAGCTCATGTTAAATTAGCATAGCAGCTGTCATTTTATTTTATGTCATTAAGGTTGCTATAGCAACGGCAGTGCTACCACTCTAAATTTTATAAGTTAATAGACATTAAAAATTTTCATAATTATTTATTTTTTAAATGAAAAAGCTGCAAATATAGTTAATTAATACATTATAAGATATAAAAAAATCAGAAAACAAATCATTATTCAACCTATACACGTTGGATGCGCCACTATTATACCCCCGCCGTGCGGGTACGCGAGCCACTAGTCAGTTGGTAGCAATGTTACATAATTGTAAAAATGACGCGGAAATTAAAGATTACGTCACACAATATGCGAATTATTGCAACACAATAGAAAGTTATACTAATTTTAAAGAAAACCCCAAAGGGGTACTTACGTAAACATGTAGGGCGACTCCAGCGCTACTCCATAATCGCTACAGCGGGGCTCCGTGATCCTTCTCGGGCGTGGGTAATTCGCTGCCCCTGGTCGAGTCCAAATTCAATTGTCTTCTTCCTATATGTAGGGAGCGACAGAAAACTGGTATATAAGGAACGATAATCAAGAGAAGTCAAAAGGAATCTACATAGCAAAAAAAGCTCGAGTCTCGATCACCAGTCCCGTCACGTGCCAGAAATCACCCTTTTTCCTTCTTGGCACACCGCGCCGGCGTAATCTGGCACAAACGCACTGTCCCAAATGACGGAAATACGCGCACGTCCTTTTAAATTTATGGCGCGAAATTCTTACAAATTAAAACTTAATTAGGAATGTTTAGTGCCGATTTCGGCACGTAACAGCATACCTAACACCAGGTCATTTTTTAGCTGGAACTTCTTTAGCATGTTTGCCTGAAGGAAATGTTATAGATAACGCCTTTAAATAAACTTATATTTTGGAGTAAGCACTTGTAGTGTAGTTTTTGGAAGGCCTGGTCTAGGGACTACTTAGGTCAGTTACAAATTAGATCAAAATGGAAAGAAAATCAACTTAATGTACAAGAAGGAATGCTAGTTTTAATGAAAAATGATAAACTGCTTTCATTACAGTGACAATTAACTCGTATTGTTAAGGACAATATGGTTAGAGTTGTGCACCTAAAAATTAAAAACGGTATTTTAGTAACATCAGTATCCAAAATTTGAATTCCTCCCAGTGAAATGGATACCGATTGAATTTGATATAAAAATGTTTTGTAGTAATTATGTTAGAAGTTTACTCAAGGGTCTATGGATTAATGTTCGATCCATTGGCATACTTATTTATTTGTATTCTTGTAGACCATATTTGTTGTGTTATTGTTAATTGGAGTATTTTTCTTTTAGTTATTTTTGTAAATTTCTCAGGCTGGGCAGTTTATGATGGGACTTCACTGCACTGACAGAAATACAAAAAAAGAAGTAAATGACATGTAGGTTTTAATTTGGCTGATAACAAATCTGTTTTTGCTACTTTTAATATTTTGTATACATCGTTACTTAGTTATCTTTCTAAATATTGTAGCTATGATAATTTTATTGCTAATTAATTTAAACTACATCTTTGTGCTGAATTTAAATTGCGTCTGCCAGTTATAAGCAAACCTAGGTTCTTCAATCAATTTCTGCTACTTACCAATATGATAATTATAGTAAGTAACTTACCGTATGTATCTCAAAAATATTATAAAAAAGGAATTTATCACTTTTTTATCAAATTGTACTAACAAGCCATAAGTCACCAGTAATCCACTTATAGTAAAAAATGAATCAACAAATAGATCACCATGGAAAATTGCTGAAGCAAACTTAGAACGATATTGCTGTAAATTTTAATTTAAACCATCAAAATAACAAATAAATGCACTTACCTTTTCTATATAATCAAAATTTGAAATTGGACCTGCAATTGATAATCCAAATCGATGGTCCATTATCACCAAACAAATACAAATAGTTTTGATTCCGTATAAAATGTTTAGCGCAGGGTTTGAGTTATCATACTTGGACAGACTTTTAAAATTACCTAGTAAAGAAAATGCCAAACATACGTTTATCCATACATTCCCTGAAACAATATGTTATTATATTCTTTTAACTTAGAGACGATGCACTTACTGGAAGCTTGCTTGGATCCTCTGCGTTGAAAGGTGCAGTCAAGAAGAGTTGATACCAAAACCATTATTATCAAGAATAAACACAAGCAACTGTAATATCCATCGTATATATAAACAGTTACGAAAAGTAATAACAATATATATATATATATATATATATATATATATATATATATATTGCTGTGATATTACTCCAGCCCATACAAGCTCCACGTTTGAGCATGTCATTAAATGCTGTGTTATTTCTTTATTATATTTAGCTCCTACGATGGGCGTCATAAAATGCTGTGATATTTCACCCCCATTATATTAATCAAGCACTTATGATGTGAAATGTTAAGTTATGGATTTTCTTTGCCTCGACTAGCTGATTCAATTAAATAAAGCAATTCTACAATACATCATATAATGATTAAATATTTACAACTTTTAAAATCTTCCCCTTTTCAGAATATTTACATATACCAGATTTAAAAAATTGAAGCCAGCAAAACTAGCCTTTTTGTTTATATTTAAAAATCTTTTGAAACGTTTCAAGATGCCTATTACCTTTCATAAATTGATCAATAAAACCACTGTTTTGTTGACTCTTACATATACGCAAAATATTAAATTAAAACAGTTTTCAGTAGTAAATTGTATCAATATCGCTAACCTGGAACGGTTCTGTAGTTTCTCTGCATCCCCCAAGAGTTTTTGTGTCCAGTCTGAATATTTAGAGTCGACTTTGGAAGTCGGCATCAAAACCAAAATGCTATCCAAATCGTTATTAAAATCCCATAAATTGATCCAATTTAAGATTCAATTTGAATATCAGTAAACAAAAGATTTTTTATGTCCGTAATTAACAAGACAGTAATAGAACATTTACCATGTCAGTAATTACCAAAAAGTAATTAACCAGAGTAATTAACAGGAGGTGATTAACCAGAGCCCTGTTTTATTTATGTTAGCAACTGTATTTTTACTAAGTTGTTGTTTACTTACGTCTATAATAGATCGGCTCACACTTGCACAATTTGTACACTTTCAAAAATGATTTTAATTTACTTTCGTATCACTGGTTACGTAAATAATTTAACACTTCTGAGTATCGTCTTAGCCCAATTTAACGTGTATACTAAACTCGTCCCTCAATTGTTATCGTATTTAAAGGCCGTACCCCTCTTGTTTTTCATTCGTTTATTCACGTGTTGGGACGACACCTTTTGCTTTTATTTTTGTGTACTCTGGGAATTTTACCGATTGTATAGTTCAAATATTTAGATGAATGCTTGAGTTGTCACGTATTCATTTACATACCATGATATTTAATTGAGAAATCCCATGAATTTCCGTTTATTAAGTCACGTATTCATTGTTTATTGCTTATTCTAATCTAAACCGAAATAAATTTGGTGTTTGTTTATTTCCTAGTTAATATTGGATTTTTGAACAAATGTAATGCTTTATGTCACGTACGATTTTCAAATAATGCATAATTTTAGACTGCGTATACGATGATATATTTAACGCACTCGTTAAATATTTATCAAGCCAATTCATATAGGTTTCCTGTTGATTTAACTTTGATGCACTTTGTTACGTTTTCAAATCTTGTCTTAACTTGTAACTACTCTTGAATATTTCTATTTCTTATGCGTTTAATCTCATGTATTTTTATATACAGTGTGCTCTCAACTAACAATATATATAGTGACCTATTTACTCTTATAATCTCTGTAATTATGTGCTTTTGTTAACTGGAAGTTTCTTTTATTTATTCTACGACCCCTGTGACAACCTACCCCTAAACTACCCTATAATTATAGCAATATATATATATATATATATATATATATATATTGCGATTAATGATCACAGCAAGGTCCTATTATAATGTATGACAAAGATTTTAATTTATAAATTTTAGAAAATGCGAAAGGAAGCCAATTTATTTAGCCATTTATTTATATATAGAATATTGGGAACATATTTTTGAAATGTGCTATATAAATGCATATAAAGACGGTTATAAATGAAATTTTATTCATATTTAATAATTGGGGTATCGTATTTTAAATATAATATTTTAATTATATATTTAAATATATACATTTAATGCATACATAAATATTCTTAAAGAGTTTTCATTTATATTTAATAACAAAAGATTGCAGGAACCTATTAATTTCAATAAATTTGAGATTTATAATTGTTAAAAAGTTTAAATTATTAGATAGAAGCATATATCCCATATCAAAGGTATTAGAAAACTATCAGTACATTCTCGAAAATACGCGACGATGACGAATACATTCAGCTGCTGAAACGTACCAGAAGAATGACATCAGATATGGATTGATCTGTTTAAGACTAATACGCGTAGATGTAGTGTGAAACTCCGTCACCAGCATGCTATTGATATAGTTATATAATACGTTACGTAAATATTTCAAACGTACGAAATTTTGCAGTAAGTTATTACAAAAAGTATATTGTTTTAAAGTATAAGAGCTGCAATTTAATAATTATTAAAACAATTAGAATAACTAGAGTTTGCTTTGAAGATTAATTTTGCATTGCTAAAACGATTTCAAGAGAATGGAACATTGATGTTAATTTGTAAGTATTGGGTAAACGTTATTTTTGAAGATTAGACTCGGGTAATTTGAAAGCGAATACCAAAAGGACACTTGGCGGTAAAGGTAAAGGTTAAGATTTAATTTTTATAGTAAATTTGTGTACAAGCTAAATAATTTATTTAGGAGGATACAAATTCACGTAATGAATTTGTGATTACATGATATAATAAACATACTAAATATTCAGCACGTTTAACACAGTTTAAAGGAAAATGATATTAAATTAGATGACTTCTTTGAAAATAACAGGTGTAAATAGTAATTTTAATAAAAATATTTATGGATGGATAATTCTGGTGTTTAAAATTTGTTTATTAAATTAGTATTGTAGAGAATAATTGAGGACCATGTATTTCAAATATTGTTTGTGAGTAGGATTTGTGAACTCATTATACTTGTATTTAACTCCTCGTTGTTGGAATTTAAATTATGTAAAAAATAGCAGCACAACTATATATATTGCTGAGAAAAAGACACCATCTTGGTCTATAAGGGCGAAATCCCAAATCACAGTAAATAACTATAAAGCGATAAACTTTTATTAAGAGTGTTTAGCATAGGAAGGTACACTTTATCTTAAGAAAATTTATCGACATTTTATGCAAGTCTTTCATTCATTCTTCATCAAAAATATTAAGAAACATTTATTCAAACTGAAAATTGAATCAATGTTGAAAAGTGACGCAACTGTTAGTATTGTGTGGAGGGTCAAATTCTTAATATAAAACTACTACATCCAAATAGTCACGTAGGCTAGTTAAACCTCGTATAAAACCAACACTTGCAATGATAGCGGCGATATCAGAATAAATTTGTTATTTACACAGACAAACACTTGGTGAGATTATAATATTAATAGAAAATTTAAATTACTAGAATTTGCTTATGTTAATCACGTCGAATTGTCATTGCTCAAAGCGTTCTACGAATACCTCTTTGGTAATAAAAAGAAAGGTTGCTCATTGGTCATGGCGTACGTACCATTTAGCATGTTTAATACTGAGCATAAAATAAAATTTTCTTAAACAATTGGTTCTGTAATCTAAATTAAGCGCTATAAATAAGAGTAAATTTACTTTGAAAGGGATCATTGCTGCATTTTATGTATTCAGTAAAGATTTTAAAATAATTAAGTACTACGAAATAAATACGCATAAAAATATTTTATTTAAAAAGTGTATTTCAAGCGAGTTTGACTACATCTAAGTTAAATCTGCAGGTTTGAATTAATTTGGTAGTGGGATTATTATAGGGCTCCAATTAGAATTCCAAGTACGATCTCAATTGATATTTAAATTGGTGACTTCAATTATGGCTCCAATTAAGACTTTAATCACGGTTTCAAATAGAATTTCAATTACGATTTCAATTGGACGCTTTAAATATTACTGCAATTATTTCTTCGATTATTAATTCTTTCATAAATGCAATCAGAGTTTTACTGGATCATTTCGAACTTTGCTGCTAATATTAGCCTTAACCTATCTGGTTTGATCCTGCTGTAATAGAATTTGTTACGAATTGGGTTTTGATTTAGACCTGGAGTCAGTCTTTTTGTTTGGGTATCAGTTCTTGAAATAAACGCATGTGTTTAAACCTGGAAAGTGTTGAGATTAATTCAAGACTTCTGTAATGAAAATCTGATTAGCTTATAAGTTTTATATTTTTCTATAAATGACTTTTGGAAAAGTGCATTGTATATTCAATAATTTTAGTGTGAGGTTTTGTAGCTGTAAGATTTAATTAATTAAAATATTTATTTAAGAAATTATCTATAACAAAAAGCAAGTTACGCGCATTTTAGGTAAAGGTATATTTTTAAAGAAGTAATCACAGAGATGAGAGTACTCTGACCCTGGAAGGTCAATGTTTAGATGATTAGCTTTTTTTTATTGTATATTTTTACGATTAAAACGCCTCAGAGGGTGTGAAATAGATATGCGTTGTTGTCTCGACTAATCATGACGCGCAACGTAAAAGGGAGTGGTGGTTTTCAATTTGTTGTTGAAAGTGCACCATGACATTTTTTCTGAACGTAATTATCTTACCTACGAGTGCTTTATAAACTAGTGTGGTGGAGTGTACCTGTCAATTTGCTTAAAGAGCACATATAATGCGTTATTCATATACACATTTATAAAATATCAAGTCAATATTTACCGAAATTCCAACACCAAAAATATTTCTTTAGAAATTTTCAATTGTTATTTACATAATCAAATAAACAAAACCTAAGAATCAAATATTTTATTTTCCCAGACTTAATAAATACCTTATAACACGTTAGTACCAAGGCCAAATCAGTCAAAGTCTCCTTTCTTAAACCATTTACTTCATTTTATAATTGATCAATTACCAAAATAAGGCCTGAATATTAAATCATACAATTTGTCACAATAAATATCAATAATTTAAAATATTTTTAAAAGTAAAATAAACTGTAACATTAAATAATAATAATTTAAAACATAAAACCCCCCATCCTCTACCAAATTACTTAGAAATATTTTTAAACATAAATGTTAAATTAGATATCAATTAGAACATCAATTCGCAAAATTAAACTCCTTTGCAATGTGTATCAAAAATAAATAAATTGTTAAAGAAATAGTATCAAACATTAAGTTTTCATAATCCAATTTCTTAATAATGTTTTACAAAAATACGTGATCATCGTTAGCAATAGAAAGGTTTGCATATTGTAGCATCAGCCCAAATTACATTCTTGAAATTTAAATGTTACTGTCAACAAATTTTTCAATTAATATCAATTTAATTTCGGTACTTCTTCCAACAACAACCAATGGAATAGCACTTTCGATGTTTTTTAATACACACTTTTTACTAATTTAGACAGATATTAACTTTTACACCTATTATTTCTCATAATTAAGACTAAACACTGAAAAAACAAAGGAAAAGGAGACTATTTTTTGAAATTTTTTTTTAAAAAGAGCTACTTTTTTGGATTGTGCTAAAATCCATTATCGTAACGCTAACGACTAACGTAAATGAATACACATCAATTAAGTAAGTTTGTGGAACGCGATAACACCGCTAAAACCATCAACCAGATAAGATAACATGTTTTTAATAGTCATAAATTATAACAGAAGCTCATAAACGCCAAGCATTAGTAAGAGATAGTAAATGATTTATGATTGCAATAAATGTTAAACCGACGTGCAATTAAAGATAAGAACACAGGAAATTACAGTTAATTATTACATCATGAGATGTGTCAAACCTGAAATGTAATCGAAACGTTCGAGAACGATGACGTATTTAGAATTTTATTATATAACACTGGTAGATAATGAAATTGATTCAACATTCGGTCATTCATAGATAGTTACGAAATCGCTATTTATGGAACGCACAAACAACGTATTTATTGCTTCAATATAAATGCTAAGTTAACTTGGTACAAGGTCGCCTAGATATTTTAATCTATTAACACAAAAGAACTTTCGAAAACTGATAAAAATTTATTTAAAATGGAAATCTAAAATGGAACCAGGAATTTTTTGATGCAGTTATTTCTAAATGAAAACAATTTATAGATCAAAATGTTATAATGGAGACATGAACACCAGCAAAATTTGACGATCCAAAACGCATGTATAACTTTGTTTTAAACCCTTAGAGACAGTTTGTGTTATTATTAAGTGGATTAAGCTAGTATAAGATTTTTGCATATAGAAAACTATTTGTGAGTGGATAATTTTTTTGAAATCATATCTTGAGGTGGTTTGACGGTTACAAAAGGTCATCTCACGGTTACTGATCAGTAAATTTAAGACAAGATAATAGGAAAATATTCAATTATTCATTTTCGTTTTAAAAAAGATTCTGTGGTTTACATGAAAATGGGGTTATCGTTTTATTAACAAGGATTAGGTAAAGATTGTATTAATCTGTAGCTGTAATGAAATATTGTTTTCTTCTAAACTTAAGTTGTAAATTGCATTAATCAGCTTTCTTTATACCCGTTTGTGTAAGTAAATTTCTTAGATGTGTGTGGAAGAAAAATGTTTTTGAATATATCAAGGATTGTTCATAAAATTTTATATAATTATAACTGTAATTTTGAGATGTCTTTGTCTTGTTTCATTTTTGTAAAGTCCACAACACAATTATCGCTGAGCTGACAAGATAATACGGTACGAATCTGCATCATATCATTTTCATCGTTTTAATTAATAGCCCATGCACCTTTATAGGTCAGGGCGGCTGTACCCTAATATTCACAGCATAATTTATTGACTCCTAACGTTTGGGCAGCTTAAGCTAGCATTTAAAGCAATATATATTATATGTAAACATGTATATATATATGTATGTATATATATATATATATATATATATATTATTAATGCGATTAGAGGTTATCAAAAGGTCATATAGCATCATCTCGTAAACATACAATGCCGCAAACCCGAGAAAATTCAGAAAATCTAAAAAGAAGCTCAAATTATGTAAATATTAATTTGTTTGTATAAAAAAGCGTATTTGGAAAAACACTCAGTATATAAATTATAAATGCATGTAGAGCGGGATTAAAAATGTTTTCATTTTTATTACATAAACTTAATGAAGAAAAAATAGTGTTCTAATGTAAAAATAGTCGTATTTCACTATATTCTACGCGTAGAAAGCGTTTTTCAAGAAGTTTCATCCTTAAGTAAATAATTTAATAATGTATTTATGTTCAACGGTATTATGCGTAAACAAATGCATAAAAAAAATTTAATTACGTAGCCAATAGATTTTTCATTCACATTTTGTAATCCAAATACTCAGTGTGTATAATATTTAATTGAATTTTTCTCCTAATACCAAACATACGTTGGTATTTAAATGCAAATGTATTCATTGAAAATAACGGTCGATATTCAAAGAAAAAGTTGCAAGTGTATTTCAATTGAAAGATGGTATGTTGCAAGTAATGAAGAACTTGTTCAATGACCTTCTGGAATAATGGAGCATAAAGTGATTGATGAAATACCGTAGATTAGTGGAAGCGATAAGATAAAAATTGTAAAGGTATATCCAATTAAGGCAAATTAAAGACATAAAGCCGTAAAGATAACCCATAGATAAACGTTATTAATTACCGATAACTCAAGGCTGTAAAACCACAAATTTCTGAATGTTGCATCACGCACCTTCAGAAAAGAACCAATTACAAGATTCGGGATTGACATAGAATATTTTCAATGCAGACGTCACACAGAATGAAAATGAAAGCCAAGAACAGGGTCAGTCCTCATTCAAAGTGACCATGCAGTAGAGCTGATGACAATACGTCACGTAGTAAAAATACTAAAGTCTTGGAAGTTAAATTTATTATGATTTGAGACAATTTTATTGAAATAGCGACGGAAAGGTGTTTTGAATGCTCAGAAGTGAGGAAAATTATTTTATAGTTTCAAAGTCGAAAATAATTAAACAATAATTTAACTACTGCCAGCTCCTTAATTGAGATAAAAGCATATTGAATGATACGAAGCAATTTGCATGGAAAGGCATACTTGTTGAAATAATTTGAGCGTAAATTTTCACGATAACAACCAGCAAATCTACACTATAAAATAAAATCATATGATTTAACATTTTAAAAAGGACATATCTATATAATAAGATGTTTGTTTTGTGTGTGACAGTTATATGTACAAGTCGGTAATTTGATTTGACAGATGCCAACCTACGATGGATTTTGTCAGTATATAAAGAAGTAATGAAACCTAACTGATGAAATACGTTTGAATCCGATATAAAGGGGTGGATATTGAGTTATCTGGCTTATTTTGACAAATTTTGTACATAATAAAATTGAATTAAAGAGTTATGTGTGAATGAAATTTAAGAGATTAAAATTAGTGTGTGCTCATCCAAATTATAAAAGAGATTTTGGATTTTATTTTAGTATAAGTGGGTCGTTATCCAAAAGTGATATATGTTTTGATGGATTTTAGAAATTGTTCGTAAGGCAAAGTCATTTTTGCAATTTTTAATAATTAAAGTTTACGTTGAGAGAAAGTTGTTTTTCCTAAATGTTATATGTAAGATATTGTTTGTTTTTGTTGCCTCTGGTTAGCTCGTAGTCATTTATTCATATCCAAATCGTTAAAATACCATTAAACATCAAAATTGTATTTCAAATCCATATACGCTTATATGCAAATTACAACTCTATCATTCAGTAGTTGATCACTATTAATACATTTTACGTATTTCCAAATAATTTCTCTCACTTTTGTAAGATTCAAATACTTTTGCGTCACTCTTTCGATAAATAATTTCACTAGTAAAACTTTCCTATTGATATTTTATCATTAGTTCAACGGCATCGTGAAGTTTCAATAGCAACTTCTCAATCGACTTTTCTGTATTTGATTTCCGTTGGATTTTATAAGATCGAGCACTGCAGCGTCACACGTCCAGAAGCTTCGAGTCTCCTACGTTTTGATTCGTTAAAAATATAGGCTGGTTTCTTATGTAAGCATCTAGAATTGTCCTGAATGATGCAACGTTCATAAGTGTGGCGTTCGAGTAGCTCCGAGCTATCTGTAATTAATACCCTTAAACCCTGCGCGTTATTTTTACAACTTTATCGCTTGATTTATGGCTGTCATTCGCTTTTAGTTCCACTTTCTTAATCGACGATTTTAGAAGTTCAACGAACACGTTCTTATGTTACTCGCAAAATACCATCTAAATACCACGTGTGTTTGTTATTAAGAGGAGAATGCAATTGAATATTATGCATGAATTGAGTAATCTTTTGAAAACCTTTGTTTTCCTTAGAGCACGATCACATGAAGTCTTTTAGAATAATTTCGCCTTTACGTATCGAAGTACTTTAATAGCAAACCCATGTATAAAGAACTCTTTTAAAAAACGTCTTTCCATTCACAGGATATCATTATTCTTATCGAAAAACACGATTAAGTTTGTTACGGTATTGCGTGCAAACAAGAACGAAAGAAGTGACAAAATGAACAATAAGCCTCTCTTCCCGAGTATCGTAACAAAATCAAGGGGAATTCAAAGAAGTAATGCCGTGCTAGCTAAAAACGTCGTAGATTGAGGTGGGTCACACAGAAAAAACCTCAAGAAGATAAATTTATTTACAAACTCTTAAGAAACCAACATGTTATAAAAGAAAATCCAACTCGCAGAAAAAACATTTATCCAGCATATCCCACAGGATTTACATAGTGCAAAAATCTTTGCAAAAATAATTAATATTTTTCTTTATTTACCTTAACCTAATATTTATATAAAAAGTAAACAAACATATGTACAGTGGACTATTTCCATTCCTGTGGTTATCCAATATTAAATCCTTGCTATCAAAATAGTCATAACAACACATACTTACCCATAAGTAACTATTGATAAGTAAATAGAAAAAAATAGTAGCGGTAAATGACAGTATTAAAGAAAGAAATCATCTACGAGCGAAATACATTTCACTGTAGTTGTAATAAAAATTATTAAAAAAACGTCACACTTAAATAATAGTGTACGCTAGAAAAAATTATTTATGGTCAGTTAAAGTGACATTTTATCTCTATATAAATACCCAATTAGTAACAGTCATGGTCATAAGCACACTCCGACGATCATAACGAAATAAGTTCAATTTACACACCGGAACATCTCAAATTGTGCGATGAGTAACCTAAAAACTTAAAGAAAATTCAGATCCAACTCTCTAGAAAAAATTATTTATGGTCAGTTAAAGTGACATTTTATCTCTATCTAAATACCCAATTAGTAACAGTCATGGTCATAAGCACACTCCGACGATCCAAACGAAATAAGTTCAATTTACACACCGGAGCATCTCAAATTGTGCGATGAGTAACCTAAAAACTTAAAGGAAATTCAGGCCCAACTTTTCACGAGGAAAATAATCAAAACAATGTAGAGAAAAAACTAGCAAATTTTACAGCTTGGCATGACGTTCCGGTTGTAACTAAATTGGTTTATTTTCAATCAAAAATGTGCTAAGTGTTCAGTTCTAGATATTCGACTTGCCTAGTTGAATGCATAATGGTTCTGAATTGTGAACAAAAAACAAGAACTACTTAAATTTAGAATACTAGTAACATCTGTAAGGGTGCGGTTGGCAAACGGATTGAATAGCCCCATGATTTTTCGATGTTATGTCGCTGTTTCACGAAAACATTCCAAAAAATTATATTTTAAAGGAGTCGCATATTTCTAGTTTTACACAAACAAAACAACCTTTTCTTAAAGGAATTGATGATATATATCCATCGTACAACCAACTTATAAATCGCAACTTTAGAAAACTAAGAACGAACTATTCACTATATCGCGTAACTGACTTCGAAACAAAACGAATTTATAAAACGAAAGGCACTTCTATTTTTTGTTCTTAAGCCATGAAAAGCAGACACCATAATCATTTTATCTCGATTGCAACGTTCCTTGTAAACATCCATGTGCAGATAAAAGAAATATCAGACTCAATGCACAAAATTTATGTTCGAAAGTCCGTTGGTAACCTCGTTTATTAAAATCTGATTAACATCCGATTCCGTACAACGAGCGGTTGTAGCATTCTCAAACAATATGTGTCTAAAGAACACGAAAATAAATATACTTCAAATTCAAGGACTTATGAACGAAGTGTTGCCTAACTTTTGTATAAAATTACCGAAATGTAACAAACCAATTACTAATTCATATAACGTAAGGTGTAGAAATAAACGAACCAGAGATAACTTTCTATAAAACACGTACCTAAATGATTGCAATATACTATTTTTCAAGAAACATCCACATACAGACGAAGAAACCGGCAAATTTGAATTGAATCGAATTCGTTAATCAAATATGTAGAAAATCAATTTTATATCAAACTTGTGGTAATGCTTTTAAATAATTCAAGTTTCTCAATTCAGAAAGTAAACGTTGTTAGTAACCGAATACATTTTCAATGCTATATCAAAAATAGAGATAGATTGTGGTACTTTAAATGATACTAAATATGCCTATAAAATTCTACAGGCCAATGAATAAGTAATCAATTTAATTTAGAAAGCTGTCGAAAATGTTAATGAAAATTCGCAAATGACCGCAAGTACGGTAAGGAATATGAAATTTAATTACATAAGAACGAAAATATTTTCGTACAGGAACGGAACGTAACAAGTTACTTAACAAGAATTAAACTTCTTCAATCACGGGTTTATGCATTTAAATTCAATACACTGAGTGTTCTAATAAGTATGTAACTATGAAAATTAATATTTACATAATTTGAGATTTTTCTTAATTTTGTTCAGTAAACGGCGTTGTATGTTTACCGAATGATGCTATATGCCCTCTCAATGATCGCTAATCACATCATTATTACTATTTACATTAAAATGAAACTATTCTTACCAAAATGATATATCCACTGCATCCAAGTATTTTATATCCGCTTCAGTTTGGCAAAACTCTTTCAGAACTCTTACATTATATGAAACATACTGTTTTAAACGATGTTTGGTATCTGATATATGCTGCTTTAAAGCTTCTTCCAAATCTGCTGGATTACAGGAAGCAGGAATGCATAAACCCACATTAACCACATTTCGACTTTTTTGGGAAACATCATTCACTTTCTGAAATTATTACACAAATTTATTAGATAGTCGTTTAAACTTGCAAGAGCATTTACTTAATTTACTTAACTGGAGAGAGTAAAATCAGAAAAAGTGGCAATTGCATATGTTGAAGCTAAATAGATTAAAAAATTTTGCCTTAAAGATGTTTGAGTAAACTTCCGTAACCAAATACTGCTTCTTCTAAAGCCGCCTTTTAACTACTAAATAAATTAGAAAAATCAATTACTCGCAACAAAAAGTTAAATTTTATTGACTTATGACAATCACGCGTATGTTGAAAGCTTATTACGCCATTCCCAACAAGAATTAGCAGCCGAATTGTTCAGAAATGATGTTTAAATTAAACATAAATTTTTGATAAAAATATAATGCAAGAAGGTATCACCTCTAAGACGAGCGGGCCAGTAAGAAAAGAACGAAATCAGTAACGAAATGCTCGCTAGAAATACGGTAACAAAGGAAGAAGAGGAAAAAAGAAGAAAGCTTATACCGCGGTAAACGCAGTTAAAGAACAAAGGAACAGTTCACACGTACCAATTCGCCTTTTTCTTAGAACATCTGTACCTGAAGTGATAATTAAATATAAAGCACGTGTTAAATATAACTCTAATAATAAATTTAATGACGAAACAAAATTAAATTGCTGATTTAAAGACAAACATCTGAATTCTTCACTCTTCACGTACTGATATTAAATACTGATTATATCCAAGTAACAAACAAACTAAAAGGTATTTTGTCAATAAAAGGACTACTTCCTTAAATATTACCGCATAATTAGGATAACCAAAACTAAGTGACATTAATAACAATCTGAATTGGCACAGCATACCACTAATTATTCAAATTTACCCGGTGGCTTAAATATACATATAACAAATATCGTCGAAATATTAATTGCTTACGCTATTCTAACGCAAACCTAATTACTTACTATATTGATGCAGACCGAGCTCACCGCAAATAGAAGCTACTGAAACATAAAAACACACAAATATATCTATATATATATATAATGCTATGATAAGGGGTTATTTAGGGGTATATTGAGTCGGCGTCGCCGTGGATCAATGTAGTAAGCGTAAGACTACGGATCTCAAGGTCCCGGGTTCAAATCTCGACACGGCCAACTGCTTGAAAAATGACAGGTGAGCATTTTTCACAAATATTATGCCCTCGTTCGGATGAGAGGTTAAATGGAGGTCCCGTGTGTGAGTGTTGTCACGCACGTTAAAGATCCCTACCTTGCCTGGAACGGCAAGGGTTCGGCAAAATTCTAAATTTCCAGGCAACAAAAAACTCGCCTCCTGGCCAATGTAGTGCCTTCGGGTGGAGCATTGGCAATTTTAATGAACGGTATATTGAGTCATAATAGTTACCCAATACATGTAAATAGTACTAGAAGTTAGAAAACCGCATTTATTTAGCATTAAAAATACGTAATTTGTATATTATGCAAAGAGCAAACATTTAACACTTTGTATAAGGATCGCAATTGACTTTAATTAATGCCGAGCAGCATATCATTCAACAATACACACTCATTCAGCAAAAGGAATAACTCTACACGCAATCAAAATTGTCCTCAACTAAAAATGTTCATAAATTATAAATTAATACGCGTGAAATGCAGTAAAAACTTAGAAAAATCATAATACAATTCACATTAAACAAGCGATAATGAAAACAGATAGCATAGTGTCCTGATAAGAAACGCATCCTTCAAAATAAATACGTTTCGGAAACGCATAAATGTAAACAGAAATATGTTAATTTACGTCACTTGGTCTACGTGATTTTCTGCATGAAGTTAGTGCAGATCCCAAAAGTATTATCTTGACAAACAAAACCATAAGTGAAATTACGTGCCAAAGCGAATTAGAAATTCCTGTAACAACATCAAAACAGACGCTATAAATTAAATACAAACCAGAAACATGAGTACCTACGTGATCAACGGATCGTTTCTATAAGGCAATATCAGTGTTAAACCTGTAAAAGCCCACAAATATCCCAAACAACTGATGGTTGGTCATACACTTTGAACAACAGCTCAGATAAACCAATGAACTTAAATGGGGCGTAGGCTATATAATGTGCAGGGTAGATAAGCGGACAGTCTTAGTTTGAACCATGTACAAGCTGCATCACCGATACTTAAAAATTTAGGCGACGAGTAAATATTCGAATTAAACAATGAAAATTTTGTGAAAATGATGTTATAAAATATTTTGAATTAATTATAGTGAAAATATATGAGACAAAGCTAGACCGTTTGCTAAAAAACGTAAGTAGAAATTTATTAATTAATTTAGCTAAAATATTTATAACTCAGGGCTCTAAGTACGAAATTCTAAGTACGAAATTCTAAGTACGAAATTCTAAGTACAAAATTCTAAGTACGAAATTCTAAGTACGAAATTCTAAATACGAAATTCTAAGATAAATCGAAGAAGTTTCTAAGTACAAAATTCTAAGAATAAATCAAAGAATAACTCTAAGTACGAAATTCTAAGAACAATCCTAAGGACAATCTAAGTACAATACTCTAAGTACAAAATTCTAAGAGACGTTATGAAAATTTAAGGCAGATTACATTAAACGGGGTAAAACTTGGAGACTAAGCAACACTCAACTAAAAGCAATATTGGGGTACTGATCCACGGCACGCAGCTGAAAGGCGCTCAAGGAAAACTACAGGTCAGAACTATCTTGCATAAGACATTATTTACTATTTATTATATTTGAACATTGATCATATTAAGGTATTATTTTCTATTTAGTATTTTTGAACATACTTTAAACTTGAATAATTTATGTAAGGAGTCAACCAAAATTTATCTTGATACGTGAAAAATTCCGTAAACAAGGAAAAATCTTGAACGTTTAGAGAAATTTTGCTGGCTTTAAAATAAGAAAAGGGAGCTTTAATTTTTTGGAGATAAATAATTTAAAATTTATTGTAATTTGATTCAGGGGTTAATTTTATCATACAGTCAAACAGATTAAGCTGTAAAGTGTTAATCGACTTCCTTTTCTCATTATACAAATATTAATCGACTTCGTTTTATCATTCAAAGCTGTGTGAATTAAACTGGGCTAGCCTAGGCAGATTTAAAATTTCAGGAGATTAAAATACACAGAGCGGTGGTGATCAGAAGAGGACTATTTGAATAATTACATCGACGTGCAATAATACATTTAAATGCAAATCTTCGAATTATTAGACAAATCTTATCGCATACAGTACTCCTCTTAAAATTGGAAGAATGTGGGCAACCCACATACCGTCAAGAACTCAACGAACCAGTTGTCGGTCACCATTATATACAACACTCCTCGCATAAGCTGCAAAGGGTGTCAGTAACTTATTGTAATGGTATCGAAACAATACTTGTGCATTACACTTTACGGCAGCATCAAGATTTTTCTTGCTAAACTGCCTAATTGGGTTTATAGTATAAAAGTGAAAAAACAAGTCATAATTTTCATTTAAACCGCGCGTTCCATATATGACAAACGCGAAGTACACTCTATATAAAAACTGTTACCAACGTCTTAGTAAGAACGTTTGTTACGTGCAGTTCCTGGATTGGAATATTTTCGTTCGTATCTAATTAAATTTCACATTCTGTCCCTATTAGAGAGTTTTGTAAGATAAGTCTTCTTTTACTACCAAGAGCTCGTAGAACCAAAATTATTAATATATTAAAAATTCAGAAAGACTATCTAGTAGGAAGAATTAACGTGTGAGAGCTTTTGTCAGACATCTTTTAAATTGTACATAGTACCCTTTGTAAAATAAACCAATTAGTATAAAAGAATAAGCGTGTGTCTGTCCAACATTTTTAAGAATGGTACATCACACCTGTAGAGCGATAATATCGATCAGCAGCCACAAACAATAGTTCTACAATGTCACATTTCTTGTCACGTAACTACACCAAACGCTGATACGGAATATGCCATTAACACACAAAAGAAAACGAGTTGCATACCTGTAGTTGTCCGAATACTTAGCTAGCAAGCCGTCGGGGATGAGTCAGCACAGAAACGCCGCAGTATTCAGGATCTATTCGCCCTGCCATTGTAACTACAGCAGCGATCCACAGAAAAAGCAGCTAGTCCACGGCAACGAACAGGTGAGCCTACACAAAGAAAGAATCCATTTGGCTTCCAGCTAAAAAAAGCTAAAAATAGAATCTGATTAGAATGGGTACGCGCGGGGAAACTCGCTAATACACGCAAGACATCTCCTAGTTGTCGAACAAACAAAAACAAACGTACATTACTTTTGAAATACGGTGACGAATAATGTAGAAAATATTTCGACGCACAAGATGCAGAATCAAATTCAACCTTGGTTCAAATGACACGAATTCGAACTGTAAATTCTCGCTTATCAAAGTGTGATTAAAACTGGAAAACACGCTATCAAATAATAGTAGGATCTATCATCTCGACAAGTCTTTAAATGGGAAATACAAGAGAAGTAATTATACGTTATCGGAAGGTTTAACAAACTAACGGATACTTAAAACAGGATATAAACTATTTAATTGTAGCATAAACTTGTCGTTTCAAAGCAACTAGATTTAAGTTGAAGGATTTAACAGTAGCAACGGAATTTATTCGAGCGGGTATTGAATTAACGAGAGAAATTTTAAAAGCAAAATTGGAACGTAGCAAGTAATACAACTTTCCGATTAAATGATGCTATATACAACCCTATTTAGTTAAAATATCACAAGAAATGGGATAACTAATATCTAACAAAAATGAATGGTTACACGTGCAACGTGTTAACAACCTTAACTGACCATATACTTACGTAAATCCGGTGCAGTACTGATTCGTATGGAGAATACTCAAGAGATAATGGATCACGAGTTGGTTCGGACAGTGGTACATCAACTTCTATAGTGCTTAAGCAGTACTGCGTCTTCATAGGTCCAGCAACGCTTAAACATTCTTCAAAGTTTCCTAGACTGAACTGGTTACCACGAAGAATACCAGTTGGTAATTTAGCGGATGCATCTTGCACTGTTAAAAAGAAAGAAATTGTAGTGTACGAAGTATTGTATACTTATTAAATATCAAAAAAACAACATACTAATTGCTAGTATATTTGGTGTAAGTTTGAATTTTTGGTTAATAGTAAAGTTGTTTAAGGAGGTCTAATTCGAATCGCGTATTTCACTATAATATCAACATTGTTTTCAATTACGCTTGGTATTTTTGCCTGTCAATCTGACAGTATGAAGTTTTTTGACGTTTTGTCAAATATTGACAGATAGAGACGGTCAAATAATTAGTTAAAGCCAAATAATTATCAAATGCCAGTGTAAAGTTTGTTGGATATTGCGTGCAGACAAGAAAGAAATCTAAAGTAACTAAAGATAATCGCCCGCACCGAATACCGCAACAAAAATGGGAATTCAACGAAGACTGCACTAGCTAAAAGATCGTAGAGTGGGGTGGGTCACACAGAAAAAAGGAAACCTCAAGAAAGGAATTTTATTTACAAACCACTAATTAATGAACATGTTACAAGAAAAGAAAACCAACCCTGTAGAAAACAATATTTATCAAAACATATCCCTAAAGACTTACACAGTACAAAAATCTATGCAAAATAGTAGATTCCTGACTACCTCAAACTAATTGTAACCCTCAATCCTAATATTTAACTAAACAGAAATTAATATATATATATATATATATATTATATATATATATATATTCTCTCTTCTCTCTCTATATATATATATATATCGAATTGTTTTTGGTCGCGTGTGTAACCCAATTTTAAGTTTTTGATTTCAAAATAGTCATAAAACCATATACTTGCATATTGCCCACAAGTAGCTTTTGGTAAATAAATACATAAAAATATGAAACTAATAGCAAACAACAGCAATAAAGGAAAAACCATCTACACACGAAATGCATTTCGCTGCAGCTGTAACAAAAAAAAAATATGTGAAAGCATTATAACAAATTAGCAAATGTCGTTATCGTCGTATACAATACATCATTGACACACTTCACATCTATATTACAAATAACTCGGCAGAGCATTTCTTCTAATCACTAACAGCATGAGTGAAGTTCGAACTAACAAAGCAGGCAGGACAGCAAACTGCACATTAAAATTGTTGATTTATCAAATCAGAAACGATTAACGTAAGTAGTCACTAAACAATAACCCAGAACCACCGATTAAAAGTTTCCAGTTTACATTAAATTTTATCAACCTAAATTTAGTACCATCGTCGCAGATATGAGAGTGCGTGCGTTATTCCGAGATTTTAACAAACCGAACGTTTTCACTAAACATTACACACTCATATTCCTCCTTATTGAAGGACATACAATATTTCTAATTTTACATGAATTAAACGAAGTAATGCTCTTAGAAGAAATCATCCGGGGTAGCACGTAGAACATCACTTATTATTATCCCCGTAAAATTGAAGGTAATTCAATTCTGTTTTCGCTAGGAAGAGTGCATAATTATAATGGGAAATCCACGTTTAGCTCTTGTCCTGTAGAACAGATTGTAAAACGTACTGAGCAACACGAAAAAACCTCAACGTGTGTGCTAGATAAGGAATATCTGCAACCAAACTTGTAGAATCTTGAACTATGTGTAGGATGGGTGGTGTAACTTGCCGCATAAAGTTACAGAAATTTAACATATCAAAAATGTATAAAGAGAGCCGCCGAAATTTGTGTTCATAGGCAACCTGTAGCAACACGTACACAGTTGATTGCAATATTTCGAGAACAAATGTATTGATAACTAATACAACGTTCATAAACTCTTAGTCATTTTAAAAGAAAAACCAGACTTTAAGGTTATATTGAAATAGAATAGATTAAAGCACTATAAATTTATATCTAAATATTTTAATAAAAATCCTACAGGGCGATGAATAAGCAATCGTTTAAATTGAGAACGCTGTCGAAATCGCTAATGAAAATTCGCAAAAGACCGTGAGTACAGTAAGAAATTCAGTACTAGCAAAAATATTTACATGCAGGTACGGCACGTAACAAGTTTGACGATCCTAGATACGCAAATGGAGAACTAAGGAACCCTTAGAAAAGGATATATAAACGTTGAGGTATGTTCAAACTAAAAACGTCAAAATCTTTACGTAGGCGAAATTAATAGTTCTTCAGTTTATAATTAGGGGTTGAATTTAACTTTTAACCTACAAATGTTAAATAATAAATAACAATATTTTAATTTATCTACATTCCTATATATTACGTAGTTAATTACACAAGGTAAGTTGATAAATACTAACGTATTATAGTTAATAAGATAAAATAATAAGTTTGGTTGATGTATAGTTGTGTGCACTGGGTATCGATGAAGTTTTGGGGAAAACTAAATTGAAAATCGATTAAATTTTGTTATTTAGCTTATAAGCACCATATACTATTTTGTTATGTTCAATAAGTGATTGATGATAATAATGTGTAAAGCTTATTATTAAACAAGGACACTAACGTTAGTGCACGCTCATTTAAAGCGTATTATACCTACAAAATTATCATAAAAAGAAGTTTACTGCAGTAAAAACAAATTAGCACGTAAAAATTTAATTAGTTAATTCTCTATTATTTTAAATGATTGATAATATTAAGTTTTTTGGTTAAACACGTATTTAGCCAATTAGAGGTAAATAATAGTGGTTTTACTCTGTTACTTTTGCTGTTAAAATCATGTTTTACAGAATAGGTTAAGTATACACCAAATGAAGTTTTTTGTTTATCCTTCAAGGTGTAGCTCCTTCAACCTCCTGCTGCGGTGAAAATGGCTAAATAGTTACTCGAGACATCCACCTTTCGAACAGGTTTTATTTGTGTTATTATCTTCAGGTGGTTTGGCGCTTAAAGGCAAAACAGAGACAAGCGTGTTTAAATGTTTTTGGTCTTGTTACATGCCAAAATTGGCATTGTACATTTTAAATATGTGACTAAATTTCCGCTATTATTTTAAAATAAACTTGTTAAATTTCCGTCATTTCGGACAGTTGCGTAGGCGCAAAAGAATGCGCAGGCGCGGAGTGAGTGGGTAAGTGCGCGGTGTGACACGACATTATTAGCCACGAGACGTCGAACGGTAACGTTTACCTATGTCGGGTTTTTGGTCTTTTCTCTTTTTAGGATGTAGGTTTCCTTTTACCTGTATCTTCAAGTACCTTTACCTTTGTCCCTTCGTCCTACCTACGGACGACGAAGGAGGAGGGACGAATAAATTTGGATCAACAATGGCGTGACGCAACCCACCTTAAAACAACAACGAGATGCCCTGAGATTAACTGCAAGGCACGTTTTAAGTGAGTACTTTGCTTTACTTTTGTGTAAAAACAGTGGCGCTGAATACGTACGTGGGAAATGTAACAGTCTTTCAAGATAAGCGTATATGTATTTAGTAAAAGTGTCAAACTTATATACCTCTAAGAGTATTATACACGTTTTCATGGAACCAACCCCGCACCAATGAAAGCTAGCCGGTGCAACAATTAATTGTTAACGTAACTCCGGCTTCTGTGGGATAAAAATAATTAAGTAACTCAACGTCAATTCAGTAGGAAACAACACACACACGCGCGCGCACGCACAATTCAAAATCGACACAATCGCTTTCTGTTGCTCTCGTTGAATTTCAAACTTGCTTCGTTACAATTTCTTTTTAAAATTTAGGGACACTGTTGGGTTACTGCTAATTTTGTTATCGTTTTATTTGTAATCTTTTTTTAACTTGTTTTAAGAGTGTCATTGTACTTGGTTGCGTGCAAATTACCGCCAGTTTAGTGAATTTGTTGACTTACGAGAAACTGGCTTTTCGTTATTAAAATCACCTATTGTCTCAACCGAATGCAATTAACCATCATGCGGCGGGAGGAGACAGAAGCTCAACAACGTAAAAGAAAATCTAAAAGATAGTAATGAACTAAAGACAACCGGGGACTATCTAAAGACAGAAGAAGACCACCACCTTTAGTTTATGGCATTAAAGGATAGATTATCCAATACCAGACCAAGTGCTGACCAAATGGTTTAAACACTAAATGTTGACGCGTAACCCTTCAATCCACTTACCGTCAAATTAAGAGTTTGGTTTGCAATCTCACCGGCTACATATTGTTTTACCTGCACGGCTCAACACCTGTGGCGGTAATATACATCAAGAGTACCCTGGAGCTGGGGCACGAGCGATGTTATTAACAAATTTAAATTCTGTATGGGAATGCGTAATAACCGACTAAAGTGTGGGTAACTACGATTTGTTAACTTTTCTGCTGACGATGTTACGCCTCTTTACCTTCACAAGTTTACGTTTCAATAATCCGACATAGGGGACTTCTAATCCGAAATTATGTATATTTCACATGATAATTTAGCTAGTATAAGTAGATTATGACGCACAAGAATACGGTTTTGAATTCCCTGCATTGCTTGGTAAAGGACTTATAACTTATTGTGTATTCTACGGTGTAAACGCTTTCTCACGCTCCGAATAATGTGCGTCAGTCCTTCGCCCAATGAGAACATGCGATTGTAGGTTAAAGGTTTGAAAAGTTGGTACAAACACACCCCGAAAAAGGGTTATCGTACCGGCAAGGTAAAAAACTAGGCAGTGCGTTATAATGTAGTGTTACTTTCCATGTTACGCCTGTGACGCACAAAGCTTTTGTTTTAATACTAAAATTAGGAAAAGCTTTTCTCATCTCTAATTTAATTAAGATATTACGTGTAAAGTTTGTAGTTATAACATCCCATGAACCAGAGTAAAGAACCCCTAATTTATTGCATGTATTCGGGCCAAGCCCGCATTTCCCAAGCAGAAGAAATGTGTGGCTAATTAGAGGCGTTTTATAGAAGAGACACCAACAAGTTCGTGAGAATGACGACTTGATTACCGTCTATCGAACAATATCGAGGTAAAAAATCGCAGATGCGTGTTAATTTCGGGCGAAGTGTTCCTTTTATACCCTTTACCTATCCAATCATCCTAATAAATATCTTTTGTTCCTCAAAAGTATAGATTAATCGTACTTCGCCGCCAGCATCTGTGTTGGATATAAAAGAAACTGATTTCCAAGCCATTCGGATCTACTTGAAGACAAGCAAAAGATGCTTTTGGCTTCGGCCATTACGTAGGTATGTCCCTGGCTTATTTTTAATTGTTAGCTATGGCCGTTTGACGGCAATAATTGTAACAAAATTTGAGGCGTAGTAAATTACACCTGGGGTAATCGTAATAATTGGAGTCAACGGAAAAGAAGTAATGAGTAACAACCAAAATTTTTTCCGTATTTTATATGTGTTCCGGTTTAATGTTGAAGGTTAGTTCAACAAAATCCATCGTAATTTGCAGACACAAAAAGGCCATTGTACCAAATGTGCCCCAGACGTACATTTAGATTAACAATGAATTTAGTAATTTGCGTGTACTTTTACTAAACTATCTAACCCGTTTCATTGTGTTGCTTATTATGACTCATTTTTGTATTGGAAATCTGTGTAATATGGTTACGCTTTCAGTATCACCACGCTATGACCAAAATACGATTAACTCTAACTGTTTTTAGTTATAATAATTTGGCAAACGTTGGCGCCAAAATTATTACTCGTCAATTAGACGGCTATAAATGGTAATATAATTCATAACATACTTGTACAGAAGGCGTAATATTGCACAGATTTTCAATATAAAAGTGAATCATAATAAATAACACAATAAAATGGCTTACTTTCAATTATTTGGGTAGTTTTGTTAAAGTAGAGCCAAATTACTAGATCATTGTATTACCGAGTATTGCTTATCTTAACATACGTCCTGATCCTATTTGGTACAATGATCTTTTTCCTGTAAATTGCTGCGAAGTTCATTGAGCTAACATACAACATTAAACAGGGAAGAAATTTCGGTAAGGAAACGATAGATAAACTTCGCACTACATTATAACGTACTGCCTAGTCACTTCATCTTGTTTGTGCGATAGTCTAGAAGAGCAATCTGGCTTCATCGTGTTCGTTCCTACAAACTCGTAAACCTCTCACTTATATATCACACGTCTATATTGGCCCGGACGATGACACGTCCTTCAAAGTATTACAAACCGTTTGCACCGCAGAACACAATCAATTATAGTTATTTCACCGAGCGGTGCCGAGATTTTAAAACCGCACCCTTATGCGTCATAACCTACTTATGGTAGCTAAATTACAAATCCAAATATACTACCAATTTAGGATTTAAAGTTCCCTACAACTAATTACTGAAATAGGGATTGTAAAGCCAAAGAGTTAGTAATCATCTGAAAAAATATGTTGTGAATCCACGTATTCTTCAGCATGTAGAAGGCCTTTTTTACCAGCAATGCATCACCTGTCTTCATGCTGCAAGAATCTGTATCGACCACTGTGAAAAGACTTTCGTTAATTTCATGACACGGTCGCCCAGATTTTCCGACTTATCGCCTATTGAACTTATGTGGACCATAATGGAGAGGATTTTAACAAATTTATTAAAATTTCCACAGACATTGGAAGCCCCTTCGAAATGAATTACAGGTTGGTTAGTTGGGATAAAATACTTCAGGAAGATAGAATCAATATCGCAAAGTATATGAATTTATATTCAATAGAGGGCCTGCAACCCATACTTATAAAAATTAAGTTCATTTTCAGCTGCTTTTTAAAATTTTGAATCAATTATTACCTTTGGGTGGTTAGTTATATAATTTTGCTTAATTTGATACAAAAATATAAGTCCTGTTACGTGCTGATTTCGCGTTACGTTACTTATTTCTACTCTACAGGTTTCGGAGTGATATAACAGTTAATTGGTGCACCGGCTAGTTTTCAGTGGTGCAGTGGCGCATCAACGGTAATAGTTCTTCTTAATAATAACAAACTTCAAACATTATTATTACCATCAATCACAGTTATTAAATACAAAAAGGAACAACAAACAGCATATGATGTTTATAAGCTGTATAACAAAATGTAAACGACTTACAGTTTCTTGTTCGCTTGAAACTCCATCGAGATCTAAGGCAGGAACCATTGCAAGTACAAAATCCCACTTTTTATTCACGAAAACTTCCTTAACACGGACAACTTTCACATTAACTACCGGTATATCACATTTGCGTCTTTTCCTCCGCGTCCTAAACCCTGTCTTTTACTAACAGCAACGAGTATGAATACCGTCACGTAAAGTATCGTACGTGTTTCTAACGTTCAATGGTTGCGTGACAATCGAGTTCACAAGTCTCTGTCGTATGTCTGTTATTTACTAATCTGATCTGCTCCCTCTTTTACTATCCGTGGGATTCACATTCCAGGATTCATTGTAGGTTTTTCCGTTCTCACAGATTATGCGTCTAAACTGTCCTATTTTCGCGGTCATTGCTAGTCATTCCGTGTAAATTCTCATTTAGTCTAACGATTATACCATGCAATACCGATGGCTGCGTCATTCACACGTCCTCAACATATTAATTTTATGGCTGTTTTTATGAGTGTGTGGTTTTTGGGGTGTATCTCACATAGTTGTTGATTTCTTTGACTAGTATCAATTTGGGCAAATAATTTTATATGAACAGTTATTTCCCAAATTGTATTTGTAATTATTTTGAATTTAATGCGAAGGGATGTAAAGTACTGATATTTATTACCGTTGTTTTAATATACTGGGTGCTTTTCTATTTCAATACATCATCCTAATTTAATATTATATTGAAATAGCAATGTTTTTAAATGTAAACTACCAGAGTTTATACATTTTTGGGAATGTTTTCATGCCAAAATCCCATCTAGCTAACTGAAATTAATAAATTCATTTTTACTATCTAATATCTGTTTAAGTGACTGACCAGCGTTATGCTTCTTAGTATTATAACGTATGTTACTAAAGTCATTGTGATATTTTTAAGGTGCTAGTTGACGGTTACATGAATGATAGTAAATTCTGCCACCTTGCGTAATTTTTAACATAATATCTGGTAAAAATAATATAAAAATTAACATCCCATCAATATGACAATAAGACCGCAAAGGCATATAAACAGAAACTTTTTAAAAACTTTAGGGTGGGATCCGTGCCTATTGGACGATTCTGCGGCACACCTATTGTAGAAGAGACCTGGAAAAAAATGACAAGATAAATTTCACATCCGCGTATTTTCTTTCACATCCGAAAGCCTGTCTTCTATTAACAGCTACGAATATGAATTCCGTCACATTAACTATTGTTCCTTTTTCCATCGGATGTCTAGTATTTACTAATCTGATCTGATCTCTCTTCTACTATCCGTGGGGTTTTATAAGTTTCACATCCTCTGGTTCATTGAATGTTATTTTCATTCTCACGGATTATGAGTTTAAACAGTCGTATTTTCAAGACATGACCAATATTTCTGTGTGAATCCTCATTCAGTACTACGATTTTACCATATAATATCGATAGCTGCGCCATTTGCACATTCTCGACACATTAATTTTATGCCTGTTTTTATGAGTGTATAGTTTTTGGGGCGTGTCTCTTTTAGTTGATGATTTCTTTAACTCATATGAATAAGTAGAAATAACTTTAATATGAACAGTAATCTCCCGGTTTATATCTGTAATTGTTTTGAATTTAATACGATGGGATGTAAAGTACCGATATTTACTACCGTTTGTTTGTATTTAATATACTGCGTGCTTTCCTATTTTAGTTTTCTTCATCCTAATTAAACATTATATTGAAATAGCAGCGTTATTAAATGTAAACTACCAAATCTTATAAATTTTTAAGGATGCATTCATGCTCAAAGCTCATTTAAGTAAGTGAAATTAGTAAACTCATTTCTACTACCTAATGTTTGCTTAAGTAACACCCTAGTGTTACATGTATTAGTGTTGTAATGTGTATTACTTTAAAAGTCGTTATGTCGCTTTAAAGTTGCAATTTGATGGTTACATGAACGTTTGTAAATTACACCACCATGCGCAATTTTCAACACAAAGTCCGGTAAAAACAATGTGAATAATTAACGTTATATTGTATTACTATATTACCGCAAAGGGACACAATAAAGCAGGAATTTTTTCAAGAAAACTTTAGAATGGAATCCGTGTCTAATGGTAGTTTCTACGACATACTTCTTGTAGAAGAAACCTGGGAAATATAGAAAGATAAAGGGAGGAAAATAGATAACGTCTTCTTTAGCACTAGAGCACACCTAGTATCTACTTCACTACTAAGAAAATATTCCAAAGTCGCAAAAAAAATCGAATTTAATGAGTCTATGACAATCACAAGTTTATTGAAAGCTTATCACATCATTTTATGAAAAAAAATATAACAAATTTTGCAAAAAGATGTTACCCGTAAGACGTGCGAGTTAGTAAGAAACGAACAAGATCAGTGACGGAACGACCGCCCAAATTACGGTAGCAAAGGATGAGAAAGAAAGATAATGAAAACGAATGTTGCGCTAAATACAGTCGATGATTGGGGGTCAATTCGCTTTTTCTTAGAACATCTGTAGTACCTGAAATGATAATTAAATATAAAACACGTAAAATATAACTCTAATATATAATTTTTTGAATTTAAATGGCGAAACAAAATTAAATTACTGGTTCAAGGACAAACACCTGAATTCTTTACTCCTCACGTACTGCATTGGCACAGCAAACAACTAATAAAACATATTTACTCGGCGGCCTGAACATATTGTCGAAATCTTAATTGCTTACGCTATACTGACGCAAACCTAATTACTTACTATATGTATGTAGATCGATTGCGTTCTGAATGGAAGCTGTGAAACAAATGCACACCAAAAACAATACATTTAAATACAAATCATCAAATTTTCGGACAAATATTATCGCATAAAGTATTCCTCTTAACATTGGTACAATATAGGCAATTCTCATATCGTCAAGGAATCAAGGAACCAGTTGTCAGTTACATTGAGATAACATTCTCCTCCCTCAGGCTGCGAAGGGTGTCGTAACTTATTTTAATGTTATCGAAACCAAACTTGTGCATTACACTTCACGACAGCATCAAGATTTTTTTTGCTAAACCGCCTGGTTGGGTTGATAGTTAATAAAATAGTATACCAGTGAAGAAACAGGTCACGATTTTCATTCAAACCACGCATTCCTTGTATGACAAATGAGAGGTACCCTTTGTAAAGAAACTTTTATTAACATCTTAGAAAGAACTCTACATTTCAAAAAGAACCAGCACGCGAAGTTATTGTTACAACAGAGCAACAGAACCAACAATAGTTTTCAATAGCGTATTTTAAACCTAGCAGCATTCAAGAAATTCTTATCGAACACTTGCCTAGATAGGAAACCACAAAAAGTAATATAAACTTGTGAACTTGTGAATTAAATAAAGGACAAGCAACGTTGGTTGCCTAACTGAGCTAACTTGAAATAATAAAGGTGTAGCGAACCCGTATATTCAAATAAGTAGAAATTGAAATGGTTTTTAAATCAAGGAGGCAGTAAATTTACAAATACGAAATGGGCCGTAACAAAGATCAAAATGACACGTATCAATTTAATTTATTTTTAGTACTAACTAACGTAAATTTTCAAATATTTCTTTGATTTAAATAAATAAAACCATAATTAGTTGGAAATATCATGAAACAGATTTGCAAGCCTTTGTAGAGATAATAAAAACTGTCACTTGAACTGCTGCGAATTACAAAATTGTTTACATATTCTTCAGTAACAAAGTTTCAAAAAACCGAGTTAGTTTTGATTACAATTTGTTCTTAATTGGACAAATAAAAATTTTACTTTATATTTTAGACACAATAGCTATAAGTTCAAAAAATTGTTACTTACTTTCGAACGCCCATAGAGTCAAGTTCTCTATAGAATTACGTTGAAGTTGAATTTCTTCATTGCATTGTTTATTTTGAGACGTTGCGTTAAATCGTAGCCTGGGAAAAATGAGATCTTCATTAATAATTTCTTCATGTAAACAATGCACAACCATATGAGCTGCTGTTGATTGAATTAACAATCTTAAGAGCATTGCTATAGCTTCAACTTTGTACAAGAATCGAAGTAAATCACTTTGAAAGTAATGTTCTGTATCAAAACACAATTAAACACGTAAGATAATTTTGATGTTATTAAATATAGTTAACAGTATTTATAGAGATTTTGCGGTTAGACAATATCCTTGAATACTTACAGTATAATTGTTTATCCGTTTACGAGTGAAAGAACTGAAAAATGTGCTTAATAAATTAATTTGTTTAATATAAAATAAATAATTTACTAAGTCTAAGGTTGCGTTGGTAAAAGTTAGCCGGTTAAATGCGTTACAAGGGCTTTTATGCATATCTAGAAACATACAAAATCCCTGCATTTTCCAAGCGCAGATTAAATCCCCCAAATTATTGAGTGCTGAAACTAACAAGATTCTAGAAATCATCCAACAACTAACAGCAGCATATTAAGAAGGTTTATAAGTAAAATAGCTGTATACAATTCTGGCGTCGAGGTGAGAATGCTCTGCCATCGACATTTAGAGATTACAATTTATGTTTTTAATAATCAAATGCGCATTGCTAGTTACTATTAGGATACTTAGCTACTTTATAGCCTTTTTAATTATATTAAGGGATTTTTCCTATTAGGTTTCTTTTCTATGTGACCAGCTGAAAGGCACAAGAAAGTTTTACGAGGATTTCCAGTAAGTGGATAGAGCCCACGGCAAGTTTCGGTGAAAAATGGCTTGTAGAAGAGGAAACCTCAAAAGGCTAAGCGGCTAGTCGAACTATTTGCTCTGGGTAGAACATGAGCTGTGGGTCGGGGTTGGACTGCGACCAAAAATGTAAAGAATATGGCGCCACCGAATTTTTCTATACGAAGAAGACCTTACTTAAGTCCCTTGTACAAGGCGAATGCGGAAACCTTTATTCATTTACCGCTATACAATTTATTACATCTACACAATCCCTAAAGTTTCTTACCTTATGGCTCGTCTTTGACCTTTAAACATCACTGCTACACCTGTAAACAGATTAAACAAAGATAGCACTGTTTGTGCATTTATACCCAAAATTTAAAAATTTAATTCGAATCAACCTTCATTCATTCCAATTAAAAAGAATAGTCTTGACCAAAATAAAAATCTATTCCTTCAGTATTTAGTTATTGTGCTATTTACAAAACATCCTTTTCCTTTAATATAATTTTGATTGATTTAAATTCTTGAAAAATATGTACATAAGTACTTGATATTGTAAGTACCTCTCACCGTTAAAATATGGTCATTTCTATTAGAAATATCTAGCCAAATTTTACTTAAAAATGAGTGAGCCTGAGTTTACTTTCTGAATAATTAACTATATGTAACAATTTCGGTTGGTTTGAGTAGCACTACTATAACCTCACAAAAATATTCCACTCAGCTATTAGTGAAATATGTAACTTATAAATTTAATTTCTAATGATTCGAGTAAATCATGTTTCAAATAATTAAATCAATTTTTATAAAATATAGGATTTAACTTTCCTTATCTCATAATGACATCTTCCGTAATTTCAATGTATTAATAAAAAGATTCAAAATGAAAATTTACAGGTTCCTGTTGCTTAATATGAAAAATATATAGTCTGTCATTCACCTAACTTGAAGATCAGATCACGTGATTAAACAAAAATTATTTGTCTGCTATATCCAGGCTACAGCTGACATACGAAAGCAAATTTACATACCAGATGTTCATCCTATGGAAAAATACCTGCTAGGCGTCTTGCTTCAGCACTTAAATAAAGAAAATCTCCAATTCGATAAAACCAAATTTGCTGCTTATTGAAGTTTCAAACCATATCACGGCGTCCATATTAACTAATTGATACTCGTCAAATCCACATTCGTACAAAGGTTAAATTCTTAAATTTTTCTAAATTTTCCTACGTTGCATGTTAAATAAAATTACATGCTAACTAAAATTTGCATGTTATTCAAAATTTTACGTTAAACAAAAGTTCTGTTAACTAAAAGTTGCATATTATTTCAAAGTTGCATGTTAACCAAAGGCCCTTCAAACAAAATATCGTCTCATCATCTGCGAGCTATTCTCCAGCAAGTGGACAACAAAAGTGCCGTCGGCCGAAATTATCTCAAGAAAACAATTTAAATTTCACGTGCTTCCAACACGTGGATTCAACAAACGTCATCCGTCATCGTCCTTGCATTCAAGGAACAATTCTTCTTCTGACGACAGCTGTATTGGAAGTGATCATATCACGCGGGTTACCGCTTGACAACAAGCCCAACGCTACAATCGTCTAACAGAGGGAGCTCTAAGAATGACACAAATAGAAAAGTATCTTTTGTCACCGCATAATTTAAAATTATACACTTCCGAATTAAAAGTTATTATTGTATTCGACAATATTTAATATGTATTTTTTAGATTGTGTAGCATTATTATGCATTACGTTGGTTCTTATTAAGTAAATAGATTAAATATCTGTAGACATAATGATGGAAAATAAAATCGTTACAACTTTAAGATTTAATGTATAATTTGCAAGAAATAGAGTTTGTTTGAAGATAAGTTGAATCGTATTTTTAATTTTTCATACCCAAGAATGATCACGACCCTATGAGATTATAAATGAGAAGTGTTTTTCAAAGAATTTAGAACCACCACAAATAGGAGATGTTAAATGGATCTTATTATTATCAAAAATGCCATACTACTCATTGTGTAATTCCGTGTATATCATAAGGAGGCTATTGTTTCTAGCCCTTTTATTATTAAGTACACCATTTTACTTTAAGTATATTATGGACAATATACATTATTTCCATACAAATGTTGTAACTTACAGTTAAATTCAATTTCAATGTATGCATTGTAGATAATGTAACTAATAAAATTTATTAATATTATTACATTAGTACATTTGTTTAATATTTTAATAGATATACTCTTTCAAATTAAGAATTGGAATTTTAAATAAAAACTGTGTTTTTTAATCTGTAATTTAAATTTTCCCTCCTTTATTAACATCCAATCATAACCTTGGTCTAACTAACCAATCACAAATTTTGTAATAATTTCTTCCAAGATACAGGGATGGTCCTATATTTCGAAAACATCTTACTATTGGTTTCTTATCGAGTTTTTTGTTTATGAAAATCCTAGGTTACAGTATTGTTACAGTTTTATAAAATAACGTCATTTGTGATGTCACAACATTTTCCTTCTGTTATCGCAGCTCGCAAAAACGCACCAGGTATAGATTTTAAAAACGGTAAATCGCTAAGAAATTCTATAGTGTAGTTTAAGTAATATTTAGTTATTTTAAGTTTCGCGGCCTTACGGGTATTATTTTCGGTTATCTTCGTTATTCCCACTCGCCATTTAGAAGACTGATAAGTAGTTAGTAGCTCGTCAACATAGTTTTGGTTAACATGGCGATCGCAAGCACTGGTAAGTTTTAATTTTCGTACTTACAATGCTTTGTCGTGTTAAATTAACACATTCGTCGTCGATACAGTTCACTAGATCGTAAAATACGCTAACATTTTTTGATCCTTCGGCGGATTTTGAACTGGCGTAATTTTTGTTAAAAAATTTGTATTTTTTGTGAGTTGACCTATGTTCGCTTCCAGTTAACTTTTGAATATTTTCGTTTGACAAATAGTTTATTCGTTTGTTAAGTTGCTTAAAATTAGTGAATTAATTTGACTTTGAATTATATTAATCGGGAATTAATTCTTTGAACAAATTGTAACGGGCATTTTTGTAGTTTCGGCATTTTGCGCTTTTATACTCAATTCGTGGGTGCATTCCTGCAGTTACTAGTTCTATATTTTGTATTTGTTGACTCGTGTGTAGTAATTTAAAGATAGATAAATTGAAAATTATAAACCGCTTATAATTGATTATAAATTGCATCGTCCTTGTCTTGCCGTAAATATAAACTTTGTTCCTTATGTGGATATACAAGGTAGATAATAGACGATAAGGAGTTGTAATGGAACAAGTTGAATAAACAGATTGGCAGTCGAGTTCGTTCTTGGTTCCTATATACTAATTACGTGGAAAATACTGTTTCTCTTTGCTTTGAAAATAGTGAGAATTAATGCGGTATCAATTTTTATATTGTTCCTGAACAAGTGCGGCACAATTTTAGTTGTTTTACTGATTGTGTTTCTGAGTTGATTTGTCTTTTTATACTTAAACTGTGCGTGCGATCTCACGGCATGTTTTTAGTCTAGTTTCTGTTGGAAATAAAAGCGGTAAAGCGTGTTTGGTTGACCACAAGTGTTGTGGTAAGGTCATTGACGGACGGTTTTATTGCTACGCGAGTTATGTATCCCCAATTACCTATATATATTGATATATTGAATCTAATAAGAATTATTAGAAATTATTAAGTAAAAGTATAAGTTCAATGCAACATTGTAAAACAAGGATAACCCAGAGAGGTTATCGACAGTTCATGTGAACGGACATGCAACTTTGCATCCGTGAGGGCAGTGATACTGCAGGTGGCAGGTCACAGGCGGTCAACAGACCGCAGTTACTTAGAATTAAGTTGTTACATTGTAATAAAGTGTACAATTAAAGAGAAACGCAGACATGAGATCTGCAAGTTCTCACAGCCGTGTGAGGGGCAGGTTATTATAAAAAGCCCGGGAGCTCAATGCCCGGCAGTCAGTCTTCAAACTCCATACTTCGTTGTTTCAGCTACTCATTAGTACAATTAATTATTTTTATTAATGTTATTAAGAACCAGTTATTCCAAATTCCAATGTAATTTCTGTAGTAAATAAAAAAAATAAAAAATGTGTTAAAGTTTCAACGTTTTTTAAAAAACCAGCTCCAAAGGCCCGAACTTTAACTGGCGCAGTCGTAACGGATGTCAAAAGGGCACTGAGAATCCAAAAATCGGAAGATTGGTGACCAAGAATTTTAATTCGAAATTTTGGCAGAACCCAAACCAAGTTGGACGCAGAACAAGAATCGTCTAAGGCCAACAAACAAACCAAGGTGGACAAGATACAGCATCGATCGAACCCACCAAAGAAACAGATGAAATTAATGTAAGTTCATTTCCATAACTTTTTTTTAACCAAAAATTATAATTGATATATGCTAGTATTATTTTATTTATCATTGTTTTATGTATTTTATATTATGAATATTTTTGAAAATAGTTCAAAGTGAATTATTTTCAAAACGAGAAAGTATTAACCTATGAGACGAATGTTAAAGAGATATTTTTTTCTCTCTTCTTTAAAAAGCAAATGAGACTTGAATTTTAAAAAGAGATTTTCTTAAAAAGCAAAAAGAGACTTGATTATTTACAAAGAGATTTTCTTAAGAAAAATAAATGAGAATTGATATTAAGAGATTCTTACCACAATTAAATAGAACGAACTCAAAAATAATCCAAAAATAAACGGGCGCACATTCACTAACACCAAAATAAGAAACATCAACTAGCGCGATTCAAACCCACGTTTTCAATCCGATAAAATAAAAACACAGAACGCAAACTTAAGTTCAAAGCTAATTCGAACAAGCAGTACAGAACGTTTAATTAAACCATTGACCTCTACAATACTGAATAAATCACAACAAGAACATTCTGCATTAACTAAAAATACGGTAACTTAAAACCACCTAAGAAAACAAAGCTCGCATCTTTTATACACTTAGAATCTCAGAGAAGTGCAATAACTTTCAACTTTCAGTACTAAAGCAATTTGCATCATACACGGGATAATAAAAGCGACGCAGTTTCTACATTAATACCTACAATCCATAAAAGCGTGTACAATTGCAACAAAATCTAAACGTCTTTCAATTAATTAACCAGCATTATAAAGTGCAGTAAACGTTCATCATAAGAAGCTTTAATTAAAACCTACATAACGAAGAGTTCAATTACAAGTTGAGAACACCGAGATATCTAAAAATAAATAGACGTAACACTTTACGCAAGCACGGAAAGTAAATTATCTAATTCCTATAAACTAACACCTGTAAGTGCAATTACCTCAACGTACGTGACAAAGTAACAAAGATTACATTCTTTAGTATTCGATTTCAACAATAAAGTGCAGACATAATTAACCTCAGGTCATAACTACGCAACTCAGTAAAACCCACTGAAGAGTATTAATTACGAGTGAACTAAAACAACGCTAAGCGAGAATAAACCCATCCATTTCAGATTCCTTAAGAAAGATAAATCAAAAGCTGCATAAAAACAAGCAAATCCAGACTACGGTAATTAAATTCAACATTATTGAATACAGATCTCACAAGTACATCACCGCACTGTGTAATTAAATAGAAATAACAGCGACTACGATTTTAAAAATAACTTGACGCAATCCAAACGTAAAATTAATAAATCCAAACCCAAAATTAATATTACAAGTACGAAATTAATCTCAAATTTTTACCAATTTTCATTTCCACAATCTAAACTTAAAATTAATAAATCCAATACTACAAGTACGAAATTAATCTCAAATTTTTACCAAATTTTTATCCACCCAATCCAAACTGAAAATTAACAAATTCAAATCAAAAATAACGCTGAAAAATAGCATAATAAGTCTCAACCTTTACAAAATTCGAAATTACTTAATCCAAAAGAAAAATTAATAAAACTAAAGCAAAATTAACGTTTCAAATAGGAAAATCATCCCCAATTTTTACAGAAT
This sequence comes from Platerodrilus igneus, assembly GCA_036346225.1. Classification (NCBI taxonomy): domain Eukaryota; kingdom Metazoa; phylum Arthropoda; class Insecta; order Coleoptera; family Lycidae; genus Platerodrilus; species Platerodrilus igneus. The sequence goes on from JARFIW010000828.1 coordinate 2,977,046, forward strand.
TCCAAATTACCCAATCTAAATAAAAAATTAACAAACCAAAACCAAAATTAACATTTCAAATAGCTAAATCAACATCAATTTTTACAAAACTCAAAGTTATTCAATCTAAAAAGGAAAATTTAAAAAGCCAAAGCAAAAATAACGTCACAAATAGCAAACCAACCCCAATTTTTACAAAATTTGAAATTTTACAACCCAAACGGAAAATTAATAAATCCGAAGCAAGAGTAACATTACAAATAGCGAAATAAAGCTTAATTCAAAATTTTTTTTTGAAATTTCCAAAAATCGAAAACAACCCTTAACCAACATGAGTAACACAGACTTACGTCTCTATTTAGAGACAATACAGACGTTCGATGGCACGCAGGCCCATCTCTCGAATTTCATTGGAGCATGTGAAATGTTCCTAAAAACCTTTTACAAACCCGGAGATGACGCAAGAAATTCATTGCTTATACGCTTAGTAATAAGTAAACTAGCCGGAAGGGCACTAACATTAATCGCCAGTAGGGACGACTTATCGGAATGGGACCAGTTTAAACAGCTACTAATTGCATATTTTGGAGACCAACGTAATATAAAATGCCTGGTACGAGACCTAATAAACCTTAGAATGGAACACAATCAATCCCCTTACCAATTCGGAATGAAATGCCAAGACGTGAGAAGTTTAATTTTAACAAAATTAAAAATCGAAGAACCCGATCAAAACGTTAGACATTTAAAAACCAAAATGTACGACGAAATGGCACTAGACACATACATAAACGCTTTACCAGAACGACTATCGGATAAAATCAGATTCCAACGACCCCAAAATCTAGAAGAAGCTATGAGCCTAGTAATAGAAGAAGAAAATGTAATGTATTACCGCAACAGACTATACAATCCCAACGCGAATAAAAGTTATTCACCCATAAAAACCATACAAGCTACAAGACAAACAATCCCTCAACAAAAATTCACACCCTTTAACGCACAAACAAATCAACCGCGAAGTAATAACCCAAGTTTCAACAATACAAACTTTAATAATCAATTTAAACATTTTTCAAAACCAACATTTAACCCAACTTTTACGAAACCAGCATTCCAACCAAGATTTAATCAAAACTTAAACCAACAAAGACCAGTATTCAACGCAAACCCCAATAGAAATACACCAATGACTAATACTCATAACAACCCTAACAATTATTACAAACCAACACCAATGGATACCTCATCTGGTAACACCAGACAAAACACAAAAATAACACATATCCGACCAAACCCTCATCAGAAACGTAATTTTACATCGGAAGAATTATTCCATCAAGAAATAGAAAAATTTGACACTGACCAGAATAATTACATTGAGACACCTACAAACAATGAAACAAACCATGCAGAAACTTATGAACGTGACGAACAATACGAAACTTACGAAGAGTACGACGGAGAAAACTCAAACTCAAATTTTCAAATGGACCAATTCATAGACAACCAAACTTAATAAACTTAAATAACATAAATCACTTAGTATTACCATACATAGAAATACCCCACGCCAAATTCAAACTATTAATCGACACCGGATCATCAAAAACATTAATTAGCCCCAGAACCGTACAAAAACACTATTTAGATTACGTAGAAAAAGAACCATTTAAAATTAAAACAGCTCATCAAACGACACTACACTAATTCGTAGCAAATATACCCTTACCGAGAACATTTAATGTTAAAATGAAACATAAATTTTGTGTATTCGAATTTAACGATAAATATGACGGATTAATCGGAATGGACCTTCTAAGAAAATTAGGAGCCAACATTGACATTAAAAATCGCTTATTAAGGACAAAATACGGAAAAATCCCAATTAAATTTCAAAACACACAAATCGAACAAAAATATAGCACTATAGAAAAAGAGTTATTAGCCATAATTTGGGCAACAAAATATTTTAGACCTTATCTATACGGAAGAAAATTTTACATATACACTGACCATAGACCACTAGTATGGTTATGCAAACTGAAAGAACCGAATTCAAAATTACAGAGATGGAGAATCAGACTCGAAGAGTATGATTACGAAATTATATATAAAAAGGGAATTTATAACAACAACGCAGACGCTTTAAGCCGAATCCAACTCAATGCATTAGAAACGGAATCCATTATAGGAAACGTAGACGATACAGAAATAAGGGAAGATCCAGACGAGATCGACACGATACATTCGACACAAAACGAAGAACCAAAAAACGCGATTAAAATTTTAAACGAAGCAATCGATATGAAACCCAACCAATTTATAATAACCGAAGTTTTAAATAACCCCAATCCAGTAAAATATACAAAAGTAGATAATAAAAAGATATATCAAATTCAAATAACTAAAGATGATAACGAAGAACAAATAATTAAAATTTTAAAAGAATACACCCCCGAGAAAAAACGATTTTATTTTTATTTCAATACCGAACATTTATACCAAAGATTTTCAGAATTATACATTAAACTATTCAATAACTCTGGACCTGAACTCATCAGATGTACTAGAAAATTAATAACACTAGACGACCCTGGCGAAATAAACGATGTAATTAGAAATCAACACGAAGGAAAAACCAACCATCGTGAAATTAACGAAACTATAAAGCAACTTGTAAGACGTTATTATTTTAAAGACATGAAGGACTTAACCACAGATTTCATTAACCAATGCGAATTATGTGACAAAGCGAAATACGATAGGAAACCCCCAAAGATACCCTTAATGTTAACCAAAACACCCGACAAACCATTTCAAAAACTACATGCCGATACTCTAGTAGTAGAAGCGCAAAACTATCTAACGATTGTAGACGCATTCACAAAAATAGGCCAAGCAATACCAATCACATCCAAAAATAGCATTGGCGTGACCCAAGGATTTTTACAATATTTCACATTTTACGGAACACCCGAATCAATAACTTTAGACAATGGTAGCGAATTTAAAAATGAGACAATACGAAACACTTTAGAACTACACAAAATAAAAATTCATTTCATAACGGAAAACCACCCTGAATCAAACGGACTAATTGAACGATTACATTTAACCCTGTTAGAACAAATTCGATTACTAAGAATAAATTATAAAAAGGAACATATAACCAATTTAATGTCATACGCACTAATCGCCTATAATAACACTATTCACTCATCAACAAATTTTACACCCTTAGAATTAACCTTAGGACATTCAGATTCACGAAATCCCTATGACATACACTACAATAAAGAAGTATATCAGCAATATGCGAAAGATCATAAACAAAAACTAAAAATAACTTACGACAAGGTAAAAGATAAATTAGAGAACGATAAAGAACGTATCACCACAACCCGAAATAAAAATACCGATTCAAATAAATTTTCAATAGGACAAACCGTATATGAGAAAAACTTTCAAAGCAAGCGACATAAAACAGCACCCAGAAATTTAGGACCATTTAAAATTAAGAAAATATCAGATAAAAACATAGAAGTTAAACTTAATAGACTAATACCCAACGAACAAACTACGAGACGAAAAAGAGGACTAATCAACGGATTAGGCAACATAATAAAAGCTATCACAGGCAATTTAGATAACCAAGACGCAGAACGTTATGACAACACAATACAACAATTAATTGAGAATCAAAATGACATAAAAACCATAATCAGCAACCAATTATCGTTAACCCAATCAACGATTATAAAGTTCAACGAAACATTGAGAAAGTTAGTAATAAATCAGGACAGTATAGCCAACCGAATGCAAACCCTTGAAACCACCTCGTTAGGCATGCGAGATTTAATTAGATTTAACACAATATTTACTCAAATAATATCCACCCTTACTTTAATGCAACAAATTTTAGCAACGTTAGAAAACGCAGTAACATTTGCAAAATTAAATACCTTACACTCTAGCATTATTGAACCAACCGATTTATTAAACGAATTAATAAGAATTAAATCACTTATAATTAACAGTAAATTACCTTTTGATGTAACAGAATCGAACATTCTAATATTTGAAAAGATAGCTATAGTAAAAGGCTACATTAAGAATAACGAAATAATATTTTTGATAGAAACCCCGATAGTAGAAAGTAACAATTATCAATATTATCATTTATTTGCTTTTCCAACAAAGGTTACTAGCACATACCAAGTAATCATACCCAAAACCAAATTCCTATCCCTAAATGAACTGAGATATGGTTATACAAACGAAAAATGTACTGAAGTAACACCAAACCAATAGTTATGTCAATCGATGACGACAACAACCATTCAAGAAGACAGCCCTTGTGAAGTACAACTATTAAAATTCTCAAATCATTACGAAAACTGTGAAACCAAACAAGTGCAAATAACTAATATGAAAATTCAAAAAGTTACAGATAACAAATGGATAGCCATTTTCCCAACAGAAGTAATAGCAACCATCCACTGCAACCAAGATGAAAATAACCAAGCATTAATCGGAAGCAAACTAATTACCCTCAAAGAAGATTGTTATGTGAAATTGAAAGATGAAGTAATCAGAGTTTATCAAGATCCCATAGCAACAAAGAAACTTGCAAACCTACCGGAACTCCAATTCAAGATACAACAAGAAGACGAAGAATTAATTAAGAAACCTATGAAGCTAGAGCATCTAGACTTAGACGACCTCAACCACGCCGTGAAATTAGTGGAAAGTTATAAAGAACAATTAAATGAACTCAAAACGCCAAAGTTACATTATAATCATATAAGTGTTTGGACAATTGTATTGATCATTTTAGTAATTTTTGTAATCATGTATGTATTATACAAAATGTACCTTAGATATAAGAATGAAGGAAACAGTTCTAGATTTAAGGAAACAAAGAAAAATAAAGAAACGACAAGTATACCTTTAGAAATAATGAATTTTAAATGAAATTGAATTATGTATTTTATGTATTTAAAAATTAAGAAAAACCTTAATTTTTCATTTACGGTGGGAGGAGTTATGTATCCCCCAATTACCTATATATATTGATATATTGAATCTAATAAGAATTATTAGAAATTATTAAGTAAAAGTATAAGTTCAATGCAACATTGTAACACAAGGATAACCCAGAGAGGTTATCGGCAGTTCATGTGAACGGACATGCAACTTTGCATCCGTGAAGGCAGTGATACTGCAGGTGGCAGGTCACAGGCGGTCAACAGACCGCAATTACTTAGAATTAAGTTGTTACATTGTAATAAAGTGTACAATTAAAGAGAAACGCAGACATGAGATCTGCAAGTTCTCACAGCCGTGTGAGGGGCAGGTTATTATAAAAAGCCCGGGAGCTCAATGCCCGGCAGTCAGTCTTCAAACTCCATACTTCGTTGTTTGAGCTACTCATTAGTACAATTAATTATTTTTATTAATGTTATTAAGAACCAGTTATTCCAAATTCCAATGTAATTTCTGTTTAACTTAGTAAATAAAAAATGTGTTAAAGTTTCAACGTTTTTTAAAAAACCAGCTCCAAAGGCCCGAACTTTAACTCGCGTGCTTACTAATTGTTTTTAGTTGTTTTTCTTGTGAGACAAATGCTTTAAAGAACATTTTGACGAACTTACTTTAGTGATACGCGTTATTTTACTAATTTGTGGTTTTAGTTGTTTGTCTTGTGAAATAATAGTCGTAGAACTTGCTAAACTGACCGGTTCTTTCTTTAGGATTAATGTGTGTGCGATCTAGTCTAGTGTCCCTTTGTTTTATCAGATTAGTGCATACTTTGGATTATTTAAATACAGTAGATACTGTAGTTTCTGCATTTTTCTAACACCAAAGAATCTAAAATAGATCATTGCTTGCGCAAATTTCGTTATTCAAAAGCATTAGATTTTTCGTTGTTACCATAGGTAGCAAATAAAACACCTCGCGTTACTGTTAGTTTAATGCATTACATCGTGCCTTGAAAGCGTGATTCTAAATTTTTATTACCAGTTTTTTTTTACGATTTGTGTTACAAAAGATTTCGAAATTATTGTCTCAGGAAATAGAGTTAACAAGAATTTATCAATGCTACATAGTTCCATCAGTATGATAAAGTCTGATGCTAACGCCAGTGAAATACATAGGTGTGATTAGTGTAAAGTGTAAGAAATTCCATCAACTACCTCACAGTCAAGGGTGAAGTGCTTCGTTAGCGTAGGACATCGTCAATCTCACACTTCCGTTGCCAGGAAGCGTTGCTGAAGGACTTCTGTAAGTTGAACTATTTTCTACTTGTTATTACTGTAAATATCTACCCGTTGCTTTACTATGTCTTTGTCGTTCTGATACCTTTTACAAAAGACTTGCATGATATTTTAAAACATAAGAAAAAAAAAAGAAAGAAAGAAAGATAAATACTACTGAATTACTCATATCTATTGTGTCTTACCTATTTATCTTTTGTTAACATTTTGTTTGATTTATGTTTAATTGGTGTGTGAGGAAACGTTTCTGCTACTCCCCAATATTACCTCACTTTGTAATAAAAATTTTTATAATGCTTTTATAGTGATTATATTATATAGTTTATCTAAACAGTTTTATTTACATTCTACAAAGTGCTGAATAACTTAGACTTTTCATTGCTGCTATGCTTTTTCTTTATTTCAGGTTTGCAGGACTAATTTTTTTTATTGCAGGTTTGCTATTCTAACTTTTTTTTATTGCAGGTATTGTTACTAATTCCTTACAGCCCCGTACGTTATATGTTGGTCTGCTTTCTACAACCCCCCCTACTCTCCGATTGAGCCCGGGCATTTCTTTGATTTTCTTGGTGTTACACTCGGCTACGAGTCAACGTAGCATAAATTTGGCGCCCAACGTGGCTGCCACAAAAAAGAATAACGTAACAAATTTCGTGCGGAACAAAAAGAAAATCAAAGAGAGAGGAAAAAAAATGACCGTTACAAATTCCCCCCTAGCAAAATAAAGACGTCGGGGTAAAAGAAATAAAGAAAAACGACAGACAAGGAACCAAACAAAAAAATTATTTTTATCCGGTTCGAAGGACCAACACCAGTATAAGAGAAAGAACATTTTTCCAAAAGAAGACAAAGTCATCTATCGTAACCAACAATGACAGAATAGGTAAAGATGTTACGTATTTCTAGTAGACGCCACGTTGTGCGTCAAAGTTATGTCACGGTGGCTCGTAGCCGTGCGAAAAGAAAATCCAAGAAAAAAACACAGTGACCGGGCTCAATCGGAAAGTAGGGGTTGTAGAAAGCAGGCCAATCTATAAGGGACGCGGCTGTCAGGAGTTAGTACCAGTACCTGCCATAGAGAACTTAGAATAGTAAACCTGAAAGAAAAACAAATTAGTCCTGCAAACCTGAAACAGAGAAAAAGCATAGCCTATGGATCAAGTATAAATTGTTCAGTATTTTATAGAATAAATAAGAGCAACTGTTTAGATAAACTCTATAATCTAACAACAGTAATAGCAGTACAGAAAAATTCTGAGTACAAAGTGAGGCCATATTGGGGAGTAGCAGAAACGTTTCATCACACACCAATTAAACATAATTCAGGTAAAATGTAACAAAAAAATATAAATAGGTAAGACATAATTACTCTAAGTAATTTAGTAAATTTTTTAGCAAAGACATAAATAAGTAGATAAGCACAATTGTTCTGAGTCATTCAGTAGGGTTGATTGTTCTTTTTTTTTTTGTTATTAAATAGCGGCAAAGTCTATGGAAAAGGTATCAGAACGACAAGGAATATTGCAAAAACAACGGGTAGGTATTTACAGTAAGAACAAATAGGAAATAGTGCAACTTACACAAAGTCCTTCAGTACCGCTTCCTTGCCATTGCAGTGTGGGATCCACGATGTCTGGCACTAACGAAGCACTGCACCCTAGACTGTGAGGGTGTTGATGGAACTCATCACCACTTACCCTAATCACACTGACTGATTTCACTGGGGTTAGCAGCGGACCTTATCACGCGAAGGAACTAGGTATATTAGTTGCATAACCATACAAAAAGCAGCGAGGAACTTCAACCACTACTTTTGTATACCGGTAGTCTGTCACAGTTTAAATATCACCAGACAAAGCAAGCAACAAAAGCCATAATAAGAAAAGCACATGTATCGCTAAAGGGAGTCCGTAACCATGTCCTTAAAACCCGCGTGCATCGAGTTAAAAGCAGAACGAAACAGTATCGTTAACGTAATTCCTATACCGGAACCAAAGACCAACTACGACTCCGCGACAGTTAGGTCTACGGCTTTTTTTTCCATAAGAAAGACGACTAAAAACGTTTAGTAGACACGCGTAAGCACTAAAGCCGTACGTCGAAAGTTCTTCGAACACACGTGCGTCGAGTTTCACCAACTCTACCACTCCTAGTTCAACCAGAAAAACCGTATCTTACACTTAATTTTTGACATCTCGTAAGCAAGAACAAAACACGACCCTTTTTTGTTTATATCTAATCCTACTAGTACAACTTCTGATCGCCTACCTAGACTGTATATCCACATATTAATTACAGCGGGTTTATTTATTAATGACAAGTGGAAAGTAATTTTACGAGTATTCCAATTTACAACTAAACCATCTTTTAAAATTAATACCGGCGAGTCAACTTGCATATCAATCTGAAAACTAGGCGGAAGTATTTACTTTATACAAACCGCGATCCAAAAACGATGTATTTTAAGAATTAAGTAGACTAAAAATGTTAGGCCACCAAAAATGCACGTTACAAAGAAAGTATTAAATAAACACCCAATGAGGATTAAAGGTTATAGCTACTTTCAAAATCGTCAAAAGACGGATGTCCCCGAAAGGGACATTTCTGTTTTCCACCTCAAAGAAAAGTTTCGGCTTCCCGCGGAGAAACCAAGAGGAAAGAAGAAAAAAAAACGAAAGAAAGAAAGAAAGAAAGATCAATACTACTAAATTACTCATATCTATTGTGTCTTACCTATTTATCTTTTGTTAACATTTTGTCTGATTTATGTTTAATTGGTGTGTGAGTTGGTGTGTGAGGAAACGTTTCTGCTACTCCCCAATATTACCTCACTTTGTAATAAAAATTTTTATAATGCTTTTATCGTGATTATATTATATAGTTTATCTAAACAGTTTTATTTACATTCTACAAAGTGCTGAATAACTTAGACTTTTCATTGCTGCTATGCTTTTTTTTTATTTCAGGTTTGCAGGACTAATTTTTTTTTATTGCAGGTTTGCTATTCTAACTTTTTTTATTGCAGGTATTGTTACTAATTCCTTACAGCCCCGTACGTTATATGTTGGTCTGCTTTCTACAACCCCCCCTACTCTCCGATTGAGCCCGGGCATTTCTTTGATTTTCTTGGTGTTACGCTCGGCTACGAGTCAACGTAGCATAAATTTGGCGTCCAACGTGGCTGCCACAAAAAAGAATAACGTAACAAAATATGTGTTGTGTTTGATAAACAAGATAACTCGTATTTGAAAAACAAATTGACAGTTACATCTGTCATTTTGGTTCGGTTTCGGGAGTGCGTTCCGTATTGCATTTGGGTAAATAGCATTACCATTGGAAGTATTCAACGCAATTGGCTACATTCAACAATTTGGAGATCACCCAACATTATTGGTGATTGGTCAAAATGGAAAAACAACAATAAATCCTGCAAAAGCGGCAAGGTTATATGGCGAGTGGGGAAAAATTGTTAGGTTTAATGCAAAATGCCGAAAATTCGAATAATCGTGAACAAATTGATAATTGTTTAATTCGCGCGGAAGATTTTTCAGAATCCGTTGACCGGTTTTCGCGATTACAAACACAATTAATCGGTACCGTTGGCATACCCGAATCCCTGTTAGCGGAAATACACGCTTATGGGGATAAATTTGATGATATTTCGTATAGCATTCGTTCTAAAAGTAGAAATTTGAATAGGCTCTTGGATAAAATTTTAAATGCAAATTTAGATAGTTCAGTGGTGGCGAATTTACAAGAATCCCATATCAAATTGCCTGCTTTGAAACTGGCTGAATTTAGTAGGGATATTTCGTCACATTCAATCTTTATAGAGATATTTACAAGTTTAATTGGTAATTCAAAAAAACTTTCAGATGTTGAAAAGCTGGGTTATTTGGTCGGAAATTTAAGTGGGGAAGCAGCCGCTCTTGTTAAGAGTCTAAAAATTACAGGTGCCAATTATTCTGTTGCACTCGATCTGTTAAATAAACGATACCAAAATACGCGAATCATTGCTAACAATTATTTAAACAATTTGTTCAAAATACTAAACATTACCGATAGATCACCTCGTCTTTGAAGAAGGTAAGATACATTTCCGAAAATTGGGCAGCATTAAAAGCTGTATTACCAAGTCAGGAAGAGCAATTAAATTTGCTCATAGTTAATTTACTTTTAAAAAAGTTGGATCACGTAACGCGTGAACAATTTGAGTTAAGCATTGCAGATGATCGAAATAAAGTACCTTCTATTGATTGTTTGTTAGATTTTATTGGAAAGCATAGCTATGCTCTAGATAACTTAAACATAGTGACCCCATCGAAATTTAATAAAAGTATTAAAAGGGATCAATCGTGTTCAAATAATAGTAAAGGTAAAACAATGAATTCTTTTGAAACCAAGCTTGTTAAGAACGATTTGACATTCGACAAAACAACTAAACTAAATAACGACATGGTAGTGTCTTGCAACCCGTCGCCAAATTATATCATTTAACCTTACGCAACATGAACGAATTACGTTTCTGAAAGCAAATTGTAACGAGGCATAAATGATACGTTACAATGTTTTAACAGTAGCTAATGGGAAAGTTCCCTTTCGTATTTTATTAGACTGCGGATCCCAAATTAGTTTTATCACAGTGACCTGTGTACAAAAGTTGGGCATCGGCCCGAGTCACTCCTCAATGAATGTTGAAGGTCTTGGTCAGACTACCACGCGTAGTCGGGGAGTAGTAATTCACAGGTTACAATCACGTAATAGTAAATTTCCCTCGATGGCTGTCACAGCTCAAATATTATTAACAATTTGCAGTGACATGCCTGTGATTAATATTTCAAGTAACAATTGGAATCATTTACAAAATTTAAATCTTGCCGATCTTTATTTTGATTCAAAGGGATCAATTGATTTGTTGCTTGGGGCTGATATATTCCATCAAATATTGTTAGGTCATGTCATATCAAGTCCCAATGGTATTGGGCCGTCACCCATAAATACCATTTTCGGGTATGTGGTTATGGGTAATGTGGCTTCTAATAATGGAAATACTGCTAAGTGCTATTTCGTCGAATACGTATTAGAAGAAAATATTAAAAAATTATATGAGCTTGTAACACCCGAGAACATTTTTAAATTAATCCAAATTTCAAACAAAATTTTGCCAATCACAGACAATTCTATCTAAAATGTAACTCATCACTGAACAGAATTAATATAGATACCCAACCCTAGTTTGATTTTGGGTGACAGTTGACAACTTAAATAAACATAACCTATCAACTGATATCTAACATCCCATGAAATTTAAAAAATTTTAAATTAAGGCGCAAAGCAAATGCTAGTTTGTTCTAGAAAATTCGAAACCGGAAGTGCGCAATATCTAATTTTTCGTGATATCTATAAAAAATATTAACAGGAAGTACTTTAGAATATTGGAGAATAACTTAAATTTAAATATAGGGTAGTTTTCAATCAGCAATGGTAATAATAAAAGTTGATTTACGTAATTAACCTAAAAGCACATGTAGGGATGATTTAAGATTGTGAAAGGTTTTTGATTGGCTAGACCAGTTACGTGATCGAAGGTATATAACTACGGTAAGTGGGAAAATTAAAAAAGACGAAAGACAACACACAAAGCCTCACAAAGACACACAAAGATATGAAAGGAGGCACGTGAATGTAGATGTAACTAGCCCGGGGTTGGTGCGTGTTATGCTGCAATGCCGTGTAGCAGTATTGGTTATATGTCAGTTTAAATTAAAGTAATGTTTAGTGCATAAATTTGAGAAGTGAGTATGCTTATCTTGGAAGAATAGTGAATTTAAGTAGTTGAGGGTGGACATAATACTAAAGATTCATATTCGGAGACATACAAATATTAGTGCCATTCTATAAGATGAGTTAGGCTCTTAACGGAGAATTAAATAGCAATAGATTTAAATTTAATCAAAACTAAATGGTTAAGCTGTAAGACGTTTAATGATAGGAAGCGCAGGTTTACTAACTGCAAAGAAAATGATGACTAACCCCACCCATACGGTTCATTATTTAGTGATGGTGGAAGTTCGGTTTTTAGAAGCTTGGTCCTAATCCAATTTGGTGAAGAAGTAGGGTAATATAAAGCGTTCCGAGCACAAAATTTATCAACACCCGTGTTAAACACTATCAATCCGGGTGAGCATAAGTTACCAAGTACTTTAGACACTGGAGCAACAGTGGGTATTGTATACCCAAAACAGGTATTGGGCGAATCTTTGAATAAATGATTTGAGAGAACGGACGTGTATAGGCATGCATACACGTGAGGACGCAAGTACGAACTTTTATATATTTATACATATGCTTTTATATGAATATGTTGTTAAGTTGCTAGATTAATGTTCGAATTTTTGGACATTATTATTAACGTTACCACTTAATATTATGAACTTTGTGTAGAATATCAAGAGTTCTTGGTTATGTTTAATTCGGGGCCAATTTGTTTTAATTGTAGAATTTGCATTGATTAGTACAGTGTATAACAACCCGGCTTAAGGTAACTTTTAGTTAAGTAATAGATATTTCTTTTATTGCATTCAAGTATGTCGATATAGGTAATGTATATAGTTATATCACCATATTAAAGGTTATTAAATTCATTACTTGATACGAATGTTGAGATATATATATATATATATATATATATATATATATATATACACATATATACACATATATATATATATATATAAAACAAGTATATACGATGTATAAATAATCACAAACTTTACGAAAAATCGAAAGAAAGTTATTAATTATACAAAGCAAGCTAGTAATTTGCATAGCCATAAATGAAAGAATTTGTTTGTTTCATAAAGAGAATAATATTTATACATCGTATATACTTGTTTTATTTATTAAAATTGCTATAAGCAATAATTATTCATTTTATATATATATATATATATATATATATATATATATATTTATTACAATTAAAAGGTGTTCGTTGAAATACATTTAGGTACAGCTTATTTTGTAAACTCTCTGGTAAGTTAACACACCAGTGTCAATAGTCAGAGTTCTATGCCTAACCACCCTGGGCAATGTCCATGTACTCTCCGCTGTAGAGGAGCCGAGGCGTTTGAGTGAAGTATAGTATTTGCTGTTGGATCAGAAATAGTTGACAATCTCCTGGAATAGGTGAATGGACCCTTGTATTGAAATCTTGAACCGTAAGAATTGATATAGAGTTTGCATTTTATTTTATATGTATTTGAGTGTAACTTAGGACAGTGCAAGAGGGCGAAGTGTTACAAGCTGGAACAAATTCCTGCTCATAACAAGGTTGAACCTTGTGAGGAGTGGTTTAAGGAAACTCATTATCGGAACGAGGAGGGCAGATATGTGGTATCACTACCCTTTAAGGACAGTAATCCACCTATTTTTGGAGAGCTATTCAACAGCTCTTTGTTGTCTGTTAGCATTAGAAAAACGTCTTATGCATAAAAGATAAGCAACAATCACATTGATAGCATTCCTCATCTGTCTCTAGTTCATTTGTATAATTAATACAAGTATGATGCACATTTCCTTCCATATTGTAATATCTTATTTTAGGGAGTAATTAATTAATTTAGTTACAGGGCAACTTCTTAGTAAATGTTCTAAATGAGTCTATGTTTATTAAAGTTGTATAAATGCTTTCAGCAATTGTTTCGTATTAATTAAAACTTAAACTATATAGTGGAATAAAATTGTGCAGTGCGCTTGCGCCTCTTATAGTGAAACGCGTACGAAAGTGGTTTTGTTAAGTTTATCGAGGACTCTTCATTCGACCTAGTACTGGAACGGTTGTGTCTGGGCAACCTATACAAACAATAAAGTATAGTGCTTGTAACAGTGCATTCAACTGACTCCCCCGGGGGCATTGCAGCAACATCGAAGAGGACCACACACCAAGGACAATATTGGTGAGTGAATTTATGCATTTTGTTTGTCTTTACATGCATACAATTTTCGTATTTAAAGCTCGCGTTTTGTTATACTTTTGCAATACAGTCCACTAAAATTAATAAGACACGCCAGCACATTATTCAAGTTAATTAACTACAGTTTTGGTCCTTCTTCGCGTGATAGAACTGTCCATGGTTAATAAATTAGCTTGTATGTATGTAAAACTTCGATTAGCAAATATTCGCATCAAATTTGTATTTACTTATATATAAAAAATTCGATACACAAGTCTATTAATTATAGATCATTATTTGATTATATATATATTACGATTTATCAATAATTTAGTTAGAGAGTATTATTAATTACTTTCAGCAAAAACTTCAAAGTTGTCCTATTGTATAATTTCGTTTACCTGTCTAGTAGATCAATTCCTTTGTCTTATGTACAGCTGGAAACAACATTCCTGTTTTATCGTTATACGTACCTGCATTCTTAAGGGTTTATAACCACTAAATATTTTAGCTACATTTCTTGTTTGAATGACTAAACCGTTGGGGTATTCTATAAATCTTCTAGCTTTTGTAGACTTAAGGGTTGTCAATTTGTTTAAAATAAGCTTTCTAAAATACAATAGGAAGTTTTAGATATCTAACTACTCATTTCGCATTTTACATTACAAATTGGGTAATGACTTTATTGGATCATTTTCGGTGATCGAATTTATACAATAAGATTATTACCGGTCGTTGTTAATTGAAATAATTGTCGTTTGTTATTTTCTTACAAAATGCCTGACACAGATACGTTGCTTGTCGGGTGAATCATTGACATTGTTGCGGTCTATTCCTCTTTGTCATGAAAATTACAAATTAGCATATGACATTATGTTCTAGATATAATAATAAACGTTTTTTGGCTAATCACCATTGGGGTTTAATAAAAAACTACCCGCCTACGCATGCGGAAAACGTAAAACAACTTCGAAATTTAATCGACTGTTTCATAGAAAACATCGATTTTGGGATCGTTACAATTTGATGTTGAAAGTTGGGATTTCGTTCTTGTAGATCTTTTATTATGTAAACTCGATGAGGAAACTCGTAAACGATTCGAATTGCATTTCAATTCTACTGATGTGCCTACATTCAATTGCGTCAAAGACTTTTTGTCAAAACAATGTGTAGCCTTAGAGAATCTTGTCTCAAGCAAGCAACCGAAAGTGCTTAAAGGTACTATTAATAAACAAGGTCTCACTCATTCGAATTCTGACTTGAAGCCTAGGACATTCTTAGCTGAGACTAACACTTCTCCTAAGAACAATTCGTTCTCCTGCATCCTTTGCAAGGGAAATCATGTATTGTATTCGTGCGAGCAATTTCTTAAATTGTCTCCAAACAAGCGTCACGAGCAAGCCAAACATCTTCGGTTATGTTTGAACTGTCTTCGACCAAATCATAACATGTCGTCTTGTCCGTCAAAAGTTTCGTGCAAAACTTGTAATAAAAATCATCATGCATTGTTACATTTTGCGCAGTCGACTGCTACGTCACCACCTTCTTCAACTCCAACTCGTGACGAAAATTTGTAAACCAGTTCATCTAATAATGCTACTTGTACTACAACAGTTGGGTCTGAGGCAACAACTTGTCTAGCTCTGCTACCCACGGTTTGTTTGGAAATTCTCGACAAGAGAAATTAACCTCACATTATTCGTGATCTAGTAGAGACTGGGAGTCAAATTTCATTTATTACAGAGTCTTATCGTAAGTCTATTGGTATATCGTCTCGTCCTTCTTCGATTCCTATTTCTGGTTTGGGCCAGACTTCACACCAAACGTTAGGTGAGATATCTGGAACAATTCGTTCCATTCAGGAATATGATTCGGTCCCCACGGACAACAATTTGAAAATAAATTTAATGGTTTTGCCGTCTATTTGCGGTAATCTTCCAAACAAGTATATTCAAGTGTATTGGTCTCATTTGGAAAACATATAACTCGCAGATGAAAACTGGTGACATCCTTCTCCAGTACAAATGTTATTGGGCTCTGATGTTGCCAGTCGTATTTTGCTCGATGGGAAAATTGATGGCAAAGAAATTTCGCCTGTTGCTGTCAACACCATATTTGGTTACATGATATTTGGTACTGTCAATCCCATCTCAACCAATGTTATTCATTCGTTCTTTGTATCTGTCAATCCTTGTATGGATATTAATCTTAAACATTTTTGGGAGCTTGACGACATTCCGTCGAAGAGTTTGTCATCCCCAGAAGATGACCTTACTCAACAATCTTTTGATAACTCGTATCGCTTACCCAATGGTAGGTTCGGCGTGAGCCTCCCATTTAGAGAAAATATTCGTGAATTTCCGGACTCGAAATCTATTGCCATTAAACGTCTATTGTCACTAGAGCGTCGTCTCAAAACCAATCCAGACTTGCAAAATTTTTTATGTAGATTTCGTGCGTGATTACGAAGCATCTGGTCACTTGTCGCTTTTATCAACGCCTTCAGCTGACAATAATGCGTATTTTATTCAAACTAGAAAATAATAAACCTAAATTGAGAATTGTTTTTGATGCTTCGGCTCGAGCTTCGAATGGTATTTCATTGAATGATACCTTACTCACTGGACCTAAGCTCCAGAATGATATTGTAAAAATACTTTTGGCATTTCGTATTCCCAAGTTCGTTTTGGCTGTGACATAAAACAAATGTACAGGCAAATATTGATATCAGAAACGGATCGTTCTTATCAATTGATACAATGGCGATGGAATCCTTCAGAACCAATTTCAACCTATCAGTTGAACACAATTACATATGGAGTTTCATCGGCTCCTTTTCTTGCCATTCGCACTCTCTTAAAACTAGCTGAACTAGGAGAAAATAGCTACCCATTGGCTGCTCATGCTTTAAGAAATAATTTGTATGTTGATGATATATTGACTGGGTCGTCCACGCTCCATGCAACTCATGAAGTAAAACGTCAACTCATTGAACTACTACGTGCTGGCTGCTTCGAACTACGCAAATGGGCTAGCAACAGTCCACTACTGTTAGAAGATATTCCTACTGAGTATCAACAAGTAAAACCAAGTCTAGTCGCAAATGATCTTAAGTTTACCATAAAAGTGCTTGGTCTTCAGTGGCACTCTATACATGATAATTCTTCATTTGAAATGCAGCCTTTAGAAAATCGTCTTTCCAAACGGATTTTACTTTCGACAGTTGCTAGGATTTACGATCCTCTAGGATTTATTACACCAGTTACCTTTTTACTCAAACAACTCATTCAACAATTTTGGGTGCTGAGATTTGATTGGGATGATCCTCCTCCTGAATCTATTGTCATATTTTGGAAAAAATTTGTTGCTGAATTTTCATATATTGATTCAATTCAAATTCCTCGTTATATCCCTATTGATGAAGCCTGTAGTATGCAACTACATGGTTTTTGTGACGCGTCCAAGAAAGGATACTCGGCTATTGCATATTTTCGTTTAGTATTTCCGTCAGGAAAAATATCTGTTCACTTTGTTATTGCTAGATCAAAGGTCGTCCCTTTGAAATGTCTTTCTATACCCAAGCTAGAACTATGTGCTACCGTACTTTTATCTAAATTAGTTCATTTTGTTAAAACTACATATTCAAATGTAACCTTTGAAAAAATCTGTTGTTACACTGATTCTTCTGTCGCTTTGACTTGGGTTAAGTCACCTACCTATCGTTTAAAAATGTTTGTAGCTAACCGTGTTAGTTACATCCAAGAACGTATTTCTCCTGAACAGTGGAGTTACATTAGTTCTTCAAACAACCCATCTGATTGTGCTACCAGAGGTTTATTTCCTTCAGTGGGCAGGTTGTCTGAAGAAAATTGACCTTTGCCAAAATTGTTCGTCCATTCTCTGGAAGCATCTTCTGAGGAGAAACGCATTACTTTGATTGTTACTGTAGAATCAACTTGGCTGGAAGACTTATCAAACAAATTTTCGTCGTTACACAAAATTCAACGTATAGTCGCATATTGTCTGAGAATCTTTAAAGTTAGAAAAGGTACCATCAATTCGCTATTTTTATCGTCGGTGGAGTTTCACACTGCTCTTATGGTTATTGTTAAGGTGATCCAATTTAGTTCACTTAATGTTGAAATCCAAGCCGTCAAGGTGAGCCTTTGCCTAAACATCTGCAACGTCTAGGCTTATTTATTGATTCGAATGACATTTTAAGAGTATGCGGGAGACTGATTCATTCCGGTCTTCCAGATTCCGCAAAACATCCAGCGGTATTACCCAATAAACATCGTACAACAGATTTGTTGATTAAACAAGTGCACACACAAAATTACAGTCGGGAGTAAACACAACTATGTACTTGCTTCAAGAACGATTTTGGATCATCTCATCTCTTCGCGCAGTTCGTAGAATATTATCTAAGTGTTATCATTGCTATCGTCTTCACCCTCTTCTTGTCAGTCCAGTTATGGGTGAATTGCCTTCATTTCGTGTTCTTCCTTTAAATTGGAGACTTGCCAAAATTATAGAGCTTCATCCTGGAAGCGAATGGGTACCTCGTGTAGCCACCGTAAAAACTTTACGAGGCAATTTGAAAAGACCAATGGTTAAACTATGCCCATTACCGTCTGAATAATAAATATTAATTATTTTAGTGTTCTTTATTATAGTTTCGTAAGCATTATTATATTCATTTAGTTCTACATACATACAAGACTCGGTCAAAATTAAAATTTTCGTGTTAAGTTTAAGAAAAAAAATAGCCCAAAGCTATTTTTGGTGGGCAGAATGTTTCGTATTGATTAAAACTCAAACTATATAGTGGAATAAAATAGTTCAGTGCGCTTGCGCCTCTTATAGCAAAACTCGTACGAAAGTGGTTTTGTTAAGTTTATCGAGGACTCTTCATTCGACCTAGTACCGGAACAGTTGTATCGGGGCAATCTATACAAACAATAAAGTGTAGTGCTTGTATCAGTGCATTCATCTGACTCCCCCAGGGGCATTGCAGCAACATCAAAGAGGACCACACACCAAGGACAATATTGGTGAGTGAATTTATGCATTTTGTTTGTCTTTACATGCATACAATTTTCGTATTTAAAGCTCGCGTTTTGTTATTCTTTCGCAATACAGTCCACTAAAATTAATAAGACGCACCAGCACATTATTCAAGTTAATTAATTACAGCAATTATAGTTCGACTTAACAAAATTTGATTCTGTTTAATTATTATGAATAAAACTCAAATGGAACTTTTAAAAACTTTTTGCGTCAAATTCATATTATTGATGACACATGGAACTAATCCATACGATTTCGAATTAACAACTATTATGGTTAGTGATGATTATGGTAAAGGATTCCCAGTAGCGTATATGATATCTAATCGAAAAGATACAAAAATATATGAAATATTTTTTGGTGTGGTTAAAACAGCAGTTGGAACTGTTGTAATTAAAATATTCACCTACCGCGTGAGGGTATCCAATTAATAATAAATAATAAATGGGAAGAACTAATTAGAGCGATATTAAAACAGTATGTTACACTGTTACAACCAATACATTTATGTCTGATATCACAGACACTTACTATAATGCATGGTGTTCGGTCATGGAACCAGTGACTCATCGGTTGTTTTGTTCATGGAATATTGATCGTGCTTGGCGATCAAACTTAAACAAAATAATTGAGGTAGAAAAAAAAGACATTTATAAAAGTTCAAAGGTGATACAAACTACCCTTGACGAAAACGATTTTTTTAAATTCTTTAATGCTTTCTTGGTACAGTTGCAAAAAGATCCCAGCACTTTGGATTTTTATTGATATTTTTGCAATACTTATGGATATAACTATATGTCAAGGGCATATTATTTCAGAAAGAGTTTACAGATAAATACCAATATGTATTTAGAAAGTATGCACCATGTAATAAAATATGAATATTTGGGGCAAGAAAGTGAAGCGCTTAGATAAAAGCATTCATACTATTATGCGTTACACTAGAGATAAACAAGTAGAGCGACTAATTAAAATAACAAAAGGTAATTTGATGGTCATACATTGAACTTTTATTTAATTTTCTTTTTGTAGGTAAAGGTACGCATAAAATTGTACATATGAATCGTAGTCACAAGGTATCTTTAAGTGGAGATTTTTCATTCAGTCACATAGAATATAGCAACACTTATAACAGTCAAAAGTATGCAGTTGTGAATAATGCTAGCAAGAGTAACTACACCGTAACCCAGAAAACTAAAAACAGTTGCTGTGTGTTAATTTGTCAGATCTGCAAAATATGTTGTCACTCTTATAGTTGCACCTGTGCTGACTATTATATAAAATCTAATACATGCAAGCACATTCATTTTATTGTTCAAAATTGTTTGTTATCTAATGAGGTAATTCAACAAGATATAAACTATAAAGATGAAATAGATTTCTCTTTGAAAGAGTTAAGTAAAGAATCAAGTTTACAAGATAATGCCAAATTGAAAATGCAATTACAAAACATTGCTTTAGAAATTGTTTCTCTTTTAATTTACCTGCCACCAATGAAACTCTATTAACTGTTATAAAACAACTTAAAGTGGCTAAATCTTTATTGCATTCTGGTACTAACAGTAGTCTGAATATCGAAATGCCAGCTATTAGTTCAGTAGAACCTCATAACAAAAAAATTAAAAAGCAAATACACTTCTTTTCTACAAAATAGAAGCAATTGGCAAAACCACGTTTTAAAAATGCAACTGTAAGTAAGTGAAACGTCACATTTTAAATGAATTTTGCCCAAATAACTTGTGGCAGTTCTAAATGTAGGTATATTAAGTTTTATATATTAATCTTGTAAACGATTTTGTTAAAATTAAATTAAAAAAGTTCAACGTTAACTTATGCATCGTAAATATTTATTTGGTGTGCAAAACAGCAAATAAACTTTTTTTCATAAAACAACGGCAATTTTGTAACCAGTGTTTGGTGAATATTTTATAGTAAATTTAATTTTCAAATGGGATCACATTAATATTTTTATTAGAAGTGATAAGATAAACAGATATAGATATTTTACATATATGAGTAACTGACGCCTATAAATTCATCAGTTATTTAATTAATCGTAAAATAGTATATTATTTTTTAGACAGAGGACAAGTGGGACATCATGGGACATTTCTGTGTACTCGCCGAACGATAGTGAGGTGGATAAAAGAGGCAAGCCACAGTCACTTCTCCACATAAAATGTACTATTTTTTCTTCAAACGTTTCAGCAAACTATATGAAAATTTCTAGCTTTCATATATTTTACAGATATGAATTTTCCACGTTTAAATATCAAAGGTTGCTTACGATTATATATCCTTTTGACACGTGCAATAACCACAAACGGCGTTATTATTCTTGAATAGGAAAGCATTCGTGGAATGCAAAGTGCCGAAATTAAATCTGCTTCACAGTCTACTTACACCAATGCACATCAAGAGACTGGCTTTAATTTCCAATGCTACCCTTAACAATTTCACATTTAACATTACATCGCAAATTAAAAATGACATTTAATTGCCATATGACTACACTTTTACCTTCGGTGTGGCTGCTGGATAAGGAAAACTTTCGCCATGGATAAAGTGACACCTCTGAAGCCGACTCAGTTAAATAATGGCATAAAAAGCTTATTCTAATACAGGAAGTAAAATTGATCTGGTGTTACTACACTTGAGGAGAGGTGTAATGAGAATTGTTAAATAGCGTTTTGACTTTTGTAGTCAAAAATATGCAAATCCACAAAAACTCAATACAAGTGTATTTGGAATATTATTAACCAAGAAAAGCATATATACTGTTATTCTTCAAGATCAAGGTAAGTGATGTAAAGGTCTCTCTTCATATTAGAATTGTATGTTATCGGGCTGCCCTTATTTAAATATTAAACAACATTTTATAAAAACTTATTGGGAGTAGAATTATAGGTTATCACAAAAAGAGGTTGACAAAATGTCCTACACACCCAGTGTTTCCCTCTTGGCTTTGTGCGTTTATTGTCTGCATAACGTTCTATACAATGTATGATTTGGATATTTTTTTGTTACGATCTGCCGATTACGGTAAACATGGACTGCAGAATAGGCGTTACTTTTCAGACCACAATTTGCATAATGTGTTCTAACCAACAAGTTCTTTTTCTTATTGTTGCCGATTGCAGAATATAAATAGCAAATAAATTGGGCAGGTCCCTCATTTAAATATTATAGATGTGCATTGCTCCTATAAACAAAAAAAGTTGATCCACCTAAATCCTAAATGGTATTAAATTTAAACACTATTTCCCTGAAAAGTAAAGCGGTAGTTACAACTGTCACACTTGTTACAAAGATTAACGTGGTAAAAGAGATTCTTCCAGATGATCCTGTGTAATATGATGAATATCACTAATAATTACACCCATTTATAATTACTCTTACAGAGCTGATTATTCTCTTTGCTTGAATTTAGTAGAATTGTTCCATTTATCCATTTGTGTACACACAAACATCAAGGTTTATAAATAATTATATTTACATGCAATAAAATTTCCAGAAACCTAATGGACCAAAACCAAAAGTAAGGTTGGAATCATGACATAGTTCAGTTATTGTAAAGGTAAAAAATCTACGACCGTCTCACGCCAGTAATGCCGTGGCTGCAATGACAGGTTAGGTTACTGTAAGAAATAGATATTATTAAAAACACAAATCACTTAACACGCATATCAGAACAGTCTGCAATAGTTTTAGAACAACTGTTTTGATATGCGTGTTAAGTGATTGTGTTTTTTAATAATAAACTATTTCTAACAGTAATCTAACCTCTCATTGCAGCCACGGCATTACTGGCGTGAGATGGTTGTCCATAAGGAATATTCTATGATGGTTGTGGAATTAAAAGTATGGTCGTAAGCTACATTAAACAAATTTTAAAAAAAATTAGCCCCAGTGTGCCGAGTGCACCGTGCCCCTTTCTTCAAATACAAAATAATTTTTACTTTTACCAATAGATGAAAAATCAATTAAGAATATAGGACTGAAGCCATTCCTTAAATGTATAAAATAGTAAAGGTTTTTATATTACTTACGGTGAAAGAATAATTTTTATAACCTTACTTAACGCTACATAATTCTTCAGAGCAACAATTACGCAATAAATGCACCTTCTAATCATAATCAACAGATTTCTTATAAAAACATCTCATTCTAATTGTTTTATGCGTCAGATACAAATCGATTTGCATTCAATACAAGTCTAATTAAGGTATTATTTAATTAATTAAAAATTTAATCTATTACATTAAATTGCTATAGGAACAAAATAACGACAGATTACAATAAGAATTTCTGTTACGTAAATCCACGCATTGTAATTGAGGTTAAAGCAATTATGACAATGAAACTGCAACAGCAATTAAAAGTAGCGATTGAATGTGCAAGTTGTGATTAGGAATCAAACACACATGTAAATATTTCAAAGATGAATTTAATTAAATTAAAAGTAAGTTGTGCATTTGCACAGGCAAAATATCAAGTAGATATAACTGGACAGAAAACCGATTTAAGTTCAAGGATCTGCAGTTTGACACACTAGAGCTAACATTTTGATTTTTTAAATATAGCTTGTAACCAAGTGGCGTATCTGGTAGTGTTCTTTGTGTTCCGAGAACAGAGGCCCGGACCCCTGCAGGACCCGAGCGAGGCTTAAAAAATTATATTCTTTTTTTGCAATTTCAGCAATAATACCCCATTCCTTCGCTTAATCAACTGCCTCTGTTTTAATTAAAGTAAACTCATCCCGAATTTGTTCAAGGTTTTCATAAGATGTAGTAAACAGTTTAGCTGCCTGCTCTATATTTTGTTGTTTCTTATGCAGAAGTCTGGACACAGCATCAATGTTTTTTAGGATTCTTGTTTCAAGGTGTTCTTGTTCCAATTATGTACTCTAAGTGGGCTACTCCAATTGTGGTAGTGCGTAAGAAAGAATCAAACAAAATCAGAATATGAGGAGATTATAAAAGTATGTGTAACAAAGCATTGTCCAAGCATCCCTATCATATTCCTTCTGTGAACGAATTATTATCTAATTTGGCCGGTGGAAAGATGTTTGGGAAGTTTGATTTATCCCACGCTTATCAACAACTAGTGGTTGATGAAGAGTCTGCAATTGCCCAGACGATTATTACTCATAAGGGAGCGTTCGCTGTTAAGCATTTCGGTGGCTTCTGGAATATTCCAAGAATTTATGGAAAAACTCTTGCGGAATGTCGAAGGCGCTGTGCCATTTTTTGACGATGTTCTCATCTCTGCTAAGATTGAAGAGGAATTTGCAAATCGCATTACACGAGTTTTTACAATTTTCAAAGGTAGCAACCTAAAACTGAATAAAGAATAATGTATTCTTGGGCCATCGTCTGTTACATACCTTGGGTTTCGTGTTGATTCTGTAGGCATCCATCCAACGGAAGAAAAAACAAGGCTATACATGATACACTAGTTCCCAAAAATAAAGCGGAGTTGCAAGCATTTTGGACATGCTTAATTTTTATCACATTTTTCTAAAGGGCAAAACCACAATTGCTGAACCTTTATGTAGGTTCCTGGATTGCCCAAGCGATTGGGTTTGGACTGCTATCCATGTCAAAACTTTTAAGAATGTAAAAAACTAATTAGTTCAAATGAGGTGGTGGAACACCACAATCCGGTGAAACCAATAACGATTACTTGTGATGCTTCTCAATATGGCATTGGTGCTGTTCTTAGCCACGTTTTACCAAACGGAATGGAAGCTCCAATTGCATTTACTCTAGAACAATGAATTCTACAGAAAGGGAATATCCACAGTTGGATTGGGAAGCTTTAAGCATTATTGCAGGAATAAAAAAATTCCATAATTACTTGTATGGCAGGAAATTCACAATTGTTATGGACCACAAACCACTTTTGGGTCTTTTTGCTCCGAACCAACTCCAAATATTATTTCTCCTAGAATGCAATGTTGGATAATTGCGCTAAGCACTTATGATTACGAAATTAACTACAAACCAGCAAGCAAATTTCTAATGCAGATGGGTTAAGTAGGCTGCCTTTGCCTATCATAGAATAAAATATCGAAAACCCAAAAGTTCTATTATTGGAATCGATGGAAGATCCACCTTTAGATGCTAAGCAAATTTCTTCGCTAACGGCTAAGGATCCCTTTCTGGCACAGTGCTAAACTGGATTTTGAAAGGATGGCTTGAAGGACGGGCATCGGAAGAGTTCAAAATTTTTTATGCCTGCAGGAACGAATTACTGTCACATAATGGTTGTATTCCATTCTGAACAGACCTGCACCTTGACGACGTTCTAAAATACTAGAACAGGTGGAATGGCTTGCGCGTTTCAATGAGCTAAAGAGCCGAACTATAGGTTTAACCAAATTAGTGGGGTCTTTAGTGAGGAACCAGACAGATCCCCGAAAGAGGGCAGCAGCTTTTTCGGTACTTAGAGTGACAGAGACCATAGGGGTCCGTATGACATTCTAAGACACACTACTGCGATGTAAAAGGCAACAGGAAACCACCACATTATCTCCCAATACACTGCGTACCGAAATTTTTAAACGTGATGGCATCCTCTAGGGTACAAAATTCCAGAGGTAAAATAGTCCCCCATTCGGATTTCTGGGAGGGGACTACTTCGGGGGATGTGATCCGAAGGAATAGAAAAAGATCCGTGAACATTCTGCGAGTCGTGGAATGTCAGAAGTATGAAACAAGTAGGTAAGCTAGAGAACCTGAAACTCGAAATGGATAAGTTAGCACTAGACATAGTAGGAATTAGCGAAGTCCGCTGGCCAGAGGCGGGGGATTTTTGGAGTGGAGACTTCAGGGTAATTCATACAGGATCAGAGGAAGGAAATTCGGGTGTGAGGATAGTTATGTGAAAAAAGATAGGACGACGTGTAGAAAACTACTTACAAAAGAACGAAAGAGTACTCATGGTTAGATTTGAATCTAAACCAGTAAATACAGTAATAATACAAGTATACATGCCCACCTCTAACTACAGTGAGGAAGAGGTAGAGGCGATCTATAAAGATATCGAAGACATACTAAGATACGTAAAAGGACATGAAAATTTAATAATTACGAGGGATTTTAATGCAGTGGTAGGTGAGGGTAGGAAAGGAGCGATAGTAGGTTTATTTGGTTTAGGCACGAGAAATGACAGGGGAAATAGGCCAGTAGAATTTTGCGACAAGAACAACTTAACCATCACAAATACATTATATCATCATGCTAGAAGACGATACTCGAAGATGTCAGGAGATATAGGAAGATATCAAATAGATTACATTATTGTTAGACAACGGTTTAGAAATCAAGTAAAAGACTGTAGAAGCTACCTGGAAGCAGATATAGACACTGACCACAACATCGTAATTATGAAGGCCGCACTTAAATTTAAAAATCTGAAAAAGAGGAACGGAAAAAGGCATTTTGACTTTAAGAAGCTAAAAGATAAAGATATCAACGAAAGATTTGAAAAAATGTCAAATGAATTGCTGAAACATACTGGAAAAGTTTCTGATACTAAGGAAGTAGAAACAGAATGGAATAACATTAAATCCAGCTTAGCCATGGCGGCCAGAGATATTCTAGGGTGTACACAAAAAGAAAATAAGAAACCATGGATAACAAAGTATATCCTGAATTTAATAGAAGAAAGACGAAAGTACAAAAATAGATCAGACGAAACACGAAAACAGAGATACAAAGCCATAAAATGGGAAATTATTCGCAAATGCAGGAAAACTAAAGAACAATGTATTGATGAAAAGTGCAACGAGGTACAAACTAAGATGGAAATAGGAAAGATAGACAAAGCATACAAATAATTAGAATGAATTTTAGGGATATAAAACCATATAGCAAAAATATAAGGGATGCGGGAGGAAACATCATTATAGAAAATGTAGAGAAAGTAGCTAGATGGCAGGAATATATAGGGAATTTATATTCAGGAGAGAAATTAACAGCATTAGAACAGGAATCAGACATTGAAAATGATGACCTGGGATATCCTATACTTAGAGATGAGTTTGAATTAGCATTAAAGAGTCTGAAAAATGGTAAGGCGCCGGGTACAGATAAGGTGCAAGCAGAAACTAAAAGCCGCTGGACAAGCAGTAACAGAACGTCTCTTCCGACTTGTAAGCTATATGTATGAGACAGGGAGATACGCAAAGATTTCAAACGTAACATCATAGTAACTATACCAAAAAAAAAGGTGCCGATGATATGAAAATTTTCTAGCAATAAGCTTAACAGCACACGCTTCAAAATTTTTAACTAAAATTGTACAAAGACGAATGGAAAAACGAGCTGAAGAAATACTGGGAGAAGATCAATTTGAGTTTAGGCGAAACAGGGGAACACGGGAGGCTATTTTAGCTCTGAGGGTGATAATGGAGAAAACAATAGAGAAGGGGGAAAGCATGTATATAGGGTTTGTAAATCTGGAAAAAGCATTCGACAATGTAAAATGGAAAAAAATGTTCGAAATACTCAAAAAGATTGGAATGAGTTTTAGGGATAAACGGATAGTACATTACTTATACAAAGAGCAAACAGCGGTAATAGAATTAGAGCAAGAAAGTAGAGAAGTAAATATTAGGAAAGAGGTGAGACAGGAATGTGCCTTATCCCCATTAATTTTTAACTTGTACATAGAAGAGGCAATGAATATTGTCAAATGCAGGAAGACATTTGGAATTAAGTGCAGGGACAAAAGATTAATATGCTTAGATTTGCAGATGATATAGCGGTATTTGCATCTAGCACAGAAGAGTTAGAAGCTGCTCTTAATGAAATGAAACAGTTCTAACAGAGAGATATGGTGTGAAAATTAACAAAAATAAAACTAAAGTTCTAGTATGCAAAAGAAGGAAAAACAAGAATAAAAATAGGTAACGAGAACCTACAAGAGGTTAAAGATTTCTGTTACCTAAGAAGTCGAATAACGCAAGATGGGAAAAGCACAAAAGATATAAAACAAAGAGTAGCACAAGGTCATGCCACATTTAACAAGAAAAAGCAACTACTGTGTTCAAAGACCACAACGTATAGAACACAACAAGGAAAAGATTGCTTAAAACATATGTGTGGAGCACAGCATTGTATGGCTGTGATGCCTGGACAGTAGGAGAAGCAGACAAGAAAAAGGTAGAAGCCTTTGAAATGTTGTGCTACAGACGTATGATGAAGATACCATGGACAGACAAAGTTAAGAACAAAGCGGTACTAGAAATGGTAGGGGAAGAAAGAGCTATGTGGAAAACGGTAAAAAAATAGGAGAGATAGGATGATAGGCCACATACTAAGACATGAGGGAATAGTGCGCAATATATTAGAAGCACAGATAGGAAAAAAGAGAAGTAGAGGTAGACCTAGGTTAGACTACTGCACACAGATAGTGAAAGATGTAGGCTGTAGGAGTTTCAGGGAGATGTGTAGACTAGCCCAGAATAGAAATCAATGGAGGTACGCATCTAACCAGTCCCAAGATGGATAAATTAATGACAAAAATAATAACTGTACTTAAACATGGTGATTATTATAAACAACTACAGATATTGGTTTTGCAATACTCTCAACTAATGTTAATTGTGCGAAAGGATTTACTAGAAAGCTATTAATACGGCAAATGTAAAAGTGTTGGGGATCCTTGGCAGCCACAGGCTGCTTAACCCACTTCACATACCACTGAATCTCGGTGAAATAGGGCATATAATTAGAAAACAATAGAAGGGAATCGAGCTGTATATAGGCTGTTGTGAGAATTACAGGGAACGGTGTAGACTAGCTCAGAACATAAATAAGCTGAGGTACAAGTCCATCCAGTTTCAAGACGTAAAACCCAATGACGAAAAAATAAGTGCTCTTTAATCTGAAGATTATTATAAACAACTATAGGTGTTGGTTGTGAAATATTTTCAACTAAAGTTGATTGTGCAAAAGGATAAATTGGAAAACTATTAATTTGACAAAGGTTCAGGTGCCGAGGGAACTTGGCAGCCAAAGGCTGCCTACGCCCTTTCACATACCACTGAATATCGAGAACATAGGGTAAATAACTGTAAAACAAAAGAAGTTGACCCAACTGCATCAAACAAGAAAGAACAGCAGCTATGTTCAAAACAACGAACATAGATACAAGAAGAAAACTGTTCAAAGTATAGTGTGGAGCACAGCACAGTACATCTATGAAATAGGGGCAGTAGGAAAAGCAGACAGAAGGAAATGGAAGCCTTCTGGAATGTTGTGCTTCAGATGTATGAGGATGGTAGCATGGACAGACAAAGTTAATAACAAATAGGTTGTAGCAATAGTAGAGGAATAAAGATATCTGTAGAGAATGAAAAAAATAGGAGAAATAGAAGGACAGGATACGTTCTAAGGCATTTCTGGGGAATAGTACGGGATATACTACAAGCAGAGATAGGAAAAGAGAGGTAGAGGTAGACCGAGATCAGACTTTCGCACACAGATAGTGATAGATGCAGACTGTGCAAATTTCAGGGAAATGTGTAGGTTGGTTCAGACTAGGAAACAATGAGGGTACGCGTCCAACCAGTTCTAGGACTGAAGACGTAATGATGATGATGATGAACGGTTGTATTATCCGCGGATGTCGCATGGTTATTCCCAAGGTAGCTACCGCAGAAATTCTTGAAGTACCGCATGCGTGTCATCCCGGCATCGTCAAGATGAAAGCAATAGCAAGAAGTTACGTTTGGTGGCCAGGAATTGATGCTGAAATAGAAAATATTGTTAAAGGTGGTAGAGAGTGTCAAACAAATGCACACTCACCTCCAGCTTGCCTGTATTTCCTTTGGAACTTATAAATAGACCATGGTCAAGATTACATTTAGATTTTGTGAGGCCTTTTATGAGAAAGGTTTTTCTAATAATGGGCATAAAATTAGAAAACAATAGAAGGGGAGCGAGCTGTATACACATGCTGTGTGAGAATTTCAGGGAACTATGTAGGCTAGCTTAGAATATAAATAAGTGCAGGTACGTGTCCAACGTTTTGAGACGGAAAACCTAATGACGAAAAAATAAGCGCAGATAAATCTGATGATTAGTATAAACAACTAGTTGTTGGTTGCGAAATATCTGCAACTAATGTTGACTGTGCAAAAAGATATATTGGAAAATATATTAAATCGGTAAATGGTTAAGTGTTGGGGGAACTTGGCAGCCACAGGCTGCTTACCTCCCTTCACAACAAATAGAAGGTGACCGAACTGCATCTAACAAGAAAGAACAGCACCTATGATGAAAGACAACAAACATAGAACAAGAAGAAAATTGTTGAAAGCATATGTGTGGAGCATAGCACAGTATACCTATGAAATACGGGCAGTCTGAAACGCAGACAGAAAAACGGTAGCAGCCTTTTGAAATACTGTGCTTCAGATGTATGAGGATGATAGCATGGACAGACAAGGATAATAACAAATAGAGTATAGAAATAGTAGGGGAACACGGATATCTGGGGAAAAAGATGAGAGAAATAGAAGGGCAGAATACGTTCTAAGGCATTTTTGGGGAATAGTATGGGATATATTACAAGCAGAGATAGGAAAAAAGAGGTAGATATAGACCTAGATCAGATAGTGATAGATGCGGACTGTGCAAAATTAAGGGATATCTGTAGGTTAGTTCAGAATAGGAAACAATAATGGTTCCAGGACTGAAGACCTAATGATGATGACTTTACAGTTACGCATTTTATTAGTATGAACTTGGTGTGAATCCAGTACTGGAATGAATTACGTTATTCAAAAACTGTTCAACTATCTTTAAACAATGCAATTCGGCAAAAGTACGTTTGTGCAACTTCAACGTAATACCAGCCACCTTTCATTTTTCGAAAACTACGCAGATATGTTTAAGATAGATGAGCACTTGGATTTGGAGATATCACCAGCAAGTCGTCTACATATGGAATTACATAGTCCTCCGTTTCATCTCCCAAAACCATTTTCAGTGCCCGTATAAAACACTACCGACGTTGCCAACCCAAATGGCACCACTGTAAACACATATGTTGTTCCCAAAAACATAAAACCTGTATATTTTTGGTGCGCTTCATATAAGGAAATTTGTCAATACGACATGAATAAATCTAGAGTGCTAAGGACAGCACCTGGAGTAATAAGATACAATAATTCCACAGCATTTGGGGGTATTACATGATCTCTCTCCATTTGGCGATTCAAATGACAGGCATCAACACACACACACACACACACACACACACACGTATATACTCAGTTTGTTGTTCCTTTATAACCCTCATTCTTCATTTCGTCAATTTTCGTTTAACTTCGTCAGGATAGATACATGGTATTGGGTAGGGCTTAATAAAAAAATGACGTTTCATCTTTCATTCTAATTTCCTGATAAAAACCCTTCAATCTTCCTGTTTTGTCAGAAAATATGCTAGAAAATTGCGTTATCGGCTCCGATAGTTTTCCTTTAACTGTACCTCCGGCATATTCGCTTTGTTCATCACCTCTACTATCCTTTCCTAAATACTGTTTTTATATTCTATTACCCCCATCTCAATTTCTTCTTCTTTGGCCCTAACTTTGGCAACCATTAAACCTGCCGTTTGCATTTCCTCACTATTAAATTTGAAATTAGCTAGCGAACCGTTGAAAATTCCACTCATAGTAAATGCTTCAAAGCATATTTTAATTTTAAAATTACTCAACCAGTTGCACCACAAAATAACACTACGAACTATTGTTGGTATAGTGAATTCAATCGTGGTCATAGTTCACAAGCAGATGAATTTAAAGGTCGTCCAAAATCAGCTGTTGTGCCAGAAAACATCGATGCTGTGTGCGAATTGATAATGCAAGATCGTCATGTGACTTATCGTGAGATTCAGGCATCCCAAAACATTAGTATGACAAGGATACATACAATATTACATGAACATTTAGCTATGAAAAAGCTATGTGCGCGTTGGATCCCACATAATTTAACAATCACTCAAAAATAGACTCATTTCGATTGGTGCAAAGAAATGCTCAAAAATACGATTACGGTGCATCAAACACAGTATATAATATCTACACAGGTGATGAATCTTTGATTTATTCGTATGAACCCGAAAGTAAACAGCAGTCGACTTTATGGGTTTTCCATGATTTACAAAATCCAACAAAAGTTGTCCGTGATCGAAGCACTTTGAAGAAAATGGCTGCCTGTTTTTTCAGAATAAATGGACATGTCACAACCGTTGCTTTAGAGGATCGTAGAACAGTTAATTCTGCTTGGTATAATACCATTTGTTTGCCACAAGTTTTTAGAGAAATAAAAAAAAACCAGACGATGCCGAATCATTTTCCATCATGACGAGAGCTCTTACACATCGGCTCAAACAAGTAACTGTTTCAGCACTCAAAACATCGAATTAATGGGTCATCCGCCGTACAGTCTTGATTTGGCATCTAATTATTTCTTTTTGTTCCCACACGGGAAGAACAAACTGTGTGGACAACGATTTTCGACATGAGAAGAGGCGGTTGATGCGTTCAAACCCATGTTTTGGAGATACCTCAATCGTAATGGAAAAAATGCTACGAAAATTGGTTCCAATGTATGCAAAAGTGTATCAATCATTGTGGAGAATATTTTGAAAAACAGTAAAGAAGTTTTCACACTTTAAGTTTTGTTTTGTTACTTATTCCCGATACAAATAGAGCATCCCTCGTAGAATATGAAAATTTAAAAGAAATTGAATTTATTTGCGTGTAATGACCATGGAAAAAATTTATAATTAGGAATGAGAGGTCTATCTTTTAAAATCAGAAAACTATATACGGTAAGACAAGGTTTGGAGCACTTGTAAATTAAGGAGTTAATGACCATTTAGATGTATGATAGGACCCGTTAAAGGTTAAAAACTAAATTTATGTAAAAATAAACAATATGAAAGCTCGATAATTAGATAATATTTGGGTACGGAAGATAAAGCCAAAAAAAAATTGATCGAAATAAGAATCGAAAAGTAGAAATATGTTTAGATGAAGCTATGCACTCAAACGTAAGTAGATGCTACTCGTTAGGATCAAACAAAAATGGTTTTAGGTCTTTAATATGCCAACGACTTTGAGGTTTGTTGTTTAAATCCCATAGTTCATATTTCAACAGAGAAATTACACAAGAGATTGTAATAAAATGAATTTATGAACTAGTTTAGCGGAAAACTTTTCAGTGGCATCAGACAGAACATGATTTTGCTTCCATACGTGTTCATCCAAGGCAAATGAAATGTCTCTTTTACGGAGGTTGTAATAATTTTTGCGTTTTTAATAAACTTTGATTATATTTTTTCTAACATCGGCAAAAATATAAGGTAACAGTTGTTAATCTTAGTCCGAACGTATCTTTTCATCAAATTCAATTACATTGGTATTAGCAGGAACAGCACCATAATAACTACCATCAATTGGAGCATAACGGTCAAAAACTAAAAATGTGCGTTAGGTAGGATCATCATGAAACATTTTCAAAACTTCAGGTCGATTAGGGGCAGGGACTACTAATTTCCATTCAGGTATATTTGCAACTTTAGATGAAGAAGAGGTTTATAACACTAAAAGAATGTTCGATAACTTTTTGCACCATATTAGAATAGCAGATATCGGGAGTTAAATTAGGAAGATTTAAGGCATCTACATCACGAGAGAGAGAGAGGGAGAGCGTCAGGTATAATATTTAATTTTCCAGGTCAGTGGCGAACCGTGAAACTAAATTGAGAGATACATACACTCCATCTGGCCAAACGTCCAGCAGATTGTTTCTAATTGTTTAACCAGGTAAGCACAGTACAATCGGTAATGATTATGGACTGGGTTCCTTCGACATCCTACATTTTTCAATCCCAAAGATTACTCCAAGAAGTTCCCGTTCAGTACCGAAATATTTCTGTTCAATAGTAGTTAAAGCTCGACTTGCCTAAGCAATAGGGTGTTCTGCACCACCTTTTTCTTGAAATAAAATGGCACCTAGGCCAGTAGCGAGCATTAGTTTGAATGTAAAATGTTTTCTCGAAATTTGGTGAAATTAGAATGGGAGCAGAGGTAATCAAAAGTTTTATTTGATCAAAAGTTTTTTGTGCATCGGAAGTCCAATCAATAGTCTGTCTTTTCTTTTTATTTTTAATGAAAGCGGTAATAGGACAAGAGATAGTAGATAGTAAGAGAATACGATAATAAGACATCATTCCAATTAACCATTTCATTTCAGAGACATTTTTGGACATTTTAAAATTGGTGATGCCATTTACTTTATTGGGGTCAGTTTGCAAGCCATTTTCATTGACAATAAACCCTAGAAAGTAAAGAGAGGAACAACAAAAGTTACATCTTTACCAGTTAACTTTAAAACCAGAAAAACTTAAACAATCGGCTACTTCATTTAAAGTCACAATATGTTCTTCAAAAGTATTAGAAATAACTAAAATATCGTCGAGATAAACAAAGGTACGTTGTTGATGCAAAATTTGACTCAGTGTTCTATCCATAGTACGTTGAAATGTTGGGGGGGCTTTAGATAAACCAAAAGGCAAAAAGTTAAGTTTATATAAACCTTTTCCAGGTTCACAAAATGCAGTTTTTTGACGAAAAGATTGTTCCACAGGTATTTATAAAAAGCTTGTTTAAAATCTATGACATTACACAAATGGCTTAAAAGAGTCGGTATGTGGTAATGAGTCGCTATCGGGAATCGTAACAGAGTTTAACTTTCGACCATCGAAACAGACACGGTGATCTCCGTTCTTTTTTCTAATTAGTAAAATTGTTTAAACGGTGTGGTATGAGCAGTTAAAATTTCACGAGGTACAGTTGTAACACAACCTAGCTCGGAAGTAGATAGTTCACGAAATTTATTCATGGTTTTTCTTACGAGATATTTTGTTGTTCGGTAAGAGAAATTTTATTTGCAATTCGCAAGGAAGAACAATCGTTTTTCTTAGGGCTGGTCTGCCAAGTAAAATCTAAGAAGTTAAACGATAAGTTAAGAAAATGACAAAAATCAACTCCTAAAAGAAAAGAATATGCTAGAGTTGGTATGATTAAAAAGTAACTTCACATTCAAGAGATTTTATACAGATTTTTAATTTAATACATCCAATTACCTGTACTTGAACAGAATCAGCAATAACCATTAGAGGTATTTTGAGATATTATTTTAAAATCAGTGTTTTGTTTTCTTAATTGTTGTAAGCCGCTAGAATTAATTAAAGAGGAGTTAGAACCAGTGTCCAACAATGCATCGGCAAAGATATAACCAAAAGAGATAGGTAAATGTAGACGATTATCAAAAAGTTTAGTTTTAAGTTTTGTAGATGCAGAATTAGGATGATGCAAAGTATAAACCGTTTTCAAGCAGTTTGACCCCATTCAAGTGGGGTTGTACGACACATTTTAGTTAAGGAAATAGAAGTTGTGTTAAAGATACGTTAGTAGAAACATAATCGGTATTTTTTCGTAGTGAAGACAAAGATACAGTAGATTTTGAGTTCAGTTTGTTCAGTGACTATAAGTTCGTCGTGTATGATGTGTGTGTGATTTAGCAACGAAGGAACACGTATACCCTGGGCAAAAGCGTCGCTTCGGTAGTTTTCCGAAACATTACCACGTAGACATATATTTTCATATACGTTGGGGTTTCCATAACCGTAACACAAAACATTACGGCGTTCAGTACAATTAGTATAAGTGTGATTGATCACCTTTCTGACAATTGCAACAAGAAAGAGAATTAGTTTCTTCGGTATTTTTTGATTGAGGATGAAAAATTATTTGAATTGCAAGAATCGTTGCGCTAAGATACCTATTGCTGGAAAGGTTTTGGTTGGGATTTTACGGGGGGGGGTGTTTTTCTAAACGAATTTTACTTCTTGCAAAGAACGGCAAAGATCTTTAAGTTGGGTCATGGAATCAATTTTTTAAAGAGCTAAATGCTCAGAACAACAGAATAATAGGCATTAGACTGTCAATTAATTCGGTTAGAATTTTGGTTTCATTGGGCTTTTTATCCAATCAATTAAATAATGTTTGTACTTTGATAATATAAGATAAAACATTTTCGTCAGAGGCTTGAAAACGAGCACGAATTTGAGATAAGATCTCATAATCGTTATCAAGTCGCAAAGTCTTTCTCCAATAGCTCTACTAGCCCAGGCCAACTATGAATTTAATGTTTAATATTATGGTACCATGCAAAGGCACTATCGGAAAATAATTCAACAGCACTATTAAATAACTGATCATCGGCACAGTGTCTGGAAATTTTAAGTCGTCAATTCGTTCAAGGAAGGATGCTAGAGATTTTTGAGCTGTAGCATTAAAAGTGAGATTCAATTTATAAACGGGTCGGATTTAGGAACGTCTAAATTTTCTACAGATTGTAGCATACTAAATTCCTCAAAAGGTAAATAGTATGTTTACTCTACCATATAGGCGGCAGAGCCTCGATAGATTACGAGGGGTTCCTGTTTGACGGTTAAGCCCAGGGTAAAAAGGATGTTAAATGACTTTGAGAGAAAAAGGTCCCTCTAAATAGATCTTCCAGCCAGCTAAGCTTCTTCAACTTAGGGCAGAGCTATGAGCTAGGGTCGTAGGATGGTATACGAAAAAAAAAGAAATGTTATTGGACGCCACCGTATCTTAATGAGTGTTATGATAAGAAACTATCCAAAGATCAGATACGGAAATCTTTGAAAGAAAAAAACTTAAGAGGAGCAACGTATAAAAAAAATACTTTTGACTCTGCTATCTGGAATGGGAACGACGATCTCGTACTATCTGTAAATTTAACCACACCTAAAACATTTTCAAACTAGAGCTTCGTTAGAGCCTAGTCACCTTATTACCAAAAAATTATAAATAGATCCACTAGTCTAAATTATACTTCAAAAACTTTTAAATTTAACACCAATAATATCTTGTTTCAATACCAAAATTTCATATTTGTAAAATGTTTGCTTCTATAGGACAATTACTGCTGACTTCAAAGAAAGAAAGTTTTACGACAACTTATTATTTTTTCTATTAATTTAAAATATATATATATATATATATATATATATATATATACATTGTTTACATAAAGCTATCTGTACGGAGACTTTCAAAACAGTTTCTTTATTATGCTTTAACATTAATTTCTGAATATTCGAGGGGTTATTTTTTTGATTGCATACTTTACATTGATTCTCTATAAGAAATATATGATTTTCATTTTTTATGTTACAGTTTAATCATGATACTTGAATAGGATCCTGTTCAGTTTACAAGAAACAAATTAAATGCTCAAAAATTTTTTGTAGATTATAGAACTATATTTTTAATAGATATCTTTAATGGAATCAAAGGTCAAAAAAAATACTTATTGTCGGCATTAAGCTGTACTTCAAGTGTACTGTCAAAATGTGTTATACACTATAATTTGGCAAACAATTCTTATCGTATCACATGTTTAGTTATGCAAACATTTTAATATAACTTTGTAACTTCAAAATTATCTTATAGAAATACCTTGAAAATAATCAGGTCATTTATGCATTATTCAAATACTAAATTTTGAACTAAATTTTACGTGTATCAATTTAAATGATCATCGAACTTTAAATAAACATATATAGCTTCTTCAAAAATTATTTGTACATCTTAACTGAATGTTCCTTGAAAAGAATATAGGTATAAAATGGAGGACGACTCACCACTGGATATCTGCTTGGCGGCTGAATTTTTTAAGCATCTACGTACTTACAATTGTGGTTGCGCGCAGCTGACACAGGTGTCCGGACTTGACCTCCATACTAACCAATCATGTGGGGATTTCCACTCTTTTGCCTAGCAACAATTGAAACTGCATCTAAAGCTCAACCAATTTCCATACGGTTAACAGTTGTTTAATATGATTCATAATTCTTTTTACTTTAATACTTGAAGTTTAAAACTTGCAACTTGCATAACACGTGCGTAATACTTCTTACTTTAAAAAACTTGCGTGATACTTAATACTTGCTTCATATTTAATACTTGGTAGTTTAAAAAACTTGGTACTTTAAAAAACTTGGTACTTTAAAAAACTTGCTACTTTAAAAAAACTTGGTACTTTAGAAAACTTGCGCGTAGAAATGTATTTACAACTATCCTAGGTCGATGCTACAACTCAAAATGAACCCATGGTATACGTTGACACCACCTTACTTTCCTCTGGGACGGCATGTTTTAACACAAAAACTTGCAGGCCCTCGATAACACTTGTATTCGGATTACATGCTGATATCAAAATGGAGCTTGACCACGAGGCGATGTTAACTATTCAAGCATGCGCCGGGAAAGGGAATTTTGTATTAAGATACAAGCAAATAGAAGAGTACAAGTTTACTTTAACTATTCAAATGTAGATGGGGCACTATGTATGAATTCATAATATATGGTTTCAATAGAAATTTAATATTTATTGAATAAGTGTATTGAACAAAAGCGTATATTTAAATAGCAGAAAATCGTAATTGTTACAAGGTAACGATAGATTATTTTAATTTGAGGTAACTACTGGGGATAATATGTAGCTTTCCTATCTCAAATCCTTCAACAAGGAATCATTCGGACGTAAGTTGAATCTTAATTTTTTTCAGTTTCATCAGGACTTGAGGCAGAAAATAAATTGAGACTTTTACATGGATTGAATGAAGACGGGTTCGTGCAAACTCCACTTTCGTGGGCATAGGATCGGTGGAATAAACAATAGATTTTATATCATCCATAAAATCAGTTATTTCTTCTAAATTCTTGACAGTATCCAAAATATTCACGTTAGAGTTGAATGGAATACTATGTTTCTGCGACAAAACAGAAGACGGCGTTAATTTTGCATGGAGCTGGTATTATATTACGAGCAATTAATTTGCATGGAAGCTCATTACATTACAAATAATTCATTTTTGAATTTAAAAATAGACAAGATAACCTCAATTTTAAATTTCTATGCCAAGTAAGTAAATAATAAAAATAGTTCGTTATGTTTATTTAACGATATAAACAGAATTAAATGTATTATTTTAAGTTTTTAAACTACACTTTTTTAATATGGATAATGAACGCAAAACGACACCATACATAGAAAATCAAAATACATACTAGAAAATATAATGTTAGATCGTTACCAAATTACACAATAAAAATTGAAAATAAAATGAGAAATTATGCATGCATTAGCAGGATATTAAACTGTTAATGAAATCTCACAATTTGTTAAAAAGAAAGGTGATTTTTATTTAAGGTTATGTATACATTTACATTGATGGATGTAAATAAGTAATGAAATTCAATTAAAAAACATTTTGCAAATTAAAAAGATTATGCTAATACGCGAATTTAAAGTTTCACTATTTTTAAAATACGAGTAATAAACACAAAAATTTCGAATTCAAATCAAAAGTTTATTTGCTTAGCCAAAATAATAGTTTTAGCATACAATAAACCATATATTTAATTTTTACTTAATAGCAAAAAAAAAGTTTGTTAGGTTCGTTCTTATTAGAAGTTTTTCAAGGAAGGTGATAGAATATTAGAGTATATAGGTAACTATCCTAAATAATAATTATTGCTTATCTTAGATATTATAAATTAATCCGAAATAGTAAGGATTTTCTGGTAACTTAATGTAACCAAAACTCCTTCATATAACGAAAAAGATTCACTGCAACACAAGTTATTTACGAATATTTAGAAATAACTCACTTGACACAATCAAAACCATTTAAGATTAACTAGAATTATACGTACTTCATGTTTTTATTACCCAAAATACTGTTAGGTTCAAACAAAGAAATGACGTATCGACCATATTTAATATTATATTTACAGCGTAGCCAATCATGGAATCTTAAGTTACCGATAATATTAGCAGGGATAGAATTTTAAAATTAATAATTAAACATTTTACACGCATTTTTAGAATGTTTTTAAGTTTAAATATACAAATTTTTTGTTTCCTGTTGGATATTACATATAAAGAAACATGATATTAAATAGATAATATATGCTAAGGAAGTCAATTTAATCGTGAAAAAGCCAACTGCTTTTTTTATAAACACTCAACTTCATAGAGGAGGACCCCATATTGTTGGACGCCAGTGAAACGTTAATTTCGACTGTATAATATTTTACAATAAATAAAATCAAATATTCTCAAATTTATATGGAGTTAAATTCCCATAGGCATCAAATTCGCCTCAAATTATAAAAGCTACACTTATCCCATAGTTGTCCCGATCCCGGTGTGTCTGTAATTTTGTGGGGGTGGCATCTAGATGTCCCCTTTGTTGTTTGGCGGCATATTTCTCTCTCGACGAAGCGCCGGAATGTTGTATAATAATAAAAGGAAAAGGGAAATGGACCACTTCGCGAACTGTCCAAGCTCTACAAATACGTCTACACTCGAGGCAGGCCGGTAGTAAAGTTCCTTTGTTTCCACACCTTAGCTCCCACAAACCATCGTCTCCCCTCTAAGCTAAGTTAATCTCTGATGCACATTAGTGGGCACATCTGCCTTGTTTAGCATGAAAAATGCAATTCCCGCAGTTTCCCAAACCACAACTCATAGACCAATGTTCGGACTTATGTAAGAACCAAAACTTTGTGGTTTTCACGCAACGCTTATATTAAATATAATAGTGCTGGAGAATTCCTTGAGCGAGGTTTAAAAATCCCCAGAACCTAAATAATACAATAAAAGGTTGAAAGCCTTTTAAAAAAAGGCACAAGAGTTTCTAACAGTAACCTGACCTGGAATACCCGATCGCATAGTTGTTTAAACGTTGCGAAAATGCATTTTTATTTCATCAGAGATGTGTTCAATACAATCATGTTTTGCAATAACCAAATTTGTAGTTGTGTCGATAACTTTTATATATGTGGTTATTACAAACATTGATTCATAATAGCATCTCATTATCAATTATGTACAATCAATATTGCTAGTGCACAGCAATATACGTACAGTCCGTGTAGTTATTTTTCTCCATTAAACAATCTTTGGGTAACGTGATGTAGATGTGTTTACAGCAGGCGTCCCAGCCTGTGAAATAGATCAGAGTGTGTTATCCCTACTATTAAATGTGCTCCACCATAAGAAGGTTATTAAAGGTTTCGTAGTTTTTAAAATAGCATTTGGTTAAGTGAATCTTTTATTATATTTAATTAAAATATAGAATATCGCTTTATCATATTAACATTCTTGAAATAAATTAATAAAAATTTCTGTATATAATAAGTCCAATATTAGTACAAATATAAATCTTATACTAGAACCTAGCTTAGGTTTATTTTCTTTAGAATGATCGCTTTAATTGTAAATGTACAATATATAAAAAATCTTAAATAGATCAATATATGCCTCAAAAATATTAATAAAGCATATCAAATTTGTAAAAAAATAAAAATCACAATAGCTAATTAATTTTAACAATATCAAGGACAGTTTGTCCAACAATGTGACCATCAAAATTGAGTATATAGTATACACAACAAAAACACACATACCACCACCCTTAACTTTTAAATGTAGAAAAAGAGGAATGAATACTTTCATAACTTATCCTCACAGTTTAACCTTAAAACAGGTATAAGATATCGCAAAGTATATTTAGATAGCTCCAATGTTACAAAAACGACCCGAGTAAAATAGTATCTGGTTTTGTAGTGGATTATCGCTTTTGGTTATTAGTAGTAGAGAATACGGTGATTTGAGAAACGTGTGCTGCAGCAAAGCGTTAGC
This sequence comes from Platerodrilus igneus, assembly GCA_036346225.1. Lineage (NCBI taxonomy): Eukaryota > Metazoa > Arthropoda > Insecta > Coleoptera > Lycidae > Platerodrilus > Platerodrilus igneus. Next base: position 3,019,160 of record JARFIW010000828.1, read on the forward strand.
TGCAGTAGACTTTCTATCTGTACTTAACGATTACTTCTGACAATCTGAACACGATACGTATTCCTTAATAATGATTACTAGTAACAGACATTGAATATAATGTATAACACATAAAAATAAAATTATTTGTTATTGTAGTTATGTACCGCAACACAGTTACACTAAAAAACAGTGCAACATGTACAAAGTATAATTTCCACATTCGTTCAAAACATCAATGTCTAAATGTCTCAACATGACAGAGCTCCTCCTCATTACACATGTGGTGTCCACCTGTTTTTAAACGAACAGTGCCCTAGAGGTGGATTGGTAGAGAAGGACCAATCCTATTGCCAATAAGATTACCCGACTTGAATCCCACAGATTACTTAGTGTGAGGGTTTTTAAAAGAACACGTATACAGCACATTGGTAATCAGTTTAGAAGATTTGATGCCTTAGCTTGCAAATGGATGTGAACTTCTAAGAGAGAAGCTATCTATGAGCGTGACCATTAGATAATTAGATAATTTGATAAATTAAAAATCAAATACAATAGTATTTTGCATTGCTGGAAACCTTATGAAAAGAGGTTGTTTTTCTGACATTTTCTCATTTGTAGATAGAATAATTTCATTGTAATATTATTTAAAATTTTGTTAAGAAAATTTGTTTTATAATTTTTTTCCTTTAACTCCTTTATAATAAACGTTTCTTTTAAAATTGAAAAAAAAAGATGGTTGTTTTTTATTTGGAAATTTAATATAGTTCATGAGAAAGTGGTACGTTTATCTTGTTATTTGTAGTATTTATGCAAAAAAATTTTTGAACTAAAATTGAAAAGGTTGTTTTTAGGGTATGTATAAAGGCAACGAGGCTACCACCACATGCTCTAATTGAAAAATTTCTTATTGAGCGACCTCTGGTATAATGTTTATACTGTATGGCAAGTCTATCGTAAAAGTTTATGGTATGGTTTTAGGTGTAAAGTTTATAAACCCACAAATTGATGTGTTTTATTATTAGTGGTGCCACGATACACACTCCAAATAATGGTTATTTGTTATTCTATAGTAAACAGTTATGTTTGAGTTTTAATACAAACAATGGGTTTTCTGCTCTACAGGTAGTGAGCTTGTAAAATTCTACTTTATAAACTAGTAGCACACGATTGGCAGTTGGTTTCTTTTTGGTGTCAGTTTTGAAAATACCCAAAACCATAATAATAAATTTAAAAGGATCAAATGACAGTAATTATTTGTTGGTACACAATAAAATTCGTTATTTAATGTTTATTCAGTTCCAACTTTATCTTGCTTTTGTTTTCTCTAAGTTTTAATTTCGCAGGAAACATCAAAGATTTTACTTTTGAAAGGAGCATTTTACAAGCTCGCTACCTGTAAAGTAGAACACCAATTGTTTGTATCGTAACCCAATTTACTAATGAGTAACAAATAAACATTTGACATTGGCACTGCTAATAATAAAACACATCAATTTGTTGGTTAGTAAACTTTATACCGCAAACCATACCATAAATTTTTAAGGTAGACTTGTCATATAGGTCACGCACCAAGGAATTTCAATAATAACATGTGGTGGGTAGGTAGTCTCATTTTTATAAGTACCCTGAAAGCATCAGGTTCAATATTAGGTTTTAAAAATTTTTTTTTGCATAAACACCAATCTATGACGCATTCTTAAGCACCAGTTAAAGTATTTCTATGAAGTTGTGAATCACCCTGTATATATATATATATATATATATATTGATGTGATAAAGAGGTCACAAGAGATCACTGAAAACCAAATTCCATATATAAAGCTCACCCAAATAGCAAGAAACCAGAAAAATTGAAATTTCAGAATCTTCATTATTCTACCCTGTATAAAAATAAGGGTATTTCATGTACAAGGACATTAAAATGCAAAGCAAAATACACTTCCCGCGTATGTAAATAATCATTTTAAGAGATAAATACAAAGCCAGTTAATATATCCATGTGAAAACAATATCAATTTGTTGCATTCATAAAGAATTTATAAACGAAGCCCTCATCAAAAGTATTAGAAATAACTTCGAATTAAGCCATTCATTTCATTTATCATAAAAACACACTTTCCGTGTATGGTACAATCGTTAAGATACAAATACAAAAAGTCATTTAATCCGCGTAAGAACAATATCAATTTTGCCTTTATTAATTAAAATACTAAATGAATTTTCCATGCATAAAACATTTGTTTTATTTACTGCAAAAACCAATTTTTTTATTACAATTAGATGCAAATCTTTTAGCATTTGCAAAACCGTTACGAAAGCATTTGTAGCCTTAATTAATTATGTAATTATAGTAAAATCTGTACTCTATTAGTATACAAATCAACCATAAAAAATGTACGCGTGGTACAATTATTTCTCCGTGTGTCTACAATATCAAAAATAAAATATTCATTTCAAAATAACACTTTGAGAGTTTTAAATGGAGCTAAACTCTAGAACCTTCGTGATACGTCATTTTTTTACTAAGAAATACTTAAATAGCTGATTAATAAATAAACTCGTATTCAAGAAACTCGCGCGGTTATTAAAAATGCAATAAAATTGAAGAATTATTTTATGGGTTTCCGCGTCTCCATAAGAGAACGAAACGCAACCAGTAACTTCGTTTATTGGAAAAGAATAAAGGCACGTTTTACTGTTACAGGTTATTTTTGGCTTTAAGAAAATCATTTCAAACAATACAATTATTTGCATTAGTAATTTAATGCAAAGTCCTTGATGTTATCACTGGTTGATAAGTCGAAGAATACAATCAATTTCGTGCCTTATTTGTTGGTAATCGTGAATGAAATTGGAGGTCATTCCTTAAAAATGTTGCCTAGTGTATTTTTGTTTTGAGTGGTGTATTCCGTATAATCGTGATTGCTATATTGGATTTGAGCGATCTGACTAGAGCGTGTTAATTATTAATTGGTCATTTTTGAATGTTCTAATTCGTGTTTCGGTAACCAGCCAACCTGGTGCGATCGTGGATGGTCGGTGGGACATTTGAAAGTTCGCTGTTGGACAAGAAGGTCGTGGTAGAAACGTGGTTTCAGGTATTTTTGAAAGCTGTGTTTGAGCTTTTCCAATTTGGGATTTTTATACTTGCAACTTTTACACGAGTTTCCGTTTGGTGTATGAAGACATCATCTGGCTTGTGGTTTAGCCGTTGGAAACTTGGACCACCCGTTTATTGGGGATTTTACGAATCTACTTTGACCGCCATTTTTGGCAGCGACTAGAGGCCGTTATAAGAAACCTTTTCTGCAGAATTATTATAACGCTCACACTTCTCTGATCATTGCTTCAATCCAGAAAAGGTAAATAAATCAGAATAATTAATTAATTTATTAATCACAAAATTTTCAAATACAGTGTTTACCTTCCTAATAATTAATTTGTGTAAGTTGCATTACAGAACTATGGCTGTTGACTTTTTTATATATGTTTTTTATTAACAACAAAAAAGATTTTAATAATAACACAAAAGGGTGTTGCACCCAAACTTAGTCAGTTGTTTTAGCAAATTGTTTTCGTAGGTTTCGACCTTCGGGAAAAGATTTCAAGTTCAGGTCGCAATTAAAAGTAACCTTGCAATTGGAGTCTGTGCGTCCGTATCCACCGAAGTATATTCAGGTCGCCAAGCTGAGCAGATCCTTTAGGCAAAGTAAGGTATATTAGGTAATTATAAATAGTCTTGGATCATCTTGATAAGATTGTTTTACTGTGCTGCATTTTACAATATGTATAAATGCATATATTGAATGTAAATTCTGTAGGTACTTATAAGAAGCACGTTCATGCGTACACCAGCTGGTTATTAGTAGATAAGGTAAGAATCTAACAAATTTGTTTTCTCCTAATGTTATACTGATTAAATATATTCGTTAAACCTGTAAGTGTTCTAAAACTTTTCTTGCGTCAACCCACTAACTTACCCCCCTTTTGTGTGGCCTCATATGAGCTAGTCGAGGGCACAATTTGGCACAATTTATAATGGTAACTACCAAGATTATCACCTCCCAGTTATTATTACATTGAAGGCAACTTATAAATCAAAAATAGCCGTAACATTACTACATACATAAATTATAGTTTGATATTAATTAGACTATAACGCGCCATTCTTGTTTACATTACATTACTCAGGTGATTAGTTCTTCCAATTAAAACTGGAATTGTATGGAAAAAAGTGATGTCGTTAAAATTTTTATACACAAGCCGGAACTTTATTAGTGAAATTGTTCATTAATTCGCGATTCGTCATGTAAGATATAAAGCATAATTGTATGCTGTAAATTAGTTTACGACATGAAATTTATTCGTTTGAATAGTTTCAATCGAAGTTATTAAATGTAATTATTTGGTGCAACACGATTATTTTATAAAATACAAATAAAGACGATTTTAACAACTATGAGTGGTTTCATTCCCAAAAAAGATCAAGGAAAATACAAAACAAACCACAACAAACATGCAGGGAGTAAATATAATGAAGATTGAACATTCTTCGATCCAAAACTATTTTAAAGTTAATAAATTAAAAATAGAAGATGCACTTTGAAAATTAATGGATATTTAAGGGAATATGGATAATCTTGTACACTGGGATTTTAGCGTCAATTTAAAAATGGAATCAGGAGAAATATAATATCATTAATTACGATGGAAATTAAAGCGCTATTTTTCGTAAGTGTAAATTTAGATTACTTTGTTAATTGCTAAAAAATATTCGAGTATTTGGTCATTCATAAGCTAGAATAAGTCTTAATCTATAATATTTTTTTGTTTTGTAAGCAGATATTTACCAAAAAGTTTTCAGGTCGAAATTCAAAACATTTTTACCTTTAATAGATTATCTGTTAAGGATAATTGGCCAATCACCCTTACAAGCGTGTTAATAAAAGATAGGTAGATTATCCACAAGAGAAGAAATTTGAGTTCTGTAAATGTTAACCAAAATTAGGCAAGGATTAATTAGTAATAATTTTATGTATGAACTGAAGTTGTAAACTGTTCTATATTTTTTGTATGAAAGGAAATTGTTTTTGATTGTGTAGATGTTGTCTTGAGATTTGCGTGTTTTATTTCAATTTGTAAATTCCATAGTAAAAATTTCCGTTGAGCTAGCCAGCCAAAGGAAAATAAAGAAAGGACAGATAATAATTTCAAATTTTCCATCACTGTATGTAAGTCACAGTATAATTCGAGTTCAAAATAACACAGTTTTTAATGGGCCGATATACTTCGAGTTTAAAGTAATGCACTTTTCTAGTCGATTGACCTACATTGAGTCCAGTCACGTTTTTAGTCTGACCTACATTGAGTCCAAAGCCGTATGTTTTTAGTCGATTCCCTTACATGGACTACAAAGTTGCATTTTTTTACTAGTAATGAGTATAAGCAACTTCGAAAAATATGAATGCAAAATCTAAAAAAACAACAGTTCCTGTAAAACAAATTAAAAAATAACCTTACAAGCTTTCTAAGGACTAAAGACTTTATATTGAAGAAAATTAGACCTGCTAGCACATTAATTACACAAGTTAAGTTGATAAATACTAATGTATTACAATTAATAAGATGAAATAATAACTTAGACTTTTTATACAAAACCCAAATGATCATTTCAAATCGAGCTAGTAATTGAAAGGTGGAAAATATAAGGTCTTGGACAGGACTCGAAACTGTATATATACATATTTATATTGCCTTTATGCTGTTCCAATAAAAATTTAGAACAAAATTCAAAAAACTACAGGAATTCAAATGAAGTTTCAAGTAAACGAGCTTCGTAACATTCAAAAATAATCTTTACTGCTATAAAAACTATTAACAACCCTATCATAATAACAGTGTTGAAATAACTGCCAACAAATACGTAGATTCTAGTTGCGATAACTGATTGTTAACCAGACCGATAATTACATTAGTCTTATTCGACAGCTGTGTTTACCTAGTTTTGACGTTTGACCATGAAATACTACACGATTTAAAAATCAGCAAAAATTATCAAGTATTTTAATTTTCAAGATCTGTTCATCATTAAAGATTGTGTTAATTTAAATTAAAGTGCATTATCTAACGTAAACTTTCCTCACTTGTGATGCTAACGTTCATAGCTTTTGAATATTTAAAATCAAGTTTTTGTTATTACTTATACTGATGCTTTCTATTTGAAACAAAAACTAAATATAGAAACAGCTATTGAAATTCTAATATCTCATGGGAAATTTGAGAATGAATATCTTTTTTCAAGAATTTGTTGCGACATATGATTCTGAAGTATTTCCGTAGACGAAATTTATATACTCTCTAAAATATTTGTTTAAAATTGTCGGGAAAATAGTTAACACATCTTACTAAGACAAAAAAGTTATTTGAAATGCATATAATACGTACATGTATCAAATACACATGCTAAATAAATCCACGGTATCCTATGATTGCAGAATTACCGCCAATAGTAACAGCGCACTTTTAGGTTAGTTGCTGGAAGTTGTAAGTTATATTTTGTTAAAAACCCATTCTTTTATGACTAATTATTGTTCAGATGCACTTTTAATATGGCCATCTCTTTGTTATTCTATTCATAAAATTTTACCGCTTTTTAATGAAGCAAAATTTATGAGAATACTAAATATACTTAAATAGAGCTATACTTGCAAATCCATTTCTTTTAATTCAGTATCTCTAATATCTATTGGTCCCTGCTTCATATTAAGAATTTCACAGAAAACGAACAAAATTACTTCAATAATGTGCAATTTTTAATGAATTACTAGGGTTCCTGCATGAATAAAAGCAGCCGACACAACGTTTGCCATGTATTGTTTGTACTTCTACCATATAATTCCTCTGCACTCTTTTATTAACGCATGTCCTCGTACTAGTCATTACATCTTTTCGTAAAGGATTGAGCAAACTTGTTCTAAGTATAAGCCACTTTTCACAATAATAAAATACTTATTTTGCTCTTTCCGTTGAAAACTAATAAAAGATAAGTATAAGTACTAAACATTTTTATACTAATATACCAATCGGTTTTAAGGAAACAATATTTGAAATGTTACAATTGTACCCACCATATCAAACTGAGCAGAATGTGATGATATACAAACAAACGAAAAATCAAGAAAAAATGTTCGTCTACTGTGTTTATCCAAGACGTTCACAACATATATTCATCAACAATGTGATGATTTTCTTATTCCGGGTTTAAGGTCACGCTCGTTCTATAAAAAGAATTATTTACCGTGTATAAAACTCTGGCCTGAGGGTTTCATATGAAAACGAATTAATTTACAAATAATAAGAAAGTATCTAATACAAAACGTTTGATGAGAAAATTGTACTTATTGTTGGAGTCTAAGGATTGAAGAAATGCCAAGATTTACCCAACCTGAAACGCAACGGTATTCTATTTGATACCGAAGAATCTGCATAGACAAAAAGAGTCTAAAGGGTGTCCACCATTGTTAACACATACCTTCAAAACTCTGTGGAGTTGCCTGATTTAAGTAGACATCTCGTACATCTAAAAGTTAATAATTGGGGGTGAAAGAGTTGGTCTTTGCAGTATACAAGTTAATGCCTATTATTAATAATATTTAAAAGTAAATCTAGGTACGTTACACTAACAACAACAATAACAACAACGAGACAAAAATGAACATCACGCAAGCTTATAAAATATTTAAGAATTATTACGAAATGCTTTAAAAATAGTGGTCAACTCATCTAATAAAGTTTCGTATCTAAAAGCTACACGAATATCTGGCACATTAGTACGACTTATATCATTACCAGCCACACCTTCTTTGGTGTAATTAGGTCCCAACCAATACTGTTTCATTCTATGAGAAAATCCAGACATCAAAACGCTGTTGCGAGCTAATTCACACATATCACAACTGGATAATTTCCAAACTTGAGCTGCAATACTGTACTCTTCCATTAAGGGTTCTTTTGTGAAATGAAACTGTAGAGGATCGTCTGTTGATAACGAAACAACTAAACCACGAGATAAATATTCTGGCAATGGATTGCGATGATAATTCAAAAAAAGACTATTATTTGATAAAGGACTCATTGCAATGCCAATTTGCGCCAAGTAATATAGGTATTGCAAAACTGGTACTTTGCGTAAAAGTAAGCCGTGCGATATATTCTCAGACAGCATGTAACCGCATACAAGATGTTGTACAGGACCTGCTTCTCCACAATGTGGCCTTAGAACAAAAGTGTTCAATCCACGTTCGGCTCGAAAATGATTTAAAACAGCCATATTTGCATACATGTAGTACAAATAATAGGCATATGGAGGATTTTCGTTGTCGTTCCAATTGTCTGGAGTTGGAGCATCTTTTTCGAATAGAGGATATTCTGGTTTACTCTCATCATCAACAGAATCAAATCCTATCACATACTGAAGGAATTTATGTAATTCAGGATGAGTCGAAGGCCGTGCACTTGCTTCAAATAAAGGTAAAAATAAATTATCCAATAGTTGTTGGAAGTTTGCCATTAATTTGTTTGATTTAAAGATGTCACTAAAAATAAAAATAAACATTAGATTTCCATTTATTTTAATTTAATAATATACGGTTGAATCAAAAAATTGTCAAACTAAAGTAAATGTACCTATTCCACTCCTTAATTGTTTCATTTGTATATCATATGATCAACTTTATTACTAAAATTAAAATATTTTATGTAGTATTGCAGGCAGGACAGGTGTGGGTATTTCTATTTTAACCCAAAACTTCGAATCAACGTCAGTTACCTCAGCATTTGAGCGATGAATCAAATTAATTAAATAGCTTGTAATACTAGTGTGTTGGCAAACATTAGGTAATAGACACGAATATATTAATTTGTTAGTTAAATGAACTTTATCATGAAATACCTGAAAAATTTATAGAAACTTTAGTAGTTTACTTTAATAGAATGGCAATTTCATTGTAGTATTAAAGTAAGACTCAAAAGTAAACAGGAAAACACCTAATGTATTTTTAATACAACCAGTAATAAAGACCAGGCATTTAGACTCTTCGTATTAACTTAGAATAAATACAGACAGATTTCGGTAAATCACAAGACTATAACAACGTATTCGTAAACATTTATACGAGTTTAAAGAAACCAAAACCATAGTAAATTACCCCCATAGAAATAAACTCATACATTTACAGTAATAAAAATGTCATTGTTAACATGCGTTTAAAACTGCGAGAACCAGATTACCGTGGACCTAAACAGAACGACATTGAACTTAACAATAGGATAGCTTTAAACATACTATCCATGTGAACAAGAAAAATAGGATAATTTCCTAGGACATTGTAACTATTAAATACCGAGGGATCATTATAAGACATATTCAAGCTTTTTATCTTCAGTTGTAGAGCTTCGAGTTCGAGTGACACACAATCATCACAGAACGGATTAAAGATTGACCTATTCAAGTGACAGTAATTAAAACTAAACATGAACACACCATGTATGGTATATTTCACAAATAATTTGCACCTTGCCCTTTTCACGGTGGTACGAAAAGGGCAGTTGCATGACAACTCTGGCAAAGCTAACATCTACCGTCACAGGTCGATTTGAGAAGCAACAGACTAGAATATCATCAGCGAGGTAAAGCATCCATCTTAAACACAGAAAAACATAGAAAAATTAAGAACACTCAAATATGTAATAAAACACACAGGCAGTACTACAAAAATTTTCTGCTATTGTAAATGCCTTTTGGATGAGGCCTGGTCATGTTCCAACCTGCTCCACACTTTGCTTTTCTTACCCTAAATATACATTTTATTACCACTTGGAATTAAGTTTAATTTTTAATATATATTCTCTTTTACTCTTGTACTAGAAAATAAAACTAGAAACAGAGATTATTAAGTTTATTTACAAATTTTTCTCCTTTATTTATGTTATATAAATAAATATGTTTACAAATAATTTTCTGATTGGATGATTCTTTGAAGCATGCCTTTAGTGTGAATCTGAATCCATGTCATTAAGGAGTGTCATTCATTCCACTGCTAGCCCCTTCCTTTGTTTTATTGATTACCTTAACGTTCGAGTAATGTTCGTCTCTTTTGATATCTGACTGTCTTCTGGTGCAGAAGTCGCCAATGTTAATATATCCATTGATTAACATGAGGTCACCTATGCTACGTATTTTCTATTCAAACGCATAAGGTTTTCCAAAAATAATTTTATAAACGTCTTACCTGAGGTGCAAGATGAAGCCTCACATATTCAAACCCGTTCCAAAAATTAAGGATGGTAAGATATTTCTTGTTTGTTTCCGAACCATGTGTATTATATTTTGGTAACACAATTGATTTTGCAGGTTCCAACTCCAACACAAATACCTACATCTACAGTTATTCCTATATAAACTTCTATCTACGATCATAACTTTGATTTTATATTTTATGTTAAATATCGTCGCTTCTTCATAAATTTCTCTCAACGTTTTATATAATGCAACAATATTTCCTACATCATATAACATATCTGGATGCCGGGGCTTTTCTTTAATGGAACCTAAATATCTGTAACTACAAATATTAAGCAGACAAGGCGTATGTCTACTTGGAAAGTTGAAAACTTCGTAAGCTGTTACTAATTTGCACGAGGTGTTTGACACAGCCAGATGTTTCTAGGAGATGTCATGTGAAACTCGAAGGAAACTAAAATACAAGTAACAAATTCTGCTAAATATGTAACTTACTCCAGGTATGAATTGTACTATAATTTCTTTTAGTGTAAAAGATAGTACAAATGTTATAACCTAACTTTTTTTACACATATCTATATTTTCATGTGAGTATTCACAAGTCATTTTGCATTCTGGTTATTTTCACTTACCTAAAATATGGTCTTAAATATTTCTTACTGTTTACAACTTAACTGTGTGAACATAAGAAACTTCATGACATTTTCTATGGGTTAAAGGTTAACATTTTGAGAGTCGGAACATGGAATGTCAGAAGGATGAAGCAAGTAGGTAAGCTAGAGAACTTGAAAATTGAAATGGATAGGTTAGCAATTGCCATAGTAGGGATCAGGGAAGTTAGCTGGCCAGAAGCGGGAGATTTTTAGAGTTCAGACTTTAGGGTAATTCATACAGGATTAGAGGAAGGAAATTCTCGAATGTGGGAATAGTTATGTGAAAAAAGATAGGACACCGTGTAGAAAATTACTTACAAAAGAACGAAAGAATACTCATGGTTAGATTAGAATCTAAACCGGTAATTACAGTAATAATACAAGTACACATGCCCACCTCTAACTACAGTGAGGAAGAGGTAGAAACAATCTACAAAGATATCGAAGACATGCTAAAATGCGTAAAAGGACATACAAATTTAATAATTAAGAGGGATTTTAATGCAGTGGTAGGTGAGGGTGTGGAAGGAGCGGTAGTAGGTTTATTTGATTTAGGCATGAGAATTGACGAGAAATAGGCTGGTCGAATTTTACGACAAGAACAATTAACCCATCATAAACACATTATGTCAACATCATGCTAGAAGACGATATACGTCGAAGATGTCAGGAGATATGGGAAGATATCAAATACATTACATTCTTGTTATACAACGGTTTATGAATCAAGTAAAAGACTGTAGAAGCTACCTAGAAGCAGATATAGGCACTAACCACAACATCGTAATTATGAAGGCTGTTCTTAAATTTGAAAAAAGGGATCAGAAAAAGGCACTTTAACTTTGAGAAACTAAAAGATACAAATATCCACAAAAGATTTGAAAAAAGATCAAGTGAATTGCTGAAAGATATCGGGAGAATATCTTATACTAAGGAAGTGGAAACAGAATGGAATAATATTAAATGCAGCTTTGACATGGCGGCCAGAGATATTCTGGGGTATACACAAAAAAGAAACCATGGATAACAAAGAATATCCTAAATTTAATAGATGAAATACGAAAATACAAAAATAAATCTGATGAAACAGGAAAACAAAGATACAAAGTCATGAAATAGGAAATTATTCGCAAACAATGGATTGATGAATGTAAAGAGATTCAAACTAAGATGGAAATACGAAAGACAGACAAAGCAAACAAACTAATTAGAATGAATTTTAAGGATATAAAACAGTATAGCAAAAATATAAAGGATGCAGTAGGAAACGACATTATAGAAAATATAGAGAAAGTGAATAGATGGCAAGAATATATAAAGAAAATTTATATGCAGGAAAGGAACTAACAGCATTAGAACAGGAATTCACATTAAAAAGGATGACATGGGATATCCTATACTTAGAGATGAGTTTGAATAAGCATTAAAGGTCTGAAAAATGGTAAGGTGCTGGGTACAGATAAGGTGCAAGCAGGAACTCTAAAAACCACTGGACAAGCAGTAACATAACGTCTCTTCCAACTTGTAAGCTATATGTATGAGACAGGCAAGATATCCAAAGATTTCAAACGTAATACCATTGTCACTATACCAAAAAAAAGAGGCTCGGATAGATGTGAAAATTTTCGAACAATATGTTTGATAACACACGTGTCAAAAATATTAACTAGAAATGTACAAAGACGAATGGAAAAACGAGCTGAAGAAATACTGGGAGAAGATCAATTTAGGTTTAGGTGAAACAAGGAAACATGGGAAAGCGTGTATATAGGGTTTGTAGATCTGAAAAAGCATTCGACAATGTAAAATGGAAAAAAATGTTCGAAATACTCAAAAAGATTGAAATGAGTTTTAAGGATAGACGGATAGTACATAGCTTATACAAAGAGCAAACAGCGGTAATAGAATTATAGTAGAAGCGTAGAGAAGTACATATTAAGAAAATGGAAACAGTTGTAACAGAGAGAAACAGTATGAAAATTAACAAAAATAAAACTAAAGTACTAGTATGCAAAGGAGGGAAAAATAAATTAAAAAATAGAATATAAATAGGTAACGAGAACTTATAAGACGTTAAGGATTTCTGCTACCTAGGAAGCCAAATAACGCAAGATGGGAAGAGCACAAAAGATATAAAACAAAGATTAACACAAAGTCGTGCTACATTTAACAAGAAAAAGCAACTGTGTTCAAAAACAACAAACATAGAAACAAGGGAAAAATTGCTTAAAATATATGTATGGAGCACAGCACTGTACGGCTGTGAAACCTGGACAGTAGAAGAAGCGGACATGAAAAAAATAGAAGCCTTTGAAATGTGGTGCTACAGACATATGATGAAGATATCATAGACAAACAAAGTAAATAATAAAGAGGTACTAGAAATGGTAGGGGAACAGAGAAGTATATGTAAAACAGTAAAAAAAAGGATAAACAGGATGATAGACTACATACCAAGGCATGAGGAAATACTGCAGAATATATTAGAAGCAGAGATAGAACAAAAGAGTGGCAGAGGTAGACTTAGGTTAGACTATTGCACACAGACAGTGAAAGATGTAGGCTGTGGGAATTTCAAGGGAATATGCAGGCTAGCTCAGAACAGAAATCAATGGAGGTACGCATCCAACCAATTCCAAGATGGAAAACCTGATGACGAATAAAGTAACTGTACTTAAACCTGATGATTTTTATAAGCAGCTGCAGACAAAAGTAATAAAAAAGAGGTTATAGAAATAGTAGGGAAATAAAGATATTTGTGGAAAACAAAAAATAGGAGAAATAGAAGGGCAGGATATGTTCTAAGGCATTTTTTGGGAATAGTGCAGGATATATTGCAAGCAGAGATTGGAAAAAAAAGGTAGAGGTAGACCTAGATCAGACTATTGCACGCAGATAGTGAAAGATGCACTGTGGAAATTTCAGGAAAATATGTAGGTTAGCTCAGAATAGTGAGTGTACGCACCTAACCAGTTCCAGAACTGAAGACGGTGATGATGATGAAAGGTTAACAAGCAAATAGTTAAAAAAATTGAAACAACTATTTTATTGTGTTTAAATGTTTATAAAAACATTGTGTTAAGACTTTATGATTTCCACAGAATGAATATTGATCGTTATTACACTTTATACAAATAACTATTAATATGCAATGAAACGAAATTCAATATACTTTTTGCTCCAACTTGCGTTTGAGTTCTAATGTTCTTATTGTAAGATGAGAAAGGAAATGAAAGTACTCATATCGAGAGCCTTTAAGGGTTTTATCTTTGAATCACCCCCCCCCCCTTTCTGAGATTAAACTTTTGCAAACTCCGCAGCCACCAAAGGCCAATGTTAGCTCCACCAGAGTATATTTACTATGTAGTATACCTACTCTTTAAATCTCATCGGAAAAGGATACTGCAATATATTGTAACAAAATAAAAAATTATCGGTAGAAAATTTTAGCAGTAACAATAGAAACTTTAAATCGAAGCTAATAAAGTTTTCATATTCTTCTATTTATAAAGGCATAAAAGGCATAAAAAATGAGTTATTTTAACAATTTGACTTCTTACTAAATAAAGACACAACAGCGCATGTTTTATAAACCACAACGCAGATATAGGTATGACATTAACTACAAAATTTCATGAAACTTATAGGTGTTACATTTTCTTTTCTTTTAATAAATTAAAATACAAAACTACATATTATGGCTTTGTCCAAGATCTTAACTATTTTAAATAAGCAGAGTACCTTAGTAATTTAAACCATATTTTAAACAAAAAAAATTTAAATGTTATTTAGAAAATTCTTTTACTTAATTTTCGACATAAGTACATTGGTACATAACACCAAAAAAAAAAGGAACATGCCTGGATTTAAGGTAACAAAAAATAACAGTCGCTACCCTGTCTTGAAATTCTTCTCAAAGTGTTACGGCTTTAATAGAGAAATATTGAAACCATAACAAAAACGATAAAGTATGCTGTATATGTAGCATTCCCGGTAAAAATGAAAATTCAGGAATACATGTAAAAGACCAACACAGCAAGAAAATTGTATTGTATCAGATAAATTTTAAATTGTCAGGTAAATATTAGTAGTAAAACATTTGATAAGGTATTAAATGAACATAAATGCTCATCCAAAAAAAACCCTGAAATAAAACATGTATGGGTCAATCAAAAACCAATACATATCTTAAACCACTCTTACTATCACTAGGTTATGGGACAGGTTATATAAAGATAAATAGAAACAAAATGCTTCTTGAAGTGTCCTATAAAATTATTTTTAAGCAAAATTAAATATTTGAAGAAACATTCATACCTATGTTCACCTCATGGTGTAATTTTTAAGAGACATCTATCGCCTCTAACATTATAGTTCAAAAACGAGGAAATCAATGACCAGCTGTGTGCCAGGCAGGTAAAAACGATTCCAACAGAATTGAAAATCAAAACAAGAATTTCAAGTGAAATGACAAGATTTAAATCAACACAGGATTGTATAGGTAAATACTACTGAAAGTTAGATAAGAGAGAACTTAACAAAGTTATGAATATAACTGTGTATGCAGTGAATGTGCATAAAACAGAAAGGAAGTTTGTGCACAAAGCTAAATATGATGAAACCAACACATTAGACTAAAAAGCGCGTAAATTATGGAAATTAAATAAAATGTGAAGTGAAATAAACTCGCATAAGGAAGAAATAAATTATGAAAATTCAAAAAATTTATTTAGCTGTAACATGGCATTGCCATGGCAAAATGTCCTGTTACAAATTAATATTAATTAAGCATAATATTTTAATTCTATTGTATTTAGAAAATCTCATTTCAATTGGTGCAGTTAGTATAATCAAAGCAATAAAACAAACTTGAAACATGTCATTTTACCTATGGTAAACGCCACGTTTCAGCTTGATTTATCTCTCCCTTTAAACCTCAGATTTTACTTTAAAAAGTCCATTGAACCTTAATATACACTTTTACTTTAATAGATTTAATATAATCTCAGAATATAAGAAGGTTATAGTACTTTATAAAGTACCGTGTTTGTTTTTCTAATATTCACACTTGTTTGTAAAGTTGCCTACAATCCAGTATTCTTGGTATTTAATTTCACACTTACTTTGCAGAAGAGCTCTATAGTTTTCTTTCCTTACAATCCTAAATACCCCGCTCTGATATTTGAGACAGATTGTTTGCCTGTCAAAACGTTCTGACAAAAGTTTCATTTCTTGTCTTGACTTGTGCACAACAGGTCGCTTTTGAGTTCAAGGTGATAAAAATTGACCATGAGGTCGTATCAAGTATGTATTATTTTGTTAAATAAAAGATGTGTAATCATTTAAATAATATTACAGCTATCTTGTCTAGCGTTTCCTTCCTTCATGGGCTGCGAATCCCACCGGATTGCTTTTCCGATGGTAAGAAATTAACAGATGTATTTTAATTTCCTTTTGACTTTTTTGCGTGTTAACTAATTCACATATTGTATTTTAGGGTCGTTCTCTACCCTCAGTTTTCCTATATTTGCACCTTACGCTCCGTAAAGAAGCAAATGTGTTTTGCTGTCGTTTGACCATGAGATGACGATGGCGTTGTACATTTAAATTAAGCTACCGCAACATACATTTTAGTTTTATTAATTACTCTCTTAAATTTTGGTTTAATATGGATCTATGAAGTTAACACAGAATAATGTTTTTCAACTTGTTTGTATGCTAGCGAATTCTACCTCACCATTTGTTTAATTTTGATGTTACCTGGGACTCCTGCAGTTTCTACACATGTGATTTGGATTTCTACAGATGTTCCGTTCAAGAATATCAGGGTAACAAAAAAATATGTTATTCAATGCACATGTCAGGTATGACAAACTAAAATATTATTTATCTACTCAAAATTTAATGAACTGATTTATACAATATTAAATTTTCTCTTTATGTTACACTTGTAAAACATATTAATCTTACAGATAATTTATCTGGTGTTCACAAATAGTAATTCTTTTTATACATAGTCTTACTGGACGCATACTGTCCAAATGTAAGCCACACGTTTCATGAAACTTATGGTAGTAAAGTACATTTATTAATTTCGTTACGCATTTAAAAGCACAAGATACTTTTCTTTGTATTTTTGAACGTTTAGTTCACGTTAAATATTTTATTGACTTTTATATGTTACATTCACATATTTAAAAACTCTCTTAGACTTATGTACCTACATTGACTAGTTGCAAAAAAGAAACATGTATCATAATCTTTACTGATCCTTTCATTTTATATGACTTCATAGAATATTTATGTTTTGTTCAAAAATTTATTTTCTATAAAATTTAATAAACACACTATATAACTTTTCATAGTTTCTCACAGTTGTTTAATTTACAGTTATTAATTCACAAATTTTCTCCCTTCGAGATTTTAGGTCTCTTGCAGCCTCTGCAACCTCAACGGTCGATGCTAGCTGTGCCAGAGTGTAATTTTTTTTATGCTCTGTCGTGCGCCTATCCTTTTTAAAACACCTGGAAAAAGGGTAGGGTGCACGTGGCGCCCAACCTATCTTCTTTCTTTCTCTCGCGCACGTTTACACGTAGCGTCCAACTACCTAAATTTTTTCTTTTTCTCTCTCCATTTTTCTCCCGCGCACGTTTCCATGTAAC
This sequence comes from Platerodrilus igneus, assembly GCA_036346225.1. Classification (NCBI taxonomy): domain Eukaryota; kingdom Metazoa; phylum Arthropoda; class Insecta; order Coleoptera; family Lycidae; genus Platerodrilus; species Platerodrilus igneus. Next base: position 3,036,757 of record JARFIW010000828.1, read on the forward strand.
GCCAAACCTCCTATTTTTTCTTCTATATCTGACACACGAAATTTTTTCTATACCTGGCTACGTTTACACGCGACGCCCAACAGGTTTAATTTTTTCTCTCACCCACGTCTACACGTGGCACCCAAATTTCTAATATTTTCTCTATATCAGGCACACGCATACACGTTGCGCCCAATATAAATTTTTTAAATTTTGACATAACACAACCCGACGATATTTTTCTTTAAATTTTCTATACAACGCGTTTTGTTTCTTTAATATTTTATACAGCACATGTCCACGCTTCCACGTGACGCCAAACCTGTCTCATTTTTTTTCTCTTGCGTCGTTTACACGTGACACCCAACGTATCTTTCTTTTTTCTCGTGCATGGTTGCACGTATCGCTCAACGTATCTCGTTTTTTCCTGCATACACTGTCACGTGAAGCCAACATTTATTTTATACCTATTTTACCTTGAAATATAAATAAATATTCTTTTGTAAAATATAAAAACTAAAATGGAAGCATACTTAAAAGCAGGTTATTTACTAATAGAGGAGCTTGAGTATGAACTTTACATAAGGTCCATTAGTTCAAAAAAGAGAACTATGGAGGATAAAAGAAAACTTTTGGCTCGTCAATTAAGAATTGAATTAAATAAACCACCACCACATAAAGAACTATCTCAATATACTATAACTTTCGAACAAGATAGTGAGCAAATAACTAATACTATAAATTCAATTACGAATTTAATAGAAGAATTTGATGGTGATGTTAAAGATTCACTTTATAAAAGAATTATGTCTCGACTGGCGCATGTATGTGGCAGAATAAACCGATTAACTATTCCTGATAATGATAATGAAATTGTAACAACTTTTAAAATGAAAGTTATTCAACTGCACTTTTGTTAGATGCAGAACTTCATGAAAAAATAGACAAATATGAAATTACTACCGGTAAAATTAATGTACCTTTAACAAATACTACCCCACAATAAATGTTCATCCACCAACAGTAACTTATATATCTAATCCTACTCCAATTTCTTCTTGGTCAATAAAGTTTAATGGTAAACCAGACACAGTCTTTGAATTTTTAGAAAGAGTATCTGAATTAGCTGAAACCAGAAATGTTTCACTACAAGATCTGTTTTCGTCTGCGATGGAATTGTTTGACGGAGATGCAATTGTTTGGTATAGGAAATAAAACACTCTGTAACAGATTGGAACTCCTTAATAACTCGTTTAAAACAAGATTTTCTACCTCCTAACATAGAAACTATTTTATGGGACGAAATAAGACTTAGAAAACAAAAGACGAATGAAGCAGTGACTATCTATATAATGAAAATGCAGAATTTATTCCAGATTTCAAAAATTACCTTTAGAATCAACAAGAATACAAATTATTTCACAAAATCTATTACCTGATTTTATTACACCACTTTCTATAATTCTACCTACAATTAATACTATCTCAGATCTCGTTACAGCTACAAAAGATTAGAAGAATCTTTTCGTATAAAAATCAACTTATATCTAATAATAACTCATTTAAACCAACTACCTCTGTTTCACTACAAAACAAAATTCTTTTCCACAAAATTTTATACACAAAATTTCAAGAAAGTAAACCGAAAACTTGGACATACAACAATAAACCTAAAATACAAAATGCTTCGTCTCAATTAAATGCCATTCAATATAATACGATTCCAAAAATTCAAACACAACCACATACCACAATAAATAAAAATATAAATACAAATTTACCTACTTTTCCTTCAACTCAAAATACACGTTATTTCTCAAATACCTATAGACATACCACAAGTAAATGTTGGAACTGTTTAAAATCAGATCACACATATCCTAATTGTAATATTAAAAGAAAAATTTTCTGCTACAGATGTGGCATTCCTAATGTAAAATATCCACATGTCCCGTTTGCTCAAAAACGAATAAAAAGTACAGGACATATAGCCAACCCTGTACTGAGATATCTATGGCTACCCAAAATTATCTTAAACCAAATAAAATTGTCTCTACCACTATTTTTCTAAAAACAAATGACTACTCTACCTAGAACAAATCCTACTTTACCTTATACAAAACCTACCTTACCCTCAAAAATAAATCATTGTTATAAAAACAAAAATTATAACTTAACAAGTTTGTCTAAGAAAAATTACCTTAACTTACATAAAATTTCTCAAAACAATGATAACTGGTCAAAATGGTTGACTACTGTTAGAAACTTCTATAAATCAAAACACATTCAATAGAAACTTATAATTTAATTACAAAACATTTAGATACTAGACCATATCTTAAAGTAAAATTATTAGACATTTATATAACTGCACTTTTCGATTCGGAAGTAACATTTCTGTTATAGGATCTCTAGGCATACCTATAATAAAAACCTTAAATCTAAATATATTTCCTTTAACTACACATAAATTACTAACTGCAGATGGCACTCCACAAAATATTTCTGGTACTTTAGACTTGCCTATTTTTATAGGTGACACATGTTGTTTCATTACTTGTTTAGTCGTTCCTGCACTACCTCACTCATTTATTTTTGGTTCAGATTTTGCGAAAAAGTTTGAACTATCTATCAATTTTAAAAATAATTCCTGGGATGTTCACACATCTACAAATATACCTATACCTGTGGAAAAGTTCCTTTAAAAATTTAGATAAACATAAACTTTGCACGTTAGACGATTTACTTCCTACACAATTACCTAAAGCAAAACAAATAATAGATTCCTTCAATTTAATTGCAAGCACTGATACAAATATAGGTCGCACTGATAAAATTTATATGAATATTGACACTGGTGACCACAAACCTATCAGAAAACGTCCATACCCAATGTCTCCATATATGTCAAAAATATTGAATGAAAAATTAAATGAAATGTTAGAGCTGGGTGTAATTGAAAATGTACCTCACCTTGGTGTTCTCCTATCTTACTAGTTAAAAATCTTCTGGTGACTATAGAGTTTGTTTTGATGGAAGAGCTCTAAATGAAATAACTACCCACGATAGCTACCCCATGCCTAATGTAGACCGAATTTTGAATTTGCTAAGAGGTGCTACATACATTTCTAGTCTTGATCTAAGACATAGCTTTTGGCAGCTACCTTTAACTACAGAGTCTAAGGACAAAACAGCCTTTAGTGTAATCTCCAGAGGCCAATTTAGGTTCGTTACAGTTCCCTTCGGTTTAAGAAACTCTGCACAAACACAACAACGTCTCGTTGATACTATTTTTGGACCGGAGTTGGAACCCCATATTTTCTGTTACCTCGACGATATTATAGTTATATCTTCAACATTTTCTGAACACATCAAATTACTAGAAACAGTTCGTGACCGTTTAAAAGATGCAAATTTAACTATAAATCTCAAAAAATGTGAGTTTTTTAAAAAAAAATTAAAATTCCTAGGATACATTGTTGGTTCAAATTCTATTAGAACAGATCCAGAAAAATTTCAGCAATGACTAACTATCCAAGACCTAAAACAACCACACAAATTAAACGTTTTGTTGGCATGGTTAGCTGGTATAGAAGGTTTATAAAATCTTTTCTACCCTTATGTCTCCTATTAATGATCTGTTAAAAGGGAAGAAGAAAACAACCAATAGTTTGGAATTCCGAGGCTGAGTCAGCTTTTCTAAAAATAAAACAAATCTTAGTATCTGAGCCTATCTTATCTCAACCTGATTTCAATCAACCATTCACGATAGAAGCTGATGCATCAAATACTGGTTTAGGAGGAGTTCTATTACAAAATCTAAATGGTGAAGATCACATTATCTCTTACGTAAGCAGATCACTTACACGTTCTGAACGCAATTACTCCGTTACAGAACGCGAATGTCTCTCAGTTATTTTTCTATAGAAAGATTCCGTCCGTGGATAGAAGGAACAAAATTTACAGTCATAACAGATCATCACAGTCTGTTATGGCTCAATAATATCAAAATCCTTCTGGGAAACTGGCAAGATGGGCCACCCGTTTAAGACAACATACCTTCGATTTAATTCACCGTAAAGGCAAGCTACATGTAATACCTGATTCCTTAGTCGATCAACACAAGATAACACTGTAAATTTAAATACCTTAGAAATAGATTTAGCTAACATAGATGATTACTATATATCTTTAAAAATAAAATTATAAATTCTCCAGATACCTATCCGCAATGGAAAATAGAAAACGGTTTGTTATACAAATTCCTACCTTCAAATTTACCGTTAACTACGAATATAAATAATTGGAAAATCCTAGTACCTATTAAACAAAGAAATGAAGTAATTTCTACTTGTCATGATCCACCTACTGCTGGACATTTTGGATTTTATAAAACATTAGCTAGACTTCAAGAAAATTACTACTGGCCTAAAATGAAATATGACGTCATAAAGTATTGTAAAATTGTCTAATATGTGGAGCACAAAAGCACCAAATATGAAACCATTAGGTTTAGCAGGTAAAGAAAAGATGTTACATTTCCGTTTCACACAATTGCTTTAGACCTCATAGGACCCCTTCCTAGGTCAAAACAAGGACACAAGTGGTTACTTGTTGTAGGAGACTGGTTTTCTAAATTCACTTTATTATTTCCTTTACATAGTGCTACAGCACCAAATATCGAAAATAAAGTATTTCTAACCTACGGGGTACCTAAATTTGTAATATGTGATAATGGATCACAACTATCTGGAAACATTTTTAAAAATTTAATTGCTAATTATAATGTTAAAAAAATATGGTACACTGCAGTATATTCCCCACAATGTAATTTTGTAGAACGAATAAATAAAACTGTAGGTACGGCGATTAGATCATATGTCGAAACACACAACATGTGGGATGAAAATATAGCAAAATTCAGTGCGCTATAAATTCAGCAAAACATGAGGTGACGGGTTTTCGCCAAATTTTTAATTTTGGTAGACATGTACCTATTTCAGGAAAATTTTATAGTTCGTCTTATAAACCCTCTGATGACGTAGATATAATGCCTGAAGATAGGACCGCATATTCTACCGACCAACAAGGTCTTTTAATCTCTTCAAAGATGTAAAAATAGATTACATCTTGCCTATAAAAATGTCTAGTCGTTACAATTTACGACGTAGACCATTTACTTTCAATGTAGGTGATACAGTTTGGAGAACAAACAAAGTATTGTCTAGTGCCGCTGATGTTTTTACTGCAAAACTTGCACCCAAATATATTTTATGTACAGTTAATAAAAACTATCTAATTTAATTTATAATCTTACTAACCCAGATGGGTCAAAGACAAATAACTGGCACATAAAAGATTTAAAGCCATATACAGGCACTGATATAAACTTAATAAATTTTCTAAATATACCTACCTTAACTTAAATAATACTAAACATAATCTTTCTTAACTAAAAATTTTTTTTCTTGTAACATTACACGTGTTTGATGTAATATGTTTTTGATGACATATCATATCTAGCCCCCACACTTACATACATAACTGGTGTACAACAGTTATACCCTCCCTATAACCCCCATTGCCATTTTCTACAATTTTTTGTTTTATTTCTAATCTTTTTTACCCGTGTCGAGTGGTTTAGTCCTTACTGATTTTGACTTCACGGATTATTGACTTTACCAATTTTGTTTCCCTTTGGGACGTGTGATACGCGTTAGATATCCCACCACTCAAACATTTTTTTAAACAATTTTTTTCTCAAACATTTTTTCAAACATTTTTTTCTTAAACAATTTTTTTTCTCAAACTTTTTTTTTCTTTTCTCAAATTTTTTTTTCAAACAATTTTTTATTTTCTTTTAATAAGTCTTTCACTTCAATCCAATTTTGGATTTTATAAAAAAATATATCTTCATATATTTTTTTTCTTTTGTTCCGGGGCAGTGAAACATGTCATTTTACCTATGGTAAACGCCACGTTTCAGCTTGATTTATCTCTCCCTTTAAACCTCAGATTTTACTTTAAAAAGTCCATTGAACCTTAATATACACTTTTACTTTAATAGATTTAATATAATCTCAGAATATAAGAAGGTTATAGTACTTTATAAAGTACCGTGTTTTTTTCTAATATTCACACTTGTTTGTAAAGTTGCCTACAATCCAGTATTCTTGGTATTTAATTTCACACTTACTTTGCAGAAGAGCTTTATAGTTTTCTTTCCTTACAATCCTAAATACCCCGCTCTGATATTTGAGACAGATTGTTTGCCTGTCAAAACGTTCTGACAAAAGTTTCATTTCTTGTCTTGACTTGTGCACAACAGGTCGCTTTTGAGTTCAAGGTGATAAAAATTGACCATGAGGTCGTATCAAGTATGTATTATTTTGTTAAATAAAAGATGTGTAATCATTTAAATAATATTACAGCTATCTTGTCTAGCGTTTCCTTCCTTCATGGGCTGCGAATCCCACCGGATTGCTTTTCCGATGGTAAGAAATTAACAGATGTATTTTAATTTCCTTTTGACTTTTTTGCGTGTTAACTAATTCACATATTGTATTTTAGGGTCGTTCTCTACCCTCAGTTTTCCTATATTTGCACCTTACGCTCCGTAAAGAAGCAAATGTGTTTTGCTGTCGTTTGACCATAAGATGACGATGGCGTTGTACATTTAAATTAAGCTACCGCAACATACATTTTTAGTTTTATTAATTACTCTCTTAAATTTTGGTTTAATATGGATCTATGAAGTTAACACAGAATAATGTTTTTCAACTTGTTTGTATGCTAGCGAATTCTACCTCACCATTTGTTTAATTTTGATGTTACCTGGGACTCCTGCAGTTTCTACACATGTGATTTGGATTTCTACAGATGTTCCGTTCAAGAATATCAGGGTAACAAAAAAATATGTTATTCAATGCACATGTCAGGTATGACAAACTAAAATATTATTTATCTACTCAAAATTTAATGAACTGATTTATACAATATTAAATTTTCTCTTTATGTTACACTTGTAAAACATATTAATCTTACAGATAATTTATCTGGTGTTCACAAATAGTAATTCTTTTTATACATAGTCTTACTGGACGCATACTGTCCAAATGTAAGCCACACGTTTCATGAAACTTATGGTAGTAAAGTACATTTATTAATTTCGTTACGCATTTAAAAGCACAAGATACTTTTCTTTGTATTTTTGAACGTTTAGTTCACGTTAAATATTTTATTGACTTTTTATATGTTACATTCACATATTTAAAAAACTCTCTTAGACTTATGTACCTACATTGACTAGTTGCAAAAAAAAGAAACATGTATCATAATCTTTACTGATCCTTTCATTTTATATGACTTCATAGAATATTTATGTTTTGTTCAAAAATTTATTTTCTATAAAATTTAATAAACACACTATATAACTTTTCATAGTTTCTCACAGTTGTTTAATTTACAGTTATTAATTCACAAATTTTCTCCCCTTCGAGATTTTAGGTCTCTTGCAGCCTCTGCAACCTCAACGGTCGATGCTAGCTGTGCCAGAGTGTAATTTTTTTTATGCTCTGTCGTGCGCCTATCCTTTTTAAAACACCTGGAAAAAGGGTAGGGTGCAAACTTCTTAAAATAAATTAGGACACTGAATACAATACCAAGATAACGTAACGTATTAGTTATTAAGTAGAATAAATGTTGTGACAATAAAAACTGCTGAAATAAAAGATTCCATAAAACATACAATGTAATGAATATGTAAGGCTGATAATTATGACTAAAATAAAAAGCATTGCACATGGCTAGACATTCAAGGGCAATTACAACAACAATAGAAAGTTGTAGCTTTTATGGAACTAACGTGATAATAATCTCTTTATTTATCCTAGGTAAAATGTGTTACATTGTAGTGCATAATTGTGGAAAAGGAAATGTTACATAACAACTAAGCACCACAAGCTAAAACTGAAATTCAGCAAGTACAGTCGAACCTCGCATAACGAGCATAATTCGTCCCGGAGTCCTCGTAATGCAAAACACTCGTTAAGCGAAACAATCATAACCATATAAATTAATATGAAACATGATAATGCGTTCCATGCCGAAAAAATATTTAAAAAAAAACTATGTGTAACTTTTATTTAAGGAAAAATATACATATGAATTATTAAAAACCGTTATTTAACTTCAAAATTTCGTAAAAATGTGACACCGCTTATCATTGAATAGATTTGTAGCACGCATAGCCACCTCCTTATTGGTGTGATACTTCTCAATGTATGATGCAACAGTTTCCCATACTTTCAGCATTTTTCTTATTTTGCTCGTTATGCGAAACATCGCTCGTTACGCACATTATTATTTTACAATCTATTTTGCTCGTTATGTGAATTACTCGTTATGTGAGGTGCTCGTTATGTGAGGTTCCACTGTAGTTAGGTCAAAACACAATATGAGCATGTATAGATCGGTTGAGGGGGGGCGCATTGGTTGAACATTTACTGCAGTCAAGTGCATAAAGGATTTCCTTACAATTTGTGGATTTTGACAAACACATGGGTCGGTATGAAAACAGATTAAATGTTAGTGGACGGAACACACTTTTAAGATGTAACGCAGATTTCTCCGAAGAAGACTTCACTTGTAAATTTGGCAAGGAATGCTAGCCGGTCTAAAAACTCGTGTGTGCTGTAATAAAAGGGCTATTTGTGAGGACAGCTCAGATAAGTGGGTAGTGTTTGTGTTCAGGGAGCTGCTGTTTGAAGGAAGAAAAATTGAACAGTTGGTATTTTTTTGGACATCCTTGAGTTTAAAAATGTTAGAAATCAGACAATGAGTAAAATATAAACTTTTATTTTTATAATTTATAATTATGTACATGTGGATTTTAATTTAAACGACTTTGTATTTATATAGTAGAAAACTAATAGAATGTGAAAGTATAGTGTATCGTATACCAAGTAATAAAAGCTTAACATTCATGGACGACGTGAAGATTGTTTGTCGAGGCGCAAGCCAAGACAAGCAACACGGAGGAGTCTGTGAATATTGCTTTTCCTATGTGGTATACATACTATTTTTTCACAAATCATTAAAGAATGACAGAAAGTAAAACATTAGTTAATTTTAAAAAGAATGAAAAATTTTATTTCTAAATAAGTGGTGGCGTGAAATTCTTTTTAACCTTCTTTGGGTATTAAACCACTCATAGTTTTTAAAATTATCTTTATTAACGTTTCGATCCATAACCTAGGATCGTTTTCAAAATAATAAAAACTTCAAGTTTGACATTTATGACACAAAGAATACTAAACAAACCACAACAAACATACAGGGAGTGAAATTCTTTGCAAAATTTGTTGCGTAACTATCGAAATGTATTAATATTTAATTGTCAAACTTGACAATTTGAATCTGATTGCTGGTATTTTCGAAAGTATTGAAAGTACGAGTACAAAATGATAATTGATGATGAATTATGCATCTTTGGAACTCATCCTGAACTAGCAGAGGCAGTAAATACTGCTGCATTGGATTTACTACCAAAAATATCGAAGGAAAAACAAATAGTTTCCCTACAGTACAGAACTGAACATTTCCTTTCAGTTATTTTTTTGTTGCTTGACAATGATTAAGACATATGGAGATATAAACCTTTTTTTCAAGAAATTTGATAAGAAATGTCAAAATTTCTGAAAGATTTGCGAAAATGGTAAATTGTATACCCAGTAGGAAAAGCTCAACATTCCCGGACGACGTGAAGATTGCTTGTTGAGACAAGCAACACGGAGTCTGGGAATGTTGCTTTTCCTACATGGTATCCGTACAATTTTTTTGCAGACGATAGGTAATAAAAGCGAACTTTATATTAATCTTCTGATAAGCGAAAACAAAGAAAGGCGAAAATCTTGGAGATGTTAATGTGAGGAAAAATAGATAGAAGACATTTCTGACAAGTTCAGATCCACCCTAGTTGTGTTTTGAAAGAAGAAGCAACCAATCAGAAAATTACAATAAACGTATTTATTTATACAACGTAGATAAATAATAAAATCATAAATAAATATAGTAATCTCTGTATTTAGTTTTATTTTCTAGTACAAGAGTACACGTAAATATACATTTGGAATCAAAGTTAATTCCAAGAAATAATAAAATGTGGTTTTAGAGTAAGGTAAACACACGTAGTGTATAAAGTGTGAAGTACACTGTAACATTACCAGGCCCTGCCAATTGGCATGGTACACCATGGTAATAAGGAAGGCTCAACAAAAAATTCGTCTTCCCTCTATACACAACGAGATTAAAGACTGCTAATCAAAATTACCTGTCTTTCTCTCTATCTAACATATGTAAACTTACCTTCCTTACTGACTTATTACCTTGAACCAATAAAAGGATTTTTTATTTTCTGAATCAGCTAAAACTTCTTCATTCCAGCATGATGAAGTCATGAAGCCAACGTAATACATTATTAATAAATACAAATGAATTATAAAACTGCACTACTTAGAATACAAAGTAATGGTGATATCATTATTAACCTTAAAAACAGCCATAATGAATTTGACAACCTTCGAGTACGAACAAAGTAAGGTACAAAAATAATCCTTCCTTAGATCAAGGACGCATGTAACCTAAAAGTTATATTTCTTAAAGAAAATAACTCTGACTCTGTTGGTAGAATTTTGTAACAGATTTTTTTTTTATATTTGCAACTTGGGCCCCACAATACGGAGCCAATGTAGCAGTTTCTTTATCTATATAGATAGTGTGCGTGAAAGGTTACTCGTTTTAAACCACAAAACGATGGGCGTTAATGTAGCAATTTTATTCTTCAGCCCCTATAGGGAGAAAAAAGAACAACTATTCGGAATTTAAAGGGACTTGAACTTTTTACATGTGCGAGTTGGAACTATAAAAACTTGCAGCGCCGGCGGCTAGCTTGGCTATTATTCCATGGGAGATCATGAAAATGGCAGGGTGAAATATTTTTCATAATACAGAAATAGTATATTGTATACCCAGTAGGAAAAGCTCAACATTCCCGGGTGACGTGAAGATTGCTTGTCGAGGCGCAAGCCGAGACAAGTAACACGGAGTCTGGGAATGTTGCTTTTCCTACGTGATATACATACTATTTTTTCGCAAATAGTTAAAAAACGACAGAAAATAAAATACTAATTTTAAAAAACCTGATTAATTTTATTTATAAATAAATGGTACTGTCAAATTCTTAGTAAAAAATTTTGCGTAACCACGGAAACGTTCCTAACAAGATATTGAATTGTCAAACTTGACATATTGAAATATGATTGCTGGTATTTTTGAAAATAACAATACACATTCTATAATTGAAAACTACCTGAAAATATCACACACAACTTACTTCAGAATCAAATACATTCTGAAGTTAGTTAATTGTTATATTTACATAATGTGTTAAGATTGTTTAAATAGAACTTACCATGAAAGCATGTTCTCAGTCATTTTTGTAGTCCATATGTATACACATATTATTTCTGTACAGTATAGTAATGAATATTTCCTTACAGTGATTTGTCGTTGCTTGGCAGCGACTAAAAGCTTGGAAATATTTAACTTTTCTTTAAGAAATTTTATCAGAAATGTCAAAATTTCTGAACGATTTGCTGAAAACTATTTTGTTGGACTATGAATTAGCAGAACTAGTGTTGGTTAAATTTAAGCATGATATTGTCATGCAAGGATGTTTGGAACATTTGAAAATATTAAGAAGTAGGTGCATATTGATTTTAAATGGTTTGTTGGTGAAATTTAGCAGTAGTTAAAGAATGAAAATTAGTAATTTAAATAGACAATGGCATGGTAAACGGGAAAATTAGAATTGAACTGTTTTCCATGTATTATTATTAAGGGCATTTCCACAAATGGAATTCAGAATGCCTTGTACATCAATATTGAAGACGGTAAAAATGGTGTGATAGTACTTTTGATTGATTTGATGTTTTTTTTCTTTAGGATTTCTTGTCGTAATACCTGGCTAGTTAGACGTTTTAAGGAAATTGATAAAAATTGTGTTTATTATAATTTTTATTTGTAATCTTTTCATACTCGTTCCGCCCTCTAGCTTAAGTGTTTGTTAGTAATTCGTTGCCACGAATTACCCAGTATGCCTCGCTCGTATGCAATGTATAAAACTACAAGCATTACAGAAAAAAAAAGAATAGATAATATGCGCTCTGTTTCTAACAAAGTGTTGCCAGTAGGTTAATTTCTATGGAACAACAAATTATGGTTAAAACACAAGATGATTTGTAACTGATTAAGAATGTTAAACAAGAATTTAAATATTATATAATACTTACTAAAGTCGGGGAATTTGTATAACCCAGCGAATGTTATCTGAATAAACGTTACAGCCAATAGCCCATTTCGCCAACTTATCCCATTCATCTATATTCTTGCCATATACGCTTAAACGCAGTTCAGCATTTTGATACTTAGATTCTTCTAAATCGCTAGCAATTTCCTTAATGATGCTAGCAAAATATTTTCCATTTAAATAATTATCAGTTTTTAGAAATACTTCTCTTAATCTACTTTCTCCAATAGGATTGTATTTTGCATTAAATTTATCAAATCTGTGGAAGGTGTTTCTATCAGCATGAACGTCTAACATGTCAACTGTTAGGTCATATGTTGTTAAATTCATAGACTAAAACAAATATATATAGCAAAGTAATATTAGAAGATAGTTAACTACTTGAAAGACTTGTTTCAATGTCATCTTTTCTCCACGATCACATGTAACAACTTCATCAGCATTATTTTTCAATGTTTTTTTAATAAATCGCAGTAAATGCTTTTGATTCATACAAGAAGCGGCGTGAATGTGAGTATCAACTTTACGAATATTGTAGAAATCACGATGTGGAACTGCCTTTTGAGATGCTAATTCACGTAGTTCATTGAGTAATACATGTAATTGATATTTTGAAGACAGATACGTTAAGCGGCGATAGCAAAATGATTTCCTGTAAGTAAAGTATAAGTATTAATTTTTAATTTAAACACAAAGTACTGTTTTGTTCTAGCCTATTTTGTTGTTTTTACTAATAAAATGTTAAAATATAGAGTTAGACCCATTCATGTAACACGTTGAGCGAATGATCTCATAAGATACGGTTAAAGAATCTGTACTTCCAAGATCGATAAATGGATTATTTTACCCTAATAACATCAAGTTTTGTTTGATGTTGAATTTCCTGTTTTCAATTATAAACAAATGTTACTTCTTAATTTTTTCCCAAGTATGTAACGTGTTGCGTTATGCGAGCTACAAATTAGATGAGAAAGAAGAAATTAATAAATTTTGAAGAAACAAAAGAACTATGAAAATAGATGTCACGAATCTTAAGTAAGCATGATATTTCAAATTTTTGTTTCTATAAAGGTAATTCAGCTAACAAACTTTAACTTCAAAAGGTACAACATTATTTCGATTAAAAATACATTGTAACATTGTAAACGTAATAATCCAGGATGATAACTTAATTTAAAACCGCACATGAAACCATATCTCAATATTACAAGACACTATGTATGCATTTCCCATGAGAAAGATAATTAACAATAGACAGTTGTCGCACAATACAAAGTATGTATGCGTAGATTGACAATGTTACATTGTACGACCAGATGCTGATGGCAATTAATAGGATTTTTATAGAGGGAAATATTTCATATAACAACTAATTAAGACAGTTGGGAAACAAGTTCAAACAGAGAGGTCAAAATGTGGTTTAGATTGCAGAAAAGCAATAAATCACTTGCACGTGTTTCATGGATTTTACTATCGTGACTGGTGAAATAAATATCCATAACGTAATTAGGAACATGAATAAACATAAGGGTTGAAACTTGCAAGTATACTCGTCCAGAAATGGGAATTTGTTATTATTTTATTAGTACAAAGAGATAAGAAAGACTCCATCAACCCCAAACAGTAGTGAAAACCGCTAATCGTCTCTCAGAACACCTATCTTCCAGGGAGGCTTTAATTAGAGTTGATTCTTTTCAGGTGGGATGGCGCTCAAAGGCTTTATATAGACAAGGAGTTCAACGACCTATCGAGGAAGGTGTAAGAGTATTTAGTAAAAGTATTGGAATTTGTATAGCCCTAAAAGTTATTTGTATTCATTGAATCCATCCCGCACCAATGAAAGCTAGTCTGTGCAATACTTAACTGTTATATCATTTCGTCTCTGGTAAAGTAAACTAAATTCAAGTACTTATCGTCAATTCAGCACGTAACTACAACTAAAGTAATGACAGATTACAAATATAAATCAAATCATGTAGATAGAAATATAGATAAAACCATGTTCACAATACCCAGCTTCGAAGTTTCATATCCATTAAACACATTTCAATACAAAAACATATCTAGAGTTCAGTAAAATTAAGGTAACCCATACATTATGTTTTCAGGACAGTTCCAAATTTTCAACCCTAATCTGATTTAGTGCAGCTCGATTTTTTGTTCTGAATTAAAAACCTTTATCCTGAAAAACAGTAATGTATGAACATCACCGTTTTTAATATATATATTAAATTAATAGTCTAAATTACAAAAGTTTATGATGGACTAATAGTTAGGAAGTTCCTTGGTTCTCAATTTAATTGGGAACAACAAGATATCATATGGTTAAATATTCTTATAAGTTTACAAATGGTAACATTATGTTACAGACGATCATGTAAAGTAATTTGGCCTTCACGAATAGTAAGATTAAATGAGAAACGGCGTTATTTAACAATTTGCAAAGTCTGTAAAATTTTCGCTTGCCTTTGCATCTACTAGCATTACAAGTTTTCGTTCTTAAAGGTATGGAAATTGAACTCTGTACTTTTGATCTGAGATGTTCAATCACTAACCACCTCTAACGTTTTTGCGTTACGTTAGATAAAAGCCAGATAGAAAAGGAGGAAATTAATGTATAGTTCTATAAAGGGAATTCAGGCAATAAAAACAACAAAACCATAGCTATATTTTTGTGTAATACATAGATGAACGTAACTCAGGTCAATAACTTAGTTCAAAACCGCAAAAAGGAAAAAAGATTTCAATATTATGCATTACGAATCCAAATACAAAGATGTAAACGCATGGTTAATTATCAGAGTTAGTTTGTGTAAACAGAATAATTACAATAGTAAATTTTCACAACGTGGTCATGCTACTTTTAGAACAACAAAAGGTGTAAATAACACTGTGATTATCAATATGCATGTTTCACACAATAATTACCCCAGAAATAGTAGAACTTTTTACAAAATTTAAAAGGCTTGAGCAAAACTAACGCTACAGGGAAACAAGCGTAGTTATCATGCAAAGTAACCCCCTAGACAAGAATACAGTAACATCTTAAATACAGACAATAACTTAGTCAAACTCACAAATATCATGTTACAGATAATCTAACCAAACATACCATACAATACAATCTATCCATTTGCAGAATTGCTGAGTACATACGAGAGCATTCATCACGCATCAAACCATATTAAATCACGAATTTTTCACGTGATTAAACACAAGCTCAATATTAAGACCGTAATGCAATGAAATATACCTCAAACACATGTAGAGTGGAAGGAAAAGGTGTGAGCTAGACACCCGATGGAAGACAATTAATTTATTATTCATGAGCCGATAACGAGAAAACGTGTGAAAAGTTTTCATTGATAAATCGAAGTTGAAAAACTTCATTAGTTATGAGACAGTTAAACTCCAAACTAACTCAGTTGGAAATTAAATGATTCTTTTGCAACGTGGACTCCAACTTGGCAAAATGGAAATCCCCATTTAAACTGGCATTCAGCTGTAAGTTTATTAGCTAGTTATAAATTGTTCTTTTCATTTTGTTGGTGGCATGTATTTATGGAACCTGTTAAACTGGATATTGATGAGATTATGAAACTTCCACCAGTATTGTAGGTTATGGTGCTTACTTTATTAGATTTACGAAGCTGGACATGGGAATTTAATTTGACAAGGTTGAGGATGTGGTTAGATTGCTATAGATGAATAGTAAATGGTATGACCAATTGATTTATGTAATTTAAATTTTTTGTATGTATAACTATTTACAGGAATAATGATATGATGCTCTATTAAAATAGATTTATGTGTACGGTGAGGCGGTGCTATTTTCTTTATTGAAATACGGCTTGATTGTATGTATGAGCAACTCGATTCCACTACAAGGGCAACGTAATTAGGATGCCCAAAAATACTCGTCTTTCAAAGGATTATCACTAGACCAGACGAGTTGGTGCCCATAAATTAAGAGGGGATTGAAAGCCTTTCAGGATAAATGTTTTTAGTAGCATAGGTTGATAATTTAACATCCCCATTATATTGTTTTCACTTTACAATTTGTTTATATATAGGAACCCACTCCTGCGCCACTGTAACTAGTCGGTGCACTCGTATTTTGTTACAAGATCTTGCTCCTTCTAAGCAATTCAAAATTTTACAGTTTAACAATTTATTCACCTGTCACATAAATTTTTGATGCCCAACTTTGGGGGACTGATTTTGTTTAATTTTATTTCATAATAATTTTCACACTTTAAATGCAATTTTTTTCTTGTGTAAGTTTTAAAATTTTTTAAAAATGTTTATCGCGATAAAATGTAAATTTTTATTGAAAGAATTGAAAAAATTAACTAATTGTGACCAGAAAATTTAAAAATAGAATTCACATATAATGGAATTCACACGGATAGAATGACATTGAATTCGAATAGATGCATAAAGTGTGAGAACGAAATTTTGAAGAAAAGAGAATGTTATATAGTTCGAAAATCATAAAGTTAAAAAAGAATGATAGTGAAGTAACAGTATACGTGCGTAGCGAGTAGATCATAGGCCCACCTCGGTGAGGTGGTCAACCACGAATTGTTTTTGAACTTTGCTGGATAAGTAGGTCAGAGAGCATAAGCGTGTGAGTATCGTGAATTTATATTCACGTCGGACAGTGACATTAGTTAATAAAAGAGTGATAACTTATTTCACACTTCAACGAAAGTTGGAATTTAAATGCACTGAATGAGGCGACCTATCGTGTTGACTAAAAACATGTAAATCATTGGTGTTTCTGGACATTCTTAATTTTAACAATAAACTGGAAATTAAACCGTGAGTAAAATATAAGCTTTTTGTTTGTTTATGATTTATAATAATGTACATGTGAAGTTTAAATATGAATGGGTTGTATCCATGTAGTGTGAAATTAACATTCCATTAAATAATTATTCTGTTGGAGTATGAAATAGCGGCAGAATTAGTTTTGTTTAAATTTAAGCTTAATATTTTTCTTGATCTTCTTTGGGAATTAAACCACTCATAATTGTTAAAATCGTCAAAATTTTTATTATTTTGACAACGATTCTAGGTCATGGATCTAAACGTAAAAATAAAGACGATTTTAACTACTATGAGTGGTTTAATCTCCAAGAAAATTAAGAAAAATACAAAACAAACCACAACAAACATACAGGGAGTATTTACAAGCTTAATATTATTGGGAAAGAAGGTTTGAACATTTTAAAGGAGTAAGAAAAATGTAAATGTAAGCTCATTTGTGGAATTATTGTTAGTCAAAAAATGAAAATTTAGTATTTTTAAAGGACATTGGAATGGTTAAAGAAAAAGTTGGTATTGCATTCTGTTTTCTATGTATTGTTATTAAGAGCATTTCCGAAAATGGAACTTACGTATAAATCAATTTTGGAAACTAAGCAATGTTATGGTAGTATTATTTATGAATTAATGTTTTCAGGGATTTCTGTTAATACTACCTGGTCAGTTGTTTGTTATATTGGGCTTGTTTTTTAAGGTCAGTGTACATGTATTTATATTTAAGGAATTTACTGTTAATAGAGTTTAGGCTTAGGAGTTATTTATAATATAGGTAATAGATGAAGATGATAATTGTGAAAGGATATCCAGCTACCCCAGTGATTAAGTCGGATTTGGGAGAGGCCGTTATTTCGAAAATTTACTTAATTTAACCAAAAGTTAATGAGGGTTTTTAATGTATTGTAAAGAAGGGGTACAAGGTGGTAAATATTAGAACACTGAAAGCAAGGAGACCTATCTGGAATAACGGTCTTCTGGGTAACAAACATTGTACTTGTAAAATGCTTTGATATCTTAACCATTTCATATGCTTATTTTTATTAGGTTCATCATTTTTCCCCCATGGGAACACACTTCTTCCATCACTACTGTAGTTAGCCAGAGTACCCTAAAAATTGTTATGGGATTTCTGTCCTTTCTGAGTAAATTGAACTTTGTATCATAACATCAATTTTACCTTTTAAAAAACGGAGGCGTAGAATAATATTTATGAAAAAATACGATTTCTTAGAAAATAGGAACTTCAAACAAATGGTTAGATATGCGTGTACTGTACTTGTAAATTAAGGTAACAACTTGCCAATTCTGACTGCTTGTAGGTGTTACAAAATGACCTCCAATTTATTGAATACACAAAGGTTTTCTTTGGCGTAAGCTTTGTAAAATAGTTTAATAACCAAATTCCATTTTAGTAGAAACAGGCAGAAGCATATTAATTTATAACTACACAGAACGTTACTATTAGTAAGTTGTAATAAGTTATGGTGATAAAGAAAAATGCATTAAGAATAGCTAGTATGAAGTGAGTTACATTGATGAATTACATTGAAACTGCTCATAATAACACGAGTCATTAACCTGGTTTTGTGTCCCCTAAGCTGCTACATTTACAGTATGTTATCTGAAGTCGATCACATGCATAAATGTGCAGTGCTTTGATATTTTAAATCTTCATTTAAAATACACTTGTAAGTGGTGAGAACTCTTTATTTTACATGTACAGGTACACATTTCTAAAAATGCCTGTTTAAATTTTAGTTTTTTATTTTTAAATAACAATTCTTTTTATGCATAATTATCAACATATGCCCTTTTCTTAAGCATCAGTTAAAATATTTCCATGAAGTTGTGAATCACCCCTGTATATTAAATTGAAGACATTTGGTACAGCTTCTACTTCATGTTGAACTTAAAATATTATTAAGAGAAGTCTCCAATAAGGTCATATTGTCGCTATGTGTATCCCTATAGAAAACAGTTACTGGTGGGTAGGGGGGATAGGGTCCTTTTCAATCCAAAGTATGTGCACTCTTATGGCACATTGTGATCAGTTTTGAATCCATAGTTGTACACAGTTTGGGTTGAACCGGCCCATATGTATTTTTAGGTGCATGCGGTTGGAGTTGAATCCCCACTACTTTGCCATCTGCTGATTCAGTGACATTTTCATTCGAAACCACGCAATTAATTCTTATAGTATATAAATTATGTTTCTGTAATTCTGACCCTCATAGTACTGAAAATACCTGGGATAGTTTTAATGGTAATATACAATCGTCATTTCAAATCCAGGCATTGCCTTAATTTCAAAATCCTTTAGGATTTTAAGTCGATTCGCTCATTATACTAATGTAAACAATTAAAACAGGTTATCTGCAAAAAAGCCAGAATTGGGTTTTTTGATACCAACGTGTTTATGATATAGTAAATTATTACTACACTAAATAAAAAAGTGGAGTATGCAGCCTTAACTAGTAATATTTTGCTGTACGTGTTAAAACTTAAAGCATTGCTTAATCAAATTGAGGTATATGCCAGTTACATAGTAATAAAGAGGTATATGTTAATCATTAAAATACATATCTCGCACTTTTATTAAGTATTCTGTATTTACCGCATTTAATTAAAGTAGCCGTACCAGTTGTGGTTGTGTTGTCTACAAAAGACGAATAAATTTTCGTGTTGCTGCAAAATTATTTTATCAATTTTGAAAATGTCATCAAATAGTTCAGAGGCCTGTTGTAATTATTATTTGCTAAATATGACACATAATCGAACTAAGCTAATTTTATCATTAGCTCTGCAAAACCAACAAGATCAGTTTCAAGAAAATGTTTTTGGAGATTCTATTTTTACCGAAAATATAGTAAATAGGTATGTAAAACGTTTAACCGCTTTTTGTTTGGCTCCTAATCTTACTTTAGTTCAATATCATTACTCGTAGTTGTAGAACTAATGTAGAAACTGATTATTTGATTTCTGAAAATTCCAATATGAGCTACGAATTTGCAAGGGTTACAAACTATGCAGGAAATCCCAGTAGTTAGAAATTCTGAACTAGGTTTTGTTAAAATAGAATTGCCTTGTACAATTTCAAACCATAAAATATTAAGTTGTCTGGCAAATGGTCATAATGCTATGGCTCCATCATCATCATCATTGGGTCTTCAGTCCTGAAACTGGTTAGACGCGTACCATCATTGTTTCCTATTCTGAACTAACATACAGATTTCCCTGAAATTTGCAGTCTGCATCTATCACTATCTGATCTAGGTCTACATCCACCTCTTTTTTCCTATCTCTGCTTGCCATATATCCCATACTACTCCCCAAAAATGCCTTAGAACGTATTCTGCCCTTCTATTTCTCATATTTTTTTCCCAAAGATATCCTTGTTCCCTTACTGTTTCTATAACCTATTGGTTATTACCTTTGTCTGTCCATCCTCAAACATCTGAAGCACGGCATTTCAAAGGCCGCTACTGTTCTTCTGTTTGCTTTTCAGACTGATCGTATTTCGTAGGCATACTGCCTGTGCTGTGTTCCACACATACGCTTTCAACAACTTTTTGTTCTATGTTTGTTGTCTTTCATCATAGGCGCCGTTCTTTCTTGTTAGATGCAGTTCGGTCACCTTCTATTGTTTGACAATTATATACCCTATTTCTCCGACATTCAGTGGTTGTGAAGGGGATAAGCAGCCTGTGGCTGCCAAGTTCCCCCAACACTTGAACATTTACTGATTTAATATTTTTTCCAATATATCTTTTCGCATAGTCAACATTAGTTGCAGATATTTCACAACAAACAACTAGTTGTTTATAATAATCATCAGATTTATCTGCGCTTATTTTTTCGTCATTGGGTTTCCCGTCTCAGAACTGGTTGGACATGTACCTGCACTTATTTCTTTTCTAAACTAACCTACATAGTTCCCTGAAATTCTCACACAGCAATTCAGCTCGGTTCCCCTTATATTGTTTTCTAATATTATGCCCTATTTCACCGAGATTTATTGAAGGAGGTTAAGCAACCTGTGGCTGCCAAGATCCCCCAACACTTAGACATTTGCCGAAATAATAGTTTTCCAATAAATGCTTTCACGCAATTACCATTATTCGAGAATATTGCCCATCCAATGCTTGTAGTTGCTTATAATAAATATCATGTTTCTTATATTGTTTTCTAATATTATGCCCTTTTTCACTGAGATTTATTGAAGAGGGTTAAGCAACCTGTGGCTGCCAAGATCCCCCAACACTTAGACATTTGCCGAAATAATAGTTTTCCAGTAAATGCTTTCATGCAATTACCATTATTCGAGAATATTGCCCAACCAATGCTTGTAGTTGCTTATAATAAATATCATGTTTAAGTGCAGTTACTTTCTTCGTCATTAATTTATCCATCTTGGGACTGGTTGGATGTGTACCTCCATTGATTTCTCTTCTGAGCTAGCCTACACATTTCCCTGAAACTCCTACAGCCTTCATCTTTCACTATCTGTGTGCAGTAGTCTAACCTAGGTCTACCTCTTCTTCTCTTTATTCCTATCTCTGCTTCTAGTATATTCCGCACTATTCCCTCATGCCGTAGTATGTGGCCTATCATCCTATCTCTCCTATTTTTTACCGTTTTCCACATATTTCTTTCTTCCCCTACCATTTTTAGTACCTCTTCGTTCTTAACTTTGTCTGTCCATGATATCTTCATCATACGTCTGTAGCACCACATTTCAAAGGCTTCTACCTTTTTCTTGTCCGCTACTCCCACTGTCCAGGCTTCACAGCCATACAGTGCTGTGCTCCACACATATGTTTTGAGCAATCTTTTCCTTGTTTCTATGTTTGTGGTCTTTGAGAACAGTAGTTGCTTTTTCTTGTTAAATGTAGCACGACCTTGTGCTAATCTTTGTTTTATATCTTTTGTGCTTTTCCCATCTTGCGTTATTTGGCTTCCTAGGTAGCAGAAATCCTTAACCTCTTGTAAGTTCGTGTTACATATTTGTATTCTTGTTTTTGATTTATTTTTCCCTCCTTTGCATACTAGTACTTTAGTTTTACTTTTGTTAATTTACATACCGTATCTCTCTGTTAGAACCGTTTCCATTTCATTGAGAGCAGCTTCTAACTCTTCCTTGCTAGATGCTAATACTGCTATATCATCTGCAAATCTAAGCATATCAATTTTTTGTTCCTGCATAGTAATTCCAAATGTCTTCCTGCATTTGACAGTATTCATTGCCTCTTCAATGTACAAGTTAAAAATTAGTGGGGATAGGGAACATCCCTGTCTCACTCCTTTCCTGATGTTTACTTCTCTACGTTCCTGCTCTAGTTCTATTACTCCTGTTTGCTCTTTGTATAAGCTATGTACTATCCGTCTATCCCTATAACTCATTCCAATCTTTTTGAGTATTTCGAACAATTTTTTCCATTTTACATTGTCAAATGCTTTTTCCAGATCTACAAACCCTATGTACACGCTTTCCCCTTTTTCTATTGTTTTCTCCATTATCACCCTCAGAGCTAAGATAGCCTCCCGTGTTCCCCTGTTTCGCCTAAACCCAAATTGGTCTTCTCCTAGTATTTCTTCAGCCCGTTTTTCCATTCGTCTTTGTACAATTCTAGTTAATATTTTTGATACGTGTGCTGTCAAGCTTATTGTTTGAAAATTTTCACATCTATCTGCGCCTTTCTTTTTTGGTATAGTTGCTATGATGTTATGTTTGAAATCTTTGGGTATCTCGCCTGTCTCATACATATAGCTTACAAGTTGGAAGAGACGTTCTGTTACTGCTTGACCAGCGGCTTTTAGAGTCTCCGCTTGCACCTTATCTGTACCCGGCGCCTTACCATTTTTCAGACCCTTTAATGCTATTTCAAATTCATCTTTAAGTATAGGATATCCCAAGTCATCATTTTCAATGTCTGATTCCTTTTCTAATGCAGTTAGTTCTTCTCCTGCATATAAATTCCCTATATATTCTTGCCATCTACCCACTTTCTCTACATTTTCTTTAATGACATTTCCTCCCGCGTCCCTTATATTTTTGCTATACGTTTCTATATCCCTAAAATTGATTCTAATTAGTTTGTATGCTTCATCTGTCTTTCCTACTTCCATCTTAGTTTGTACCTCTTTGCACTTTTCATCAATCCAGTGTTCTTTAGCTTTCCTGCATTTTCGAATAATTTCCCATTTTATGGCTTTGTATCTCTGTTTTCCTGTTTCGTCTGATTTATTTTGTATTTTCGTCTTTCTTCTATTAAATTCAGGATATCCTTTGTTATCCATAGTTTCTTATTTACTTTTTGTGTATACCCCAGAATATCTCTGGCCGCCATGTCTAGGCTGGATTTAATGTTATTCCATTCTGTTTCTACTTCCTTAGTATCAGATATTTTCCCAATATCTTTGAGCAATTCATTTGACCTTTTTTCAAATCTTTCTTGAATATCTTTCTCTTTTAGTTTCTGTAGGTCCAAGTGCCTTTTTCCGTTTCTTTTTTTCAAATTTTTAAATTTAAGTGCGGCCTTCATAATTACGATGTTGTGGTCAGTGTCTATATCTGCTTCTGGGTAGCTTCTACAGTCTTTTACTTGATTCCTAAACCGTTGTCTAACAAGAATGTAATCTATTTGATATCTTGCTATATCTTCTGGCATCTTCCACGTATATCGTCTTCTAGCATGATGTTGAAATAATGTGTTTGTAATGATTAAATTGTTATTGTCGCAAAATTCTACCAGCCTATTTCCTCTGTCGTTTCTAGTGCCTAAACCAAATAAACCTACTATCACTCCTTCCCTACTCTCACCTACCACTGCATTAAAATCCCCCGTAATCATTAAATTTTCATGTCCTTTTACGTGTCTTAATATGTCTTCGATATCTTTGTAGATCGCTTCTACCTCTTCGTCACTGTAGCTAGAGGTGGGCATGTATACTTGTATTATTACTGTGTTTACCAGTTTAGATTCTAATCTAACCATGAGTACTCTTTCATTCTTTTGTAAGTAATTTTCTACACAGTATCCTATCTTTTTCCGCATAACTATCCCCACACCCAAATTTCCTTCCTCGGCTCCTGTATGAATTACCCTGAAGTCTCCACTCCAAAAATCCCCCGCCTCTGGTCACCGAACTTCGCTGATCCCTACTATGTCTAATGATAACCTATTCATTTCGATTTTTAGGTTCTCTAGCTTACCCACTTGCTTCATAGTTCTAACATTCCACGCTCCGACTCGCAAAATGTTCCCGACTCTTATTCTTAACTTTCTGATCGCATCCTCCAAAGTAGTCCCCTCCCGGAGATCCGAATGGGGGACTATTTTAACTCCGGAATCTTTTACCCCAGAGAATGCCATCATTTTATTATAATTTAGCTATGCTGTGTACTTGGGAGATAGTGGTGGTTTCCCGTTGCCTTCCACATCGCGGTAGTGTGTCTTAGACTGCCATACCGACCCCTATGGTCTCTGCCAATTTAAGTACCGAAAGAGCCGCTGCCCTCTTTCGGGGACCTGTCTTAGTCTGGTTCCTCACTAACGACCCTACTACTATGGTTGGACCTGTAGTATGGCTCTTTAGCTCATTAGAACACGCAAGCCATTCCACCTGTTCTAGTAATCTAGAACTTCGGCAAGGTGCAGGTCCATTCGAAATGGTATGGCTCCATATCAAGACCTATTTAAAAATATACCGGATGATGCTCTAGAAGGAGCTAGTAATTACACCGAAGCTATGCATTTAATGACAAATCAATGTGAACGTCCAGAAAGTAAAGGTATATAAAGCTTAAAAGTAAAAAGACATTGGTTTTTAATTTTCCAATATTTAGAAAGTAATTTAAATAGTATAATAGAACACGCCATTTCAAAAAATTCATATAACCAAAGTGAAAATATTCTTTTGACACAATTAAGAAACAATATTAATATGGCCAATTGTGATACTTCAAATTTAGAGATAATGGCAATGATGATTAGCTGCACTACACGATATTTAAAATCATTTATCCTATTTTCGTTTTCAGGCCCACAAATTCGCAAAAGGAAAAAAGTACGATACTGATTTAAAGACTAGAAAATTATTGAAGACAATAAAAGATGCTGAAAATCATACTGTGCATTCTGGGTGTGTAAGTAAATGTAAAAAATGTGCTCATCTATTATGGATCATAAAATAAAACAATTCATTAACAGTCAGTTTTGGAGACTCTCAAAATACAAAAGAAAAACTTTTATACTTTGCTTTTGCAAATGGTTTCAAGTTAAATGACATACCTGCGAGAGTCTTCAAAAGCAAAATACATTTAAATATTGTTTAAGAAACAACAACGACGAAGTTGTAGAAGTGTGTAAAATTTCATATAGTCGTTTAGGTATTACATCTATTAGGGCAATTGATGATGTAGATATAAATACCCACATCGAGTCTTTTCATCCTGAGACATCCCATTATTGACAGATATCTTGGCAGCAATATCACATTAGCACTAATGTTCTGAGATTTTCAAGAGAAATTTCCAGGCTGCAAAGTATTATATGCAACTTACAGGGAAAAAATTACAATAAAACGTATATCCTTCACAAAACTTGGCCATGAGGAGTGCAACGTTCGCGAAGCATTTAATTTACATGAACATAGTGAGCACACTTTAGAAGACACTTCTATAACTTGCTTTTTGTGGAAAAGTCACAACAATCGTGTTAAAGAAGCCCGAAAGGTTTACAAAAAACAAATGAAGAATTTGGTAATACTACAGTATGTGTATAGGTTGATCTTCAAGAAATAGTTATGTTGCTACGAATAGATATGTTTAAACGAGTAATTTTTATGAAGCGATTGATAGCCTATAAGAAAATCTTCATTCCTCTAGGCAAATTCACAAAAACTTGTAGACCGCATGCGGTGATGTGGCATGATGCCACAAGTAAACGATCCAAAGAGGATTTATTAGTACTTTTATGCTTTCATCAAATTTCGAAGATACAGAAAATTTTATTATTTGGCTGAACATGCACCAGCCAAAATAAAAACTGGTAAGTTTTCACATTTCTAATAAGAATTGTAAACTCTGATGAATTATCAATAAAAACAAAAACATTTAACTATTTCGAGGCCAGACATACGTTTATATCCGCCGACAACTTTCACCATCAAGTCGAGCCATCGACGAAAAGAAATCCAAAATATAGGATTTTGATGAATATATGTCAATGTTGTCAAAAATGCCTGTAAACAAAACCTTGATGTTAAAACAATGGTATATCATGATTTCATCAACTGACCTTAATTTCAGATCTCAAATGAAGTTAAAAAACATTCTGAAAATCGGCCCCACTTGTTAGACAGTACAGATTATTGCTGAGTGCGGTTTGTTTAAATTGAAATACAGAACTAGCTTTAATGAATCTGTAAGAACTTTAGACTTCTTAATGGCCAAAGTAATGCGAAAGATGCAAATTTTAAAACCCATTGCTCCTCTTTCACGTTCACATGGATTTCCGAAAGAAAAAAGGGAGCATATTCTTAAGCAATTACAGGATTTGCTAACCGAGAATAGAAAAGTGTTTTGGAAAAATCTGCCTACTCTTGAAGACAACCAAAACCAAAATACCAATAAAAACTTAGAATTATCAATTATGTCATTTCACAATAATTTTCTAAATTTCTATACTATGTGATGCATAATTTGATACAGTTAATTGATTAGTTTGATTGATGTTTACTTAAGTTATGTAAACGAATATTTGATGTGTTTTAACTTTTATATAAAATGTTTGCAATACCTGAACTTACAAGTTCTTTTTAAGGTAGAGTTTTGAAGCGAAGTATTTGCTACAGCAGATACCGCAAAAACCTTTTATCATGTGCATGCCAAATGATATATACACTACATAATTAGAAAGCCGTAAGTGATTTTTTTGTTATGATGCTACTTGAATTGTGAAATCTACTTCATCGGACTATTTGTAATTTTATTATGACGACATAAATGTAATTTATATTATCCAAATGTTCAAGTTCCTGACCATAAACTTTGGCACTCTATTTCTCAATTTTGCTAGAATAGCAGATACCGCATATTTTAATTGTGGATGGCAGTATAGTACAGAAGTTGCATGCAACAAATTTTATGAGAATTTACTGAATGTGCTGTTATGTCCGTACACTATATTTTTGTTGGATATAACAAAACATCTATAACCTCAACAAATTACCTCAATCACATTCAACAAAAAAAAAATAGCTTGAAAACATTAAAAAATGTATAAACAACTGTGTAGCTAACTTAATTATATAAAACAAACTCATATTATACTTACAATGGGCCATCTGCTATCATAGTACACATGCTGTTTGTGTCGGCAACAAAGGTTGCCAAATTTGGATAGTGGTAATCACAAGATTTATCTGCATTCACGTGCTCTTCGTCCACATAAACATGGAACACTCCCTATAAGATTTAAAAATGTGTTTTGTATCTTCATGAAATTCAATATCCCACGGATTTGATCGTGACGGTGGATGAATACCATGTTCTAGAAATCAACGATTAAGCATTATTATTCGAAAACAAGTACAAACTTACATAACCAAAAGGTTAATTCATCCTTACACAATTTGACACAACAAAATAGTTAAGTTGAACAGACAGGACAAAATTTAACAACTTATAGTAAGTATTGCACTTGTCTTCATGGTGCATGATCAAAAACAAAACAGTACATTGTCATCTTTACAAATAACAGGATAGGTTATTGGAAACATAGGGAAAGAATTACCTTGGGAATAACTACCTAGAAGGGTTTCTTCATTTAGAAAATGTTCCTCTCTACTGCTGTTACTTTGAAAAGAAGTTGCAGAAGGACGTGCTTCGTTCTTTACTACATGCAAATATAATTGGTGGGTTATAAAGGAATTGTAAATATATCCATTTAAGCCATATCTGAAGATATCTTATAAAGTGAATTCTAATAAATAAAAATTCATTAATGGACAGAAAAAAAACAATTTATCCAAACTTTAAGAAATATTTACTATATATTTATTTGTCATAACTTTACAATTGATTTATACAGCGTCAAAGGGAACAAAATGCAATGTCTGTTTCGTATAATTCTATTTAAACATCCCCTAACCATTCTATAAAATTTAAATTTTTTATAATGTTACATTATTTAATTATGAGATTTTTATTATTAAATAAAAGAAATATATGAATTACACATATTTCCATACGTCACACTAAACATTTTTTCTCAAACAAAACAATTGAAACACTAGGCTTGTCTTATACTATTTATATTCTACCCTAAAGTGTTAAAAGTGTTTATTCATTCTGGATATGGCAAACATTTCTAGTTATAACTAAATTTTGATGGTTTCGCTTAACGGCTGTGTGTGTGTGTGTGCGCGTGCGTGCATGCATGTGTGAGTGAGCATGCATGCATGTGTGGGTGCGTGGGTGCATGTGGGAGGGGGGTTGCATGTGTGTGTGTGTGCATGTGTGTGTGTATGTGGGTGCGTGCGTGCAAATTGAGGCAATTAGTAAAATTTTATTATTACTATTCAGTATTCTTAGTACATGCATAATTCCAAAGAAATTTGAAAAACTTGTAAGATGAAAAAGAAATAGACGTTAAGTAGAGTAGGGTTCTTTTGCGTAATCTACTTTGCCTGCAGAATATGATTCACTGCTCGCTTCCTATAAGTCCGCTGAAGTATGTTTTCAGGACAACTGTAGATACGGTTCAAAAGGGGCACAGAATCAACTAATTACAAGGTTCAAAATAACCTAACAGGATTTTACTTTCTTATAGTTAAGACTAATGCTGGTTTGTTAAATAGGTCCAGTATTTGATCAAAAGATGTTATGCCTCAGTGGTTTCACAACCTTTACTTTAATATTAGGTATGAAAAATTTTTTAATTCAAAATAGATAGGATTATTTTCCATCATTAAGTAAGTTATCACGCATGAGAATGCAGTTGTTAAATTCTCATGTACTCGTAGGTTTATTGCATGTTAGTTTCAGATACGCATTTTCTCATGCCCAAAGTAATGTGCTGTCATGCTCTCAACCAATGAGAACGTTTGACGGTTGGAGGGGTTTTGTGTGACAGTATACAATTTTCGAATAATTTATCCGGGGTTATCTTCTAGAACAGACGTACTGATCGTTAGTGCAGGTTAAACACAGTGAAGTTACCTGTGAATTCCTCTTCCATTTCCGTTCCTCTATCTGAAAAATCTTTGTTCTCAACTGTTGTAGGTTTCAACAATAACTTAACTGCTTAAAGTTGCAGAAAACCCCTGTTGACCCCAATGAGAACCCTATCATACCCTTAGAAGCAAGAGCTGGTTAAAAAGGATCAAAGGATATTGGGACTACCTTAAACCACCTCTTAAGTTGAACTAGTATAAGTATCTTACAAATGTCACTTAATGAAATCTCATGCCTGTAACTAATGCAACTTTTGCCAGTTCAATGCTTAACTAAGTGACATTCAAAAAATGTTTCAAAAGAATATAACTGAAAAATAAAGTGTTGAAGTAAGTAAAAAATTATAAACTAACATAGCAAAATATTTTTGTACACACATTGTATTAAGGTATATTTGAAAAGGAATAACGACTATTTGAAATTTTATCTATGTTTTTCCTTCTTTGACTATTTGATTTCTACATCTCCATTTTTAAACCCGTTATTAAAATCTGATTTTTGTAAATCCATCACGATTTTGTTGGTTTTCTTTGACACATTATGGATTATCAGTTAAACATTTAGTATTAACTATACAAATTCAGTTTCCCATTAAATAATCCCTTTGTATAATAATTGAATCTTTTTTGGCAGTATAAGCATTTCTATATTCTCTAAAAATTCGACTAAAGCACATGGAGCAGTTAAGGATTTTATGTCAACAAAGAAAGTATCTTTTTGGCCATCAATACAGTGCTTTGTTACAATAATGCAAATCAATGTATATTTACGCTTTACTGGCGATATCAACTATGCATAACCGTGCATGTAATTGGAGTGTCTCCCAAATTTGGCTGCATAGGTTGCCGTTACGAGTAAAGTCTACCTGGTTTTTACTAGAAGTCAACACCTCCTAATTTTAAGCCTGGGACGTTGCCGGTTGGTCTTTTTTGTGTGCAATAATTTTATGGGTGAAGCGAAGATGCCTATACTATGGTGGGGCATAAATAATTTTTTAGGCGGTGGAAGAAGGTACAGGAATCGAAAGGAATCACTTCGTCAAACTAACACATACACACAAACATTCAATTTCTTTGATCACTAATAGTAACGTTCTTTACTTTAGGATACCTCATTCTCACTAGCTGTAGTAGCCCCACTATTTCAAGGGACCGTTTTAACCACATCTACATTTCTTTAACCTGAGAACTTGAGCGTATGCGGTTACATGCCCTGGATTTAAAGTCCTGGGGCTCGTGGGAAATTATAATCGTGAAAGTTACACGTAGAAATTTAAATTAGAGATATATTAAAATAAAATTTGAAGGCAAAACGGCACAACAATCGCTTCAAAACTTTGTATGAGAACTCACATGTGCGGAAAACTTAAATTAAATAGGCACCACCTGGTTTTTGAACCGTGGCAATGCTTGCAATACCAAAAAATAGAAATGACGAACCACCTGGAATTAAAGATAATTTTTTTTTTACTTTAAACTAAAGGTAAGATAGAATAACATCTCAGAGATAATTTTTGAGAGAAAGATAAATACCTAACCATTTATGATTAGAGTATTATTTAACTACGATAAAATCTCGAAGACAGTTTCGATGAGAAAGATAGGTAACAATTCAATTGCGGTTCAAAAAGTTAATTAGTTGAAATAAGATCTTCAAGATATTATCAAAAAGAAATTTAAACATTAATGGTTTAACCTAATGATTAAAATAAAGTAATGTCTTAAGAAAAAAATTTAAGAAAAGATAACGTAAAAATTAATTTTTGGTTCGGAGGTCTTATACCTGTCAAGGCACACCCGCCTCTTCTACAAATATACCAACAGAAAATGGATTCCCCAAGGAAGTAGAGTGATCTCAAAGAAACTGGAAAAGAGGTCTTGACTCATGCCCTCCAAAAGGAGAAGTTTCATGAAGCGGTACTCGTTCATACGAACAGCATCAAGGACCCAATAGAAAGAGGAATGAATGCTATCCCTGCATCCAGGCGTGGATTAAGAGAGGATCAATCCACAGGCCAAATCAGATATCAAATTCACTGTCGATGGCTTGAATGTAGATCAGTGGAAGAGAGTGACAATACACAGCTAGATAGAGATTACCCACACCCACGGCCCTATGTTGGGAAGCAACAATCCTCTTACTTTGCAGGGACTTAGAAAATAAAAAGTAAAATAGAAGACAGAGAAAATATAAAAGAGGGGGATGGGATGTTTGGAGCTTTATAGCAACCAGATAGAAGAGAGAAGAGGAAGGACTTACACTGAACAATAGCAAGAAAAAAATATTATATAGCAACGCACTATGTGACCAGCCAAAGTGTAGTCAGCAGCGTGAGTATCGCTCATGTTTGCTCGGAACTGAGACAGGTCCAACAGAAGAAAAAACTAAGGCTGAAAAGAAGATAGAGGGATAAGAAAAAATAGAGTTTTAAGATAAGCATCCTAGAGAAAGAGTAGTGAGTAGAGAATGTGCATATTAAAATAGATTGGTCTGAAGGACCATCTGCAATGTTAACTCTATACCAACATGTCAATACATAAAAACAACTATGCTCCAAAGGAAACCCATACAATTCATCTTCCTGCCAAATGCATCCACTGTGATAAGAAAATAAAGTAAAGGTAACGTAACCAACTTAAATATATCCACACAATAATTTGAAAGACATAACTGCCATAGACACGGGTACACATCAATAATTGTACGATAGACAAATAATTGAAGATAAAAGTATGAAAATTCTTAATTCAACAACACAATAAGGAATAATATTGGAAACGACAGAGGCGATAGCTCCTCACCAACAAGTTCAGGAAAAACAAAATAATACATTAAAGTCCCTATGATATAAAAACGATTGATAATGAATATTGTAGCAAATGATAAAAGAAAGAAAACACATCAAATGGAAAATCCTTGTAGTTGCAACTATAGAAATTGACTTTTTACTGCAGAGGCATAGTTTGTGCTTGCTATGTGTATCCAAATAGTCAAGCATCAACCGACGTCGGCTAGTACAAATCCTAAATATTCGCTGAGTTATTCGTACAAAAAATATGTCAACCATGATAAAAGAAGGTATTGGTATATGGAATAATAACAAGATAAAAATAGACGTTTAAAAGAAATGTAACTATTTGCATGTAATGACCAATAGAAATAATGTTTATTTTGGAATGAGGGACCTATGTTTTAAAGCCAAAAAGGTATTTATGATCTGATAAGGTTTGAAACACTACAAGGTTCAAGGGTACCATTCATTTAAATATACGATAAGATAAGCTAAAGGTTATAAAAGAAATTTATGTAGATGTAAACAATATGAACGTTCAATGGTAAGGTATATTCATATGGGAGGCAACGTCAAAAGAAAAATTGGTCAAAATAAAGATAGAAAAGGGAAAGTAATAATGTGGTTAAACATAGACGTAAGTAAAAGCTACTCGTCGGGGGTAGACAAAAATGGTTTTAAATTTTTAATATGTCAACGTCCTTGGGGTTTGCCATTTGAATCTTGTAGTTCATAAATTAATAGAGAAATTTTGTGAAAAATGTTACATACTATGCATTTGGGAGCTAGCTTAGCAAAAAAACTTCTTAGTCATTATTTTTCTTCCATACTTGTTCACCCAAGGCAAAGGAAGTGTCTTTTTTTTTACGGAGGTTATGATTACTTTTACTTTTCTCATGAGCTATAAATAAATTTTTTGTAATGTCCGCAAAGATAGAAGGTAGTGGCTGCTGTTGATCTTTTTCCCAGCGTAGTTTTTCAGCAAATTCATTACATCAGTATTATCAAGAACAGAACTATAATAACTACCATCAATTGGAGTATAACGGCCAAAAACTAAAAATAAAGGTGAAATTTATGTAGCTTCATGCTTGGAGGTCCGTAATGCTTGTGCAATTTTAAATATATTTTCGTCCCATTTAGCATAGTGGGATTCGATAGCAGTAATGATTACATGATAAACACGTTCTGTTGGATTTACTTGCGAAAGGTATTTTTGGCATTAAACCAAATTTTCTAAACTTTATAACTTTTTACGAAATTTTGAAATCCTTTTGAAATGAACTGTGTATCATTGTCACAAAGAATAATTTGGGGTATGCCAAAAATGAGAAAAAAACTCGTTCTAAAAATTTCATAATTGCAGAAGACGTAGCCTTTGCTAAAGAATGAACAAAAACAAATGAGGAAAACTAATCTGTTACAACCAATAGGTTTTGGTTACCTTTCTTAGGTCGAGGAAGTGGTCCTAATAAACAAAGAGAAATTAATTGAAAAGGATGATACTTTTTTAAACATATCAATTAAACCAGGTCGGGCTTCATGTGAAATCTTCTGTGCCCCATAGATTTTTACAATTTTTAATATATGAGCAAACAGACAGTGTTAAAATGGCAAGTAATAAAAATCAAATATTTTTGTTATAGTTTTTGTAACGCCTAAATGAGTGGCGATAAGATCATCATGAAGCATTTTTAAACCTTCGGGTCTATTAGCGGTACTAATTTCCATTAAGGTATATTTGCAACTTTTAGTGAGGAAGCGTTAACATAACAAGAAAAAATTTTCATCAATTACAGATAGAGAAGTTAAAGTGTATTTACATAATTAAAAGTAAGACAGCATATAAAACTTTCTGGTTAACCATTAAAAACAAAGCAAAAGGATTGCAAATCTTTTATATACCAAAATTTTTAAGATTTACAATTAAAATAGTGTAATTTATAAGTTAATGAAGGTACTATGTGGTATAATTTACATAAGGAATTATTAAAAGTTAGTTTTTGAGGGAAACTCTTAATCGTATTAAACACCAAATGATCTGGTGGCATTTTCAGTTTTAAAATAGCAAAGGTAATTTTTATCTAAGGTTATCCACACATAATTTCTATTAGTATTCTACATAATTAAGAAATCAAGTTAAAAAATAAATATTTTGCAATTAATAAAGGCAATTGGGTCTGTTTATTTAGTAAATAACGAAATCAAAGCTATTTTTCTTCTAAAGCAAGGTATTTAGTTACGAATTTAAAACGGGTCGATATTTTCTGAAAAGAATTAGAATATTTATCATAAAAAACGACTTTAAATAAAAGGACAACCACATAAAAATACAAAAATAAGTTATTATTATTTAAAAAAGCATTAATTTAATAAGACATCAAAACGATTTTAACGTAAAAAAAATATTTTTTACGTGGCAGATTATAGGTTAAGTTTAATTTATACAACGGAAATCTTTTGTATTACGAAATATTAGCGAAAATTACTACAGGTAGATATAAAGGTTAAAAATGGCTGTATATTATATATTAATTAAGACTTACCTATGACGTTAATACTAGTTACTATTTCGGTAATGAAAATTTATTTATATAAAATTATCGTAAAACAGGTAAACCTCTTGATGACGTTCATAAAGCTACAATTTTAATTAACTAAAAGCTTTAAATTTTAGTACATTACTAATTCAAATACATGTGCTTTATAAAGAAGTCGGCAAGTTGGTTTTATTTTTAAGGTATTATAAAATGGATTATGTACGTTATAAATGGCTAGATCGCACCGGTAGTATTTTACAATGTCAAAATCTCAGATATTGTAATTAAAGAAGTCATTAAGCAAATTTGAAAGGTGTTCTCGGTTTTGGCAATAAAATTTTATGTTTTGATTTAGATATTAGATAGACGACAAACGTGAAAATATAGATGTCGTAATCAGTGAAAATTAAATTAATTGTAGGAAAAAGCTAGCTTTGAAACACGCTTTTTATAAAGAACCAGTCCCTTTGTTAAGGCCCCACTGTTACAATAATACAAATTAATGTATATATACACTCTCCCCACGTAGCCAACAATGCATGACCCTGGACATAATTGGTGCACCCTCAAATTTGGTTGTATGAATTGCCATCATGGGTAAAGCCCACAAGTTAACAAAGAAGTCAGGCGTTTACTTAGTTTGTATTGAAAGCCAAGACTGCTTCCATCTTTTTAGGTCAGAGCCGTAGTCACTTGGTCACTTTTGTATATACAAATTTTATGGGAGAAGCAAAGATGCATATACTATGGCGGAACACAGAGATAGTTTTTTAGGTAAAGAAAGAAGGTGCATGAATCGAAAGGAATCAACTCGCAAACTAACGTGCACACAAATGCTCGCTCTCTTTGATTGCTGATAGTACAGTCCCTTACTTTTTGATGGATCATTCTCACAAGGTGTAGTAACCCCACCATTCCACGCTTCGCGCGGCGGACTATCTTAACCACATCCACATTCCTTTAACCTGAGAACGCGAGTGTTTGCGGTTTATATGCCATAAATCATGGAGTGGAAAGTTATAATCGTGAAACTTAGACGTAGAACTTAGATTAAGGATGGGGGAAAAGCTTTCCCATGCTGGATCTAAAAATTCCATAAACCTAAATATTAAAATAGAATGTAGAGCCAGAGGCGCAACAGCTTATAAATTAAAATTTATCAATTTAGTCTTCTATAATATTCAAACCTCGTAGAGTTTCCCTTTGTCCAAAATATAAAAATATACAAATAGTTTGTTAAATAAATACGCAATCAAGTTACAAAATATCACCACATGGCTAAAATGGATTTGAAAAAGTGATGGGAATATATTTTTCATTATAGAATAATAAAATGTAAAACTGTGTTTAGTTTAATTACCTGCAATTGTTTGTTTGTCATCATGATGTCTGGGTTCTGGATTACAAGAAGAATCTGTATTAACAGAAGTAAGAAATGTCGATGTGGTTGTAGGGAAAGACTGATGAGAATATTTCATGTAACGCTGTCGTATTTGTAGTGAATGCACCAGCATTCGTGATGCACGTTCCAAATCTTCCAAAGGTACCTACAATATTATGACATTTGGCAAAAATCAAACTGTTTTATGAAGTACATAAATTTGAAAACTACAAACTAATAAAAGTGTGGCATTTTATTTTGAGCAAAAATGTTTACGCAAAACAGCCAGTAAAGAAAATAACGTCACAGCAAAATAGTTTCATTTTAGTTCTGATATGTATTTTTTGTACATATTGAGAATTGTGACATTATTGATAACTTTTATACATTTTAAATATGTGTGTAGATGTATTTCACTTTAAGAACCCAATGTCATTATGCGCTCAAACAAAAATTGGTTTGGAAGGATTCATTACATATAATTAGGTGTTGCAGTATTCAGGCATCAGTAGAGTCGACTTTTGTGATCAATCAATCAGAAATTACCTTTAATCTGTTTAGACCCGGGTTGTAATATGATAATTCTATACCATGTCACTAAATTCTATCAATTTTGCTGCTCTGATCTGTAACTTATAAAAAAATAACTCTGTATGTGAGAGTATTATAAAATGCATCCCCCTAACCGTCATCACAATAACTCAACTATGCCAATGATATTACATTTCTGCCTAATCTCTCAAGTGACATTGGGTTCTTCTTTAAGTGAAATGCCTCTACAATACAATCAGGATAAGGCAGAAACATATTTCAGCAGTAATTGAAAGTCAGTTGCATTACTTGCATAGAAAAAGTTATTTTAAAGAGAAAATTGTACAAAAATAACGTTTGTGCAACTGTGGTGAAATTTTATAGCTGCAAATAAAATTGCAACTCTATTTGCGCAAAGCAACAGCATTACTTCCTATCATGCAATTAATAATTAACACTACAAAGCAATAAAATTGCATTTTAAGTTGTGTAAAGACAATTTGTAGTTTGAAGTCAGCTTAATGTAAGTGCGACTTATATCGAATTCCCAAATTATGCAAACTGGCATTCAGCTTGTTACATTCATCAATCGGCGTGGACATTTTACTGCATTCCCTAAATAAATATTTTCGTTTTTTTTAAATTAATTATTTGATTCAAGTTGGACATCGATTTTTTGAAATTTACCCAATTGTATGAGACGTTCGTGATTTGTTATTGGCATACTATAATCTATTTTACTCGAGGAGGCATTTAATTGTTATATCCACTTCACCACTCCTTTCATTGACATTACAACACGTTTTTCGCTATCTGAACATTTGTTTGAAAACGTGGCTACCAAATAAATTATTATCGTTTTGATATTATTGTCAGTACGACTAAAACGAGAAATCGTGCTTTTAAACTAATAGATTCCTGTTTTGTGTTCGGTCTTAGTATCTTTGCAACGTAATTGTGAATTTGCTATTATTTTTGAACGAACAAATTGCACGTTTGTTTTCTACCGCGTGAATGTGCTCGATGGTACCCATATTTACTTGTTTCATTTAAGCTACGTGATTAATATCTCATATGCATCATATTTCCAACAATCATGTCGTGTTACATAGTTCAGCCCTAGAGCATACACAAGATTGGTGTTTTGTTAAAGCTTCACTTACATATTCATCCCTTCAAGGCCATTTCGGGAACGTAAGTTTTTATATATAATTTGAAATCAAACAAAACCTCATTTTTTTATTGGCATCACTAATAGTCGTTTTGGTTTTATAACAACAAATTTATTTTCTTACTGTTTAACTTAACAATGAAGTTTAATACGGTGTAAGTAAAATGCATACCGATGATATTTGTTCTGTATTTTATGTAACTTAAATTAATTGCTTAATTTTCTGGTCGGTTGTTTGTGTTGATACTGTCATCGTATTTTATTTTAGGCTATGGATCAGCTAATGTATGTCTTTTATAAAAAGAAAAACGTTAGCACACCTGTGCAATGCAATTAGACAGAAGATAATTTTGTACAATGATCTTTATAAAAGCGCTTTTCTTGATTGTACCCAATTTTGTATGCTGATAACAGTGCCACAATAGATATAATTTTGAGGATTTTAATCAAAATCCTTCTGATGGTTTTGCTAAATATGTTAGAACAGTCACTGTTGTAGGTTCTACATTTTGGAAGATCAACTGGGATTTTAAATGCTACCCTTAAAGCTGTGGGCCCAATGTAAGCAAACAATGCTGTTTAATTTTAATGTTAGTATTACATAATTTCTTCCTCTTACGAAAAAATGTTACTAGGCTATAAGTGTAACAAGAGGTATACCCATGGTTTAAGTTAGTGATTATTTATTGAATTTAAGGTTATATACTATTGATATTACGAGCTCTAGACTGGTTGGTGAGAGTTAGGTTATTGTTTTGTTGTAACCGCAACGCATGCCTTTTAAGTGTTTGGATACTATTGCAGCTACTACATGTTTGAGATGGAAACGTCTGTGATTCAAATTTGCCTAAATAAAGTATGTTGATAGGACCATATTTTTTTTCTTTATACATATGTATTATTGGACAGACTAACGTTCTGTCATTGTTTATTTATAAGTTTAATATGTACTAATAATTTTTAGTTCTGCGAGACAAATAATTTTCTTGGGTCTTTCCCTTAAATAATTTCTCAGGTTGATATCCTTTTAGTGTACCACGCTGAAATTACTGGAAGAAGTTCATTTAAATAACGCATATTAAAAAAAAAGATCAAAATGAGGAATTCAATCTGAGGCCTAATAGAACATATTGTATTTAAAAAAGTCTTATGGAACCACAGCATTTGGAAATAATAGAAATGTACTCATAATTAAGATCTACATTTATTGAAAGACACTATATAATGACAAAAATCAGAAAATAAATGCTACTAACATACAGGAACAGAAAACAAGTGTTTATTGTAATAAAGTGTTATTTTCATTAATCTGTTTTGTAGATTTATATTGATTATATATTTTTTGCTTCGTATCCTACAAGTAAACTGATTAGATCAGCATTCGTTTGTTGTTCAAAATAATTTAATAAAAGGTCTGCGGTTTCAATAGGTTATACGACAAGTGTATTCATAAGATAACATTTTATAAAAGTATTCATAGTACTTCTTATTTAATCTAGTGCTAGTGCTCAATCAGTCTGCTCAATCGTATAAGTTTACTACTGTTTCGTTAAAATTCCTTGAGTTTAAGATAATTTTACTTTAAACCACAACTGTGACCTGCTTCCGATTTATTGCAATTATATGTACAAAAATGACACCTTGTTATATTCTATTTAGGTAGACAAGTTTCTCATATCTGATACCCAGGAATAAATAACCTATTCAACACGTAGTTTATGCAATAAGAAATCTATCCAGGAATACCCCTTAGTTTAAATAATACAAGACAACAGGTTTTTGCGAGAGGAAAGTTATTTCAAGAAAAAATTTAATGGCTAGACAACCTTAATATTCAACATACACAGTAAATTCTACATTAACTGACACCTTTTTTAAAAGTTAACTCTTTTAAATCGATTTGTTGACGGATGCAAACTTATTGAAAACAGAAATACATTCAAATCTTTCTTAATAGGAATTTTTCTTGAGCAAAACAGAACACAACATTTATATTCAAAACCCTAAGACACCTCATTTATGTGGACAGCAGCAATATATTACATAATTCATACCACATTTTAAAATATATCAGAAATAAATAAAGATTATTTGCAAGTCACAAATACTTCTAATAGTAGTAGTAGTAGTAGTATTTATTTTTACCCATTTAAATGGTAGTGTATAAATTTTACAGAAAATATTACACAAAATATGAAACATTAATAAAATCTTATCGTCTAAGATGTGAAAATAAACAAAAGATATCAAAGTCAATATGAAAAAAATGAAAAAAAAAGTATCATGTCCTATACCAGTAGTACGTCCACTCTACAGATCTTCATTAAGGAATTCCGCCACTGAGTAGTAGCATCGTTCATGCAGCAAGGCCAACACTGTCGATTTGAATTTATAATTGCTCTGAATAGATTTGATGTTTTTTGGAAGTCATTGTAAAGTGTTGGGGCCATATAGATAAAAGATTTGTAAACTAGTGTCGATATAGGTGTAATTTTATAGTAGTCGCTACCATTCCTTGTATTATACAAGTGTAGTGAACTAGCGCTACCATATGTATGTAGATTTTTGCGGAAGAGCATTATAGTATCAAAAATAATGAGAGAGAAAAAGGTTAACACTTTGAGTCGTTTAAAAAGCGGTCTGCAATGCTCGTCTCTTGGTTTGTTGCAAATAATACGAATCGCAAGTTTTTGAAGTTTAAATATAAGAAACATTTTATCTAACGTTGTGTATTCCCAGAAACATATACCGTATTGAAGTCTAGATTCAAAAAGGGCATAATAAACTTTAAGAGCAGTGTCTTCTGACAATTCCCTGTATACAGTTCTTAAGCAATACTATGAGGTCTAAAAAAAATGCAACATGTTTTTTTCGAGTTGACGGAGAATTTATTTATACAAAACCAATTTTGTGCAGTTTCAAGATCAGACGAAATAAGGTCTTGTAATATCGACAACGAGGGACTGTCCCAATATAAAGTGATATTGTCAGCAAAAAGAGTACACTTGGCATATGGATAGAAACTGTAAAGTCATTAATATAAAATAAAAATAATATAGGGCCCAGGACATAACCTTGGGGCATCCCTAAATTTAAGTGTACCTTATTCGATAGAATTGTATAATATTGAGTAGCGAGTTTAACAGACTGAGTTCTGTCCTGTGAGTATGATTTAAACCATTGATTTGCAGTACCTCTAATACCATAATGGTCAAGTTTATGCGAAAGTATGCTATGGTGAACACAATTAAAAGCTTTACTAATATCAACAAAAGCAGCTGCTGATCCTGCATATCTTTTATTAAGAGTAGAATAAACACTAAATAAGAAATTTTTTATAGCATCTGTTGTGGAATTCTAAGAACGAAAACCATACTGACAAACATCAAAATATCACTAATACGTAAGTCATCTAAGATGCTAAAGCTCGCCTCACAAAAAACATTAAGGCCACAAAAGGAAGCGCACATATGGTGCCTCCGGTTAAGTCGGTACCATTGCAGTTATTATTAGAGCTACAGTGTTGGTTAAATTAGAAAACTATTAGAATTTTTCTGCTAATTAAATTGATTGGTATGCATGTGACTACTAAGCTCAAGGTCCCAGGTTCAAATTTCGACACGGTCCACTTGCAAAATGTTAGGCAAACATTTTTCACAAACATATTCACTTGTTCGGATGAAAGCTAAAATGTAGGTCTCGCGTGTGTCGTCATGCATGCTAAAGACCCTACCTACAGCAAGTGTTCGGCAAAATAAAAAATTTCCAGAATAAAGAAAAACTTTTACTTGCTGGCCAATGTAATACCTTGTTCGGATGAGAGCTAAAATGTAGGTCTCGCGTGTGTCGTCATGCATGCTAAAGACCCTACCTACAGCAAGTGTTCGGCAAAATAAAAAATTTCCAGAATAAAGAAAAACTTTTACTTGCTGGCCAATGTAATACCTTCGGGTGCAGCATCAGAATAAATCAAATGACGTAATTAAAATGGTAGGATAGCATCTTGGATTACTTGGTATGCTTGTGACTAATAAGCCCAAGGTCCAAGGGTCAAATCCAGACACTGTCCGTTTGTAACATGTTAGCCAAAAAACATTTTTCACAAAAATATTCACGCGTTCGGATGAAAGCTAAAATGTAGGTCTCGTGTATGTGTCGTCAAGCATGTTAAAGATCCCTATCTGGCTTGAAACGGCAAGGGTTTGGCAAAATAAAAAATTTCCAGGTTAAAAAAACCTTCACTTGCTGGCCAATGTAGTATCTTCGGGCGAGCATTGGAAAAATCAAATGTCGTGATTAAAATGATTGGATGGCATGGTGCATTAGTTGGTATGCTTGTGACTACTAAGCCCATGGTCCAGGGGTCAAATTCCGATGCGGTCCTCTTGTAACATGTTAGCCAAAAAACATTTTTCACAAAAATAGTCACTCGTTCGGATGAAAGTTAAAATATAGGTCTCCTGTGTGTCATCACGCATGTTAAAGATTCCTACCTGGCTTGAAACGGCAAGGGTTCGGCAAAATAAAAAATTGCCAGGTTAAAAAACCTTCACTTGCTGGCCAATGTAGTATCTTCGGGTGGAGCATTGCAAAAATCAAATGTTGTGATTAAAATGGTTGGACGGCATCGTGGATTAGTTGGTATGCTTGTGACAACTAAGCCCAAGTTCCGATGGTCAAATTTCGACACATGCATTTATGAATAATTTCAAAAATGTTTTTTTTGCAATGCAGATACCCTAAATATTTTTCAACCGTTCAATAGGCAAATAATTTGTAATGTGTCCATGTTACTTTAAATATACACCACATAAAAAAGAAAAAATTTAATTTTGCGAGACCAGATTGAAGATGGCTGCACCCAGTATAATCAGATTTTATGAAACAAGAAAGTTAATTAAGCATGCTATTTCAATTCATTATATTAGAAAATATAATTCCAATTAGGGTAGTTAATATAAGCAAACCAATAAAATAAATTTTCTTAAAATAAATTGGGACACTCCATACAATACCAAGATAACCCGATAGTCATTAGTCAATAAAAACCGCCCATAGAAAAAATTTATAAAACATACAATGTAATAAATATGTTATACAAGAATGCTAAATATGTGAGACTTGAAAATTATGATTAAAATAAATCGCAAGGCGTCATGCAATAAACGAAACCACAGAGTGTTAAAACAAATTAATGTGAGAAATACAGAAATAGCTAAAATACAAAATTATATCTAAGACATGGCTAGACATTCAAAGGTTATTGCAACAATAATACAAAGTACACGACTTTTACGTAATTAAGTGACAATAACGTTTTATTCAGCACAGCTGAAATATGTTACATTATGAGAATGAAATTTGTACAAAGGAAAATAATGTACAACACTAAGCACTAGGAGTTGGAAGTTAAGTTCAGAAAGTAATTAGAATACGAGCATGTAGTAAAGCGGAAGGGCCAAGTTGCTGTTGTTAGAATCTTTGCTGCGGTCAAGTGCAGAAAAGATTTTCTTACAATTCGTGAATTTTGACACTTGCGTGGAACCAAATAAAGAGGTTAAAGGTTAGTGAACAAAAAAGCTTTAAGATGTAATATAAACTTCCCCAAAAGGAAAAAATTAAACGGTGCGCGAGTGTGGTAAGGAATGTTAGCCGTGCGCGGGATTTTGAAACGCGTGTGCCGGAATAAAGGGGCTGTCTGAAAGCATAACTCAAATAAGTGTGTTTGGTTATGTTAAGGAAACTCTATTAGAATGAGAATGATGAAAAACTGAGATTTCTGAACATCCTCAAATTTAAAGATATATTGGAAATAAAACCGTGAGTAAATTAAGAGCTTTTATGTTTATAACTGATAATTATGTAAATGTGGTTTGTATTTTTGTATTATGAAATTAACAGAACGTGAGTAATTAATTTGTTGGACTATGGGTTAGCGATGGCACTCGTTTTGGTTAAACTTGAGCATGATATTATCCGAAGAGAAAGTTTGGAACATTTTAAAATATGTGCATAACGATTTTAACCGTAGACTTTATTGGAGGGACCTATTGTTAGTTAAAGAGTGAAAATAAACCATTTTTAATGGACACTTGAAATGATGAAAAGAAATAGTTGGTATTACACTACGTATTCTATGTATTGTTGTTACGGTCATTTTCAGAAATGGGGTATAGAATGACATGTAGAACAATAGTAAAAACGGAAAATGAAGTAGTAGTATTATTGATGTATTTAATGTTTTTAAGGTTTTCTTTTCTTTTAGTAATACCTGGCCAGTCCGATGTGGGACTAAGTTTCAATTTCTTTGGAAAATATTTGTATTCTTAAATACTCCCTGTATGTTTGTTGTGGTTTGTTTAGAATTCTTCTTAATCTTCTTTGTATTCTTATTGCAATTATGCGATGTTGATAGAAGTTAAATTTTGCTTAAATTTTATTTGTACTTATTTGTGAACTAGGTAAAAATTAGTTAAATTTGTGAAAAGATATCCAGTCACTTTAGTGATGAAGTTGTATTTGGGGGAGACACTTTATTTTAAATTTTTTTTGATATGACACAATTTAACGACTGTTTTTAAAGCATTGTAGAAATAGGTAAAGTATAATGTGATACATTTAGGAAACCAAAAACAAAGGAGAC
Source organism: Platerodrilus igneus (assembly GCA_036346225.1). Classification (NCBI taxonomy): domain Eukaryota; kingdom Metazoa; phylum Arthropoda; class Insecta; order Coleoptera; family Lycidae; genus Platerodrilus; species Platerodrilus igneus. The sequence continues at coordinate 3,081,225 of JARFIW010000828.1, forward strand.
CTATTCAGAATAACTGCCTTCTGAGTGGGGAAAAGACAGTTTGGCACCCATTAATTATGATTTAAAGGTAAGTGAATATTGTAATGTAGTTTTTGTATTTAAGCCATTTCAAATGTTTATTGTTATTATTTTTCTTCCTTGGAACTTACTCCTGCATCACTGTAGTGAACCAATGCACCTTTTAAAATTGTTACAGGATCCCCGTCCTTTCATAGCAAATTTAAATTTATAATGTGCCACTCATTTTACCCATAATATTTTCTAAATAAAAAAGTTCCTTAGCATTATTGGCCTAAACTTAAAAATAACGAAATGATATCAAATATAGTATCCTGATTTATTATCTATTTTTAGATAAATTATTAAAGAAATTGGTATAAAAGTACTACGTATTTTATTTTTAAATTAAATCTTTATTTAAAGGAAAGTAACAAACTAAACAAATTTAACATTAACAGTTCATAGCAATGAGCAACCATATGACCACCTATGTATTTTCAGGCACATTTTCAAACATGCTTTATCGCTTATAAAATAGTTCTGCCGTCAATACATGCAATTATTCTTCTGATATTAACTTGAGGTTCTTCCAAATTTACATATTTTTTTGTAAACTTCATCTTTAAGTTAACCCCAAAAATAAAAATCGAAGTTAAGAAACTGTTTTTTAAATTTACTCGTATCTACATTGCAATTATTTAATGTCAATAATGGTTAAGTATAGGATGAATTTTATTTGCATTTATTTATGAATTAGGATAAAAATTAGGTCATTGTAGCAGGATATCCAGTATCCCCCAGTGATGGAGTTGTATTTGAAAGAGGTGTTTTATTTTGAAAATTTCTTTAATTATGACAAAACTTAGTAAGTCTTTTTATATTTTAGAGAAGAGTAAAGTATATCGTGATAAATGTAGGAAATCGAAGAAAAGGAGACCTATGCTGAATAAGTCTTCAATGTAGAAATAATATTGCTAAGACAGACGGTTTGGCGCCCATCAATTATGACAGTAGAAAAAACCTTTCAGGGTAAGTGAATATTGTAACGTAATTTATTTGTATTTCAGCCATTTTATTATTTTTATTATTTCTTTCATAGGAACCCACTACGGCACGACTGTAGTTAGCTGAAGCACTCTTTAAATTGTTACGGGATCCCCGCCCCTTCAAAGCAATCTAAATTTATATGTAATGGTCATTTTACCCGTATACATTTACAGTCACTCTAAATAATATACTTTAAACTGTTATTGTTTCTTTGATAAATATCATACTTTTAAGCAACAAAAAACTGTCAACCTATTTTTTGTCTGTCTAAACAAAATACATGACATCAAAGTAATTTTATTCAATTGTCTTTACGTTTGAATTCCATAAAATTACTTTCCTGAAAGTAAAATAGTAAAAGTAAAAGGATAGTGCTAAACTTGGTCAAAGGTCTTAAAAACGTTTCTGGATGAATATAAAAGCTATGTGTAGCATTTTGTCGAATATATAACTACTATTAATTCTAGGAAACAGCTGTAACCATCTGATAAATAGTGTAAGTTATCATTATGTTAATTTTGTAATTATTTGTTTGAGTTAAGCATGACTTAAGAAAAACATATGTACATTTACTTATGATTAGTACACAGATAATTCCTAATAATAAACTTTAAATAAATATTTAACCTAGATAGCAAATAGATATGTCGTATACCAGTTTATCTGTTTAATATTGTTATTTCACATTTCGGATTACCCTTATCGCAAGTAGTAAATATACTTCTGTAATTTATTACTACTGAGAAATTTTGTATATCTAATAAAGTGTTTTATTTTTATAATTCACCTTTAAAAAATTATACCTCGGTCATTGACTTCAACATAGCATTTTAACACAAATTTTCCTATTAATCAACGCCCTTTTGTATAAAGAAAACTACATCAACACGTGTTATAATTTTATAAAAAGAACGATTCCTTTTTTTTAAAGTGAACTGCGGGATGCAAACACTGGGCATAAGACGAGGTAAACCTAAATCTTATTCTTGTTAAAAATTCTTTTGTCTTTGACTATTTATGGCGATTTACAGAATAACATTATTGGTGAATTGTAGACAGCGTTTATAGTGAAAAACAAAAGAACCAATATGGAGAACATGCATATTGCTGTAATATCACATTATATTGTCATGTAATTCCATGATTCCACTTATAACTCCAATATTATTGCATATATTAACGCTTCATAAATAAATATTGATATAACTGCTAACTTGTGGTTACAAAAATATTCCTTAATGATTCCAGTAGGTTAGTAAAAGAGATGTATCTACTAGTTTGTTTACGAGCTTAAAAACTTTATTTAAATTTTGCTTATAGGCAATTTCTGCAATATAATTGAGTGTTTATAACGCTTGCACGTTAATTAAGCATACATTCATCAATAGAAAACCATTTATTAATTTCAGCTAGTTAAATGATTAAAGAAGCTTGGCCAGTGTACATTTTATTAAGGGGCTATTTCAATATAATGTGATATCAGGGACATTACCTACCACAAAAATATTTGTATCAATTCTCATGGGATTTAAAAACTGCAACAATCAGAAAATAATAAAATGTCATAAAAATTAATGCGTTCACACTATCTGAAAACATTGAACTTGATCAACATAAATAACGAATGAGCACGGAATTAGAAATTTTAACAGAACAATTAAGTTAAGAAATAAAGTCAAAAGAGAACAAAAATATGGTTTAACACATTAGTGGCCAAAGCAGTTAACAGTGACCAACAGCAGTTTTGCCTATCTGGCCAAAGTGGTCACAAATGACCACTTTGTAGACTTCCATTAAAAGTGTTCTCCAGGCCTCATGACCCACATTGTACGCATCGCATCAAATCTGCATAACCGTTCCTGCCATGAAGAATCTTAAAACCCATAAAATTAAAATTTTTGCATGTATACCATACATAGTTGTTGATGATATGAGAAGTAAAGAATTACTTACACGCAATACAAAACTTTATTGTCGTATAATAAACAACAATATTATTGAACATGTCTACTCCTTGGTACACCTATCTGTAAGGGAGTAAAAAAATATTCTAACACCTCGGGACTGCTGCACTGGCGGCAAACTCCGTCTCCCTAAGTATGGTAGAATCTAAACAAAACCTAAATTTTGCTTACAAAAAAAACATAGCCTAAGCTATAATAATTTAAGAGCATAAAACATCTAATAATTTCTTCAGGGGTGGGATGACCTGTATAGCTTTACACAGTACTGTACCATTTAATGCACTAAGTCACAAACACACCAGTTCAATAAATAAACAAATGAAAGGAAAAGTATTTCTAATGTTTTTTTTGGTAATATATGTACAAGAAAAGGTATGTACAAATAAGCATGATTCGACTTAGTTCCTTAATAAAAAAATTCAAGTAACACAACTATATACAAACCGACTTAAACTTTCATAAGTCCAAATTTTAATATACAATTAATAAAGAATTAAATTACGTTAAATCTTTTACAAATAAATCAAATGCGCCGATAAGTGTCTGAGCTCATAACCTTATCAGTGTTACACTGTTTTGTTAATACACAATATGTGTACCAAGCACTTTATGCAAAGGTGCTATATTTTAGAATGGAAATTAGATTGAGGTAAAGGTCATTATTGATCAAATTTAATGTCGAGTGACGGTGGACTTCATGAGCATCACGTACTTACTAACAATTTAAAACAAAATTAAATTTAAAACGTCCAGGAATGTTTACAACATCATGAGTTAAGTTACAAATAAAAAATTATTGTTGTTTACTCTTTGTTTAACTAAATTTTGTTCCAAACCCGATCCGATAAGGATGTATAATTACCTAGTTACATAACTTGTAAGAAAACAATGTCATCTGTCTGCAACAGCCAACCTAACCGCCAGCTGCGTCCTTAACTCGACTTGACCCTTGCGATGAACAATGGAAATGTAAGCATCAACAACCTTTGCTCTCTACCCTCGCACGTGTAGTTTCGTCACTTGTTTTGAACATAAAATCGAATGTTACTTCTTCCTATCAAATTCCATTAATCAAGTCCAAATTGCTGCATTCGTCTTTAAATATATTAATTCCGATCGTAACTAACAGCTAAAATTTTGTAATACTTCATTAGCAAAATTTTATTTAAAAGAAAGCTCACCTACCACTAGCCTGCTGTAAGTTTAATTAAATAAACATTTTCAAACGAACTCGCTTCTTCGCAAGAATTCTCATTATGAAGCTGATTCCTCGACACATCATCCTGCTTGCAAGTTCGACTCAACAAGAACCAGAAAAACCACAATGGCCTCGAGTATCGCCGTCGGACCTCGAATCCCTACTCCGTTCTAAATTGTTGTACGCGCACTAGAACTATATACTTCCATAGATGTATATGCTCCGTAATTAGGATTGCCTACCTATAAGGATATTAGCAGGATTTTACACTGCTACACTACCCCCTCCCCACATGAGAAACTCTCACCATGAAGAAAATAACTTTTCTGAAGAAAATCAGCCTCCCTTCGAAAAACATGGGGTCCCACCAGGCTAACCGGACAGCAAGGTGCAAACCCACCTCCTTTAAAGAGAACCAACTCCCAGCAGAAACGTCTCCCTTTAGGTGTAGACAACTTAATTTACTAAGAATCTGGCTTGAGATCTTGCACATGCCAGACTCCAATATCCTTTCCGTTGCTATCCCGCAATCTGTAAGTGACTGTACCCGTTTGTTCAATGATTTTGCAGCGCACATATTTCGGTGCTAATTTCTGTGAAAAAAGCATCTGATGCTTTGGACTGAGCCATATTTCTTTTCCACACATAGTCTCCCTTCTTGTACGTGACTGCTCTTCGTCGCAGATCATATGTTTTTTTATTGCGCTGATACGCCCTGTGGAGTCTTTCTTTCACTTCCTTATATAAACTTGATAAATTATTTACATCCTGAACTAACTGTTCCCTGGACTGGACATTTAGTTCTTGATCTGTAAATTCGGAGAGTCTTCCATAATACTCCCCTGTTATTGGTATGGATCTCCCAAAATTTAAAAATGCTGGTGTGTGGTAAGTGACTTCACTAACTGCGTTGCGTATAGCGTGTCCTACTTTAAATAAGTGTTCGTCCCATTTCTTGTGGTTGTCTGTGACATATGACCTTAATGCTGTAACTATTACGCGGTTAGTCCTTTCCACTGGGTTCACTTGCGGGTGGTAGTTTGCGTTGTACCATATTTTTTGAATTTTATATTCTTCTGTGAATTTTTTAAATTTATTACTTATGAACTGTGACCCATTATCGACGACTATAATTTGTGGTACTCCATAAATTAGAAATACTTGGTTTTCTAAGAATGTGGTTATACTGGAAGTAGTTGCTTGTTTGAGCGGTTGGACTAGTATATATTTCGTGAACCAGTCATGTACTGATAAAATGTATTGATACCCTTTGCTCGATCTTGGCAATGGTCCGATAATATCAACGGAGATCATTTGGAACGGGTATTTCACGTCCCTTTCCTTCCCCATTAATCCTGATTGAGTAAAGGTGGCAGCTTTTGCTCCTAAGCAGATTTGACACTTTCTGACATATCTACTTATATCTATCTTCATCTTAGGCCAGTAATACATTTCTGCTATTTTTGCCTGTGTTTTGTATGTACCAAGATGTGCAGAAGTTGATATATCGTGACATTGCCGTATTATGTCTTCACGATTTGCACGTGGAAGGACTTGTTTCCATTGTATCAGGTTTGATTTTATCCTATGCTTAGCTTTTATGTACCTAAACAATAAACCGTTTTCTACTTTCCAAGTTGGAAAGTTGTCTGTGTATTCCTCCACTTGTTGAAGCATTTTGTTGTACCATGCGTCGTTTTGGCTATTGTCCACTTGTATCATACTTATGTTTATGGGCGCTCTTGAAAGTGCGTCTGGGACGACATTATGTTTGCCCTTACGGTATACTACTTTATAAGTGAATTGTGATAATCTCAGGCTCCATCGTTGTAGTCTCCCAGATGGGCTTTTAAGCCTATCCAACCAGAGTAACGAGTAATGGTCGGTGATGACTGTGAAGGTATCTCCTTCTATGTATGGCCGGTATTTTTCCACTCCAAAAATTACTGCCAATAATTCTTTTTCGGTTGCTCCATATGCTCGTTCTTGTTTCGACAAGGACCTGCTTGCATATGCTATAACCTTCTCTTGCTCCCCCTTCACCTTGCAATAAAATTGCTCCTAGTCCAACATCAGATGCGCCTGTTTGTATTATGAATTTTTGGGAAAAATCCGGACTAGTTAAAATGGGTGCACTGATCAACAACTCCTTTAATCGTTGGAAAGCACATTCTGCTTCTAGATTCCATTTAATATTTTTCTTTGTTGATCGACCTTTAATAAGTTCTAGAATTGGATCAGCTAGTGTAGAAAAATTTTGGATAAACCTTCGATACCACCCCACCATTCCTAAAAATCTTTTTATTGAGCGTACCGTTGTGGGTGTTGGAAAGTTCGTTATAGCCTTCACTTTTTCCGGATCTGTACGTAATCCTTCCCTGTCGATTACATATCCTAGGTATTTTAGTGATGGTCTGCAAAATTCACATTTTTCCAAATTTATTATTAATCCGGCCTCTTTCATGGCCTTCTGTACTTCTTGTAGAGTTTTCATATGCTCCTCAAAAGTAGGTGATGCTATGATCACATCGTCGAGATAAACCCATACGTTATCAAAGCGTGGTCCTAAAATGCTGTCCATGAGCCTTTGTAAAGTTTGAGGACTGTTGCAAAGGCCAAACGGCAGTACGGTAAATTCATACAACCCTCTTCTTGGCACTGTAAACGCAGTTTTCTCACAAGACTCAGGCGTTAATCCTATCTGATAAAACGCTTTTTTCAGATCAATAGACGATAAGAATTTAGAATCCCTAAACTTGTCTAAGATGTCGTTTACAAATGGTAAACCGTAGGCATCTTTTTTTGTGACAGAGTTCAGCTTCCTCCCATCAAAACACACACGCATGTCTCCACTCTTCTTTTTCACCAAAACTAAAGGCGAGTTCCATGGTGAGTTCGATGGTCTTATCACTCCTTGCTCTAACATCTTGTCGATTTCCTCATTCAACTGCTTCAACATTGCTGGCGATATTGTGTGATACCGCTGTTTTATCGGTTGTGCTTCTCCTGTATCAATATGATGTATTGCTTTTGAGGTTCTTCCCAACCCAGGACCACTTATGGCTTTATACTGTCCTTTTATGTCCTCCAGTAGTTTTGCTTGTTCTGGGGTGAGATCCTCTGTTGAACATATTGCCTGTTGCGTTAACATTGAGATTTTTACATTGTCTTCTGGTATTTGAAATGTATTATTTGCGAAGTTAGTTTTAATTTAAAACCCGACATACATCTGAGCCAAGTCTCACACTTGCCTGTATTGCTGTCGAAACTGTAGCAATTATGTCTTGTTTCCTTCGTTTATTTCGAGTGGTAAACGACTTGTCCTATCGCCGGTTGCTTTTTCCCATCGGCTGTTTCTAATACCGTATTAGAACCTTTTTTTATAATTTTTAAACCTTGCTGTTCTAGAATTTGTAATCCCATATTACCTACTACTGTATGAGTGGCTCCTGTATCAAGTAGTGCTAGCAGCGGTTTATTTTTTATTCGTACATATATGAATGGTCGTGGATCTTGCTCTTTTGCATATAGCAGTGAATTAAGCTTCTTATTTTGTGGTCTCATGAAGTCCTCAACTTTCTTAAGCCATTGCTTCCACTCCATTTCGTCAGCCTTTATGCCTTCTTTTGCGTTTCGCCGGCTGCGGGTGAAACTGGCAGATATTCGTTTTTTTTCTTCGCTGAACATTTAGGACAATTTGTGTATGTAACTTCCCTAGTTCCACATATGTAGCAAAATAGAGTCCTATCTTCTGGGCATCGGTGATACGTGTGTCCATTTTTGTTGCAGTTATAGCAAGCTAGATCTAAACTCTTTGGCTTTGGCCTAGTCTTCTTGTATTTGCTGGCATTGTTGAAAGCTATTTCTTGCGTGTCTTTTTTGGTTGCTATCGCATGTAGCGTTTTCATGTCGGTCGCTGCTGTGTATGCTAAATCTGGTTCTAAAAGCGATGTGATTTTTGTGTCATTATGTCGAAATCTAAAATTTTGTTGTTTGGTTTCTTCTAATTGCAAACAAAGCTCAATTAATCTATCTAGTGATTCTGTATCTATCAAACTTAAATGGCTTGCATAATATGGTTGCAAATTCCTTCTGATGAAATATATTTGATCAGATGGCGAAGGTGTCTTGACTAATCTGTTAATTAGATTAACCATGGCGGCAATATAAATTATTGGCTTTTCGTCTTGACCTTGCTTTCTAGCTCGAATTTCTTCTAATAAAGCTTCATCATAATTCCTTGGTAGAAAATGCAGTTTTAATTTTTCTTCTAGTTCCGCCCAAGTTTTTATGTTCACTTTCATGGCTCTGTACCACATAAGAGCTGGTCCTTCAAAGAGGTCTGCCGCTCCTCTCAGAAGTTGATTGTGAGTGTAACCTCTAGCTGTACGCACTTCTTCAATTCGCTCCAAAAAAGCTTTTACTCCTATGTGTTTGGTGTCACCATTAAAAGTGATGTTCCATTTCTTTAAAAATTTGTCCACATTTTGCCGAAAATTGTGTTCCTCTGCTGTAGATGGTTGCGCATGCATTGACTGTGTATTTGTAGTCTCTAAAGTGGTTATACGAACAGGCTTTTCCGATTGTACCAGTCGTGCCATTGTAGCTACGGGACTTGACTGCTCACATGCTTCTAGGTTAGTCATTGGATTAATGTCCGCGTCTACTTGTATGTGAGATTCCATATGAGAGTTAACAAATGCCTCCATGTCGTTTTGGAACATTGCTTCAGCATCGATGCCCTCTAACAAGTCCAAGTATTTTAAACATTTACTGTTTAAAATATCCCATTGCTGCTGGTTATCCTTGGTTACTTCCATATATTCCAATCTACGGCCTATATGTAGTAATTTTGCCTTTATTCTCTTATGAACCAGCTTAGTAGGTTTGTCCACAAAATCCAATACTGGTTGTCATATTGTTGCTATAGCAGTTTCACAAAATTGAATTTGTTCACTTAAATCAAACTTCATTTCCGGGTACTTTTCTACTCTCTTTGGATCTATTTTTTCTTTCGAAACAAACGTTCGCAATACTTTTCTTTTTTCCTCAGCTTTCAATTCGTCGCTGTCTTTTCCCCTAATTGCCAATTCCCACGATAACTCGTCTGTAGACAAACAATTTATCCATGCCATTCTAACAAACAATTCCCTCAAACAGTATTAACAACTGGACGCAATTTTTTGCAACAAAAAATTTTTATTAAAAAACTTCCAACTCTAACACTCAATTAATAACTGTTATATCTCCGCAGGAATATTCCACGTACCAGACTGTTTATAATTATTTTACAAGATTCGCTTGTTCATTTAATTATATTCGAATATTTTGAAAAAAATTCACAACAAAACAGGGTAGGTTGAAGATCAAGGGGTTCTAGCCTTTTGAAATGGTTATTTCTGATGATCCCTACTTTTACACGAGGACAATCTTCAGTTTCTATTGGTTTATGTTAGCGCTCCCAAATCTCTATTTCTAGGGATCAGAGGTTCTACCACAAAACGCCAATAGTCACCACGCTACCTACGCGACCTGTAGTTCGGAAAAATTTTTTAATGTAATATCAATATATCACAAGCAATAGTTATAAAATACATGTATCAACATAATTTTTAAAATGTTTGTCTTATTTAATGAACTTGGTGTCAGTGCATAAATTCTTCGTTTAGTACTTAATATTCAATTTTTGAATTTAAAATTCAACTGATCACTACTGTATTAGCATGCGTTAATGTCCTGGCTACCTTAAAAAATTATTTTTTTTAAAATGTGAGACCAAATAAAATTACTATCAACTTCGTCGGTGTCACTTGTTAACGTTGCTCGCTATAAATTTCTTTTGGTTGGGCGCCACGTGTCTACTCCTTGGTACACCTATCTGTAAGGGAGTAAAAAAATATTCTAACACCTCGGGACTGCTGCACTGGCGGCAAACTCCGTCTCCCTAAGTATGGTAGAATCTAAACAAAACCTAAATTTTGCTTACAAAAAAAACATAGCCTAAGCTATAATAATTTAAGAGCATAAAACATCTAATAATTTCTTCAGGGGTGGGATGACCTGTATAGCTTTACACAGTAGTGTACCATTTAATGCACTAAGTCACAAACACACCAGTTCAATAAATAAACAAATGAAAGGAAAAGTATTTCTAATGTTTTTCTTGGTAATATATGTACAAGAAAAGGTATGTACAAATAAGCATGATTCGACTTAGTTCCTTAATAAAAAAATTCAAGTAACACAACTATATACAAACCGACTTAAACTTTCATAAGTCCAAATTTTAATATACAATTAATAAAGAATTAAATTACGTTAAATCTTTTACAAATAAATCAAATGCGCCGATAAGTGTCTGAGCTCATAACCTTATCAGTGTTACACTGTTTTGTTAATACACAATATGTGTACCAAGCACTTTATGCAAAGGTGCTATATTTTAGAATGGAAATTAGATTGAGGTAAAGGTCATTATTGATCAAATTTAATGTCGAGTGACGGTGGACTTCGCAGGCATCACGTACTTACTAACAATTTAAAACAAAATTAAATTTAAAACGTCCAGGAATGTTTACAACATCATGAGTTAAGTTACAAATAAAAAATTATTGTAGTTTACTCTTTGTTTAACTAAATTTTGTTCCAAACCCGATCCGATAAAAATGTATAATTACCTAGTTACATAACTTGTAAGAAAACAATGTCATCTGTCTGCAACAGCCAACCTAACCGCCAGCTGCGTCCTTGACTCGACTTGACCCTTGCGATGAACAATGGAAATGTAAGCATCAACAACCTTTGCTCTCTACCCTCGCACTTGTAGTTTCGTCACTTGTTTTGAACATAAAATCGAATGTTACTTCTTCCTATCAAATTCCATTAATCAAGTCCAAATTGCTGCATTCGTCTTTAAATATATTAATTCCGATCGTAACTAACAGCTAAAATTTTGTAATACTTCATTAGCAAAATTTTATTTAAAAGAAAGCTCACCTACCACTAGCCTGCTGTAAGTTTAATTAAATAAACATTTTCAAACGAACTTGCTTCTTCGCAAGAATTCTCATTATGAAGCTGATTCCTCGACACATCATCCTGCTTGCAAGTTCGACTCAACAAGAACCAGAAAAACCACAATGGCCTCGAGTATCGCCGTCGGACCTCGAATCCCTACTCCGTTCTAAATTGTTGTACGCGCACTAGAACTATATACTTCCATAGATGTATATGCTCCGTAATTAGGATTGCCTACCTAGCAGGATTTTACACTGCTACAAACACATATATCACTTATTAATGTTTTTCTGTAAAGCATCTCAAACAATAATGAGGTTAGTTACTGCAGTGAACGCAATAAGTAGCTACCTTTTTTTACACAATTTTTTGATAGGTTTTGCACGACAATATTTCCTGCATTTAGCTGCAGGTCCTTCTTTTTTAACAAATGTATGAGTGTACACTTTATTTGTGCGTTTTCTAGATGTGCATCGTGTATCACAAGCTTCCTTAATTTCTGGCTCAATTCTAATAAAGTTGTAATTATTTTTTCTCAACACTCTGCGATGGTTATATTGGTCTTTTTTATTTCTCAATACAATATGTGTGCATTCACGACGGCAGTTCTCAGTACTACTTAAGTGGCTATTGTACGATACCATTTGATGATCTTCCTAAGGGCAGTGTTGTAACTTGCCATTTGATCAGAGGTATTTTAACTTTTACACCAGCACGATAATTACTTCAACGGTTTTATTGCTGTGTTTTGTTGAAATGAAAATTCATCTCTCTTGTCATGCCATTTTTCCAACACAAATACTCTCTTGTGCAACAAATTCTCCAATTTTCAATTTTTTATTTAACACATGTTTGGGATTACCGTTATGATTAGCTCTCAGAATTTCCTAAAGATGTGTTTGTTTATCAAGTAACTGGCTAGCGAATTCTATGCTCGTGTAATAATTATCCACAACAATAATTCTCCTACTATTCAATAAAAAATCTGCAAGACATAAAAACAAATTTGTATGAACCAATGTTTTTGAATTTTTCTCTTTTCCAGAGTAGATTTTCATATTCCACGGATAGCCATTATCGCAGCAAAGTTTCAACACTGATTCCGTATTTATGGATCTTATTGGGTATATATTGTTTTATTACTAGGTGCCCACGAAATGTTATAAATGTTTCGTCAACACATACAGTTTCTCCTGGTACGTATGTTTCTTGACAACTTTTCAAAAATAAATTAATAAGAGGTTCTATTTTGTAAAAGTCTGTCACGTTCTGGACATGTTTCATTATTACTAAAATGCTACATTTTCAGCAATAATACAAACCTATTTCTAGTCATTGCCTTAGAAATGATAGCATTTTTAAAAAGTGGATTTGTGCACCAGTAGCACCTCATGCTTGATATTTTTACTAAGCCCATATAACCCAAAATTCATAAGAAATATTTCATTTCAGGTGCTCTGGTTGGAGTCCATTCTCGGAGATGGGAGAGTGATGATACATCATCAACAAAAAGAAGAATTTGAGTGGCATACAGATTATACAGATTGGTTTCGGATACCATCATCTCCACTACTTTGTCCTGCTCCTTGTTGCACCTATCTGTAAGGGAGTAGAATTATACCAATTACCTCGGGACTGATGCCTTGGCTGCAAACTCCGTCTCCTCAAGTATGGCAGAATCTAAACAAAACACTAAATTTTGCTTACCACAAACACATAGCCTAAGCTATAATCATTTAAGAGCATGAAACATCTAATAACTTCCTCAGGGGTGGGCTGACCGGTATAGCTTAACACAGTAGTGTACCATTTAATGCACTAAGTCACAACACACCATTTCAATAAATAAAACAATTGTAAAGCAAAGTAGTTCTAATGTTTCTTTTAGGTAATATAGGTACAAAAAAATATGTACCATGGAAAAATGATTCGACTTAGTTCCTTAATAAAACAATTCAAGTAACAAAACTATATACAAGGCAACTTAAACTTTCATAAGTCCAAATTTATATCAATTAATAAAACAATTCAATTAACAAAATTATTTACAAGGCGACTTAAACTTTCATAAGTCCCAACTTTTATATCAATTAATAAAGAATTAAATTACGTTAAATCTGTTACAATTAAATCAAATGCGCCGATAAGTGTTTGAGCTCATAACCTTATCAGTGTTACACTGTTTTATTAATACACCAAATGTGTACTAAGCACATTCTGCAAAGGTGCTATATTATACAAGTGAAATTAGATTGAGGTAAAGGTCAAGTATAGATCAAATTTTAATATCGAGTGACTGCGGACTTCGCAGGCATCAATTGACTTTCTAACAATTTAAAAAAAATTAACTTTAAAACGTCCAGGAATGTTTTACAAATAAAATTTATAGTATTTACTCTTTGTTTAAACTAAAAGTTTTGTTCCAAACCCGATCCGATAAGAAAGATATAATTACCCAGTTACAACTTGTAGGAAAACAATGTCATCTGACTGCCAACAGCCAACCTAACCGACAGCTGCGTCCTTGACTCGATTTGACCCTTGCTATGAACAATGAAAGTGTAGCATCAACCCTTGCTCTCCATCTTGCACTTGTAATTTCGTCACGCGTGTTAAATTAAATTCGAATATTCATTCTTCATAATAGATTCCATTACTCAAGTCCAATTTGTTGCATCAGTCTTTAATTATATTTATTTCGATCGTACTTAACAGCTAAAATTTGTAATACCTCATTAGCCAAATTTTATTTAAAAGAAAACTCTCTTACCACTAGCCTACTGTAAGTTTCTTAAATAAACATTTTCAGACGAACTCGCTTCTTCGCCAGAATTATCATTATCAAAACGATTTTTCGACACATCATCTGGCTTGCGAGTTCAACTCAACAAGAACCAGAAAAACCACGATGGCCTCGAGTATCACCGTCGGACCTCGAACCCCTACTCCGTTCTATCTGGTTTTATTTGCAATAGAAATTTATACTACCATAGATGTATACGCACGTAATTAGGGTTGCCTACCTATAGTGATATTAGCATGATTTTATACTGCTACACTACCCCCTCCCCACATGAGAAACTCTCACCATGAAGAAAACAAACTTTTCTGAAGAAAATCAGCCTCCCTTTGAAAAGCATGGGGTCCCACCAGGCTAACCGGACAGCAAGGTGCAAACCCACCCTTTAAAAGAAGCAACTCCCGCAGAAACGTCTCCTTAGGTGTAGACAACTTTATATACTAAGAATCTGGCTTTAGATCTTGCACATGCCAGATTCCAATATTCTTTCCGTTGCAATCCCGCAATCTGTAAGTGACTGTACCTGTTTGTTCAATGATTTTGCAGCGTACATATTTCGGTGCTAATTTCTGTGAAAATGCATCTGATGCTTTGGACTGAACCATATTTCTTTTCCACACATAGTCTCCCTTCTTGTACGTGACTGCTCTTCGTCGCAGATCATATGTTTTTTTATTGCGCTGATACGCCCTGTGGAGTCTTTCTTTCACTTCTTTAAATAAACTTGATAAATTATTTATATCTTGAACCAACTGTTCCTGGAATGAACATTTAGTTCTTGATCGGTAAACTCGGAGAGTTTTCCATAATACTCCCCCGTTATTGGTATGGATCTCCCAAAATTTAAAAAGGCTGGTGTGTGGTTAGTAACTTCACTAACTGCATTGCGTATAGCGTGTCCTACTTTAAATAAGTGTTCGTCCCATTTCTTGTGGTTGTCTGTGACATATGACCTTAAGGCTGTAACTATTACTCGGTTAGTTCTTTCCACCGGGTTCACTTGCGGGTGGTAGTTTGCGTTGTACCATATTTTTGGATTTTATATTCTTCCGTGAATTTTTGAATCTATTACTTACGAACTGTGACCCATTATCGACGACTATTATTTGCGGCACTCCATAAATTAGAAATACTTGGTTTTCTAAGAATGTAGTTATACTGGAAGTAGTTGCTTGTTTGAGCGGTTGGACTAGTATATATTTCGTGAACCAGTCATGCACTGATAAGATGTACTGATACCCTTTGCTCGATCTTGGTAATGGTCCGATAATATCAACGGAGATCATTTGGAATGGGTATTTCACGTCCCTTTCCTTTCCCATTAATCCTGATTGAGTAAAGGTGGCAGCTTTTGCTCCTAAGCAGATTTGACACTTTCTGACATATCTACTTATCTCTATCTTCATCTTAGGCCAGTAATACATTTCTGCTATTTTTGCCTGTGTTTTGTATGTACCAAGATGTGCAGAGGTTGATATATCGTGACATTGCCGTATTATGTCCTCTCGATTTGCACGTGGAAGGACTTGTTTCCATTGTATCAGGTTTGATTTTATCCTATGTTTAGCTTTTATGTACAGCAAACCGTTTTCTACTTTCCAAGTTGGAAAGTTGTCTGGGTATCCTTTCACTTGTTGAAGCATTTTGTTGTACCATGGGTCGTTTTGGCTATTGTTCACCTGTATCATACTTATGCTTATGGGTGCTCTTGACAGTGCGTCTGGGACGACATTATGTTTACCCTTACGGTGTACTACTTTGTAAGTGAATTGTGATAATCTCAGGCTCCATCGTTGTAGTCTTCCAGATGGGTTTTTAAGCCTGTCTAACCAGAGTAATGAGTAATGGTCGGTGATTACTGTGAAGGTATCTCCTTCTATGTATGGCCGGTATTTTTCCACTCCAAAAATTACTGCCAATAATTCTTTTTCGGTTGCTCCATATGCTCGTTCTTGTTTCGACAAGGACCTGCTTGCATATGCTATAACCTTCTCTTGCTCCCCTTCACCTTGCAATAAAATTGCTCCTAGTCCAACATCAGATGCGTCCGTTTGTATTATAAATTTTTGGGAAAAATCCGGACTAGTTAAAATAGGTGCACTGATTAACAACTCCTTTAAGTGTTGAAAAGCACTTTCTGCCTCTTGATTCCATTTAATATTATTTTTTTTTATTGAACGACCTTTAATGAGTTCTAGCATTGGATCAGCTAGTGTAGAAAAATTTTGGATAAACCTTCGATACCACCCCACCATTCCTAAAATCTTTTATTGAGCGTACCGTTGTGGGTGTTGGAAAGTTAGTTATAGCCTTTACTTTTTCCGGATCTGTACGTAATCCTTTCCTGTCGATTACATATCCTAGGTATCTTAGTGATGGTCTGCAAAATTCACATTTTTCTAAGTTTATAATCAGTCCGGCCTCCTTCATGGCCTTCTGTACTTCTTGTAGAGTTTTTATATGCTCTTCAAAAGTAGGCGATGCTATGATCACATCGTCGAGATAAACCCATACGTTATCAAAGCGTGGTCCTAAAATGCTATCCATGAGTCTTTGTAAAGTTTGAGGACTGTTGCACAGGCCAAACGGCAGTACGGTAAATTCATACAACCCTCTTCTTGGCACTGTAAACGCAGTTTTCTCACAAGACTCAGGCGTTAATCCTATCTGATAAAACGCTTTTTTTAGATCAATTGACGATAAGAATTTAGAATCCCTAAACTTGTCTAAGATGTCGTTTACAAATGGTAAACCGTAGGCATCTTTTTTTGTGACAGAGTTCAGTTTCCTTCCATCAAAACACACGCATGTCCCCATTCTTCTTTTCACCAAAACTAAAGGCGAGTTCCATGGTGAGTTTGATGGTCTTATCACTCCTTGTTCTAACATCTTGTCGATTTCCTCGTTTAACTGCTTCAACATTGCTGGTGATATGGTGTGATATCGCTGCTTTATTGGTTGTGCATCTCCTGTATCAATGTGATGTATTGCTTTTGAGGTTCTTCCCAATCCAGGACCACTTATGGCTTTATACTGTTCTTTTATATCCTCCAGTAGTTTTACTTGTTCTGGGGTGAGATCTTCTGTTGAACATATTGCCTGTTGCGTTAACATTGAGATTTTTACGTTGTCTTCTGTTATTTGAAATGTATTATCTGCGAAGTTAGTTTTTAATTTAAAAACCCTACATACATCTGAGCCAAGTATCACACTTGCTTGTATTGCTGTCGAAACTGTAGCAATTATGTCTTGTTTCTTTTCGTTTATTTCGAGTGGTAAAACGACTTGTCCTATCGCCGGTTGCTTTTTCCCATCGGCTGTTTCTAATACCGTATTAGTACTTTTCTTTATAATCTTTAAACCTTGTTGTTCTAGAATTTGTAATCCTATATTACCTACTACTGTATGAGTGGCTCCCGTATCAAGCAGTGCTAGCAGCGGTTGATTTTTTATTCGTACATATACGAATGGTCGTGGATCTTGCTCTTTTGCATATAGCAGTGAATTAAGCTTCTTATTTTGTGGTCTCATGAAGTCCTCAACTTTCTTAAGCCATTGCTTCCACTCCATTTCGTCAGCCTTTATGCCTTCTTTTGCGTTTTTGCCGGCCGCGGGTGAAACTGGCAGATATTCGTTTTTTCTCTTCGTTGAACATTTAGGACAATTTGTGTATGTAACTTCCTTAGTTCCACATATGTAGCAAAATAAAGTCCTATCTTCCGGGCATCGGTGATACGTGTGTCCATTTTTGTTGCAGTTATAGCAAGCTAAATCTAAACTTTTTGGCTTTGGCCTAGTTTTAATGTATTTGCTGGCATTGTTGAAAGCTTTTTCTCGCGTGTCTTTCTTGGTTGCTATCGTATGTAACGTTTTCATGTATGTCGCTGCTGTGTATGCTAAATCTGGTTCTAAAAGCGATGTGATTTTTGTGTCATTATGTCGAAATCTATAATTTTGTTGTTTGGTTTCTTCTAATTGCAAACAAAGCTCAATTAATCTATCTAGTGATTCTGTATCTATCAAACTTAAATGGCTTGCATAATATGGTTGCAAATTCCTTCTGATGAAATATATTTGATCAGATGGCGAAGGTGTCTTGACTAATCTGTTAATTAAATTAACCATGGCGGCAATATAAATTATTGGCTTCTCGTCTTGACCTTGCTTTCTAGCTCGAATTTCTTCTAATAAAGCTTCATCATAATTCTTTGGTAGAAAATGCAGTTTTAATTTTTCTTCTAGTTCTGCCCAAGTTTTTATGTTCACTTTCATGGCTCTGTACCACATAAGAGCTGGTCCTTCAAAGAGGTCTGCCGCTCCTCTCAGAAGTTGATTGTGAGTATAACCTCTAGCTGTACGCACTTCTTCAATTCGCTCCAAAAAAGCTTTTACTCCTATGTGTTTGGTGTCACCATTAAAAGTGATGTTCCATTTCTTTAAAGATTTGTCCACATTTTGCCGAAAATTGTGTTCCTCTGCTGTAGCTGGTTGCGCATGCATTGACTGTGCATTCGTAGTCTCTAAGGTGGTTATACGAACAGGCTTTTCCGATTGTACTAGTCGTGCTATTGTAGCTACGGGACTTGACTGCTCACATGCTTCCAGGTTAGCCATTTGATTAATGTCCGCTTCTACTTGTATGTGAGATTCCATACGAGAGTTAACAAATGCTTCCATGTCATTTTGGAACATTGTTTCAGCATCAATGCCCTCTAACAAGTCCAAGTATTCTAAACATTTACTGTTCAAAATATCCCATTGTTGTTGGTTATCTTTGGTTACCTCCATATATTCCAATCTACGGCCTATATGTAGCAATTTTGCCTTTAATCTTTTATGAACCAGCTTAGTAGGTTTGTCCACAAAATCCAATACTGGTTGTCGTATTGTTGCTATAGCAGTTTCACAAAATTGAATTTGCTCACTTAAATCAAACTTCATTTCCGGGTACTTTTCTACTCTCTTTGGATCTATTTTTTCTTTTGAAACAAACGTTCGTAATACTTTTCTTTTTTCCTCAGCTTTCAATTCGTCGCTGTCTTTTCCCCTAATTGCTAATTCCCACGATAACTCGTCTGTAGACAAACAATTTATCCATGCCATTCTAACAAACAATTCTTTCAAACTGTATTCACAACTGGACGCAATTTTATGCAACAAAAAAAATTTTATTTAAAAAACCTCCAACACTAACAATCAATCAATAACTGTTATGTCTCTGCAGGAATATTCCACGTACCAGATTGTTTATAATTAATTTACAAGACTCGCTTGTTCATATAATTATATTCGTATAATTTGAAAAAAATTCACAACAAAACAGGGTAGGTTGAAGATCTGATGATCCCTACTTTTACACGAGGACAATCTTCAGCTTCTATTGGTTTATGTTAGCGCTCCCAGATCTCTATTTCTAGGGATCAGAGGTTCTACCACAAAACGCCAATAGTCACCACGCCACCTACGCGACCTGTAGTTCGGAAAAATTTTTAATGTAATATTAATATATCACAAGCAATAGTTATAAAATACATGTATCAAAATAATTTCTAAAATGTTTGTCTTATTTAATGAACTCGGTGTCAGTGCATAATTCTTCGTTTAGTACTTAATATTCAATTTTGAAATTTAAAATTCAACTGATCACTACTGTATTAGCATGCGTTAATGTCATTGCTATCTAAAAAATTATAAATTTTAAAAATTTTTTAGACCAAATAAAATTACTATCAACTTCGTTGGTGTCACTTGTTAACGTTGGTTGCTATAAATATCTTTTGTTGGGCGGCTCGTGTCCCACGTAGCTCCACCCTGTTGGTTTTCTTTTAGTTGGGCGCCACGTGTCCTGCTCCTTGTTGCACCTATCTGTAAGGGAGTAGAATTATACCAATTACCTCGGGACTGATGCCTTGGCTGCAAACTCCGTCTCCTCAAGTATGGCAGAATCTAAACAAAACACTAAATTTTGCTTACCACAAACACATAGCCTAAGCTATAATCATTTAAGAGCATGAAACATCTAATAACTTCCTCAGGGGTGGGCTGACCGGTATAGCTTAACACAGTAGTGTACCATTTAATGCACTAAGTCACAACACACCATTTCAATAAATAAAACAATTGTAAAGCAAAGTAGTTCTAATGTTTCTTTTAGGTAATATAGGTACAAAAAAATATGTACCATGGAAAAAATGATTCGACTTAGTTCCTTAATAAAACAATTCAAGTAACAAAACTATATACAAGGCAACTTAAACTTTCATAAGTCCAAATTTATATCAATTAATAAAACAATTCAATTAACAAAATTATTTACAAGGCGACTTAAACTTTCATAAGTCCCAACTTTTATATCAATTAATAAAGAATTAAATTACGTTAAATCTGTTACAATTAAATCAAATGCGCCGATAAGTGTTTGAGCTCATAACCTTATCAGTGTTACACTGTTTTATTAATACACCAAATGTGTACTAAGCACATTCTGCAAAGGTGCTATATTATACAAGTGAAATTAGATTGAGGTAAAGGTCAAGTATAGATCAAATTTTAATATCGAGTGACTGCGGACTTCGCAGGCATCAATTGACTTTCTAACAATTTAAAAATTAACTTTAAAACGTCCAGGAATGTTTTACAAATAAAATTTATAGTATTTACTCTTTGTTTAAACTAAAAGTTTTGTTCCAAACCCGATCCGATAAGAAAGATATAATTACCCAGTTACAACTTGTAGGAAAACAATGTCATCTGACTGCCAACAGCCAACCTAACCGACAGCTGCGTCCTTGACTCGATTTGACCCTTGCTATGAACAATGAAAGTGTAGCATCAACCCTTGCTCTCCATCTTGCACTTGTAATTTCGTCACGCGTGTTAAATTAAATTCGAATATTCATTCTTCATAATAGATTCCATTACTCAAGTCCAATTTGTTGCATCAGTCTTTAATTATATTTATTTCGATCGACTTAACAGCTAAAATTTGTAATACCTCATTAGCCAAATTTTATTTAAAAGAAAACTCTCTTACCACTAGCCTGCTGTAAGTTTCTTAAATAAACATTTTCAGACGAACTCGCTTCTTCGCCAGAATTATCATTATCAAAACGATTTTTCGACACATCATCTTTCTTGCGAGTTCAACTCAACAAGAACCAGAAAAACCACGATGGCCTCGAGTATCGCCGTCGGACCTCGAACCCCTACTCCGTTCTATCTGGTTTTATTTGCAATAGAAATTTATACTACCATAGATGTATACGCACGTAATTAGGGTTGCCTACCTATAGTGATATTAGCATGATTTTATACTGCTACAACTTCTTTGTCCACAAATAAAGAACAGAAATTAACAGGTTCTGCATTCACAAGCAAAGCAGAATTCTCAGGTTTTACACAAGATTCTATATCATACGCAAAATTCAGGTGATTTCTGCGAGGTTCCGTCCAACCACTATTTTTAGATGTCTTATTTTCAACTTGATTGTCTAGTTCGTTATCAGCTCCATGAACACCAGTACAATGTAAATTGTACACAGCCAATACCCGTGATTTAAGTTTTTGCGATACTGATAAATCAGAATCCGAGCTCTCTTCTGGTGAATAAGTAGGAGCAAGGTCATTGTCAAAAAATGGGTTTACATTTGAATCACTTTCACTTGTCTCTATAATAAAGTTTAGAATATCTAATGGTTTGTAAAACACAAATTCTAAACAATATCTTTATCAGCAGATGATATACAATTCATCACCATCCCTACCATCTTCCGCCAACGGCTAGTATTCATATTGAACAAGAAGTTACTTACACGCACGTGCTCATAAATACTCAACCCACTAAAGGCTGAATTCTAAAGCTATTGTCCATAACCTGGACTGTATTACACAACAGTGAGAGGTTATCAGTGACTGGTCACTGTCTATTGTGTTTTTATAAATGGCGGTCACTCATGACAGACGAAATTCTTTCACAATATAGGTGATAAAAACGTTAAAAATATTTATTTATAACACATCCTTAATTGATTGCCTACGTTAACAAATAAATGCCAAAAACACTTCTGCATTTTGAGACATTTTTGAAAAATCAGTTTGGCCGCGAATGTATTAAGGGTAATGGACGTGGGTAGGGGCCTCTCTGACAGGTGGCCAATAGTGAATTGTTTTGAGCCACACTGGATGAATTGCCCAAGAAGTATAAATACGCATGTTTTGCATGGATTTAAATCGCATTGGTGGTGTATTAAAAAGGTGAGTTACACTCAACAACTACATGATGGATATTAAATCACTGTAACGAGAGACCCAACGTGCCAAGGAAAGAGTTAGTTAATCAATGGGGTAACTTGGAAAACCTTAAATTACTAAATTGTGAGTACTGTTCTGAGCTTTTCTTGTTGTATTTTTGTTGACGCTTGATAAATATGTATATGTGAACTTGTATATATAAATGGTAATCGGTTTATAGAAGTAACTGAATCAGTTGTTTACATTTAAGTATAAGATTATTGGAAAGGAAGTTAAAATTTTTAAGACGATAAGAAGGACGTGTGTATTGAGTGAAACATAAGCCTTAATTGTAGGATGTATTGCTAGTAAATTTCTTTTTGTAAATTTCATGTATTTAATGGACCTCGGAATGGTATTGTGCTGTGTTTCTAAATATGGTTGTGAAGAGAATTTCCAAGTACGTGGGATTTAAAAATGTTGTAAAAAGCAATTTAGTAATATAGTATAATGGAATGGTATTACTTACAGATTAATGTTTCTTTGAGTTCTGTTAATAATACCTAACCAGTGGAGGTTAGATTGGTTTATTGCTTTTAAGCTTAGTGTGCATATTATATTTTCGAGAATTATTTTTAATAGAGTTTAAACTTAGATGGAACTTTTTTTGAAATTAATTATAGGATAGTTAAGGTGATCAATTTGAGCAGATATCCAGTTACCCCAATGATGAAGTCATATTTGGGAGAGGGTGTTATTTTGAAAAATGTTCGATTTGATGGAAAATTAAGGAAATTTTTTTATGTTGAGTTAAGAAAGATGAATGCTGAGGTGATAAGATTTTGAAACATCGCAAGCAATAAGACATATCAGGAATAACCGTCTTCCAGATAGCGACTATATTGCTGGGTCAAGATAGTTTGGCGCCCTTAATCTGAACCATTAGTAAAGCTTTCAAGGTAAGTGGATATTGTAAAGTAGTTTATATTTCAACCATTTTACATTTTTTTTTTTACATGTTTTTCATAGGAACCCACTCCCGCATATCTGAAAGTTAACCAGTGCACCTATAAAATTGTTACTAAGTTACTATCCCTTCTAGGCAAACTGAAACTGATAATGTAATATCTTTTTTACCCGGTGTTTGTTAAAAAAATAATAAAGAAATAGCAGTCTCAAAATCCTCCAAAATTCGAAAATATCTCATTTTTGTAAAATGAATCTCTCTTTTCTGGCAAATTTTTACAATACTTTTGGTTACAGTTCACAAATAATAAACCTAACCTTTTTTGGTATCTGCATTTCTCAATATTTAACACAAATTTAAATGTGTAGATAGGATGTCTGATCCTAAAGGTTCTAATCATAGCACTATTTTGTCATTTCGGCTGACCAGATACAATAAAGTTCTTCAAATTTCTATTTATAATTCAACTTTCTTGCAATTAGCATTAAATTTTTTTAAAGGTGGCATGCACTTATGATTTTCTACAGGATAGGTTTGCTTGCACATTGTCGTTTTCTTACACAGGATTTCAATCTCAAGCAACATTTAGGAATATTAGATTTAAAGGGAGGTATTTGCTGAAATCAGAGTTCGAAGCGATACTGGAAAACCTGGTAAAGTCGGGGAATATAATTCTATACCTATAATTCCTGGAAGGTACCAAAAATACACCAAGAAGTCTGGAAACATTGTGAAAATTCCTGAAATATTTGGTATTAGCATTAAATTCTATATTGTAAATTACACATTTATATATACTTGAGCAAAAAGAAATTTAGGCTGTATCAGACACTGTCACAGTTAACTTCCTGAAAACGTCGATCGTTGATAATAAAACAAAAATAATTGTTTTAATCGGTTAACTGATTTGCAATTTACATTTATGGAATACAGGGAATTCTTAGGTCCACACCTTCTTGCCTAATTTTGGTATTCTGGTTATACTTTGTCTTTACATATCGTGGTATTTTAAAAACATCTGTAAATTTTCAAACTTTAAATTCACAGAATTGTCTTTTTGACTTTTCAAAATATAGACTTGGATCTCAAGATAAGTTTTAACACATACACTTCTCTTCAAAACAATACTTGATTGACTCTGATCACATTATTGGTCTCTGAGAATTGATTACGTTTATGGACATGTGTTGAATCCGGAAAGTTGAAAATCGTGGGTTCGTTTTGTGAGCCCATAGCTTGCTTGCGACATTTGGCTACTACAAATGTCATAGTGGTACTAGTATAAACTTTAATCCTTATTTAAAACAATATCAAAATGGTGGCACTGTGTCAATTTTTGGCAACTGATTGAAGTTTGCAGGTACTTCTACAAACACTGTCGCTCATTTGAGAACGATTGCCTCCAGTCTTGATTTTATAGACATTTTCACGCCATAAAGATCATCATGAAGAAGCCTATCGTGTATACTGATTTCGACATTCATGTCCACACTTGATTTCATTTCCTACATTGGGATAATTTTACAATCTATTTTCTTTAACTTCTGATGTCAATCTTAGTTGATAGAATTGTATAAAAAAAATAAAATTTTTTCTATTAAGTAAAATGTGCAGTTGTTTTGATATTTTGCCATCCAATCCTCGATTTTCCTGTTGGCATATAGGAAAAATTGTAACCTTTCATAATTCGTTAGAAAAATACAAGGTAATTGATATTTAAAAAACTTCGATTGTTTTTTATAACTCTGATGTGCCCATTTATAAATAATTCCTAAGCACAAAAAAATGTTGAATAAAATGTAAAAACTGACCTGTCCATTTTTTAATTAAAATCCTTACTTTTAAATTGTTCAGGAGTGTATATTTTTCTATATTTTTTAAACCCAAAGTAAAAATTTCTTACTCTTGTATGCTTAGATAATATGAGCTTGGAATTTAGATTAAAAGATCAGGAAAAACCTGGAAAAGTCGAGGAAATTTATTGTTATATATTACTCTGAACTCTGGAAATGCGACTAATAGCACTGTTTACAATCATTTTTATACACTTTCGGATGTATCAATATTAAACAATACTCGTATTGTATATTTCAAGCCTGAAAAGCTATAATTTCATTGTCATTTATTATGGTAAATTTCAACCACTACTCAAATATGTTGCTTGGAGCTAGCAATAATGTTACTACGTTTAAACAGTCAGTGGTTGCATTGACTTAAAAGGTGTTTGTGCATATGTTTGATATGCATTTGCACTTGAATCCTCTTAAGGGTTCCTTAATGTTGTTTGCTATTTGTATAATAGAATAGAAAACAGCAAAACTAGTTTGCTAAATACCAACAGGCGCAGTTAATATTTATTGTAGTCACTTTTGTGATACAAAAATTGTTAGAAATATTTTCGGTCAATGAAACATATGCATGGAGTGATTCTATGTCATTTTAACGTGAATTGGATTTGTTCTTCGTCAACCAAGTGAAAGACTTTTCTTGCAAATAAAATTACCATAACTAGAAAGGGTTCCCTTAATTACTAGCACCAGATTTGCCCAGCTGACAACCTAAATTATTTCCAAAATAGTTTGGCCTAGATTCATGGTTCCAACAGTGTTTCATAATTTCTCATCTAACAACTCTACCGGAAATAAAATAATTGTCACACTTGTCACACAGATTATTTCAACTATTAGTTATCATCTTATTCGATCACTGTATCTACTGCAGATAGATCAGCATACTTAATTGTTTGTGTTTCATTTATACTACACAAACATCGGTCAAAGTTTCTGGTATTTACATCAGCTCTGCCAGACACTTATGCACAATTGGTTTTAATATGAAGCTACACTTTCATAATTAAGTGTTCGTAACATTTCCTTGTTGTAATTCGTTACATTACTAAATTGGAAAGAAAAAATTTAGTAATTTAAAGGGATAAATTAAAATATGGATGCACCTTGCATGATAGATTTCACAAATATTTAATCTTAATTTATGGTTATACTTCAAATTTCATTTTGGTAAAGATAATCAATATAATAAGATATAACATTATTCTTTTAAATACATTGTACCGTAATGATTCGGGACGATCACATTATAAAACCACAAAGCAAATATCGGAACGTGACCAGTTTCCATAAATAATTACACTCGTGTAATTTTACTTGAAATTATTTTATGTTAATAGAGCTTAAGTTTAGGCTGAATTTTTATTTGAATTAGACACAATTGTAAAGGATATCCAATTATCCCAGTGATGCAATTGTATTTGGAAGAAGCATTTATTTCGAGAATTTATGTAATTTGACAAAAGTTTCATAAGAGTTTCCCTGATATTTTAGAGGAAGGTAACATGACAAAGTTTAGGATACCGAAGCAAGGGAGATTTATGCGAAGTAACCGTTTTCCATGTAGAAATAATATCAAAGGGATTGGCATGACAGGTGGTTTGGCAAACCCCAATTCTTACAGAGGAAAAGCCTTTCAAGGTAAGTGATAAGCGTTACATGCATTTGTTTTTGTATTTCAGCCCTTTTATGTATACTTTTATTTCTTTATTATTTTATTCCAAATTTATTTATTTTCTTTTATAATTTTTCCATAAGAATCCACTCCCGCATCGTTGCAGTTAAGTGATCAGCCTTATATTTTTAAGGGGTCCCTGTCTCTTCCAGGCTAATCAAAATTTATAACTCACCACTCATTTACCTGTAACAATGTTTATATAATTGAACTATTTCTGTTTTTAATTTATATATAAAACTACAATATACAATAAAAGTTACTCATTAAATTTCTTGTCAATCTTAAGCCTACAATTTTATACTTAAGTGCAGAAGAAATATAAAAATTCCCAATTTTTTGAATACATAAATTACAGAAGGATTTTCACAGACTCAAAAATAGCTATTTTATTATTTAAACAGCCCAATTCTGTTACTTGTAGTATAGCTTTGCCTATGGTGGTGGTGGTGTTTAAAGGATATCACTTCAAAGTACCTACTAGTAATCAAGTACGTGCAAATAAATAATTGAGTATATTACTTTCTTTAAACAACAATTATGGTTTATTTCTCCATGTTATGTATTCAGGAACAACAATATTACTAAAGTAAGTTTGCAGGAAAACTGCCATACATATTTACATAGTTATATATTAATAGCCTAATGATTCGAGCTCGTGAATCTGCTGTACAATTACTTTATAAACAACTATGGTACATATACAATATGTGCTGAGTAGGAAACATTATTGGTAAGTCTGGGTACTGCTGCCCATCTTATGATACTGTATAGTGAGGAAACTAGGAGCATCATGTACACAGGAAGTAAGCTATTCCATTAAAGGACTCTCAATATTTTCTACCTTATTCGTACAATAGGTATTGATACCAATGATCCCAGAGGTTGATAAGTTGGAGAAATAGAAATTTGTTTAAGCGGGGATCATGAAATCTTTATAGCTTTCACATGTAAATCAGTTTTCCAATTCCCAAATTATTGAATTTATATAAAATTCACCAATAAAAATTAATCAGCTGATTTCACGTTAAGCGTATTGGCTACCTTAGGAAAGTCGATCCCAGGTCGCAACACAAATTGAAGGCAATCATTTTTTTAAACTTTAAAAATTTTTCTTAGTGTACTCAAACCAAATATTTCAAACATCAATAAATCAAAGTAACCTTCAATTTATGTCATAAACGTCAAACTTGACGTTTTTATTATTTTGACAACGATCCTAGGTCATGGATCGAAACGTAAATCATCATCATTAGGTCTTCAGTCCTAGAACTGGTTAGACGCGTACCATCATCTACGTTCCTGCTCTAATTCTATTACTGCTGTTTGCTCTTTGTATAAGCTATGTACTATTCGTCTATCCCTATAACTCATTCCAATCCTTTTGAGTATTTCAAACATTTTTTCCAATTTACATTGTCGAATGCTTTTTCCAGATCTACAAACCCTATATACATGCTTTCCCTTTTCTATTGTTTTCTCCATTATCACTCTCAGAGCTAAAATAGCCTCCCGTGTTCCCCTGTTTCGCCTAAACCCAAATTGGTCTTCTCCTAGTATTTCTTCAGCTCGTTTTTCCATTCGTCTTTGCACAATTCTAGTTAATATTTTTGACACGTGTGCTGTCAAACTTATTGTTCGAAAATTTTCACATCTATCCGCGCCTTTCTTTTTGGTATAGTTACTATGATGCTACGTTTGAAATCTTTGGGTATCTCGCCTGTCTCATACATATAGCTTACAAGTTGGAAGAGACGTTCTGTTAGTGCTTGTCCAGCGGCTTTTAGAGTTTCTGCTTGCACCTTATCTGTACCCGGCGCCTTACCATTTTTCAGACTCTTTAATGCTAATTCAAACTCGTCTCAAGTATAGGATATCCCAAGTCATCATTTTCAATGTCTGATTCCTGTTCTAATGCAGTTAGTTCCTCTCCTGCATATAAATTCCTATATATTCTTGCCATCTACTCACTTTCTCTACGTTTTCTATAATGACGTTTCCTTGTCGTCCCTTATATTTTTGCTATACGGTTTTATATCCCTAAAATTCATTCTAATTAATTTGTATGCTTCGTCTGTCTTTCCTATTTCCATCTTAGTTTGTACTTCTTTGCACTTTTCATCAATCCATTGTTCTTTAGCTTTCCTGCATTTTCGAATAATTTCCCATTTTATGGCTTTGTATCTCTGTTTTCCTGTTTCGTCTGATTTATTTTGTATTTTCGTCTTTCTTCTATTAAATTCACGATATCCTTTGTTATCCATGGTTTCTTATTTTCTTTTGTGTATACCCCAAAATATCTCTGGCCGCCATGTCTAGGCTGGATTTAATGTTATTCCATTCTGTTTCTACTTCCTTAGTTTCAGATATTTTCGCGATATCATTCAGCAATTCATTTGACTTTTTTCGAATCTTACTTGAATATCTTTGTCTTTTAGTTTCTCTAAGTCCAAGTGCCTTTTTCCGTTCCTCTTTTCAGATTTTTAAATTTAAGTGCGGCCTTCATAATTACGATGTTGTGGTCAGTATCTATATCTGCTTCTGGGTAGCTTCTACAGTCTTTTACTTGATTCCTAAACCGTTGTCTAACAAGAATGTAATCTATTTGATATCGTCCTATATCTCCTGGCATCTTCCACGTATATCGTCTTCTAGCATGATGTTGAAATAATGTGTTTGTGATGATTAAATTGTTCTTGTCGCAAAATTCTACCAGCCTATTTCCCTGTCGTTTCTCGTGCCTAAACCAAATAAACCTACTACCGCTCCTTCCCTACCCTCACCTACCACAGCATTAAAATCCCCGTAATTATTAAATTTTCATGTCCTTTACGTATCTTAATATGTCTTCGATATCTTTGTAGATGGCTTCTACCTCTTCGTCACTGTAGCTAGAGGTGGGCATGTATACTTGTATTATTACTGTGTTTACCGGTTTAGATTCTAATCTAACCATGAGTACTCTTTCGTTCTTTTGTAAGTAATTTTCCACACAGTGTCCTATCTTTTTCCGCATAACTATCCCCACACCCAAATTTCCATCCTCTGCTCCTGTATGAACTACCCTGAAGTCTCCACTCCAAAAATCCCCTGCCTCTGGCCACCTAACTTCGCTGATCCCTACTATGTCTAGTGATAACCTATTCATTTCGATTTTTAGGTTCTCTAGCTTACCTACTTGCTTCATACTTCTAACATTCCACGCTCCGACTCGCAGAATGTTCCCGACTCTTATTTTTAACTTTCCGATCGCATCCTCCAAGTAGTCCTCCCGGAGATCCGAATGGGGACTATTTTAACTCGGAATCTTTTACCCCAGAGAATGCCATCATTTTATTATAATTTAGGTACGCTGTGTACTTGGGAGATAATGTGGTGGTTTCCCGTTGCCTTCCACATCGCGGTAGTGTGTCTTAGACTGCCATACCGACCCCTACGGTCTCTGCCAATCTAAGTACCGAAAGAGCCGCTGCCCTCTTTCGGGGACCTGTCTTAGTCTGGTTCCTCACTAACGACCCTACTACTTTGGTTGGACCTGTAGTTTGGCTCTTTAGCTCATTAGAACACGCAAGCCATTTCACCTGTTCTAGTAATTTAGAACTTCGGCAAGGTGCAGGTCCATTCGAAATGGCGAAACGTAAATAAAGATCATTTAAAATAAAATAGTCTAAGCCGCATGTACGGCTCACAACCAAACTTAGACATTAAGTTCAACAAATATTACTTACCTTTGTGTTAAATATTTGAAATTTAATTGTACGCGAAAATAATAAATAGTAATGTGTAAAAATTCGTATTTAAAGTCGAATATCTTGATTAATAATTGAAATATCGAAAAGTGAATAGCGTATTCGTATTCAGCGTAAAAAACTGGATAAGAATCATATATTATATGTCTTGTAACATCACGGGAACCGTGCAACGGACAGACAGACAGACCGACCGACAGACTAGACCATCTCATTAACCAAACGAAGTTTGGTTGAAAATATGAGTGGTTTAATTCCCAAAGAAGATTAAGAAGAATGCTAAACAAACCACAACAAACATACAGGGAGTATTTATAAATCAGTTAGTTCAAACCAAACAGAAAAAAAACTTATCTGACAACAGGTTAATTCTCTGGTACGTGTATGGGATTGGATATTCAGCACAGCGTAGAGTAGGGACCAAAATCAATGTTACTGCTTTCAGCGGGTTACAGTATTCCATGCAGACAAAAAGAAAGTAGTAAAGTAAGTAAAGAAAATCGCCCACATCAAATACCATAACGAAACAGAAGAGTAGAATAGGAATCAAAAAGTATGTAGTTTTACTTACAAACCGTTAGTTAACAAACATAGCACCAAAAGGAATATTTTCAAACCGTTAAATCAAATATTTATGTAATCGTCGCATTACAATGTGATGTAAACTAAAGCATCAACTCGCATATAACACAACATAGAAATATACATTTAAGTAAATGTAGCTTAGAAATTATTTCCCAGTGACATACAATCTTAAAATCTAAATAACACGTATACAAATATACTTACATAATGTTTCCTGCCCTAAATAAATACAAGAAAGAGAAAATAGAACATAATATGTGCAATATTAGAACGCTGTTTTACCTGTTCCTTCAAGTGCACTTCCAAAAAAAAATAACGTAGCTGTAAATTTAAGTAGCCTAACCCTAAACCGAAATGAATGAGGTATTAGACTTAGATTATAATTTAATAATGAAGTTGTAGATGTTAGCATTTCATAAATCTTAAGTTACAGTAAGAAAAATTGCTCTAACATGTGCTTCGGTTTATATTAATTGTGATCAACGTAATCACTTGTACACTATGGAAGTAAATTTTTAACACACAGTCTATAATTTATTGTGTCATAACCACGAGTGCAAAAACTAAAGCATTTACATGGTTATCAACCAACAAAAGATTTCATAGAAGCATCAAGAAAAAAACAGAGTGATCGTACCCAGCTGCCTGCCTCTGGTACATCGTAGCAGATCTGAAAGTGTGTACTTACAGCACTTGCCAACGGACTGAGTTCCTTGGCTCTGTATAGAATAGCATCACTTTAAACGCTCAGTCTGTATGTATAGGGAAAAAAAAAACGTTTTCGATACAAAAACAATTCCCACCATAACGTGTAAAGTATTATGAGAACCGGGTCTGCAAATATTTTCAATACAGTAGCTGGAAGCATTCGTAGAACATGGCTTGCGAAAAAGAGATAACATAACGGCTTCCAAGAATTGTTAACAAGGGTGCAGTGTGTGAGTGAATTGAACATCTGCGTGATAACGAAAATACCGCATTTATCATTTCATAGTAAGAGTATAGATGGCAAACCCATTAAAAGTGTTTATTAAGAATGCAGGTGTGTTACAGTATTCCATGCAGAAACGAAAGAAAACAGTAAAAGTCAGTAAAGAAATCGCCTACTCCGAATACCGCAACAAACCAGAGACAGAATGGTAGAATAGAAATTTTAAAAAAAATTAAATTCCGGACTAACTCAAAATGTCGCAAAGTGGAGTGGGTCACACAGAAGGAACAGATTGGAAACTCAACAAGTATTTTATTTTAAATCTTTAATAAACATAGTCCCAAGAGAAATATTTACAAAACAACAAGAAAACCAATAATTTGCGTAATTGTCCTGTAACAATGTAAGGTAAACAAAGCGTCAATTTGCATATTTCATAACATAAAAATATAAACTGGTAAGCAAATATAAATTCTTAGAATCTATATACTTACTTAATGCTTCAAACCCTAAATATATACAAAAGAAAATTAAACATAAACAAAATGTTAACTACTTTTAATTTGATGCGCAAGTTGACGTTAATAGCCACGCAAAAAGACAAAAGAAACAGTAAAAAGGGTTCTAGCACAAGCTTTGATTTACTAATTTTTGACTTGAAGAAGGATTACATAGTCGCTCGTGCATTGTGAACGTGAATTTTGTAAGGTGCCGTCTGCAATTTACTGGATAATCATGAGTAAGAAAATAATGAACAGCAAACGAAATATCTGTTCTTCACAGCAGCATCAAAAAGTAACAAAAACAGAAAAACTGTACCTTAGACCAAGCTGTCTGCCTCTCTAGTACCACCTTACAGGATTCGGAACATGTGGGCTGCTTTCATCAATGGATTGGACACTGATAACTAATTTAACTAAATTAGATCACTACTTACAAACAGCATCTTAAAATTGTGACTTACAACATGTCTTTTCGCTAAAAGGATGTTTTAGTCAAATCCCCGTTTAAATAAGGACTAAATTCAATTGAAAGGAAGTCGATCTTGTTAAATCACTTAATGAGCGGGAAGTTAGAAATTTTATAGGGCGTCTCTAAATAAACGTACAACGGAGTAGTTGTAAATTGGTATTTATATGCAGCATGCAGAAATAAATCGATTTCTAAAATTTAAGTAACAAGCGAGATGAGATGTCTAAGTCCCATGAATGACAGAATACAGCTAGAAACCAACCAAAACCGAACACAAAGCAGAGATGGTGTTAGCGGCTTGCAGTCACAATGAGCATACATACCAA
The DNA here is from genome assembly GCA_036346225.1 of Platerodrilus igneus. Classification (NCBI taxonomy): domain Eukaryota; kingdom Metazoa; phylum Arthropoda; class Insecta; order Coleoptera; family Lycidae; genus Platerodrilus; species Platerodrilus igneus. The sequence continues at coordinate 3,114,532 of JARFIW010000828.1, forward strand.
TCGCACACTAAGAAGGATATACAAAATGTGTGTGATGGCGGTTACTCGTTCAAATCTTCAGTAACATTACGAAGGACATTGTTTTTAATAACAAAGCACAAAGGGAAGTAAACAACAGGATTTGAAGTGATCGTTAAAATATATATTTTTGACAAACCTTTTAAACAAAAAAAAATGACGAGCAGTTGCCTGGATCAAATCAAATACAAGTTTTCAGTATATGGAGTAATATGGGTTGTTTAGTTACAATGTATCACAAATTTAGAATATGCGAAAACAGTGCTAGTTAATTAGAATTGGGCCGATTTTATAAGAGACCGAAACTAAAGTAACCTTGTTCACGTTACTATAGAGACAAGTCAGAGAGGAAAGGACAAATTTTAATTTGGATCGACATACTAAATATGGATGCACCCAGTATAGCAAGATTTCACTAATAGTAAATGCCAATTAGGCATATTTCAAATTCTGTTTATATAAAGATAATTCAGATAATAAGGTATAATATTCTTTCGTTAAAATATTTTACAAACGTAATAATCCAGAACGATTACTTATTTTAAAACCACAAATAAAAACAGATCTTAATATTACAAGACGCTACGTGTGTACTTCTCATCAAAAGATAATTTACAATATGACAGTTGTCGCCCATCCCGACCACCAACGACATTAAAATAATACCATATTACAAAAATAATACAAATTACATACATAGTACATGACTTTTACGTAATACACGTGACAATAACCTTTTATTCAGCATACATAAAATATTAGTATGTACGGAATTTTAACCGTGATTAGCGTGCATGACAAAAAGGGAGAAATGTTATATAAGAATTAAGCTTGAGAGTGGAAGGAACGTTTAAAGTAGAAAGTAACACAGCTGCAAGATATAAACATAGACGTCCCGCATGGGAAAATGCGATTGCGACTTATTTTTGTGAACTATGCTTGCAAGTACAGAGTAGGTTTCAAGTACGGGTTCTTGGAATTTATGTCGTAACTACCTAGAAAAGAGATTAAGACTTTGAGAGTTCACCTCTCAAATAATTTAGATTTTGTGTTGTATTGTGTTAAGGGAATTGTTGTTTGAAAGAAAGGTAGGTGTTTTTGGACTTCCTTGAGTTTAAAAATATATTGGAAATTAAACTGTAAGTAAAATATGAGCATTTATGTTTATAATTTGTAGTTGTGTACACATGGGTTTGAAAAGTACATGAATTTGTATTCATGTAGTAGGAAATTAACAGAACATGAAATTAATTATTTTGTTGAACTATGCATTAGCGACGCAAATAGTTTTGGATAAATTTAAGCATTATATTATCATGAAAGGAAGTTTGGAACATTTGAAAATATTAAGAAATAAGTGCATAGTGATTTTAAATGTCAAATGTTTTAATAGACGATGGAATGATAAACGGAAAAGCTGGTACTTCACTCTTTTAAATGTATTGATACATAAGGCATTTTCAGAAATGAGATTTAAAATGACATGTATATCAATATTGGAAATAGAAACAATGGTGTGATAGTATTATTGATTGATTTATTGTTTTTTTCTTTAGGATTTCTTTTTAGTAATAAGTCGCCAGTTTGATGTTACAAAATAAAGTTTTTTTAAGGAACGTATATTTGTATTCATAACACAGTTGTTTTATGTCAATAGACATTAAGTGTAAGTTGAATTTTATTTGCATTTATTTATGAACTAGGTAAAATTAGATAATTGTGAAAGGACATACAGCCATCCCAATATTGAAGGGGTATTTAAGAAAGGCCCTTTATTTTAGAAATTTCTTTAATTTCACCAAAATTTAAAGTGTTTTTAAGGTGTTGTAGAAAAAGGTAAAGTATTATCTGATAAATTTAAGAAACCAAAAGCAAATGAGACCTATTCAGAATGACCATGTCACGTGTGAAACAAGACGGTTTTCAAAATAAGCGGTTATTGTAACATAGTTTTGTATTTCATCATCATCATTGGGTCTTCAGTCCTGGAACTGGTTAGATGCGTACCCTCATTGTTTCCTATTCTGAGCTAATCTACACATTTCCTTGAAATTTTCAGAGTCTGCATCTTTCACTATCTGCATACAATAGTCATCTAGATCAACATCTACTTCTTTTTCCTATCTCTGGTTGTAATGTATCCCGCACTATTTCCCAAAAATGTCTTAGAACATATCCTGCCCTTCTATTTTTCCTACTTTTTTTTTGTTTTACACAGATATCTTTATTCCTCTACTATTTCCATAACCTCTTTGTTATTAACTTTGTATGTCCATGCTATCTTTATCAACAACATTCCAAACGGCTTCTACCATTTTTCTGTTTGCTTCTACTACTGTCCCTATTTTGTATTTCAGCTATTTTAAAAGTTTATTTTTTATTTTTAATATTTTTCTTCCCTTGGAACCCACTTCCAAACAACTGTAGTTAGCCGGTGCACCCTTAAAATGGTTACAAACTACTTATCTCTTCCGGACAATTCAGAATTTATAACACAATGCTCATTTTACCTGTAACAATAAGTTTTTGATATTGGCCTTTTAAAATTATCAAATTTAAGTTTTAAAACCCATGTCTGTATTTATAATTTCAATATCTTTTGAAATAGTTTATCCCCACATAAACGTATTATTTTGATCAACATGAGAAACAAATTTGCTATTGATGCTTGAACCAGTATACGAGCCCAGTTGCTTATGTATTGGACCAAAAAAAAATATGTAACACAATGCTTTCTCTCCGAATTAGAATTTATTTTATGTTCATTATTTGAGCAGAGGCAATTAAGCTTAATTGATCCATGTGTTTTAAATATCTAACACTTGTATAACTATAATTGAATCATCAACCAACAAATATTTATTTACACAACAAAATCTCAATATTTCTTCTGACCAATATTTTATCAAGAGTGCTTTGAAGAAACAAATTATAGCACTATTTGGGTGTTGTACGTTATTTCGTGATTACCTTGCCAAAATGGATCAGACAAAGTCTATGTCTAATAATATGTGAAATTTTATTGTAGCTGTTCATAGAAATGGACTTTCTGGACATAAAATTACAAAAAATTTAAATATTCCTCAAGAAACAGTAAGAAACATAATTTTGTCATTTAAAAAAACCAAAAATATTCAAACAAAAATTAAAATTGAATGTGCTTCAAAGATTACAAAAAGAGATGAGCAAACTCTGCGGTCATTTATTAAACAAGACCGTTAAGTTTCCTCACAAGAATTAGCTGTAAAATGAGCAAAAGCGATTGAAAGATCAATATCAAAAGATACTTACTTGAGAAGAATAAAAACAAATGTGATATGGGTTGTACAAAGGTAAGTTTCTACAATCTTAAAAACTTCCAAACTTATATTATTTTAATATCGACTAAAGGAAAACCACTGCTCACACCAAAACAAAAACAAAACCTATATTTACCAGCAAAGCAGCACCAAAACTGGGTTGATTGTGAGTCAGAGTAAGTTATCTGGAGTGACGAATCTAAGTTTGAGCATTGCATTGGCAACATATGAAGTAGAGTTATTCGAACGCCAAAGGAAGAATATCATGCATGTCATCACAAGGAGTTTGACACCTTCTTTTTATTGACGGCACTGTCAATGCTGTAAAATACTACCGAAAGGGGAAATTTATACAAAATGATGCAGCTTACCATACAGCAAAATCAGTAACATCATGGTTGCAATAAATGAATGGCGCCTGTTTTAAAATGGTCTTCAAGTAGTCCTGAGCTCTCCTCTTATTGAGATCCTTTAGCATCAATGTTAAAAAGCACTTCAAACGATACCAGTTTGCACCATTCCAGAATTAAAGAATAGAATTCAGGAAGTTTGGAATAAATTTCAACCAGGCTACTGCAAAACATTAGTTGATACATTGCCAAAGAGAATCGATGTCGTTCTAAAACGAAAAGGTTATTGAATGTCAGGGTGACTCCGACTATTTGTTCAAAAAAATTTGGTCCAATTATTAAGCGCCAGATACCTTTTCCTTTTTGTTTATATTTTATAATTACTGTTGTTGATATATTGGATATTGTTGATTAATTGTTAAAAAAACACAGCATCAGATAGGCATAATTGTTTCGATGAAATTATCAAATTCAAATAAATGCTAATTCAACAAAATAACATTGTGTTGCATATTTCCTTTGGTCCAATTCATATACATAGTTATCAAGTAATACCTTGAAGCATTCTAATACAACGTGCTCACAAATCACACATTTTCAAAATATAAAGATTATCATTGTCCTTCAATAAACGTAAATACTGGGTAAAGTTCAGTGTAATGTGTAAACAAATTACTAGTATATAATAATGCAAATGTACATAATTCGTCACCTTGTAATATCCACGGTAGCTCTTAAAAAAAAGGAAAATAATAATCATATTATTTATTCAAGCAGTACTTGTTAAAGTGCGCAATATTTATATAAATATAATGAAATTAATAGTACTACTTACTCCACTCGTATCTTCTCCTGATATAGAAACTCTTTGAAAATGTGGAACAATATCATGTTCGTCAAGATGGGTTAAATCTTGTTCGCTTGCAGAAGCTCCACCATGTAATGAAGGTTCATGACTTCTTGCCTCTAATGCTCTATAATAACATATTTAAATTAATATACTTTCACATCCCACTAAAAATAATTAAATCTATAACTTTAATAGAATTGGGTACCTTGGGTTATAAAATAACCAAAATTTATATGATTCAAACGCATATCCAAACATAATACGCATAAAAAAGTTATTGCTTTGCAAACAGCTAGACTGTCTGACCTTTAATAAATGCTAATCCATAAGTGGCAATAAGTACACAGCAAAGTCAATTAGTTAACTCCTACCCTTCTATGTAACCCTTATATAGTAGTAATGCCTCTAGGTTCTTCATAAATTAATCAATTAAGGTAATCGGTATAATTATACTCTTATAAAAACGTCAAGTTCCTTCATTTTTCATTTCTTATTGAACTTTATTAAACCGATCAGACATTAGACAACGCGCATATTCCTTGCATTAGAATGTTTTAGCTGTATTTGTAGTTATTCAAAGATTTTACTTAGAAAATAAATAAATCTCAAGAATAAATCTCTAGATACAAATTTTTCTTTAGTAAAATAATAGTTTTCTTTCCAATTTTATCTGACCTTATTTAACCTAACCCCTTTTTAAAACTAGTTATTTCAACTGCACATAAAGATCAACAAAACTTGTTTCTCAAAATATGTTTTATCTACAATTAGCAAGTAGTTCAATCTGCATTTTTAACAATAACCTTTTCAATTCGCTTAACATAACATAGCAATTGTCCAAGTAATATCGTTCAAATAAAACGTGTTACAGCAAAAAAATGAGGGGGATTTTAAACATTCTGCATATAGTTTATCCTTAGCACTGTTTTGCCAGCACCTGTGTTCTACTGATACAATTCTTAAGGATTAGTGGTTTAATACTGGTAACAAAGTAAAATTGATTGTACAAAATTCACTGAAGATGCTTCGATGGGATTTGCACGAGACACGCATAAAACACCTTCAGATTATCATAATGTTGAAATGAGAAGACAACTAAGTTAACAATTAGAATAATTATACTCTAAGCACAGATAAAAATCTTTTCAGACATAAATTATGAAGCGATTCTTATGTGGAAGTTTACCTTTGGATGTCCCTCAATTAGCATTTTGTTATGGTCTATTAAGAGCAGGTAATTACGCTTTATATCTTAATTGCTAAGAAAATAAATATTCAGATATGCAAATGCTACAAATTCAAGCATACTAAATATTTATAAATTAAATATATTAGTGAGTAGGAGACCAATAAATGAACAACCTTCAGTTTTTGTAATCGGTAAGTTACCCTTGAAATTTTATGTAACATTAAAAGAAATAAAGAACCTATGATTCCATTATCTGAGATGATTATCACAATAGAAAATAATTTATTAATTAAAATAGACCTAGTCATCTTTTTTACTGAACTATAACCTAAGTATTTGGTGACTACAAAAAAATATGTTAAAACGTTGCCACAACTGTTGTATACGGGTGAAATATTATTAATAGGTTCCTACAACCAAGTAGCTTTACATATAACATGCTTTCAAAAATGAATGCTTCTTTTCTTGCAATTCAGCCTGTTTATTTATTTATTTATAGAAATAAGCAAAGTTATCCCTAATTACATATTTAGACTTAAACCAAAGTATAATCCATAAATGTAAACAATCACAAAATCATATGTTAATATAATATTCACGTGTTGAATCAAAGTGTTTAATAAAATGCATGTGCATGTAAGTACATTTCTGTTCATGTGAGTGTCTGAATGCATGTGTGTGTGTGTGTGTGTGCACACGTGCATGCATGTGTGTGTGTGTGTATTGTAGAATTATTATCGAAAGGCAGGTGACCTTGATAAAACCTGCACAAGGCGGGGCCATTTCAATAATCAAAATAAAAAAGTGAAACTAGAAAACACTAACTAGTGTTGCCAGAGCAAAAATGCCCAGCAACCAAGGGATATTTTTGTTGCTAGTTTGTTGCCTTTTGGCTCCTCAAAATAGAAAAATACATACTAGTGTATTGTATTGTGCCTTATCATTACGAGGCGACTCTAAAGATGTATGCATTTCGGTTGTCTTCCAATGTAAGTATTATTGTATAAAATTTTCTTTTTTAAAATTTAAAGTACAATGATGATACCAAAAATAATATCTTAAATATCTAATATCTATCATAATATACGTTTTAACTTTTATTTTTTAATATTCTACAAATATCAGATGGTCAGAAACCAGTACCAAAAAATCAGAGAGAAGAAACAGAAAGTTGTTAAAGAATTAACTACAAATATACAGCGTTTTTTGCAAAGGCAGCTCCAAGAAATGGCATCTTCAACATCCAAAGACATATCACCTATTCAAATTGAATGTAGTGCTATTAAGGGATCTGAATCAACTGAAGCCAAGGTTCTTATCAAATCATCTTTAGAATTTATGCCAAATCTTCAAAAAGATGTGAAGATAAATTAAAAACTATAATTTCTGAACTGCTTTCAAGAGTTGAGCCAAACTGCGTTGTTTTGTGTGATACTGGAACAAGGCCAAATGTTATTGACGAAAAAACAAAACTGATTCTGGTTGATAGCGACTTAAAACAACTAACTAATTTTAATTATCGCAAGGATGCTCATAATAGAAACTTCTCAGAAAATTATTGTAAAAAAATATTTACCTAATGGAGAGGTAGTAAACCGTTAATTATTATATTCAGCTACCAAAAATGCAGTGTTTTGCCTGTGCTGCAGAATTTTTGGAAATCAGTATACTCCTTTAGGAGACAAAAATGGTTTTAATAACTGGCAACATTTGATCAGGCATGAGAATAGTAAAGTTTTTATTAAGTGCGTAATTATTTGGCCCAGTTGTAAAATTTAATCATAAATAAATTCAACGAAAGTCTTATTGTCCAAGAAAAAAACGTTGATTAATGATTCTAGAAAGAATCATAGTAATAGTACAATATCTAGACCGACAAAATTTAGTGTTTAGTGCAACAGAACAAACTCTTCTCACAAAATACCAATAATTTTTTAAGAGTGATTGAAACCATTTAAAATTTTAATCCAGTTATGGCCGAACATATCCAACGCATTCAAATAGATGATAATTGCTTGTCCCATTATTTAGAGAATAAAATACAAATTGAAATATTATCAATTAGGGGAAGAAAATTTTATTAAAACAATGTTGTGAAAAGTTAAATGATTTTCAATTATATTCGACTGGACTCCTGACGAGTCGTCGGGAACAAAACTACTATCATAATAAGATTTGTACTTTTAGATTATTGAGCAAAAAAGTTGAAGTCGAGGAAACACTTTTTGGGATTTTGCAGATCAAATTATCTGACGATGCAAAAAATGAGAGATATAGATGCATTTGATTTGTGTGATGAGCTGGAAATGATTAAACCATATGTTTACGATAAAGGTAACATCTTGGAAATTTTAGAATACGTAGTAAAAATTATTTAGTTGAGACCAAATCTAAAGATAGCTTTGAGAATAATATTAATTTTACCAGTAATGGTTGTTGAAGGTGAACGATTGTTTTCTAAATATTAATAAAAAATTAATTACTTTAAACAATGACACGAGAAAGATTGAACGATTTAGCATTACTTTCAATCAAGAAAGATGTGTGATGGTTCGTTAAATATACAAGATTCAATAAAGGATTTTGCTCAAAATAAAGCAAGACAAACAACTTTTTTGTAAAAAATATTATAGGTACATTATTTTTCTGCCTAGATGGTTCATCTCCTGTTGTTTTTTGCTCATTTTTTCATAGTAAAATTTTTAAACTATATTCTTTTTGTAATATACCGTTATTCTAATACAAAAATATATCTTTACAAATGTGTACTTGTTCCACTATTAAAAAATGAATTGTGTGTAGGGTAACAAAATTCTGCGCCCCCATCGTCAGTATAACCTAGCTTAGCCCTGAATATCTGAGTATAAACGATAAGATACAAAACAAAATGTAACAATTGCGTGGAGTTTCTCTTTGCCTCAAGATTTCCTGTTTTTTAAATACTTCCAATTTATACAACAAAATAATGTATGCATTTGTTAAACCTAGTTTCTACAAGCACAAAGTAAAAACTATCATTCAAATATTTTATAGAAGTGCGATAGATAAATTAGTTGAAATGTGTTCAAATCCTAAACTTTCATCATTATCATCAGACTCATGCCCTGATGAAAAATAACCATCCGAACCTTCACTATTATCATCATCCATATAATTAGATCTTAAACCTCGTCTATAAAAGTTTCTCGTTTAACATATTCCTTTTCAGTTTTCTCAACATGCAAACATATTTTACTTCACTCTTTAACTCCAATATTTTTTTATATGTTATTCTGCCAACTTCCATATATAATCAATTTTAAAGGCTACATTATATGCAGCAACATGGTTTTTAAGTAACCCCCGTATCTTCTCGATAGGATTTAATTATGGATGATATGGAAGTAACCGCAATTCTACATGACAATGTTCTGCCTGTAGCTGATCAATTAGAAACACCTGATAAACACAGTTATTTGCCTTAATTTTAGGATATAATACTGGCTTGCTATCGTTACATTCAAAGAAGATATTTCATTCCTTCAACCACTTCTGCATATGTTTCCTTTCAACTTGAAGTAGAATAAAGGTGCACAAGAACATGGTATGGTATGACGCATCGTCTTTCACAAACACTGAACTTGGTTCCAAATTTTCCTGCAGCCACTTTTTATAATTGCAGCAATTCATGTCATCGTGATAATTACCAGTTTTCAAACCAGGCTTAAATATCAATGCTGCATTCCATCATTCTCGGCTATGAATCGCTTCCCTCTTATTCATGTTACTCTAACAAATATTAAAATAATCAACCACTAAACGCGCATTCCTTTCAAGTACTTACGTTGCTGAAGGAATTAACTATCAGTTACTTTTGAAAAAACTGGTTCGATGATTGGGACTTGATAAAAACTATGGAAACTAAATAAGACGTCGATGAAAGCGAGAATGACAATGGACATATTTACATACAATTGCAATCAGCTAATTTTTACCTAACAAAAACTATGAACATACAATTATTTATTGGCGAAAACAAGTAAAAGCTTTGATAGTATTTATTCGTCTAGATTTGTTTTGTGAATGTATGCATTTCTAGTTGTTGTCAGCGTAAACAGGGACCTTTTAAAAAATATTTATTTTACACAATAAATGGGGTATTCGTGACAACGTATTAAAACTGTAATGCTAACATGGTACTATAGCATGTAGAATCTTGATGTTCAAAGTATATTTGAACCTATTGCACAAATGACATCACACGCCATCTAATAATAATTCTACTCTACATGTATGTGTGTTGAGTGCGCATGCTCGTGCAAGTACACATACGTAAATGTGTAATGAAATACTACACCACTAATTAATTTCAAACACACTAATTTTTGAAAAATGCACGAGTGACACAAAGAATATTGGCATACTTGTAATAGTTAAAACATTATCGCAAACAACTAATATTTTTATTAAACGAGAATTTCTTCTTACCTAAATTCGAAATTTAGGAAGTTTGAAATAATATTTACGTCTGTAGGCCAAAAAACAATTTTAGCTAGTGGGGAGTCGATCTTGTCGTTAACAATTTTATGCCGAAAACAACTGTACTATGACAATGTCACCATAACCTGTCTATATTTAAAAATTTTCTTCATCCCGTACAAGTTATTTTCTATAAATTTAAGAAATTTATAAAGTATATATCTTTACAAACTTGTTTTGTCCAGTTTATAACATACGAAAATAAAATAGTTCTCGAATCCCATATTGAAATAGCAAATTCTAGTTAAAGCTAGTTATATTGTGGTTTACATTATTGAATGATTGTGCATTTCTTGTAATAAATTTCAACAATTTATAACCTGATAATACAATGTTTTTAATATGAGTATCGAATCTAAAAGTGTAGCCTGAAATGAAGTTCAAAATCTTGGTTGATATTCACTTCTTGTAAGAGCTTATCATTAATTAAATAAACATAGTTAATTTTGTTTCATAGTAAAGGATATTTTGCTATGCATTAAAAAACGTCCCACAAATTATTTTTTTACTCCCATGTATAAAGTTCCACTTCACACATCAATATTTATATGCGAAGTATAATTTCACAAACCGGTGCGTGAAATACAATGTAATTTTTACAGGATTTGCTTCATGCACATTTTCCACAAGAGCTCATGTACTTTTATGCACTGGTAAAAAATAAATAGGTTGCTGTGTTTGTTTTGTTTTGGAAATATTTTGAAATGTAACTGCATCTATCACACAAAAGTCTATAGTAATTATTGAAGAATTATGGACTCCAATGCAGAAATATGTAGCACTCCTCCAGAAATAATGGCAGCAGCCACCATTGCAAGTGAATCCTTGTCCGTCAAATTTCTCAAAATCTCCAAAAGTACATACTAAAAATTTGTTGTGACAAAAAGAAAACAAGATAAATTCATTCTCAGAAAATGTATTACTGTTGTATCTAGCAGAATTGCCAAAGACAAATGAAGGATACACTCCTGAGAAGTCCCGGACATTAGAACGGTAGTGCGGTTTATGAAAGATGCACCTGATTATAAAATTACCTAATAATAATAATCTTTAGATTGTCATTATTTGTTATTACTGGTGCTCTTCAAAAGGATGAACTTTATAAATTAAAAATCAGCGATATTCCACATTTGGAGTCAGTTATTTTCTTTAAAATAAATTGGAACGTGTAAAAAAATACAATGCATTAGTCATTAATTAGAATAAATGCGGCGACAGGCCGTGTTGTAAGATAAACAAAAAAAATGCAAAATAGACACCGACGAAATAACCTTACAGGAAGAAGTCGCGACATGATGCCTAGCAAAAAATCATAAAAACCCATAAGCTATTGGAATACCAAGAAAAACATGTACTAGGCCGTGTGAAATGCTAAATCAACCACTCTGTATGGCTGCTTGTTTGAACTGAATATACATTAACCTTGTACTCAGGACAGATTAGACGTGCCAAGTTGTGAGAACGGGGTATGACCATGGTTGATATGTCTCAAACAGAGAGGGGAGCTAATTAAAACAGACTAACAGAAAAGCAGGAGAATTAATAAGATACGTCGATCAAGTGCAGGGTACGAAAAGTGTAGTGACCAGCAGAACCAAGGCGGTACTTAACGTAAGTCACATTTATAACACAGATAGATTGCGAAAATGGAAAAGTACCCATCAGAAAAAGGCACTTGAAATCAAAGGGTAGCCACTTAACAACTTTCTTGAATTTTTCTCCCTACAATTAAGTAAAAGAAAATGCACCACTGCACAGGGCACAATAGATTCTTTCAATAAGAATGAATATCTGCTGAAAAACAAGTAAACTTTAAGGTGCATAGCTATCACAAAACTCCATAAAAGTGCATGTTGAAGTGGTAGATGTATCGTTCAGGTTATTAAGTATGAAGATAATGTCATAAAAACATTTTTGAAAGACAGAACAACTTCTGTGCATGTCCATTTAAATTGTAGTTAAACAAAGTGAGTAGGTTGTTTGTACCTAAAAACAATTGAAATACTACCGGAATGGTATTGTTTAAAATTTGGAGGTTAATTCAGATTAATTTTTGGTAACATTAGAGAAAATGTATATACATTTTCTTGTGGCGAACAGCATACTTGACAAGTTGTAACAAATTTTATTACGCCCACATATATTTGCATTAATTTATGCAGTAATTATCAATATAAATCATTTGAAAGATTCTCTTTAATATTTTTGTCAATAAAATAACATAAGGTAATTATATTTAATAGCTGGTTTTATATAAAGTTATATATAGTTGACATGTTTGTAATCTGTATGTTTTCACACGTAAATTGAACCTGTATGTAGGCAACACTATTTACTCATATCTAGCTCAGATGTTTTAATTCAACTTCAAAATACGTATTTGTTTCCACTTAGTCATATTCATGGAAGAATATAGCACCAATTGAGAATTAACTTGAAATGTAAATGTGGCGTAAAGTTTTCATTTTTAACTCTAACCATGCAAAGAACCTTGGTTCATTCCTGGTCTTTAAAACTAGCATTGTGAAATAAGTAGTCAGGCAATCAATTGGACGTGATTCATGAAAATTAATTTCCACTCTTTGAGAATTAATCACTTGAACTTGATGTTATTAAAGTTTTTAGTTATTAACGAGTAAACAAAAATTATTGGGATGTAAGCTACCCTTGGTTTAGTTCCAGATAAAATATTAGCTAGTGCAAGATATAGAACCAAATAATTATTTTTGCTCCTTGTTTGGTTGAAGTAGACAACAATGGCCGTCACAGCTGTTAGTTGCCATATCTAACAGCTGTGATCTGCATGGATTTGTTTATACTGGATCATTTGCTCTGTAGAACATGATGAGTTTATGGAAGTATAATTGTCTGATAATTGTGGTTCATGTTGTTTTGTTAAACTGAATCATTTAATATGTGTATGAAATACTGAATTCTATTTTGTAATTGTACATGCAATAAATGGGTTAAAATTTATATTTTAACCCATGTTTGGAAAATTTTCCTGTTGGTTAAATACATTCTATTTTCTGTACTATTGCATATTTTAGTGATAGGTCTAATCGATTGAAGTACAAATTGAGTTGTACACCTGTTGCTAAATAAGCTCATATGTTAAATTTATAATGTGTGCATTTAAAACAACCTTGTTAAAAGTTTTTTTAAGAAAACAAACTATATTCAAGTCAAGGTAATTCTTGCAATTGTTAGTAAATAGTGAAAGTGAAGTTCTAATAAAATTTAAAGTTTAAATTAGTTGATTTTGATTTGTAAACATGGCGTTTCACAGTCCTTTAGTTTTTAATGATTATATATATTTTGATTTTCACATTTGTAAATATAAATTAAATTTTGAAATTTTTAAAATAATAGAGAGTTTGTTATTTTGACTTGTATGTGTTTCATTTAAGGTGATTCAAGCCATAATATTCTAAATTTTAGAAGGACGTCATAACATCCAATTAAGAGTAAACAAAAATTGTTTATATTGGCTATTCTCAGGATTCAGATACTATGTGAAAAACACCTTAAATGTTGAGGCACAAAAGTGTCCTTAAATTATGCAATGTATCTTGTGATGATATATTTTCAGATACAGTCCAGTAAAGCAGTTTTAGATGAGAGGTTCCATAGGTCCAAAGTACGTAAAATATGGTAAATTAACTTTGAGTATTGTTTATTTCGTTGATATTGTTGTGTTCCAAGGGTTTCTGCATCTTCCTTTGGGATAATTTCCTATGTTCAGTTATTTAATTAGATGCGAGGTCTCACAACTGTCTCATGCTTCCGTGGAGTTTAATCATTCAGTTGGCTGTCATTTCGGAGGTTTTCTTCTTTCTAAAGTCTTTTGTCATCACTCTTTTACCGTGGGTTCATTTATATCCACAGGAAATCCTCACAAAATTTTAAGAGTTAATTTTCTTATTATCCTATCAATCCTTCATTAAACTTTGCTTACTATTTTGCATAAGCGAAGAGTTTCTGTACTCTGTAAAATATTTTAATTACACAGGGAGTAATAGATATATAAATTGACTGTTCGAAATATTCCATGTAATATAGGCGAAGTAGGTCAGAGGTGATGTTTCATTTACAAACCAGGTGAAAGCTTTATTTTGTAAGGACTCCATCAAACTCAGAAAGTAGTAACTAACGAGGGGTATCTACTTGGACAAACCGTTCGAGTGGGAAGTTGTCCGGTGTAGTTTGGTGTCTAAAATTTTAATTTAGACAAAGAAAAATGTAACAAAAGTAACTGAATCTAAAAATTTGGTAAAGGAATTTTGTAAGTGCATATTCCCAGGAGTATTTCTTTACTTCACAGGAACACCGCACATCACTGCACCTAGTCGGTGCACCTGCAGAACTGTTATATGAGTTTTGCACGTAACAACTTGTTTCCAAACATTCCAGCTATAAAATATTAATAGCACTTTGAAATGAAACCAAATAATTCGAATCGGTTATTTTCCTTTACATTCTTTATATCCTTTACATTGAACTTATCTATAAATGATAAATATGAATAATATTGTATCCAATTACAGTAATTATTAAAAATAATAATCCTGAAAATGAGTCCCAGGGTATTCTATTCTATTCACAAAAAGGACGCATTTGTTATAATAACCTGTTTGCTATAAATCCGTATCCATATTCTGAGTTCGTTATGAAGCCAACTATCATAGTTCTAAATACAAACTTAGTAACTTAAATGTTGTATATGTATGTTACCTTAAATACCTAAAACATTACGCGAAGATTAATTACTCAACAACTCTTGTCACACAGTATTAGACATAAGTTCTGAATTAAAATTCTGCATAAATATCTTTAATAACAAGACTATAGTAGTCGATGTTACTGTTATCAACAAACATCCCTATGTGAATTTGACATGACAGCCTATAACTGTGTTAAATAAACAATGTAAGCTAGTTTATATTTCAATAAGGAATCATCTTTCGTTTCTCTTACAATAGCAAACAACATAACAATAGCTCTAAAACTAGTTACCATTTGTTTAGGGGTAACTACCACTCTCGAAGCATATGGTTGGATTATTTACGATAGTTGTTACGTCCGTAGTTATAACTACAGAAGTTACCGATAGTGTAAACATACTCACTGATATCTATTTATGTACATGATTAAAAATTTTATGATACAATATAAATTCTAATGTTTTAGTACAAACCGGATGGCAGATATTGTTTTGTAATTTAAAAATACATCGTTATCGCATTTTAACAAATAAAGATAACCTTAGCTACTTTTATCACTGACACAAATGTGCGAACCTCCAAGGTCTTGTTAAATAAAATAAATACTGGAAAGATCCTTACATCTAAAAAATGACAAGACTGCATTAGAATAACAACAGAGTATGAATGCAATTAATTATAATACAGTAAGGCATCTACAATGACAATGTGCCGGAAAAACAGAAATCATTATAGAACAATTAAATGTTTGAAAATCATATACTCAAAAATTGTTCAAATTCTAATGATAGAGTAAATAAGTATTGAATTGCCGTCATCTAAATGTAGGTTTCAGTGAGTTTATGGAACCTATATCGTCGGTCTGAAGACAAGGGATAGTGTTGAAAGCTTTGTTACAAGTAATTTTGACCCCCCAGAATATCTATCCGATAGTTCACTGAAGTACTCCGCTAAAAATGCTGTTTCGGTAAAATACCGAAACTCAACTGTACTAACAAAAATAGTTCCCGACTAACTCAGTGAGACGGGTGCTGTAAGTGTTTGAAGAGAGTTTCAGAATGTTATCGGGTATGAACTCTGTCTTGATAGGAAAATAGGGAATCTTAGACACCACCTAATCTTGCTGGGTATAAGGGAAAAGTCCTCGAAAAAATAACAAGAGAGTGCCAAAATCTTACATCAGGAGAGTGATTCTGGCTTAAAAATATACATGAAAAATTATTAAGGACACTATTACTTAAATGTAAAACAATCATGAACCCTAAGAACACATAGACCTATTTAAAACTGCTAGTTGAAAAGAAGGTTTCTAAAAGCAAATGTTAAATGACCTGAATATTCAATTATCCTTGTTTCTAACTATATCACACGCTTGCATTACAAATACATAATACAGTCTTAAGCAAGTATTAAAAATCAAACACATCGCTAATTTACTTAACTAGAATCGTAACTTAAACACATATACGTACTACAGGTATGTTTCAAATTCAAATTCTTTTATTAATCTCATAACAATAAAGTGTATGGGAAAAGTCAACAATACAATTAAACAACTAAACACTAATTAAACATTTTAGATAACTAATAGGTACTTGAGCAATAAAACAAGTATAGAATTTACTACAGGTAAGATGGTATAAGTAGTATAATATACCTAGTTATTTTAAGAATTTCCCTACTTTATAATAATACTAGTCGATCAACATGTTTCTAACCTTGTTCTTAAATGCACCTAAAGATTTAGCATACTTAATGTTGCTATCAAGTCTATTGTAAATTCTTATACCCTGACACACATGACCTCTTTTGGTTAACGCTAAATGGTGTTGTGGTAGGACCAGTTTATCACAAGATAGTACTGAGACCATGAGTAGAAAAGTTTGTTCAAAATTTATTCAAATGTTTGCATATATAAACTGCAAGTGAGTAAATATAGAGACATGGAAAAGTCATTATTTTGAGTTGGCAGAAAAGAGGTTTACATGAATCTAGTCAACATGAATTGGTCATACATCTAATAATTCGTTTTTGAATAGTAAATACCAGTTTAGCATGGTGACAATTTACCCCAACATATGATCCCATGGGATAATCTAGACTGAACTTCGGCAAAATAAAAAATCCTTAAAGTGTGATCATTCAGAATAGATCTGAGAGATCTAATTTGATAGCAAACTGAGCTTATTCTTTTAGACAAGGCAGAGCAATGGGTTTCCATCTCAAAGAATTATCTATATGTAGCCCTAAGAGTTTAGTGCTATTAGCTTGTTTAAGCAAATTATTGTGCAGATGTAGTTGCACACTGTCTTCACGGAAAATACGACCTACGTATAAAAGCATAAAGACAGTTTTATCAGAATTTAAGTGAAGTTTATTTGCACAAAACCATTCAAAGAGGAATTCAAAAATTCCACTTACATGTTGAAGAACATCCTCAATTGTATCGCCACCAATCAATATTGCAGTATCATTTGCATAGATAGTAATGGCCTTACCAGCAATAAACCGGGTAAGATCATTTATGAAAATTTAGAACAAAATAGATCCTGCAATAGATCCCTGAGGAACTCCAATTTCCACATTCTTACAGCCAGTTCATGCAATAAATTTCAAATGTTTATTTAGTACACACTTTCTCTCTCTCTCTCTCTCTCTCTCTCTCTCTCTCTGGTATAGTTTCAGATGAATCTATAAATACCCGATGAGTGATTGACTGTCATTAAGGCAAATACCATAAGATGCCTATAGTGACTTCACCATCCTCAACATGTTTATCTACAACACAAAGTTGTTGATCTGAGAACCAATGTACCCTAAAATTGAAAATAACCCACTTGGTAAGGTACTATCCGAACATGATTAGACTACTTTCAAACTTGTTCAAAAACCTTGAAGTCAAAGGTAACCGACCTAATAAAGTGACATGTTGATTGTATGGATGTTAAGTACAAAGTGTCTAAAAGAAATGGATCCTTCCTTCATAACATAATTCTAGACATTCGGTAAACTTCAGATAAATGAATTAAGACTGCAAAAAAGAAAATATCTCGTGTCATTTTTTCGGTCTAATATGTAAGTATAATCAACTTACGGGTAGCTTAACTTACCCAGAAACCAGGATTTTTCGTTTATTTAAGTCAGCACAAATGTACATATGAAATACTCATGCCCGATCGATAAGATCACCAGGGCACCAGAGTAATACATTGTTAATCAAAACAAATGAATCACGGACATGTGCTAATTTAGAATGAAATTACAACAATGGTATCATTTCTAACATTTAAAACTGACATAATAAATTCGACAACCTTTGAGTATGAACCATATATGATACAAAATAATTTTACCTTAGATCAAATTTGTAGTAACCTAAAAATTATATTTCTTAAAGGAAATTGCCTAATACTATTAGTGGGATTTTTTAATACAGTAACTATTAAAATAAAATACGATTATAAGTGTTTCAAAAGATGGTCACAGCTTTCATGGTAGTCATGTTTAATACATTTCGAGTTTGGACAGTGTCAAATTAAATACTAATGAAATTGATGTTTTCCCCACTTTCCTTGGCCCGTTAAACCACATTAGTCCCTGTAGCAACTTAGTGGTTTCAAGAAAAGTTACTTCTGGATGAGCAGACTTAGTTATTCTAGCTAGCTAACTGTTTATTTGCCAAACAAAAAAGAACGTAGATACTTTCCTAAACAGGTGCCTTTTAACTTGATAAGGCGAGTGAGTCTGCTCGTCCAGAGGTAACTTTCTTTGCAACCACTATTTTGCTACAGAAACTAAACCATCTTAATTGTGCTTGTGGGTCGTAACATTATTAATTACCCAAAATTCAAAACCTGTATAATTATTATGAAGATCATATTTGTACATGATCCACCCTGTATTTTTAGTTATATTCCTTCATGTTCTCTATTTTAAAACTATTATCCAATGTTATATGATTACGAATCACATGATAGAATTGCATGTCTTGTGTTATTAAAAAGACTTTAAAACCCATTTCAAACTCGTTACCATATGACAAGTTGTACAAAACAATCCAAGGACGCACAGCTAGCGTGTTTGTCTTGTTAAAAATTGAGATAGCAGTATTGAAAGGACAAGAGGAGTTGCTTTTTAGTAATTGAAAGCAGATGTGGTCGCAGACACCGAAGAGCAACAGGCACTATACCATTTGTTCCTTAAGAATTAGAATTCGAACACATAGTTCTGGTGGTGAATCAATAACGGTTGGTATAATTAATTCTTAATATTTTGTTTGTATTTCCCCTTGTTTTTACAGTGCAAATAAAAATAATTACGACTAAATTTAATTTTGATGCAACTAATTGTCTTCAATTATTAAAATGTAGAAAGTTTTGAGAAATACATAAGAAGAAAACTTCTTCTGTGTGGAATTTAAACGTTATAAAGTTCGTTATATGATGGTTATTTAGGTTCATGCAGTATGATGGCAATGAGCACAATTCCATCTTTTTTGTTCCTTCTTCAAACACTTGACGAAAGTCTTTTTGGGTCTATTTCAATCTGGTGACGAGGTTTGTACAATATATGCTTGTTACACCAGTGACGTTTAGATCAACACCGCGTGAGTTTTTAGAATGCCATCTTTCATTATTCTTTAAAACATTAATATCGTTCTGTATTTTTTTTATACTTGGAAATTAATCGTTTATGCTACCTGAAATTTAAAGATACAATAATCATGATAACAGATATCCATTCTAAGTTTTGACTTTAGTAAAATTGATGTTGTATTTAAGTTGATATTAAGAATTAGTCACCACATGTTTCCTGTTTTGCTTATCAAAATTTAAAAGAAATGAAAATTAAAATAACTCAGTATTCTAAGTTCAAATTTTATAACTGAAATATTAATATTATAGAATAAAGTTTGTACGTGTAAATCATTGGTACAGATACTTTAACTGATGTTATAAATATATTTCAATTAAAATAGATGTATATATGTTGTTTATTCATTCTTATCATTAATACAAGCATTTACTAGTGTTTCCAAATTTAACAAAAGGTCGATTCTGATAAAAGTAACCATATGGTCTTTAAATTATTGAGAGTCAACAACTCCTAAAATTATCCACTCTATAAGTAGATAATACCTGAGAGTGTAACTGGTACCGGAATACCTTTTGACTTATTAAATAATACATTTAAAGATGCAAACAGCAGTCTCATTTGCATTTTGCAATTATATTTTTTAACGTAGCATTAACATTATAAAGCTGAAGTTTGTGTTCATCGAAGAGGTTTCAACGCCTCCTCTAGATGTTTTCCTGCTAAAGAGTAGTTTTATAAGTGTAATGGCGTCTGATAAAAATCTGCATTTTGACAACCCCTCTTGTTAATCTCTGAAGACCACCGAAGGAGTTCAAAGTTAGTCCGGAAATATTCAAAAATGGTATAGCTTATACGGTGAAATGTATATTTTATTATCTATTATTTTCTCTTATAGAAAATAATTATACCCTCCCCAATAAAGACAAAGAGACTCGCAGAGATAACTACGTAGACTCTTATTACACATGAGATGTAAGTTTTCCGTCAAAGGTTCTTTATGGGGTCCTCGGTCTAACTCTGAACTCTAAATTTAGCGGATTTTGATGAGACTCGGGAGGGGGGAGGGGGGTCTGTAAAAAGACGGATTTGCCAGGCGCCACTACACCTTTAATTGTAACTTTTTGTGATAGAAAAACCTGAGAGGAAAGTGCAGAAACCTTTCAAAGTATTAAGACATTGATTGTTACTAGCGTAACAGTTAGTACCTGTATCAAATGCATAAATATTTGAAAATAAATTAATGGAAACAGCTGTTTGCGTCTCAAAACCAACTAAGGGTGCATATGTTAGGATATTCACTGGATTTTAGCATCATACTACATTCATCTCTTTTAAATCAATCTCACTAAATGAAAATTACCAAATTGATTCAACATTTATAATAAAACTGAATAAATATTCTCTTGGTTTCATAAGACAGATATGTACAAAATATTTTAGCATCATGAACAATTTTCAAAGTTATAATTATCTACTTTTTAAATAGTCAAAGATCAAGTTTCTTTTTATAAATTAACAACTAATAATTTCAAATTCCCCAAGAATCAGATCTGACAAATTGGTTCACATATGTTTCTATTAATTATATAGTTGTTTTTTTAGTTGAAATAACAAATTACTAAATAAGTGCAACATTGAACATCTAAAAATTCAGGTCACTGAAGGTTAAATTATTTCAAATCTGTTAACATCACATGCAACGTGTTTGTTAAGCAAACAAGCTCATAGATTTATTCATTTAAATTTCATTCATTGTTTTCCTTTTTGTACGATTGACATTTATGATAACCGTCGAACAGGTATTAACATTATAATTTAAATCTTCATTCAACAAAATTTCTTTAATGAAATGCTCTAGCAATATTTTTCAAAATTATCTAACCGAACGTAATAAAAAAGTGATATTAAATTTTTAAGCTAACCACTACCAATACAAACGTTATCGCAACGTGACATTATAAAATTCAAAATAATTTCATCATCATTGTACGTTACCGATATATAAAATACTTGTCAGCTTTTTGTATTTGATACATCATCCTCATAGCATGTTAAACTAACAGTAGACACAAAATTCAATATTTAAGCTTCACCAAACGAATCCTCAAACAGTTGTTGCCATCTTGCATTTCCATGCCTCGTGTAAAACACCTAATGTGGTTTCGCCATATTGTGTTGCTAAGGTTGACTTTCTTTAAATGTGGAAATTTTTACATTCTGTTATCCAACTTTATATTATTTCGTTTTAACATTTGATACTTTTCTTTCCTTGCGCTAGAATTTAAGGCTTTATGTGATGAAACTTAAACATTAATTACATACCATTGATAAATGCTCTGTACCCGGAGATACTGCTACAAAGCACCTAAGAATACGAAAGTCACATCGTTTTTTCTTATCAGCCATGCTTACTCGTTTCGTGTTGCAGCGTGACTGTCCGTTAGACCGGAAATCGGTGAGCATTAGTAATGAACTCGTGCAAGCTCTATTGTACCAATATCGATGCGTTCTGATTCAGGATTTCGTTATAAAATACTCAGTATTTTTATTTTTAACCGTGACAATATTCTCTCAATTTAATTTCGCACCAATGAAATTATAACTGCTTATTTTGAACTATTTTAGATACAGCATTGATACATTATTCTATTCAATGGCAAAAAATTATGTTACAACAGATTAACTTTCCATTTAATGTTCGACTTTTGTGAGAGTGGATAGAGCCAGGTCCCTCTTGGTTATATATCCCTTGTTATATAAATCTTTATATTACTAGACCTTTTTTAATTATAGAGTTTGGAAAAGCATGGTATAAGCATAAATTTTCGATAAAAACAAAATATAAGAATACTGTACATTTGGAGTGTTTATTAATAAAAAATTTAGAAATTTATGCAAGTTTTAATTTAGGTACTGTTGGGTTAAAAAATCTATAATGTGACCATGTTTTTTAATACTAACAGCAATGGAGACTGTTAGATTCTTGAAAACCTTGAAACTAAAATGGATTGACCATGTTCAAAGTCTAGAATGATTTCGGTGGACAACTACAATAGAAATACTGAAGGTAAAATTGTATCATTATGCAAATACTTCAGCACTGCTATTTAATTGGGCATTAGTTTATATAAATTATTGCATATTGCTATTAAATAATACTTAATTTAAATTACAGGTTATCTTTTGAATTGCTTCCCATTACATTAATAGTGGGCTGGCTAATCCGATATTGCACTATTTGTCACAGATATTTATATACCTGGTTGATTCATAAAATGTGGGAGTTCAGACTAAAATTCTTGAATTATAATAAAGCACAATTTATAGTAAAAAGATTGTAGAATAAAAGCCTTTTATTTCTTTTATTAGTCGAATTGCAGACCCCTGATATCCTTGTGTTTGGAGCCAATGGATTTAATATTGTTTTAAAAATGTGGTATAGATCAATTTATTTTTTTCACAAATTCCAATCAAATACAAAAATCTTTCGATAATAACAATATTTTCCAAAGTGTCGACTAAAAAATTTCGTTTATGTTTGCTTACTGTTGGTCCATATATAAAACCTAGTTAATTTAAAATTTGGTCACACTGTCTTATGATATTATTCAATTCACTATCTATGCATGTCTGTAAAATACCTTGCACACCTTAATATTATCAGTATTCTATTTTAAGAATGTGCATAACCTTGTATTTAATTAACAAGCTGCCACCACATGGAAATAGGAGGTATTGTATGCTATGTGTTGCTCATCAAGTAAATTGTTATTTTGTTACATTTTAAACACATAGTTACATTACAATACGGTTTTTTCAATTTGGTATTTGCTGAACAGAATGCATATGACAAAAATTTTCATAAATCCTTGTTTTCACATTCTATTTAATATTCTGAAAGTCAATAATTTTATAAATATTTTAAATCCATACAGGCACATAATAAAAGTTCTGTTCAATACATTCAAATACGAAATTATACAAGGATTTACATACAAATGTAGTCTAATGCAACATTAATTATTCAAATTAATTATTACGTGCAGTGACGACCAAAATGTTTGGTGGTTAAATAGCAAATAAAAATGAATATGCAATTTAGAAATTTTCCCTTTTACCATTCCTTCCATTGCATCTGTAATTATAAAATTGCTTCTTAAGCAGTTCTATCTAGTTACTTTCCCTTTCCTATATGAATTTCAAGATCATTCTTTTGCTTTACTCTTGGTAATTGTTTCTATAACCTTCTCAGTCCAATTTGTTTTTCCATTTGTCACTAATTTCAGATTTCGAATGCTTGCAATTTTTCTGAGAGCTAGTCTCATAACCTTACAGAGTAGCACTCCACGCCAAACATTTAAGCTTTCTTTTCTGTAATTCTTACTTAGTGTTCTACACAATACCTTTTTTTAATGATTTTTGGCCATTGCTATGCATACCTGTATTTCTTATACCTTTGTGTTTTCTCTTACTATAGATTCAAGATAGTTAAAACTTTCTGTTTGCTCTACCTGCCCTTGTCTACTCACTTGACCACATGATGCTAATGACACAAAAGAATTAAAAATGCTAAATAAGCTTAATTATATTTGTAAAAATTAAAAACCTATAAAAGGTTTCAACTTACACTTGAGGTTTGTTGGGAGGTTCGTATAAATTGTGAATGAAATCTGTAATAATTTTTTGTGCTTTTTAATTAATGAAAAAATTCTCTAAGTCAAAAACCTAAAAGTGTAAATCATATCAAAAACACTATTTTTTCTCCAGCTGGCTCAATGATGTATATATAATATAGTTTACTCTTTTTTTAGCACAGTAATTAAATATGCATATGTTTAATTCTGGATCAGACAGTGTCCTATATGGACTTTAAAATGTGTATCGATCTTTAACCTCCAGCCATGTGTCTAATTTTAAAATTTTTAAATGTCAGATTGGCCTATAAGTGTAAATCCACCAAATATTAGCCCTTATATACAAATTTTCATCCCATAAATAGATGCAAATTAGTTAAAATTCCCAAGCATGCTTTTAGGAATTTTATATAAACTAACTATAATAGAAAAGTAAAAACTTTCAGTATTGTGCATTTTTATTATATCTTCAATTGAAAAAGTTGAAAATAGTATTACAGAAAATGTTAAATCTTTGTGGAAATACTACAAAGAAAAAAATGACACTTCTTCAACTGACGTTTCGCCATCCGTTTATATTGGCGAGGCACATGCAATGACCCCGAAGTTGTTAATTTGTTCACCAGGTACTTTGAGTCAAGTTAAAAGTCCAAACAGGACACTGATATCTACGATAATAAAAATCCTAATAATAACTGCATTTGTTCTTGACAGCATTCACCTAAAGTTAAAGAAACACTTGCTTTAATTTATATTAGTGGACCTACTGGACCTGATGTCGTGAATCTCTTTCTTATTCTTTATCTATTTTACTTAACCTATCATTAGTAATGGCTGTGTACCTTCTCAATAAAAGATAGTCTATATATCTCCAATTTTTAAAACAAGAGATAGATTGGATGCTAATTATAGACCGATGAGCATTCTGTGTATCCCTAAAATTTTGGATTTTTTAGTCAGAAACGTAATTTCCTATGCTTTTAAAGATATTGTGATTCCTCAGCAACATGATTTCTTGCATGGTCCTCTCGACAATATGAATATCTTTCTGTACTGTACTCATATTAGGGAGTGTTTGGAAAATGCATTAGAGATAGACACAGTATGTGTAGATTTTACCAAAGCCTTTGATAGCATGAACCTTAAGATTCGTCAGTACAAGTGTGCGTTTTATGGCATATTTAGAATAATGTTAAATGTTAATGTTACCCGACTGGTTGCAATTAAAGAGTTGGAGTCCATGGCTTTACAACTAGTGATATTTTTGTTATTCATAGGTTCCTCAGAGTTATCAACTAGGGTCCATTCTGTTCTTGCTATTTATTAATGATATAGGAAAAACACGTAGATCAAAGTACCGCATTTTTCCTGATGGCATTGAAAATTTTCTTTTCTTTTACAAGCTGACCTGGAGGAAATCAGTAAATGGTGCCATAAAAACCAGCTTAGTATTAACGAGAAGAAAAGTTTGATAATTCGTTACAGTAGGAAATCCACTCAAACTGAAAACTTTAATTATTATCGTAACAGGGTCCTATTAAGGAAAGCTATCTGTATGAAACACATAGTAGTAACAGTTGATGATCAGTTGCAAATGGTGCTTCGTTTTAATTGAATAAGTATGAAGGCTAATAAAATGCTGGGATTTATGAAATACATAATACCACAATTTACCAATATGCAATCCTTAATTAGTACATTGATTGCTTAAAACATATGTATGGAGCACAGCACTGTACGGCTGTGAAACCGGGACAGTAGGAGAAGCGGACAGGAAAAAAATAGAAGTTTTTGAAATGTGTGCTACAGACATGTGATAAAGATATCATGGACAGACAAAGTTAAGAACAAAGAGGTACTAGAAATGGCAAGGGAAGAAAGAAATATGTGACAAACCATAAAAAATACGAGAGATAAGAAAGATAGGTAGAGGTAGATCTAGGTTACTCTATTGCACACAGATAGTGAAAGATGTAGGATCTGGGAATTTCAGGGAAATGTGTAGGCTAGCTCAGAACAAAAATCAATGGAGGTACGCATCCAACCAGTCCCAAGATGGAAAACCTAATAACGTAAAAAATAACTGTACTTAAACCAGATGATTGTTATAAGCAACTATAGGTATTGGTTTGGCAATATTCTCAACTAATGTTAATTGTGCGAAAGAATTTACTGAAAAACTATTAATTCGGCAAATGTCTAAGTATTGGGGGATCTTGGTAGTCACAGGCTGCTTAACCCGCTTCACATACCTTACATGTGATTTTCCAATGCTCCACCCGAACCCTTGCTGTTCCAAGCAAGGTAGGGATCTTAAACGTGCGTGACAAGATTCACACACGAGACGATCTCCATTTTACCTCTCATCCGAACAAGAGTGTATTTTTGTGAAAAATGCTCGCCTAACATTTTTCAAGCAAACCGTGTCGGGATTCACCTTCACATACCACTGAATCTCGGCGAAATAGGGCATATAATTCGGAAACAACAGAAGGAGAACCAAGCTGTATCTCGGCTGTGGGAATTTCAGGGAACTGTGTAGGCTAGCTCAGAATAGAAATAGGTTAAGGTGTATACGTATCCAACCAGTTTCAAGACAAAATCTAATGACGAAAAAAATAATTGCACTTAAATCTGATGATTATTATAAACAACTACAGGTGTTGGTTTTGGAATATTTTCAACTAATTTTGATTGTCTGAAAGGATATATTGGAAAACTATTAAATCGGCTAATGTTCAAGCGTTGGAGGATCTTGGTAGCCGCAGACTGCTTAACCCCCTTCGCATACCACTCAATATTGGGGAAGTAGGGTATATATTTGTAAAACAATAGAGGGGGAACTGAATTTCATCTAACAAGAAAGAGCAGTGACTATGGTCGAAGACAACAAACAGAAATTGTTGAAAGCATATGTGTGAAGCACAGCACAGTACGTCTCTGAAATAGGGGCAATAGGAGAAGCAGACAGAAAAATGGTAGAAGCCTTTTGGAATGCCGTGCTTCAGATGTATGAGGATGATAGCATGGACAGATTTAATAACAAAGATGTTATAGAAATAGTAGAGAAATAAAGATATCTGTAGAAAACAAAAAAAATTGGAGAAATAGAAGGGCAGGATACGTTCTATGGCATTTTAGGGGAATAGTGTGAGATTTATTACAAGCAGAGATAGGAAAAAAGAAATAGAGGTAGACCTACATCAGACTATTGCACGGAGATAGTGAAAGATGCTGTGGAAATTTCAGGGAAATGTGCTTAGAATAGGAAACAATGAGGGTAAGCGTCTAACCAGTTCCAGGACTGAAGACCTAATGATGACGATGAATTAGTATGTGGTCAGTTTAAATATTGCTCTATCATTTGATCACCCTACTTCCTAGTATACATAAATCGGTTGGAAATGTCCAGAAACGTTTTATTAAATAACTCTGTTATAAAAATACTATAACTTTTATTCATTTAGAATATCTTACAGTTGTTTCATGGAATGCAACTCTACAAATTAAAAGGATTTATTGCAAATTTTTATTCTGTTGAAGCTTTAAAAATGGTCACATTGAGAATAGTATAATTTTAAAGAAATTTCTTATATGGGTATCGCATTATAGAATATGACGTAATGAATTTTTACAATGACATCATCCAACTTTATATGGTTAGAAATCTTTACTAAACTGAGTAGTAATCATTTTAATAGGTATAATCGTCAAACAAACAAACATATTTGGGTCTTCACTTAAATTATTTAAAATTAAGACATTGTTAATGCAATACTATCTCCATTCAGAAATAAGTGTTCGATTTCAATTTTTTCAAGAATTATGAAAAGGCGGCTTTGCTTTTAAAAGTATATTGTCATTTTGAAAACACTTTTAATAGGTTCAGTTTTTGACAGCACGTAAAAGGTTTTTACTTTTTCTTAGAAAATAGGTTTGCAATCAAAAAACAAGAAAATACCTAATATAAAGCTCAGACCTAAAAAAATAATGGGAGATACGGAAAATATTTTCGCAAAAATAATGATCGTAAAAAACCTAATTTAAGTCCAAATGCAATGCAAGCAGTTTATCATGTGTTCTTAATTTGAGTGAAAACAACAAATTGAAGCAAGGCTCATTCAAAACGACAGTAAATATTTTCAACATTTCTGTAAAATCTGTAGCAGAATTTGGCATCAAGCACAAAAAGTGTTAGCCTACGGTGCTGAAGTAGCAGATGTCAAGTCACGAAGAAAGGACATGTAGATCAAAACCCAAAAAATTATGTCCCAGATCTAATAAAGTCAGTAGCACTCGATGATCGTGGTATTATTCGTTTGTTAGCTGCTTGTAACAACATACCAAAATCTACGGTTCATAGTAGGTTGAAATCAGGAGTTTATTGACGACATTCAAAGGCAGTCAAACCTTTTCTCACACACACCAATAAAATTAAGAGGCTCAAATATTGTCTCTTAAAGCTTAAACAGAGAAGTTTAAACGCTGAAGCACCCGAATTCATATGATCGCATTCATGTAGATGAAAAATGGTTTTACATTAGCAAAACAGCAGAGACATCTGGTTGAAGACAAAGAGAAACCAAACCGTACAGGATCTGCAAAATTAAACGTTTTCTCACTAAAGTAATGTTTTCAGTCGCTGTCCCTCATCCACGTTGGAATGATTCCGAAAATAAGAACTTCGATGAAAAAGTTAGCGTTTGGCTTTTTTTGGAACCAGCTATCGAAGCAATAAAAATTGCACGGCTGGGACAATTAAAACGAAAGTGATTTCTAATATCACTACAAAAGCTTACAAGACCATGATTATTGGGAAATTGTTGTCCACTATCCAAGAAAAATGGCCAAGATCCTAATCTTGCACAACAATTTTGATTCGACAAAAAAATAATGCTAAACCACACATTCTTTCTGATGACATTGAGTTTAATGAAACTTCAAATAGAACATGGGTTCAAAATCCAAATATTATGTCCGCAACGTAATAATCCAAATATGAATGTTTTAGATTTAGACTTTTTCAATGCAATCCAATCATTGCAGCAACAGTCGATTTGCAAAACTGTAAATGAATTGATACATGCTGTTGAATACATTTTTCCTGAATGGAATTGGGATATTTTAAATAAGGCCTTTCTTTCTCACCAGCAGTGTATGGTGGAAACTATGAAAGTAAATGGAGATAACAACTATAAAATGCGTCATATGAAAAACACCATATACAAATATTTGATAGGCTTTCAATTTCTATAAATTTTGATTTTGGACTTTATGAACATGTACAAGACGTCATCAATTAATGACTCAAATGACTTAAAAGTTTTTCAGAAATGGTATTTGCAGTTAAGTTTCAATAAAATATAATTTTTAACAATATTAGACACATTTCTGGACCGGAAACAATCGAAATCAGGCACATTTCTGGACAGAGGTAGTAGTTAATAAATAAATTAAAAGTTATACTTGATATTGTAGCACCGATTGGTCTGCTTCGAACCAGAATAATTACATTAGAACATAAACGAAGGGTTTGTGCACAAAAAGTGATTGATAGACCCTGCGGCACGAAATCTCTTAATTGACAGGTATAAGACTTTGCATCCAATGTCTGTAAGCCATCAGGAAATCCGGCTTCCAGTTTTTCAGGGTTTTTGTAGTTTCCTGTATAAACTCCTGTCTCAGTTGACTGTCATTTTCAATTAATTATTGTTTAACTACTTTTGCATTCAGGTCTAATTTTACATTTTCCTGTGAATTCACTACAGTCTCGTTCAGTTTTTCTACATGGCTTATGGCATTTTCCTGTAAACCTCGTGTTAGCTTCTTTTAATTTCGCTGTCAAGCTAGCAGCATTTCAGTCCCGTTTCTCATCATTTTCCTGTGAATTGACGGTGGTGTGGTTTAGTTTTCCTGTAGTTTTGCGAAATTTACAGCAAAACTTCCTGTAACACTTGACTTGAACTTCTTCAAGAATGAAAGAATTTCGCTATCCATTTCTTCTTTTTTTACTACAAGTGAAGGCATGTAAATAGAAATTGTTCAAAAATCTTTAACCCCATCTAACTCTAGTGTCACAATAACATTATTTAAAGTAATAATAATTCTTTATTTTCACATTGATTATACAAGCCTTTTCAGTAACTCGTAGTTACAACGAAATTTGTTAAATCTCCCAACAGTTTATTTCCAAACTAATCGCTAACAGTATAAGTATTATCTTCTAAAACTATGATCTTCTAAATTACTATCAAATCACTACAATTAACTGTCCAAGTACAAATTATTAGTTTGTATTACCACTAGAATAATTTATATCAACACTAATTTATATCTACGGCAATTTATATCTCCCGAGAACATATCCGAATATGGAAATAATATTCTCAAGATTTCCTATTGTAATCTTTTAAATGCAAAGCCTTGTATCTGTCAATCAAGCAATATTGCACCGCAAAGTTTATCAATGTGCACAAACCCTTCGTATACTTTCTAATGTAATTATTCAAGTCAGAAGCAGACCAATCGGCGCCATACTATTTATAAATTGTTATTTGTAAAAAGTTAATGCGTCAATAAAATTATCTATTTATCTGAATTGATTCATATAATATTCCTCAATAATACAAAACTAATGTTTCTGCAGATTATTATCTAAGATCATGACATTTGTCTAACACTGCCACAAACTAAAATGTTTATAAAATAGTTCATTTATTTGTAAATTTTAAATACAGAATCATCTACATTCTATTGCATTTTGTTTTCTCTGGTTGTTTTCCGATAATTAAGAATCTTCAGCATTTTTTATTGTCAATTGAATGACATCTTGCAAAAACTTATTAATGTTGTTTGAACAAGCGAAAATTCTTAAAATTTTTAAGTTATTCACCAAATTTCACGGTACAACAATGTATAATTTTCAACTGGAGTAAGAAATATGATACATTTAACCTGACACCTTAAAGCTACAGTCAACAATATGCAATACACATACCACATGTATAATTTACCAGTGGTGAGAATTGCCTAAAAATAAGTGTTCAATCACGCGTGCTTTACAACTGGCACTACTCTGAAGTCAATATTTCCATGCACTCTACTTTCGTGTTTTGTTGTTATAAATAGATATTGTGTAATTAATAAATTGTTCCAAAGGTTTTCATATTACTCACATTTTCCTTAGCATTTCATGAAAGTTGTGACCTGTCTTTAGCTCAGTCGTGCCACTGGGCAGTCATTGTATGGTAAAAAGTTTCTGAGTATGCGATGCTGACAATTTCAAAATATGTACTAAAATAATGGTATGTCTGATGTTTATATTTTTTAATTTAAGTTCTAAAATAATTGTTTGACAAGTAAATAGCTGCGCATAAGATGCGAAGGTTATCTAAATTTTTTAACCTTACCAATTAGCAATGTTTCTAATTAGCTTACAGATAGCTAAGAATAATCAAAATAAAAACATTAAACTCTCCTGTTTTTATACATAAATAAATAAAGAGTAATAATTATTTCGTGGACGATCAAGTTTCTAAATTTGCTCAAAACCGCTAAAATATTGTGATGTAATTTTTTATGGTTACTTGTTTATTTTAAATATGCTTTTTGAATGCATCTCAATGAATTGTTTTTCTTTTCATAAAAATAAACCACAAAAAAGCAACAATATTGAATATTTCTTAATGTAGCTCTGTAATCTTATGTAAGATAGTCGATTTCTACTTAAACACTAGAAAAAATAATATAGTGTATAGTAGTAATGCATGTCATTATGTTTAAAGTTTTCTAATAGTTATCCTATTTGAAAAGATTTTTATAAAAAAGGCTTTTACGCGAGCCCTATGATTAAGCAAACGTTAGTAGAAATGAGTTTATTAATTTCGTTCCTTAAATGAACTTTTAGCACAAAGAGCAGCCTGTAAAATTTAGAAGTTTTGGTAGTTTACTTTACATTTATTAACGTTGCTATTTCAGTGTAATATTAAACTAGAATGATAAAATAAAATAAAAAAGCACTCATGATAATAAATACAAATCATAGTAAATAACAGTATTTTACACCCCATTGTATTAAATTCTGATAAAACCAGGGAATAACTGTGCGTAATAAAGCTATTTGTACAAATTCACATGGGTTCAAGAAAGTATTAACCATGGAATCAGACCACTATACCCAACAACCACAGACTCAAAAAACCGCCATGTAAATTAATGTGTTGGAAACGAACGAATGATGCACACTATCGAAATTGCATGTAAAAGTATGAGAACAAAATTTGAAGGGAGAATGTTATATAATGACTAAGTTCAAAAAAACGTAAGAAAGTTAAGAAAAAATGATGATTAAGTGACAGTGAAGGTATGTGGACGAAAGGCCATAGGCCTTCAGTGTAGATGACCGGCGACGATTTGTTTTGACTTTGCTGGATAGGCACACAGTGAAATTATTCAATGAAAGGATGATAAACTGTTTTCACTTTTCAGCAAAAAAGTTGGAATTTAGATAGATGGGAACGGTGTGATCTAAAGTGCTGAGTAAGTAAAAAGTGAATCACTGGTGTTCCTGGACGTCCT
This sequence comes from Platerodrilus igneus, assembly GCA_036346225.1. Taxonomy (NCBI): domain Eukaryota; kingdom Metazoa; phylum Arthropoda; class Insecta; order Coleoptera; family Lycidae; genus Platerodrilus; species Platerodrilus igneus. The sequence goes on from JARFIW010000828.1 coordinate 3,147,287, forward strand.
TAAATTTTAAAGATGAAGCAAAAGTAAAATTTAAGCTTTTCTATTGTTTGGGACTTATAAATATGTAATTGTGGAATAGAAATTAAAATTGTACATAGTTCCTAATTAGTTGGTAGGAAATTAATATTCCGTTAAATAATTATTTTGTTGGACTATGAAATAGTGATGGAACTAGTTTTGTTTAAGTTTACGCATAATATTATCAGAAAAGGAAGTTTGAACATTTAAAAAAATTAATAAATATGTAAATGTAAGCTTATTTGTGGGATTATTGTTAGTTAAAGGGTGAAAATTTAGTATTTGTAATGGACACTGTGACGGTGAAGGAAAAAGTTGGTTTTACACTGTTTTCTAATATTTTTATTAAAAGCATTTCCAGAAATGGGCTTTCAAATGTTTAGATCAATATTGGAAATGGAACAATGGTGTGGTGATATTAATCATGGATTAATGTTTCCTTAATGATTTCTTTTAGTAATACCTGACCAGTTGCGTGTGATATTAGGTTTGTATTTTAAGGTCAATGTACGTATATTTATATTTCCGGAATATACTGTTAGTAGAGTTTAAGCTTATGTGGAATTTTATTTGGAGTTGTTTATAATATATGTACAGATTTGATAATTGTAAAAGTATATCCCACCACCCCAGTGATGAAGTCGCATTCGGGAGGGGCCCTTTATTTAAAAATTTCTTCGATTTGACAAAAAGTCAATAAGTGTAATTAAGGTATTGTAGATAAAGGCAAAGTATGAGGCGATAAATTTTAGAAAACCGAAAGCACGGCGACCTATCCTTAATAACCGTTTTTCATGTAAAGAAAATAGTCAAAGGGATTGCTGAGACATAAAAGTTTGGTGCCCCTTAGTTATGCCAACCAGTAGATCAGTAAAGCCTTTCAGTGTAAATAGTCCTTTAGAGGTATTTTTTTGTATTTAGGTCATTTCACATGTTTATTTTTTATTATATTTATCATTTTTTCTATACGAACCCACTCCGCATCATTGTAGTTAGCTGATGTACCCTTTAAATTGTTACGGCATTCCTGCCCCTTCTGGGCAAATCTAAATTTATAAAGTAACATCGCTTTTAGCCATAACAAAGCTTTTGGATTTTTTAGGACTTTTGAGGTAATATAAAATTAAGTGCAAGGACACTCCGAAAAAAGGACAATTCCCACGAGCGTGGTGTGCTTGGGCGTTGAACAAGGCACCCTACCAATTAAATTCCTAGTATTAAAATTTTATTCAGAGTATTAATTTACAAATCAAAAATGTATTACAAAAACAAGTCAACAGTCAATGATCACACAAAATAAACTTCGTATTAACATTCATTTTTAAGAAGTTCCACAAGTGTACCCCAAAATTGCACATTACTATATTAGTTTATATTAATATATTCTAGCAAAATAAACAACGTCCTATCATTATCTGCACTAACACTAAATGTTGAGTAGAGACCACAGCAACATTATTTTTATTGAAATGCAGGCATGTACAATTCGCTATGCTGCGGTTTTATATCCACCGATTCATGTTTGGAAGTCGCTGAATTTTGTGTGAGCATTAAGAAGCATCACAGTTAACCACACAATCACGTTTTTATACCAGTTACATTTTCATATTTACCATTTACTATTATCCACTGACAAAAATGGTTACAGTAAGCTACAGCTTCAAGTTTCATAAATAAATTCTTTTTTTCACCAGTGTAATTTTCAAAATTAAAGTTAATTAACCAGCATTTACTCTATTCTATGGCTTAAGAGTCACTTCAAAATTTGTCAATTATTAAATACATTAGACAAAGGTTAAGGTACTATAGTTAATCGTGTGCTTGCCTAGAGAGCACAATCGATTTAACAAAAATTACAAATGGAATGTTTAATGCGTTTTACAAATTAATTATAATTCTGTTTATCTTTTGATTACTGCATTGTAGCTAAGAGGAAACCTCCACTACTATAAAGCTCTACTGCCACATAAGTAACCAACTATACGAAAAGTCAAAACAGGAATGATCTTGATACACTTTCAATGTTCACACAATTCCTCCTAAATTGCATGTTCTTATTGGTCAGGAAAACAACATGTCCATGTCACAACCCCGTCTACACCGCAAGATTACATAACAATAAAGGCTGTTTCCCTTAAATATTGACGGGGAGTCCTAGACAACATTTATAATGCACAATGCCCTACTACTAAAATTAATACCCTTAGATTAATTATACAAAAATTTCCTGAACGGAACTTTTGCAATACATGTTTTTAATGCATAACACAATCATTTCAAATGAATTCGATTTTTGCAAATTGACACAGGAAATGTAATTTTTGTGAATCCTAAAAATTAAAAAAGGTATTGTGTATGAATTACATTTATATTGTATACTTAATATGCACATGAAAAGTATTTGATTATGTAGGTTTTCTACCTTTTGTTAGAAGTTTTATTAGCCGTTTGTATGGTAGTATGTTTATTTTTATTTTACCCACTGTCGAATATGAAAAAAATTATTAATATCAGTTAGTCAAATGAGCTTCATCACGAAAATAAGAAAAAAATTATTGAAGTTTGGGTGGTTTATATTTAATAACATGGCTATTTCATTATAATATTAAAGTAGAACCAATAAATAAATAGTAAATCACCTAGTACATTCTTATACAACCAGCAATAAAGACAGAGACTTTACACTGCATATTAATTTAGAAAAATACACTCAGGTTTTTGATAAATAATCAGCCTAGGAAAGCGTATTTCTAAACATTCACACGAGTTTAAAAAAACCGAAACCATAGTAAATTACTCTAATGGTCATAAAACAGCATAAAATTTAATGCACAGTAACCAACAAATTGCATAGTTGTCGATAATATATGCGAAGTGTGTGAACACATATAACCGCTCGCACGCACTTAACTTTGTTCTTGGCCCCGACCTTGGGACAGTTTAAGTCGTTCAATCCCTGAGAATGAAGAAAGCGGTAAATACCTATGAAACAGTTAAACATATAAAACCTCCAGATAATGGTAAGAGGAATCAGATCATATCACAATACATCAGAGCATCTTCGATAGTCAAATAACACGCAATCATCGCCGTGCAGGATAATGTTGTTAAGCGAGTAAACAAATGACCGGTACTAAAAGTTGACACTGTATGAAAATAGGTGTCCAAACGCGAATATTAGCGTGGATATAAAATACCGGTTAATAAAAAAATAAGAAAATGACCTGTGGAGGGATTTTTCATTCCACATCACGTGAGAGAAATTAATTTAATGCAACCCTTTCCTGCACTAGAAGTCAACAGAGCGTTTGCAGAGGATAAATAAATATAACAAGTTATTGAATCTGTTTTCCATTTTATAAACATTACATGCTGATATTTAATAATTGTGATGGATGGTAAAAAGAATATACAAGGACGATTACGCTGATGCACGCTTATTTAAAGCACATGATAAAAACATAATTTTTCATACATCAAAGCTCATTACTGATGAGACAAAATAGCAAGTAGAAATTAATTTGGTTGAATGTCGATTCATAAATTTAAGTTGTCTTTTAGTTCCACGCAAATTTGGCCAAAGTAGGGCTCAATCTCAGTATTTTTTTTTGTATTCTGTTGTTACTTGTGCTTTTCGCTATTCTGTGCATTGTTATATGCCTAATGCTTTATTTAAATATTTATATATTTATATTTTATACCGGTATTGTACATTTATATATTTAACTGTTTTGTCACTTGATTGTTTTGTTTAGAAGTTTTGCCTATTTTTGGTGTATCTAGAGGAAGGAAGATTGAAATTAGAATAAGTAACTTAAGGAACAATAGGGAACGTTAGGGACAAATTTAGGCTCAAGAATAAACTACTTAGATTAGGGCAGACGATATTGTAATATTATAAAGTAGGAACAAATATCTGGATCCATTATTAATAATTTTAGCGTATACTTAAAAATTCAAATCCATTAGTAAATACTAATTTAGCTAGATTGTGATAGTTTTAAGTGGATCCTTCAGGTCGCACCCCTTTTACTTTTTGCTAGTGTCTTGTTGATCGAACACATTCCAAATCCAACGCTATGGGTACTATCATTTACATCATAGTTTTTAGTTTCTAAATTTTATTTACCCTTTAATTAATTTTGTAGTCCAATTCATTCAAAGTACGAAATTTTTCACATTAAACCCAATGTAGTATAGCATAGAAATAGGATAGAAATTTCATTTAAATTAAAATTTTTTAAATAACTAAATTAAAAGGGTAATGGCGTTAGTCTGCATTTCAATGATACAGAGGGAATTTGGAAAAAATAGCAAAACTCGATTTTTAAATACAGATAGCTGTGATTGCATATTTGTATATAGAATAAAAATTTTAAAGTACCAATTCTTAGTGTGCTTTTTTATGTACAGAATATGATCTCAGAAGTTTCCTTTCTGTTCATTTTCTGTATGTAAAAGTGAAGAGAAGGATAGAAAAATGATTTTGGGTAATGGAATAGAAAAATGATTTTGGGTAATAATCATTAGTAAAATACAGTCAAGTTAAGACATGCTTTGTCTGTTAATTTAAGCTGTGTATTAAGATATAGAGTTATTTCTTATCATTTTTATTATTTCCTTTGATAATGTAGTAACCACAAAACTAGTAGACAACCAAAACCTACAGCGTATAATATTTCCTGAAGGTCTCTTTAAGCGATAAAGAAAGTAATCACTGCAAAAATATATGTACAATTTCAAAACACTTAATGCTGTAATAAATAATACAAATTTTTATTTTTCTGTACTTTCAAAGATATTGAAAAATTTTAAAAACCAAATCATATTGAAAAATAGGACTTTGTCTAAAAAGTTAACTTTAATAACGTCCACTGAGTCATATTTGCTCAGACAAGTGTATACTCGTTCTTGAATACACTGCTTTATTTAGTTTGAAGCCTTATAGCAAGTGGATGTATGAGTAAGTCTCACAAAAGTAAACCGCTTAAATAGGCAGAACCAGATTATTATTCCGAAGATGTAGATCGCACTAGCGATCTCATTGAGTATGACGACGATGAAGATGATCCAGATCTTTTTGTCGAGGATGACGATCTAAATGACAATGATATGAATAAAAAATCAAGATTTTAAAAAACTGAAGATCCCACAGAAGACAGCAATGCTGATAATGGAACTTCATCAAATGATGATAATATTGATAATGATGGTGACGAAATAAGTACCGACTGTGGTGATGCTTGGTTTAATTCGGTCCTGTATCTTCCAAGTTTTCCTTTTAAAGGAAATCTGGAATTCAATCACCTGTTAATGGCAATACTAAACTTTTACCTGTAAACATTTATTTAACCATTATAACTAAAGAAGTAGTAGACTTGATGGTATTAAAACAAATAAGTATGCTGCTCAGCAGTAGAGGTTAGAAGAATTTCACGTGTTTTTAGGCTGTCACAGTGAAAAGATACTAAAGAAGAAGAAATGTATAACTTTATTGGTATGTTGTTTGGTTGTTTATACTTCATTTTTGTGAATTGGTATGTAATATTTTAGCTGTAATATTGTTAACAGGAATAATTCAGTTTCCATCTATTGAAAGTGATTGGAAGAAGGATCCCCTATATGAGGTGCCGAAACTTACGACAAATTTTTTTTCAAATTGTGTCCTCGTTCTACAACGAAAAATGTAAGATTTCCAAAATATAAAGCGTCATCTAGCCATAGACTACAAAATGTGAAGAAGTGGCAGAATGAAAATTTACGAATAGTAATGATGTAATTGTGACAGGGTGGAAATTATATATTCAAAAGGGAAAAATACTCGCAAAAAGCGCATTTGGAAAGAGCCAGATCAAAGATTCGTTCCGCAAGTACATAAATTATGTTATGCAATGGAAGGTTTTTAATTGGTATTTTGTTTGTAATTTAACACAATGCTCCAATTTTTATTTTAATTCGGGTGCATTAAATTATTCTTTCAAAAGTTTTATGTTTATAATAATTTTATGGCTTTATGGCTACTAATGGAACGTCTGCTAAATTTGCTTATTTCCTGCCCTGACTATACTTTGCAATACGATACGAATTGGGATGTGTCAATACAGACAGAGTGCATGCAGAAATTTGGTTTTGACAAGAGTAATAATATTACGCCTGTGCATTGCATAATACTATTGCTTTATAGCAAATTTTTCAGGTATTAATTTAAAACATACATTAAAGTGAAGATTTTTGAAATATTTAAAGAGATATTTTCGTTGTCAATTTTTGTAAATTTGTTCTAGTTTTACCCAACATAACTAGTGAAAATAAAAAACAAAGACTACTATTCAAAACAAGAAGCAGATAATTCCAAATTTAGTGGACTCAAGCGTATGTAATGAATAATAAAGTAAATAAGATGGTGTGCATTTTATGTTCCAGGACGGTTGTACGCAAGACATTCGCAGCAATACGGCTTTAAGAAACAAATCATGCGCTGCTCCTTGAGAAACGGAAGGAGGAACAAAAAGAATTTATTGCTCAGACAATTAAAAACAAGGATATGCAGTCGGCATCCCTAATAAAATTTATCAATAGTTCTTCAAATATAACCGCTTCTAGTTTTGTTGTCGCCTATGTATGCTTAGAAAATTTGAATCCATTTTTAATATTACGGATCCCTCCCCATTAATTTTTGCTTCTGTGTTGTGGATCGGGCTAACTCCAGAATCAACGCTAGGGATACCATTCTTTCAACCCTATTTTTAGTTTCAGTTTGTTAGATTTTTATTTAGTATTGATTAACCTAGAGTTAGATTAAATTTGAAGCACGTTTACTTTTCACGTTTAAACCCAATGTAGTACCTTCGGGTGGAGCATTGAGGACGTGGCCGCAAGCATAGCGGCCCTTAATTACATTATAATGTCTCCTATGTAATTGCTAAATGCGGAAAACATTTTAGTGACTGGGAATATGTGAAGAAAACATGGTTGAAATGCGCACGTGTTTTCTTTGAAGACTGAAAACCAAGAAAATATTATTAAAGGAAGATCCGATTTGTTTTTGGCTAGAAACACTGAAAGAGAATTCTGGACATTGCTAAAAATATAACCTACCAGAAACGAGGATTTAAATTCTTTTGACTTATGCCGACATTTGAACGAATTAAATGTTAAGTTCTTATGATTGTTATGTTCGATATAATTAAAAGCATTTGCAGTTACATTACAAGTTTCCACTACATTTAAGTATTTCTCAAATAAAAAAAAAATAGATTTAAAAACTCTTGAAAAACCAGATTGAGTTAGAATAACATAAAAATTTTCAGAGGTAATTTGGACAATAAGAAAAACTTTTTTCAAGGTTTCAATATCTCAAGCAATTTGCAGAAACATCGAAATTTATTACCGAAATAGTTAAAGTCAAAATGAGATTTTTGAGTGGGTCAATTTCAAAGATATAGAAATGCAATTAATTCATTTTCAGTCTAGTTCCATATGGAAACAAAAAACTGCCGATTTGGGAAATAACTTGGAAGCAATTGAAAATAATCGGTTATTGCACACAATTAAGAATAACGCAGAATATGAAATAAGAAGAACTTGAAATGCTATTCCTGAAACCCATAACTGTTTAAAATTAACAACTGCTGTACTGTGTATTTTCTCAACTTATACTTGCATGTCATTATTTTCTAAAATAACTGTTATCAAAGGTAGTTATAGAAATAAGCTGACTGGTGAATCCAGAGTGAAATTCCATACCTGAAACCCATAACTGTTTAAAATTAACAAGTGCAGTACTGTCTGTTTTCTCCTTAACTTAAGCTTGCATGTCATTATTTTCGGAAATAACTGTTATCAAAGGTAGTTATAGAAATAAACCGACTGGTGAATCTAAGGCGGCATGTCCATTACTAAAAGTTATGATTTTTAAACCCGATATATAACATTAGGAATCCAAAGTACAACAAAAATCGCATTAATATAAGTTATAATTAGCATTGATGTTTATATGGCAATACAATTATTTTGTGACTTTTAGGCCTTTAATTTCATTGAATAAAATATTATAAAAATTAAATCTGTACTGTTTACTTCCTACTAAAAATTTGCCTGGTACGAGAATGGAAAACAATAATTGTATAGTTCAAGCAATTTAAAATCCGATGTACATCATCAATATTTATGATGTCATGCAGAAGCACCGTTGCCGCTATGAAAATATTAAAATGTTATGACTACAAGCATGATTAGCGGTTACATAATATTATCGAACATGTAACATACATTTTATCAAATGTGAGTGATAATTCAGATATTCCAGACCGCATAGGCAATAAAAAAGTTTGTTTTGCTCCTCCTATGTATAGTAGAAGATGAATAATTAAAAAGAATGCAATATAAATTAAAAAAAAAAAACGAGACCTAGCAGAGCATCGAACCCCAGGCCTAGAACATAGAAAGCGGGGCCCTTAAAAATCAGCCACTGAGATGGTTGGAAATGTAAATGATACACGAATAGCGATCTATTCATCCCTTTCAACCTTAGCACGAAAGGCATGAATATCCCTATTTTAATTGAACACTAATTTGTTAGAGTAGTCGGCAACGTTGAATTTTTGACCAACTTAACGCGTGAAATTTGTTGAAAATAGAAAAGGACAAAAATATTGGTTTATGTTGGTATGCATATTAATCACATCTATGACGTAAATCGGATTTTAGATTGCTTGAACTATAATATTTGGCACACGCATATAAAAAGGTTCACCTTCGTTGCCCTATTTAATCATGCAATTTTCCATCGAATCCCAATACGTTACAATGGTTTAGTTTTATTACTAAAATGTTGGTCTTTTAGTTATGACACGGAACGAAATATCAATAGATTCAGAATTATAATAATAAATTTCCAAGTTTTATTCACTCCTACAGATACCATTCTGTGGTAGATTAAACTTTAGGCAGTATGATCCAAAAAGAAAGCCAGTCCATACGGCATCAAACTTTATAATTTATTTATTCATTTGTACCCATAATAATATAAGGTTTGTACTCCATGGAAGTTTACATCGAATGTTAGTATTTATTGTGGAAGAGATAAACTTATCCCCAAACTGGACATGTCTGGATGGGCGTTGTTGATCTCATAAATGATCTGCTAAACGAAGGAAGGTTATGCATGGCACATTAACTGTTATACAAACATGCCATCATTAGCCAAATATTTGTATAAGTATAGAATAAACCTGCTTGGAACTATTAGAAGCAATCACATGGGCTTAGACCAGGGGTGGGCAACTTTTTTCAGCATAGGGCCAATTTTCAATTTTCCTCTGACAATGCGGGCCTGATCAACTGACAATGCGGGCCTGATCAAATCGAGCGATTTATAATACTATATATATATATATATATATATATATATATATATATAATATAAATAGTTATAGATTAAAGAGTATAAGATTGTCCAAGTTACTAAACAGTTATGATATTGTGGTCAAACCGATATAAATATTTGAATCATAGTAACAAAATGATTAATACTTGGTCATCGATCTAGATTTAACAACATGTAGTTATGTTAAACAATCTTTATATACTGTACAATGCAATTCAGAAGATATTTAATTCATTTCACCTATGAACTTATGATTAAGGCACAAAATGGTTGCAAACGTCAAGTAATATAACAATTTTACTATATTAATTATTTATTCTTTGACCTACAATATCCTGATAACTGAAATTATACTCTTTCTAACTAGTGAATATTAGGTCACTAAAGTGTGGGGTTCAAATATATATATATATATATATATATATATATATATATATATATATACTATATAAATAAAACTATGAACATTTTTCGTGAAAAACAATGAAAATTCGGGGGCATTAGAAATACGGCACTGCAAATTAAGGGCTACCAAAAATTAGTTATCTAATTAAAAAATGTGAATTTATGCCACGGGCCAACTTTAACATCGTAACGGGCCGGATTAGGCCCGCGGGCCAGCAGTTGCCCATCGCTGGCTTAGACGTTGTTCATACTGTAAAATCAAAACTAGGTGTAGGAGATGTTGCTTGTGTGAAACAAGAATACATCACATTCCTCAAAAGGAAGTATAACCGTGATGTATATATGCTGTCCACTTGCAATGGAAATCAAATGGTTCGAGGACGTCATGAAAAGGTAAAAATCCGAATTAGTTATTAAGTAGAACATAGTAAGCAGGAAGTTGATATATCGAATCAACTTTCAACTTTACGAAAATCAGTAGTTTGGTATAAAAAAGTCACTGTGGAACTAGTATGCGGCACAACTATGATCAACAGTAATATAGTTTACAATTTACAGTGATCCACTAAAATGACTCTACTTCAATTCACCAATCTGTAATTAAAAGCTTATTAAAAACTAGACAAATTAACTGGTTGTTTGAAAAAGGCTAAAAAATGTTCAGAATAATACAGTACCTCATAAACTTTGACTACTATCAAAAGATGAAAAAAGTTTATCTTTACGAGTCATATGACACATACATGGGTCAAGGGTCATATCTAAAGTAACCATTTATATTTTTCGTCAGAGCGGGACACCTGCAGAATTTTTAACAAAACAAAAACTAATTGCTGTTTTACCTGCTTTTTATTTATTAATAATAAGAAAGTGAATGAATAAAATAATGTCTCTAGAGACTTGTTTTATATTTGTTGGTGGAGCAAATCTGTTTCAAAATATCGGGTCTCGTTTTCAAGTAAGAATGGAGCCGATTACATGATTTGTTGATGTTTGTCTTGGTGATCAATATGGCATTCATTTAGCCTACAGCTAAAGCGGGACATTTTTGCTATTACTGGGGACAGCGAAACAGACAGTGTGAAAGCAGGACTGTCCTGCCAAAAGCGGGACGTATGGTCACGTTAGTCATACCCCTTAGTATTATATTTAATAGAGTGTATATCCTAAAGTCCACATATAAATAAGTTTATTGCCTAGTTCTTCCTAAAACTATGCAAAATAAGTACGTTCTTAGGCAAATCTGGTGCATACAACTTGAAGCAGATATCTCACATTACACAGGTAATGTACAATATATGGATCATCAGACAGGTAATATGTTAAGAATTTTTGCATATACATTATTTTGGTAAAGAAATATTAAACGCAACATTCTGAGAAAAATTAGCATCAAATTAAAATGAAAACATTGTCGCATTATAGTTTTATCAGAAAGCATTATAAAGTTCTTGGATTTCCTTTGGAAAATAACAATGGAGTTTAAGGAGGATAAATGTTACGGTAACAAAATGATATTCAACTAACATTGTATCAAATTTAATTCTTAGGAGAATTAATATGCTCAGATTTCATAAATTTCTCAGTCTTGTCCTTCCTGTATAATATTTGGTTTGGCTACCCTATAGAATTTATTTGTTCACTAGCCATCTAAAAACAAAGGGTTATTACTTTTAATTCTTATTAGAAATTTATTCTGTGAGTTTTCGTCTGTATCAAATATTACCTCAGTGTTGGTTGAAACATAATGCCCCTAGTATAAATGTGCAACCAGATAATGCATACACTTGATGGGGAAAGCAACTTTGTAATAGACAGGAAAGAACTGCAGCTATTTTTCTTGAAGAAGTGCTCCAAGTAAAGGTGTTTACTAGAATCATGGCATGGTGTACGAGAAACGTCATTGATTTGGCCCACTAATCTTTTAGTGTTCAACAGAGATGAAAACAGACATAAGTCTGTCTTTAGCTATCGGTTAGTACGAAGTATAATTTTATTAAGACTGTATGAGATTCTTATAGCGCACACAGAAATTTTAGAAGTAATCATGGACATTAAAATTTAACGTGATTATTAATTAATTATTTTAATCTGAAGATTTAAATTTAGTTACGTTCGATATGCATATGTAAACAAGTCCTACGAATCGTACAACTTTTATATATTTACTATTGGTTAATTTGTTAGAAGATAACAATTATATGGAGTTCATATTTGAAATCAAATGGTTTGAAGTTTGGTCTTGATTTATAGTTTATGTTAAACATGGTTGATAATATGCTGTCTTCATTCTCGACGAATGTCGTTCAAAAGTAACATCAGGTATCCGCATAACTTTTTGTTAAGAAATGGAATATCTAGGGTGTTTCTAAAGTGAAATTAATATGCCTATGGTGAACGTTTTGGTTATTTAACTTATAAATGAATCATCCTGAAGTTATTAGAAAAAATCAATTGATGTAAACATAATGATAAGAATTGCTTAATGATAATTCTGTTTACATTTCTAGGCTAATAAAAATGTCGTGCTTTTTTTGTACTTAGAGATAGTGCATGTATGTACCTTATTTTGGATTGTTTTAATTGGAAAAACCAAATGTTTGTTTTTTCGTAAACATACTTGCATTCAAAGTAATAGTTTAAACATGTGTTAACCTTTTTATATATTATAAATGGATTATTAAAAACGTGTAAATCCATAATTTAGATATGAGGTACTTATTTCTTGGTGAACATATTGTAGACAACGTAAACATATGTGAAAAAATACGAGTATTGATGTTTGGGTTTTATTTAAATACATGCGATTAAAATTTTTTGAGATAGTTTCTAAGTGAAAGTATTTTTAAACAAACTCGAATTTGAGAACAGGACTTTGTTTAACGAAAATTTTAACTTGTATATAAGAACTTTATATTTATCATTATAATGTTTAGTTGTATTGATCTTTTATTTATATCCAAAAAAGAATATACAGAGTATATTTTTGAGAAATTTGCAACTCAATTAAAAGAGGTACAACAACATAATTAAAGAGCAACATTTTATACTTTAGAGTTGGGAGAAATTCATTTACAATTTATAACTTTTGTATTTTTGCCCCCAATAGTTTTAATTATGTGATTTTCTTTTTAGAGTCAACCCTAACATCAAGTTTTAGCACGTTGGTACTCAAACTGTTTTTGGGATATATTTTTCATACGTTCTTAATATTCTCGGTGGGCCCTGTGTTAAGTGCCAGGTTTCTGCATCTCTCCTCAAGGTTAATTTATTTTTGAGCAACTCAAAGATGCCCTGTATTATTTTAATTTTTTTGAGTTATCATAATCAACCCATGCTCAAACTCATGCACTCCCGTTGTAACGAATTTTCTTTTGATGCACTAAAAGCACCAGCCCCACGTTGTGAGCCAGTGTAACTTTTTTTTCCTTATTGGTCTTAACTAGCGTTCTCTTCTTAATACCTATATCTGACTCTAGAAGTTGGGGGTCAGCAAAACAAAGTCTTCCGACGTAACTAGGGGTCTATTCCTTGGGTAGAGCTATGAGCAATGGGGGGGGTAAGTCGAAATCTGTTGGGGGATCATACTCAAACTAAAACAAATAGGCGCCACCAAGTCCGGATTGATTCACGTTAATGGCATGGCATATTTCTAAGGGCGGGCGTGGAGACCCAAAGAAAAAAAGATCGCCTTCGCTGACAAAAACCTGTCTTAACAGAATAAGACGCAGTTCCTGTAAGAAAGAATAATAATTAAGTCAACATAGAATATTGGAACACTGTTTGTGTCCCGCAAATATACCTAAAGAAATATAAAAAAAAATATTTTCTATATAAGGGTGGTATCAAAATACAACTCTTAAAGATATTAAATTTCGGTGGTTAGGTTTGATCACACTTGATCAAAATAAAAAACTTTAAGCTTGGATTAATAAGTTACTCGAAAGAATCTCTTTATCTTTAAATAAAATTCAATGCAACAAAATTAAAAAAAATTACTTGAATTACTTTGTAAATTTAACGTAAGGTTTATCAACCCTATTCATGATCAAATACATTACAACAAAGTGTGACTTGTTACACCAATATTTTCTAACCCACTCAGATCTGTTTAGGTCAATTACATTATAGAAATTAAAATACAAATTTTTCTCTTTAAGTTCGAAGTACTAATTTCAGTTTAAAATGAAAATGTTCACAAAAATATTCTTGTTTTCAAAGTCGGTAGTGACGCAGTGTTAAGCATCTGCCATCACGGATACATGTGTCAACAACATATTTCAAACAAACAAGTGACGTAATTACACCTGTTATTGTAACTAACAGATTATATTCTTACAAAATCAAGTGAGTGAATTTTAAATTTAATACTGGGAATTCCAGCTTAGCAATAGTTGAAGCAAATAACAAATACGCACTTCTACACATCGAAACAAAATAGCGTGCTTCCTGAATGAAACACAAAAGAATTTCTTAAAGCTACTACGAACCAAACAAAACTGCTTTCCAAGACTGGATTAGGAAGTGCATCACCATGCGGCATTTACTGCTTACATTCTATCAACGTAGCATCTCGGCTCGGAGCAACAAACGATCTTCTATTAATTAGATCAGCTTTCCATCCTCTAAATACACATGGTAAAATGAAGTGGTTTTCTTAACGTCGATTCTCGTATTCAAAGTACTAAATTCATGTCGTTTAGATTTTCATCGCCTAAATTTTGTTGCGCTAAACAAATTTTTCAAATTAAATAAGATAATAAAGTGTATACTTTACCAACCGTTATTCTAAAAATGTGCTCACTCATTCAAACCGACCCGCAGGTCACTGGCCAACGTCCTCGCATACATCCTGCTCTTTCTTCTACCTATGGCCGAGTGCTTATCACGCGCTCTCGGACGATCGGAGGGTCCAAGGGGGGAGGTTGTCACACCTCTAAGCGTCTTTGCGACTGGCTGTGGAATACACCGACATCCAAAACAAATAGACTAACGAATCAAGATGCTGTTTGAATGTAATATTTTAATTGTTAAACGTATTACGACTTTACTTAATAAATGTGTTTTATTATTTTCGTACCTTTAATGAAGAGGTTTATTAACTCGAAAATAAAACTGTTACACCGTGAATTGAACTTGAAGCTAGTTTTTGATACGGTTTGTTCATCAAAAGCATCGTCTATATTGCAGGCATACCCATTTACAAACTAAAAAAGGTTATACTGGCGCCAACATGGAACCATTTAATAAATGAAGTTACACTAGTGCCCTGGCATGAGGCTTGATTTTTGGTAACTCAATTTTAGTAATTTTTTTAAATATTCAATCATCCCGATCTTGTTGTTTGGTTTGATCATTTTGTTGTTTTTATTTCAATTTTTCCTTTTGTCCTATGAAGGAAGTTCCTATTGTCACTTAAACATTTATTGTTTCAGGCCTTATATATTTCAATATCAGTCTTGTTAGAATTCTTTATGATCTTAAAGGAAATACTCATCGTTCTTTTTTGTTCTTAATTTTAAAATATGGCGTAGACATTATATTGTGTACTTGCATAAAGAGGAATTGGAATATGAGTTAAGGATATATGGGATAGAAAGCAGATCCGCTTCAGACAAAAAAAAATTTAAGTCTTTTTTTAGCAAACGAAGATGTAAAGTTTGGTTGCTTAATTAATCTTTCAGAATATATGTGAAATTTTCTGTGGAATGTGATGACATAAATTCAACATTCGAGTTGGTGAGAAGTATTTTGCCTGAGTTTAAATATGATTCTTCATATTCAACGTTTAAACGAGTAGTCAAAACGCATTCACTTATCTGTCTGAAAGTTCCATTGGAAAATTCAGAGAAAGAAATTACTTGTAAAATGAAATTATAGCAACTATACTTTCTTTGGAAACCGAGTTGCATGGCAAGATGAATAGAAGTACGGTGTTGGCTAGTTCCAACGAAATAAATAGTGCATCTTCTGCAATAGTTGGTGTGCCCATAAGAACTGTAACATATCTTTCACTATCTTCGCCTATCGACTCTTGATCTGTAAAATTTGCTGGAGATCCTGAACAGTTATATTCATTTTTAGATTGAGTTAGTGAGTTGGCAGTCGCATAGGGTATCGGGACCCTCATTGACTACACTGTGTTAGAAATTCTTTGAGTGACTGGAGTTCTTGTATCTACTTATTCAAAAGATGTATGGAAACATATCAAATCGCATAGACAGCGAAGGGAGTCTGTTGTTCTATTTATTGCTCATATGCTGGTTACCGCAAAATCCGGCAGAATCTACTAAAGTTAGAATCATCAGAAAAATTTATTGTCAGAATTCATTTCGCAAATTGCATTATCCGAAATAAAAGATACGCCTACTTTGAGAAAACTGTAAAAAATTCTCAGAGGCCTCTTTGTTAAAACAAAAATTGACTTCGCTTCGTTGAACAATACATACACGTTTAATGCTAATTCCAAATGTCAGTTTATAATAAGCATCAAGTTTCGTTTGGAAATGTTTCTTTTTTTAGAAGTAGTGTTTATAAAAATAAATCTTCACCTCCGCAAGTTCAAGTCCTTGATAAAAAATACTTCTAATTCTGTCAGTTAATTCTAAGGATATTTTAAACATAAAAAGATCTACTTGTTGGAACTGTTCTCGAGTTGATCATTCATTTCGAAATTGTAGATTCAGTATAAGACAAGAGTTCTTGTTGGACTTGTTCAAAAAAGAGTGAGAAAGCAGATGTGGCATGGCCGACATCCTGCTTTATCACCTAAGTCTACAATTATGTTATGTAGTCAAAAAAATTCTTTTTGTGAGTGGTTGGAATGGCTTAATGTAGTCAAACAATTTTGTCATACCCCAAATTACCTATGACAAATTCATTGTTCGTGAAAAAATTCTGTGATAATTGTCTATATGTTATGGTAAAGTTGTTTGATAGAGATGCCACTGGTCTTTTAGATTCTGGATGTACTACTTCTGTAGTTGGTTCGTTTGCAATTTCGTTAGTTGAAAAGTTAAAGTTAAAAATTTTTAGTTCAGAAAAAAGAGAAATATCCATGGCTGATGCAGCTCTAAAGCCAGTAGTGGGTATAGTAGACCTACCCATATGCATAGAAACGCAGTGTCTAGTACTTAATGCTTTCTTTGCCTCATGCATTCGTTTTTGGCAGTGATTTTGCAAAATTATTTAAATTCTGTAAATTTTAAAAATAATTTGATGTCTACAAGGTGATGTCGAAAAACAAGTTTCATATATGTCAATCTCTCGTTCCTTTAAAACGTAATGATAGTTTGCTTAATTTAGATAATCTTTCTAACGTTCGCAGATAAGAAGCTCAATCAGTTATAAATTATCTTAATGAAATTAGTAGTGTTGATAGACTAGGTCGTACCGATATAATAATTATAGATATTGATGTTAAGGATTTAAAACCCTTTTCTTCCTTAGATTCAGATAATGTTTCGGAGAACTGATTGATTTAGATGCTTTGGTTTATGAAAGTAGAAAGTTTTTTTTAGATATAACAGTTTTAGTATTTGATTAATATATCCAGAATTGTGTAGAGAAAGATTTTTGTTTATCGTGTTTTCTAAGTCTTGAGTTGAATATCGTCATAGTTCTAATTGGTATGCTATTTATTGCTTGGTATGTAAGATGTTTCGTGTATATTTTGGATTTATATATATATATATATATATATATATATATATATATATATATATATAGCTTTGTTTGTGTACCAATGAAAATTACACTTTGTTGGAATGAAACTATTTATGTGTGGGGTGTGCCTACATGTTTGATTTTGTTACATCTTCTAAAAAATAATGTTTTTCCTTTTTTTTGAGATGGTAATTTTTTTGATTGAGAGTTAAGTGTGCTCCATGTTCAATCTTAATTATTAAAGATTAATTAGAAAAAAATCATAAAATTGAATGAGTTATAAGCATTATTAAGTTTCGTTGAATATAAAGTGTTTGCACCCAAAGGTAAGTTTTGGAGTTCGTTTGGACCATGGATTAAAATTAAGTTTGGTGTGTGCCTTGATGGCGTAATGGTTTACTCACGGTGTGAGCGTTATGTAGGATTTACATAACGAAGAGTAGTTATAGTTTATAGGTAGTAGTTGTAGGTTGATGAACTTTGGTTTCATAAAGTTGAAGGTCCTAATAATGAAACTGTGAGTTCCGATTTTGTTTTGATCATTGTCTCTCGTCAATGATGTTCTCTTTTAGAAGAATAAAAAATTATAAAGAAAGGAATTTTTTGAACCTTTTGGAGAGTGGGTTTTGATGGTGTTTGTGTGGTTGGCAACATTACTCAATTGGATTAGTAAAAGACCATTAGAAGTCATTAAGTCTTGAGACTCCTGTTGTTCTTCTAAGTTAAATTCCTTATTATGAAGCTATTAATCATATTTAGATTTATGTAAATATTGTTTGTAAGTTAATATTTGTAAAGGTTAGAAGGAGATAGGGTTTAGCAAGATTAGTAGCTAGTTTACACTAAAACGTGCTCTAGTATAGTTCTGTTTAGTTTCATTTATAACATTTCAGTCTACATTCTTTTGCCACACAATTTACATTTATTTATAAGACATGTGGTCTTTCTTTTTGATTTCTTTTATTATTTGCCCTTGAGTGCTACTTGATTATACCTATATTCTGATTATGTGTTTGTACCGATTGTGTCTTCCTGATTTTGTCTTCTTTTTGCAACATTAATTGTTAATAAGAATCCCCTTAGATTACTCAAGGATTTGAATATTTAAACTTAAAATCAACTTTAATGTTCTTTAAATAAATTAAAATTAACTTGGTTGTTTGACGCATAAAAAATAACCTTTTCATTTGTTTGTCATTACATGCCTTACACAAAACAAAGTTAGTTAATGTTAAATGATGATAACTAGCAATGTCTCACGTTTTTTTTTTGTTTTGCAACTGCTGTTTCAAGTACTGCAAGTAACATCGTTACTACAGTCTTTCACTCTTAGCATACCTGCCTTAATATTTGGTCAACATTTTGAGTGTCAAATGTCTTTATTTGAATAGATCTAACAAGAAAAAATAAACAATGCCATGATTCTTTAACACAGACAGACTTCGGTGTTTGTAAATTATGTAATAATAACTAATCAAAAGGTCACCTTTGTATACCAAACAAAAAAAAGGTTATTTTAATCAAAGGTGTTAATTTTAACTTTAAGCATAAATATCGCAATACTTGAATTGTGTTAAACAGTTCTATTAACAATAAATGCTGCAAAAACCAACTGTGTTTACTTTCAATGGTGCGAAGGATGATAATAAAACGGAATTAACAAATAGTATGTTGGCTGACGATGTTCAATTTAGAAATTTGATACAACTGTTGTAGTTTACTTTCAAAGTCATTAGGAAAGCAACGAAAGATTTTCCGAAAAAATGTTTTAAGCAAAATGTTCATAATCTATTTTACAGAATTCAATACTGCAATAAAAATATGTTAAATTAAAAAATTTCTCCTGCATTTCAGATGCTAAAAATACATAACTGACTAGGTTATAAAATATTTTGACTTTTCTTAAAATACAGCTTTTTTAATTATAAAAAGTATGTACAAGTGGACTGGGTCTAGTATATAAAGAATATATCAATAAAAATGCTTTGCTAATTTCGCTTTTATTATTATTAGAAATAAAGAGAATACTTATGACCAAGATTGTAGGATATTAATGCAGTTATGTTTTAAAATCGCAATATGATGCATAAAGAAATCTTGTATAAAAGTTTATACATTTTTAAATGGAACCACCCAAATATTTTTCTATTCTTACGATGCTTTTTGGTTAGTAAACAAAAAAAGTGCCAGAAAACAGATTAAACTGTACATATCTCTGCTCTTTATATCATTTTTTAAAATGCCTTATCCTTACTTTCGGTAGAATATTTTTGTTTTCTTATTTATATTAAACTATTCAAATATGCAAAAAGTCTACTAATTAAAGAATGATTATAATGAGTAATTTTCACCACTTTGACTAAACATTCAAGGTTTCTATTTTTAATTGGCACAAGACTAGTTTTATAAGTTAACTAAATTCCATTTAATCCCATACATAATAGTTATTTACATTTAATTGCGCATAATAATTCCTTTTGGAATAAGTAAGTTGTTTTATAAGTAGGTCGTGCACACCCACGAAGGCGCCAGCAGAAGTGGGATACCTTTGACAAGTAATTTATGTAATTAATGCATGTCACATAGTAGATTTTTATCTGACATCTCTTAAGAACAGTTGACAATCTAAGGAAATTTCCAATAAAAGTCTCTTTTAGATTAAATGGCATAATAAATTAGTGCAAAAAAAGTTATGTAATGCAACCAAGATAAATCAATATAAGCAGAAGAGAGCTATAATTTTTATTTACTTATTAAATGTGGCACGCCATAGTTGTGAGCAAATAACTAAAGAAATAGCCACTATAAACTACAACAGACTTCAAATTATCAAATCTATGTATGTCATTGTGACTACTGTTATTACATGATAAACAGTAAGAGTAAAATTTTATTAATTACCCTCCAACACTTAAGCAAGAACAACCATTATTAACAGATTGGTCAGTACAATACTGGTTGTTTATGGTTGATGATGAATTAACTTAAGAATGTTAATCATTAACTACATAATGGGTCATTCAATGTCAGGTTTTTCTGCGTTCGTATAAAGTAAAAATTGCAACTTATCAAATGTATGGTATCAAGAAATATAACCAACTTAAATTTCCCTAGATCGAAAGTAAAATATCAAGCTTAAAATATTTGTACAACAAAAAAAGGTTATTCCAACTTTAATTATAACATTTTTATAAATACTACGTAGTAACTTATTGACATTAATTTTATATGCTAATACAAACTACTCCTCCCTTTAAATTGATGCCGAAAGAAATACAATTATCATAATGTCGATGATGTCATAATATGTGCTTTGTTGGTAAAACTAGTCTTATGTAATGTGTTTACGATGGATGTATTTCTTTACAATTTATAAAATTGTAAAACATAAGTATAAAACCATAAAAACGGATGGATATTCAACTATTTTTTGCCTATAAACACTTTACTGGGTACAAAGCATCTTCTCGGCAGTCTGTTGCAAATTAATTTATTATATGTTTATAGCTATCTACATCAAAATTTTTAATAATAAAGGCTCATCGAAAAAGGTTTATATAATATTAAACGTTCTTACAGAACCCCTGTGTTTAATGACAGCTAAATCCAAATTCAAAAATAATATTAAAAGTTTCCAAAATATGCTTATAACAATTACGGTTTCTAAAATGACTTCGTCATCAATATTGTACGTCATAATCATGGTGCTATTGCCACAATCAAAATATTAAAACCTTGTGGTCAGAATACCATTAAAAATGCTTACGATACAAATCTTTAGTAATTGGTTAAGGGATATAATTGGACGATAACAAAATATGCACCTATTATATTAACGCAATTCTGATTTGAAATTCTCTCTTAAAAAAACTTTTCAAAACGTAAATACAATTCAACATTGTGTAATAAAATCTTATATTATTAACTAAAATTAATTTCTCTCTATCGATTCTGAATAGTTTGTTGTTCATCATATGCAGCTTTCGAATCTATATTTTTGACATCTCTTCGGCTTTAAAAACCATAATAATTAAACAATAGATTACATTTCACAAATCAGACCAACAATTAACACATTAAATCTAAAACAACTTTAATTAGAATTTAGGTTTTGAAGTGTAATTGTGAGATTTAATAAGACTTGAAACTGACCAACTATTTTCAATCTTATGATTTTATTACTACCCTAATATAAAGTCTTTTTCCCGCGAGTGATGAGTAAAATCACTTTAAAAATCCGTATGAAATCTGGTGAAAGTTTATATGTGCACTATAAGCAAATATGGTTTTATTGTAGTTTATTGGATATTTTAACTAAGATGAAAAAATAGATAACAAAGCTATTTTTTACAAATGCATGCTTATGTATTACAATTCTATTCAAACCTGTTTCTTCATAACTTTTAAAAATTATTGGCATTTTATCATATTTATGCTATTATTGAAATTACGTATTAACGAAGAAAAAATATAAACTTCTGAAAAACCAGATGAAGAGAAAATGTAGTGGAAACTACAAAAAAAATAGACACGTAAATACTTAAACTCAAAAGCAAATCTTCTTAAACAGGTTGCAACTGCCTATGGGGTTGCAAACTGTCAACAAGGTATGGAAAAGATTTGGTAAGTATCAATAAACGACTAGAAGTATATGTGTTACTCACAAATTACATGAAATCAGATATTCATTGCGTTTAAAATTTTCTCATATGTATGGGAGCATTACAAGAAAATGTTTAAAAAGATCTACTTTACAGTATTCAAAAACCTTATCTATTCTCATACTAAAGGCGCTTAAATTTTAGAACAATTTTATACATGAAGTGCACTTAAAATGGGTATTTTCTGTTATTCAATTGTTAGTAGTTGAGTTGTGTATTTTTATTAATATCGTAAAACTTGGCCAAACGGCACACATAATTTAAGCTAATCTGTATGGGAATTGTAACATGTTGTATTTGTTTGATGACATAATAATACTTTCAAGAAGTACCATTAAGCAGATTAATTTTAATGGTATAAAAATATTTCGTGTTCGAGTTTCAGAATAGCATAAATTATTTTGTGATGGAGAAAAGACCTGAAAGGATAAATGTCCAGGCAGCTTCTGCATATTTTAAAAGCAAAGGACGAAGAAATCATAATAGTAGAAGTTTAAATTTTCAAACTGTCGTTGCCATGATCAACATCGATAATAACTGTACATGGCAAATTTTAAAAATGATTTGTACATGGAAAAAAGTGTGTACTGACATAGTTCCAAAAAATATATTTCCAAATAAAAATGTTAGTATGGCAGTTTGTGGAAATATTTTGTGAAAATTTGAAGAGGATCCAAAGTTTTTGTCCAATGTTATTACATGCAATAAGATAAGTATTATTCAATATGTTCTAAAATAAATTGCATTGGAAGATTGTCACCTTTTAAAAGATAAAAATTTAAAATAATATTTTTTGGTACTTACAACATTACACATGTGATACTGGGTAAGTAGGTTCTAATAGTCAGACGGAGAATCAACAATATTATAAAGAAATGCTGACTAAGTTAAGAGAGTGTTACGAAATATCCAAAAGTTATATTTTGTATAACTCATGATGCACTTTTGATGTAGAAGGGATTGGCCAAAGAATGTATAAAAAAACCATGCTACAAGACCTTCCTTATTCATTAAATTTATTGCCCTGATTTTTTATTCCTCAAATAAAAAGTTTGTTAAAAAGGGGAGAGCTTCTAATGGCTGTAACAGATGAAAATCTGCCTACTTCCAACAGTTGTAACAACAAATAAAACAGTGTATTCGAGCAACGTGTAACTGTTTAAATAGAGATATGATTTAATTTCTATATATTAAGAATAAAGTGCATAAATTCTATAGGTCTCATTAGTTAATATCCTTGGAGTTCGTTATGTAGGAATAAATAAATAGTTTAATCAGATTTCAAACATTATTAATGCTATTTATTACTATAGATAATTTGCTTATCAAAGGTTAATCTAATTTAATGATATGCGTTCAGTTACTGCATTGCCTCGACTTCATCAGCAATTCCAGTCTCCACAACCAAGTATTGGTAAAATATACAATTAAAAGTATATCTGTGGAATTTAGTTATGGAATAAAATTATTTTTGAAGTTATTACAAAAAGGTATATTTATATTCTAAAAAGTAAAGTGTTACATGCTGAATTGATGCTATGTTGCTTAATTAGTTTTACTCTACAGGAAGCGGAGTGATGTAATGGTTAATTGGTGCACCAGATAGCTGCAGTGGTGTGAGATGGATTCTATGAAAAGCAAATATAATACTCTTAGACGTGTACAAGTCGAGACACTTCTACCAAATATCCGTATGCTTACCTTGAAAGGACTTTGAACTCCCTTGTCAATGGTAAAGCCTTTGAGAACTAACCCATCTGAAGAAAAACTAAGTCTAATCGGAAGAAGGGATTTCCGAATAGATGTGTGGCGGTTCTTGCTGCCATTGAGATTGAAGGAGTTTCGTTTTCACCTTGAAACATTCTCAACTGTTTAGATTGTATAAAAAAACTCCACTTAACCTTAATTAATTTACAAACACAATTTTGAACGCAACATTTTTAACAACAAAGAGAAAAGTACTAATATTTACATCTATTTGGCCCATGATGCTCATTTCTTTAAAAACGTTATATTATTAATGATAAGTTTCGTGGAAATTTAACCAAGTCAATTTTAAGTCCTGAATTTGCTTCTATAATAATGTTCTTTCCATTACGAGAATTAAATAAATACAAAAAGCTTGAATTGTCCTTCTCATGCAACGAGTTAAATAAGTGTACACTAAGCTTGGTAGTCCTTTTTAACAAGCTTTACGCCTTATTATTACCATCAATGACATATGTACAACTATTATTAAATAAAACAAAATGGTATGCGATATCTATAAGCTAGATAAAAAAGTTAATTGAATTACAATTCTATTTGCATCTCAATTTTTCTGTTCTCAAAGGTCCATCGACAGCGACTGCAGGAAGTTGTTGTTGCACGTGAAAATACAACTACAGTTGAACAAAAATGGGAGCATTTAGGCGGCAACTTACACAAGATCGGTATTTCTTTTACATCCACGTTCGGAAACCTGTTTTCGCACCAACAGCTCCGGGTCTAAATATCAACACATTCTACTACCATTCCCGATTTTCAACATCTTCTGCATGTCGATCGAATCCGAAAAGCTGCGGTCTGATGTCTGGTATCTAATAATCCATTTCTTTACTATCCCTCTATTTTCATAAGTGCAACTTCTCAGTGTTATTGCATGATCTCATTGTTTTCAAGGGTTGTGCATCTAAACTATTCTTTTTTCAAATTCATCGTGCAGTCTGTTCTAATTTTCTTCCCATGATATTGCATGTAATGCCGATAGTCTGCATCATCTGTTTAGTTCTCAACGCATTTTTATGGGTGTTTTAATGAGTATTGTGATTTTGAGTGTATCGGTACCATGAACTCGTGTGAATTTGTACAAATAACCTTAATATGAACAATTATTTCCAATTCTATTGGTAATTTTTTAAATATAATACGAAGGAATGTAAAGTACCGATATTTATCACTGTTTGCATTTAATGCACCGGGTGCTTTCTTATTTATTTCTTCATACTAATTTAATACTACATTAAAATAGCAACAATATTAAATGTAAACTACCAAAGCTTATTAATTTTGACAGAGTGTTTTCTTGCTAAAAACTACTCTATCTAACTGAAATTAAGAAATTCCTTTCCTACTACCTAATGTTTGCTTAAGTAATGCGTCAGCGTTACAAAAGTTTATCAACAAAATTTGAAATATGGATATATACAAGGGCAACATAAATAAAATTCTTTGTTAAATAGAACAGCTTTATTTTTAATTCATCTTGATGAACTATTTTAAAGACGTACGTGCTTATAATTTGTTTGATTATTAAAATTAAAGGTATTAAAACCATAAGATTGCTGAATGACTTTATTTGATTATTATTGTTTATTTTAATGTATTAGACTCTGAGAATGTTTTTCATTAACTTGTCAATAATCATGCATATAGCCCAACTTCTTCTAGTACCCAAACACAATACATCCAAATTAACAAAGTAAATTGTTTGGTTTGGACAAAACATGGCATTCTCCTAATTTATTGTAGTTATGGAAAAATATTTAAATCAAGCATTTCGTAATAAATAAACATATTAGGTATAAAAAGGAACTTTTGAGTCGTCGGTTAGATTACCAGATATTTCACTTTAATTTTTAGAAAAAACTATAAATTAGGGCTTTGCCAACATAACAATGGAAGGGATTTTAAATATTTAGTACATAAAAAAGGACAATAGCATTGCAATAACATCATTGAATGATTTTATAGTTCTAATGCCTACAGTTTTACAAAGACTTGAATTTTGTTCTTAGGTCACATTACGTTACATATGGAATATGAATGTTTCTTATTTATATTGTTTATATTTGTATATTGTTTTTTATGATTATGTAAGCGGCTGTGCTTTTCAATGTGCTTTTTTATAAATAAAAAATAAATGAATAAATAAATTGAAGCCGATGCTTAGATAGCTCAAAGATTGGTCTGTATTGTAAACATTTTGTAATATGAATTTAGCGATGAAATTAAACATTAACATACATTTTGGTGAGTGTAAAATAAGCCCATTCATATCTGCATACTGATTGGACAAAACGCTTTTCCCACTGAAACATATAAGTTCAGAGGTGCGCTGTGCATAACAGTACATTGTACAGGTATACAAATAAAATCCTAAACAATTGGTTAGATAAGTCCTTACAATCAGCTCAAAAAGAAGTAAAAAGTACGAAAATATACAGAAAGTTCCAGTTAACAAAAAGTACCTTTTGCGTGCTGTCTACATCAATCATCATGAATATTTTAAATTACGTCTAAAAGATATACTTTTTAGAATAAAAGTTGATGTGTCCAAGAGATTTTCAAACACCTTTAAAATTATGCCAAACATAATTTTATTCCATAAGTGGTTTACACAATCCATAAACGGTTCTACACTAACCCTTATTAAATTGCATAGGAATATGTATCAAATGTTTGAAAAGTTTTGCTAAATAGTTAAAAAGATATAATTAATTATACATAAATAAGAATACCATGCTGTGTAAAGTATGCAAATGTAATAGATAAATTATATTAAATATAGATACTTAATATTTTATACAACAACAACGGTTCGTGACTTTTAAACCATGAACTTATTAACTAGAAAATTTCCATTTAGAGTAATTAATTATAATGCCATGATATTGCTGTTACGTGGCTTTTCTCACATATAACTTATTATTTTAAACGTAAAATGAGCACTTTACTAATATGAATTAGCTGATAACTGGTTTCTGAATAAATTAACAAGTTTCATGTTTATTACACGTTTATTACACATTGGAGTTGACCATAAAAAAATGTAATTTACTGCAACCTTATTAATGATATTTTCAACTAAGTTGTTTAAATTATAACTTGGAATAAATTTAATTCGACTGTAATATTTAAAAAAATTGTTAACAATCAGAATAAAAATTAAATTCTATACAATATCAGATTTAGTAGTAAAACATGTGAAAATATATAATAGATTTCGATAAAATTGAAAACCAAAGATTTTGCATTTTATAATACCTGAAATATCATTGCACAAACTTTCTGTACAGTTATTCCAATATGCACATCAAAAATATTGAAATGACTAATAAACACTATTCGCACAATACATATGATACGTTTATATGAAATTTCAAAAGACATTAAACTCTACAGAGTTCTCAAAGTTGAGAACTGAAAATTGCACACACAAACTAATGAAAACTTCAGAGACCAATATTACAAATCAAAACCTGATAAAAAAGCATCCAAAAAAGAAATTACGGGTAATAACAACTCACAGACCACCAATTGTTAAATATGAATACAAGATACATGCAAACGGTAAATTTATTTTTAATGCTATGGCATTAATTGATAAAGAGAAATTATAATACACTTTTATATAAAGCCTAAATGATTATTTCAAATCGAATTAGTAATTGAAGAAAGAAAGATATAAGGACTCGGATAGAATTTGAAACAGCAACCTTCTAATTTGTACTGGGACATGCTAAACCAATTGGTTCAAGAGATGGGAAAAACAGACAAATTTAAATCACGTACGCAACTATATATTAACAAACTTTCAATTATGTTTGACATTTTTATCAATCAACTGGTCCCATATACAAAGTTATTTTGCAACTGATACCAATGTAAAGTCATGTTCTGCAAGGTGCTCTGTGGTAACACTTTATGGTTTCGTGTGCTACTCCAACTAAATCCCCCAGCCACCTTAATTTACACTTACAATTGTTAACACAACCAACGGATATGACTTAGATTCAGAAATGTATCTTCTGGAAAATTTTGTACTTTAAGATGCAATTTAATACCTTCTTTGGGTGGATACTTGATCTCTGGATAATTATTTGTATAAAAAACACTGTCGTATAATATAAAAATGTTTTCCTACAACTAAAATCAGTTTAAAACATGCAATAGCATTTTCAAAAAGAAACAAGTATTTTAGATAGCGAAGATTTTGGAAGGGAGTGGTGCAAGTTGTTTACAATGATTTAGTTTTAGAACATAGGTTGGATAAGTGAGAATGCATTAGACTGGTTTTGAGATGAATAGTCAGGTAGGAAACACAGTAGGAGAAATAGAGTTCCTAAGATGTGAATTTTAGAACTACAAAGAAGGTTGAGGTGTTTTTTTTTTAGAAAAAGTAATTTGGACCTTGCAGGGAAAAGGGGTTGCTTGTTTTGGAGAGACCAGAATTCAATCACATTTATTAGGATGTTTGCAGTGGATTCAAGTGAAGAGCACAAGTTACCATGAACAAGGTAGGTAAGATCATCAGTATAAGCAAAGGTTTAGGTGTTAGGAATGTTGCGGATTAATAGGGAGTTGAGAACAAGATTTGATAGGGTCAGCGAAAGAATAGATCCTTGGGTTAAGGTTTTGGAAATGGAATAAAAGTTGGAGCTTAGGTTTGTAGTACAATCAGTTAAGTAGGATTTTACTATGGAAAATATGTTGGATGAGAAATTAGACAATTTCAGTTGGGTCACCACAGGCAGAACAAAAATCTAGGAATACTGCAACGACGTTCTTGTGTGGAGAGGATTTGACTGAAGAAATTAAAGAGTGGATAGTTTCTTCTGTACCGTGGTCTATACAAAAGCAGTGTTAGTTGTCTGAAATTAGGGAATGGCTTTCTATGTGGAATTGTATTTTATGTAAGATAATATGCTCAAGAAGTTTGATTAGGAAGGACAGAAGGGCTATAGATCTGTAGAATTTTGGGACATCGGGAGGTTTAAATGGTGTGAGTATTAGAGATATAGAGGCTCGCTTCGGGACTAATAAATTTTAATTAATAAATACTAGGGAAACTTGTGTTAATTTACAGGGAAAAAAAATAGAAAAATTTGCTGTACTAATTCAGAAGATAATTTTTAAACGCAATCGATCATAGAAAAGAAATTAAATAGGTCACGATGTAATTTTTTTCAACGAACATAGGATAAAGAGACTTTACATCAAAAGTTCTTTTTATATTAAACCCGGTCAGTACTTTATATTTAAAATTTATGCTTCTTAGAATCTGTATGGAAAGTAATTTTGATCTTGTAATTGGAAAAAGATTATTCTGTGTTATGCATGTTTTGATTAATTTATAAGGTTACATTACAAAAAAATTATTTGTAGAGAGCCATTTTTGTAAAAAGGTTAAAATTCAGGTTTTCAATTAATTGATTCGACGATTAAATAAACTGGCAACATGTGGGATGTTTTACTTTTACAAGTAACAGTCGAAAAAGATGTTTAGTAAAAGAAAAATTTCAAAATTTAATCACCAGCAAGTAATAAAAATTTGATTTTATGTTGTCAATAATTGGATAACTTTAACGAAACTCTGCGTTTTTATAATCTGAGACATCTACCCGATAAAATGTTTAAAAATAACCACAATTTATAATTATTGAAAATGACAACTTTTGTTTATTTAAAAGGCAGTATTTAAGTCTCATGCGCATAATGTACTTAATGGTTAAAAGAAATATTGTTTTTTTATATAACTATCAAATGATTTGAAGCATAACAAACCCAACGCTAGGCACCAACCTTATCAGATATGTCGATTCCTTCGTAGACCATCTTTATTGCATAAGTCGTTAGGAATTCTGTGCGAAATTAGAATCAAACGAAGCTCGGATATTGCTCACGTAACGACTTCGGGGAAAACAAATCTTCGACGTAGTGTATGGATTTTCAGCGTCGATGCTATACTACAGAAGGATTTGACGCCCTTGTCCCGATACAGCGTTGAAATACATTTAAAACTACACTCGAGGGAAGTTCGCAGTCAAGTCCTTCGTTTCGATGCATTCGCTCCCACGAAAATGCCTCTCCCTTCAAGTAGAGATTACAATTCTCTGACGCACATTGGTGGGTACAATCGCGTGTACGACGTGAGAAATGCCAATCTTCATTTTCTCAGACCACAAAGATAAGCCAATTACTGGACATTCGTGAGAACCAAAACTTTGTGTGGTTTTCACGTACGTTTGCATTAAAACATTAATATGCTGAGAATATCCCCGCGCGGGACTTCCTTTTTTCAAGGAACTGATGTCTGTCGGAACCTTTCATCTTATGCTTCCCTTACTTTTCTCAAAGATGTGGTATAGTTGGATTTTAATCCAGCGGAGAGCTGAGATGGGTGCTGGGTAAAACAACAAACGAACGAATAATCAACTCTACTAACATAGACGCCACTACATCCAGACGATAAACGACCGAAATGAAACTTCCTGAAAGAAAAAATTTCCCAAAAAGCTGTGATGCAGAAAACCATTCCACAAATATATACTTAGTTAAACTCCAACTCGCTTTTGCCTACGGTCTGCTGTACAGGTGATGCCTATTGGGAAAACAATAGCACATGAAAAATAAATATCTAATCAAAGACACCTTTTGTGTCTCATCGACACTCAATATTCCTAAATAATTACCTTGAATGAACTAAATTCAAAAGTTTCTCTATTGGGCTAAGATATGGTACAGACAATAACACTTTACAGTTCACTCCAAAATTTAAATCATAAACATATTTCTCTTGTAAATAAATTAAATATTTATTGTAGTACAATTTAAATCAATGACTTTATCAGACTGAATTGTTTGAAATTTTATATTCAAATACACGACGCTTGACACGTAAATAATTAGTTTATCACCAAAAATAGATGTCTTTCGTTTACAGATATGTTCTAAAATTAAAGACGTTATCAATTTACTCTTTGAACATAATACCTTATTTGAATGGATAACTCGGAAAACTTTACTCTCAAAGAATAGCATAAAGCTTCATGTTAGTAACAAATTATTGGTCACAAATAAACATGCCCTTGTTTAAATATACGTAACACATGATGTGAAAGTGATTTGATATCAAAATTCTATTAATTTAATCTCATTAATTTAGCAAAACTATTACTTTCAATTACTTTTATGATACTCTGAAAAGCGTAAACTCGAACAATAGGAGGTGTACAATTAATCACTTTTGTAAACTCTACTCGAGCAAATTAACTTTCTTTAACATTTTAAGCAATCAACAAAATAATTTAAAAAACCTCTTCTTATCATATATACTTTACATAAATGTACTGAGATGTCACTCATCCGGTGAAGTAGTATCCATCACAACATGTGTTTTCCGAATGAGACGGCAATTGAAATGCGTTGCAATATTGTTCAACAAAATCAAAAATACATATAGCTTGTATTAACAAATATTTGCGCTTCCATATTAGACATCATAACTTTTCTGTGGCATGAGAAAATCGAATGAAACAATCATTATTTTCAAATTTTCAAACTGCATTATCTTCCATAATTTAAAAATATATTCAATACATGTTCGCAAAACTATTGCAAATATATTTTAGGTACATTTACGGTTCCTATTGCAATTAAGATTTTAAAAAATCATATATTTCACAAATAGGAATTGTTAATAACGCTACAATAAAAAAATGAATAGACTACGCAATGCAAGCTATGCGTGTATTACTGGACTGAAACTTTTTTATGTTACACTATTTATGCATATTTAACTGAGCGCATTTGCCGTATAGCGAAAAAATCGAAGATAAATGCGGGAGGGAGGGAAGTTAACCGATTAAACCCTCCCGCTTTTTAGAGTTTTTCAATTTTTTCTTAGTTGAATTGTGCTCGTTTTGTGCTCAATTCTGCCGGTGTTTGTTTCAATTCTGCACATTTGCTTATAGTGAAAAATTGAAAACAAATACGGGGCGCCACGTTGACGGCTAGCGCTAGTATTCTTTTCGTTTTTCAATTTTTCTTAGTGCGTTGAAGTGTGCTCAATTGTGGCGGTGTTTGTTTCAATTGTACTCATTTGCTTATAGTGAAAACATTGAAAACAAATAAGGGGACCAGATTGACCACTATCTTCCCGCTTTTTTTGATTTTTCAACTGTTTCTTAGGCCGTTGAATTGTGCTCGTTTTGTACTCAATTGCGCTGGTATTTGTTTCAATTGTGCTCATTTGCTTACAGAAAAAATTCAAAACAAATCCACGGCCCACCGCTTTTTTGAATTTAAAATTTTTTCAGTGCACTGAGTTGTGATCGTCTTGTGCTCAATTGTGTCGATGATTTCTAGTTTGTTCAATATGGAAAACAAATCGGGGGGGTCTAACTTCAGCCTCCCATATTTTTAAGTGATTCTATTAAATTTAATAATTAATATGAAATATATGCCCAAACAAACAAAGTAAAAGATATCATCAATGAACATGAACATATAATAGTCACCGGTTTTCAATTAATTAATTCGATGATTAAATAAATTGACAACATGTGAGATGTTTTACTTTTACAAGCAACAGTCCAAACACATGTTTAGTAAAAGAAAAATTTCAAAACTTAATCACCATCAAGTAATAAAAATTTGATTTTATGTTGTATATAATTGAATAACTTTAACGAACGTCTGGGTTTTTATTATCTGAGACATCTACACGATAAAATGTTTAAAAATAAGCAAAAGTTAGATATTGGAACAAAAAGGGAAGGTTATTTGTCAATAGTTAACAAATCGATTTTGGGAGATCCGGTGGCAATGCGAGTTTCATACAGTTGAACTGTTTTATAAGCTAAGAAAAAATTGAAAACTCAAAAAAAAAACGAGGACTAGCGGTTAAATTGACACCCTTAGACTGATTTATTTGCAAACTTTTCGCTATGAGTACAATTGAAACAAACATCGGCACAACTGTGCACAAAACGAGCACAATTCAACGGGCTAAGAACAAATTGAAAAACTTAAAAAAGAGGGGCTAACGGTCAACCTGGCGTCGAGCATTTGTTTTCAATTTTTTCGCTATAAGCAAATAAGGACAATTGAAGCAAACAGCCGCACAACTGAGCACAATTCAATGAACTATGAAAAAATTAAAAAAGTAAAAAAAAGGAGTTAGCGGTCAACCTGCCCCCCCGACCTCCCCGACTTAATTTCAATTTTTTCGCTATCAGCAAATGAGCACAATTGAAACAAACAACGGCACCATTGGGCACAATTGAGAACAAAACGAGCAGAATTCAATGAACTGGGAAAAATGGAAAACTCAAAAAAGCGAAGGGCTGACGGTCAACCTGGTTCCCCTCCGCACTTATTTTCAATTCATTGAAAACAAATGAACACGATTTAAACAAACACCGCCACAATTGAGCACAACTTATTGAACTCAGAAAAAATTGAAAAACTCAAAAAAGAGGGGGCTAGCGATCGACCCGGTCCCCCTCGGATTTGATTTCAATTTCCTCGCCATTAGCAAATGAGCACAAGTAAAACGAACACCGGCACAATTGAGCACAATTTGTGAGGAAAAAAAAATAAAACTGAAAGTGCGGGAGTCAACTTGACTCACCTAGGAGTATGATTTTCAATACGCTTTGAACTACTGTGTTGCGAATTAATGCACAACATGGCACGAT
Organism: Platerodrilus igneus; assembly: GCA_036346225.1. Lineage (NCBI taxonomy): Eukaryota > Metazoa > Arthropoda > Insecta > Coleoptera > Lycidae > Platerodrilus > Platerodrilus igneus. The sequence continues at coordinate 3,180,886 of JARFIW010000828.1, forward strand.
CAACACCAAAAAAAACGTAGAGGGCGGGGCTAATTTTCCATGTATAATCTAGATGATCAATTTTTTGTTGATTTTTAAAATAAATTTGAAATTTTTTGATGAAAAGGCGAAACAACGAAGAATTTGTTTGGGTATTTCTAACGCGTACTCTATTTCGTATTGTTACAATTTTCTGGTCGAAAATAAAACAACTGAAAGAATTGTTCAGGCGATATTTTGGTCCCATCTTTCCATCAGCACCAAACTGTTAAAAATGTATTCTTCAACAGACTACTTTCTTTTGCGTATTTACTGCAAGTTGAAAACAAAAGTGCTTCATTTTAGATTTCCCGTCTCAAACTGGTTGTTCTAATAGTGTTGGAACTGGGAATCAATACTAGATATAATTACATTTTTTAAATAGTTTAAGAACAAGCCATTATTGTTTTTATTTTACAAACATCAAGCTTCATTTGGACAGATAAAATAACTATACTTTGTAGATTATTTAAGACGCCAACCCGTACTTTATACGTTGGCATTATCGTTTATTGAAATCGCCAACGCGTACTTTATCTTCATGTGCACACCGGCGACGCATATTTAACCTCAATTTCTATTAATCTGTTACCTACTGCTTGTCTTTTGCAAAGAATTCAAACTTACGCATATGGAAACGTCTTATTAGTTTCCGATCTAAATGACTCGATAAGTAACCACTTAAATAATACACAAAACATTTCCTTAGTGTAACTAGCATATCACAACAATAAACGATTGTCTTTCTGGGGGCACTATTTGAGAAATAAAATTTAATTCTTTAATTTAATATTTAAAAATGTTAGGCATGTATTTTGTTTACACCACTTTAGTAGTTACAATTAGTTAAAATATTGGTCCCTATCAGCCAAGTGTAATTAAAGAAAAACTGAAAATTTATTAAGAATGAGCTTAAGTACATACAGACCTTTTAAAAAATTCTATGGTCGGTGCGTTGCAGTTGAGATTATTGGTATAAAATTCCAATAACATCTTGTCTTGCCATCAACGTTAATTAAAAATAAATGGTTCTGCACCACCAAACTACTTCAACAACAATAAACAATAATTAAAAATTATTTGTTATTATTTCACCACTTTAAACTATTCATAACGTATTTCACAACCTATCAATCCCACAGATATAAAAAGACTGCAAAATAAATAAACAAATTTTGCAGTGTTTGTTGGTTGTGATAAAGTGGTAGATAAAAATTGTGTGTATTAATTTAGACAGGAACTCCAGTCAAGGTTAGCCACCACATTTGTATGTATAGCTCTAGAAGGAAAACTATATTTTTTTCCATGGATTACATCACATTGATTTAAAACCTTTTTTTGTGTTAATAAATTATGTGTTGGTAGTTTAATGTGACCCGACCATCATTACTGACTGTTAGCTTATAAAAAACTAACGTTCTAGATATTTTGCTGAAGATAAACCACTTTTCCTCACAAGTGCAAATACCTATTAATTATCAGACAGACTATAGAAAAACCTTGGCGTACACGCTCTACTATTAAATGCAAAATGCGTTCTTCAATATTCATTATTAAAATTTATTCTAAAGAAGCACCATATTGAGAATGTCACGTAGTTGCTGCGTTTCAATCGCCTAAAGTTCATTACATAATGAAGTAGTTAATATATGTACTGTAAAAACACTTTGCGCATCCAAGTTTTAAAACCTCAAAATTTTATATTAAAGAAATAGTGCCATTCTATAACAGAAACGTACCAACCAAGGCCATCATAACCCGGTGGTGCAAGTGATGCGATGCAGGGCCGCATCGATTTAAGGGCGCCAAACTCCGCCCGCCTTTTCTCCATTTTGTTTTAAATTATTAAATAATAAAAATAGTAACAATAAGATGAGTTAGTTTTAGGACACGTTGATACGATATTGATACAAAAAACGAAAAGGTGGAATGTAGGATTAACAACCGAACTCTATATATAGTAATAACATACACCCCCATATGCATAGTTAGATTTATGTATTTATAGATGTAATTTTTCGAAACGTGAGACAGTAATTTGTCTATGGACGCTGGCCGGAATGTTACTACAATAAAAAATTCAGTTACTTATTCTTTAGTCACATCTAGCGCCTTCGGTTTTCCTTTTTTAAAGTATCTATATTATAGCTTTTGCTATCTGAGTATTAAAATTTCAGGTAAAATTAATTAATATAACGTTGCTTCAAATTTTCCAAAACGCTGCATAAATTGTTATGTGCCATCCCAGAATTTAAATATTTTTGCTCACATTTAATTAAACTTTCACATCCCTTATTGTATTCAATGTGATTTTGCGTGTTTATTAGCGAGTTCGATTTTCCTTTCAATTGAAATGATTGTTTATCTAATATCCTGTAGAATTTTTATGAAATATTCAGTTATAAATTTCAATATTTTAAATCTATTATATTTCGATAACGTGAAAACCTAGGATTTTATTATTGGCAAAGTATGGAAATCTATCTTATTGTGGATATAGCATTAAATCGTGTATGTATTTATCAAACCATTTGCTGCAAGGTTGAAACGTGGTATTTATTCGTAACAATATGTGCTAGCTTAAATAAGTTTAGAACGTGGGTTCTTTATCAGAAAAATTTGCTATTTATGGGCACTTATTGCTAGTCTATATTTAACATCACGTTATTGATTGGGTGATTGTTACATTTTCTATAAATTTTTATGCGAAGGTAAGCGACACATCATACCGATACTTAAAATTCCTTAAATTTGATTGTCTAACCATGGTCTTTGCCTTTTCCTTGGTGACATTTATAGCGTACATTAAAATATACGCTATTAAAATTTTAGTACAATTCGGTTATGCCATATAAATTAAATTTACCGCAGTGTAAAATAGAGGGTCTAATGTAAACAATGAATACCGAATGTCTAACGCTAGAGGCATTGACTGGTGTTGAAAAACTTATAAGGCAGTTATGTTGGCATATTCTAATACTGGACAGGATAGTTATTTAAGGTCAAATTAACATGGATGCAAGTATGAAATACCATGTGTTCCAACAGATGTCGACTACAAGATGTTGGCGTGTCACAATAGAACATTACATCCAACTGTAAAATTTGCAGTTTCTTTCCTGTATCGTTGGATGACTTTTCTATCAGCAATAACTGGGATTTGGATTTTCCTTGTTACTGATTGGTGTCGACACAGATTTTACTGCGCCATAAGCATAATACGACGACAGCTGTATTTGGTTGAGTATTTATATAAGCTTAACAATAATAGTTTATAACTTTTTCCTATATACATTTTTCTTTCAGAGTTACCTTACTACTTAGGAGTGACATTAGTACCTACTTTGGAACCACCTATGGGCGAAATGCATTTCAGCCAGTAGATGGGTCCTTCATTGCTGTAATTATGTAAGTAAATACCTTCTTTTCTAATATATAAAATCGGTAATCATCATAAGACCGAAAACAGTCCATTCTATATTTTTGTGTAATTTTGTTTTATGTTCAGGTTAGAGTTGAGCCATCCCGTGTGGATCCTGTAAGTATAGACTTTTTCAAATGAATATTTTACATTTTGTGGTAACCACAGAACTGAAAAGCAGTCCCCTATGTATATATTTTGTTTATTTTTTTTATAAATTATTATTTTGTGTAGATTTTCATACTCGCTATATAATTTCTTTTTAATTGCCGTTTTATATAAATATTATGATAGAGGGTAAAAATTAGGGTTAGGTAAGTCAGAAAGTATTAATTATTTGGTATAAGTTTTTTGCTGTAAATCCTTCAGGATATATTTTGGATAAATGTTATTTTCTACGCAAGTTGATGTTCCCCTTGTACCATGTTTTGTTAACTTGAGGTTTTGTAAATGTTCTCTTTGATATCATACTTTGTTTTAGTAACTAGAAGTTTGTAAATAAAATTCTTTTCTTAAAGTTTCCTTTTACTTTCCTTCTGACCCACTCCACCCTACAACATGTTAGCTTGAACGGCTTTACTTATTTGGCTTCACTTCTTTTTTTGTTGCGAATCTCGATGTAGGCTATTTTCTTTGCTAGTTTTACTTTTTAGTTTTGTCTGCATGGATTACCATAACAAAATGTTCTAAACTATTTACAACAAATGATACAGTATGAGGCTAAAAACGACATACTGGTAAAATGTTTTGGAACAATATATTTTAAAAAGTTTAAAAATGAAACTACAGAAATACATACTAATGTTCTTTTTTCTAAATAGTCAGTCTGTGAATTCAGGCAATTATTCCTATGTTTCTCATGCCATCGCGATGTCAGGTGAAACGACACAAATTGTGAGCTAGGTGACGCTGTACTTCCCATAATGTGTGAGTATATATAATGCTATGATAATAGGGTAGTTTAAGAGTAGATTAAGTCATAGGAGTCGTAGGATAAATATAAGCAACTTCAACTTCAAGAAAATCAAATAATTCCAGAAATTATAAGAGTAAATCGACTATTCTACATAATGTCAATTAAGAGGACACTGTATATAAAATATACGGAATTAAATGCACGAGAACATAAATATGTCTAAGTATAGTTTACAAGTAAAGATAAGATTTTAAAACTCAACAAATTGCATCAAAATTAAATTACCGGGAAACATAGATAAATTGGCATTGCAAATATTTAACAATTGCGTCGAAAATATCAAAGTAAACGCATCTTAAATAATTCATTATTAGAAAATCGTTACGTGACTAGAGACATTCTGTGTAAAACAAGTAAACACCAGGCGGTTCAATTATATGATAAATTAACAAACATCGAATACGTGAGTTAATGAAAAGCCAAAAGTTGGAAATCCTAGGATAATACTGCAATATGCTGAATGCGGATGTGATGGACAGAGCATTCGTCGAAGATTTAAACTAGGTAATTTGTACGACATTGTGGATATCAACTAGGTTTTAATTACAATACATATAATTATTGTGAGACTTTAAAAATTCTTAATTTGACTTCTTTAGAAAGTCGTAGAGTGAATGCAGATTTGTGTTTTTTACATAAGATTTTGAATGGTAGAATCAATGATTCCACATTAGTGCAGTTAGTTAAACTAAATGTTGCAGGGAAAAGAACTAGGAACTCTGAAGTTTTTAGTATAACTTTTCATTGTACAAATTATGGTCAAAATGAACCTATCACTCGTATTATGAAGTTAGCAAACACCTACGAATTTAGGTTGGAGTTGTTTGATTCTTCCATTCAATCTTTTAAAAAGTCATTAAAAAACTTATAAAATAATAAATTTAGTTATTCTTATAGGAAATTTCACATTTTTTAACTAATCTTTGTAAAATGGCATTGCCGTAAATGAATAAAATAAAATAAAAATTTGTAAAAATTCCGAGTTCTGCTAGATAAGGCAAAAGTACCAGTCTTGATTGTAAACACGCCAATGAAAACAATTGGAGGAATGGCTTACATATACGATAGAAACTGAACGACATTTTAGTCCATATTTAACTGAGCAACAACTATGTTCGAAGGTGTTAAAAATTCACGCAATTAGTGAAATAAAAATTAAACAAATGAGATTTAAAAGTGCGAGAATTTGTGCAACAAAATATAAGCCAATCTACAGATAGACGTAAGTTAAACAACTTAATTAAATTCATTTCTAATATTAACAAAACAGGGCTAGTAATTTTGGTGATATTTAAAAATGGACACATTCTAATTTGGGACGTTTAATTTTGGATGTACTTTAATTTGGTACGAATTTAATTGGAAGCGATTTATGGGAGGCGATTCTTATATGAGGACGGCATTTTGTTGATGTCTTAAAGCAAACAAACAAAAAATACCAGTAAGCAAAGCGGACACAGCAAGGAGATGCAGATCATAGACTAGGATGGAACTCCAGAACCCATTCCAGGTTAGCAATTTTTAATATACTGTATTGTTGACAGACTGTTTTCAATTTAATATTGCTATGCATTGTATATTTGTAAGAGTCATCAAAAAGGTCACTTAAAAAATATGAAAACAAAGGAAGGTAGGTATCTTGGAACGTTCGAAGGTCCCTGCATATAATTAAAAGATATTTTGTTGGCTTTCAGAAAAGCATAAATCTGGTATATTTAGATATTTTGTACAAAAGGAAAATTTTGAGTGTTGTAAATATTATCAATTATTATATTGTGTGTTCTAGAATTGCTTTATTTGATTCAATAAGATTTATTCAGGTAAGCTAGTCAAGGTAAAATTCTAATTTAACATTTCATATCAAATGGGGCGAATAGCACAGCAATAAAAGGAATATCACAGCAATAAATAAGACGCCCAACATTGGGGCTTAAAATAATAAAGGCAATTTCATAGCAATAAATATGGTACGCCCAACCGTGTTGCGAATATCATAGCAATAAAAATGGCCCCCATCGTAGGGACTCAATAATCCTAAAATAGGGCATATCACAGCAATAAATATGATGGCCAATCATGGGGTAAATTTCACAGCAATATATTGCCGTGGAACTCGGGTAAAATCTTCACCAACAAAAATATTTTCGAAAATTTTATTAAATTTTCAAATTTGAAAATAGAAAAATTTCCAAAAATTTAAATAAGTCAAAAAAAAAAATTTCTTACCCGTTTTCCTCTCTTCCTCGGTTGAATGGCCTTCTTCAACTGTTTGCGGCTAGCTCAGTTGGACCTCCTTTTGGATATCTATATTCACTCTCATATTCTATCATTCACGCACACTCCCAATAAAACCACAAAATACAACAAACATACAATCTTTTATTTATTACTATTTACAAATGAACTTCAATATTGTCCATATTTAATTGATCACGTTACACTTCAGTAAATATTATTTTGTAATGTCCTGTATTTTATTTTTAAAATCATCAAACACATAAAATGTACCCGGAGTAAATGGGCCTTGAATAATACCTTCTCTAAAATTCCTTCTTTATAATGTATTTATTTATTTTTTTTAAATCTAAGTAAACTCTGGGGTATGGTGAGCTCATGATAACCCAGCTAATTATGCATAATGTATGCCCTTCTACTTTGCATTAAAAAAACAAAGCCATGTACTCTTCACAAAAATTTCACGTTCTGATGGAACGTTAAAAAGCTTTATAGACACCTTCAAATTTCTAGTTAAATACTATAATAAAGTTATTTACACGTATTATGTTCAATACGTAAATAATCCACACTACCTTGAAAAACACTCTCATACGTCACCCAATATTCACAGTTTATAAGAATCACAATTTCAAATCGTTACCTGGAAATTTCTAGACGATCTCCGCTCTGTGGACGATGCCATGTATTCTTCTATCTGGTTTGCAGGTCGTTTCTCGCTGTTACTAGACGAACTCCATCTAAGTTGAACTGCTAACGCTGCCTTCACGGTGTAACCAAATTCCAAATTCCATTTAAACATACGTCTTTCACGAATATTTACTGTAATCTACGTTACTTAAAGTCCCGACACGAGTTGGTTAAAATTTATAGGTGATACCTCAAAATTAAAAATGTAATCTTGGCACACTAACCGCGTACTAATTAAGAGGCTACCACCATGCGATATAATTTAAATGATTTTATAATACTTACAACTCGTGTTAACTTTCCTACGTCGTTTGGGACGATCGAAATATCAAGGGCTTTTACCACGTTGTCCAAAAACATTTATATACTTAGGCTGCCTCCTCTCCATACCCACCTAACGCGAAATCCTTTATTTAAAATAATAATTCTTACAATTTTGCTCAACCGATTTTTAAGTCCGCGAATTTCAGTGCGTCGTTATGCTATTTTCTGAAAATTAATATACACTATGCTTGTATTTGTCTCGCGTTCAACTAACTATATTGACCAATCGTATATTTCCTGACGTCCTACAAGTCCCTCCTATACTATCGTTGTCTCTTGCTTATGCATTTTCTATGTCTCTTTCTAACCTGGTTTGAGTGGTAGAAAATCAATATTCCAGATGATATTTAAACCCACGTGGACTTACTACGTGATTTAACTAACCCCTCATTAGTATTTCCAGAGAACGCATGCGACAGTTTACCCAATATTCTCTGTAACCGTTTGCTATCTATAAAAATTAAGTAGAAATTGACATTTAAAATTCTGCAGGTGTTTAATTAACTGACGTTTTACCACAACACTTCCACGAGTTTGGAGTTTGGCGTATTTCTACCCCACCAATATATTTGTTTGTTAGCAACGCTTTTCACCTTGGTATTATTGGGTTTTTACACGCTTTTATGCATATTATACATCAATAATCGTTCAATTAAATTCAATTAAATTAATAAACTAATGGCATTGGCTTCTACCATTTATTTCTTTGCAAACCTACTTAAAAAACATTCATTATTTGTAAAATTTCGTTAATACCTGATACTTAAAAATGAACTAACTAATATAACTTTCACACGTAATTTCTGGTTGTTCCTTTATACAGGGTGTTTTGAAATTGTTTCTTTTATATTTATTTTTAATCTTTTAAAACCACCATAATATATATATATATATATATATATATATATATTGTTGTTTACATCTCTTAAGTACTGTAAAAGTGCAGCATTTAACACAGTTTGACCATTTGCCAGATATACATTCTTAAAATTGCCAAAAAGGTGAAAATGATACAAGACCAGATCAGGACTGTGAAGTAAAACTTCCCCTACCTCTTTTCCAACCACATTTGTGTGTTGCTTGGACATGTAAATCTTGTTTCATCGTACACCAGCCTCAAACTTTTTCTCAACCAACCTTGCCTTTTTTGTTTTATGGCTTAATGCAGTTTCTGAAGTTTTTACTAAATGTCACTGTTAATGGTTGTCTTAGGGGAAAGAAACTCAAATACAAAACGGCTTTCACTATTGTTTTCTTTGTAGACAGCAGCTTTTTTAATTTTTTGGTAGAAGAATTTGCATGATGCATGTTTGTCGTGGACTTCCATTTTAACTCAGGAATGAATTTATGAACCTATGTCTTGTCAATGTCAAAATATTTTTCAGAAATAAATTCCTTTGCTATTGGAACTGAAAGATATTTTCCAGTGAAGCTTCAATTCTCTTAATTTTGTGTAGAATTCTAAACCCCACATTCAGGGAACTACACGGTTAAATCTATTAATAATAGCATAAACTGTGCTCGTGGGAATGCTCAAGAATTTCACACATTTTGATCCTTCGCTCTTTCTTTATTGCACCTTCTATACACAATTCTCTATTGTGTCACAGTTCTTTTTGTCCTTCGAATCCCGACACGGTCCGCTTGAAAAAAGTTAGGCAAGCATTTTCACAAAATACACCCTCGTTCGGATGAGAGGTAAAATGGAGGTCCCGTGTGTGTGTTGTCACACATGTTAAAGATCCCTACCTTGCTTGTAACAGCAAGAGCTCGGCAAAATTCAGAATTTTCCAGGTAAAAAAAACTCGCTTCCTGGCCAATGTAGTACCTTCAGGTGGAGCATTGGAAAAATCACATGTAAAGTTCTTTTGTCCATCTGCATTGTTATAGAGTTAAATTTGACAACATAAATACCGCACCAAACATTCACTTTTTTTAAACTCTAGACTTAGTCTATATAAACATTTGTTAATCTGCAATAAACCTGCTTTCATTCGTATCGAAATAAATATAATAACTAGATGCACTTCAACTTAGAAAATTTTTTAACAAGTTTAATCTGTTTGCAATAACTAAATTAATAAACTTAATATAGTGACACTCAATTGACAGTTAGTATCTGTAAAGAAAGTGGAACCTTAAGAATTCATAGAGTACCTTTATTATCAGACCGCCTGGTCGATAACCAAATATTAATATACTATACACAAACTTAAATTATAAATAAGTGCAATGCATATCTCGATGAGCAAATAAAAGAACTGGATATCACACTAATATGAGTGCATTTTGCAAATAAAAACTTAACCTTTCAATACAATAACAAACTTAAAAATGTTGACCTTTTAATCAATAAGAAACAGAATTACTATTATAAATCTTGGCAGACCAACATAAATAAAATAGTCCAAGGAGATTTAGATATCCCTTATTAAATTCCTAATTAACAAATTAATTATGGTTGTAAAATGGTTTAGTATTCTTAACTACTTTCGCTTGGTGTTTTTGTACACAATGAGATAACATCTTAGGCATACAAGATGACTAGGAACTAGAAATAACTGTACCTGTAAGCATGATCCATATTGAGTAACATACCATATTTTTCTTATTATTAATATAAAGATCTGCTTAAATCGGCAAAGTTATGTCCTTTGGATTACTTATTTAAATTCCGTTAAGAAAAATTCGAAATTCCAAACAGTTTAGAAATTATTTAAACAACTGTAAATCACCGATTTCTGTGAAGTATATTTTTGTTATAATAAAAGATACGAAACAATGTTTCCTATAAAAGTCTTTAGTTCAATTGCGTACACTTAAAAGTAACATTAAAATGAAATTCAAATTGGCGGTTATCGAAATTTAATTCAACTTGTATATTTTAAATCGATGCGATATTGGATTTTTAGATGGCTAGATAGCATTTTTTCTCTATTCAACTATGTATCACAACATATGTATAAGCAAAAAAATTTATTACGTTCACAATATATTCTATACTTTGCTTTTTAAATACCAAGAGTAAATCGAAAAGCACGAGTTACCATTAAAAAATACACATTCAAAATGTAAGCAGTAAATTTAAGTGATGCTTTAAGAGTTGCCTATACTTGCAGAATATTTGTAAAGAAAAATTTAAATATTTGTATTGGTGGAACTCTACAAAAACAATTAAAATACAAACACGTATCCAAATACTACAAAGAAAATTGAAATTGCAATAAGAAAAAAATGCTTAATTTAAAGCGCCAATGAAATTAAAAATTACAAAGGAAAGCATGTTGAAGAAACTCTTCAAGGCATATTTACTCTTGGTCAAATTAATCGCTTGTTAAATAAAAAAGAATGAAGTGACAGGACGCTGATATTTTAGGTGTGCTAACCTTACGCTCTCTCTCAAGAACATACAATTACCTACAAAAAAATTAACATACCCTAGATTGACCATTTTGACTCGATAGACAAAAAAACATTCAATGTTCTCCAGAATCACTTTATGAAGTAATTGGTTTGTTAAAAGGTAAATCTTCTGCAATGAATTGCCCATATTGGGTTTTGAGTATATGTCGTTGGATTCCCTATTAGTATACAACCAGATAGCCCTATGCAAGCAGAAGCTCCTCTTCAGGGTGGCGGCACTGCAGTACCATTGGACTATTGATCTTGCTTCTAGCACTAATATTCTTGAGCTAGTGTGGGTTAAAAAACATTCAAGGGTGCATGGCATCAAGCAAGCTAATGCATTTGCGAAACAAGGATTGGCTCAGAGATTTCTATACCCTGAGCCGTTTATTTACATATCGCCATTGGCAATATTCACCTAGGGAAACACCCCCCAGTCGCTATAAAGACAGGTGGAATTGCATGACAGGCAAAAATGTTTATCAAGTCACACTTGACAAAAACTGAAAAATGTTCGCCTGTCAAGACAGAAACTACAGCTATTAGTAGGTATTCTGTCTGGACACTGCAAACTAAAAACGCACCTACACAGTGTGTGCCTGTTAGATGACTCTATCTAACATGGTTGTAAACAGGGGGATGAGACGGTGGTGCACATCCTGTGTACCTATCTGACACTCGCTGAACTCAGTGACCTTCTCGGGACCGACATCCTGAAGTTCACCTGCAAAGTCAAGTGGCTGTTCAAGGGAGGACCAAGTTAGTGCAAGAAAAGCAGCACAGCGGGCCCATTCTGTGGCTTAAGTGCATATTTTTGAAGTCTGTTTTATATTAAGCACGTAATTATTCGTGTTTAAACCCTGCAAGTGTAGCGGTCCTTACTCAAATTATATGGCCTAAGCGCATATAGCAGCAGTTACATGTCCCACCTCAATACATACATACATATGAACAATCAGAAAGAATACAAAATTTATGGACCTTTCTAAAGCACAAGTGGTAATGGCAAGAGGTCTTATGAACAGTTGGAAGTAAGTAATGAACTATAATTTTGATAAAAACAAGCAAAACTATTCTTCTTAACATAATCAATCAGTTATCACATTGTAGATTTCGTGTTGTAGGTATAGGCGTGGCAAATAAAAATGTTTGGAAGGCGTTAGACATAACTAACAAAACACCATCCTAAAAATAAATGATAAGTTATTTGTATTTGCCAATGTTGTACATGTTGCAAAACTATTGGGAAACCATCGTCCAGATCATGGCATTATGTTTCCAAATGGAAAAATCATAACAAAGAAGGACATAAAAAAGCTAATAGAAATTGAAAATTAAAACTGTGCCAAAAAGTTAGGTTAGTAGTTCAATTATTTTTCTATTATACATCTACGTGTTTAAAGTATAAATATCCAGAACATTCCGAATGAAGTGAATTTTTTTGTTTAGTAGAATAATTTTTGATGTATTCAATTCGTGTTTTTTGACTACAAAAAACCCTGACACAGTGCATACAGTCTGAACTTTGGAGAACAGGAAAATAATATAAATGAAATAGTTTTTACAATAAGAGATATTAGTGTAAGCAAAAGAAAAATTTTAATGCCTTTTCAAAAAGTTATTCTTTTGTCCATTGCGTCACTAAAAAGTCTGCATAAAATGCTCCGAAGTAATACTGCTACAGTTAATAATATTTTTATTATGACATCCAGACTTAACTACTGAAACAGTTTTAATTGTTTTAAGTGTACTAATTATACGGTAAACTTGTTAAAATTAAAAATGCCCTATAATGTGGCGCTAATGTAACCGTTTTATAAAATACAACGTGCTAATCAAAATTGTTGCACGCGACTCTCGGTGGTATTATACTAAAAAATTTTTGTTTTAGTTATTGTTAGAAGATGGAAAACTATTTAAACTGTTTTGTTGATTGCTAATTTGGCTATCACCCCAAGGAAGAGCTTGAAATGCATGTGAGCTGAAATTTTCTTAGTTAAACTGAAAATAATTTAAATTTAAGTTGCACGCCACTGTATCTAGCAAATATTGATAAAAAAAAAATTATTTGAGGGTAAATACAGAAACACTTTTGTATTAGATTCTTAATTTTTCACTTAGATACTTAGATAATTGGTTAGACCTCTTTAATATAGAACAAATTAACAGAATGAAAATTCTTCTATTCCATAACAAATAATTTGAATCAAATAACAGCGATTGTTATCAAATAAATTAAATCACAGACGTTTTAGTTTAAAAAAATTTGAACAAAATCTCTTTACATAATGCTTCTCATTAAGCTTCTCATAAGCGAGAGCTTCAGATACAACAAAATTTAACAAAAGATTTTTCTTTCACAAAAAATATAGATATATAGTCATGCAAAATTAATAGAATTAAGGAAGTTTAAATATTTAACAGATCTTATGAACTGAAACGGTGAGGATTTTCACGGCTGGTAATTTGACCATAAGTGGAGAAGAGGTTGTTAAATAAATCTCGTTAAAGATTCGGCAAAAGTAAAAGACTCGCCCTTAACCACTGGTCGCCGATTGCTACATTTGCAGGTTATAAAATTCAATGGACCCCAGACTGATTGAAACTTATTGGTGGCCTGAGAGTGTTTTCATTTGATCTGAGGATATTTGTAGACTCGAGGGTGTTTTTTGACCTGTGGCTGTTTATTATTGGTCTGAAGATTTTTTTTAACATGAAGGTGTTTCTTGATCTGTGGGTGTTTGCGCATCAGTAACTCCCATCTTGCTTGGCTCAAAGATTATGTGGAAGTGGGCGGACTAAAAAAACTACTTATAAAAACAATTCGATCTAGGGAATTCTTTTCAGAACAAATGCTTGGTGACCACGCGTCGTGCTTAAGAAGCAGTTGGAAACCTGAAGATATATTGTGAACAACAAATTAGTTACATGGACTTTTAATGCTTAGAATGCTATTTAAAACTCTAAGCAATGTTTTAAAACACCTAAATTATTTTCCATGTTATTATTAGTAGCAAACTTGGAGCTTAACGTTGCAATTTAATCAAACTAGGAAATAATAGATCGTTTTCAATATGGGACCAAAGATCTATTAAGAATTCGAAAACTTACATTAGTTTGCAAATAAATAATGTTTAGCGAATTTTTTCATTTGTTTAAGTTGCCTTAATCAGCTTTGTTATATTGTAAAGAAATTTTGTTACACCAAAAAAAAACTGTTAAACCATGATGTTTTCAAAAAAATTTCTTTCTAAAATTAGAGATATGAGTCACCAATACAAGGACACAAGGATTTAATAACCTGCAGTGTAGATAACAATATTACTTAAAATAAATATGTTTCGTAACTTAAATATTGTTGATCAACTCATTTGTAGTATACTAACATATGTTATTGAATTCATGTTAGTTCAGTGGTGATAATTCATTTTTGTACTTGTAGTGCTTGTTGCATAGCCATTCTCATGCTTTCATCACATCAATCCAGCAAAGATTTTCTGCGTAGGATTTGTTTAGAGCTTATGGCATTGCCTGTTTGCTTGTATTTCTTTAAAACACGATAAACTGTTAATTTTGAACTTTCAAAAATACATTTGACGGTTAGTTAAAGTACATTTCTATTTTTGCATTTTATATCTATTATTTCTTTTATTTTAAGCACATTAGCAGTGGTATTCACTTTGGAAAAAATAAGCATTAACTTCTTGAACATATTTATTGCAGTATTTAAATATGTACAAATTTATAACAATGGTATGTGAACACATGTAGTTGCTATGATAATAAATTCTGCAAAATTTTATAAAGTTTTAGGTAGTACGTTACAATCCTTCCATTATTTCTTATTGTAGTTGAAACTCTTGCTTGTGGTTAAAGTGTGGTCAATAACCGATAGGATTACTATTATTACTGAAATAAAAACAAACACTGTAGGATGTAATGCGGATATGTTATGCTAGATATAAGATTAAATGGGCAAGGAAAAATTAGTAAAGTTGAATGGACAAATTAAATGAAGCATCTTGTATTGTAGATTCATGAATAGCTAAGATCAATTAAACATGATATTTTAATTCTTTTGGATTTGGAAAATATAATTTCAATGAGGGCAGTTAGTATAATTAAAGCAATCAACTCAAATCACGAAATTAGAAAGTTATTTATGGTACAAATCATGTTAGAACAGAATTCAGGTTCATAAATTATTTTAGAAACCACAAACAGAGAAAACAGATTTCAAATAGAAGGCATTTCTCACATTAAATTAAGAAAGCTATTTTTCATCATTCATTATAAATTGTTCCTGTTAAATACATACTGCAACGGAACTTGGTGTTGCAAATTCATTTAAACCACAAAAAAACCAAATATTTATTTCAGTCAAGTTTCGCAGTGAAATCTTGTCATCTTAAAGAAAGTTTTAGAATTATGAAATAACAGTGAATTTATTAATATATATTTCAAATATCGGGAGGTTTTCCACATTTTAGTTAAATAAATTAGAATCAACGTCACATAGTTTCGACATATAGTTGCAATACAATGTAAAAATGCCAGACATGAGTAGTAAAATTCACGAATATCAGATTGCAGATAATTAAATCATTTCATACAATATGTTACAATATATTCATTTTATATGGCAAAGGCAGAAGGAAACACGAATGTTAACCTAAGTAAACAATGTTATAACCCAAGTACATTCCAGGGCTTCATTACATAAACCCAATAGAAAGACTGTGGTATGATAAAAAATCCCCGGACTGAATATAAGATAAAGTAGAAAAAAATACCGTAGTTAGACATCTGATGGAGAATGAGAATCATTATTCGTGAGCTGGTAATAAGAACAACAAAAATGTAGACATACGAGCAAGTGATGATAAGGGGGATGTGACTGCGGAGTTGGGAGTTGGTATGATGTTAGATTAAAAGAAACGTTGAACAAAATAGCTTCAGGGAGAAAAATAAATATAGATGTTCCCGCAGAAACAATAAACGCGGTGTGCAACAAATTTTTGAACTTACACTTGCTTGAGCAATGTATTTTCAATTTACATGGATGTGAAATTATCACCGTTATGAACGGTTGCAGAAGTTGAGACTTGGAGAGTTCACTCCTCCATTAATTTGGATTTTGTGTGGTGTTGGGTCAGGGGAGTTATTATTTAAATGACAAAAATGGAAATACTGAAAAATTGGAAAACTGGTGTTTCTGGATATTTTTAACCTTAATAGATGAATTAAATTGAGAGTAATTATAAGCTTTCATGTTTGTATTTTTTATGTATATGTGAATTTATAATGTAAACTTGGTTAGTATGTTATGATATAGAGTGATAATATGCTGACAGAACAAGTGTTGGTTAAAGTTGGGCATAATGTTATCAATTTAAAATATTAAGAAATATGTAACTATTGATTTTACATTATTTTGGATTGGACAAAGAAAGGATATAATGAAAATTAGTATTTAATAGCCTTTTATGTTTGTTGTGAACGACATTTCCAGAAATCGGAATTAAAAAAAAAGTCGTGTAGTTTAATATTGAAAGCAGAAAAATTTGGGTAATGGTAGCTTTGTAGATGGATTAAATTTAAGGTCTTTTTAGGACCAGACAAGTTTAAGGAACTAAGTTTTTTTAAAGCACATTTGTGTGTGTATTACAATTATTTTATGTAAAGAGTTTAGGTTTGTGATAAATTTTATTTTAATTTATTTAAAACTAGGTAAACAGACATCTGTAACGGATATCCAGCTACCCCAGTGTTGGAATATTATATGGATGAGGCATTTTATTTTGAGAAATTTCTTTAACTATGACAGAATTAATAGTGTTTGTAGATATTTTCGAATAAAGTAAATATAAAGTGATAAAATTTAGGAAACCGAAGCACCGGAGGCCTATGTGGAATAACCGTCTTCAGTGTAGGGATAATATCAAAAGGAGCTGCTGTGACAAATGGTTTGGTGCCCCTCAATTACGACAAGTAGAAAAGGTCTTTCAGAGTAACTAATAGTGTAATGTAGTTTTTGTATTTCAGCCATTTTATTTATTATTTTTTTATTTCTTCATTATTTTTATTTCAAATTTTTATATTTTCTTTTATAATTGCTTTCATAGGAACCCACTCTTGCACCATTGCAGTTAGCTAGCACCCTTATATTGTATTAGAGTCTGCACCCTTATATTGTATCGGAGTCCCCACCCCTTCAAGCCTAATCAAAATTTATTAACTTGTCACTCATTTAACGCGTAACAAGGAATAAGATATTTTCCAAATTTACAACTTGAGAATTCTTACAATTGCCTCCTTGTGTAAATAAAGCTTCTTTTATTATGATTTTAAGTAATAATCAGTTTTGTTGTGACATAGGGCCCTTTAATCGATTTATAGGGTAAACTTAGGTTTGCTACTTAAAAAACCATCTAAAATACAAAAATTTTAAAGTAACTCATATGCCATGCTTAAAAAAGAAACAGAAGATTTTTGTTTTTTTAGGCAATATTCCTTTATAGTTTTTATGATCTATAACCACATTTAAAACGTTAAAGTTAAGTGGAGAAGCTAGAGAATCCTGAAGTATCTAGGTAATTTGTACTGAAAAGAGTGTTTTGATCGTATAAGAACTTATAAACAGAGGAATTTAGAAGTATAGCGATATCAAAGCAGTTACAGTTTTTGGTTGTAGTGTAGAGTTATAAATTGTACATTTTCACGATGAAGGTGATAATAAACGAGAAACACTGTGAGGCAGCTGATATTTTCCAAATATGACAACAAAAAAGAGCAGAATATTTTCTACACCACCAAAAGATGTCAATTGAAAGTAGAAACTCGCACCCCAAAAATGGTCAAAATCTATCGACGCGTTTTCGAGTTATTTTAAAATATCAAATTTTTCACGATTTTTGAAGCCCTCTAGCGGCTAAATGAAGCAACTTGTATAATAGGTAAGTTTGCTCAAATCGATCTATTTCGAGCCAAAAAATCTCTGTTCTTACGTTGTACACGTATTTTCCGGACAACCTGTATATTTTTTTTGTTCGATAAAGTATTCAGTTATCCTATTTTCTTGGAGCTTAAAAATCGTAAAGTGTCATAAATTGTCGAATAATCTACACAAACAGTTTCAGGACTTAAGTCTTTTGTTTATAGGGACTTCTGGGTGTTCATTTTCAAATTATTTCCTAATAGCTAAATTGACTGTGATAATCTTGATGTTGTTTTTTTTTAATTTAAAAAAGGTGACAATAAAAATAATTAACCGCACTTTATACAAATATTTTATTACGATTTAAAATTATTTTTACTAAATTTAACAAAACTATTGTAGTCACGAACTACTTCAACTTCAATTCTGAAACCCAACTTTTATGTTATTTTATATTACAAAAAAGCAAATATTTATATTTATAATCACAAAAAGTTAAAATTGTTGTAAATTTTGTATCATTCATATGATAATATATTATAATTGTAAGCAAACTTATTAATTACAAAAGTGTGTCTTAATCAAAATTAACTTAATTTTCATAATATTTGGAAAATATTACAATAGTTAGCAAAATCCAAAGATCATTTTCATTTGTTAATTTTTATTTTATACAGCAATTATACAGTTAATGTTGAATATTTAAAGAATTAACACACTTGATAAATAATTTTTACACTAACATCATTCATAGAAGTTTATAGCAATAATTAATTTGTATAACCATCTTAACAGCTGAAAATGCCGATGTATTCTGCATAAATTTATCACTTAGTCTGTTTTAAAATATCAACGAATTCATACTTTAGTGTTGCAGTTATAAATAAATTGCGCTTTAATTTTTAATAAGAGAAATATGATGACACCAGTAAAAACACAAGAAGATCTATGTTAATTATTTGTAGCAATGAGTATTTCATTTTGGTATTCTACAAGTATTAGATAATATAATCTTGGACTATAAATAAAAATTTTCAACTATATAGGTATTCAAAATCTATAAAAGCTATTCTATTAAAAGCAATATCTTATTGTTAGTTAGTTGGTGTATTTGATGAACACTCTAGCAACAAAAATATATAATGAAAATATTTAACTTCTATAATTTACAAAGGAATTTTGTAATTTAAATACCATTTTATTTGGATGTCACAGACAACCAATAAACAGTGTGCAACTATATAAATGAAGTTTTTTTATTAAATAATAAGCTGTATATTATATAGGTTAGATTTAAGTTAGTAACATAAGGTAGTTCAATGTAGGAGACTTTTAATCTCTATGGTTCTCAACGTGATTTCTTAAGAACAGAAAATATGCGTGGTGCTCAGCGTAATTTCCAAACTAGTCAATTCCACAAAACACACAATTATCCTTGAGATGTTCTTGGTACAATTTGTTACCCGTCGTCAAAATACCAGAATTTTTAACCCCAAACAAGCACTTTAGGCATAAACTCTCATTAAAAATTATCAACCGGCGCTGCCTTCCACGAAAACCCGATAACTGTCGTTTTACTTTAGCCTCTTAAATATGCCTCCTGTGTACGCGCATATCTCTCATTTCACTCAAACTTGCGTTTAAAATCTCCCGTCTTATGTTATTTCTAGATGTTGTTCCCCCGTTATTCACAAGCTCTGTTCTACCTAACCCACCGATATCATCGTCTATCCTACTTTTGTTTGCCTAATCTAACAGTCGTATTCTGTTTGTAAAACGACCCCAGATTTCTTATTCTCTTTCTACTCAATATCTTCCGAAAACATAACGCATCTTTGTTCCCCTCGTCAGCCTCTAACTTTCTTGTCTAGCAGGCGTTGCAAAGTCAACGTTCACTAAACACATGCTATTTTCCTTCCTTTACTACATCATGTAAACTATAGTCGTTCTCTTTATATCGATCTGTTTTCGTACGTGCAATATAGACTTGTGTTTGTCCCTCGACTATCTATTTCCAGCAATTTTAATACTTGTTTACGAGCTTTTATGCTCGTTATCTGTTTACAATGTTAACCTTCCTAGAATTTATAACACGTGCACAAGCTCAAATAAACAACGCCCTCTTGGAATATGATATACTAACTAAACCCTCTTCTCTTATTGATTTTTATGTTACAAACCTAAAAGCTTTTGTATCTACATAATTCATATGCTATTTTAAAACAAATCTTAAATATGTTTAACGAAATTACGTTTCACATATATTTATGCAATTATGCTCCACAAACTAAGTTTTCTAACTAATATTAATTAATATTTACAGTGAAATTTTACCACTATATACAAACTAACCCTAATGTTTAATGATAATTGGTCAAATGTTATCCGATCTTTCTTAAAAATGTCCCAAACTTTGCGTGACCCTTTTATACACTCTTTACCTTGCAATAACTACATATTTGAGCTTGCTAATGTCTACTATGACCACAGTATTTTATATATATATATATATATATATATATGTTTCATGAAAAATTCCCAAACACTGCGACATCATGCGAAGCACTGTGGAAACTTGTAAATAAATTTGATTAACTAGATCTGTAGTGACAGTTAAGAAACTCAAGAAAAAGTACAACGAAGTCAGTACGACTACACTTTTTGCAATAGATTCAGTAATAGAAACACCAAAGTTTATTTAACGGAAACGATTACAAAGACTGGATATTAGTAAAACTCATTTGCAAAAAATTTAAAAAAAAATAAAGTTCGGTCATTTAAACCGAGATACACTTAAAATGGATTTTTGTTTATGGGTTAATGAGAATTACCTCATAGATAGAAGTTTCCCCATAATGATCATTTTTACTGATGAAGCAACCTTCTGCACCAATGGTCACGTTTCATCACAAAACAATCGCTATTGGCTTTTTCAAAATCAAAACTGTGTCATCCAAAAACAAAGTCAATGTTCTAAAGCTTTTATAATCGAATCGTTGATCCATATTTTATTGACGAGAATTTAAATCAGCATGTTTATATGTGTCTTTCGGAAACTTATCTATCACCGTTTCTAGATAATTTACCGCTAGGAATGCGGCGCACAATTTTTTGGCAACAAGACGGGTGCACTGCTCATTCAACGATTTTGGTACGACAGTGGTTGACAGATCAGTTTGGAGACAGACGGATGGGAAGAAATACTAAAAATATGAATATAGGAAGCGGGAATGAAATAAATAAAACCCAAACCATACGTACAGTCTATGATGAATTTATTAAAAGGATGGGGAGATGTGTGGAAGTTGGAGGTGGCCTTGTAGAATAATTTTTGTCGACTTTCTTGATTCAAATTTTGTATTTAAACTAAAAAAATGCAATAGTTAGTACTTCATTCTTAAAGCATTTTCATGTCACCTTAATTTAGCGACACTCTGTACTTTTAATCTTAACTTTTCTGATAATAAACTTATTTATTCAACAAGCACAACTTATTATAAAATCAATAATAAAAATTTTCTTCCTCTTGTCAACTTCATTCGGGGACAATGTATTATGCTATATTAAGCAAGTAATTTTGTTCAAGTATTAAACTTTTGACAATTAAATAAAACAGACGAAAATGTGTATATTTGGAAATCAAAGAATTTCTTTATAACCGCAGAATTGGGTGTAGGGATTTATCTTAATCATAACAATATTTGTAAATATTTGACTACACCTTGTACAGCTAGTCTGTTTTATTTAATCGTCAAACATATTTTCTATTCTAAATCGTATAACCTTAATTTTGTATTCAATGGAATGCATATTCCACGATATTAAATAGCAGTTAATATATTCCAATTTTGCTATCATTATTGGATATATTTTTGAAATTAATAAGCTGGAGTTGGTTCGATAATAAAAAAAAAATGCTTGGGTATATTGAACATATGCATCATACCTGTATATTAAAAATTTGAAAATAATTTGACATTTATCATCAGTAGTATGTAATTATTGCATTCTGGCGTCTGTTATAATACAATTATTAATTTCAGTGTTCTTTACAGTCGTCACTAAAAAAAGATATGCTGCAGCAACAGACGATGAACCGAAACAAAAAACTAGTTTATTTTTGGCTACTTCGCTAAGTAGAAATAAAAAGCAACCGCACTACCAGATACTATTCTATATAATGACTGAAAATCGCAATTTAGTTTGTCATATGTATTACATCTGCACCATATGGTTAAATTTTTTATTGTCCACTTATTGAAAAATTTTATTCTTGGTGATACAACTCTATATTGCATAATACTTAAACTGAAACCAACAAATTTGTAAGTTTCCAAACGAAAAAATATTAACTTTGATTAAGAGTGAAGGATCTTCTCTTGTATACTATTTGGAAACAGAAAATTTGATGATTTCAATTTAAATTTTACACAATGTTTCAACTTTAATCAACAACATTTTCGAACAAGTGGATAATAAAATATTTATTTATATGGTGCAGATTTTTTTTAAAACTTAATGTATTAACAATGTTATTTATATTGTTTAATATATCATATGTATTTATATATATTTGAAAAATAAATATTTTTTAAATATTTTATTCCATATATTTATTTCATATTTGAATTAAACCATTTATGAATATTCAAAAAATGTTTGCTTCAGAAATAAATATTCTTATAATATTTGATTACATATATTTATTTCATATTTAAAATAAATCGTTTATGAATATTTACAAAGATTCGTTAAATTTAAAAATCTTTTTTGAAATATTTAAAAGATAAGAAGTTTGGCATGGTAAATATTTTAAAAATATTTGTTTTTAAATATTTTTATAATATTTGGTGCTACTAGGGTACATACCCTTCAACATGTAGTTGTCTTTGTGAATTGATTTTCTTTTATACTATCAGATTACCTCACTAAATTTATGGTCATTGCTACTCTTCCAAGTTAAGATTGCTGGTCCAAATGCAATATAAAACATGTCTTAAAAAAGACTGTTTACAAAAAAAAAGTATACAAACAAAAGAAACTCCTTATAACAGAAATCTTCATGAATAATACCAACATACTTGATGCCTTAAAACATGGTTAACGATAGTGTAAAACAGAACCTACTACAACACGTCAAAGTAACTTTCGAAACATGATGTAAGCTCATATAATTTCGCTAATTAATAAATAATATCAAAAATATTGTAACTATAAGTAAGATAATTTTGCTTTGTGCATTTATTGGTACATTATCGTAAGTTACTTGATAGCATCTACTTCAAATCTAACTTGCCCGAAACTTAATCACAAATTCACACACTTAAAGTGGAAAATACTCCTTACGCAAATTGACGAACAGAAAAATGTAAGCAGAAACTCGATAGCAATTTAGTATTGAAATCAAAGCACATATTAATAACAGATGCAAAAAAACTCATGTGTATAAATAGAAAATAAATGACACAAGGTTTATAAACTGAACCAAAACATAACTACACTAAATATGTGTAGAAGCATTAGATATTAAATGATTAATAGAAGTAGCAGAATGATTCTGGTCAAGAACATATATAATCATAAACTTTGACACTACAAATGATCACAGGAATAGAATTTATGTTCAATAAAAATTAAAAACTAGAGTTAAACCTAAAAATAACCAACGACAAAAATAAAAATCAACCGCTGATAGTACTGATTTACATGTCCATTACCAGACAATGATGATGAAATAGAATGAATGTAAGAGCAATTAGAAACTACATTACATAGTGTAAATGAAAGAGAAAATTTAATTATTACCAAAGATTGAAATACTCTAGAAAGCAAAGGAAAGAAGATAAAATTGTAGGACAATTTGAGCCAGTCACAATAAATAGTAGCAAATTTTGTAAGATGGATTACTATAATTTTAAAATAGGCGCAAGTTGGTTATTACAAATACACAAACACCAAAAATATATTAACTAAACACTAGGAGACAGGCAGGCACAAGACAGATTCTATATTTGTAAAAGACGGATTTAGAAATCAAGTTACTAATTAAAACTGCTACCAAGGGACTGACATAAATAATGACTAACATATTTGTGATGAACATATCAGTTTAATGTTAAAAAATTAACTAAAGTGTCAAAAAATATATGATTTGAATTAGACAACCTAAATATATTGATTCATTTATATATGTAACATGTTATTTAAGCAAAACAAATAATAAATAACAATAACATAAATTCTATACAAACAGAACTAAAAAAAGTTTAGAGAGAGGCATTTAGGCATCCGTTAGGACCAACAAAGGAACAAATAGTAAGAAAGAAAAAGAATTACTAATAAAACAATAAACCTTATAGACGAAAGACAGTAATACAAAAACCTGTCCACCGGTAAGAGTAAAAATATGTGATAAATTCGGAAACAATTAGCATACTGTCTTGAGTATCCACATCTTTAATTAAAAAATGAATTAGAGAATTGAGGTTGAAGAAAAATTAGTAGATGATAATTCGACGATTATAAGAAAGATTGCTTCACTTCGGAAACAATATTAATTCCAAGAGATATTTTAAAAAAGACTAACTGTGTGCAAGGTCATTGTTATGTATTGTATTTATGTTGTACTCACATTGTCGCATGCTCAGTCACTAATCTGTCTGTCAACTCATGAACATATATATATATATATATATATATATATATATATATATATATAGTGTGGGGGAAGAAAGGGGCGGAAGGAATTTTTAATTAAGATGGCTACGGTTTTGTCTAGAGCCATGGTCTTGTCACGTAACAGTTTTAACATGGAATGTAATTGTATAGTGTACTTTATTTATTACAAACAATGAATAAACAAGTATTAGTTATTGATTTACTTAATATATTGCAGTCGTATGCACAGTTTCATGTATCTAGATAAAGATTTTGAAATACTGCTTGGGATAGTTTTTTTAGATATTCACAGCAATAGTTATAAGCATATAAGAATAATTTGCAAAAAAGAACCAAAACAGTATGATTACAATAGATAATGAAAATACAAAGTTAAACTGCAACAAGGTGTTACTGTAATTTCGTAATAGAATTGAATTGGAATTGTTTTTGTGAAATACGCCAGTAAATAAAGTTTAAAACTAGTATGTTCAAACTGTTAACAAATTGGACAACTTTAAAAATCAAGCTTCAATTTACTTACTTTTATTTAAAATGCTGTTATGGTATTCCGTGTAGACAAGAAAGAAAAGCAAAGTAAGCAAAGAAAATCGCCTGCATCGAATTTCACCAGAAAAATAGAATCCAAAAAGTAATGCAGTGCTAGCTGAAACGTCGTAGAGTGAAGTGGCACAGAAAGAAAAAAACAAGAAACCTCATTAAAGGAATTTTAGTTACAAAACCTCTAGTTAAAAAAAACATGATACGAAAAGAACATTTACAAAACCTCCAGTTTAAAAAACGTGATACCAAAAAGGACATTTACAAAACCTCCAGTTAAAAAAACATGGTACAAAAAGAACAACTGGCGTAGAAAATAACATTTACCCAAAACATATCCAGGAGTACACAAATCTTTGCAAAAATAATCAATACACTCCTTAATTACCTCAAACTAATTAAATACTCCCTGTATGTTTGTTGTGGTTTGTTTAGTATTCTTCTTAATCTTCTTTGGGGATTAAACCACTCATAGTTTTTAAAATTATCTTTATTTAAGTTTCGATCCATGACCTAGGATCGTTTTCAATAAATCAAAGTCACCTACAATTTATGTCATAAATGTCAAACTTGAAGTTTTTATTATTTTGAAAACGATCCTAGGTCATGGATCGAAACGTAAATAAAGATAATTTTAAAAACTATGAGTGGTTTAATCCCCAAAGAAGATTAAGAAGAATACTCAAACTAATTTTTACCCTCAAACCTAATATTTACATAAAACAAAATTAGAAAGACATATTTTATGGATTGTTTTCAGTCACCTATTTAATACAATTTCTTAAAAACTTTATATTCACATAAAACAAATTACTAAAAATCTATATACAAGCGCAAAGTATGTGCAAAAAAATTAATGTAATATTAGACATCAGCAAAAAGAAAAAATAATCATCTACAGGCCAAAACACATTTTGCCACAGCTGTAATAAAAAAATTATTAGATAATAACATCACACGTAAATAATAGTGTAACTCTAAATTTTTATATAGAAAATGTTATGGACAGTAATGGTTGTTCTTATGTAATAATTCATACTCAATTAATAACAGATGTCGCATTAGTATATTCCTAACCTTAAGCCAAAGCAATTAAAATTTACCAACTGTTTTTACACAAATTTATTTATTTCAGTGTGATCTGCAAACAATCACGTTTATACACATTTCCAAAAATTACATTTAATAATTAATAGAAGCTTGCACTGAAACAATTGGAGCATAATAAACTATGTTTATAAAATGTTTATACAACCGAAATTAAGTAGTTTTGCCGGTAAATTATAAACACGACAAAAATAAATAAACACCTCAAGCCAACCACATGAGCTGACTCAGAGAAATCAAAATATAAATACCCACAAAAGAAACATACATACTCTAATAGAATAATGCCTTCAAAATGTACTCTTCCAGACGCCCGGTCTTTGTCCTTGGCAGTTACCACGACCCTGGAACATTCATCAAAGGAATTCAGCAAAACCAACAATGCCTCCACCATATGATCAACCAGATTCTGCCATATCTTCCAACCATGATCGACGAGGTATACCATGACAGATTTAAAATTTGCAGCAGCAGGAAAAACAATTCTCGTGTCTCTAAGCCATTGATAAAACAAACAGTATGTGTTGATTATAGTATTGAATAATTTGCATATAGCGAAAATTACGTTCACTTACAATTGAGTTAAATATAGTTAAACCAGTGCTAGAGGAGGCCAAAATAATTGCTTGTAAGAAAATTGTAGAAGTTCAATACTGTAATCGATACGAAGTGCCTTTAAAGTACATTTTTAATATTTTGAATGGCATGAGCCGTATCACATATCACAGAGAACAACATCCCACCCATATTAGCAAGCTTAGAGCGAACCACAACACTAAATGTATCTAGTAATGGACTTCGAAACCACACATTTTTATAATGATAGGCACTTCTACGTTTTCGTTTTTAAGCCATGAAAGCAGGTACAGTAATAATTTTATTTCGATCGCAACGTCCTTTTTAAACATCCATGTGTAGATAAGAGAAACATCAGGCTTATTATATTGAACGTATGTTAAAAAGTCTGTTGGAAACGTTACATATTTCAAACCTATCCTATTGTTTCAAATAGTGAAGCTATATCGATAATATGGAAAAAACACTTTAACCTTATGTAATGGAACAGGTTGTAAACGTTCTAAAGCAACATGAAAGTACAACGACCCAAGGAATTATGCACACTGTATGGGAAAAGTGCTATCTTTCATATAAAATTATACAAAACATTATATTAAATACAGTCTACAGTCTAAGTGGGCCAGACATAACCTTGTGTAAAACACGTACATAGTTGATTACAATATTTCTGAAAACAAATGTTCTAATAACCAAACCACATTTTAAACTTATTATAATCTTTAAGGAAAATGCCAGATTTTAAGGCTATACTGAAATAGAGTAAATTTGCAGTATTTAAAATATAATTACATGTACTAATAAAAACCTACAGGGTGTTGAATAAGCAATCATTTAAGTTCAGAAAGGTGTCAAAATTGTTAATGAAAATTAGAAAATGACCGTGAATACAGTAAGGTATATGAAATTTAATTAAGTACGAGCAAAAGTATTTACATGCAGGGACGGCATATAACAAAGCAGCGGTATCCTTTAGCAACCCTACTTGGCTTACAGCTGAAAATGTGGTACAATAGAATTATTATCGGATGGTGGGTGATGTCATATGCGCAATGAATTCAAATAAATTTGAAATTTCAAATTCAGTATACTACAGTATGACGTACAAGCATCATACCACCACTATAGTTTTAATACGTCTGCAGAAATACCCAATTTATTGTATATAATAAAATATTGTTCAGAAGATCTCCGTTTATGATAACAGTATCTAGAAACGTATAAATTTACGAAATAAATCTAAATCATCATATACTATAGGGCTTTTATTGCTTTTCAACGATAAATAATTGTAGGTTCACAGTTTCTTGTTTGGAAAAAAATTGATTTGACAACAGTGAATATGCTCAACTGATCGCAATAGTGTGTGAAAATACCATTGTCATTCTCGCTTTATTTGTGCTTGTTGAAAAATGGTCTAATAAACGCTTTGTTTCGTCCCTAAACCCTTACATCTTACCCTTTTTCGTCAAACAATAGGGTATTAGAGGGAGTGCGAGATAGTAACTCGTTTATGTGCATCATTCTTCATGAAACATGTGGGACTTCTCGTTCGGTCGTCGCAGACTGAACACACCAGTACACTTTTGAGTAAACCACAAGTTTTCATTCCGCCACAGTGTGCTTCATCATAGAACATGCTGTCTGTAAGCACATAATTGTGTGCATGCAATATTGTTACAATCATTTGCATCCCAAGTCATATTGGCTGGTCCTTACCTATCAAGAATTAATTTTGTATATCAAATATCCACTAATACCAACCCGCATACATTTCTTTAATTAATCCGCACGCATAACACTTTATATTGTTATATAGTGTTTAGAAGTTTGTAAAAATGGGGAAAGCCCCAAGTCAAAGAGAATTACATTTCGTTTTGTACATTATCGTTTATTACTGTGATGTTAAAATAAAACTTTTTTTAAGGAGAAAGCAGTTATTATATCACAATATGTTCGTTCAGAAGGCATCAAATCTAACAGTGAGTTTATATCATTTTTATTTATAGAGGAGTGAAAAGTCGACAAAAAACTATTAACAAAAATATCCATTGGTTGCTCGACATCTTTTGCTCTGGCAACACCGGTAGTACAAGCAGTCAATGTTTTCTAGTTTCATTTTTTTATTATGAATATTAGTATGCAGGTTTCTGGAAGGTCTCCCTTCGTCCGATAATAATACTACTATACTAATCAACTTATAATATAATTTAAAATGTTTTCTGAACGGGCAGTGTAACTTTTTTTATGTACTGTTTGTTTCCTAATTCTTTTTGTATTGTTTTCCTGTACGTGTGTAAATGGGAATGGATGGACTACATTTTTGAAAATGCCTTGGCAGCCAAAATATTGTCCTTTCATTATTTTTAGAATGCTTTCTTCTGTGAGGAACAGTATTGTTGCTGCCGTGTGGGCTTTTCAAAAATTCAGCCTGTCCATTTTCATCCACAAACATACGAATGTGTATTAAAAGAATTTGAACAAAAAACAAAACACAAAAAGTTACAAAGCTCGCAAAAGAAAAAACATTCTTTAAGACTGATTTTTTCTAAGCAGGTGCTGTAACTTTTTTGTATACTGTTCTTTGTTCTGATACTATATGTATTGTGTTCCTGGGTGTGTGCGAATAAAAAAGGACTGCTAAATTTTTGAAAAATATTTCACTTCAGTGTGTCTGTGTATTTTTGCATGTTGGATAGTTTTTTCAGGAATATTTTCTTCTGTGCAGGTGCTGCAACTTTTTCTATATTGCTTAATGTTCAAATTCTTCTTTGTATTGTGTTCCTGTGCATGTGTAGATGAAAATGGACTGGCTGAATTTTTGAAAATGCTCTCAGTAGACAAAATATTGTCTTTTTATTATATTTCAAGAATGAGTTTTTCTGTACAGAATAGTATTTTGGCTGCCAAGCAGACATTTTCAAACATTCAACCTGTCAATTCTCACCTGCACATGCCCAGAAATTCGATATAAAAAAAAACTAGAAGAAAAACAAAACACGATAAAAGTTACAATGCCCGCAAAAGGGAAAATATTCTTTTTAAGACTGATTTCTTCCATGCAGGCGCTGTAACTTTTTTGTATAGCGTTCTTTGTTCTGATACTTTTTTGCACTCCTGGGTGTGTGTAGATAAAAATACAGAGGTTACATTTTTGAAAATTGTTTTAGTTTGGTGTCTGTGTGTATTTTTACATGTTGGACAAGTTTTTAAAGAACAGTTTTTCCGTGCAGGCACTGTAACTTTTTTTCTGTACTGTTTATTGTTCTAATTTCTTTTGTATAATATTCCTGTGCAAGTGTAGATGAGAACAAACTAGCTGAATTTTTGAAAAAGCTCTCGACAGCCAAAATATAATCCTTTTATTGCTTTTTAAAAATGTTTTCTTTTGTGCAGGACAGTATTTTGGCTGCAAAGAGGGCATTTTCAAAAATTCAGCTTGTTTATTCCCACATACACCATGGAATACGATACAGAAAGAATTAGATCAAAAACAAAACACAAAAAAGTTGTCGGCAAAACCGACTTTTGCAGTTAGTGTATAATACATAATAACACAAATAATTAGTAAGGTTTTGTCTTTCAATTCAAAATTATGCTCACAGATTAAGTCATTTAATGAGTGCAGTGAATGCCAATATTAATGACATAAACCAGTACTAACAATAGCAGACACGATCTTTCAATTCATATTTTAAAATAGTACAAGACTCAGTACTTAACAGGAATTAAACTGTAAAATATGTATTATGCAATTGTCATTAACTGATGGTGATAACTTACAAGTTCAATACCATAATTTTAAAAATGTATGATAGCCCTTCCTTTATTTTAACCATTTCTGACCAGAAAGATATTTCATAAAAATTCGATAATCTTTTAAAAGAACCTTGTGTGTAATATTCAGACTGTTGAAGAATACCTTCAACTAAATCTCCAAGGTAATAAAAAGAGGAAAAATACAAAAGGGCAATTTTTCAAGAATTCAATGGAAAGATCAATAAAACTTTAATTATCTGACAAACCAGTTAAGCGAATCCCTGCTCAAATAAAAGGTTTTTATTTATAATTATTTCAAGATTTCAATAATAGGAATTAAATTTTAAACACAAAGTTGCAGGAATACATCTCATATACAAAACTAGTTTAATAAATTAGGTTTTTATAAATATACGAACTATCTCAGCATTTGGGTATCGACAAATCAACTTTTATGGTGTCCACAGCAACAATCTTCTTTTAAAATAAATTAAAATTTTTTAAAATGTCCGCCTTGGATGTAGCATCAATATTTGATTTTTACCAAACAATTACAAAAACATGTACGTCACTTATATCTTGTGTAACACCAATTTTAAGAGATCATATTTAAATCACATTGTCTTTATTTTAAAAGGTCAACTTAATTCTTTGTTCAATAAACATAAATTTTGTTTTTATATTATATCCATGGTAATACATTGTCGTCCCACACACATTCGTTAACAGACAAGTTATAAACCAACAAAAATACATAATTTGCATATTTTGGAAATATTATACGCCTTGATATTTTGTGCAATACGTTATGTAAAAAAAAGTTGAAATGTTTTAATAATTAGTTGCAGCCTGTTAAAGATAGCCCGGCAATTTGTTTAGAATCAAATTAAATATTTTATAATAAAGTTTTAAAAACTTTATATATCCATTATTTAATAATTTCTAGTATCATCCATATGTTAGAGTAGTGGTCAGCAACCTTTTTTGAGCCATGACCCCAGGGTCTAACTATATCGATTTCCTTAAAAGTTCTTTTACCCTACATTACAAAAAAAAAAAGGATTGAGAATAGGAAAGTAACGATTTATGTTAATTATTATTATTATTATTATTATTATAATTTATTATTACTTTTTAATATTTAGATAACTCCAGATTTTTATTTGTGCATTATCAAAATAAAAAAATGAAACGAGAAATAAATATTACAGAGTATTAAAATCTATACATTCTATTCTAACAAAAGTAATATTAGAGATGTGATTTCATTACATTTTGTAGAATAGATTATATGTTGCAGCACTTGTTAGTGTTTCAGGGGATATACCTTGGAATTGTTATATTCGTGTCATGCAATTTAATGCATCTCACTTTGATTTGATATTGCATACAAGTTATAACGAACATCTCTACTAATGTCAGCTTCAACAGCGTATCCTTGCATCTCTAGACCATCTATTGGAAAATCGATCGTTGTGGACAGTTTTCTTCTAACATTTTCGGACAGTGAAAGGCATTTTAAGTGTATGACTAATATTTTGGGGAACTTCTGTACAACCTGATGCATTTTTTCTTTTCCTTACAGTTAGAATGTTCAGGCTTCTCATCATCGTCCAGTATTTACGCTCTAGTAAAATAGTCTAGACAAAGTTGTAACATTAACAGGTACCTGTGTTTAAGTATAGCTAGTGATAAATCCCAAAAGGTATCAAAGGTTAAAGAAAAATGACTATGTGTGTGCAACGTAATGTAAATTTTAATTGTTTAGCAAAAATATCAACAATTTTGGAATCTTCTCTTCTTAAGTATTGTTGCTAGGATTCATAAGCTTTCTTAAGGTCATCCAATTGTTCATATAATTCTAGAAGTATGGTTAGTAGTAACAAGATTAACACGTTCACTGCGAATGTCGCACATGTGCATCATTGCAAATGTTGCCAATATGCGTCCGACGCACATGTGCGGCATTAGAACAGGATCGTTTAAAGCTTCAGTATGAGTTCAGTACTCGATAAGTGGAGTTCGTTTTGTGGTAGCATATAGCTGACATCTTATAAAAACGAGATTTACACGCCGTTTCTGTATTTTTAAAATTGCTCAATTTAATGTGAGATTTTGTTATGGGTGATAACAAAGCAAGTCCTTCTCGCCCCAAAAGGCAAAGAACATTTAAAACCCCAAAAAATTATCTTGCGAAGAGTTGGAGAGCTTGTTATATGAAGATTTTGATGAAGATGACGAATATTTAGTAGACGCAGACAGTTTATCCAGTGATTCTGAGAAATGCGATGAAGATATCTACTTGAATATTTATTATTTTCTATTATCCGATATTATATTTAGATTTGATTTGAAATTATGTCTAGGATAGTTATGAAATTTTATTCCAATTTGTGTTTTAGAAATTGCTGTTGAGGCAGTTGCTGTACCCACTGTTGTTGGTAACAAGGAAAATAATGGCGGAATAGCTGCAAACGTGTGGGAAGATTAACCAAATATTATGAAGCAGTTACAATTTACCAAACAACAAGAGCTATTAGTAGCAACACCAAAAAGCAATAAGTAGAGATCGTTTCTTGCTTATTCTTCGCTGTTTACACTTTTATAGTGAAAATTTGAATCAAAACAATGAACGAGATAGAATTGGCAAGATTAGACCCATAGCGGAATTTTTCAACAAGAAAATGCTAGAAATTGATCAGCCGGCAAAAATTTGTCGTTAGATGAATCAATGGTATTGTGGCATGGACATCTCATTTTTAGACAGTTTATAAAAAATAAACGTCACAAATACGGCATAAAATTGTACATGCTAACTGAACCTAATGGACTTATACTAAATGTCATTATTTACACTGGAGCATTAGATGCAATTGGAGGTAGGGCCAATGCAAAGAAGGTTGTGCTACGTCTGATGAAAGATTGACTACATTGTGGTCATTCCTTGTATATGGACAATTTCTACAATAGTTTTGAATTAGTACAAGAATTAATAAAGAATGAAACTTACTGTACAGGAACTTTGAGATCACATAGGAAAGGGAATCCTAAAGACATTGTGTCTATGAAACTTAGAAAAGGAGAGACAAAAGGTAAATCTGTGATGGTATAATGATAGGAAAGTGGAGAGATAATAGAGATGTATATATATATATATATATATATATATATATATATATATATATATATATATATATATATTAGTAATATTGACTGTTCTTATAATGTATATTAAGTTAAATATTGGGGATACAGTCAGATTGCGTATTTATTTAGAATAAACTTCTTTTAACCATTTCAAGCTTTCGAAAATAGTTTATTTTCTTCATCAGGATAGATTATAAAGTTTACAATTATACAAACATAATATGACATCTATATGACATGGACAGGGTTTTGTTCATGAACAAAACCTGTCCATGTCATATAGATGTCATATTATGTTTGTATAATTGTAAACTTTATAATCTATCCTGATGAAGAAAATAAACGATTTTCGAAAGCTTGAAATGGTTAAAGAAGTTTATTCTAAATAAATACGCAATCTGACTGTATCTAATATTTAATTATATATATATATATATATATATATATATATATATATATATATATATATATATATATATATATATTGTTGTGACACTGTAGCAATAACCCTATGCGCCCTTTTTATGAATTAAAAAGTAGAAATTTTTAATCTCTCAATTTTTGATTTTTACTGTATAATTTTAATTGCTCAGTTTTTGAATTACGAACAGAGCTTGCGACAATACGATAAACAAAGCCCTTACACCTACCATCTACCTCTCCTTCCTGTTTTAATCTTTAAACCAAAACACCATTAAGCACAAATTATTATTTCTCAAAAATATTTACAACGTATGAAAAGGTTAAAATTCTTTAACTGGAATTTTCTTCTAATAATTGAATCAATAAATTTAATGATTATTATTACCAAAGATGATCAAAAAAGCCAGCAAAATCACTATTATTATTAATTATCGACTGAAGCCTGATAAACGTTCATTTAACCTTTTTTTTTATTTACGTAATTTACAACGTATACTCAAAAATTAAATCTTGCCAACCCCTCACATAAATTATCATGAAAGCAATTTAAATTAGTAATATTTAAATGTTAAATCTTAAGTTATTCAGTTTAGCAAAGTGCAATGAAATATCCACAAATAAAATAATAAACATTCAGATTGGCTAACCTGTTGTTTTTCAGCTTAAATCAGTCTCTGGTCCAACCGTTGTGTGCATCCCTCATAGCAACGCCTTAAATACACTAGCGTACTCCATTAAACTCCTTCGCCATTAATCGTTGAAGTAAATGCATGTTGCATTTCCTCTTTTGTTCCAGTAATAATCGCTTCAGCATTTATTTAAACTTGTTCCCGTATTTATGTAGACTGGACTCCAGTAATAATTTAAAGCCGTCTCCCATAATCATTTAGATTTGTCTCCAGTGATTCTTTAGTCGTTTTTCTTTTTAAGGAGAAAACGATAAACCCATCAATTTTCCATATTCAGCGGTATTATTTTACACTTCACAATTACTCACTTAATGTGAATATTTTCGTTTTCAGAGGCGTGAACTATACTTTACTTCATGATGAACTGATTTGTTTACAAATCTGGTCATATTTAAATGTGCCGTCTATCTATTGACAAGCGCAAAGTTCGTTGTTTGTGTATTAACTTTCATACTAGGTTTTCGGATATTCCATGGTATTATTATTGTATGTTAATATCAACGCGTTACACTTGTCACGTACTATTTCGAGTTAATAGCGTTGATTCGCTTGGATTTTCATACTTCTAGATAAGTAAACCACTGTTTGTTCAAATAAATTTGGTGAACTTTGATTTTAATTACCATGCCTTGTTTGTTTACAATAAATCAGGTGTCTATTTTAATTTTCTAGTCACGTAGACTATTACAATGTATGCATTAAATTATATGCGTTTGCTATCTTACGCATTTTTAAACCTGCTTGTTTTAATTGGGATTCTTGGCATAATAATGATACGCTATCCATGCGTATCGCGTTTCAGCTTTCAATTATGTTGTTTAACGACTTGCGAATTTGTTTTATTCAAATAAATCTTCAAAATATTTTTTATTAACTGAATTAATTATGATTATTATTTATATACAGAGCGTTGTGATTTACTTTCCAGTCTAATCATCGTATTTCTTGTTTTCTTCAGAAAACTGTCTCGTTTTCTGAGCCCTTATGTATTTTGTATAGAGTGCGCTATACTATTGGTCCTAACTACGCCCTGGCTTTCTTCGCTTCGTTTTCTTGATAAAAACTTCGCGCACGCCTTACAGCGTGCTGGTATTTATGGTTTTTATAAAATTGTACTTTTCGACGATAATAAACTAATTCACCTGAAATTATTCCAGCTCCTTCCGGTGGCCCTTAAAGCCACGATGAAAAATGAAAAACACATTTTCAACATTTGGCAACATAGTCGATAGCTGACATATGATGTAATAGCCTTAATTCGCCGGATCAAGTACTTTATAATTAGCTTAGATAGTTTTTACAACTGAATATAAACCAATAAGCTTAATGCATATTTTCAAACAAGTCAGCTATTTAATGCAATTAGGGAATACAGTCAACATTTATATCAAGTTTAGTTTAAAGAGCATTGCTCAAACTTAGCATTAATATTCAAAGATTATTATGTGAGCTATTCGAGCTGTGTTAGTGTATTTTGTTAAACTGGATCTGTGATGTAGAAGTTGTTAATCACGTACGTCAATGTATGAAACAAAAAAGAATGTGCTAGCAATACTATAAATATTGCAAAATGATTCTGAAAGCAGAAGAAAAATAAATTTGTGTAGTGAGCAAGGTGGGGAAAATTTCCCATATTTACTTTAGTTAAGCTTTTTTTATTAATAAAAACATTATTAATTTAAGGACTTCTATTGGTT
The DNA here is from genome assembly GCA_036346225.1 of Platerodrilus igneus. Classification (NCBI taxonomy): domain Eukaryota; kingdom Metazoa; phylum Arthropoda; class Insecta; order Coleoptera; family Lycidae; genus Platerodrilus; species Platerodrilus igneus. Next base: position 3,217,508 of record JARFIW010000828.1, read on the forward strand.
TAACAGACTCAAGCATGTTAACCATCACAACGTTAAAATTAAGAAAAATATATGCTAATACAAACATAATCTAGTTCACAGTAGTTATCCCTTACCAAAATAATTTTCAATATTATTTCATTCTAAATATCAGTATATTAGATGTAATCCTACCGACAAATTTAAATTGTTTCATAAATATGCAAAACTTAGAAAAACATACACTAGATCACAAAATCATCAGTTCTTTGAAGATTTTATCATAAAAATTTAATTATATCAAAATTGTAATAGAAACAAAAATGACGTTTTTAAAGTATTCGGTCATTTTTGAAAATAATTAGTTCTTTCAATTTTTAGTTCCATAATTCCAACAAATCATTTCAAAATAAAGGATTTGATAACAAACTACTCTCCATTAAAGCGGGACAACCTTTACAATTTTTAACAACCTTAGCTTTCATCAAAGCATAATAATAATAATGTCAACCCTTAGTATACAATTTTTTAAACTAACTGTGTATATCATACGTATGTACTTACTTGACATTAATTTGCTTTTGAATAGCAAGTTTCTTTTCTATTTGTTCGATAGGATACTGTGGTACTTCATATGGTGCTGAAATTTCATTCGATAGTTCTGGATTATCAGATGTTGTTGTAGCGTAAGATGCAGCATACGATAAGCTGTCAGCTCCTATAAATAAAGTGATGATTTTTAGTATAGGACTAATAAACTTTACTTAAAATATAAAGTACATTCAAATTTTTAAGAATGCAACTAGTTTAGTGAAGAACTGCAGCTGTTCTTTATTTTTCTAAAAGTAGCAAAATATTTACTTTAAAAATATTTTTGATGTAAATTCTTTACTTGGTAAAATATTCAACTCATACCATAAAACACTACATGATTTTCGTTACTTCTCAACATAATACTGAGATATTTATCCTAACGAGAAATTAAGTTTAAAAACCTAATGATCATTTAAAATCAAGCTTAGTAATTAAAAGAAGCAAATTATAATATCTCAGATAGGATTCAAACCAGTAACCTTCCAATTTGTATGCAAACACACTAGCCAGTTGAGCTACTGAGATAAGTAATTCAATCAGAAAGATGGACAAATTTAATATTGTTTGTATTGGCTCCTGGCTAAACATTAATGAACCAGTTTAGTATGCCGTGTAGTTTATTTCGGAGCAATCCGATCCATTAATGGGTGAATACATTACACTTTATTTATGCAAAATACATATTTCAAGTTTCTGGTGTGTTGTGGTATTTATATGTATTTCTATTTCTATTTATATTTTTGTTTCTATTTTCTATTTATTCTCTTTGTTTGAAAATTATTGGAGTATCTGCTCAATGACAGATTGACACATGATGGCAGTTAAGGTACAATGCAGCAATTCTTACAAAATCTGTAATATATTTTTTGTTCAGAAACTCTTGAATTGCAATAATTTCTTGTTAATTTCTCAAGAGCAAAAAAACTTATTATGGACCCTATCTGGTATGTAATTTGATTACTATTTGAAACTTGGCAGTTAAAGAAGAAAATTCATATATTTTTGAGTTAATTTTTGAACGATGGAGGCTTACTTTACTCACGTTATACCCATCATCAATTTTTGACATGAGTTGATATCTTTAATGTTTAAGCCATCTTGTAGTCAATTTAGCATACCCTTGCACAATTGTTACAAACCTCTTAGTTTCAATGTCGGTATAGTTTTAAACTGTGCTGTAATTTGTCTATTTTACCTTTTTCTTCTATTGAGCCTCCTATGGCATCTTTAATTATGCAACCGCCTATTTATTTCTTTGTTTTCTTTATGCTTTTTAAGATCATTCTCTTTTTCTACTCATAGCGCACACTACTGTTTTTAATTATCTCTGCAAGCTTATTCTTTACAACAATAGTCATGCTCAAATTTCAAGTGCCTTCAGTTGTTATTCGTCCACCTTTCTGAGAACCTAAATCTCACATTAATACTATGGCCAAATTTAGTGGTTGAAATATGTATGTAATTTTTAAACAATTCTGTGATTAAGGAATTTTTATCGTATTTAATAGGAATAGTGACTTGAAAAAATACTCACAGCTATTTGCTTATGGAAAATGGGAGACATGGAATCGCTAAATGAAAGCGATCTGAGAACTGTCAATCAGATGCATAATACAACAGAGATAAAAACTAGAAGATGTGCCCATAGCATAATATGTCTACAGCAATAAAATGAATAGGAACATCCCAGGTCATGTATGAAACAGTAAAAATTTAATTAAACTAATTTTTAAAAAAAGATGAATGTTAATGTTGAAATTATTACTTATGCTTTCATGCAAAGCCTAAATGATGATTTAAAATCAAGCTAATAATTAAAGGAAGGAAAATATAAGATCACAGTCCATAATACAGAGTGTTTTAAAATATCGTTTAAAGATTTTAAGGGCATGTAGTACGATCGAAAATAAGGTTGAAAGTCATAATTAACAAATGTCCACAAATTAACTGTTTACGAGATATTAGGGAGTTTGCGGTTGTGCGTTTTTATACAGTATGAGGAAATCTGCTTCCTTTACCATATATCCATACCGTATAATCCAGTATTAGAACGTTATTTTAAAAAATAACGGAGCCAATCCGGTGGTAGTTCTATTTGACAGTTTAAACTTGACTTGCGCTCTTTACGCTGGCGTGCATTTATAATTTAACTGTTTGTAACAAATAAAAGTTAAAATATTTTTAAATCATGTCACCCATATATAAAACAATTCAAATATTTTGCCCACAAGCAAATAAAACATACGACATATAACTTAGCGTTGAGGACAGTTTTCTGCTTGTATATCCTCCAAATTAAAACTCGCAGTCGAGTATAACAACTTCTGTTGTGTTTTTTCCCCCTTCTAAAGCACGGAATTCAAGGTAGTGCTCAAAATCTTTTACACTACTGAGCAGAAGCAACATTTCGGCATTATTATCCATAATAATAATTTGATAAATAGAGAAAAATGAGGTTAGGATTTAGGTTTAGTGTAATATACCGCAATCGACTTTTTGGACTTGACTCTATACGATATTAAAGTGATATATACCGTATAAAAACGTGCTACCGCAAACTCCGGAATAAATAAATAAACGATAACATATCTCAGTAAACAGGTTCTTATCGGCTTTTGTTTTATGACAGTTTCATTTGAAGTTTTGTGCAATTTGTGGCAATTACAATGGTTGCGTATTCTAATGATGAAATGAGTGAAATGGTGTTCATGTATAGTCATGCTAATGGTAATTGTTTACAAGCACGTCACTTCTATGCTGAAACGTTTCCTTATCGCCAACTGCCTTCGCATGTGATGTTCCACATGGTATTCCAACGCCTAAGAGAAACTGGTTCGTTTGAGAAGCGGTCTTATAATACTGGACGGCAGAGAATAGCCTGTACTCCACAGATAGAAAATTGAATGTTGAATATTATTGATGAAAATCCCGAAACTAGTCTTAGAAAATTTCGACTCAAGTGGGTGTAAGCAGCTATCTTGTTTAGAGAACTCTTCACGAGCAACTCATATACCCCTACCATATCCAAGGGGTACAAGCCCTTACTGCTCCGGATTATCAAGCGAGAATGACTTTGAGTGGTTTTGCGAACAGCTGCTGATCGGCAAGATTTCGCTGATAACATCCTTTTCACTGATTTTACTGGTTTTACTAACAATGGAATATTGAATTTCCACAACAATCACGTTTGGTGTGACGAGAATCCTCATGCTATCGTTGAAGCCAGACACCAGCAACGTTTCTCTCTAAACATCTAGTTAGGCATGATAGCGGAACGGTTGTTAGCACCGATTGTTTTGCTCCAACGCTTAACAGGTCTTGCATACCACCTACATTTGATTTTCCATTGGCCAGGAAGCGAATTTTTTTATCTGGAAATTTTTGGAATTTTGCCAAACCCTTGCCGTTGCAAGAAAGGTAGGGATCTTTAACGTGCGTAACAACACACACACGGGACCTACATTTTACCTCTCATTTAAACGAGGGCATATTTTTGTGAAAAATGCTCGCCTAACATTTTTCAAGCGGACCGTGCCGGGTTTTAGGTCTTACATACTTCGAGTTCTTGGAAAATACTTTACCTGAACTTTTTGAAGATTTACTTCTAAATCTGATACTGAACATCTGGTTTATGCACGATTGAGCTCCACCGCATTTTACGCTTGGCCCCCAAGATCTCCCGATGTAAACCTGTTAGACTTAGTATTTGGGGTTATTTGAAAAGTTTAGTGTACGCAACACCGGTAAACGATATTCAAGAGTTGCGCCAACGAATAGAACACTGTTGCCAGATAATTTGAGAAAAACCTTTGGTTTTGAAAGAGTTCGTGCTTTCTTTAAAAAAAGATGTAGATCCTGTGTTGAAATGGAAGGACGTTATTTTGAACAACTTCTTTAGTTATAATCTATTTTATGTTAAAATGCAATTACATCTTAATAAAGCAAAATGATTCTGCAATTGCGATAAAATCGGTGTTATCTCGTAAACAGTTAATTTGTGGACATATGTTTATTATAACTTTCAACCTTATTTTCAATCATACTACATGCCCTTAAAATCTTTAAACAATGTTTCAAAACACCTTGTATATAAAAAAGTATAAACTTCTGAAGTGAAAATATAAAAGATTACGTAAAGCCTACATGTTTAATAATTCTTCTTAGGTTGTGCCAAAAAACTTCAGATAGCAACTTTATATCAATTACACACTGTACTTAGTTTGCCCAACACAAAGTTTTTGAATAAATACACATAACATGAGAATATCTAGATTTAATATACAGATTGACCAAAAACTATTTTGAATATAGCAAATGAACAAGTGCAGCAAAGAAGACAAACAAAATCAGCAGCAGAACAAAGATAGAATATAATCATGGCTATGTAAATTTTTAAAATACAATTAAGTATCTAGACCTCGCTTATAACAAGCAAACTACTCATAGTAATTCATGTATTTAAAGTGTAATAATATGAAAACCATAATATTACTAGCAAATACAATAAATAAATTTTTTTATTAACTTGTGCGGGAAGTCACCAATCTCATAAGGATAAAGACTTCGGCTACTATTCAATAAATCAAGCAATTAATTTATTAACAAAGTGATAAACAGGGAAGATTAACAAAAAATTACAAATAAAACTTTTAAATAACCTTAAAATAGCAATATGTAAATTAAAAATTTAACCAAGCAAATTATTCATCATAATGAATGTTCAAATAGTCCTCCTTCTGCAGCTAAACAATGTCCCAGTATATCATAAAACTTTGCCGCAGATTATTTAACATTGCAGGAGTAACAGTTGCAAATGCATCTACTATCTTTTGGCATAACTCATTTACATCAGTAAGGCTTTCGTTCTTGTAATTTGACTCTTTTATGTACCCCCATAAAAACAAATCATTTACTGACAAATCGGAAGATCTCACTGGATACGGTATTGTTCCTCTGGTACAAAACAAAGTAAATGGTTAGGAGAGGTATCATTTAGATATTCTTGTATTGAAACTGCATTGTGAGATGAACAGCTGTCTTGTTGATGCCAAATTTGTTGAATATCAACAGGAAGTTGCTATAGCCCTAGAATTATTTGGTGTTGCAAGAGCTCCAAATCTCACTGACCATTTAAATTGTCATCAATAAAAAAAGTCCAATTTTATTATAAACGATAACCCCAGCCCATACATTCAGTTTTTCTTGATAATGAGTTCTATAATCCATTCAAACATGTGGATTTTCATGACGCTAAAATTGATCCACAGAAGGATTATGTTTGCCCAGCACAGTAAATGATGACTCATCTGTAAACCATATTCTATTTATGAAGTTGTCATCATTTTTGACAGATATTATTTAGTCCTTACACATTTTAATTGAGTGATATTTACTTTTAAATAATTTTCATTTTTGATATATATTTATATAAAACAAAATAGGAGTTGAAGATATAAATTGAAATATTCAAGTTTTATATCAAATTTAATTGGAATTAATAGCAATAAAAGTTTGAGTATGTCACTCTCGATTTGTCAAATTGATGACACTTTATGCCCATGTGGAAAAGAAAATATTTCGGAACAGTGAATCCAATGCGATTCTTGGTCATTTTGTAGCACTTCTTCTGTGCTGGATTTCAGGATCATAAGGTCATTATGCTAGGCTTATCTGAGAGACTCTGGCTGTGCCATAATTGCGAATCAATATCCAACTCGCAACAGCCAATATCAGCATCATCCTCTGAAAAACTTTCTTGCCTGCACTGTCCAGACTCCCTTTCTCACAAAACATTTAATGGTCAAAGAGATTTAAAAATTCATATAGGCAAGGCTCACTGTGATTTGATGCAAATTAAAGTCACTGCACCAACATCTGAGTTAATAATAAAACAAATCGTAGAGAAGAAGAACTCCATCAAAGTACTCAAACAAATCCCTAAAGGAGCAATATTCTCTGCTGCTTTAAAATTTGCTTTAGTCTTAGACTAGTGTACCAAGGAGAATGATCTACAATCTTGGAACCCTCTCTTCAATTTTGCCTTCACATGTCTCTGTGTACCCCAATTCTCCAAGAAGAAATCTTTGGCAAGACTCATGAAGGCAAATATTAACAGTACCGGAAACTGCTACATCACTCTGAAAATTAAAAACAAATTTACAGACTTGTCAAACAGAGTAGTTTCAAAAGTTAGTGATGGTGACATTAGAGGAGCAGTGAGAATTCTCTCATCGTCCGAAGCATGTCAATCAATCAAGATATTTATGAGAAGCTTTTGGATAAACACTCCCCTGCTTCTTCTGCCATAAATTATCCAAGTCCAACAATTTCAGATTGTAGCGAAATCTTAAGGGTATCCGAAACAGAGGCCAGAAAAGCCATCCTCAGTTTCTCCAGCTGATCTCGATCAGGAATCGACGGTATTCGGCTGAAACATTTAAAGCATCTATTAGGGATTGGTAACGGAGATGCCGGATCTCGGTTACTCGCTTCATTAACCAATTTTTGTAATATTCTTCTTGCTGGAAAAGTGAATGAAACAATTACCCCAATATTATATGGTGCTAATCTATGCACCTTCAATAAAAAAGATGAAGGAATTCGTCCCATTACAGTAGGAATGACACTACGCAGACTCGCGGCGAAACTAGGGTTTTTAGCTATTCACAAAGATTTGGCCACAAATTACGAACACGTCAACTAGGATTTGGCACCAGGAGTGGCTGCAAAGCAATAGTTCATTCAACTTGGACTTTCTTGGAACTTAACTAACAAAGTGTTACTGAAAATAGATTTTACAAACGCGTTTAACTCGGTTCGCCGGGATATACTTCTCGACAATGTAAAGATAGTGGCACCAGAGCTTTTTTCATTCACTTGACAAGCTAACTCACAACCCTCTCTTCTTACTTTTGGTTCCTGGACAATTCCATCAGAGACTGATTTCCAACAAGGAGACCCGGGAGATCCTGGAGTGTTTGGATGTCAATTCAGTCACTTGTTGAGAATATGATTTTCTGTTTAGACGATGGCACATTAGGAGGTGATCCAACAGATGTGCTCCATGATTTTTCAACGATCATTGCTGATTGTGAAAAGTTTCGTTTAGCTGTTAATCTTGATAAATGAGAATTATACTTTCCCGGAAAAATTGACCAATCCATTTACCAGTGCTTTGATAATTTGTCACCGGGAATTAAATGTTAAACCGGCGCGACTCTTTTGGAACTCCCATTACACAGGAATCGTGCGCAGCCGTGTTTGATAATAAGCTCATTGAGATGGGCATTCTTTCAATCGATTAAAGGAGCTCAAGAATCTTCATGTCGCTTATTACCTTCTTCTCCGTCACTGTTTTGCTGTGTCAAAGCTAACTTATTTGATGAAGATATCACCGTGTTGGCTTTCCGATTCCTTTCTTAGAGAAATGGATATGAAAATTAAGTCAACTTTGGAAACTCTAATCAACTGCTCTTTGTCATCTAAACAATATACACTTGCATCTCTTCCTATGTCTTGGAGGAACTGGTGTCTGACGAATACATGATCTAGTTTTACCCACCTTTATATCCTCGGTTTATAGTGTCTGGAATCTCGTCAATTTGATGTAAAACTTACCTCTTACAGACGAGTCCCGGGTTTCATACATTAAGGAAGCAATGGAAAATTGAACAATACTGAATCCGGATTAAGTTCCCCGATCAATTCCTTCAGTCCAACATTGGTCAGGAAGAGAATTTTTTTACCTGAAAATTTTGAATTTTGCTGAACCCATGTTCTTCCAATCAAGGCAGGGTTGTTTAACCTGCGTGGCAAAACACACACACACACACACCCACACCCGGGACTTACGTTTTACCTCTCATCCAAACGAGGATGTATTTTTGGGAAAAATTTTCGCCTAACATTTTTCAAGTGGAACTGTTGGGAAAAGAACCCGCGACCTTGGACTTGGCAGTTACCCGTAAACCACACGCACCCATCTGCAATAAAGAAATCCCTACATTCGATTTTCCAATGTCCCATCTGAAAGTACCACATTGGTAAGGAAGAGAACTTTTTACCTGGAAATTTTACATTTTGCTGAACCCATGCTCTTCCAAGCAAAGTAGGGATCTTTAACGTGTGTGACAAGACACACACGGGACTTTCATTTGACCTCTCATCCGAACGAAGGTGTATTTTTGTGAGAAATGCTCGCCAAAGATTTTTCAAGCGAATCTGTCAGGATTCCAACCTGGGACCTTAGGCTTAGTAGTCATACGCGAATCAACTAAGTCACGCAGCCGTCTGTAATAAACAAAACCCTACATTCGATTTTCTAATGTTCACCCGGAGGTACTACATTGGTCAGGAAGCGAGTTTTCTTTTACCTGGAAATTTTGAATTTTGCTGAACCCATGCTGTTCCAAGCAAGGTATGGATCTTTAACGTGCGTGACAAAACTCACACACGGGATCTACATTATACCTCTCATCCGAACGAGGTTTTATGTGAAAAATGCTCGCCTAAGATTTTTCAAGTGGACCTGTAGGAATTCGAACCCGGCATTTAGGCTTAGTAGTTACACGCAAACCAACTAAGTCACGGAGCTGCCTGCAATAAACAAAATCACACAGCATGCATTTATAAAAATAAATTAATGCGTGAGAAACGCAGAAACTGCTAAAATGCACAACCATATCTAAGACATGGCTAGACGTTCAAGGCCACTGCAGCAAAACAAAGTTGGTGACTTTTAGGTAGTTGATGTGACATATTACATTGTGAGAACGGAATTTGTAGAATGGAAAATAAGATATAACAGCTAGGCTTGACAAGTAGGAGATGAGGGTTAAGAAGGAAGTTCCGAAGATAGAAGTCGAAATGTAACCACGACAACATGACGAGCCATAGAGTCACGCGGGTTTGGAGGTGTGCGTTGCGCGGCTGTGGTGTTTTTATTTGCAGTGGGGCAATAAATCACTTTCGCGTGTTCGTGGATTTTACTGTGGCGCCCATGAAATAAAAATCCACAATGTAATTATAGGATCGTAAATAAATGTGAGGGTTGAAACTTACAAGTTTTCACCCATCCAGAAATACGAATTTGTCATTGTTTTATAAGAATTGGTAAACCATTGATATTCGTGCATGTCCTATTCAGGAGCTTTAAAATATACTTTAAGTAAATAAACCTTTCTAAATGATGTAGAAATAAGTTAATGCCGAATTGCGATGCAAACTATATATGATATCCGTTTTTCATAGGAGGTTCGCATAATTTTATGGGACTTGGAGACCTAGTAGGAATGTGAACCCTAGGTGTTCCTGGATGTACTTATTCAGAGGCTGTAAAATAAACTTAAGTAAATAAATCTTTTTAAACGATGTAGAAATAAGTTAATGTCAATTTAAGATGCAAATTATATATGGTATCCGTTTATTCATAAGAAGTTAGCATGATTTTAACATAATTGTTTTGTTGGACTATTTGAATAGTGATGGACTAAAGTGCGTAGAACTAGAGCATGTTTAGTTTTAAGTATGCCAGTGTAGGAAATTGAAATTAGAACATTTTTTATGATGAATTACGACATGCATGATAATTTTAAGATATGTTATATATGTGGTCTAGTAGCAGGTAAGAAGTGAACAACAAGTTGTTTTTAAGAGACTATGGAATACGAACATGAAAAGCTGTATTAACAGTCGTTTATGGTTATCGTTATATTGACATTTCCAGAAATGGGATTCGTAATGTAACTACTGACATTCTTAATACTAGGAAATTCGGTTTGATAATTTTTCTTTTAAGGTTTTATTTTTTTATGAATACATGGCCAGTTTGATGTTAGAAATAAGTTTTTTTTTTAAATATTTGTATTGGTTCCTATGGTAATTCCTGAATGTCAAAAGAGGTTAAGGGTAAGTTGAATTTTTGTTTGGATTTATTTATGAATCCAGTAAAAATAGATAAATTTGTAAAGGATATCCAATCCCCCCGGTGATGAAGTCGTATTTGGGAGAGGCCTCTTATTTTAAATATTTCTTTGATATCGCTTAATGTTAGGAACAAGTTTTTTGGGAAAATTTTTGTATTAATTTCTATGGTAATTCCTGAATGTCAATAGAGGTTAAGTGTAAGTTCAATTTTATTTGGGTTTATTTATGAACTAGTTAAAAATAGATAAATATGTAAAAGGATATCCAGCCACCTCAGTGATGAAGTCGTATTTGGGAGAGGCCTTTTATTTTAAATATTTCTTTGATATCGCCAAACTTAAGGAGTGCTTTTAAGATGTGGTAGAACAAGTCAAAGTAAAATGTGATAAATTCAGGAAACTACAAGCAACCGTCTTCGGTGTAGGGAAGATGTTGAAAGAGATTACTAAGACTAGACGGTTTAGCACTTCCTAATTATGACAACGGGAAAAGCCTTTCAAAGTAAGTGGTTATTGTAACGTAGTTTTTGTATTTCAGACATTTCAGACGTTTATTTTTTATTACGTTTTCCATAGGAATCCACTCCTGTACCACAGTAGTTAACCTGCGCACCCTTAAAATGGCTACGGGGTCCCCGCCCTTTGAGAGCAAAGCTAAATTTATAACGTAACTCTCATTTTACCCGTAACAGGTCATTAGGTTCATCGACCTGTATAGATTTATCTGTTGTCACGGTTCTACAGAGGAGCTCGAACTTTCCTATATCCCCTACTTTAAAGGTGCAAACGCAAAGAAATGAACATTTCTGAAACAGTGAATCACGTGAGCCATTCCAAGCCTTTACGCAACATCACGTTTGTATTTTTAAAATAATGCTCGACGTCATGTGGCTCTATACATTCCCTGGTAAATTTCAACATTTTTAGTAAGGAAAAGTGGAAATGTTAAACAGCTATTTCATAATTTTCGGATGCTGGCTTATCAGATGCAAATGCTGTAGGGTGCTATTTTGGGTACTAAAGGGAAAGAAAAAACCAAAAGTTTTGTTGGTGGCGGGGAGAGGTAGCATTATTACCTTAAGACTCCCCATACGCTTGGCTGTAATTTAATATTATTTGGGTGCTAGGTATGTGGCTGTTGTGGTGTGATGTTACTACTAACAGACAAGAAAAATTAAAAAAGCGTGCGTGGAGAAGGAAACCATCGTCGTCCCCCTCCCACTCTAATTTCACCCCAACATTAAAAACACCATATCTCTACAATAATGGAATGCTATAGCCCATTCGTTTTAACTTTAGGATAACGTCAAATGTAGTAATGAAAGGTTGGCAACTGTATGCAAATAAATACCTAGAATTGCGCCTGAGAGATACTGTCATTTAACACAAAAAAGGTTGGTAGTTCTGTAAGGTGTTGCAGCCAATTCCTCTTGCCAATGGGAATATTCGTCTATCTTTCATTAATTATAGTAGAATTTAGACTAACCTTGACCATGTAGTATTTTATCCAGTTGTAACGTCATCCTAAATTTAAATCGAATGGACTACTAGAACAGTGGAGCTAAGTGGTGCTACTTAAATAGTAGTAAGTGCTTCATACTAAGGCAAAAACTAATGTAGTGGGAATCAAGATAATCTCGCTCGCGTCTTGTATTTTGAAGGTAAAGGCAACTTGACCTTCATTTATTTTTATATCTTTTATCTTAATAATATGTACTCTTATCTAGGAACAACATTCTGATGTATGTTAAAACCGTAACAATTATTTAAAGAAATTTGACTTGGATACAGCTTGTTTACTTATGCTCCAGAAATTATGATTTGTAGGCAACATCTGATACATTTTGCTGCACTTGCACACATAAGTGCGATTTTTAATTCATCTTTTAATGTCGTTTCTGTTAACAAAGTATTGGTATTGCTACTTATGTCTTTAATACGTTATCGTTATTATCTGCGACCTTCAACAGATCAACAAGAAATTTATTTAAATACTGTAGAAATTATGTCAACATAGACGCCGGTCGAGGCACTCTCGGAACTTGATTTTTAAAGAAGTCGTGCTTCCGTTCTTCCCGTTTAAAATTACACAATGCTTATTCAATTCATTTCAAATAAAAGTACACTGTAATTATTGAGGATATGAAGCTACGTGTAAAATAAGCCTGTAAAAACTAGGTTTAAATATAGGTTTCCTTTGTTATGCAATAAAATGCAACAAAAGGTCAAAATTAACAATCTAGCAGACGACATACTTTTATTTAAACACGCAACTTAACTGATGCTAGAATTAGTATGGAAGATTATATTTTGAGTCACTAGGTAATACCAACCTGTCTGAGAGAAAAACTCCAAACTGAACCGTCGTTCTAGTTTTATATCCATCAACACCACTTTAGTTTATGACACTTAAGCAAGAATTAATCCGAAATAATAAATACACTTAACCGAATATTAAAAAGTGCTTCTTATCAGAAGCAGTTATCGTCCCACAAACGATACCGTAATTAACAACTGTTTTATTTTCTCTCTCGCTCTTGTAACACATTGAAATTCAGTCATAGGTCATGTTTTGATAAACCTTCACAGCACACAAGTTTATATTAACATGAACTTTCCAACAATGAAATAATGAATCAAAAGCGAATGACCGACGGAAATTTTTACGGTAAATGAATTAGAAAAATATACTACAAGAGTGATCAGTTCTAAGAAGAGTCATGATATATATACAGTGATAGAAAAGTGTATCAAGGTTAAGAAACGTTCTGTCAGCTTTTGAACACCTACAACATGTACATAAAATCCCGAGCGTAGGTAGTAAACGCATTCGAGAAAAACATTTCACGGGATTCTATAAAAGAAACCCAATATGTGCACAACACTGGAAAAGAGCACGAACAAAAGGTAAAAAGCAATACCACTATTGTGTGGAACGAGTTTCAGGTTTTTTTAATAACCAAGAAGTTTGCAAACAAACATGGTTTCAATTTATCGTCGGCATGTTTAGGAATTATGTTTTGAAAAGAAAATGACAATTGTTGGAAAAAGTTATTCAAAAATATTGTAACATACGAAAATCCATCTTGTGGTGTTCTAGCTGTTAGGGGTCATCTTAATGCTTCGTAATACCAGAGATAACATTTATTTACAAGTTAAAATATTGATATGAACTAATTATACATTAAGATTGAAGGCATGACACACACAGACACTATAACAAGTCTTTGTGTTCGTAATTAAATTACAAATGTCTTTAACACTAGAACTGAAAGTACTTTAGTTTGTAAAGTTTGTTACCTGCATTTAAATGTTTATTAACGATTTCGGCTGGCTTTCAATTTAAACGGTTGCTATTTAATTACTTCAAATTATTCTATTTTGATATGGCGCTAAAGACGTGATGTTCTCTTGTCAACAACGTTCGTTTTCCTAAAATTACGCTAAGTTTATGTACGTGTTTCATCAAGGTTATTTTCAATCAAGAATTCCGACTCTCTAAAATATCTGGTTCGCTTATCTCTATAGCTTACTTAATATAAATTGTTAATTGGTTTGTGTTGCGTTTCTATAACTTCAATGCGGGAAGTTTGGTAACTCATCTTACGCGTCTTCATAATTTCCAAGAGGTTGGTTGTATATATTTCGTATCTCGTATTTAGGCACGTTGACGTAAATTCGTATAGTTTAGAATGCTACAACCGGTAACCATTATTTAGTTTCGCTTGTTAAAAATATAAGTTTTAATGTACGAAATCACCGAAGGACTTTCCAAGACAAGAGCAATTCATATAATTTTGTGGTTCTATTATGAACATATGGGTATTTTGAGGAAAATACGATCATGTGATTTTATTATCCACAAATTGATGTTTTCGAGAGAAGTTACAATTTGAATGGAATACTTACTGTACCGGCTTTCCTTACTGGAACAGAATGGAATTGCTTTCCGATACGGATAATTAAATGGATGCAGTGTTGAAATTCTGTTACGCGACATAATATTGTACTTTCGTTTGTTAAAATGATAGAAGGTGATATTCGTTCGGTTGATAACTGTTGTAGATGCATTGTAGTTTTTCAACTGATTACTTATATTAACTTCGTCTCCGCGACCGCGTTTATTCAATAAAACTCGTAGTTTCATTGTTGTTTGCATTCAACTTTATCGCAGAACATGACCTAGTACACATCGACGATCATGGTTTCGAAGCATACGGTAGGATCTGGGCGACCATATGGTAGGAGCAACGATGTTTATTTTACCAAATCCCTTTGAACATGGTTCAAGTATCGTTGAATTTTCACGAGGACCAGAAGTCGGAAAGTGCGCCTTTTATACGTATCACTCTCAACAGTGAATGTATACTAGATTTGCTTTCTGTGTATTGATATTTTGGGTTTCTTTAAGTCGGTTCATATAGTCGGCTTTATTTATATCGCGTTTAGAATTTACAGGACAAAAATATTTAATTCTTTTTGGTGTAAAAATTAATGCATAACCATACAATCATTCTAGGTTTTTTAAAGAAAATTATGTAAAAATATGTTGTTTACATTTGGTTCCATTGTGGGAGAAATTTTGCAAAATCAGGTTCAATTATAACGTATAGTTTAGCAACAAAATGGTTTTACGTGATTGTTTGCAAGCGACACTGAGATAGACAAATCTGTGCAGTCTTCCCTTGCTTGCACAGAATAGAATTGCTTTCGGATACGGATATAAGAATGTGTTGTTCCGAAGTCCAGTAACGCGGTATAGTGTTATACTTTCGTTTGTTAAAATTATAAGAGGGCGATATTCGTTCGGTTAGTAATATTTCTATGTTGTTGACCCTTGGTTTCATTGTGTGGGAAATTTTGCATAATCAGGTTCTAATTATAAAGTATAATTTAAGTATATAGAGTGTGGCTATGTGATTGTTTTCAAGTCAGACTGAGATAAACAAATTTGTATAAAAACCTGGTAAATTTTAATTGCTTTGGTTTAATGTTATGAATATGCTAATGACGACAGTTTTTATTGTTTAGGTATTAATTATAAAATAAGATTAGTATTGACTATCCATAAGATCTTCGGTATAAAAATTTAGAGTTATATTATTGCAAAATTCTATACCGCTGTTGCGAAATGCATTTCGTCTGGTAGATTGGATTTTTCCTTTATTGTTGTCTACTATTAAATTATTTTCTTGGTCTTTACTTATTAAGAGTTGTTTTTAAGAAATCCTTATAGGCACTATGTAAGTATATATAACTTTCTAATTTTGTTTTATGCGAATATACAGTATTTAAGAAATTGTATTAAACAATGACTGAGAACAATCCGTAAATTTTTTTTGTGCAGCCAATATAGAAAACGCATGTTTTCGATCATTTTTCAGTTCGAAAAGTACGTTGTTGTCGAGCTTGATCGATAAGGCGACATAAGAGATCGATAAAGTGACTCAAGAACTGGGAAAAACAATTGTCGGGCTCATATGTGAATAATTAAAAATCAAAGTGGACATGCTACGTGAGCGGCCATGACAGTATTGTTTTTATCTGTCAATAAGTTCTTGTGAATTATTGCAAATTATTTAAAATTTTAAATATTGTTGTAGTTCTATTATTGTCAAATATTTGTGGCTGCACAAAAAATTCTGTACGCGCCACACTCGGAAAGTGTCTTTACAGGGCTAGCATGCTTTCAAGGATCCGCCTACGGCGCCGCCCTAAAAACCGAATGCTCGCCCTGTAAAGTATCACTTTCTGAGCTTGGCACATAAATAACTATTTTTTAATTTTTGTTTTATGTGAATACTAGAATTGAGGTTAAAAATTAGTTTGAGGTAACTACTTATTTTTGCGAAGATTTTTGTACTGTGTGACATATTGGATAATTATTTTTTTCCGCGACTTGGTTTTCCTATCTGCAATATGTTTTTTTTAGTAAAGTTTTATAAACAAATTTTTTTTCTTGAGGTTTCCTTTCTCTTCTTTTTGGGTGACTCACCCTACTCTACGACTTTCTAGCTAGCATGGTATTCTTTGGATTTCTTTTTTGTTGAGGTACCCGGTGCGGGCTATTTCCGTTAAGTACGTTAGGTTTTTTTTCTTGTCAGCACTGAATACCGTAACAAGTTGCTGAACAAATTTCTATGTTGAAGAGTTATATGTTACGGCTTCGCGACGAAGACCTGGGCCTGGTAACCTGTAGGTGATGATGTGTATGGTTGTAAGTAACCGTGACTCGGTTTACGCTGAATACAATGCGAAACCTCATGGAAGTCGGATGTCCACAGCTTCAGTACCTAGTGGCTGGTGAGCGGTCGCTGGCGTACGGCTTTTCCTTTGTTGGTAGAAGTTGAAGAGAGCTGATGGTGGAATGTTCTCACCCCTGGCGTGCTTGTTAGCGTCAGGTACTCCATGTGGTCCTGATGGCCGTGGTTTTGGAAATGGAGCGGGTCCAAGCTGTGATATGACGAGATCCTGTCCTCAGTGTTGTGAGAGTTCACTTCATTGTACCCCATTAGATTTGGTGGTCACAAGGAGATAATTTGAAGAAAAACCCTTGGTGTACCAGGAACTTGGTAACTTCAGTCTTGCACTATTCTTAAGTTCTCCTAAGAAGTGTGGTGATTTTCTTAAGGAAAGAACAAAAAGAAGTGATTTGCCCTAGCTTTTGGAGCTCCTTTTATATTGAGGTTTGTTTGTTTAGACGGTTCTGTTTGTATTTTGAGGGTGTCAGACAGGTCCATTATTGATTGAGGGATGTTTTATGCGTGCATGCTATTTATTTCCATGCTGCGAGCTTATTGGTCAGTGTTGTTTTGAATAAAAGAAAAGCCAGTCATAGTATTTCCGTGAATTAGAACTCGAAAACTATTTGTGTTAGTCTAGACATGGCGTGAAAAGGAGAGGGTTAACGTTTAAATACCAAGGGAATTAAGTCCCACCTTCCTTTTAAATTTCAACAAGTCTGAAACGTCGTACAAAATTAGTGAAGTAATTATTTTAAATTTAAAAAATATAAATTAACTTAAAGTACTTGTATTGTGAAAATTTAGTACCCAATCGTGAAGAATTATCTCACGTAACAAATATGATTTTATTTTATTGTTAGGTGTTACGTTCAATTTCGTATTTGTAAATTTACTACCTCCTTAATTTAAAGCCAATTTAATTTCTACTTATTTGAACATACGGGTTCGCTACACCTTTATTATTTCAAGTCAGCTCAGTTAGGCAGCCAACTGTGATCGTCCTTTATTTACTTTTATCGGTTCAAGTCAGCTCAGCTAGGCAACCGACGTTACTCGTGCTTTAGTTAATTCAAAGTTCACATGTATATATTCCTTCTCGTTCCTTATCTAGGCATGTGTTTTTGTAATCAGGAATTTCCTGAATATTACTAGTTTAATTGTAATTTGATACAGTGACTGTGTTATCTTTGAAAGATAGACATATGCTCAAACTTATTTCTATTCGATATGAAATTTCCGTGTTTATTCTTCAGAAAACAATGTTGAAAATATATTGATTGAACGAGTCTACTATATTTCTAGCACTAGTTGGCGTTGTTTTTTCTACGCTAAATAAAATAAACCCAATCGGGCAGTTACAAAATCCTTATGATGAAAAATGTGCTTTCTCTTTTTACGTGACTGTTAGGTAATAAAGGGCGATGTTTCTTCAATAGAAATTTTAGTATTTTCAGACCTGTTTGTAACCTATATCCCGGGATTTTAACTCCATTCTTAGGTTTCTTGTACCCATGATTGTTTGGTCGTGACACAAAACAACCTTGCTTTGTCGCTTTTTGTCTGGCTGACGTTTTGTATGCAAATCGAGTTATGATGAGATGGGTACCCACTGCAGTTACCCATACCCTTCACAGCCTGCGTGAAGAAATGGTATATTATGAAGACCAACAGCTGTTTGCTCTGCTCCTTGACGGTATGTAGATTACCTACATTCTAGAAATGTTACGAGGAACACTTTAGACTATAAGATTGTCCAATAATTTGGGGTTTTGTATTCAAATGCACTATTGAAAATATGTATTTTTTGCGTAATTTTATATTTCAGTAGCTTCTATTCAGAAAAAATTCGGTCTGCATCAATATAGTAAGTATTTAGTATACGTATGTTTATGCCGCTGTGTAAATATGATTAATTAGTTGTTTGTTGTGCCAATACAGGTTATTAATCACGGTGGTTAAATGCCACTTAGTTTTTATCGTAAATTATACGGAAATATTTAAGAGGTGTAATGAGGTAGTTCGTTTGCTTAAAACACCTTTAAATTTGGTTGTTACTAGACACAATTAGTATTTATTGTTAATACGTAAGAAGTGGAAGGATACAGACGTTTGTCCTTAAACGAGTAATTTAATATTGTTTTGCTATCTAAATTCTTACAAATTATTTATTAGAATTATATATATATATATATATATATATATATATAATTAGTTTTTCCTAAAAAATATTCAGGATATGATTGATAAAAAATGCCAAACGTAATTGAAAGTTAGGTTGATTTATCAGTTTTCGAATGTACTTTTGTTTCAATACATTAAAATGTCAAGGTCACTTTGTACCGAGTTAAATTATAATTTTTATTGGAGCAACAAATATGTCTCCGGTGCGCTCCATAGACAGCGATTCAGCAGTTATCTATAAATAAATCCTAATTATTTACCGACTTTTATATAATAGAAATCTCAATACCTTACTGTTTTCGAATGCTTCTATCATATTCCACCAGGTCTATCTCATCGCTGATGTAATAATTAACTGCAATTTCGTGTGTTTTTATCTTAATTGCCCGTCCGTTTAAGATTTATTGCAATCGTAACGATTTTACTATCTTTTATTAATGAATGGAAGCGCTTGGTGTTTATCGCTCCCTATTATAATTTATTAGTATCTTATCTAATGTATGTCGTCACCTGCTTTATCGCATTTCACGAACTCACTTAATTCGACATGTATTCATTCACGAAAAATAATTAGATCTCCGTTACTTATTCATAAATGATTTACATGTTTCTAAGAATCAACTTTGCGAACAATCTGGAAGAATTTGTTTCTTTCAAAGAACGCAAATAAATGCAGTGAATTACGTTATGGATTAAATAACGTTTATTAAATGGTATTTTTAAAGAGGATAAATCTTTATACATTATTGGATAAACATTTACATTTTAGAACTGGTTTTACGATCTTCTCAGTTTGGATAAAATGCATTAAAAACTTGTTTTAAATGATATATTTAGTGTTTTTTTAAAGGGTTAAGCAACATGTTTTGCGATTAATAGTTCACAAAGCTTTTCTTATGTCAGTCCCACTATGCACAAATTTTTAGAAATTTGCATGAATAATTCCATTTACAAAAAATAATTTAGATTCCAAATCCTTATGTAATCAAAACCTCGTTAGAATATCAAGGAACACAAAATGTCTCTTAAAACTTGACGTAAACTTGACTTTATTCATTGACAAAAAGATCATTCGTAATTAACCGACACTAAGACAATCGGTAATTGATCCACTAACCGACAATTGGTAACTGATATCCATTCTGATTATTTACCGGCTTTTATATAGTATCAAGGTTCTTACGTCATTAACCTCTAGAAAACTCGACAATTTTATGGTTAATTTAATTCATAAGTTGATGCAATTTCGTTGAAAATGTTGTTAATTGATACATTAGGTTAGCTAAAATGGCTGTCTTTTTTATTTATTAGGTCGGAAAATACCTTAATATAGTTCCTTAATCGGAATGAATGTAAAAATAGCTTATCGGCAAGCTTGTTATCGTGTTACCTTATCTGATTTATGGGTTGTAAAACGCTTACGGTCTCGCTAACTGGAATATGCATCCATGTTACTTGTTCTTTTGGCGATAAATATCCGTCACCTGTTTATATTTACAATTTGATTTACGGGTTTTATTGGCTGTCTGGCTACTTGTGAATGAATCTAAAATTCAAAAATCTAGAAAACTGAAATGCAGTTTTCAGTCTAAAATACACGCTTCTCGTTTAGCATTAAAAATACACGAAATGGAATAGAAATGCTTTTAAAGAAGTACTCGTTTTAAATGGTATCAAATACTTTTTAATTATGAAGATTTTCACGGAATTTCACTTACGTACTATACTATTTCTTTTAGATCGTAGAAATCTTGCTTTGTTCATTAATTCAAAGAATGAATGAAAATGTATAGCTGTAATTGCTCATATAATTTATTAGGTAGTTAAACGTCTTATCGCTCTTTACAATCTCGCTAATTGAGCCGTCTATTCATATTACCTGTCATCTGTTTATATTTATAAATGATTTGTGTTATTCTCGTTACTTGTGAATGAACTAGAAAGATCCAGAGAATTGGATTAGTTAATAAAAATTTTTAAAGGTACAATATACAAAGTGTTTCCACACTGGAAATAAGTGTTTAGAGTATTAGAAAATATTAGAAAACTTTTCTCGGGTTCTGGGGTGTTGTATGTACATGACATGGTGCTCAATGACCTCTAAATGACCTCTTATAACATTAATATATCCTCTTTAAAAATACTAAATAACTTCAACGTCTAGTTGTCTTCTTTAAAAATATCATTTAATAAATGTTATTTAATCCAAAACGTAATACACTGCATTTATACCTATCACGTCTATATATATAGATTGACGTGATAAGGATGTCATAAGAAGTCACTGAATTAAAATTTCAAATATTTAATCCTTACCCTGTACAATATTTCTAGCAAGGTAAGCCTATTATAGTATTTGCTAGTACATAAGTTAAACCCATGTTAAAACAAGTTCTAGCCGGCAAAAATATAAGAGTATCCCTTGATTGAAAAAACCTGTGGATAAACATTCATTCACTTTAGGAATACTAAATAACTTCAACGTCAAGTTGTCCTCTTTAAAAAATATTATTTAATAAACGTTATTCAATCTAAAACGTAATACACTGCATTTATTTACATCCATTGAAAGAAACTCTAAAATATTTGCAGACTCTTCGAAAACTATAAATTAATTTGTAAGAACATCGAGTTATCTTTCGTGAATAAATACACATCAATTAAGAAGTTCGTGGAACGCAATAATACCTGTAAGGACTATAAACCAGATAAGATAACACGTTTTTAATGGCTATAAATTATAAAAGAAACTCCTAAAATTAGAATAGGGTAAGATAAACGCCAACTATTAGCTCTATTCATTAATAAGAGAGTAAAATTTTGTGATGGCAATAAATTTTAAACTGACAGGCCATTAAAAATAAGAACGCACAAAATTACAGTTAATTATTACATCATGGAATGCGTTAGACCTCCTAGAATGTAATCGGAACGTTCGAGAACGATGACGTATTTAGAATTTTGTTATATAAAGCTGGTATATAATAAGGAGAATTGATTCAACATTCGGTCATTCATAGATAGTTACTGAATCGCTTTCTATGGAGCGCAGCGACGATATATTTATTTCTCCAATATAAATGATGTTATCTTGATGCGAGGTCACCTGATATTTATAACCTATTAAAAATAAAAGTACTTTCAAAAACTGACAAAGTGGACTTCAATATAAACATTTATTTAAAATGGAAATCTAAAAAATGGAACAAGGAATTTTTCGATGCAGATAATTCTAAATGAAAACGATCATTATATAACAATTACAATTATAACCCAAAACGCAAGCATAACTTTGTTTTAAACCTTTGGAGAGACAATGTGTGTTATTATTAGGTAGATTAAGCTAGTATAAAATTTTTGCGTATAGAAAATTACTTGGGCGGATAATTTTTCTAGTAATTTTAAGGTCAAATCTCGATGTAGTTTCACCCTTACAAAACTGTTCAAGGTTGCTGATCAACCACACTGAGGCGGGGTAATAAGGGAACATTTAAATTATCCATCATCTTAAAGAAAATTTTGTGACGTACATATGAAAAGTTTTGGGATTTTACACCTATGTGTTTAAATGTGTTAGATAATGTGTGTAGAAGAAAAAACGAAAAGTGTTTTTGAGTGTATCGAGAATTGTTCTGAAATTTTTTTTTATAATTATAAATGTAGTGTTGAGATTTGTTTGTTTCATTTCATTTTTGTAAAGTCCTCGCTGAGCTGGCAAGAGAATACGGGCATATTCAGGTAAGAATCTATATCATATCATGTTTATCTTTTCAATTAAAAGTCATTGCAACTTTATTGGTCAGGGCGGCAGTACCCTAATATTCACAGCAATAATTTATTAATGCCTCAACGTATAGGCACACATATACTGTTTCGCAGTATGCATAGCATATTTCTTGGCTTCCAACATTTGGGCAGCTTAAGCCAGCATCCATTGCTATGATAATGGGGTTATTTAGGGGTATATAGAGTCATAAGGGTCGCACACTACATGTAAATAGTATTAACAAGCTAGAAAACTAAACAATTTTATCATGAGAAGTACGTAATTCGCAAATTGTGCAAAAAGCACACATTTAACACACTGTATAAGGATCACAGCTAACTTTAATTAATGCAGGGAAGCTCATCCTTCAATAATACAAGCACGTTCAGTAAGATAAATAACTCTGTACGCAATCAAACTTATTTTAAACCAGAAAAGCATTCATAAATTCTAAATAAATACGTATTAAAAACATCAAAAGCTAGAAAATCATGATATAGATTCTGTTAAAATTAAACCCGCAATAGTGCAAAAAAATAATAAGGCTTTATCGTAATAAACGCACCTTTCAAAACAAATACGTTTCGGAAACGCAGGATGTAAATAAACGCATTTCAAATTGTCATTATAGAAATTTCGCCTACGTGATTTTTAACATGAAGTAAATTCAAAACCCAAAACATTATCTTGGCGAAAATTAAGCCATGTGTTTGTCTACGTGAGAAATCGAGTTAAAATTCCTACAACACAAAACAGACGGGTGAAAGTACACCACTATATAGAACTTGAATACTACGTTACCGACAGCATTGTTTCGGCGGGCTATTATCAAATTCATACCTGAGAAAGCTCAGAGTATTGACAATATCCTATAGCATGCATTAAACTTTGACCGAAGGACGCCAATAACCAATGGTGTCAGATGGAGGCGTTGCTTTATATAGCACTCAAATTTGATAAACAAGTCTTCCTTGAACCTGAGCACGCTTAACATCAGTTCAAATAAAAAAATTTACGTAAAAGTGAACATAGAAGAATTAAATAATTATATTTCGTGGAAGTCGTGATAGAAAAATTTTGAAAATAAAATAATAGTGAAAAAAATACGAGAGAAGTTTTGCCGTTAACTGGATAACGTAAGTGAAAGGTTATTAATTAAACATAATTTTAATATTTATAATTTAGGGCTCTGGGAAACTCTGTGAAAATCTGGAAAAACTCTAGACTGGTACATAAATCTAAATTTGCAAATAAATCCGAATTTAAATTGATTTAAAATTGCATAAAAATATTGGTTGGCATCTACGCATCGGAGCACAAAACGGAAGATTGTTCTAAACATTGGCCAAACGGTACTATAAAATCAACAAGTGAACTCGACTGAAAGCAATCCAGGGGTACTGGGTCAACAGCACGCAGTAGCAGATCCAAAAATAGGGAGAACAAACAGACACGCAAGGAAAACTACACGTCAGAACATTATCTAAATAGCATAAGGCATTATTTTCTTTTGTATTGAACATTTACTATTTTTTATTATACTAAAATATTTCTGTAAAGGGTCATCAAAAATCTTTTTTTACGTAAGAATTTACGTAAAAGGGAAAAGTCATTGAACGTTCAATGGTGTTTCCAATAGTATACAGTGTCATTTTTGCTGGCTTTAAATTAACTAAAGGGAGCTATAATTTTAGGGATAAACAAATTGATATTATTATTATTTGATTCAGGGATTTATTTTGTCGAATAGTGAATCATATTCAGCTGTAAAGTGTATATATTTTTTTCTTTGTCATTATACAAATCTTGGTCAATTTCGTTTATCTCATTCAAGTAGGAAAGTATTAGATGAAAAAAAAAGAGATAAATTCTTTGTTATCGTAACGTTGCGCACTCTGTGTGGATTAGATTGAGCTAGTCGAGGCATTAAATGATCGTTTTAATTCGAGCTAATAATTAGTAGTTCAAAAATATAAGGTCCCGGACAGGATTCCAACCTGTATCTTCAGCTTTACATAAAAGTCTAAGTTATTATTTCAACTTATTAATTAATATTATAGCATTATAACAAAATTGTTGTGCAAATATGTAATATCTGTACTTACAGCTGTAATTTTAGTGTTGCTTTCTGCCTGTCATACATAAGTCAAAAACTTGACACTGTCAGATATGATTGACAAAAATGCCAAATGTAATTGAAAGTTAGGTTTGATGTATGGTTGCGTACATTATTTATATTTGTATATCTATTGTCATCACATGTCCGGGTGGCGTAATTGATTGGCCCATCGGCGGCCAAAGCCACAGGTTCGAATCCCGTCTGTGACCTAAGATTTTCCATCTTCCAATTACCAGCTCAATTTAAACAATTATTTAGGTTTTATAAAAGTCCAAGTTATTTATCATCTTATTAATTAGTATTATATATACAGGGTGTATCTTAAGTTGATATTTTATTTTCAAGTAAGTCAGCGGTCGTTAAAATAAATAAATCATATAACTTTGTAGGCTTACCTCCAAGAAACCAAACTGAGTCGCTTTGAAGTGCTGTAATTGTAAGTTCAACCGTGCATAGTAAAGAGTGTGTGCAAATGTCACATCTATAAAAACTACTCAAAGTTCTCGCCGTTGCTTTCAACACAAAGCTGCGCGCCACGTATACACGATTCAGTAACATCACTTAATAGTGAAACGCATGTATCCCTGTTTCTGCAGCTGCCTCTGTCGTTTAACAAAATCCTCTCGAGTTTACTGGAATTTTATAAACTAAGCTCTTCATAAAATCTCACAAAATGACATCACACGGATTGAGGTCTGGTGACTTCGGTGGCCACGAAACTAGTCCACTCTGCCCTACCTACCTGAGAAAAGCTATTATCTTACGTAAAATCTTTTATGAGCCCCTGTGCAAAATCTTTGTACCTACAGTGGTTATTAGCAGACTAGTAGGTTGGTCTTTCATAAATCTTATATGAATCTTCTGTTTATTATCTATTTATTTATTACCACTATAAATGCGTACCATAATTCTCTGAAATTTACTAAATAAAAGGTTTTACCAGACAAAATCGGCACCGTTGAGGTCATCAAAATTTAATTTGAATTACTGCCACTTTATGATAATTATGAATTCTCATACCTAGTTCATAAACAACTGGAGCAAGCGTGACTGTGACCTAAAGATGGCAACCATGTAAAGAAGTTACTGCGGACACTGCATATTTATTAATAATCAAATATATTTCAGTATTCCAGCAATATTGTACTTTATAGGACAGAATTTTGTTTCTGATAAACATCTATGGGCAAATAACTTACTTGTTTTTGAATTACATATGTGGAAAATGTTATTTAGAAAAGTTGTTTGCTTTAATGCGTTCTATGGAGTTGCAAGTAAAGTACACCCTGTATATATACATATATATATATATATATATATATATACATATATATATATACATATATATTGTAGTGGTTTTAAAGGGCTAAATTTAAGTATAAACAAGGCAATTTCAAACACCCTGTATAGAGGAAACAACCAGAGTTTACGTGCGAAATTTATTTCATTTAGTTCATTTTAAAGTAACAAGTATTACCATAATTTTACAATTAGTGATTAAAATTTAGTTAGGTTCGTAAAGAAAATAAATTGTAGAAGCCAATGCAAAATTATTAATTAATGTAATTGAGTTTAATTCAAAGGGTTACTACGTCTAATACGCATAAAAGCATGAAAAATCGATAATACCAAGGTGAAACGCCTTGCTAACAAACGAACAGCCGTTGAATATAAAATACCTTGAAAAGCCAACTCCTAGAAATGTTGTGTTAAAACGTTTGTTAATTGAACACCTGCAGGTTTTGGAAATGTCAGGTTCCCCTTATTTGTGTAGATAAAAGACAGAATTTAAAGTATATCGGGTAAACGGTCGGACGTTTCGCGTAAATGTTAATTAAAAGTTTCCTTAAAGCGCAGAAAGGATAGACGATCAATGAAATACGTCGGAATGAGACAGGCATAATAACAGTCCACTTCAAACACACGTATTCAGTCCACATGGGTTAGTTTGAAACGCGGGCAGTAATATCGATTTCTACCACTCAAGCGAAGGTTAGAAGGAAACAGAATATGCATAAGAGAGGAATAGCGTTAATACAGGCGGGGTTTCAAGACGTCATTGAATATCTTATTGGTCTATATAGTGAGTAGTATAACAGACAAACACGGGAATATTGAATGTTAAGTTTTCGGAAAATATAATAACGACGAGTTAAATTTCGAAGATTTCGAAAACGGTTGAACCAAAATTTTAAGAACGAATTAGTTTAATTAAATGTTTCGCGTTAGGAGGGTCTGGAGAGGTTATATTCGAAGTGTATAAATTACTCTAAAAGAATTAGCATCGCTCTTTTAACTTCGCTCCTCTTTTAACTTCGTTCTCTTAGTACTTTCATCGCTTGAGACTACGAACAGAAATTTACCACGAGCTTGTAAGTATATAAAATTATTTTAAATTAAATAGTACAGTGTTGGCCTCATAATTTTGAACCGCGAATAGTGTCGAGTCTAAATTTTATAGAGGTGCAACATTTATTTTAAACAAGCTCGTGAAGTGAAGTAATGAAACGTAAATTAAATTAAACTAAAGTACGCAATTATAAAAGAAGTGTAATAAATTTGGATTTGGATGCATTGTGAAGGCAGAGCATGCAGCACAACTTAGATGGTGTTCATCTACAAATAACTAGAAGCGGCCAGCAGAGCAGAACCACGAAACCGAGAGCGAAAAACAACTTAACAGCTTCGTCAACGGAGTAGAGATCTTCAAGAAATTCCTTCCAGGTAGCGCTTTAGAATTGTTGTTTTTATAAACTATGACTATTGTTGTGATGTGTGAGAATGAACTATGAAGGTATTTTGCATTATTTTGCGTATTGAAAATAATACGTATAACTAACTTTTAGTATGGTATTTAAATAGAAATCTAAAGGTGTATAAAGCTTATTAACGTTCCTCAGGAATTTAAATTTTTTATTGTTACGAGTACATGGGTTTTTTTGTTTGCAGTAAGCGTATGCTAAGTAAAAAGCATACATTAATCATAAAAAAAACTGGCTTATCATGAGCTCACCATACTCCAGAGTGTCCTAATTAAAATTAATTATAAATAAAGAACGAAAATAAAGTATTATTCAGGGCCCATTTACTCCGGTTACAGTCAATGTGTTTAATATTTCTAGTTAAAATACTGGCCTTTACAAAAATAGAATTTATTGAGGTGTAACTTGAGCACCGAAATGTAAATAATCTTGAAGTTTGATTTGTAAATAGTGGTAAATAAATATTGTATGATTGTCGTATTATTTTGTGGTTTTATTGGGAGTGTGCGTGAACGATAAAGAGTATGATAGTGAATCTAGGTATCCAAGAGGAGGTCCAACTGAGCTATCCAGAGTGCGGTTGAAGTAATAAAGTGATGAAGCAGGAATCTGGGTAAGAAATTATTTTTTTGAAATTTTTCTATAGTATGCAATTTTCGATTTTTGGAAAATTAATAAAATCCTCGAATGTAATTTTCTTACTCTATCGATTTAGAGAGGTTACAGGGCAATTTATAATATATATATATATATATATATATATATATATATATATATATAAAATCATAATTAGAAATGAAGCATAAAAAAAACAAACGTATTGCACGACAACAAAGTACATTTACTTCTTCAGAATACAAATACCTCTTTAAGTCAACATACTTCTATTTTTACCATTGAACGGATGTTATAATTTCAGACAAGTTTATATTTTAAGACGCATACTAACCTGCCTGAGAGAAAAACTCCAAACTAAATCGTCGTTCCAGCTTTATATCCATTTAAACCACTTTCGTTTATGGCACTTGAACAAGATGTAATCAAAAACAATTATTAAATTAAGCATTTAGTAGAGGTACCGTAAACGGATCACAAGCGACACCGTAATTAAGAATTGCTTTTCTTTTCTT
This sequence comes from Platerodrilus igneus, assembly GCA_036346225.1. Taxonomy (NCBI): domain Eukaryota; kingdom Metazoa; phylum Arthropoda; class Insecta; order Coleoptera; family Lycidae; genus Platerodrilus; species Platerodrilus igneus. Next base: position 3,246,186 of record JARFIW010000828.1, read on the forward strand.
GTTAGTCCAATTAGATTTGATCATAACCTATGTTTTGCTAACCTTTCACTATCCAATTTATATTTAAACAAGCACTATAAATATCGATGTAAAATTTTAACACTATAAGTAATAACAAAATGTACCTATGTACCGAGAAAGAGTGACCTGTGCTAAACCGACCTGGTAAATATATACAGCTATAGAAAAATTTATCAAGGTTAAGAAACTTCCTGTAAGCATTAGCATTAGAAATATTGTATATTTAGCTATAAAGTATAAATAAAATTCTAAAGCTATTAAATTCGTAAATTTGAAAGAACGTTTTGAAGGATTCTGTAAAAAAATTTACCATCTGCTATTTTCAGAAAGAAAAGTTTTGCCCCAAAGGGTCCTGGGAACGCGTCTTTCTTAACAAAACAATGTATGGCAAAAACGCGTTTCCCAAACATAAAATAATTTACATCAATTAAAAATATTTAAAATAGATACCTCTATGCAAATAGTCAAGAGTCCGAGTTTATCGGAATTAGCAATGCGAGTTCCGGGTGCATTATTAAAAACTAACGAAGTCAACGTATCGCTCACTTGAGTAAGACGATCATCAGGACCACCAGATATACTGGCAAGAGCAGTTTTTCGACGAGCAGACTCATATACCCAATCAAGTTAAAGTGCGCTTTGAAGAAAAGTAACAAGAACAATGAGAAAGTTATGGTTTATACGGGCATAATTACTTCAGCGTCACTTTTTACTACTGAATTCAAATCGGCACGGTTTTATTCATAAACACCCATTGAAATTGTTTTTATAGACCATAGAAGTGTGGTTTTGAACAGAAGAGAACACGTGGATGTTATTTACATAGAATTTGCGAAGGCACTTGAGCGGGTTAGTCACGATATTCTAATAGCTGCATATGCTTTTTGGAAACTGTTTTTGGTAATTTCGGTATGCGGAATGTTACGCCGTCGTTTCTTCCTTCGATAAAGAACCACCTAACAGGTGAGTGTTTTATAATTAAGATAAGCAATTGTTACGTCCAGTTTTGGTCCCAGAAAATCTAGCCGGCAATCAACAGAAAAACTGGTGAAGTACCCCACTAAAAATTCTAATTCGAGAAAGTAACGAAAACCTCGACTACACGAACAAAAATGGTTGCCGACTAACTCGGTGGGACGGGTGGTGTAAGTGTTTGCAGAGGACGGAATGCTATCGTACATGAAACATATCCTAATCGGGAATTAACTTGGACGCCACTTTTTTTTATTCTAACGTTACAATTAGTCTGCTACCTAAAAATTACAGCAAACCTGTTACTCCTTACAAATCTACGGGATTATTTGCTACCTTAAGCTATATTGGTTAGCCTATATTATTTGTGTTTGAAGATACCCTGACGCGCGCGCACGTGTGTGCGTGCGTGCGTGCAACGCGCGTGCGTGGGTGAGTTCATGTGCGTGCGCGTGTGCCTGTGAGCGTAGGTGCGTGCGTGCGTTCGTGTGTATGTATGTGTGTGTGTGTGTGTCTGTGCGCGCGCGTGTGTATGTGTGTGTTCATGTATGTGTGTGTATGTATGAGTATATGTATGTGTGTTTCTGTCTGTGATAATGTCCTTGGGACTGCTCCCCATCCCCGGTTTCCGACCGTCGGCAGCCGGAAATCAGAAACCGAGGAGTTCGCATTCCTGTACGTGTTCTGAGACCGTCGGCAGCCGGAAACCAGGGAGGCCACGTACAGTACCTGTTGTGTGAATGTGTATGTGTGTGTGTGCGTGTGCATGCGTGTGCTTGTGCGTGCGTGTGTGTGCTTGTGTAGGTGTGCGTATGTGTGTATTTTGTCGTGCCTACGTGTTATAATGGTGTGTGTGTATATGTGTGTGTGTGTGCTTCTGTCTATGGTGATGTCCTTGGGACTGCTTCTCTCCTCCGGTTTCCAACCATCGGCAGCCGGAAATCAGAAACTTAAAAGTTCGAATTCCTGTACGTGTCCTGGCCGTCGGCAGCCGGAAACCAAAGAGGCCACGTGCAGTCCCTGGTGTGTGTATGTGTGTGCGTATGCGTGTGCATGTGTGTGTGTGTTTGTGCGTGTACATATGCACGCATGTGTGCGTGTGTTGTGTATGTGTATATTGTCGTGCCGGTGTGTTATAATGATGTTGCCAGAGCATTTCCCCAATAATAATTTCTAGTTGCGCTACAACATTGGAAAAATAAACATGATGTTACTAAAGGTAATGTTAGATTTCTTAAAGCAATTACGAATACGATTTGTATTTTCTTCTGTTTATTTTGGTTAGTTATATTTGTTGGATTAGATGGTTGGTATTGAATCCTTATCCTACTAATTTTAGTATTCTAATGTTAATAGGTGTTCTGGGAGAGACTTGTGTTCAAGGTATGTTTACCGCACTTTTCCATTTACAGTATTTTCACTTCAATTTACACTGGTATCACTCCCTGTCGTCAGGCCTCACGGGTCTTCTAATAGGTCTTCAGGAGACACGTGCTTCCTTGTGTGTCCTTGGGGTATGACATTTCTTAGTTGTCGGTGTTCCCATGTATGTTGGCTGGACTGTGCTTTTGCATTGCACATTCGATGCGCTACGTCAAACTTCTGTGTTTGGTGTACTCTGTGTATTTGGTATTTGTGGTGTGTGGGATGTGTGAGGTGTTTGTAAATGTCCTGTCAGAGTGCGCCTGTGTATTTTTGGTGTAGTATAGTGCTGGTTTGGTGCGTGATTCTGTTTATGTAAGGAAATATGTTTTCATTACAGAGCATGTCCGAGAGGGACATGTCCTGTAGGGTTGCCCTATCCATTCCTAGGTCCTGTTGCAGTTCGGTGCAATGGAATACCAGATGCTCCGGTCTCCCCACTTCACCACATGTGCAGTTGTGGTTGTCTTGGAAGTCGAAGCGGTTTCTGTAGGTTGGATAACGGTCATGCTCAGTGAGAAAATGAATGAGTTCCTGTGATGGGACTAAGTGGTGACAGTTTAGCCTGTCCCGGATGTTTGGGACTAGTGAGTTTCCATTTTTTCTTTGGTTCCAAATATCTTGCCATTGGGTTAGCATTGTGACCTGCATGTTCTTTTTTATCCGGATTTATAATGTTAGTTTTAGGAATTCCTGGACTTTTTTGGTTCGTTTTTTATTAACCAGTATGTCGCCGCTCTCTTCCTGATATACAGATCAAGAGGGAGGACTCCTAATATTACATAGAGTGCGTCGTGTGATACGGTACGGTATGCTCCTATGAGTCTTATTAGTGCCCCCCCCCCTTTGGGCACTGTTGAGTTTTTGTTTGGGTTTTACCATATGTAATTTGGTTGCCCAGGAGCTCGCTGCATGGCTTATTATTGCTGCAAGTACGCTGGTAAGTATAATCTTACACAGTTTAGGGGGAAGTTGTACGTTCGTTGTGCAAGGGTTGCTATGCATTGCATAGCTTTACTGGCACCTACAATCACTGTGGCAATGTGTTTTTCTTAGTTCAGTTTTTCATCAAGGGTTAGCTCTAGGTGTTTGGCTTCTCGTGTTCTTCCTATTCTGTCTCTTTTCAGTTTAATGAGGTCTCTTTCTAGAAAACCTTTTACTATCATATTTTTGTCGTGCTATTGTCATCTTGTTTGGGATACATCTTTCCAGGGCTTCGTTCAATGCGGTATTTGCATTGTGCTAGAATTCATTTCTGGAACCTCCTTCTACCACCAACAAGATGCCGTCCGCATAAGCTACTACGGACAACACATCATCTGCAATTTCAAGCTGCTCTAAAAGCTCTTCAGTCTCAATGTCCCAAAACATGGGACCGCAGACTGATTCCTGTGGGCATCCTTTGGTGATTGGTTTTGTGATGTTTTCAGTACCAGACAGTGTTGGCAATAGCCTCTAAAGGTATGTTGTAGTTGTTTTGGACAATGAATTACGATTAACCTATGGAACAGTGTTGGCCACCATAGGTTGTCGAAGGCACCTTCTATGTCTAAGATGATTAGTGGCACGTATTTTTTATTTAAAGTGGTTGCATAGTTTATGGCTTTGTTTACGGCGTCTTCGGTTGATCGTCCTTGTCTAAATCCGCACTGCGCCAGGTACATGCCTTCTGTCTCCCGATGTCTTTGCATTCTCAAGCATAGTAGTAGCTCGAAAGTTTTTCCAAGTGAGTCGAGAAGGCAGATGGGGCGGTACGAACCCGGATCCTTTTCTCGGTTTCTAGGGAATATGATTACGTCTGCTTGCTTCCAGCAGTTTGAAAACTTTGTTTGTCTTAGACATTCATTGTACAGTTTGGTAAGTTTCGGTGTGAGTTTGGTGTCGAGTCCCTTTGTGATATCTGCCTAGATCCCATCTGACCCAGGAGCTTTTTGTTTTTGCTTGATCTCGCTATACGGAGATTTCTAGGGAAAAGTCCCCAGAAAGAATAACAAAAGGATGCGAAAACCTGAGATGAGGAAACTGATTTAGGCCAAAAATTCCACATGAGAAAACATTAAGTACACCAATGCTAAAAACCAACGTAAAATAAACATTACAATAAGAACACTAATATATCTACTTGAAACGTTTCCAACATCAAACGTTAAATTACCTGAATATTAATCACAACTCTAGGTAATTGCAATATAATTTATTACAACCAAACAGGAACTATCATCTTCACACTAGTAGTAAAAAACACCAATATAAGACTATAATACAAATATGCATTCAGTACAAGTATATAGAAATACTATTAAACAAAAAAAAAACAAGTATTTCACAAAATAACTAAACTAAATCTTTGACCTAATCACAAAAACGTACTGTGGGTACGTTTATCAGTTCATGCAATTAATTAAAAATGTTCATTCATTTACAATTTTTCTAAGTTATACTTTCAGACGTTTTCTTAATACCTGAAAAATTATTTTTGCCTGTTGATAACTCTGACACCACTAAAAACTTCTATCCCCAAAGACTTCAAAAGAAACTAGCTGTTCTCAACATGATGTATCCAAGTGAAGCCAATTTAATGGATGTTCTTAAAATGAAAAGTAACTAACCTGGTAGGGTATTATCCGAACTTTATTGACTACTTGCAGTCTGTTCGATGCCTATTCTTCAAGGTTAGCTAACCTACTCAAGTTACATGTTGTTTCTTTGGATGTTAATTACGAAGTGCTCTACAAAAAAAATTGACTTCCCTCCATTAAACAATTCGGGATACCTTCGGCAGAATTCGGACAGATAAATTACGACTGCAAATTGAAATTACTTGCGTTGATTTTTTTCTATCTAAATATATGTAAAAATTAACTCACGAAAACTTTAGACTCATAAGGGACTTTCTATTTTTAACTCAGCACAAGTTTGCATGCCTAGATGATGAGGTCATAGGCGTCAATGTTATACATAATCGAAACAAATGAACCATAAAACTGTAATAATTTTATACAAAATGGCCATGGTCTCTTTGTAAAATCTCTTTGTATAATAACCAACAATTTAAGTTTCGTTCACTATGCTTGGACTACTTTTCTAATACCAGACAAAATTATTTGTTAGCCATGGTAACATTTCTAATCTTTAAAACCGCCATAATGAATTTTACAACCTTTGAGTATGAACAATATAGGTACAGAATTAGTCAAGAATGGATGTAACCGAAAAAGTATATTTTTTAATAGAAATAATCTAACCCTATTGGTGGAATTCACTAATATAGATATATGATTATAAATATTTCAAAGGAACGTCACACGATTAATCCGACTGATATACAAAAAAGAGTTCATTTGCCACATATATCAGAGGGAAAAACTTCGACACTCGGGTCAGTGTTCTAAAAGCGCAAAGGCTTTGGTTATATTTTACAACTGTGTGTGTTTCGTCAAGGATCCGACAGTCTGCAAACGCTTTATTATTTACCTACACATTGTCATTCAGTATCGCATCCGATCACACAGGGTAATTTACATCAACAGTAATTTATATCACATAGTACCACTATCTTATTCACGACTAATCAGTTTTAAATTAGACCTAGTATTGTAATCAAAATTTCAATCAGGAAACTTAACTAACTAACGATCATCTCGGCATTTTTATACATATTCAATTGTGGTAGTTATTTCGGGAACATACGAAATGATGCAAATAACATTCTCAAGTTTTCTATTGTAATATAAATAATTCTTAAATGCAAACTCTTTACCTGTTAATCAAGTCCATCGGAAAGATGTGGTGTCGTAGGGCGCATCAATCACCTTTTGTGTATAAATGTTTCGTTTACGTTCTAACGTAATTATTATGATCAGAGGTAAAATACTCGGAGCTATAATATTAAAGAGCTCTTACCTCAAATTTATACGCCGGCCGTAAATATTAAACCATCAGGTAATTTATTTAAAGCGTTTAATACTTTGGTTAAAGATATAACTCTAGATAAACCTATAGTGCCGAAATACACACTACATTTCTACTACCGCATATCCTAATATCCACGAATTGAAAGCGTATCTGAACTGTCAGAAGAGCGTTAGAAATTTCACAAGACAATTATGTAAAGACAAGAACCTATTTCAACTTATATTCATCTATTATTTACAGTAACTTAGTTTTTAATACAAATTATGTACTGGAGTATACTTATGTGTGGCTCCGGGAAATTTGAAGAAGACAGAACTGACCGTACGGAGTTCATCTTTAAGCATTTATAAATAAATTATTGAATAAACCTATTTTTCTTAATATTTACTTGACTTATTGAGGTCTGTATTTATTTGTTTAAAGTTTGATATATCAATTTTCAAAGGTTTTTGGCGCTCATTAGACGATATTTCTTATTTGAATAACCAAACCTATTAAATGCAAAATACATTCTATAGGATTTTGTAAAAGCCATGAAAAAATTCTGCATTCGTTAATACTGGTTCGGAACACGTCTTTCTAACAAAACAAGATAATAACAGAAACCAGTTTCCCAAACATGGACCTATTTAAACCAATACTTAAAAATACGATTTGAAATGGTTATATCTATGCAAATAGTCATGGTCAGGGTATGTTGTAATTAATAATAAGAGTTCCGGGTACCATATTGGCAACGAATGAAGTCGCGTCGTCCACTTACGTAAAAGGCATCATCAGGACAAAGCGTGATTGCTAGAAACGGTACGATTGGACGAGCGGACTCACATACTCAATTAAGCTACAGTGTGCCTTGTAGAAAAGTGACCATAACAGTGGTATATATGAACATAATCACTTGCGGCGTCACATTGTTAGGCTTGAATTCAAACAAGCACATTTTTAGTCCCAAATATCCATTAAACACGTTTTTATAAACAATAGGAGTGCGATTTTGGACAGAAAATAACAAGTTCATGTTATTTACATAGCATTTAACCGTATTAATCACATTCTGCTAAAAGGTAACATTTGGTTTTTGGAAAGTCATTTTTTTGTAATTTTAGTGGGCGGAATGTTTCGTCCTTGTAGCACTGTTCTATTGCCATGCTCTATTTGTCAATAAGGAACCACCTAGCTGTTGTGTCCTTTATAGTTGCGCATCTCGCAGTTAATTCCTTGTTTTGAATATTTTATGCATTTTTGGATTTGAACTTCTTGCAGTTCATTTACAGAGTTACTGTATTGCAGACTACGAAACCCATTATTTATTACTTATCAGTTTTTAAGTTTGAAGAATTACAACCCTTTCAGTGACGTTAGCACCAGCTGGCACTCAAGTCTGAAAGCTAGCACCAAAACCATTTCGGAAATATGGTCTATTTTATTCGGAAAGTGAGGGCAACTTGACGCCAACCCCGCCTACCCCTCATTTCTCGAATTTGTTCCAAAATCTTTACAATGGGTAGTTCAGACAGCACCAGCTAGCACCTCAAAAACAAGCTGGCAGCGATTTTCCAAGAAGTAAACACATCCCATTCCCCCAGTTGTTCAAAAAATTAAAACTCGCGTATCTGATTGCTAATAGTTAGCACCAACTGCCCAAAATCTGAAAGCCAGCACCAAAACCGTTTCAGAAATATGGCCTATTTTATTCGTGGAGGGAGGCAAATTGACGCCAGATCAACCACTGTTCGTATTTGCTCCACAACCTAGCACTGGGTAGTTCAGACCTAGTTCCAGCTAGTACCCCTGAAAAAAGTACCAACTCGAAAATAGTCTAGCGCGATTATCCAAAGATTAGATACCAGACCCTTCCACAATGTTAAAAAAAAATTGAAATTGGGGCACCTGATTTAATAGCCAACACCAGTTGGCATCCAAGCATGTACGGTAGCACCTAAGCCGTTTCATAAATATGGCCTACTTTATTCGGGAGGCAGCATGACATCCTCCATTGCTCAGGTTTGCTACAAAACCTAGCACCAGAAACAAGATAACGGCTAGTTGTCAAAGATTAGACGCCAACCCCCAGCCCCCCGTTGTTCAAAAAAATTGAAACTCATGTACGTAGTATATTAGGATCACAAGCCGTTGGTGAGTTCCTGCAGATTATATTATGTATAAAATTGGTTAAAATGCCCGGTATGTTTAAAGAGTGTAATAGTCAAAAGCTCCTTTGAGCAGGTTGATCTGTTTATCACATATAAATCGATCGAATTTTTAAACAGCGGGGGAAGGGACCTTATGTCTAATCATTTTTACAATACGTTCACATCTCATTATGAAATACTAGCTTTTTAGGTAGGTGTTAGCTGGTACTAGGTCTGAGCTACCTAATGCTCTAGTGCTAGATTTTGAAGTAAACAAGATCAAAAGAGGGAGCGTAGTATCAAATTGGCCACCCTCCAATAAAATAGGCCATATATCTCAAATAGCTTTGTTGCTGGTTTTCAGACTTGGTTGCTAGTTGAGAGGTTAGTTCCATGCAAGCCTCAATTTATGGATCACCAGTTTCTAGCTCAGACAATGAATGGTGTATTGTATTGTATTTGTTTTTACAGATGCTTTAAGAACGGTCTTAGAAATAGTGTCAAGGGGGTAGTGTAACCCGATTGTCTTCTGCCATTTTTGATTTTTTTATATTTATTCTTTAACAATGGTTTTTGAAACCCCTACGGGTCGCAAGTAAATTTTGTTTTTACAGATGCATTAAGGACGGTCTTATAAACAGTGCCAATGGGGTAGTGTAACTCGATTGTCTTCTGCCATTTTTTATTTCTTTTATTTTTTTATCTTTTACTGAGGAAGCGTCTGCGGCCTGAGCAATAGTTATGCCAAGGCAGAAGGTGTAATTAGATTGCCTTCTGCCATTTCTGACTGTTTATATTTTTATCCTTTATGGGTGGATTTTGAAGCCCCGACGGGTCGCAAATGAATTTTGTTTTTACAAATACATTGAGGGCCGTCTTAGCAATAATTGCGCCAATGCTAAAAGTATAACTCCAATAACCTGCTGCCATTAGATTTTTTATATTTTTAATTCTTTAAGAATGGTTTTCGAAGCCTATATGGGTAGCAAACAAATTTTGTTTTTACAGATGCATTAAGGGTGGTCTCAAAAACAGTGCCAAAAGGTAGTGTAACTCGATTGTCTTCTGCTACTTCTAAAATTTTTTAATTTTTTATCTTTTACTGAGGAAGTGAGTTTTGTTTCTACAGATGCATTAAGGGCGGTCTGAGCAATAGTCATGCGAAAGAAGAAGGTGCAACTAGACGACCTTCTGTCATTTCCGATTTTTAATATTTTTTATCCCTTATGGGTGGTTTTTGAAGACCCTACGGGTTGCAGCGAATTTTGTTTTTACAGATACATCGAAGGCGATCTCAGCAATAATTGCGCCAATGCTAGACGTATAACTCGATTACTTTCTGTCATTTGATTTCTAATATTTTTTTGTTTAAGAACGGTTTTTGAAGCCTTTACGGGTCGCAAGTGAATTTTGTTTTTACAGATGCATTAAGGGAGGTCTTAGCAATAGTTGTGGCAAAGCGAAATGTATAATTCGATTGCCTTCTGCTATTTCTGATTTTTTATTTTTCACCTTTATGGAGGGTTTTGAAGCCTCTACCAGCCGCAAGTAAATTTTGTTTCTACAGAGCATAAGGGAGGTTTTAGCAATAGTTGTACCATGGCGAAAGGTGAACTCTAATGATGAAAGTCAGTTTTTACGTTTATTTAAAAAGAGCTGCTGGAAAAGATGGCTACTGAAAATTTGCTACTAACTTCACACCTGTTAAGGTTACTAGGACCCTATCTGAAGAGAGGACATCATGTCTATGGAAATTTTTATAACAGCGTCTCATTGTCTTCAAAACTGTTTACATATAAAACGCATTCTACTGAACTTTAAGATTTTACTATCAAGGTACTCCAGCCGTTGTTGTCCAAAAAAAGATTCGTCCAGGTGAATATATATGAAGAAAAAACCAAATGTAGTGTATATGTCAGCAAGTAGAAAGATAAACGCAATGTGCATACGATAACAATTGCTCATCAACCCAGGCTAATATTTATAAAGAACAAATATGGCGTTGAAAAACAGAAACCTTGCGAAGTAGATGGATACAACAAACATATATCTGAAATGGATAGAAGTGACCAGATGATGCGTCACTACAGTTGTCCTCATAAAACTATCCGATGGTATAAAAAAAGTATTGTTTGTATCGCTAGTGCATTCTTTAAATGAACAATAGGTAATAGAAGATAATTCATTAATTTCAGTCAGTTAAATGAGCTTTATCGCGAATATATCTTGAAAAATTTATAGAATTTTGTTAGATCACATTAATAACGTGGCTATTTCATTAGAATATTAAAGTAGGACACTGAAATAAACAGAAAAGCAACTAATGTATATTAAATACGACCAGTAATAAAAATCGGGACTTTGCACTCTTTGTATTAATTTTAAAAAATACGGACAGATTTCAGTAAATAACCAGTATACGAAAACGTATTCGTAAAAATTCACACAAGTGTAAAAACAAACCACTTAGTAGAAGATGAGAAAACGTGTACACAAGGCTCCATCGGCCTGTATTGCATAAGAACCGTTAAAATCATCTCCTGAAACACCCATCATCTAGGGAGAGTAAAATTTGGTGAGTTCGCAAAAGTTTTATTAGACAGAGTTCAAAGACCTTTCAAGTAAGTATAAGAGTATTTAGTGAAAGTGTTACAATTTGTATACCTCTACAGAGATTTGCATTAGCTTTATATAACCTATCTCTCACTACTGAAAGTTAGCTGGTGCATTATTTATATTACGTCTCTTGTAGAGTAAAATTAATTCACGTAACTAACGTCAATCCTGCACGTAACATGTTTCACTTATTGGATCTAGCAGTCTGGAACTTATATTTCTTATATACTACAGGAGTAAAATAATAACATTTATTAAATTTAGGAAAGCTGCAATACGTTGCCTTCTACAAATTGAAGATACTACTGATGGGAGAGCTTTAGTTAAATTTCAAAATTTAAAGAAGAATTAAAATCGCATTTTTTTTAGAGGAGATTCCCATTCCAGACAATTACAAGAAATCCGGCCTATTTTTAAAATGTAGACAACCTACCAAGAAAAATAGGAGAAGAGAAACAAGATACATATGTAAAAGCGGTGGGGAAAAACCTCCTTTGTGTTCTGCATTATTTGTATTTTCCTATATATATTTTCCTATATATATATTCAGATAGAAATAGACACAGAGACAGAGACACAGAGAGACAGAGGATAGAGAGAGACAGAGAGACAGAGCGGCAGAGAGAGCGAGTGCGAGAGAGAGAGAGAGAGACAGACGTTGGTGCTCGTCACTGTCACACTGTTTAAAGTTATGTTTTTAGAATGACACTAACGTCTACAGATGTATCTCTCTTTTTGTTCAAAATCGACCTATTCTTGTCCTCCGGAACCTGTTACGTTTATTTTGGGCTAAGTAAAAATACATCCTTTTCTGGTAATGCATCATTCATTCGAATAGAGTCCGATTAGATCTTTAGAACATCCTCCTGTATCTTTTACCGCTTTACAATAATACACTTCCTAATAATTTGCATTTCAATCTATTTACGTTACCAAATGAAAATTTCCAATATTAAATTAGATAGTCGGTACCTTGTTTTAGCTGTGCGCGGGCTTACTATTCTGACAGCATATACGTACTTCCGGATTGCAACGACATAGGTACTCGTCGAAATAATGTATCGGACTATTGGATAAACCCGTGTTTATAGTTTTTAATCACCTGTTCGATAACACTAGCATTTTGCGTGGAATGCTTATTATGGAAAACGAATTGTTTGTTACTAAATTCTATCCTAGAGACAACAACGATTCAACGCGGTTGCCGTAATAATTTTTTTGGGTTTCCGTTCTTCCGAATTTCGCACACATCATTGTGTGGTAAGTATTTGTAATTGGAAAAAAATGTACTTTTCTCTTGTACCGGTTCTAATCTTTGCCTGTATTTTTTTTGTTTTGTAGTGTCTTCCGGTGGATAGGACCGTCCTGTCACTTTGGCCTTAAATGATGAGGCGAATGCCGCCCCTTTTTATGGCACAACTTACGTGGTCCTAAGTCCCGCTACTCCGCTCCGACCCTAAGGAGGGTTAATATGCGCATCAGCATCGACACATGGGTGAGTGTTGACCCGTTATTTGCTAAAAGGGTTTTATTATATATACTGATCCTTTACCGTGAGAACTTCACGTAATTAAGGGTATTCTCACGATGGTGATTTTCTATTTAAGACAAGTATGGCCATGATCAGAAATTTTGTTAATTAATGGCCTGGTAGTGAAAATGATTGTACATATGTGAGTGTATATGGATTATTCATATTGTATTTACGGGGACCACTATGGTCATTTATTTGTAGGTATTTGTTTTTAGGCTTACTATGATCACTTGGAGTTGTGGTTTTTAGAGTTGTACTGTTGGTTTTCTTTTTAATTAAGTTGGGGGAGCGACCTAAAAACTACAGCTCGCCATTGTAAACAAAAAGCTTACTTTTAGGTTTTGCTTTTAGATGTACATTGTAGTTATTGAGTATGCATTTTTGAGTACTACTGTGCTCCTGTAATATATTTCGTTTAATTATAAGTTTTTTTATGTTTTGTTTTGAGTTATGAATGAGGGTGAGTATTTTTTTTTTATCTCAGGCCTCCCTTTATTTCGTAGTGGAAAAACCCCGCCTACTCACCGATTGAGCTCGGTCATCAGTTACTTTTGGTTTTTTTATATGCCACGGCAATGTACGCAGCAAACCTGTAGACATAACAATCTTTTTCTTTGTTGAGAATTAACAAAAATGTGCTAGCGAGTCATTATGTACAATCACTGATATCAGAATATCCCTCAACGTGTTAAACGTCATACCAGTTATCCGTACGTTTGCTAGAAAGAGTTTTGATCAAACCTTTGGGTTTCTAAATTACTGAAATTAGAAGTTTTAAAATTGACACCCTGTAAGAATATTTTTCGTTCATGGCAATGTTTATAAAATTATCAACTGAAGTAATAGTATGGAATATTGACAACATACCCAAAACAAATCTTTGATCACTACGAAAACCATGCGGATCATCGGTATCGAGAGCGGTACCATCTCCAGTTAGAGCAACTACACAAGATTCGTCGTCTTCAAAATCAGATGTGCGACGTGGATACATAAACTGTGTTTGTTGAATCATAACTGCGCTTTTCTTCTTTACAATGTCTTTCATGGTATTAGGGTCCATAAGAATAAAGAAAAAATCTTCAAAATTACAGTTTTTTATCAGGAGTGAAAGTCATTCTGACAGATGTACAAATGGCAGCACTATTTCAAACTTCACATTTTCCACATTAGGTTAGTTACAAATTATAAAAATACCGTTACTGTTTATGCACTGCTGTAATTAGAAATCACAGAGGACGCTCCGAAGTAATTATGGTAATAACAATTCTAAAATAGATATTTTGTCAAAAATTGTGAAATTTTTGCATGAATAAAAAACATTGGATTTACCTATACATTTACACGAATTGTCCTATATGTAATCTAAAATCACAGGAATTTATTGTTACGAAAAATCTATTTGCTATAACAACAGTTCTTTATTTTCAAACAGATACAAGTCTGTTTAACAACTCGTGGTTATAATAAAAGCTCTTCTAACGCCATATTCACTTTTCGAACTAATCGCTAAAAGAACAAGTATTATCTTCTTAACACTACGATGTCGATCTCTAAAATAATTTATCTCACATAGGATATTATATTTGTACCAATAATTTATGACACGTCTCGACTTTCAAAGCCTTCATCGCAACTTAACTTTCGAACTAGCATCTTGATCAAAACCTATCAGAACTAACTGCAGAATCCCTTAACGCTAATATATACATTATCCAATTTTTCTAGATTAATCTACAGCAACCCAGAATATGCAAATGACATTCTCGAAATTTCTTATGCTAATCTTTAAATGCAGTCTTGTATCTGCCAATCAAGAGATCCCGCACCGCAGGTCCTGTCAATCATCCTTTGTGTTCAATGTCATTATTCTGGTCACAGACAGACCAATAAGCGCTACACTGCCCCTCTCTTAAAGTTGTTCGGTCCCAAATTACTCTGTGACCAGGACGTTGGAATCCCTGTGTGCGATAAGGGCGGTCGAAACCATTTCTGCAGTTCCCATATCGATACAAGTAGCAGTCAACACCTTTCATTGCAGGCGCCGTGCTATTTTTGTAACCACATACCAAAATCTAGACCCCAGTTTTCTGGAACAGTACCTCTAGCATAATTCGTACCACCCTCCAGTCCAAACCATCGAACCCCCAAACCGATCTAGAGTATAGCCAACTTCTTGTCTTTAAATTTGAACTTCTGACCCTTAAGGTCCACTAACGCCTACGACAGATCCTGGTAATTCGGTTTACCAGAAGGCTGCTGCTTAGTCATACACTAGTAGATGCTCCAATGTCGATTCTTTAGCCGTATGGTACATCCAACCTCTGGTAGTTGTCAACGAAGTGCATCAAGATCACCAAATTTATTTTTAAACACCCGAGCAAGCCCTCGGGACATATCAAGGTCCGCCGCTACGCAATGTGCCAAGGAGTATTCCGATGGTATATCGAATAGATCACATTAAATCTCTTCCGTGACTCCAAATCTCGCTTTACGTACGCCGCTGTAGAGAGCGTTATACCAATCACAGCTCAGTCCACACTTTCGTTCGTCATTCACAGCGTAACTGTTTGTTTGTCTCGTAACCTTACCGTTTTCCAATGGTACACACAGCTGACACTTGCGACACAACACTTTTGCAGTCTACCCAATAAAATCCTGCTTGGACTATCTCCAGAGTCTTCCTAACGCACAAGTATCCTCCTGAGGTCCCTTTCTGCAGTTGTTCTACAACCTCCGACACTTGGCTTTTAGGAATCACCACCTAAATTATACTTAAGGATCCATCTCCACTCTCTAAGGATCGCACCAAGATCCCATTCTTTACTTTCAGGGAAGCCCATTGTGCCCACCACTTCAGGCTGCTACTCAACAGGCTAATGTCCTGTAAGCATGGACGTTCTCCTCTAGCTATTCACCCAGAATGACACCTAGGTCTGTCATTTTCCTGTTCCGTCCGCAACTGTACTGGTTGCCAACCATCGTTGATCGCTGTACTCCAACAAACACAATCACATTTTACCCGTGCGATGCAGATGACCACTTTCGGGGCCGAATCTGTACAGTTCGAATTTCGTCCCGTTCCGCCGACCCCCTATATTAATTTGGTCTCTTCATGTTTTTCCTTAAGCCGCTTACTTCGGTTCTGCCTGTGCCTGAATCCGCGATTCTGGCGTCCAGGTTCCCTTTCTTCGACTGCTCGTCACATAGTACCCGTCGGATCATCCTCCACGTTCTCTTAGCTCCGCGCCTCACAAGAGCGTCCTACCTTGTCACAGCTTAAACGCGTCGCTTGCTTTGTCACGTCAAATGCTAAAGTATGAGCAAATGCATCACGTGAAGTCTTTGGCAGGGCCAGTCGTAGTGCTTGCTCAATTTTCTCGTCGCATATTCCATCATTGAAGGTCTGCACTGTCACCAACTTTAGAAAAGTATTCGTGCTGTTGCGTAGTCTCGTCTCATCAGGTGATCAATATCTGCTTCAAACTCTTGCAAATTTTCGTTACCTGCTGGTAACGGTTCGTCACTTGAGCTTGGAACACTTGTTGCAGATGAGAATCGCGATACTTCATTTCCAGCCTTGATCTTAAGGACCGGCAGCTCCTTTGGTCATGATCTAGTATGGTCTGCAGAATATTCAAGATCTTACTTTGTAACGCGACAATCAATGCGGTTGCCCTTTCACCATCGTTCCAGCCATTAATTTTCAACGGCAGCCTCAAATTATTTAAAATATGTCTGCCAAGATAACTTTCCATCAATGTGAGTGGTTTTATTCTGAACCTTGACGCCGGTTCACATTCCCCGACATTTTTAAATTATAGGGGTGTTGTTGTATCACTGGAACCGTGGGCTCCACAGCTTGTACTGTTAGGAATTAATTCGAATTTGCCTTTCCGCATTGTCATTTAATTTCCTCGAAAATTCTTCTAAATTCGCAATTGAAAAATCACGTGCCTTACAACTTACTTCCTAGTTAGCGCTTGAAGCGAGCGGACGTGTCTCACGGAGCTCCCGGATACAAGGCTACGAGTAAGTATTTATATAGGGTTTTCATTATTTTATTATATTTTAAGCTTTGTTTTTTGTATTTTATTTTTATTATTGTGAGACATTAATTTTTAAACACAGGGCAGTGAAATATAATTAAAAATAATAATTTAGTCCCTTAAATAATAAATAAATCGCGTTTTTCTTTGAATTTAAACTAAAATCTGCGTTTTAAAAATAAACTAAATTGAATTTTGGGGTAATAAAGTAAAAAACTAACAAACAAACACCCCGAAATAATTTAAAAAGCGTATTTTATAAATTAAAAAAAAAACCGCGTACATCGTGTAAAAGACCGCCTAAACCATCAAAAAAGTGTAAAAATTATATAGTGCGCGTATAATAAAATAACAACCTAAAAACCAAAATCTGGGCCCTTTTAAATTAAATAAATAGCTCAAAAACCGTGAATTTCTAAATAAATTAAATATAAATCTTCCATATTTTAAGTACACGCGTACTTAAACTTTCTTAAAGTCGAGTTTTCAGTGTAATTAGTGGTGTAACATTTGAAGCTCGAGTAAACATGGGGTAAGTGCGTTTCCGGTACCGCATTCCAATAGTGCGTGTTTTAATTTGTTTATTTCCACAGTTAAATTTAAAGTACAGTATTTTATAAATACTATTTTCGAGTAACTAGCTTATTGATTTGAGGGTTTAAAAATTTAAAATAAATAAATAGTGTTGTTATTTGGTTCTAGTTGTTATTTTGACGTTTAGTGTTTCTTGTATTTTTGATAAATTTGAAATTTAATTTGACGGTTCGAAGTTTAAATAATAAATACAGGGTTGTTTACGGTTTATCTTTGTGCCACTATCGTCGTAGAGGATAGGAAGATGGTTCGGCACGCCGTGGATGATATCCGCGACGTGACGAACCAACTAATAGGTATGGTTAGGGCGCTGCGTCTTTGTTCAGACAACTCTGGGAGAGCTAGTGTTGTCGGGGAAAGTTCTGCGGAAGCTTTGGTTGTTTCAGCTGCACAGGGTTTGCAGAGTTAGGGAGCGTCGGCGCCGCGCGCTTCCTATGCAGCAGCTGCAGCAGGGGTTAAGCCGACGTTTGCCGTCAGGGTCGACGCCAGGCCAGAAGGATGACGTGATGAAGACCCTAAAGCAGAAGGTCGATCCAGCACGAGATGGATTTGTCGTTGTCGGAGCTCGTAGGACGCGCAGGGGCGGAGTTGTAGTGGAATGTGCCGGTCGCGATGACGCCAAGAAACTGCAGTTGAAGGTCGGCGGGAACTGCAAAGAGCTCGTAGCGAAGACGATCGAGAAGAAGCGTCAACGGGTCGTTCTTCCGGGGTCGAAGCGGGGATGAAGACGGAAAAGCTGGTGCGGTTTGTCGCGAGCCAGAATCCCCGCTTTGGCGATTTGAAGCTGGAAGTTCGGGTTTGGCGGAAAGGGCCCTAGGGATCCCTTCGCCAACGTAGTCTTCGAAGTGTCCCCCACACTGCTATCAACCTCAGGTGGCGAAGAGTATGGGCCCGGGACCACTTCTCGACGACGCAGTGTTACCGGTGCTACGAGTACATCGATGGAGTGCAGGTAGAAGGTACAGTGGTGCGGTAACTGTGCCGAAGTCTGTCACGAGTTCAAGAATTGCCGGAAGGCAGTCCACTGCTGTGTGGTTTGCGCTAGGGCAAACGACAAAACTGGTGGTAGCGCGAAGGTCGATACGCGCCACGACGCTAAGTCGAGTAGATACCTCACGATGCTACGGTTGAAGAAAGCAATCACACGTAACATCGGTTATGGACTGTGAAGATAATACAAATTCTATAGGAAAAAAGAAGATACAATTCGCGCAACTAAATCTCGGGAAAGGAAAAGGGGCAACGAATATCTTCGCAAAGTTATTCTTCGGAAAAAATATCGACATCGGGTTTATACAGGAACCGCACCTGTATAGGTTTTGGGAGGGTTTACCGTCTTAAACGCGAATAGCAAACGACCACGCAGCGGATAATAATAAATAATGGTACGGGTGCCGGAATTATATTAAATAATCTGTCAAACGAACGAGGGCCGAAATCAAATCAGGGGGAAATACGTTTTACGTAATAAGTGCGTACCTCCCGCCGGTCGATTCCAGGCTGGAAAATCCTCAAACCGAGGACCTAATAAATCAAATAGAAAGCGTTTTTTGAAAAATTGGTAGGAATAAAAACTAATGGGGGAGACTTTAATGCCAAGTCGCCATTATGGGGTAGCCCTATCGAAGACGATAGGGACTCACAGGTTGCTGATCTTTTGACGGAATGGGATCTTAGTGTGATAAACACTAATGATTCATCTACGTTTGAGGGGCATAGAGGCAGCAGTTTTATAGATATTACTGCAGCCTCAAGCGAGATGTTAGAGTTCATTTGTAATTGGGATTTGATGTCGGACGAGGTAACGCTTTCTGATCATAAATTAATTACATGGAATGTTGAAATCAAAGCTAGCGCAAACAAGCAATTAACTATCTTTCCGCGGTTTTGTAATAAAAAAGTTAATTGGGAACGGTTTAAACAAAAATTTGGCGAAAGCATCCCCCTGCTCGAAAACGAGCTATTAAACTGCCGAGAGGCAGACGAAATAGAAACACTCGCAAAAAAATTAAACGACGCGGTGGTAGACGCGTCGTCGTACTCCATGCCGCCAAAGAAAACATTTAAAGACAGCGTACCCTGGTGGACCCGGGAACTATGCGGCTCCGTGGTGTAGCGGTATGTGTGTGACTACTACGCCCCAGGTCCCGGGTTCGAATCCCGATACGGTCCGCTTGAAATATGTTAGGCGAGCATTTTTCACAAAAATACACCCTCGTTCGGATGAGAGGTAAAATGGAGGTCCCGTGTGTGAGTGTTGTCACGCACGTTAAAGATCCCTACCTTGCTTGGAACGGCAAGGGTTCGGCAAAATTCTAAATTTTCCAGGTAAAAAAAACTCGCTTCCTGGCCAATGTAGTACCTTCGGGTGGAGCATTGGAGAATCACATGTAAGGACCCGGGAACTAACCACACGTTTTCACAGGTATCTTACTGACACAATAACTTGAACCAACGAAGAAATTTCTCATTCTTCGAATTTGTATAATTTTGTGTGTGAAACTTCTTCGTTCCAAGACGAAAAGCTCATAGGTGTCAGCGTTACACATTATTAATGAAAGTAGATGAATCATAAAACTACACTTATTTAAAATACAAAATTTCTAATCTAACACCGCCAAAATTAATTTGATAATCTTTAGATATGAACAATGTAAGATACAAAAGTAATCATTTCTTAAACCAAGAATGCATGTAACCTAAAAAATTATAGTCCTTAAAAAAATGACCCTGGCCCTAATGGTGGGATATATCAATATAGAAACTATTAAAATGAAATATGATTATAAACATTTTAAAGAATAGCAGCTGAGTACGATTATTGGGTATTACGAACCATTTGTAATCTCGGTTGATTGAGCCAACAATTTACGCCACATTTTGTTTTGTATTTTATAACGTAATTGTTATTTTTGAATCGTATTTGTATTTTCCCTGTGGAAACAGTTTTTCTGTCATTTTTGCTTCATTCTACTCATTTTCGCACCCCTCTTCTATTGTAACGCGTCCTCCTAGGGGATTACGCTCCATAGGTTCGGACAAAGGCCCAAATTAAACGATCTGACTTAATATACTAAAGTGCAGAGGATGTGTTGCCAAGCTGTTTCCAAACGTCATAAAAATATAAATTTAAGAATATTATAAACTAAAACTAAAATTTTAATCCCTGTCATTAAAGATGAAAACGTATAAATATAAAACTCATCAAGACTGTTTTTCTCATTAAAAATAGCAACATCAAAGCTCCTTTAAATATGTAAAATATGTTGATATGCGTACAGAAACCTCAGCGAGTAAAACTTATTAATAGTACTTTCAATTTAAAACACAAGTCACGATATGTGTATTTTTAGACATAGCGACACGCTAAATTTCGATAAATTTTCGTACTGGAACTTAATCTAACTTATTTTTTGACATTTACCTCCATTATCCACGAAGGATGTAACTCGCAGAAAAATTGGTACATTAAACTCACATGGAGCATCGTCCAAATTCGGTGATAAAAGCACACCTCGCGAACACATTTTTCTACGAGGTTGATAACAGTATGATAACTGGAGAATATTGTATAAGGGCAACGTTATCTATGTAGTCCACCGCGTATCACTAATCAAAATCGAAACGCCTAGAACGGGTTGGCACCCATTCAATCGTACATAACAAGGCAATAGCTATCTCTTTCCAAAATATACCTTTATGCTGTACGTGTGAGAGAGTGAAAGAGAAAGAAGAAACATTGTTTGCGAGGTAGTCGATGTGTGCCAATTTCATCCATCAATTATCACGATAGCGACAAACAATTAGCAGAATTTCCTGTTACGAACTTGGCAATATTGCTTTTATCTATTATAACAATTTAATTTTACTACAATACAAAAAGACGAGAAGGTACGAAATTCACCGCGAGTTGAAAAATATGTAGTCTTCTACGAATAAAAAGATGTCTGTAACAGTTACAATTCCCTATATAAGTATGGAGATTACCTCAGCTAGATACATTTTTTTAACCGAAACCAATAACATTTATCTATGAATATGGTTTCAAAACATTTTCAATATATGATTTTGTTCAATTTTAAGGTTATTTTGTTAAATTGAATATGTTATACAAGTATATATGTTATAGACGTACAAGCAGTTTTTTACATGTATCCCATAAGAAAATCCAAAGTTTGTAGCGCTAATGCGTTTGTTCAGCATAAATTCGTAAACAGAAAAGCATTTACTAGTTTAAGTTAGTTAAATGAAAAATAAATAAACAAATGGCCGATTAGCTACTTAACATTAACGGACCTTCTAAGAAAGTACTACACCCAATGCTAATTGAGGAAGCTGACTAACCGAAACTATTACGTTTCCAGCTACATGATAATGGATAATTTTATCTGGCATTAGGAGAGTAATTCTAGCATAGTGAACGAAAGTTAATATAAATTGTTGGTTATTTTGAAAGAGAAAATTCCAGTGACCGGTTTCGCTGTTATTGCAGCTCGTCAGATTGGACTATTTCTCTGCAAAACAACCAACAAAGATCTTAATTTTCGTCAACTGTGCTCGAATTACGTTCCTAATGCCACATAAAATTATTCATTATCGTGTAGTTATATGGGCTATAGCGAAAGAATACCCTTGAAAATTTTATTGAAAGTTGGGTGGTTTACATTTAATAACATGGCTATTTGATTAAAATATTAAAATAGGACATAAATAGTAAAGTACCTAGTACATTCTAGTACAACCAGCAATAAAGACCGGAACTTCACAGTAAGCGCATTACACTAGAAAATACCATACACATCTCGGCTTAGAAAAGTGTATTCGTAAACATTAACACGAACTCAAAGAAATCAAAACATTGTAAATTTCTACAACAGACAGAAACCCATAAAACCGCATTGTAAGATGTAGTGATCAACCAATGACTCAGCTTTATGTATTACATAGAAACTGTGGGAATACATATAACCACCAAAATGCCCTTAACATCGACCTTAAGACAGTCAAAGTCGTACAAACCGCGTGAATGAGGGAAATCGGCTAATACCCTGAACCGTTATAATCACAAATACGGACAGATCATAAGGTGATTTTTTTTCATTCAAGCTTTTATCGTCAGTTTAGTCGATTGACAAACAACCAAGCGGATGAAGAGATTGAGTAATGCGTAACGGTGGTTTTAAAACTTGCGTTTGTAGTGTTACAAGTTCCCAAACGCGACAGTAATCGCGGATACGAGAAAATTACCGTATAGTGTGAAGTTGTTCCTGGAGTGGATTTTCCTTCTATACCAGTCGGATGAGTGGATTACTTACAATTTTGTTTTTGTCCTGTACGACGAGGTCGTTTGGGTCTTGTGTTTCGTTTGTAATTATTGTTAATATTAACTTTAATTGTCGTTTAAGATATAGCTTGCAGGTAAAATTCTCCTCCGTCGTGTATATAGTATAGTCTATGGTTTTACCGTGATTATTCTTCAAGTGCTTGTGTTGTGTGTGTCGCGACTGTAGCTGATGTGATGTGATCGATATAAAATTATTGATTGACAATTCCTTGTCGTGCCACCGTCGTTAAAAGTTGCAATTATTACTAGTAAATAATTGAATGTTTCGGTTTTTTATAAACTTTGTTCATATTTATACGCCCACTTTCTCCACCACCTGCGGTTACCGAAGTTGAACATAAAATATAGCTCCAATACGAGCCGGATGTAAATATTGTACCTGCAAGCTACTACCGTAATAACCGCATTATTTGTCAAAAAAACTACCGCTTATCAAATTGTATCGCTTTTCATTCGATTGTAGCCTGGCAGATAATTGTTTTGTATATGAAAGTATTCGTTATCAGTTTTAATAAGATAACATTTAACCTTTGGCTTTATTTGCATTGTTTACAGACTTAGTTTACGTCCCTTTTGTTTCGGTAGTTTAATTATAGTAAGAACTACGATCTCATTTTTAATTAGTTATGGCGGAAAACTGAAACGCGTAGTTTTTATGTAACAGTACCATACAATCACTTAGACACATTTGACATTGGACACAAATTTCAAAATGACTCAAGCCTGTTAGATCTGTCTCGCGTCCAATATATTGCGATTGACGCGTAAAGAGATTACTTTTTGTTCAACACAATGCCATAATTGGTGCTATCGCATAAGCCATTGACGGCGATGACTAGTTTGAAAGGGAAGATGCGATTCGTAATCGATTCGATACTAATTTTTTCTAATAAAATCGCTCTATCTAAAACTTTGTACGAGTAAACCGCTCTAGTTTACCCGTTCTTCGAGATGCTTTTAAGTCAAGTGTCTCTACCTCCATACTTTTGAGAGAATGGTTGTTATTTGAAAGTTTTATTGACCGCTTTGATAGTTTAGTTCATCTAAATGACGACCTGTCAGGCGTGGGTAAATTTTCATACCTTCAATCAGTGCTGAAGGGTTCAGCATTGCTTACCGTTAAGAACTTTGATCTTACGGACGCCAATTACCTTGCGTACAACAAGGTCCGTGAAAAATATCGTAATACTGGACGTTAATAAGTGTAGGTGATTAGGTACATTTAAAAAAACCTTTTTAAAGGTCAAATTAAATCAGAATCGACCTCAAATAAAATCTGAAATTATTAACTTACAAAAAAAACATCTACATGCCAAACTCTTATTTAACCTACTTAAAATTAATAGAGCAAGCAGATGCCCTTCAAAAGATTTAAACAAAGATATACTTGCGTTCACTATTAAATTAGCGTAAATTCGTCCTTCGCCAAATCTAATTAAATTTTCCATATACATGTAGTTCCAATCTTCTAAAAGTGATTTATCAGTAAAGCGCGTTTGAAAACCATACCATGTCGTATTTTCCTATTTAAATTTATCCTACCGGCATATACTTCATTAAACTGGCTGCGTTATTTACTTCCAGTCTGAGTTAAATAATATTATTCTGAACGTTGATAATTTTAAAACATTGTTTTGACAAATATTTTAAAATCTAACATAAACTTGAAGGTAATTCAATTCGTAGTTGACCGACAAAAGAATAATCGACAAACGGTCCCGTTCATAATTATTTTCCGGTTTATATAATAACATCTAGAAAGATCGATACGCTTCTGGTAACTTGATTCATAGGTTGATGTAATTTCTACGAAAATATCGTTAATTGATGCAATATGTTGAAGTCAGTTTTGATTTATTAAGTCGTAACAACAGTTCCTTAATTGGCGTGTATATATATATATATATATATATATATATATATATTACTGCGACTCCGAGCCCCACCTTTGGGCGTCAAAAATACTGCGACTTCGAGCCCCGCGATGACAAAAATGCTGTGAAAGCTGCTGATGATTCGAACTCTGGTTGATGATGTCCCTCGTTCATAAGCGCCAAAATGCTACAAACCTTCAATGCTGCTTATATACCTAAAAAGCTTAAAATATTCCTGCTTCGCAACAAAGTATGCCACGGCTGCTCAGCTGCTTTCTGTAAATAAAACTAACTACTCAAAAAAATTCTGCTACGGTAAATCCACAAAGTTTATTATCATATTCATAGAAAAATACACGCCAAGATCAACATAAAACTCCTCGTTTACTCATTATTTATACATTATATACATTCCCTTTTTAAAATAACACATTTCACAATACATGTTGAAATCAATAATTACCCCAGATAAATATTTACAATTATATTATCATAGAAAGTAACAGGGCTTTACCACAGTCTTTACTTTAACTCCGGTTAATTACGAGCTCATAGTAAAACCTTAATCCTTCGTGCTAATTTTTGCTCATCAATCGCCAAAAGTACCTTTTACCTTGTACATACACCAAATATTGTTAATATCACAAATCATTTCTAAACCTAAATTCCCACATAAAATACAGTACAATAATGCAACAGAAAAGTTCAATCCGTAACTCTGTAACGGGCATTTTATAGTTTTAACATTTTACGCTTTTATACTCAATTCGTAAGTACCTTTCTACAATTACTAGTTCTATTATTTATATTTATTAACTCGTGTGTAGTAATTTAAAGATAGATAAATTGAAAATTATAAACCGCTTGTAATTGATTATAAATTGCATCGTCCTTGTCTTGCCGTTCGTATAAATTTTGTCGCTTATGTGAATATACAAGTCTAGATAAGAGACGATAAGGAGTTGAAATGGAACGAGTTGAATAAACAGATGAGGAGTCGTAGTTCGTTCTTGGTTGCTATATATTAATTACGTGCTTTGACAAGAGTGAGAATTAATGCGGTAACAATTCTCGTATTGTTCCTGAACAAGCGCGGTACGATTTTAGTGGTTTTCTTGTGAAATAAAAGTTGTATTTTAACTGTATAAAGTGTAATTCTGATTACTTTTGAAGGAAGTATGCTTTTAGATGTAACGTGTTTGATTGACGGACGTGTTTTAACGATGCGCGTTACTCTACTAATTGTTTTTGTTGCTTTTCTGGTGTAAATAAAAGTGATAGAACTTGTCGTGCGTTTTACGGAACATTGACTTACTTTAGTGATACGCGTACTTTACTAATTTGTTGTTTTAGTTGTTTGTCTTGTGAAATAGCAGTCGTAGAACTTGCTAAACTGACCGATTCTTTCTTTAGGATTAATGAGTGTGCGATCTAGTTTTCGTGGTCCTTTTGTTATCAGAGTAGTGCATACTTTGGATTATCCAAGTACAGTTTTAAGCTGGAGTGCTTCAAAAACAAATGATGATACAGTTGTAGCAGGTTTAGTAGAAAAAGGTTGCTTCTTATAAACAGGTATCTCATTCACTTGTAAAGACAGTTGATACTGTAGTTTCTGAATTTTCTAACCCCAACGAATCTATAATAGATCGTTGTTTGCGCAAATTTTATTACCATAGGTAGCAAATAAAACACCTCGCGTTACTGCTAGTTTAATGCATTACATCGTGCCTTGAAAGCGTGATTCTAAATTGTTATTACCATTTTCTTTTTACGATTTGTGTTACAAAAGATTTCGAAATTATTGTCTCAGGAAATAGAGTTAACAAGAATTTATCAATACTACAGTTCCATCAGCATGATAATGTCTGCTGCTAACGCCAGTGAAATACATAGGTGTGATTAGTGTAAAGTGTAAGAAATTCCATCAACACCCTCACAGTCCAGGGTGAAGTGCTTCTTTAGCGTAGGACATCGTGAATCTCACACTTCCGTTGCAAGGAAGCGTTGCTGAAGGACTTTGTAAGTTGAACTATTTCCTACTTGTTATGACTTTAAATATCTATCCGTTGCTTTACCATATCTTTGTCGTTCTGATACCTTTTACAAAAGACTTGCATGATATTTTAAAACATAAGAAAAAAAAAAGAAAGAAAGAAAGAAAGATCAATACTACTGAATTACTCATATCAATTGTGTCTTACCTATTTATTTTCTTTTAACATTTTGTCTGATTTCTGTTTAATTGGTGTGTGAGGAAACGTTTCTGCTACTCCCCAATATTACCTCACTTTGTGATAAAAAATTTTGTAATGCTTTTATCGTGATTATATTATATAGTTTATCCAAACAGTTTTTTTTTACATTCTACAAAGTACTGAATAATTTAGACTTATCATTGCTGCTATGCTTTTTCTTTATTTCAGGTTTGCTATTCTAATTTTTTTTATTGCAGGTATCGTTACTAACTCCTTGCAGCCGCATACATTATATGTGGGTCTGCTTTCTACAACCCCCCTAATCTCCGACTGAGCCCGGTCACTTTGTTGATTTTCATTGTGTTACGCACGGCCCCGAATAACGTAACATATAATTTTTGGCGCCCAACTTGGCTGCCACGAAAGAAACGTAGCATAAATTTGGCGCCCAACGTGGCTGCCACGAAAAAAAAACGTAACAACTCTTCCAAGTTTATCTTTTTAGTTCATAACATTATATCCACACTGCACAAAAACTCCAGTTTACATACATATGCAAACAAAAGCAACAGTGACCTGGATTCTATAACTGCCCACAAGACTGCCATCATACCATCAACAACTGCGGCCTACTAGAACACCCAATCTGAATTGCAATCACCACAACTGTAAGTTGCAACCATATTACCAAAGAGTCATCTGGTCTACCAATTCCATATTGCATTCAGGCTCCCAAACTTCTTCTATAAAGAGTATGTAATCAACCAGTTCGACCAAACACTAACTTTTACTCCATTACCAATTTTATACTTGGCACACTTAGTGCAAAATCAAAATGTAACAGTTTTACTTACATAAACAGAACTTTTATGCAACTCGTAAACGTATCAATACTTGGAGCCGTCCGCTGGTTGTAAACCACAAGTGTAAGCCTAAAGAGACGTGCGCTTGTTGAAAACTTAGAGAGCCCCACCACCATTCGTTGGGGTTTATATATCCTTCTTCTGCCCCTCTAAAGCTTGGTAATTCCGTCAATACAAACAAACATTCAATTCTTAAAACTTCAAACGATTACATTTTTTCACAAACACTTTTAACTAACGTACACAATACTTCCAGAAACTGAACGATACAAACAACTCCCAACGGTCAACGAAATCCTAGAAATTGCCCCCATACCACAAGCTATCGTATAGATTTCTCCGATTTCATTTCAACCGAAAACGATTTTCTACGAAAACACAAGTTTAGGCTCACAACAACGCACGTACTTAACATCATTTCTTCGTATTCGTTCTAACTAACAACACTTTCCAAAACATTTCCTTGAAAATTAAAGCGCTACTGGCAAAAGTTAACGTTTAAAATACGCCTCTAATAATACGCGTTATAGCTATCTTGCTTCAATACATACGCCCTAAATCACCTATCTACTTTGTCTGTCAGACCTGTTGTCCACTACCGTTGACGTTCTATCTATGTTTATCTCGCTCATACATATTCTAACAAATAACCTTTCCTTGTTTTCTTGTTTGCAAGTTGTATTGTATCAGAAACCGTTGACCCACGCCAACTTAAGTTTATTATCGTTTTAACCAGGCTATAAATCTATCCTAATTGGCGGCGGTAACCAACACTACCTGAAATTTGCATGTTATTTGTTCAACGTTATCTCGACCCTCCTTATTAAAATTCAAAAACTTTGCGACGGTTACCTTCGTTTTGAATTTAACAACACGTTTAAAACTTCTAGTAAATAATATAATGGCCAACCTTGCTTGTATAAACCCTACTCAGTAAACAGTTTAAAATGAAGTTTCTTAGAAATTATTCCTACAATCTAACTTTGCTGTAAATAAGAGGGTTTGAATTATGTCAAATACGACGGGTACTTATGACATTTGAAATGCTTTATTCTACACGGGCTGTTTCTAATTAACAACTATACTATACGCTATACTCTATGAGTATTTATATCTAGTAGATTATGAAAATTACCTTTAGCTTCCTAAAATATTACCATAGAATTATTAATTTCTACACTAACGATTTGAAAAGCGTTTCAAATTGTAATTTGTTGTTTTTACATGCTGAATCACGAAATAAGTTACCAAATGAATTATTAATGCCCTTTTAACACTCAAAAAATCACAGTAATATATATTGATATGATAACGCCGTACTCGGTGTAATGACGTTTTTACTTAACACCACCGCTGTGTTCTCACTTCAAATTTTACTAATTTTATTATTATTATGCCACGGCTAGCCCTTTTTAATCTACACAGAGTGCACAACGTTACGATGATCAATTTTTCTCTTCTCCATCCCTCTATGATTTGTTTAAATTGATAATACGAAGTCAATTAATTTCATATAATGAAAAGAACTAATATTTACAATTTTTGAAAAATATTTAAATACACCCTTCAATCAATCAATATCATGTGTATCATTTATCCCAAAATTTATATGCTTTGAATTCAATCTAAAGTCACCAAAAACTACCTTTTTACCAAAGAAACCTGGAACGTTCTAGACCCCTTTATAATATATTACGAAAGTTTAACGCATGCAATGTTTGTTGTTTACTTCATTACACGTTTTATATAAATTGAATAAATTCAGTATTGAAATTTAAATTAAAAAATAACTTAAAATTAAATAGATCTGATCTGCGATATGTTGTTGTGGATCAACACCCCTTTGTTGTCCTCATTCGCCTATCACTGCTCTGCTTGATTGGACCAATATTTGAGTACAGTTACCGCTCGTTTTCCATAAATTACTTCGTGCTTCTTTATTTTATATGCCTTGAATCTCGCACGTGAGCTTTCCAATTTAGCTTATCGTCAATCTTTACCCCGAGGTATGTAATTGCTTCCTTAAACGGTATTTTCTCCCCTTCTAGCTCTAGCGTAGGGGGTCGCTGTCCCGGTTTCTTTCCGAAATAGAGCGCCTCTGATTTCGCCGTGTTAAATTTTAATTTTACCGCCTGCGACCATTCGTGTAATTTATTAAACGCCTCGTTCGGTTTTGTGCGCATATCCACTAACAATCGCGATCTGACAATTAAAAGCGTATCATCCGCAAACCCAACGATTGAGTATCCTGTGGGCAACTTGACCCTAAAGATGCTCTCATACAACAACTTCCAAAATGTGGGACCAGAGTATGACCCTGCGGACATCTCCTTTTCAC
Source organism: Platerodrilus igneus (assembly GCA_036346225.1). NCBI lineage: Eukaryota > Metazoa > Arthropoda > Insecta > Coleoptera > Lycidae > Platerodrilus > Platerodrilus igneus. The sequence continues at coordinate 3,276,055 of JARFIW010000828.1, forward strand.
CTCACGCGACAAAACTTCACCCGGAATTTCAACCTGTGCCAATCGCCCCGAGAAATAACTCTTGACCAAGGACATCAAATATCGCGGACAACCCCTATTTACCAACTCGCAAACAATCAATGGCCACCAGGCAGCATCAAATGCTCCTGAAATGTCCAAAGCAATAACAACACAGTACTCTTTAGCATCTCGCGCCTGTTTAGTTTCACCAACAACAAACTCTAATGCATCGATCGTCGACTTTCCCTGCATAAAACCGAACTGTCGGTTATTAAAACCGCCGCTGTCACGCACTAAGTGCTCTACTCGGGTAGTCATAACGCGATCCAAAACTTTCCTCAGCACCGGTAGCAAGCTAATTGGACGATAGCTGCCCGGGTCTGCCGCATCCACCGTTTTAGGTATGAATTTCACGTTCTGGACCTTCCAGCAACACAAAAAGACGCCACTTTCTAGACAAAGATTAAACAACCCGACAAAGACACACGGGGCTAACAGGCACGCCTTCGAAGCTGCGTCTGAAGTGATTCCATCATGCCCCGGTGACTTCTTAGGGTTCATCCTCCTACGAGCCCTGACGACCTCGTGAACGAGGATTGCCTTATCGGCACCTATTCCTTGCGCCTCTATAGCTTCCCGACATACTAAATCGTGCGATCCCTCATCCTCCTCGGGATTATCCGAAGGGAAGAATTTCTCTAATATTCCGCCGTGGTTTTAAAACCTTCGGTACAGTCGCCATTTGTCTTTCTTATGTTACCGAGCGCAATTTTCTGTTGTTTACCCCTTATTACGCGGTATGCGGTTTCCCAAGGTACTTTCTGGCGAGTTTCGCGTGCAGAATTCTTTGAAATTATTTGTTCGCGTTTCTTCTATTAATATCTTATATTCGCGGTAACTTTGATTGTATTCTATTCTCCGTTGTTCTCTTATATCTCCCGAGGCGCGTTGATAGCGGCGCCTTAGGTTACGCGTTTCTGCCCGCTTGGTGGTTAGTTCCCGGGTCCACCAGGGTACGCTTTCTTTAAATGTTTTCTTTCGCGGCATGGAGTACGATGACGCGTCTACCACTGCGTCGTTTAAATTCTCAGCGAGTTTCTATTTAGTCTGCCTCTCGGCAGTTAAATAGCTCGTTTTCAAGCGCAGGATACTTTCGCCAAATTTTTGTTCAAACGGCGCCCAATTTGCTTTTTATTACAGAACCGCGGAAATATAGTTAGCTGCTCGTTTGCGCTTGTTTTGATTTCAACGTCCCATCTTATTTTTATGGTCAGAGAGCGTTTCCTCGTCCAACCTTAATTTCCAATCACATATGATTTCTAACATCTCGTGCGAGGTTGCAGTAATATCAATAAAACTGCTGCCTCTATGCCCCTCAAACGTAGGTGAATCATTAGTGTTTATCACACTAAGATCCCATTTCGTTAAAAGATCAGCAACCTGTGAACCCCTATCGTCTTCTATAGGGCTACTCCATAACAGTGACTTAGCATTAAAGTCTCCCCCAATTATTAGTTTTTTATTTCTACCGATTTGGAGAAAAGCGCCTTCGATGTGATTTATTAAGTCCTCGGTTTGAGGATTTTCCCGCCGGGAGTCGACTGGTGGAAGGTACGCGCTTATCACGTAGAACGTGTTTGTCCCTGTTTTTATTTCCGCGTTGGTTATAAACTCGTTGGACAAATTGTTTAATATTATCCCGGCGCACGTCCCATTATTTATTATACCGCTGCGCGGTCGTTCGCTATTCGCGTTGAAGACGGTAGCCCTCCTCCCAAAACCGTTTATTTTGTGGCTATACAGGTGCGGTTTCTGTATAAGCCCGATGTCGATATTTTCTTCGCATAATAACTTTACGAAGTTATTTGTTGCCCCTTTGCCTTTCCCGAGATTTAGTTGCACGAATTTAATTTTCTTGCTTCTTTTAAATCTTTCTTTTTCTTCACGGTCCATAATCGATGTTCCGTGTGATTGCGTTCTTCAGCCGTAGCATCGTGGGGCATCTACTCGACTTGGCGTCGTGGCGCGTATCGACCTTCGCACCACCGCCAGTTCTGTCGTTTGCCCTTGCGCAAACCACACAGCAGGGGACTGCCTTCCGGAAGTTCTTAAATTCGTGCCCGACCTCGGCACAGTTACCGCACCACTGTACCTTCTCCCTGCACTCCATCGATCTATGACCGTACTCGTAGCACCGGTAACACTGGGTCATCGAGAAATGGTCCCGGGCCCATACTCTTCGCCACCTGAGGTTGATAGCGTCAGTTAATATGCACCTTCGAAGTGTGGGGGTCACTTCGAAGAGTACGTTGGCGAAGGGATCCCTAGGACCCTTTCCGCCAAACCTGAACTTCTTTCTTGGGTGGTCTTCCAGCTTCAAATCGCCGAAGCGGGGATTCTGGCTCACAATCAACCGCACCAGTTCTTCCGCCTTCATCCCCGCTTCGACCCCCCGGACGAACGACCCATGGACGCTTCATCTCGATGGTCTTCGCTACTAATTCTTTGCAGTGCGCGCCGACCTTCGACTGCAGTTTCTTGGAATTGCTGTTGCTGCTAGTCGACATCTTACGCTGGGATCTTGAAGTCGAGGGCAATTCAGGCGTCGCAACCACCACAAAAGGCTCCGACTCCCCAGACACGACCGCCGCGGACACAGGCTCCTTTACTACCTCCTCATGTGTCTCTAACCCAACGTCCTTCAAGACGACCTTATGCTGTTTCTCCCAACAGCGCCCTCTGCCTCCGACCTAGCTGACTCCGACCGATCGCCCCTCTTCTTCCTTGGCAACGGCTCCTCATCCCAGTGGACCACCATGATAACAAAGCTAATGACAAAAGAATAAGGAACGGGAAACTCAACTTAAAACAACGACCTGATCGTTACGACGCTAAAAGAACACAAACATTGGACCAGCAAAAACACTTAGATTAAAGATAAACCGTAAACAACCTGGTATTTATTATTTAAACTTGGAACAGTCAAATTAAATTTCAAATTTAGCAAAAATACAAGAAACACTAAACGTCAAAATAACAACTAGTACCAAATAACAACACTATTTATTTATTTTAAACTTTTTAAACCCTCAAATCAAATTTAAATAAGCTAATTACTTGAAAATATTATTTATAAAATACTGTACTTTAAATTTATTTGTGGAAATTAACAAATAAAAACACCTGCTATTAGAATGCGGTACCGGAAACGCACTTACCCCGTGTTTACTCGAGCTTCAAGTGTTACACCACTAATTACACTGAAAACTCGACTTTAAGAACGTTTAAGTAGACTCTACTTAAAATATGGAATATTTATATTTAATTTATTTCGAAATTTACGGTTTTTGAGCCTAGATTTTGGTTTTTAGGTTGTTATTTTATTATACGCGCACTATAAAATTTTTACACACTTGTTGATGGTTTTAGGCGGTCGTTTACACAATTTACGCGGTTTTTATTTTATATTTATTAAAAACGCCTTTTAAATTATTTTAGGTTGTTTGTTTATTAGTTAAATTCAATTTGGTTTATTTTTAAACGCGGATTGTAGTTTAAATTCAAAGAAAAACCCAATTTATTTATTATTTAACGGATTAAATTTTTTTAATTTTATTTCACTCCCCTGTGTTTAAAAATTAATGCCGCACAATAATAAAAATAAAATACAATAAAAAGCGAAGCTTAAAATATAATAAAAATAATGAAAACCCTATATAAACACTTACTTGTAGCCTTGTATCCGAGAGCTCCGTGAAACACGTCCGCTCACTTCAAGCGCTAACTAGAAAGGGGGTATATATTTGACAGCGATTTTAAGTATTGTGACTTTGAAATGACGTTTGATGTTAACAATCTGACCAAATGTGATCAGCGTGCGGTCATTCAATTTCTGTGTGCTGTAGGTTTGCAACCATTGGAAATTCATACACGAATGCCAACAGTGTTTGAAAACGCATGTTTTGCGTATTCAACTGTCAAGGTGTCGAAAATTTAAGAATGGACGCGAAGGGACGAATAATAAGCCACCACCAGGTGCAATATGTACTGCGTCAACAGGCAGGAATATGACATGTGTGAAGGCCTGATTAGAGAAAATCGTCGAGATTCAATCAGAATAATTTCAGAAAATGTTGGTATGAGTATCGGATCTGTTTATAGCATCGTACACAAACTAGGCTACAGCAAAGTTTGTGCGCAATGAGTTGCTCGCCTTTTGTCACAGAACCAAAACAGCTTGCGAATGGGCTTATTTTGCAACACCTCACGGAATACAGACAAAATGGTAACGATTTTCTCTCGTCAATAATTGCTGGCGACGAATCTTGGTGTCATTATTTTGAACCATCTAGTAAGCTGTCATCGATGCAATAGAAACACGCAAATTCTCCGCCAGATTAAAGTTCAACATTCTGCCGGTAAGGTCATGTTGACATCTTTTCGACCATGGACCCTTGTTAGAATTTACAGAACCTCGGGTGCATATCAACGCAAAGCTGTATAATGAAACTTTGAACAAGCTCCATCAAGAAATAAGACTAAAACGTCCAGGGAGCATTCCGGTGTTGTCATTCTGCTTCACGAGAAAGCTCGACCTCATGTTGCTAACGTAGTTCTAGTTCTAGATTAATCTACAGCAACCCAGAATATGCAAATGACATTCTCGAAATTTCTTATGCTAATCTTTAAATGCAGTCTTGTATCTGCCAATCAAGAGATCCCGCACCGCAGGTCCTGTCAATCATCCTTTGTGTTCAATGTCATTATTCTGGTCACAGACAGACCAATAAGCGCTACACTGCCCCTCTCTTAAAGTTGTTCGGTCCCAAATTACTCTGTGACCAGGACGTTGGAATCCCTGTGTGCGATAAGGGCGGTCGAAACCATTTCTGCAGTTCCCATATCGATACAAGTAGCAGTCAACACCTTTCATTGCAGGCGCCGTGCTATTTTTGTAACCACATACCAAAATCTAGACCCCAGTTTTCTGGAACAGTACCTCTAGCATAATTCGTACCACCCTCCAGTCCAAACCATCGAACCCCCAAACCGATCTAGAGTATAGCCAACTTCTTGTCTTTAAATTTGAACTTCTGACCCTTAAGGTCCACTAACGCCTACGACAGATCCTGGTAATTCGGTTTACCAGAAGGCTGCTGCTTAGTCATACACTAGTAGATGCTCCAATGTCGATTCTTTAGCCGTATGGTACATCCAACCTCTGGTAGTTGTCAACGAAGTGCATCAAGATCACCAAATTTATTTTTAAACACCCGAGCAAGCCCTCGGGACATATCAAGGTCCGCCGCTACGCAATGTGCCAAGGAGTATTCCGATGGTATATCGAATAGATCACATTAAATCTCTTCCGTGACTCCAAATCTCGCTTTACGTACGCCGCTGTAGAGAGCGTTATACCAATCACAGCTCAGTCCACACTTTCGTTCGTCATTCACAGCGTAACTGTTTGTTTGTCTCGTAACCTTACCGTTTTCCAATGGTACACACAGCTGACACTTGCGACACAACACTTTTGCAGTCTACCCAATAAAATCCTGCTTGGACTATCTCCAGAGTCTTCCTAACGCACAAGTATCCTCCTGAGGTCCCTTTCTGCAGTTGTTCTACAACCTCCGACACTTGGCTTTTAGGAATCACCACCTAAATTATACTTAAGGATCCATCTCCACTCTCTAAGGATCGCACCAAGATCCCATTCTTTACTTTCAGGGAAGCCCATTGTGCCCACCACTTCAGGCTGCTACTCAACAGGCTAATGTCCTGTAAGCATGGACGTTCTCCTCTAGCTATTCACCCAGAATGACACCTAGGTCTGTCATTTTCCTGTTCCGTCCGCAACTGTACTGGTTGCCAACCATCGTTGATCGCTGTACTCCAACAAACACAATCACATTTTACCCGTGCGATGCAGATGACCACTTTCGGGGCCGAATCTGTACAGTTCGAATTTCGTCCCGTTCCGCCGACCCCCTATATTAATTTGGTCTCTTCATGTTTTTCCTTAAGCCGCTTACTTCGGTTCTGCCTGTGCCTGAATCCGCGATTCTGGCGTCCAGGTTCCCTTTTCTTCGACTGCTCGTCACATAGTACCCGTCGGATCATCCTCCACGTTCTCTTAGCTCCGCGCCTCACAAGAGCGTCCTACCTTGTCACAGCTTAAACGCGTCGCTTGCTTTGTCACGTCAAATGCTAAAGTATGAGCAAATGCATCACGTGAAGTCTTTGGCAGGGCCAGTCGTAGTGCTTGCTCAATTTTCTCGTCGCATATTCCATCATTGAAGGTCTGCACTGTCACCAACTTTAGAAAAGTATTCGTGCTGTTGCGTAGTCTCGTCTCATCAGGTGATCAATATCTGCTTCAAACTCTTGCAAATTTTCGTTACCTGCTGGTAACGGTTCGTCACTTGAGCTTGGAACACTTGTTGCAGATGAGAATCGCGATACTTCATTTCCAGCCTTGATCTTAAGGACCGGCAGCTCCTTTGGTCATGATCTAGTATGGTCTGCAGAATATTCAAGATCTTACTTTGTAACGCGACAATCAATGCGGTTGCCCTTTCACCATCGTTCCAGCCATTAATTTTCAACGGCAGCCTCAAATTATTTAAAATATGTCTGCCAAGATAACTTTCCATCAATGTGAGTGGTTTTATTCTGAACCTTGACGCCGGTTCACATTCCCCGACATTTTTAAATTATAGGGGTGTTGTTGTATCACTGGAACCGTGGGCTCCACAGCTTGTACTGTTAGGAATTAATTCGAATTTGCCTTTCCGCATTGTCATTTAATTTCCTCGAAAATTCTTCTAAATTCGCAATTGAAAAATCACGTGCCTTACAACTTACTTCCTAGTTAGCGCTTGAAGCGAGCGGACGTGTCTCACGGAGCTCCCGGATACAAGGCTACGAGTAAGTATTTATATAGGGTTTTCATTATTTTATTATATTTTAAGCTTTGTTTTTTGTATTTTATTTTTATTATTGTGAGACATTAATTTTTAAACACAGGGCAGTGAAATATAATTAAAAATAATAATTTAGTCCCTTAAATAATAAATAAATCGCGTTTTTCTTTGAATTTAAACTAAAATCTGCGTTTTAAAAATAAACTAAATTGAATTTTGGGGTAATAAAGTAAAAAACTAACAAACAAACACCCCGAAATAATTTAAAAAGCGTATTTTATAAATTAAAAAAAAAACCGCGTACATCGTGTAAAAGACCGCCTAAACCATCAAAAAAGTGTAAAAATTATATAGTGCGCGTATAATAAAATAACAACCTAAAAACCAAAATCTGGGCCCTTTTAAATTAAATAAATAGCTCAAAACCGTGAATTTCTAAATAAATTAAATATAAATCTTCCATATTTTAAGTACACGCGTACTTAAACTTTCTTAAAGTCGAGTTTTCAGTGTAATTAGTGGTGTAACATTTGAAGCTCGAGTAAACATGGGGTAAGTGCGTTTCCGGTACCGCATTCCAATAGTGCGTGTTTTAATTTGTTTATTTCCACAGTTAAATTTAAAGTACAGTATTTTATAAATACTATTTTCGAGTAACTAGCTTATTGATTTGAGGGTTTAAAAATTTAAAATAAATAAATAGTGTTGTTATTTGGTTCTAGTTGTTATTTTGACGTTTAGTGTTTCTTGTATTTTGATAAATTTGAAATTTAATTTGACGGTTCGAAGTTTAAATAATAAATACAGGGTTGTTTACGGTTTATCTTTGTGCCACTATCGTCGTAGAGGATAGGAAGATGGTTCGGCACGCCGTGGATGATATCCGCGACGTGACGAACCAACTAATAGGTATGGTTAGGGCGCTGCGTCTTTGTTCAGACAACTCTGGGAGAGCTAGTGTTGTCGGGGAAAGTTCTGCGGAAGCTTTGGTTGTTTCAGCTGCACAGGGTTTGCAGAGTTAGGGAGCGTCGGCGCCGCGCGCTTCCTATGCAGCAGCTGCAGCAGGGGTTAAGCCGACGTTTGCCGTCAGGGTCGACGCCAGGCCAGAAGGATGACGTGATGAAGACCCTAAAGCAGAAGGTCGATCCAGCACGAGATGGATTTGTCGTTGTCGGAGCTCGTAGGACGCGCAGGGGCGGAGTTGTAGTGGAATGTGCCGGTCGCGATGACGCCAAGAAACTGCAGTTGAAGGTCGGCGGGAACTGCAAAGAGCTCGTAGCGAAGACGATCGAGAAGAAGCGTCAACGGGTCGTTCTTCCGGGGTCGAAGCGGGGATGAAGACGGAAAAGCTGGTGCGGTTTGTCGCGAGCCAGAATCCCCGCTTTGGCGATTTGAAGCTGGAAGTTCGGGTTTGGCGGAAAGGGCCCTAGGGATCCCTTCGCCAACGTAGTCTTCGAAGTGTCCCCCACACTGCTATCAACCTCAGGTGGCGAAGAGTATGGGCCCGGGACCACTTCTCGACGACGCAGTGTTACCGGTGCTACGAGTACATCGATGGAGTGCAGGTAGAAGGTACAGTGGTGCGGTAACTGTGCCGAAGTCTGTCACGAGTTCAAGAATTGCCGGAAGGCAGTCCACTGCTGTGTGGTTTGCGCTAGGGCAAACGACAAAACTGGAGGTGGCGCGAAGGTCGCTACGCGCCACGAAGCCAAGTCGAGTAGATGCCCCATGATGCTACGGTTGAAGAACGCAATCACACGTAACATCGACTATGGACTGTGAAGATAATACAAGTTCTATAAGAAGAAAGAAGGTACAATTCGCGCAACTAAATCTCGGGAAAGGAAAAGGGGCAACAAATAACTTAGTAAAGTTATTCTTCGAAAAAAATATCGACATCGGGCTTATACAGGAACCGCACCTGTATAGGTTTTGGGAGGGGGTTTACCGTCTTAAACGCGAATAGCAAACGACCACGCAGCGGATAATAATAAATAATGGTACGGGTGCCGGAATTATATTAAATAATCTGTCAAACGAACGAGGGCCGAAATCAAATCAGGCTGAAATACGTTCTACGTAATAGGTGCGTACCTTCCGCCGGTCGATTCCAGGCGGGAAAATCCTCAAACCGAAAACCTAATAAATCAAATAGAAAGCGTTTTTTGAAAAATTGGTAGGAATAAAAAACTAATAATTGGGGGAGACTTTAATGCCAAGTCGCCATTATGGGGTAGCCCTATCGAAGACGATAGGGGCTCACAGGTTGCTGATCTTTTGGCGGAATGGGACCTTAGTGTGATAAACACTAATGATTCACCTACGTTTGAGGGAGCGTAGAGGCAGCAGTTTTATAGCTATTACTGCAGCCTCACACGAGATGTTAGAATTCATTTGTAATTGGGATTTGATGTCGGACGAGGTAACGCTCTCTGATCATAAATTAATTACATGGAATGTTGAAACCAAAGCAAGCGCAAACGAGCAATTAACTATCTTTCCGCGATTTTGTAATAAAAAAGCTAATTGGGAACGGTTTAAACAAAAATTTGGCGAAAGCATCCCCCCGCTCGAAAACGAGCTATTAAACTGCCGAGAGGCAGACGAAATAGAAACACTCGCAAAAAAATTAAACGACGCGGTGGTAGACGCGTCGTCGTACTCCATGCCGCCAAAGAAAACATTTAAAGACAGCGTACCCTGGTGGACCCGGGAACTATGCGGCTCCGTGGTGTAGCGGTATGTGTGTGACTACTACGCCCCAGGTCCCGGGTTCGAATCCCGATACGGTCCGCTTGAAATATGTTAGGCGAGCATTTTTCACAAAAATACACCCTCGTTCGGATGAGAGGTAAAATGGAGGTCCCGTGTGAGTGTTGTCACGCACGTTAAAGATCCCTACCTTGCTTGGAACGGCAAGGGTTCGGCAAAATTCTAAATTTTCCAGGTAAAAAAAACTCGCTTCCTGGCCAATGTAGTACCTTCGGGTGGAGCATTGGAGAATCACATGTAAGGACCCGGGAACTAACCACACGTTTTCACAGGTATCTTACTGACACAATAACTTGAACCAACGAAGAAATTTCTCATTCTTCGAATTTGTATAATTTTGTGTGTGAAACTTCTTCGTTCCAAGACGAAAAGCTCATAGGTGTCAGCGTTACACATTATTAATGAAAGTAGATGAATCATAAAACTACACTTATTTAAAATACAAAATTTCTAATCTAACACCGCCAAAATTAATTTGATAATCTTTAGATATGAACAATGTAAGATACAAAAGTAATCCTTTCTTAAACCAAGAATGCATGTAACCTAAAAAATTATAGTCCTTAAAAAAATGACCCTGGCCCTAATGGTGGGATATATCAATATAGAAACTATTAAAATGAAATATGATTATAAACATTTTAAAGAATAGCAGCTGAGTACGATTATTGGGTATTACGAACCATTTGTAATCTCGGTTGATTGAGCCAACAATTTACGCCACATTTTGTTTTGTATTTTATAACGTAATTGTTATTTTTGAATCGTATTTGTATTTTCCCTGTGGAAACAGTTTTTCTGTCATTTTTGCTTCATTCTACTCATTTTCGCACCCCCTCTTCTATTGTAACGCGTCCTCCTAGGGGATTACGCTCCATAGGTTCGGACAAAGGCCCAAATTAAACGATCTGACTTAATATACTAAAGTGCAGAGGATGTGTTGCCAAGCTGTTTCCAAACGTCATAAAAATATAAATTTAAGAATATTATAAACTAAAACTAAAATTTTAATCCCTGTCATTAAAGATGAAAACGTATAAATATAAAACTCATCAAGACTGTTTTTCTCATTAAAAATAGCAACATCAAAGCTCCTTTAAATATGTAAAATATGTTGATATGCGTACAGAAACCTCAGCGAGTAAAACTTATTAATAGTACTTTCAATTTAAAACACAAGTCACGATATGTGTATTTTTAGACATAGCGACACGCTAAATTTCGATAAATTTTCGTACTGGAACTTAATCTAACTTATTTTTTGACATTTACCTCCATTATCCACGAAGGATGTAACTCGCAGAAAAATTGGTACATTAAACTCACATGGAGCATCGTCCAAATTCGGTGATAAAAGCACACCTCGCGAACACATTTTTCTACGAGGTTGATAACAGTATGATAACTGGAGAATATTGTATAAGGGCAACGTTATCTATGTAGTCCACCGCGTATCACTAATCAAAATCGAAACGCCTAGAACGGGTTGGCACCCATTCAATCGTACATAACAAGGCAATAGCTATCTCTTTCCAAAATATACCTTTATGCTGTACGTGTGAGAGAGTGAAAGAGAAAGAAGAAACATTGTTTGCGAGGTAGTCGATGTGCCAATTTCATCCATCAATTATCACGATAGCGACAAACAATTAGCAGAATTTCCTGTTACGAACTTGGCAATATTGCTTTTATCTATTATAACAATTTAATTTTACTACAATACAAAAAGACGAGAAGGTACGAAATTCACCGCGAGTTGAAAAATATGTAGTCTTCTACGAATAAAAAGATGTCTGTAACAGTTACAATTCCCTATATAAGTATGGAGATTACCTCAGCTAGATACATTTTTTTAACCGAAACCAATAACATTTATCTATGAATATGGTTTCAAAACATTTTCAATATATGATTTTGTTCAATTTTAAGGTTATTTTGTTAAATTGAATATGTTATACAAGTATATATGTTATAGACGTACAAGCAGTTTTTTACATGTATCCCATAAGAAAATCCAAAGTTTGTAGCGCTAATGCGTTTGTTCAGCATAAATTCGTAAACAGAAAAGCATTTACTAGTTTAAGTTAGTTAAATGAAAAATAAATAAACAAATGGCCGATTAGCTACTTAACATTAACGGACCTTCTAAGAAAGTACTACACCCAATGCTAATTGAGGAAGCTGACTAACCGAAACTATTACGTTTCCAGCTACATGATAATGGATAATTTTATCTGGCATTAGGAGAGTAATTCTAGCATAGTGAACGAAAGTTAATATAAATTGTTGGTTATTTTGAAAAGAGAAAAATTCCAGTGACCGGTTTCGCTGTTATTGCAGCTCGTCAGATTGGACTATTTCTCTCTGCAAAACAACCAACAAAGATCTTAATTTTCGTCAACTGTGCTCGAATTACGTTCCTAATGCCACATAAAATTATTCATTATCGTGTAGTTATATGGGCTATAGCGAAAGAATACCCTTGAAAATTTTATTGAAAGTTGGGTGGTTTACATTTAATAACATGGCTATTTGATTAAAATATTAAAATAGGACATAAATAGTAAAGTACCTAGTACATTCTAGTACAACCAGCAATAAAGACCGGAACTTCACAGTAAGCGCATTACACTAGAAAATACCATACACATCTCGGCTTAGAAAAGTGTATTCGTAAACATTAACACGAACTCAAAGAAATCAAAACATTGTAAATTTCTACAACAGACAGAAACCCATAAAACCGCATTGTAAGATGTAGTGATCAACCAATGACTCAGCTTTATGTATTACATAGAAACTGTGGGAATACATATAACCACCAAAATGCCCTTAACATCGACCTTAAGACAGTCAAAGTCGTACAAACCGCGTGAATGAGGAAATCGGCTAATACCCTGAACCGTTATAATCACAAATACGGACAGATCATAAGGTGATTTTTTCATTCAAGCTTTTATCGTCAGTTTAGTCGATTGACAAACAACCAAGCGGATGAAGAGATTGAGTAATGCGTAACGGTGGTTTTAAAACTTGCGTTTGTAGTGTTACAAGTTCCCAAACGCGACAGTAATCGCGGATACGAGAAAATTACCGTATAGTGTGAAGTTGTTCCTGGAGTGGATTTTCCTTCTATACCAGTCGGATGAGTGGATTACTTACAATTTTGTTTTTGTCCTGTACGACGAGGTCGTTTGGGTCTTGTGTTTCGTTTGTAATTATTGTTAATATTAACTTTAATTGTCGTTTAAGATATAGCTTGCAGGTAAAATTCTCCTCCGTCGTGTATATAGTATAGTCTATGGTTTTACCGTGATTATTCTTCAAGTGCTTGTGTTGTGTGTGTCGCGACTGTAGCTGATGTGATGTGATCGATATAAAATTATTGATTGACAATTCCTTGTCGTGCCACCGTCGTTAAAAGTTGCAATTATTACTAGTAAATACTTGAAGGTTTCGTTTTTATAAACTTTGTTCATATTTATACGCCCACTTTCTCCACCACCTGCGGTTACCGAAGTTGAACATAAAATATAGCTCCAATACGAGCCGGATGTAAATATTGTACCTGCAAGCTACTACCGTAATAACCGCATTATTTGTCAAAAAAACTACCGCTTATCAAATTGTATCGCTTTTCATTCGATTGTAGCCTGGCAGATAATTGTTTTGTATATGAAAGTATTCGTTATCAGTTTTAATAAGATAACATTTAACCTTTGGCTTTATTTGCATTGTTTACAGACTTAGTTTACGTCCCTTTTGTTTCGGTAGTTTAATTATAGTAAGAACTACGATCTCATTTTAATTAGTTATGGCGGAAAACTGAAACGCGTAGTTTTTATGTAACAGTACCATACAATCACTTAGACACATTTGACATTGGACACAAATTTCAAAATGACTCAAGCCTGTTAGATCTGTCTCGCGTCCAATATATTGCGATTGACGCGTAAAGAGATTACTTTTTGTTCAACACAATGCCATAATTGGTGCTATCGCATAAGCCATTGACGGCGATGACTAGTTTGAAAGGGAAGATGCGATTCGTAATCGATTCGATACTAATTTTTTCTAATAAAATCGCTCTATCTAAAACTTTGTACGAGTAAACCGCTCTAGTTTACCCGTTCTTCGAGATGCTTTTAAGTCAAGTGTCTCTACCTCCATACTTTTGAGAGAATGGTTGTTATTTGAAAGTTTTATTGACCGCTTTGATAGTTTAGTTCATCTAAATGACGACCTGTCAGGCGTGGGTAAATTTTCATACCTTCAATCAGTGCTGAAGGGTTCAGCATTGCTTACCGTTAAGAACTTTGATCTTACGGACGCCAATTACCCCCTTGCGTACAACAAGGTCCGTGAAAAATATCGTAATACTGGACGTTAATAAGTGTAGGTGATTAGGTACATTTAAAAAAACTTTTTTAAAGGTCAAATTAAATCAGAATCGACCTCAAATAAAATCTGAAATTATTAACTTACAAAAAAAACATCTACATGCCAAACTCTTATTTAACCTACTTAAAATTAATAGAGCAAGCAGATGCCCTTCAAAAGATTTAAACAAAGATATACTTGCGTTCACTATTAAATTAGCGTAAATTCGTCCTTCGCCAAATCTAATTAAATTTTCCATATACATGTAGTTCCAATCTTCTAAAAGTGATTTATCAGTAAAGCGCGTTTGAAAACCATACCATGTCGTATTTTCCTATTTAAATTTATCCTACCGGCATATACTTCATTAAACTGGCTGCGTTATTTACTTCCAGTCTGAGTTAAATAATATTATTCTGAACGTTGATAATTTTAAAACATTGTTTTTGACAAATATTTTAAAATCTAACATAAACTTGAAGGTAATTCAATTCGTAGTTGACCGACAAAAGAATAATCGACAAACGGTCCCGTTCATAATTATTTTCCGGTTTATATAATAACATCTAGAAAGATCGATACGCTTCTGGTAACTTGATTCATAGGTTGATGTAATTTCTACGAAAATATCGTTAATTGATGCAATATGTTGAAGTCAGTTTTGATTTATTAAGTCGTAACAACAGTTCCTTAATTGGCGTGTATATATATATATATATATATATATATATATATATTACTGCGACTCGAGCCCCACCTTTGGGCGTCAAAATACTGCGACTTCGAGCCCCGCGATGACAAAATGCTGTGAAAGCTGCTGATGATTCGAACTCTGGTTGATGATGTCCCTCGTTCATAAGCGCCAAAATGCTACAAACCTTCAATGCTGCTTATATACCTAAAAGCTTAAAATATTCCTGCTTCGCAACAAAGTATGCCACGGCTGCTCAGCTGCTTTCTGTAAATAAAACTAACTACTCAAAAAAATTCTGCTACGGTAAATCCACAAAGTTTATTATCATATTCATAGAAAAATACACGCCAAGATCAACATAAAACTCCTCGTTTACTCATTATTTATACATTATATACATTCCCTTTTTAAAATAACACATTTCACAATACATGTTGAAATCAATAATTACCCCAGATAAATATTTACAATTATATTATCATAGAAAGTAACAGGGCTTTACCACAGTCTTTACTTTAACTCCGGTTAATTACGAGCTCATAGTAAAACCTTAATCCTTCGTGCTAATTTTTGCTCATCAATCGCCAAAAGTACCTTTTTACCTTGTACATACACCAAATATTGTTAATATCACAAATCATTTCTAAACCTAAATTCCCACATAAAATACAGTACAATAATGCAACAGAAAAAGTTCAATCCGTAACTCTGTAACGGGCATTTTTATAGTTTTAACATTTTACGCTTTTATACTCAATTCGTAAGTACCTTTCTACAATTACTAGTTCTATTATTTATATTTATTAACTCGTGTGTAGTAATTTAAAGATAGATAAATTGAAAATTATAAACCGCTTGTAATTGATTATAAATTGCATCGTCCTTGTCTTGCCGTTCGTATAAATTTTGTCGCTTATGTGAATATACAAGTCTAGATAAGAGACGATAAGGAGTTGAAATGGAACGAGTTGAATAAACAGATGAGGAGTCGTAGTTCGTTCTTGGTTGCTATATATTAATTACGTGCTTTGACAAGAGTGAGAATTAATGCGGTAACAATTCTCGTATTGTTCCTGAACAAGCGCGGTACGATTTTAGTGGTTTTCTTGTGAAATAAAAGTTGTATTTTAACTGTATAAAGTGTAATTCTGATTACTTTTGAAGGAAGTATGCTTTTAGATGTAACGTGTTTGATTGACGGACGTGTTTTAACGATGCGCGTTACTCTACTAATTGTTTTTGTTGCTTTTCTGGTGTAAATAAAAGTGATAGAACTTGTCGTGCGTTTTACGGAACATTGACTTACTTTAGTGATACGCGTACTTTACTAATTTGTTGTTTTAGTTGTTTGTCTTGTGAAATAGCAGTCGTAGAACTTGCTAAACTGACCGATTCTTTCTTTAGGATTAATGAGTGTGCGATCTAGTTTTCGTGGTCCTTTTGTTATCAGAGTAGTGCATACTTTGGATTATCCAAGTACAGTTTTAAGCTGGAGTGCTTCAAAAACAAATGATGATACAGTTGTAGCAGGTTTAGTAGAAAAAGGTTGCTTCTTATAAACAGGTATCTCATTCACTTGTAAAGACAGTTGATACTGTAGTTTCTGAATTTTCTAACCCCAACGAATCTATAATAGATCGTTGTTTGCGCAAATTTTATTACCATAGGTAGCAAATAAAACACCTCGCGTTACTGCTAGTTTAATGCATTACATCGTGCCTTGAAAGCGTGATTCTAAATTGTTATTACCATTTTCTTTTTACGATTTGTGTTACAAAAGATTTCGAAATTATTGTCTCAGGAAATAGAGTTAACAAGAATTTATCAATACTACACAGTTCCATCAGCATGATAATGTCTGCTGCTAACGCCAGTGAAATACATAGGTGTGATTAGTGTAAAGTGTAAGAAATTCCATCAACACCCTCACAGTCCAGGGTGAAGTGCTTCTTTAGCGTAGGACATCGTGAATCTCACACTTCCGTTGCAAGGAAGCGTTGCTGAAGGACTTTTGTAAGTTGAACTATTTCCTACTTGTTATGACTTTAAATATCTATCCGTTGCTTTACCATATCTTTGTCGTTCTGATACCTTTTACAAAAGACTTGCATGATATTTTAAAACATAAGAAAAAAAAAAGAAAGAAAGAAAGAAAGATCAATACTACTGAATTACTCATATCAATTGTGTCTTACCTATTTATTTTCTTTTAACATTTTGTCTGATTTCTGTTTAATTGGTGTGTGAGGAAACGTTTCTGCTACTCCCCAATATTACCTCACTTTGTGATAAAAAATTTTGTAATGCTTTTATCGTGATTATATTATATAGTTTATCCAAACAGTTTTTTTTACATTCTACAAAGTACTGAATAATTTAGACTTATCATTGCTGCTATGCTTTTTCTTTATTTCAGGTTTGCTATTCTAATTTTTTTTATTGCAGGTATCGTTACTAACTCCTTGCAGCCGCATACATTATATGTGGGTCTGCTTTCTACAACCCCCCTAATCTCCGACTGAGCCCGGTCACTTTGTTGATTTTCATTGTGTTACGCACGGCCCCGAATAACGTAACATATAATTTTTGGCGCCCAACTTGGCTGCCACGAAAGAAACGTAGCATAAATTTGGCGCCCAACGTGGCTGCCACGAAAAAAAAACGTAACAACTCTTCCAAGTTTATCTTTTTAGTTCATAACATTATATCCACACTGCACAAAAACTCCAGTTTACATACATATGCAAACAAAAGCAACAGTGACCTGGATTCTATAACTGCCCACAAGACTGCCATCATACCATCAACAACTGCGGCCTACTAGAACACCCAATCTGAATTGCAATCACCACAACTGTAAGTTGCAACCATATTACCAAAGAGTCATCTGGTCTACCAATTCCATATTGCATTCAGGCTCCCAAACTTCTTCTATAAAGAGTATGTAATCAACCAGTTCGACCAAACACTAACTTTTACTCCATTACCAATTTTATACTTGGCACACTTAGTGCAAAATCAAAATGTAACAGTTTTACTTACATAAACAGAACTTTTATGCAACTCGTAAACGTATCAATACTTGGAGCCGTCCGCTGGTTGTAAACCACAAGTGTAAGCCTAAAGAGACGTGCGCTTGTTGAAAACTTAGAGAGCCCCACCACCATTCGTTGGGGTTTATATATCCTTCTTCTGCCCCTCTAAAGCTTGGTAATTCCGTCAATACAAACAAACATTCAATTCTTAAAACTTCAAACGATTACATTTTTTCACAAACACTTTTAACTAACGTACACAATACTTCCAGAAACTGAACGATACAAACAACTCCCAACGGTCAACGAAATCCTAGAAATTGCCCCCATACCACAAGCTATCGTATAGATTTCTCCGATTTCATTTCCAACCGAAAACGATTTTCTACGAAAACACAAGTTTAGGCTCACAACAACGCACGTACTTAACATCATTTCTTCGTATTCGTTCTAACTAACAACACTTTCCAAAACATTTCCTTGAAAATTAAAGCGCTACTGGCAAAAGTTAACGTTTAAAATACGCCTCTAATAATACGCGTTATAGCTATCTTGCTTCAATACATACGCCCTAAATCACCTATCTACTTTGTCTGTCAGACCTGTTGTCCACTACCGTTGACGTTCTATCTATGTTTATCTCGCTCATACATATTCTAACAAATAACCTTTCCTTGTTTTCTTGTTTGCAAGTTGTATTGTATCAGAAACCGTTGACCCACGCCAACTTAAGTTTATTATCGTTTTAACCAGGCTATAAATCTATCCTAATTGGCGGCGGTAACCAACACTACCTGAAATTTGCATGTTATTTGTTCAACGTTATCTCGACCCTCCTTATTAAAATTCAAAAACTTTGCGACGGTTACCTTCGTTTTGAATTTAACAACACGTTTAAAACTTCTCGTAAATAATATAATGGCCAACCTTGCTTGTATAAACCCTACTCAGTAAACAGTTTAAAATGAAGTTTCTTAGAAATTATTCCTACAATCTAACTTTGCTGTAAATAAGAGGGTTTGAATTATGTCAAATACGACGGGTACTTATGACATTTGAAATGCTTTATTCTACACGGGCTGTTTCTAATTAACAACTATACTATACGCTATACTCTATGAGTATTTATATCTAGTAGATTATGAAAATTACCTTTAGCTTCCTAAAATATTACCATAGAATTATTAATTTCTACACTAACGATTTGAAAAGCGTTTCAAATTGTAATTTGTTGTTTTTACATGCTGAATCACGAAATAAGTTACCAAATGAATTATTAATGCCCTTTTAACACTCAAAAATCACAGTAATATATATTGATATGATAACGCCGTACTCGGTGTAATGACGTTTTTACTTAACACCACCGCTGTGTTCTCACTTCAAATTTTACTAATTTTATTATTATTATGCCACGGCTAGCCCTTTTTAATCTACACAGAGTGCACAACGTTACGATGATCAATTTTTCTCTTCTCCATCCCTCTATGATTTGTTTAAATTGATAATACGAAGTCAATTAATTTCATATAATGAAAAGAACTAATATTTACAATTTTTGAAAATATTTAAATACACCCTTCAATCAATCAATATCATGTGTATCATTTATCCCAAAATTTATATGCTTTGAATTCAATCTAAAGTCACCAAAAACTACCTTTTTACCAAAGAAACCTGGAACGTTCTAGACCCCTTTATAATATATTACGAAAGTTTAACGCATGCAATGTTTGTTGTTTACTTCATTACACGTTTTATATAAATTGAATAAATTCAGTATTGAAATTTAAATTAAAAAATAACTTAAAATTAAATAGATCTGATCTGCGATATGTTGTTGTGGATCAACACCCCCTTTGTTGTCCTCATTCGCCTATCACTGCTCTGCTTGATTGGACCAATATTTGAGTACAGTTACCGCTCGTTTTCCATAAATTACTTCGTGCTTCTTTATTTTATATGCCTTGAATCTCGCACGTGAGCTTTCCAATTTAGCTTATCGTCAATCTTTACCCCGAGGTATGTAATTGCTTCCTTAAACGGTATTTTCTCCCCTTCTAGCTCTAGCGTAGGGGGTCGCTGTCCCGGTTTCTTTCCGAAATAGAGCGCCTCTGATTTCGCCGTGTTAAATTTTAATTTTACCGCCTGCGACCATTCGTGTAATTTATTAAACGCCTCGTTCGGTTTTGTGCGCATATCCACTAACAATCGCGATCTGACAATTAAAAGCGTATCATCCGCAAACCCAACGATTGAGTATCCTGTGGGCAACTTGACCCTAAAGATGCTCTCATACAACAACTTCCAAAATGTGGGACCAGAGTATGACCCCTGCGGACATCTCCTTTTCACCTCACGCGACAAAACTTCACCCGGAATTTCAACCTGTGCCAATCGCCCCGAGAAATAACTCTTGACCAAGGACATCAAATATCGCGGACAACCCCTATTTACCAACTCGCAAACAATCAATGGCCACCAGGCAGCATCAAATGCTCCTGAAATGTCCAAAGCAATAACAACACAGTACTCTTTAGCATCTCGCGCCTGTTTAGTTTCACCAACAACAAACTCTAATGCATCGATCGTCGACTTTCCCTGCATAAAACCGAACTGTCGGTTATTAAAACCGCCGCTGTCACGCACTAAGTGCTCTACTCGGGTAGTCATAACGCGATCCAAAACTTTCCTCAGCACCGGTAGCAAGCTAATTGGACGATAGCTGCCCGGGTCTGCCGCATCCACCGTTTTAGGTATGAATTTCACGTTCTGGACCTTCCAGCAACACAAAAAGACGCCACTTTCTAGACAAAGATTAAACAACCCGACAAAGACACACGGGGCTAACAGGCACGCCTTCGAAGCTGCGTCTGAAGTGATTCCATCATGCCCCGGTGACTTCTTAGGGTTCATCCTCCTACGAGCCCTGACGACCTCGTGAACGAGGATTGCCTTATCGGCACCTATTCCTTGCGCCTCTATAGCTTCCCGACATACTAAATCGTGCGATCCCTCATCCTCCTCGGGATTATCCGAAGGGAAGAATTTCTCTAATATTCCGCCGTGGTTTTAAAACCTTCGGTACAGTCGCCATTTGTCTTTCTTATGTTACCGAGCGCAATTTTCTGTTGTTTACCCCCTTATTACGCGGTATGCGGTTTCCCAAGGTACTTTCTGGCGAGTTTCGCGTGCAGAATTCTTTGAACTTATTTGTTCGCGTTTCTTCTATTAATATCTTATATTCGCGGTAACTTTGATTGTATTCTATTCTCCGTTGTTCTCTTATATCTCCCGAGGCGCGTTGATAGCGGCGCCTTAGGTTACGCGTTTCTGCCCGCTTGGTGGTTAGTTCCCGGGTCCACCAGGGTACGCTTTCTTTAAATGTTTTCTTTCGCGGCATGGAGTACGATGACGCGTCTACCACTGCGTCGTTTAAATTCTCAGCGAGTTTCTATTTAGTCTGCCTCTCGGCAGTTAAATAGCTCGTTTTCAAGCGCAGGGATACTTTCGCCAAATTTTTGTTCAAACGGCGCCCAATTTGCTTTTTTATTACAGAACCGCGGAAATATAGTTAGCTGCTCGTTTGCGCTTGTTTTGATTTCAACGTCCCATCTTATTTTTATGGTCAGAGAGCGTTTCCTCGTCCAACCTTAATTTCCAATCACATATGATTTCTAACATCTCGTGCGAGGTTGCAGTAATATCAATAAAACTGCTGCCTCTATGCCCCTCAAACGTAGGTGAATCATTAGTGTTTATCACACTAAGATCCCATTTCGTTAAAAGATCAGCAACCTGTGAACCCCTATCGTCTTCTATAGGGCTACTCCATAACAGTGACTTAGCATTAAAGTCTCCCCCAATTATTAGTTTTTTATTTCTACCGATTTGGAGAAAAGCGCCTTCGATGTGATTTATTAAGTCCTCGGTTTGAGGATTTTCCCGCCGGGAGTCGACTGGTGGAAGGTACGCGCTTATCACGTAGAACGTGTTTGTCCCTGTTTTTATTTCCGCGTTGGTTATAAACTCGTTGGACAAATTGTTTAATATTATCCCGGCGCACGTCCCATTATTTATTATACCGCTGCGCGGTCGTTCGCTATTCGCGTTGAAGACGGTAGCCCTCCTCCCAAAACCGTTTATTTTGTGGCTATACAGGTGCGGTTTCTGTATAAGCCCGATGTCGATATTTTCTTCGCATAATAACTTTACGAAGTTATTTGTTGCCCTTTGCCTTTCCGAGATTTAGTTGCACGAATTTAATTTTCTTGCTTCTTTTAAATCTTTCTTTTCTTCACGGTCCATAATCGATGATCTGTGTGATTGCGTTCTTCAGCCGATGCATCGTGGGGCATCTACTCGACTTGGCGTCGTGGCGCGTATCGACCTTCGCACCACCGCCAGTTCTGTCGTTTGCCCTTGCGCAAACCACACAGCAGGGACTGCCTTCCGGAAGTTCTTAAATTCGTGCCCGACCTCGGCACAGTTACCGCACCACTGTACCTTCTCCCTGCACTCCATCGATCTATGACCGTACTCGTAGCACCGGTAACACTGGGTCATCGAGAAATGGTCCCGGGCCCATACTCTTCGCCACCTGAGGTTGATAGCGTCAGTTAATATGCACCTTCGAAGTGTGGGGGTCACTTCGAAGAGTACGTTGGCGAAGGGATCCCTAGGACCCTTTCCGCCAAACCTGAACTTCTTTCTTGGGTGGTCTTCCAGCTTCAAATCGCCGAAGCGGGGATTCTGGCTCACAATCAACCGCACCAGTTCTTCCGCCTTCATCCCCGCTTCGACCCCCGGACGAACGACCCATGGACGCTTCATCTCGATGGTCTTCGCTACTAATTCTTTGCAGTGCGCGCCGACCTTCGACTGCAGTTTCTTGGAATTGCTGTTGCTGCTAGTCGACATCTTACGCTGGGATCTTGAAGTCGAGGGCAATTCAGGCGTCGCAACCACCACAAAAGGCTCCGACTCCCCAGACACGACCGCCGCGGACACAGGCTCCTTTACTACCTCCTCATGTGTCTCTAACCTAACGTCCTTCAAGACGACCTTATGCTGTTTCTCCCAACAGCGCCCTCTGCCTCCGACCTAGCTGACTCCGACCGATCGCCCCTCTTCTTCCTTGGCAACGGCTCCTCATCCCAGTGGACCACCATGATAACAAAGCTAATGACAAAAGAATAAGGAACGGGAAACTCAACTTAAAAACAACGACCTGATCGTTACGACGCTAAAAGAACACAAACATTGGACCAGCAAAAACACTTAGATTAAAGATAAACCGTAAACAACCTGGTATTTATTATTTAAACTTGGAACAGTCAAATTAAATTTCAAATTTAGCAAAAATACAAGAAACACTAAACGTCAAAATAACAACTAGTACCAAATAACAACACTATTTATTTATTTTAAACTTTTTAAACCCTCAAATCAAATTTAAATAAGCTAATTACTTGAAAATATTATTTATAAAATACTGTACTTTAAATTTATTTGTGGAAATTAACAAATAAAACACCTGCTATTAGAATGCGGTACCGGAAACGCACTTACCCCGTGTTTACTCGAGCTTCAAGTGTTACACCACTAATTACACTGAAAACTCGACTTTAAGAACGTTTAAGTAGACTCTACTTAAAATATGGAATATTTATATTTAATTTATTTCGAAATTTACGGTTTTTGAGCCTAGATTTTGGTTTTTAGGTTGTTATTTTATTATACGCGCACTATAAAATTTTTACACACTTGTTGATGGTTTTAGGCGGTCGTTTACACAATTTACGAGGTTTTTATTTTATATTTATTAAAAACGCCTTTTAAATTATTTTAGGTTGTTTGTTTATTAGTTAAATTCAATTTGGTTTATTTTTAAACGCGGATTGTAGTTTAAATTCAAAGAAAAACCCAATTTATTTATTATTTAACGGATTAAATTTTTTTAATTTTATTTCACTCCCCTGTGTTTAAAAATTAATGCCGCACAATAATAAAAATAAAATACAATAAAAAAGCGAAGCTTAAAATATAATAAAAATAATGAAAACCCTATATAAACACTTACTTGTAGCCTTGTATCCGAGAGCTCCGTGAAACACGTCCGCTCACTTCAAGCGCTAACTAGAAAGGGGGTATATATTTGACAGCGATTTTAAGTATTGTGACTTTGAAATGACGTTTGATGTTAACAATCTGACCAAATGTGATCAGCGTGCGGTCATTCAATTTCTGTGTGCTGTAGGTTTGCAACCATTGGAAATTCATACACGAATGCCAACAGTGTTTGAAAACGCATGTTTTGCGTATTCAACTGTCAAGGTGTCGAAAATTTAAGAATGGACGCGAAGGGACGAATAATAAGCCACCACCAGGTGCAATATGTACTGCGTCAACAGGCAGGAATATGACATGTGTGGAAGGCCTGATTAGAGAAAATCGTCGAGATTCAATCAGAATAATTTCAGAAAATGTTGGTATGAGTATCGGATCTGTTTATAGCATCGTACACAAACTAGGCTACAGCAAAGTTTGTGCGCAATGAGTTGCTCGCCTTTTGTCACAGAACCAAAACAGCTTGCGAATGGGCTTATTTTTGCAACACCTCACGGAATACAGACAAAATGGTAACGATTTTCTCTCGTCAATAATTGCTGGCGACGAATCTTGGTGTCATTATTTTGAACCATCTAGTAAGCTGTCATCGATGCAATAGAAACACGCAAATTCTCCGCCAGATTAAAGTTCAACATTCTGCCGGTAAGGTCATGTTGACATCTTTTCGACCATGGACCCTTGTTAGAATTTACAGAACCTCGGTGCATATCAACGCAAAGCTGTATAATGAAACTTTGAACAAGCTCCATCAAGAAATAAGACTAAAACGTCCAGGGAGCATTCCGGTGTTGTCATTCTGCTTCACGAGAAAGCTCGACCTCATGTTGCTAACGTAGTGAAAGAAAATCTACAGCGAAAGAAATGGAGGATATTAGAGCATCGACCCTATAGTCCCAATTTATCGCCTTGCGATTTTCACATCTTTGGCCACTGGAAAAAGCGTTAAAAGGTAACCGTTTTCAATCGGACAAAGAAGTACAAAACGCCGTGAAAGAATTCTTCGAGCAGCAGCCAATGGGGATATGTGCCTTAATCGTAGTGGTAATTATTTGTAAATTTAGTTGTCAATAAATTTTTCCTGAACCAAAGATGGGTTTCAAGTGAACAAGCCTCGTATTTTGCGTTTTGCCTATTAAACATATTGCTTCAAAAGCAAAATAAGAAACCAATTCATTTTTTCAGTTCGTAATTCACAACCTTAACTTAACATCCAGCAACCCAAAACAATAACAAATGTCATCTGTCAAACTATTTTCTCCAAATACTTGAAGCAGAAAATACCCTTGATGATTAAAAGCGAAAATATCTAATTCCCCCAAATATCCAAATCGCTAAATCTCCATAGCACTAAAGTCACCAATATGGCGATTTGCCAGAATCATATTCGTTTAATTCTTTTGTTGAAACGAATTCCAGTTGTTACGCATCAGCTGACTTTAGCTAGCTGTTGGGATAATGGCGATGGTACAAGTTCCGTGCCTGCGGGCCTTTCGGTAATCTAAAAATATACAATAATAAATTATTATATTTTCAAGCAATCTAAATTCATGTTATCCTACTAACAATTGCGTAAACTTCGACCCTGATCATTGTTTGCTTACTTATGAAAAGTTATTTCTGTAGTTTTCTTCTTATCATCGACATCTCTACTGTTACAAGCGCGAACGGCACACGATACCATAGTTATTTCACGATTAGCAACTTCAAATATAATCTACACACACAGTAAATTGTTCAAATGTACCAAAAACTCAAACGTGTATACAAGTACAGAAATGTTGACTCAACATGGTCGACATGATTCCATTTTTTATCAAGTAACGGCGTTTACCCACTATATCACCTCAATGAACATGACAATCGTAAGAATTCTTAGAACAAGTTCATGGGAACATCATTTCAGTTTCATACAGGACACAGCCCTTTCAAAATTAGTGTGCTTTACGCACGAAGGTGTTGTAATTGGATGAGTGTATCGTGAGGTATGAACAATATATATTGCTGTAAGGCCCCGTGGTGGGTGCCACTAAAAGAGTGCTGTGGCAATGCTGCACTGAGAGCCACTAGGAGTGATGTGAAAAGGCCGCGTGTTGGGAGAGTCGCTGAAAGAGTGCTGTGAAAAGATACTTCTGGTTTGTAAACTTGAAATTTTTCACTTACCTTCGTTTTTCACTTTGTCTGACGAGCTCTGCGAAATTTACGTTTCAAAATGAAATAAAACGCAGCGATATCACAAAGCATTTATACAATATGAAATATCTTCTTTCATGCAAAAGCATCGTTTCTTTCAAACACAAAATAATTTCTTAGAAGTCTTTGTCACAAAATATTGTTGCTTACCTTATTTTACATTTACAGAATTAAATGTATTCTTTTGAGGATCTTTCACCTGGTTATAAATTATTTCCACGCTGGTAAGATTTGTTTTGGCTAGAAAAAATCCTTGACATATATACAAGGTAAGAGTATATCGAACTCTGAACACACACTCCTGGTAAAAAAAATCCCTCACACGCAAAAATTATTAGTATTATCTTAAACAAGATCTAACTACTCTATTATCAGTTAAAAATTAATCTAACAGTGATACCTGCAGAATCCACAAAACGCTTCTCGTAATTAAAAATCTTCTTATTAACAAATTGATCTCCACATCGGCTTACAAGTTTTTCCAAATTAATATTCCTGATTTCTAACAACAATTATCAAAGTACCTTTTTGGGTTAAATCTTCTTTTCGATTATTTAATACATCTTTATATTGACGAATTTTGCCTCTTTTTCGTAATTAATAATTCCATTTTTGTATGTAATTTGGGTTTAAAAATATCACTTCAATATTCATTGCAACCTCGCAACTATGTTCTACTGCATACTTCTATATAACGCAACGACTAGCGCTTTTAAAATAACATTTCTTGATCTATTTAAAGCATCGACTGCATGGGATCAAATTTTATAAATTAATTCCCCTTGAAACGATAAGCGCTTCTTTATATACAAATTATTCATTTTTCTAGAATTTCACCAGTAAAATCTCCAACATTATTTCCAGGAATACCCAATTAGCGTATAAAATTTCGACATTTTATTACCGTCTTACCTGTTCTAGGTATCTGTGACACGTTTTTGTCCGTGTCTCACATATGCTATTATTGTGGCGTCGCATACTAATGCTAAAGATAACCTAATATTGCAGGTTTTTCGATGTTCAAGCTGCTTCTTGGAATGAAAATGATTATTTAATGAGTTTATACGTAGATTTAAATACCGATGACTCATATTCTAGAAAGTTCTTTTATTTAGAATCAATTGCTATAATTCACGGGTTAATTAATTTAAACTTTGATTGCTTTTTAATGAAAAAGGGGTTGTGTTTTATAGTATAGATTTGCCTTCGCGGCGAAATGTGTTTTACCGTATCTTACAATTTACATATCTAATTTACGTTACTTGCTAGTTATTTACAATATGCTTATATCATACAGGGCAATTATTTATACACGCGAAATTTGCGTTTTTGCATTGTACATCAATAAATAAAGTTACGCTTGTATTGCACAGGGCGTAACCATGAATTTACAAAAAATTCCATTTTTCCCGATTCTATTATATTTTAGTGGAATTTATTAGAAATGGTGTTTCAATGACCTCTCGTGACCCCTTATCACGTCAATATATATATACATATATATATATATATATACATATATATATATATATACATATATATATATATATATATATATATATATATATTACTCATATTTAGACCAGGGTAGAAAATTAAATAATCACATCAAATAATTTTAATCACCGTGTAGAAGCTTTGGGAAAAGGTACGCGTTATTAAATAAAAGCGTGAAGCATAAAAAGTCATTCGTTTCATTAAAAATAAGAGATTTAAATCATCTACAAGACGCTTGCTATAAAAAAAAAAAGAAGCAGTATTAGAAAGCTTTACGTGTAATTTAATTATTCCTAGTAAAGAAACAAATAGAAATTACGTGCAAAATTTATATTAATTAACTCAATTTTAAGTAACCGGTATTAAACAAAATGTACAGATAATAATTAATATTTGATTAGAGTCACTAAAATTAAAGGGTATGATTTTAATTGAAGTTAATTGAACCGTTAGTAACATATAATATCTATAAAACTTGTAAAACCCAATAAAATGCAAATCATAGAAGTGGTAGTTAGAAGTAGGATGTTTGAACACCTGCGTATTTTTAAAAAAGCTCATTCTGCGTAAATTTTGCAGATAATTAATGGTTACAGAGAATGTTGGAGAAACCGTCGCATAATAGTTACGGGAAATGCTAAAGGTGGGTTATTTCACAGTCCACATGGACTGAAATAATCGATAATAAAGAATATCAATTTGCACCAATAAGAACAGGGTAGATAGAGACAGATAATATGCGCAAGACCGAGACACATATAGTAAAAGGCGTGAGTGGAGCAACGTCACTGGGTTGCGATTGGGTGAAAATAAAAGGCAAAATTGAGAGGTAAAAATAACATTTCTGTATAAAATTCAAATAGTTATTTCCAGACGTTGCGAGCCGTGTCGAAATTTCTGAGATTTAACTGGGGCGAGTGCAAATTTCGTAAAAATCGCATGCCGGGCTGCGGAATGGGAACCTAGCATGCGAAATTCTGAAGAATTGTCCGTTTTGGGGACTAGACCGACAGACAGGCTAACCTCTATATATACCCAGGTTAATATGAACAAGCTCTCTGAGATCTGCGACTTGATTCAATGCGTTAAACAGTGCTTTTTAGTTTTCCGAGTTTGATAGAATAATTTAAAGTTTGCTCGTATATTTTGGTGATTTAAAACAGTTTGTTCTTTACGTGCTACCATGAATGTACTTTAGTGCACTTAGAAAAGAAGATACAAGGTAATAAAGTTTAGTATCACTATACCAATTAGTAAAATTTACAACGACAAATGAATACACAAAAGTAGGCAGTTTTGGCGTATATTGGTGAAAGAAGTATGAATTTCTTTGCTATTTTTCGGGGGTATTAATAATGAAATGATTCGTAAACGTGTCTGGATCCACAAAACAAGCTTCAGATATACACAAATGAGTTCCGGAAAAGCACTGAAACTACTTTAGATGAATGGTGATGTAGAAAATTTTAAAGGCGACCAGCAATACGAGGACCTAAACATAACCCAGTTGGATTGGTGTGATTAACAGAGGACGATGTACATTGAAGCCTCTAGTGCAGTAACCTTCAGGTAACTTATGCTTTGTTGTTGGATTTTGATATTTTGGTGTGTGTTGAATAACTTTATAATTGATTTACTCAAAATGGACAGTAGTGAAATTGTACTAACAATAAAATTTTAATTTTAAGGTGAAATTTGCTTGTTTAAGTAGAAAGGGTATTTAGTATTGATGTTCTGGATTATGATGAAAATTTGGGTATGTCTTTGAGCTCAATTAGACGAACCTGGTTAATTAACGTAAAGGGGTGGTAGATGCTCCCTTTGTACTCAGACTCAGGTCTGCATATATTGTTATAGTAATTAGTAGGCATCCTACAAGGACTTTAATTCTGGATGCACATTAAAATGATAACAGATTTAATCTTGAAATTTTCTGATACTGAAATTTATGCTGAATTTTAATTTTGAAATTTTAATGTATTGTGAATATTGATGTAAATAGAGTTAACGTTGATGTTTGTGGTAGGAATGTGTTTGTTTTTTTTTATGAATGAGGATGAAGGTTTAACTAGGTGAGCAGCCGAGGCGGAAAGGAGTAAAGAAGCGATTAAGAGAAGAAAATGACGGACTAGTTAAGTTAATAGCTTTTTGTAGGTTTCACAGCATTCTTGTCTTCCAATCAGTGGGCCTCGATTCTAATTTAAAGGATTCACAGCAATATATATATATATATATATATATATATATACACATATATATATATATACATATATATATATATATATATATATATATATATTGCTGTGATTCCTTATAAAAATCGAGCCTCACGAATTGGGCGCCAAGATTTGGTGTGATCCTCGTCCCTATGGTACAATCTCCTCTGATAATCGATTTCTTACCTGAATATCGCCTCTTGACTCCTTCCGCCTCGGCTGCTCACCTAGATAAAACTTTCATCCTCATTCATAAAAACACATTCCTACCACAAACATCAACGTTAACTCTATTTACACCAATATTCACAATATGTTAAAATTTCAAAATTAAATTGTAGCATAAATTTCAGCATCATAAAATTTCAAGTTCAAATTTTATCATCATTTTAATTTGCATCCAGAATTAGAGTCCTTGTAGGATGCATACTAATTAAGTAAACAATATTTGCAGACCTGAGTCTGAATAAAAGGGAGCATCTCCCACCCCTTTACGTTAATTTAACAGGTTAGTCTAATTGAGCTCAAAGACAGACCCAAATTTTCATCATAATCAAAAACATAAACCTGATAAATACTCCTTTCTACTTATACAAAACTAGTTATTTACAATATGCTTATATCATACAGGGCAATTATTTATACACGCGCAATTTGCGTTTTTGCATTGTACATCAATAAATAAAGTTACCCTTGTATTCCACAGGGCGTAACCATGAATTTACAAAAAATTCCATTTTTCCCGATTCTATTATATTTTAGTGGAATTTATTAGAAATGGTGTTTCAATGACCTCTCGTGATACATATATATATATATATATATATATATATATATATATATATATATATTGCTGTGATTCCTTATAAGAATCGAGCCTCACGAATTGGGCGCCAAGTTTTGGTGTGATCCTCGTCCCTATGGTACAATCTCCTCTGATAATCGATTTCTTACCTGAATATCGCCTCTTGACTCCTTCCGCCTCGGCTGCTCACCTAGATAAAACTTTCATCCTCATTCATAAAAAAAACACACTCCTACCACAAACATCAACATTAACTCTATTTACACCAATATTCACAATATGTTAAAATTTCAAAATTAAATTGTAGCATAAATTTCAGCATCATAAAATTTCAAGCTCAAATTTTATCATCATTTTAATTTGCATCCAGAATTAGAGTCCTTGTAGGATGAATACTAATTAAGTAAACAATATTTGCAGACCTGAGTCTGAATAAAAGGGAGCATCTCCCACCCCTTTACGTTAATTTAACAGGTTAGTCTAATTGAGCTCAAAGACAGACCCAAATTTTCATCATAATCAAAAACATAAACCTGATAAATACTCCTTTCTACTTATACAAAAAAATTTTATCTTAAAATTCAAAATTTGTTGTTTATACAAGTTTACTACTGTCCATCTTTATCAAACAAATTATAAAGATATTTAACACACACCAAAACATCTAAGATCGAACAACAATGCATAAGTTACCTGAAGGTTAATGCACTCGTGGCTCCAATGTACATCGTCCTTGCTAATCCCACCATTCCAGCTGGGTTATGTTTACGTCCTCGGATTTCTAGCCGCCTTTAAAATTTTTCTACACCACCATTCCTCTAAAAGGTTTCAGGGCTTCTCAGGAACTCATCTAGGTATATCGAAATCTTGTTTTGTGGATCCAAGCACGTTCACGAATAACATTTGATTACTAACACTCCCGAAAAACAGCAATGAAATTCATAATTCTTTCACGCTATACCAAAACTGCATGCTTCTATTTATTTATTTATCGTTACTAATTTGGATAATTGGTACAGTAATACCCGCAAATATAACTAGACTTTATTACCTTTATTTATCTTCTCTAAGTGCACTAATGCATAATAACTTTTATCGTAGCACGTAATAAAGCGCAAAACTGCTTGAAGTATCGAATAAAATCAAAAATAAAAAGAGAGCTAAACTCCTATCAGCACGGGTTTATATAATGGCTCGCTTGCAAGTCGAATTTGTCCCGCGACGGACGATTTTCAGAAATTCGCATTCTATTTTCCCTTCCGATGGCTCGGCACAATGATTCTACTGAAATTTGCACTCGTCCAGGTTGAAATCTAAGAAATTTCCGCACGCCTCGCAACACGTACGAGAACAACTAATTAATTAAACATAGAAATTGTTATGCTTCCACCTCTCATGTTTGCATCTTATTTCAACCTTAATCGCCAATCTAGTCTGTTCGCTCTATCTAAAACCTGTGCTCTTGTTTTACATATTTCCCCTCATTTAACTACCAATGCATTCCCTATCGCCTGTCTTTGTACCACAAATTGGCTTTCTTACTTGCACTCATATAGCTTGAAGCTTATCGACTATCATATACATCGTTATCTTTGCAGGTGTTCTGAGTTCCAATACGCCGAAGGTTCCTACGTGACTTCCCCACCTCTTTTATAATTTCTCGATAGTTTTAGTACTTGGAAAGATTAAATTAAATACAAATTGAACATTTTAACTCCGCTTCTTTTTATAGAAAGCGTCCAGTGAATAATTTAACCCCTTATTTTTAACGAAACGAATAAATTTTTATGCTCCACGGTTTTAATTATCTAATGAAATTCTACATTACTTCCTTCTACACGTTGATTATGATTATATACAAACCCTACATTCTAATTGAATGATTTAAATCTACACAGTAGGCCTTTAATCAAGCGTACTATTTTCCAAAGCTTCCTTATACACGGTGTTTATCATTATCTAAACAATATAAACCCTATGTTTAGAAGTAAATGACGAGTTTATCCAATATGCCTTTAAATGACGCGTATTAGTACCCAAAGCTTCCTTATACACGGTGATTAAAATTATTTGCTGTCGTTAATTAATTTTCTACCCTGGTCTAAATTTGAGTAATATATATTCATATATTGCCGCGGAAGTCAGGAACACTCGTATTTTTCCTAAAAACCAATCAAGCCCCACGAATTGGGCGCCATAAAAGTTCCGTGGATCGGGGATTAAGCTCTTAAATCGAGCCCCTGCGTTGGGCCGTCATAAAAGTGCCGTGGAAGTCAGGAACACTCGTATTTTTCCTAAAAACCAATCAAGCCCCACGAATTGGGCGTCATAAAAGTGCCGTGGAACCTTAACAAATCGAGCGTCATAAAATTTCTGAAAAAATATAAAAAATTTTTTTAAAAATGTCTTCTTACACTTCCTTTTGGAACGCCTCCTTATTTCTGCTCACCCTGGCTAGCTCAGCAATCGGCTTCTTCTTGCATACCTACCATACTAAGTATCTTCCTTTCGCATAAACACAGTCAAATGAAATTACCACTCAAATAATGCAACAAAACATACAACCTTTTTATTTACACATATTAACAAGTTTCCGTTATTAATAAAATATTTACACCTTGGTACAGACAGTTTGCTAAAACTGTTACCACCTCAATCATTAAATACTTAAATGTCTTTGATTTTATTATATTTCAACAAATTCTATTTAATACGAGTAGATGGGCACCTCATGCAACCCTAGATTAATTTTATTCTGGTCTATTTTGAGCTCATTATAACCCAGTTCCTCTATTTTAAACCTCGTTTACTCCTTTACAACAACATTTTATATCATGAATAAACATTTATATATCATCAATAAAACCTTTTAAATAATCAAGATTAACTGTCCTGCACATATACCCCAGTAAACGAGTTTTTATGGTAATCAATACACCCCCCAGTACGTCAAAACACTCAAACACAAAAATATCAACACAAATGTTTAAGCAAAAAGTAGGAAATTAAGTTTCTTTACCTGTAGAAGGCTTCGTCCCTCGTCACCGCTGAATTTGGTTACCAGAAACCCTCGTCGTTGTGTCCATATACTTCGATTCCGCCTGGATCCAACTGATCCCCACCATCCAAATCTCTGCCACCACCTCTATTCTTCTACCCAGATATTTGTCTTGTCCCAAACTTAACGTTTCATACCAAATACACTTCATGCATACAAGTTAAGCTTAAGGCTTCGCTTACCCAAGTACCATCCCTTCATTCAATATAGTCGTTGTAGTAACGGCACCTTTTGTCTATACCTTAGCACCCACTAGTGCAATATCACTTTTCTACTTTTGCGGTACGTTACTACAGCTTTACATATTTTCAAACAGGATGTTGTATGCTACTTTACCGAATACACAATAATTAATACACGTAAGAGCATATACTATAAACTACGTTGAAGATCTAAGCGCGATCTCAGATCTAAAATGAAAGAGTGCCTCAATATCTTTGTCCGAGTATTTATATGCTTTTCACACCCTCAACGAACCTCTCTTCGCTGAAAAGCTTCTTTTTAAAAACACTTCTACAAATTCTGAACGTAACGTCTGAAAAATTCCGAGATCATTTTAATGTTACCCTGAAATTCGTTTACTACCTCAACGGACGCGCGCTTCTCACAACTGCTTCGCTTTAAACCAATGATATCGTTTTCTCTCGTCCTAACGCTCCATCTATCAGCTATCTTTCTCCGTTCTACCCATATTTATTGTCTCTTAGCTACAGAAAATCGATATTGTCGTTGGCCTTCATATTTACCTGTGTATTTAGACGTGACTTGTAACCAACGCTTTCTTATACGTTTCTCTGTCTGTCTTACATTATCGATCGTTTATTTCACTTAGTCTTCAAGGCACGTGTTATTGTTACCAGTTTGTCAAATCGACCGTAGCCACAATTTCATAGAAATTCTGTCTCAACGTATAATCCAGTTCTATGAACCTGACATTTAACGAACAAGTGTTTCTTCAAAGCCACTTATTATTTAAAATAACAATTCCGAATTTCTCGCTTCTTAGTATTTGTAAACTAACGTTTGCTTTTATGTAAATGGAAAGATGCGTTTAAAATTATTGATTTTCTATACGTGAAAGCTCCGTTTCTGCTTCCATACTTGATTTAAAATTACTATAATTTAATTATGCGTATCCTTGAGTTTTTATGTACTCTAAAGCTTCCTCCCTTATGCAATTTTAACGTTCCAATTTAAAAATAGAAAAATATCTTAATAACCGTCCGTTTTCACTATATAAACTGATTAATTTGGCGCGTAAATATTTTGCTCCCATTTCCTATATACATAGTTGATAAAATTTTATTGTCTACACCAATTTAACCTATAATTCCACGACGATATATATATATATATATATATATATATATTACTGTGATTTTTGAGTGTTAAAAGGGCATTAACAATTCATTTGGTAACTTATTTCGTGATTCAGCATGTAAAAACAACAAATTACAATTTGAAACGCTTTTCAAATCGTTAGTGTAGAAATTAATATTTCTATATAATATTTTAGGAGGCTAAAAGTAATTTTCATGATCTATTAGATGTAAATACTCATAGAGTATAGCGTGTAGTATAGTTGTTAATTAGAAACAGTCCGTGTAGAATAAAGCATTTCAAATGTCGTAAGTATCCGTGGTATTTACCATAATTCAAACCGTCTTATTTACAGCAAAGTTAGATTGTCGGAATAATTTCTAAGAAGCTTCATTTTAAACTGTTTTCCGAGTAGGGTTTATACAAGTAAGGTTGGCCGTTATATTATTTATGAGAAGTTTTAAAAGTGTTGTTAAATTCAAAACTAAGGTAACCGTCGCAAAGTTCTTGGATTTTAATAAGGAGGATCGAGATAACGTTGAACAAATAACATGCAACTTCCAGGTAGTGTTGATTACCGCTGCCAATTAGGATAGATTTATAGCCTCGTTAAAACGATAATAAACGTAAGTTGGTGTGGGTCAACGGTTTCTGATACAATACAACTTGCAAACAAGAAAACAAGGAAAGGTTATTTGTTAGAATATGTATGAGCGAGATAAACATAGATTGAACGTCAACGGTCGTGGACAACGGGACTGACAGACAAAGTAGATAGGTGATTTAGCACGTATGTATTGAAGCAAGATAGCTATAACGCGTATTATTAGAGGCGTGTTTTAAACGTTAACTTTTGCCAGTAGGGTTTCAATATTCAAGGAAATGTTTTCAAAAGTGTTGTCAGTTAGAACGAATACGAAGAAATGATGTTAGTACGTGCGTTGTTGTGAGCCTGAATTTGTGTTTTCGTAGAAAATCGTTTTCGGTTGGAAATGAAATACAGAGAAATGTCTACGAGCTTGTGGTATGGTGGCAATTTCTAGGATTTCGATCGCCGTTGGGAGTTGTTTGTATCGTGCAGCTTCTGGAAATATTGTGTACGTTTGTTAAAAGTGTTTGTGGAAAAATTTAACCGTTGGAAGTTTTAAGAATTGAATGTTTGTTTGTATTGACGGAATTAACTAGCTTTAGAGGGGCAGAAGAAGGATGTATAAACCCCAACGAATTGGTGGTGGGGCTCTCTCTAAGTTTCCAGCAAGCGTACGTCTCTTTAGGCTTACACTTGTAGTTTACAACCAGCTGACGGCTCCAAGTATTAATACGTTTACGAGTTGCATCATAAAAGTTCTGTTTATGTAAGTAAAACTGTTACATTTTGATTAGCACTAAGTGTGCTAAGTATAAAATTGAGAATGGTGTAAAAGTTAGTGTTTGGTCGAACTGGTTGATTATATACTCTTTATAGAAGAAGTTTGGGAGTTTGAATGCAATATGGAATTGGTAGATCAGATGACAGTTTGGTAATATGATTGCAGCCATAGCACTGAATTATCCACACCTCTTGATACCATTTTCTCATTAAGAAAAACATTGTGATATAGTCGAAATCAGGAAAGAATGAATGCACGTCATCAACCGTATTCTTATGCATCAAGATTAATCAATTGACTGTTTAATAAAGATTTCAAGAAATATTCCCATTGGAGGATTAACTAGTTTCCGGTTCTGTTTAATAATATAATGAAAACAACAAAATATAAAAGCAAACCCAAATATAAAGGCGCAGTTATAAGTTATGGTTATGTTGTATTAAAAATGACATGTGTTAAAAAACCGACAAATCAACTTAAAGACTTCATTAATGTAAGTGTAATATAGTTAGGACCCATTCTTTACGTATCATAAACTCCACAGCGTAAGTCGTTACTAGGCTACTTTGCTCGAAACACGTGCTACTTGTATTCTTTCTTTCTCTTACATGTTAAATACGCCCATTGTATATGCGGAAGTATATCCCGCATTGGATCAGAAATTAATGACGTGCTTTCAGTCTTTCCTGATTTCGGCTAATAGCGTCTCCCTATTAATCTACCTCAATGGTAATGCTGTATGGTCTATCAAAAAAACCAACAACGAGAAAATTGTAATTTTAAGCAGGTTTTAACAAATAAATTGCCCTTGATGCATATAGGTTTTAAAAGGGAAGGCTTTGAAATAGCACGCAGCGTAAATATGAGTGAAATATACATTCACACATTACAAGACATTGCGAAATGCAGAATTTGCCCGAAAAGTTATTTAGAAGCACCGAAGTTAAAATTGAACTAGTTTGATTTGTGACTGATATGCTATCATTCCAACATTTGTTTTTATTAGTATTCAATGTAAGAATATTTTTCGAATACGCCGTTAATAATTAATATAGCATATGGCATGTTATGGCAGTGGAAAACAAACTATAACATATTTATCAGCAATAATTAAATGCAATATCCACAAGCAAACAAAGAATTGCATTCTACCACTGTTACCTAAAACAAGTGAATAGCCAACAATTTCAATTTTATTTCGTTAAAATATACGTATATATACAACAGGCACGCGTTAAAATTTACATAAAAAATAAATAAAATTCAAGCTGATATTCCAAGACCAGCACGACATCCAAATTGATGCGTCATTGGAATACAACATAACCTCCAAAGCTCATAAATTTGCTTATACATACCGGTTATTTGCCTTGTACCATTAATAATTATATCTTCAGGTTCCCCGTCCGGATTATAGACGAAAAATCCTTTGGTTTTTGGTACAAAACCGTTTATATATTCATCTTCCATATTATATGCGGTTTTAAAACATGTACTTCAACTTTCCGTATATATACATAGGAAGAAACTGAAATCGATAAGCGTCCTTGTATGTGACACAGTTATACCTCGACGTGTAAACTTGTACTGTTGTAAATGCGAAAACACTATTACGGCATGTTAGTTTATATCTAGTATGTAAACCTATTTAAATATTGATAGATTGATTAATGAAGGCTAGTAACAAAAGATAAGTTATAGAAAAACAACTGAACTTCACAGCACGCACTGTTTTTAATACTAAGTCAAAGTAGAATCGGATGAATAAGTTTGAGATAAAGCATGGATAACATGCCAAGAATCTTATTTATGCTTTGATTTCGAATATTATTTTTACATGAGTCTAGAAAACGTGCAAAACAATTCTTGTATGTACATTTTTGACACCTTTAGATTGAATTAATTTCATCAATCTTTACAACATTTAAATAACTAAGAAACGTGTATTTGTATAGTTGGTTGCAGAAGAATAGGCGCGCATTGTTTTTCGTGAAGTTCGAGTACGCTGATCCGATCACCACTATACAAATCAATTTCAACGTTTGGCCGAACGCAATAATTGAAATGTATAAAATAAGCGCAGTCATGGTAGAATAAATTTTTTACGCGCTTCCTGCTTACTTCTAAATATCTAGTAAAGAATTATACCTAAGACCACAGGCCACAGGTCAAGAGAGCAAAATCTATTTATAAATTAAAATGTTATCTCAATGTTTATCTGTAAATAGAATTCTGACTGCAAAACCTAATGAACTGATATTTGTCAAAAGATCGTTTGAGCGATGTTTTGAGCTTATACGCGGGTATAAATATTTTCTGCCTGTGATCCATTTAACGTTTTCTATACAACAGAATTCGTAGCGCCTAGAATCTAAATCGAACGACACCGCATTAAATCTAATCTAAACATTGCGTGATTTGTAGACATCCATTTAAGTTGAAGTATCAATTAATCTATTGCCGCGTGCTGCAACAGCAACGAAGGCTCTTTCACCTCATTTTACATTCTTGTACTTGTTACTATACGTTCAATGAGCAATAGTTGCAATTACTTTTGTAAATAATAAATTCTGTGGCTTTATGAAAAGCAAAACGTCACAAAAACTAGCGGCAATAATAGACGGGGACGTCTCTTCCAAACTGTAAACTCATGCTACGCCCACATCCGTACAACTTTTCTGATTTTGTACTTAAAGTTCGATTAACATACAGGGTAATAACAATGGCAATTAAAACTAGTCATTTTTACAAAATATACCAAAACCTAATTAAACTATTAGTAAATTTGGAAATGTAGTTCAGTTTAAACGTCTTTAATCGATCAAATATAAGTTTAATTAGTAATGTAGGTGTAGACAACCAAACATATTTCTAATTAATTGACCAATATGCACGCGGCATACAAATAAATAGCATGCACGCTTAAACCATTCCTCAATCAATAACAAACTCGTCCAACACTCCTCGAAATACATAATAGAAAAGTCCGAACGTACAATACAAACAAACCCGTGATATAAAAAGAGCTCAAACGCTAGAACAAACCAAGTTGCTACCTAGATTCCGAAGCAGCAACAGTTATCTACTACCGCCTCCGGGCGAACAAAAGTGAGCAGCGGAACGGTGACGACTTGAGGGACTTCTCCAGCTATGCGGGGCGCTGAGGAATGGGTACACAAGTGAAGTCGTTGGGG
Source organism: Platerodrilus igneus (assembly GCA_036346225.1). Taxonomy (NCBI): domain Eukaryota; kingdom Metazoa; phylum Arthropoda; class Insecta; order Coleoptera; family Lycidae; genus Platerodrilus; species Platerodrilus igneus. The sequence goes on from JARFIW010000828.1 coordinate 3,315,644, forward strand.
ATGCACATCCGTCAGTCCTGTTAGACGAGCTACCTGACGATGGAGCTGCCTATGGAAAATAGCCATCCTGTCGGTCGAAAACCACAGGCCAGTGGACCAAGGAATCGGATATCGTGTAGTTGGTGAGCACCAAGGGGAAGATCCGGGAAACTGCTCACTGCACCAAAACATGGGAATTCCAACAGCAGGTCTGGAGGAATCCACATCAACAAATTTATCAAGAATATCTACCACAAAACAACACCACAACAATCAGAAACTCACCAACAAGCCAAAAAACACTCACGAGTTAAAAGGCACTACAACGACACTGAGAGCGGCGCGCCCAGCTATTGCAGGAGAACAAACCATTTCAGCATAATATCTCGTGGAATCAAGATCTACCAACCTTCGCCTCCGGGCGAACCAGGGTAAGTAGTGGAACGGTGACAATTTGAAGGAGCCTTCCAGTTATGCGGGATGCCAAGGAATACTGATGCAAGCAAAATCATTGGGGATATTAAAACATCTGTCAGTCCTGTGCGACGAGCTAGCCGGCGATGGAGCGGCCTGTGGCTAATGAGTCGGTCGAAAAACACAGGCCAGCGGACCGAGGATTTGGGCAGATCCGTGGTGTAGTTGGTATGAGTGTGACTACTATGCCCTAGGTCTCGGTTTCGAATCACAACACAGTCCGCTTAAAAAATGTTAGGCGAGCATTTTTCATAAAAATAGACCCTCGTTCGGATGAGAGGTAAAATTGAGGTCCAGTGTGTGAGTGTTGTGGAGCATTGAAAAATCAAATGTAGGGGAACCCAGGTACTGATGGCGGCTCCCTGGTGTAGTTGGTATGCGTGTGACTACTATGCCAAAGGTTCCGAGTTCAAATCCCAAAACGTTAGAAAAATGTAAGGCGAGCACTTTTCACAAAAATACGCCGTCGTTCGGATGAGAAGTAAAATGAAGGTCTCGTATATGAGTGTTGTCACGCACGTTAAAGATCCCTACGTTGCTTGCAACAGCAAGGGTTTGCCAAAATTTAAAATTTCTAAAAGTAAAAAAAACTCGTTTCCCGGTCAATGTAATACCTTCGGATGGAGCATCGGAAAACAAAATGTAGGAACCCAGGATTTGGGGCGGCTCCATGGTGTAGTTCGTATGCGTGTGACTAGTATGCCTAAGATCTCGGGCTCAAATCCCGATACGGTTTGCTTGAAAAATGTTAAGCGAGCATTATACACAAAAATACGCCCTCGTTCATATGAGAAGTAAAATGGAGGTCCCGCGTGTAAATGTAGTCACGCACGTTAAAGATTCCTACCGTGCATACAACAACAAGGGTTTGGCAAAATTCAAAATTTCCAGGTAAAAAAAAATCGCCTTCTGGCCAATGTAGTATGTTCGGGTGGAGCAGTAAAAGAAAAATCAAATGTAGGGACCCAGGATTTGGGCGGCTCCGTGGTGTAGTTGGTATGCGTGACTACTATGCCCAAGGTTCCGAGTTCAAATCCCGACACGGTACGCTTGAAAAATGTAAGGCGTGTACTTTTTACAAAAATACGCCGTCGTTCGGATGAGAGGTAAAATGGAAGTCCCGTATGTGAGTGTTGTCACGCACACGCACGTTAAAGATTCCTACTTTGCTTGCAACAGCAAGGGTTTTCCAAAATTCGAAATTTCCAAGGGTAAAAAAAACTCGCTTCTCGGTCAATGTAGTACCTTCGGGTGGAGCATCGGAAAACAAAATGTAGGAACCCAGGATTTGGGGCGGCTCGTATGCGTGTGACTACCATGCCCAAGATCCCAAGCTCAAATCCCGACACGGTTCGCTTGAAAATGTTAAGCGAGCATTATTCACAAAAATACGCCCTCTTTCGGATGGAAGATAAAATGGGGAACCCGTGTGTGAGTGTTGATACGCACGTTAAAATTTCCTACCTAGCTTGCAACAGCAAGGGTTCGGCAAAATTCAAAACTTCCCGGTAAAAAAACTCGTTTCCTGGCCATTGTAGTGCCTTCGGGTGAAACATTGGAAAAATCAAATGTAGGGGACGTAGGATTTGATTGGCGCTCCGTGGTGTAGTTGGTATGCGTGTGATTACTATGTCCAAACTCCCAGGCTCAAATCCCGACACGGTTTGCTAGAATAATGTTAGGCGAGCTATATTCACAAAAATACGCCCTCGTTCAGATGACAGGTAAAATAGAGGTCCCGTGTGTGAGTGTTGTCACGCACGTTAAAGATTCCTACTTTGCTTGCAACAGCAAGGGTTCGCAAAAATTTAAAATTTCCAAGGGTAAAAAAAATAGCTTCCCGGCCAATGCAGTACCCTCGGGTGGAGCATCGGAAAACAAAATGTAGGGATCCAGGATTTGGGGCGGCTCCATGGTGTAGTTTGTATGCTCAAGATCCCGGGCTCAAATCCCGACACGGTTCACTTGATGATAGGCGTGCAAATTTTCACAAAAATACGCCCTCGTTCGGATGGAGATAAAATGGGGATCCTGTGTGTAAGTGTTGTTACGTACGTTAAAGATCCCTACCTAGCTTGCAACAGCAAGGGTTCGGCAAAATTCAAAATTTTCAGGTAAAAAAACTCACTTTCTGGCCATTGTAGTACCTTCGGGTGGAGCATTGGAAAAAGTCAAATGTAGGTGAACCAGGATTTGATTGGCGGTCCGTGTTGTAGTTGGTATGCGTGTAATTACTATGTCCAAGATCCCAGGCTCAAATCCCGGCACGGTTTGCTTGAAAAATGTTAGGCGAGCATTATTCACAAAATACGCCCTCGTTCAGATGAGAGGTAAAATGGAGGTCTCGTGTGTGAGTGTTGTCACGCACGTTAAAGATCCCTACCGTGCATACAACAGTAAGGGTTTGGCAGAATTCAAAATTTTTAGGTAAAAAAAAAATCGCTTCCTGGCCAATGTAGTACCTTCGGGTGGAGCATTAGAAAAATCAAATGTAGGGACCCAGAATTTGGATATCGTTCAGCTGAATGACGACCAAGAGGAAGATCCGAAAAGCTACTCAGCCATCAACTACATGCAAAAACAGCTTAGTAGACGAAAATATTTAAGACTACAAACCGTCAACTAGTTGGAAAAATAGACAACTAGAAGATAGCACAAGACACAGACATCTAACAAAGCCGCACGATTAGAAACGATTCAGACAACACAGTAAAAACCAACAGGTTGACGCTGATTATACGACGTGCCCAGAAGTAGAACAAATCACTCTTTAATTGTTGTCTTTTTAAGGTAGTCGCCAAACTTCTTGGAGAGAACTTAAGAATAGTGCAAGACAGATGTCACCAAGCTCCTTGCACAGTAACGGTTTTCTTTTAGATTATCCGTTGTGACCATCAAATCTAACGGGTTAAAATAAAGTATACTAAACTAAAGACGCAAAAACCGGCCATAACACAGCTTGAAGTCTCTGCATCTCCGAAACCATAAAACCACCTTTAAGAGCACGTGACGCCAATATGCATGCCAAGATTGGGGATATTTCACTATCAGCTCGCTCTAATTTCTACCAACCAAAGTTGTCGCCGGTGTACGAGCATCTTCGCCTACCAGTCGCAGCGTATCGAAGCATGGTAATACTATCACATAAACGGGACTAACACAACCATTCAGTTGGGAATTCGTCCACGCTATCCTCAACAAACCCATTATTGTCATGGATTTCTTCGCACACCATTAATTACTGATTGACGCAAAAAATATGAAACTTGTCGACTTAGAGACGAAATTTTTAACCAAAGATCAATCCGCCAATAACAAACATAGCGCGATATCAACCACGGTATCTAGTTCAAAATACTACAAAATCCTAACCAAATACCCGAACATAAACCCACTCCAATATAGCATAGTACCGAACAGCACATCCTAACGACCCCAGGACAACCAGAATACAGTCGTCCACGCAGATTGGCGCCGGACAAACTCAAAATCGTCAAGGAGGAATTCACTACAATAGTCCAGTTAAGAATACCAAAGTCAACTAAATTACCATGGGCATCACCCCTACATTTAGTGATCAAACACATCAGGAGTGGCGATTCTATAGATACTACAGGGCTTTGCACGCTCGCACAATTCCTGATAGATATCCTAACCCGTTTGTGGAAGATTTGGTGCAAAAACTGCAAGAGAGAAAATTTTTTTCTATAATCGATCACTAAATACCTGTAGCTGAAAAAAACATAGAAACGAAAACTATTCAATCCACAGCAAAACGATGAAGAGTTCAAAAGTCTCAGGGAAAACAACAACACAAGTTTGATCTACAAACTGATGCAAATTCTTTTGAAATTTCAACAATGATAGACCGGTCATTCGTAACAAATGAAGCAAGCATTCACAATTTAGCACACCCAAGAGTAGAGGCAACCACGAAGCTGGTAACTCAAAAATTCGTTTGTTCTTGTATTAAATCAGACTGCCGCACTTGGAATCAAAGGTGTATTCAATGCCAAAGAGTTTAAGCCACTAGACACGTGATCACAGAAATACAAAATTTCAAACCACCATCTTCAAGATTCGAGCATGTCCACTAGACATTGTCGGATAATCGCCCGTATTAGAGGGACACCGAAACATATTCACGTGCATCGGCCGCTTTACAGGAAGGAAAAATTTTTTCTACAATCGATCTTGTCAGAGCCTATCACGAAATCCCCGTAGCTGAAAAAAAAACAGAAAAAAGAACTATGCAATCCACAGCAAAACGATGATGAGTTTACAAGCCTGCGGAAAACCACAACTCAAGTTTGACCTACAGACTGATACAAATTCCGAACTCTGACTAAACAATCTTCTGTGATATTCCAACAACGATAGACCGGCCATTAGTAACAAATGAAGCTTTCGCAAGCATTCACAACTTAGCACGCCCAGGAGTAAAGGCAACCACAAAGCTGGTAACCCAAAAATTCGTTTGGCCTGGTATCAAATCAGACTGCCGCACCTGGAAACAAAGGTGTATTCAATGCCAAATAGTACAAGCGACTAAACACGTGATCACAGAAACACAAAATTTCAAACCATCATCCTCAAAATTCGAGCATGTCCACTAGACATTGTCGGACAATTTCCCGTATCAAAGGGACACCGACACATATTCACGTGCATCAACCGCTTTACAAGAAGGACAAATTTTTTCAACAATCGATTTTGTCAGAGCATATAACCAAATCCCGTAACCAAAAAAACAAAAAAAAGAACTATCCAATCCACAGCAAAACGATGAAGAGTTCAAAAGTCTCGGGAAAAACAACAACTCAAGTTTGACCTACAGACTGATACAAATTCCGAACTTTGACTAAACAATTTTCTGTGATATTTCAACAACGATAGACCGGCCATTCGTAACAAATGAAGCTTTCGCAAGCATTCACAACTTAGCACACCCAAGAGTAAAAGATAACCACGAAGCTGGTAACCAAAAAATTCGTTTGGCATGGTATTAAATCAGACTGCCTCACCTGGAAACGAAAGTGTATTCAATGCCAAAGCGTTTAAGCCACTAGACACCTGATCACAGAAATACAAAATTTCAAACCACCATCTTCAAGATTTGAGCATGTCCACTAGACATTGTCAGATAATCGCCCGTATCAGAGGGACACCGACACTTATTCACGTGCATCGACCGCTTTACAAGAAGGAAAAATTTTTTCTACAATCGATCTTGTCAGTGCCTATCACCAAATCCCCGTAGCTGAAAAAGAACTATCCAATCCACGACAAAACGATGAAGAGTTCAAAAGTCTCAAGGAAAACAACAACTCAAGTTTGACCTACAGACTGATACAAATTCCGAACTCTGACTAAACAATTTTCTGTGACTTTTCAACAATGATAGACCGGTCATTCGTAACAAATGTAGCTTTCGGAAGCATTCACAACTTAGCACACCCAGGAGTAAAGGCATCCACGAAGCTGGTAACTTAAATTTCGTTTGGCCTGGCATTAAATCAGACTGCCGTACCAGGAAATAAAGGTGTATCCAATGCCAAAGAATCTAAGCCACTAGACACGTGATCACAGAAATACGAAATTTCAAACCACCATCTTCAACATTCGAACATGCCCACTAGACATTGTCGGATCATTGCCTGTATCAGAGGGACACCGACACATTCACGTACATCGACCGCTTTACAAGGACAGGGGCAATACTTCTGCAAAACATTGAAGCTGGAACGGTAGCCAAAGCATTAATAAAACAATGGATCGCACGCTTTAGCGTATCACTCAGAGTCACAACCTACCAAGGCCGTCACTTTGACTCATAACTGTTCAAACAATTAGAAACCTAAATTGGATTCACGAGAATCTACACAGCTGCATATCATCCGCAGTCCTATGGTATGGCGAAACGATTCCACCTACAACTGAAAACTGCATTGACCTGCCACGAGACCGAAAAATAAACAGAAGTCCTACTCGGAATCAGAAATGCTTGGAAGGAAGAACTAATCGCTACAGCAGCATAGCTTGCATTTGACAAAACGGTACGCCTACCAGGAGAATTCTTCACCAGTTTGAGGAAGCCAACAAAACAAACACGTGACTAATACAATCACTAGAAAGAGGGTATGTAGGAGTATGCAACTAAACAGACTCAAATTAACTTACTAATAAGCACGCAAATAAATAGCATGTACTCTCCTTACACAATAATGCACACGTCCGACACCCCTCGAAATACATAATGGAACCGTCCGAACATACAATACAAACGAACCAATGATATAAGGAGCACCAAACACTAGAGCAAATTACTTCTTAATTGTTGTTTTTTTTTAAGGTAGTCACTAAACTTCTTGGAGATAACTTAAAAATAATGCAAGACGGATGTCACCAAGAATCTTGTGCAGTAAAGGTTTTCCTCGAGATTATCTCGTTGTGACCGCCAAATCAAACGGGTTAAAATGAAGTAGATCCTTATAACTACACTAAGGACGCAGGAGTCGGTGAGAACACAGTTGAATCCGCTTCACCTCCGAAACACGTAACGCCAACAAGCACGCTAGGATTGGGAACATTCCGTCACTAGCTCCCTTTAATTTCTACCAACCAAGGACGTCGTCTGTTTGCCAGCATCCACGCCTACCAGACGCAGGTTACCGAAGCATGGAAATATTATTCGTCACCGCCGCTAGGTGTGCATTGCATGCAGCTTAACGAAGGACATCATTCTCTACGCAACACAGATTCAGGTCTTCGCAATATTCAATTCTTCAATATCGAAACACATTCAACAACTTTACAAACTAAAGTACTTTCAGTGTTAAAAGACTACGCACACAAAAACCTTTGTAAATATTTTCTTTGTGCGTCCTGCCTTTAGTGTATAATTGATTCGTACTTTTAACTTGTAAATAGATGTGGTGTTTGTTGCTACGAAGCACTAACAAGTTGATTCCAGACAAAGCAGGACGCCCAGGTAACAAATATTTACAAAAAATCTTTAATCAGCCGAAATACCACTGTAGAGTTCACTAATAGCAATTACTACACAAAGATATTTTTTAAAACGACCAAAATTTTACTTTTAATAATATAAACGTGTACCGTAATTAATTAACTTGAGTAATGTGCTAGCGCGTTTTATTAATTTTAGTGGACTGTATTGCGAAAGTATAACAAAAGGCGAGCTTTAAATAGGAAAATTGTATGCATGTAAAGACAAACCAAATGCATAAATTCACTCACTAATATTGTCCTTGGTGTGTGGTCCAATTCGATGTTGCTACAATGCCCCCGGGGGAGTCAGTTGAATGCACTGTTGCAATCACTATACTTTATTGTTTGTATAGGTTGCCCACACACAACCGTTCCGGTACTAGGTCAAATGAAGAGTCCTCGATAAACTTAACAAAACCACTTTCGTACGCGTTTCACTATAAGAGGCGCAAGCGCACTGCACAATTTTATTTCACTATATAGTTTGAGTTTTAATTAATACGAAACATGTACACTTGTATTAGATTGATGCACCATTAATTTACTACTACAAGCATATCGGTTACATCTTGGTCGAATAAGTAATTTATTTCATAACTTTGGTGCCGGGATTAAAACTGTATTGATCTCCATCATTAACCGGTGATGTTTACGTACGACCACAAATCTTCTATATCCTTCTAGAAGCTACACATGTTTTCCTATTGTATTCATTCAATCATACTCTTTAGATACACCCCTGTAGTTGTCGATAGAGGTTATAGTTTGCTTAATTGAGTTTAACACATCGAGGCGTTTAGTATCAATAACAAAAGACAACTTTATCTTCAAAATCAGCATCAAGGAAGTGCATAACTAGTGTGATTTTGAAACTCATTGGAATTGGTGGACGTTTTTTATTTTAGGAGACAACTTTTTTATTTTCGCCAAAGGTTGTACATGTTTTTTTAACAAAATAAAAGTTAGATATAAAAAACCTCAACAAATTAAAAAAATAATAAGTAGTAAAAACTTATTTGGAAAAAACAGATAGATAATTCTTGCTTTTCTTAATCTAGATCATTATTCATACATATTTTGTTGGGGAAAAAAAACAAAATTAAACGATAAGCATTTTATTGTTTCCAATTGCATGCATTCTAAATTATTAACAATTTTATAACAATAGGAGAATATACCATAGACTCTTCTAAATAAAAAGATAACACAATTAAAAGTTCCTTCTTGGAATTTATTGCAATCCTATGAAAAATGATCGAATTATGTGCTTTTGCTACTAAATATTAGCTGCAACTATAAATTTAGCACAGATACCGCCCTCACAATAGAATAAACTCGAAATTTCAAGGCCAAAGATAGAAATTCAAGAATAAACTTTAGAACCAATGTATATTCATTATTATCCTAAACTTCCGACTTTTTTAAATTTCCAATATAATCCGAAAATTTAAGATTTCGCAAAGCTCTAATGTTCATCATTAATTTAAGAATTTATGGAATTGTAACGTTAATTTTGAAAATCCAAACATTGGAACTGGAATTGTAAAAAGATTTGAGATTCTGAAAAGCAAACTGGGATATTTTCAAGGTGGTTCTTTGCCAAAAGATTTGGCAGTAAGGCTTTGAGTGCCTATGGGAGTCTTGACTTATGTTGCACTAGTATCGGGCACGTATCCCTTCGATCTGATAGCAGTTGGGAGCAAAGAATTACTCAGAGATTGACAAACAAAGAACCAGAAAGAAGTCTACCAGATGCTAGCAAGAGAAATAGAACACGTCAAGTAAGAAAAGCTGTACGCAACCGCACAAATAGGAAGCTCAGCTAAACAGATTTTTACGCCAGACAAGTCTTACGGGACACGGCCAAATTACGAATTAACAAGCAACTTGTATAAATTCATGTCCACAGCGTCATCAATGTGCCAGGACGAAACTGGTAGCGGATAAGAGGGACATCCTTCCTCTGCACATGTGCGAACTTATCCGCTAGGAGAACCGTGCCAAGCATCGGGGGCAAAGAATGGGATCCGGCGTTACGACTCCAGTACAATCGATTGGTCGTCGAAATGCGATTAGCAATTCGGTGGCATCAAAATTAGTCTTGGGAAACCAAACTGGAAGAACTCCGAGCCGAAGACAACTCTGTGAAAGATGTCGAAAGTACTGAGGAACAAGGCGTCACCAATGCCTGCTATCCATGACGAAACAGCCTTAGACTATTCAGTTTCTGAAAAGGCAGAAGTCTTCGCAGAGAGCATGGAACGTCAGTTCGAGCCGAACTATGCCCACGCAGACTCTCGATACATCAAAAGGGTTAACCGCGACGTCCGAAGGAGGCTAAGGGACACGACCCTCACGTGATCAACCCCACCACAGTTGCAAAAGTGAAGGACCTTATCAAGCCGTTAAGGGTCAGAAAGGCTCCTGACCGGACGGAATTTCCAACAGGGCTCTGAAAGCGCTACCGAAAAACGCCAACCGCGTGTTAATCGGAAAGGCAAGCAAATTTACGAAATTCTCACAGAACTACCGGCCAATTAGCTTGCTGTCGGTGGTTGGGTAAATAGCTGAAGCCGTTTTCCTAAAGAGACTGCAGGCAGCAATAGAGGAACACTACGTGATCTACGAGAAGAAGTTTGGGTACCGTAAGTGGAATTTCATCGTTCACTATATACTACGAGTGGTGTAGCACATCGCGGAAGGCTTCAACTAGCGACAGACGCAATGTTCCTGGACGTATCAAAAGCTTTTTATTAGGTATGGCATTATGGCCTACTGTACAATGTTATATGCCAAACTGGCCATGTATCATGTTTAGGTGTAGATATAATTTGTAAGTTAATTGCCGCGTATTTTTAAATTAATACGCTTACTTCCGTCGTCGCTGACAGTCGAGTCTGCGCAGATGGAATGCAAATGTCGCGAGCCGAGGAAGGGCATTAAGCTACGAGACATGGACTAAGCAACAAGAATCGGAGTGCTGTGTAGTTTTTTAAAAACAGGTATGTAGGTTTCCTGTACCTTGCCTTTATCGTACCCGCTACCTATATCAATAGCGTTAGAGCCACGCCTAACGTAAAAATAGCGCGCGTAATTATGCCGCGTAAATATAACAACAAGACGATGGATACGAGGTTACCACGCGCTCTCATCCTACTGGAGAAATCCTATCTTCACGATAGATGGTTTTGCATCAGGCTATACGGAGTGTGGTTGGCGAGGCGGAGAACCATGGTTGGGTTTCCGCAAGACTCTCTCCTCACGCATCTTCGAAAGCGACCTTGCGAAAACGGCCGGCACCAGGAAGGCACTATACGCCGACGACATCCATTTTTGCCAGGTCCCGTGTTCCGCACCTAATCATGCAGAGAGCGCAAACGACGATAGACGCTCTCGAGCAGTGGAAACCCACATACGTAAGCTCCAGGTGATCCAGAGCAAGACACCAATGCGATTCTTCTGAACTCCCGGGTTCGTTAGAAATGCTCAGTTTCACACAGAGGCAAACCTGCAATCCGTCAAGGAATGACTCCGGTCGAACAATGAGGTTTTACGGATCTTTAGAAAATCACGAAAACCAACTCATACAAGTCCTAGGTGTCTATGAAGATGTCTTGTGACAGCGATATAGGGCGATGAACCAGCAACAATCTTTGCTGCGATTCCAACAACATCAGACGTCCGAAAAGAATAACCTGCGCGTAAAGCCTGTTTTCCAATTCGCGACGGCGGTGAAAGTATGCTAACCACGGGATTCCTATAAACGTCTATGACTAGCAATTTCGAGTCTGACACCAAAGTGGATCTTTAGTGGGTATGTCCTGGTTTCGGAAGGGAAAAGTCGCACACGGCGTATATAAATTCTTTTACCACTATAAAAAAACATCAATATGCGAGTACTACACATATCAAACAGAGAAGCAAGCCATACTTTATTTATATGTAAGAAATGACAACAGAGGAAGAGTATATCAGAGATACAGACCGGGAAACACCTTACTAAAAGTAATATAAACACCATCATAGTAGAGAATAAAGTAGGCAGGAGGCAAGTGGATATCTACATCTACGACATACGAAGCAAAACGACCAAAAACAGTCTAAAGCAGAAGATACACATAGATGAGAAAATGAGAACAGTAAAAACAACCATGCTCTTCGAGCTACTCCAACATAGAACCCCCAAAAGCGATTCCGAACAGTTGTCGTCAGCAGAAGCAATTGAGAAAAGCCTAGTCTAGGCACACTCCTCCGACAATGTATGCCTTAAAACAATCGAAGGGTTCAGCAAAACGCTTCTCCATTCTTAAGGAAACCAAAAAGACTCGATTGTCTGAAATTAAAGACACAGTTTCTGGGTATGCTTGAAATTCTAAAAAAATGGCAGGACCTGTGAGACAAACGTGAAAAAGAATCAATTATTGTGGTTTTGGTTGATAACTAGCATACTAAATTATCCCATTTACTCGTATAACTCGACATAAAAAAACAAAGTTTGTTGTATAAAGACCAAAGACTACCACGAAGCAATCAAAATGAATACTGACACGGTGCTGATGCACTATGACTTTAGCAAGGAATGTGCTTGGACAGTACAAAAATGATCAGAACAAACTTACGGCCATTTATACGATTTACTTTTTAAATTTGGCCTCAAAGCTACTTGTCTTATTTCCATATGGCCTTTCGAAATTCTGGGAAAAAGCTGTTAATTCCAGAGTAACGTTTGGTTTGCAAGATTAACGTTCAGAAGGCGAAGAGCATATTATTGTGCTTCTTTTGGAGTTCTTAGTATAAGTTTTGAATTCTAAGATTAAACTGTAAAGACAAAAACAGGGTTTGGTGACATACTAAAGATATCTATAGCTTGCAGAACACCAATAACTTAGCTGTTGCTGAAGTCAAAATCACTATCATTTGACTCCTTTGTATCTTGTTTGATGCTTTCACTATCTGTCTCCAAAATGTCTAACACTTTTGTTGTACTTGCGGTAGGATTTACCATTAATTCTTCTTGTGCGTCCTCCTTTTCTGTAGCTAAATTTCTCTCAACTTCTTCTTTTTGCGTTTTTTCATCTTTTTTGCTTCTGATTGGATTTCTTGTTGTTCTCCGTTCTGATACGAATTATCTAGCGGAAACTGTTCTTCTTGCTGGTATTGATCAACATTTTGTTCGTTATAGTATTGCTGTTCGTTTTCTTTGCCATTTTCGCTATACCCATAATACTGCACAGGTTGACCATTTTCATCATAATATTCCTGCAATGCCTGGCCAGCTTCGTCATACTGGTAGATAGGTTGACCATTTTCATCATATTGCAGTTGTTCGACCTGGTTATAAAGCTCTATAGGTTGTCCGTTTGCGTCGTACTGGCAAATGGGTTGTCCATTTTCGTCGTATTGTAGCTGTCCATCAACATACTGTTGGTATTGTTGAGCAACAGGTTGACCATTTTCGTCGTATTCTAAATTACCGGTTTGATCGTATTGTGGCAGAAATTGGGCATCTTCATTGTATTGAACGATTGGCTGACCATTTTCGTCATATTGTAACTGCCCAGGTTGATTGTAGTGTTCATAAAGTTGATTGGTTTCATTATACTGTTCAGTAGGATCATACTGCGCCGACTCTGTTGGTTCGTAGTATTGAGGCGGTTGACCAGTTTTACTGCATTGACCGGTTTCGTCGTATTGAATTTGTAAATTTTGGTTAAACTCTTCTAATGGTTTAATATTTTGATGATATTGAGACGCAAGTTGATCAAGTTGGCCAGTTCCACCAATATTTAAGTATTGATTTTGCTGATCGTTATCTAGATTGCTAATAGCCTGTTGGATCACATGCTCATACTGCACTTGTTCAGGTTCTTCAAACCGTTGATAGAGTTCAGCATTCTCTTCATATTGATGAATGGGCTGATGGTTTTCGTCGTATTGAAGTTGTTCAGGCTGACTATGTTGCTCATTATTGTAGGATTCAGCAGAGGGTTGTAAAGATTGAATGTTATTTCCATTATCTAGTTCAACGTTACCTGGGTCATAGCCATTCTTAGTATTAGCCGCACGAAGAACTTGCTCAGGTTCTTTTTCTTTATTTTCCACGTAATTTTGACTTTCCTGAAACAATTGTTTAGTTGTACCCTTTTGATCATCGTCAAACTTTTCATGAAGAGAATGTGGAAACAAGTTGGGTTGTACTATTGATTCTTTTCGTTGTGAGTTGTGTGTAGTTTCACCTGGTTCCTTACGAATGCTCATTTGTTTAATATTTATATACGAATCACGTCGCATTGTTCCATTAGTTTTAGCAAAATCTGGATTTAAATCGGTTGTATATTTCGCATCAGCTTCACCAACAGGAGTTTCTTGACTAGTATACTGGTCCACTTCCTTTTTTGTTAAAAACAAGGAATTGTTTACTTTTTCTGAAGGTTCTCCGGATTCTTTAAGGTACCGAGATTGATGTTGATGTGTGACTGTTACCTGATCAGCTATTTTTAATGGTGCGCTTAAGTCAATGCGAGAAAATATTTTTTCGTTATCATTTTGATGAACTGACGTTTGAGAAGGTTGATAAAGCTTTGGATTTTTCACGCCCATTTGTTTAATGTCCATTGGTTTATTTTGAAGCGGGTTTACTTTTTGTAAACTTTTGGTAATTTCCTCTGTAGACTGTGGTTGATTTGATGTCATTTGTTCGAATAGTCTGGGAACTTGATTGCTCCTACTGTCTTCCTTTAGTAATTGTTTTAAATTGCTGTGGATCTGATAGGGAGTTTCGATTCCAGTATCGAAAAGTTTCGGTTCGGTAGAGTACTCTTCATCTTTCTCAAAATCCACAGAATATCCAGTTTTTAAAATTGGCAGTTCGACATTTTGTTTTAAGGAATTTTCGTTATCCTTGGAGGTCTTTAATTCTGTCAAATTGTCAGTTTTAGAAATGTTGGACGTTTTTTGGTAGATGGAGTTTATGTTTCCTAGTTTGGAATGCCTATTTTCCTGATTAATACTGTCACCGAATTGTTTCACAATATCTTCTTTACCATTTCGCGAAGATAAGCTACGTATATATTTTTCAAGAACTTCATCTTTGTCAAACATTTCTTTGTCCACTGAAGGAACTGCCAATTCAGGTGGAATTTGTTGATTTTGTTTCAAAAAGTTTTGGTAAGTTTTTCGAAATTCCTTAAACTTTTCACTTTTTGCCTCCCAAATTACTGTTCTGTTCTCAATACGTTCTAAAGCGTCCAAAATTTTATCGTTTCTTTGTTGTCGTCTTCTGTCATCGTCTAGAAACTTTTTATATTTGGATCGCAACCGTTTGAAATTTGCTGCTTCCCTAATTCAAGTATAAATTAATAATAAAATATTTTACATAAAAATTAGCAACTTTCAACATTTTACTTTTTTTACGAATTTTTACTTGTAAGAAATTTTATCAGAAATTTAAGATTTAAATTTGTGTATCTTTTCAATTAAACAAACCGGCCCTAGTGGCTCAATTAGTTAGCCCGTCGGTGATCAAAAACCAAAGTTACGGGTTCAAATCCTTTTCAGAGCCATATAATTTTGATCTTTCAAATACTAGTTCGATTTGAAATGATCATTTGGGCTTTAAAAATTTATAATTTCATGTTTATAGCACACGCACGTACCCGCGCACCCGCATACACGCACGCACACGTACGCGCGCGCGCACACACAACAAACGCGAAAAGTGGAATATTCGAAACTGCAACGTTAATTTTTAATACATAATATACTAATATAAATATATAATACATTCAAATTTACACGGGATTAAAATTCCCCGAGGTGTCAAATGCGTTTCAAATGTTAAAGCTAACATTTACCCCGTAGTTATCTTAGTCCCGGTGCGTCTTTCATCTTAGAGCGGTGTCCAGAAGTCTCCTTGTTTGGTTGGCGGTAGTTCTCTTATCGACAAAGCACCGGTGTTTTATATAACGGTACATGAAAAAGGAAACGACTGCCGGGACCTACCAAACACGTCTACACTCGAGAAAGGCCGGTAATAAAATCTGTTTGTTTAGACGCATCGGCTCCCACGAGTCATCGTCTCCGTCCAAGATAGGTTAATGTTCTCGCGAAACAGCCAGGCATAGTTGCACGTTACGCATGAAACGATATGTTGGCGGTTTCCCAAACCACACATCATAAATTAATGTCCGGACTTACGTAAAAAACACATCTTTGTGTGGTATTCACGTAACGCTTATAATAAACATAATAATAATGGAAAATTTCTTCGTGCGGGGTTTAAAAATCCTCTGAACCTAAATAATACAATAAAAAGTTGAAGTCTCATGAAAGGAGACGCAATAAGCCGAATGTAAATCTCAAGACCAACGTCAGCATTATTATGGTAAAATTTGATTTATAACCAAGGCATAGTTGTTAGCAATGAATTAAGCAAAGTTACAGAAACTTCAAAAAATGTAAGCAATTTTGTTTATTTGACGTAATCGTTATTTTTAATTTCGAACTATTCAAGTAATACACTAGTCACACATACTGTCTCTCTCTCTACTCTTGTTTTCTTTCTATCTTTCTTTTAGTCACGTCAAGATCGGTCTACGGCAGCTCTCCACAGTTTCCAATCATGTACCAACCCTTTAGTTCTTGAATCTATCTTTATGTATCTTTCTTAATCTGGTCTTTATATTTGAGCCTTTGCTCCCTCCACTTTTTACCTTCTAGGGAGTCTTTTATTACCGTCTTAACCATTCCTTCACGTATCAAAATACGACCTATCCTCCTGGTATTCTTAAAGAATTCATGGGACCTCATCGTCACTAACATTATTTGTGCCGACCTTAAGCCTTTGAGAACCACTTGACAAAAACTGCTAATCTTTTACACCTTTTTTCCCCCTAATATTTACTTTTCCAGCCGTATTCAATTATGCTCCAAATGTAGGTTTCCAATAGTCGTTTCGTAATAGCTAGAACAACCGTAGATTTTTATATCACACTTTACAACTCAGTCTCCACTTTCTTTGTCTGTTCTACTTTTTGTGTCCCTTTTTTCTATTGTCATTTATAGTCCAACGCCAGTTACATATCCCTCAAATCAATATATGTATAATTTAATAGAAATTATTAAGAAACTTAAGTTAGATGCAACATTGTATTTCAAGGATAAATAAAGAAAAGGTTAATGAAAGTTCACAAGTAAGTTGTGAGAACGGATGTGAATACATTGTATTCCTGACGTAAGTGATACTGCAGGTGCAGGTCACAGACGGTTATTAAAACCGCAGTTATTAGAATTAAGATTGTTACTTTGTATTATATAATTGAATAAAGAAATAAGCAGACATGAGCTCTGCAGTTCCCACAGAAATGTGAGGGGGCAGGAACAACACAAATACCCCGGGAGCCCCAAGATGGTCAGTCAGTCTTAAGTATTTCAGCTTTTACATTGTTGGTTGTTCAGGCTATTCAAATCCATTTAACAGTAATTTTGACTTAGAGTAATTTTATATAGTTTGTTAAATTCCATTTGTAAATTGTTACAAGGGTTTTTGGAAGAAAACTTTTTAAAAAGGCAGCTCCCAATGCCCTCAACGTAACTCGCCTAAGTAGCAAAAATTTTTTCTAACTTTCTGACCTAGCTTTAGTACTACCTTTCTACCTTATTCCTGTATACTGTAACTATTTTTTTCCTTGTGTATAACAAAATTTCTTTACTGAAAAACAAAACTGTATTAAGGCAATAGAAAAATGAAATAATTCGTCAAACATATTTATTTGCAAACCTAAGCAGATTTTTGAATTCTTAATAAGTCCTTGGTCCCTTATGGAAAACAACATACAATCTGTTGTTTCCTAATTTAGTTAAATAGCAAAATTAAGTTCCACATTTTGTACCCACAATAATATAAAAATTTTCATGTGTTTTGAAACCTTGTTTATATAGTCGAAAATTGCATTAATCTTTCGAAGTTCTTGTAAATAGCTTGTTGTTCATAACATATCTCAAGGTTTCCAATTTGTTTCATAAACACGGCGGGTGGTCACCAAACATTTGCTTTGATAAGAATTCCTTAGGTTGAATTGTCTTTATAAGTTGTTTTTTCAATCCGCTCACTTCCAGATAATCTTCGAGCCAAGCAGGATGAAAGTCGTTGATGGTGAGATTTTGTGGGTGAATTAGTGGTGAAAAATTAAGTGCCTTAATTTATATTCGTTTTAGCGCAAACACCTATAGATCAATGTAAACACCTACAGATCAACAACCGTTTCCAAATTTAAGAACAATTATCCTTCTTCGTATATTTTGCTTATCGACATGTAGATGTTTTATATCATTACAAACCTCGTATCTAAATACTAGTTCTGGCAATTAATGTATTCCAGGAGTTTTCTGAACTTTAACCTGTATAGTGTTTTTGGAATTCTGTTTTTAGTATTTTGCTTCCACTTCCTAATTTTTTTACGTCATCTCAGTAGTCCATACTGTCTAAGTGCTGTTTATCAGAATAAAAAGTACGCAATGTCTAATTCATTCTAAAAACGCAACGTTAAAATTGTCTTTGTAGGAATATGCAACCAACCATACTCCTAATTAACTGACCAATAGCCACGCAGCATGTAAATAAATAGCATGCATGCGCAAAACATCCTTCGGTCAATAATGGACTCGTCCAACATCCCTCAAATACAAAATAAAACCTTCCGAATGTACAATACAAACAAACATCGGCATAAAAAGAGCTACAAACGTTAGAGTAAATCATTCCATGTGTTCTCTCTTTAAGAAAGCCACCAAACTTCCTAGAGTTTATATTTTAACGCAGTGAGAGATTAAAAGGACCGAAGGAGTATGCAATCAACCATACACCTAACTGATTGACCAATAAGCGCGCAGTATGCAAATAAATAGCATGCACTCATAAAACACCCCTAAACCAATAACGGACTCGTCCAACACCCTTCGAATACAGAATAGAATAGTCCGAATGTTGTTGCGCTCCACTTGGCTACACAACAATTTTGTTTTAATAATTATCCTAGGATAGTTTTTCTTGTAGAATTAAATAGGTTATGAGGCATTATATAAATGCGGTTTTGAGTACCCAGCCTGGTCGAGTTTATAATGTTTATGTGTATTTCGTGGGAATTGAATATTAAAGAAAATGTTTCCCATGGTCCAAAAAATGTACGTCGTTGTCTTCGTCCAGTTGAACGCATAACAAGGAAGGGCGGTGGCTTGAACAAGTGAACAAGCCAGTCGCCTTGATGGAGGAATACACTGGACCGCTGTATCTGAAAGACGATTAACAAGTAGTGCGTTATGATGCAATGAAGTTACCTGTGTAATCCTTGCTTTTCCTTATTTACCCAGAATCAGTTTGCCCCCTGTTTTGTTGTAGGTCAACAACGAACTACACTGCAATTGGACGTAGAGGCTGCGAAAACCCATAATACTCTAACATACGTAGTTGGAGAAGCAATATAGAGTATTATTTCCCGCACTACAATTGCCGTAATACAAGGATTCAGTAATTGGCCCGACCTTAACTTAACTATCTAGATTAATAAAAGTAAGCTTACCTTATTTATTAAATTATATGTTTATTTTGTATTGCAGAATTTGTGCAATATTATTACGCTCTCTGTATGGGAACGCGATCAATTATAACCTTTATACCTGTCTAATTGACAAGTAACAATGTACAACACAACCAAACCTCGGTATAAAAGGAGCTCCAAACTCTAGAGCAAATCACTTTTTGTTGTTCTCTCTTTAAGAAAGCCGCCAAACTTCTTGGAGGGAACTTAACAATAGTGCAAGACGAAAGTCACTAAACTCTGCATGCACTAAATGTTCGTCTTAAGATTATCTCGTTGTAACCACTAAATCTAATGGGATAAAATGAAGTATACTGTCATAATACTACTACGGACAGGACATCCAAAGCGGCGTCCATCGTGACCACTTCCTAGAGCACATAATGCCAACCAGCACGCCAAGCTTGAAAGCATTCTAAAATCAAAGCGCTCCGATTTTTAGTAACCGAGGAAGCCGTCCACCAGTAGCTAGGTATCAAAGCTATGGAAATCTGACAGCACTCCCCGCTACGAGGTGTCGCATTGCAATCGACATAACTCGGGCCACGGGTACTTACAACCATGTATGTCTTCGGCGTGAAGCCGGAACATCCAATTCTTCAACGCAGAAACTCGTTCCGCAACTTTACAAACTAAAGTGTTTTCAGTTCTAGTGTTAAATACATTCGCACTTTAATTACGCACACAAAAACACTGAAAATATTTCCTGTGTGTGCCATGTCTTTAATGTTTATGTATAATAAATTCATATCAATATTTTCTTGTAGTGTTATTTATGTCACTACGAAGCTATTACGTGCAGTTCCTGCATTTGAATATTTTTGTTATTACTTAATTAAATTTCACATTCCTTACTCTATTCAGAGGCATTTTAGTATTTATTAATGATTTCGACTGGCTTTTCAATTTAAACGGTTGCTATTTAATTATTTCAGATTACATAAAATTCTACAAAATATTCTATTTTGATATAGCGTTTAATATGGTGTTGTTATCAGCGCCGTTAGCTTTCCTAAATATTACAATGAGTTTATGTACGTGTTCTATCAAGGTTATTTTCAATCACGAATTCTGATCCATTAAAAGTCTGGTTCGCTTATCGCTACACCTTGTTACATTTCCCGCGTCAATTTAGGCGCTATTTTTACACCTTAGGCGTGGCTCTAACGCCAATATTATAACATATGCAGACCACGTTTTTACTGGATGATGCAATCGCTGTCTAAATCAATTTGCATGCACATTCTAGGTAAAAGTCAAATTACTTACGTGATGTGCATCTCTCGGAGCTTAATCTCAGGCTCCAGCACGTGGTTTGGGTTTGATTGCGCCGTGTTGAACATTAAATTATTATCCGTCACTAAACTTCTATTGCATCTCGTAAGGGCTTGAAAGGAAATGAGGTAGCGGAACGATAAAGGGAGGTAAAGGGAAACTACATACCTGTTTTTCTTTAAAAAAACTACCACACACCTAGATATTTGTTACTTAGTCTATGTCTCGTTGCTTAATGTCCGCTTTATCCACTCGCGCACATCCGCATTCCCTCTACGCAGACTCAACTGTCAGCTACGGCGGAAGTTAACGTATTATTTCAAAAATACGCGGCAATTAACCTACAAATATATCTCTAACCCTAAAACATGATACATGACCAGTTTGGCATGGAACAACCTTACTTAATTAAATTAATTAAATTAATAATTAGTTTATGGTACGTTTCTATAGTTTTAATGCGCGAAGTTAGGCAAACAATTGTACGCGTTCTTCATAATTCCACAAGGTCGTTTGTATATATTACTTATCTCGTATTTAGACACGTTGATGTATATTCCTTGTAGTTTAGAACGTTAACTAGGTTTCCCATTCTTGGTCGTAATTCTACTTGTTAAAACAATATAAGTTTTCAAGGTACGAGGTTACCGAAGATATTTCAGCAAACGCGTTTAATTCAATTAGTTTTCTGTTTATCTTATCCACAGATGGATGTTTTGAAAAAAAAACACCATTCGCGTTATTTTATTATCTACACATGGATATTTTTAATGGAAGCTACGATTCGAATAAAGTGATTATTATTGTACAGGCTTCCCTTGCTTGCACAGAATAGAACTGCTTTCCGATACGGATATAAAAATGATTGTTGTTTCGAAGTCCTGTTACGCGGTATAGTGTTATAGTTTCGTTTGTTAAAATAATAAGAGGGTGATATTCGTTCGGTTAGTAACATTTCTAAGTTATAAATATTTATGGTTCCGAGTTGAGACCGTGTCATTTTATAAACTAAAGTCAACGTTTTGTTTACTTTTGTAAGGGGCTTCATCAGGACAAGAAAAGAAAATAAATAATAAAAAATATTAAAAATTATTTTTTATTATTTATTTTCTTAATAT
Source organism: Platerodrilus igneus (assembly GCA_036346225.1). Lineage (NCBI taxonomy): Eukaryota > Metazoa > Arthropoda > Insecta > Coleoptera > Lycidae > Platerodrilus > Platerodrilus igneus. The sequence continues at coordinate 3,337,095 of JARFIW010000828.1, forward strand.
TATCATTCTTATCTCCATTATTATTTTTATTTTTAATATTTTTTATTATTTATTTTCTTTTCTTCTCCTGGTGAAGCCCTTTACAAAAATGAGCAAAACGTCGACCTTAGTTTATAAAATGACACGGTCCCAAACCGGAACCATAAATATTTATAATGACTTCGGCCGTGAAAACCTCCGACTATTTCTATGTTGTTTGCCCTTGGTTTCATTGTGTGGGAAATTTTGCATAGTCAGGTTCTAATTATAAAGTATAATTTAGGTATATAGAATGTGGCTATGTTTTTAAGTCAGACTGAGATAAACCAATTTGTATAGAAACCAGGTAAATTTTAATTGCTTTGGTTTAATGTTTTGAATATTTTAATGGCGCCAGTTTTTTGTTTGGGTATTAATTATAAAATAAGATTAGCTTTCACTGTCCATAAGATTTTCTGTATAAAAATTTAGAGTTACACTATTGTTTAGATGTGACGTTATTACATAACTTTTACCACTGCTGCAAAATGCATTTCGTGTGGTAGATGTTTTTTTTCTTTATTGCTGTTGTGTACGATTACATTATCTTTCTTGGTTTTTTACTTAACAAGAGTTGATTTTAAAAAGTGCTTGTGGACACTGTAAATATATATATATATATATATATATATATATATATATATATATATATATATATATATATATATATATTGACGTGGAGTCATAGGTTAAATAGGTGTAGACAATAAAATTTTGTCAACAGTGTATATAGGAAACAGGAGCAAATTATATACGCGCCAAATTAATTAATTTATATAGTGAAAACGGACGGTTATTAAAATATTTTTCTATTTGTATATTGGGATGTTAAAATTGCATACGGGAAGAAGCTTTTGAATACATAAAAACTCAAGGGTACGCATAAGTAATTATAATAATTTTAAATCAAACGCATGGAAGCAAAAAGGGAGCTTGCATGTATAGAAAATCAATAATTTTAAACGCAAATATTTCCATTTTAAAAGCCAACGTTTGTTTATACAAATACTAAGAATGGTTAAACTAAGAATTGTTAGTTTAAACGGACAGTTGTTTCGAGAAACACCTGTTGGTTAAATGTCACGTTCAGGAAACTTAAATAAACGTTAAGACAGAATTTCTATAAAATTGTTTGTAACGGTCGATTTGTATAAGCTGCTAAAATAACAAGTGCCTTGAAGACTAAGTGAAATAAACGATTGATAATGTAAAACAGACAGAGAAACGTATAAATAAAGCGTTGGGTACAAGTCACGTACGAAATACACGTGTAAATGTGAAAGCCAGATACAATACCCATTTTCTGTAGCTTAAGAGGGGTTCTAAAGGAGATAACAAATATGCGTGGAACGGATATAGATAGCTGATAGGTGGAGCGTTGTGACGAAGAAAAATTATACCATTGGTCGATGGCTAGCAGTTTTCAAGAAGAGCGCGTCCATGGAAGGTATAGAACAAAATTCTATGTAACAGCACGACGAACGAAGGATTTTCAGAAGTTAGTGTTCGTTACGTTCGAAATTTTAAGAATCAGTTTAGAAAATAAGCTTTTCAATGGAACTAGATTCCATGGGGGGTTTAGAAAAGCGTATAAATACTCGAACAAAGATATTGAGGTTTTATTTTCCTTTAGATCTGAGTACGTGCTTAGATCTGCAACGTAAAAATAGTAAATGCTCTTACGGGTATTAATTATTGTGTTTAGTCGGTAAAGTTGTATATAACATCCTGTTTTGAAATTATGAAAGCTGTAGTAACGTACCGCCAAAGTTGTAAATGTGATATTGCACGAGTTGGTGCTTTTGTTTAGATAAAAGGTGCCGTTACTACAACGACTCGATTAAATGAAGGGATGATATTTGGGTAAGCAAAGCCTAAAGCGTAATTTGTATGCATGACGTATATTTAGTATGGAATGTTACGTTTGAAACAAGGCTAATATCTGGATAGAAGAATAGAGGTGGTGGCCGAGATCTGGATGGTGGGGGATCAGTTGGATCCTGGCACAATAGAAGTATAAGGACACAACGACAAGGGTTTCTAGTAACCATCTTCAGCGGGGACCAGGAACGAAGGCGACTCCAGGTAAAGAAACTTAATTTCCTGTTTTTGTATAAACATTTGTGTTGATATTTTTTGTTTTTGTGTGTTTTGACTTATTAGGGGTAGATTTATTACCATAAAACTTGTTTAAAGAAGTATATGTGCAGGACAATAATTTTGACTATTAAAAAAGGGTTTATTGATGCTATATAAAGGTGTGGTCATGCTATAAATTGTTGTTGTAAGGAGTAAACAGGTTTTTTAATTTGTTTTCAATGAAATGCAAGGTTTAAAAGCATTTACAGAAACTGGGTTATAATGAGCTCAAAATAGACCAGAAGAGAATCAAACTAGGGTTACATGTGGGGCCCATCTACTCGTATTATATAGAATTTGTTAAAATATATTAAAACCAAGGACTTTAAAGTATTTAATGATTGAGCTGGTAACAGTTGTAACAAACTGTCTATACCAAGGTGTAAATATTTTATTAAGAATGGGAGCTTGTTAATATGTGTAAATAAAACGGTTGTATGGTTGTTGTATTATTTAAGTGGTAATTTCATTTGACTGTGTGTGTGTGAGAAAGGTTTGTACTTAAAATGGTAGGTATTCAAGAAGAGGCCGCTTGTTGAGCTAGCTAGGGTGAGCAGAAATACGAAGGCGTCCAAAAGGTAGGGTAAGAATTTTTTTTTTAATTTTTTTTGAAAATTTTATGACGGCCCAACGCTGGGGCTCGATTTTAAGAGCATAATCCCTGACTTCCACGGCAATATATATATATATATATATATATATATATATATATATAAGAGAGAGAGAGAGAGAGAAGAATAATCCACATTTGGAATGCAAATAAATGCTTAATATATATTAATAGTTATTAAGATGAAATGAAAACCCAACTTTGTATTTAAAGTTGAATTACCATTTCAAATCGAACTAGTAATTGAAAACCACTAAAAGAACGGCTACAGCAGGACTTGAACCTGCAACCTCTGATTTTCCGTGGAACCTCAGCAAATTCGTGCCCCCGTCTGGACCAACATAAAAATTCGAAAAAAAAATAAAATCTTTAAAAAATTTCTTGCCCTTTTATTAGGACTCCTTCTAATTTCTCTGCTCACCCTGGCTAGCTCAACACTGGGCTTCTTCTAGAATACCTATTTTACGTACATTCCCCTCTCACACTCACACACCATCAAATAAAATTACCAAAATAATACAACCACCATACAACTTTTTATTTACACATATTAACAGATAAAATATTTACACATGAGTACAAATGTCTTGGTACAATTATTACCTGCTCAATTTATTGAATGTTTTCAAGTCCTTGATTTTTAAATGATTTTAAACATATTCGTGTAGATATGAGTAGATGGGCCCCACATGTAACCCTAATTTGACTTCAGACTGGTGTATTGTGAGCTCATTATAACCCAGTTTTGTTTATAAATGCTTTTTAAACCTTGCATTTTTGAAAACAAATTTACAGACCCGTTTACTCCTTACAAACACAATTTATAGCCTGAATAAATTTTATATATCCTCAATAAACCCTTTTACAGTACTCAAAATTATTAAATTGTCGTGCACATGTACCTTTTTAAATAAGTTTTTAAATACAATAAATAAGCCACCAATAAGTCAACCACATAACACAAAATATCCACAAATATTTATATAACAACAGAAATTTCAAATTTATTACCTGGATACACCTTCACTCTTTGTCACCGCTGGAAATGGCTACCAGAAACCCCTAGTCGCTGTGTCCATCTACTACGCTGATTCCAGGATCCACTGATCCCCACCATACAATAACTGTACTTCTCCCAAGATACTAGCTTCGTCTCAACAGTAACATTCCATTCCAGATATTACGCATACAAATTTTTCTCAGTTCTGCTTACCCCAAAATCATCCATCCATATAATAACTTAGTTGTAGCTTCGGTACCTTTTATTTCAATAAACACTAACTTGTGCAATCACTTTACTAACTTACGGTCCGCTACTACAACTTTTATAATTTTAACTAAGATGTTTACTGTAACACACTGAACACACAAATTCTAACCGAAAGCTTTGACTATTATGTAGGTCTGAACCCGTATTCAGAACTCGATGAAAGGAAAGAGAGCTTTAATATATTCTCCTGGGTATTTATATTATTCTCCAACCCCCTTAGTGGAACCCGTTTCATGAGAGAAGCTTGTTTTCAAAGCGGCTTCTTAAAATTTTGAACGTAATCGACTATGGATTCGGAAAAATTTCTCTCGTCCGTCGTGCTGTTTACATAGAATTTCATTCCCTACCTACACGTACGCGCACTTTTCGAAAACTGCTGGCTATCAACCAATGATATAATTTCCTGTCGTCACAATGCTCCACCTATCCGCTAACCATCACTGTTATATGCATGTTTGTTGTCTCCTTTTAAACCCCACTTGCGTTACAGAAAATCGATATTGTAGACGTCCTTCACCAAGTCCACGTGGATACCTTACGTGACTTCTATCCAACGCTTGCTTTATCTGCTTCTCTATCTGTCTTACATTATCGATTGTTCATTCCACTCACTCCTTAAGATATTTGTTATTATAGCTGCTGATACAAATTGACCGTTGAAAACAATTTCTATAGAATTCTATATTAACGTTCGTTCATATTTTCTGAACGTAACATTTAACCAACAGGTGTTTCTTGAAATTATCGACCGTTTGAAAATAACAATTCTTAGATTCTTTGCTTCGTAGTTTCGGTGTTAATGAACGTTGGCTTTTAAAACGAATACATTTGAGTTAGAAATTATTGATTTTCTTATGCATGCAAGCTCCCTTTTCTGCTTTCATGCGTTTGATTAAAAGAAATTATAATTAATTATCCGTATCCTTGAACTTTTATGTACTTTCAAGCTTTTCTTTTCTTCTGTAATTTTCACATTCCAATTTAAATATAAAAATACCTTAATACCCGTCCGTTTCAATTATATAAATTAAATAATTCGGCGCGTAAATATTTTGCTCCTGTTTCTATATACACGATTGCTAAAATTTCATTATCTACACCTATTTACCCTTGAAATCCACAACAATATATATATATATATATATATATATATATATATATATATATATAATAATTTTGTTCTACGTAAATATAATATATTTAAAAAATTGTATTAAACAAGTGACTGAGAACGACACAAATATTTTTTTGTTAATTTCTGTTGTTGTGTGAACACTAGAATTGAGGTGACTAAGGAGTGTATTAATTATTTTTGCGAAGATTTTGTACTGTGTAAATCCTCCTGGATATATTGGACAAATATTGTTTTCTCCGCGGGTTGGTTTCCTTTTTGTAACATTTTCTCTCTCAATGTTTTCTTTCTTTTTGGTTTGACCCACCCCATTCTACGAGTTTATAGCTAGCATGGCATTTTTTCGATTCCTTTTTTGTTGCGGTACTCTGTGCGGACTATTTTCGTTGCGTACGTTAGTTTTCTCCTTGTCCGCACGAAATACCGTAACAAAGCATTGACAAGGTGACCCCAGACAACTAAAACACCACACGGGTATACATTTAAAGAAATATATTAATTTCATTTATTAGAGATACGATTCCTTATATTAAGAATCGATCAGAGTGCACTTATGGAAGATTTGGGATTAGTAGATTAGTTATTTCAATTCTTGTTGGTTGCATAACTCAAAACGGGCATTAGCAACCAGAATATAGAATTTGACTTTTTCAGAAAACTTTTGTATTAATATATTTTATTTAAATGTCGTAATAACTCTTTAATAATCGCTAATACAATATTAAACGGTTTGATTTTGTTGTAATTTGTAAATATCAATTAAAGAAGCATTATTTATTAAAAATTACATTTTTACTTGTGCATCAAGTTAATACATTCTCCATTTATTTTGCAAATGATAGGCACGGTCTCTTAGATTAGGTATTTTATTTGGTTTAAATCTGGGCTAAATAATCGAACTATTATTTAATGCTGAAAGTTACTAATTTTCAAAATACACTTTTGAAAATATACTTACTCTTCCTTAATCGATTGAATCATTTCATTAAACTTAATTTCCAAGTTTATCCGTTCTTCTTCACTACAAAACAAAGTCTTAAGTTTCTCTTAGCTAAGTTACAAAAGACCCTACCTTTTTCGTAGTTTATCTTGAAGTTGTATGACTCTCTGATAATATTCCTCCATATTTGCAATGACAGTTTAAAATCCTTATGCTCAAAACAAAATAACTAACACCAATCAAAGCAACCCCGTTTTTAGATTTAATCGAATTGATTATTATTTAATTAGGTAATTCAACCTGTAAATGTAGAAAAATCAATTACACTGCAGTTACAGCGTTTCATGCTAAGCTTTTACCTGTTTCCAGATAGTTTTAGTATAGACTGGGGTTGGTTTTATATGGAAGACGATCTGCCTACCTTCCTGAATTTACAATCTACAATAAATATTATTTAGTGACAAGGACGCACGCGATATATCGTGTCAGGATATTGTAGAAAATAATAAACTTGACCTTCCCCTATACAAATATCAAAAACAATGGAGACGTTTTGAAACGATTTTATTCCATGGCACGCTGAAATATGTTTCTAAGCCCTTGTTGAGTACTGCCAACAAACTTTTATTACAAAAAAAAAAGTGCAGGGCTTCGATTAATGGGCTGAGTACTTATTACTGATCACAAAATCTTCAACTTTACGTTATTCGGACATATTGAATAACCTTAAAAATTATCCTAAATTCCATATTTCATAAACAACCTTGAACTTTAATCACAAAGCTCATTTCAAATAAAAATCGGTTTCGTATGCTTAAAGTGGTTTTCGGAATAAACAGGGCAAGGGCATTTTCTAGCAAGGGAAAAATACGTGCTGAATACGCAAGCGGTCAAATACTTTTCTATTTATGCCCGCACCGTTGAAAATATATTATTTATAAGAACGTATCAGTGACACAAACGGTAAATCTAACGCAACGTCCATAAATACGTGTATTTTACAACACATCACTGATAAATGCGTCTAGGCAGCGCGACGGTGTCTGTGGCCAAGAATTACAAGTCTAGAATTAAGATAAAGCTCATAATACTGCAAATAGTGTTTAAAATATTTGTGCTTATTTTATCATGACGCAAGATATCTCTAAAATTTGTGATATTTACGGTACTTTCAGTATAAATTAAGCGAAATTCAACTTCCCTGGTGTCGATTAATCATGCATGACCCTAACGTGCAAAGAATCACGCCTACAAATTCGGTTGCATAAGTAACCGTCACGAGTAAAGTACACTAAAGCCAAGGCGGTCTCCCGTTTCTCAGGTCCAAGTCATAGACTAGTGGGTTTTTGGTGTTTCTTCCTAGTGCGGTTCAGATTTAGCACGACGAAGCACATGAAGCTTTTAGGTATAGGAAGATACATAGGAAAGACATAGGAAAGGAATCACTTCGCCGAACTCAACCGCACACGTCCGTCTCGTCAAACGTCTATAATGAGGTCCTCTCCTTTAAGATACTTAGTTCTCATGAGCTGTAGTCCCACAACATTTTTTCACGCTAAACACAGCTACATTCTTATAGTCCGGGAATGCAACGTTTGCGGTTTGCACATCTCAACTCATAGGTTAATGTCCTGGAATGCGTGGGAAACTAATAATCGTGGAACTTACACGTAAAAGCTTAAATTAAGGATGAAAAAGAAAACTTTTCCAAACTGGGTTTAAGAATTCCCTAAAATTAAATAGTAAAATAAACTGTGAAGCCACAAAAAGATGCAACAATTACTTTAAAGTTTCAAAAAGAAAAACAAGTAATGAGAAGAAAATTCACATGCACGGGAAACTTAAATTAACTTTGTCTATAGGCGCCACCTGATTTTTTAATCGTAGCAATATTTGCGATATCTTACATGAATAGAAATAGAAATTTTGAATTTTGCCAAACCCTTGCTGTTCCAAGCAAGGTAGGGATTTTAAACGTGCGTGACAACACTCACAAACGGGACCTCCATTTTACCTCTTATCCGAACGAAGGTGTACTTTGTGAAAAATGCTCGCCTAACATTTTTCAAGCGGACCGTGTCGGTATTCGAACCAGGGACCTTGGGCGTAATATTTACGATCCAACGAAACGGAAATCAGTTTTCATTTTTATGCTATATACTACAACAATCCATGCGCTTTTGAACTTACGGGAATAGTGGACTCTGTGACATGTACGACTTTCTTAGAGGATCGGCTACCTTCGCTACATCCTCGCGCATGCCTGGCTCATATCCCCCCTATCAGCACTTCAGACATGAAACCTTGGAACATAGTGATGTGCGACGGGCTCGAAAAATTAGCCGTTAACTGGTCCACGAAGGGAATGGCTATTGGCCTGACGTGGTGAGCGTCAGTGACTAGAGAAAACCGCGTGGAGGTTGCCACCGGAGCCTCTCAGCCTCCCCCCGCCCGCCGCCATAGCAGCCCCAATGGGCACCCTACGACTCGCATCGCCAACATTTCCAGATGAACTGGCTAAAAAGTATCACAATCCCGTGGTACCCGCCAATAGAGCTAAGGTAGCCACAAAAAAGAAACTGTACAGTTAAAATAGATAACGCCATGCCAATAAGGGACAATGACGGTCCAGGACGTCACATCACCCCAAAAAAGACAGTAGTGCTAACACATATAAATAAATAAAACCCTAACCTAGTAATATATAACAAGACGTCACAATTAAAAACACAATGTTGAAGAGCTAATGTCTGAATTTTTTAGGATCGGTCGTAGCCGATATTCCCGACCTGGATCCCTTCGACGGGAAGGAGCGTCGTAGTCCATAAATTCATGGTAGATATCTATAAAACTACGGTGCGCTATCAACGACAATGTCAATAGCGTTTTTCAATCGGTGATGTTCAGTTGAGTTAGAGCTTTAACCGTCTCCTTGAACATTGCTCCTCTCTTTCCTACGACAAGTGGCAGGACTTCTCTTGTGATTGCTCCTAATTCCACAAGGAGGGACGCTACCAGTTGCCTTTATTTATCGATCTTTGATTGTCGTCCGCGAGTTAGCTAATCATTGTCCTCGTGGCGGACTGTTACGTTGACCACGAAGACCCCTCTCTGGTTCTATATCACAAGATCAGGTTTGAGATTCCCGCCCGAGCGTAACCGTGACGTAGGTTCCCTCGTTACCGATACCGCTGGTTGCTGCGTTTGTAATTCACCTACCACAAGGTCGCAAATCCTGTTACACCCATTTAGAATTGACTCTAACCATTGTAGTAATCCGTAGTGGTTCTAAGTCGATTTCTCATTGATTGATAATTATTGCAAATATTATAGTGTGCATTTCGATATTTGAAGGTATTTGCTATAATAGCTCAGTAACCACTTGTAGGTTTCTGAACGCATTCCGTGACGTCAGAATTTACATTATAAGGGACGCATGTGTAGAGACGATCAATCGAGTCGACAAGTTTAAAGGATTTTGTTTTTAGATTTCAAGATGGAAGATTGAAAGATTTCACTTGGCGGTTTTTTATTAAAGGTAATGTTTTATGTTGATAATGTAGTTGCTATTTAAGGTAATCTGATTACATCTTGTAATTCCAGCTTTGTTTTGAATGTGATGTTGGTACTTATTGTAAAACCGTTAGTTATTTAGCCATTGAAGGAAATATTTTATGATTACCTGTTGCTTTTTTGAGATTGATGTATACAATACTGCCTGCCGGTTGTTTTACTTGTGATGTTTAATAAGTGAATTTACGATTTTATTGTATGTATAAATGAATGTGGTTTAGTTTAATAACTGAAACCTGATATTTATTTATCTGAATTGATTATTTAGTATCTAAATCAGGATAAAACTAATATTTGTTTATTTGAAATAATGTTTATTTAGTATTTAATACAGAGTTGTAACTCTAATTGCATTGTACCTGTTACCGAATCAATAGTAAATGTACCCTTACTGTAATTTTACGAGCAATTAGTACCAACATCATCCCTTAAATATATTGAATCAAATTATTAGGCAAGTTTGAATATGAATAGTATTATATTTCTACTTTATATTTGTTTTGGTTTTAAGATAGTAATTGAATTAACCACAACGTTGTTGTGTATATTTTTTTGGTTGTAATTTGTAATGCCACGATGTGTTTAATTTTGAAAAAGTACGTTTTAACCGATGCAATCATAATGAATAATTTTAACGTTTGCTTACTAGATTTAATATATTTAACTAACATGCATTTATATAAACATTTAGCGCCTGAATATGGGCTTGTATTTATGCTATAGAATTTTGGGTATGTATTTGCTGCCAACATATTTAATAATGTTTAACATTTTTGTTTCATTTGACATTTTCACCTTGTGTAATAGTTTTATTTCAGCATATTAACCACATATTCCACAGCATCGCTCATATCTCGGTTTAAACTTAATTATATTGTTGTTGTGTGTTTATCCTATTATCTAGCCGATGTGATAATTGTTGTGATGTAATTAAATTAAACCTCTGGTATGACCGACCATCTCGTGCCTTCGCGTTTGCATTTACGACTATGTTGGAGATAGTCTATTCAATAATAAGCGCCTTTTTAACCATGCGCAATCACACCATAAGTTTATTTCAGCGATTCATGTCGCCTTGTCAATGTACTTGTAGTTGTACTCTTGCAAATAATAGAAAGTCGGCTAGCCTTTGTGAAATATTTTGTAGCACGGGCTGGAAACTGTTAATGGATGTATGTGGGTGCGTGTGATCAAGCCTTGTTAAATATTTATGTCCGTGCGGGGAGTAACATTGGTGGTCAAAGCAGATTTTACCTTTCTAGTGTTCCCCCTCTTTCAACTTTATTTGGGTAGTATTGGTTATCCGATTTCAGTACATACCAGAAAAGACTAGCTGGTTTACACTAACGTTTCTTCAGTTGTCATGTGTGGTATGTCTGAGTAACAGTTGACATCCCGTCAACTTTAGTGTTGGTGATTTGGGTACTTGTACGTTACCCATCCTTGTCTAGATGTGCCAAATGCAGTTGGAAGTGTGAGGGCAGTTTGGAGGTTTTCTCTGTCGTGCTTTTTTCCCAATCGGCCAGGTTGAGTATGGCACTGTTTGCTTTGAATGTAATTTTTCTATGCTTTCATGCGAATGACCTATTTATTGGTTATTTTTTGGATTAAAAGTAAAGTTAGGTAAATTCTGTAGTTTTATTTCCAACCTTCCCGCCTAAACGCCATCTTCCCAGTGTAAATTTGGGTTACATTATAACAAGACAACGTAGGTATCGTCGAGCCACTGCCACTAGATGTTAGATCACAGAACCCGGTGTGCCGTTTATAGAGGGCGTTTGGGTCAGCCTTCAGGTCGTATACACTACACCATCGAAGGAACCTCAGCTCATTCCTAGTCTCTAGAACTAGCACAGTGAATTAAATAGTCAGGCAGTCGAGTGGACCTGACTAATGGAACTTGATTTTCACTCTCTGAGAATTAGTCAGTTGAATGTGATGGCTGATAGTGACATTAAAGTTTTAGTTATTAACGGTCTGTACTTATTATCATATATTCACAGACTAATTTCTTTTTTTGTGAAGCAAGTAAAAAATTATTTGAATGTAAACTACCCTTGATTTAGTTGCAGATAAAATGTTGGCTAGAACAAGTTATAGTACTAGATAATAATTATTTTCGCCGCCGTTTGATTGAAATAAACAACAAAAGCCATCCCAGCTGTTGGTGATTGCAGATGGTTTAGATAAAGATAGGTCCCTGCATGGATTTGTTTATGCTGGAGTATTAGTTTGATAAAACGTGGTGAGTTTATGGAAGTATAATTGTCTGATAATTGTGGTTCATGTCGTTTTGTTAAGCTGAATCATTTATAATGCGTATAAATTATCTTAACCTATTTTCTTATTGTACATGCAATAAGTAGGTTAAAAGTCATATTTCAAACCGTGTTTAGAAAATTTTGGTGTTGGTCAAATAAATTCTATTTTCCGTAAAATTACATATTTTAGTAACACTTATTTTCAAATTAATTGAAGTACAAATTGTGTTGTACATCTTTTGCTAAATAAGCTAGTGTGTAAAATTTATATTGCCAGTCTTCAAAATTATCTTGTTAAAAGTTTTTTGTAGGATATAAATAGAAAGAACTAATTATACTTAAGTCAAGAAATTCTTGTACTTGTTCTTAAATTGTAAAAGTGAAGTTCTGATAAAGTGTAAGTTTAAACTATTTGATACTGATTTGTAAATATGGTGTTACTAAATGTGGTTTATTCTCTTTAAAATAGTTTGTAAATTCCAAAAAAACGTTTGATTGCACTAGTTATGTGCACATGTAATCTAAAGTATTTATGTAATCTTTGGTTATTAACACGACCTAATGTGCAACAAAATTATTAATTTGATAAATCTTGTAGTGTAACCGACCTCAAGACTGACCCAAACGCCCTCTATAAGCGGTACACCGGACTCCGTGATCTAACGTCTAGTGGCAGTGGCTCGACGACACCTACGTTGTGTTGTTATAATGTAACCCAAGTTCACACTGGAAAGATGGCGTTAAGGCGGGAAGGTTTGAAATAAAACTACAAAATTTACCTAACTTGACTTTTAATCAAAACAATAACCACTAAATAGGTCATTCGCATGAAAGCATAGAAAATTGACATTTAAAGCAAACAGTGCCGTACTCAACCTGAGCGATTGGGGAAAGAGCCCGGCAGAGAAAACCCCACACTGCCCTCACACTTCGAACTGCATTTGGCACATCTCGACAAGGACGGGTAACATACAAGTACCCAGATCACCAACACCGAAATTGATGGGATGTCAGCTGTTATCCAAACATACCACACATCACAACTGAAGAAACGATAGTGTAGACCAGCTAGTCTTTTCTAGTAGGTACTGAGGTCGGCTAGGCCAATACTACCCAGCTAAAGTTGAAGAGGAGTACACCAGGAAGATTACCTGCACCTTGACTACCAATGTTCCTCCCCGCACGGATATAAAATGTTAGTAATATTCACCAAGGCTCGATCACACGCGCACACATACATCCATTAACAGTTTCCAGCCCGTGTTACAAAATATTTCACAAAGGCTAGCCGACTTTCTATTATTTGCAAGAGTACAACTACAAGTACATTGACAAGACGACATGAATCGCTGAAATAAACTTATGGTGTGATTGCGCATGGTTAAAAAGGCGCTCATTATTGAATAGACTATCTCCAACATAGTCATAAATGCAAATGCGAAGGCACGAGATGGTCGATCATACCAGAGGTTCAATATAATTACATCACAACAATTATCACAAACGTTAAATACTAGTTAATTGTATAGGAACATCGGCTAGATAATAGGATAAACAAAATAACAAACATATCATTAAGTTAAACCCAGATGTGAGCAGTGCAGTTGCAAATGTGATTAATATGCTGAAATAAAACAATTACACATAAATATAATATCAAATGAATCACAAATATCAAACAAATACAAAATATGTTGGCAGCAAATTCATATCCAAAATTCTGGAGCATAACAAGCCTAGATTCGGGCGCTAAATTTTTATATAACTGCTTGTTAGTTAAATATATTAAATCTAGTAAGCAAATATTAAAAATTATTCATTATGATTGCATCGGATAAAACGTACCTTTTAAAAAATTAAACACATCGTGGCATTACAAATTACAAACAAAAAATATACACAACAACGTTGTAGTTAATTCAATTTCTATCTTAAAACCAAAACAAATATAACAGAAATACAATGCTGTTCATATTCAAACTTGCCTAATAATTTGATCCAATATATCCAAGGGTACAAATTGCTCGTAAAATCACAGTAAGGGTACATTTACTATTGATTCTGCAATAAGTGCAATTCAATTGAAGTTCAAACTCTGCATTAAATACTAAATAAACATTATTTCAAATAAACAAATATTAGTTTTACTACGATTTAAATACTAAATAAACAATTCCGATAAATAAATATTAGTTTTCGGTTGTTACACCAAACCACGCTCATTTATACATAAAGCGTTCAATAAAATCGCAAATAATTTGTCTATATTAAACATCATAAGTAATACAACCGGCATCCGATTCTAAGACAAAAGCAACAGGTAGCACATAAATATTTCTTTCAATGATTAAATAACTAACGGTTTTACAATAAGTACCAACATCACACTCAAAACAAAGCTGGAATTACCAGATGTAATCAGATTACCTGAAATAGCAACTACATTATCAACTTATAAAACATTACCTTTTTAACCGCAAAGGGAAGCTTTTTCGACCTGGCATTTTGAAATCTAAAACCAAAGTCCTCTAACCCTTATCGACTCGATCGATCGTCACTACTCATGCGTCCCCTATACTGTAAATTCTGATGTCGCGGAATACGTTCAGAAGCCTGCAAGTGGTTACTGTGCTACTCTAACAAATACCTTGGAATATCGAAATGTACACTATAATATTTGTAATAATTATCAACCAATGGAAATCGACTTAGAAACCCTACGGATCACTACAACCTTGAGCTAAATTGTTATATTAGATAAACTGAATGGAGACATCATTTATTTAAAGGAAGGGCGGTATGTTCATGTTTTTCATACCCTTTTAATTTTTAATGATTATATATATATATATATATATATATATATATTGATTTCTACGTTTGTACATATAAATTAAATTTTGAAATTTTTAAAAATAATAGAAAATTTGTTGTTGTATGTTGTAACGTTCCCTTAGAAATATTTATAATCACATTTCATTTAAATAGCTTCTGTTAGTAAAGTCCATCAATAGGATTAGGTTATTCCCTTTAGAAATATATGTCATAGATTACTATAAATTTTAATCCAAGAGAAAATTATTTTGCATCATATTTGATCCATAGTCAAAGGTTGCCAAATTTATATGTCAGTTTTTAAATGTTAGGAATGATGTCATCATTGTAATTAGTAAGACGCGATTTTGTTTTATCTACAAAGAAATAATGGCGCCAGATGATCTCATCGTCTGAGAGCAAAGATAGGTCATATATAGTTTTGTGCTAATTCAAATAAATGTAAAATCCAAATTTCTAATTTTAGGTCAACAATACGTAAATTTAAATCCATATAGGTTAGGTAGGAAAAGACGACACAAGGTATGTTCATTTGATACGTTAAATCCCCATCCGTCCAAAGTTTGCCGAGAAGGTCTCAAATAATTTAGAAAGGGTAGACACATGTTTCATAAGGGACCTTATTTGTAACATCCATGCCATCAACATGCCACTTTGATAGATTCATTACCTTCACTAGAGGTTATCGAACAAGGCATAGTAGCCTAAGTATGTTCGGATAATTCCGTCAAGTGGGCCAGTTTTATTTTAAGGGCATACTGTGTTGCAAATAACCATCACCCAGAAAAAAAAGAAACTCCTAAAACTATACCGGAGTGAAGGCTTGTAAATAAACAATTATAATTTAATGCATGAACTGAATGAATGCACTGATAGTACGTCTGTGTGTAGATTAAGTTTTTAGTGAGTATATGTGTTACATTTGATTTTTAATTGTTGTTTAAGACTGTATTGTGTATTCGTAATGAAAACGTGTGTGCTATATAGTTAGAAATGTTATATAAAATTGTGTCAAGAGTGTGTATATTTGGTTTTTCCATTGTAAACGGTACAGTAACAGTTTTACTGTAATAAACTGTTATGTGATTACCTAGACGTGTGATTGAGTATTTCAGGTCATTTAACATTTGCTTTTAGGAATCTTCTTCAATACGTCTATGTGTTTTTAGGTTTCAGGTTTGTTTTAGGTTTAAAATATTGGTTTTAATACATTTTCAGGTATATTTTTAAACCCAAATGACTCTCTCGATCTCAGATTTTGGCACACCCTTGTTATTCTTTGTAGGGCTTTTCACTAGCAACCCTGGAAAATTAGGTGGCGTCCAAGGTATTTCCCGATCAAGACTATACTTTATACCTGATGGCATTCTGGAACCTGTCGTGTTTCTAACTTAATTGTATTTATTCAATGTAATAAATACATATAACACAGTTTGTGATAAACTTTTATTAGACATTAGTAAACAACCGCTTTGGCCAAACTCTGTCGTATATCTGTTGCTTGCACTCTACCCACTCCATACATAACAGTCCGTTCCCTTATAAATAATTTATATAACATAATCCTTAAGCCTAGAAAGTATAATTTTGTGCCTAATTGGCCGTTTCTGCTCCACAGTTACAGACTTCGGTGAGGGAGGGTTATTTGGCATAACTTTTAAATATTACCAGTCATCCTCCAAACCTGAACATAAATGGGGATGCTTATTATCGCTTAAATAACTTTTTCGCATTTGATTACAATGAATTAAATGAACCACACCACTTTCTAGGTGAACTAGGCAGGTAAGTTTACTAACGACTTCAAAGATCCTACCTAGAATCCATTTCCTTATTAGGATTTTTAACCAGAACTTTATCATTTACTACATAATGAGGAAACACTTTATTATTATCCTTACAACGCAACGGAACAAATTTATCCTGAGGGTGGATCATAGACAAAACTGTTCTAACCAAAAAATTAAACATAATTTGTTTGGGGTGAGCTTTGTTACAGTAAATGGGGTATTACGATATGTAAATAAACATTTTAACAACTTCTTTTGTAAAGAGTCATTGCTCTTATAAGAAATTACCGACTTTATTATCATTTTCTCTATTGTTTGTATCCTTCTTTCTGCTAACCCATTAGAACCAGGGTTGTAGGGCGGACTATTCCCAATCTTTATATTACCACTTTCTAAAAATGATTTCACAACCCAACTGGAAAACAGAAAGCCGCAAATCGGATATCATTACTTGAGGAAACCCGAAACATGCAAAAGCCTGATTCAATTTTCCGATTACCGCTTTAGTATTAGTACTTTTCATAAGCCAACACTTTAACCACTTCGAGTGCTCATTGACTAGGAATAGAAATTTCCCATTTCTAAACCGTCAAGGTGTAATCTCTGCCAAACTTGAGTAGACTTAGCCATAGGGCTATAAACTTTCTCTCCAATATCATTCTGGGTAAGTTGACAACTTTCGCAAGATTGACTCATCGTGTCTATATCGTCATTAAAAACAGGCCACCATAAAACTGACCAGGTAAACATTTTTGAACGAACTATACCAGGGTGGTTTTCATGAAGTAGTTTGATAAATTTACTTCTTAGCACGGTGGGAATAATTATTCTATTCCCAAGCATAACGGAATTATTCTTAATGGAAGGTGCCATACAAACTTTTAAGTATGGTTTGTTACGTCTATTTTCAGCATAAACTAATTACCCTATTTTTCCCTTATTAATTCATTACTCGTTCGACTAAATTCCGTTTCAATTCTTCAACAACACCCTACATAGTGTACCTGTTCAGAATAGGTCCGCTTAACATAATTTTAACTCAAATCCAGTTTGTTTTTAAAACGAAAATTTATTCGATAATTAAATAGTTTATATCCTGTTTTAGGTATCCGTTAGTGTGTTAAACATTTTGATAACTTATAATTGCTTCCATCTAAACCTTCGTCTAAATAGTGTATTGAACTATCCGATAAAACCATGTTTTCCAGTTTTAATCGCGCTTCGATAACGCGAGGATTTTGCATTTCGAATTCGTGTTATTTGAACCTTTTTGATTCTCAGCTTGTGCGTCGAAATATTTTCTACATCATTCGTCACAGTACTTCAAAAGCAATGTACTTTTTTTTTGTTCGGCAAGTAGGAGGTGTCTTGCGTGTATTAGTGAGTTATCCCGCGCTTACCCATCCTAATAAGATTCTCTTTTTAGCTTTTAGCTGGAGGCTAAATTATTTATTTCTTTATGTAGACCAACTGCTTTTGCCTGTAGACCAACTGCTTTTGTCCATAGACCGCTAGTGCCGTTATGGTATCAGGGTAAATAGATCCCGAGGACTGTGGCGTTGCTGTGCTGACTCACCCCCGACGGGTTGCAAGCTAAGTATACATACAGGTATACAACTTGTTTCCTTTTGTGTATATCAAGATCATATTCCGTATCAGCGTTTGGTGTAGTTACGTGATAAGAAACATTGACCCTGTAGGACTATTGTTTGTTGATGCGAAGCGATATTATCGCTCTACAGGTGTGATGTACCATTATTAAAAAGGTTTGACAGACACACGCTGATTCTTTTCTACTGATTGTTCTATTTTACAAACGGTATTATGTACAATTTAAAAAGAATGTTTGCCAAAAGCTTTAACACATTAATTCTTACCTACTGATTAGTTTATTTCCCAAAAAGTATTAAATGAAATTTTGAAAATGCTTGACAAAAGCTCGCATGTTTATTTACTGCTCATTAATTTTATTTTGTGTGAAATACGAGATGCGCACTTCGTATCTAAAGTACTAAATTGTTCGTATCACATAATTGTTAGCTTTGAAATAGTAACGCTTAATTTATTGCTTTTGCTTGTTTGCACAGAATCCTTTATTTATTTTTATTTGTTAATAGATAATCGTGGGCGACGTATTTTTTTAGTTTTCTTGGTATGTAGGTGAATCCCCCCCCCTCTCCGCGTTTGATAGTTAGCCTGGTATTTACTTTTCTTCCGGCTACGTCTAGGTACGTAGCAGGCTTAAGTTTGTTTACAACTTTATTAGGCCATCTGTTTACAATAAATGATTTGACTTCTATTAAGAGGATTATGAACTGTAGCTCCATCGATCTTCTGAAACGAAACAAACTTGTGCACAACCAAAACACACTCAATATTTAAACTATCATCTATTAATGCAAGTTAGTTAACTGGTAACTTCAATAATGCATCAGCATTAGGGATGTTAATTCTTTTTTATACTTTATGGAATAATTAAAACTTGACAAAACAATAGCCCAAAGCTGCAGTCTTGCTGCTGTAACAGGTGAAATATTTTTCAACTAGCTAAAAATGGTTTATAGTGGTTGATGATCAATAACTACGATAAAGTGTCTACCGATTAAATATTTTGTAAACTTTTTAACTGCAATCATAATTGCTAATGCTTCCCGTTCAATTTGGTTATATCTCTTTGTGTCAGAGATAAAGTTGAGGAAGTAAATAGAATAGGTTTTTCTATTCCATCAACTAATTGAGCTAGAACTGCTCCAACTCCAACAACTGTCACAAGTCACAACTAACAGTAGTGTGGGATTATATAGCATGAGTAGAGTTTGTTCAAACAACAACTGTTTGCCTGTTTCAAACGCTTTATGGCAATCCTTTGTCCACTCAAAAGATACATCACGCCTATTGAGATTATGTAACTGTTCTAAGATGACTGGTAACTCTATAGGTACAAATTTGTGATAAAATGTGCTGTGTACAATGACGTAGCCGGACGAAACGTAAGTACCATGCTAGCTATCAGACGCGGAAAGTGGGAGGATTCGCCTAAATATAAAAAAAATAATAAAAATAAAGCACAGCAAAAATTAAGCACATCGTCCACGATTATCTATTAACAACTAAAAATAAATAAAAACAAAACAAAATTTCTTAATACGCATGGACAAATAAAAGTATTAAATTTTAGTGATATTGTAAAGGACAAATTTGACTGGATCCACGAAGTTCGCATTTCGTGGCTAACATGCTGAAAGGTCAAGTTCAAAAATGAATTCAAATAACACGAATTTGAAATGCAAACATTCGCGTTATCGAACGATTGAAACTGGAAAATACGGTTTTATCAAAATAGTTCAATACACTATTTAGACGAAGGTTTAGAATGAAACAATAAAGCAAGTAATTATATGTTATCGGAATGTTTAACAAATCAACTGATACCTCCAACAAGGTCTTGACTAATTAATTATAGCATAAAGTTTCTTTTTTAAAGCACAATGGGTTTAAGTTGCGGAATTATTAGAAAGCGTATTCATTGTAGAAAATAAAATATACCGGATATAAACCATTAAACCATCGAACAAATTTTCGTTTTTAGCATGAATAGATTTTACTAGAAATGTTATGATTGCGCGTAGTAACGAGGTAAAAATACAGTATGGGGTTTTGAATAGAAACAGACGCTAGGTGAATGAAAACGAATTACCACGAAAAGGACGCATCTGAATCCATCGTCAAAAATAAATGTAACAAATGTAAGTAAACATAACCAAGTCTTTACAGGTGTACGTGTATTTTGAATATTGTTAATTTTATTTTACATGGAAGAATATCTTTTTCACTTAAAACATAACCTAGGCAAGATAAACTTTTGCAAAACACTGTGATTTTTCAATATTAACTTTAACATTAAATTGATTTAATCTTTTAAACACTTGTAATAGTCATGTTTCACAGTCATTAACATCAGTACCTCCAATGATTATATTAACAATATAACACTGAGTATAACTTAAACCTGTGAGTATATGGTCCATTATTGATTGCAAGACACAAGGTGCGCTGGCTAACCCAAAACATATTCTATTCCAGCGATACAACCCTAAATGCGTATTGACTGTCAATAATTCCTTGGATGCATCGTGAATTTTAACCTATAAATATGCATTACATAAATCAATTTCACAAAAAATAGCACAGCCTTGAAAAGAATTTAACATTTCTTTGACAACTGGCAATGGATATTGCACTACATCTATACATGATTAACTATTCGTAAATCTGCACATAACCGTAAATTTCCGTCCTTACTCAGACTAACCCACGAACTATAATTAGATGTAACTTTACTTATAATTCCTTGATTAACTAATTTAGAAATTTCGTAGTGATCTCATCTTTTAAACTATAAGGAACATTATATATGCTCTTTAAAAAACAGGTTGAACAAAATCCTTTGTAGCAATGCTAACTTCAAACGATTCCAAAGACTTCAAACTTTTAACATCAAAAACTTTGGAAAATCTACTTTTTAAAATTTCAACAAGAGTTTGTCAACAATAACATTACAATTTAACAATAAATTTCTCCAACTAGGATACAACTTTTCTAACCAATCTCGACGAAATAAAGGCTTTTGTAATTGATTGTTGGTAACCATAAACGTTAAGTTAAAACAATTATCATTAAAAGATACCTGAGGTTTAAACATACCTACAACAACTATGGGCTCATTGTTAGCTGCTGTTAATTTTAAATTTTCAACCTTACCTATTGGCCATAATTTGAAATATTTTATGTACCAAAAGTTGGGTATTAACGTAACTGTGTTGGCTATTATCAAGGCACAGATACTCTGTGAAAAAGTTATACTAAAAATGCTGAGGCACAAAAAGTGTCCTTAATTTATGTTGTAAACTTATATCTTCGGGTACAGCCCAATAAAGCAGCTTTTAAAAGAGATGTTCAATTTACATCGAAAATAAGACATGGTATGGTTTCCAAGGCATTGATTGGTAAAATGCTTTTAAAAGTGGAATGGCATGGGAATTTAATCAACAATTTTGACACGGAACAAGTATATCTTTGTTTAAATCTTTAGAAAGACATTTGCATGCCATAGTTAAGATTTTGGCATATAAATGTTTTTTGTTTGTATTTCAAATTTTGAGTTAATTTAATCAGAGCTAGGAAGACAATACGGGCATCTTCAGGCGATAATTCACACCAGGTCATTTTTTTTATAAAGCACCTTTTGTTGACTCCCAACATCTGAGCAGCATATAGCTACAAATTTATAGCACAATAAACATTGATGTGACAAGGTCACAAAAGGTAATTGAGCACCACATTCTGCAAGAAAACAGACCCGAAAGTAAAATTTTCCAATATTTAACTTTTATCCTGTATGATATTCTCGTAAGATTCCTTTAACGCCAATCCCATTTAAGTGTTGTAACACACTAATTACGAATCCGTGTGTAAATATTTATTCTCTAGAAAAGTGTCATTTAAAACAATTTTTAGTTGGCAAAATATGAAAATCCTCACTTTTCTAAATGTAAATTCCATAAGGCATTCCTACTCTTAAAAATGTCATTTAATAAACGTAATACACTGTTTTGAATGACACATAGTTCCAAACTTTTCGAGAATCCATTATATTTACGTTAACAAGCTAATTATCTTATGTCAATGAATATACATCGATTCGTGGAATATGATAATGTGGAAAAACTATAAACCAAATAAGATAAGTTTTAATGGCTATACAGAAGCTTGTAAAATTACAATAGGAGGAGATAATCAACCATTGCTTTAATTCACTAATAAAGGGTGGGGAAACTCATGATCGCCATAAATTTAAACTGACGGGCCATTAAAGATATAAGAATATGGTTAATTGTTATTTCATGCAGATGACTCACCATCGAGAATATGATCAAAGTTCGAGAATAAATGACGAATTCAGAATGTGTTTATATAAAAGATGGAAGTGAGTGAGGCATTCAACATTTGAATATAAGTTATTAGACATCTGATCAGTGATAGATGGTTATTTTATGGAATGCAACAATAATTTATTACTTTAATATAAATAATAAGTTATCTTGATGCAAGGTCACCGGCTATTTTAATCTATTAACAATAAAAGTACTTCCCAAAACTGATGCAAGATACTTCGACGTATAGAGATTGATTAAAAAATGGAAATCTAAAAATTGGGAACCAGAAATTTTTTCGATGCAGTTAATTCCAATAGAAACGACCTTTTATGAGGGTGGTCCAATAAGTACTTAGCCTACAAAAGAAAAACGAAATTTTTCGAAAAGTGGTGATTTATTTCTCAACATAGTCTCCTTTTAGCTTGATACACTTGACTCAGTAATGCTCCAACTGCATTAACCCATCTGAAAAATACGTTTTTTCGAGGTCTGCAAAATAGGCCTCTGTGGTGGCGATGACTTCATTGGACTCAAATTTCTACTCGGCGAGTGACTTTTTCAAGTTTGGAAACAAAAAGAAGTCGCACGGGACCAAATCTGGAGAATATGAAGGATGGGGCAGCAGTTCGTAGCCCAATTCGATCAATTTGGCTGTGGCAAGGGCAGTTGCGCTTGTTGTCCGGAGTGAGCAAATGTGACATCCATCATGCCGACAGCTTTCTCATGCCCAAAATTTCATGCAGGATATGACTTACGCCATCTTTTGAGATGCCTACTGTCTCAGCTATCTCGCGCACCTTCAATCGGCGGTCTGCCAATACGAGGCGTCGCCGTGGATCAATGTAGTAAGCATAAGACTACGGATCCCGGGTTCAAATCCCAACACGGCCAACTGCTTGAAAAATGGCAGGTGAGCATTTTTCACAAATATTACGCCCTCGTTCGGATGAGAGGTTAAATGGAGGTCCCGTGTGTGAGTGTTGTCACGCACGTTGAAGATCCCTACATTGCCTGGAACGGCAAAAATTCTAAATTTCCAGGCAACAAAAAACTCGCCTGCTGGCCAATGTAGTACCTTCGGGTGGAGCTTGGAAATGTAAATGAACGGTCTGCTAATACGCGACTCCGTGGCATACTTGGTATGTGTGTGACTACTATGCCCAAAGTCCAGGGTTCAAATCCTGACACGGTCTGCTTGAAAAATGTTAGGCAATCATTTTTCACAAAAATACACCCTCGTTCGTGTGAGAGGTAAAATGGAGGTCCCATGTGTGAGTGTTGTCATGCTCGTTAAAGATTCCGCTTGGAACAGCAAGGATTCGGCAAAATAAAAAAATTTCCAGATAAAAAACTCACTTTCTGGCCAATGTAGTACTTTTGGGTGGCGCATTGGAAAATCAAATATAAGGTCTGCCAATACGAGATCGTGGATTTCTGTCATGTTATCCTCCATGTTGGCCATTTTCGGGGCACCTGAGCGTGGTTCATCAAAAACCGACGTGCAACCATGTTGAAACTTGTTAAATCAATTTTTGACGGTCGCCATCGAAGGAGAAGAATCACCGTACAGAGCATCCAAGCGCTCTTTGATTTCACTGTGCAATTTCCCTTCCAAAAACAGGAATCGAATCACCGACCGATATTGCTTTTTCTTACCATTTTTCTAAAATTCGCGGACTGGTCCGCTTCCACACGCGATCAAAACAAAACTATGAGCCCGATTCGGCTGAAATTTCGATGCCGTCTATGACAATGTACTACACGATAGTACCACCCTTGTAGAGAGCAATTATACGTAAAGACAGGTGGCCCTAAAGATAAGAATGTCAGCAAGAATTTGATGATCCAAAGCACAAGTATAACTTTATTTTAAATTTAGAAGTCAATTGGTTTATTATGAAGTAGATTAAGCTAGTACAAGTTTCATTTTTGTATAAAAAATTATTTGTGAATGGATAGTTTTATTTTGGTAATTTTAAAATCAGAGCTCGAGGTGTTTTGACCGTTACAAAAATTTCTGCTCAACATTGTTGATCAGCTACACTGAGACAGGGTAATACAAAAATATTTACATTATCCCCAAAAATTTTAAAGAAACTTTTGTGACACATGAAATGTTTTGTGATTTTCCAATTATTAACAAGCATATATAATAGCATAGCAAAACACAGTAAAGTACTTACATTTGTAAATCTCAATAGCCAGAACTTTTTCAAGCTATTCTCAGCATAGGGATCATATCTATCAGCAGATTCTGCTACAAGCCTCCTGTATAAAATCTAAAAAATAATAAGAAAATGCGAGGAAAGGACAAGGGAAAGGATATAGACTTCTACCTTCTCAGCACTGGAGCCACAGCTAACCACTTCACCACATCGTTTCACTGCTGGGAAAGCTACATGATTCTCTATTAACAATAAAATCAATTCTGATTGGCTCATGAAGACCATTCTGAGAACTAAAAGGGTTTGGTAGTACTCTAAATTTTCAAGTATCGATAACTTTTAACTTCTGCATCGCTAACTATTAAAGTATTACAAATTAATTACATAATAACGAACTATGTAGATAAATAGTAACATGCCGAATAATTTTATTAATCGTCATATGACATACAAAACTTAAAAGTATAAAATTTATAACTATATAGTATTTGCATATTAAAATAATAATTATTGTTAGTTTTTTTATAAACAAAACTTACACTGGTTCAAACATATCAATAAACCCTAATAATTAATATAGTAGTAACTATTATTA
Organism: Platerodrilus igneus; assembly: GCA_036346225.1. Taxonomy (NCBI): domain Eukaryota; kingdom Metazoa; phylum Arthropoda; class Insecta; order Coleoptera; family Lycidae; genus Platerodrilus; species Platerodrilus igneus. The sequence goes on from JARFIW010000828.1 coordinate 3,362,359, forward strand.
TAATCGATCACACTTTATAATGCACTGCATTTGCAATATCACAAAATTTCAACAAATGTTTTTAAACAAATTGCGTATGATATAAAAGATATGTATGATTTAATTTTCAAATTTAATGACAATTAAAATACTAACTGGAAATTAATTTGGTTTACAATCAAAGCTTTTTGTCAAATATTGAAGCGCCATAAGCAACTTCTGATGTATAATATCCATTATGATACTGGGTCATATATAAAATTTAATATTAACATGTTTTTAAATCTTTAACGCTAACAGCTTTAATAAACTTTAGGAGAAATGGACATGCGAGAAATATAACACGTTGAAGGACTATAGACATTTATGGTGTGGCGCCTCATTTATTTAAGCCACAGCGTTCCTGAAGATCAAAATAATATACATATTTGTTTAAATGTCACATTAAGCATACCGATGTGGCCCTGTATATAGTCTACAGATCTTCGTCTTGTACTGGGAATGAACACTATCTACATGCAAGTTTGTAGCTTTTTTGCCAGTTTCATTGAGATCGAATAAATATGGTTGTGTTAATGATCTTGGAGTGTTTTTCATTAATTTATTTATAATAAGGCATGTTTAATGTTAAATATTTTATATGGTCATTCAATATAACAAAGCTTTTCTTTGTGGTGATGATAAACAACAAACTAGGGTTCCTCACGAAGAAGCAAATCTTTTACTATAGTTTGAGAATGTGATAATAATATCGTTCTTACAGAATCAGAGAATGAATCTAAAAATAACTCAGAGCATGGTGTAAAATATTGAGCCCTCTAGCTCACCCACAAGCAATTCTATAAGTGAAAGAGAAGAACGTGTTAAAAGTGTTGGGGCAGAAAATAATCATGATGAATTTAATGGACGATAGATAAAATGTTAATCCAAAAAAATAATAATGTCGATGAAAATACCTGAGGACATGCAATCTAATATTTCTAATTTTAACTTTGATATTGTGGTTAAAAATTGATCGAATAGAAAATTGTCCCCCATAGGTATTTTCCAGCAAATATGGGCCAATGATATAATGAGTCCTTTAGTAAACTTGTACAAATAATTATTAAGCTATATTTGTAGGCACAGACGGTCCTAAAACTAGACATACGCAATCTTAAAAATTTAGACCTGTTACAGACAACAAAATATGTAAATTTCTTATGTCTTATTATTGTATGTTGTAAGAAATTGCTTAGTTATGTTCCATTGTATTACAGTCGTACTTTTTTCATATTTTAAGTAGACGTTGGTTTGAACAGATACTGATTTGCTTCGATACCACTCGTGAAACTTTTGATACACAAAATCGCATTTAGAAGATTAGAAGTTTGTAGGATCTGGTGATTCCAAATAGTAATTCTGTTTTCACCATCTAAATTGTTATGGCTTGAAGAGTCAATGTTGTTCAGAGGTCGCTTAGTTTTCAGCAATTTATAAAACGTAAAAAATTAAAATATAGAATTAGATTTTATATCATCTTTGACAATTCCATTAGAATATGGAAAATTATCAGAGTCAAAACCGTAAAAAAACAACTGAGATACTGGTAATATGATTACAGGGACAATATTTAAATAAAGGGCATTTTTATTATAACGCGTCCGTGTCTAATTACTTACGTATAAAACTCATTTTACAGGAGTCTTATGACCTAACCAACGAGTTAATCCAGCAATTGTTACTCAGAAAAAAACTTCATACAGGTTAACATGTATGAAAATAAAAGTGAAATCTTAACAATGGAAAGATAAACCCGGTGTGCATAAAATAACAACTGAATATCAACCCAGACATAACTGTAAAAAATAAATAATGCATTGAAAAACGGACACGTTGCTAAGTAGCTGGATACAACATGCATGTCTGAAATAGATGCAGAGTTTTACTACAGTTGCCCTACTAAAACTATTTGACGGTATTAATATGTAACACTTCGTTTATTGGATATAACAGTCTGGAATTATCATTTCTTAGATACAGCATACGTAAAAGAAAAACAGCATCCATTAAAATTAGAGAAACTGTACTACGTCCCTGTCTACAAATTGAAGATACAACTGATGGATTGAGCTTTTGTAATATTTCAAAACTTAAAGAAAGATCCAAAAATTCGCTTTAGTCTTTTTGGACGATATGCCTAATCCAGACAATTGTAAAACATCTCGTTTTAAAATATAGGTAATGTCGAAGCAAGAAAAGAGAAATGTACAGATGTGAAACCTGTTTAAAAACCTCATTTGTGTTCTGCACCAATGTTATAGTGTCGGTGTCACAAATTGTATAAAAAATGACAACTGTATGCGTATTTTTATTTTTGTCCATAATCGGTTTATTAAAGTACCCACGTACCTGTAGATATAACAACTTTTTCTCTGCTGAATATTAAGACAAATATGCTAATGAGTTGTTAGCCACCACCACCAATATCAGTGTCCTTCAACGTGGTAATTAACCTATTGATTCTTATAAATACATTTTAGTAATTCTAGTGCAGTCTTATGAGAAAATTTGCAAGCCATAACAAAAACTATCACCCAATAATAAGTACATGAGTATATTAAAATACTATGACAATAATTATTAGCTAGTACCATATTTACCGTTTTCAAAAATGCCTTTACTAAAAATAAAGAAAAATTAGTTAAATCAGCTTTACCTATACTTTCACCATATGCTAATGGACAACATGGCAGTGATTTGCATACTTCTAACAACCTACGTAAATAAGTTTCTAATTGTCGTCTTCTTGCTTGTGCTACTGATTCTGTCGTTGCAAACAATAACCGTGGCGGAAATGGAATACTCGCAACCTTTAGGAAAGACTGTATTTATTTCTTTAAAATGTGATTTACCTTTTCACCATATCGCGCTTTCATAGCTAGATGTAAATCTCTAAATCTACTATACCATGAAGAATACTCCATCGCTCACCATACACTGTTTGAATTCTAATTTCATATTCATAATGAGTTCGTTTACCAGCACGCGTAGATAATAACCAGTTATAGATATTATTGATTCAGTTTCACTAGCTAAAAATTTTAAAAAATGTTTGTCAAACACAAAAGTAAATTACCAGTAGGAATGGAAGGCATTGATCGATATAAACTATGATTATTGTATGGCGATATAACTGTATGAGCCTGAAACAAATTGTTATCATTAGAAAGAGATTAACTAAATCTGTATGATAGAATAAATAGTAACAACTCAGCTAACAACTGGAGTCATAAAAACTAGAGATGCGGCAAACAGTTATAAGTATTCCTTATTTACATATAGTGTAACACGAGCACGACACACCAGATATGAAAAATAAATGGGTAAGGAAAAATTAATCTTAAATGAACAAACTTATTATTGAAGCACCCTGTATAATTTTGATTTCATGTATAATAGTGTTCAAAAGTAAAACATTGTAGTAAAATCGATAGTTTTATTCCAATTACAAACTTTAAAACACAAAAATGTAAACAAAACATTTATAACTGTAAAGAAAGCTTTAGATTTATGAAATAATAGTGAATTCATTTATATGCATCTTAAATATAGAGAGCATTTTTTACACATTTCAGTTAATTCGATACAATGTTACATAGTTTTAATATACATTTTATCGTATGAATTTAGAACGATGACATTATCAAACAGATCTCAATATAACAAAACACTGTGTATACAGTTCCCATAGATATATACATTGTAATATACTATTGCATTGACAACCTGAGTTTTAAGCTTACATTAAACTTGAAACATTACATCAACTAAGGGTACTAACTGTAAATAATATAATTTACAGTGGGAGGAATTAGATTCGTCGGTTCCAGTGGAAACATAGCTAGGAAATCAATTGCAAACCAATAACACACCAACATCAAAAATATCGTTAGAAAAATGTAACAGCGGAGTAACTCGTGATGAAGCAAGCGTAACACAGCTTCAAGAAAAAAATAAAATAAAGATCGATGTTCCTGCAAGGACAACAAAATGCGGGGTTGAAATTTGGATAGTCAGCCATCATTAATTTAAAATTTTGAGCTGTGTTGGGTCAATGGTAACTGCTATTTGAAAGAGGCAGCTCCATGGCGTAGTTTGTATGTGTGTGACTACTATATCCAAGGTTGAGAATCCCGATACAGTCCACTTGAAAAATGTTACACGAGCATTTTTCACAAAAATACGCCTTCGTTCGGATGAGAAGTAAAATGCAGGTCCTGTGTGCGTAGTGTTGTCACACACATTAAAGAACCCTACCTTGCTAGGAACAGTAAAAGTTCAGCAAAATTCAAAATTTTTCAAGTAAAAAACTTGCACCCTGGCCAATGTAGTACCTTCGGGTGTAGCATTGGAAAAAATCAAATTTAGTGCTATTTGAAGGAAGGTCAATAAATGGAAATATTTAAAAATTGAAAATGTTTTTAACCATATAATAGGTGCGTTAAACAAAGAGTAGAATGAGCTATTATGTTTAGAATGATCAACTATGCATTTCTGAACTAAAAATGTCTATTGGTTGTTATTTATGTAATAGGGAATTAAAGTGAATGTAATCATTTGATGGGACTAATTAGCAACAAAAGTGCATATATTGATTTCAAATTCCAAATTTATTGGCGAAATTGAGGTTACATAAGCCATAAATATTTGGTAATTTTGAAATGGACAACAAAAGAATAGAACAGAAAGGTTATTTTCTGCATGTTATTAAGTGCATTTCCAATAAATTAAGATTTATAATGGCACATCATTCATATGGGAAACTGGAAAAGTTTTGAATGAATTATTATTGTTATCAACCCAGACATAACTGTAAAAATAAATAATGCATTGAAAAACGGACACGTTGCTAAGTAGCTGGATACAACATGCATGTCTGAAATAGATGCAGAGTTTTACTACAGTTGCCCTACTAAAACTATTTGACGGTATTAATATGTAACACTTCGTTTATTGGATATAACAGTCTGGAATTATCATTTCTTAGATACAGCATACGTAAAAGAAAAACAGCATCCATTAAAATTAGAGAAACTGTACTACGTCCCTGTCTACAAATTGAAGATACAACTGATGGATTGAGCTTTTGTAATATTTCAAAACTTAAAGAAAGATCCAAAAATTCGCTTTAGTCTTTTTGGACGATATGCCTAATCCAGACAATTGTAAAACATCTCGTTTTTAAAATATAGGTAATGTACGAAGCAAGAAAAAGAGAAATGTACAGATGTGAAACCTGTTTAAAAAACCTCATTTGTGTTCTGCACCAATGTTATAGTGTCGGTGTCACAAATTGTATAAAAAATGACAACTGTATGCGTATTTTTATTTTTGTCCATAATCGGTTTATTAAAGTACCCACGTACCTGTAGATATAACAACTTTTTCTCTGCTGAATATTAAGACAAATATGCTAATGAGTTGTTAGCCACCACCACCAATATCAGTGTCCTTCAACGTGGTAATTAACCTATTGATTCTTATAAATACATTTTTAGTAATTCTAGTGCAGTCTTATGAGAAAATTTGCAAGCCATAACAAAAACTATCACCCAATAATAAGTACATGAGTATATTAAAATACTATGACAATAATTATTAGCTAGTACCATATTTACCGTTTTCAAAAATGCCTTTACTAAAAAATAAAGAAAAATTAGTTAAATCAGCTTTACCTATACTTTCACCATATGCTAATGGACAACATGGCAGTGATTTGCATACTTCTAACAACCTACGTAAATAAGTTTCTAATTGTCGTCTTCTTGCTTGTGCTACTGATTCTGTCGTTGCAAACAATAACCGTGGCGGAAATGGAATACTCGCAACCTTTAGGAAAGACTGTATTTATTTCTTTAAAAATGTGATTTACCTTTTCACCATATCGCGCTTTCATAGCTAGATGTAAATCTCTAAATCTACTATACCGCCGAAGAATACTCCATCGCTCACCATACACTGTTTGAATTCTAATTTCATATTCATAATGAGTTCGTTTACCAGCACCGCGTAGATAATAACCAGTTATAGATATTATTGATTCAGTTTCACTAGCTAAAAAATTTTAAAAAAATGTTTGTCAAACACAAAAAGTAAATTACCAGTAGGAATGGAAGGCATTGATCGATATAAACTATGATTATTGTATGGCGATATAACTGTATGAGCCTGAAACAAATTGTTATCATTAGAAAGAGATTAACTAAATCTGTATGATAGAATAAATAGTAACAACTCAGCTAACAACTGGAGTCATAAAAACTAGAGATGCGGCAAACAGTTATAAGTATTCCTTATTTACATATAGTGTAACACGAGCACGACACACCAGATATGAAAAATAAATGGGTAAGGAAAATTAATCTTAAATGAACAAACTTATTATTGAAGCACCCTGTATAATTTTGATTTCATGTATAATAGTGTTCAAAAGTAAAACATTGTAGTAAAATCGATAGTTTTATTCCAATTACAAACTTTAAAACACAAAAATGTAAACAAAACATTTATAACTGTAAAGAAAGCTTTAGATTTATGAAATAATAGTGAATTCATTTATATGCATCTTAAATATAGAGAGCATTTTTTACACATTTCAGTTAATTCGATACAATGTTACATAGTTTTAATATACATTTTATCGTATGAATTTAGAACGATGACATTATCAAACAGATCTCAATATAACAAAACACTGTGTATACAGTTCCCATAGATATATACATTGTAATATACTATTGCATTGACAACCTGAGTTTTAAGCTTACATTAAACTTGAAACATTACATCAACTAAGGGTACTAACTGTAAATAATATAATTTACAGTGGGAGGAATTAGATTCGTCGGTTCCAGTGGAAACATAGCTAGGAAATCAATTGCAAACCAATAACACACCAACATCAAAAATATCGTTAGAAAAATGTAACAGCGGAGTAACTCGTGATGAAGCAAGCGTAACACAGCTTCAAGAAAAAAATAAAATAAAGATCGATGTTCCTGCAAGGACAACAAAATGCGGGGTTGAAATTTGGATAGTCACCCATCATTAATTTAAAATTTTGAGCTGTGTTGGGTCAATGGTAACTGCTATTTGAAAGAGGCAGCTCCATGGCGTAGTTTGTATGTGTGTGACTACTATATCCAAGGTTGAGAATCCCGATACAGTCCACTTGAAAAATGTTACACGAGCATTTTTCACAAAAATACGCCTTCGTTCGGATGAGAAGTAAAATGCAGGTCCTGTGTGCGAGTGTTGTCACACACATTAAAGAACCCTACCTTGCTAGGAACAGTAAAAGTTCAGCAAAATTCAAAATTTTTCAAGTAAAAAACTTGCACCCTGGCCAATGTAGTACCTTCGGGTGTAGCATTGGAAAAAAACAAATTTAGTGCTATTTGAAGGAAGGTCAATAAATGGAAATATTTAAAAATTGAAAATGTTTTTAACCATATAATAGGTGCGTTAAACAAAGAGTAGAATGAGCTATTATGTTTAGAATGATCAACTATGCATTTCTGAACTAAAAATGTCTATTGGTTGTTATTTATGTAATAGGAATTAAAGTGAATGTAATCATTTGATGGGACTAATTAGCAACAAAAAGTGCATATATTGATTTCAAATTCCAAATTTATTGGCGAAATTGAGGTTACATAAGCCATAAATATTTGGTAATTTTGAAATGGACAACAAAAGAATAGAACAGAAAGGTTATTTTCTGCATGTTATTAAGTGCATTTCCAATAAATTAAGATTTATAATGGCACATCATTCATATGGGAAACTGGAAAAGTTTTGAATGAATTATTATTGTTGAGTGTAGTTTAATGTTTTCTTTACATTTTGTTTAGTGATACAGCGTAATTTAATGTTTATCTTTAAGATTTATTTTAGCAATACCTGGCCAGAAGTGATGTTAAGAATTAAGTTTTTTTAAAGGGCATTTGTATTCAGAGTGCGATTATTTTATGTTAATAGAAGTTAAGTTTAGATTGAATTTTATATGAATTTAATTAAAAGATAATGATAAACCGATATATTTGTAAAGGATATCCAGTTACCCCAGTGAAGGAATCTTGTTTGGAAGAAACATTCTATTTTGATAAATTTCTTTAATTACGACAGAATAAATAAGTGTTTTTAAAGTATTTTCGAGAAAAGTAGGATATAAGGTTATAAAGTTTAAGATACAAAAGCAAAGGAGATATAAATCTCCCTTGCTTTCGATATCAGATTGCAAGTATAATTTAATTATTTCATACAATATGCTACAATGTATTCATTTTATACTGCTGAAGAGAAAAAAACAGAAAAGTTAACCTAAATAAATCACACGATACCCTACATATAACTTTCCAATGACTCCACATAAAAGTACTACATTTTGAATTTTACCTTGCCAATTCAAGCAAGAAAACCCATACATAAGACCTCTCATTCGAACGAGGGCATATTTCTGTGAAAAATATGTTTGTCTAACATTTTTCAAGTGGTCCGTGTTGGGAAGCAAACCCGAGACCTTGTGATTAGCAGTCATACGCAAACTTGTTTTCCACATAACTGCCCAACAAGTACATACCTGGGATGCATTCCATGAACCCAATTGGGAAGATTGTACTATAACAAAAACCCCAGAAAACAGGAAAGAAGGGAAGATTAAATAACAATAATAACATCCGACGGAAAAACCGAACTAATTATTCACAAGCTAGAAATCCAAAAACAACAAAATGTAATGATACGAGCAATTAGGAACAAGGTGGAAGTGACCACGTGATTGGGGGTTGATATGAGGATAAGTTAAAAGTAACGTTGAACAAAACCAGCTTCAAAGATGTAATTTAGCTTTCTCCAAAGGGGAATATTTTAAAGGATGCACAAGTTTTTGAAAGACTTTAGTTGCAGATTTGGCAAGGAGTTTAACCAAGCATGGGATTTGAAAACTCGCGTGTCGTAATAAAAGAGTTACCTACGAGGTTAACTCAAATAAGTAGATTGTGCAAGTTAAGCGAGTTGGTTAGCTGAAATTGAAACACCGAAGTTCTCCAAACATTTTAGATTTAAGAAATTAGAATAAAACTGTGAGTAATTATGAGCTTTTATGTTTAAATTGAATAATTATGTACATGTGAATTAAAAATGTTAATGTATGTATTTATTAATTAGGAATTAAAGTGATAGTAGTTATTCTGTTGGTCTAATCAGCATAGAACTAGTGTATATTGATACTAAAGTATTTTGGAATGGACAATGAACAGATTACAATAAAGCGCTGATATTTAACTGTTTTCTATGTTTGTTATTAACAACATTCCCAGAACTCAGAATTTATAAATGCTATGTAATTTAATTAGGGAAACAGGAAAATTTGCAGTGATGAGAGCATAATCGATAGTTAGATTTAAGGTCTTTATAGAATGTCCATTAATCAAAGGTGTAGATAACAGGTTCTGCTACATTTACGATTCAATACTGAACTGCACATTCTTGAACACAAATCCATTGTTATCAATTTTACACGTCTTCATTAACATCCATGCATTTTATATTATCAGAATGTTACATATTAAAATCAGATGTCATGATCTACAACCTATAAAAAGAAATATTCCAACACAAAGTAATATCTAACTACAATAATCAGACGACTTTACGGTAATCTCAGGAAGTGAAGAAAAAACACAGGTCCAACTTCTGCACACTTCGCAGATCAAAGTACCTCTAAAAACTGTACAGTTCACTATCAGGACTCTCCCGGGAACACTATTAAACACCAACCAATGCCAATCAATCCTTTCTCATTGACTGACGAACATACGACAAGTGTACAATTTACAACAGAAAGTCACGTTAATGTTCAAACAAACTAATAATGAAACTACATAAAAAATTAAATTCTAATGGAATTCGATATGTCTCAAAGTGACAACTAACAAGAATGTTAGCTAAATTGGGTTTCATAAAAAATTACTCATGGCTTTTGACATGTTTACTTTTTTAAAATAACAATAACAATAAAGCCCAACAATGTAGAGGGTTTTGATATAGGTACTGCTAAATAATTGAAAAATATCTGTCCATAAATATATAAATCATGCCCTATTTATACTCAAAAAAACACTTTGAAACAGGACTAATACCAGGTGAGTACCACATGACAGAATTTCAGAAATATATAATTTTGCTTACTTCAAACACACCTGATGCAAAATCCCCCTTTTATATAACTTACAGAAGTATATAATGCTGAAGTTGACCCTCGATGAATAGGCTTAATTGGACTAGGACTTGAACTATCTAAATCTTGTAAGGGATGCTCTGTAGCGGGTGACAACAATACAGGTGAACCAACTTTTAGTGCCACATATTGTCTTTGCAACTCCTGCAAATCCTAAAACAAAGCAAGCTATAGAGAATATACATGTGGATAGTTCAAACAAATTAGATTTACGTTAGTTATATTATTTACATTATATAGATATATCAAAAATTATCGTACTGAATTTGTAACACGTGTACGCAACATAAATTTGTACATAAGATGCTGGCGAAATTATTTATGTAGGTTTCGTAAAGTTTATTTTACATCTAAACAAAGTAAAATCGCCATTCAAATCTCAAAAGTTAACAAAGCATCCTTAGTATAATAAATTAACATTTAATTGAAGGTGTCTGACAGCTTCGGAACCCATATTAAACAATAAATGTTTTAACTTATCTAATCGGTTTTTCTATTAAAATGCCACTTGCCTATGTGCATTCTAACATGAAGGTACAATTTCTTTCACACAAAAGTTAATATATTGGAAGACTGTCTGATTGATAAAGGTTTTTGTCTTACCCCTTTAAATCTAATAAAACCACCACATCTCATTTAGTTGGCAAGTTTGTGGCCTGCTGGAAGGCTATATAACCTGTCAAATTTATGATTTTCTTTAATTAAATGTCACTGCTTGTTTGAATTCAAATAACATGTTTAAACAACTACTTTTAAAATAAATTTTTGGACGCCTGCAGGTGGTGTTAATGATTAATCTCGTTTTATTCTTTTACAAACAAATGAAACTCAACAAGGTTAACTTTTATTTTGAGAACTGTTACAATAATATAAATTAAAATAAAGTTATGCTTTCCCAGTGTCGCAAATCACTGCACAACCCTGGGGGTAAATTATTACGTTCCCAAAAACGGTTGCAAGTGTTGTCGTCATAGGTAAAACCAACAAAATGACAATAAACCAGAAGCATATCTGGTTCTACACTGGAACCAACGGCTGCCTCGCTAGTTTTTAAGTCAGGGTTGCCGCCGGGTAGTTTCTTCTATGTGTAGACAAATTCTAGCGCAAAGTGAATGTGCCTGCACTGTGGCGGAATAAGGTGGGAATCCAAAAGGGAGCACTTTGCCGAAAATTAACGCATCCACACATTCGATCTCTATCGCCGATAGTCAAGTTTCATGCTTTAAAAATGCGTCGCTCCCACAAGCTTGCAGCATCCCCTCCATTCCACGCTTCTCATTGCTGACCGTGTATCCACATTACATTCCTTTAGCCTGGGAAATGCGAACATAAGCGGTTTACATGCCATAAATCATGAGTCGATTGTCCTCGGGTTTGTGAGAGAGTATATTCATGAACTTCACACGTAATAACTTAATTTTAGAATGGGAAAAAAACTTTCCTTTACTGGATTCAAAAATCTCACTAATTTTAATATTAAAATAAAATTTGGTGGAGCCAAAAGGCACAACAAAACGCAATATATAAACCACCCTGATTTCTATGCAGTTCAGTTTGAGCCTGCGATTATTCAGTGGTACAAAGTTTTTGTAGTTTCCATGTTGGGAAGCAAACCCGAGACCTTGTGATTAGCAGTCATATGCAAACTTGTCTTCCACATAACTGCCCAACAAGTACATACCTGGGATGCATTCCATGAACCCAATTGGGAAGATTGTACTATAACAAAAACCCCAGAAAACAGGAAAGAAGGGAAGATTAAATAACAATAATAACATCCGACGGAAAAACCGAACTAATTATTCGCAAGCTAGAAATCCAAAAACATCAAAATGTAATGATACGAGCAATTAGGAACAAGGTGGAAGTGAACACGTGATTGGGGGTTGATATGAGGATAAGTTAAAAGTAACGTTGAACAAAACCAGCTTCAAAGATGTAATTTAGCTTTCTCCAAAGGGGAATATTTTAAAGGATGCACAAGTTTTTGAAAGACTTTAGTTGCAGATTTGGCAAGGAGTTTAACCAAGCATGAGATTTGAAAACTCGCGTGTCGTAATAAAAGAGTTACCTACGAGGATAACGCAAATAAGTAGATTGTGCAAGTTAAGCGAGTTGGTTAGCTGAAATTGAAACACCGAAGTTCTCCAAACATTTTAGATTTAAGAAATTAGAATAAAACTGTGAGTAATTATGAGCTTTTATGTTTAAATTTAATAATTATGTACATGTGAATAAAAAATGTTAATGTATGTATCTATGTATTATGGAATTAAAGTGATAGTAGTTATTCTGTTGGTCTAATCAGCATAGAACTAGTGTATATTGATACTAAAGTATTTTGGAATGAACAATGAACAGATTACAATAAAGCGCTGATATTTAACTGTTTTCTATGTTTGTTATTAACAACATTCCCAGAACTCAGAATTTATAAATGCTATGTAATTTAATTAGGGAAACAGGAAAATTGCAGTGATGAGAGCATAATCGATAGTTAGATTTAAGGTCTTTATAGAATGTCCATTAATCAAAGGTGTAGATAACAGGTTCTGCTACATATACGATTCAATACTGAACTGCACATTCTTGAACACAAATTCATTATCAATTTTACACGTCTTCATTAACATCCATGCATTTTATATTATCAGAATGTTACATATTAAAATCAAATGTCATGATCTACAACCTATAAAAAGAAATATTCCAACACAAAGTAATATCTAACTACAATAATCGGACGACTTTACGGTAATCTCAAGAAGTGAAGAAAAAACACAGGTCCAACTTCTGCACACTTCGCAGATCAAAGTACCTCTAAAAACTGTACAGTTCACTATCAGGACTCTCCCGGGAACAGTATTAAACACCAACTAATGCCAAACAATCCTTTCTCATTGACTGACGAACATACAACAAGTGTACAATTTACAACAGAAAGTCATGCTAATGTTCAAACAAACTAATAATGAAACTACATCAAAAATTAAATTCTAAAAGGAATTTGATATGTCTCAAAGTGACAAGTAATAAGAATATTAGCTAAATTGGGTTTCATAAAAATTACTCATGGCTTTTGACATGATATTGTCGGAGGCTTTTACGGCCGGAGTCATTATAATTATTTATGGTTCCGGGTTGGGACCGTGTCATTTTATAAATTAAGGTCGACGTTTCGCCCACTTTTGTAAGGGGCTTCATCAGGACAATAAATATATTAAAAGTTAAAAATGATAATATTAAATAGACAAGTCACAGTGTAAAGAGAAGAGTTACTCCTGAACTAGCAGACTCACTAGCCCATTTGTCAATTTCTTGATTAAACTTATTTTGTTGTGTTATGTAATGCCTTAATAAACGCTGGTTCACAATTTAATTATCCTTTTTATTATATAAACATAAACAGTGACAGGAATGTTCTTATTCTAGTTTTTCAATTTGACATTATATTTTTTTAGCAACCAACAAAAAGTCCCTACCTACTATAAACTTAAGTGGACTGTAGTTTCCCTCATTAAACATTAAGTATACTAACAAGAACGCTAGTAGCTTGGCTTGGCATAGTCAGGCACACAAGTTAATAAGAAATTAAAATTAGAATGAAAATAAGCCAATGACAGTCAAACATGCTGTCCAAACAAATTATTCCTCAACACCATTCATAGCCAAAAGGTGTCTTGTGGCGAAGTAACTGGTGAAATTAGCGAAAGTGGAGGTTTATATAGTGCGAGAACTTGATGCATGAGTGATCATGCATAGAGAGGAGTGTCGTAGTGGATCAGTGAACGTCACGGTTCCGCTGTTGTGAACATAGGCTTGTTTTCCAAATAGGGGAAAGGTAGTAGCCATCGTCTTTGTTTAGATTATTAGAATTTTTATTGATTTCTATGGATTTTCTATGGCTTTTGACATGTTTACTTTTTTTAAATAACAATAACAATAAAGCCCAACAATGTAGAGCGTTTAATATAAGTACATGCTAAATAATTGAAAAATATCTGTCCATAAATATATAAATCATGCCCTATTTATACTCAAAAAAACACTTTGAAACAGGACTAATACCAGGTGAGTACCACATGACAGAATTTCAGAAATATATAATTTTGCTTACTTCAAACACACCTGATGCAAAATCCCTCTTTTATATAACTTACAGAAGTATATAATGCTGAAGTTGACCCTCGATGAATAGGCTTAATTGGACTAGGACTTGAACTATCTAAATCTTGTAAGGGATGCTCTGTAGCAGGTGATAACAATACAGGTGAACCAACTTTCAGTGCCACATATTGTCTTTGCAACTCCTGCAAATCCTAAAACAAAGCAAGCAATAGAGAATATACAAATGAACATGTAGATAGTTCAAACAAATTTACTTTACGTTAGTTATATTATTTACATCATATAGATATATCAAAAGTGCCACAGTGTTGCGGTTTTAAGTGAATGAAAGCCCTAGTGAAACTGTACCAGAATCCACTATAAAATCTTTTAGTATTTTATAACACAAAAGTTGAAAAAGTTGCTCTTGTCAGAGCTTACCCAAAATTTTAACGGCTAATATCTCGCAAACCTGTAGTGCTACAGTGTTGCGGTTTTTAGTAAATTGAAGCTCTGGTGAAACTGTATCAGAATCCACAATACAATCTTTTAGTATTTTATAACACAAAAGTTGAAAAAGTTGCGCTTGTCAGAGCTTACCCGAAACTTTAACGGCTAATAACTCGTGAACCCGTAGTGCTACAGTGTTGCGGTTTTTAGTAAATTGAAGCTCTAGGGAAACTGTACCAGAATTCGCAATAAAATCTTTTAGTATTTTATAACACAAAAGTTGAAAAAGTTGCTCTTGTCAGAGCTTACCCAAAACTTTAACGACTTATATCTCGTGAACCCGAAGTGCCACAGTCTTGCGGTTTTTAGTGAATTGAAGCTCTAGTGAAACTGTACCAGAAACCGCTATAAAATCTTTTAGTATTTTATAACACAAAAGTTGAAAAAGTTGCTCTTGTCAGAGCTTACCCAAAATTTTAACGGCTAATATCTCGTGAACCCGTAGTGCTACAGTGTTGCGGTTTTTAGTAAATTGAAGCTCTGGTGAACCTGTATCAGAGTCCACAATAAAATCTTTTAGTATTTTATAACACAAAAGTTGAAAAAGTTGTGCTTGTCAGAGCTTACCCAAAACTTTAACGGTTATAAATTATTTTAAACTACAAGAATGTAAACAAACCAATTATAACAACAGAATTGCACAATGGAAAAATGTTATTTTCAGTAAGTTTTAGATTTATAAAATAACCGTGGATTTATTAATGTATGTCTCCAAAATACAAGCTTTTGAAGTTTTAGTCCAATAAAGTACATTTAATAGACATAGTTGCAATTATCACAAAAGGGAACCACATACACTTTACTACAATGTATTAGCCCGACGTTGAAAAAGTACAATACAGAAGTATTTACAGATATTATTCGGTCAATGTCCCCAGCAATGTTTATGGGAAACCGCTTGTTATTGTTATGTGATTTTGTGGTGTAAACGTTTCCCATGGTTTACAGGGGATATGCATCGTTTTTCGACCAAACAGAACACAATACATACAAGCAAGTGGTGGACAAGTGGAAAACGAGCGATCATGATCCCTTTCTGAACGCTGTCTACCATCATTATCTTGAACTGTGGCAGTAGTGCTTGGTGTTTATCTGTCTGTAATCCCTCTACCTCTCCTGTACCTTATATTATCTGTGTTCCTAGTTTCATGTTGTACGTAAATAATGAACTTCAGTACAAAAAATCAGACTTTGAATAATCCACAACCCAATAGAGATTTAGGACAACTATTAGTATTCCACTTGCCAAAATGCAGTAATGCAAAGGATTCATTAATCGGCTTAACCTTAGAATTTAAACTTTGGATGGTTTTGAGGTAAGCAGAGTTATAATTAATTTGCAGGCTTGTTTTGTAAAGCAAATTAGATAATTCATTTGTAAAATTTGTATAAAAGCTATTGTAGGATCTAGGCAAGCACACAATATCCTACTGTGACCGGTTGTATTGTAACAGTGTATAAAACGGTAGTCATTCGTTCATTTCCTGCTTTATCATGCAGACTAGTGAACTAATCCAAGTATTTCATAACTAAACAATAGGT
Organism: Platerodrilus igneus; assembly: GCA_036346225.1. NCBI lineage: Eukaryota > Metazoa > Arthropoda > Insecta > Coleoptera > Lycidae > Platerodrilus > Platerodrilus igneus. The sequence continues at coordinate 3,378,779 of JARFIW010000828.1, forward strand.
ATAACCATCACCGTATAAATTAAAGATTAATGTTGCATTTTGTCAGTTGAAAGGGACCTTTTTACTTACATACAATTTAAAATGCATCTACTACCCATTTAAATTATATTTTGAAAGAAATAAAACATTCTAGATCCAAAAATTCTAGCAAAAGAGACAAGAAAAAGTTAATTTAATCTTAACTTACATATATGTGTGCATCCAGTACAGCTTTACCACAATTTGCATCTAAACTACGTAAAATCAGTTGCTTTTGTAGTGTGATCCTATGTGATAAATGTCTCAAGGTTTCATAATTCCTTCTACGTTTTCTCTGCAGAGGAGGACAATCAACAGAACTAGTGGTAGAATGTGAATCGCTAACCACGCCCTAATAGCAAGTGTCATAAAATCAGTACAAAATAAATTAATCCAAAACCTTTAAGTCATCTGAACTAGAGATATCACTATCTTCTTGAAGGCGTGATGCAGGCCTCAGCTCCACACCACTATCGCTCATTAAATACTCAATTGCTCCTGTACTAGGTAGATTTGTTGAGCAAGCACTAGTAGCTGTATGATAGGTATCACTGCTTAGAGTAGTGCGATCTAAGCTACTACTACTAAAATTAACTTCACACGAATCTGGACTTTGAATGGAATTGACAGTATGCAAATTTAAGGTTAGCCTGAAAATACAGTATTATATGTATACCTGTAAAAAATCACCTACATACGATTGCTTTCGTTGTTCAATTTGTAAAAGCTCCTCCTGCGTTCTACGTGCTAAAGCAAGCTTTAAATTCTGAAGTTCTTCAACTTTTGAATTAGTAGTTGTTTCTAGTAGTTGTGCATCAACTAATCCAATTATTTTTTTATCTAACCGTTCTACAGCATTTTGGCGATCAGACAAAATATGCACATGTTTTTCTATTTCTTGTTGTAGCCTGGCCAATTCTTGACGCTAAAATGTTTATAACTCTAACTGAAATAATTACAATAAGGTATCTTACATGATAACTAACTAGGTCGTGAATCTTTGATTGTGCTGTTACTTGGTGAAGAAGTGCGAATAACTGGTTAGAATCATCTTCTGTTAAGGATCCCAATGTTGATTTATCTACCAAATCCTGCAGATAATTTAAAATAGTATCAACTATAATACCTATCAGACACAAAATAAAGAAGAGCAACGGGTTTCCTAGATTAAACATTCTTTAACCTGTTGTTTATGAAAATATCTATTATAAAAGTTTCATAAAAATTAAGAGCTCAACTTGTTCTGCATTCATTATGAACCGTAGCCTTAACAACTAGATATTGTCCTAAAGTTGACATTCAACTTTAAAAATTAAACACTGGCATCGAATTTATATTCACAATACTTTCCAAAATGTAGACAGAATGTTGATTACACGTGCAAGCAGTCTCGTGTGTAACCTAGAAGAGCAATCATCGTCTCTCTTTATGTATTAATATTTCATTTTACTTAGTGAACTGTATCACATATCTTCAAATCTTGTTTTATTTTTGGGACAGATTACTTTAAAAGTTATTACGTACTGCCCTTATTTAATTGAATAATAGGGTTGAACTAATGCAAATTTTGATACATAAGATTTTATAATTGTAACACTACCTGTTCAGTCATCGGCGACGAGCTCATCTCAAGGTTTTCCAGTGGGTTGATGCTCTGTAGTTTGTTAACGTAGTACTGGTCGAAAGTAGCTGTTGTGTCGTAAAGAAAGTTAAAAAGGAACAAACGATTAACTATGGGCACTACATCGACACTCGTGGTAACACGTCGAACAATGCAATCATTTTTTAGGGACTCCAAAACTAGAATGATCAATTTTGGTTTGTGTGAATCACCTCCATCGTTTCATCACTTACTTCTAACTTCGGGATTGGTTTATTCAAATTGGTTGATGTCCTACAACTAATTGGAATGCAGCATTTCGACACTTTCAGTAATGCACGTTCATAATACATTTCCAAGAACATATTTGTACATATTAAATCATCCTATGCTTACAATGTAACTAATAATTTATAATATACACAGGACCGAATTCAAGAAATAAAGGGAATTACTTGACTGCGATACAAAAATAATAAATTTATTAAATATAAGCGAATGGAAACTGGTTATCCAACAATTGAAAAAGACACGTTAGGGGTTAATTCACTGAACATGTAACAAAGTGGGTTGCAAAAGAACTTAGAACACTCAAAATTTAAAAAAAAACATTTAGAGATATACATTTTGAAAAAATTTCCTGACAAAAATAGAATGTTTTGATAAAAGTATTATTTAGCAAAGCACATTAACTTCATTAAAGCTTGTTATAGCAATGTCTGCAGCAAATGAAAATAAAACAAATATCCATCTTAAGATAGGTGATATTATTGACTTTGGATACTCTACGGCATATTTATTTTTCCATCACCTGTTGTTTATTTAAAATTGTGAAAAATAATAAGTCTTAGAATTATTTTGTAGAAAACGATTCAAATTTGTTTAATTTTCCTTTGGAAATTGTTATCTTGTTTAATTGTTTAATGTATAGTGGCGTGATGTGTTTTGAGCATTGGTTGCTTGCAAGATGTCCCTTATAGTGTTACGCCTCTTTGGCTGCACAGTTTCATTTTAATATTAGGAATAGAAGATGTTTTTAATTCAAAAGAGAAAACTTTATTGTCCCACCGTTATTGTTATTACACACAAAAATTGTGGTTATAACTTCTCACAAACTAGAGGTAAATAACCCATAATGATTGATTATGTTTTGACAAGCACATATTTTCCCACATCTTGAACAAAGTGTGCTTATCACGTTTACTCAATAAGAGGCGTTTTTATGGTGGTGACAATAATGAGTTCATGAGACAGACGTGGTTTGAAATGGGACTTCATCGTCAACTATCATACCATATTAACAAATTTTAGTGCATTAGTCTAACAAAGTGTACCTCGTCTACCTTATATCTTCCTTCTCAATTACCTTTCGTGCCCCTTAAAGTTGTAGGTTCAACACACTTTACTGCAGGAATCTGAAACAAACAAGTACCTGGACCCCAGCCGGCATTAGAATTTCCTAGGAGCAAATAAAGTAATAATGCGGTAAACCTGTGCTCCATGGGGTCTGTATGGGAAGAAAGTTTAAAATGAATAAAACCTAACATCAAAAAGAAAAAAATGTTGTGGAATTATCGCCGCTATGACTGAAAAAAGAGGTTAAGACCGAAACGTTCACCCTTACATTAATTTGGAATTTTGTGTGGTGTTGAGTTGTGAGCTATTATTTGAACGATGAAAAATAAAAATACTCAAAGCTGGTGTTTTTTGGATATTCTTAATCTTTTAGGAGATGAACTAAATTGTGAACAATTATAAGCTTTTAAGTTTATATTTATTAACTATGTGCATGTTGCTTGTAAATGTAAATGGCTGGATTATTTTGTTGAATCATGATTTCGCGAAACAAACAAAGGTGGTTAAATTTAGGCAAAATATCATTCTGCAACATTAGGAAACATGTATGTATTGAGTTTAAATTATTTTTAATGGACCATGAAAGCATAAAAGAAAAAGTTGCTATTAACTGTATGTTATTGCAGACATAGAAATTGAAATTTATGACATGTACTTTAACGTGGGCAATGGTGTTGTGCTTTTTTTTCAAAAAGGCATTATCTTTTATTGTATTACTTAGGTTCGTGAGATTTTTAAACACCGCACAGTATTATTATGTTTAATATAAGCGTTACTTGAAAATCATACAAAGCTTTGGTCCTCACATGTCCGGATATTGATTTATGATTTGTAGTTTGGAAAACCACAAGGATTGTGTTTCCCATGCTTAATGTACAGCTGTGCCCACCAATTTGCGTCAGATCATTAACCTATCTTGGAGGAGAGATGATGACTTGCGCGAGCCAATATGTCAAAACGTGCAAACTTTACTACCAACCTTCCTCGAGTGTAGATGCATTTTGGTAGAATTTCAAATATCAGCAAGCAATCACTTTCCTTTTTTGTTCCTAATTCCTCTAGCGTTATACAAAATAGGAGAACTACAACCAAAACAAAGGGATACCTGGATGCCACCCTGAGATTAAAGACTCCCAGAATTAAGATAACTACCTACGGGTAAGTGCCAGCTTTAAAATTTGAAACGCGCATTTGACGTCCCAAATTTAATCTCATGTAAGTTTGAATATACATTTTATATTATTTATTGCAGCATATTATGTAGTAAAAATTAAAATTAGAGTTAACGTTACAGTAGCGTCCAACAATGGGATCCCTTTATAAATTTGAGTGTTTATAAAAAAAGAGTTGGCTTTTCACTTTTAAATTGATCTTCTTAGTTTACATTATCTATGTAATTTCATGTTTTTCTTGTATCTAATATCTAACTAGAAAGCATGAAATAATTATGTTTAAACCTGAAAACATTCTAATAAATTCGATAAAAACCTTTAATTATCAATTTTAAAATTTCATACCTGGTAATATTGTAGGTAACTTACAATTCCCAGGTTGGTAGCAATGTAAACATAATAATAAGTATGGCCAATACATAATTTCTTGGTCTAAATCTTCGCTATTACGGATTAATATACAATATATATAGTAAGCAATAATTATTATTTAATCATTATTTAAAATACCTACCTATATACCCTAAATTTCTATTTATCTTCCTTGAAAAACTTTCGATAGAAAAAACTTAACCTAACTTCACAATAACCCGAGTGTCTATCTATATATAAAAAATTTTGTTCTTTTAAAAATTATAATCTATCTACCCGGTTGTTAAGTGGTTTACTTTGCTTAGGATTGTTCTAGCAACATACTCAAATCTTTTCTATTTAAAATATCATTTGCGTCTAGTATCTATATTTTAAAAATACTGCCCGATAAAAAAAAATAGAAAAACACTGACCCCATTTACTATTAATTATCTTTCCTAGTAACATGTCTTTTGGCCAAAGCCTAGCCATGTTACAACGTGCTCCGTGCTTTGTAAAATACCCTTGCTTTTCTTACTCTAAATATATATTTTAGTACCATTTGGAACTAAATTTGATTTTGAATAATGTTCAGGTTTACTCTTATACTAGAAAATAAAACTAAACACCAAGATTATTAAGTTTATGCACAATTTTCTCCTTTATTTACGTTATATAAATAAATGTTTTAATTTTCTTATTTTCTTATCCTCAAAGCACATCCTTCAAAACACAACTAATGTGTATCTGAAGCCTTGTCATTGAGAAGTGTCATTTACTTCACTGCTCGCCCTTTCCTTTGCTTTCTTGGTTATCAATAGCGTTTGATTAACATCTTACATTTAAGCGTTTTCTTACATTGTCGACACGGTATACGCGACCCAGTTGGTAAGCTAATCTATAATATAAATTAGGGCCCATCTGTCTGACGTCACACAATATGCAAATTATTACGTAAATGACGAAATATGTAAAATTCATAAAGGTAATATAAAAAATATCAATAAATACCCTTTACAGAATCACTCCCTTCATTGCTTGGCTCCCTTCTGGATTATTTAAAGATGGTTGCATAGCGTCTTCGGGATTGCTCCAGGCTAGCTACTGCAGGGCTCCTTCCGGATTATTTAAAGATGGTTCTATTATCTTCACCAGGTTGCTTAAATTAGTACCTTCTTTTAAAGGCGATAAGGAACGGGTTTATAGGGGACGATAATCAAAAAGCCAAAGGAAACTACATAACAAAGATAAAGAAATACGAGACCCAACCACTCTCCTTGATGTTCAAAGGCAAATCCACGTCCCAGGTTTTCCTCCCCACTTTTTCCCCCCAACGCGTTGACGCGAATCTTCGCGCAACGCACTTCTGACTAAAATACACCGACAAGTCTTTCAAATTTATGGCGCGAAACTCCCACATCAAAACTAAACTAAAAATGTCTAGTGCCAAATTTTCACGTAACAAAATTAAGGAAACATGTATGTATTGAGTTTAAATTATTTTTAATGGACCATGAAAGCATAAAAGAAAAAGTTGCTATTAACTGTATGTTATTGCAGACATTTCTAGAAATTGAAATTTATGACATGTACTTCAACGAGGGCAATGGTGTTGTGCTTTTTTTCAAAAAGGCTTTATCTTTTATTGTATTACTTAGGTTCGTGAGATTTTAAACACCGCACAGTATTATTATGTTTAATATGAGCGTTACTTGAAAATCATACAAAGCTTTGGTCCTCACATGTCCGGATATTGATTTATGATTTGTAGTTTGGAAAACTGCAAGGATTGTGTTTCCCATGCTTAATGTACAGCTGTGCCCACCAATTTGCATCAGATCATTAACCTATCTTAGTGGAGAGATGATGGCTTGCGTGAGCCAATATGTCGAAACGTGCAAACTTTACTACCAACCTTCCTCGAGTGTAGATGCATTTTGGTAGAATTCCAAATGTCAGCGAGCAGTCACTTTCCTTTTTTTTCCTAATTCCTGTAGCGTTATACAAAATAAGAGAACTACAACCAAAACAAAGACACACCTGAACGCCACCCTGAGATTAAAGACTCACCAGACTTAAGATAACTACCTACGGGTAAGTGCCAGCTTTAAAATTTGAAACGCGCATTTGACGACCCAAATTTAATCTCTTGTCAGTTTGAATATAGTTTATATTATTTATTGCAGCATATTATGTAGTAAAATTTAAAATTAAAGTTAACGTTACAGTAGCGCCCAACAATGGAGTCCCTTTATAAATTTGAGTGCTTATAAAAAAGAGTTGGCTTTTCACATTTAAATTGATCATCTTAGTTTACACTATCTATGTAATTTCACGTTTGTCTTGTATCTAATATCTAACTAGAAAGAATGAAAAAATTATGTTTGAATCTGAAAACATTCTAATAAATTCGATAAAAACCTTTAATTATCAATTTTAAAATTTCATCGCTGGTAATATTGTAGGTAACTTACAATTCCCAGGTTGATAGTAATGTAAACATAATAATAAATATGGCCAATACATAATTTCTTGGTCTAAATCTTCGCTATTTCGGATTAATATACAATATATACAATAAGCAATAATTATTATTTAATCATTATTTAAAATACCTTCATATATACCCTAAATTTCTATTTATCTTCCGTGAAAAACTTTCGATAAAAAACTTAACTTCACAATAACCCGAGTGGTCCATCTATACATAAAAAAATTTAGTTCTTTTAAAAATTATAATCTATCTACCCAGTTGTTAAGTGGTTTACTCTACTTAAAATTGTTTTAGCAACATACTCAAATCGTTTCTATTTAAAATATCATTTGCGTCCAGTATCTATATTTTAAAAATACTGCCCCATAGAAATAGAAAAACAATGACCCCAATTATGCCTATCTTGTAACATGTTTTTTGGCGAAACCTAGCCATGTTACAACATGCTCCGTGCTTTATAAAATACCCTTGCCTTTCTTACCCTAAATATATATTTTACTACCATTTGGAACTAAATTTGATTTTGAATAATTTTCAGGTTTACTCTTATACTACAAAACAAGACTAGACACAGAGATTTTTAAGCTTATTCACAATTTTCTCCTTTATTTACGTTATACAAATAAATATGTTTTAATTTTCTTATCGGTTGAGTCCTCGAAGGACATCTTTCAAAACACAACTAATGTGGATCTGAAGCCATGTCATTGAGGAGTTTCATTTACTTGACTGCTCGCCCTTTCCTTTGTTTTCCTGGTTATCAATAGCGTTTGATTAACGTTACTTTCTTTTGATGTCTGACTGTCTGAAGAAGTCGCCAATGCGAATACACCTATCAATCACCTTGGGACCACTTATGGTTCGTATTTTTAAACATATAACAATTTGCTAAAAATAATTTTAGACTTTTTACTTGAGCTGCAAGATGCCTAACATATTCAATCCCGTCCTATAAATTATGGATGATAAGATGTCGGCGGATAATCTTTGATTGTTTCGTTGAACCATGTGTATGATACTTTGGTAACACAATTGTTGTTGCAGGGACCCATACCCATACCTACACCTATACTTATGCCTATCTACGATCATATCTCTGGTTTTATGTTTTGCGTTAAATACCGTCACGTTCTTCATAAATTTCTCTCAACTACTACAAAATGCAACAATAGTACCTACGTCATATAAAATATCTGGATGCTGGGATTTTCTTTGGTGGAACCTAATTATCTGTAATGCAATTTTCGGTGGATAAGGCATTATGTGTACTTAAAAGTAGACAAAACTCCTCAGCTGTTTCTATTAGTACGAGGTGTTGACACCACCAGATGTTTCTATAAGAAGTTATGTGGAACTCAATGGAAACTAAAATACAAGTAACAATCTACTAAATAGTTACTTTTACCAGGTATGAGTTGTACTTTAATTTCTCTTGGTGGAAAATGTAGTCCATACATTTTATAACGTAACTTATTACACAATATAAATTATTTATGTGAGTGTTCATAACAGTCATTTTGCCTTCTGATGATTTTCACTTAGCTAAAATGTTTCTTAAATATGTCTTACTGCTTATAACCTAAATTTGTGAACACATGAAGTTTCATGAAATGTTTATGATAAAAGGTTAACAAGCAAAAAGTTTAAAAATCCAGAACAGAACTATCTTATTGTGTTTACAATTGTCTAAATGTTTATAAAAACATTGTATTAAGACTTTGTGATTTCCAAGGAGTGAATATTGATCATTATTACACTTGATAGAAATAACTATTAATATGTTTTGAACCTGCCAATATACCAGGTTTTGTATTTTCTTGTTCCAACCTACGTTTGATTTCTAATTATTTTATTGCAAAGAAAAAAGGAAATGAAAGTAATCCAATCAAGAGTCTCAAGAGTTTTATCTGTGAATAACTCCCCCCGAGTGTAGTCTTTTGCAAATTCCGAAGTCACTAATTATATGTACTGTATATACTTTATACTCTAAATTCTTTTTAAATAAATTTGTGAGATTTCAATTTCAAATTATTGATTAAATTAATAGTTGAATATCCTGCTTATGCATGCATCAATTTTTGGTATTTTATTTTCATTTTTTATTGAGTAATTTGGTAAAGACCTTAAATTGTTTTTTCTAGTATGTATTTCGGTTTTTCTACGTATGTCATTTTGCGTTAATTATTCATATGTTAAAAAATGTTACTTAAAAATAGAAAACAATATCTCTAATTTCGTTTATATTGTTAAATTAACATAACCTCAAAATTACTTTTTGTTATCTTACAAACTGAAAATGAAATCAAATTATTTTGTTTGACATAATTAGCGGTTTTTCTTAAAAACTAGTTTCTAATGATATCTTATGTAAATTATACCATATACCTTTGATTAACTACAAATTTCTACCCATCACCGTACCTTTAATTATGTAAATATAACGTTCCCTTCTCTAGTATTCATAGAAGAAAAATAATGTATTAATTTGATTCCATTAAAAAGTTTTCCGCTAAACTAGCTCCTATATTCATTTTATCGCAATCTCCCGTGTAATTTATTCATTGATCTATGAACTACAAGATTCAAACGTTAAACCTCAAGGACGTTGGCATATTAAAGACCTAAAACCATTTTCGTCTACCTCTAACGATTAGTTTTACTTACGTTTATGTTCATGCCTTCATATAAATATATTTCCCCTTTCCCATTCTTATTTCAGCCAATTTTTTCTTTTAGCTTTATCTTCCATACCCAAATATGATTTAATTACCGCGCTCTCATATCATTTATTTCTACGTAAATTTAACGGATCCTATTGTGCATCTAAATGATTATTAACCTCTTAATCTACAAGTGTTCCAAACCTTGTCATGCCATATACAGCTTTTTGATTTTAAAAGATAGACCTCTCATTCATAGTTATAATTTTTTTCTAGTGCTCATTACATGCAAATAAATCCAATTTCTTTTAATTTTCATCTTCTACCTTGCTATTATTTCATAACCTAATAGTCATTTATTGTGATTGACATATTTTTCATCTGAACAACACACGAATCTTTGATTTGTACTAGCTGGTGCCTGGCTGTGCTTTACCCTTTGGATACCCAGAAAATCACAACCTATGCCTTTGTAATAAAAAGTCAGTTTCCACAGTTGCGAATACAAGAAATTTCCAATCGATGTGTTTTATGCATATATTTCAATCAGTTTTTATAATTTCAGTTTTCAATCGTTTTATATCATAGGAACATTAATGCAATTTTTTTGTTTTTCCTGAACGTGTTGGTGAGGGGCTGTCGTTTTTGTTGTTTTAAATATTATTCCTTATGTTGTGGTTGTATTGAAAATTTTCCTATTTCTATTTTTAATTAACTGTCAATCACACAATTATTGCTGTGTCCATGTTAGATATGTCTCTAAAATTGTTGTGTGGGTATATTTAAGTTGATTACATTACCTTTGTTTGATAAATTTAATTTAAGTTTTCCGTGAATGTAAGCTGTCATACGAAGAGGCTTTTTTCTTTTTATTTGCCATTTGTTTTGAAGCTATAAGGCGATTGTTGCGTTTTTCAAAAAGGTTTCATATTTTATTGCATTAGTTAGGTTCAGGGATTTTTAGATCCTGCACGGAGAATTCTCCGGCATTATTATGATTAATATAAGCAATACGTGAAAACCACACAGCATTAGTTCTCAAATAAGTCCAGACATTGAGTTATTATTTGTGGTTTGGGAAACCGCAAGGCTTACATTTCACATGCTTAATGTGCATCTGTTCCCAATAGTTTGCGTAAGAATATTAACCTATCTTGAAAGGAGGACAATGGTTCAAGGGAGCCGATACGTCGAAACAAACAGACTTTACTACCAGCCTTCCTCTAGTGTAGACGTGTTTTGATCAAGTTCTGATAGTCGGCAAAGTGGTCCATTTCCATTCCGTTCCTTATTCCTCTACCGATATACAAAATACTGTCAATAGGAGAGCTATATCCAACCAAACAAGGGGAAATCTGGACGCCACCCAAGATTAAGATAACCACGGAGTAAGTGTTAGCTTTAAAATTTGAAAGGCATTTGACGTCCTGGGGAATTTAATCCCGTGTAAAGTTGAACATATATTTATAATATTAGCTATTATACAGTAAAAATTAATGTCACAACAAAAAACAATGTTTAAACATGTTTGCTGAACTTTTCAAAAGTTATTCTAAAAACAAATTTTATCTTACAATTTTTAAACATAAAACGCAAAGCAGTTCCTGTAGTTGTTTTAAAAGAAAAAAAAGTGCCTATTCCATTAAAGAAAAAGCACTAGTGTTCACACTGCTTGCTAAAAGTAAGTAACAATGATAAACTCGAATAAGAATCGGTAAAATGTAGCCACTGATCACAAAAGTCAATTACAGCATCAAAATTGCAGACACTTAAGGATACCCATTCATGAACATAAAACTATTTTATTACTTGTACATCCAATTGAAATTTCAAAAAGCACAATTTGCAGAAAAATTAAATCACGACTGATTAGGGGTTATTCAACACACTAAAACCATTCCTAACCGATCATAAGAAAATCCAGCACTCAAAATACTGCTTCTGAAATGTATTGTTGTGGTACATCAATTTTTAAGGATATGAAATGATATTAACAATAAATGTTTTTTTTTGAGCAAAACATTTACCGTGTATTCTAACCCCACTAAAACATGATGTTCTTCTAATCAGTGATTTGATGAGTGTTTAGCCATCTATAAAACAAAAACTAAACAAACGTAAAATTAAACATTCAACAGCTGGTACTAGAAATATAAATCTTAACACAAGTAAACAAAAACAAATTCAAAACAATGACAATCGATAAATTTCTCACTGCCATTGATGATAGCGATCCAAGTCCCATCAGAATAGTCCTATTTCTATTTGATTCAACAAGGCAAGCCTAAACTACATAACCTTGCTACAATCACTACAGATGCTTCAAATAAATTCAAGCATGCAAACTTCTACATTCGAATGTTATAACAGATTATCACTTATGATTATGTCGTGCAGCAGGATTGATTTCTCAGGTTCTTGTTGTTCGGTTCTCAACAGATTTATAATACAATGCATGACAGTAGTACCCTACAGGTTGGATAGATAAACGAGCACTACATCACAACAGATGGTAACACATCCTGGAAACACAGTTGCTTTTCTGAACTCTGATACTGAAGTGATCAATTAAGTTCATGTAAATTACCTTCATCGTTTCAACACTCATTCGTCACTCTGCAGGATTGGCTTATACAAATTGACTAGAACTTCAACACTTCAATAATGTATGTTCACAGTACATTTCCCAAGAGCGATAAAAAATGCTTGAGAATATCATAACGTGTTTATACATATTAAAATCATTCTAATCTTACAGTATAACTAATAATTTATACAATAAACAGGACCGGATTCAAGAACGAAAGGGATTTACTAATAATATAACAAATGGAAACTGGTTATTCAATAGTTATGTGCAGTCCATGCATGTTAATATTTTTGCTCATACTTAAATAAAATTTCATATTCCCTTCTGTATTCTTGGTCATTTGTATTTTTTTAACGATTTCGACAGCTCTCTCAATTTAAACAGTTACTTATTCATCGCCCTGTAGGATTTTTATTAAAATATCCAGTTACAAATTTAAATACTTCAATTCTGTTCTATTTCGATATAGCATTAAAATCTGGTATTTTATAATCAACATCACGCGCTTTATTAAAGATCATAATATTATGAACATGGTATTCGGATATTAGAACATTTGTTTTTAGAAATATTACAATGTGGTGAAAGTGTTTTTACAAGGTTGTTTGCAAACATGGGCTTTGGAAAGCAAAATGCATTCCGCTTATGGAGAATTTTCCTTAATTGCAGTGGTCCTCTATACCATTAACGTTTATCTGCTGTGTATGGCGAATGCAGTATGTCATGTGCACGATGCGTTTGGGTGGAATAAGCGATATCGAGAAGGTCAGGCCACATTACCCTTCAGTTATTGCCGCAGTGGATGTTGCCAAGCGATTTCCACATTTTTTGAGTCCTGAAGAAAGTCATTCGTGGCCGTCGATTTGTTTCGAAGAATAAAGGTACCATCAAGGTTCAGTAGGCAACTGCAAATATTTTTCATGAAGGCATTGACAATTTTGTCTTACGGTAGGATCAGAGTATTAACAGTTATGGCGATTACTTTTGAAATAATACACATTTACTTATTTTTTTTCATGTGTCTCGTTTTTATTCGACTGACCGTCATATATGTTATCAAAAAAAATGTACGCTTAAAACGCTGGCATTCCCCATAGAAAGCCCTCAATGTATACTCAGCATGTATGACTGCATTTGCAGTTAAAGAAACAAGTGTTTGGTTATTGTGTTGATATGGCTGCCCACTGTTGTTGTAACAGCCCAACAGCATATCTTCTGCATTATCCTCTTAGGTAATGTGAGGGCAACGAGTCTTTCTAAATGTTGGAAGTATTCTTTAATCTGAACACACAACAGACATCTCTTGGTATTGCCCTTTCCAATTTAGAAAATAGATAATAGATAGAAATAACAACACTGTGTTTAGATAATATTGCTTTTATCAATCCAACTGTTATGAAAATTACAAAAACTAACCATTTTACAAAAAATTCCTCCTCCTTTATTTAATACTTTTTCAACTAAATACATTCTTAGCTATTTTTTTTGTAATTCCATTTCATATGAAGTGCTTTTAAATACTTCATAATTTTCTTTTTAATAAAATCGCCGTATTTCTTAATTGTACTTTGTCAATCATGAAGATTTCATTTGACCAGTTTGTTGTATAACCTTTTCTCGAAAGCTTCTCGGTACTCCCTTATTTGAACATAATCGTCACCAGTATACTCAGACACTTAGTTGGTAATTTTATTACATGTATATGTTGGTTTGAGTATACTTTTTATTTTGCTTAGTAACTTTGGCTGGTTTTATTCCTATAACACTGAAACAATATTATTATTGTCCCGCCATATAATGCTGTATAAATTTCAAAGTATATTATAGGAACCGTTTAAGTTAAACAATTGCCAAATCGCACCGTTTAAAGTTCTAATCACATGATCTACAGAGAATACTTATTCATACTGAACCTGCTAAAATTATTAATCCCATATCACTTCATTAAAGTATAAATGGAATTATTATAATCCTATGTTACATTCCATTTAGTAAATTCAATACTTTCTGCAATTTACACTCTCTATACCCTGTTTTAATAAATGTTTGCTCAATTGTCCGAGTCACCTATGATACATAATATTCAATACTTATTGCAGATAAATGGCCTATTTTAATTGTGATTAGATAAAGCCGCTGTGTTATCTTTAAATGCTAGAAATAAGTTCGAAATTGTTGCTATTCTATAATGGGTTTCCATGATTATTCAGAAAATACTTTTTAATACATAAGTTGAACAAGTTCATTGTATTTCGAGTGTTGGTTGATGTGGTTTCATTTGTAATAATTATTATAAACCCAACTAGGCAGATACAAAATCTTTATGACAAAAACTTGCTTCTCTTTTATGAGACTGGTAGGTAATTGAAGGGTGATGATTCTTTAATCAAAATTTTAATGTTTTTAGCCCGGATTTTAATCCACATTCTTAGCCTAGATTCTAACACACATTCATAGGTTCTTTGAATTATTACTTACTCGACCTTGACACAGAAAATCACACTTTTATCGTTAAAACACATTTCGTCTGGCTGCCGTTTGTATGCGGATTAAGTTGTGATGAGATGGGTACACATTGCAGTTACCAATAACCCTTAACAGCCTACGTGAGGGAATATCATCAAAAATTACATGTAATGAATAACTTTACTCATTTATGCTGCATGGGTTTTACTTGTATCATAGAAATATTAAGAAATTAATGAACAAAATATTGTTGTTAATTGGTTTCAAAATTATATATAGGCATTCTAAACTTTTCTATCCAAGGCAAAGTGAATTGTGTGTTCTTTCATTTCTTTGTTTAGCCATCCCTATCTCCAACTGTGTTAGCATGACATTCATTTTCCTTCTTATCTTTCTCTGTTATCGTAAGTCGAGGGAACATTTCGTTACTGATTTCGTTCTCTTCTTCCTGGCCCACTCGTCTTACATGGTCTACTCAATATGGACCCCATTTTTCTTAATAAAATTTTACGCCTTTGAGTTATACATGTTCCGAATTTTGCCAATATATCTATCTTCCTCTAGTATTTTTAATTTTGCTTATCTGTTGTTTAAAAATTTGCCAAGTTTTAGTTTCACTTGTGTTTTCTTTGGTAATTTTACTTTCCCCACTAGGGAAAGTTGAAAACACTGGTGCCCTATTTCTACTTCTATCCCTATTCTAACTTCTTGTTTACTTCGTTACTGAGTAAATCAGCTTGTCTAGATATACTTTACGTATACTGCAGTTTATTTTGTTGATCTCTGTAAGTTACTGAATTTGATTTTGGTTTTTGATGTTTTAGTTTCGAGTGAGTTCCATTATTTTGTATTCATGATGGTTACATGGAGGTTAGATGTAAACCCTTCCATACAATCCTGATATCCCTGATCTCACTTCGTTTTCTTTCTGGTGACGCAAACATCATAAACTCTGTTCTTAGTTCTCATGTCCCAAATTCATATGATGACTCCGCCTTACTTTAATATTGTTTTCTCGTTTCTAAATCATTTTCTGTGTTTTTGTTTTTTTCTCTTTCCTTTCACTTCTTATAACCATTTTCTTTCCCTTTAGCTGGTTTTGAGTACTGTCAGTTCTCACGCTTAGTTAATTTTTGATCCACTTTCTGTGGTATGTGCTTTTTAGACCTTTCATTTTTTCTTTGAAAACTACAACTTAGTCAAATGTGAGTTAAAATCCTGAGTAAAAATATTAAAATTTCTATTAAAGAACATTACCCTTCAATTACCTACCAGTCACATAAAAGGGAAGCAAGTTTTCACCAAAAAATTTTGTAAATACCCGGTTGGATTTATAATATTTATCACAAAAGAAACCACGCCAACCAACACTCAAAATATGGTGAACTCGTTCAACTAACGTATTATAAAATTGTTTCTGAAGAATAATCATGGAAAACCCATTTTAAAATAGCATAAACTTTGAGCATGTTTCTAGCACTCAAATATAACGTAGCGGTTTTATCTAATTACAATTAAACTAGGTCATTTCACTACAATAAATATTTAATACTATGTATCATAGGTGACTTGTATGATTGAGCAACTTTCCACACGAAAGTAAACATTTATTAAAACAGGGTAGAGAGAGTGTAAAATCCAGAAAGTATACACACTACGAAATGGAACGCAACATATTTTGATTTAAATTGGTCTTTGCAGAGAAATATTTACAGCAAATAGTTGGGTAAGTCAATAGAGATTCTAATAGAGTGACTTTTGTTAAGATTATCTAAATTAAATATCTACAGATCATTATGTAATACCTAGGAAACCCAGTACTGCAAAAAATAGAATAAACTAAAAATACCTTAAATATAGTTTTACTATTAGGTTCAGGAAAATTATACAAGTTAATACTCGATCTTATATTCTGGCATGTCTTCAATAAATGATTGTTTAAAGTTTTTCTGCATTCCTGTACAGCATCGTATTCTTGTACTATCTATTTAGTTAAAAAGTTAAAATAAAATAAAACATAATAAATAAAAATAGTTTTCCTAATAAAAATAAACAAAATGTGATACTAATAGTTTAATTATAATTAAGATCTTTGACTTCGCCTTTCAAAAGTTACAAAAAATTCTAATATCAGAAGGAAATATCATGTCAGATATAGATTTAAACATCAATATCTTTCACCCACAAATTCCTCTATATACAGTGTGTCCAAATTTCGAGTCTCTACATTGTGATTTCAGTTATTATAAGAGATAGAAATTGGGTTAAATGGGGAAAGATTTGGAGGAATCCAGGCCAGTTTTGTATCCGTTTACAAAATTGGTGTAAGTTGTCTGGTTTTGGAGATATTCGAAGAAAACTAAAAATGGTGGATTTTGTTTTTTGATAATAAAACATGAATCATAAGTCGCACCATCACAAGACTTGCACATTATTAAGACACTTTTCTAAAAGGAGTATTCTAGCATAAACAGAATCATTCGAGTGTCTTTTGTTTTCGAGAAACGCCCACAACTTTTGTTTTTCTTATGGCCGCCATTTTGAATATTAAGTGAATATTATGTGCCTTAAAATTACCTTTTCAAAAATATGCCACATGTCTATAAAAAAATGCAAAACTATCCTAAATTTTAAAAATAACTAAATTTGTATGTTCTTTAACGTTTGGTAATCCCAACAGGGCAAAAATTTGATTTCTACTTTCCAAACAGTAGTAGTAGTAGTAGTACCACATACATTTTGTTAAGTAGAACTCGTAAAGTATTGGATATAAATCTTAAAATTAACTTAAACATAAAACTGTAGCCTATCTTATCTAATTTAGGGAACAAAAATAAATGTGACCGAAACAACAAACTATCATCTAAATTCCTTCCCGTAGATGCTGAAAATGCTGTCCGTTTTCATCACGGCACATTCGACAATTAATTAAAACTTTCCGTACAACTCTGCTTAACGTGCGCCTATTTATAGAGTTAAGAATGTCACGGACTCTTTCCTGCAGTTCGTTTATATTATGAGGCGGTTCAAACTCATATACCTCATTTTTAGCAAAACCCCATAAATAAAAATCAAGTGGTGTAAGATCTGGTGATCTTGCCGGCCACATAATTGGTCCACTATTGCATATAATATTTTGGCCAAAATGTTCAGCTAAAAGGCGCTAACTTCTCGGAAATTGTGAGCTGGACAACCATCTTGCTGAAACCATAGTTTTCGAAAATCATCATCATTTGGTACAAGTCCTCTAATAGCCGGAATTATTTGGTCTCTTAACAATTCCGTATATCTGGCGCCATTGAGGTTATTGACAAAATAAAAGGGTCCAATCAAATTATTACCTATAAAAGTATTAATTACATTGGTTAATTTACTAAAATATTTATATCATAATTAACTACCTAAGATACCACACCAAACGTTAAATCCATATCTCGTTTGAAATTTGCGTTGCGCGTCAGATGATGATTTTCAGTGCTCCAGTGATGCGTGTTATGTTTATTGAACACCCGCAATTGATAAACCGCGTTTCGTCTGTCCATATTATCAATTCTGGAAAGTGCGGTTCTTCCTCGCATTTTTGGATGTACCAATTACAAAACGCATTCGTCTGGCGAAATCTTCTCTTTGAGGCCTTGGACAATAGTAGGTTTATAAGGATGAAACTTTTCCTTTTTAAAATATTATGAACAGTTGATTTTGGAATATTAAGTTCACGGCTTACAGGTCTTACGGATGTGGATGGATTTCGTGTTACCGCCTCAGTAATGCTTAGAACACGCTCCCTATTGTTTAAGTCGTATTGTTCCCTAGTCTGTTCAAAAGCACCATAATTCATTACAATTTTTCCGAAGTATGTTTTATGCGGTTGTCGTCTTTCTGGATACAATTCCAAATATCTGGCGGATGCCGTATCAGCGTTCAAACGATTGTAAATAAGTATTTAGCATATCAAACTTTTCCTCATTCGAAAACTTGTAGACATGTGCCATTTTTAAATTAAAATGCAGCACCACCGGCACCAAAACTTACAACACACACAAGTTTATCTAAATTTTAGAATTTGTTTGACATATAACTGTAATTCAATTGTTTGGTTTTGTCACATACCACCGCCTACTATTATAAAACGATATCATTTTAACTCTAGTACCACCATAATTAATAATTTCTGACAAATGCTGTTTGTGTACATTATAAAATGTGTATTGTACTTTTCATAAAGTAGAAATCAAATTTTTGCCCTGTTGGGATTACCAAACGTTAAAGAACATACAAATTTAGTTATTTTAAAATTTAGGATAGTTTTGCATTTTTTTATAGACATGTGGCATATTTTTGAAAAGATAATTTTAAGGCGCATAATATTCACTTAATATTCAAAATGGCGGCCATAAGATAAACAAAAGTTGTGGGCGTTTCCACGAAAACAAAAGACAGTCGAATGATTCTGTTTATGCTAAAATACTCCTTTTAGAAAAGTGTCTTAATAATGTGCAAGTCTTGTGATGGTGCGACTTATGATTCATGTTTTATTATCAAAAAACAAAATCCACCATTTTTAGTTTTCTTCGAATATCTCCAAAACCAGACAACTTACACCAATTTTGTAAACGGATACAAAACTGGCCTGGATTCCTCCAAATCTTTCCCCATTTAACCCAATTTCTATCTATTATAATAACTGAAATCACAATGTAGAGACTCGAAATTTGGACACACTGTATATTGCTATACTGTCTATAACTCATTGTAGAATGTAACACAAATATATTAATTAAGCATACATTTGTATACCGAAGAGCATTTATTAATTTAAGTTAGTTAAAATGAGCTTTAGTGCAAAAATGCGTAAACCCCTGGGAACATTATAACTTATAAATACTATTGAATCATAATAGAGATCGAATCAGTCAATCATTCATGCATTTCAAGCTGTTGTAATTCAATCGACAAGCAACTAGCAGCAATTAAGTACCAGGTTTAAGCAATTCTAAGTGACGGTACTTTAAAAATTCAAGCTTGCTAGTGAAACAAGCTCCCGAATGTGAACATGGCTATGGAATTAAATAAATTCCTATTACCAGTACTACCATGAGTGAATGCTTTTTCAACTCCAGTTGGATTAAGAGGATTACTGTCAACCTCATTTTTGTCTCGCACAACAAAGCTTGCTCGAGTCTTGTATAAATAAGCTGTAAGTTCTTGAAATTTTCCACTTGCTACATATTTTAAACTGTTATTTTCTATTTGATTGCATACAACTATTTTTTTATTAAGAAGTCTTGTATGTTGATGCACGCTTGATTAAAAGCACTATGTAACCAGGAAAAGCACCACAACTATAATTACATAAACTTATTATAGATACCCATTTAGTATGTTTGGATACCTATAATTAATAAATTTACTCTATTACATGCATATTTAGTCAATTAGGAATAATTAATTTCATCAGTTTGTCTTTTGTCAAATACTGTTATATTCGTGTTTTAATATATGTTAAGCGAACAGGTTTGAATTTTATTAGTTGTGTAAATTTTAAGATGAGGAAAAACAAAGTGTACACAAGGCTTCCTACATTTGACTTTCTAATGCTACATTCATAGATACTGCATTGGCCAGGAAGAAAGTCTTATTTTACCTGAAAACTTTTAATTTTGCCGAAACCTAGCTATTCCAAGCAAGGCAGTGATTGTAAATGTGCATGACAACACTCACACACAAGACCTACATTTTACCTCTCATCCGAAAGTGTGTATTTTTTTGAAAAATGCTCGCCTAACATTTTTTAAGCAGTCCGTGTTGGGAATCAAAGCCTGGATCTTGGGATCATCAGTCATACATGAACCAGTCTGATCCATGGAACCGTCTTACACAAGGCTCCACCAACCTGTATTGCAGGATTTTCAGAACCATTTAATATCGTCTCTTAAACTACCCATCGTCTAACAAGACTAAAAATCCAGGTGTGTTGGTGCTCTCAATGTAGTACCTTCGGGTGGAGCATTGAGGACGTGGCCGCAAGTATAGCGGCCCCTTATTCAAATAATAATGTGTTGGTGCTCGATAATTTGTATTAGATAGAAGGTTCACAAACCTTTTCAAGTAGGTAAAAGTGAAAGTGTTAGTGTTGATATACTCCTACAAAATTTGCATTTGGTTTCATAGAACTCGCCCCTCGCCACTGTAAGCTAGGTGGTTATTACTGTTATGTCTCTGTGGTAGAGTAAATTTTAATCAGGTAGTTAGAATCAATTTACCATGTAACAAGTATACAATTGTGAAGTAATGCTGTTAAAAACAAAACAACTACTAAATAAATCCATGTGTATAATATTTTTCTTCTATATAAAAAAACCAACGCTAGTTTCACTAAAACCATCTTGAGAAGAAAACAATTCCTAGTACTCTCAACACTGGAACCATCAGCGTTCAGTGCTATTTATAAAATCGACAGTTAGAAAATAACACAAAAACTTACTTGAAAATTTTAACTGGGACATTAACAAGCTCTAGTTATAGTTTATTAGAGTTTAACAAACACCACATTTAAAACTTTTTATAAATTTTAACGAGATAGATCAGAACATATTTTTATACATTGAACTAAAGGAAATAATTTAAATACAATTCAAAATGTACATGTTTAGAAACAATCTAAAATTTTATATAGAATATGCAGAACAGTTTAATGAGAGACGTATTTTTGTTGACACGCGTTAAATAACAAATTAACGATTCTAGGTTGTCTGGGAAAAACAGAAGCATCTATTTATGATATAGAATTTCAACCTATATGTAGCTGAAAATTTATAAAATCTGTCATTGTTCTTTTAATTTTAATTTTGATCGTAAGGAACAGCCTTCTTCATTTAGGACTTCGGTAAAAGTTGAAGTGTAAGTTACTTTTAATAATGATGAAACGGGCAGTTTTTATGTTTATATCATATTTGAAATAGAACCTTATTGCAGAAAGGCAAGTACTTTGTTCTAGATATCAATTTTGCTGTAGGGAAACGTTGCAGAATAATATAGTAGCATCATCTAGTGAAACTGCCAGAAGAAAAAATTCAAGCCACACATACCTGAAAGAAAGAAACAGCTGATCGAGGTCACTCACTGAGGTTGCTGGAACTGTATGAGAGCGTTTGTTAAATATACAGCTGAATGTCATTGTCACTCCAAAGAAATAATACCTTAAAACGCATTCAATATTTCAGTTCAAATGGTGTTTATAACAAACATTCAAAGTACTTGATTAAAGTTAGTTACTTTCAAATTTAAAGGATTCTTTCTACCTTGTCAATGGCTCTCCTACATAAACATACTTTAATATCTAATTTGTACAGAGAACTTGCATTATGATTTCTATAACTAGCTATTATTTTACCTTTCAATAGAGTATTCTATAAATATTATTCTCCACAATTAGCAAAACATTGAAAATCAAAGTCTTATAGAACCGCCATTAGTCAAGAAACATTCAAATCACCCTAGAAAATTTTAGTTTTGTGTTGTTTTAAAAGCATCAAACTTGGTTATTGCCTTTAGAGTCTATTTCAAGGTCCGTGTATTTATAACAATTACTTCCAAGTAAATGACTTTACTGATTGTGATACAACTTCCAAACAGTAACAGATACAGACAAGCAAAGTCAAAGATCTATTTTTACACTAAAAAACACACAGATTAACAAAAATCACTTACATCACCAAGTAGCCTTTTTCTTTCCTGCTCCAAGTCTTCCCTCTTCATTACAAGATCATGCTCTTTTTCTTGTAACTCATACTCCCTTCTTTTCTGCTGTTCTGTTAAGCTTCGCCAATCTTCTTCTAATTGACGACTCTAAATAAAGCAATATTATTAAAAATCCATTAAAATTTTAGATCATTAATATATAATTTATTAACATATATTGTTCTAATTGCTATTCAATCATCATGATAAATAGTACATTAACAACATAGAAACTGTTGGTTTGCGTTTAATGTGAAAGATCGCCTCCTTGTTTTGCTAAAGCATAAGCCTGCTCATTACTGTGTTCTCCTAATGTATTTTGATTCAAACCAGCTTAACGACATTAATAAAAAAGAAATTTTTCAGAAATCGGTGGAACTGGAGTACAACTCTTGATAAGATTTTTCTACTTATTAAGAAACGTTAAACTGCTTTGCCTTCACTAGAATATAGTCTTCTGTTTCGAGTTCTCTTTCTCAAGATATAAATTGGCATATAGCATGATCACTACGACTTTTGTTTGAAAACAACTGCCTGCTTGCTCAGTGTTATGCTTTCATGAAGACTGAGGACATCTGAGAAGGACAACTACCTGTGTACCACCAATTATTTTAGATGTATCTGTGAAAATGGATACATATATATTTTTATATATTGCTGTGAATTGAAGAAGCCCGATGTTGAGGCCAATAAAAAAAAAGCTGTGAATTGAAGAAACCGCTCGTTGGGCACCAATAAAAGTGCTGTAGTTTGAAAAAGCCCAAAAATGGGCGTCAATAAGAGAGCTGATTTATAATAATAATACGAATTCCTCGTATCACACATCTTATACACTAAAACAAAGTTCAAAGTTTCCACATCAGCTGTGACTTACGAACGGTATCTTAAATATAACATCACAAAAATATATAACTTCATGATAGTCACTCACTTATACTAAACCTAGAGTTCAAAAATCTCTCTTTTATAACTAGAATGAGCACTCACAAATCTTAATCTCTTAATTTTCCTTCACAAATAACTCCCTAATTAAATTTTATTATGTGCAAAATTTATCAAATTAAGTCAGATAATTTAAAAACCTCTCCTTAAAAATTGTATTGTAACACATCCCATCAGTTAGGTCTAATCATTTTCTTATATACTGGCAGAAACCTGCACCAAAGGCCTGCCGCCCTACAAACCCTACAAATCAAAGACTTGCACACCAAAAAATCTTAACTAACTGCTCTATAAATACAAGTCCTCTAAGTTAAAACAAGGTAGGAGATAGAATACGACATTTCATGGTGAATATTTTCATAGTGTTTGTGGTGTTTTGATGTGTTTTATTATTATTTGATTTGATTTTTATTTGAACCAAGCATTATTCATTAATTTGCAGATAACAAAAAGTTGTAAAAAAGTAAAGAGGGCTTTTTGATATTTGGTCGTGCAGAGAATTTATATGCACATGTATAAAGTTTTAAGGTGAGCTCATGCTAGAACGAAAAGGTAACGTAA
This sequence comes from Platerodrilus igneus, assembly GCA_036346225.1. Lineage (NCBI taxonomy): Eukaryota > Metazoa > Arthropoda > Insecta > Coleoptera > Lycidae > Platerodrilus > Platerodrilus igneus. Next base: position 3,402,729 of record JARFIW010000828.1, read on the forward strand.
GGTATGAGGAATTCCCTCTTACTTTAATAAAAAGTTATGTGTTAAAAGGGTTATCAATATGCAAAATGATTGTTATAAAATTTAGTGAACATATGAATGTATATAAAGCGATGGTATTTTAAATTTGCAAAAAAAATGTAATTTGGATTTCAGATAGAGTGTGATATTTTGGTTAATTGAGTTATTTTTGAATGCATGATTGATGTGGATTTCTATTTAGGTTTCTATGGTGACAAAGAGAGGAAGTTTTTTAGATGAAACAGGTAGGTGGATGTTATACACGAAGAATCGAATTAAGAGGAGGATTCAGGAGCAGCCAAGGCAAGATTTGAGCGTAATTACACAGCATCTTTTTGGGCACCCAATTTGTAAGGCATAATTTCAGGTTAACCTCACAGTATTATGATGGCCCAACACTGGGGCTCGATTGTTTAGGTTTAAAATACGCAGTATTATGGCACCCAATTTGTGGAGCATGATTCCAGCGTAACCTAACAGCATCAAGGCGACCCAAGCGTGGGGTACGATTGGATCCGTAACATCACAGTAATATATATATATATATATATATATATATATATATATATATATATACAGTGTGTCCAAATTTCGAGTCTCTACATTGTGATTTCAGTTATTATAAGAGATAGAAATTGGGTTAAATGGGGAAAGATTTGGAGGAATCCAGGTCAGTTTTGTATCCGTTTACAAAATTGGTGTAAGTTGTCTGGTTTTGGAGATATTCGAAGAAAACTAAAAATGGCGGATTTTGTTTTTTGATAATAAAACATGAATCATAAGTCGCACCATCGCAAGACTTGCACATTATTAAGACACTTTTCTAAAAGGAGTATTTTAGCATAAACAGAATCATTCGACTGCCTTTTGTTTTCGAGGAAACGCCCACAACTTTTGTTTTTCTTATGGCCGCCATTTTGAATATTAAGTGAATATTATGCGCCTTAAAATTACCTTTTCAAAAATATGCCACATGTCTATAAAAATGCAAAACTATCCTAAATTTTAAAAATAACTAAATTTGTATGTTCTTTAACGTTTGGTAATCCCAACAGGGCAAAATTTGATTTCTACTTTATGAAAAGTACAATACACATTTTATAATGTACACAAACAGCATTTGTCAGAAATTATTAATTATGGTGGTACTAGAGTTAAAATGATATCGTTTTATAATAGTAGGCGGTGGTATGTGACAAAACCAAACAATTGAATTACAGTTATATGTCAAACAAATTCTAAAATTTAGATAAACTGGTGTGTGTTGTAAGTTTTGGTGCCGGTGGTGCTGCATTTTTAATTTAAAAAATGGCACATGTCTACAAGTTTTCGAATGAGGAAAAGTTTGATATGCTAAATACTTATTTACAATCGTTTCGAACGCTGATACGGCATCCGCCAGATATTTGGAATTGTATCCAGAAAGACGACAACCGCATAAAACATACTTCAGAAAAATTGTAATGAATTTACTGAATTATGGTGCTTTAGAACAGACTAGGGAACAATACGACTTAAACAATAGGGAACGTGTTCTAAGCATTACTGAGGCGGTAACACAAAATCCATCCACATCCGTAAGATCTGTAAGCCGTGAACTTAATATTTCAAAATCAACTGTTCATAATATTTTAAAAAAGGAAAAGTTTCATCCTTATTGATTGATTGGGGATTAAGGAGGTTGATATAAATGTGTGTATAAATATAAATATGCAAATTACAATGAAGGACCAATTGCTTTTATAGCAATAACGATGATGGTGGAGCGGTTATGTAATAACAAAAAAAGACAACTACCAACTAATTAAGGAAGGGTATAAATACCTTAAGTCTTGCGCCGCTGGGGGCAATAGACACTTTCACGCACAAAAGCTTTTACGGAGAACCAGCAACACGCAATGAATGGTGTCGGTCTCGCTTTCAAAGCTCTAACACAACCGTCCTTTTCAAGGGTTCGAAAGGCGACTTGTTTCTTTAAAGGCTCGAGTACGACTGTCCCTTTATGCACTGTTATTGCCGGTATATAAAATGTTTCACTCAAACTGTAGGATGCACGCACAAAGTATTTATTGTCACAAAATACCGAATTGTTCGATGACGACGTAACATACCGCCCACCAAATTCATAGAATTTTGAAAAGAAGGAAGTAGGTTGGGTGAAGGAAATCACATGGGATTTGACCTTGCTAGGAAAGGAGGTAACGAAAGATAGGGTGGTGCACTACAGCGAGCGATATTACCAACTATGCAAAGAATAAAATATATATGTAAATAAGCAAATATGTAAAAATAATATACTACTATACATGTAAAAAATGTGTATATACATCTAAACATAAAAATAAAATTAAAATACCGGTAGCGGCGCTAGTTTGACCAAAGGTCGTTTTAGTGTGCCATGTGCCGTTTTGACTTCAGCGACACGTATAATACCGTCCGCACCGGAAAAGTATTAATAATACGACCAAACTTCCATTGAAGTGGAGAAAGCTGGTCGTCCTTGACGAGGACAATAGTGTCCTTTTCCACTTGTCGGACACCTACCTTAGAGTGCCATTTAACCTTCTGGTTCAGAGTATGTAAGTACTCATGGCTCCAGCGAGCCCAAAAATCTTGGTGGAGTTTTTGCAGGAGTTTCCACCTGCTTTTAATGGTACAACGTTGGTTAAATGGTCCTCATCTGGTGGTGCAGAAAGAGGCTCCATAGTTAGGAAATGACCTGGTGTTAGGCAACGCAAGTCATTTGGATCCGAACTCAAAGCGCAGAGTGGCCTTGAATTTAGCACAGATTCAATTTGTGTAAGAACTGTGTACAGTTCCTCAAAGGTAAGTTTTGTTCGCCGATTACGCGAGATAGGTGTGTCTTTACCGACTTAACACCGCTTTCCCACAAGCCACCGAAGTGAGGGGCGCTAGGGTGGATTAAACGACCACTTTATCCTTTCTGAGGTTACTGCACTATGCAGATAACTCGTAAGCTGACGATAGGCACCTACAAAATTAGTACCGCAATCGCTAAATATTTGAGAACAGCGTCCTCGACGTGCTATAAATCGTCGCAAAGCGGCAAGAAACGCGTCTGCCGACAAATCCGAAACAAGTTCAATATGTGCTGCCTTAGTGGCAAAACAAACAAAAATACAAATATAGGCCTTAAGAGTTTTAGAGCCTCGCAGGCGGTTAGCCTTTATTAAAAGAGGGCCAGCAAAATCAACACCAACAATACTGAACGGTTTGATTTGGGTAATACGTGCTGCCGGTAGGTCTCCCATAGGAGGAGTTACCAGGACCGGTTTGGTACGAAAACATCTATGACAGGATGATAAATAATTTCTGATTGAATGTTTAATAGAAAGGATCCAGAAATTCTGTTGGATAAGATACGCTGTGGTATTAACACCGGGATGGCAATACCTTTCATGAGTTGACAGAATGATAAGTTCGGTTAATCGGTGCCGCTGAGGCAATAACGCAGGAAACTTTTCGGAATAGGAAAGCGAAGAATGTGTCAAGCGCCCACCTACTCTTAAGATGTTTTGTGGATCAACAAATGGCGAAAGTTTTCGCAAGCTTTTAGGTAATTTACGGTTTGCCTTAATCGAAGCTATTTCCTTTAAAATGTAACATTTTGTACATGCCGAACGATAATCATGAGAGCATTGTGTAATTCAATGTCTGTTAAGGGACCCGTATGACGTTGAGCCATGGGTTTAGAAAATCTATAAATGTAAGCCACGATGCCTTGGATTTTATATAACGATGAAAAGCGACTTAGTAAAATGTCAATGACGTTTGGATCTGTTTGAGCGACAAATGTTAGGATCTTCTTTCCGTAGTTACCTCAGCAATTGAGGTTGACAATGTTGGTTGAGGCGGCCACGAGTCACTAGGGTAGTGAAGCCATTCAGGCCCCGCCCACCATAGCGAACATGAAATAACCGCGCTTGGCATTAATCCCCGAGATGCAGGATCAGCCGGATTATGCGAAGATTTAATATAAAACCATCGGCTAGGTGCAATGATTTCTTGAATGTGGCTAACACGGTTTGCCACAAAAGTTTTCCAACGAAAAGGTGGAGAACGTATCCAAGTGGAGCGACCGTAGAATCACTCCACGCTGAAACATCGGAGATGTCAATCAAGCCTTGATAAGACCGAATGGTAAAAGAAAGTAAATCGGTTAATAAAACGGCGGCACATAATTCCAAACGTGGAATTGAAATGCGCTTAATTGGAGCTACTTTGGTTTTAGCGGTTACAAATTGTACAGTTATTTCTCCAGTAGTTTGATTTATGAACTGAAATACACTACCGCTGCATACCCTACCTCGCTAGCATCGCAAAACCCATGCAAATGACAAGTAAAAGGATCCGAAGGGGGTAAACAACGTGGTAACTTTAATGACGATAATAACGGCAACTCTTCTTGATACTGCTGCCATTGAGACGAAATGTCTGCTGGTGGGATGTCATCCCAATTCAAACCTAACATCCACAGATGCTGGATTAGGCGTTTTGCAAAAGTGTTAGTGGGGCTAAAATCCTAATGGATCATATATTCTGGCAACTTGTGAAAGTATGTTGCGCTTTGTACATATTTGGTTTAATGGTTTAACCCGAAACGAGAAGATATCTTCTGTAGGTGACCATTGAAGACCTAATATTTTTATTGATTCGTCCGAATCGAAATCGAGAGAAGTATATTGGCAAAATCTGACGGAATGCCTTCCAAAATAGAAACTGAATTAGAACTCCATTTTCGAAGTTCAAAACCAGCCAAATGTAAAAGTCGAATAAGTTGATCTTTAATTTCGCGGGCCGATTGTATAGAATCTCCACCGGCGACGAAATCATCAATATATAGATTTGACCGTATAGCGTCAGCGGCTAACGGAAACCTTTTGCCTTCGTCAATGGCTAATTGCTGAAGAGTTTTAATGCTAGATAAGGCGATGACTTAATACCGTAGGTCACTGTATTAAGCTGATATGTCTGGATGGGTTCTTCTGCGGAGAACCGCCAAACAATTAATTGAAACTTTCGATGTTCTTCGGTAACCAAAATTTGTCGATACATTTGGCGAACATCACAAGTAAAAACGAAACGATGAGTACGAAATTTCAGTAAGATTGACGAAATGTCGTTTTGGAGACTAGGTCCAGCCAGTTGAGTGTCATTAAGTGACACGTTGTTTTTAGCCTTTGCAGAGGCGTCAAAAACCACACGAATTTTAGAAGTATGACTTTCCTCTTTAAACACAGGGTGATGGGGTAAAAAATAATTATCGTTCCCAACGGGCGGAGAATCGAGTAATGCCATATGACCCGCATCAAGATAGTCCTGCATGAAATTGTTGTATTGGGCGCGTAGCTCCGGTTGAGCATGTAATTTGCGCTCCAACGAAAATAGTCTTTTTTTAGCCATCTCAAAGCAATTATCAAAAACGGGCAAAGTATCGTTGAACGGTAACGCAACAATAAAACGACCGCTAGGGTCACGAGAAAACGTGTTTTCAAAAATCAAATCTGCCTTTTCTTCTTCTGGAGAAGTATAAGGCTTGGATGGCAATTCTTCTATCTCCCAAAACCGCCTTAGGGTCTGGTCGATAGGATCTTCTACAGACGTAAAAAATGCTTGGACAGTATCAGACTGCAAGCTTTTTGTGGGACCAATAATAGTCCAACCAAAAATTGTATTTATGGCGGCAGGCTGAAGAAACTTGCCATGTATAACACCGCCATTGATGATGAACGGATAAACATCTGCTCCAAGGAGCATGTCAATAGTTCCTGGAGAGTTCCAGGTCGGGTCTGCAAAGTGCAGGCCGCATAAGTGTTCCCAATTATTAGGAACTTCAACGCTAGGTAATTTGCCAGATATTGACGAAAGCACAAAAGTTGTGACTTCTAGAGATTTTTCAGAGTCTAACATAGAGCGAATGGTGCAGCTGACGGCACCCCTATTGACTGCTGAAGTTGTCTGCCCAAGTCCATAAATCGGAACTTGAGAACGTATGCGTGGAAGCCAAAGTTTGCTCACGCAATCGTCTCGAATAAAGCTAGCTTGGGAACCAGGATCTAAGAGTACCCTGATTGGTTTGTATCTACCAGAACGATCTTGAACTTCCACAACAGCAGTGGAGAGTAAGACAGTAACCCCAAGATTTGAATTCGTCTGTGAAGACAAAACATTTGCCGGAATAGGAGAGGCTGACTGCGTCCTATTGGCATTTTTATGCATGTGTGTAGCGGTCGGTTCAGCTGAACGGCTAGAAGCAGGTTGCGATTCAAAATGTAGCAAGGTATGATGCGGCTTGGCGCAAGTTCGACAGGAATTATAAGATTTGCATTGCATGGACGCATGGTCTGTTCGTAAGCAATTTAAACAAAGGCGTAAGCGTTTGACAATGTCGAAACGTTCTGTCGGAGTTTTCCTTAGAAACGATTGACATCTGTAAATTAAGTGATTGCCTTTGCAGGAAGGACAATGGTGCGAAAATGAATTCTTTGAGTCACTGGAGCTACTTGGTGTATCCAGTGAAACTACGTTAGAAGAAACCTTTGGTTTAAATTGAAACGCTGAGGATTTCTTAGGCACTGATGTGTGCGAAGTATGGACAGTCGTCGAATAAGAAACAGGTGCGGTTGAAGAAAAGGGTGTGAGCTTTAACGGTACCAATTTTGATCCCGTGCTGCTTGGAGCATTTTCGGTGATTTGTGCCCGCGTTTCTTGCATCGTTTCGAGATGCAGCAGTATGCAGTAATAAGCGGAGTCTACTTCCTTCCGTACAGCGTTGTAAGTTAATGATTCTGCCTCGTCACAGGAGGCCAAAACCGCAATTAAAATTGTATTGAAATTTGTATAAAGGTCATGTATTCCCTTGTTTGAATAAGGAACAATGCCTTTAAAGTTGGGTCACTTTGTATAGAAAGCTCAAACATTTCTATAATACGTGTTTTCAGCAATTGGAGTTCTACCACATGTGCTTTCTTTGGAGCCATTCTCAAAGATTCTGAAAGGACTACAATAAACTGTTGTAAAACGGTAAAGCTAAATGTGCACTGAGAAATATTAAAATATTATGAGTTGTTCAAAGCACGAAAAATGTAAAATAGGGTATAACCAATAAATCACGTTTTATGACTAACGGTTCGTCAAACAAAAGCGTGAATATAAGATGTACCGCTTAACAACCCGAGCGGCTTACCATCAAAAGCTCACAGAAACGTTTAAAACATGTGGCTTAACATATTTGCCGAAAGATGCAACTTTACAACCTTATTCCTCTGCAGATGTTCAATATTTTACCGTAAACCGCCTGAAAGGTTTGTATTGATACTAAAACGTACAATAGCTTTTAAATACAAAGCAAACCCTTTCGTTTCTCGTTTAAGAAGTATAAAGCGATTTATAGTTTTCAGGTTGCTTTATGCTTTATATACCGCTAAGATAAATTTAAACTGAAAACTAACAAATTTTATGTTAAGGATTTGTTTGTAATTAAAACGCTTGCTAGTTTTAATTACGGCGAAATCGCTTAATTTAATCTAAAGACAGTATAAATAATATTTACACATTTTAACTCGCTAAATATGGAGTTTGAACACAACTTTAAAAGCTAAAATATTTACTTAATTAAAAGCTCGCTGAAATGCACAATAATATTTAATTTAGGACATGTGTAACCACAGGACTAATGAATCCGGATCGACTTATAGGGCCAATGATTGATTGGGGATTAAGGAGGTTGATATAAATGTGTATAAATATAAATATGCAAATTACAATGAAGGACCAATTGCTTTTATAGCAATAACGATGATGGTGGAGCGGTTATGTAATAACAAAAAAAGACAACTACCAACTAATTAAGGAAGGGTATAAATACCTTAAGTCTTGCGCCGCTGGGGGCAATAGACACTTTCACGCACAAAAGCTTTTACGGAGAACCAGCAACACGCAATGAATGGTGTCGGTCTCGCTTTCAAAGCTCTAACACAACCGTCCTTTTCAAGGGTTCGAAAGGCGACTTGTTTCTTTAAAGGCTCGAGTACGACTGTCCCTTTATGCACTGTTATTGCCGGTATATAAAATGTTTCACTCAAACTGTAGGATGCACGCACAAAGTATTTATTGTCACAAAATACCGAATTGTTCGATGACGACGTAACACTTATAAACCTACTATTGTCCAAAACCTCAAAAGAGAAGATTTCGCCAGACGAATGCGTTTTTGTAATTGGTACATCCAAAAATGTGAGGAAGAACCGCACTTTCCAGAATTGATAATATGGACAGACGAAACGCGGTTTACCAATTGCGGGTGTTCAATAAACATAACACGCATCACTGGAGCACTGAAAATCATCATCTGACGGCGCAACGCAAATTTCAAACGAGATATGGATTTAACGTTTGGTGTGGTATCTTAGGTAGTTAATTATGATATAAATTTTAGTAAATTAACCAATGTAATTAATACTTTTATAGGTAATAATTTGATTGGACCCTTTTATTTTGTCAATAACCTCAATGGCGCCAGATATACGGAATTGTTAAGAGACCAAATAATTCCGGCTATTAGAGGACTTGTACCAAATGATGATGATTTTCGAAAACTATGGTTTCAGCAAGATGGTTGTCCAGCTCACAATTCCCGAGAAGTTAGCGCCCTTTAGCTGAACATTTTGGCCAAAATATTATATGCAATAGTGGACCAATTATGTGGCCGGCAAGATCACCAGATCTTACACCACTTGATTTTTATTTATGGGGTTTTGCTAAAAATGAGGTATATGAGTTTGAACCGCCTCATAATATAAACGAACTGCAGAAAAGAGTCCGTGACATTCTTAACTCTATAAATAGGCGCACGTTAAGCAGAGTTGTAGGGAAAGTTTTAATTAATTGTCGAATGTGCCGTGATGCAAACGGACAGCATTTTCAGCATCTACGGGAAGGAATTTAGATGATAGTTTGCTGTTTCGGTCACATTTAATTTTGTTCCCTAAATTAGATAAGATAGGCTACAGTTTTATGTTTAAGTTAATTTTAAGATTTATATCCAATACTTTACCAGTTCTACTTAACAAAATGTATGTGGTACTACTACTACTACTACTACTACTACTGTTTGGAAAGTAGAAATCAAATTTTTGCCCTGTTGGGATTACCAAACGTTAAAGAACATACAAATTTAGTTATTTTTAAAATTTAGGATAGTTGTGCATTTTTTTATAGACATGTGGCATATTTTTGAAAAGGTAATTTTAAGGCGCATAATATTCAATTAATATTCAAAATGGCGGCCATAAGAAAAACAAAAGTTGTGGGCGTTTCCTCGAAAACAAAAGACAGTCGAATGATTCTGTTTATGCTAAAATACTCCTTTTAGAAAAGTGTCTTAATAATGTGCAAGTCTTGTGATGGTGCGACTTATGATTCATGTTTTATTATCAAAAACAAAATCCACCATTTTTAGTTTTCTTGAATATCTCCAAAACCAGACAACTTACACCAATTTTGTAAACGGATACAAAACTGGCCTGGATTTCTCCAAATCTTTCCCATTTAACCCAATTTCTATCTCTTATAATAACTGAAATCACAATGTAGAGACTCGAAATTTGGACACACTGTATATATATATATATATATATATATATATATATATATATATATTTTTGTTTTTATTACGAACGATACTAATAAATAGAACTCGGTGTTAGTTTTTGGGATGCTTTCGTTCGAAAAAATTATGTACTATATATCCATTTATTTATCACTACGTTTGGGTATTTTTACCCTTAATCATGTGCTAAAAGGAGTGAAAACAGCTATAACTTTACAATTATGTGTTATACGTACATTAATGTGGATTCTATATAAATTTAAAGATTATTAACTAATAACTCAAACTATTTAACAGCTTGTAACGTTGACGTTGACATTAAATGTCAAATATTAAAAAATTTTTACATGTGCATACTTTGAATAGGCTGGTTAGTCAAAAATTAATATTTTTTTTTTTCAGATTTATGTGAAACTGTACTGTAAAATTGTAAAATTTAATATTGTTAAATGGTAAAAAAAAATTAAAAGTGTAAAGTATATACGTATATATTATAACATGCGAAACCATGTATTCTTTTTTTTTTTTATTTTAATACATAGTACGTGTCAATAACAAATTGCTACTATACATACGTATAAATCTGTTTGATGTAAAGAATGTTATAGTTATTGGCGGTGAAAAAGTAGTGAATATATTGTACTTAGATTTTGAGTATCGGATTTTTCATTCATACTGTTTTTTTCTTTTTGAATGTGATATGCTTCTAAAAATATGCGTTGGGAATATATTTGTTCTGTATCAAGAATTATAGTTTCTGAATATTTTGGTGAGTGTTTAGTTGATTGTATGTGGTTAGATAGTGCACATGACCTTTTTCCTATTTTAGCGTCCGACTTGTGTTGGATGATTCTATTTTTTAACCATTGGCTTGTGTGACCTATGTAAAAACTATTGCAACTACATTGAATTTTGTAAACTATATTACTACAAAACATTTTTTCTGTTGGGTTTTTTAATTTGGTGAATAGGTTTTTGATTGATTTGTTATATTTAAAAGTGATTTTTGTAGAGGGATTGTATAGAATTTTAACTTTACACTTTTAATTTTTTTTTACCATTTAACAATATTAAATTTTACAATTTTACAGTACAGTTTCACATAAATCTGAAAAAAAAAAAATATTAATTTTTGACTAACCAGCCTATTCAAAGTATGCACATGTAAAATTTTTTTAATATTTGACATTTAATGTCAACGTCAACGTTACAAGCTGTTAAATAGTTTGAGTTATTAGTTAATAATCTTTAAATTTATATAGAATCCACATTAATGTACGTATAACACATAATTGTAAAGTTATAGCTGTTTTCACTCCTTTTTAGCACATGATTAAGGGTAAAAAATACCCGAAACGTAGTGATAAATAAATGGATATATAGTACATAATTTTTTCGAACGAAAGCATCCCAAAAGGTTGCTTTAAGGATAGATTAAGTCATAGGGGTCTTAGGGTGGATATACATAACTTTAACTTTAAGAAAATCAAATAATACCATCAATTATAGGAGTAAATCGACTATTCTACCAAAAGTCAATTGCGAGGATACTGTTTATAAAGAATATTTGATTAAATGCATGAGAAAGAAGCTCCTTTAGTAATAATACGATACCATTTAATTAGAACAGTAATGTGTGCGTCGTATAATATGTTTAAGTATAGTTTAGGAGTAAAGATAAGATTTTAGAAGCAACTAATTGCAGCAAATAAAATTATTGGGAAACATAGATAAATTGGCATTCCAAATATTTAATAATTACATCGAACATATCTACGCATCTATATGCAAACGCATCTTAATATGTCACTAAATACGTGACTACAAAGAATACATTTGGTCAGAAAACCAACATTCTGTAACAAAAAATAAACACCAGGCGCTTCAATTATATGATAAGTCTTGGACTTTCAAACGATAAAACATTAAATACGTGACTGAATAAAACCAATAATCGGAAATCCTAACAAAATACTGTAATCTACAGAACGCTTACGTGATTGATGGAGCATTTCGTCGAAGAATTAAACCAGGGAATTTGGGAAAATACCGAGTTCTGCCAGAAATAAGGCAAAGTACAAGCCTTAATCGATAAACACGCCAATGGAAACGATTGGTGGGGAGGGCTTATAAATACAATAGAAAATGAATAAAGAGGTCAGTTCATATTCAGAGGCACAAACTATGCTCAAATGCAGTAGAAATTTACGTAATTAATTAGTGAAACAAAATTCAGAATAAGTAAAATTTGAAAGTGAGAAATTGTGCAACGAAAATAAGCCGATCTACAAATAGACGGGTTCTTTTATTGGGACGGCATTTATTGGAGGCGGTTTTTTTTTATTGGTACAGCTAAGTAAAGCGGACACAACAAGGGATGCAGACCACAGACACTATGAGAGAACTCCAGTGACCATTCCAGGTTAGCGATTTTTAAATATTTTATTATTTAAGACTGTTTCAAATTTAATATTTGCTATACATTATGTATTCGTAAGAGTCATCAAAAAGGTAATTTGAAAATATGAAAACAGGAAAAAGCATCTTAGAACGTTTCAAGGTACTTGAGAGTAATTAAAAGATATTTTTGCTGGCTTTCAGGAAAGCATAAAATTGATAAATGTAAATATTCTATACAAGGGAAAATTTTGAGGTTACACAACATTGTACATATTATCAATTATTATATTGTGTGATTTTGAACTGCTTTATTTGAATCCATTGAACGGGTAAAATAAGATTTATTAGGAAGTTGAGCATTCAATGAGCTAGTCGTGGTAAACAAATAAAATATAACGTACAACATTGGGGCTTAAAGAAAATAAAGTAAATATCATATCAAATAAAAACTCATATCAAATAAAAATATCACAGTAATAAAAATGGTACGCCCAATCGTAGGGCATTTCATAGCAAAAAAGGCACCCATCGTAGGGGCTAGAAATCCAAAAAGGCTAAATCACATTGTACGCGGTCAAGTTTCGATAACTCAACTTAGTAGAGATTTAAAAGTGGACTGTAATTTTTCTATAGCGTGTTTCAAACAAGCAACACAATTAATTACTGTTTATGCACATGACAAAGAAACAAAGTAGCGTTTATTCTTTGTACTCACGTGCAAACGGCAACGATGAAAGAAGTTGTAACCAATTAATAGTTTGCAGCACACAAACCAGGGCGGTGTGTAACAATTCACAATCAAGACGGCACTATAAAGTACGACTGCAGTTTTACGATAACATTTTTAGCGGCTTTTAAAGCGAGGATATGCAGTTTCTTCAACGATATTTTTTGAGCGGTTTCAAAATACTAGCGCGACTTGTTGCTACAGCGGTTCGATAACATTCTTCTAATAATGCGGTCTCTACGAATATTTTACTACCTGCGGGTTCTACGATACTTCAAGCTAATGCAGGCACTGCAATACTACAAGCTAATGTGGACACACTGCCAATACTTGTAGAACGATTTCGTTTAGCAAGTTTCTTGGATATTCCAAATCAAATCTGGTGCCTCCGCGTGCGACAGACGCTCACCATTCACAAGGTTAATATATCAAATAAACGCATTGGGGAAATTTGACTAACAAAATTTAAATCTATCGCGTCGAATTGAGAACAGCAAGCAAACCCAAGTAAATAATAAATCTTAAACTATAAACTATTTACTATTTACAAGGACGGAACACACATCAATATATATATATATATATATATATATATATATATCCTAATTGCTTCTTAAATATTATTTTAGAAGCAATTGATTCAACCAATTCCCAAAAGTAGCGCTGCATGCATCTGCTGCCTTAGGATATCATTGTGTTTCCCAACACCTCGTGTCCAATACTTTTGAGCCATTTCCTCCACTTTCAGGTAAAGGGTATATTTATGTTGATTAATTTCAGGTGTTGTCCATAGCACATCGACACAATTTATGTCTGTAGAAGCTTTATGTAAATAGTCTGTTGGATCGAGTTCATGGTATAGCTTCTGTGGGTTTCTGTATCTATTACAGAATTATTTTCCTCTTTAACTTTGCATCAGTAGCATTGAAGAATTAAACCTCTGTGTCGTATTATCACCTACGATCTCAGCTCACAATCTACCCTGAGTTAACATCCAGCTAACCTATACATCTTTTAGAAGTTTCCTTTTCATTAAGACTGTTTACCATCCCAACTAACACTTGACTACATTTTAATACACATAATTCTGAACAAAACAGAAATTGCTATACCATATTCAAATCAGTGGAAATAAATATCTAATAATTCCATAAAAGTTATTGCACACAAGTTTGTCTAAATATTGTAACAACACGCCGTTTGGTCTACGTTTGAATGGAATGATGCATCAGAACGTGAATGAAGCATCTTACACAAAGGATGATTTATGGGTCCTTGCGGTGCGGCATCTTTCAGATGTACTTGATTAACAAGTTACAAGAGCTATATTAACCATACAATATGAAATCTTGTGTTATTAACATGAGTTTTGGTAAGTTCTCGAAATAATTAGAACAATTGAATAAGGTATAAATATCCGTTAAGGAGTTTTGAAAAGGAGCTCTAATTGAATGAAGCTTTGATTATAATATGAGTTCCAATTTACAGTTTTCAAAATCGAGATATAAAATAAATTAGTAGTATATATTGTTTATATAAATTGCCATATGTAAGGTAATTAATATACTGATCGATATAAATTTATTATAGTGATTGATATAAATTATAGTGCATCAATATGAGTAATTAAGAAGATAGCATTGTAGTTTTAGAAGTTACTGTTTGTACTATTAGTAATTAATTGAAAATGAATTGCTGAGTGCTTTTAGAATTTCATTGTAGCTATGAGTTGCTGAAAAGTTTCGTGTAGTCAGTTGATAATAAGAACTGTTGTTTGAGCAAAAAGAGTTTTCATTAGAATATTGTTTTGAGAGATTATTAAAACAAGATAACTGAAAAAAGCATCTTACCTGAGCTGCATGTTCCCGTTCCATATTTAGTCGTTCCGTCTCAAGTTTTACTTGTGCTTCTTCAAGTGTTCTTCGTCGTTTTTCAAAAGCCTCCTGTTCCCTTTCAAAATCTTCCTTTTCTTTAGCTAAGCTAAGTCGTTGGTTCTCTATATCAGATTTATCTAAGTCATCATACAATCTGCAAAAACCCCATTAGGTTCTATATTGTGCAGCGTGAAAAGTTAACATACGGTTGTAAATTCTCACACGACGCTCCTAAATCAGGAGTTGACCAACTAAGAAAACCCATCCTTGATAAATTTATTACTTTATCACCCTTACGGAGTTCTGCAGCTTCAGCAGGATCATTAAACCTGCAAAGTCAATTAAGTAATAAGAATATGCAACTTCTAAAAGTTAAATATATTTAGCATAGTGAATATATGCTTCACAAGGCACTAATATTTTCATAGTCAGACAATACTAAAATATGTATTCAAATGTAAACTATCCTATTTTAAATGTTGTCTGTTGTGAAATATTACTTGACGGATTGAACTGCACAAGTGTATCACTTTAAAATGAATTTACTGCAAGAATAAGATCAGCTGAATATATATATATACATATATATATATATATATATATATATATATATATATATATATATATATTACTCATATTTAGACCAGGGTAGAAAATTAAATAATCACATCAAATAATTTTAATCACCGTGTATAAGGAATTTCATTAAATAATACGTTATTAAAACCATGAAGCATAAATAAACTCGGTTGTTTCAGTAAAATAAGAAATTTAAATTATTTATAAGACGCTTTATATCAAAAGAAGCAGTATTGAAAAGCTCTCGTGTAATGTAATTATTCTAAACAAAGAGAAATTACGTGCAAAGTTTATATTAATTAACCCTATTTTAAGTAACCGGTAGTAAAACAAAGTGTACATATAATAATTAATATTTAAGTTGTATTCGCTAAAATGAAAAGGATAGAAATCAATTTTAATTGGAGTTAATTAAACCGTTAATAACATATAATACCTATAGAAACTTGTAAAACCCAAGATTAAAATACCACAGAATAAGGCTCTGAGAATTAATAGTATGTTTAAACACCTGGGTTTATTTAAAAAGCTCATTCGGCGTAAATTTTGCAGATAATTAATGTTTCAAAGAATCTTGGGGAAAACGTCGCATAATAGTTACGAGAATTGCTAAAGCTGGGTATTTCACACTCCATGTGGACTAAAATAATCGATAATAAAGAATATCAAGTTGCACCAATAAGAACACGGTAGAGAAGGAAAGAGAAAATGCGTCAAGCAAAGACACATATTGTAAAAGGCGGGATTTAAGCAACGTCACGAGGGTCACAATTGGTTGAAAATAGGATGCAAATATCAGAGGTAGAACAACAATTTCTGTACAAAATTAATTAGTTTTTCTCGGACATGCTTGCGTGCCGTGTGGAAATTTTCTGAGATTTAAATGGGGCAAGTGAAAATTCGTAAAATCGACGTGCGAGCGACAGACTGGGAACATGGCATGAGAAATTCTTTAGAATTACCCGTTTTGGGGAACCGACCGACAGACAGGCTTTTGCTATATATACCGAGATGAAGATAAACAAGCTCTCTTAGACTTTTGACGATTCGATGCGTTAAAAGCTCGTACATACGCGACTTGATTGAAGATGTTAAACCGTGCATTTTAGTTTGATTAAATAATTTAAAGTTTGCTAGTATATTTTAGTGATTCAAAATAGCTTGTTATTTACGTGCTAACATGAATGTACTTCAGTGCACTTAGATACAAGGTAATAAAATTTAGTTTCACTGTACCAATTAGCAAAATTTACAACGACGAATGTATACACAAAAGTAGGCAGTTTTGGCGTATATTGGTGACAGAAGCATGAATTTCTTTGCTATTTTTCGGGGTGTTAATAATTAAATGGTTCAAATACGTGTCTGGATCCATGAAACAAGGGTCAGATAAACACAGATGAGTTCGGAAAGGCCCAGAAACGACTTTGAATGGATGGTGATGGAGAAAATTTTAAAAGCGTAGAGAATCAGAAGCCGTAAATATAATCCTGTTGAATGGTGTGATTAACTAAAGAAACGATACTTTGAAGCTACGAGGACAGTAACCTTCAGGTAAATTATACTATTTTGTTTGACATTTTGTGTGTATTGAATGACTTTATAATTGATTTACTTTAAATGGACATTAGTGAAATTGTTCTAACCATAAAAGTTTAATTTTAAGATGAAATTTGCTTGTTTAAGTAAAAGGGTATTTTGTTTTGATGTTCGGGAATATGATGAAAATTTGGGTATGTCTTTGAGCTCAATTAGACGAACCTGGTTAATTAACGTAAAGGGTGGTAGATGCTCCTTTATACTCAGACTCGGTCTGCTTATATTGTTATATTAATTAGTAGGCATCCAACAAGGACTTTAATTCTGGATGCACATTAAAATGATAATAAAATTAATCTTGAAATTTTTTAAAACTGAATTTTATGCTGAAATTTAATTTGAAATTTAATGTATTCTGAATATTGATGTAAATAGAGTTAACGTTGATGTTTGTGGTAGGAATGTGTTGTTTAATTTTATGAATGAGGAGGTTTATAACATTAGGTGAGCAGCCGAGGCGAAAAGCGTAGTTCACGGATTTTAAAGGTATCACAGCATTCTTTGACGCCCAAACTGTGGGGCTCGTATGTTTTTTTGAAAGGGCCAGTACCTGCATATATGAGAAGATTCACAGCATTCTTGGCGACCCAAAAGTGAGGCTCGAGTTCCAAATAAAATTTTTTGTTATTTTATTCCAGGAAACTGGCGATCTGAGAGAGAGAGTTTTTGTGTGTGTATAAATTTAAGAGTATTTTAGAGTGTGTGTGAGTGATTGGAACGTATGCAGAGAAAAGAGTGGTTAATGAGTCAAGGAGTGGAAATTGGAAGTGACGATAGTGCATTGTGTGGGAAAAATTCGAAAATGGAAGAAGCTGGAGGCAGTAGAGATCAGTCGAGGACGGAATCAGGAGAAACAGGAAATGAGTTAATGATGAGAATGTTAGAGGAAATGCGATTAGCTAGGGAAGAATCGAATAGAGCGATGGAGGAGTCTAACAGAAAATTAGAACAGCTAAGCGATGAATCGAATAGAGCGAGAGAGGACTCAAATCGGAAATTTGACCAATTAAATCAGGAATTAGGGAATAAAATAGAAAAATCGACGAGAGAATTTACAGAATTTAAAAACAGTCTTACCGTAAAATGGGGAAGTTGAAAATAGGGTTGATAAAATGAGCGTGATATTACAGGTCTTCGACAGGAAATGGGACATTTAAGGTCCGAAGTACGCATTTTTGTGAAGAAGAGATTAATGTAAAATGACTGAAGTGACGGACTCATGTAGGGATCAGTTAGGCAGGGTAGAACGGAAGTTAGTAGTATTAAATACAACATGTCAAATTTAACGGGGATGGTCCCAGATTTTATACAGGTGGAGTATCATTGGACCAACACATGAAGTTTTATGGCGATAACAGGGTAAATCCACAAATTTTTATTAATAGTGTAAGAAATCTAGTGGGAAATTTATTTGACGAACAGACTAAACTGAATACGATAAAGGCTTTATTAAAGGACAAGCGGAAGCATGGTACAATTTAGTAGGACAGGACATAGACACGTATCAGGACTTTGAAGACAAATTTTACAACATTACTGGAGTGATCACAAACAGGATCAGATTAGGGACGACTTGATTACAGGAAAATTTAAGGAGAGTTTTCAGGTTCTAGGGAGCAATATGCCATCCGCAAGTACAGTGTGGCCAAACAACTGAATCCACCATTGACGGACAGACAGATTATCAAGTACCTATCACGACATTTTGAACTGGAAATTAGACAACACGTGGCCTACAAAACATCACAGAACGGGAGACATTTTTAGAGTATTTGCAGAGATATGACGATGTATGTGTAGGACGGACAAGAGAGATACGAGAACGAAACGTTAACACAGTTAGGTTTGACAACAGGACACCGAATTATCCGAGACGGCCTGACTACAACAGAAATTTTCGACCGAATTGGGAACGACGAGGACAGGAATACAGGAGCAATAGTGCGACTAGGGACCGACGCCAAGACCTAGTTACACGCGACAGAACAGTTTACCGGAAGTAAACAGGACTGTGACCAGCACGCCGAATAGAGACAGGGACACGGATATTAACACGAGGAGGACGTACGCACAGGTTGTAGAAGGACAACCAGGACCAAGCACGGAAAACAGGATGAGACAGGATTTTTAGAACGCGACAGACCACTAGATTTCTGTGTAAATGTATAGAACATCCACGTGAATTTTTCAAAATTGAGGAGGAAGTAGAGCCAGAAACTGAGGAAAAATTATGTTTGCCAATTATTAATTTAGAAATTTTTGAGAATAATGTAGAAGTATTACTTGATACAGGGGCAGAGGCGAGTTTAATATCGGAGGAATTCGTCAGCAAAATTAGGGATAAGGTTTGTGATAGAATTATGCCTATAAAGCGTAGCCATTTAGTAGCTCCAAATAAAAAAGTTTGCTGTAGTAAATAGTGTTGTGTGGTGCTTAGGATAGATATAGAACGTTTAAGCTGTGAACAGGAGTTTGTAATTGTACCTGGACTGAAGTTTCAGAGCATTTTAGGTGTTGACTGTATGATGAAGTTAGGGGTTTTGATAGATATGGAAAGGAAGGTAATAAGGATTAAAGATAGGGTAGTGCCATGGAAGGGCAGTTATGAAGTCACAGAGGATGACACTGGGTTTAGTATTAATGTAGTAGAGGTAGAGGATGATGAAGTTAAACAGATCAACACAATAAGATGTCCAGAGGATAGGAGAGTAGAGGTTCAAGCTTTATTACTAAAACATGCAGAAGTAGTGGGGTAGAAGCAACAGCAGCATATCGGGAGCAGGTGAAGGCAGAATTATTTTGATGAGGTTAAGTGGCAAGTTTGTTTTTAATAAAGTAGATTTAAGGAATTCATTCTGGCGGATTCCATTACACAAAAATTCTAGAAGGTACGTAGGATTTTCCATAGAGGAAAAATCGATAATTGTAAAGTAGTATCGTTTGGTTTGTCGGCAGAAAGGAAATAAGAATAAATGAGAAACAGACAAGTGTAGGGACTGAAGAAGAAGTAATATTTAAGAGTCAGGATAATAGGGATGATAAGTTTATTGTATGTGAGATAATAGGGATGATAAGTATAGATATAGAAGGGGAGAAATAGGGATGAAGAGTATTAGGTTGGTGAGAAGAAAGACTTGGAGGGTCAAGAAGAGTTAGATTCAAATAAATTGATGAACAAAGGATAGAGATAGGTGAATTTTAGTATAGATATAGAAAATAAAGCTAGGTATAGGATAAATATGGAGATAATTAGAAATAGGTTTAGGATGAGAATAAAGATTAAATGTAGGAAGAAAATAAGATAGGTTAAGTATAGATATTTCATATAAGATTAGTGGAGAGTTAGGAATAGAGTAAGAGTAGGATAGGTATATAGGATTAGGTAGGGGAAGTAAAGTATAGTGAAGATTAATTAAAAGTTAGGAATAGGATAGGTATATAGGATGTATATAGGATTAGATGGATGAGTAGGATGAAGTTAGGGATAATTTCAGTTTATAGAATGAGGTGAGAGTTAGGAATAGGATAGGGATATAGGATAGGTGTAAATATTTTTTGATTGGAGACAAAGTAGGTAAGTTAGATAGATAAGGGTAGAGAGATAGGCAATTTTTTGTAATTTTTTTCTGTCTAAATGTTTTATATTTGAAGTCAAATAAGTGGGATTATTTGTATTCAAATAGGGGAAAATACTCATATTTAGACCAGGGTAGAAAATTAAATAATCACATCAAATAATTTTAATCACCGTGTATAAGGAATTTCATTAAATAATACGCGTTATTAAAACCATGAAGCATAAATAAACTCGGTTGTTTCAGTAAAATAAGAAATTTAAATTATTTATAAAGACGCTTTATATCAAAAGAAGCAGTATTGAAAAGCTCTGCGTGTAATGTAATTATTCTAAACAAAGAGAAATTACGTGCAAAGTTTATATTAATTAACCCTATTTTAAGTAACCGGTAGTAAAACAAAGTGTACATATAATAATTAATATTTAAGTTGTATTCGCTAAAAATGAAAAGGATAGAAATCAATTTTAATTGGAGTTAATTAAACCGTTAATAACATATAATACCTATAGAAACTTGTAAAACCCAAGATTAAAATACCACGGAATAAGGCTCTGAGAATTAATAGTATGTTTAACACCTGGGTTTATTTAAAAGCTCATTCGGCGTAAATTTTGCAGATAATTAATGTTTCAAAGAATCTTGGGAAAACGTCGCATAATAGTTACGAGAATTGCTAAAGCTGGGTATTTCACACTCCATGTGGACTAAAATAATCGATAATAAAGAATATCAAGTTGCACCAATAAGAACACGGTAGAGAAGGAAAGAGAAAATGCGTCAAGCAAAGACACATATTGTAAAAGGCGGGATTTAAGCAACGTCACGGGGGTCACAATTGGTTAAAAATAGGATGCAAATATCAGAGGTAGAACAACAATTTCTGTACAAAATTAATTAGTTTTTCTCGGACAGGCTTGCGTGCCGTGTGGAAATTTTCTGAGATTTAAATGGGGCGAGTGAAAATTCGTAAAAATCGACGTGGAGCGGCAGACTGGGAATATGGCATGAGAAATTCTTTAGAATTACCCGTTTTGGGGAACAGACCGACAGACAGGCTTTTTGCTATATATACCGAGATGAAGATAAACAAGCTCTCTTAAGACTTTTGACGATTCGATGCGTTAAAAGCTCGTACATACGCGACTTGATTGAAGATGTTAAACCGTGCATTTTAGTTTGATTAAATAATTTAAAGTTTGCTAGTATATTTTAGTGATTCAAAATAGCTTGTTATTTACGTGCTAACATGAATGTACTTCAGTGCACTTAGATACAAGGTAATAAAATTTAGTTTCACTGTACCAATTAGCAAAATTTACAACGACGAATGTATACACAAAAGTAGGCAGTTTTGGCGTATATTGGTGACAGAAGCATGAATTTCTTTGCTATTTTCGGGGTGTTAATAATTAAATGGTTCAAATACGTGTCTGGATCCATGAAACAAGGGTCAGATAAACACAGATGAGTTCCGGAAAAGGCCCAGAAACGACTTTGAATGGATGGTGATGGAGAAAATTTTAAAAGCGTAGAGAATCAGAAGCCGTAAATATAATCCTGTTGAATGGTGTGATTAACTAAAGAAACGATACTTTGAAGCTACGAGGACAGTAACCTTCAGGTAAATTATACTATTTTGTTTGACATTTTGTGTGTATTGAATGACTTTATAATTGATTTACTTTAAATGGACATTAGTGAAATTGTTCTAACCATAAAAGTTTAATTTTAAGATGAAATTTGCTTGTTTAAGTAAAAGGGGTATTTTGTTTTGATGTTCGGGAATATGATGAAAATTTGGGTATGTCTTTGAGCTCAATTAGACGAACCTGGTTAATTAACGTAAAGGGGTGGTAGATGCTCCTTTATACTCAGACTCGGTCTGCTTATATTGTTATATTAATTAGTAGGCATCCAACAAGGACTTTAATTCTGGATGCACATTAAAATGATAATAAAATTAATCTTGAAATTTTTTAAAACTGAATTTTATGCTGAAATTTAATTTGAAATTTAATGTATTCTGAATATTGATGTAAATAGAGTTAACGTTGATGTTTGTGGTAGGAATGTGTTGTTTAATTTTATGAATGAGGAGGTTTATAACATTAGGTGAGCAGCCGAGGCGAAAAGCGTAGTTCACGGATTTTAAAGGTATCACAGCATTCTTTATATATATATATATATATATATATATTGATGTGATTTGAGGTCATTAAAAGGTCATATAGTATCATCTCGTAAACACACAATGCCGCAAACCTGGGCAAATTATGAAAAATTTAAGAAAAAGCTCGAAGTATGTAAATATTAATTTGTTTGTATAGAGAAGCGTATTTACACTTAGTAAATGAATTATACATACATAAAAACCCATTATTGAAAATAATTTTCATTCCTGTTACATAACTTAATTATGTTTTAAGATAAGAATAACGATATTTACTATGTTCTGTATGTAAAAGGACGTTTTTCAAAAGCTTCATCCACAAAGTACTCAATTGTGCATCGAATACGAGTAAATGCATAATTGTTATAAAAGACTTTCATGTTTGCAATTAATAAAAGAGATCATGTGCAGATACACTATGAAAAATTGACATTATAGTGGAACAGTGCATTTGCAGAAAGCCGCATGAATCATATTTTAATGTTCATATTTTCATAGGATAACAAACTTTAACAAAAACGCATTAAATTCACAAGAAAATTACATTTCCTAAGGTGTTTCAACTGATCTTTTAAAATAATTAAGTACTAAAATGGAATATAAAGGTAAACAATATCGTGCAAATTATAAGATAAAACAAGATGAATTACAGCCATAAATCTTAAATATTGATAAGATAAAGAACGACGTCAATTAATTAGCATAGTTCGAGGCTGTTAGAGAACGACTAATCTATAAATGCTGCAGCGTACGTACAAAAAACAGCCAATGAACAACGGCTAGAGTTAATGCAAATTTTCTAAATGCATACATAAAAAGACAAGCCCGCTTTTAGAACCATTCCAAACACAGAAAAGACAACTAGACTTCGCTAGAAGGATCTAGATGCCGATGTCACATGGAGGCTTCCACATATAACCCAGTGGAAGTCAAATACGCGAATCAGTCATTCCAACGCCATAATACTAAATTATATGATACGTTAGTAACTAGAGATCGATCTAACATGTATTATAAGTAGTGGAAATTATTTATTAAAATAACAAAGGAAGTGTTATAAATCCTCAGAAGTAAGTAGGATTATTTGAAGTACATAAAATGGTTTCAAAAATGGACAATAAATAAATAAATAAATAACTGATTACTGTAACAAAGTTTTTAATTTAAATAAAAGCATATACGGAATTGGAATGGTAATTTTAGTATTTAATGATATTTTAAAATCATTTAAAACGATTTTGGAACATGAATGGACAAATAAGCTCTAGACAAAGGCAACAACTAGCAGATTTATTTTTACGGTAAACTAAAATTATACTATTTAAAATTTAAAGAAAAATGACATCTATTGACTGGTTAAGTTATATGATACGAGTATTTTAGTATTTGAATTTAGAGTAAAGTGTGTGTACAAATCAATATTTTGATTTGAAGGATGGCAGCTTTCGGTGAGTTTCTGCCAGTATATAAAAAAAGATATTAACCCTAACTGAACAGATATGTTTAAACCAAGTTTAAAGGAGTGGATATTGAGCTTTTTCACTTATCTTGAAAAAATTTGTACCGTAAGATTTATTTAAGGAGTTATTCGTGAATGAAATTAAGATTAGGTGTGCTCATCCTAATCATAAGAAATTTTTTACTTTATTTTAGTACAAGTGGATAAGAAGTTTTTTTAAGGTATTGTTCATAAGGCATAGCCGTTATGGCAATTCTGGATGCTATATATTTTTTATTTAAAGTTTGTGTTGAGAGAAAGTTATTTTTCCTAAAAGTTAGATGTAAGATAAGAGAAAAGGTGTTGTGGATGTAGTAATTAGTATTTGAGAGATTGTTTGTAAAACAATATTTCATGCTTTATTTAAACTAGCCAAAATTCCAAAGGACTTTATTTTAAGAACTTTTAGCCCAAAACCATTTAAACCACTTTAGCCCATAGTCTCCTTTATGACTTCCCAACATCGGACATTTTCAGTCCACAGCAAAATATATATTAGTAATTGCACAAGGCAAACTGATTTTCAATGTTATAGTAATTAATAAAATGAAATAATAACATATACTTTTAAGCAAAACCTAAATGATCATTTCAAATCGAACTAGTGATTCAAAGGTGGAAAATATAAAGTTCCAGACAAAATTCGAACCTAACAAAAATGCCGAACGTAATTGAAAGTTAGGTTGATGTATGGTTATGTACATAATTTAGATTTGAATATTATTCCAATTGTAGTGGCACAATTTGTTGACGAATCAATCACAAAAGCCAAATATATAGGTTGTGTGCGCGCATGTGTGTGTGTGTGTGTGTGCTAAAACAAATATTGTTTGGGGTCGGAAGAAAAAAATATGGCAAGTTTAAAAAGCTTAATGTTATTTATACATCATCCAGCACAATAGAAAATATAGAAATGTTCACTAGAGCTATGAACAACCTATTGCTACTACCAACATCAAATATTCACTAAAAAAAAACACACAAACTGATTTGAAATAAAATACCTGAAAACATGTGTTCGGCCTAAAAAGATAATACATCCTTGGGTAAGTCTTGCTGGAGATTCAATTAATACATTATTCAACCAAATTTGAGCATTTGGCTTGGGGTATAACATAGCAGTTCCTCCTTCCAAAATAATACTGCAATGTTGGGATTCCATACCTGAACCACGCAACATAATATCTTGTCTAATATTTGAATCTTCAGTACCAATTGTAGTTTCGCCTTCCTACAAAATAAAAACCAAAACCTGATTACAAAAATTATTGTTTCTACAAGGGAGAAATTGTTATTAAAAATAAGTATAACAAACCTTCAACTGGTACAAAGTAACGCCAGTACTAAGCGGATCATCATCAATAGCCACAAGATGTGGTCTATCAGAGTCTAATACAACACCGTGACCAGCTTTTCGAAGTCCTAACGCCTTTTGCTCTTGCAAAATAGCTTGCGCTTCTCTCCATTTAGTAGTCCATTCTTCAGTCAATTCCTTTTCTCTAGCTTCCTTTTCGTGTATTTGAGCTAACATATCAGACCTGTGTTCTCTGAACATTAGTGCCTTCAGTTTACTAATTTCTTCGCGTAATTCACGAATAAGTTTAACATTAGGATCCTCATTAATTGTAGGTTTATTAATTATATTTTTGGCCCGATTTGCATATCTTAATGTGCTTAAAGTTTCTCCATAGTTACAATCTAAAAGCATTGTTCATGTAAAAATTATAACATCGCAGACTGGAGCACAATCCTTCTTCATATTATATGCTCATGAATTTTTCTTAGGAGAAATTGCATGGTAAAGCGACTGTTGGGTAATTAACAAGATAATATTATTAAGTCTAGATTAAAATGGTTACATTGTAGTAGCGAATGATGAGCGCAATTGAACAAATTTGTATAGTGAGCAAGTAATTACAAAAGATCAAAAATGTAGTCATACGAGGATGAAATACCGCGGAGGGGCCGTGCAATTAAAATTGGTATGAGGACAAGTTACAAGTTAAAAGTGATAAACAAACTGTATTAATACGAAAATATAGTTCCCGCAGGGAAAAACTACACTTGCAAGTGCACGACCAAGATAAATGGGGCAAGGAACCTGGAGAGTTCGCCTTTCCAATAATTTAAATTTGATGGTGTGTTAAGAGAGTGGTGTTATTTGGAAAGAAAGGTGAAATTAAACAGTGAGTGTAATGAGTTTTATGTTTATACTTATTAATTATGTATGTTTGGGTTGTAAATCTAAATAGTTGGTACTTTATGTCATATGACATCAATCGAACACGAATGTGATTATTCTGTTAAACAATGATTTAGCAATGGAACAAGTGTTGGTTACATGTAAGTATAATGTTATTTTAAAATATTAAGGAATATGTGTATTGACTTTAAATTATTTTAAAATGACCCTGAAAACATAAAAGAAAAACTTAGCTGTTTGTTATTAGAAACATTTTCAGAAATTGAGATGTATCTATCATGTGATGCACTTTAATGTGGGAAACGAAAAATTAAAGTGACAGTATTATTGATGGATTTAAGTTAATGTTTTTTTAGCTTTCCATTTAGTAATATCTAGTCAGACTGAGTTAAGAAAGAAGGTTTTTTTTGTATATTTGTATTTGTATCTGTATCTGCATCTGAATCTGTATCTGTGTTTGTATTTATCTTGATGTCAATGGAGGTTGAATTTTATTGGAAATTTATTTAAGGACTAGATAAACAGGCTAATTCGTAAAAGGATATCCAGCTCTCCCAGTGATGGAATCGTATTTGGAAGGCATTTTATTTTATCGATTTTAATTAGTTTGGCCCAAAATTTTGACGAGTATTTTGTTTTACGGCATCTTAAAGAAAGGTAACATAAAAGATGATCAAATTTAGAAAACCAAAAGCAAATGAGACCTATGTGGAATATCCGTCTTCCGTGTAGGGATAATATTAAAATAATAGCTGTGACAGACGCTTTAACCCCCCCATGATAGCAGAAAAAACCTTTCAAATGCTTTGCCTCATTGTCTTCCTAAACTTTATTTTAATAACTAATTGTACAGGATTTCCAATCCTCAATAGGGAGTATATTCCCAGCGTATTTTAGCTAGTAAGTACGTCATGATGCATTAAAAATGTGATTTTGAGTTCCCAGCATTGTCAGAAACTATTAGTAATAGTTTACTATATATTTTATGTGAATGGAATGTTAAATTAGGCATTTTCTCATGATCAAAGTAAATGTGCATCACTGCTTCAATCAATGAGAACGCGCGGGTAATGCAATGAGGCTACCGTTGTAATCCCTTGTTGGCCTTGCCTGTTAACTATCTTTTGTTCCATTATGTTGTAAGGTATCCATGACCTGCTGTCCATTGACTGAGTAAAGGTCAATGAACTATTATGACTGATGCTAATGCAGTTAAACGAAAAAGGCACATTAATTCATGCGGCACTTGGCGTTATACAAGGATCTAGTAATTTGACATTACTTTACTAAACTACTTAGCTGATTACAAGGTAAGCAATTTCCTTGTTGTATACTATATTATTCATTCTTGTATTAAAAATTTGTGCAACTGCACCCTCTGTACAACCACGCTATGATGTAAAGAACGTCTACTTATCAAATTGACATGTAATACAGGGTAGTGATTAGTGTAATGTTGATTGTTTGTATTTCAGCCATTTTATTTTTATTCCTTTATTTTTACTATTTTTCTAATTTCTTCCGTATGAACTCCTCCCGCATCACTATAGTTGGCTAAAGCGATCCTCGCCCCTTCAGGGCAAATTAAAATTTATAAAGTAACGCTGCTAATTTTAGTTGTAATAATTTCCTGATGTTGTACTGTCTTGCCGTTAATAAAGCAACTTATTTCAGATACACACTGTATGATGACAAATACTGAAAATGGCGATTTCTATTTAATTGAAAGTTGCCGTCAGTAAGTATTTTTAACTCAAGAGTGAGTAATTTGATTTAATAATGAAACTATTCGAGGCAAGTTACAAACAACACATGCCCATACCTTATATTTTTAATGCAGCCTATCGTGCTTATGGCAGCCAAACTTTGTTACATGTCATTTTGATGGGTATCAAGTTTCTTTTTGTATTTGAATTTTATATGTAACTTCATTACAAGTTTGTTTAAATTAAGCACCCTTTTCTGAACATTGTTACATGTTAAGTCAATTAAATCGAGACATACTATTTTCAATTAATTGAACCAGTTTCCATTTCTTATGTTCATTAAATTTACTGTATTTGGTTTAAAAGTAAAAGTAGTCCTCGTTTCTTGGATCTGACCATGAGTAGGTTATAAATTAGTAGCTACATTATAGGTTTAAAATGATTTGAATGCGTATAAATACGCCAAGATGCCGTTTCGGTGCTTTTTATCGTTCTTAAGGACATGCTATGAAACATTTATTGGACTTCAAACTAGTTCTGCCGAGAATTACGTGGACACTTTAGTTCCAGCCCTCGCGAAGCAACTAAGCTCATCGAGAGTGGTGCTACTGTGCTTCTTTCGATGTAGTGACTGCAAATTTGCCGTTCCTATATGTTTTTACTTTTAGGGCACTACAAGGATAATGTAGACAACCATGTGATAACAAATTTAGGAAAACAAAACCAATGATTCCCTGAGAAAAGAGCCCAACACTGAGGCTAATGGACTAAATGTAAGTTTTATTAATTTTATTATTCATAGTTAGAAATTTGTATGAATAAGCTTTAGAAATAATTAAGTTAGGTTATAGGGGTTCATACAGAGCTACTTATAACAACATTTATGTGACTTTGTTAGAATTGTGTAGTTAATTGTCAACGATCGCCTGATTATCATACACCAATGAAAATTTACTCTTCAGCACTAATTGGGATGGCAACTTTCTTGGCAGTGAAGTACACAATTGTTACTGGTATTTTGAAGTGCAAGCTGTGCATAACTGGACTTTTTCTTAAACCCATTTTTATCTAGTTTATTCCTAGGTGTTTTCTGCAGAAGTTGCTGCAAATTTTGATAGCCATGAATGCCTCTCTGAAGACTGTCTTGAATAAGCTGGATTAAAAATTGCAAATAATCAATACTGACTTTATTTTCACGTAATTTTGACTTTAAATATAGTGCAACGCTACGAAATTTATATCTGTTTATATAAGCATCAAATGTGTGTTTAAAGTATCTCAATGTATTAAAATATCTCAACTAACTGTAAATGTAATACTCGAAAGCATATCAAAAAAATTTTACTACAAAGTTGTTTTACATATTTCATGCCAGTATGTTTAATTAAATAAACTTTTCTGCATTTGATATAGAAATGTAAATTGACTAGCCATTTGTGGGGTTTGCCATACCTGAATATGGCCAGTTAATTCGTCACACTTCAAATTAGAGTCAAACCATTTTTATACATTTGGTTCCATTAGTAACTCAAAGTATTAATATACGAATTAAAGTGATTTTATAACAGAAAATTTTCAACATAAACTTTATTGTAAATAAAATAACATAAAGATTCAGAAATTAAGACTAATATTTGCAAATTTTTACTACATAGTTTTTCTACTAAATATTTGCAGTGATAAAACTATTTGTTACGTTCAAATCATTAAAAACCAGCAGATGACTCACATTTAGATATTCAATACATAAATGTAGAGTGATTACATTCTAAATTTATTCTAATTAACCAGTCTTCTAGACGGAAGGTCAAATAATAAAATTACTTGTGTGCAGTATCTCTAACAGATAATGTAATAAAATACTTTAACGCTATGGATTATGTAATTAGTTGTGCATTATTTCAAATCAATACCTTATGAATTCCAAGTAATTTCTGCCACCTACAACCTAATAAGTTACATATTTTTTAAACGGTAATTACAATAGTTGAACTAAAGATAACGATATCATTATTACCTAATATTTTAATCACAAAAGTGAAGAAATTAATGTTGTGGTTACTAAGCTAGTACAGTACAGGAAGTATTTGAATTACCAACAGAAGAAAACTGGTTCCCATAATTTCCAAATTATCGAAAAGGAGTAGATGTAAATCAGGTATGTTCCAAATCCTATAAGGCTTGATACTGTTTAATTATACATTATTAATGTTATTGATTGTGAAGTTTTGTCTATTCAATTTCTACATGCATAATGATAAAAATAAGTAATACAGCAAATCTAAAATATTTTATGCTTGTAGCGTGATAGGTTCAACTGTTCTAACGATAAAATTATTGTTGAATTTTGTGATAGAATCTTTTTTATATTAGTAATAGCTGATTTATATTATGGAGCATAAAAGTACTGTTGAAAAACTCCTTAAAGAGGACTTAAAATATGAATTACAAATTTGCTATTCAGGTACTGAAAATTTGAATGTATCATAGTTAAGAAAGGCTGCTCTTCAAGCAATAATAAATAAAGATTTTGACGATAAATTTGAATACCTGATTGAATTTAAGGACGACGTTTTAGCGTTTAAAGATTTATTAGAAATTCTAGAAGATAAATTTGATCAAAAATTGAAACAAGATTAGCACACACTTTTAATAAATTAAATAATTCATTACCAATACTCCCTGTATGTTTGTAGTGGTTTGTATTGTATTTTTCTTAATCTTTCTTGGGGATTAAACCACTCAGTTTTTGAAGTTGTCTTTATTTACGTTTCGAACCATGACCTAGGTTCGTTATCAAAATAATAAAATGTCAAACCTAAATTTTTTTATTATTTTGATAACGATCCGAGGTCATGAATCGAAACATAAATAAAGACAATTTTAAAAACTCTGAGTGGTTTAATCCCCAAGAAGGATTAATAGAAATTCATTGCCAGTTGACATTAAAGATGAAAAGGAAAAAGATGACTTAGAAGTGCGTTATTTAAATTGATTGATTTTTATAAACAAATTCAACAACAATTTTAGCTATCAAAATTAATAGTTAACAAAAAGAAAAATCTGTTAGTAATCCTAATTTAGAAATAACTTTTGAAGAACAACTTAAAGTAGAACCTACTACTCGTACTATAAACGAACAAACAGCAATAGAAATACAAAAGTTAGATATAATTACAACAATTGTAAATTTACCAGTTAGTAATTAACTCCAATACGTTAGCTCAGAAGAATACTTTTAATAATTCAGTAGCTTATAAAGTCACTCCAATGGCTTAATGAAATTTGAAATTTTCATGGAATATATCAGTAATGCTTTCCTAGAACGTATAGAAGAGCTTAAAGTTGCTAGAAATATAAGCGATGCTCAAGTTATGAATCAAGCATGTGGTCTATTTGAAAATAAAGCCTTAGTTTGGTATAAAGCAAATAAAATCATGTTTACTACTTGGGACAAAACAAACAAAGACGAATTTTTATCAATTAATTATGAAGAAAATTAATGACAAAAATTAATAATTGAACTCAAGAGAAAATGAAACCATTGTTATTTATATGGTTGTAATGCTGAACATGTGTAACATACTTTCCAAACTATTATCACGTGAACCAAAATTGAAAATTTTAAGAAAAAATATCTCACCGTTTTATCAATCTCAACTTAGCATGATAGAAATCAATTCAAATCAAAAATTAACTAAACTAGGTAAACGAGTAGAGGAACATAAAGTTTCTACAAAAAATTGTATACCGTCAAGTAGGAGACTAACCAATTTAGAGACAGATTTAGCATATACTGATCAACCATCTCATAATCTTACACCGAAATATTCTTCTTTACATACTACACCATCTAAAACTAGACCGACACCAAAGACTATCTGGAACTGTCATCAGACAAAACATTTCCAATCTCAACGTTAAGAGAAAAATAGAACCACTGGGGCAAAAATAATGTATTTATAACTAAAGTGCCCGATATAACTATAATAATCATTTAAACAAGAAATGGGTATCTCACAAGGTCATGTAACGTCCCAAATTTTACAATTCGACCATGCAATTTAAAAACTTAATTTTAGAAAAAGAACAAATTTATAAAGAACCAAGCAACGTTGAAGTACGTTTTCAAGCATGCTCCACAATATGAAAGATCTTATGTCACTAAATATTTTAGGTATTGATTTCCTTGCTCTTTTAGATTCTGATGCCAGTGCTGCGATTTCAGGTCAAAAGGGTTGGGAAATTTTTTCACGCTTGGGTGTAAAAACTAAACACAAAATGCTTCTAATTGTGAAATTGCAAATGGACATCCTATACAATCTGAAGGAACAATGACTTTACCAGTCCGATTAAAGGAAAGGGTAGTAGTTTTAAATGTTTTAGTAATCCCAGATGTAGGTCAGACTTTAATTTTGGGTATTGATTTTTGGTCATCCATACGTATTATTCCTTTTAAACGCGAATTTACTTTTGCTAAATTAGATTCAATAGAAATTTCAGCTCTAATTTAGATTTGTATGCCGAATAAAGAAATTTGTTAGAAAACATAAGTAAATATTTTGAAAATTTGCCAGAATTAAGTTTCAATTCTTTGGTTAAACACACGATTAAAGTAAAGGAGATCAGATACAACTATGTTATTATAGTCAGTCCTGCTGTACAAAAACATATCGCAAGTGCTTTAGATAAACTCTTAAATTAAGTGTTAAAAGCAGTCCTTGGAGTTGTTGGTTAAGAAAAAAGTTAATAAGTTTAGCTTTGTAGTCAATTTCCAAAAATTGAATAATGACACTGAAAAAGATTCATACCATATGCCTTATGTTTCAAATAACCTCCGAGATGCCAAAATTATTTCAACTTTAGATATTAAACTCACCAACTTTTGCTCAATGTGAGCCCTTCTTCCTCTCCCTTCACCTCAGAAGTTACTATGCCATCCAATCAGTTCTAACCTCCTTTTTTTAATACCATTTCCTATATCAATCTACCTTTTCATTTCTGTTAGTCACCATATGGTCTGGGGACCAGGTAATCCACAGCGGGCCATGTTATGCGGACGTCGTTTTCAGCCATGTGGCGGCGCCACTGTCCTTGCCTTAAGCGGTGACGTTGTTGTTGTTAATTTGTTTGTCTTTGGCATACCTTATCAACTACACACCTGGGGCATAAGCAATCGATCCGGTATCCATGGTAAGCTGGTTCCTTGTGCTTTTAACAGAACAGGTATCATTTCTCAAACCTCCACTTTGGGTACAAAAAAAATCCATCTTTTAACGGCTCTACGGGAGCACTCTCTGGATTTAGTTTTAAGTATATCTAGGGCTTATCTTATGACATTATCTTTGAACTGTATCTTTATTTTTAGGTTATCCTGAAAAGTATCTTAGAATATTATCTTATCTTGGGATTACCTTCGAAACTATCTTGAGATTTTATCTTTATCTCAGAGTTATCTTATCTTTGAGATTTTATCGCTACCTTGAGCTTGTCTCCAGAAATTATCTTTTTGTTCTTATAACCGGACAAAATTTTTAAGAAAATTTAATTAACTGATATTTTGAAACCAAGATTTGAATAACTTGAATGAAATATAAAGGTTGAAAGAAAGAAGCTAAATGGTTTTACCTTATAATTTGTTACGGCAATTGGAGAGAGGTAGTAAAAATTTGTTCGATTCAGATGCCAAATAGGCAGTGTAAATTTTTTGTTAAATGTTTTGTATATGAAAATGTTTATACTTCAAAAATTTGAAAAGTAGCTAGGTACACCAAGTTATATCATAAGATTTTAGGTTAAGAAAAGTCTCTTGCTTTCTGATAATGTGCCGCTAGCAGGAATTGCGGTAAAGAATAACTGTGCATGCAATAGTAAGCTAGTCGCAAAATTAATGGCTACTTCTTCCTTTCTGTTTTCTGATTTAATGTGGGCTGTTTCAAGAAAAGTCAGGTGATGCCTTAAAAACTTTTTTAGTTATCAATGGCTTTAAGTAAAAAGTAGTTTTCCGGACTTACGAAAACAACAGGCTTTTTCTTTCCTTCTCCTTTTCGGAGTTTGGCCACGATTGTTATGTGTTAAGTAAATTAATCCGTAACACGCATTTTTTAATTATTGAATAACCAGTTTCCATTTTTTATACTCACTAAATTTACGGTATTTCGTTTAAAACCAAAAGTATTTTCTCTTGTTTCTTGGCTCTGGTTTCGAGTAGGTTGTATATTAATAGTTAAGTTATAGGCATAGAAAGATGTAATACATAAAAAATACATCAAGATGCCGTTGGGTGTTTACATCAGTCTCGCGGGATATTTTATCGTTCTCGTGAAAATAATGAAACTTTTATTGGACCTCAAACTAATTCTGCAGAGAATTATGTGGACACTTTAAAATTGGGACTCAACTAGAACGATTGGTTTTAATCGTAGTGCTGTTTAGTGCGTACTTTTCCATGAAGCCCCCCCCCTCAATCGTCTTGGAGCACTACTGCAATTAGAAGATCTGTGTGATAAAAATTTGATGAAACCTGAACCATGCTCCCATGAAAACAGCAAAAATGTAAATAAAAATCTGTTATCACCTTGGCGTAGAAATTTTGAATGCCTAAATACTAACATTTATTATGTAAGGGTTAAGGGAGTGTTTAATGTATAGTAATTGACACCCGTCACAGAGTCTGAAATAATTTCGCTTCTAGGTTAAAAGGTTTTAATAAACACATCATGGTTTATTAAAACTTGTTAATGTTGTGTTTATAGTCGTATATAAAATATAGTATTCAACATATGGTAATGACAGTAATTAATTTGATGAATTAAGGCACTCGCCTTCGGCTTGTGCCGCAAACTTCATCTGCATTGCCTACTTTATTGTATGTTGAATAATATACTACTAATTTATTTTGAAATACCTTACTATGATACCCATCACAAGTTCACAGCCCTTAATACAATACATTAATGGCTCCCTCTCTGCAACGACCATTTTTCATTAAATCATATGGTACATATAGTTAGTCTGATCACTACCTTTTACATGAACACAATAATTTTAAAATCTGAATTAAGATAAGGTTTTCGGCAATTTTTCAGTGTTTCCAGTTACAGAATTTAAATCAAAATGCAGTTCAGTTTACTATTTAGTGGTACTATAACCAAAAAAAAAAAACATTTTCAATTCCTTATTAAATAGTCAATATTGTTATTTAAATAAATACAGAAGAATATGAAGAAGTAATGCAAATACTTTATAAATAGTTAATCAAATAACTTACCTGCAGGACTAATAGCAGCAATCATAATTGTTTTCGAATTACCACCTAAACTATCTTTCAACAGCCATGTTAAAACGGAATCACGATATGGTACAAACAAGGACTTTCTATGGCCATTAGTTTCCACAGATAATTCAGCTAAACCTGAAATAACAGACCCCAATGTCACAAGTGATTTGTTAATATGAGCTCCTTCTTTAAGACGTTCGCCAGTTGCTCCAGTAGCATCGGCTCGTTCACTTCCAGCTAAATCCACCAGGTGTATCTACAAAGCTTCATTAATAATAATAGCAAATAATTATAAGCAATAGTCGGAAGATTAAGTCAAGATTTAACAACGGGTTACATTTTATTATGGTTTAAAAAATTATAGTGTGTCAAAATACACACAGCACTGAAAAATAAAATGTGGTTTAATTACAATTTTAGTATGAAATAAAAATCAGTCTGGTAATTTTGATGATACAAGCATTTTGGTCATCTTAATACTAAGCATTGCACACAACAACACTGTACGTGCATTCGTTTTTCCCAGTCTCCCTGACATCCTATTTTTTCCTAGTGGATACGCATCTAGAAGTTCAAAATAAATTGGTAATGTTTTATAATCCCCGGATGAATGAGCTACATCAAATGTAGCATTGCCTTCATTCCGCAACACACAGAGTATGTAAAATTTTAAAGATACATCAAGGACGAAGACATTATCATTTAACAATTACACAATAAATCAGGAGGTACGTATTATTTTTATATTGATCATAAGAGATTAATGAGCACCATATCCTGTAAATAAAACGACCCAAACCCTAAGAAGAAATCACGATTTTCTAATACTTAATTTTCTATAAAGAAACATCATGTGTAATATTTTAGTGATACGATAGACTTAGTATAATTTATTTTAGTACATAAATGAAACTCTTGAAAATATAAGACCGTTCCCTAATATGAAATAATATCTAGGCTGAAAACCCATATTTTTCGACGAACTTTAAAAGGTAAATATTCATCCACTGACAACTAACAATTCGAATGCAACGCAAATTACGTTGTGTAACTCTTTTAAAAATACTTCATAGCAGATTTGACCAAAAATATTGGTTTTAATTTTTAATTAGGAAAAACGCTTTAACAATGTGTGTGTATTTTGACAAAACCACTTATAATTATTAAGTATAGTATTATCTTTTAAATGACTAATTTTATACTTAATCCTTCGGAAAATATGTGCAAACATACCTTTGATACAGTCTCACTTGGAATACCATTGCAGTAACCAGCTTGAACAAATGTAATGGTAAAAATAGCATGACTACGACTACTGACATCATTCATGTTTGTTGCAGCTGTCGTACGATGAGCATTGCCCCTGCACATTAAAACAAAATTAGAATATCTAGTAAAAGCGATTAAAACCTAGTAAAATATTATTTTCAATATACAGTATTACATCAGGTATTTACATAGCCGGTCATGAATAGACCAAAGCAGTAAGCAAGTTTTGCAAATCACATGAGTTAAACAAGATTAAGGATTCATTACTGCTAAGTATAATATTTTATCTAAACCTGCTTTAAAATAAAACAAAAGGATTGTGTGGTTCCAAATGTAAAAATTCAGCTTCACCGTTGCAATGGATCTCATCATCATTAAATCTTCAGTCCTGGAACTGGTTAGACGCATACCCTCATTGTTTCCTATTCTGAGCTAACCTACACATTTCCCTGAAATTTGTAGTCTGCATACTTCACTATCAGCATGCATTAGTCTGATCTAAACCTATCTCTACCTCTTTTTTTTTCCTATATTTGCTTGTAATATATTCCGCACTATTCTCCAAAAATACCTTAGAACGTATCCTGCCTTCTATTTCTTCTATTTTTTTTTTGTTTTCCACATATGATTTCAACAATTTTTTCCTTGTTTCTATGTTTGTTGTCTTCGAGCATAGCCGGTGTAAATATCTATTCGTAAATAAAAGGCTTAAGTATTCGCCGTTACGTAAAAACTCATTAGATCACTAGCGCTGTAATGAACTGACAGTTATAAAGAATGTGAAGTTTCGTAACGTCAAAACTACATCTAAACTTTGACATTTTGTAACGAGGATAGATAGATTTAATTAAATCAGTGAAATGATGGAAATTAAGGAGAATAAATTATGCAGAATTTGTGCTTAGTTTACATCTATTATCAAATGAAATAATTCTAATTCAGTCTTAAAGTACTCCAGAGAAAAACTTCTGCATTTTCCAGTGTGCTATTAAGAAACAAAATACTGAGACCGTTTGTTCATGATTAGATGCCAAATTTGATCATTGACTTTAATGATTTTCAATGCGATATTTTTGAATAATACACAGGTTTTTAGTGAAATCCTAAAAACAATCTTGTGATCTTAAGGTCTACTATAATGAAAAAATCTGATAAGACAAAATTTAAACAGTCTTCTTAAATATTGTGATACTGATTACATGTGCAAACACTTTTATTCTTTGAGTGTAGAAGTTGCTTAACTTGTAAATTTTCAAAGTAATGTTTTTCCGATATTCTATTCGATTCAATGGCTGGTTACCTGTATTGTGTAAGGCTAATGCATTATATACGCAAACCTTAAAATAGAAAAGAATTTATTAATTTCAGTTAGTTCAATGAGCGTTAGCAAGGAATTGTTCTAAAAAAGTTATACAAGTTTGGTTAGTTTATATTTTATAAAGGGACTATTTCAATATGATATTAGATTACGACAAATAAATAAAACAGAAAAACATTTAGTAGAGGCAAATCACTTTAGAAAGAACTCACCATCATCATGCACACAAAGCAAAAATCGGTTTGGAAAAGTTCATTATAGGTAATTAGAAATTGCATGTAATTTTGTATAATAAACCAATCAGAACTTACCTTGCGTCCGCCAAAACTTAAGTTGTAGAATACAGTTCAAGTGTCAAGGGTATTTTGTTTTCTGTTGGTTTTACATTTTGCAATTTATATCAGCTGTTTTTTATCTTTTGTATATTATTTCATTTCCTACTATAAAACAGATCTTTTTAGAACTAAATTACGTCATTTTAATATTGTGTACGACAGTATTTATAAAATGCACCCCCGATAATGTCACTGTAATAACTCAACTACGACACGGTTACTACATTTCCGTACAGTCTGTCAAATGCCTTGGGTTCTACTTAAAGTGATTTGCCTCTATAATTTTGTACAATCAGTAATAAAAGCTAGGGACATCACCGTCCACAATAATATTTGTATAAATTCACATAGAGTTCAAGATACTACAGTATCATAAAACGTCATAAAATTAATGCATTCACATGAACTGATGGCATTGAACTAACTCTGAAAAAAAACAGTGCAAGATGCACAAAATGTAAGAATGAAATTTTTTAAAAAAAGAAAAAATGGAATATAACGATTAAGTTCGGAATTAGTAAGTTAAGAACGAAATAATGGTTTAGTAATAGTGGATGTGTAGGCGAAAGACATCTCAGTGGGTGGCAGATGGTGAATTATTTTGAGCTATGTTGGATGATCGGGCATGAAAGCTCAAGCATGCGGGTTAAGCATGGAATTTAAATCATGCCCGTGGTGTATCAAAAGAATAAGTGGGTTTTCACTCTGCAACTAAATGTGACAATTCAAATAGATAGAACAGGTGAAGTAAACATGTGAGTCAGTGGAGTTATCCTGGAAATCCTTAGATTTTAAACTGCCAGTACTGTTTGAGCTTTTCTCGTTTTATTTGAATTGCACTTGATAAATATGTAAATACAAACTTATAAATACAAATTGTAATTGGTCGGTAGAGTGACAGAATTAATTTGTTTACATTTAAGAATAATATTATTGGAAAAGGAGTTTGAAACTTTTGAAACGCTAAGAAAAATGCGTGTATTTTTTTAAACGCAAGCTTTAATTGTGTAACATATTTGCTAGTACATATTTTGTGTAAATTTAGTATTTTTAATGGACATTGGAATGGTGAAAGCAAAAGTTAGTATTGTACTGTTTTTCTATGAATTTTTGTTAAGAGAATTTCCGAAGTACATGGGATTTTAAATGGCATATAAATCAATCTAGAAAAGTGGAACAGTATTATTTATGAATAAGTGCTTTTTTAAGGACCTCTGCTAATAATATCTGGCCAATTGGATGTTAAATCAGGTTTTATATTTTTCTTAGGTTAATTTATGTATATTTCCAAATTTACTGTTAATAATGTTTAAATTTAGATGGATTTTTGTTTGGAATTATTTATAAGATAGGTAAAGGTGTTCATTGTGAAAGGATGCCCAGTTACCCCAGTGATGAAGTCATATTTAAAAAAAGCCCTTATTTTAAAAAATTGTTTTAATTTCATAAAAGGTTAAGAAGTGTTTTTAAAGTATGGCTACAAAAGGTAAAAGATTAGGTGACGAGATTTTAGCACCTGAAGCAAGAAGACCTATCCAGAATAACTTTCTTCCAGATAGCAAAAATATCAAAGGTAATTAATCTATTTTTCATGAACTATGATACATTAAAGAATTCCAAAGTTATTTATCACTAAAAGTGGTCCTCTAGATCAAGATTTTTGCAACTTGTATTTGATTATACAGAGTTATTCACGTCAAACGTCAGGAAGCATTATGAATAAATTCTTAGATTTGAAAGAAGTTTGCATTTTGGGGTGGATAGGGCCTAATGAAGATACATTTTGAAATTACTTTCATAATATACAGGGTGTTCAAAAAATATAAAACATCAAAGTTGTATTTTTAAATTTAACACCCTGTATATTACTTTATTTTCAGTTTCTGCCATCAAAATAAAAGGTAGTTTCGTTAGGTTTCTGAAGACTAAACCTTAAGGCTTTTAAAATATTTTGTATTTTGTAAAAATGTGGCAACAATTAAATTTTCAACATCTCTTTTGGTTTTTAAACCAAATTTAACTTAGTGTCTGCTAATAGATTAGTTTTGTCTAACACTTTTAAAAAATTGACTAATGTATACATGGTAGATGAAAATTATGACTAAATAATTATAAGTTTTGAAAGGTAAAATTTAATTCCCTATCGATACTATTATATTTTCCCACAGTTAACTGTTCACATTTTCATTGACAACGCACATGTTCTGGACGCAAACTGATTTTAACAAATTTATTTATCAAAAATTCCAAATCACCTATGGAATATTGACGACAAAAAGATTTAATTGACTATTTTTTAAATATCAAGTAATAGTTTGAATAAATAAGAAGGAATATAAAAGAACAGTGAAAAAATATACAACAAATAATAATGGTATATTGTAAGTGTTCAAAATGACGTCTAACTCTAAACACAAACGTATCCTCTTTTCAAAACCTTCGGCAACATTTTCCAACATTTCTGGTCTTAGGTACTCCTTCATATCATCTTGTGTTGTTGCAGGTGTATTATAAATTATTCTTTTGCATATCCCCATAAAAATAAATCCGGAGAAGTCAATTCGGGTGATCTTGGAGACCAATTTTGGACACCAATTCTTCCAATCCACCAATTTTGGAACTTAACCTTTACAAATTCTCGAATATCACAATGGAAATGCGTGAGAATTACATCCCTGAAGACATCATTGCTCAGATGTTTAAGGGAATGTCTGATAATAAGATTAGAAGCTAATTTATTAGTAAATTCAAAAACAGTGTTCTTCAAAAATATGGACCAATTACATATGAGACCATTATTCAACTCCACACGTTCACCAACTACCTATACTGATTATTAATTATTCTAAATCGATGCAGGTTGAAATAAGAATAATAAGAAAGTTCTAGCCATTACCTGATTCATTGCTGTAAAATGAACATTCGTCACTAAATAGAACAAACTTAAAAAAGTTTTCATTATCTGCTACGTTGTCTAATGCCCATATACAAATCTGAACTCCTCTTAAAATCATTTTTCGGAAAGTTTTTGGCAAAGTTGTATTTTATAATCATGTAAGCAATGTTCATTAAGAATTCTTGAGACTTGTTTGTCTAATGTTGTGGCTTTTTGATTTTTGGTTTTGACCTATATGAGAATTTTCTATTACAGAGGCAATGACCGCAAATTCAGTGTTTTTGTTCTCTGTCACACTTATATTTTGATAGGTTTTTCATGCTGAACACTCCCAGTTTGTTTAAATAGGGCCAACAGTCTTATAAAATCACGTTCATCTGAATGATTTCTGTTAGAAAATCTTTCAGCACAAACTCGTGATGCCTGTAAACAGTTCTGGACACATTCTCCAAGAATAAAAATCATGTCAACCTGTTCTTCTTTTTGAAAAACCATTTTGAAATATAAAAAAAACAGAAACGGCAAACTACCACCATGAATAATTGACAACTATCATAACAATTATGACTTGTCAAAATAGCAATATTCTATAGGTGACAATAGAATTTTTGATAAATAAATTTGTTAAAACCAGTTTGCATTCAAAAATGTATGATTTCAATGGAAATGTGAACAGTTAGCTGTAGGAAAGCATAATAGTATTCAATAGAGAATTAAATTTTACATCTGTTGTTGACATAAAATACAGGATGTTCTATTCAAATTAAACAAGTTATTACAGTTCAAAACTTGTACTTATTTGTCATGATTTTCGTACACCCTGTATACATACGCCAATTTTTCACAAGTGTTAGACAAAACTTAGTCAATTAATAGATCCCAAAATAATTCGGTTTAAAAACTGAAAGAGACGGTGAAAATTTAATTGTTGAAATGGTTGCTATATTTTCACAAAATACAAAATATTTCAAAAAACATTAGGTTTAGGCTTCAGAAACTCACTTTAATTTTGATAGTAGAAACTGAAAATAAAATAATGTTCAGCGTGTTTCATTTAAAAAATACAACTTTGATACATTTTATGTTTTTTGGGCACTCTGTATATTACAAAAGTAATTTTAAAATGTACCTCCACCAG
Source organism: Platerodrilus igneus (assembly GCA_036346225.1). NCBI lineage: Eukaryota > Metazoa > Arthropoda > Insecta > Coleoptera > Lycidae > Platerodrilus > Platerodrilus igneus. Next base: position 3,444,947 of record JARFIW010000828.1, read on the forward strand.
CCCCCTATACACCCCAAAATGCAAATTTCTTTTAAATCAAACAATTTAACCATAATGCGTTGTGACATATAACCTGAATAACAATGTATAAAAATTGCAGCTAAAAACTTCAGAAACTCTGAAAAATAAGACATTTAATCAACTTCTCAAACTTAATTATAAAATCGCATTGTAAGTACAAAAAATATGACAATATCAAGGAAGAAGAAAAAAGCTAGAAACATATGTAGCAGTGGGTTTCCAGAATATACCAAAATTAATACAAAAAGCTGATGAATTTTTTAAACTAAAAATAAATATACAATACCTATTCATACATTCCTGTATATGTCCATAATTTGTCACCAGACAAGTTGTAAGTCCTTCAACGTAAGGTCCCCGCTTTGGATGCTCACGTACTCTTAATGAAATACTATCACGAATTCGTAATAGATCTGCTACTCTTTCCTGATAAATTTCAAGATAACTAACATGAACTCGATGTGTTGTACCTTTAATAGAATCTTTAGACATCCTCTCAAATAATGCCTTGCAGATTCTCGGTATTAATCCTGGATTTTCCTACATAAGAACAAAATATTTTATTATTTGTCTATAATATAGAAATAGATTTTCGAGTAATTACATTTAAGTTTCTGTATATAAGGTTAAAATGCACGTGTCAGACAGAAACAGAAGAGACAATAAAATAAGAATCCGCACAAATTACAATTTCGTATAAAAAAATAAAGGAAATTTAGAAAGACCGGGCTAACTACAAATGTAGAGAGTGGGGTGATTCACATAGACAAAGAAATGTTATCGCCATCGAGTTTTTATTTACAATAAGTTATATTGTAAAGAACAATTTTAATAAGTGATCCACGAAATGTGCATTTCGTAGCTTAACATGTTCGACTAATGGGAGAGAACGAAATTATGCGTTAGTGACAACGCTTGAGTACATAGGCTGTTGGCCCATGGACGAGGTGGCCGATGAGGAAAAAAAACAAAATGATGTTAGAGTGACAGTGAACGTGTCGTTGCCCATAAGCCAATGGACCCTCAGAGACCGATATCGACTTATTTTGAACTTTACTGGATACACAAAGAGCAGAAAGATCAAACAAGTGAATCATGGATTTATATTTGTGTCAGTTGGGGTGAATAACGAGGAAATTGTGATGAATAGATTTCACTTGACAACAGAAGTTGGAATTTTGAGATGACCTACCGTGCTGAGGGAGTACACAGCAGTTATATCATTGACGTCCCTGGACATCCTGCATCATTAGTTGTAAGAATCATTTGAAACATGAGAACTGTAAGTACTCTATGAGCTTTTTGAATGTTTATGATATATAATTATGTACTTGTGGATTTAAAATTAAAATGGCTTCTATCTATATAGTGGGAAATCAATATTCCGTTACATACGTATTCTGTTGGACTATGTAATAGCAACAGAAATAGTTTTGTTTAAATTTAAGTATAATTTTATTAACAAAAGAGGTTTGAACATTTTAAAAGAGTAAAAAATATGTACATGTAAGCTCAAGTGTGGCATTATTGTTAGTTAAAGGGTGCAACATCAGTATTTTAAATAGACACTGGAATGGTTACGTGAAAAGTTTGGATTACGCTTGTTTTTTTTCTATATTGTTGTTAAGGGCATTTCCAAATAAATAAGATTTAAAATGTATACCAATCAATTGGGGAGGATTGGAACAATGGAACATTAGTGTTGGATTAATGGTTGTTTTTTTTTTTGGAATTCTGCTAATAATACCTGGCCAGTAGGATGTACATTAGGGTTGTTGTTTTTAAGGTTAATGTACATACAATATGTTTTAAAATTTACTGTCAATAAAGTCTAAATTTAGATGGATTTTTATTTGCAGTTAGTCTGAGTAAAGGTGAGCATTGTCAAAGGATATCCAGTCACTTTAATAATGAAGTGGTATGTTGGGAGAGCCCTTTATTCTGAAAATGTTTTAGTATGATAAAAAGTTAAAGAAGTGTTTTTAAGGGGTGATTACAAAAAGAAAAAGATGGGGATGAGATTTAGAAACACCAACAGTGATGAGACCTATCCGGAATAACCATCTTCCGAATGGAAAAAATATTGAAGGAATTGCTAGTATATGACAGTTTGGTGCCCTTTATTTTATACAATTAGTAAAGCCTTGAAGGTAAGTGGGTAATTTAATGTAGTTTCGTATTTTGGTCAATTTTACATATTTATGGTATTTTATTTTGATCATTTTTCATAGGAACTAATGCCCGCATCACTTAAAATTAGACAGCGCATCTATAAAATTGTTGCAGGGTTCCCGTCCTTTCTGGGTAATTTGAAATTCTTAATGTAACACCATTTTTACATGTAACAAAAGTTCGTATAATACAGCAAATTGCACATTATTATTATGTTTCAGTTATGGGGACGTATGCCAAGATTGGGCTTCTGGATATATGGAACATTAATGAATAATTTATAGGGCAGGGATAGTGACAGGTATCATGAAAATATGGTTGTTATGTATTAATTTATAAATAAGAAGACGAATTTAGATTTCGTGAAAGTAAGACGTGTTTTCGATACTGGGAACAAAAATTTGTAATTGTGATAGTTACATGAATGTTAATGGGTTCAATTGTTTAATAATATAACCTTGTGCATATAGAGAGAACAATTTATTATTGTTGTTGAGAACATAGACCCAAGTGTATAATTGTAATTGACTATAGGGGTGGATTTAATTGGAAACTGTTTCATTTAACAGTAGGAAATATTTTAAAGGAGCTGAAGGAGAAAACAGAACAAAGAGAGCAGTTGAAGATTTTTGGAGACGAGTTAAGCAGCAAGAAGAAGAAAAGAAAGAATGTTTGTTTACTATTGAAGACTGCTTAGACGAGTGTTGTAAAACTTGTAAAGGGACATTTAGTCATCCACAGAGTTCTGGTAAGTCATTTATTTTGCTTATAACTTGTTATTATTTATTGCGATTTTTTATCAGATTATTTACCTATTTCATATTTAGAAAACTTGTTAACACAAGGGTATCTGCCAAGTGTGGTTTAAATTGATTTACCTACATTTCGGAACTGTGTTTCAGTAAGTACATTGGTAACGAACGAATTCATTGAAATTTATCTTCACTGATCAATGCATTACCTAAACGCTTGGTGTGGCAGTAGTGATTTGGAGCTGGTTAGAGGAATCCTGAAGATTCAAGAGTTTAATTTAAGCCGTGGTAAATATAAAAAGGGGTGGATTGTGAACTACATCATTAATGCTTGTCATTTTGACAGTTGACATTTAATTCAAAATATATTATTCATATCAAGAGAAGTAAAACCTATTACAAACAAATAATAACATAATAATACAGTTGAGGGTGGGTGTACATGAGATTTTATATATTACAGTTTATTTGAGGAATTCAAGTAAGTCACATGAAATTTTCAAATTGATCATAGGTGACTGGCGAGTCATAGGTTGATGACGTCTGTATTGCACTGTTGAGATAGATGATTTGAGCCAAACTAAAATGCAATTTTATACATAGCATATACATGGTGATTCCTTGTTCGTTTACCAGATGAAAAGTTCCAATAAACATAGATTCAAAAATATTTGCTCTTTGAGATACAGTAATTTTATAGTTCTTTTAAATGTAATTTTTAATCGTTTAACAAATCAAAATTGGAATGCAGTATCAACTCTACACTTAGGTCTCATAACTGTCGCTAGAATCAGCAAGATGTTATATTTTCCAACGTCACTGTATGTTTCATACTCTCAAACTTTTTTCTGCAAAGCAACTGATCTTCGGTAGTACAATTTCTAAATTCCTTGTAGTTTTTAAAAACTTTTTCGTCTGTTACACCTTTTCGCGTATATTGTACTGTTTTCGATATATTTTCGAAAATATTCATCAATGCAAACGGAGCAAATTAACGTAAATTACAATAATTGAGATCCAGTAAGATAACTTTTGAGTGACGTGTTGGAGAATGTTTGACAATTTGTGCTAATTTGTGTTCCAAATTTGTTCAAGATGAGGTCCTAAATATATATTGTAAAGACATAACAATTTACAAACTAATTAAATATGCATGCAACATGCCTTAATGTTTCATCCTTCCTTTGATCATTTCATGCGATATTCGTGTTGTTTTTCGACAAAGTAACGAGTTAATTATCGTAATGTTAAAGTAAACGTTTCATAGCATCACTTCGTTGGTCAAGCATTATCATCAACAACCTCACTTTCAACTTGGCGGACAAATATCAATTCTACTGCTACCTCTGCATCTAATAACATCTCTTTATACTCATGCATCTATGTTTTTAACGTCCCAAAGATATGCAACAAACTGTCAATATATTTATTGCTTTAAAAAGGGAAAGGCAAGATGATAAAAAATATTACAAATTATATTAACGTGCACAAACATTGTTTTTCCGGAGAACTATTAAAACTCAAAATAATATAATTGACATTTTAAATAATTGAGTATTTAGCAATGTGTTGCGTCATGCTAGCTATAAATTGCATGACAAAAGAAAATTTAATTTTGAAAAAAAAATTAGTATTATAACTAAAGCAAGAAAAATTAATTTTCTTACAATAAATTTGTAAAATTTAATACTATAATAAGATACTAACGCATTAATCATTCAATTAGTATAAATGATGCAACAATAAAAACCACTGAAATAAAAGATTCCAAAAATCATACAATGTAATTAATATGGAATGAATGCAGATCGTCATGCACAAATTACAAAATCAAAAGGTTATTTATGGTAAAATACATATTAGAATGGGACTCAAATTCACACATTATTTTAAAACCATAAACAAGGAAAACAGAGATTTCAATGTTATGAATTTCTCACAAAAAATTAAGAAAGCTTTCGTATATCGTTCATTTTAAATAATTCCATTTAATAATACAACGAAACAATTACAGCTACAGTTTAAAATGTACTAAAAAACAAACACGCTTCACTAGTAAAATTCACAAATATCAGATTGCAGAGATAATTTAATCACTTCATACACTAAAATACAATATATAGTTTGATATTGCTGAAGACCTTAACACGTAATGTTAACCATAGAAAGCCATGCATCTTTTGCATGATAAGATTTTATAGTGGGAGAAGTAGAGTAAGTTACATCTGACGGAAAAATGAATAAAAATTCGTGAGCAGTTAATTAAAATACGTCAAAATGTAGTTATACGAGGAAATAACACCGTGGGAGGAGGGTGGATAGTTGGGGTGATGTGAGAACAAGTTAAAAGTTCGGAAAGTAGCTCAAAAATAAAGTTAAAAACGTAAACAATATAAGAATACAAACAAAAATGAAAAGTTGAGCAAAAGGGGAATAATTTAACGGTGCGCAAGCTTTTGTAGGACTTCGCTTGCAGATTTGGCAAGAAGGTTAACCATGCATGAAATTTTGCAAGCTCGCGTATGTGCCGTGATGAAGGGACCTACGGGTATGGCAAAATTAGTAGATTGTGTTGCGTTAAGGGAGCTGTTTTAGTTAGATGATTCCCGTAACTGCTTGAAGGACAAAAAATTAAAAGGCTGGCAGTCTCTGGACAACCTGAAAATTTTAAAGATTGGAATTAAACAGTGACTAATATTATAAGCTTTTGTGTTACTTTTTAAAAATGTATGGTATTCATGTAGTAAGAAATTAATCAAACACAAAAGTTTACTTATTTTGTTGAATGATGAATTAGCAACAGAGTTAGTGTTGGTTAAACTTAAGCATAATATTATAGTGTAAGGAAGTACGAATAGAAATTTAAATGTAAATTTATTGGCAGAATTTAGTTGTTAGTTAAAATAGAAAAATTTAGTATTTTGGAACGGACAATGAAATAATAAAACAAAAAAGCTGGCGTTTAAACTGTTTTCTATGTTTGTTATTAACAACATTTTTAGATTGAGATTTATGTCAGGTAATTTAATATGGAAAACGGGAAAATTTGTAGTGATAGTATTATTAATAGATTTAATTTAGTAATCCTTTTTTAGAATTTCTTTTTTAGTGATATGTGGTCAGAGTGGCGTTAAGAAACTAAGTTTTTTTAATATAAGAGTGTACATTGCACTTATTTTATGTTAATAAAAGTTAATTGCAGCTTGAATTTTAATTGCATTTATTAGGAATTAGATAAAACTCAGCTAATTGTAAAAAGATATCCAGTCACCCCAGTAATGGATTCGTATTTGGAAGACATTTTACTTTCAATTTTATTTAATTTAACTCAAAATTTAATAAGTACATTAAGATATTCTAGCGAAAAGAAAGTATGTGATAAATTTAGGAACCCGAAGCAAGGAAGACCTATGTTGAATAATCGTTTTCCATGTAGGGATAATATCAAAGGGATTACTGTGACAGACGTTTTGGTGCCCCTTTCAGAATAAGTGTTTTTGTAATACACTTTGTTAATATTTCAGCCACTTTATTATTTTTATTTCTTTATTTTTATCATTTTTATAATTTCCTCCATAGGAACCCAATCCGTCACCGTTGCAGTTGGCCGATGTACCCTTGTATTGTTACAGTCCCCCTGACCCTTCAGGAAAAATAAAAATTTATTAACATGACGCTTATTTTAGCCATAGCAATTTTTAGTAATAATGTTACTATGGATAATTTTGAAAAATAAGAGTATGTGAACGTGTACTTTATGTATAGTATTTCAAGGAGGTCGTATGAAGAGCATTATCCGAATCGTATAATTCTGGATCCTAGAACATTTTCACAGCTTAATCGTTGGTAGTGTGAAATTGGAACGTGTACAAAAACCACCTACCTAGCTGAAGCAAAGAGACTGAGAAATCCTAAAACTGAAGACACAGTTTTAAATATATTACATGTGAGTGGAACGCCTGGCCGTTTGAAAGATAATATGCAAATGAACGGAAACCACTATAAACCTCAAAAATGTGTAGTACTCAATTGGAAACAGGCAATTAAAACCTTTGACTGTTAGTCAGGTATCAATATTTGTCAATATTATTTAACACAATAACCAAGGCTAACATTAATATAATAGATATACTCACATGCGATCCCATCATGGTGAATGTTTTACCACTGCCCGTTTGTCCATATGCAAATACACATGCATTATAGCCTTCAAATGCGCATTCAACTACTTCAGTTCCTAAATCACAGTATACTTGTTCTTGAGAAGAGAAATTTTCTGAATCATTGTCGTGTGACCAATATGAATAATCAAAGGTAAATTCTTTGTAGCGTATGTTTTCGTCTCTTGTATTGGCCTAAAAAAACTTTTGTAAAATTTGTTTTGCTATTTTAATAAATATTTCAGAATAATTTTATAAACAAAAATGGCACAAAGTAAATAAATTTATAGTGTTTGCTTTTGAAAAAAAAAACGAATCGCAGACAATTAATCGTAATGGTAGAGGCTGAAACACAAAAGGAAGTTGATGTTCTTCATTTTTATACGTTTCCTCGTTTTTCAACTTTCTGTAACATCTTTGTACCCATATTGATTCGCATGACTAAACGGTACTCTGCACTAAGAAAGAAACGTCATATAAAATCTAAATCACCTAGTATATGATAAAATATCGTAGCAATAATATATTAGTTATTTTCAAGGAATGTGACACTGAATGGGTGTCGCCTGGGAATTTAATATTATCACATAAACTTGATTTGAACGTTTTAGTAAATTCAAATAAATTTGCATTATCAAGAATCACTATTAAAAAAAAATTACTTAATGAAGAATATTTTTAAATTTCGTTTCGAATTTTGAATAATTTGAACTGTCATTATTAAATGCTTTGATTTGCTACATGTTGTACGTAGTAGTTTAAAGTTGTGTATTATTTCAAAAGTGTTCATTTAATACTTGATATGAAATTTTAAGTGAATTAACTTATTGTAGCTTGCACATCGATATCGAACTTTTGATAATTAAAGAAATTAAATGGTAGAATAGATTGAAATGACATAAAATTAATTATTTAAGATTTATTTGCACTGTTTTGTTACGTTCCATTTCATATTAATGAATTTACTGCCTCCTTAATTTAAAAACCATTTCGATTTCTACTTATTTAAATATAGCAGTTCGCTACACTTTTATTATTTCAAGTTAAGTCAGTTAGGCTGCCAATGTTGCTCGTCCTTTATTTAATTCACAAATCAACATGTTTATATTGCATTTTCTGGTTTCTTATCTAGACATGTTTGATAAAAATTCCCTGAATGTTGCTAGTAAAAATAGAACGGAAAATCGTTGTTGGTTCTGTTGTAACAATAGTTTCGCATGTTAGTTTTGCAATGACGATGTTAAAAGTTTCTTTATAGTGTACTTTACGTTTGTCATATATGAAACACGTGTTTTAAATTAAAATTGTGATTTGTTTCTTCACTGCTATACTATTTACTAAGTATAAACCCAACCAGTTAGAAAGAAAAATCTTGATGCTGTCGTAAAGTAAATGCACAAGTTTGATTAAAATACCATTAAAATGTACTAAAATTAATACTTTGTGTTTCCCTTTGGTGTAATTGCCTGTAACCTTTTTTAGATGTTGTAACATATGTGACACATCATGTCCATTTATATATTGTTGTCAATATGGTCATCGCGCTCTGCTGTCTGCGCTGTTTGTTGTTATGCAGTTCGGTATAATATACGGTCAAGAATATATGTATGTGAAGTCCGTAATACGTTATTTGTTATTATCATATACTTTAATATGTATTGGAATTGTAAACTGTCAAATACTGTACTGGATTTTTGTCCTAAATACAAAATATACGGTCACTAGCATTTGTTGTATGTGTATTAAAAACAGGACAGAGCTTTTCGTAAAACCGAATATGCAACACGGTGACAGCGGTAAACGTGTATTACCAGTGTCGGTATTGTTCTGTATTTTTCCGCCAGTACGAATCCCACCGCTGTCACCATGTCACATATTCGGATTTACAAAAAGCTCTGTCCTGTTTTTAATACACATACAACAAATGCTAGTGACTGTATGTTTTGTATTTAGGACAAAAATCCAGTACAGTATTTGACAGTTTACAATTCCAATACATATTATTAAAGTAAATGATAATAACAAATAATGTATTACGGACTTCACATACATATATCCACAACCGTATATTATACCGAACTGCATAACAACAAACGGCGCAGACAGCAGAGCACGATGACCATATTGACAACAATATATAAATGGACATGATATGTTACAGATGTTTCCGCATCCCTTCACAGCCTGCGTGAAGGAATATTATATCATGGTGACTGACAACTGTTTGCTTGACTCCTTGACAGTATTGCCTAGTTAGTTTTGTTATCCTAAATTATGCGGTAACATTAAAGGTATGTATAACGGAGTAGTTCTTTTATTTACAAAACACCCTTCAGTTTGATTGTTGTTTAGATATAATTAATATTTAAAAATTATTTATTTTATTTATTTATTTATTCAGCAGCCATACAGATAAAAATATCCAATTACATGAAGGTGAGAAAAAGTAATTCAATTAAAAATAAGTATTCTATAACAAAGTATAAAAAATATATAAAAAAAAGAAAATTATATAGTAGGAGACACTTTTACCTAAATAGTATATGACGAAAACATGGCAGTGACGATTCACTACTTCACAAACATAAAACTCGCTACAACTACAAGATAATTGATTTAAACTGATTTACATTTTGATAAAAAAATGTCTAGCATGTTATTTACTTCTATCATCTATTAACATGCGAGGAATGAAGAATTCAGATGTTTGTCCTTAAACCAGTAATTTAACATTGTTTTAACATTTAAATTCATGAAAGTTATTTATTAGAGCTATATTTTATATGTATTTTGTGTTTAATTATCATTTCAGGTACATATGTTCTAACAAAAAGGCGAATTGATTCGTGTGCACTGTTGTTTAGTTCTCTAGAACCCTCACAACTGTGTTTAGTGTGATATTAGTTTTCTTTATCTTTATTTTCCTTACTATGTTTGTGGTATCTTGGGTGGGGGTTGTTGACGGTTATGATGCGTAAATCTTTTAATAAGACACGAGTAACATTAGTATCGTATAGTTAGGAGGTCACACGCCATGCGCTCTTGTTCATATACCCAATACGACCATGTTTTACAATAACCCAGCATATGCCCTGATAACCAACCTGATATACTGCAAGATAATATAAATTACAAAAATGAACATATGAGATTATAACCATTTGTTTAAATATATCACATCTACTCCACAAAATTCCTTATCTGAAACATGTAGTGGTAGTATCAGTGCAAAGGTTGGTGCTCAAACTCTTAACAATTTAGATTTATTTTGTTACTGCCCACTCTTCCTAAAATAATAGAAACAATAGTTAAATCTCAAATACGTAACTTTACAATCACATTCAAAATCTTCTGCTCAGACTGTCAGAATACGGTCAAGCAATAATTACTTGTGGTCAAAAGCCAGCTCGATCAGTCTAGGAATACCACAGGGCTCGGCCTTGGGTTCTATTCTATTCTTATTGTATATTAACAACTTCAGCAAAATGTTAAATACAGCAACCTATATGCTGTATGGAGATGATGTAAGTCTTCATTAGGACAACAATGGCACCTTGAAACAATATTTTTCGTATTTATTAAGCTTTTTCCTCTTTAATATTACTTTTGAAGTACATCTGGCCACTGTGTGCAAGCACCAGCATCACTGTTCTTCTAAAGTTCAAATACCTATTCATTCTATTTGAACTTACTGGTTTTGTTATCGAAATATTAAAAATATCTATCGACCATGAAGTTATCAGCTTTAATTTCGTACCTTATGATGCATTTGGTTATAATGGAATATTTTTATGACTGTTGAAGACGAAGGTTGATACACTCGCTAGTTTTACATATTATTATCGATATTTGGGAGCAATTGTAAACCAATTTTTGAAGTCATATCTTTTTGTGATTGATAATTTGAAAGGCTTCAATTTCACTTTTTATAGATTCATACTCATCTGGTTCAACGATTTATTAGGTATGTGATTTGTTTGTTTTTTATAAAATACCTTTTGCTATCAAGAGTTTATCTTGTAGGTGCAAATGTGTTTCTAACTTGCAACCACGTTTCACATTTTTGTTGTACTTTAATCATTTGTCTGGAATCCCACTTTGGTGGTAAATAAAATTTTATAATAATTCTTTTAGCGAGCTTATGATAAAAACCTGTCCGAGTTATTACTAAATCTGTTGGTGCAGTACCGAATTAAAAAGAAGCGATTTGGAATTAAATCCTTTTGGAATTCTACCCATCTGGAGGAATCCAAGCCATTCCTAGGCCGACATTGCAGTCCGCCAACAGGTCGTATGCGCATATTTTGATTACTTATTATTGCACTATTTCATTGTCCTAGTGTGACCCTTTGAATGTTATATTTTATGTGTTAATAATTTCTATATTTTTTGTATGCAACATTTATTTGTACTAGTTCAAACTGAACTTAATTTAGTCCATAATTCACTTACAGTAGTTTCTATTTTAAGTAATAACTTCTCTGATTCAAAATTGTAAAACTTTACACGAGAAGTGCCCCCTTTACTAGTTGCATTAGGCGCATCACCGTGATAAACACGATTTAGGCTATTAAAAGTTATATTGAAAACAATATTAAGCGTATTTGTATGGCCATAAACATGCATCCATTAAATTAGTAAATTAAACTAAAGTAATTATTTATTAGGTGCACTCGTGTGAAGACATTAGTTGCATATTTCTTATTTAACCACTTGTCAGAAATCAAACATTTTTTGTGACGCGGTCTGTAGCCATACAATTACTGGCAACATCCATGGACATTATGCACACAATGCAACAAAACATTCACAAGTCCTTGCCAGTTAAAACTTTTATAAAAAACTTTTATATACCATTTCAAATGGACCTGCACCTTGCCGAAGTTCTAGATTACTAGAACATGTGAAATAGCTTGCCGTGTTCTAATGAGCTAAAGAGCCAAACTACAGCTCCAAAACCAAAGTAGTAGGGTCGTTAGTGAGGAACCAGACTAATACAGGTCCCCGAAAGAGGGCAGCGGCTCTTTCGGTACTTAGATTGGCAGAGACTATAGGGGTCGGTATGGCAGTCTAAGACACGCTACCGTGATGTGGAAGGCAACAGGAAACCACCACATTACCTCCCAAGTACACAGCGTATGCAGGTTGTGCAACTTTCAGGGAAATGCGTAGGTTAGTTTACAATAGGAAACAATGATGGTACGCGTATAACCAGTTCCAGGACTGCACACCTAATGATGATGATACAATGCACGTACACTTTGCAATAAACTGCCACAAGATATCAAATCTGTTGACACGCTGGTAAAATTCAGTTTGGTGCTGTTAACGTTGCTGCAAAGACAATATCTCTGCACTACAGGGGAATTTTTACAGACTAGTGCCTAAAGAGTTCACATTGGAGACATCGTATGCATGTACAAGAATATTGTAACTATAGTTGAAATCAAACCACGACTCATTCTTCAAGTTCGTATGAATTAATAGTAGTATAATGTATTTCTTAACATTTTTTAGGCTATTCGTTAAATCAAGTTCTTGATGTGGCATAACCTTTAATGCAATATCAAGTTATTAATTTTCAAATAAATACTTAACCTATTAAATACATAAAAGGCGAGGCGTATTCAATTTTATATTACTTTTTGGGAATAAATAAATTAAATAAAACGTATACATAAAAGATGGAATAATAGGTTTATTGCTTTCAAAATGTAACGATACAATTATTTAACTTTAGGTTTTGTTACATCAGGAAATCTGAAATAATAATAACACCCAACAGGATGATTAAATAAACATTATATTACTTTTAAGCAAGAGGAATAAAATGCTAAGATAAAGAAACTGCAGTATTACCTTTTAAAATTCTTCAAATTTTATTAATAATCTCAGCTTTGTGCTGAATTGACGTCAAGTACCTGATTTAATTTTACTCTAGGGCAAAGTGACGTAACAGTAAAATAGTGTACCCGCTAGCTGTTGGTGGTGCCGGGGGTTGGTTCTATGAAAGCAAATAACACTTTTACCAAATGTTTTTATACCAGTCGAGGTTGATGGAGCCTTGTATAAACGTTTCTCACCTTCTACTAATTTAAAATAAAAACAAAAAAATTCCAGATCTTGTTCACCTAACCTATATTATCAAACTTTAATATCACAGTAAATAATAAAAAAAAAACTAGGACCTGCCCCTAACTGGCTAAATGCGCATGTATCTAAAAAAGAGGTCAACTTAAATTTATCAATTATAAACCTTCAACAATTTAATTTTTACACATGAATTCTGCGAATACAACTACGGTGCTTCTCCATATGAAAGTTTCTATGTTTATACTATGCTTTAAATAAGCGCGCACCAACATAAAACCTCTTAATAATAAGTTTTACTCATTCCTATTATTATAACCAATTACAATGATTAATTATAGAACAGCATGTAATGTTTAGCAGGTGGAAAGAAAAAATTCAATAACTTACTGGTTTGTTGGTCCTTTACAAGCTCTGAGCGACCTTTTAGTGCAGGAAAATTGGTTACATGTAATCACATACTCCAACTTAGGATTGAATGAAAGTTTCCAGCACATACGCTCTTTCATCTGTAACGGTATTTTTAATTCCATGCCTCACTAGCATACAGAACTTGTTTGCTAACAATCTTGGGGTTTAATACCATCACTTGAATTACCCAATGTTCAGTCTCATCCCGCATGGCAATGGTTGCGCATCAATCGAATTACAAGTTTTATAACTGATAATGAAAGATTGGTAGATCCTAGTTAATAATATTCATGGTTTTTATAAATTATTCGTCGCAGGGTAATGGCATGCTAATTTATCGTCTCACATGAAGCGTCTAACTGCTCAATTTCCAAGGTCGACGTCGTAATACTTATGTGACCCATCATCTAGTTCTCACACTTTTACATTAGATACTAAAAGTGGCATCATTTGTTTATATTCGCAACACATTTTTATTACTATAATTAGAGTATATGAATATTGGAAGCAATCCGCTATAGTTGTGAGTTCTTGGAATTCGTGTGAGCTCTTAATTCCTCCCACAGTTTACATTTAACGCATTAATTTTTTATGGTTGATTTTAGGGTTATTGAGGTTGTAGGGTGTGTCGGTTCAATTCCATGATACAATAGTTCGTTTTTGAACTCGTGTAAATGTGTACAAATAAAGTTTACTATGCTGGTTATTTCCCTAGTATCTATCTGTACTTTTTTTAAATTTAATACGAATAGTGTAAAGTCCCAATCTTTATGACTGGTTGTATTTCATGTATTAGGTGCTTTCCTGTTTATTTCTGTATCCTAATTTAGTATCACTTTGGAATTGCCACGTTATTAAATATACACTACCAAAGCTTCTAAATTCAGCAAACTGCTTTCATCATAAAAGCTGATTTACCTGACTGAAATTAATAAATTCGCTTATACTACTTAATGTTTGCTTAGATAATGCACTAGCATTACATCTTTAAAGTGTGAATAAAATCCAGTATATAATATTTGCACCAAAGGATGAACACATCTAAACAAAAGTAGATTTGTATGGGACTTCAAAGATTTTGGTTGTCTGGCAGTTGTTTGTGTAACAAACCACGTACTAATTGTCTAACTTTTAACAAAATAGTACATGCAATGAGAGTTGATATATTTACAAAACAAGACTGAAGGTGAGTTCTGCTCAACCAAAAAAATTAGAAGTTTGAGCAATGAAATTATCATTTCAATTACAGAGATCACAAATGATGAGCATAACAACATTAAAACTTTGCCAGTTATAAAGAATGGGATTGACATATAGCTCTTCAAAAGTAAAATGAGAAATTTGCAGTACGGTCAATGATAGTATATTATTTAACAAGCGAGTTATGATAGCAATTACTCATTCGGTAGGTTTGTGTTGCAGCCCCACTAGGGCAAGCAGCATAATCCAAATGAATAATGACCATAACTCTTGAGTGGAATACTATCCTTTCCCCACGACTACAGATATTTTCATATCAAATATTTTCTAAACGTTTGAACTAATATCACAAACACTAACAAGTAAAAATTGATCATGATACAAAAATTTTACCTCGTGGATTATGAAAAATGGAGATTTGTACTGATTGGTTAAAGGTGTTGGATTATAATTATAACCCACAACCTGGATGCTCCTGATGGGTTACAGATGTTGAATTTTGGAGTCATACACATCTACAGAATAATGAATACTACTACTGATCCATTTTTAAATGCATAAGAATTGCATTACTGGATAGTCGTGGGAACAGAAATTAACAGCATTTTGAGGGCTTTGTAAAATGTTATGGAAGACCTACTACAGGAGATGACTAGCTGTTTGTATTTTCAATTACTAGAGAAAAAATTGTGAAATTGTATAATAATTTATTATTATTTATATAACTTAGCATAATAAGATTTAGTTAGATCAATCAATTAAAAACAAAACTTGAAATATAGGCAGTTTATTGTTTCAATCTAAGGTTGTCTAGGTAATTGGAAAACTATTGATAACAATAATAATCCATATCATTTGACCTTTCATTACATTTCCAAGACAATGAGCAACTAAGCAAGAGTATTACAACTTAGTAAAATCAGTACAACTAATGGTACATATAGCAAGGAAAATATATTACAACTAAAATCTACTGATGTGTTCGAGCCTTCGTTACTGGAAGTCGTATTAAATCTACATAATACAATCTGATTTTCAAATATTCAAGAAATTTAATTTAAGTAAATAGAAAGCCGATTTTATTGGTTTTGCAGTTCATCCATAATTTTTGGTTAAATTTGTTCTGCAATGCACGATGTTGAGAACCAGTTTATATCATGGAAAACTACATGATGAAAACACCCTGTTGAGGTTGGCATTTCAAGTACTGGATTAGTATTTATTTCAAAAATTTTTGTTTTATGTCATCTTATTGATAAGTGAACCCGCTTGTTTATATATTTGTTTTATTTTAACAGCACATTACTTTATGTGTTCAACATGCCATTATGGAAAGCTTTTGTCTACAAAATTTAATAAGTTATATTAACAACCTAATGAAATACTATATTAAATATTTATGATTTAAAGTTGAAGATTGAAACGAAACAGTTTTAAAATGAGAATATAGATTCCAACAGGCAAAAACACGATGTGCAAATAACTTTATTTGTACATACATTGCACGAGCAAGGTAAAGTTTCAATTCACGAATTCGTGTAATTATCATCGTTGTGACCAGTCAAAAAACGACTTGAAGAGTTCACCCCCTCCATTAATTTGGAATTTGGTGGTGTGTTGAGTTAAGAAAACTGTTAGGTGAATAACCTAAGTAATTGTTGCAAGAAAGACCGATATTGGAAATCCTTGAATGAAACAGTGGGTAATATTATGAGCTTTTATGTAACTTTTTAAAAAGTGTATGTTAATTTTTAAATGTACATGTTTGCACTTATGCAGTAAAAAATTAATTAAAGGAAGTGTTTATTTTGTTGATCAATGATTTCGTGAGGGAATGAATGGTGGTAAATTCAAGCATAATATTATTTTGAAATACTAGAAAATATGTATGTATTAATTTTACGTTATTTTGGAATGGACAATGAAAGGATAAAACGAAAAAGATGGTTTTTAACTGTTTATTATGTTCATTATTAACATTTCCAAAATACTGTCAAGTAAATTAATATGGGGATAAGAAAATTTGGAGTGATGATAGGATTATTGATGGATTAGATTTAATGTCTTTTTAGAATTTCTTTTTGAAATACCTGGCCAGAGGGAGGCTAGGAAATTTAGATATTTTTTTTAATGAAAGCAAATCTGTATTTATATTGAAATTATTTAATGTTAGAGTTTAAGTTTAGGTTGAATTTTATTTAAAATCTAGGTAAACTGAACTATTTTTAAAAAATATCGAGCTACCTCAGTGATGAAATCGTATTTGGAAAACATTTTATTTTTCAATTTTGACCAAACATTTGATCTGTTTTAAGATAATTTGGAGAAAGGTAAATATAATGTAATAGAATTTAGAAAATCAAAGCAAAAGAGACATATGCAAAATAACCATCTTTCAAGTACGGATAATATCGAAGTAATTGCCGTGACTGACGATTTGGTATTCCTTAATTATGACAAAAGGAAAAGCCTTTTGGGGTAAGTGATATTGTAACGTAGTTGTTTTCATCCCAACCATTTTAATATTTTATTCTAAATTTTTCTATTTTTTTTAATATTTTCTTCTGTGCCCACACCGGTAACTTTTTATATTTTTTATATTAGTCTGCCAAACACAATCTACATACCAACTGCAATGCAGTTGCCAGGGATTTGTACCCATAACACTCACTCATGCTGCATAAAACACAATTGTAATATCACTCGTTAATGATTTTGGACATATTGCTAAATCTAATTTTTCTTTAATTTTCTCAAAGACGACTATTCCCCCTCTATCTTTTCTCTTTGAAAACAAATGGGCAATAGGAAATCGTTCTTGAAAATTATCCACAGCCATTACAGTTGCGAGTTCGAAATCATAAGCATTTAGTCCACAAGTGCCATCAATAGCTATGGTGTTCTTTCCACATTCTTCCTGCATATGCATTTGATAAGTGTTAATTAAGATTAGGTAAAAATAAATCATCTTGGACAAGTCTTTCATACAATAAAACTAGACGATTTATATATTTTTGCATTTATTGATTCTGGATATGAACAGCAGTGGCATGGTCTTTACCATACACTCCAACCTGTTACCTCTCATTTGGCTTCATAATGATTTTATTTCAATAATTGATCACAGATTTCTAATCATTGATTTAAAGTATATTGCACATTGTAATTCAGTTAGAAAATAGGTCATGTAATTAATTATTCTTAGAGTTTTTTAGAATTAGTTTTTGTTGTTGAGTACACGCGGTTTTGAGTTCCCAGCACTACGCGGGGAATTAATTATAATTATTGTTGTGTATTTTGCAGTGTAGACGTTTTCCACGATTTGTAGGGATACATGCCATTGTTTTAACCAATGAGAAAACGATACATACATTAAGTGGAGGACAGTTAAGAAAAGGAAAGACAGTCATGACGGCATTCTACATGCAACTATAGTATCTGGAAATACGAGTGTTAAGTAGTGCTTCATAATGCAGTGAAATTTACCTTGTTTATTTACTATCTTTATTCCCTTACCCTAACAGTTGTTCTGGTATGTTGTACGTAAACAACAAATTTCGCTGAATTCGGTTTATAAAGACCGCTAAAACCCTGTGCCCTGTAAAATCAAACAAAGAGAAATAATCCCTTGGTATTTCAGTTTGACAAACACTGTAATAAGGATTCATTAATTGGCTTTACCGCAACTTAATTATTTAAGACAGAAGGTAAGACTAGTCTAGTAATTTTGCATGTCTATATGGCACGCAATGAATTATAGTACCTTATACCCGTATAATTAACAAGCAACAATCTTCAATATTATATTTTTTCTTATGTTCCGAATGTCTTGCTTTAGCGTAAGATCTAAATGTTTCAAGTTGCTGTCGATATTGCACCATAAATAATCCAAAATCCTAAAAGATTAAAAATATTTGTAATCATCGTAATATACGTAATTACTGTAACGTTACAAAGGGACAAATTATTAGGTACACCACATCAGTTTAGAGGTCATTTTGAGTTCTACGACTCGCAGATTCATAATAACACTATTAATTAAGATACATTGAATAGTGCAAGTATTTTGAAATTTGATATAATGATTGGGTATAAATATACAATTTTATTCCACACCAACATGGCATATTAATATTTAGTCATTTTAACAAAATTCAAAGACAAAACTATAGCTTTCTCATCAAAAAACATGTTTTCGCCCAAATTTAAATTAAACAAAATAAACAATTAACGTCATTTATCCTTATGCCTTTAATATTGATTAAACATACTTTAGTTCAACGCATTACCATACAGAGGTAATAATATTACACAAATTCTCAATGTAAAATAAACAAACAGCTCAATGAGTAAATCAAGTCTACCTTGCAAAATCTGGATAGTTAAGGTAGATACAGCTAATTGTGGCATCCTCGTAATATTGCCATTTCTTCATGGTAAATGCTCTGTATTAGTCTTTTGCACGTACGTTCAGGTTCTATTAAGATCTATTGCCTATTTACTGCAAATTCGCAGTGAAGTGTATTGTTGATACCTACAACAATTGAACAAGGAACACCTGTAAGGTATCAAGAGAAGGAAAAGGTAAAAGAGTTCACAGGTAACTTCACTGCATTTTATGCACTAATGTCACTTCTGTTCGGCAACGAAAGCCCAATATAATCTGCCATGATCATGGCGTCCGTTCACACCAACTTTTAAAAACGCCCTCTACTATATTGCTGTTCTCATTGATTGAAGTAATGATGCACATTACTTCGAGTGTGAGAAAAAAGTTGGTGAAATGTAAAATGAACATAATAAACTATTTCTAATAGTCCCTGACAATGCATGAGAATTCAGAACCGCATTCTTTTGGTCCTACCCCCTTATACTAGCTAAATTAAGATGGAACATAACATTCCAAAATGATGGAAAATAACATTCCAATTTAGGATTAAAAATCCCCTATGTTTAATATTAAAATAAGGCTTGTGACACTAAAAAAACTGTAACAAGAATTCTATATTAACAAAAGAAATTACTTCTTATAACTGTGTAAACATATGTAATAAATAATGACAATTAATTAAACTGAATCTATAAATTTCTACTATAAAAACTCTAGCCTGCCATAAATGGTTAAACGACTAATCACTAAACAGTAATAATTTATTAACATAAATATGGCACAATAAATTATTAAATTGCTACTGTAATCATACAAATTGGTTACATTTATTATACACTTGTTTTTGTCTTAAAACTGTACTAATAAAACCTCAAATTACAATGTACTGTTGATAATTCTGGTTATTCTGTGCCACTGCTCAAATCAATATCGCTTGCCACTATTATCACTATCTGTAGTACTCACATTGATTTAACAGTTACATGGAGCCCTAAAAGCATTATACTAATAAACACTTAGTAAAATTATTATCAAAACTATATTACCGTTGAAATGCATTTACATTTTCCATTTTACCATCCATCTCTTACAAAGTGTCCACATCATTCGATGTAGACTTAATACGTTATAGGTGTTTACTGGGTGAGTGAGACTATTTTCTTTTTGGTTTCTAAAACTCATTTTTTATGAAATTGAGAGAACCGAGTCCTATCCCACAATCCTATGCTGTTGGTTAAAATATACAGTAGTTAAAACACGACATATCACTTACGAATTATGTTTATACCTGCATTACTGACTCAAAATGAGCCAAGGCTACATGATTATCACGTTCTCTTTCAAAATATATTAGAATATTCATAATAACTGAGTTTAAGAACTCAAATATTTGTTACAAAATATGTTCATTTTGATGTGTTAACCAAATGCTACTCAATGTGTATAATGTTCTTAGTTTAAAAAGGCTTAGTTATACCTAAATTATCTTTAAAAGAAAGTGGAAAATCGCTACATGTAAATGACAATGCAAATATCCTAACTGAACTGTAAAAGTGTTGTGACAAATATTTACTTATTAGTAGTATAATGTGTGACATATGATCAGAATGGTTCCATTCAATTATAAAAAAGACAAATATTTTTTTTCTTGGATAGTCAGGATATGATGCACGATCTCAAACTTAATCGCTGTGAAAAAAACCATTCAGACAACAGTGAATAACTGCAGAGGATTTTGTGGAACATGTATATTGCACCGTGGTTGCACCTGGTAATAAGTCATGTTCCTGAGTTGAAAATTCTTTTATTTTTGTCCAATAGTAAGCCATGGTGTGCTACGGAATCCATACTAATGGTAGGTTTCTTGATATCCGCAACAACAAACTGCCAAGTCTCAAATCTATTGCAAGTGTGATGGCACAACATGCATTGGTACACTTTATTGTTATAAATACGGACTAGAAAATGTGACATTTAATCGATGTCCATGTTGTGATCAAAATAAGAACCACTTAAACTAGTGGAAAAGGCTTTACCTAGTCTTGTAAGGTCTCACACTTTTTATAATTCAACCATAAAAATGCAAAATCTGCTACAAGATAAAAAGAAATATTCAAAAAATGAAGTAATGCTGGATTTCATCATCGAACAAACAAAAGAGGTTGAATTAATATAAGTATATTAATTAGGTTTTAAATTTTTGGAACTTTTAGACTCAAGAGCAACCAATACAGTGTTGGGACTTAAGACCTGAGAGGTTTTCTCAAAATTAGAGTTAAACTAAATCAAACAGAACAAGAAAATTGTCAGCAAACAAAAGATTTTAAATGTTTTAGGAATGGTGTTAC
This sequence comes from Platerodrilus igneus, assembly GCA_036346225.1. NCBI lineage: Eukaryota > Metazoa > Arthropoda > Insecta > Coleoptera > Lycidae > Platerodrilus > Platerodrilus igneus. The sequence continues at coordinate 3,466,491 of JARFIW010000828.1, forward strand.
GGTTACGCTGGTCAGGAAGAACCAAAAAAAAACCAATTAAAGTAAAGACTCGCACGAAATTACGTAGCCAAAGGAAGAGATGCCGGGCTAACGTCAATCGGAGATCGAGCGTGGGAAAGTAATCAAAAACAAAACCCAAGAAGAAAAAAAGGCCGAGTCGTCTCTCTGAAATAAAAAATTAGTTGATTAGTACAAACAAAGACAGAACATTAGTCTGTCAAAGAAAAATAAGAATACATATATATATATATATATATATATATATATATATATATATATATGGGTTGTACATGCAATGCAAGTTCACTGATAATTACAACTTGAAAGAACAGACCAAGCTTTCTCAACCTTTTACTAGCTACGGTAAATTCAAATTTTACAAACACGTGGAATCACTGAATTGGAACTTTATTGATGATGACAATTTAAATGTTCATGAAAAGTTTAATATTTTGTTAACTAGTCTAATGAGTGCAGTTACAACTTGTTTTCCTAAAAAAATTTCTAAAGTTAGGACAGGTTCTCACTCTAAAAAAATTAAATGGTTCACTAATGATTTGGCGGTAATGCGGGAAAATTATATATTCTTTCTTGAAATGCACAAGGCACAACCTAGTAATAATCTGAAATCATATTTAAAGAAATTAAGATACAATTATAGATTTGCTTTGAAGGAAGCTAAACGTCAAGCATACGACAATTTTCTACGTAAAGCTGGGAATAATAATCGACTAAAATGGAAATTAATTAATTCACACAGAAAATTATATACAAATGATGTTGATACAAACTTTACCGCTACTGAATTTAATAACTATTTTATTGGATCTGTAAATAAAGTTGTACAAACTTTAAATATTTGTGATAGGGGTGTACCAGTTTCTCCTTCTGTTGTATCTGTTAATGATAAAAATAAATTTCAATTTAAAGAAGTTTCGTATAATCATGTCAGAGATCTAATTACAACTTTAAAGAATACAAACTCCAGAGATCTCTTTGACTTGAATAGTGCACTCATAAAGATTATATCTAATATCATAGTTATACCGTTAACAAAGCTCATAAACTTCTGCATTAAGTATTCCGTATTTCCTGATGTTCTGAAACAAGCAAAGGTTGTCCCAGTTCATAAAAAAGGTACCACCTCATTGATTGAAAACTACAGACCGATTTCATTGTTACCTATTATTTCAAAAATTTTGGAAACTGTGTTAAAAGATCAACTGGTATCTTTTCTTGAGGAACATCAACTTCTAACTACCCACCAATTTGGTTTTCGGAAAAATCTTTCTACTACTCATGCAATTATTAATCTTGTCGAAAAAATTTCTCAGTCATTTGAAAAAGGTCAATACCTTTTGGCCGATTTCATAGATTTTAGCAAAGCGTTTGATTGTGTTGACCACCATGTACTAATTAATAAGTTGTATGCCCTGAACTGTGATGAAAGTTGTATCGTGCTTATTAAATCGTATTTACACGATAGGTCTCAATTAGTGCATTACAAAGATAATTTGTCTTCTCTAGTTAATGTCCCGACAGGTGTACCCCAAGGTTCCATATTGGGACCTCTTCTGTTCCTATGTTTCATCAATGATTTACCAACATTCTTATGCGATTCTAACCTTATTCTTTATGCAGATGATACGACTTTGCATTATCAGGGGGATAATTTATCACAACTTTTACAAGAAAGTACCAAATCCTTAACCCTAGCTCAGAATTGGTCTACTCACAATAAACTTTGTTTAAACAATAATAAGACTGTTGAACTTGTCTTCTCACTGAAATCTGGAGCATCAAATCGTGACCAGATTGCTAATTTTCTGGGAGTTACAATTGATGCAGTTTTAAGTTGTGATAAACATTGTCACAGTTTAAGTAATAAACTTTGTAAAACACTATATTTCATTAATTCACTAAAAAACTCAGTATCTTTAGATGTCCTAAAAACTTGTTATTTTTCCATGTTCCATTGTCATATGTCTTACGCGATTGAAGTCTGGGGCCATTGCTCATCCAGTAAACGTATATTTCATTTACAACGCTGTGCAATACGTGCCATATCACATCTAGGTTTTCGTGATGACTGTCGCAATAATTTTGTTGAACTTAACATTTTAACGCTTCCATGTATTTATATTCTGCAATGTTCCGTTTATGTCCGAAAAAATCTACCTAAGTATAGTAAACATATAAACACACACAACTTTAACACACGTGGCAAGTTTAACTTGGTGCCATCCTGTCATAGGCTGTCTCGTAGTAGGTTTGGAACCAATTACTATGGTTGTATATTTTACAATGCACTGCGTCCCTGTATTAGAGAATTGCCAGTTACTCAATTTAAAGCTACGCTAAAAAAATTTCTAGTTAAAAATGCCTTCTATTCTTTTAATGATTATCTTAATGAAGCAGTAAATCTCCAGTAACCTTTTCTAGAGTCTAAAATTAGTTGATATATTATTATTACTAATTTAATAGTTATTTTGACACATCCAACACATTTACTTGTATAATGGAAATAAATACATGATTGATTGATTGATTGATTGATATAAATAATAAAGAAAACACCTTTCTGGTATAAGTAATTGCTTTTCTATATTATTATTTCAAAATATGGTTACAAATGAAATAAAGATTAAACTAAAAGTGTTCGTATGCAGCACACAACCACATAACCGTATACTTAACACCTACAACAAACATAATAATAAATGAGAACCTAGATGAATGATTGTAAATCAGTACTAATAATTAAATATCCTACACTTTTAGGTTGTATAAGTCGCGTGACAAGAAACACATAATCTCGGGTCGGTATCGGACCTTACATGTGATTTTCCAATGCTCCGCTCCACCCAAAGGTACTACATTGGCCAGGAAGAGAGTTTTTTTTACCTGGAAAATTTGGAATTTTGCCGAACCCTTGCTGTTTCAAGCAAGGTAGGGCTCTTTAATGTTCGTGACAACACACACACACACACACACACACACACACACACACACACGGGACCTTCATTTTACCTCTCATCCGAACGAGGGTGTATTTTTGTGAAAAATGCTCGCCTAACATTTTTCAAGTGGACCGTGTCGGGATTCGAACCCGGGACCTTGGGTGTAGTAGTCACACACACACACACCAACTACACCACAGAGCCACCTGCCAGTATCGGACCACATACATTTTAGTTATTTAAAACCTGCGTAGTTAAATTATATCAGGCTGAAAGCTAGATGATAAAACGTATCAATACCGCTGGGGTGTTCTTAACACTAATCAGCATTAGTAATGTTGGTTAGTAACAATATACAACGTGACAGCCGTAGAAAGCTTAGGAAGTCACCGGATTGGTAAAGTGTGAGATTTTCAAAAACTCACGGTTTCCTTCACGAGGATTAAATGGCCAATAGCAATACACAGCAACCATAAATTTTAGCTAAGCGGAACCGAAGAAGTCTGCGTCACCAAACTTGTTTCTTAGTCAGCAGTCTTGGTTGCAAATCCAGTGTACGAGAAGTGAGTCATCTCACATAGCGTCAAGGAGCAAGAATGTAGGTGGAAAACCAACCGACCAATCTAGAAAATTTATCCTAGAACGAGCTAAAAACAGATTTTAAAGTAGTGCTACCTCTAACATTTAACTAATACCTACCTGATACACACAAGAGAAAGTAATTTGAAGGGAGGATGCATGTACCAGCTCGTATAATTTCTTGCACAATCCCCATGGTAAATGTACAAAGGACAGAATCACTACTCCAACGAAAACCGGCGGTATTAGAAAACAGAATGAATAATTCATAAATAAAATCCAATGCAACGAGTGCTGATAGCCTATCTGTGCAACAAATGTTCAACGAAAGTACTCGCAAAACTCGTATCAAATTGATAGTATAATCCAGTATGAATAGGGACCGCTTAGAATAAATGATTTAAATGCACCTAACTACAATTAGGAGACCGAAGATTAATGTTCAAACACTAGGCTTGCCAGAACAGGATATGAACTAAGGCAATGATTTTATTTGGAATATAGACGAGATAATAATTAATGGCTTATCTTAGTCAAGTAAATTTTAAAAGCAAAACTGGAACAACGGTTTCGCTACCCAAAAAATTTAAAGACAAATTAGTTGTATTGAATGTATTGATTATACCAAAAGTTCAATATTCCACGGTGCTTGGAATAGATTTTTGAAAGACGTTGGGATTGTACCCAATATTTTAAAGAGAAAATTCACTTTTACGAAAGTAGATACAACAGGAAAAAACCAGTTTTTCAATCAACTTGGACTTGACGGTAGATCAAAGAACTGAAGTAGAGGAAAGTGTTGCCAATTATTTTCACAATTTATAAGAGTTCGGAAGGACATATTTAGTAGAACATAAAATTAAAGTCAATAACGACCCAATTAAACAAAGGTATTACCTTTTCACCTGTCTTACAAAAACATACAGATGCCGAATTTGACAATTTATTAGAGTTAGGTGTAGTGAAATATAATACTTCTGCTTGGAGTAATCCAATTCTTCTAATAAAAAAAGATAATAGTTTTTGTTTCATAGTAGATTTCAAAAAACTAAATATATTAATCAAAAAGGATGCATATCCTATTTCGTATGCGTCCTCCATTTTAAATAAATTACACGAACCAAAACACATTTCAAGCTTAGATATTAAAGCAGCTTATTTTGAAATCCCACTTATCAATATGCTGCTTTTATTGTACAATCGGACTTTTTAAATTCACACAATTACCTATGGGATTTTCAAATTTACCAACTACATAGTCAACTCTTATTCACATAGTTTTAGGACCAGCATTACAACCTTTTGTGTTTTATTACTTAGACGGCATTATAATAGTGACATTCTTTCGAGAAACATTTAGCCATATAAAAAGAAGTATTTGTTAGATTAACAAAAGCTGATTTAACCTTAAGTAAAGACAAATGCCACTTTTGTAAACAAAAGTTCGAATATTTAGGTTATGTAATCAACAAAAATGGATTGTTAGTAAATTTAGACAAAGTCAAATCTATTTTAGAAATACCTATACCAAAAACAGTAAAAGATATACGAAGACTTATTAACATGGCAAGTTGGTAGCGTAAATTAATACCTAACTATAGCACCACACAGTTTACAGTTTTTCTAAAGAAAAATAAAAAATTTATTTGGGATCAATGTTATGAAAACACTTTTCCAATAATCAAAAATTGACATATCGGCACCAATTTTAACTTGTCCTGATTATAACCATAACAACTATACAGTGTGATGCCTCAGATTTTGATATTACCTACATTTTAACCCATAATATACATGAAAATGAAAGAGTCATTTGTTATAATTCTAGATCACTCGTCCCAAATGAAAGAAAGTTTACTGTAACAGAAAAAGAATGATTGGCAGTGTTATTTAATAATGAGAATTTAAGGCCTTATATTGAAGGCACCCATTTTACAGTGATTACGAATCATTATTCGTTACTTTGGTTGAATACTTTGCAAAATCCTAGTGGTAGATTATGTCATTGGGCAATTAAGCTTCAACAATATGATTTTGATATTATTCATCGGAAAGATGAGATCAATGTTGTTGCCGATATCTTATCTCAAGCCATTCTGGCAATTGAAAATATAAAACACTACTAATGGTATTGATATTTCTTCAGACGTAAATTCTGATACTTTTGAATTAGATAAAGACAAACTTTTAGATCCGCAAGATTAATCTAAAGATATATAAATTGGTTTGAAGTATAATAGTTGGTGTAAAAAAATGATAGAAAAGGTACGAAAATACCCAATAAAATTTAATCGTTGGAAAGTCACTGACAGTAAATGATATAAACACGTAGCACCTAAATTTACAAATTTGACTGATAAAGTAGAAAATTAAAAGGAAATAGTTTCAAAATTAAAACGTAAAGATATTCTAAAACAATATTATGACGAAGTACAGCCAATCATCTAGGCATTTTTAAAACCTATGAACGAATAAGCTCAGAAATGTTTTTGAATTAAATAGCGTACTGACGTTGCTCAGTACGTAAATCATGGTAAAACTTGTATTGTTCATAAGCCTGAACAGAAAGTTCCAATCGAAAAAATGTCACGCCACCCGATTGTATCCCCTGGCAAATGATTTCACAAGATTTAGTAGGTTCTTTAACCAGGAATACGAAAGGTCCTACATTTATTTTAGCAGTAGTAAATACGTTTACGAAATGTCTATTATTTTTCTCTTTAATACAGGCTATGGCTTATGCAATAGTCAAAAAGTTAGAAGAATTTATCATTTTACGGCGCACCACAATATGTACTAGTGGACAATGGAGTTCAATTAAGCAGTAATTTATTAAAAATTTAATGAATGAATATAAATCCAAATTCATTTTTAATGCTTTTATCACTCGCAAACAAATCAAATAGAAAAAAGTAAATCGTGTTTAGAAAACCATGTTATCTTCATATGTACAAGAAAATCAACAAAATGTAGACAAAGTCCTATCTATGGTTTCTTGTGCAGTTCATACAGCGGTACATGAAATCACTGGTATGTCACCCTATGTTGCAAATTTTGGTAGAGAAATAATTTTAGGCGGTACTTCTTTTGAGCAAATTTCGAGACAAAATTTAACAGCTATTCAGTTCATATGGGAAAATGTTACATAATCGTCTAGACTTGTCAAATTAGATAAAAAACCGATACATCCTTAAATTACCACACTCTGGGAAGTGTATCTATAAACCTTCTCACAAACTGAAGGACACTGAAATCATTGTAAATCACTCAAACAGACAGAAACCCATAAATAGTATACAATTTAAGCATACTGACCAACCAATGATGCAGATGCTGATATAAAATAGAAATAATGAGAATGCAGGTGATCATTCTTATGCACCTAAAAACCCTTGACTTCAACCCTACAACAGTTCTAATCGTACACACCATGTCAACTTGGAAACCAAGTAAAGTTCCTGAAATAACATAGCTCATAAATACTGACATAACATAAGGGAATGGATCATTCACATTCATTCAAATCTTTTAATACAGGCTTTTATCTTGAGTTAGTCAAGGGACAGGCACCATTGTCGGACGGGTGAACTAGTTAAAGTAATTCGCAACGTAGCTTTGAATTCGAGTTTTGTAGTGAAACAAGTCTCAAATGTGAAAAAATTGTGGATCCGATACAAGTGCGGTTACATTGTGAAAGTTTCTCGTGTGGATACTTTCCGTCAACAATAGTTGGATAAATGGAATGTTTGTCTTGCATGAACATGCCGTTTTAGTTGATCTACAAGCTGTAAGTGATGGAATTTTTGTTTTCCACCTGCTACATATTTTGATGTATATTTTATTATTTACATACAAAATCTTGGTAGTAAGATTTTTTATGTTGACAGATGATTAGTTGAAATCCTAATGTAATAGCAATTTCTAATATAAACCAGCATCACCACTGTATTGGCATAATTTTTTTTTGTACTAGTCCAAGTGGTTAAATAAATTTAAGATGTTCCTCCTCTTTTAGAGCCACACATACTTGACCAATTAGGAATAGAGTTTAGTTTATTTGTATTGATTGTGTTTGATAATGTAGGCTAGGTAACGTCTTGCAGTATTTTTTACTATTTATGCTTAGTTTAAATGTGAGGAAAAAAAGATGTACACAAGGCTTCATCAACCTGTATCACAGAAAGAAATAACCATTTAGTACTTTACTGGGACTGAAATCCAGGTGGATTGAGCTAAACAAATTGTATTAGACAGAGAGTTCAAAGACCTTTCCAGCTAAGTGTAAGTGAAAGCGTTAATGTTTGTATATCCCTAAAAAGATTTGCATTTGCTTTTATAGAATTCACCTTTGTCACTGCAAGCTAGGTGGTGCATTGTTACTGTTACATATCCGTGGTACAGTGAATATCATTCAGGTAATTAGCGTCAATTTAAGACATAACGTATAGCTTATGTTATGAATTACCTTGTAATCATGAGTCACAGTAAAAATCAATCTATATATGCAAATGATTTATTGTGTGCAATAGTATAAAAGCTGAAGTTCTTTGGGAATACTGAATTTATAATTTTCTATTGTAAACAAAAACTGAAATTTGTATTAATAAGCTATTTGTATTAGAAACTGTCCCATCAGCTATAATTTTAAATTTTCAATCAATCAAGTTGTTAGTGCCGCCCTGCATGTAATTATTTTCGTTCGTACTTCATTAAATTTCATATTCCTTATTGTATTCACAGTCATTTGCGCATTTTCATTAACAAATTTCAACTGCTTTCTAATCTGAAATGATTGCTTATTCATGACCCTGTATATTTTATTAGTACATGGAATTATTACTTAAAGTATTACAATCTATTTTATTTTTGACAGCGTTTAAATCTAGTATTCTATTATCAACATCCTACGCATCTTTATAATTCAACAAGGTTGGTTGTATCTATATTCGTTATCTTATAGTTATACACGTTGAGGCACATTCGTTGTTAATCGGGTTTTCCTTTATCGAAAGTAGTTCGCTTATATGAATGAAACCATAAGTTGGTTGTAAGAGATTTCGTAAATTCATTTATAAGAAACAGTTAGTTTAAAGTGAGCCTTCACATTTTGGTTGAAGATAAATATATTCAGTTACTACTAATTTATTTAGTTACAAACTCAACAGGTCATTAACCCAATTATAGAGTAGGAAAAATAATAACAAAAAGAAAAAAATGTATACAGTAATGTGTAACTCATTATCACTTGGCACAAATATGTCATTATATTAGAACAATATCTAGTCTTTCCTTCATCATTTCTAGTTTACTATTATTAAAAATGTCCAATTCACTTTGTATGCTGTTATATAGTCTGCACATAGCATTCAAGGGTGCATTTTTATAATTATTTGAATGCACCTGATCCACTCTGAAGGTAAGTGTGCTTCTTGTGTGGTACGGTTGTGCATTGATATTAATTAGTGATAGAAGATATGGGTTATCTACAATGTTATTTAAAAGCTTGTATAGATAAGAAACAGATGTAATTTTGCGTCTAAGTTCAAGCGATTGTAAATCGTAGCTTGCTAATGGTTCTTTTTTTGTAATACTTAAGTCATAGTGACCATTGTCTTTGTAATATAGATATCTTAAGCACCTCGTTTGTATTTTTTCTATAGTATATTTATGACATTCATACTCTGGACTCCATATAACAGATGCATATTCCAATATGGTCCTAACCAGTACTATAAATAATATCCTAATACAGGACGTACTTGTAAATTGTCATGTATTACCTACTATAAATCCATACATTTTATTTGCTTTGTTTGTTAATACATTGATGTGCATTTTAAATGACAATCTACTATCAAATATGGTAAAATATGGTCCGGTTGTGCCCAACTGTGACTTATCAGAACCTCCAAGACCACGTTTTAACAAGCTAAAAAAGAGGAACATAATGCCAAGCTGTACGACTTGCTGTATCTTCTCTACATCGTTTTGATGATTTCCCTCGTGGAAAATTGGTCTGGGTTTTCTTCGTTACATTTTTTTAGGTTACTCATCGCACAACTTGAGATGTTCCAATATGGAAATTGAACTTACTTCGCTCAAATCGTTGGAATATGCTAATGTGACAATTATTATTGATTGAGTATGAATTATTACACGTAAAATTTTCTATATAAAAATTTAGAGTTACACTATTGTTAAGGTGTAACGTTATTGCTTAATAATTTTTTTTCTTTTGTAACAGCAGCAGTGAAATGCATTTCATGTGTGATGTTTTTTCCCTTTATTGCTGTTATCTGCTAACTTTAATATTCATTGTATTTATTTGCAAAGAGGTACTTGTGGACAATATGTAAGTATATGGCTTTTATGATTATTTTGATATCAGAGATTTAAAATCATAATAACCAAGGGGCTGAAAACAGTCCACTATACACATTTTTGTTTAATTTTTGCTTTTTATACCTGTTAGAATTTAACCATCCCGTGTGGGTCCTGTAAGTATATACTTTTCCTAGTAAATAATTGAAGTATATGAAGATTTAAAAAAAAACGCGATAACCACAGGACTCAAAAGAGTCCATTATACATATTTTTGCTTAATTTTTGCTTTTTGTACGTTAGAATTTAACTGTCCCGGGTGGACCCTGTAAGTATATTCTTTTCCTAGTGAATATTTAACATATATAAAGATTTTAAACAATCGTGGTAACCACAAAACTGAAAACAGGCCACTATACATATTATTGTTTAATTTTGCTTTATGTAAATATTAGGATTAATGTTAACAATTAGTTTAAGGTGAGGTGGGAGTGTGTTAATTATTTTGGCGAAGATTTTTGTACTACGTAAATCTCCGGTATGTTGGATAAATATTGCTTTCTTTGCGGGTCCTTTTTGTAACATGTTTTTTAAATAGAGGTGAAAACAGGCCACTATACATATTATTGTTTAATTTTGCTTTATGTAAATATTAGGATTAATGTTAACAATTAGTTTAAGGTGAGGCGGGAGTGTGTTAATTATTTTGGCGAAGATTTTTGTACTACGTAAATCTCCGGTATATGTTGGATAAATATTGCTTTCTTTGCGAGTTGGTTTTCCTTTTTGTAACATGTTTTTTAATTAGAGGTGTATACATAAAATTCCATTCTTGAAGTTTCCGTCTTTCTGTGTGACCCATCCCAATCTATGACCTCTAGCTAGGATGGTCTTCTTTAGATTCCATTGTTTATTGTGGTATTCGATGCGGGCAATTTTCTTTGCTTACTTTACTTTTCTTTAGGGTCCGCGTGGAATACCATAACAGAGTGACAGTTTCATTTCAATGTAACTACCTCTATTATAAAGAGTTTACTGCTATTAAATACAGCCGTTAGTCCTCCAAGTATTCCTAAACAAATTTAAATAAAGCATTGCATTAAATTGTCTTACATGATAATTTACAAACAATACAACTGAAATTAATTGCCTTGTCTTTAAAACAAACACCATCAAAACAAATCCTCATAACTTAAAAGACAGGTTTAAAACATTTTAGTAACGGGTATTTACAAAAAAAACATTATGTCATAGGAATTGTATGTAAATAAAGAACATTTAGATATTTACATAACACTTCATGTATTAATAAACTTCACAAGGTTTATTTTTGGAAATGACTGCTCTAAAAACATTAAATGTTAAATTTTTTTACCTAAACTGGATTTTAATAACCCAAATTTATTCAAGGTATTGCAAATCATAAAACAGACACCTAAATGTTGTATATGATTTGAGTTAAATAAAAATATGCATTGCAAAATTAGTGATACTATCTGCAATGAAATAAAAAGAAGCAACTATGGACACTACAAATACAGACAGAATGACAAACGCCATGAGTTTTTATTTATCTTTTTCTTATACTTAGATCTATTAAACAGAACAATTTTAAAATACAAGTAACAACAGTTATTGTCGCATATTACATTATTACAGACAAACTTTGAGATTACGAAACGCACTTCTATCTATTTATGTGAATAGTCGTACTGAAATGCATGTACAAAGGACATAGAATTGCCAGTACAGGTGTATTTTTTGAATGCAGCTTTTGTATCATTTGTTCAAATAATCATTGCGTTGCCTTTTATTTTTCTCTTTAATAAATCATTGAAGCAAGTTTGTGAAAAGTCTGCTTCTGATATGAATCGTCTGTAATAATTTAAAATACCCGAGAAAGAATTGCACGAGTTTCTTTGCTAATTCAGGTTTTTTTAAGTTTATAATGGCATCGACTTTATCTGGCAAAGGTTGTTACTTACAGGTAAAGGTAAAAGTTAATTGCTTGTCTGAACAGAGGGCGCAATATATTACACAAAACTTACAAATGATATAGCATACTTTAAGTTTCAAATTGATATTATTCCCTCTCGTACTAAATTAACTTTACAGATTAATCGTGCAAATTTCTATATACAAAATTGTAAAAACTTTATCACTTACAATTCATGGCCTCCAGCAGCGGAACTAGCTTCTCAGGCTCTTGGAGGGTTCGCCTTTCAGCAGATTTAATGATGTTGCTTGCCGGTAATAATTTCAAACACTATATCGAAACACACCTCCCCAAAAACAGCCACTTCTGTGAATTCCAGTACTGTAGTGGTCCACGTAACTACCCCCATTGTCCCAGCACTTATTCGTTCCTCATGGAATTGCCTTATTCAAATCGACTGATGTCTTACAACCAATTACAATAAGAACTTCATCGATTCAATAAGTCGTGTTCAAACTACATTCCAAGAGCGATTAAAACTCCCGAGAGTATCTTAACGTAATTATGCATATTAAAATCATTCTATTCTTATCATGTAACTAATAATTTATAAAATAACCAGAACCGGATTTAGGAAACAAAGGATTCCTTTAATTTTATAGAAAACACGATAGAATTAATAATTTAAAAAATGAAAACTTGAATATCTAATAAATGAAAGGCCTGTTACGAGTTAATTCACTTAAACATAACAAAATTAACTATGTAAATTAACTCGTTTACCTTCTAATTTAATGCAAATTGACAGGTGATACACCAAATGATGTTTGTTTATCTCAGTTACCGCATGAATGCAGTTGCCGCTTTAGTCAAAATTTCCGTAGTGAGGCTCGTTGCTAATTCCTACAACATTAAACAGGAACAAGACAGATAAAGATAAGGAAATCAAATAAGAGAATTAACAGTTAAAACTCCACTAATTCCTCCACAAGTAGTTACAGATAAGCAGATCACAATAAGAATGAATATGGCAGCTGGCTTCTCCAACTTATAAAACCACCACCATTTCTTGTACACTGCCTTAATTGATCATGGGAAACAACATATATTTATTACGAACCGTGGGAATTATATTTAACATTCCTTTCCCATGCCATAAAAGCTGTTACTACGAAAACACAAAAGTATTTCAAACAAGTGCTACGGAATCCATACTAATGATGGATTTCTTTACATCCGCAACAACAAACTGTCAACTCTCAAATCTAGTGTAAGTGTGATGGCACAACATGCATTGGTATTGTTTGCAGCATATAGCTGATAGTTTACAGGTTGTTTATAAACAGTACTTTGTTTTGGAAACCCACAAAGAATTGCACAAGCGTTGAGTAAACAGTATGAAATAGAATATATGGAATTATTCAACTTTGAATTCTGCTTGTGTTAATTCCCTAGGCTGTAATGGGTTCGCGTTACTTTAAATAGAAATCAAAGAAAAAAGGAAAAAATTTATTTTAAAATAGCAGAATAAATACGGATTTATCTTGTATATTATGATTTCATGCACGAGTGGTGTCCTTTAGGCATGATATTTCAATATTATTTTTATAAAGGGTAATTTAGGAAATAAACTTAAACCACAAAACCAGATTTTTGTTAGTTGAATGTAATATAAAATCTACTCGTCAAGGTTGAGTAAAAATTCAACAAATAAGAATTTTTACAGAAACTCTGGTCAATAATAACTTATTTCAAAACAGCAAAAAAGGAAGACAGGTTTCAATGTTTGCGTTACACATTCGAATACAAAGATGCAAGCATGAGTCAAAACCAGATTTTTGAAAGTTGAACATAATATAAAATCTACTCGTCAAGGTTGAGTGAAAATTCAACAAACAAGAATTTCTACAAAAACTCTGGTCAATAATAACTTATTTCAAAACTGCAAACAAAGAAGACAGGTTTCAATGTTTGCGATACAAATTCGAATACAAAGATGGAAGCACGAGTAATTACCAGGGTTTGTGATGTTCCTTAGAAATACTATAATCACATTTCATTTTAATAGTTTCCACCAATAGGATTAAATTATTCCCTTTAAAAAATATAATTTTTAGGTTACTATAATTTTGATCTAAAGTAAAATTATTTTGTACCATATATGATCCATATTCATAGGTAATCAAATTCATATGTCAAATTTTAAAAATTAGAGAAGTTGTTTTGATTCTCAAGGAATTATATTGGCGCCAGATGATCTCATCGTCTGAGTGAAAAGACAGGTCATATACAGTTTTGTGCTAACTTAAATAGATGTAAAATCCCGATTTCTATTTTACGTCTATGATACACGAATTTAAGTAAATATATGTTAATAAAAGAAAACGACACAAGGTATGTGCATTTTATACACTTGATTCATCCGTCCAAATTTGCTGAGGATGCATTGAATAATTTAGAAAAGGTCGATTCATTTTACATAGAGCACTTCGTACTTAACATCCAAACCATCAACATGCCACTTTGATAGGTCAATTACCTTGACTAGAGGTTGTTACGTCCAGTGCCTGCATATGAATATTTTTGTTCTTAATTAAATCTCACATTTCTTACTTTCTTTTTACGATTATTTGAGAATTTATTAACCATTTCGATCCATTAAAATTTCTGCTTTGCTTACCTTACAAGGCATTATTGAAGTGTTACACTTTATATATTTTATACGAAAAGTTAGACCGTGACTTATCAGAACCTTCAAAATTACGCTGTTATAAGCTTGAGGCAAGAACGTCATAATAAACTGTAAGGCTTGCTGTTTCTTCTCTGGATCGTTTTGCCGACTTCTCTCATGAACAATTGGGTCTGGATTCTTGTTCTGTAAGTGTCACGTTCTGAAGCAATTTACGTTAGTTTTAGTATTTATAATTAAAATTGCATTACCTGTCTGTTTTGATATGTTCCAATTGTATATAACTATAATTTAGATAGATATCTCTCGCTCAATTATAACAATAATCAAGTTGTACATGAAATAGTGCTAGAATTGTCAATTTTTATTCAATAGTTTTCTCCAAAATTTTATTTATAGTTTTTTCGCTTGTGTTTTGTATTTGCTTGTGAAAGATACATTCTGCGTACCAGCCGTTATGGAAGCAGAAGATCGTCTCGAACGCAGTTGTTGGGACTAAGACCTTATCTCGACTTCCGCTAGAGCATTTGAGGATCCTCCTGGGACAATAACGTGTAAGTTCTATTTTCTGTTTTGTATCATCCACAAGGCGTTACGCTGTTACCTATACAGTCCACCTAATTCCATATAAGGGGCACAGAACCCCATCAGTAAGTTTATAAGGTTACTCATTGCACAACTGAATATTAAATTGAACTTACTTCGCTCCAGTTGCCGGAAATGTTATGGTGACAGCTGTTATTAGTTGAGTATTTACTAGATAATAGTTCAGTATTGCTTGTCCTATAATTTTTGTTATATAAATTTAAAATTACACCATTGTTTAGGTGTGACAATTTACTTTCCTAATAGTATTTTTTTCAGATACAAAGAGTGCATTTCATCCTGTATACAGTTCTTATTGATTGCTGTAACTATGTAAGTAACTATTGTGTTTTATTAATTTTTAAAGAAAAAATATGTTAGCAACCAACCGACTGAGAACAACTGCTAATGTTTTAGGTTATAAATTCAATTGAGGTAGTTGAGTGTACTAATTGTTTGCGTAGATTTTGGTGTGTAAATCCTCAGGGATGTTTCAGATGTTTTTTGAGTTGCTTTTCCTTTTTATAACATGTTCTCTTAAGGTTTCGTAAATAAAATTCTTCTTTTTAGGTTTCCTTTTCCTTCTGTGTGACCCACCTCACTCCAAGACTTACCAACTAGCACGGCCTTCTTTAGATTCCCTTTGGTTTTGTTGCGGTACTCGATGCAGGATTACTGTACTTTTCTCTTGTCACCACAAATTACCACAACAAGGTTATCGAACAAAGCCGAGTAGTCTTAAGTATGTTCGGTTAATTCCCTATCAAGTGGGTCTTTAAAGGCACATTGGTTCCCATATAATCAACCCTTGTGTTAGAACTAACCATGCTGGAGTGGACAAAGTCCATAACAACATAGTATGGAGCGATAAGTCGATCACCCGTCACATGTTTAAATAAAAGAAAATTTTGAAACTATACCAGAGTCAAGGTTTGTAAATTAACAATTATAAGTTAATGCATGAACTGACTGAACACACCAATAGTACGCCTGTGTCTAGATTAAGTTTTTAGTTTAAGTAGCTCTGCAATATATTTAATTTTTAATGCTTGCTTAAGACTGTATTTTGTATTTGTAATGAAAACGTAAGTGTGCTATTTAATTAGAAGTAAGTTGTATTTAATTGTGTAAAGATATGTAGATATATAGTTAATTGGTTTTGTTCATCCAATATTGTAACGGTATAGCTACAGTTTTGCTGTAATAAATTGTGGTGATTACCTACAAGCGTGCTTAAGTATTTCAGGTAATTCAACATTTGCTTTTAAGAATCTTCTTTGTAGTTAGCAGTCTTAAATAGGTCTACGTGTTTTTAGTTTTCACATTTATTTTAGGTTTAAAGTAATGTCTTCTTTAATGAATTTTCAATTATATTTTTAAGCCAGAATCACTTTCCTGATCTCAGATTTTGGCATCCTCTTGGTATTCTTTCTAGGGCTTTTCCTAGCAACCCTGCGAGATTAGGTAGCGTCCAAGGTATTTTCCGATCAAGACCATATTTCATAACCGATAACTTTTTGGAACTCTCTACAAATACTTACACCGCCCATCCCACTGAGTTAGTCGGCAACAACCAATTTTGTTAGTACAGTCGAGGTTTTCGGTATTTTACTGAAACGAGACTTTTAGCAGGTTACTTCGCCGAATTTTCTGTGAATTACCGGTTAGATATTCTGGGATGGCCAAAACTGTACGTAACAAGTTAGTTTGTCTAAACAGACCAATGATAACTGTAATTTTTTTTTAATTTTAAGAATCTTTTAGAATAATTAATATACAAAATTAAAAATTACAAGACATAGTAACTAGCCCCAGACACGATAAAAAATAATCTTATTACAATGTACTTTAATCGCTTAGATGTGGATAATACTTGGTAAAACTCGGATGACGGTGACATACCTTACATGTAATTTTCCAATGCTCCACCGAAGGTACTACATTGGCCAGGAAACGAGTTTTTTTTACCTGGAAAATTTGGAATTTTGCCAAACCCTTGCTGTTCCAAGCAAGGTAGGGATCTTTAACGTGCGCAACAACACTCACACACGGGATCTCCATTTTACCTCCCATCCGAACCAGGGTGTATTTTTGTGAAAAATGCTTGCCTAAAATTTTTCAAGCGGACCGTGTCGGGCTTCAAACCCGGGACATTGGGCGTAGTAGTCACACACATACCAACTACGCCACGGAGCCGCCTGACGGTGACATACCACTCAAAAGCATGGGAGTGGGGAAAAAAGGACGAGAGTTAGACACCTGACGGAAACAAGAAAATTAATTATCTACTAGTCGGAGACGAGAATACATGTAAAAGTAACTGTTGAAAAAGTAGTCAAGTAAACCCCTTTGGTTATGAGACAACACCGATAGAATTAAGGATGGACTGGTTCTAAAGCAGGTTGGAAATGATTAACCCGCCGAAATATCAACTAAAGCCTGACTCTATGGAGTTCTTAATCCACACCAAGATTCAGTTTAGTAGCTAGTTGTAAATTTCTTTTATTATTTTATTGGTGGCATTTATGCATGATGCTTGTTATTAGATTTAATTTTTTTTTTGTTTGTGTATGCAGACTTCTGCAGCAATGGTCACATTTCATCACAAAACAATCACTATTAGTCTTTTCAAAATCCAAACTACGTCATTCAAAAACAAAATCTACATCATAGAAAGCAAATATTTGGTCCAGAGTTTTTACAATCGAATTATTGGTACATATTTTACTGATGAAAATTTGAATCAATATGTTTGTGTGTCCTTTGAAAACTTATCTATTACCGTTTCTAGATAATTTACCGCTAGAAACGTGATGCAAAATTTTTTGGCAACACAACGCATGCCCTGATCATTCGACGGCAGTGGTTGACAGATTAGTTCAGAGAAAGATAGATGTGAAGATTTCCAATAAATTTTCCTGCTAGATCATCTGATCTTACACTTATTGGTATTTTTTGTGGGGTACTTTAAAATGCACTGTCCCCTTTTCCAATGAGGTATAAGGAGTACTCTGGCAGAGCTAGCATCAGCCTTTAAGGGTTGCAGCGTTTGCAAAAGACTTATCTCAGGGGGAGGGAGTTATTCACAGATAAAGCTCTTAAGGCTCTTGATATGATTACTTTATTTTCTTTTCTCACCTTGCAATAAAAGAATTAGACATCAAACGTAAGTTGGAGCAAAAAAAAACTAAACTTGTATATTGAAATTTTGGTTCTTACCATATGAACAATTATTTCTATAAAGTGTAAAAGCGATCTATAATCAAAAAATCACAAAGTCTTAATATAATGATTCTTTAAACATTTACACACAGTTTTCTGTAAAACCAATAAAATAATTCTGTTTTAATTTTAAAGTTTTTGCTTGTAAACTTCTTAACCATAAAAAATTTCACGAAATTCCATATGTTCACATAGTTAGGTTACAAGCAGTAAAAAATATTTAAGAGCACATTCTAGTTAAATGCAAGATAAGCAGAAGGCAAAAATCACTGTTGTGAATACTCACATGGATAATTTAGAAAGGTGTAAAAAGTTAAGTTATAATGTTTATGCATCGCCATTTACAACCAAAAAAAAATACAGTAAAACTCATACCTGGAGTAAGTAACTATTTTAGATTGTTACTTATATTTTAGTTTTCTTTAAGTTTCACATGGCATTTTGTAGAAAACATCTAGCAGTTGTCAAACGACTCATCTACATAATAACATCTGGGAAAGTCTTGAACTTTCTAAATAGATAAACATCTTGTCTGCCAAATATTTGAATTTATAGATAATTAGAGTTCACCACAGAGAAAATCTGGCATCCAGATATTTTTATGTTATGTAGATAAAATTGTTGCATCAAGAGAAATTTATGAAGAACGCGACGATATTTAACGTAAAAGATAAAATCAAGACATGATCATAGATAGAAATTAATATAGAAATAACTGTAGAAATGTTTTAAGTAAAAATTGTAGATATAATATTCGGAGTAAAAATTGGAGCAAAATTGAACCCTGCCAAATCAATTGTGTTACCAAATTATAACAGACATGGTTCGACTAAACAACCAAGAATTTATCAGTTAATATCTTACCATACTTTATTTACAGGACATGTTGGAACATTGAAGTCACATCTTGTGCCTTAGGTAAAATGTCTATAACATTATTTTTAGCACAACGGCATAGTATAAATAGAAAATGCGTACCGTAAGTGACCTCATGGCGATTTATAAATATGTTAACATTGTCGCTTTCTGCACCAGCAGACAGTCAGATATCAAAAGACAAACGTTGGTCGAACCCTACAGATAACCAAGAAATTAACTGAAGGGGTTAACAGCGAATTGAACAAATGAATCCATGACACTCCTGACATGGATTCAGATCCACGCTAGCTGTGTTTTTACAGACATGCTTAAGGGAATCAACCAATCAGAAAATTAGTTGTAAACATATTTATTTATATAACGTATATAAAAGAAAAATTGTGCATGAATATAATAATTTCTATGTCTAGCTTTATTTTCTAGTACCAGAGTAAACATGATTAATATATATTCGGAATCAAACTTAAATCAAAGTGGTAATAAAATGTGTTTTTATAGTAAGAAAAATACGAATACTTTATAAACTGCGAAGAACGTTGTAACTTGGTTAGGCCTCTGCCAAACGACATGTTACGAAACAAAAAGTTTACGCAAATGACCTGCAGCATGATCAAAAAATACTAAAAACACGAATACAGGATGCGGTGAATGAAATAAATGAACCACAAACCATACGTAAAGTAAATTTATTAAAAGGTTGGAGAGATGTATGAAAGTTGGAGGAGCCCTTGTAGAATAATTTTTGTTAACTTTCGTGATTGAAATTTTGTATTTAAACTAAATAAAATTCAATAATTGGTACTTCATTCTTGAAACATTTTCATATTATCTTAATTTATGCATGTTCTCTACATTTAATCTTAGATTTTCTGATGGTAAACTTATTTATTCAACAGTCAGAGCTTTTTATAAAGTATGACTTTTTGTTGTAAAATCAATCATAAAAGTTTCTTCGTCTTGACAACTTCAACTATATGAAGTGAGTAGAATGATAACTACAAGCTATAAATTTGCTATTAAGTAACGCTGAACTAACCAGAGGTTGTAGCTTTTTACCAATTTATTTTGATTTAGTTTAACGAGAATTTCCGATAATTAAAAAGAGCCCACGGCAAGTTCGGATGGAAGGTGGCTCGATGTTGAGGAAATCTCAAAGGTAAAGCGGCTAGTCGAACTATATGCTCTGGGTAGAGTATGAGCTGTGGGTCGGGGTGTTATTGCAACCACTAATATTAAGAATAAGGCGCCACCGTATTTTTCTATACTGAGAAGACCTGATACAAGTCCCTTGTACAAGGCTAATGCGGAAACCTTTCTCCTATAGCCGCTATACAATTTTTAAAGACCACACAATCTCTGAAGTTTCTTACCTTATGGCTCGACCTTGACCTTAGCAATCCTCTGCAGCACCTGTGAACAGATTAAACAACGAATAGCACTGTTTGTGCATTCATACTCAAAAATAGTTAAATTCAATTGGAATCATCTTTCATTCATCCTAAATAAAAAATAGTCTTTAGTCCGAAAATAAGAATCTATTCTTCTGGTATTCAATAATGTACTTTTATACAAAATATATTTCTTTCTTTATATGTTAATTTAGATTGTGAAAAATTAATTACAATGGCACTGGATAAGATCAGTACCAAATACCATTAAATGTGGTTTCATTTAACAGATTGACAAAGCATAAAAATGCTTATTTATAGCAAAAAGTTAACTAGGGTAGATCTACCATAATTTCACAATGGATAATTACAAATAAGTATTCATGAAATATCAAATAAGAAATTTAAATTTTTAAGTGCTCGTAATTGTAAGAATTCACTTTTTCTAACACGTAGTGACATCTTCTGATGTTTCATTTAGTTAATAAAAGAATAAGGTAAGTGAAAGTTACAGATTCCTATCGCATAACATCGACAAATATAATTGAGGTCTGTCCTTGACCTATTTAAAGTTTACACAACTTGATTAAAGTAAAATTTATCTCGTTACTACGTCCATAGTTCAAATAATATCGAAAACAGTTTTTTGTTTCTACATACCAGAAGTCCGAGTTGTCGCAAAAATACCTGCTTGGGAGCCTACGTCAGCATTGCACCACGAGATCCTCCATATTAAACAAATAGTTGTGCTGCACTCTGAAAATTACATCACTCGGCCTCCATTTTCTGCGTTTCAATTTACAGATGCTCCAAGAGTAATTCAAACCACGAGAAAGAGCGAACGTTGACTGTAACTAAACTGAATAAATTATATATGGGATTCCATGTTACATAAGAATAAAATTGTTTTCTATAATTTCGATTGAATACCATTCAGAAAAATTGCTTTCTATAATTTACGTTGCATTATATTTTAAATTGCATTATGCATAAGTTTTATTATATTTTAGATTCCATTATACTTTAAGTTGCACTCTGAAAATTTCTAATTAATATCGTTATAGAAACAAATTTACTTACTGTTCCTAACGGCCCTTTAACAAAACAATTGCTCGTTCTCCACGAGTTGTTTCAACAAAAATGCACCATCTGAAATAACTTTCGGAGATGGCATACCATTCTTAAACTTTATACGTACATGCTTCCAACACAAAAAATCGTCAAAAAACATCGTTCCTAAGAACAATTTCGACCTGCTTATCCCCACAGCTGTGTTAGAAGTGTCGGGTCAAGCATGTTGCTGCCCAGTAACAATGTTACTTCTCAATTTCTTAAGTAGATGGAGCTATAGGAAGGATACTAAATGAAAGTTTTTATTTTGTCACCGTGAAAGTTAAATTTTAATTGAATGCAAATACTTTATTGGACAATCGGCAATATTTAATTAAATGGATTATATAGCATTATTATGCATTATACCATTTAATATTGAATAAAAGGATTAATTATACGGATATATATTAGGTAGAAAATAAAATTGCTACAAGGTATTTCACTGCTGAATGGTTAAGAATTAATTCTCAAAAAAAGTGCAGTTCTGGTTCTGAATGTGCTTTTGTTACAACATCTTTTCAGTATGTTTTTATTTTATTTTTTACAATATCTTACAGAAACTAGTTTTCCTTACAGGATAAGGATATACATATTATTCACAGCATCAGCAATCATTAATTACAAATTGTTTAATCAATAACTGGCTGCAGTATAAATATCGATTCCAGTATTTACTCGATTATAAAAATCACATCATCAGGTACAGCGGCGAGTACTTGAGTTTATTAGTTCTTAATGGTGACAGATAAAAAAATTGCATTTTTAGATGAAGATATTTGTGCGTGATAATGTAGCATTTCGTGTCTGGCAGTATAAAAAATTTCCTTGCTGAGCAATTTATCAATAATATATCAAAGCTACACCATTCCAGAGATCTTTATGTGGATAACCAATAATAGGTTAGAATCCTTCAAACTTACATGTAAAGAATTTGAGAAATTGAAGTTGTATTGTCTCAACATTGTGAATGTGCTTGTCGTATAATGGTTGCCATATTAAGACTGCATATTCGAGAATTAATCTTACTTAGGTGTTAAGAGTAAGACTACTACTTTTTTTCTGAAAATCTAAACAGTTTCTAGTAATAAAACCGAGCGATTTATATGCACTGGTCTGCTTAGTATGATCAATGAATGCAAGCTCAGGGTCAAAGACTACGCCCAAATTTTTAATGGTTAGTGATCATGATAAAACAGCGTCAATTAGTTGTATATGGGTATCGTTATGCTTTTTTTAGTGACACAAGCCCTATTTTATAATTAAACATAGAGGAGTTTCAATCCTAAATTGGAAGTATATTTCCTTTCATAATTATGCTAATATACATAGGCTATGATGCAATAATAATGCAGTTTGAATTACCTTCACTGTCAGAAAATATTAGAAATAGTTTACTATGTTTATCATAAATTTCGTGTGAATAGAATGTTAAAACACATGTCTTCTTGTACTTGAAGTAATATGCATCACTGCTTCAACCAATAAGAATGGCAATACGGAATACGGGTTTTTACAAGTTGGTGAGAACGAATGCCATAATTGGGCATACCTTTGGCTTTCTTACTGAACAGACAAAGTGAATAATCAGTGCGGTTATGCAGTGAAGTACCTGTAAAATTACTACCTGTTCCTTCTATCTTAATATCTTTTGTTTTCCATAATATTGTAGTTTAGCAACAAACTTCGTTACGAATCTGCTGTTAAATAGGCTGCCAACCCAAATAGGACCCTGAAATACGTCCAAAGAACAATACGTATAAATACAAGGATAGAGTAACTTGGGTTTTACTTTAACGAACCTACTAAGCTGATTACAAGATAAGCAATTTGCTTGATGTATATTAGTATCTTTCATTCTTTTGTTGAAAATCTATGTACTGTTACGCCTTCTGTATAACTATGCTTGGAACTCAAGTTCATTTACTGGCAAATGTCTTTCAGCTATAATAATTGTAGCGCCCAATGTAACGAATATTGTAGTGAGTATAGAGCTTGATGTAGCATTTATTTACATTAAAATTTAATTTACACCACGTCAGAATTTTATCAATGTTATGTTGTAGTCTGTTACGTCCATTTTCGGCAATAATTGGTTATTTTATTTACATAAATTCCTTTTCTAGTATTAAATTCTCCAACAATACCCGATATATTATACCTGTTCAGATAAACTCGCTTTACCATATTTTTCAACTCAAATCCCTTGTTAATTCACTATCCGTTCGTATAAATTCCATGTCTATTGTTAAACCCTTCCGCATAATTAATAATAAATACTCTTTCTCAGAATTTCTCAACATAAATCTAGTTGTTTTGAAATGACAAGTTTAGGCTACAATTAATTAGTCAAGATCCTGTTAGGTATCCATGAGCGCGTTATACCTTCCGATAATGTATAATTGCGTTCTAGGGGGTTCCCATCTAAAGATTCGTCGAAATAATATATCCTACTATTCTCCGGTAAAACCGTGTTTTCCAGTTTCAATCGCGTTTCGATAACGCGGAGGTTTGCTTTTCGAGTTCGTTTTATTTTGAACTCCTTTTAGAACTTTGATTCTGCAGCTGGTCCATTGATGCACTTGTAAAAACTACTCGTTCTGTTACTCCAAGAGCGATGCACGTTTCTCCTCTATCAAATGTGTAGATTTGATGTGTATCGGTAAGCGCTCTGGAGTTGTTAATATTAGTAATATTTTCCTGTTTTTTTAGCTCTTAGCTGGAGGCTAATTGCTTGTTGCATAGCCCGATTATTCCTTGATGTAGATCAACTGCTCTTGCATGTAGACCGCCGTCGTCCCGGCGATGCTGTGTCAATTCGCTTCTGAGGGTTGACCAAATAAGTATCCCGACACATGTATGTGACTTGTTTTCCTTTTCTAAAATACCCAGGGATAAACCCAATTTGAAATTAGATACGCTAATGTTTGTTCTGGCAAATCCTTACTAGTAAAGCTTCGAACTTTAATGCTTTTGCTTTTTGTACTTAACCTATTTGCTTATACGAAAGTATCAACAGCATTCTTTTTTTACTGAATAGAGTTATAACAAATGCTTCGTATGGTAAAATCCTTACTAGAAAGGTTTCTAATTTTAATGTTTTTTTTTAATTAACCCATTTGCTTATATGAAAGTATCAGCGTTATTCTTTTTGGTACTGATTAGATTTATTGCATGTTAGCTACGAATTGCGCACTTCGTGGAACAATTAGTGAATTTGTCCATAAAGTAAAATTGTTTTATTAAATAGTAACCTTAGTTAATTTGGTTTTGCTGTTTCGATTGAAATTTCTATATTTGTTTTTTATATTGTACATAGAAAATTGTTGGCGATGTATTAATTTTGTGTTGCTACTAACCCCTTCCCCTCTCTGCATTGGTAGTTAGCCTGGTATATTTACGTTTTCTTCCGGCTACATCATTGTAAGTAGCATAATTTCTGATGCCCTGGTGTGGGGCCGCGATTTTTTTTGTGATTAATTTCTGCTCAGAGTTTGTTTTTGTTAATTTTTGCTCAGATTTTTTTTATTGTTAGTGCCTAAGTTCCTACATGACACGCATTTTCTCAGCCTGAAACTACTTATGTTTCGTCCCTTACGCTCAATATTGTTGGTGGGTTAATTTCAGATTATTAGACTTGTGTTTTCGCCAATAATCCTAGTCCATTGAAAACGCTAGCTACCAAGATTTTTCTTTTTCTTCCTTCGCTCTCTGTACATTTGGTTCTCCCCGTCAAGTCTAGAGTTGGTTTCTTCCTCCGATTTTTCTTTTATTCTACAGCCCTATTCTAATTTCTATGTTGTTGTTTCGCTCCTATTGGTATTTCTGAAGTTTATCCGTCGGATATGTTTTCAATTGTCATGTATTCGCAATAATTTTTTTTCTTGAGCTTTTATTGAGTTACAGTTAGCCTTTATTTAGTTACTTTCTACCAATTTGTTTCTTGTTCGTATTCAAAATGACTTCTTTTTCGGCTTCCTACCACGATCTTTCTTTGTGGGAGTGGAACTTGAAATTTTCTGGTGTCCCAAACACTCTTACTGTACATGATCTTTTGGTATGGGTCGAAAAACTCCGACGAACTCACCATGTGTCAGAATTGCAGTTATTTGAGTCTGCAGTGGATTTGTTTAAGTCGAAAGCATTACTTTGGTATCGTGGTTACCGGCATAGGTTTTCTGAATGAAAGTCATTGTCCAATATTAGTGATTCAACATTTTGAGCCACCGCATTTTGCGAAGTTTGCTACTACTGAGGAAAATACTTTTGCTTCACATGACCAAGTTGTTAAGAATTCTCCTACGCCTACGGGTAGATCCGATACTTCTTCCGTACTGTTCGTCTTCCTAGTTCTGCTTCTACTCATCAGGTTATCTGCTTTAATTGCAACAAACCTGGTCATGTTTCGACACGTTGTACTCGTCCTCAAGTACTCCATTGTTATGGTTGCAGATATAAGGGAGTTTCTCAACGTACCTGTCCACACTGTCATCCTACTACTAATGAGTCTCTGAATCATACTTCAAATACTGGCCTCACCTCTAGCTGCCTAATTTCTTCTGCTTCTCACTCTACGTTCTCTTCTGTCCCTCATCCAGGTCATCCTGCTACTACTATCAAAACCTACTCTTATTCGGCGAATATAACTTCGAACAAAATTTCTTCCGTTTCTATTTTTACATCCTATTCTACTCCTTCTTCTGCTCGCTCAACTTATTCACTTCCACCCCAAACTGTGCCTCCACCACCATTAAAACCCATACTTCAAATTAATGACTTGCAGCTAGCTTCTCAAGAGTTTGTTCCCGGTTTCTTAAATGAGTATACTCACGAAATTCCCGTTGTGTCTGCAAGCACAAATGTCGCTGAAGTAACGATAATTTCTAATATGGATAGAGAAGGTTCTGTTGAAGTTAAGGAACCCGTAGCTATAATGCCTGTTGCTTTTGTTGTCAAAGTTTTACCTGATCCTGTTACGTTATCTACTATTGTTAAGGAATCAGTTCCTATTGTGGCTGAAGTTTTGTCTGTTCCTACTTCGTTGTCTATCAGTGATGAAGTCCTACTTGTTTCTACTCCTTTATCGGATGTTGATAAAACTATACCTACTCTTACCCATTGTTGTCAGGCGCACAAAATGCTACTTACTTCTGTTCTTTTAACAAAGGTTGGTGAAATCCTAGCTGAGGTCTTGTTATGTGATGTCAACGGGGGTCGACCCGAATCAGCTTCCTTATTTAATGTGGATGAAGTTCTTTCTGATGCTGTTTGTTCTTGTAACGTTGATGAACTTCTATTTGATTCGGTTCCTTTATGTAATCATACAACCAACGTTGTCTTCTTGCCTAACTGTGATACTTCTAGTCATTTATCTAACGTCGTTGAATTTTATTTACTTCTGTCCCTCTAGTTAACATAACTGAAGTGTGCTCCGCTTGTGTTTCTCTTCGTAAGGTTGATTCTCGTATAGCCAATACTTTTTCTCTTTCTACCGTGGATATTCTAACAACCCATGTTTCCTTTCTACCGTTGAGTTTCTTACCTCCAACCCTAACAACAAACAACTTTCTTCCTTAACTCATTTCGAGTTTCCTAAACCACCCTCGCTACCTCCTATAACGCGTGCTATAACTACTACACCCCCCTGCTGTTCCTGTCTTGCGGAAAACTGCCCATAAGAGGCAGAAATTTGTCTATACTGATGCAGAACCTGAAGATGTTGGTCAACGAAATCCTAATGTCCTTGATCTCGGCACAAACGTTTTAAGCCCAATATCTAGTCCTCCCGCCCATTTCTTATGCCGACTTTGCTCTCCTTAGGATTTGATATTTGGACTTTACCATTTCGTTTTACTTCCCTGTTTTGCTAGGTTTGCTTTCATTTTCTTGCTTTTTCTTGGCACCCGGGAACAGATATCCCCATACAACTTGCCTGTCGTAAGAGACGACTATAGCGCTCCAACACATACACACTTTATACACACACACACACACACACACACACACACACTTCTTACACACCCTCATGCACACACACACACACGCATGCACATGCCCACACCTACTTGTACATAACTACACTGGGATTCTGTTTTTTTTGTACGATTTTAGTTTTTTTTTGGGTTTTGTACTTGGTTTTGGTGTTATTCTTTTTGGTTTTTTCTTTTTTTCTCGTTCCTTTCGTTCCACTTTCATTTTCCTATCCTGTTGCTGGTCTTCTTTGCTGTCGGTCCCTATTCCAATTGTGTTTCATCCATCCGCTCCTGTGGTAGGTGCTTTCTAGTCCGTCTTTCGTTCTTCGGAAACCACGACTTAGTCAACTTTAGGACTAGTTAGCATTTCTTTTCTTTGGTCCTTCGTTTGGTGAGATTTTGGGTTATCACAGTTGATAGTACATCGTTTCTTTTATCCGCGTTCCTCCTCTCTTCCTCCCGTCCTCCCTTGTGGTTCCTTTACATCCTTGAGGCTTGACCTTTGGGTCCTGTTTTGGTCGGAACTGTTGGTTTTCTTCCTCGTTCCTTACTTCTTTGGAGATTGATAACCTTACTGTTTCTTTTGGGAAACATCCGTCCATTGACGACTCCGCAGTGCTTGAGGCCGTTCCACCTTAGTCCTCCTTGATTACTTGTTACCCGTCTTCCCTTCCTTTTTTCTCTTCTACTTCTTTCTCCCTTTCTATTATTGGCCCTTCGAGCCGGATAAGTTTTTTTGTGTTTTGTTCGGTGGATCTTTTTTTCGTTTCTTTTGTTCTCATAACGAGTTTTCTTTTAGTTTTAAGCGAATTTTCTTTTGTTTGGTACTGCCCACTCCCGTTGCTTCCCTACCCCGACCTTTTAATTTTACTGGGTGGAGGGGACGATTTGTTACGTTAATTTTCGGCAATAATTGGTTATTTTATTTACATAAATTCCTTTTCTAGTATTAAATTCTCCAACAATACCCGATATATTATACCTGTTCAGCTAAACTCGCTTTACCATAGTTTTCAACACAAATCCCTTGTTAATTCATTATCCGTTCATATAAATTCCATGTCTATTGTTAAGCCGTTCCGCATAATTAATAATAAATACTCTTTCTCAAAATTTCTCAACGTAAATCTAGTTGTTTTGAAACGACAAGTTTAGGCTACAATTAATTAGTCAAGATCCTTAGGTATCCATGAGCGCATTATACCTTCCGATAACGTATAATTGCGTTCTGGTGAGTTTCCCATCTAAAGATTCGTCGAAATAATATATCCTACTATTCTCCAGTAAAACCGTGTTTTCCAGTTTCAATCGCGTTTCGGTAACGCAGACGTTTGCTTTTCAAGTTCGTGTTATTTTGAACTCCTTTTAGAACTTAGGTGCGTTGATGCACTTGTAAAAACTACTCGTTCTGTTACTCCAAGAGCGATGCACGTTTCTCCTCTATCAAATGTGTAGATTTGATGTGTATCAGTAAGCGCTCCTGAGTTGTTAATATTAGTAATATTTTCCTGTTTTTTTATTTTGTGTAGCTAGGAACCCGTTCCCTCTCCGCATTGGTAGTTAGCCTGGTATTTTTGCGTTTTCTTCCGGCTACGTCATTGTACGTCGCAAGTCATTAACAGTTTTCAATATAGGTAATCGAGAAACACAGTTTAATATTATCAGCATACAAAAGTCTGTTAATACCAAGGTCAAGTTCAGTTGTAATTTCATTGATAAAAATATTTAAAAAAAGTGTACCCAAGATGGAGCCCTGTGGAACTCCAAGTGTAACATGAATGCATTTTGACTTGAATCCACGTACCAATACAAATTGCTGTCTTCCAGAAAGGTAATTTTCTAATAGACTGATCAGTTTAAATTCAGGGTGACACTGCTCACCCCCGAACATAGAGATTTAATACGAGAAATCGATTATTTGGTGATTACTGCTCCCAAAAATGAAATATTTTAAAACTTAAAACCAAGACTACCACTAGATAGGAAATTTTATTTTACAATATTAAACACCCAGTAAATTCATTTAACTTTAATAAATAAATCCGTTGAAAAGCACGGTCAATTCTAAGAGTTTGCCTAATATGTTACAATTGAAAGAGTTAGTGCGACCGACGATATGGCATAGGTTCATTATTCATTAGATGTCAACATTATTAAGCAAACATGCGCTTGTACAGATTTATACCGTGTTTGCTTCTAATGGATGCCTTGCTTCTTATAACCAACGTAATTAATTAGTTTCTATTGTTACAGGTCCATTTTGAATAATTCATTTTAACGAAACTTTTCAGTATGAGTTAATTCCTTAAATTCCTAAAAGTATCAATTACTTAACAAATGTGATATTTTTATTGTTATAAAGGTTCGCCTGCAACAATATTAGGTCATAATTACTGTTGTTAAGCGGTGCCCATTGTTGTTTTTGATAGCATGTCAGAAATGAACTGTTCACGTAATTTTTAAGAAAGATATATCATTAGATATTATAATTAACACAAACTTGTTTAAGTCAAGAGGTCTGGCTAAATACCAATATGTATTTTTAATAATGTCCATCATTGTAATTTGGTCGCTATTGGTTGTCTGTAAGTTTAAAAACCATTGGGTGACTAAAAATACTTCAAAAATTTGCAGTTGTTTTAATCAACAATTATATGCTAATAATAGTAATGGAAAATAACAAAAACATGAGATAATATTTGAATTTAACCAGGATATATTTGTGCGAAGTTAGCGATGACTTTTCCCAGCGATGACTTTTGTAAGACTGACATGCTTAAGATGACGTGAAGAAAGAATCAGCGGAAAGGCATCGCTGAGCTGTCAAATTATAAATTACGCTCTAACTAAACGAACACAATGCACACGGCATCAATAGTTTAAAATATATTTAACAATTGTGCGTAATTAATAAAAGAGATTCTTTACAAACTTAGAATAATTTTAATATCACACCTAAGTAGTCATACCCCATAGCCAGGAATAAGAGTATTTTGATAGCATAAAATGAGCAAAATATTCTTATTTCCTTTTTTTCTTAATTTTGGCGAAGTTCTTAAAGGGCAAACGATCGCTATAAATTAACCACTACTAAGCGCACCTGAGTACAAAATATCAGGTCAATATCGTTCGCGGAAAGTAGTTTTGTACACATCGAAACTTGAAATTCTTGGATATTAGTTTTTTTCTCAATTTTGGGAAATTCTTTGCCGAGCAAGTCATCGCTATAGGGTGTTTGTATTAACCACTAATAAGCACACCTGAGTACAAAATATCAGGTCAATATCGTTCGCGGAAAGTAGTTTTGTACACAACGAAACTTGAAATTCTTGGATATTAGTTTTTTTCCTCAATTTTGGAAAATTCTTTGCCGAGCAAGTCATCGCTATAGGGTGTTTGTATTAACCACTACTAAGCACACCTGAGTACAAAATATCAGGTCAATATCGTTCGCGGAAAGTAGTTTTGTACACAACGAAACTTGAAATTCTTGGATATTAGTTTTTTTCCTCAATTTTGGAAAATTCTTTGCCGAGCAAGTCATCGCTATAGGGTGTTTGTATTAACCAGTACTAAGCGCACCTGAGTACAAAATATCAGGTCAATATCGTTCGCGGAAAGTAGTTTTGTACACATCGAAACTTGAAATTCTTGGATATTAGTTTTTTTCTCAATTTTGGGAAATTCTTTGCCGAGCAAGTCATCGCTATAGGGTGTTTGTATTAACCACTACTAAGCACACCTGAGTACAAAATATCAGGTCAATATCGTTCGCGGAAAGTAGTTTTGTACACAACGAAACTTGAAATTCTTGGATATTAGTTTTTTCCTCAATTTTGGAAAATTCTTTGCCGAGCAAGTCATCGCTATAGGGTGTTTGTATTAACCACTACTAAGCGCACCTGAGTACAAAATATCAGGTCAATATCGTTCGCGGAAAGTAGTTTTGTGAACTTCGAAACTTGAAATTCTTGGATATTAGTTTTTCTCAATTTTGGGAAATTCTTTGCCGAGCAAGTCATCGCTATAGGGTGTTTGTATTAACCACTACTAAGCGCACCTGAGTACAAAACATCAGGTCAATATCGTTCGCGGAAAGTAGTTTTGTACACATCGAAACTTGAAATTCTTGGATATTAGTATTTTTCTCAATTTTGGGAAATTCTTTGCCGAGCAAGTCATCGCTATAGGGTGTTTGTATTAACCACTACTAAGCGCACCTGAGTACAAAACATCAGGTCAATATCGTTCGCGGAAAGTAGTTTTGTACACATCGAAACTTGAAATTCTTGGATATTCGTTTTTTTACTCAATTTTGGAAAATTCTTTGCCGAGCAAGTCATCGCTATAGGGTGTTTGTATTAACCAGTACTAAGCGCACCTGAGTACAAAATATCAGGTCAATATCGTTCGCGGAAAGTAGTTTTGTACACAACGAAACTTGAAATTCTTGGATATTAGTTTTTTTCCTCAATTTTGGAAAATTCTTTGCCGAGCAAGTCATCGCTATAGGGTGTTTGTATTAACCACTACTAAGCGAACCTGAGTACAAAATATCAGGTCAATATCGTTCGCGGAAAGTAGTTTTGTACACATCGAAACTTGAAATTCTTGGATATTCGTTTTTTTTCTCAATTTTGGAAAATTCTTTGCCGAGCAAGTCATCGCTATAGGGTGTTTGTATTAACCAGTACTAAGCGCACCTGAGTACAAAATATCAGGTCAATATCGTTCGCGGAAAGTAGTTTTGTACACATCGAAACTTGAAATTCTTGGATATTCGTTTTTTCTCAATTTTGGAAAATTCTTTGCCGAGCAAGTCATCGCTATAGGGTGTTTGTATTAACCACTAATAAGCCACCTGAGTACAAAATATCAGGTCAATATCGTTCGCGGAAAGTAGTTTTGTACACGAAACTTGAAATTCTTGGATATTAGTTTTCTCAATTTTGGAAATTCTTTGCCGAGCAAGTCATCGCTATAGGGTGTTTGTATTAACCACTAATAAGCACCTGAGTACAAAATATCAGGTCAATATCGTTCGCGGAAAGTAGTTTTGTAACGAAACTTGAAATTCTTGGATATTGTTTTTTCTCAATTTTGGAAATTCTTTGCCGAGCAAGTCATCGCTATAGGGTGTTTGTATTAACCATATAAGCCACCTGAGTACAAAATATCAGGTCAATATCGTTCGCGGAAAGTAGTTTTGTACACAAACTTGAAATTCTTGGATATTAGTTTTTTCTCAATTTTGGAAATTCTTTGCCGAGCAAGTCATCGCTATAGGGTGTTTGTATTAACCACTATAAGCACCTGAGTACAAAATATCAGGTCAATATCGTTCGCGGAAAGTAGTTTTGTACACACGAAACTTGAAATTCTTGGATATTGTTTTCTCAATTTTGGAAATTCTTTGCCGAGCAAGTCATCGCTATAGGGTGTTTGTATTAACCACAAGCCCCTGAGTACAAAATATCAGGTCAATATCGTTCGCGGAAAGTAGTTTTGTACACACGAAACTTGAAATTCTTGGATATTTTTTTCTCAATTTTGGAATTCTTTGCCGAGCAAGTCATCGCTATAGGGTGTTTGTATTAACCACTAATAAGCACACCTGAGTACAAAATATCAGGTCAATATCGTTCGCGGAAAGTAGTTTTGTACAACGAAACTTGAAATTCTTGGATATTAGTTTTTCTCAATTTTGGGAAATTCTTATGCCGAGCAAGTCATCGCTATAGGGTGTTTGTATTAACCACTACTAAGCGCACCTGAGTACAAAATATCAGGTCAATATCGTTCGCGGAAAGTAGTTTTGTACACATCGAAACTTGAAATTCTTGGATATTAGTTTTTTCTCAATTTTGGGAAATTCTTTGCCGAGCAAGTCATCGCTATAGGGTGTTTGTATTAACCATAATAAGCACACCTGAGTACAAAATATCAGGTCAATATCGTTCGCGGAAAGTAGTTTTGTACACAACGAAACTTGAAATTCTTGGATATTAGTTTTTTTCCTCAATTTTGGAAAATTCTTTGCCGAGCAAGTCATCGCTATAGGGTGTTTGTATTAACCACTACTAAGCAACCTGAGTACAAAATATCAGGTCAATATCGTTCGCGGAAAGTAGTTTTGTACACAACGAAACTTGAAATTCTTGGATATTGTTTTTTCTCAATTTTGGAAAATTCTTTGCCGAGCAAGTCATCGCTATAGGGTGTTTGTATTAACCAGTACTAAGCGCACCTGAGTACAAAATATCAGGTCAATATCGTTCGCGGAAAGTAGTTTTGTACACATCGAAACTTGAAATTCTTGGATATTAGTTTTTCCTCAATTTTGGAAAATTCTTTGCCGAGCAAGTCATCGCTATAGGGTGTTTGTATTAACCACTACTAAGCGAACCTGAGTACAAAATATCAGGTCAATATCGTTCGCGGAAAGTAGTTTTGTACACATCGAAACTTGAAATTCTTGGATATTCGTTTTTTTTCTCAATTTTGGAAAATTCTTTGCCGAGCAAGTCATCGCTATAGGGTGTTTGTATTAACCACTACTAAGCGCACCTGAGTACAAAATATCAGGTCAATATCGTTCGCGGAAAGTAGTTTTGTACACATCGAAACTTGAAATTCTTGGATATTCGCTTTTTTTCTCAATTTTGGAAAATTCTTTGCCGAGCAAGTCATCGCTATAGGGTGTTTGTATTAACCACTAATAAGCACACCTGAGTACAAAATATCAGGTCAATATCGTTCGCGGAAAGTAGTTTTGTACACATCGAAACTTGAAATTCTTGGATATTCGCTTTTTTTCTCAATTTTGGAAAATTCTTTGCCGAGCAAGTCATCGCTATAGGGTGTTTGTATTAACCACTACTAAGCGCACCTGAGTACAAAATATCAGGTCAATATCGTTCGCGGAAAGTAGTTTTGTGAACTTCGAAACTTGAAATTCTTGGATATTAGTTTTTTTCTCAATTTTGGGAAATTCTTTGCCGAGCAAGTCATCGCTATAGGGTGTTTGTATTAACCACTAATAAGCACACCTGAGTACAAAATATCAGGTCAATATCGTTCGCGGAAAGTAGTTTTGTACACATCGAAACTTGAAATTCTTGGATATTAGTATTTTTCTCAATTTTTGTAAATTCTTTGCCGAGCAAGTCATCGCTATAGGGTGTTTGTATTAACCACTAATAAGCACACCTGAGTACAAAATATCAGGTCAATATCGTTCGCGGAAAGTAGTTTTGTAACACGAAACTTGAAATTCTTGGATATTAGTTTTTCTCAATTTTGGGAAATTCTTTGCCGAGCAAGTCATCGCTATAGGGTGTTTGTATTAACCACTAACAAGCACACCTGAGTACAAAATATCAGGTCAATATCGTTCGCGGAAAGTAGTTTTGTACACATCGAAACTTGAAATTCTTGGATATTAGTTTTTCTCAATTTTGGGAAATTCTTTGCCGAGCAAGTCATCGCTATAAGGTGTTTGTATTAACCACTACTAAGCACACCTGAGTACAAAATATCAGGTCAATATCGTTCGCGGAAAGTAGTTTTGTACACAACGAAACTTGAAATTCTTGGATATTAGTTTTTCTCAATTTTGAAATTCTTTGCCGAGCAAGTCATCGCTATAGGGTGTTTGTATTAACCACTACTAAGCGCACCTGAGTACAAAACATCAGGTCAATATCGTTCGCGGAAAGTAGTTTTGTACACATCGAAACTTGAAATTCTTGGATATTAGTATTTTTCTCAATTTTGGGAAATTCTTTGCCGAGCAAGTCATCGCTATAGGGTGTTTGTATTAACCACTACTAAGCGCACCTGAGTACAAAACATCAGGTCAATATCGTTCATGGAAAGTAGTTTTGTACACATCGAAACTTGAAATTCTTGGATATTCGTTTTTACTCAATTTTGGAAAATTCTTTGCCGAGCAAGTCATCGCTATAGGGTGTTTGTATTAACCAGTACTAAGCGCACCTGAGTACAAAATATCAGGTCAATATCGTTCGCGGAAAGTAGTTTTGTACACAACGAAACTTGAAATTCTTGGATATTAGTTTTTCCTCAATTTTGGAAAATTCTTTGCCGAGCAAGTCATCGCTATAGGGTGTTTGTATTAACCACTACTAAGCGAACCTGAGTACAAAATATCAGGTCAATATCGTTCGCGGAAAGTAGTTTTGTACACATCGAAACTTGAAATTCTTGGATATTCGTTTTTTTTCTCAATTTTGGAAAATTCTTTGCCGAGCAAGTCATCGCTATAGGGTGTTTGTATTAACCAGTACTAAGCGCACCTGAGTACAAAATATCAGGTCAATATCGTTCGCGGAAAGTAGTTTTGTACACATCGAAACTTGAAATTCTTGGATATTCGTTTTTTCTCAATTTTGGAAAATTCTTTGCCGAGCAAGTCATCGCTATAGGGTGTTTGTATTAACCACTAATAAGCACACCTGAGTACAAAATATCAGGTCAATATCGTTCGCGGAAAGTAGTTTTGTACACAACGAAACTTGAAATTCTTGGATATTAGTTTTTTTCTCAATTTTGGGAAATTCTTTGCCGAGCAAGTCATCGCTATAGGGTGTTTGTATTAACCACTAATAAGCACACCTGAGTACAAAATATCAGGTCAATATCGTTCGCGGAAAGTAGTTTTGTACACATCGAAACTTGAAATTCTTGGATATTAGTATTTTTCTCAATTTTGGGAAATTCTTTGCCGAGCAAGTCATCGCTATAGGGTGTTTGTATTAACCACTACTAAGCGCACCTGAGTACAAAACATCAGGTCAATATCGTTCGCGGAAAGTAGTTTTGTACACATCGAAACTTGAAATTCTTGGATATTCGTCTTTTTCCTCAATTTTGGAAAATTCTTTGCCGAGCAAGTCATCGCTATAGGGTGTTTGTATTAACCAGTACTAAGCGCACCTGAGTACAAAATATCAGGTCAATATCGTTCGCGGAAAGTAGTTTTGTACACAACGAAACTTGAAATTCTTGGATATTAGTTTTTTTCCTCAATTTTGGAAAATTCTTTGCCGAGCAAGTCATCGCTATAGGGTGTTTGTATTAACCACTACTAAGCGAACCTGAGTACAAAATATCAGGTCAATATCGTTCGCGGAAAGTAGTTTTGTACACATCGAAACTTGAAATTCTTGGATATTCGTTTTTTTTCTCAATTTTGGAAAATTCTTTGCCGAGCAAGTCATCGCTATAGGGTGTTTGTATTAACCAGTACTAAGCGCACCTGAGTACAAAATATCAGGTCAATATCGTTCGCGGAAAGTAGTTTTGTACACATCGAAACTTGAAATTCTTGGATATTCGTTTTTTCTCAATTTTGGAAAATTCTTTGCCGAGCAAGTCATCGCTATAGGGTGTTTGTATTAACCACTAATAAGCACACCTGAGTACAAAATATCAGGTCAATATCGTTCGCGGAAAGTAGTTTTGTACACATCGAAACTTGAAATTCTTGGATATTCGTTTTTTTTCTCAATTTTGGAAAATTCTTTGCCGAGCAAGTCATCGCTATAGGGTGTTTGTATTAACCACTACTAAGCGCACCTGAGTACAAAATATCAGGTCAATATCGTTCGCGGAAAGTAGTTTTGTGAACTTCGAAACTTGAAATTCTTGGATATTAGTTTTTTTCTCAATTTTGGGAAATTCTTTGCCGAGCAAGTCATCGCTATAGGGTGTTTGTATTAACCACTAATAAGCACACCTGAGTACAAAATATCAGGTCAATATCGTTCGCGGAAAGTAGTTTTGTACACATCGAAACTTGAAATTCTTGGATATTAGTATTTTTCTCAATTTTAGGAAATTCTTTGCCGAGCAAGTCATCGCTATAGGGTGTTTGTATTAACCACTAATAAGCACACCTGAGTACAAAATATCAGGTCAATATCGTTCGCGGAAAGTAGTTTTGTACACAACGAAACTTGAAATTCTTGGATATTAGTTTTTTTCTCAATTTTGGGAAATTCTTTGCCGAGCAAGTCATCGCTATAGGGTGTTTGTATTAACCACTAATAAGCACACCTGAGTACAAAATATCAGGTCAATATCGTTCGCGGAAAGTAGTTTTGTACACATCGAAACTTGAAATTCTTGGATATTAGTATTTTTCTCAATTTTGGGAAATTCTTTGCCGAGCAAGTCATCGCTATAAGGTGTTTGTATTAACCACTACTAAGCACACCTGAGTACAAAATATCAGGTCAATATCGTTCGCGGAAAGTAGTTTTGTACACAACGAAACTTGAAATTCTTGGATATTAGTTTTTTCTCAATTTTGGAAAATTCTTTGCCGAGCAAGTCATCGCTATAGGGTGTTTGTATTAACCACTACTAAGCGCACCTGAGTACAAAATATCAGGTCAATATCGTTCGCGGAAAGTAGTTTTGTACACAACGAAACTTGAAATTCTTGGATATTAGTTTTTTCTCAATTTTGGGAAATTCTTTGCCGAGCAAGTCATCGCTATAGGGTGTTTGTATTAACCACTAATAAGCACGCCTGAGTACAAAATATCAGGTCAATATCGTTCGCGGAAAGTAGTTTTGTACAACGAAACTTGAAATTCTTGGATATTAGATTTTTTCTCAATTTTGGAAAATTCTTTGCCGAGCAAGTCATCGCTATAGGGTGTTTGTATTAACCACTACTAAGCGCACCTGAGTACAAAATATCAGGTCAATATCGTTCGCGGAAAGTAGTTTTGTACACAACGAAACTTGAAATTCTTGGATATTAGTTTTTTTCTCAATTTTGGGAAATTCTTTGCCGAGCAAGTCATCGCTATAGGGTGTTTGTATTAACCACTAATAAGCACACCTGAGTACAAAATATCAGGTCAATATCGTTCGCGGAAAGTAGTTTTGTACACATCGAAACTTGAAATTCTTGGATATTAGTATTTTTCTCAATTTTGGGAAATTCTTTGCCGAGCAAGTCATCGCTATAGAGTGTTTGTATTA
This sequence comes from Platerodrilus igneus, assembly GCA_036346225.1. NCBI lineage: Eukaryota > Metazoa > Arthropoda > Insecta > Coleoptera > Lycidae > Platerodrilus > Platerodrilus igneus. The sequence continues at coordinate 3,505,151 of JARFIW010000828.1, forward strand.
ACCACTACTAAGCGCACCTGAGTACAAAATATCAGGTCAATATCGTTCGCGGAAAGTAGTTTTGTACACATCGAAACTTGAAATTCTTGGATATTCGTTTTTTTCCTCAATTTTGGAAAATTCTTTGCCGAGCAAGTCATCGCTATAGGGTGTTTGTATTAACCAGTACTAAGCGCACCTGAGTACAAAATATCAGGTCAATATCGTTCGCGGAAAGTAGTTTTGTACACAACGAAACTTGAAATTCTTGGATATGTGTACATAAGGGTGGTTAATACAAACACCCTATAGTTTTGAAACTTTCGATCTTGTTAAAAGTAAACAAAATTAAATACGTATATTTATTTTTTTCTTGGTTTGGAGCTCGATCAAAACTATCTTCCGTCGCATTTAGGAGTCTGAAATTTTACATTCGTCTGTACTAATTTGTTTCAGTATTAAATTTAATTCGTATTATTGTTGGGGATTTGTTATATTTTCTTGCAGGTTACTTTAAAAATAATGAAAACCACATTTCCGTAATGGGATCTGCAGCATTTCATTACGATTCATAGGTTAGGTATTACGATGGTCTTTAGTAGTTATTCTTGGAATGAAATGAACTCTGTTATTTACGTGCCTGGACCTATAAATATCATTTAGTATTTATGCTAATAATTATGTTTTGTGTATTGAGATTGCGATTCGAGCAGGTAGAATATAGTAATCGTAATTCGTGTCTTTCGCATTATTCTTTCTTCACGTCATATCGTGCATGTCAGTCTTACAAAACTCATCGCTGGAAAAAGTCATCGCTAACTTCACACAAATCCAGGATATAAACAACTTTTAACTAAATGATAAAAACATTAATACTTTGTCACCTTAATAATTGGAATGAAAAAAAATACATTTTAATACTAAGGCCCAGGAGGAGTATACAATACTTCCATAACCTTTAATAACAGCTGCTGTTAATATCACCTTAAAATTAAACTTTGGCAAAGCTCTATGTTACTATGTCAAAATATTGTATGTTAACAAATTTCTAGAAGTTGAAAACTTCCTGCAACTGACAATTAATGAAGTAAATTTCTAGCCAAAGGTTATCCTATCCAATTTGGCAATGAACTTTTAATTAAAAGATCGCGGTTATGATACTTAAAACCAAAGAATACAATACCTTGCAATTTAGTATTCCAGTTTTCTTTTCTTGCATTTGAATAATTAATTTAGCATCCATATCCAGTTCTCTGAACACAATTAAAATTATATGGTTGAGTTAATATGTATTAGAGCATAACAACAAAATTACCTTTGGCTAAAGGGTCTAACCCTTACAGCTACTTTTACAGAAGCCATTATATTTAAAACTTAACACTGTTTATACACCTAATTATTATAGTTTTAAAATTTCATGTTTAAACAAATTATTAAATAAAGCAAACAGGAAACAAAACACATCTGTTGACAATACAACATGCATCCTCTTTTTGCGTATTGTCATTCTGTTGTTTTTGTGATGTAATTAAGGTCGTAGCACAAGATCCGTTCGCCGGCAAATCTATAACAATTGGTGTGTTCAGAAACTGGTTAACATATATAATGAAAGTTGTGTTAAAGGGTATTAAGATCATTATAAGCAAGAGAGACACTTTAATTATACGAGTACTAATGATCACTTTACCTCCTTTATTTACAACATACATAAACGTTTGAAAACTTTAGGTATAATAATTCAATTATATCCAGCCATACGTTCCTACTTTATACATATACATTTTGCATAGATCGTATCAGTATTTTCGTATTTACATAAAATAATAACAGAAACAAGAAAAAAGTATGGAAGCATATGTGTGTGTGTGGAGCACAGCACTGTACGCCTATGAAATAGAGACAGTAGGAGCAGACAGAAAAATGAAGAAGCCTTTTGGAATGTTATGCTTTAGATGTATGATGATGATAGCATGGACAAAGTTAAGAACAAAGAGGTTATAGAAATAGTAGAGAAATAAATATATCTGTGGAAAACAAAAAATAGGAGAAATAGAAGGGCAGGATACGTTCTAAAGCATTTTCGGGAACTAGTGCGGAATATATTACAAGCAGATATAGGAAAAAAGAGAGGTAAATATAGACCTAGATTAGACTAATGCATGCAGATAGTGAAAGATGCAGACTGTGGCAATTTCAAGGAAATGCGTAGGTTAGCTCAGAACACGAAGCAATGGAGGTACGCGTCTAACCAGTTCCAGGACTGAAAACTTAATGATGTTAAAATTATGAAGTATTGATTCAGTTCACTTACGAAAAGACATATGATACGACTCGCACACAGCACTAAAAAAATTACTTATCTATAGCTTTTACACGTCTGCGAACTTAAATTAAAACAGTTTATTACGATCAACCCCCGGGCAAGTAAAGAATGTTATAAAACACTTACCCCGACATTTAACTGGGCATCGATGTCTTTTTCAAGGGGTTCTCTGCTGTTGCTCGCTGCTTCTGCTGGCGGTGCCTTCCTAAACAATACAATAAGGATAAAGGTAGAAGGGTGACAACCAATACGATGCACTCACAACAGCACTACTGGTAGACGGTACGATAATTGTTACTCCACGGAAGTCAGTACGATAATTGTCGAGTTAAGCGGCGTTTCTCGCCCTAAAATGTCTCGCCCCTCCAACCGAGATTGTCGCACTTCTGCTTGCGTTCATGGAAAAATGAACTTCTTTACACATACAAAGCCTTAGGTAAGCGATTACGATTGCACAGATAAGTGAATGACATCAATGCCCGTGTGAACGCTAATAATCCCGGAGTTTCACAGCGTCAACGAAAATTACAGTATTCAGAGATTTTACCCGAAATCTAAAAAAGTCCCTAACTCTAAATTAATAAACCTAATTTTGAACCTTGCACAATAAAGCGTAACAAGTTGTGAAACCTTAGAGGCTTATCAAAAAAGCACGTATGTATATTTCAATAAAGTCGTGCACATGTATAGTTATTTCAAGTGATTAATGGCAATAAATGGTAAAAGAGGTTACCTTGAATATATGGTTTATTTTTAGCAGCGCAAATAAAATTCATTGCTTATTTCACTGCAAACCCTACATCCTAACGAATAATAATGCTATATTTTTTAGTTTTTATATAATACAAATATACTAATATAAAACTTAATTTTGTAGTTACGCGTTTCTTTGTCACCATACAATGACGATGTTTACAACTACTCTATAAGCGTCGTTGGGTAGATGCGTGGGGTTTGTTATAGTTTACTTACTGCATTTAAATTAATGATAAAGCACTAACTATTTGATATTGCATTTTTTTGTAAATTATGGAATTTAAATTTTTCATGACTGCTTGTGTAAAAGATGGCGTCATAGCCATTACGTCAAAAAATTGTTTTAACCCGCTAGAAATATCGCCAATTTCACTTAGTTTATGTTTCATATACCCATTATACTCATTATAAACTAAAATAAAATCACATACCTATAGTTTCCGTGCTTTTACATAGACCAAAACAAATTAAAACATAAAAGGGTTAATAATATCAAAGAAATACACTATACTAAAGGACAACTTCGTATACAAGTTAGTTTAAAGCGTACAAAACTTTAGACATTAAGTTATTGCTGTCATAGTAATTTTAATATTTCTCAATATTGACATCCAAGTAAAACACTTCAATTTTTAATTATCGACGTTTAGCGCTTTTGATTAACCTGCTCTCTGTTGATTGTCCTACTCCTTGTTATACCTATCTGTAAGGGAGTAAAATTATACCAATTACCTCGGGACTGCTGCACTGGCTGCAAACTCCGTCTCCCCAAGTATGGCAGAATCTAAACAAAACACTAAATTTTGCTTACTAAAAACACATAGCCTAAGCTATAATAATTTAAGAGCATGAAACATCTAATAACTTCCTCAGGGGTGGGCTGACCTGTATAGCTTAACACAGTAGTGTACCATTTAATGCACTAAGTCACACACACCAGTTCAATAAATAAAACAATTTGAAAGCAAAGTATTTCTAATGTTTCTTTTTGGTAATATATGTACAAAAAAAAAAAGGTATGTACCATAAAAAAATGATTCGACTTAGTTCCTTAATAAAACAATTCAAGTAACAACACTAAATACAATCCGACTTAAACTTTCATAAGTCCAAATTTATATCAATTAATAAAACAATTCAATTAACAAAACTATATACAAGCCGACTTAAACTTTCATAAGTCCAAATTTTTATATCAAGTAATAAAGAATTAAATTACGTTAAATCTTTTACAAATAAATCAAATGCGCCGATAAGTGTTTGAGCTCATAACCTTATCAGTGTTACACTGTTTTATTAATACATCAAATGTGTACTAAGCACGTTATGCAAAAGTGCTATATTTTACAAGTGAAATTAGATTGAGGTAAAGGTCAATTATAGATCAAATTTAATGTCGAGTGACTGCGGACTTCGCAGGCATCAATTGACTTTCTAACAATTTAAAAAAATTAACTTTAAAACGTCCAGGAATGTTTGCAACATCATGTTGTAATTTACAAATAAAATTTAATAGTATTTTACTCTTTGTTTAACTAAAAGTTTGTTCCAAACCCGATCCGATAAGAAAGTATAATTACCTAGTTACATAACTTGTAGGAAAACAATGTCATCTGTCTGCCAACAGCCAACCTAACCGACAGCTGCGTCCTTGACTCGACTTGACCCTTGCTATGAACAATGAAAGTGTAGCATCAACCCTTGCTTTCCATCTCGCACTTGTAGTTTCGTCACGCGTTTTGAATTAAATTCGAATATTACTTCTTCATAATAAATTCCATTAATCAAGTCCAATTTGCTGCATCCGCCTTTAATTATATTTATTTCGATCGTACTTAACAGCTAAAATTTGTAATACCTCATTAGCCAAATTTTATTTAAAAGAAAGCTCACCTACCACTAGCCTGCTGTAAGTTTCTTAAATAAACATTTTCAGACGAACTCGCTTCTTCGCAAGAATTCTCATTATGAAAACGATTCTTCGACACATCATCTTGCTTGCGAGTTCAACTCAACAAGAACCAGAAAAACCACGATGGCCTCGAGTATGGCCGTTAGATCTCGTATCCCTACTCCGTTCTATCTGGTTTTATTTGCAATAGAAATTTATACTACCATAGATGTATACGCACGTAATTAGTGTTGCCTACCTATAGTGATACTAGCAGGATTTTATACTGCTACATGATTTACTGATTGTATCTATAGTTTCAGCGCGTTACTTATGCCCAATTTCCAACAGCCTTGGTTCATGAGGATTTCACTTCTCAAAGTCATTCTTGAACCACATCTTCAATACCATCGCTTACTCTGCTCAGAGAATACAAAAGCACTCGTCTTTTGTGACATCTTTTGAAGAATGCTTGCTTGACGCATCAAATTCAAGTAATGAACAAACGACGGCAAGAATTTTAAATATACGAAAACTTACTGCTAGATCTATTAATTCCTTCGACAAATACTCACAGCTAATTGCTCCAACGACGTTCGATTCATTAATGACTAGCTGTGCTGGCTGGTAAAGTTCTTAAAGACTTTCATCTGTAAAGGGTATTCACCTAGGCATTTGATCTGTAAACGTTAATAAACTATTGTCTTGAACGTCAGTGGTAAAAGTTTCTAAAATTGTGCTAAATTGTATTAAAATGGCAGCCTTCTCTATGCCATTCCTTCCATTAGCTATCGCAACAGCATCAAACTGTTTAAAATAGATCGGTTACTGTGTTATGCAATCAATGCAAGCTTTGTCTTTCGTTTAGATACTACTTCTCCTTCGGTGTCAATCACTCACACAATATTTGATTTTTAATTTCTCTAAAAAACTTCCCGGTGTCTTCTACAATGCGATTATCTTCCAGAGATTTGATTTCTTTACAATATTCTGAAAATTTACTTTTGAGTATTTTAGAATTCTTTTCCATATTTTTCCAAATTCTGAATTTTCTATTAACCTTTTTCCCATAGATTCTAAATCGACTAACAGCTTTGTGGACTCCAGATTTATAATAATTTTGCTTACATAACTTAAAATTATCGTTCGTTATCTCTTACAAATCTTCAATTGCTGCGTAACAGCGAAATATAATTAACGCTATATTTACTGGAAACGTGATAACTGAATGCGATTAGCAGTTAGGAAATGAAAAAGAATACAAACCCCTGATTTCTATTATGGTTGAGGATAAACCATGATTGTAACGCCCGCGCGCGCATTAATTAAACATACATTTGTCAATATTCTTAAAATGTTATAGAAGCTAGGGTAATTTACAGTTAATAAAGGGCCTATTTCGATATAATATTAAATCAGGACAAGTAAATAAACCAAAAAGCATCTAGTATATTTTTGATAAACAGCAATAACGATGGGGATTTTACTAATCGTATTTAATCAGAAAAATTACTGATAAAAATCAGGGAAATTATTGTTCAGATAAATATTTGTATCAATACACACGGGGGTTTTAAAAAACTCTAACAACCATAAAATGTCCTAAAATTAATAACCGTTCATACGAGTTAAAGACATTGAACTTGATTCCAAAAAAGCTTTAGTCGTATTATGTAACAGTACGGATGTCGATTTTTCAAAGGGTGGAACATTGACAGGATTAGGTTCGAACAAAATCAGTACAGAGGGTGACCAATAACAGGATGAAATTATGCGGTAGTGACAACGGAACCGTACGTAGGCTGTTGAACCATCGACGAGGCGGCCGACGAGGAAAAGAACGAACTGATGTTTGAGTGACAGTGGACATGTCGTTGAAGGTAAGACAACGGACCCTAGGGATTGATATCGAATTATTTTGAGCTTTGTTGTATACGCAGAGGTTAGAAAGATTAAACACGTGAATCGTATATTTACATTCGTGTCGGTGGGGTGATTAACTTGGAAAGAAATTAGTTTCCCTTGTCAACGGAATTTTGAGGTTACCCACCGTGTTGAGAGAGTACACACCGGCAATGAGACTTATTAGGAATAACAGCCTTCCAGATAGCGAAAATGTCGACGAAACACGTCAGGACGGTTTGGCGCCTTTAATTTTGAGAATTAGTAAATCCCTTCAAGGTAAGTAATACTTGTAAAGTAGTTTTATGTTTTTGTCACTTTACATTTTATTATTTTCTATCATTTTCGCTTGCGCACTACTAAAAGAGCCGGTGCACGCTAAAATTGTTACCAGGTTCCCGTCCCTTCCGCGCAATTCGAAATTCATAACATAACGACATTTTTGCCCGTAACAGTTATTCTGGGGGGATCGTATTGCACGCTTGTGTTATTACTTCAAAGCTTCGTGTGTAACCCTCCAAAGATTTTTATGATTGTTTTTGGTTAGTGGATTAATTTTGCTCCTTTTGTGCTACCATCTCTGTGTGAATTTCACAGTCACAAACGTTTATGGTCATGTTCCTGCATAAACTACTCTGTCACCGCTTAGGTTTAGCGGCAACAAATGTTATTAATGTAAAATGTTCTATAAACGCATTTTCTAAAATTACTTAAAACTTTCTAAAGATACATTTATCAACTAATATACATACGTTGGATAGAAGAACTTAAAGAATGAATAGTTATTTAGAATTACTGCTTTATACATAATTAAAAGGACTTTTTGTTATGTATGTAATAGTAAGAAAATGTGTCAATATTAAAAGGCACTTCTTACCGTTACAAAACAAGAGTCACTTTTTTTCTGAAGAAGCAATTTCCAAAAGCTAGTATGTAAGGCTGCCTCAAGGATTATTCAATCTTCCATAGATATGTATTCCTGTAAAATAGGTTTTTTGACATACATTACGATTACATACACACGCACGCGCGCGCGTACACACACGCGCGCGCGCGCCTATATACACACACACTTCCAATATAAATGACTAATACAAAATACGTCCAAAGTAACAATATATTCTTCAATTTGTAACGTGTTTATTTTCTACTGATGCCCATGTGCGATTAAATCATTATTTAATATATCTATATGAAGAATTTATTAATATAGTGTATACTTAGAGAGGGAATTTCTACCAAATTAAAAATAATTCAGTTTGTGAGTGTACATCAGTTTTATCTTGTACTCGTATTAAGTTTATTTAATTTTCCCAAGTAGTTTTTCAACACTTCATCTACTTAGTGGTTGTTATTTACATAAATTCGTTAAAGCAAGCTAACTACAAGCCAGAACTAAATTTGTAGTGAATCTAAATATAATTTAAGGCAGATAGTTATTTTTCTGAAAGTCAATCTATAGTATTCTTAAGCAAACCTCTTCCATTGGAGTAAAAAGCGTTTTTCCAGTATGTTCGTTGAACATAACCATCAATTTCTATTTATACTTCTTATACTTTATAACCTAGAAATGTTTTTTATATCAAGTGATACTTGCAGTTGCAAAACATAATTAACAATGTGTGGTATTTTCTGTACATTTAAACGTTCTGCTTTCACTAAACATGACTCTATTAATCTTTCTGATATTGTAATTCTTCTAATAACTGTATATAATTTAAACACAATCTTTTGTAGTATGAAATCTGCAAGAACTTGCTACATAGAAGAGGACCTGATTTTCATTCCGATACAAAATTTAAGTCAGAAACGTATGAATTTTTATTTGCTGCCAGTGTACTTTGGTTGCAAGGCGCCAACCTGACCCACCAACCAGTTGAAACAGATAATTCCATTTTTGTGTACAATGGTGATATATTTGGTGGTAACTTAATATCAGATGATGAAAGGCAGGAACGAGGTGATACTTACGGTTTTTTAAAATGTTTAGAAGCTTCAGACAATATTACAGCAACGCTATCATATGCGCAAGGTCCTTATGCTTTTGTTTATTTAAATAAAAAGACTATGGAGTTATACTTTGCACGCGACAGGTATGGTCGACGTAGTTTAATAATAGGTACACACTTGGAAGCTATCGTGCTAACAAGCGCTTTTCCTAAACATAATGATTTTAATGGCATGGAATTGCCTGCATTGGGAGTGTTTTGCATGGATTTGAAATCGAACAAATTACATTTATATCCTTGGCCTTTTAAACATTCTAATTTTAATACGAAAGTTCAGGAATTAGAAACATTTTTAGGCATGGATATAATTATTAAACCAACTACGACAATCCATCAAAAGCTGTTTGTTGATCTTTCCGACTCGTACTCCAATATTTATAAGAAATTATTAGCAACTGATATTCACATAGCATTCCAGATACTATTAAACAACAAAGATTGGTTAGATATTGTTATTGAATTCCACAGACACTTAGAAATGGCAGTAAAAAAAAGAATTATTACACAACCGCCTTATTGTCACAACTGTGTAAATAACCGCATTAGTTGCTGTCACGCAACTGCAGGCATTTTGTTTTCAGGTGGTATTGATTGTGCTATTTTAGCTGTGTTGGCTCATAAATTTATAGATAAAGACCGCCCGATCGATTTACTAAATGTTGCTTTTCGCACAAATGCACCTGACCGAACTACGGGAGCTATGACATTTAACGAGCTTAAAGAATTATGTCCAAATCGTGTTTGGAATTTTGTTGAAATTGATGTCACAAGTGATCAGTTAGAAAATGAAAGGAATAATCATATTAAGCATCTAATTTATCCTGTTAATACTATACTAGATGATAGTTTAGGATGTGCTTTGTGGTTTGCTAGTCGAGGGGTTAATGAAACATATCGATCGCCATGCCGAGTTAGTTGATCTATCTATTGCTATATTTAAAAATATGCATTTTGTGTTACAAAACGATAAATTTTCAATCTGATACATTCAAAATATTGAGTATAGCCTGTATAAAGATCGTGGTAAAGGGTATATTATTAAGATTTTTTATTGAAAATTGCTACATGCAAAATATAAAAAAATAGTAATAGTTTTTAACTGTCTTGATCTGTTGTATCTCATTGTGGTTTAACTGTTAATCAGACCATAATGAAGGGCACATTTTTAGTATTTCTTCTGTGATCAAACCCCTTTATTATTTTTTATACATGTTAAAGTATTAATTTTTTCGTACAAATATTTTGGTGCATTTCAGCAAAAACTGGTAGATATGTATGGTTACCAGATGTTTACAATCCGTTGTATTAATGTGCTATTTATCGTGCGATTTCAGTATAAATAGAGACTATCAAACGAATTCTTGGCTGAAATAAAAAAAAACAAAATATTTGTATAAAATTTAGTGCTTACATCAAGAAATACTAGAAATATATCAAAAATATGTTCTCTTTCTCTGTTAGTAATGACAGTTTCACTTGAACAATAAAGCACAATAAACTAAAATGCAGTGCTGTGGGAAAAAAATATAGTTTTAACACGGGACTACCAAGGTTACTGCTACCTGTCTGCATATAAGCAACTCTGCAGATACTATTGTGACCTGGAAATTAGGCAGTGGAAGGGGTCTATTGGCTAACTGCAGTGATGTGGGAGTGGGATCCTATGGAAGAAACTCTACCAAAAGTAGAAAAATTCAAAATAAAAATAATAAAATGGTTGGAATAAAAACAACCATGGCATACTATCACTTACCTTTTTTTACTTGTCATAATTGAAGGGTGCTAAACTGTCTGCTGCAGCAATTCCTTTTGATATTATTCCTACATGGAAGACAGCTATTCCGCATAGGCCTTTCTTGTTTCAGTTTACTAAATTTTATCACCTTATATTTACCTTTTGCTAAAATATCGCAAAACACTTAAATTTGGTCAAAGTAAATAAAATACTTTCCAAATAGAACTCCATCCCTGGGGTAGCTGAATATCCTTTACAAACGTGTTTGTGTACCTAGTTTTTAAATAAATTCAAATAATATTTAACCTATCCACATTAAATAATTTCAATAAAAATACAAATATTCTTTCCTTAAACGAAAAACCTAAATTTCTTAACCACAATTTTTGCCAGATATTGCTAAAAACATCCTAGAAAGACCTTAAATTTAATCCACCGATAATACAATTATTTCAAATTTTTCTGTTTCCCATACTAAAGTACATGACATTGCTAAATCCCAATTTTGTCGCTAATAACAAATATAAAAACCAGTGAAATACGGCTTTCTCTTTATACTCTCATGGTCCATTCAAAATAATTTAAAGTATACGTACACATTTCTTAATATTTTAAACTGATAACATTATGCTTAACTTTTAATCAACACTCATTCCGTCGTCATTGATCAATAAGACAGTCACAAGTAATTAATTCCCTATTATATAAATATAAACAATAGACATTTGCAATCACAAATGCATAATTAATGATTCTAAACATAAAAGCGCATGATGTTACTCACTGCTTTAATTTATCATTTTAAAAAAACTTAAGGATACCCAGGAACCACGTATGTCCATTTCCAACTAACACAAGCTTTCTTAGCTTACACCACAACATTCCAAATTAACGGAGGAGTGAACTCTCTAGGTTTTAACCCCTTTTTAATCATTGCAATGACTACAATTCCATGAATTTGTTAATTGAAACCCTTTAGCTCGCCTGTGCAAGCATAAATTCAAATAAATTTAGACACGTCCCGTTTTTCCCTGCAAGAAGTCTATACTTTCATTTTAAAACTGTTTCTTTTCACCTTTCAACTTTCACTCCCGACCACTATTCACACGTATGTCTACATTTTGACGTTTTCCAATTGATTTAATTTCCCTTCTTCCGTATATTAAGCCGGGGGTTTTTGTCATGTAGAATCTTCCTATTGGGTTTATGAAATGAAGCCCGGAGAAGTGGCATCATGTGATTTGCTTAAGTTAACGTTACGTGTTTCCTTCTTTTCATCAATATAAAATGAATACATTGTAATATATTGTATGAAATGATCAAATCATCTGCAGTCTGATATTCATTAATTTCTCCTACTCAGGGGTTTTTACATAGTATTGCACCCTTGTATCGAAACAATTTAGATATGAAATCGGAATATACAGCGTATATCAATATTAGGTTGTTCGTCTTAAATTAATTTTTCTCTTAATTTGCATTCAATTTTTATTTATCATAATGCCCACACATAACACTCTCTTTACGGACGAGATTTTTCCAAAAAGTCAATTCCAGTTCAATACTATGTCAAAAGTCTTTTTGCCAATTCATAAAGGCCAAAAAATAAAACAAAAAAAAGTACATCACAAGTAAAATCCTTGAACCCTAAATTACATAATACTGCAAGTGCCACTGAAGGCGAAAGGTCGTCATGCGTGCTCTGCTGCATAAAGGAATAGAACACTCAATGGGGAACAGGCTCCTGAACCTTGGTGCTGAAATGGTAGGATTATACCACCTGAGGAATAGAGCAAGTGACATCCCCCATTCAAATAATACCTCAACCCTGTGGGCATAGTTTACAATTGGACGATTGGCGGGAAAGTACCTTCACAAATGGACCCCAGTTACCCCTCTCTGCGCCCATTTCGCCATTAAACAAAAATCCCCCACCCTGCTTAGTTTGCACATTAATTTAAATATCCGTGATGGCCATTCAGTGCAATATCCAAGTCAAAATCTAAATTCCTATTTTAAAAATAAAAAAAACTAAAGTGATCAACATACATTTAATAAAAAAATAATTTCCTCAAAAAATTAAAATAACCTATTTTTCTACCCTATGTTTCTAATTTAATTTCTTGTGTTAATTTTTATTGTCCCGTTCGGTTTCAAAATTTTTCCCATTCCAAATCCCTCAGGATTCACTGATATCTTCACTAATTTACATATATGACTAAAACCTTTGTCAGCAATCAGCAATAATCCTGAAATTCAATCATTCATCCGGCCCTGAAGAAGTCCGCCGCGTCCAAGAGCAAAATATTTCCCTAAACTTAATTTCAGACTCGATAACTAACTTCATGCTGTCGTATGTCAAGTTGTATTTTCCCGAAATCTCTCGATCCAATATGTCAAATTATTAATTTTTTTCACATCCTAACTCCTAATTTATAATTCAATTCAATTTTCAGTATAAAAAGTCTACATTACATGTAAATTCCGTTTCAATACTCAAAAAAATTCCTCATTTTGAGATAGTAGCAAATTTTCATAACATAGTCATGTCACTTTAAGAAAACTTTAAGAATAATTAAAGAAGTAAAGAACAGTGAAATTATTCATATGCATGTTTTATACCATAATTATTCCAAAAATTGGAGAGATTTTTACAATTTTTGGTAGAATTGAGCAAAATTAAACTTACGGGGAAACACGTGTAGTTATTAACAGAGTAACCACCGGGCAAAATAATAGTATATCATTACAATATAGTTAATCACTTAAATGCAGATACTTATTTAGTAAAACTCACAATACCGACCCTCTACTGCACGGGTCTGCAGGTGTATTATGCGCTCGAATGATTACATTTCGACCTGTTCGTGTTACCAACTTGCAAATAAATAATTCGTTTTTCCGTAGGATTTAATTATTGTCATTTAGTTCCCCTTCCTTACATTCAGTCTGGGGTTTTTGTCATTGTAAGGTCTTCCTATTCGGTTCATGGAAAGTACTTGTAGGGTCATGTAATTTATTTTGATTATCGTTTGTGGTTCCTTCCCTTCAGTAATTATACAAAAAAAGAGAGGCATGAATAGATGTGAAAGTTTTCGAACAATAAGTTTGACAGCACACTAGTCAAAAATATTGACTAGGATGGAAAAACAGGCTGAAAAGTACTAAGGGAAAGTCAATTTGGGTTTAGACGATACAAGGGAACACAGGAGGCTTATAAATACTCCCTGTATGTTTGTTGTGGTTTGTTTTGTATTTTTCTTATTCTTCTTTGGGAATTAAACCACTCGGAGTTGTTAAAATCGTCCTTATTTACGTTTCGATCCATGACCTAGGATCGTTGTCAAAATAATAAAAAAATTTAAGTTTGACATTTATGACACAATTGAAGGCAACTTTGATATATTAATGTTTGATTTGAATACATTAGGTGAAAATTATAAAATTTAGAGGAATGAGTGCCTTCAATTTTAGCTCTGAGGATGATAATGGAGAAGACAATAGAAAAAGGAGAAAGCGTGTGAATAGGATTTGTAGATCTGGAAAAAGCTTTCGACAATGTAAAATGGAAACAAATGTTCGAAATACTGAAAAAGGTTGGAATGAGTTTTAGGGATAGACGGATAGTACATAGCTTATACAAAGAGCAAACAGCAGTAATAGAACTAGATCAGGAACGTAGAGAAGTAAATATTAGGAAAGGGGTGAAACAGAGATGTCTTATTCCCGTTAACTTGTATATCGAAGAGGCAATGAATACCATCAATTGCGGGAAGGCATTTGGAATTATTATGCAGGGACAAAAGATTGATATGCTTAGATTTGCAGATGATATAACGGTATTAGCGTTTAGCAAGGAAGAGTCGAAAGCAGCTCTTAATCAAATGGAGAGATGGGATGATAGGTCACGTACTAAGACATGAGGGAATAGTGCGGAATGTATTAGAAACTGAGATAGGAAGAAGGAGAGGTAGAGGAACACCTAGGTTGGACTATTGCACAGACAGTCAAAGATGTAGACTGTGGAAATTTCACGGAATTGTGTAGGCTAGCTCAGAATAGAAATCAATGGAGGTACGTGTCCAACCAGTTCCAAAACGGAAAACTTTATGACGGAAAAAAATTGTACTTAAACTTGATGATTACTATAAGCAACTACAAATGTTGGTTTTGCAATATCTTCAACTAATCTCGATTGTGCGAAAGGATTTATTGGAAAACAATTCATTTTCACAATTGTTCAAGTGTTAGAGAATCTTGGTAGCCGCAGGCTGCTTAACCCCCTTCATATATCACTGAATATCAGTGAAATAGGGTATATATTTACAAAACAATAGAAGAAGAATCAAGCTGTATCTAGGCAGTGGGAACTTCAGGGAACTGTGTAGACTAGCTCAAAATAGAAATCAGTGGAGGTACACGTACAACCAGTTCCAAGATGGAAAACGTAATGATAAAAATAATTGCACTTAAACCTAATGATTATTATAATCAACTACAGGTGTTGGTTTTGCAATATTTTCAACTAATCTTGATTGTTAAAAGAATTTATTAATTTATTTATTTATTAATTTGGCAAGTGTGTGTTGGGGAATCTTGGTAGCCACAGGTCATTTAACCTTCTTCACATACCACTGAATATCGATGAAATAGGGTATATATTTACAAAACAATAGAAGGGGAACCAAACTGTATCTTAACAAGAAAAAGCAGCGGCTATGTTCGAAGACAACAAACAGAAACAAGGAAAAATTTGTTGGAAGTATATGTGTGGAGCAAAGTACTGTACAACTTTGAAATATGGACAGTAGGAGAAGCAGACAGGAAATGGAAGAATCCTGTTGGATTGTTATGCTCCAGATGTATGATGATGATAGCATGGGCAGACAAAGTTAATAATAAAGAGGTTATAAAAATAGTAGGGGAATAAAGATATCTGTGGGAAACAAAAAAAAATACAAGAAATAGAAGGGCAAGGTACGTTCTATGGCATTTTTGGGGAGTATTGCGGACTATATTACAGCAAATATAGGAAAAAAGAAGTAAAAGTAGACCAAGATCAGATTCTTGCATTCAGATAGTCATAAATGCAGACTGAAAATTTCAGGGAAATGTGTAGGTTAGCTCAGAATAGGAAACAGTGGAAGTACACATCTAACCAGTTCCAGAACTGAAGACTTGATCTTGAACAATATCTAAATAGTTTCGCCGATTTTCAAGAACAAGGAGATCCAAGAAACTTAACATATGACTATAATTAAAACTTTCAGATGGAATACCCATTCTATAGACATTTAACCTAGTAATTTTTTTCTGACATTTTTCAAGACTTTCATTATGAGAAAAGTAATAAGGTGACCAAATGACACTGGCATACTTTAAAAGGGAACGGATTAAAGAGCAGTAAACCTTTTTAAGGCTATGGATGTCATTAATGAGGTTATTTCCATTACTTTGTATGTAACGTGCATTATGTTGTTGTAATATGGTAACATTCTAATGCCCTTGATGGTCGAGACGAATGATATCTGTCTATTGTAAATTATCTTATTTATGAGGAATGCGTATGCATTGTTTTTGTCATATTCAAATCAGTTTGCATTTGCAGTTTTAAACTAAGTCCTCGTTACAATGTATTTAAATGAAATAATGTTATACCTTATCTGAATTATTGTTATAGAAACAAAATTTGAAATATCATAATTAATCAAAATTAATTATTTATGAAATCTATTAGACCAAGCGTGTCCATATATTTTAGTTTGTGTATTCACATTTTAAATATTTCCTTTTGTCTCTAATTTCTTTGTAGTGCAACAAATTTTGGTTACAAACTCGAATCAAAGATTATCAATTGTGTTTTTGGGAATCGTTTAAAATTCAGCAATTTATCCAACTCAAAGCATTTTACACTATAGAAATTCTACGTATCTTATATGGTTTGATTCTTGGGAGAGCGTTTGAGATGATAAGGAAATATACCGAAACTTGAACATTTGATACAAAAGTTGGCTTGGATAAAAATTCTATTATTAGGGAGTTAGCGCAAGTACAACGCTAAAGATCGGTTAAAGATAAATGTCACGTGATGTGGTTTAGATTAATGTATTTTATGTAGAAACACAAACTAGAGTTATCAAATCCTACTATATTACCGTACGAAAAACCTAATCTTGAATGTGTGACAATTAATATTTAATTCCCGATTGATGATTTGTTTAGCAAATTCAGCATTGATTTGCTGAATATTGTGGTCTTGGAGGACATGAATATGGAAGAAATGTAGGATGCTTTATTGGTGACCATACTGCAGCCCAGAGCAGGGCAGAGAGTTAGAGCACAGAAATATGGAAGATTACAGTTAGCAAATTATTACAGCCCCTCCGCGCCGGTACGCGAGCCACTACGTCAGTTGGTAAACAATGTTAGATAATTGTAAAAATTGACGTGCAAATTATAGATGACGTAACACAATTATATAAAATTTCTCCATCACATAAAAAAAGAAACGGAAATGCCACTTCCATAATTTGCAGGGCTTCTTGCAAAATTACTCCATGATGGCGGCTGCGACTTCGCTAATCTTTCTCGGGCGTGGGAATTTGCTGAGCCCGGTTGAAGCCAAATTCGATTTGTCTTCTTCCTATATGTAGATAAACATAAGGTAAGGGGGACAGGTAGAGGTACGATAATTGGAAATCACAGGAAACTTACATATCAGAAAAAAGACACGATACGATACAAGACAACTGCACTTGTTCACGTCTCGAAGGCTAGTCCAGTCACGTATCCGGAAATCCACCACTTCCTCCTTGGCCCACCGTGTCGGCGCAAATCTCGCGCAACGCACTATCTGAAGTGACGGAAATACGCCACGTCCTTTCAAATTTATGGCGCGAAATTCTTACAAATTAAAACTTAATTGGGATGTTTAGTGCCGAATTTTTCGGCACGTAACAAAATATACCTGAAGAGAATGTAAGGTTAGACTTTCGGTTTGAAAAGCAAGACCTAGAACGGCTAACTACTGCATTGCAGATGCCTCAACAAATTACAACAATCAATAGACATACGACAACAGGCAAGCAGGGTGTATAATGGGAAATCACAAGTATATGTAATTTACATTTTAGGTCTCGAAGGATTATGCATCTGTTTGCGTAGGCTAACAGATTGTATGATTTGGAAAGAATGTTTGGCCTATCAGCATCATACCTATCGGATATAGCAAACACTGTTATTAGCCATATTTACGATAAATTTCATCATTTGTTGCATAGTCTACACAACCTAAGATGGTCAAACCACAATTGATTTGTAGCATACAGCCGAGCAATTGAGGATAAGAATGCTTCATTGTATAATTGCTGAGCATTTATAGATGGAACTGCTAGGGCTATTTGCAGACCATCTGTAAGACAAGAAGAGTACTTCTCAGGGCATAAACGAATGCACTGCGTCAAATACCTGACTGTGTTATGTCCTGATAGAATTATAGTAAGCTTGTTTAGTGCGTATCCAGGATGAAGACATGATACAGGCATTCTACATAATTCGAATCTGAATGCACAACCGAACAAAGCGTGCGTGTTTGCTAATGGGAATCGCTTTGTTTTATATGGAGATCCAGCATATGGAGTTAAAGAACTCTTGCTTTCTCCATTTAGAACAAGAAGACTTACTGCAGAAGAACAAGATTTTAATACTCGTATGAGCTCTATTAGGCAAGCGGCCGAATGGGGATTTGGAAAGATAATTTCAGAAATTGCATTTCTCGATTTAAAAAAAAATAATCAAAAACTACACTGGAATAAAGTAGTAAGGAAGAAACGCAATACAAAATCAAATTTACCAAATCCATCTAAAAGATCAGCACCATTATCACAAAAGAAATAAACAATATAATAATTGGCCAACGGTCATCTAGCAGATCTATAAATACTTCACAAGGGTATATACAACAAAAACATGTTTGTAAAGAAAATCTACAATCAAAATCTATAATTGGCATGTCCTACAACTATTCATTACAAATGAAAAACACTATTAATCAAAATTATCAGCACATTTTCTTTTTAACAACTGATCAAGAATTATCCAGAATACAAGTTGCAAACTTTTGGAATATACGGAATCCTAACTCCTCAGATGTCATAATTAAAACTAAAACTGGATTTATACTAAAAAATAATCAAGATAAAAATGTTACTAAAATCCATCTGAAATCATTAGTGCAGTCAAAAATAATTAAAGAATTTAAAGAAACCGCCTCTAACCAGAAAAGCTCCGATTCAAATAAATCATACAATTCAACATATGTTCGTGTAATTGCATCAGTTGAACTAGAAATTGAAGATGCAAAAATTAGTGAGCATCTTTTAAATATAAACAATATTTACTAAGGCATCACTATATAAGTATTCAATAATTGTTGGTGACTTTAATGTAGGATCAAGCCCTCCTCGTAAGAGGCAAATAAAATCCTTTTTAGAAAATTCAAACTTCTGCCAAATATCCACACCCCCTACCTTCATTATGGTAAATAATCCCAGCTCTACTCCTGATATACTGTTTTGCTCTAAAAGTATTAGAAACAACATTACCAATATAAAGATAACTCCTGACTTGGGAAGTGATCATTTAGCTATCCAGTTTGATTTTAATCAACAACATGATGCTGTTATCGATGATGCGGAATTGCCCAATATTGGCAAATGCAATATGGAAAAAGTCAATGAGGAAATGAAAAAATTTATAAATCTTAGACAGGTCATAAATCCTAAATACATACAAAACTTTAACTCTACATTGTCCAAGTTAATAATTGAAAACTCGCCTATCCAAAAGAAATCGCCATTTAACTATAACCTACCGCCCTTCATATTAAGACTAATTAAATTTAAGAGACAGTTATACAGGCAAATCTTTAAGAATGATAATGCAGTCCTACTTAAATCACAATATAATCAAATCAACAAAGATATCCACAACCTAATATTCCAATTTAAACAACGTTAATGGATTTTAGCATGCAAAAATATAAATTCTATGAAAGGTAAAACGTACAGGAACGAAATTAAAAAACTGTCAAAATATAGATATACGACACAGCAAACCACAGAGTTAACATTCAATAATCGCTCACTTAATACAGATATTGAAAAATGTAATGCATTTGCTGATTGTTTTAAAGAAATATATAAGTTTAACTCTAACAAAGATTTCAAAAAAGACACATTAGAAGAGGTTAATCATTGGTATGACAATTTTTTTAATGTTATTCCCGATCTAGACAACATGCAAGCTATTGCAGAAGTAGAGTATTATGAAGTACTATACAGAGGCAAAAACACCGTACCAGGGAAGGATTTTATCAATCGGAAAATCCTTAGACAGTTAGATCCTGATGTACATACTAAAATACAAGGAATTTATAACTACTGTTTATTGAATCACTACTTCCCTGATGCATGGAAGGACAGTACTGTAATTTTAATCCCAAAACCTAATGCTGATCATTCACAACCACAAAACCATCGACCTATCACACTCCTGCCGGTTGTTGGAAAAAATTTTGAAAGCATTTTGAAAAAACGGCTTCACAAAGAAATTTACAATGCCATCACACCCTATCAGTTTGGATTTATAGAAAAATCCTCAACAATTCATTCAATGGCTATATTAACATCCAATGTACAGGCAGTCGGACTGAAGATTGCATGAGTCTTTCTAGATATTAGGAAAGCATTTAACTCTGTTTGGCACAGAGGCTTATTATATAAACTATACAGACTGAACTGCTCTCACCCTCTAATATGGATCATCAAAAGCTACTTAACACACAGAAAATGCCAAATAAAAATCAACAGCGCTCGATCCCAATCACTCTCCTTACATCAGGGTGTACCACAGGGATCACCACTGTCGCCCATATTGTACAACCTCTATTGTAGTGATATCTGTGAAAAACCGATGGAGAACAGCTAGTTCCTTCAATTTGCCGACGATACAGCTGTGTTATGCTACAACAAAAACTTAATAAGCACTACGTCCGCATTACAAACACAGGTGGATAACCTACTAGCTTGGGCCAACACATGGCGAATGGAAATAAATCCTTACAAGTCAAAGCTGCTCATTTTCAATCACAAAATACAAAACAATTCACCGACAATCACCATAAATAATGCCACTATTAAACTTTCCAAATATATTAAATATTTAGGCATTGAATTCGATAATAAACTAAATTTTAATTATCATACATCTAGGAAAAAGAAACAAATGATCACTAAGGCAAAACATTTTAGAGGGCTTACATACAAAGATGAAGGAATTAACATAGAAACTGCTGCCAATATATACAAAATGATATGTAGACCTATGATTGAATATGGATCCATTATTTTAGTTAAATGCAAAAATTCAACACTAAAGAAAATAGAAGTAGCCGAAACAATAAGTCTCCGTAAAATCACTAAAATGTGTCATCCCATACACCCACTGTACAATCCTTCCAATACACACCTTTACAATAGAACTGGAATAGAACCAATAGCTATAAGGTTGAAAAAACTATTTCACTCATTCTCAATTCAAGAAAATAATAGAAATTTAATCAAAGCCCAGATTTTAAAAATACCTGAAAACCTCCAACGCAAAAGAAAACACCCAGATAGAACTCTTTATGAAGAAATTCTTTGCTCAAGTAATGAACAACAACGACTCTACCAGCATCAACTATAACCACAACCAACTATTATCTCTACATCATTGTATTTAAGTTTAATGTATTGTAAAGAAATATTATTGTACACAGGCTGAAAGACCTTGGTCGATGGCCTTTTGGTACAGAAGTATCAATAAAAATTAATTCTCTCTCTCTCTCTCAAAAACTACTTCTGCAGGACGTTAGTAAGATGTATGTCGCAGCTACAATATTAACTAATTGCCATACCTGTTTGTACGGTGGTCAAACGCCTCAATATTTTAATATCACAACTAGAGGATAATTTAAATATTGCAATGTAGCTGCGTCTATGAATAAACTAAATAACTTATTTTGTTTGCAATTGTTAATTTTAATATAATAGATTTTTTCTATGAAATTGCTATTTACCCCGGAAAAAAATGAGCACTTTTTTCCCGGGTACGTGCAAATAAGTAAGAACACGAAGATATTTAATTTAAAGCCAGGTCCACATTTGTAACATTCAGGTGTAACATAACATCGTATCATAACTTCGTCGTGTTCAAAACAACCGATATAAACAACTTAAGTAAGCAATTTTTGAAACCACTTGCAGAATTAGATTGACATATATTTGATTAGTTTAAAGATTTCCTTAGCAACACAAGTCTAACTGTCCCTATAAGTACAACAACTTACTTGTTTGAAACTTCAAATTTGACATCGATTTTGACTTTAATATATTGAAATATTTTTTTCAATATTAAATCATCGTTTTGCCTGTCACAGAAAAAAAATTGTGTATTATACACGGGTAAAAATGTAAGATTTTAACTCTTGGTGTTTTGGCTCCCTCCGCTTCGCGTCGGGAGACACCTCGACCTAAAATCTAGTACTTTTTCCCTTGTATAATAAATAACTATTATGTAATGCACGCATAGCATACATATAATTTTAGGACAATATAACTACTTGTAATATATTATATTAATAAATCAATAAGTCAAGTATCACCACGACTCACATTAGATTGCAGGTGATTCGCTAATAGTTCAATTAAGTTTTGTGGTAATTCCATATTTTTTATGGATAATAGTTTCTCCATTTCTAATCGCTGCAACCGTTCTTGTTTGTCTAATTTAAATTTTTCTTTATACAAAAATCAGTTTTCGCTCTTCTATTAAAATCATCTCCTCTTCGAGTGTTAACTGTGTTTGTTCCACCTTTAATTTTGTTCTTCTTTTAATTTGTTCTCTTGATGGTTTCGTTGTTTAATAAAGTCTAAGGTGTCGCTTTTAAGTGCATCGTAAGGTCGCTTTCTACTGCTTCTGGCAGCAACTAGCACATTAGCGCTACTTATACCGGAGGAAGCTTCGGGCACAATTTGTAGACTGATAGGTGGTTGTTCAATCGGATCAGCATGCTTGGTTTGTTGTATTAGTGCTCCATCCTCGTGTAGAATGTATACTACACAAAAACTAGTTTAGATAACGGGGGATACGTATAAATGTTCTTACTTTGCTCTGTACACATTCTAGCAGTGTCCTTTCGTAATGCTAAACCTATGTTTCTGGACGCTTTGCTTCTTGTAGCCGTTTTTGTTTAGAAAATTCCCTTTTTAGATCAACGCAAACGTTCCCTTTCTTCGTACTGTTCTTCTGTACCAGATCTGAAAATTATTGCACATGAGTTACGTTTGATATAAAGTGAATGTTGTTAGGTGTGTATGCACACGTCTCCCACAACAATTTGTGGTAACAAATATCTACAATTTGTAACTTACTTTTTTATTTTTGCCAAGTTGTCTTTAATAAAACTTTTAATTAAATAATCCACGTGTTCTTTAATAGCACGCTCTGTAAATTCCTTTCTGGTAGCACGAACAATGTAATTATGAATAAGTCGCCATTTCGTTGAATCTTCATATGGATTTTCAGTCATTACTAGTCGTAGAACATCTAAATCATCTGCATATGAATTTCGCAACCGTGTGTTTGAAGTAGATGATGACGAATATATTTGTTGTATTGCATTGGTATTCATCTGTTAATGGCAATTCACAATTAAAAGCTCAATAATAAATTACAAGGATTCATTCAAATTTTCAAAACTAATGTCAAATAAACAAATAGCGTCCGATATGTTGTACACGCTATTTTACGAAAATAGCGGACCGTGGCTATTTATTTACAGTACGTAATGCCTGCACGCATGCGCTTTTTGCTAAATAACAAAAATAACGTACAATAAATTTAGCGGTGGTAGTGCGATAATTCCCTATTATTTGTTTATATAGGTTATGTAGTTTTACTACTGTTAGTTGATGCGCTGGTGTACGAGTTTGTTGACCCTTGATGTTTCTAGTTTTGGTTCACCATCATAGCCAACTTTGAAAATTTCATGTTATAAGCATTTTAGATGTGCTGCTGTACTTTTAACGTATTGCTTAGTATAGTTTTTAGAACATGTTTATAAGTAAGTAGTTTAGTATTCCTCCAATTGCAACATATCAATTTCTGTTTCACTAATATTTTCATTGTGTGCTGTTTCATAGCTTTCCTTTTTAAAACTTATATACATCACGAGAGATACATTTCTAACCTTATTTGACAAACCTGCTTAAACCCGCAATTTAATTCAAACTCTTGATACTTGAATCGATACCTGATACGGCAACCTGACTTTATCTCTTGTTACATGTGAAATTGATGGTAATGACCTTTTGAAATTTGTTTATACAGAACGTAAAAGAAAAATGATCCGGCTAACTTTCAGTGGTGAGGGGTGCGTTCTAGGAAACCATAGCAATTCTTTTAGGGGTATGCAACTCTAATACTTGCATTTATTTGGAAAAAATTTCTGAACTCTCAGTCCAATAATAAAATGTTGGACGCCAACCCCCCTGGAATTTATCGTATCTCGCTAGATGGTGGGTGATCTCCGAGATATTGCTAAAATAATTATTAAATTCTTGCAAATCAGGTTGGTAGAGCCCCATATACACTTTTCTTTTTCCTGCAACTGCTAACTTACAATACACACGCTGCTCACTCAATGGATATTAAAACATGAATATCATTGTAGCAAAACAAATTGATTAATTTAATTATCCATCCAAATCTATGTCAAAAGAGTAAATTTCTTAATTATAAATACCCAAACAAGCTAAATACAGTAAATACAGTTGTAGTGCTTTCCTTGATTATAAATCACTTTCACTCAAGCGTGCACCAACGTCAAAGTCTGATTAATAAGAAAAATTGGTTGCATGCATTTAAATATTAAAGAACAGTTTGAAATATGCAGCAGGTGGAAAAATTCAACGACTTCGTTTCCTTTCTGCCAAAACTCGAGCGAGTAAGATAAAATGGAGTGTTAGTAAGTAACCCTTTAAATTCAACCAAGGTTGATGAAAACATCCACTTATCAGATCACACGCAAACGCGTCCGATGGCTTTTTCACTAGCAAACTCGAATTGACGAATTTAAATTACTTCAAACGTCATCGCTCGGCGCTGGTCGATTGAATTATAAAATCATGACTGATCGCTGTGTTTGAATGATTCCTCTATTATGATTTGACGTTATATATAAATTAAATTGTTCCCAGGAGTGTTTACGTGAAGTACTATAATAATAATAATAATTTTTTATTTAAATGTATGATAATACATGTTACAATTACTTTATAGTATTAAATATATTACATAGAGAATACAACCACATAAATAGTTGATACGATAGTTTCACATCCTTGTCGTCATTGATGTCCTCAATTGACGTTTAAATAATCGCAAAGATGATGATTGTTTAATATTGGCAGCGAGCGCATTATATTCTCGGATGCCGTCAATAAATAAGGATCTTTTAGTACATGTTTTCTTAAAAGGATAAATATAAAAATTAGACGAATTGCGAGTGGTGTAGTTATGGATTCCGTGCACCATAACTAACTTACATTGTAGGTAAGTAGGCAACAAGTTTCTGGTAATCTTATATATAAAGCACATAACTAAGAAATACAAATGTTGTTGCACTGACAAAATTTTAAACAATCCAACATAAAATGTACCTTTGTATAAATATTGCATTTTAATATTATACGGAGAGCACGATTTTGAAGGACCTGTAGTTTATTTATCACTGTTTGACTCTGAAAGTATAAAATAGACGAGCAGTATATAAAATGTGGCGCAATTAGCGCTTGGTAAACTTTAATCGAGTTAGCATATTAAGGTTATGACTGATACGATAAAAATAATTAATTTTACCAGTAAGTTGTATTATCAATTTATCCGAATGTGCTTTAAATGAAAGTGATGAATCTATAGTTACACCCAAGTACTTAATTTCATCAACATAATGCAGCCTGTCACAATTTAAAACTATGGGAGGTAACATATGCATTTTTCCATTATAACGCAACCCTAAAATCATTGCTTTGCTTTTCTTAGTATTAATAACTAATTTATTACTGATCAACCACTTTGAAACAGCATTGAGCAAACTGTTCATCCTATGTATTGCGTTATCTATATTTGTATCTGAGATTGCTATAAGGGTATCATCTGCAAATAAGTTCAGTAAAACTGCAGAGTCATCAACTGCATCTGCTATATCATTGATATACAGTATGAAAAGCAATGGGCCTAGAATAGTTCCTGTGGTACACCGTGGTTATTTAATATAGCACTAGAGGTATGATTATTAATTTTAGTCATTTGCTTTCGCTGATATAGGTAGTCCGAGAACCATTTCAAGGATTGGTCCGTAAAACCGTAACATTTTAATTTATTTATTAGAATCAGTCTATCAACCGTTTCAAATGCTCGTTTAAAGTCTAGAAATACCGCAACTATAACATTAGAACTATTATCCAGTACTCTTTTCCATTCTGACAGCACAAGTTGTAGTGAAGACTCACAGGAATGTTTGCCACGAAATCCTGATTGTTCTTTGATGAGAATGTTATTCACTTCAATATGTTTAATAATTTGGTCGTATATTAGTTTTCAAATACTTTTCCTAGGAATGGCACTGTAGCTATTGGCCTGAATTCTATAGGGTTTAGGGTACCTCTTACTTTAGGTATTGGTTTTATTACAGTTTCCTTCCATTGAGATGGAAAAAATCCAGTAGTTATAGATTTATTATAAAGTTCCGTTATCTTACCAACTAGATAAGCCCCGCCAGCCAAAACTATATTTTTATTTAATAAGTCTGTATTAGAATCTTTTGTATTGTAAATCGCCTTATGCACACAACCCGTTGAGAATTCATTAAAAGTAAATTCATTCCTACAACCTATCTTATTTATCTTGTCAATGTTTGTAATATTGGGAATGTCACTTATAATTTCCTCTATACTATCCACCACAAATTTGTTAAACTTTTCAGCCACTGTTTGTGGATCCCGTATTGTAGCATCATCAAATTTCATTACCACAGTAGGTGTATTTTGTAGACCATCAATTGATTCTTTAATAATACGCCAAAGGTTCTTAGGATCGCGTTTGTTTTATCAATCAATTTTGTATAGTACCTCTTCTTTTACTTTGTATCATAGTAGTAACAGCGTTTCGTAATTTTTTATAAGTAATCCAATCCTTGTTATTATCTGTAAATATAGCTTGTTGGTATGTTATATCTCTTTGTTTAGCCAAATGACAAATTTCAGAGTCATACCATTTACTCTTCTTCTTGTTAGATACTGTGAAGATTTTTTTGGGGGCCTGTTCATCCATAACAGTAGTAACATTGTTGTACAAAACATCTATCATTTCGTGAAGTGACGTATTTTTTATCCATGGCAACTGCGATAGACGAGTTTCAAAAGTTAATTTATCAATGTTTTTAACATCACGAACAGAGATCACTCTATCGAGCATTACAGTTGTGAATTTGGAAACAGACTTACGTACGCACCGAGTAATTTTCAGTATTGCATGATCAGATATTTTAGGAGAATTTAAAACATCAGAACATATTGACTTACAATTTGTAAATACTAAGTCAATCAGTGTTTTACTATCATTTACTATACGAGTGCATTCCTTAATAATTTGAAAAATCCTCTATCATCCATTCGAGTCTTAAGTCTATTTGAGTAAGTTGTTACTTTATACCAGTTAATGTTAAAGTCTCCCATTATAATAAACTTTTGATCGAGATCTTGGGCATCGACAAATGCCTCCAATTCATCCAGAAATTTTCTTAAATTACCACTTGGGGATCTATATAGACATACATAATTGCAACCATCTGTGGATATGCCTACAACCCACCACTCATTGTTGAAGCTTTTGTTTATAAATATCTTATAATCATAAGGTTCTCTCAGATATATAAGTACTCCCCCAGTATGCTTACTATGTGAATTGCATCTAATTAATATATATCCTGGTATGTATATTTCATTGTCACTAATGTCCTCCGTAATGTGTGTTTCAGTTATACATAATAATAATGGATAGTTCTCTTTTACAAAATGATGTAATTCATAACGATTTGTTAAAATCCTTGAATATTTAAGCAATATATGCTAAATTGATGCTGTAATTGCTATGCTCCATAATCAATTTTCCTAGCAATGGTATTTAAAATCATTTTATAAGTAGAACAGTCAGAGTAATAAACTGCATGATTAGTATTCTGATTAGTTTTAGTTTGGAATTGTTTTGAATACAATTAATACATTTATGTTCGGTTACTTGCTGTTTGTTATTGCAGTCTTTAGAAAGATGACTACCAGCGCAGGTCCCACAAGTCTCTTTATTATCACAATTTCTTGCAAGATGTCCGTATTGACAACACCGATAGCACCGAAATACAGAGAATGTCTCTTGAATTCTACATTTATTAAGAGCTACATATAAATATTGATTTTTTATTAGATTCTTAAAAGTTAATGCATCTACTTCTGCCACAATGTTAAAGGAATTATTAATAGGTTTACTCTTGTGCTTAATATCAAATACAAAATCTTGTTGCTTTGCCTGTATATCATTTTGATTTATTATATTATCTCTTAAGTGCTCATCATTTAAATGAATTCCGTCTATATTCATAATTTTAATCCTAGGACGAATCTTATTCTGTATACGTGCTTGAATATTTTCACCACATGACTTTGTTATAGTCTTCTGCAAATCAAGTAAGGTTTCTTTGTTGTCACTTTTATAACTAAACCAGGAAATTTTCTAGCATTATTAATTTTTACCAGATTGAACATTTTATGATTTATATTTTCTAATAAACTTTTCTTAATATCAGATGAGGATGTGTTATTAGTACCCTTCAATATAAGGGTTTCTTGTTTGGCAATTTCACTATAACTAGGATTTATGAATACATTGTTTTGTTGATTATCAATACCATGCTGTGGCTTATCATTCATATCCATTAATGTACTTTGTTTACCAATTAGCAATTCCAGATTTTTATTTTATCTTCCATTAGTTTGATAATAATATCCTTATCTCCAATTATTACATCCTTTTGCTGGTTTACTTCCTTTAATAATAGAATTTGTTCTTTTAGGTAGTAATCATTTTCAAATTGTGAGGTTATTTTAGTTTCACAGCACAATAACTTGTTATTACTAACAATTTTACATTCTTTGACCTTTCAGCACAGCTTTGATGATAAACTCCATCACAATTGACACAGACCAATATGTTACAAACTTTATTCCTGCAGCATTTATAATGTTTGGCAGAGGCATCATCACATATACTTACACCTTCAGCCATCTTGAACGTAGCAGTACTCCTGATTCAGAGGGTTTGTACAACTTAAACTGAACTTGTGGTTAAGGTCAAGGGTTTCTCAGTGTCTGAGAATACTTGTATTGATATTTTCACACTGTCCATTTACTACCACATCTGTGCCACGTTTTAGTCTGTACGTGTTAAATTTTATGAAGTTTTATGGTCTCTGTCTATTTAAATAATTTACAATGATTTCGGTGTCTTTACAATGCATGAGAATGTTTTCGCCTTTATGTTCGCATGATTAGTCAAGGAAATGGCGTATTTCCAATTTGATATTCTATTGTGAAGTTCCGTTTTTAATTGAAGGTTGTAAAGAATGCTCTAGGTACTTTACCATTTTCTTATTTTTTTTGGTATTTTACTTTAATAATATATTTGTATAGTCCAATTATAAACTGTAAATTACCCAACTGCTATAAAATTTTACGGGTACTTCTTTCTTACTAAAACTTTTGAACTAACTAAAATTGATAAATACTTTTCCTATATACAAATGTATGCTTAATTATGCGCGAGCATTATGCTCTATCACATAGATGTGATGAATTCTCAGTAATCAGTGGGTTAATATTATTGGGTTTGTTATTTTCGAACTTGAAACTTTTGCTCATAACTAAAACATGGGAATTGCTTTCGTAGCTAACCTTCTATGAATTAGAAATCGTCTTTACTATTAGTACCTATTAGAAGAGATTGCTGAAACAACCTTCCTCTCTTTCACCGTTCATGTGCTTTCCTACTAGTATGTTCAACCCACCATGGGTGGTTAATGTTCGTCCACAGAGTTCTTTCGATATTTGTAGCTACTTTCTGGCTGGTAATGTTTGGAGGAGGTTGCTTCGCTAACCTGTTACATGTGCTTTTGATGCATATAAAATTCCTGTGCACTAATCTTCATTATTACTTACGCCTTTTTATGCGGTTGGTTTCTTATGATCGCCTGATGTTCATCGGTCAATGAGTAAGGACTATTTTGAAGAAATGGAAGTTGAAGTTGTATGCTGGAAATTGTCATGCATTAAATTGATGCTGATGACATGAATGGTATTTAGTCTACCACAGAAACGTGTCGGTCTAGTGGTGAGGGGTGGATTCTATGAAAACAACTGTAGAGCTTTTAGGGGTGTATAAACTAACACTCTCGCCTAGCTGGAAAGGTCTTCTGATTTGCTGGGCACTAATTCTCATGGAATTTGTCTGATCTCGCTAGACGATGGGTGGTCTACAAATTGACTGAAGGATTATTTCTTATCTCAACAGGTTGTTGGAACCCTGTGTACACTTTCTTTCTCTTACTAATTTAAACTAAGCACAACAAAATGGCAAAACTTTCACCTAACCTATATTAGCAAACATGAAAATCATATTATTTAACAATCACAACCAACACGAATAAATTAAACTCCACCCAAATTGCAAAAGAAAAGTAGTATCTTGAATTTATTCCAGTTTAATTGTCTAACAAATTTAACTGGTATATGTGAATTTGTATGAATACACATGTGGTGCATATTTCTAGTACATTATGCTTTTACTACGCACATACCAACTAAAAACTAATAAATTAAATGTGAATATTGGAACTTACGTCGACAGAATATGAAGCAGGTAGAAAGTTAAAATTCAATCACTTGCAGCTTTTGGTTCAAAGTACAAGGTTCAACCCACCTTTTGCAGAGCAGGACAAACTTGGATGTCAGTAGTCTATAATCAACTTCTGTTGTTGACTACAGATAACTTTTGCACTATAGCAATACTTGAATTCATGGGTACTTTTGTGGCTTGTTTCTACAAACTCAATTTCAATTTACCATTACTCGAATTACCGATATCCACTTGACGATTGTGCTTGCCACTCGACTGATGCAAAAAAGCTTGTTTTTTCACAATTTGAATGAATGCCCTTCCATTATGCTATGGCGGTATTTATAATCCATATTATATTAAGGGATTCCCAATTTCCATATTCACATGATTTGTACGACTTGAACTAAACTTCCGGTTGAGGTCAAGGGTGTTTTGGTACATGGGATTATTACGTACCGGAATTTTCACACTTCATTTAATAGCACATCTATGTGCCATTGGTTAGTCTCTACCCATTAAATTCTATGGGCTTTTATGGTTTTTGTCTATTTAAGTAATTTACAATGATTTCAGTATTTTTTGTGTGAGAATGTTTTGGAATCAAACGCTCTTGTGATGATGTCATGGAAAATATATTGGCTTTTTTCTAATTTGATCTTTATTGTGAAGTCTTGGATTCAATTACTGGTTGTAAAAGAATGTACTAGGTACTTTACTATTCGTGTCCTAATTTAATATTATGATGAAACAGCCTCGTTGATAAATTTTAAGCCACCCAACTTCTATAAAATTTTACGGGAATTTCTTATTAAAGCTCTTGAACTAGTTGAAATTGATAAATGCTTTTCCTATATACAAATGTATTCTTAATTTATTTATTTATTTATTTTATCAATACAATGCTGTTGCCAGCGGTGGTAGCAATATAATTACAATTACAAACAAGAAATACTAATCTAATAGGTTAGTAAACTGGGCTTTTGTTCCAGGGAAAGGGTCAAAGACACACTGAGGCAGCACATTCCACAATACGATACCCCTGCCAACTGGGGAGTTTGCACCAAAGGAGCTTGTAAATTTCGGACGTTGGATCTTACACCAATGGTCATTACGTGAGATGTAGTTGGCCATACGTAGACGGTTATCAATCTCCGTTAAGGAGGGCAATTTAGTTATGGCTTCGTAAATCAAAATTAGCAGTCTTCGGTCACGTCAGAAAACCAACGGCTCCCACTCTAAGAATTGTAAGAGTGCCGTGCAACTAATTGCATAGTCGTAAGTATTCAATACCTGCCGAGCCGCTCTACGTTGAACCGCCTCAAGGGCTAAGGCAAGATACTTAGCTGGCGGACTCCAAACTGATGCGCAGTACTCCAACGTGGGGACGACAAGACTAATGTATGCGTGTCGCTTCGTCTCATAGGAAGCACCACGAAGACAGTACTTGAGAAAGTTTAGCTGCTTATTGGCTTTAGAAATAGCATAAAGAACATGCTCATTCCACTTCAGGTTTTGGTTGATAATAACACCCAGATATCTACAACTGTCTGTTGGTGTGAGGGTAGATAGACCCAGTCTGTAGGAGTAGGCAGATGAAGTTGAGCCGAATGCAACCCAGACTGTCTTGGTACAATTAATGAGCATCCCATTTGCTTCTGTCCAAGCTGTGAGGTGGGCCAGGTCTTTTTGCAGAACATTACAATCTTCTTTAGTCTTGATTGCCCTATAGAGGACAATGTCATCAGCAAAGAGTCTAATAGTGGATGATATGTTATTTACTATGGTGTTAATGAAGATTAAAAATAGAGTTGGGCCAAGTACCGAACCTTGCGGCACCCCTGAAGTAAGCTCAACTGGTTCGGATAAAGAATCTCCAATCTTGACCTGTTGCGTGCGATCGGATAAAAAAATCTTTAACCAGGACAGTACTCGCCAGTCGAGACCAATTTTAAACAAGCGCTCTACAAGAAGTTTGTGGGGCACACTGTCAAATGCTTTAGCCATGTCGATAAAAATAGCATCAACGGGTATTCCATTGTCGCGATGATCAGCTATGTCTTGTACAAAGCAGGCCAGAGCAGCCTCACAGGAGTATTGTGGCCTTAAGCCAAATTGGAACGGGCTTAAGAAATTAGTAGAAATTAGGATACGCATTATATAGCGGTTTAGGATCCTCTCGAATACACGACAGATAACACAAGTTAGGCTAATGGGCCTATAGTTACTTGCTTGAGATTTAGATCCCTTTTTATGAATAGGCACCACGTACGCTTTGCGCCATTCAAGCGGTATATCACAGTTGTTAATGCACATATTAAATAGCATAGTTAAGTACGGCACGATGGAGTTGCTACAAACACGAATCAGTTGACCTGAGATGCCATCAGGGCCACAGGAGCCTGCTGTAACTTTTCGTAAAACGTTGAGGACATCGCTGTCGTCGAACTCAAATGCGGCGGCGGCCGGTACAGGATCCAATACTGCCATGCCAATACTCATTTGGGGAGCATCTGTATATGCTGATTTAAAAGTGTCACTGAAGACAGTTAAAACTTCAGTTGAAGTGCCTGGAAGCCCGTGACAGGATCTGGGTTTCCTTAAAACATTGACGTATTTATAGAATACATTCCAATTGCCAGGTTTGCTGTTCTTAATGAGAGAAGACATGAAATGGTGTAGAGCTGCAAGCTTTGCACAGTGAAGTTTCCTGGATAGTGCGAAAACGTGTCCTATGAAGCTGAGATAGTTTGCGATTGGTGTAAGCACGACGACAAGCTTTCCTTAATTGCCTGACCTCGTTGTTGTAATAAATGGGGTCAGGGTTGGAGGATAATTCTTTGGACGGCACATACACATCACGTGCAGCTAGTAATAGGTATTTAAGTGACTCCCAGTAATCATTGACAGAGCCAACTTGGTTAATCCACCATAGATAACGGCTCGAAAGAAACTTGCGAAGATCCATAACCCTGGTAATCTTATAATAAAATACCTTTTTATGCATAACCTACGATGAAATGTACTGGTTCAAGACAATGTGGACTGGTAGATGGTCACTAAACGGGTCGAGGGCAGTACAGGTGGACCAGTCCACAATAGAGTTAACCAGGACAACATCTAAGATATGCTCGCCTCTGGTGGCATAATCTACAATTTGTTGAAGATCCTCAGAAAGTAGTTGATTAATGAGATGTTGAACATAAGAACGAGAGGGTCTAATGGACCAAGTCACGTTAGGCAGGTTGAGATCACCACCCACAACTATCTCAACGGGAGTATCAGAACTAATGTTTGCCTGCGCTATTAAAGCTCTGAGCCGGGCAAGAATATCTATGGAAGTATATTGCGGTCTATAGACTGCTAAAACACACAAGAGCTTGTCATTAAGGTGGATATTAACTGAGATAATTTTGTATAGTTCATCATTAGTACAGTATTGCCCGAAATAAACAGTACTGAAATTGTAATTGTTTTGTATATTTAAAAAATACATATTATTGACACTTTATTATATGTTCTAAATGTGCACCTTCTCGTTCGAGACAGACTTCATAACGATGTTCTAAGTTTCTGGTCATGTTATTGAATAAGGGTTGTCTCAGGGCTGCGAAGAAGACTCTAACGGCATCCTTTAATTCATCGATGGTTTGTGGTGCCCGTTTGAAAACGGCATTTTAGCCATGCCCCAAATGTATGCGTCTGGAGGTGTGAGGTCTGGAGAATGTGAAGGATAAGGGAAGTCAGTAAATCGTGATATGAATTTGCTTGGAAAATGTTCTTGAAGAAATTGACGAATTGCGGCAGCAGTATGGCAAGTTGCCCGTCCTGCTGAAAAATTGGTTTCGAAATGCCAAGTTACGTGCACGACAGAATTGACGTAGATCAGGGATAAATCGTGTTAAAATTTGTCTGTACCTCTGTTGATTAAGTGTGACTTGCCTACCATTCTCTTCGATAAAGTACGGACCAATGATTCCGTGTCCGGAAACAGCACACCAGACACTCACTTTTTCACTATGTAAAGGAACCTCTTGAACCTCATCGGGTCTGGCAAAGCCCAGAAATCGATTTGTGCGACGATTCCCATAGCCTGACAAGTGAAAATGTGCTTCGTCTGAAAACCAAACATTTTTCAAAAATTCAGGATTTTCATACTGTAACGCAAGAATTCTGGCGCAATATTCCACTCTACTGCGATAATCCCGAGGATGTAGTTGTTGATGTACCTGAATCACATACGAAAATGTACCCAGCTCCTTCAGGATTCTTTGAAAGGAAGTTCTTTTAAATCAAGTTGTAACGCTGTCCTTGCCTGGCTGACTTTCGGATTTTCTAAGATTTGCTCAAAACACGTTCATGGTTATTGTTGTTGTTAACTGTCCTGGGACGCCCGAGTTTCCTTTTCGTTGGCACAATACATTACCTGTATTTCTAAACTTTTCAATAACCTTCAAAATTACAGCATTACTTGAAGAATGTTTATTAAACCTTTGTGTGAATTGATCAGACACGTATAGCAAACTTGCACCATTACGTCGGCCGATTCCGTATGAACGAAAATAATGCTCTACCAGAAACACTTTCTCCTCTGTACTTAACACCATTTTTAACAATTAGGCCCTACTAATTACTTGTTTGAGGTTTACTTGACAGGTCTATACTAGCTAACTTGAGTGTGACAGCGCACGCATAAAAACACCGCCAACTTAGTTTCAGTACTGTTTATTTCGGGCAATACTGTATGTAGAAATGATGGTAATCTCTTGTGTACAGCAATAAGGACTCCGCACGAGCATTACAAAATTTGCCAAAGTTGATAGAACCCTTTTTACCATATGACGGAGCAGAAGCAGTCTCATATTCCTTTACGTTATTATCTTCTGTTTAGACCTCTTCTGCGACGGAAAGTTTTCTGGCCAACAAGGACCCCTGCCTCCTGAGATAGTTGTAAAGTAAGTAAATTTGTATCAGTGTAGACAAAATTTAAAAATGTGACAACACAGCTACTTTAAATAGCACGGATCAATTGAGAGCCACACTCTCTCTCTAGCTTGATTTCGTTCCTACCTGGAGATCTGACAGGTAGCGGCCGGCGAGTCTACATAATTGTCTAAACATGATATTTATAACCTTTTATCGATACCCAAACTTTAGCTTAACAAAGAAAACTATCTGTATATGAGATATTTATTATTAATATTGTATTCTTTAAGTCGTTTATTGTTCCAGTTTTATGTATTTGGTTTTTATGTGCATGGTAGTGAACTACGTTTTTTTTTGGAGTTTATTGCGACATCATCGAAATGACGTAAAAACTGCAACTTGCTACATAAAGAAACTACGTTATGTAAAACAGTAACGAGCGACTCAAGCTTCACTTCAAGAAATCGACTCCAGAATATAACCTAACTGAACTAGTTGTCAGTCTAATTTTACAAGTTTTGTGATCAAAATATTTATTGGATTCCGGATACGTATTCAATTTTGAAATTTTATTTCATTTTGTCTCAGCATTAATATAGTAATGATTTTTTCCTGTTCTGGAATAAATTAGTTTATGATAGGTAGCCGTACTTTGCTGTAGAAGTCAGTCCTATCTGGGTTTGTACCGCTGTTAGCTATTTTGTATTTTATTTTTCTTTCAAGTGGTAGGTAGGTAAGGTCATCACGCTTTGCAAAGGGAACTATCTGCTTTATTCTGACAACCCTTGGTGCATTTTAAGTAATGTGTTCTTATTGTTTGTTGCTTTATTACAGTACAGACAAGCGTTACAGTAGTCCATGGAGTGCTTGCCTAAAGGGCATAATGGGTTTCACACAAATGACACACTAATTATTTAATTCGCTTTACAAAATCAAACGTGCAAATTAATTATAATTTTGCTTACCTTATGAACATCTAAATGTTTAAGTTCTGAGATAAAGAAAGTTTATGAATTCTGTGGATTATTGTATTTTGGCCAGCTAAATAACCAATAATTATTGTTTGTCTACGTGATACAGAACGTGGGTCTACTTGACTTCTGTTCTGGATCAAATTCTTGTAACAGAGTCATTGGTTTTCGTACAGTATAGACAAACAAGACATGTATAAGTAACAGTAAGGTAAAAAATAACCTCGCTACATTATTTATAAAGCAGTACTTACACATAAGCAGCTAACTATACGAAAAGTTGAGACAGGAATGATTATCATGGCTGCTTCCAATACTTATTCACATAATCCTCTCCTACTTTGCACGTTCTGATTGGTCAGGAAGAAACACATGTCAAATTCATGACCGTGTGAACCATCTTTATTGCCAAATTACATAATAAAGAAAGGCTAATCCCATAAACACTACCTGGGAACTAGACCACAAAAATACATTGTAAAAGATATTTCTAAAACCTGAAGGATAATTCACGCGCCCTATTTTCCAACCAGATTACTGTATGTAATACTGCTAAATTAATTATACAAAAATCTCCTACGATTAATTATTACTGAAATAATTTGTAAAGCAATTTGAAGCGTAACAGCTTTTTTTTGCTCGCGTAACTCTACCGCTACTCGGAGCCGAGCAGTTTTTCACTTAGACCGATACCTTTCAATCTGGATTATATTGTTCAGGTTTATATTTCTGTGCTCGTTACTTTTATCCCAATTCTTAATTTTGGAACGGCCTTTGGGAGTTGTTCTTACATTTCTAAATTTCTTTACTGGTACCAAAGTTAACGTGTTACACAATAATGACAACGTTAAGTCTATTAATGATGATGTTATTAGTGGGGGGCACTCTTGATAACTGTGATATCTATAATAAATTTTGTAGGCTTGATCTATTAATTTAAATTCACAAAATACATATTTTTAAATGTCCTGTTACAAGCAAACACAATCACTTTCTATAGGTTGTTTTAGTAGGCTCAGGAGCAGATGAACTATTTGGAGGATATACGAAACATAGAGCAGCATTAAAAAGAGGCGGCTGGTTTGAATTAAATCAATCATTGGATAATGATTGGCAGAATATATCACATCGAAATCTAGCACGAGATGATCGTGTTGTATCTGACCATGGTCGACAGTTACGCACACCGTACTTAGATGAAAATGTTGTAGAATTTGTTCGTGGATTACAGTGTTGGCAAAGGTGTATATTACTTATCTATGCGTATTTTTCTAAGTATATTTTAGGACTTGTCCTTCTGAGGATTTGCCCCAAGGGCTAGGAGAGAAAATATTGCTCAGAAGTCTTGGATACCATTTAGGATTAGTTAATGCAGCTGGATTTAAGAAGCAAGCTTTACAGTTTGGCTCTCGAATTGCTAATTCTAAAGAGAATGCCCACAATATATCTCCAAGGTTATAGGCAATATTTTATTCAAAGTACAAAAATCCATAATAGCCTGACTAAGAAAATAATGGAAATATATGTTACTCTTATTAATTAAATTTGTGTGAACTTTTCATTTTATTTTCCACCGATGGGTCACCATTGCATCCAGATGTTTATTCCATAATTTTGAAATTTCAGGAGGGTTTACATACTAAATAACACATGAATCATTTAAATGTTTGTCTTTTCCAAGTACGTTAGAATGAATGTGTAGAAGTTAGGGTAAGCATAAAGAGTAACTTCGATCAATTTTTTGTTATCAAAAAACCCTAATTTCAACATGCCAAAAGCCAAGTTTCAATTATTTGATTCGATCTGGGGACATAAATAAACAGGTGTTATATTTTGTATGATTTTGTATATGCAGAACTTTAATAAACTTATACTGCATCATAGTGTGACAGCCGTTAAAACGCTTTTCAGTTTAACTTAAAATAGAATTTCCTAGTAAATATATTTTAATTTAAATATTTAAAGGTAACGTGATAGTCGAGTTTGTGTTAAACCGTTAGTCAAGTTTATCTTTACTCAGTAAACATAATTAAAGGACTTTTGATATATCCTTGAATAATGTAGAATTTCGGAAATTCATTGTGAGAAGAAAACTTATTTAAAACGATAACAAACAATGACTCGATATAAGATTTTATGAATATCAAGAAATCCAACAAGATTATCAAAGCAAGACATACTACAGGTGTAAGCACGAGGTTAGACAGAGTCGATATTATTGAAACTTTGCAAAGCTAAAGTAAGAGAGGGATATGCATTCAAACTACAAGGGAAAAACAGACGTTTGACGAGTTTGGATCTTATGAGTTGTTTAGATAAGGTTGTATTTAACAATAATATGCGAACATCTATTTGTATTCTGCGAAAAGATTAATGAACAGTTTTGAATACGTGAAAGTGTGTTGGACGATACGACAGATTGTCTTTCCCTGAAGTTTATTTTATAAGAATTCGTTGTAAGCTAAACGGCAGGATGAGAACCTTGTGAAATACGTTTGATTAAATTTCGTTCCTTTTTTTCGATTCACGCAGCCAAAATACAAATTGAAATTTATTCAAGTACCTCTTAATGTGTAAATAAAATCAAATTAAGTGAATTTATAGTGTTAGGTGTTAAAAAAAAGAATTTTTATTAGACAGAATCAAGTAAGTGTAAATTTTGTATGTCCGAAAATAAATTTACTGTGAAGGCCACATTTTTGAATCATGCTAAATAATTTAATTATACCAGTATTTTGATACACTGATCAGTTTGTAGGATAACAGGCTTGTTAATAAAAGATTTAATGAAATTATGTGTAGTAACCTAATAAATAATGAAAAACTAATTAATTGCGAATATTTGAGCACGTTGATTTATGAACTAAGTGACATAAGTTTTTTTACATTTTAATGAAAGTTATAAAGAACATTCATTTTGATTGTATAAATTTATTGATTTTTAGTAAATCAATTGGCACCTTTTAACGAGTCTCGCGTTTCTTTGTGGTAGAATTCTTTTGGAGCAGCATCTACCGAACTCGAGCTGAGCTAGCAGGGAAGTGGCGTTCTACGTGAGTTTGATTTTAATTTCTTTCAGGATTCGTCAGAAGCTCTGCGTGTTATAAGGTTTCAGTCAAAAAGCAGAAATATAGCAACATATATATATATATATATATATATATATATATATATATTATAGTGGTTTTAAAAGGTTAAAAGTAAATATAAATGAAGCAAGTTCAAAACACCCTGTATAAAGGAAACAACCAGAATTTACGTGCGAAATTTATTCCAGTTAGTTCATTTTTAAGTAACAGGTATTAACAAAATTTTACAAATAATGATTAAAATTTAGTAGGTTTGCAAAAGAAAATAAATAGTAGAAACCAATGCCATTAATTTAATTGAGTTTAATTGAACGGTTATTTACGTATAATATGCATAAAAGCGTGTAAAAATCAATAATACCAAGGTGAAACGCGTTGCTAACAAAGAAATATATCGGTGGGGTTGAAATACGCTGAAATCCAACTCGTAGAAAGGTCATTTAAAACGTTCGTTAAAATTAAACACCTGAGTGTTTTGTAAATGTCAGCTTCCACTTATTTTGAATAGATAAAGCTACAAGTTTCAAAGAATATTGGGTAAAGCGGCGAATGTGTTCGTAGTAAACACTAATGATGGGTATTTAAAGCACGTAAGCAGTCCACGTGGGGTTAGATAGCAGATGGACAGGACTATCGATTTTCTACCACTCAAACAATGTTAGAAAGAGACGTAGAAAACGCATAAGCAAGGGACAACGGTAGTATAGGCGGGATTTGTAGAACGTCAGTGTATATACGATTGGTCGATATTGTTAGTTGGACATGAGACGAATACGAGCTTAGTGTATATGAATTTTCAGAAAATATAACGACGCGCTGAAATTCGCGGACTTAGAAATCGGTTGAGCAAAATTTTAAGAACGTGTTGTTGTAGATGAAGGATTTCGGATGAAATGCGGCCAAAAGATAGCAGCCTATATTGTATAAATACTTTTCGAAAACATGGTGAAGGCCCTTAATATTTCGATCGCTTCAGACGACGTATGAAAGTATCACGAGTTTGTAAGTATGATAAAATTATTTTAAATTATATTGCACGGTGTTAGCCTTATAATTTGTACGCGACTTGTGGCGAGTTTAAAATTTATTGAGGCATCACCTATATTTTTTTAACAAACTCGTGTAGTGACGTTGTGTAAAGCGGATTAAATTAAATAATCATGAAAGACGTATAATTAATTTGGATTTGGAAATTGGATACACTGGGAAGGCAGCGCTAGCAGCTCAACGTACATGGGGTTCTTCTACTAACAGCTAGAAACGGCCTGAAGACCCGAAAGAAGCAAATACATGGCATCGTCCACGGAGCAGTGATCTTCTAGAAATTCCAGGTAACGCTTTGAAATTGTGTTGTTATAAACTATGAAACGATGAATATTGGGTGACGTATGATAGTGATTTTGGTAGTGTGCATTATTTTGCGTATTGAACATAATACGTATAACTAACTTTATTATGGTATTTAAATAGAAATCTGAAGGTGTATATAAAGCTTTTTAACGTTCCATCAGGAAGTTAAATTTTGTGAAGAGTACATGGGTGTTTTTTTGTTTGTTGTAAGAGTATGCAAAGTATAAGGGCATACATTATTCCTAATTAACTGGGTTATCATGAGCTCACCATACTCCAGAGTTTACATAGATTTAAAATAAATTATAAAGAAGGAATGAGAAATAAGGTATTATTCAGGCCCATTTACTCCGGGTGCATTCTATGTGTTTGATAATTTAAATTAAAATACAGGACATTACAAAATAGGATTTATTGAGGTGTAACTTGATCACTGAAATGTGGATAATATTGAATTTTATTTGTAAATAGTGAAAAATAAAAGATTGTATGTTTGTTGTATTTTGTGGTTTTGTTGGGAGTGTGCGTGAACGATAGAATATGGGAGTGAATCTAGATATCCAAGAGAAGGTCCAACTGAGCTAGCCGGAAGCAGTTGAAGAAGGCAATTCAACCGAGGAAGAGAGGAAAACGGGTAAGAAATTATAATATTTTTTGAATTATGTAATCTTTGAAAAAAATTTCGAATATATTTTTGTTACTGAGGACTTACCCGAGTACCACGGCATTCTTATGACGGCCCAACGTTGGGGCTCGAATGTTTTTTGAGAAAGTACTAATTTAGAGCAGAGTTCCTCGGCAATATATATATATACCGGGTGTTCCATTAAGCATATCGCGCGGCTGTATATCATAAAGTATAAGGCCTAGAGCTTTGCGGAAAAAAATTTATTAAATAAAGTGGCCAAGAAAAATTGCTGGAAATTATTTTTAAGTTTAAATTTCTACCGCAAGGGGAAGTATTTGCTAAGGTCAACAACAAAATTCAATTTTTCTCCCAAAATTTAAGCACAAGGTATTATGCACAAAACGCGAATAGGCAGTTATCTTTATTATTCACAACTTTTAATTGAAACTTTTTTCTGTAGATCGCACAAGGACAGCTGCAGGACCTGGTAAATTGGTTTACATGTAAATAGGGTTATCTCACAATGCCCATGTTGGAATTTAATAATCTTAGAATCGTTTGAAAGATAACTTCTCAGGGATCAAGAAAAACGACTAAATTGATTTTTCTAATGTTTTCTAAATATGTTAGAGGGCACTTTTTCCAATCATTCCAGTTTTTGTTCATTTACTTTAAAAAATTAAATGGCAAGACATTTATCAAAGGGGAATTGAATGAAGGGTAAAAAAACAAAGATTTTAGTGAAAATCGCACCTCGATATCTTTAATGGTTCTTAAGTTATTGTGTTTTTGGTTTAAAAGGAAACAGGAAGTAAAGGTAGAAGGTTAAAAATATAAAAGCTTTGTTGTCGTATTTTTGCAAGTCCCGTGCGTGGTAAAAGCTGAGTTAGCCAAAGCAATTCAAAATTTAAAATTAAAATCTGTCAAGGAGGAAATTTTAACATATAAATTTCACAAAAAGGGGGCACCGGGTTATTGCAACTATATCACAACAAAGATAATTGGCGACCCGAACGTGGGACTAGACCAAAACATTATCACGGAGAAAAGGCTAGATCAAAAATATAACACCGAAAAAGTAAAAATTATTGCATCGACATAGCACAAGAATAAATTAAAGGCAACGAAAAGCGAGGATTTTATTTAGGATTTAAAAATAATTGTAAAGTATTAATTAAAAATGGATAAAAGAAAGAGGGAAAAGAGAGAGACATTAAGGGATCAAGGAGTAGACAGGTTCACAAGAAAGTGTGATATTACAGGACACATCAATAGAAGCAGCAGGGAAACTGTTGGAGAGGAGTCATAGTGAAGAACATCGGTCCATCCAAGATGCAAGAAACATAGAAATGCTTATGGCACAAAATGATAAGATGGAAAAAAATTAACAGACCATGAAAAATATGGAGAAAAATGAACAAGCCATGATGGAAAAGACTGAACAGATTATGAAAAGTATACAAGAATTTGAGAAAAATTTGGATAAATTGGGGGAAAATTTAAGTTCTAGAATAGAGAAATTAAGTAATAATCTAAGGGAAACAAATAAGAGAATGGAGGAGATGCGATTCCAGGTACAAAATAAGGTAATAAATCGCATTGAGGACATAGACTGCGGTAGAGAACAAGTTTTTAAAGTTCTGTCCATACAGGAGGCCAATGAAAAAGAAACAAGCGAAAGAATTATGGACTTAGGGGAAAAAGTGGAGGACGTAGACAGAAACTATGGAATGGAGATTAGGAGAATAAACAAAGAAATTGAGGATGTCAAAAATAAGGTAACAAATTTTAAATGGAATAGGATGACGTTTCATCAACGCTTAAGACTTAATCACACCAAAGTTTCGGGAGATAATAAACTTAATCCAAAGCTATTCTTAAAAGACATGAAAATATTAACACATCAATATATATATATATATATATATATATATATATATATATACATATATATATAAAAGGTTACGAGAGGTCATTGAAACCCAAATCCTATAAATAAACCCAACCCAAATAGAAGTAAACCGGAAACTTTGAAATTTCTGAAGATCCATTGTTCCACTCTGTATATAAATATAAGCATATTGTAAATACAAAGCCATTAAAATGTAAAGCGAAACAATTCAGTGCGTATAAATAATCACTCTAAGAGATAAAAATTTTATTTATATAAATTGACTTCCGTGCATTTATCGTAAAAGCCATATCAATCTTTACAAATAAAGCATTTAAAACATTGGTATAAAACTTTAAACCTGGTGCAAATTAATCGTTGAGAAATACTGTAAAAATGAGTTTCGATCTTTAAGATATAAAAATCCACTCATTTTCATTTATTATAAAAATACGTAAAATTCGTTTTATTTACCTTAAAAACCAATCTTTGGTTACACTTATTAAGAATACAAATGTTACTGCATTTGCAAAATATAGACAAGCCCTTGTTACTTATGTGTGTAGATATGACATTTAAATTTATTTAGGGGTTTTTAATGAAACAAATCTGTAATATTCTTCATTAATCTAGACAAATACGTCAAATCCTAAGAAATGCCTTTAAATACCTAAATAATAAACAAACGTTTATTCAAAGAACTTGCTTTATCATTAAAAATGCAGATTTGATAACTTTCACATTACTATAAAATAGGATGGGATGCGACATTAACTTC
Source organism: Platerodrilus igneus (assembly GCA_036346225.1). Taxonomy (NCBI): domain Eukaryota; kingdom Metazoa; phylum Arthropoda; class Insecta; order Coleoptera; family Lycidae; genus Platerodrilus; species Platerodrilus igneus. The sequence goes on from JARFIW010000828.1 coordinate 3,549,425, forward strand.
GTGCGTCGGACAAAGAAACAACGCGGCGGTTTGACACTAATTACGCCATTAAAAGTGAAATTCACAGAAACATTACACCACGTATGGGAGTACGATACGTATTAATTCCCGAAAACTCTGGAGCACCATGACGTAGTTAGATAATTTGTATATATGCGGGGACTTTATTAAAGGGATTCATTTCAATTTACGCGATCGACAATATAAAGTTCAAGATTCCTTCATAAACCTAGTAAAATGTAACGTTGAATATAAAGCCAAAATAACATGCAGAATTTACTATATGAAATATGGAAGTTGTTAAATGCAGTTATTTGATTTGTAAAAATACAGTGAAAATTCAACATTCTTCAATAAAAAAAACTACTCCAAGGCTAATTAATTAATGATATGGAATGCACTTTGAACATTAAGATTCTAAATGGAGATTTAAAATTATATGAACAAAACTGGCAAGCTGAGTCTTTAACGTCAATTTACAAATGGAAGCAGAATGTAATTATTATCAATACTCCCTGTATGTTTGTTGTGGTTTGTTTAGCATTCTTCTTAATCTTCTTTGGGAATGAAACCACTCATAGTTTTTAAATTCTATTTTATTTACGTCAAAATAATCATTTTGACAACGATCCTAGGTCATGGATCGAAACGTAAATAAAATAGAATTTAAAACTATGAGTGGTTTCATTCCCAAAGAAGATTAAGAAGTAATTATTATCGTTAATTACGTAAAGCGCTATTGGATTTCGCATGTATTAATTTTATATTCCTGATATTTAAGTATTTTGTTATTTGAATTTAAGGTAGAATAAGTCTTAATCATATAATATTTTTTTGTAAGAATATTTACCAGAGTTTTCAGTCAGAGTTCGAAACATTTTGACTTTAAAATAGACTATCTGTCAAGGATGTTTGGCCAAACACCCTTACAAGCGTGGGAGTAAAAGACAGGTAAATTATCCACAAGAGAAGAGATTTGGGTTCTGTAAATTTTAACAAATATTAGGTAAGGAATATTTTAATAATTAAGTAAATAGGTACTTGTTAGGAATAATTTTATGTTTGAAAATCATGTTGTAAACTGTTCTATGTTCTTTTGTATAAAAGAAAGTTATTTTTGAATATATGATGCTTTTTAAGATTACTGTTTGATTTCCTTTTATAAATTCCGTAACTTCTGTTGAGCTAGTCAGGCAAAGAAAAGTTAGAAATGAAGGTAAGTCAGTAATTTCAAATTTCCCATTGCTGTACTGTGTTGCAGCACGCTTTTAGCAACTACTCCAAGGAAAGACGGAAACAGCAAATTTAGCGGTGCACCAACGCGATACCTTATCACAGCAAATTTAGCAACCCCAACGTGAGGCGTTGTCACATATATGTATATAAATTGTGTATATTGACTGTTCTATAATAATTATAATAAAGATATCGGGTCTTCAATTTAGATTTTTAAGCTTCACTAATCATAAGCAGCCTATACAAAAAATGTTTTTTAATTGTTAAAGTTTCTAGTTTCCTGGAGAAGAAAAGAAATTTTCAAAAGCTTGAATGGTTAAAAGGAGTTTATTTTGAATCCACATCGAATCTGCCCGAATCCCCGATATCTTTATTATAATTATATATACATACATACATACATATATATATATATATATATATATATATATATATATATATATAAATTGCCGTGTAACTTCGCTCTCTCAGTTTATTTGAAAATTATCAATTTTTCAAAATCGAAAATTTCACAAGGAAACTTTTCAAAAAAAAATTTCTTACCCGGATTCTGCTTCCATCAACTTGATTTCTTCAACCGCTCCCTGACTAGCTGAGTTGGGCCTCCTCTTGGATACCTAGATTTACTATCATACTCTTTACCGTTCACGCACACTCAATAAAACCACAAAATAATACAACAAGCATACAATATTTATTTACCACTATTTACAAATAATAATTCAAGATTATGCACATTTCGGTGCTCAAGTTACACCTCAATAAATGATATCTTTGTAAATGCCTTGTTTTTAAATTGAAATATCAAACACATTTAATGTAATAGGAGTAATTGGGCCCTAAATAATACCTTATTTGTATTTTTTCTAATTATTACACTCTGGAGTATGGTGAGCTCATGATAACCCAGGTTATTACTTGTAAGCTTTCTACTTAGCATACTTACTACAAACACAAAAAAAACCCATGTACTCTTAACAATAAAAATTAAATTCATGAGGAACGTTAATAAGCTTTACGTACACCTTTAGATTTATATTCAAATACCATAATAAAAGTTAGTTATACGTATTCTTTTCAATACGCAGAATAACAAAGAAAAATACCATCAAAGTTCACTCTCACACCACAAATAATTTCCACAGTTATAAAAAACAGCATATTCTAATGCGTTACCTGGAAACTTGAAGATTCCATCTCTGTTAACGATGTATTGTTCCCGAACCCTCGGCCTAGTGGTAATGCGCTGCTTGCCGCCTCCAGCTATTTATAGATGAACACCATCTACGTTGCGCTGCATGCTACTCATTAAAGATCCATCTCATTATCCAAATCCAAGTATATTACACTTCTTTGTTATTGCATAATTTAATTTACGTTACGAGCTTGTTACAGTATATAAATAAACTCGACACTATTCGCGTTCAAAGTATCAGGCCATAACAATCTAACACTGTACTATTTAATTTATAAATTTTAATACTTACAAGCTCGTTAGTCGATTTTTGGTACGTCGTAAGCGATGCAAATTAAAGAAGTCAAAGAGAGAAACTTACTAACTCCCCTTTCATATTTATAGGATTCAAAATGCAACCTCTCCAGACCCTCTTAACGCGAAATACTTAATTGAACTAACTCTTTCTTCAAATTTTGTATAACCGTTTTCGAGCTCCTCGAATTTTAGCTCGTCGCTACGCTATTTTCCGAAAAATTCGCATTCATCTGTCCCGTGCTCGTCTGTTGTACAACTAACTATTTCGACCAATGATATATTTCAGTGACGTCTTGAAACCCCGCCTGTATTAACTCTATTCCTCTCTTATGCATATTGGATGTTTCCTTCTAACCGTGCTTGAGTGGTAGAAAATCGATATTCCTATCCGCTTGATATCTACCCCACGTGGAGTTGGATACGTGCCTAGCGAAGTGAATGCTTGTTTGTTATCTACACAAATAAGGGGAAGATGACCTTTCCAAAACATGCAGGTGTTCAAATAACGATCGTTTTAAAATAACATTTCTAGGAGTTTGAATTTTTAAAGTTTTTCCTATATTCGACGTCTGTTTGTTTGTTAGTAAGGCGTTTCGCCTTGGAATAATCGATTTTTCATGCTTTAAGGCGTTTTATGACGTTATAACTCTTTGAATTAAACTGAATTAAATTAATTAATAATTTCTATTGGCATATACAATTTATTTTCTTTACAAACCTACAAATTTTTAATCCCTTCTTATAAAATTATGGTAATACTTGTTACTTTAAATTAAATAAATGAAATGAACTTTCGCACGTAAATTATGGTTGTTTCCTCTATACAGGGTGTTTGAAATTGCATTGTTTATACCTAAATTTAACCCTTTAAATCCACTACAATATATATATATATATATATATATATATATATATATTGCTATGATAATGGGGTTATTTAGGGGTATATTTAGTCATAATGGTTACCCAATACATGTAAATTCAAAGTGTTAGATTATTGCTTCCAATTATAAGTATTCAAGCGATCATTTCTATAAGTGTTGGATTCAAACTTAATGTTGGGAAAACTCGACTCATTTTGAAAGTACGAATCTCAAACTTAACTTGAGAATTTATTTCATTCGCTCAGCTCCATTAACACATACATTCTCTCTGTTCCATAGCGTAAATATTAGCAGAAGGTAAAAACCAATTGCTACTTGTGAATAGACTCAAACACACACTGCTCTGCTTGGATCAATGAAAATGAAGCTCGCTTCAAGAAATTTTTCTTTGGCTCGGTTTGAGGCTTGATCCGAATTCGTACCAGTCTAAGCTAGGTCGGAACTGGACGCCAACACTGCATGAAATTTTGAATTGAGTAGTATTAAAATTTGCATATTTTAATGTTCTATAATATACACTTGTAAATACTTCATGTATGTTTGTTGTGGTTTGTGGAAGATCAAGAAAAATATAATATATACATTGCAACATGCTGTGTCATGATAGCTATGAATTAGAAAGGAAAAGAAAATTTATTTTTGAAGGGACTAAAAATATGAATGCGCTTTATATGATCAATTTCACAAATAATTAATCATAATTAAACATTACATCTCAAATTTTGTTTCTATAAAAGTATCCAGATAATAAGATATAACATTGTTCTTTTAAATATATTGTATCGGAATAATTCAGGACGAAGACAATTTAAAGCTGCAAATGAGAATATCTCAATATTGGAAGATACCATGTATGTGCTTCTCGTGAACAAGGTAATTTACAATAGACGGAAATAGCTAGTCTCTACCACCAAGAACAGGAAAAACAATACCATATTACAACAAAATGTTCTTTACATACAAAGTAGCGGAACAATAACATTGTACGTACGCATAGATTAAAATATATAACACACTGAGAACAAAATTATATGGAGGGAAAATACCCTAGTTAGACATCTGGCGAAAAGGAATGAATTAATTAATAACGAGCCGAGAATCCGAATATATAGTAGAACGGGGAAACGGGTGGGGGGTACGAGGACAGGTTAAAAGTTGAAAACAAAATACAGGTTGAAGTTCAAGATGCGATTGCATTTTCTGCAGGGAAGACAAAATGCAACGAGCGACAGGAAAGTGAAATACACCAGCAAATACAGAGTAGGCCCACACACCGAGTGTGTGTGTTTTTGGTGAATATAATGTTGCGACGCTCGTTAGTAATAAAGGGGTTAGGACGTGGAGAGTTCACCCCTTCCATTAAATTGGAATTTTATGTTAAGTCAATGGGCTGGAAGGACGAGAAATTGTAATAGAGGTAGCCTCTGTAAACCCTGCAAATTTTAAATTTGGAATATACACAGAGAGTAAGACTAGGCTTTTATGTTTATACTTTTTTAAAAGGTAAATGCGGATTGAAAATGTACAATTATTGGAATTTATATGAGAAGTTAACAAAGACGAAAGTGATTATTTTTATGATTTACTGATGTAGCAAGTGTTAATTATATTTGAGAATGATGCCATTTTAAAATACTAAGAAATATGTAGGTATTGATATTAAAGTATTTTGGATGGGACAATGAAAGGATAGAACAAAAAAGCTGGCATTTAACTGTTTTTGATGTTAGTCATTATAGCCATTTCCCGATATTGGGATATATATTAACGTCGTGTAATTTAATATTGGAAAATTTGGAGTAATGGTAACTTCGTTGATGGATTAGATTTAAAGTCTTTTAAGATTTTTTTCCTTTTAGCAATACTTTGCCAGAGGAGGTTACGATACCAAGTTTAAAATGAATTTTAAGTGCATTTAATTAGCAACTAGGCTAATATGTAGCTTATTGTAAAGGGTATCCAGCTACCCGATGATGGAATCATATTTGGAATGTAATTTATTTTTCAATTTTATCTAATTTGACCAAAACTTATTCAAGATATTTTAGCGAAAGGTGAAAATATTTAGGATATTGAAGCGAGAGGCCTATGTGGAATAATTGTATTTTGTGTAGGAATAATACCAAAAGAGATTCCTGTGACTAGATGGTTTGGGTCCCCTCAATTATGATAAGTGGAAAAGCCTCTCAGGGTAAATGATAATATAACACAGTTTGTATTTTAGCACTTTTATTTATTATTTTGGTTACTTTACTGCTTTTATTTCAAATTTTTCTGTTTTGTTTTATAATTTCGTCCATAGGAACCCATTCCTACACACTACAATTAGCCGACGCACTCCTACATTGTTACGGGTCCCCGCCCCTTTAAGGCAAATCAAAATTTAGTCACGTAACTTTCATTTTACCTTAACGTCATCCACCTCTGAAGTTTAATAAATCTTTTATTATTACCAAAATTAAAAATAAATTTATAAATAGGGGTTACATTTTTGACAGTAGAAATACTAAGAGAACTATTGCGCACCAAAAATATAAATATTGGAATAGAAATACAAGTAATAAAGGAAATTGTAACTAATGTCCACAAAATAATACATTTATCGATAATACAAGCAATTGATTTGCAAGTGTAAAATTGGAACATATATAAGGTTATATATTACCTTAGTGTTTATTACACTCCTCAAGGGCATATGTGCCTAGATGCTCTACACATAAAAATTCCAGGTTTCTGCTTGAGCAAGCACAGCGCGCTCACACGAACCCTCAAGACCGAGTGACTGCTCCCCAATCTTCACTTGCAGCGGCCAGACTTCATAAAATTGCACCACAATACCTCAACCCCCCCATTAAATTCGCAATACACCTAACATGGAGAATTTAATCTCACGAACTGCAATTTTCTTATTGGTACCTTCAACTAACCAAACAATAATAGTTTGCTGGCTATAAGCGTAAGGTAAGGCATGGAACCTTTTTTAATTGGCTATATTGTGAGGACCAAAGACTGCCCCCGCAGCATCCCTTAACACATAGGCATTACAAGTAACCTGCTTGACGACATCATACGGCCTCTCATATAACAGAAAGAACTTCCGTATTTCAGATTTCTCTGGCGATGACAACGTGTGTTTTTACCAAAACCGTGTCACCATCTTGAAACTCTACCGCAACTACCCTTTCATTATATTTATCACGTTTTCTTTCATACTTAGAACGGGCATGTTCATAAGACAATTCCCAAAAATATTGTAGTTCTTGTTTATCATTCCCCTTCCCCTTAGGAAAATTTATTAATTCGGAAATATCATTTTCTTCTACAGCCACAAACATTAAAGATGGACCATATCCTGTTATGTCATGCACCACTGAATTCAAACACCCTTCGATCTTTTTTATTTCATGAGCCCATTTGGTGTGCTTTTGTGGCAATAAGTTCGAATCATCCGCCCGATTTTCCTATTAATTTGTTCGGTTGGATTTCCCTGTGGGAAATAAACCGATGTATATAATACCTTGACACCCCCGTCCCTTAAAGAATTTACCCATAGTTTCGAATAAAACTGAGGCCCGTTATCGGTAAGCACCGCTTTCAGAATCAACACCTCATCAAAATATCCGTTGCAAAGTTTATTAATTATCGCCCTACGTGTAGCACGTTTCAAGGGATACAATTTAACATAATGTTAAATAATATATTAGTACAAATAGCTAAGTACAATCCCCCCTAGATCCAGGTAAAGAACCCATGAAGTCTAAAGAAACAAATCCCCCCCCCGGGTTTCTACATATAATGGAATTAAAAATACCCTTCTCGGTCTTAGATACCTTGCATTTTTGGCAAATCTCACATAAAACTACAATACGTCTTACCTGCCCGGACATCTTCGGCCAATAAAATGTTTTAAGCATATGTACCAAAGTTTTCTTGTAGCCGAAGTGGCCAATATCAGCATGCTGCTGTAAAACTAAATCCCTTGACTTTTCGGCATGCAAAGCCGAAAATCTCTGCTTTCTGGAGCCCCCCTTTTGATCTCATGTTCATAGCCTTTAACTTTTTCAGGTGTTTCTGAAAAAACACCGTCATATTACTTTAGCACTCTATATAAACTGGCCTTTTCAATTTCATTAAAACATTCTGCCCCCTTTGCCACTTGCTTAAGCTCTAAATCTGAATAGCAGTGTCTCACACCCATCAATTCCACTTCTCGCAATAAGTTCGTAATCAATTGTTCGTCCTTCCCCAATAACTTAACTATCAATTCCCTGGAAGGTATTTTTACAAAACCTCCTTCAAACTTCAACAGAACCCTTTCAGAAGCGAGCCAGTCGCAATCCACAACAACGTTTTCATTTAATTTAGATATTTCCATGTAAGGTGTAATAAATACGGCACCGCCCACGTTAACCGGGAGCAATGCTTGTTTAGTTATCTTGTTTTTTGGTCCCTACGGCCACAGAAAACCACATTTTATGTATCGGCAATATCTCTATTCTAACAGATTTATCCGACATATCGTTCAAAAATTTCTCCGAAATTGCATTATACTGTGATCCGGAATCCACTAAAATTTCTGCATCCCTTCCTAACACATTCGCCTTAATTGTAGGTGATAACAACCCGTCGTTTTTCCTACCTATTCGCCTTCCTTCTCACTTTCTATAACTAATCCTTATTTATTCCCATAAACCTAATTAACTTATGAAAATCTTCGTCATTGGAATTATCCCGGTTGTTACCGCTACTAACCTGATTTTGCCTTCCTAACTTTAGATTTCTAATATCCTGTTGATCCAGATTCGACGTATTGTTATTCCTATTTATATAATCATTAATCCTCCTCCTAATATCCTGACTCCTATAATTGTCATTCATATTTCTATCACTTCTCTGTGTTCTACCATAATTCCAAAATTCAGTTCTCTCTCATTCTCTATCTCCTCTCCTACTATAAAATTTAGCATTTTGCTGCTCCGTAAAAGTAGAGTCTAGCCTACGTAAGTAAGCTTCACCCCTGAAACGACAATCACCCTTTGAATTTCTTGTGGGAAATGTTGTATTGCCCACCCTACTAATTGTTCCTCATCAATCTCTTCCGATAGAAAAATTGATTGTCCTATCAATTGCAAAAGCTATCCGTGCAGCTACTGCCCTTGTATTCTCTCAATATTTTATTCTAAAAAAATAATTCCCGTTCGTGTTAAATATTCCAGTAACGGTTCTTGAACCATTCGCAAAAGTTTTTAAACTACTTTCTTAGCCTTTTCCAATCATACGACAAACCCTTTAAATGATTTAACGGCAAACCCAATGTATTACGTTCCGGAACTCTAGCTTTATCCATCAACTGTTTTAATTTTTTCAGGAACATTATAGAATACAACGACCCTGCTGGCATAAAAGACAAATTAAGTCCACAGAAATCTTTCCATAATGAGACATAATTACGATCGTAATTTTCCCTTACAATTTTCTTTTCAGAGGAATCGTCTTCAGGCTTCCCAATAATTACATTTTTTGCAACAGTCTGAGCTAATTGGTTAATATTCCTTTACATTTCACTTGTACGTTCTGCTATTTTAGCCATTACACTTTCCAATTTATTAACCTTATTAAACTTCACATCTTCCTTTTCACCCTCATCCCAATCGTGTTTATTTCTACGTGGCATTCTTTCGTATTGTATATAAAGTATCATACACACTTAATTAAATCCTATGGAAATTTTGCAAAATACCTTACTATTCAGACGTTAAAACTACGCATACAATTACCTTAATCGTTCACCATTCATCCTTAACAATTTACACAAAATTAAAATGGTTCAATCCTAAATACTTGGAAGGTCATCAAACTACCCAAACATTTAAATTTCAAAGAATTACTCACACAATTCGATGACCCTGATTTACCTACTTTTAATAGCTTATATCCAAAACACAATGCAATACAATTGTCGCCTGTCTCTAATGATAATATAAGACCCTTCGCACTGGAGCCTAATAAACTTGCTGCAATACACAACAAAGATTAAGCTTGCAATTTCTCACATAATATGTGCCGCATTTTTCTTGCCTTACTTGGTGTGTCAATTGTTGCGATATTCCCTCTTGATGGACTGCTTTGGCTGCTCTTTACCTGGGAAGTATGCTCTAAATGACGATGTTGCAACAAAACCAAAAAAACAGTAAGTTAATCTGTTTATTCGGTAACATATTAATGAAAACATGAACAAATGAAACTCTTAACCTCAGGGCGTTGTAGAAGTATTGCTAAAGAATTAAGCATACATAAATCAGTAGCTTACGTGACAATAAATTTTCACGTTCACAAGCGTAACACAAAACCCTTCAAACAGCTATGCATAAACATTAGCGAATGTCAATAGTGAGCATGTACTTAATGTCCACAAAGTAATACATTTAATGATAATACAAGCAATTGATTTGCAAGTGTGAAATTGGAACATATATAAGGTTAAATATTACCTTTGAGTTTATTAAAACTCATCTAGGGCGTACGTGCCTTGGATGCTCTATACATAAAAATTCTGGGTTTCTACTCGAGCAACGCACAACACACTCGCACAACACCTCAAGACCGACCATCTGCTAACCACTCTTCACTTGTTGTAGCAGCTGGACTTCATAAAATTGCACCACAAAGCAAATGTCGATTATAAAATCTTAGAATATAAATAACAAATACATACTTACATAATCTTTCCAAACCTAAATATATACAAGATATAATACAGTAATATATACAGTCATTGGTACCTGCTTTGGAAAATGCACTTCGTAAGAATCAGAACGTAACAGTAAACCTAACTCAAATGAGCCACATATTAATTAATTTGGTAAGAAAATTGTTGACATTAACATTAATGTACAAAGAAAAAGAAACAGTAAAAAGTGCTCTAACGCAAGTTTTTGTTTAAGTTGTGACTTTGAGAATAATTATATAACCGATCGTGCATTGTGAACGTGAATTTAGTAACGTAATCTGCAATTTATTGGATAATCATGAGTACTAAATTACAGAATCAACCAAAGAAGTGTCTATCTTTCAAAACAGCAGCAAAAGTAAAGAAAACAAAAACTGTACCTTAAGCCAAGCAGTCTGGTTTTCTGGTACCATAATAGGATTAGCAAATGTGGCCTGCCTTTATCGATAGACCGGATGCTGGATGACCCTATTTAACTATTTAGAACACTACGTACAACGCATTTTAAAATCGTGATTTACGTTTCTTTGCATTCAAAGGACGTTGTGTAGAATTAAAATCCAATAATGAAGCAATAAAATACAATTGGAGACATAATGTTTTATATTACATAACTACCATTTCAATACAAAAGCAAAACCATTGCCAGTAAACACTCTGTCATTTATTACACATTACCACAGACCTACTACTACAGATAAGATGAACTTTTAATACAACTCTAATGCGCACACTCTGCTTCTTAATGTCTGCAGATGCGTACTTAAGATATTATAAAGTTGATATAAAACAACAAAACACAAGGCGTATTATCGCATATTCCAACACCTACCCTTGCGATAAACGCGACAAAAAAAAAATTCACAATAAAATATTGAAAACTAAAGTCTCTGTAATAACTACTACCTTATTCATTAATATAATTTCAACTTAAATCTAAATTCTTCAAACTTATTACGGCCTAGTGGCTTTGTAAAAATATCAGCTGCATTGTTGCGGCCTTCAATTTTTATTACATTGATTACATTTTGAACTACTAAATCATGAACAAAGTGAAGTACAACATTTATATTCTTGGATCTTTTCAAAAAATTCCCATTATTTGCCAACATACAAGTCCCACTATTATCTTCATAAATCTTTATATTAGTTAACAAACTGTTGTTAATACCAAAATCAGACAATAGATTTTTGACATGTAATGTTTCTTCTACAGCGTCCGCCAGAGCTACATATTCGGCATGAGTTGAAGAACGTGAAACAGTTTTTTGTTTAATTGATTTCCAACTTACAACATTTCCAAATACTTTAACAAGAAAGCCAGTAGTTGATTTACTATCATTCACGTCTCCAGCCCAGTCGGCATCAACATAACAATTAATTATATCGTTATCAGTATTTTTACCATAATTGTGTGACACATGACGTGTGTGATACAAATAAATTAAAATTCGCAAAGCATGCCTAAAATGCATCTCATTACAACAATTTTGAAAACGGCTTAAATAATTTACTGAGAAGGCAACATCTGGTCTAGTACCTTGTGAAATATATAATAATGCACCAATTAAATTTTTATATTTTAAACTGTCATTGAGTTCCCCGCCTTCTAATTTCAAATTTGTTTCCATCGGAGTGTATTTTATGTTACTATTTAAGATACCATATTTTACTGCAAGCTCTTCAATAAATTTCATTTGACTTAAAGTCATTTGTTGCTTATTTTTCTCATAATTAATATCAATACCAAGATAAGATTTTACATTCCCAAAATCGGTCATCTTAAAATGATTTGTAAAATTTCTTTTGATCAGTTCTATAGAATGTATGTTACTTCCACAGATAAGAATATCATCTACAAAAATAATACAAAAGAGATCCATCTTTATATTAGAATACAGACAAAGATCATGTTGACTACGTGTAAATCCAAGACTAACAATAAACTTACTAAAACATTCATACCAGTTTCTCGGAGATTCTTTCAGTCCATATAGTGATTTTTTTAATTTATAAACCTTTCCTGCTTCAATTTCACACCCTTCTGGCTGTTCAACAAATATTTCAGATTTCACTTGACTATGCAGGAATGCAGTCTGTACATCCATCTGATAAATATCATAGCCACGTTCCACACAAACACTTAATAATGTACGTACAGTTGATAACCTAGCAACAGGTATTCTTCTTAATCTTCTTTGGGTATTATACCACTCATAGTTTTTAAAATTATCTTTATTAACGTTTCGATCCATAACCTAGGATCGTTTTCAAAATAATAAAAACTTCAAGTTTGACGTTTATGACACAAATTGAAGGTAACTTTGATTTATTGATGTTTGAAATATTTGGTTTGAGTACACTAAGCAAAATTTTTAAAGTTTAAATGAATAATTGCCTTCAATTTGTGTTACGGCCTGGGACCGACTTTTTAGGTATGTCGCTTAACGTGAAATCAGCTGATTAATTTTATTGTAAAAATTCAATAACTTGGGAATTGGAAAACATTTTTTAACATGTTTCTATTTATACAATTTAGAGGATGGTTATTAAAGAAGTGTGCAATTGCATTATTAAAAGGCTTAAGTAGTCGTTTTTTTATATTTATTTTGAAGGGAAATCATTATGATTTAGGCTACCTCTTTGGTAGATTTTAACATTGTTCTGAGGTAACCTTATGTTGGGTTTACACTTGTCAGATACCAATGTTGTTCTATGAAGGTTGTATATGGATCTGAGGCGACCCTATGGCGGGTTTACACTTGTCAGATACTAATACTGTTTAACGGAGATTGTATATGGTTGTGAGGTAACTTTATTGCGGGTTTACACTTGTCAGATACCAATGCTGTTTTACAGGGGTTGTTAATATGCTTCATCATCATCTTCATTGGATCTTCATCTCAAAACTGGTTGGACATGTACCTGCACTTATTTATATTCTGAGCTAGCTTCCCTTCTATTGTTTTCTAATTTTATGTTTTATTTCACCTAGATTCAGTGAAGGGGGTTAAGCAACCAGTTTTGAGATGAAGATCCAATGAAGATGATGATGAAGCATATTAACAACCCCTGTAAAACAGCATTGGTATCTGACAGGTGTAAACCCGCAATAAGGTTGCCTCGTTGTAGGACGAACGTCATTTTCAATAACAGCAATACACTTTATATTTTAATAAAAACATGAACCCTCGTCTCCACTGGTCGTACTTTGACCCCTTTGTAAGCTTTTCAATAACAACGTCGATATTACCCATTTTCTATTAGCGTAAATTTTACTTTCAATTCCTGTTTTAACAGATGCTTTACTTGTTTGAGGTTATGTTGCTCGTGCACGTTGCATATTTTTTTATAAACACCAACATGGCTTCGTTTTCTAACAAACTACAATTAACAAACCACGGTTTCTGCTACCATGTTAAATTGTTCTTTTTAATGAAGCAATAAAATACAATTGGAGACATAATGTTTTATATTACATAACTATCATTTCAATACAAAAGCAAAACCATTGCCAGTAAACACTCTGTCATTTATTACACATTACCACAGACCTACTACTACAGGTAAGATGAACTTTTAATACAACTCTAATGTGCACACTCTGCTTCTTAATGTCTGCAGACGCGTACTTATGATATTATAAAGTTGATATAAAACAACAAAACACAGGGCGTATTATCGCATATTCCAACAAGAAGAAAAGAAGAGAGCCTTTCAAAAACTCAGCTTGTATTTATACCGATTGAGAACAACGGGGATAACGAAAAACCATTACCACCGATATTGTGTGAAATACTCTGCGAACACAAGTAAAAATATATGCCAGGCAGCAGCTGCAAATTATTCCTTGAAGAATAGCAAATTAACACAAACAAACGTGCTATAATGATTTATATTGATTTTGTGTTATCGCATGGAAAAGCAGCGTATATTTTAAACGCTCAGGGCACATATGCAACCTTGCATAAAGCCAAAGGAAGCGCAATGTATAGCCAGTTGCCTAATTTACAGAAATGAAGAGATTTCTATTACTATCGATCCACGATATGGGGAATGAATTAGGGGACGATTTTACTACCCATAAACTCGAGCGAGCAAGTAGAACACCTGCAATATAACGAAATAGGATTTCTCAGTACTAACCATTACAAGCGTTTATATTTTTTATTATGCGGCTGTTTCGAACATGGTTTGAAGAATAAACTATTGGAAATAGTAAGCAGCTGCTTGCCGTTTTCCATGAATTTATATAGCGAGGTTGTTTTGAACATTGACACAAATACTTTAGAGAATTAGAAAGCGTGATTTTAGCATTTGCAAGCAGCAGACTATAGAATGAACACTGAAGGAAATTTTAATATGTATTTATTTTAACTGGAAGGTAAACAAACTTATTATATGATTGTTCGTATAATTTGAAATGACAAAAAGCCTGCAGTCTTTTATACATTTTAGGAGACGCTTTTTAATACACAAGGTAGCTAGAAATTAATGCAGATATCACTCGATTTCAGAAAGCTAACGTAACACAATCTATAACATCAAGCTTTTTCCAGCATTGTGTAGGAATTTTCTCTAACTTCACATTATGATAAGGTGCATTATCCATCACTATCACACAATTAACCTCTAAAGTTGCAAAAATTTTCTGATGTCATTGCTTAAAATCTTCACGTTCATGTCTTCATGGTAGCCGCCTAAAATTAATTTAATAGAATCATGAATTAAATTAATTTAACACACCTGTTTTTTTCTATTTAAAAAGTAGAAGTCCCTGATCTACAAATCCTGTTCCACTACAAATGTGAGATAATATTAACCTTACGCCTACTACTGATGGGTCTTTTATGCCCGTTGATAAACCTTAAACACCTGCATGCCTAGCAGTTTCAACTGTATCATGCCAAACTTAATTTTTAACGTGTCCTGCATTCATCCACGTTCCGTCTAAATAATACACTTTTTGACCCTCTTTGTGGCATTGTCTTATTAATGTTACATAGTTTCTTCTCCAAAGAACAATTTCACGCTTTTTAATCAGTATTTCCTTTTTTCTTAATCTTCTTTGGGAATTAAACCACTCATAGTTTTTAAAATCATCTTTATTTACGTTTCGATCCATGACCTAGGATCGTTGTCAAAATAATAAAAACTTCAAGTATTTCCTTGTTCTTGTATCATACTTAAATCTAATTTTTCGCAGGATTCGATAAAGTGATATGTGACAGGTTTGCTAACGAATTATCATTATTAATTTCGTGTAGCACTGTTTGAACAGTGGGAACTCATTATGAAAGTAAAATGAGTGAAAATATCTTTGAACGGCTAGAATATCCACTTTGTCAAATGCCGTGTGAGCTTAGCTAAGACACTCTCAGCGATGAATCCCGGTGCGTGAAACCGATACCTAAATACACCGTAGTACATGCAAAAGTGACTTGAAATCACTAGTATTCTTTTATTATGTTTTTTAAAAGTAATGGGGACCGTTAACATATTTAAGAGGGATGTTTACTGCAGTATTATTCACAATAAAATAGCAAATTAAAGATTCTAAATCGGTAAAAACTGGAAAAATTACTATAAAGCTGCTTTAAAACCGCCACCTTGTGGGTTCTGTACTATTTAAAATAATTGAAAAAGCATTGGGATTATTGAATAACGTTAACAGACATAGTTTAATAATGCATTCTCTATATAACTACTGTTCACGCCTGCCATTCAATTCCATCTATTTCCCCACTTATGGCTCTGTAGGCACAATCTAGAATCACTGCTTAACCTTCATAGTATCTCTCGAGCGCTCATTCAAGTACGTTACCATACACGTCAGTCTGGTGAAGTGTTTAAAGTTTCCCGACAACTCCTGAATTCTTTCCTTCCTTAAACTCTCTACCTTAATTACAGTGTGTACCAGTACTGGAACGTATGTAAGTACGGCCTTCATTTGTTATTTCTATGAATTGTAACTTATGCATATCTACCGTTTTCGCATAAATTTAATTACAATGGCCAGCCCCTTGCTCTAGCTATCGAAGTTCTATACAACTACAATAATGTAAACGACTATACGGAAACTGAAATTTCTAGAACAGAAACAAGTTGCCATATTTTGTAATAACTCAATAGGTCTATGGAACCATTGATTGCCATTAACAGTAATTGATTATTAGGCCCTAGTACACAGAAACCAAAGAAACGAAAAAGTCACGGCCTATAAGATGCTCAAAAATATATTTATGGTTCTGGGTTGGGACAGTGTCATTTTATAAACTAAGGTCGTCGTTTCAGCCACTTTTGTAAGGAGCTTCATCAGGACAAGAAAAGAAAATGAAATATAAAATAAATATAAAAATAAACACTAGAATAATAAAATATTATGTAGATAAGTTAAAGTGTAAAAATGAAAAACTTACTTCTGAACTAGCAGACTCACCAGTCCATTTAAGCCAAAAGGTGTCTTGTGGCAAAGTAACTGGTGAAAGTAGCGAAAGTGGTAGTTTATATACGGCAAGAACTTGATGCATGACTGATCATGAATAGAGAAGAGTGTGTAGACGATCAGTGAACGTTACGGTACTGCTTGTGTGAACATAGACTCGTTTTCCAAATAGGAAAAAGGTAATCGTTTTCTTGAGGTAAGAGTTGTTTAATAATGGAGACAGTATCTATAAGAGGTACATTTGTGAATAGGGATTTTACGTTAAAACTGACTAGTATATCATTAGGGCCTGGCTTAATATTTGCAATTAGTTCTATAAAGTGAGTGGAGTTTAAAACATTAGTAGGGCTGTTGCCGGAATAGGGTTTTAAAAAAGATGGTAAGTAGGCAAGTCAATTGTGCTCACTATCAGACGGAGAGAGATATCGGGTTTATGGACTTTTGGAAGGCTGTACAAGTGCAGTAGTTTAGATTCGCAAGGTATTATGCGTTTTTGCTAGCTTTGCAAATATTAGAAGATTTGATAAGTACTGAAATTTCCAGTTCAAGTTTTGAGGTGAGATCTTTGGTTATGAGTGTAGGAACCATCTTGTAATAATTGGTTAATCTTTTCTTTGTATTCTGCACGGTTTAGAATTACAGTCGCAATACCTTTGCCTGCAGGAAGTAACAATTTGCTTGTTCGTTCGTAGGTGTTTCAAAACAGTTATTTCTTGCTTTGTCACGTTTTTGTTGGGAGTTTTGGCATGTCGCAGACATTTAGTTGTTTCAAAGCGAATTAGATTTGCATTGTCTTGGGGTAGAGTTCGGATCGCTGATTCTATAGAGCTAATAATTTCCTCTGTGTACATTTCTTGCTTTGTCACGTTTTTGTTGGGAGTTTTGGCATGTCGGAGACATTTAAGTTGTTTCAAAGCAAATTAGGTTTGCATCGTCTTGGGGTAGAGTTCAGATCACAGATTCTACAGTGCTAATAATTTCCTCGGGTGTAAAATTTTCTGGGTGCAATTGAGAATCTTAGTTCTTTGGAAAGGATGTGTAGTTTGTTTTCAGATAGGATATGTTCCGACCGGTTTATGACTTTGTTTGAAGACAGCGTTTTCAGGCAAGATGTTTTTTCAGGGTGTGAAAGGTTCTTGGAAAGTTGCAAGAATTTGTGTATGTGGGTTTTTGTGGTGAGTTCGATGGTCTTTTAGGCTTGCAAGTATGAAATTCAGTCAAACAGAGTCCAGTTATTGTAGCCGAGCGTGGCAGATAATGTTAGATGGAGCAGTAGGAGTTGTTTAGAAATATTGTCTATTTCTTTAAGAGTTGAAAATTCGTTCACGGGGTAGTGAGTTCTGCTCTCTGAAGAATTTTTCGGTTGGAATGTGTCAATGTGATATTTTATTTTAAGGAAATTGGAAATCATGTCAAAATTACGGCACCATAACAAAAGGGTGAGTGTACAAAGTAATTTTGCTAATGAGTGTCTAAGATTACGGAAAGTTTTTGTTTTGTTTACAAAATCCTCCCCGTAAAGGTTTTTGTGAAATTGCCTCCGACAATATCATGCTCAAAAAAACTTTTAACCTCGCACCACTTATCATATATTATATGCCCACTTCAAAATTCATAGGAGACCAATTATTACCATTAACAGTAATTGTTTGTTAGACCCTAGTACACATACAAACCAAAAATTGAGAGCAAAGTTGAGGCACTATAATATGTCTTCAAACGTTCAACTTTGCTCCACATATTGTATTATTATCTGCCAATATTATAATTTGATCTTTTAAAATATACAGGGGACCAATTATTGCCATAACAATAATTAATGCTAAATTGGTTACCTGCCGATTTTATGAAAATGAGCAATTGCTACTTTAGATCTAAAAGGATAAAATGTGACCGTATTCAATCATTATCCACACAAGAACTTGAAAAGTTTGCAGCTCAAGGTTTATCTGATTTTTCAGACGATGAACAGTTTTTTTGTAGTAGTGATACAGAAGATAAGTATTTGCAATCAGGTAATGTTTCAGGTCCAGAAAGTAGCGAAAATGAAGCCGAAAACGAGGATGAAAATGAATTAATTTCTAATACAGCCATCAATAGGCTGTCCTTGTACACAATCCAGCAGAAGCTCAGTTTACTCAAGAACTTATTATGTGGAGAGGTGATGCAAGCTGGATTAAACATTTTCCTTTTACCAAAAAGAATGTTATGCTAAAAGAAAACGAAAAGATACCATCTACGGTAGCAACTTTTGTAAGGATGCACCTTGTTATTGTTTAGATTGTGCAACTATTATATTTAAGTTTTGTGTAAAAGCCCATTGAAGTGACATGTGGCGATAGGCGCGTTGTGGAATAGTCTAAGGTGTGGAAGTAAAAAGTGTGGCATCAAAAACATACTTCGAATGTTTTAGGCTTCATTTGTCCTTACAGCATGTTTGTTTCACACTTTAGGCGATTTTTCGCGACATAAACTAATATACTTAATTATGTGTATATGTGTTAAACTTGCGTTTTGGCGATAAAATTTACTGAAGGGGAAATTGTACGGCTCCATTCTATCAGATAAACAAACATACACCGATCTGTACAAGCTTATGCTTGTGTATGTTAAAACTGGAGTTTTACCGGGTAATTATTCAAAGCGAGGTTAGGAAACTACAATACGTTTTCGGGGTGCCGCACAAGTAAATATTTTTTAAATAGTGGGGGGAATACTTCAACATACCATACTCGAACAATTCAAGTATGTCGCGAAAAATCGCCTTTTGTCACGTGTTGTACATGTAGCATAAGAACAATTTTTTTACTTTTTATATGATGCCTTTATTTTTTGTATTTGTTAAATATACTATTTTTTTAACCAATGTTAATAATTTAATCATTACGTACAGGTATGTGATGGGCATCCCAGAATGAAATTTAATGTTCAAGGCCAATCGCATGCTGGTGCGTGAAATTTTGGAATGTTCAAAACAAGCCAAAAATTTATTAGTGATTCAAAACGAAGTGAATTAGAAGCTATTTAACAATTTTTTAAACACTAATTGAGAAAAATATAATTTGATTTCTGGTGAAAGTTGCTTTTCAAAGTTAGCAGCAAACGTGTTAAGGCAAATTAGCCTTATAGTATTAATCTTATGGCAAGTGAAAATAATGAATAGCCGTCAGTGGGTCTGTCACAGCCTGAACTCACAATCACAGCATTTAAGCACTGTAGGCTGTCTCATGTTTCAACCAATAAAATCGAGTAATTTTATTCCCTATAGTTTTATTCTCTCGTGAAATGAAGTATAGAATGATCACTCATCAACTTCTTAATATGTAGAACAAATATCTTTATAAGATGTAATTTAATATCCCCCCCTTAAATACTGTATTAAACATCAATATTCTGTTATGTTCAACTTTTACCTTGTGTAATGACAAAAACCTATATCGTTTGCCAGAAACACTTAAATTAAATTGACTTTTACACACTATTCGTACTCTAAAACAAATTAAAAATGAGAGTCTTTATAAATCACTTAAATTATCTAAACAAATTGGTTTAAATTTTGCCATTACAGATCTTGTTGTTGGCTTTAATTACTCAGTATAAGTAGTGATTCATGCTCAATGTTCTAAATCATTTTAAAATTATAAATATTTCATGCTCTTGTATTACTGATTCAGGCTATTTAATAATTGAGCGAGCATTGATCTATCTTAATATTTCATCGTTCTACAACATACGAGTCACTAAACACTTTTTTAAATTAGAAATATGTTTTCAATTGAAAATTGTACTTTTGTTATTATGTGAAAAATCCTTTAAAATATGATTTTACATGAAATTGACATGCATTTGACCATAAATTGATACTGAAATTTCTTATACACTTTTTACTCATGCGAGTGTTCTACTATAACATAATTAAGTATCTAAATGCATTAAACGTAATAAAGAGCTGTATTTTTAATCCAAAACACAATCCATTTGTTACCAAACTCCAAATATGCATAGTTTTTATGCAGAAAATTTAATCAATACATTTTATATCGGACATTTCACAAATACATTTTCTATACAAATAAATATCTAAATAATTTGGTTTTTCTAGAATTTATAGTCGGATGTCTATCATATGATGTAATATAATCTTGTTATAACCTTTAATCACATCTCACATATGCCCACTTACAGGTGAATGTGCCCACACACAACCATCCATCCATTCCACACAACGAGGTTATTATTCACTAGATGACTTCCTAGAGGATAACTTTGACAATTTAGTTCTTTAATTTTAACATGCACCATTTTAATGTGATAAGCATATACTGTTTTAACAGGGACTTTATACTAAGACAGTTAAAGAAAGGAAGGCATCATGTGTTGAAGTAGGATGAAAATCTACCATTGTATCATGGGTATGAATTAACTTACTCACACGTAGAATTAAAATGTAAGTAGTTGCATCGGCGGCATCACTGTCCAAGAAAAAGGGCTGCAAATGCCTCTGTATCAAAACCTGTGTTCAGAAATGAAAAACACTTGGATGTTCTATGTGAATTTTTAGTCTTGAGCAAAACTATAATAAAATGATTTGTCATCATCAGTATTTCAAGTCGACTGTATAAACATGAACAGCAAGAACCACGCCACAACTCTAACTTTGCCCATACTTTAATATTTATACAAATTTCAAATTAGATAAAAGTTTTGATACTTTATTGTAAGGTTGTTATTTCTTAGCACTAATTCCTTTCATTTTGACAAATCCATATTGCAAAATCGCAACTATTAACAATTATAAATATATACCCTTCTACTTCTTTCAAGTAAAAAATACTGAACACATTACATTATGGATGTTTATACTAATATGAAACAGTTTATAAATAAGATTTTTTTTAAAAGATCGTTACTTCCGACTACTATTATTTGGTATATGCTTACGTACAAGCATTTACCCAGAAGTGGAAGATCTCTAAATTGTGACCAATATATAAAAAAAAGGCAACCTCATTCTTTTAGAACTATAGAGACCTATCACACAAATCAATACTATTTACACATTTTTTCAGCAACTTATCGAGCAGCTACGTATTCGTTAGAGGTCGCTCGCTCACCAACAACCAATTTACTTTGTATAACTCAATATATCGCCCATTCATTAGATAATAGATATCAATGCATGTAATATACAGATTTTTCAAATGCCTTTGACCATAAGATTCTTCTGCCCAAGCTGGAAAAATGTAATTTTTCACCGAAACTGATTAGTCTGTTAGAAAATTACCTTTCTCTAAGACAGCAGCTTATATTAGTACGGGAATTCAGATCAAATCTCATACGTATTAATGGAGTGTCACAAAGCTTTATCTTGGGTCCACTTCTTGTTAATATTTTTATCAATGATATCACAACTGAACTTGATGCTGGTATTAATAGCATTTTGTGTACTGATGATCTTACACTGTATTCCTTATTACCTGTGTAGGTCTGCTTACGACTACAACATAACATTGCTAAAATTCAGACATTTTCAACATAATGAACTAAATCATAATATAAATAAATACTACATCATGGTGTTCAGTCTGATACGAGGTGCAACCACACCCATATATAATTAACGACAGTTTTATCATGATCATTAACCATTAGATTTGGGAGTGAGTAGTCTTTGATCCTAAACTGATATGCAAACTCGATCATATTAACCGGACAGTGTTCAGTGCCTATAAATCGCTCGAGTCTTTTTTACAATAAACTGTACACTTTCAGAAGAAAAAAATAGTACTCTTACTTTATAACACCTATTGTTGGGGATTATAGATTTTAAGATTTGAAGTTAATTCGCGTTTTGTGCCAAGAACTACTTTTGTGGCGGAAGATGCTCATATTTCTATTTGGGTGCTTTGTTTCTATTGATTCGCGTTTAAAATGTTCGAGGGGTTAGTTCGTGACAGCTAATACCCATTCTTCCAATGTATTTACATAATTTCAATTATATTCAGTTACAATAAATGTATTCCACGTTCAAGCATTCTTTACAATTTCTATCTTAGCAAGAAACAAGTTTTCAGTTTTATTGTTAAGTTGGTCCTAAGAGTTAATACTACAACGAAATACACGTACAGCAGAATCACCAGCGAAGATGTACAATTACTACAAAGATATCCTAAACATATGGTTCTTTAATTCAAGCCGGATCCAGGCCTATATGGACAGCTCCATTATACAACTACTCGCATTCCAAAACTGTACGTATTATTCAACGCCTGCAGGCACAAATTCAAGGTCTACGCAGCTAATAAGGGTTGCACGCTTCAAATAAACAACTCGTTTACGACGCAGGTATTATAAAACATCCCTTACTTTATTGTTTACTTCAATATCGATTTTTATGCCACTGCCTTCCTTAAACATTTTTAAATTAAAGCTTTGCGTACTGGTAAATTTAAACAGGTTACCTAGTACATTTCGTAATTAAAATTTACTTTATTCAATAACGTTAGGTACATAATTACTGCAGATTTTACGACAATTAAACATTTTCTAGCGTTATTGTATAACATTCAAATGCCGTTGTATTTGCACTGATTGCAATTTCATATTATTATCCAATTTATTCTAGTTATTTTAAAGATAGTAATTAAAATACCATTAACGGGTATTATTCTTTTCTACAGTTGTGAAATTTCACCTGATTTTATTTATTCTTTCGTACATTTGTACAAACACCTTTTAGGTAATTATTAACAGATTTCAGTAAATATTCAAACATGGAGTTACTCGTACGGGAACGTGGAATGATTAAAGGCAAACTTACACGCTTTATTAATTTGTAAAAGGGTTCAAAAATACTTTCGACTCTAATCCTGAGTCAGTTTCAAGAGAATTAATCATGGAATTGAATGATCGCTTGGTCATTTCAAAATCATTATTGCAGTCCTTCGAAGATATTCACAAGCAAATAATTGCTATTTCAGACGACTCGGTTCATGAAGAACAATACACTTTCTTTGAAGAATCTTTCTTTACAATCACTTCTGTTGCATCAATGATTCTAGAAAAAGTCAATAATTCCGACTTACCCGAATTTCGTGGACCATCTCGTTCTTCAAATTCGCGATCAAATCATTCAGAATCGCACAGTTCACATTTCATTAAACTTCCGACGATAAATTTACCGCGCTATTCTGGGAATTTAGAAAACTGGCTCGAATATAGGGACACGTTCGATTCTTTAATCAATAAAAATACGTCCATTAGCGACATCCAGCGTTTTCATTACTTGAGGGCTTCCTTACGGATCTGCACTTCAGGTTATACAGTCTCTAGACTTCGTTTCGTCCAACTTTCGTCTAGCGTGGGATCGTTGTGCAAAGGAACAATAATACACGCATGATTGTTCATAATCATGTCCAATCTTTATTCAACATCGAATCTCTTTCAAAGGAGTCACCTGACAAGCTGCGTCAAATAAACGACTTCTTATCCAAACATGTTGGTGCTTTACGCTCTTTGTCAGACGACAAATCTCTGATTGAGACATTTCTCATTTATGTTATTGCCAACAAGCTAGACCCTACTACTCTCAGAGAGTGGGAGTCTGTTCGAAAATCCTTACCTCAAGAGCTACCAACTCTTGGAATTTCAAGACTTCTTAAAGTCCCAAGCGGATTTGCTTTCCACTTTAAAGGGAAATTCTACGGTTGTGCCCCAGAGGCATGAAAAATCCAAGGCTAGTGTCAAACATTTGTGACATCTAGTAATTCACGCGATTGCTATAGCTGCCAAGATTCTCATTTGCTCAGTAATTGCACTGAATTTCTAAGGTTATCAGCACAAAACAGAATTTTAAAAGTAAAGGAGTTGAGACTGTGTCTCAATTGTCTATACAAGGAACATCTTGTCTCAAAATGTTCTTCTCGCTTTACTTGCAGGAAGTGCAAGTCAAAGCATCATGCGCTTTTGCATGAAGACGTTCAACGTTCGAAAACTTCTACAGTCTCTGCAGGGTAAACAAACACTTTGCCTTTTGTGAGTGGCGCTTCTTCGCATACAATTTCTGCCTTTTCTAGTAATACTTTCCAAGTAATACTTCCTACGGTGTGCGCACAACTATCGATTCCAACGGCAGATTGTGCAGAGTTAGGGCTCTGTTAGATTCAGGCTCTCAATCGAATTTCTTTATTTCAGATATTTGTAAGAGGTTGAGACTTCTTATAAAACCAGTTGATGTTACGATTTCCGGTCTTAGCAAGGCCACTTCGCAAACACGTTCACGTTATGACATCACGCTTTATTCTTCGTATCATTCGTGGTTCAAATTGACAATTTCCTGCTTTGTCATTGACAATATCACCAGTAATCTACCTAACTGGCATGTAGATATTGCCAAGCTTCACATTCCTGATAACATTAAGTTATCAGATCCTTTATTTCACGAGCCTGGTGAAATCCACATCCTTCTTGGATCGCCAGTCTTCTTCAAGATTTTATGTTCTGGACAATTTCAATTAGGTCCAAATCTTCCTACTCTTCAAAAAAACTCGATTTGGTTATGTTGTTGCTGGTCCGTTAGGCTCTGACATGCTGATTCGAGCAAAATGTCTTCATTCGGTTATTGATCCAGTTCAAGAGCAACTCGCTCGTTTCTGGGAATTGGAACAGTATCCGTCCGAAAAGGTTCTCTCGCAGGAGGAAAATTCCTGTGAAAGACAGTTTTCTGAAACTACGAAAAGGGACACTGATGGTCGTTTTATCGTTTCCATTCCGTTCAAGGAAAACCCTTCTGTTCTGGGTGATTCTTGGCATACAGCTTTCAAAAGATTCAAGTCTCTAGAGATGAAATTTCAGTCAAATCCAGAATTCAAAAAAATTATATACTTCCTTTATGCAGGAATATCATAATCTTGGACATATGTCACCTTCCGACCTCAGTTATACAGGTCAAGTTTTCTATCTTCCTCACCATGGCGTAGTTAAAGAGGAAAGTCTTACAACCAAACTTGCGTTGTATTTGACGGTTCTTCTAAAACTTCCAGTGGACATTCGTTAAACAGTATTCAGATGGTTGGGCCTACTATCCAACAGGATCTTTTTTCAATTTTATTACGTTTCCGCAAACATAGGTACGCATTGTCTGCTGACATTGAGAAAATGTACAGACAGGTTCTGATCAATCCAAGCCAAAGACCTCTTCAAAGGATACTATGGCGATCTTCTCCTTATGATTCAATTTCTACCTTTGATTTAAATACAGTAACTTATGGTACCGCAGCGGCTTCATTTCTGGCCATTCGATGTCTGACTGAGATAGGTATTCTGGTCAAGGACACGCATTCTGAGTCTTCCAGAATAATTCAGAAAGATTTCTACGTAAATGATCTTCTTACGGGTTCTGATCAGCTTTCTGATGCCAAAGCTATCTGCCAAGTGCTTTCAACGCTTCTGTCTGGAGGTGGTTTTAAACTTAGAAAGTGGATTTCCAATGATCCACAGGTACTTTCCAGTATAAATCCGCAGGACGTTCATCCAGGCATTCTTGAGTTTGGATCTCATGAAAACACCAAAACACTTGGTCTTACCTGGTCATTTCCAACTGATCACTTACGATATTCAATTTCCAGTCCGTCAGATGGCATTCCTACTAAAAGGACTATACTGTCCGACATTTCACAGATTTTCGACCCTTTGGGCCTTCTGGGTCCTTGTGTCATATCCGCTAAAATTCTCATGCAGTCTCTTTGGATGGAAAAGATTTCATGGGATGATCCGATTCCTGTATCAATTCAAAATAGTTGGATTCTTCTACGCCAAAATTGGGTTGTGTTAAACAATCTCATAATTCCACGTCATGTTGTCTGTTGCAATCCCGTGCAGGTGGAGATGCATGGATTCGCAGATGCTTCAGTTCATGCCTACGAGGCATCTATCTACCTATGTTCAGTTGACCCGCAAGGTCAGGTTTTCGTTCGGCTTCTGTGTGCGAAGGCTAAGGTTACCCCCCTGAAGCCTGTCACTATTCCACGTTTAGAGCTTTGTGCAGCCGCGCTGCTGGCCAAGCTTGCTGCTCAAGCTACAAAGGCCTTAGGCATAGACCTTGAGCGGTCTGTCTTTTGGTCCGATTCTACTATCGTTCTAGGGTGGCTGAAAACACCGCCTAATCAACTTAAAACCTTCGTTTGCAATAGAGTTGCAGACATACAAACTTTGACTGCTCATGCCACATGGCGGCATGTACCTACTAAAACAAATCCTTCCGATATGCTTTCAAGAGGAGTTTCACCTGCTCAATTATTAGAATGTAGTCTATGGTGGAATGGTCCTTCATGGTTGCATGAATCTGAGAATTCATGGCCTATTTTCGTAGATCGTATTTCCAATCTACCAGATTTAAAGAGTACTTTACACTGTCATCATGAGCGTCAGGTCGAACCTTTCCCATGGGACAAATTTTCTACTTTGACAAGACTCGAAAGGGTTATTGCATACTGTTTGCGGTTTATGCGTAATGCCGTAAACTCCTTTCAGAGAGGAACCTAGGTCCCCTCACGTGTGAAGAGATTTCCTTTTCACATACTTGCTTGGTTAAAACATCTCAACTAGAGTCCTTTCCGGAAGAACTAAAATGTCTACAGAAAGGCATTCCCATTCTAAAGCCAAGCTCAGTTTCAAGCTTAACTCCTTTTTTCGACTCTGATGGTATAATACGCGTCGGAGGTCGCCTTCAAAATTCTCAGTTCTCCTTTGAGAAAAAACATCCAATTCTGATTTCTGCAAAACATAGATTTGCTAAGCTTCTTCTTATAAATTCGAGACCCTTGTCTCCTATTTCTTCTGATCCCAACGATCTTCTACCTTTAACTCCAGGACACTTCCTTATTGGTCGATCCATGATTTCCGCTCCTGATCCTTCCTTAAGTCATCTTAAAGAGTCCAGACTTAATACCTTCCAACGAGTTCAACTTCTTCAGCAACAAATATGGTCACGTTGGAGCAAAGAGTATGTGTCCGAACTCCAACAACGACAAAAATGGCGTTCCAATGACTCCGAACCTCAAGAAGGCACATTAGTGTTAATAAAGGAGGACAATCTCCCAGTGTTACAGTGGCGTCTTGGGCGCATTGTGAGTGTTCATACTGGTGTCGACGGTGTTAATCGCGTTGCGTCGATTAAAACTGATACTGGTCTAGTTCGTCGATCATTTTCTAAGATCTGTCCGCTACCTATTGACGACATGTAAATATATTTCAATGTTCTATACTTATTATTATTGTACTATACTTGTTCATTCTATTTCTATTGTACTTAAGCAATTGTTAGTTTATTGAAAGTTAGAGCTTTCAACGCCGGGGGCATGTTGGGGATTATAGATTTTAAGATTTGAAGTTAATTTGCGTTTTGTGCCAAGAACTACTTTTGTGGCGGAAGATGCTCATATTTCTATTTGGGTGCTTTGTTTCTATTGATTCGCGTTTAAAATGTTCGAGGGGTTAGTTCGTGACAGCTAATACCCATTCTTCCAATGTATTTACATAATTTCAATTATATTCAGTTACAATAAATGTATTCCACGTTCAAGCATTCTTTACAATTTCTATCTTAGCAAGAAACAAGTTTTCAGTTTTATTGTTAAGTTGGTCCTAAGAGTTAATACTACAACGAAATACACGTACAGCAGAATCACCAGCGAAGATGTACAATTACTACAAAGATATCCTAAACACCTATGTAAGATCGATTATTGACTATGTAGTTTCAATTCAGTGCTGAAATAATACATCGATTTCAAAAGTTCTTTATATATGTTTAAAGGATTCTATCCTGCTATTGGCTATACACACAATGATCTTCAGGACAGGCATAGCTTACAAAGATCATTGATAAAAAAGCTGTACTTTGTACTGCTGTTTTTGCACAAACTGCTGACTAATGAAATCCCTTGTGCCACTATACACCAAATAGTACATTATCATACAACAGGATCTTCATTAAGAAATGCTGCACCGGTAGATGGTATCATACGGTGTTCGACTGTGGTTAAAATAATTTTGATCATACATAGAATAAAATTTATAAGTCGAAACACTGAGCTCGGATGGTTGATAAAGAAAATACAACTCGCCTGTTAGCAGCAGAGCGTTATTTTCTGATTCCACAATATTGGCACCAACACAAATTCTTGTTTGTACTAAGTGTACACTATTTATTTAATGTTCTCCAAAAATATTATAAAATTCCTCAAATCGGTAAATTTTACAAATATAATTAACTACTGTCTATATTTACATTTAGTATTCCTGCTTTTCTAACAAATTCATAAATCAATTCCGACATTTATTAAATTAAAGTTCTTAATGTCACCAACCTGCTTCGATTCCTGCATTCACTCTCAATCTTTCATCTAGCGTCCGTTTTAGCGTAGTGTCGCTACACCGTTCGTAACACTCCCCCCTGGTATGGCGAAATTCTCAGTCGACTTACCATCATCCATCTTACAGACGACGTCTAAAACCGCTAGATTTACTGCTGGTCTTTCGTAGATCCCTGTAGCTGTTTGAACAATAGCTTTTCTAATTTGACCGTCTTTTCCACTAATCGTTCTCAATACACGTCCTTTTGGCCAACAACTACGCGGATTGCTGTTGCTAACAATTACAACGATATCGCCTACTTCAATGGGCTTAACGGGTGAAACCATTTATTTCGTCGGGTTATGTTAGGCAAATATTCCACTATCCAGCGCTTCCAAAATATGTTGGCCAGTTGCTGAGAGGTACACCAGTTTTTTTTCATCACTACACTGTCATCACTCAGGCGGCTTAACGGCTTGGATCCATTCGACGTACCCAAAAGAAAATGGTTTGGGGTTAACGCTTCTTGAGAAACGTCATCCAGTGGTAGATATGTCAGCGGGCGTGAATTTGCTATTGATTCTACCTCCATGAGCAGGCGCGTAGGAGCTCATCGGATGGAGTTCGGGCAGGCAGGATTTTATAAAGCGTTTTCTTACGGACCGCACCAACCTCTCCCAACTTCCACCCATGTGTGGACACTCTGGAGGATTAAATTTCCACTTCATTGTTAGGCTATTAAATTCTTTTGCCAGATCTTGGCAATTCACCTGTAATAAAGCGGAGCGCATTTCTTTATCAGCTCCTCTTAAGTTGGTCCCATTATCGGAGTAGAATTCCAAAGGTTCTCCTCGTCTAGCTATAAAATTTCGTATATTTAGTATGCAAGAGTCCGTGGATAAGCTATGGGCAATTCGATATGAATCGCACGTGTTGTTAGGCATGTCAGCAAAACACCCCACCGTTTTTCTACTCTTCTTCCTAAGGTTACTGGCATTGGACCAAAATAATCGATGCCTGTATATGAAAATGGTCGACAAAAGGCTGCTAGCCTAGCTTTAGGAAGATTTGCCATTTGCGGTGGATTTGGCTTTGCGTAGTCATTTTTGCAAACCTGACAGCTTTTAATTTCACGTTTCACAACTGCTCTGAGACGCGGTATACAATATTTCTGTCTTAGTTCATTTATAACCGTTTCGTGGTTATGGTGATGGTACTTTATATGATAGGATGATACTATGAGATGTGTGATGTAGTGGTCTTTTGGTAGCAAAACGGGATGTTTTGTAGCGTATGATATACCAACCATCGCGTCAATTCGACCATAAGCCCGCATTATACCGTCACTATCTAAATACGGCCCTTGCGTATAAATTGGACTGGACTTGGGTAACTGTTTACTCGAACCATAATTGTCCTTTTGAAGACACGCAATTTCTTCGGGATATGATTCTTGTTGAGCCAACCGATACAAGAAATTCGTTGCTCGACGTAACTCATCTTGCTTTAGCACACCCGTTTGTCTAGTTACATGTCGCATAGCTGCCGTTAAATTATTTACGTAACGGAATACGTGAGGCCATTGTACGCATTAAAAATCTCCATGATGATATTCGTTCTATCAGTATTATTCTTTCATATATCTTTGCTTTATGATAGAAATGAGGACGTATTTCTTCGGTGGTCGTTACTGTGTTCATTTTATCACCTGGCCACTGCTCTTCATTTTCCAACAAGAATTTGGGACCAACGAACCAACGGCAAGACATATCTAACCCCGGACAATTTTTCCATTTCGTAGCCTCGTCAGCAACGTTCAAATTAGTTGGAATCCATTCCCATTGATCTTCTTGAGTAGTTTCAAGTATTTCACCAACACGAAACGCCACAAACTGTTTATATCTGCGGTGATCTGATTTTAGCCAAGACATAACGGTTTTGAATCAGTCCAAAATGGCAGCTATCGATTTTACAGTTTGGCTTTGAACTATATTATTGGCAAAGCGAGCTCCCAGTACCGCCGCCTCTAACTCAAGCCGCGGAATTGATATAATTTTAAGTGGAGCCACTCTCGTTTTCGCGCCGATCAATGATGTCTTTATAACATCTCCATGTTTGATTCTAAAGCACGCTACAGTAGCATACGCCACAGCACTCGCATCTACAAAAACGTGGAGTTGCAAGGTTTGATTTTACGCAATGTGGTACCGTGCCACCGGGAAGTCTTATCTTCTCAACAAGTTGCAACAATTTTAGCCACGACTGCCACTTTTCATTTTGCTCATCAGTGAGTTCATCATCCCAGCCGATTTTGGAAAGCCAAATTTCTTGCAAAAGTAGCTTTATGTTGATAGTATAGTGAGCGATAAAACCCAAAGGATCAAATATGGTCATAAGAATCCGTAGTACTTCTCTTTTGTTGGCAAGGTTTTCATTCAGAAATTTTTGCTTGGTTTGTTGTTCGCCAAAGAGAACGTAAAGGCGTCTGACGATATACACCACCACATTCCAAGAACCTTTTCGATTGGTGATTCACAGCCCAAGTTGAGATCCTTTTTGTTTTGTTCGCCGCTTTTACTAAGTGCCCTTAAAACTCTTTGTGAATTACTCATCCATCCCACAATTTCAAAACCTGCTTTTGCATGGATCGACGTTACATCATTTGCTAATTTGAGTGCTTGTTCCTCGGTGTCTGCACAATCCAATAAATCGTCAACGTAATGATTATCTGTAATTGACTTCACAGCTCGTGGATGGTCATTTACAAATTCAAGGGAATGTTTTTTCATTACGAATTGCGCAGTACTCGGCGAACAAGTAGCACCAAAGCTCATAACGTTTAGTACGTATGCTTGCGGCTCTTGTGTTGGGATATCGCGCCATAAGAAGCGTTGTGAATGTATGTCATCAGGTTGTATCCGAACTTGGTGAAACATTTCACGAATGTCACCACATATTGCAAATTCACCTTTACGAAATCGCAGCAGTATAGAGAACAATGAAGAAAGCTGATCGGGTCCTTTCAGTAAGCAGGAATTTAATGAGATGTTATCGGCTTTAGCTGCGGCATTCCACACTATTCTTACTTTACCGGGTTTATTCTGATTGTACACCGGGAATATTGGCAAATACCAAACTCGTGGATGCCTAACCATCAATTCAACTTTTGCCAATTTCCTAGCGTACTTTTTTTCTACGTATTCAGCTATTTTATTACTCATTGCTTTTGCTAGTTCAGGCTCACGCAAAAACCTTTTTTCTAGACACTCAAGGCGCCTTTTTGCCATGGGATAGCTGTTTGGCATTTCAATGCCATCGTATTTCCACAACAAACCTGATTGATAATGACCATCTTTAAATACCGTGGTCGACTCCAATATCGTAAGTGCTCGCAGATCGTCTTTTGACACCGGCGTTGATTGATTCTTAAGGCCACAAACTCCTTCTAATGAGAAGAACTGCTTCATTAGCGTTAGTAACGTAGGGTCAGCATTTTGCAGTTACATATGTGATAGTTATAATACGTTGGTGATTGTATAGAATCGCCATTATTGTAATAGCCAGACACTACCCAACCTAAACGAGTATTAGTTGCAACAGGCTCTGTTTCTTTCCTTCTTTGCACTTCAATGGCATACTGAGTTTCCAGTTATCCAATCCAATTAGGATGGTTGGCTTTGCTTGTTTATAGGATTGTACTGGGGTGCCTTTAAGATACGTATGCTTTTCAATCAATACCGGTGCGTTTAGCGACTGAGTCGGAAGTCTAGTGATTTTACCGTGTGTGCTTGAATTTTGAACGTGGACTTTGATTGTTAATACCGGAAA
Source organism: Platerodrilus igneus (assembly GCA_036346225.1). Classification (NCBI taxonomy): domain Eukaryota; kingdom Metazoa; phylum Arthropoda; class Insecta; order Coleoptera; family Lycidae; genus Platerodrilus; species Platerodrilus igneus. The sequence continues at coordinate 3,582,394 of JARFIW010000828.1, forward strand.
TTTCAAAGAACACCCGTTGCGACTCATTTTCAATTCGATTCGTGTTTCCGTCCATTTGAGACACAGAGGTTGAAATTCGCCATGGACTCCTAGCCGACCTATTATTTGCTCCTCGATTAACGTTACAGAAGAACCGTCGTCTAAGAATGCATGCGTATTAATAGCCGAATTTTTCCCATAAATTGTGACAGGCACTATACGAAACATGACGCTTTTATCAATTAAGTGATGCGTAAGGCAGTTCGATGTGTTGACATTTTCCGTTGTGTAGTTCGGTTCACGTACAATAGGTACTTCTTCGGTGTTAGTTTTATGAAGAAGACGGTGATGCTTAAAGGAACAACCGTTTAGTCCACACACTGCATTTTTCCTACATGCTCTCATTCCGTGTCCTTCAAGCACTTTCGGCACAAGAAGTATTTCTTTACCGCTTTCCATTTCTCATTATGGCTCGATTCTTGAAACGTTTTACAACTTTCAACATCTTGACAAGTAGAAGCGCAAATTTTGCAAACATGTTTTAAAGCGGCCTTGCTGCCATTATTTACACACGTCGTTGAGGCCTCTGCGGCGTGGACGTTGACCATGTTTCTACTGAAAGCATTTTGTTTTGATGCACGCTTGTCCGATTTGTTTGATTTTGAATGCGTGTTGAAAGCCGACGTGATTGTAACATCACTAGCGGCATTTCCAATAGAAGTTAACCAGGTTCTAAAACTCAGCAAGTTAGCACCAGAGATAGTCTGCTTATGTAACGCCCAATTCAACTTTAATGACGCTGGCAGTTTGTCCGTTAATTCTTGTAATACGGTTGGGTTTGATAAATGCGTTTCAAGATGCGATGCTTCCATTACAGCGACAAGATTTTCTACTGACAACGCAAATTCAATTAATGTTTCAAGCTCACCATCCTTCAAGTTTGGCTCGTTACGAATATTTTAAATGATAGAATTTATGATTAGCTCAGGTTGACCATACATTGTTCTTAGGGAAGATATAACACTTGGGACTTGTGACGGCAACATAAGACGGCATCTGACGGCGTCTAAAGCTTTGCCTTTGAGGCACCTTTGTAAGCGGATAAGGTTTTCGTCATTTGTAAAACCGCAAGTCTTGGTTGAACCTTCAAAGCTGCTGATGAACAATGGCCATTCCTCTGGTTTTCCCGAAAAGCAAGGGAGATCTTTAGGTAGCACGTGTCTGGCAGCAACTTGGTTGTGGCTCAATCCTGTAGTAATAACTGGTTCGGTCCAAGCATGCTGATTATTTGGATAAAGTTGCTCTTGAGGCGGTTGCGGATTTGATCGCGATGGATATTTAAATTGCGGTGATTGTGCTCTAGAAATAGGTTGAGTTGCCTTTAAAGCTGTGTGCCCTCATGGTAACCAGAAGCTGTAAAGGGATTCGTTTTGTTTAACCAGTTTTCTGTGGATTCCTTCGGTGGCCGTGAGTCCTACTGGCGAATCTTTGTCATCGTCGACATCATCATCTGTAGTGGCCGTTTGAGTAGAATCTCAAACTTTTGCTTCAAATATTCCTCATCGCTTTTTGTTTTCAATGCCCGCGCTTCAGCATACTTCTTTTCGAGATAATCTAGATCATTCTTTTCTCTCATAAGACGCTGTTCTTCAATTCGTTGTAGTTCAAGTGCGCGCGGTGTTTTGATGAAGCCTTTGAACTTGTAGAGCGACTACTCGAATTGATAGATTTGCTACGGTTTTCACCGCACCTTGCTTCTTCGATTATGTCTGTCGGCGGGTTTAATGCCGGCATCTTCACTGCTCGAATTAATGAGAGTGGTTTATGTGCCTCATTAGTTGTAGTAGTACTAATGTTACATGCATCGCATTTCCAGTCGCGATTGGCAATAGTATTCTCTACATGCACACATTGGTAATGATACCACAAATCACATAAATCACATTGAACCATTTCGTTTGTATCAACATCCATGCACAATGGGCACGACGAAGTACCTCCTTTGTTGTTCAATGTAATTTTAAGGGGGTTTGTACTCATGTTGGACTTTTGTCATTGTAACATAAATCTGGGTTTACTTAATATTACCAGTATCTCGCCAATAAATGAATTTTATAAACTTTGTTAGCAGCAGAGCGCTATTTTCTGATTCCACAATATTGGCACCAACACAAATTCTTGTTTGTACTAAGTGTACACTATTTATTTAATGTTCTCCAAAAATATTATAAAATTCCTAAAATCGGTAAATTTTACAAATATAATTAACTAACTACTGTCTATATTTACATTTAGTATTCCTGCTTTTCTAACAAATTCATAAATCAATTCCGACATTTATTAAATTAAAGTTCTTAATGTCACCAACCTGCTTCGATTCCTGCATTCACTCTCAATCTTTCATCTAGCGTCCGTTTTAGCGTAGTGTCGCTACACCGTTCGTAACATCGCCTCTAAATTCACAAAGGCCACGACAAAGTTATAAAATAATCTGTATTAACGGCCTTTGGAATCTTCCAGACTAACTTGGGACTCCCACGGTTATTTCAAGAGACTACCACGGGGGTATATATTACGGATATTAATACGACGCCACTACTTTATTAAAATTTTATGTCTAACGGAAAAACACTAATAGGGAAAAGTAGAAGACACGGCGTTTTAACGTTTCGTGACTCAAAGTTTAGTTGTTGCACATCTAACCTCGTGCCTGTAAAAAGTAAATATTTAAGGCCAAGGGGATCACTATTTGCATCCCTAGATATTTTATTATACTACTGTCCTCAGTTATACGAGACTGGATCCTTATATACCTCTTGGGTCGGTGAATATGATTGAAATTAGTAATAACATTTGGTATACTAGATTTAATGTCTTAAGTTTTCCTTTTGGATCTATTTTGTGATCGACAATTCTTTGTCGTAATTACTTCATGTTATTTAACGCAACAAAAATAAGAAAGACTACCAAAATTTATAAATCTATTTCAACGGAAAGTTTATCAATACAATTTTAAATGACAATTAAATTATCAAATCACCTCTAATTAATTATAGACTTTTATAACATTTTATTGATAGTTTTTGAAATTATCGTAGAGATCAATGTTGTCTTCGATTTACATTAATATTCAAATGTTTATTTAGCTTGTAATAATTATGAAACGTCAAATTATGTTCAATAATTGATCAAATTAATTTTGTAGTTGATGTCTACTAGATATGAATGTAGAAATAAAATTTAATATATAGTTTCTAAATAATTACTCTTAATTAAAGTGAAGCTTTCATTTTCAAAACAAAATTTCTAAAATAAAATCGTGTCTTGGACAACAAAAAGGTATTCTTATTGCAACACTCACCGTCTGTTTTCTTCGTGTGGCATGTAACAAACCTTGAAAAGACGCATGACCCAATAATAAAGAATATCTCATTAGGGACCTCCTAGCATAAAATCTGCATCCCAGTGAAACAGGTAGAACGCATGTTCTGACGAGTGTCAAACAAGCCAAAGAACTCTACTTCAACGAAGTTCGATAGAAATTTTTTTGTTTTATCCAGGCCACTGTTCCAACATGCCTTTCATAATTGTTGTCGTATTAACATTATATGATAAACTATCTTTTATGCTTGAAACGTAATTTGAATGCCTTCTGGTTGGGAACTATTTTACATTATTATCTGCAATGTTTATAAGTTTTCTTTAACGGAGAGTTATGTTGGAGATTATTTAACTTGACATATTTTAAATGAGCTTCTTGACTTAAAATTACTGCATGGTTTCATTGCTGTACATTATTTTACATACTTCGATTTAATTGCGCTGAAAGAAAAAAATTAGACAGGGTTTTCAAGTAGAATAAATATACGAACCATTGATTAATATTACCCCAATTTTATAGTATAAATATTTAAATAAAACGCCAACGCGTTGCAATTCTCCAGTCTGCGGTCTTGGAACTACGGAAAGACATCCTCAACAGATAACCAGCGACTAACTCGTTTGAGCATAACAGCTGAATACCACATCGGAATACAAACAACACCAGATGTGGCCTTGAATCGAAGGATGCATAATTTTCGTAGTGACTTTATTTGAACTTGGACAAATTTAAAGGTATGTTACCAGTTTTAGAAAATATGAAATTTTATTTATAAGGGACATGAATACTTCTTCAGGTGTTTTGTAATTCTACTCTATTAAATATTTTACCAACATGGAAATGCATGGAAAATAAACATGCTTCAATGCAACCTTTCTCTATCTGCCGATGCCAATGACTAATAAGCTCTGGTACTCTCCGCTATACCGAAGTGTTATTTATAATCAAGTAAATACTAGAATCTGTATTTAAACTGCAACCAAATATCAATTAAATAATTTGTAGCTATGATCGCTGACACAATAACGTGTATCTTTTTATCGTGTGGGGTTTAGTTCCTTTATGATATTGTGCAAATAAAATAAACACAGGTACAACCATAAATTCCAACACGTGCTATACTTGAAATCTTGTTACGTATCAAATTCATTTTAGTTTTTAAACTTTACACGTAACTTAATAATAACTTTATATTCAGAATATATTTCTAAACGTTTATGAGACTTCCATTTGCAAATTGTGTAGTTGGCTGTCGATTGTCTGAAAATCCTATGTCAATAAGAACCCGACCGTTTAGCACATGTGGAGATGCGATTCCACTACTGGGAACACAGAGAGTCTCTTTCCTCACTATCTATCTTGTTCCTACATCTCTTTTGAAAGCATTACAAAAGATTTGGATAGCAATAAACGCCGCCTGTGAAGAGACTTGGTTAAAATTATACATAGGAATTTGATCTTCGCATAATTTTGTATTTTAAATATTGTGACATGCCGCAAAATTTAGAACTGTCTATATAAGCGGCAAACTAGCTTTAAAATATATCCATGCGTTAAAGGGTTAAAAACATCCTATGTTGAAATATGACTATTCACAAGATTTATCACTACTTAAATATCCATAAGTACAATACATGTTCTCATTACTGCCCATACACTTTCAATAGGTTTAAGTGTTAACATATCCATCCCACTCACCTGGATCAACCTCTAACAAATTTTAAATATTTTTAAAATTCAAGAAAGTTTCCAAAGAAGAAAATATGCCATTTCAAATTTCTTTTTAGTAACAAAGACAAATTTTGTTAACAGGTAGCAGAAACGAATGCTTTTGTTCACAAATTTAACCTGCTGTTGTATCAACAAAATAAATATCTCATTTCGATGTCATCTAGTAATTACAGTGATGATCTACTAAGTTACCTGCAATTTATAAAACAAAGAACATGCGAAAATAAACAACCGTTTATTAAAGAAATACTAATAAGTACTTAATCTGCACATTATTTCTAAGTAGACGAAGCAATGTTTATGAAATATGTTAAATCATCTTGCAAATACCACTCTTCTGTACCAATTTTGCTAGTAATCTTGATCATCACATTATGTATATAGTGTACTGGCCATATGGCATCCAAAATCGTCAGCAATGTCGGTACTATGCATTATATATAAAAATAATTTTATTTTATATAGTGAGGACACTAAAACTGAGCAATCCTCAGACTTTACTGCTTGTTAACAGTAGATACCAAAATGCGATATTAAAATATAACGATGTGTTTTCCTCAGTATATTAAAAAAATTGACAATAAATCATTAATATATATAACATCAATTAATTCGACACTGTAGTTGGCAAAATATGTATACAGTACAAATAACATTTTTTCCAATGCACTAAAAGTGCAGTAATTTGGAGAGGTCATAAAGATCTCAATGTACTATTGCTTGTCACATCACCACGAACATAGAACACAGTAAGGCACCAGAAATGTTTATACAATGATAAATACTACATAGGAAAAAATGGTATTGGTGATTTTTTTTAAAAAAGTGGCATTCCTTCCAAAAGCTGCAACTGTAACAAAACATACTTTAGAAATTTCTCACATTAAGAAATCGTATAGAATATCATAAAAATGAGCTAATTCACAAGTATAAACACAAAGTCACAATCATTGGTTTCATGAAGTCTGTATTTTTAAATTTTTGATTACAAAATTCATGGTTGTATTTCACAAGTGTTTCAAAATCTCATGGGCTGTAAGATATGCAATAAAGGAAGCGAGAGGTATCGTATAAAAAGAAAGAACAATATAATATACATTTATTTCCAAATGGATATTTGGAATATCTAGTTGTTTTATGCAACTAACCACATCACCAAGCGCATTATGTTACGTTTACAGTACTTTCCCTATAAACTAAGTGAAATTTAATGCAACTTTATATGTCACGTAGGCCGATATTGTTCAACAAAGCTATTTCAAGACTAGCCTTAATCTAAAGAAGAGTGTTGCTCTGTGCATTGGCACGTCATCAAGCTGTGCTACTGCTAGTGTTGCTCACTAATCAACTGATGATTAATGGTACAGTCTTGACCATCAGTGGCACTGTGAAAAACCTGGGCGTTATCTTTGATTCATGCTTGACTTTTGAGAAACATCAACAAAGAAGTAAGCCTCGTCTCTTTTAAAATGAAGTATACGTTCAAGTATGAGCTAAGTGCAGACGTTAAATGGAAGTTAGTCAACTGTCTAATCCTCAGCCATTTCTTAACCCAGCATTTGAGATTCGCTTCTAATATAAACAAATATGAACATTTGACACCACATTACATTGATCATAGAAAACTTAGATTTAACTACAGAGTTGAGTTACTATTCACTTGCTTTATATTAATATTATCCAATATGAATCACCAGGATATCTATTCAGTTTGCTAAGAGTTACTGTTCTATCTCGAAACCTAAGGGATCACAACAAGTTTACCATTCCTAAGCACGAGCCTTTCAAATTTCAACAAAGTTTTGCATATTGTACCACTAAAGTTCTTAATAAGTATCTTCCAAATCTAACTTTCAAATGTCTTAGAAACTTGCTCTAGTTTCCTTACAGAAGGGAAATCCGTAGCTTTTAGCCTATCATTAATACTGCTATGTAAAGGGTATAATTGAAAATCATCTTTGATGAATTATATCTTTCGAATAATCCTCTAATGCCGGTGAATTTTTTTTTGGTAGCATTACCATTACATTATATTGTATTTAGTATTTTCTATTATTGTCAGCGGTTATGCAATAAACATTCTTATTCCATGGCATCGATTAATCATACATAAACCTGACGTAAAAAGAATTATACCTACAAATTAAGTTAAATGAGTAATTACCGTAAGTAAAGCACACAAATTAATACAATTAGTCAGGAACTTATCGGGGTTTTATTTAAGTCACGGCTGCTACCTCAGTATCAGGGGTAATGCTTCGGTTGGGGTTTTTCGATTCAGCCCAGCTGTCCTCACCGACGAGATCAAAGTACTTTGTAGATATATGGGAAAAGGAACAGACAGGAAATGGAATCATTTTGCCCAATTCAGAACTTCATGCACGTCCATCCCCGCCAAGTGTCGTGATAATAAAGTTCTCTCCTTTTAGAGGTTCAGTTCTCACCAACTATAACCCCCACCATTTTTCATGCACCAATGGTTAAAACCGTTAACACAGCTGCATTCTATCACCTGAAACTGCAATGTTTGCTGTTAGTTCAACATAACTCATAAGTTATTGTCCTGAAAAGCGTGAGAAACTAGTAAACATAGAACTTAGATGCAAAAGCTTAAATAAAGGATGAGAATGGAAAACTCCCATATTGAGTTTAAAAATCTCATAAAAATTAAATAGTAAAATAAAATGCCAAGCCTTATATGAAAAAAAAGGCGCAATAGTCATTACCTAGATTGGGTGGCAGGTTTTTTCTAGCGTTTTCAATTTCTGTTTACTTCAGAATTAGAATTTATTCAGCACACTGCTTATATACAGGATGTAATAGGTTATTACAATTTTATTATTGTACACATTAATTGATTCGTTAATGCTATAAATCAGATTTTCATACAAGCATTATCTTTCAAATATTTACGTATTTTGAAATTAATGGTGTCTTTTATATACACTGGAATAGCATTATATATTTTAATGCCAGCATATGTGTAGGTGAATTATTAGTGTTGTTAATAAAGAAGATGTCTTTGAAGTGTTTAATGTACATTCAGATCAAAGTTTATTAACATTTTGTCTTACAGTATAGAATTTTATAAATATATAGACCAACAACTTTCAAGACTTTGTTTTGTCCAAAAACTGGTATATAGTTAATTCTGGTATTTTAGACATCCACCTGTTATGTGTTAAAAGACGCTCCACGAATTGTTTTTAGTGAATAATTAATTTTATGGGAGATTTCGTATAATTAAGTTGTATAACACTGAGCTAGGAAAATATGTTAGTGTGAATTACCTTTGTGTTTTCCTAATAGTTTTTATACAGTGGAGGATAAGAAATTTAATTCCCACAGTTCATAGATATGTCATTTTTTCCGATCATTCAGGAAGGTGTACAAAGAAGTGGTGGTGGGTTTACAAGTAGGAGAAGCGAGCAGTCATATCTATTCTAAACATAACCAGCTATCTTGAAGGATTTGCATGCAAGTGTTTTATATAATGTAGTGGAGTTTTACCCATAGATTCCCTTATACAATTTCTTTATCTTTATCTTATGTGTTCTATTTTTAGGAAAAACAAGCAAGCTCAACTACAGAAATATGGACTAGAGCGGTAATCTGCATCCACAAGGTCACTGAGATACACAATAATTATTTGATGCGTGCATCACCTACCAATTGTTATGCTTTTTTTTTTAAATATAAGGCTTCACATTTTATTTTATTATTTAATTTTAAGTAATTTTTAACCTTGCATGGGAACATTTTTTATCATTTTTAACTTAAGCTTCTACGTGTAAATAAAATTCAAAACAGAGAGTATTCTTGTGCAAAAGCAATATAATAGTTAAAAATACAATTATATTATTTTTACACGAGAATACCGTTTTGGATTTTATTGAAAAATTCTTGTGTACACAGCCAGTAAGTCTTCATTTTACTTGTAAATCCCCCAACAATTAGGTTCTCACACATTTCAGGACAATTAGCCTATGACTTGTTAAAAAACCACAAATGTTGCATTTCCATGCAGCTGCGTTTAGCAGTTTTAGCATGGGAACATGAAAATTGTGGGGGGGATATAGTTGACGAGAACTAAGCCTCTAAAAGATCAAGACTTGACTATGAACCATGGATGTATACGGACGTGTGTGGTGAAGCTCCAAGTTCGACGAAGTGATTTCCTCCTTTGTTACCTTTTACCTATTATCTATAAAATTATCTTGGCTTCGTTGATGAGAACAGCTGGGTCACATCGAGGATAGTACTGGCAAGAAGCTAAACATATGTTACTCAATAGAGAGGTTGTAAACCGTAGCTGAAATTCAACTTCTGGCAATGCAGTGTTTTGGGTTTCCTACAAATTTTTTAGAAATCAGTCTACTCCTTTAGGAGACAAAACTGATTTGAAAAACAGGCACCATTTAACTAGGCACAAGAAAGGTAAAACTCGTGGTAAGCGCTGTAATGATTTGGGGCAATTGCCCATTAAAACTAAATCTTCTGGAAATCATTTGAACGAAGGTCTTATTGCCAAAGGCAAAAAACGGTCAATGGTTCTAGAAAGAATAATACTAATATTTTAAGAAATGATCCAGTCATGACCGATCATATATCAATTTTTTTGGTATATAACAATTTTTTTTTTTTTTTTGAAAAAAGAGGTATTAAAGCAATAGAAAAATGAAAAAATTCGCCAAGTATATTTATTTGCAAATTTAGATGAATTTTCGAATTCTTAATAAGTCCTTGGTCCCATACACATGGCACGTGGGTGCCAAGCAATTGTTCTGATAAAATTTCCCCAGGTCGAATCATCTTTATAAGTTATTTTCTCAATCTGCTCACTTCATCATCTTTGAGTCGACCAGGATGGGAAGTCGTTGATGGTGAGAATTAGTGGTGAAAAATTAAGTGCCTTAATTTATGTTCATTTCAGCATAAGCATTCTCGTGTCAACATACTCTCTAGCCTACCAACACGGTTGGTGTACAAAACCCTCGAGTAAATAAATAATTTCGAGCCTACAAACACCCTCGGGCCACAAGCACCATTGATTTACAAGAACCTACAATCACTATAGAGTCCAGCGGTCATGTACTTTGAGATCAGTCAGAGGCCATTGCACTCTTCACTGCAAGCAAACGGCTGGAACCTAGGCACAACCACTCTAAGGGTAGCAGTAAGCGCTGAGTGGTTAATGGCGAGTTATTTTAGCCAATTTCCAGAAGAGATTTGTTCCACAACCCCCTTTTTCCACAAACGCTTACGTTCCGAGCTGCAAAAACACATACAAGTGTTGAGTAATTATTTTTTTATGATCATATATTTTCTTTAAAACAAAATCCGTACTCGAACTTTGTTATATTTGAAACTCTCACTCGTGAAAAGATTAAGCTCACTGATATAGTGAAATTAGTTATTTTAAGATTGCTTGAATTACTGTTTTTTAAAATTAAATTTGTATGCGACTATCAGATCTAATACTCATTTAAATGTAATGTAACACAAATCTGTTCAACTATTTTTTTTTTAAATAACTAAAATATGTGAAATTACTTATTTGTTAAATGTTGTTATAGGATACAAATTATTTACTATAGAATAGAAGTATTCTAATTCTAATCTGGTCAATTTTCCAAGAGGCTACATCGAAAATTTAAAAATTATCTACTCCAAAAATCTGCATAAACTATGAAATTATAATTTTTTGATTAATACTCGTTAGATACATTGGCGCCAAACTTCAATTTATTTTGTTTTCAGTTTAGGAAAGAATATTTCAACCCAGCCCATCTCAAACTCTCTCTTGAGGTAATAGTCAAGTTAGTCGTCCGCATAGTGTTTTTTAAATCTTTCTATCTCATACGCATAAAAGTTTAAAACCCATTTAAAGTTCTGAATTACAGTGTCTCATGTGGATTAATGATAATTAAACCCGTCTCAATTATTTTAAACCTGTTCATTATTATAATTTAAAATTTTGAACCATTGCAATGGCACTCGCATTGTGAAGCCTGAATTATTGCTCTATTTGTTCCCTTGGGGCAAGGTTTCGAAACACGCTTTACGGTAAACTTCTGAAATTAATTGATTTCTGCGTTAATTGCCAATTAAATTAAGTATCTTTAAAAATGTCTACACGACTGCATGCTTTTTATGTTATTCCCAAATTATACAAACTTTCATTTAATCAGTTTACATATTAAAACCGACCTATATAAAAATTTCTTAACTGGAGTATGACGTGAACTATATTCTATAACCGCATATATAAGTTCTCTGAAATATTTACTTATTGTTAAACTTCGCTTTAGAAGTTCGCTGAAATAGTTCAACACCTATTTATCGTCAAACCACTTTCAATAGTTACCTTCGAAACGCATTCTAATAGATGTGTTGTACAAATATAAAAGCTTTCATGGTACTAAGAAATAATCAATGCGGTATTTCGTTATCTACACATGTTCAGCTCGCTCAGGTTATGAGCAATGAACCATCCCTCTCAATTAATTTCATTCTCTGAATTGTAGGTCGATAACATACAGATCGTTGTTAGGCAACTTGTTATACGATTCTCTTCATGGAGCTGTAAGCAGGGTTACGTACTTGCCTGAACAAAATAGGCACTTTCTTATGCGGACAACAACATAAAATTCAATGGAAGTGTTTATAATGTATTTTGCTTGCATTAATTGGCTGTTGTTCTAGGAATGTAGTGTCATTGCCGTCTGGAAAATATATGTTTACAATTATTCGCAGAATATTTCACACATTGTCGTTGGGAATCGTTTTATGTTACTTTCCCCCATTGGTCAATGCCATATAAATACAAGCTGAACTTTTGAAAGAGGCCTATTCCATGCTTTTCCATACAACCTGCTATTCTATACAACATTCCTTTAGCAAAAAGAAATGTTGCAAGTCATGATATGCAGATGCTTCGTGGTACTTAAGAGTTCTAACTTAGTCAAATTGGTTGATTCAGTGTCCAATCCATCGCCGAGTGCAGCCCACATTTCCAACTTCTTTAAGATGGTACCAGAGAGGCAGACAGCTGGTTCTAATAAGGTACAGTTATTCTGTTTAGTTTTCTTTTGATGTTGCTATAGAAGATAGACACTTCTTTTGCTGGTTCTCTAGTTTTGTACTTATGATTATCCAATAAATTACAGATTGCACGTTACAAAGTTACGTTCACAGTGCACAAAACATTATTTAATTATTCTCCAACCCACGATTTGTATACACCGAATCTCACGTTACAGCACTTTACCGTTTCCTTTTTCTTTGTATGTTACTGTTAACGGTTGCTGAAAATGAACAAACATTTTCTAATTTAAAATTAATTAAAATTATATACAATCAACAATGACAATAGAAAGATTGAATAATTTAGCATAAATTTCAATCGAGCAATATGTGAGTGATGATTTGCTAAATATACAAGATTTAATAAAAAATTTTGCTCGAAATAAAGCAGAACAAATGTTAGTATATTATTGTTCTGTCTAGTTTGTTCATTTCCAATGTTGTTTTTTTATTTTTTCATTGTAAAGTTTTTTAGTCTATATTTTTTGTTTTTCTTTTTGTAATATGTTTCTAATAAAAAATAAATCTTTACAAATATGCGTTATTTCACTATTAAAATAAGAATTGTCTATGGTGGGTGACAAAATTCTCAGTGCATCCCTGCATCAGTATAGCCTGCCACAATTCTGAATATCTCAGTATAACCGATAAAGTACAAAACAAAATGGAATAATTACGTGATGTTTCTCTTTCTGCCTAAAACTTTCCCGTTTTTAAAAAACATTCAATCTATATAACAGAACAGTTAATGCATTTATTAAACCTATTTTTTACAAGCGCTAAGTATTATATTATATTATATATTATATTACAGGAGTGTGATACATAAATTATTTTAAATGGGTTCATATCCTAAACTTTCATCATCATCCGATTCATTTCTGATGAAAAGTAATCATCAATATTATTCATCAATCTGTATAATTAGCTCTTGAACCTCGTCTATAAGCTTCTCGCTCAATATATTCCTTTTCCGTTTTCTCAATATACAAACATACTTTACTCCACACTTTAACTCCAATATATTTTATACGTCATTCTTCTGCCAACTTCCAAACACCATCTATTTTAAAGGTTAGATTACATGCAGCAACATGGTTTTTAAGTAGCGTCCATATATTTTCCATTGAGTTTAGTTCTGGACGATAGGGAGGTAAATGCGATACTACAAGACCATGTTCTGCCAGCAGTTGATCATTTACAAACACTCGATTAAGACGATTATTCGCCTTGATGTTGGAATATAATACTGGCTTAGTATCGTTTACATTCTAAGAACATACATCAATCTAGCATTTTGTCATTCTTGACTATGAATCACCTCCTTCTTATTCAAATTACTCTAGAAAAATAACAAAATTAATCAACCATTAAACGCACATTCTTTTCAAGTACTTACATTGCCGAAGAAATTAATTATCAGTTAGTTTTGAATAAAACTGTTTTGATGACTACGACCTGAAAAATTGGAAACTAAATAAGACGTTGACAAAAGCAAAAATGACAATGACACAATATCACGATCAGCTGAGTATGTACACTGTTGCCATAGTAAATTTTTACCGAACAAAAAGTTGTGAACCTACAATTATTTATTGGCGAGAATAAGTAAAAGCTCTGTATGGTGGTCTGGGTTTATTTAATGAATTTATGCATTTCTAGATATTGTTAGCGTAATCGGGGACCTTCTAAATAATATTTTATTTCATGTGATAAATGAGGTGTTTGTGATGACGTATTAATACTATAATGCTAGCATATTTGTAGGTCGTACTATAGCATGAAGAATCCTGTCGTTCAAAGCTTATTTGAACCTATTTTGCATATGACGTCATCCACCATCCGATAATAATTCTACTCGATCTATGTAGACCCCAAAAACAATGTTTGTTTACATATTAGATAGAATATAGGTGTTTTAATTTAAAAGTATCTGCATTTCTTGCTATCTTAACAAGCCAACAAGTTCTCTTTGTAATTGTAGCAATGAGGTGTTCTTTTTAATAATGACAATACTCAATAATGTATGTATCCAAAATTAATACCCTAGTTCTACTCGTTACCCGATAATTACCCCTTAACTGATAGTTATGCGTTTCACTATATTACCAGATATCCGCCAATTAATTAATACATAATACTGGAAAATTAAATAACTATCCCATCTAAAGCACCAGAAAATTGCAGACACCCGAGGATAATTAAGTTATAACAATTGCAAAAAAAGGTAAATCATAAATTAACTTCAACATATTTGCGATTTCGTCAAAAAGATGAAATAATAGCTAAAGAAATTAGATGATTATTATTTTTCAAGCGATTACAGGCTTCATTAATACAGAAGGTTAATTGTTCACTATTTTTTACAGCTGTAGCATAAACATGATCTTTTAAATAACCCCAAATAGAAAAATCTAACCAAGGAGGCCAAGAAATTGGTCCCGATCCGTCTATCCAGTGGCCAGGAAAATTAGCATCATACCAGATATGTACGTTAACTCCAAAGTGAGCTGGAGCTCCATCTAATTGTAGTCAACAGTCTTGTACTTAAGAGAAACGTCATCAAAAATGTTAACAATATTATTTTCCAAAAAGTCCAGGAATAATGCATAATTTCATCGATGTGGAAAAAATATCGCCCACATAAATTATTATTTACTACTCATATCAAAACGTTAACATTTAATTCAGTTTGAAATGATTTGGGATGAATTTCTCGATTTTCATACGCCCATACGTGTAAATTATTATGATTTACAATACCTCTTCTTGTAAAATTAGATTCAACCGTCCATAAAATCCTTTGGAGAAACATTGCATCTCTATGGATGAAGATAATCATCCAATTACAAAAATTTAGGCAGCACAGCATTGCCGTCTATTAATTTTGAACAGGTTGTAAATGGTATGCTTTCTGAAGATCTCTTCATAATGTACGTAACACTTTTGATTTTGAGTTTTGTACAATTTAAGCACGAAGTTGTTTACTAGTCCTACGTAAACTCGAACGATTATTTACTTCAAAGAGATTCAGTATTTCTTTTCAATAGCGTTCAGCACTGGCATCTTATCTCTCTAAGATTTTTATTTAAACCAACTTCTTAGAAAGAGACCATGAGTTTCAGGAAAAACTTGATGACAGGAGCTGTGTCCGGCATTCTCTCGATGCCTCTAATGCGTTTTCATTGCAGAAGTCATAAATAAAATGAATATAGGCACATTCTTCGTTATTAAATATATGACGCATTATAGTAAACTTTGAATTAATTTAGTTTATTTCAAACTACACAACGATTCACAATAAATAACAATTACTTACAACTAATTGATTTACGAAGTTTACGTTAGATTTTGTTATGGCAAAATAACAAATGTACGTTTTCCATAGCATTAAATTCACGTTTTGACAATTAAATGCTTTGTTTTGATTTGTTTTTGAAAAATGAAAAACCGTTTATGTATTTATAACATGTTAACACTTCGTATTTTAAAAACTATTCATTTATTAGCAAAAAGTTACTGTTTTTCAGCAAGATCTATAATAGTAAATTTTTTAAAAATAAATTCGAACCACCATGTATATATTACGGTGCATGTCACTATAAGCATAAAAAGTAACCTACAACTAACGTAAGTTGTCTAAGTTGTCCATTAAAAAATTAAAAAAAAATTGAACTTATTCGACATCGAATCTGGGATCCAATACATGCTGCTATTCGAAAGCATTGACACTGAGATATTCTATCAGACGTTTGTCAAAATGTTTAATGTTTCGTGCTTGTATTTTCAAACGGCATATAAAAAGGGTGCGGTTTATTGAAAAACTTCACGATGATTGTAATTATTCAGTTGTATCCGTTGAAGAAATTTAATATTTTTTCTTTAAAAATAGACCCCCTACATTATAAGCAGTAACGTACTTAGATTCTTAATCGCTTTTAAAGACAAAATATATGCTAGGTATTTTATAGAGACATATTTTGCAACCTAGAAATTATTTTCGTTTTTTTTTTAATTTAATGGTAACGCTTGATCTGCGTCCGATGGCGTTTGCGATCCAATTTTGACAGAAGTTTAATAAATTCTAGCAACTTTACCTACAAATTTTTGCAAAAAGTAGACCTCCCTACACAGAAATTTAGTCGAATTCAAGCTCCAATTCGGTTATCTAGTCCATGTTTTAATTCAATTTTATTTTTTTTAAATTGTGGTACCTTTATATTCTTTTTATGTTGTAACAAGCAGTAAAAACGTAATTACTGTTATTTCTTACTTATTCTATGTAAATGTGTCGATCATAGAATTGAAAGAAAGAAAAAAGTAAAATATACAATCACTACATAAATTAATGCTAAATAGAGAATAATATTCATTAGTAGAAATGTGGAAACATTTAAAGTATCAAGTCATACACATAGAAAAATAAATAGTTTTCACTATTATTTTGGATGAGAGTATACTAGGAAATATGTTACATTTTTCGACAGCATAAAAATAATAAAAACTTTGTATGCCAGTACAAATGTAATACTTTTCCAGAAGTAAATTTGAATTATTATAACTTTATTATAAATTCAATAGTCTTCTGGATTTACAGGCCGTTTGATATATCAAGTTATCTTAACCAAGAAATAAAAAAATAAGTCTATGTTAGGTAACCTTATCTTTCATAAACTAAGTACATACAGGTAAGAATATCAAATATTATTCTCATGTTACATTTGAAATATATTGTGAAGCAAAAAAAAAGCACCGGAGCAGTGGTTTTTATAACAACTTCTCCAGCAGTGAACATTTTATCTTTCCATAAATTCACATGAAAAAAATTAGAAAAAATACAGTTATTGTAAAAATCAAGACAAAGGAGACATGGTAAACGGCTTTGCAATTCAAAAATATCCGTGTCAGAGTAAATATAAAATTATAGTTAATAAACTGTGTCCATTCACAAATGCAATTTAACTGATCGAAAAGGTAATGGTTTCAATAAAAAAAGAAATTTATTGCACGTCAGTCAAAACCATCGTCATTTTTGATTTTTTTCCCGCGTGTTTTTGTAGAAATGTGGTTCGTCCATGTTTCAAGTACCTGCTTATTTCGTTATTGTATTTAGTGTGCATACTGGTATTGCACGTGTAAGGTGCAGAGTTTGTGAAATATTCTACTTTGAACAAAGTTGGTTCTTCAGACCAGGGTTTCTCAAATTTTTTGGTCGGCAATATCCATTTGCACTAAAAAATTCCCGAACGATGATATTTAAATTCAGAAGAAGTTAATTTCCTTTGTTTAATTGCATTGAAACACTCAATTTTAATTAATCACAGATTTATTTTTCATATTAATAAATTTTTTTAACATCTTTGGTGCATCTTTAACAAAATATTCTATATATGTTTTGACATAAACTTAACTAATTGAATTTACTAAACGTATTTACATTAAATTTAATGTGATGGGCAAGCCTTCTTATTTTGACACAATAAATTATACCAGGATTTAATATCGATCAATGCAAGTCTCATAGTGATTTTTATAATGCCAAGATGAGAGTGCTGCTTTGTTTTGATGTTGAACATTACTGAAAATGCCATTTCGCATAAGTAATTGAAAATGGTAAGAAAACTGTCACTGCAAATTCGGCCAGTATCATGTTATCACGCTGAGCCAAATAGAATTCAAATGGTTACTTATTAACTCGGTTTTAAATTTTGTATCACAACTTAAGGTAAATTTTTCTTAGGCATTTAATGAGAGATGTTTCACTTGTTAGATTTGTGACCTTCCTTTGAAATGTTCAAAATCATATTTTAATAGTTACTGTATTAGTAAATTCCACCAAAAGGGTTAGGCAATTTCCTGTAAGAAATATAATTTTTAGGTTGCATGCATTCTAGATCAAAAGAAGATTTATCTTCGTTATCTTATATTGTTCATACTCATCATGGCTACTTTGTATAAAATTATTACAGTTTTGTGATTAGTTTTGATTAGTGATGTATACCACTGATGCCAATGATCTCATCGTGAGTATGAAGACATTTACATGCAGATTTGTGCCGATACAGAATATAAAAAAATCCAGAGTCTAATTAACCTTTCCGTAAATTAATTTTTATATAATTAGAGAAAAAACAACAAGTTATTTTCAATTTGCAGTTCTAATTCATATATCAGAAGTTTGCAGAAGAAATCTCGAATTATTTTATGGAGAGAAGATCAATTTTTTTACAGACACTTTATAATCAACATCCAAAGAAACAACATGTAACTTAAGTGGGTTAGTTTACCTTGATGGAAATTTATCGAACAGACTAATAGTAGTCAATAAAGACCGAATAATATCCTACCAAGTTAGTTGCTTTTAATTTTAAGGAGCGCGTTGGTTCCTGAATCGACAACTGCGTGATGGACATAAACATGCGAAGAACTAGTTCCAGTTTTGTTGTAATAAATTATTTTTCAAGTATTTGGAGGCACGATTAAAATTCAGGCCATCTAACATTGACTTTAGAAACCCTTCTTTCAACCAAACATTTTAAATAGCTATGTGTTCTTTTGGTTAACATTTGTTATGTTTACTTTAACAATAGCGCACTTAATGATTTCTCTTGTGAATTTTAGGTCAGAATAACTCTCCTGATCTAAGGTTTTTCTTTCTTGGGCCTTTTTCTAGAAATCCTACAAGATTAGGTGGCATTCAAGATACTTCGTGATTGACATATTTCCGGAACCCTCTTCAAACACATACCACCCATCCCCCTGAATTGGTCTGAAACTAACCTTGTTAATACAATTGAAGTGTTCAGTACTTTATCAAACAGGATTTTTAGTAGAGTACATCACCGGGTTTTTCTGTGGATTACCAGCTAGATTTTCTAGGGCCAATACTGTATATAACACATTCCTACAAGGAATGGTTTTTACGCATTTACACCTTTTTTGGTGCACAAAGTTTCGCTTTAATATTAGCTTCAGGAATATTCTTTAACTCAAAAAGGAAGTTTTATTTTTCCACCACTAAGTTAAATAGGTTACTTTGTGTAGAGTTTGTAGGTTCTGGGTTCACACGAACTGAGGTCAAGAACCCATAATTTATTAATGTATTTTTTTAAACAGAAGTTTTCTCATGCTTTTAATGAATGCGTGGTTATTGCGTAACTAATGAAACGTTTTTATTGTGGATGAAAACAACAAAGTTTATCTGAACGCATGTTTCAGCAGGGACTATGGTGCTGTGTGCACGTACTAAACGTAAAATGCGTTATTAATTGCAGCAAAGTGAACCTGTGAAATCCTTTACCTATCCCGTATATATCCACCACAAGTAGGATTCCAAAACTTGTTACGTGCCAAAAATCGGCCGTAAACATTTCCAATTTTAGTTTTAATTTGAAAGCGATTTCGCGCCAATAATTTAAAAAGACTTGTGCGCGTATTTCCGTCACTTCAGAGAGTGCGTTTACGCAAAGGATTACGCAGACGCGGAGTGTGGAAGAAAGGTGGTGATTTCCAACACGTCGAGGACTAGTGAGCGAGTGTCGTTATCTTTGTGCCTTATCGTGTCTTCTTTTTTTGATATGTGGTTTCCTGCCTTATAACTGATTATTGTACCTTTCCCTGTATTCCTGTCGCTGTCTACAAATAGGAGGGGTTATAATAGTGGCGCCCAGCGTGAGCCCGACGGATTACCCACGCCCGGAATGCTCCCCGACGTCAGCTGCCGTTATACTAGCGTAATGCTGTAATGAATCCTACAGTTATGTAAGTACCTTTCTCGGTTTTTTGCATGTGATGTAGTAATTTAAAACATTTATATGACGTAATACCTTATTTGCGCGTCATTTTGCAATTATTTATCATTGCTACCAACTACTGTAGTGGCTCTAGTACCTTACCGCCGGGGCATATAATAGTGGCGCTCCACGTTGGGCGCCACTATTATAACCCCAGCGGTAAGGTACGCGAGCCACTACAACCGTTGGTAACAATGGTGAATAATTGCAAAATATTGTGCATTAAACGGCTACGTCATACCTTTGCTCAAATTATTATTACATACAAAAAGGTTTATATTAATTATAAGGAAAAACAAAAGGTACTCATGTAAACTGTAGGACTTCTCACAGCATTACGGTATTATGGCAGCAGTTGGGCTTCGTTGAGCATTTCAGGCGTGGGTATTCGTTCCGCCCCCGGTTGTAGTCAGATTCAAATTTGTTTTCTTCTTCTTTGTGGCGATACGACAGGAATACAGGTAGGAGCGATAATAGGTACAAAAGACAAAGGAAAACTACATAACCTGAAAAAGAAGACAAGAACGGCACGAAAATAACTACACTCATCCACGTCTGGCTCACTAGTCCTCGACATGTCAGAAATCACCACCCTTCTCCTACACTCCGCGTCTGCACAATCCTCTTGCGCCAACACAACTATTTCAAGCGACGGAAATACACGCACGTCTTTTTAAATAATTGGCGTGAAATCACTTTCAAATTAAAACTAAAATTGGAAATGTTTACGGCCGATTTTCGGCTAACAAACTGTGTAGGTTTCAATAGCATCATTGCAGGAACCTGGACAAAATATTAGTGGAAACTACGTCCCTGCTCTACATTTACATGTTTTGTGCTATAATAAGTAAATCTGTAACCGTTAACAGAATAACGTTTACAATTTCATTTGAAAGATATCATTGCAGCCTTAGAAAAAATTAAAAATTCCATTTATATATAACTTAAAAATCATTTGACAAGTATATGAAACTGCATAAACATTAACATGTACAAAAAAATAAATCACAATACAATTTAAACATTTTTTTTTTGATTGGTCCATGATAAGTAGAATAGATATGACTGCTTTTCAGAAAACTATAGGATAGCAAATACGAACCTTCTATTGAGGGGATACCCTGCCTAACATGACAGTAAAATGCCCAACCTTTGATTTTCCAATACTCCACCAGAAGTTTTTTTAACCTAGAAATTTTGAATTTTGCTGAACCCTTGCTGTTTCAAGCAAGATAAGTATCTTTAACATATGTGACAACACACACACGGTACAACCTACATTTGACCTCTCATTAGAATGAAGCCGCATTTTTGTGAAAAATGCTTGCCTAACATTTTTCAAGTGAACTGTGCTGAGATTCGAACCCAGGACCTTGGGCATATGAGTCAGGCACATACAAACTATACCACAGAGCCGCCGCCTACAGTAAAATTCAAATATCCAATGATGTTTTTTTGCTACCTACGTTTGGAAAATGAAAATACAAGTTTAATAATAAAAAAAAAGAATTCAAAAATGACTCCTTTGGGGTTCGCCAATATCATACAATATATTAAAAACGATGCAAATCTGCATTTAGGATTTAAAAAATTTATATTTACAAAGATTTTATTTATGGTAATGCAATTTAATGCTTGCCAAGATGGTTAGGATTTCAAATGAAACAACTGTATGCATACTTTAATTTAAATAATTTAAAACCACAAGTATTGTATTTACCATATTATTTTTGAGATTTAATTGTTAAGAGCGAGCCCTAATCAGCTCAGCACGAATCAGCTATCATATTTATTTATTGAAATCTGTTCATGAATAATACAAACAAAGTATCCTATTTATCAAACGGCCTGCATAATTCAAAATAATAATTTAATTAATAGTTACCTAATCACTGCTTGCATCAGAGTCACTTTCCTCTTCTGCATTCTGCAGCCATTCAACAAAGTTTTTCATTTGATCAACAAAAACCATCTTTCCCTTTACATTATAGTTTTCCTTATGCCACTTCAATATCACCTGTTCTGAGATCACATCCATTTTATAAAAAAGCATAATTATTTTTTGAAAAGCACGCATAAACGTCATATTAGAGTAACAGTAGTCTTGGACTTTGAGCAAAAGGTTTAATTCAGAGCGTGCATTCTGTGTGAAAGCAGAGAATAGACCTGTGAATTGCTTCAAGTGACGGACAGCTTGCTCGGCAACTAATTCCTAAAAATAAAATTACGTAGAAATACAAATGTTTTCAAAATGTTACATTACAATAGTGTGAATCAAGTTTTTGTTAAACAATAAACACTTGTCTTCAAATACATAAGAACTACACTTCTCACATACTGCAATGCTTAGTTTCAACTGTTTTTAAAAATACATTCCTAAAAAGCTAAAACCTAAATAAACTTTGGAACTGCATCGGCTCTCTAGAGCTACAACTTTTTTTAAATAAATTCATCGATTTAAAATAGCCAGAATTCCCACAAATGCACAATTTGGCATAAGCATACCTTGAGCACATGTTTTGCTACAGGCAGTTGCTTAAAATCAGATTAACCGAAATTACGTTACATAAAGAGTTATACAGTACAACCACTGTAGCCTCACACAAATTGTCTAGGCGATTGGTCTATATGCAAGTTTAATCCAACTATTTTTTAAATAATAGCTTTAGAACACTAGTAACGCTAACACGTTACGTAAATCAACATCTAAGTAATAGAAAAGAATGAGATTTTAACACGTAAAACACCTGGAAAAATTTATAGAAGTGTTGGTAGTTTACATTAATAATGTGGCTATATCGTTATAATTTTAAATTAGGATACATCAACAAACAGGAAGGCGACTCATATTTCATACAATCCGTAATAAAGATTGGGACTTTACACTCTTTGTATTAATTTAGAAAAATACACAGATTTCGGTAAATAACTGTTATAGTTAAATTTGTATATTAATAGTAATAATATATTTATTAATACTTTTAAAATGAATATTTGTTTAAGAAGTGTTTGATTGTATTTTTGAAACTAGATAGTGGTAAGGATTTTGCTGATAATGGTATGGAATGAAGGTCATAGAACCTTATTACCCCAAGTCTCGTATAAGGAATGCAAATTGCTTTGCTATTTCTAGTATCATATGAATTTAATTGGGCATGGGTTTGATAATGATTACTGTATCGTGAGTGTATATTTGTATGTACTGTTGGAATGCCCAGTTGCGAAAAACTATCTTTACAATCTTTTGGTAACTTAGATTTGCAATTATTTCTTATTTATTTTATGCTGCAGGAAAATACATGTTTTACAGTGGAGGAATGCAATATATTTAAATGTAATAGCATCGAAATGTTTGTCTCATCTCAAAGTACAACTGAGATGACTACACAGGAACGTAACAGAATTTGGATTTACAAAAGAACGATGCTTTAATGAAAATAGCATTTAATGATATTTATTGTAATTTTTAGCTAATCTGTTCGAGAGAAACGAAGTCTCTAAAAATTGAGTAAAACTTTTTCTTTACTTAGGTCAACCAAATGCGATGAACAATTTAATAGCGTTGCATTGTCTGCAAAAGAACAGTTTTATATAATGTTAAACTTGAAGGGAATTTATTAATATATACTAAAAATAGACCCAGTCCCTAAATCGACCCTTGGGTTACACGATATTTTCTTTTTTAATTCAGAATTTTCATCACGGTAAGATACAAAGACCTTTGATAGATCGAAAAAAAGAGGCTTTGCAGAATTCGCCTTTTTCAAAGCAAGATGTTACTGCATTAAGTAAGTCAAGAATGGCAATTGTAATAGATTTATTAAAGCTAAAACCAAACTGTTCATGGCAGAATACCTTAGTAGACTTAAAATGTAACATAATTTGATTATATAGTATTTTTCAAATATTTTTGCCAATATTGGCAGCAGTGATGTCGGACGATAGTTTGAATAATTACTCAGATTGCCCTCTTTCAATAACAGAATAATCCAAACTATTTTCAAACAGTCTGGCAAAACATGATTCATAATGCATAAAATTATTGAGTAATTAGGTATTATTACAACCTTTTAATTACTTCAGAGTTGAGCTTATAAGCATCAAGTTCATAAATTCACACAAGTTCAAAGAAACAGAAAAAAACATTAACTGGCAAATTTACAGTCACAAAGTAATGCTTGACACGAACAGAACATTATTGGACCCAAAAATCGAGCATTTTAGAGGCACAAAGTGTGAGAACTAAATTTTTAAGGGGGATATTGAAATATAGGATTAAGTTCAAATAAGTTGGTATATTAAATTATGAAAGAAACGATGATGAAGTAACAGCGGAAGTGTTTTGTGTTAAATGCTGGAACATTTCTATACCTCAACTCCTCCATTTTATAAAATATTAATTCTCGCAAATTTAATAGCTTGAAGCACTCGTACTCACAGGTAGCACAATAACATTTCGGTCTTTCGTGATTTCTTTATTATATGTATTTTCTTATTGAAATTTATTCGCCACCCATACACTTCTATTAAATGTTTTGGTAATCACCTGTAATTCTAAAACACCCCCGCCAGATAAACCATTCAATCTTACGTTTGTTGTTTCTGGGGTAAATTGTACGATTCTAAATTCCAATCTAAAATTGCAAAACTTCATCTATTCAAAGTAGTCCATTTTTATAGCATAATTTTGGCACATTCCACTGTTGCAAATAATTTGTATGACGCCGCAGACTACTGTATAAATTAAAACCAACTTCCACATTATGGTGGTGGAAATTTAATGTAAAATCATCTAGCACATAGGTGGTCTTACCTACAAATATGTAGCCATCTACTTGGTGTACCCGCATATCACCCGTAACGTCAACATGAGAAAAATCCATCTTTAACTTGTAGTTTTTTTATCCATAACACAAGAACAAGGATGATGTGAAACTAAACAACCGTGCTATTCAGAGTAGATAACAACTCAAGCATCAAAAACAATTACAGCAGTTATACTGCAGATAGAAACATAATTGTCATATGAAATATTCGCTGCAAATTACTTATGACGTCACTAGAAGTATTCGATTAAAAAATAATTATTATCCAGATACAAAAAATTCAATGTATTGTATTTTTGAAATTAGTTTAATTTTCTATGTGCTTTAATAAAACAGGTTGTCTTAAGCCCGTAACTCATATTTACATTCAATAAAATATTTCAAGGGACCTTAAGTGATTTTGTAAATTTGTTTCTTATTTAAAAAAATTACACTAGGATCCCCCAGCTGTGGAAATATATGATACTTCAAATGCAACAATAAATGCTTTAGTATCATACATAAGACTAAAATATGAGAAGTGTCAAAAATCAGCTACATATTGTAGTCCAACGCAATTTCTGAAGATGAAGTTTTAACATCGTGGGAAGGTAAAAAATAAGTTCACACAGGGGACAACTAAATTCCTACTTTTGTAGTATGTTGCTGCACTCAAGTATTCGAAATTCACTGTCTATTTTATTTAACACAATCAGCCCAGAAGATCTGCACTTTTCTGGAAATTTTGAAAGCATGTAAAGTATTCTTACATTTAAGGGTGGTTATAATTAACTACATTAACGTGTTACCTTAATATCGAATTCTGTCAAAGTAATTGAAATGATAATATCATCAATATGTTTTCAGTTCTGGAACTGGTTGGATACATACTTCCATTGTTTTCTATTTTGAGCAGCTAACTTACACATTTCTCCGAAATTTTCAGATTGTAAAGTCAGTGATAATCTACTGTTCGCCGAGAAACATCACTTGGAGATGACAAAACAGAGAAAAACATATACTAAATCACAGATGTAACCAATCATATACATACCGGGTGAAATAAGCGTATTGTCGGCATATGTATTTTTTGCTTTTTACCATTCCACTGTAAGTAATTCACTAGTATAATTTAGTGTTTTTAATGTATTGTTAATATACAAAACAAAATATTAGTTTAATTACTTTCTGTTCCACTCTATTTCTTTTAATTAATGTTTTGTAAAATAATTTTCTTATTAAAGAATGTTTTTTAGGTTGTTACATGTTCAGTGAATTAACTCATAACATACCTTTTAAATTATTGGATAACTGGTTTCGATTTCTTATGTTTATTAAATTTACTGTATTTAATTTAAAAGTAAATGTAATTTCCCGTGTATGTTGAATCCGGTCCTGTGTATGTTATAAATTATTCATTACATTGTAGGCTTAGAATGATTTAATAAGTATAAATACGTTAAGGCACCCTCAGCTATTTTTATTGTTCTCGGGAAAGTACTGTGAACACGCTTTATCAAAGTGTCGAGGTTATCTATTCCAATTGATTGTTGGACATCAGCCAATTTAAATGAGCAAATTTTGCACAGTGATGAATAAGTATTAAAATGATAAAGATGATTCACTTGAATCATAATTGTTCACCTTCAGTATTGGGAATCAACTTCTCAACATACCTTACCTTTCTCCCTATGGCACTACAAGTATTGGAAGTAGTAATATTCAGCAATGTAAGGAAACCGAACACGACCGAAAACCTTGACATAGGCTCGATGCCAAGGATAGAACTGTTAAGTGTTATACCGTAAAATCTGTATATAGAAATGTGCAGTAATTAAACTTTAATATTTAATTAAGGGGGGAATGTAAGAAAGTAGTGCATGCGCCCAGAGATGCCACATGGTAAGTGCTATTTTAAAAATTATACAATCTACACAAAAGAATTAGTGTTTGTGTCCATCAAAAACACGTTCAACCTCTTCGCCAATGCATAGCTATAAATTGCAGAAAAAATCATTCAGACACTGATAGGTTGTTAATAATCTGTACAACGCCCTTTATTTGTTTCAACAGTGTAGACTTTTTACAAACATTTTATATGATCCCATAAATGGGTTTTTCTCTACGACCATAATATAACATAATCATTATTATTTAATGATTTGATATCAATTTTACACCCTGGGAGTTCCAGTTGGAATTCAGTCAGCCAATCAAATTTTTTGTATTCTTAGAATTCATGGGTACAACAAATCATATAACCCTGTAAATAACAAGTCTCCTGTAACATAACAATCATTAGTGAAATTTTCACATTTTACAAGTCAAAATACTTATTGTTGTTTTGAGTGGTTCACAAAATTTTGGTTAAAATGAATTTCGCTAACAATAAAAACGCCAATGATGAAATGTATATGCCTCCAAATACTATAGAAACGACCAAAACAGCAACTATGTTGCCCAAAAATTCAAACAAACAAGCAATCAATCACACACGGCTTTTGTGGATTGGAGAAATGTTAACAGAGCAAGTACATAAAATACCAGCCTACAGATTAACATATCACATAACCTCACAATGCAATCTTTTCCATGAAAGTTCTTGTCAGTGTTTTACAGTGGCAATTGTAAATTCGGTATGTTGGAAAATGTGTGCTGTTTGAAAATATACTGTATTCCTAAACTCCGACTACAAATATATGTTAAACTACTGCAGAAGAAAAAATTTCTGTACTGACTTTAACATAAGGGCTACTTTAGAGTTCTACACCTGAGACTAACCAATTTTCTTGGCATTTTAAATTTAAAAGAAAATAAAACATATACATACTTCTTTTTTGTTCCAGTCAGCCTGTGCCATAATAGTAGTCCAAATGATACAAACAGTATCTTGCTCTTGAATCGCTTCTCTTCCAGCAAACTCTTTCAGTTCTGTAGTAACGTCACGTAAGGGTTTATTTTCCTGTAACCCATCTGAAAGCAAAATCTGAAGTTCTTTTTTGGCTTGTTGCTGATGTTGGTCGTTGTATAATTTAAGTATTTCTTCGAGGCCATTTTCTTGAAAAGCAGTACGGAAATAAACCTGTGACTGCTTAGTGTCAGGGATGAAGCTCATTAAATGAGACTCTATATTGGACTTTTTGATGGCCGAATGAAGGGCAGTAACACCCTTATCTTGTCGCCACCATTTAAAAATATCAATAAGGAAGTCCAGGGCTACGTGATCTTTGACCAAGTGGGAATTATTCAGTACTACAACAGCATTGAACGGGATACTGTTGTTTGATATCCATAAATATACCATTACGGACAATTTCTGTCTCTCCTTGGGCAAAAAGTATTTGACGAACAGTAGGATTTTCTTTATCTCATCCTGAAAATAAAAGTATATAAATTAGCGATACTGTACTTTTATTATAATGTAATATGTAAAAATTGTTGGACCAAATATATAATTTTGCACACATATCCAGTAGGTATACTCATAAAAAAAATCGGCATTGTTGCAAGAGTATGGGATAAGAAGCAGAGTTGCCAGTTTCATGTCAATAGACGAAAGATATTTAATGTATTATGTAACAATTGTTGGATCAAATACATAATTTTGCACATCCAGTAGGTATACTCATAAAAAATAGGCATCGTTGCACGAGTATGGGATAAGAAGCGGAGTTGCTAGTTACATGTTTAATAGATGAAAGATATTTGTTCCAAGATAAATTTATCGTTCTTAAAAATAAAATATCCAGACAGCGGTCAGCACTCATAAACACAAAAAATATGAGAAAAACTATAAATGCACTATTTAAACAATATACTGAAGTGCAGATAAAGGTGCAGTTAGGCACTCTTGTTCTACAGAAGAGAAACTGTGCTGGCTGTGGATGATCCACTAGTTTGGTTAAATAATAATGCAAATCCACTACATTACATACAAGCATCTACATATTGCTCAAGCTCCAACGTTGCAATTTTTGTAAAATTAAGACAGACCGTCAATATAGCCTATAACCATTGATTATCAAAGCTATATCATTTGCACTTATTTATGAAAAATCATGTATGATGATAGTATCGTTTCTATGATGGAGAAGCTTATTTAGAGGGTGGATTTTCAGTTATTATGTTAATTATTCTTAATATTTACAGCATAAACGTCGAAGCTAGAGCAATGTGTAAACGCTTGTTATTACATAATCTATCCACATCAAATAAAATACAATTT
Organism: Platerodrilus igneus; assembly: GCA_036346225.1. Taxonomy (NCBI): domain Eukaryota; kingdom Metazoa; phylum Arthropoda; class Insecta; order Coleoptera; family Lycidae; genus Platerodrilus; species Platerodrilus igneus. The sequence continues at coordinate 3,611,395 of JARFIW010000828.1, forward strand.
TACAAATTATTATGGCTTCCTTTATATTAAAATATTCAGGAGGTAGATTCACCCCCCATGTGAAACTCTGCAAAACTTCTACTGCTCTAGAAGACGGAGTGGATAACGCTAAGGATCAAAATCAAGTTAGTAGATTAGACGATTTAAAACAAGAGGTAAGTATGTTAAGGATATATATTGTTGTTATAAGTTAAGTTCGATGGAAAGAGGAAAAGAATACACTCAGGCGACTATCATTTCTGCAGCATGTTATGCCTTTTGGCTGCATCAAATTTCACTTTCATATTAGAATTAGAGGATTTTTAAATTCAGTATGGGAAAGCTTTTTTTCCATCCTAAATGAAATTACGCTATTATGTGTAAAGTTTCATGATTCGAATCCAGAGGATTGTACTGCCTCTAGTCTGCATAAGTACACATTTCTCAGGGAAAGGTATGTTTCGTGGTTAGCATGGTTAGTCATGAGAAGCGTGGTACGGAGGGGATAAAACAAGCTCATAGGTATAACGCATTTTAAAACAAAAGACAACTTCACACTACCAATCGAACAGTATCAAACGTGAGGTTAGTTCTGGCAAATTGATCCTTTCCTATCCTTGGTACCTCTTGCTTAATTACCTAAAAAAACATGTCTTGTTCCGTAAGACTGCAGATCCTTAGTTGAATCAATGCCTAATCGAATTCAAGCAGTAATAAAATCTAAGGGCGATGATACTAGTATTGGACATAAAAATTCGTGCTGCCCCAATATTTAGTTGCCACACAAAGTGAACATTTTTCTTGTTTATTAGAGATGATAGAATAAGTATTTTGTTTTTTTGTTGTTTATTAACTATTTACTTAATTGTTAGGGTTCCTAAATGGCCAGAAAGATTTTATTCTTAAACAATAAAAAGTTATTTGCAAAACAGTGTTTCATTATTAAACAGATTCAATGTCATCATTTCGCATGTTACCCAGTAATTAGTTGATTTAAAAAAAACCCGATGAACACAGGATTTCAAATATTTCTCCCTTATATAGGAAATACTAAAAATATAAATAGAAAGGTGTAAGAATATACTACATTAGCTGACAAACAATTTAATGACAGATACTATATATATATTAATGAACAACTTACATGTATACAAAAGAAATTTGTAAATGTTAAACTCATTTTAACAAGAAATATGTTTTCTGAAAAATCACGTTATAATTGCAAATGTAAGTTTCATTATTAGTGGAGAAAAGCAAGTGGGCATTCAATTTTTAATATTTTAGATAAAAACCACCTCTACTTGAGAAATAGCACAGGAAGTAGGTGTATGTCATCAGCATGTTGAGGAAGCATTCAACATCATTGGGTTTTCAGTTCTGGAACTGGTCGTATGCATACCTCCATTGTTTCCTATTCTGTGCTAATTTACACATTTTCCCGAAATTCCCACCTCCCAGTCTTTCAGCTGTGTGCAATAGTCTAATCAAGGTCTATCTCTATCTCTTTTTTCTGCTTTTAATATATCTCGCCCTACTTCCTATCATAATATCTCTCTATTTTTTATTGTTTCCCACATTTTTTTCTTCCTGTACCATTTCTAATACCTCTTTGTTCTTAACATTGTCTGACTACCATATCTTCACCACATTTCAAACTTCCTATCGGCTTCTACTACTGCCCACGTTTCACAGCTATACAAAGATATGCTCCACACATTCAGCAGTTTTTCCTTGTTCCAGATTTATTGCCTTCAAACATAGTGATTGCTTTTTCTTGTTAAATGCCACACAGCCTTGTGCTAATCTTTGTTTTATATTTTTTGCACTTTTCCCATTTTGTGTTATTTGACTTCCTAGGTAGCAGAAATCCTTAGCCTCTTGTAAATTCTCGTTCCGTACTTATTCTAATTTTTGACTTATTTCCCCGTTCTTTACATACTTTAGTTATAATTTTGTTAATTGTAATGTCAATATCAAGCAAGTTTAATAAGTATATATGAGGGGGTGCTTGATATGTAGGGAACTGACAACACATATTGTTAGGTGCGATATGACGTTTCTAACATAAAAGTTTGACATTTTTGACAGTATACATACTTATAACATTTTGCCATATGAACAATATTTGTTTTGTTTTGACTGAGTTGAAAATTTCGTCTTAGCCAAATGGAAATAACTGGTGAACATTTTCGCGTGATGATTTTTTACGATTTACGACGTGGATTATCTCCACCACAGTGCCTGAATCAACTTATTTAGACTTTTGGGGAAGAAGCTCCAACTAAAACCACTGTATATCGTTGGTATAATGCATTCAATCGTGGTCGCAGTTCGCTAATGGATGAATTTAAAGAAGGTCGTCCAAAATCAGCTGATGTGCCACAAAACACCAATGCTGTGTGCGAATTGATAATGCAACATCATCATGTGACATTGTTAGATTCAGGCATCCCTAGTGTTCGCGCCGCAGGAATAAGACGCCAGATAGCTATGAGCTGGATGATGCTGGTAGCTTTGGGGTCTTGTCTCGACGTTCTGTTCTGGTTTACAGCCTGCACCTCGGGGTTGTATTTGTACATTATAATCGCGTCGCTTGGGTTTGACGTAACTACAAAAATAACAATATAAAATTAGAAGCCAAATGTCAATTTTGAGAACACGCAGTTTAATTTATCGCTACCAATTTTTTTATGGTTTGTGTTCCACGGGTTTTCAACGGGTGTGTCAGCCGAAGATTGCTGTCTTGTTTCCTGGAGCAGTTTGTCAAGCAAGGCCACAGGTAAGTACTAGCAATCCTAGACTTGTAGTTATTTGTAACGTTGATTTCTTGGGGTACACATTCTCCACGCTATCGAAGGCCGCTATTATACAGAACATTGTTCGCTTAAGGGGGATATTGTACGCACCGCATCCCGCTCCCCCACCTAGGCATTAGTATACATTCGATGTTACATGAACATTTAGCTGTAAAAAAGCTATGTGTACGTTGGATCCCACGTAATTTTACAATCGCTCAAAAAAACACTTGTGTCGATTGGTGCAAATAAATGCTCAAAAATACGATTGTGGTGCACCAAACGCAGTGTATAGCATCTACACGGGTGACAAACCTTGGATTTATTCGTATGAACCCCAAAGTAAACAGCATACCACTGTATGAGTCTTCCAAGATGAACGTAATCTAACAAAAGTTGTCCATGTTCGAAATCACTTCGAAGAAAATAGTTGCTTGTTTTTTTGGAATTAAAGGACATGCCACGACCGTTAGTTTAGTGGATCATAGAATAGTTAATTCTGCTTGGTATACAACCATTTGTTTGCCACAAATTTTCTGAGAAATCAGAAAAATAAACCGACGACGCCGAATCATTCTCCATCATGACAATGCGAGCTTCACACATCGGCTCAAACAAGTGACTATTTGAGCACTCAAAACATCGAATTGACGGGTCATCCACCATATAGTCCTGATTTGGCACCTAATGATTTCTTTTTGTTCCCTCACGCGAAGAACAAACTGCGTGAACAACAATTTTCGACACCAGAAGAGGCGGTTGGTGCGTTCAAATCCATGTTTAGGAGATCTCAATCGGAATGGGAAAATGCTATGAAAATTGGTTCCAACATATGCAAAAGTGTACCAATCATCGTGGAGAATTCAAAACAGTAAAGAAGTTATCACAGCTTATTAAATTTTGTTATTTGTTCTCGATATGTATGGAGCATCCCTCGTATTATAATGTACGTGTTAAGGCTTTATAAGTATTTTGGTTGTAGTGTAGTATGCCAATCACAATTAATTTAAGTCCTTAAACTATTCCCACCTAGAAACCCTCCATTATCCCTACCTTTAGTGCAACGACATAAAAGGGTTGGTAATGTACGAGTGGACGACAATTCAACTTCGTTCTCGCTTGGCTTTGGTTCGTGATTTAGTTCGGTGCATCGAGCATCAGTAATTAGCAACAATTAGTGAACATTATACATACAGTCCATAATTATCTGATAGCAGTGCAAGTACAATCAACCACTACAACCAGTGAAAGGTAGGTGATATATTCCTTTAAATTATCATTTCCTTTGTGTGATTGTAAATGCAAATTAACATTTTGATTAACATTTTTGGTCCTTTGAGCAAATATTTGGCTTATTAATTGGTTTATTATTGGCATTTATTATTGGCATTCATTTTAACTACATTGTTAATTGCTCTTCGCTTAAATTAGGGGTTGACCGCATTTAGAAGAAAAGTGTAGTCATACCACCAAGTTTCATACTCAATTGTGTAAACTAACTTATAGTAGATGCAATCTCGCATTAAATTTGAAATTTTGTACTGATACAGAATCTTATAAAGCCTTAAAATGACAAATCTTTGTAAATTTTAGGGATAGTTAACGTAAGAATTTGTAGTCAGAAAAGTGTTTAAGCAATACAGTTATTTTAAACTTGTAATTCAAGTTCGCTAGAGAATTCAGGTATTCGTAAAACCGGGTAGAATAAAACCCTTTGCTCTTTGTCATATTGAAACTTGCAAGCTCCCGTTAGGCACGTTGTAGTAAAAATTCTTTAACAGGTAGTTCAACATTACCCTTGGTATATCCTATTATTAGGTGAACAAACCCTTCATTTTTGTAGCTGAAATCAATATAAAATCGATATTAGTAACCTTGTTCGTTAGGATGGCACATATTTCATCGGATAGGTTGATAGTGGATTTAAAGGCCGCACTCGATAGATTATCTGATATATCTGGTGCGATAGATAAATTGGAGCATATTAAAGGCAATTGTATTTCTGTTAATATTATGGCTGAAAGCGCCTTTGATATCAAAAACGATGTAGATACTGCTTATAAAACGTGCATATTGGATGAGGACAACTCTGAATTATTAAATGCAATTACAACACTAAGAATTGAAATAGATAGGTCTTTGTTAAACATTAAAATTATTAAAGCTCAGTTTGATAATATATCCACTGCTGAAAATGCTTGACTGAAAATATTACTAGCATCGGCTCATGTACTAATATTCGTCTCCCTCGGATAGAAATGAAAAATTTTCTGGAAAAATAGAACATTTCCAAGAGTTTATTCAATTTTTAATAATTTAGTTCATGAAAATAATCAATTGCTACCGATCGAAAAGTTCTATTTTTAATTGATGCGTTGGATTTTAAGTCCAGAGAACTCATTAGACATTTGCAAATTTCGAATAATAATTATATGCTAGCTTATTCAATTATTGTGGAGGGTTTAATTCAAAACGTTTAATTGCAAACACGCATTGGAATGCTTTAGAATCGTCACCAAAAGCAAAATTTAATTCACATACAGATTTAAGAGAATTGCTTAATTGCTTTACGGAAAATATATCAAGCTTACGTCAAACTAAGATTGATTTGCTCGACTTCGTATTGTTTAATTTGTTATCAAAAAAGGTAGATACAAATCTGTTGAAAACATTTGAATTAGAAAATACATCAGACATTCCATCTTATGATCAATTAAAATTATTTCTAGAAAAACATTGCAAGGCATTAGAAATTAGCAATATGGTTGTTTCCGATACACCGTCCAAATTTAATACGTCCGTTAAACAAACCATATCATCTAGTGTACCTTCTAAACGTTCCTTTGAATATTCAAAACCCCAAGTTCGAAAGTCATTCGTAACAACTTCATTCGCTCAGAAATGCAGTCTTTGCAGTGGTACTCATAACTTATACCAATGTGAAATGTTTCTGAATAAATCGCCACAAGACCGTTATAACTTTGTTAAAGACAAACACTTATGCATTAATTGTCTTCGCAACTCTCATATGGTTACACGCTGCTCTTCCAAACTTGTTTGTAAAAAGTGTGCAAGGGTCATCATACTTTATTGCACTTTGAAAACCCTACAGTTGCACAGAAACCTGCAATCACTCAGGCAACAGATCAACTTCCGAACCCACCTGCAACACTACTACAAGTACGTTGTTATCATCTAGATCGTCCAACACAATGACGTTATTAGGCACCGCAAGAATTTCAATTACAGATGGGTTTGGTAAAGTTCAGACAGTAAGAGCACTTGTAGATAGTGCATCAATGGAAAATTTCATGACTGATAAGTGTTGTCGACGCTTAGGTTTAAGAAAATCGAATATTTCAATGAAGGTTGAAGGCTTAGGTCTATCTGCTTCTCATGCGTATGGACAAGTATCGTGTAAAATTAGTCCTCAAGGTAAAACTGTTCCAGAGTACAGTATTGATTGTTTTGTTTTACCAGACATTTGTGGAACCCTTCCTTCATCAAGGATCTCACCAAATAGTTGGCCTCACATAGTTGGATTAGATTTAGCAGATTCGGACTTCGACAAACCTAGCCATATCGATTTATTGTTAGGTGCAGATTTGTTCGCGTGTTTTATTAAACGCAACTCGCATTGGGTCACTAGAAGAACCCGTGGCAATTCACACTACCTTTGGGTGGATATTAACAGGAAGGTTCTTTCTTCTGTTACATCTCGTATATCATTAGCTGCACTTGTAGAAGATGCTAACATTACTCGATTTTGGGAACTGGAAAATATTCCAGATTCTAACAAATTATCTCCTCATGCGGAAATTTGTGAAAGGCATTTTGTGGACACTCACAAGCAGGATGACACCGGTCGTTTTATTGTTTTGTTACCTTTCAATGGTCCTGAACCGCTATTTGCTGGCTCTCGGAAATAGCACTTCAAGATTTCTTTCACTAGAACGCCGTTTGGAAATAAATCCTCAACTGTATAATTCGTACAGAGAATTTATGCAGAATTATATCGATAGTGGTCACATGTCTCGTATTGTATCGGATTCAACTCGATCGTCTACATTATCGCCGGTATATTACATACCACATCACGCCGTGTTCAAACCAGACAGTACAACTACAAAACTTCGTGTCGTATTTGATGCTTCAGCCAGCGCTCAAAGTGGAGGGTCTTTAAATGATCATTTACTCGCAGGCCCCCCTCTTCAAAAAGATATCATGGAGTTGTTATTACACTTTCGTTTACATTCTGTAGTTTTAACTGCGGACATTAAGCAAATGTATAGACAGATTCTTATTTCTACTAGCCATCGAGACTATCAACGTATAGTTTGGAGATTTAAGTCCTCGGAGTCTGTTATCGATTATCAGCTAAACACTGTTACATACGGCATCACATCATCACCATTTTTAGCCATGCGTGTAATTCAAGAACTTGCAAAAAGTCAATCGTTACGTTTTCCTATTGCTTCCAAGATTTTAGCATCGGATACGTACGTGGATGATTTGATTACAGGGTGTGATTCGATAGAGGATGGCAAACGACTCGTGTATGAATTAAACCAAATTTGCCAATCAGGTGGTTTTATGTTGCGAAAGTGGAATAGCAACGTGCCAAGTGTCATTGGCCATTTACCTGATTCCGTTCGGTATCAGCAAGCATTTTGTTTGAAGAGGTAAACAATACTTCTCAAAAATTTTAGGACTGCAATGGCAACCATTGAGTGATGTGTTGTTTTACAATCTTAATATCGTTGATCGGCCTTGTACCAAAAGGAATATGGTTTCGGAAATTGCAAGGATCTTTGACCCTCTGGGGTTATTATCACCATTGGTCTTCTTCGCAAAACATTTGATTCAATCTGTATGGATATTAGGAATTGGCTGGGATGAACTTCCTCCCCAACAAATTGTTTTAAATGGAATCTGTATCTTCAACAATTACCCGAGTTATTGAAAATTGAAATTCCTCGACGGATTCTTTGCGATAACCATCAAACTGTACAAATTCATGCATTTTGTGATGCATCGGAAGCTGGATATGCAGCAGCAGTTTATCTCCGCTGTGTCGATGAGAAAGGGAACATCCAAGTATCATTGGTCTGTGCCAAATCTAAGGTCGCACCAACCAATCGTATATCATTACCTCGATTAGAATTGTGTGGTGCAGTGTTGTTGTCGAACTTGGTCGAGTATGTGCAAAATACGTATAGAGATAATTTAGTATTGGACGATACATTTGCGTGGTCAGATTCCACAGTAGCATTAGCATGGATTCGATCTTCGTCGTATAATTGGAAGACCTTTATTAGCAATCGTGTCTCGCATATCCAAGAACGAGTGGCTCCATCATCGTGGCATCATATTAAATCACAGGATAATCCTGCTGATTGTGCATCAAGAGGATTATTAGCTGCTGAGCTTGTTAATCATCCTTTGTGGTGGACGGCTCCACCATGGTTACTATTACCTAAAGAGAATTGGCCTGCTCATATGGAACCAACTCTTACAGATCACACTCAGATGCACATTGAAAAAGAACTTTATCCCTTAATATACACGTTGCAGATCATTTCGTAGACTCGATGGTAAATCAATTTTCAGATTTGCGAAAATATGCAGGATTCTGGTATATATTTGTCAGTTCATTCGTAACTTGAAAGTTCGTGCAAATTTGGATATTCGAAACTTAGAACAATTATTGGTCTCCCCGAACAGTATGCACTTCATTTATTAATAAAACGGGTTCAAGAACAAGTTTTCAGTCAGGACATTGATATCATTCGAAAGGAAAACTTAGTAATAAACAACTTCGACCTCTCAGTCCTTTCCTTGACAGTGATGGGTTGTTAAGGGTGGGCGGCCGGTTGCGAAATGCAGACGTATCTTATGATACAAAATTTCCTTTGCTACTTCCTCGGTCACACCGGGTGACAGAGCTCATTATTCGAGATTGCCATACGAAATATTTACACCCTGGACTTAGAACTACTCATTTTTGTTAGTACAAAATTTTTGGATTCTGTCTGCAAAAGGGCTATTCAACAGTGCCTAAACTCTTGTATTCGATGTTTTCGTCAAAACCTATTTCGCTATGCCCTCCTATGGGCGACTTGCCCCCGCTAGACTTACTGCCGGTAAAGCGTTTCTACATACTGGGGTAGACTACGGTGGACCCTTTTCTATCACCATGAATCGTATTAGAGGTGCCAAATCATTGAAAGCCTATGTTTGTTTATTTGTTTGTCTTAGTACAAAAGCGATACATCTGGAGTTGGCATCAAACCTATCTAAAGAAGCCTTTATTGCAGCTTTACGGCGGTTTGTAGCACGCAGAGGTAAATGCTTGCAAATTCATAGTGACTGTGGAACAAATTTTATCGGAGCATCTCGGGAACTAATCGAATATATGAAGCAGTCATCTGAAACGGAAGGTATTCACTTTGTTTTTAATCCTCCGTCGGCTCCTCACTTTGGGGAATGTGGGAAGCTGGGATAAAATCTGTAAAGTCCCATCTCAAGAAGGTGGTAGGCGAACAAATTCTCTCGTACGAAGAATTTAACACCATTCTTGCTCAAATTGAAGCCATATTAAACTCCAGACCTTTATGTCCAATGAGTAACGATCCCACTGATTTTTCATTCTTAAGTCCTGGTCATTTTCTGAACGTAGAACCAGTGTCTGTCATTCCCGACCCTAATGTCTTAGATCTGAAACTATCTTCTTAAATCGTTGGCAACTGGTTCAACGTATTCAGCAATCATTTTGGAAACGGTGGCATTTGGAGTACCTGCACACACTTCAACAGAAAACCAAATGGTTTTCTGCTAATTATTCGTTAATGGTGGGAACGTTGGTGTTGATTAAGGATACTCAAGTGTCTCCATTACAGTGGAAAATGGGACGTATACATACGTTGCATTATGGAAAGGACAATGTTTGTCGTGTGGCTACCGTGGCAACATCCCAGGGACTATTTAAAAGGCCCGTGGTAAAATTGTGCCCTCTCCCATTTCAGAGGCAACTTAGTATTATAGTTAGTATATTAGGTAAGTTAACTTTTAAATTTACGATTATATATATATATATATTTTTTTTTTTGCTCGTTTAGACACACTTAGAAAATAAGTTCCTAAAACTTATTTTGTTGGGCGGTATGTTAAGGCTTTATAAGTATTTTGGTTGTAGTGTAGTATGCCAATCACAATTAATTTAAGTCCTTAAACTATTCCCACCTAGAAACCCTCCATTATCCCTACCTTTAGTGCAACGACATAAAAGGGTTGGTAATGTACGAGTGGACGACAATTCAACTTCGTTCTCGCTTGGCTTTGGTTCGTGATTTAGTTCGGTGCATCGAGCATCAGTAATTAGCAACAATTAGTGAACATTATACATACAGTCCATAATTATCTGATAGCAGTGCAAGTACAATCAACCACTACAACCAGTGAAAGGTAGGTGATATATTCCTTTAAATTATCATTTCCTTTGTGTGATTGTAAATGCAAATTAACATTTTGATTAACAGTACGATACATTACAAAAAAACAACAAAGCCTACAATAAACAACTATAAAATATTCCTAATAAATAGATTACATTATTATTATTATTATTTTTTTTAATAATCTTAGAATTTTTAATCATAATTTTTAATCATCCATACAGATAAAGTAATGTACAAAGTCTAAAAACTGCCGTTAATCTTAAAACCAATTGATAATACACTTTGAAACCGAAATTAACTTTATAAACTGATAATTCTAAATTTAAAATAAACAATTTTATCATTAATACAAGCTTTGTTGTTCAAATAAAAGATTATAATGATTACTTAGAGTTATATGTTTTCCTGGAATACAAAAAACTAACAAGTAGATGATTAGTTGATAAAATTATAAATATATAGGATATAAGATATAGTGTGTAGATGGAGGATTGCTGGGTAACTGTTAGAAATATTAGAGATATTGCAAAGAGTTATAACGTCAGGCACTAATAAAGTACACCGTATTTTAAGATTTGCTCATGCATAGTCGACATTTTTTTAAGGCCAGACTTTAATAAGGTTTTAGGCGGCTAAGTGTAACCATTCTGGAGATATTGCCACTTTAATGTGGAAATCCAGTCAACTTTGGAGCAGTGTTGTTATAGCTCTAATAAAAATTTTCAAATCGTCTATCAATAAAAGTCGACTTACAAAATACATACCAAACTTTTCCAAAAAGCATATTGCTATACAGGGCTGCTGCTTTGGCACGAAGTGTAACTATTCTTGGTTTTTTCAAATGGAACACCCTATACATTTTTTCACAAATCGATTTCTCGTGAAAAATAGGAAATAAATGATATAAGGTTTTATAGGCATAAAACGAACCGTTCTTAAAATATTGATACACTTATGTAAAAATACTGAATTGGAATGTTTTTGATAACAACAAATAGCTAAATGAGATCGAAAAACACACAAAATCTAAAATTTAAATTTTTAAATTACAAGAAACCCTTTAAAAAATTCTTTTCAAACACATTTTTGACTAGCAACCGTTAAAATGTATCTTCCCCATTGGAATCATCTAAATTGTTCGACGTCGTTTAAAAAATGGCAAGAAATATTTATAAGCAAGTGGTAATTTACTAAAAAATTATAATGTACCAAATAGTTTTTGTTGTAATTAATTATTATGCAGTTATTTGATAATTGTTCATTGTATATTTTACACACTAAAAATTCTGTAGTTAAATTACTAACCTTCAAAATAACTGCTTGCCAATTAATCGAGAATTAGGAAAAGAAAACACCCAAAAGCTATACATTTCCTAAATCTATTATTAAAAAAACTAATTCTTCAGCGTTAAGAGTTACAAAAGAAGAAGGTATTAATGTATGTAAACTCCTTCCATACGGGTTCTGCTGGTGGTCTCGATTCCTTTCGGTCGTCACACTTCCAAGACTTGTTGAGCTTATCAGCAGGCATCGGCGGTGAGAAACTATTATGGCCTTTGACTTCACTATGCAACTTGATGCTGTCTGGATTAGTCATTCCAGAAATAGTCCTATCTTATATGGAGTCTCTTTATGCACCTTGAAAAGAAAGATGGTGGTATTAGTACCATCCCTATTGGCTCTTTTTCGACACATTGTCGCTAAACTCTCCTGCACTAAAATAAAGGAACAATTGCAATTAATCTTCAATCCAATTCAATTTGGTTTCGGAACTTCCAGAGGCTGTGGAGTAGTTGCCAATGCAGCTAGAACATATATCAATTCTCATTTTGAAAAAAACATCAAAGTGCTTTTAAAACTCAGATTTAAAAAATGCATTCAATAGTGTACACAGACACATCTTACTCGAATTGGTCAATAAGTACATACCAAATCTATTTTTATTTATTGAACAATGTTACAAATCCCCATCTTATATAAATCTCAGTTCTAAAATAATTTCATCCGAAAGAGGGGTTCAACAAGGGGACCGGCCCTCTTGGTTCACCTCTCTTTTGTTTAGTAATCCACAAAATGACTAATACGATAAACTCAGAGTTCAACACTTGGCTTCTTGATAATGACTCCATCAGAGGAGATAACATTTCAAGGGAATTTAAACACATAATATCTCTATCTAATCTCTTAGTTTTAGATCTAAATTTAAATAAACGTGAACTACTTTCCACTTCACAAACTTTAGATATTATCTCACAATTCAATGAAATCACTCCTAACATCAAAATATACAATAAATCCAATTGGACCATACCTGACTCATCTCTTTCTACAGATGCATTGTCAACATGCTTTAACGAAAAAATAGAAAGATACACATATTTTCCTCTCGTCTAATTTCAATTAACTTTCCTGCTCATATTTCATATTCCTTAAAAATTGTCTATCAATTCCAAAATTATATATTCTAAGATGTTAATTTACTAGAATATTTCTATTGTCTTTTATGCACTTGCTTGGAAGAAATTATAAATGTTAAATTAAAGGAGAATGGTTGCCAGCAACACTACCTGTAAATAGAGGAGATCTTGGAATACACTTTGCGAAATCTCTTTCTTTGCTTTCATTTCTGTCATCCTTTAACGAAAGTTTGCATTTAATAACTAAAGTTCTGTAAAAATGTAGTTCCATTTCAATTGACACAGATTCCTCAAAAGGAAAACAATTATGGTTATTAAAAACCCAGAAATCTATAATGGAGCATTCAAAAATGTAATAAAAAAAATTGGGATCGACCACTTCTAGACATTATTTCGAAAATTTTGCTTGAATCAGATACCCAAACTTTTAAAGCTCGCATTCAAGCAGTGTGTTCAAAATATGCCGGAGCATGGTTGAACACACTTCCAGCGTCGTTTTTGGGTATGCTTATGAACGATTCCATTTAAGATTGCTATTGGCTCGGCTTGGTACAACACTTAAGTATCCCACATATTTGTATCTGTGGAGCAAAGGTACATGAATTGGGAACACATGGTTAGAGCTGCCGCTTCAGCATGAGACGACAGTCTAGACATTAAGTAGTAAACGATATAATCCGTCATATTTTAGTTTCAGCTAAGGTTCCTTCTGTTTTAGAGCCGAACCATTTGTACAGAGATGACGGAAAACACCCAGATGGAATTACACTCCTTCCTGGAAATATGGTAAAATGGCAATCTGGGATTTTACTTACAGTGATACTCTTGCCACTTCACATGTTATTGAATGCTTAAATATTTCTGGAGCAGCAGTCCAAAAAAGTGAAAAATTAAAATACAGAAAGTACTTTCGCTTAATTGAACAATATCTATTTTACCCCATTGCAATAGAAACCTTAGCTGTAATTGGATTAGTCTGACAAAATTTTACAAGAGAAATTGGTAAATGAATAATTGAAAACACATCGAAGCAAAGAGCTACAAATTCTCTATTTCAAAGAATAAGTATAGCAGTTCAGCGAGGAGCTGCCTTAGTTCTACGCGCAATACCGCCCTGAAGTTCTCTAGAAGAACTTTATCTTATATCTCGCAATAACTTCCAAAAGTACAAATATAGAAAAGATAGTATCAACAATTCTAATAATGATAATAATCATTTTAATAAAAATTTAAACTCTGAAATTCTTTTTCCGCATTATAAAGCTTCAAATCCCAACACACAATAAAAACTACAAAATCAATAAAAGAGACGACTTGCCAGATCCAATTATTAATCACACATCTGAAGTTTGTCGTTCATGTAATCCAGATTTGTTTAAAAGCCAAAATAATGATCATATACCCTCCATTACAAACAAATTTGACGAATGTTAATATTTCCAAAACAAGTAATGATCTTAAGATCAAGGGACATACTAAAAAAAGACAAACTGAATTAAATGTTAATTTATTAAGGGGCACATGGTTTAACAAATTTAGGCAATACTTGATTTTTTCAATTCCATTATACCAGGGGTGAGCAACCTTTTTGTCAAGCGGGCCAACCTAAGGTTTGCAATTTTGCGGCGGGCCACACATTAAATTAAAAAATTGAACAATTTATTTTATTTGACGAACATTCTATTTTATTGATAAACTGAACCTGAAACAAGTAATTTAATATAAGAAAAACCGTTAACATAGCATACAATAATAACTACATCACAAAACATGGTAAATATACATACGTAGAAAACAATCTAATGTGAAACTTAACATAATATCTTTACAACCACTTCATCCATATTCACTGGTAACTACGATACGGCAAGATGGGCACAACTTTCCAAGCGTACATCATTTAGTCTTGATCGGTAGTCGGACTTAATTATTTTCATTGCAGAAAATAGTTGCTCACAAATACTTGTTTCCGAAAAGCTACATTAGCTGCATTGCCTGTGAGACTCAACCTGGAAATTTCTCAGCCGATAAAAATTCCTAGGTCCACAGTATGAAATGCATTTTTCAAATTAGTATTGTTTTGCAAATCAATCAGTTCCGTTTGTAACTCATCAGGGACCGTTGCCACGTCAATATTGAATGGAGAAGAAAACACATTAAAACTAATAACAGTTCTTTTGCAATTTAAACATTTATCGTGATTCAAATTCCGTAATCAAGACTTGAATATGGTGAGCATATTTTCATGTTTCCATTGCGTTATCTTTTTTTAAATAAGGAAAATGAGACGTATTGTTTGATAACAGATGATTCTTCCACAGTTTCAGTTTGCTTTCAAAACCTTTAACGTTATCAAACATAATATGAATAAGTTGCTTTTTTTCTTGAAGTTCTACAGTTAACTCGTTTAGATGCTGAGTTATGTCAATGAGAAAGGAAAAATCATTCATCCATTCTCTATCATTGAAACGTGGAAATTGATATACTTTCATATCCACAAACAATTGGATTTCATTTCTCTAAGTTGTAAACTCGTTTTAACATTGCACCTCTACTGAACCAACGTACTTCTGTATTATGAATCACATCACCATGTTCACTTTCCAGTTCTATTAAAAATTCTTTAAATTTACGGTGGTTTAATGCCCCGGTTTTAATAAAATTCATAAGTTTTAACAGGTTCAGAAACATTTGGCAAATTCAAACTTTGGCGCAAAAGTTTTCCCGGTGAATCATACAGTGGTTAACAAATATTTCTCGCCCTGTTAAGTTTTTAATATCTTTAAATAACCTTCCCGCGATTACCTTCTCCATGCTAGCCATTGCTCTTGCTCCATATGTTGATATACCACTAATTTTTCCAATGGAATTGACAACTTCTCGAACAGCGATTTAAGCTCAAGGTAAAGATCTGCATCTTTTGTAGTTCCTTTCATTGGTATCATTGAGGCCAGTTCCTCTGTAATGGTGAAATTGGAATCGATTCCTCTTACAAATATTGCAAGTTGTGACGTGTCACTAATATCACAGCTCTCATCAAGTGCCAAGGAACACCATTCAAATTTGTCAATACATTTGCTAAGGGTTGGAGTAATATTTTCTGACATGTCTTCGATTCGCTTTCCAATAGTGAATCTTGATAAACTGATTTTTGAAATAATTTCTTTTTTATCAGGAAAAGTAATTTCATCAACAGATTCTTTAATTATTTCTCGATCAGAAAATGGCATTTTTTGGCCAAAATTTGGCTGACGACAAAACTAGCCCTTATTGCTGAATCCGATGTAAAGTTATGTACTTTAAAAATATTTTGTTGTTTTTTCAAGCACGACTCTAGTTGATTTAATTTGTCTGTCCGCAACTGCCCTTGGATTGCTTTGTATTGCGTGTCATGTTTTGTCTAGTAGTGCCGTTTTATATTTTATTCTTTTAGCACCACTACTGATTCTGGGCAGATAAAATAAACTGCTTTATCTTTTACAAGTGTGAAAAAATAATCTAATTTTCACTTTTCGTTAAAACCTCTGTGTTCATCCACAATTTTGTGTTTTTTTGGTTGTTTCGAAGACATTTTATATCTATAAAAATAAAACAATGTTTTAAAACTACGAATAGAATTTTAATTCTGATCACGTTTTTATTACTCTTGCGCTTTCAAACGGCAGATAATCGGCTTTTGGAAAATTTTGCATGTATTGTGTTCAGATGTGCATGATCGACTGCATGTGCATCGTGCTTTGTATGCGCACCGTCGGCTTGAGCTCTAGGCTCGTCGGTGCACGCTTTGTAGATGTGGCGACCACACGCATATCGACGTGACGCATTCATAATGAAAACAATCAAATCAAATCGAAAACACTGCGAGGTGTGCAGAAAGCGATCTCGCAATCCTAACAGCAGACTTAGCATGCAGCTTTCACAGTGTCACTAGTGTGGCAGCTTGTGCGAATTTTTGAAGTATACATTTTCAACGAACTTCGTTCGTTTATGAAATCTATTTGTCTGTGTGTCTGTCTGTCTGTCTGTATGTCCGAGGCCTTTTTAATGGTCGGACATCAATGTGTGATACATCAATCGATTCAGCTAGGTGTCCAGAGCTTAAGTTTTGATGTCAGTTAAAATCGGGCCACGGGGACGCCAAGCCCCCGGGAAAATCCACAGGGATAATTAAAATTTTAAATAAGTTTAAAATCAATATGCGACACATTTGAACAATTTATGGCATTTCATGCCAATTATTCCAATATTATAGACATTGTTTAAACTTAAATTTTGATTACCGAAAATAATTAGATTCATATAAAAAAAAAAATTTCTTATCTTATTGATGAGAACTAATATATAGCTTTTAAAATATTTATTCAATAAAATAAAATATATTAAAATGTCTCTTTTGTTGATTATAAATTTTTGTATTTTATCTGAATACTCATAATTATTACAACATAATAATTTTAATTTCTTTAAATTGTTTTAAAGTAAGTCTACATATGGAAGTTCGTTGCGACAATGCCTTGCATTTTCAACTTGTTTTATATACTTTGTAATGTTTGTTTTGGTACCGTGGGGGGGGGGGGCTACACGAGAAAGAAATGCGGTCAGCACGCGGCCCGCGGGTTGCTCACCCCAGCATTATACAATGCATTGAACAAACACCACACTTATTTCAAATACTCATTGAAACTTCAGAGTCTGAGCAATATTATCAACTATCAGATGACAAAGACTTGTCAGTGTTAGATTCAATTGACAGAAACTTGGAAGAACAACAACCTTTAAATTATATTTTAGCACAAACTTTAAAAGAACTACAAAATGGTAAATCAGGCATATATAATTCCAGTATGCTTATTCAAGACGTACAAAAAAAAAAGTCACAGCGTACTAGAAACAAACAACATGACGCACATGAATTATTACATTTGCTAGAAGCAGTGCACGAAAAGTATTTGAGAAAGTACCAAGCAGTCAAACCTTGACCTAAAACAGATCTATTAAGTGTCAAAAGATAAAAAAAAATTAGACTCATGAGCAACACACTTCTGAATTATCACCAACAGAAAAAGGTTTTCAAGGAATTTTATTTAGTACATTGCAGTGTCAAGATTGTAAACATATTGCACTCTTACATAAATTTTTTCTTGATTTAAATTTGCCAATATTGCCAAAACAAATTCTCCCAATAATATGTCACAAAAAAGAACAATAAGACAAAAATAAATTATCACGTCAAATAAAGGAAGAAAAATTCGTGACTACAAAACATGGAAACGAACAAAAAGGTCCTTATCAAATGGAGATTAGTAATACTGGAGCTGCTACTATTAACCAAACCGAAGAAGATAAAGAGAATCGTTCAAAATATGAATCACGACTTGATTTTATTAACGATAGTGAATCTACCTTTTTTTAGTGATGCTAAACAAATGGACGATACCTACACAGAATTTGACCTATGCCAATACAAAAAATCTTACCCATTACAAGAAAAAAATGCTATTCAAATTTGAAAACAGAGCAAAATATTCCATAACAAACAGCGTTTCTAATTAATTTAACAGACATCATCATTAGGTCTTCAGTCCTAGAACTGGTTAGACGCGTACCATCATTGTTCCCTATTCTGAACTAACCTACAGATTTCCCTGAAATATGCACAGTTTGTATCTATAACTGTCTGATCTAGGTCTACATCTACCTCTTTTTTTCCTATCTCTGCTTGTAATATATCACATACTATTCCCCAAAAATGCCTTAGAACGTATTCCGCCCTACTATTTCTTTTTTTCCCCAGATATCCTTGTTCCCCTACTATTTCTGTAACTTATTTGTTATTATCTTTGTCTGTCCATGCTATCGTCCTCATACATCTGAAGCACAGCATTTCAAAAGGCTGCTACCGTTTTTCTGTCTGCGTTTCAGACTTACCGTATTTCATAGGCATACTGTGCTGTGCTCCACACATATGCTTTCAACAATTTTCGTCTTATTCTATGTTTGTTGTCTTTCCTCATAGGCGATGTTCTTTCTTGTTAGATGCAGTTCGATCACTTTCTATTGTTTTATAGTTATATGCCCTATTTCTCCGACCTTCAATGGTTGTGAAGGGAGGTAGCAGCCTGTGGCTGCCAAGTTCCCCCAACACTTAACCATTTGGCGATTTAATATATTTTCCAATTTATCTTTTCGCACAGTCAACATTAGTTGCAGGTATTTCGCAACCAACAACTAGTTGTTTATACTAATCATCAGATTTATCTGCGCTTATTTTTTCGTCATTAGGTTTTCCATCTCAAAACTGGTTGCACACGTACCTGCACTTATTTATAATCTGAGCTAGCCTACATAGTTCCCTGAAATTCTCACACAGCATGTGTATTCAGGTTAATCTTCTTTGGCAATTAAACCGCTCATAGTTTTTAAAATCAACTTTATTTACGTTTCGATCCATGCCCTAGGATCGTTGTCAAAATAATAATAAAAACTTCAAGTTTGACATTTATGACATAAATTGACGGTGACTTTGATTTATTGATGTTTGAAATATTTGGTTTGAGTATACTAAGCAAAAATTTTTAAAGTTTAACAGAATGATTGCCTTCAATTTGTGTTGCAACCTGGCATCGGCTTTCTTTAGGTAGTCAATACGCTTAACGTGAAATCAGCTGATTAATTTTTATTGGTGAATTTTATATAAATTCAATAACTTGGAATTGGAAAACATTTTTTAACATGTTTCTATTTATACAATTGAGAGGATGGTTATTAAAGAAGTGTGCGATTGCATTATTGAAAGGCTTAAGTAGTCGTTTTTATATATTTATTTTGAGGGGGAAAATTCATTATGATTTAAGTTACCTCTTTGGTAGATTTTAACATGGTTCTGAGGTGACTCTATGGCGGGTTTACACTTGTCAGATACCAATGTTGTTCTATGCAGATTGTATATGGATCTGAGGCGACCCTATGGCGGGTTTACACTTGTCAGATACCAATACTGTTCAACGGAGATTGTATATGGTTTTGAGGTAACCTTATTGTGGATTTATACTTGTCAGATACCAATGCTGTTTTACAAGGATTGTTAATATGCTTATTTTTATGTAATTAGTTATTTTATGTATAAATAGAAATCATGTATGTAGGCTGTATTTCATGTTAATATTGCAAGGAAAACCCAGGAAAAACTTGCAATGCTACCTAGATATTGTGGGCATTTGATTTTCATTTGTTATTTCTTTTAGTAATGGAATCCATTGTTTACTGAAAGTCACGGATTCGTTTGCAACTCAGTTATTTTTATGTAGGGTTATATAAGCACCTTCTTTGATTTTATGCTTTTGGTGGTTTTCTTCTTTTCAGGAGTATGTGTATTCAGCTCGTTCCCTTTCTATTGTTTTCTAATTTTATACCCTATCTTACCGAGATTCAGTGAAGGAGGTTAAGCAACCTGTGGCTACCAAGATCCCCCAACACTTAGACATTTGCCGAAATAATGGTTTTCCAGTAAATCCTTTCACACACTTAACATTATTCGAGAATATTGCCCAACCAATTCTTGTAGTTACTTATAATAATCATCATGTTTAAGCACAGTTATCTTTTCGTCATTAGTTTATCCATCTTGGGATTGGTTGGATGCGTACCTCCATTGACTTCTATTCTGGGGTAGCCTACACATCTCCCTGAAACCTCTACAGCCTACATCTTTTACTATCTGTGTGCAGTAGTCTAATCTAGGTCTGCCTCTTCTTCTCTTTTTTCCTATCTCTGCTTCTAATATATTCCGCACTATTCCCTCATGCCGCAGTATGTGGCCTATCATCCTATCTCTCCTATTTTTTACCGTTTTCCACATATTTCTTTCTTCCCCTACCATTTTTAGTACCTCTTCGTTCTTAACTTTGTCTGTCCATGATATCTTCATCATACGCCTGTAACACCACATTTCAATTTTCTTGTCCGCTTCTCCTACTGTCCAGGCTTCATAACCGTACAGTGCTGTGCTCCACACATATGTTTTAAGCAATCTTTTCCTTGTTTCTATGTTTGTGGTCTTTGAGCACAGTAGTTGCTCTTTCTTGTTAAATGTAGCACGACCTTGTGCTAATCTTTGTTTTATATCTTTTGTGCTTTTCCCATCTTGCGTTATTTGGCTTCCTAGGTAGCAGAAATCCTTAATCTCTTGTAAGTTTGTGTTAAATACTTGTATTCTTGTTTTTGATTTATTTTCCCCACCTTTGCAAACTAGAACTTTAGTTTTAGTTTTGTTAATTTTCATACCGTATCTCTCTGTTAGAACCGTTTCCATTTCATTAAGAGCAGCTTCTAACTCTTCCTTGCTAGATGCTAATACCGCTATATCATCTGCAAATCTAAGCATATCAATTTTTGTCCCTGCATAGTAATTCCAAATGTCTTCCTGCATTTGACAGTATTCATTGCCTCTTCTATGTACAAGTTAAAATCAATGGGGATAGGGCACATCCCTGTCTCACCCTTTCCTAATGTTTACTTCTCTACGTTCGTGCTCTAATTCTATTACTGCTGTTTGCTCTTTGTATAAGCTATGTACTATTCGTCTATCCCTATAACTCATTCCAATCTTTTTGAGTATTTCAAACATTTTTTTCCAATTTACATTGTCGAATGCTTTTTCCAGATCTACAAACCCTATATACATGCTTTCCTCTTTTTCTATTGTTTTCTTCATTATCACTCTCAGAGCTAAAATAGCATCCCTGTTTCGCCTAAACCCAAATTGGACTTCTCCTAGTATTTCTTCAGCCCGTTTTTCCATTCGTCTGCACAATTGTAGTTAATATTTTTGACACGTGTGCTGTCAAACTTATTGTTCGAAAAATTTTTACATCTATCCGCGCCTTTCTTTTTTGGTATAGTTACTATGATGCTACGTTTGAAATCTTTGGGTATCTCGCCTGTCTCATACATATAGCTTACAAGTTGGAAGAGACGTTCTGTTACTGCTTGTCCAGCGGCTTTTAGAGTTTCTGCTTGCACCTTATCTGAACCCGGCGCCTTACCATTTTTCAGACTCTTTAATGCTAATTCAAACTCGTCTCGAAGTATAGGATATCCCAAGTCATCATTTTGAATGTCTGATTCCTGTTCTAATGCAGTTAGTTCCTCTCCTGCATATAAATTCCTATATATTCTTGCCATCTACTCACTTTCTACGTTTTCTATAATGACGTATCCTTGTGCGTCCCTTATATTTTTGCTATACAGTTTTATATCCCTAAAATTCATTCTAATTAATTTGTATGCTTCGTCTGTCTTTCCTATTTCCATCTTAGTTTGTACTTCTTTGCATTTTCATCAATCCATTGTTCTTTAGCTTTCCTGCATTTTCGAATAATTTCTCATTTTATGGCTTTGTATCTCTGTTTTCCTGTTTCGTCTGATTTATTTTTGTATTTTCGTCTTTCTTCTATTAAATTCACGATATCCTTTGTTATCCATGGTTTCTTATTTTCTTTTTGTGTATACCCCAAAATATCTCTGGCCGCCATGTCTAGGCTGGATTTAATGTTATTCCATTCTGTTTCTACTTCCTTAGTTTCAGATATTTTCCCGATATCATTCAGCAATTCATTTGATTTTTTTTCGAATCTTACTTGAATATCTTTATCTTTTAGTTTCTCTAAGTCCAAGTGCCTTTTTCCGTTCCTTTTTTTCAGATTTTTAAATTTAAGTGCGGCCTTCATAATTACGATGTTGTGGTCAGTATCTATATCTGCTTCTGGGTAGCTTCTATAGTCTTTTACTTGATTCCTAAACCGTTGTCTAACAAGAATGTAATCTATTTAATATCTTCTTATATCTCCTGGCATCTTCCACGATATCGCCTTCTAGCATGATGTTGAAATAATGTGTTTGTGATGATTAAATTGTTCTTGTTGCAAAATTCTACCAGCCTATTTCCTGTCGTTTCGTGCCTAAACCAAATAAACCTACTACCGCCCTTCCCTACCCTCACCTACCACAGCATTAAAATCCCCGTAATTATTAAATTTTCATGTCCTTTACGTATCTTAATATGTCTTCGATATCTTTGTAGATGACTTCTACCTCCCGTCACTGTAGCTAGAGGTGGGCATGTATACTTGTATTATTACTGTGTTTACCGGTTTAGATTCTAATCTAACCATGAGTACTCTTTCGTTCTTTTGTAAGTAATTTTCACACAGTATCCTATCTTTTTCCGCATAACTATCCCCACACCCAAATTTCCGTCCTCTGCTCCTGTATGAATTACCCTGAAGTCTCCACTCCAAAATCCCCGCCTCTGGCCACCGAACCGCTGATCCCTACCATGTCTAGTGATAACCTATTCATTTCAATTTTTAGGTTCTCTAGCTTACCTACTTGCTTCATACTTCTAACATTCCATGCTCCGACTCGCAGAATGTTCCCGACTCTTATTTTTAACTTTCCGATCGCATCCTCTGAAGTAGTCCCCTCCCGGAGATGCAAATGGGGGACTATTTTAACTCCGGAATCTTTTACCCCAGAGAATGCCATCATGTTTGTTACAATTTAAGTACGCTGTGTACTTGGGAGATAATGTGGTGGTTTCCCGTTGCCTTCCACATCGTGGTAGTGTGTCTTAAGACTGCCATACCGACCCCTATGGTCTCTGCCAATCTAAGTACCGAAAGAGCCGCTGCCCTCTTTCGGGGACCTGTCTTAGTCTGCTTCCTCACTAACGACCCTACTACTTTGGTTGGACCTGTAGTTTGGCTCTTTAGCTCATTAGAACATGCAAGCCATTTCACCTGTTCTAGTAATTTAGAACTTCGGCAAGGTGCAGGTCCATTCGAAATGGAATTTAACAGACAAAAAGTTTAAATTTGTAGATCAGTGTTATTATTCCAAATAGTAATTCAAAATTAATTCCACTTCTAGTCCTTGCCCAAGTTAAAGGCTTATTCAAATTCTGTTAAAATATATTTCCTTTAATTCTTTGCATGACAGTCTAAGTTATTATTTGAAAATTTAAACGATACACATTGTTTCCAAGGATGACGAATGTTGACAAAATTCACGCATGGAAGACCAACACCAAGAGAAGGGGAGAGCAATCCCTTATTCTTTTAAATAGCAATTGGGGTCAAGTGACATCATTTTATAGATATTTTGGTTTTCTTCACAGTAAAGTTTATCAAAATTTATAGAATAATTTAAAGTAATTTTATGTTCAACTATTTATTTGGATATTAGTAATATCATAAAAAATTTAAATTACTTAACATGGACAAATGTATTGCTCAAAATGACCTACACCAACCTCCAACAATGATACACTCTACTTTCAAATGCGTTTCTTATATTTTGGAAAATTTCTGGTGTCAGAAACTGGCAATCTGAAACAATTACCTGCCGCTGCTCTGCAGAAGAAGTGGCAAATACTTTTGATTTTAAGTATCCCCACAAAAAGAACTCCAATGGGGAACAGATGATCTGGTTGACCACTTAAGTGAACCCTTTTTGCCAATCTGGCGCCCTGGAGAACATTCGTTGAAAAAGTTTCGCACATGAACATCAAAATTTGGGTGCACCATTGTTGAAAAGATGGTTTGTTCTCTAATATATATATACCCCGAGTTAGCAGAACATTTCTGCTTTTTTTTTTTCATAACAGAACCCACCACTTGAAACTTCAAAATTATGTATTATACATAAATATCGAGTAAGCTTTTGTAGGGATATTTCTCATTAAACAAGTTTGCTGTTGATCTGTAATTTCTATTTGCAGTTCCATACAAAATCTCTATTTCAACTTTTTCTTTAAAGTATACCATTTTTAGTTAATAATTAAATCACCAACCATACTTTTCATTTATTTTTAAAAAAATGAATATGTTGAACCGAACCCATCAATAATTAAACTAGTAAAATATTTTATTTTCATCAACTAAGTGAAATATATCAAAGACTTTTTAATGTAACATTTTAATTTTATCACTACACTGCTATAAAAGAACGAATGCTTAATAGTCCATCAAAAAAGTGTATGGTGTCATTTAAAATTTTTAAGTGGGGCTAGCTGGTAGTGATAAATGTCAAGTCAGGTACTTTGACAAATCTTCCCCTAATAACTATTTAGACATGCAACATTTCAGATTTTTAAGAATAAAGACACCCGATAAAAACGCATGGACTTTTACATACACACCTTTTATATACAGGGTGTTTCAAAACATATAGATAAAATTGCAGGGTGTGGTAGGGGAGCCATTTCATTTCCTATCAGAATAACCTTATATGTTGTAAACCAATAATTATTTATTATTTCAAATTGTTGCAACGTTTGCATTTTTTTGTAGAAATCGTGCAGAAGTATAGTGTAATAATTCTTAATAAAAAGATATTTTTAACATATTTTTTTTAGTCGTGAAGACAAAAGTCAAAGCCACCATAAATGAAAGTTTTCCCAAAACATCCATCGTCTCAAAAGGATATTATGATTATTAATACCATGTACGTAGTATAAAGTTTTGCGTGCGTTTCAAATGCAAATTACTCAAAAAATGTATTCCCGTGCAGAAATGTGTACCTATTGTTACGTTTTATTTTAAAGCTTTTATGAATTCGATTCATTTAATTTAGAAGCTAGTTGATTTACAGAAGGGATTTCAAGCTTGGACATAGATAACTTAATCTAAATAGTAAAAGGTGAGCTTTAACTTTGGCAAGAAATATGTCATTCTGTAAATTTATGCTCAAGCTCTACATAATGTGAGAAAAGAAATTCGTATTGACAACAGCATGCATGTAAATGGAATTACATGTCGCAACATCAGATGAATAGCAATCATTATATCTCAATGATTTGTATGCATATTCATTACGTTATCGAATATTGCAGTTGTCATTCAACATGCAGAGTGAGAAGCTTTTAATTCTGAAGAACTAGATATATTTTGACCTTTATTGTAAATCGCCGATTTCAGATTGTGCAGATGAAGTTGATTGCATTTATCAGTATTCAGATAGAATTTATATTATCGACGATCTATAGATTTTGTTGAATTTGTAACAGTTCAACATTTATTACACTATTGCATTCATAGTTTGAATCACCTTTACAAGTGAATCAGTCTGATTGTAATCAGTAGTTTATCGCTAAATTGTGAACATTATAGATCTAATAGTTAATTTGAACGATACAACGGACATTAGTTAGATACATACATTATCCACACGTATCTAATTACATTGATATTTCTAAATTTCATTAATACCATCATACAAACATTAAATTTACAGAGAATTATTCTTCCAATAACACTATTAAATGTTTCTTATTTCATCATAATATTTCAAACCGCTTAGTTTCAATATAATAACCCCATACATACAAAACCATTAATTCCAATCACACATTTCCCAAGTTACATTTAATTTATTTCAGATCACTCTAATTAATAAACCCGTTAGATAAATCAGATTATAAAAGAATTAACATATAACTAACAACAAATTGCATGTGAATCAATCACAATTTCCTATAATAACCTAATAATTATAAGACGATTATTATAAACCAATAAGAAAAATAGAACAACAAACCACTATTACCCTAACCATAAACATTAAGCAACTCTTATATAGTATTCAACTTTCTATAACAATAACACTATAAATTAAAACAAATTTATAATAAACACAAATCAATATTCTTTCTACAACCAACAATAATTCAAAACTATATTAACACCATACATAAACAAACATTCATAAATTTAAAGCAACATATTTACATAAACAAATATCAATTTTGTTGACACTTTCACCACATACTACTATGATCCAGACCGGATAGAATTTAACAACCTTTAAGAACACAAAACATTATTAACAAATATAGGACATAAGTAACAGATTCTCTAAACTTTAATCACGCTTCGAATCACACTAATAAATTACCAACCATAAGTTCACAGATACCAATTTTAAATCTGCTCATACACAATAAAGTAATAAATTAAACTATTAGATAAATTTTAGAAATTCAAAAGACTTATCACAGTATTAATGAAATCACTGACTTTGAATCAAAATTTAATCACCATCAATAATACAAAACATTTTAAATCCAAAAAAAAAAACACTGATGACATTTTAGTTACATCCAAAATTGCTTCTTTAATATTAACACCTATACAATTTCCTTTACATGATGGTCAGAGATGCAGTATAATGCTTAACATATTTTTCAAATTTCTGGTTTTATCATGGAGTTCGACCTCATGGTAGGTTGTAAATTCAAAAATAGACATCATAACAAATTAAACAAACATATACACAAAGATTAAAACTATCCTCAGTAAGTATTGAAATGTTATACGCTATAATTTTAAGGTCAATGTTTTAGTGTTCGATTTATAAATCCTAATCGTTATTTTGTACTTCATATATAAAAATATTTCTTCGATACTTTCAAGCGCCTGAAGATGGGCTAAGAATTATAAGCCTGAAACATGTAGCGAGCGAAACTTTTTGTACCATAATAATTTGTTTATTTTATTAAATTGACACATGGGGAGATTTTGAGTCATTCTATTAATTTATTTCATCTCAAGCTCTACATTAATTCTCAGGCGGATAATTATCTGAATTTTTAAATAAGTGTTTTTCCTAAGATTACGACTCAAATATTTTATTAGTTAATAAACGGACATTCATTTAGTTATGCCTCCAAAGCAAAGTTTTTCTGATAGATGCACACTTTTGAGTGGAAATATTTTTTTGAATAATTTACACTTGAAAAGCACACAAAACTTTTAATACTACATACATGCCACAAATAATCATGATTTCCTTTTAATGTGATGGATGTTTTGGGAAAGCAGTCATTTATGGCAGCTTAAACTTTCGCCTACACGACAAAAAAGGAAGTACGTTGAAAAATTAGCATTTTTCTGTAACAATTATTACTTTATACTTCTGCACAATTTAAAAAAAAAAGCAAAAATTGCAAAAACTGAAACCATAAACAATTTTATAACAACATTTATGGTTATTCAATATGAAGTGATCTCCTTATCCCACCTTAGAATTTTATTCATGAGTTTTGAAACACTCTTTTCATGTTCAAAAAACTCACACTAAGATTTTGACCTTTAAATAAAGTAGCAGAACATGGCTGCTTTAGCCTTGTTCCCTGTTAAATTTAATATTTAATAGTTGTAAATGAATTCAATATACTAATCTTCAAGCATTTTAGTTACTTTACTATAACACAAAGAAGTTTAAGCTGCAATTATAGATCCACTCCACTGTGCAACAGCCACAATAGTATTTGTGCATTCAAGTCAAGGCAGAAGATTCTCATCAATTGTAGTGAAATCTCAACACAAACCGTTTATTATTTTGAATAACCAAAATAACCTAAAAAGTGAAAACAATCCGCAAGCAATTCAATTCAAAAACTATTTCATAAAAATTTTTCAACATTCAAAAATAATTTAAAATTAGTCAATTTTAATATCAAAAACCACACTTTGAACATTCAAAGCGAAACTATTCTAAAATAATCGATTGCAGAAGAAAACTGCAAAGTTTAGTTTAATACATAAGTACTAATAATCAACCAGTTTCAATATAATTTCAAATATTCAAATAAATAACATGTGGAAAGTATACAACATTCATTTATATATTGCTACGTAATTGGGTAAGGTCAACGACTAAGAATTTTAAAAGTTAATATGTACAGTTACGCTTCTTGGCATAACAGGCTTTATTTTTATAATCATGTATAGGGGATATTCAATCCAAAATTGAAGGCATTACTTCCCAGCATTAATTTATGTAGTATAAGGTAGATTACAATGCAATATAAATATGTGGTTTGAGGTCCCTGCACTGTACAGGAAGAATCTTAAGTTATTACATGTATTTTGTCGAATACAAGCTATCTCACACTCGAAGTAATGAACATTATTACCTCAACCAATGAGATGCTTCGGCAAATAGAGGGATTTTGACGAGTTCGCACGAAAAGACATGATAATTGGAATCTTGGGTTACCTTCAGGTAGCGAGTGCAATATGCAGTGAAATACCCGTGAATTCGATACATCTCCCATACCTCCATCTTAATATCGCTTGCTCTAAAATGTTGTAGGCATCAGCAGTAACTTCACTGCAAAATTTGCAGAAATACTCCACCAGCCTCAAAGAGTACCCTGAGATTATGCTAAGGTGAGCATCATCTGAATACTAGAAGGCTGTAACCAGCTCTACCTATCATACATATCTATATTAATAAAGGTGCAATTTCAGGTGGTTAATTATTATTCGTTCGTGAATATGTATTAAAATCTAAGTAAATGTAAAAATTGTTTTACAATAATGAAGCTACCTCGTATGCAAGTAATAAAAATAATTGTAACTCCATTTAAGAAAACAATTAAAATTTTACCTTTGGTTGTACAGCAATAAAAACTTCATTAAATAAAAAAGTTGTATTAGATTGAAGACGGATAAAAGCATAAGCTAAAAAAATTAATTTTGTTGCAGTTGTAATCTTTATTAAACAAGAATTCAAGTGTTTGGGTCAGAGTGGTAGAGCTATAATTTGTAACTTATTGTGTTTGAGAGCAATAAAAGTCGCATTTAAACAACTAATTGTTAATTGCCAAACAGATATTAATTCAAGTTTTGAACATAGGTTAGTTAACCTTTTTAACGTGAATTAGGTGTATATTTATAAAGTATTGTATGCTAATATCTGAAATATTTGCATTTGTTTTATTTCACGTTTGTTCACGCGCGGGGGGTCTTATAAATTTATATATCGACTTACCTCCGCGGTGTTTTGTTTTCCTAAACTGCAGTTCCTCTTCCTTCAACCAAGTGGACTGTATGCGAATTGAGTCTATGTTACGTTACACTTGCACTGTGTTTTTTAGGGGGTTTAACAACTAAAGTCTGCGGCACTTGACTAACTTACGGGTACCGAACGAAGAAACCGACGACCGTTCTGCTTCAATATCCATAAGAAAGTGTTTGTTCACTACTCTTAGTCCAACTTATTCACAGATGCAGAAGGAATTTTTATGGCAGGATATAAGGGAACAAGGGATGACAGTTTTACTATTAGATTTACGACTACAAATTTAAATAACTTAAAATTAACCACGCAAACGTGCGACAAAGAGACCGAACATCCCGCCCACCAAAATAAGTATGAACTAACTTATTTTATATTTAAAACCTAATTAGAGCTATTAACTAAGAAACCTAACCGACAAACTTATATAAGTGAATATATGTGTACATACCATTAAATATCAAGTAACTGGCAGTAAACGTAGTTTCACCAGAGGACGTTTAACTAACCCTTGGGCTGTCTTGATGGTAGGTATCCGAACGATACCGTCCCTACCAGGATGTAAATGTCTTTCATGGCAATCTAAGATAATAATTTCAGGCAACCGATGCGACCGAGGAAGCAAAATTGGAAATTTTGCATCATGCGACAAGTCAGAATTACGTAGGCGACCGCCCATCCTCAACAAATAACAACTGTCTAGAAACGGACTAAGGCTACGAAGTTGTTTACTAACAAGTTTTCCAGTTTTAATATTTGCAATGTCTTGAGCAAAAACATTTGTTTAAACTCTTTTAATCAATAACTGTATAGCCTCTTGCTGTTGAGCTAGAGACAAACTATCAGAATATTTTGAACGTAAATCTGCTGGACCTTGAACATTACGAATGAAATGACGAATACATGTAATAATCCTACAAATTTTCTGCAGTTTTGAAAATTTATCCAACAACAAATCTAAGAAATTGTCAGACATAACGACTGTTAACGACAGAGTACGATATTCGACGTCCATCTGAGATGAGTCGATAAGTTTTGGCAGCGATGTTACTGGCCATTCTTCGCTACGACGCACTAACCAGGAAGGTCCTGTCCACCATAATGGATGATGAACCAACTCTGAAGCCAAAAGTCCACGTGAGGCACAATCCGCAGGGTTATCCTGGGACTTAACATGAAACCACGAAGATGGAGGAATACGTTCTTGAATATGCGAAATACGATTGCTAACGAATGTCTTCCACTTATGCGAGGAAGAGCGAATCCAAGACAAAACAACAGTAGAATCTGACCACGCGAAAATATTACTAAATGATAAAATATCTGTATAAGTATTTTTGACGAAATCTACTAAATCTGCCAAGAGTACGGCAGCACACAATTCGAGACGGGGCAATGAAACGCGATTAGTAGGAGCAACCTTCGATTTTGCGCATACTAATGAAATGGTAATATTACCTTCTAGATCGAACGAACGGAAATAGATGACAGAAGCATCACAGAATCCATGCAACTCCACCGTTTTAAAATTATGACATACGATGCGACGCGAAATCTCAATGTTCGAAACCGCTGGCAATTCACCCAAACAATGTTTCCATTTTTGTATGACTTCCAATGGAGGCTCTTGGTCCCACCCGAGGCCTAAAAGCCAAAGATCTTGAACTAAACGTTTAGCGAACAGTACTACAAGTGCTATCAACCCGAGAGGATCAAAAATTTTTGCGATAGCCGACAAAATATTACGCTTAGTGCAAGTGCGCTCTTCAACGTCTAAGTTGTATAAAAATGCATCTGTAAGAGCACGCCACGAAAGGCCCAAAATTTTTATTGAACCACTATCTTTATCCTGAAATGTAATTGCGTCCGAACTGGACAGGGACTCCCTCAAGTTGGACATCACTTCCGGGCAATTACTACTCCATTTTCTTAATTGAAAACCACCACTAGAGCAAATACTATTCAATTCACGAATTAATTGATTAGCAGCTTTAATCGAATTGCATCCAGTGACTAAGTCATCAACATAGGTATCGCCGCCAATACCGATGACGCGAAGGAAAATTAATCGACTCTAACCTTGCCAATTCTTGAACAGTACGCAAGGCCAAAAAGGCGACGACGAAACTCCATAAGTCACAGTATTTAATTTAAAGTCCATAATAGGATCTGACGGAGAAAATCTCCAGACGATACGTTGATAATTACGATGAGTATCTTTAACCAAAATCTGCCGATATATTTGTTTAATGTCAGCTGTAATTACGATAGGATGTACGAAAGTGCAATAACAAAACTGCAATGTCCTTTTGCAAAGCAGGACCAATAGCCAAGCTATCATTTAACGCCTTTCCAGATTGATCCTGACACGAAGCATCGAAAACCACCCGCAATTTGGTGGTAGTGCTATCACGCTTATGTACAGCATGATGGGGAATGTAGTACATTTTCTCATAACCTGACGAATTTTCAAGCGATTTCACTTGAACCATGTGCCCGCTTGTCAAATAATCCTCCATAAATTTTTATAATCTGAATACAATTAAGGATTTTTTAACAAACGACGTTCTAACGACAAAAATCTTTTAATACAAATTGATCTCATACCCATGAATGAGGGATCCGAAATTTTAAAGGGCAAGGACACTACAAAACGACCGTCCTTGTTACGCCTATAATTTTCCACAAATTGATTTTCACACCTTTCTTCTTCAGGAGAAATGTGTTTTTGAAGGAATATTTTCTAATTCCCAAAATCGCGAATATCACTGTCTAAGGGTTCAACGAAAGCACACAACGACGTAATAGAACTATTCGGGAAACGACCTTTCCGTTAAAACCCAACCAAAGGTTGTTTTAATAGCAACTGGCTCGTTAGCGACACCCCAACGAGACTCGTTCAACAAAACCTGAGCAAAGATTTCCGCTCCGAGTAGCATGTCAATTTTACCAGGGACATTAAAATTAGGATCAGCTAAGGCCAAACCTCGAGTATGCGACCATTCCTTGACCCCTATCAACCGAAAGGTAATTGATTACAAATGTTAGGTAAAATATAACAATCAATTCCATATGCTGGAGACCGTGCTCGAGGGGCTGACTACACACGATAGTGCACCAGACACCAACGACGAATTCAAGCCAAGTCCTTGAACAGTGACATTGGCTCTCCGTTTCCTTAAACCTAATTTCTGACGGCACCTTTCGGTCATAAAACTTTCCATGGATCCGTTGTCTAATATTACACGAACAGATTGCAATGTTCCTGTATAATCAAGCACCGACACCATTGCCGTAGCTAACAGCGTGGTTGTGTGTTCTAATGACGTCGAAATCAACGAACTAGTGACAGGTTGTTCATGCACAACCGACGACGACAGATTGTCTTCACTAGGTCTACTAGTAGAAGTAAGTCTAGGCACCGCTCTCCGAGGAGACGCTGACCTTTGACGATGGGTTTGTCGGCGTGGCGACACCGATTTTTCTTGTTTATCGAAGTGAAGCAACGAATTGTGCGACTGATGACATTTCCTACACGACCAATCTAACATACAATTTTTCATCGAATGTGAAGTATTTAAGCATTTGATACAAAGATTTTTAAGCTTTACCACCTCAAATCTTTCTTGTGGGGTTTTATCGAGAAACTGCTTACAACTATAAATAGGATGCACAGCTTGACAGAAACTACAATTTTTAACATCATTGGTGGTACCAACTAAAGAAGTTATAGCCGAAGTGCTAACAAACCTTCCTTTTTCTCTTTCTTTAACGGAATCTCGAGCTTTTAAGCATGTTCCTGAAGCAATGTCATTTATTTCCAACACCTTACATTGTTTTTCAATGTACGACCTTAAATCTTTGAACCAGGGAATTTTGTCATTATTTCCTAATTCGAAACGCTTTAAAATGTTTGTATCTAATTTTTTCGATAACAGATTAAACAACATGAAATCTAATAAATCTATTTCCATCTGCCTTAACGCGAATATATTTTCATCAAAACAACTAATTAATTGCCGGAGTTCCGCATGCGAGTCTGAGGAACTGACCTTAGGGCATTTTTCGAGAGCATTAAAATATGTTGAAAGTAATAACCTCTTGGACTGAAAACGATTAGTAATGATTTTATAGGCTTCCTCGTATGCATAATCATTTAATGGAAGTGTTTTATTAAGCCACGCGCCGACTCATCTAATGTATCAACGAGATGGCAAAATTTTTCAACGGGTGACAAACTGACATTATCATGAATCAACCTCTTATAAATTGCATTGTAACTCTCAAAATCTGAAATGCGTCCGGAGAAGTGGGGACTGAAAGATGTTTCAAGCGAATTGCACAGTTTGACGAAAAGGAATTATTCATATTTTCCACCTTTGGCTTATTTTCTACCCGATCTAATTCGCATTGTTCAGCGATAATACGAATATCTAATAGATAATCATCGATTTTTACCCTAAGAGCCGAAAATTCATCCAATTGTTCACTTTCTTCATCAAAGAAAATATCCTTGCAAAAGGATTTGAAAAGCGTTTCAATCTGTTCGGCAGTTTTAATCGACGCTCTAATTAAAGCAATCGATACGTTTTCCGGTTGGTTGATTTTGCTGTATATGTGATCCAACCTTTTAACTACAAATTTAGCTTCAAGAATAGCTTTATCGATTGATATAACCATATTTAATTAATGATTAATGAACGACAATAAAAATTAATGTAAAAACAATGCGTGACTCAAATACGCAAAATTACTAATTCATCTACGAAATTAAATTATTAATAGAAAAATGTTAACTACAGTGCTCGCCCGACAAAGCTTTTAAGGTTTCAAATAAATACCAATAACCCCTTTGTTATACAAGTTGCATGAACCCGAATGGTTGCTCCAACTTGAAGTGACAAATAAGGTAAAGATTTAGGATACAATAACCCTCATAAATAGTTTACATAAAAAGATACAGACGCCCACGACCCTAATCTTTGCCACAAAGGATAAGGAATGTATTGTAAAATCTAGGGTTATAACCAGATGTATTTATCATTCAATTTGCAAGCAAGATGTTCTTTTCTGTGTAACACGTTTAACCATAATAAAAACTACCACAATTTTATAAATTTAAGTATAAGGAGCTTAAAGGATAGGAACTAATTATTTAATTAAAGATCCGGTGATGAAGGCCAATTTTGTTCACGCGCGGGGGTCTTATAAATTTATATATCGACTTACCTCCGCGGTGTTTTGTTTTCCTAAACTGCAGTTCCTCTTCCTTCAACCAAGTGGACTGTATGCGAATTGAGTCTATGTTAGGTTACACTTGCACTGTGTTTTTTAGGGGGTTTAACAACTAAAGTCTGCGGCACTTGACTAACTTATGGGTACCCAACCCAACGACAGTTCTGCTTCAATATCCATAAGAAAGTGTTTGTTCACTACTCTTAGTCCAACTTATTCACAGATGCAGAAGGAATTTTTATGGCAGGATATAAGGGAACAAGGGATGACAGTTTTACTATTAGATTTACGACTACAAATTTAAATAACTTAAAATTAACCAGGGGAATGTGCTCCTGCAACGTTAGTGAAAGTGAATCTTTATAATTCATTAAAAGTAGAGGGTTGAAAGATTTACGAAACAAAAAATATATGTTAAGTGTGAACTGAATTAAGTCAATATTTTTTGTGCTTGTTAGATAATTAGAAGAGCATTTGATCGACACTATTTTATAATAATTAATTTCGATCCTGTTAAAAACTTGTAAATAAATTCAAACTACAAATTAAACCCGATGATCTAGCAAAAACTTTCATTTACTATGACTTCGATCGCCACAGGGTTGTTATTATGTTTTTTTTAAGACTGATTTAGCATACGAGAAGTGAACAAATAATCATTTTTATGATGTTTACACTTCTATTGCGGCTACATCACATCAATATACAGCATGTTCCATTATAAGTAGGATACTATAGGTATCTTTCTTATTATTAATGATAGATATCTGCTCAAATAATTTTAAAAAAATTTAATTATAAATTGCCAATTTTTTTTTAAATCAAATATATTTGCTATAATAAAAAGTTACTAAACAATATTAAATTTAATATGGTAGTTATTAAATATTGGTAGCAACTTTCATATTTAAAATGGATGCCATGTTGAATTTTTATTTGGCTAGATAGCATTTTTTTTCTCTTTTCAACTATGTATGTCCAAGTAAAAAAATTTACTAAAACAATTTTTAATTATAAATCTAGTAGGCGTTAAAACACATCAGTTTTACAACAAATGAACGAAACAAAATATCAGAATACCACTACAAAATGAATGAGCAATTTTTAATTTTAAATCAAAGTAGGCATCATCACAAGACATGTGAAGATTACCCTAAAACAATTGAAATTATAACAAACACACAAACTGTCATGATCGATTTTATTAATAATTTTTGTGTGTTGTTATTTCAAGTCATAAGTTAAATGTAGACATTAAACGGCCTTAATGAGACTACTTTACGAAGTGCAACTATGTGTTCTCAAATAATGCCAAGTATGTTTAAATAATAACGGTCAGCATTGTGATTCATTTTTTAGTGATAAGTGGTATTCCGATGTTTTGTTTCATTTCATTTGTTATAAAACTGATCATGTTAAATTTAAAAATTATTATTTTTAATAATCTTTTTACTTGAACATGTTGTGATACATAGCTGAAATGAGGAAACAATGATATCTAGCCATCTAAAAATCCAATATAGCATACATTTAAAATATGAAAAATGCTACCAATATCTCAATAACCAACACCTTGAATTTAATTTTAATATCATTTTTAAGTGTACATAATTGTACTAAAAAACTTTTATAGGACACGTTTCGTATCTTTTATTATAAAAATGACTTCAAAGAAATAGCAATTTTCAGATTTTTTAAAGTAATTTCTAAATTGTTTAGAATTTTGCATTTTTTTAATCGTAATTTAAATAAGTAATCCAAAGAACACAACTTAGACCATTTTAGCAAATCTCTATCATCAATAATAGGGAATATACCCACAATATCCTATTCAATTTGGGATATGCCCAAATCAGCAGCATATTCAAGTCCACTAAATAGCAACTCATTTGTGATTTCCTACCATTTCGAAATGACAACATTAAATATTTTGCCAATCACCATTAGGTGTAAATATTGAAAGTAATTGTTTAAACGGTTGGTGCAAAATTATATATAATTAATTAACATTTAAAAGGTAAAAACGCCATGAATTTTGAAGAACATTATATATTTAACCATTAACTACTACGAAATCTAAATTAACAAAGTACCTACCTGAAATATCTTTTCCAAGTACTTATACCTACGCATAAGTTTAACAAAAACCTGTTCCCAACTTTTCATAATATCCAAATTTATCTCGTCGGGTGCATTAAAAATGCATGCTTCAGTTTTATAAGGTCCTTCACCTTCCTGTGACAGGGTGCCGCCAGGCACTGTAAATATAATACTTAAATGCTGCTATAGTGGTAGATTTCCAATTTACCCAAAATTCCACCGGCAATAAGAACATCGAAAAGGCTTTCACCGTAACGTCTATAATCTAATTTGCTGCCTGCTCCATCCAAAAATCGCGAAATAGCTTCAAAATCGTTAGATGATTTATCAAGTCCAGATATTACAGCATCTCTAAATCCATGTGGGTCATATTTTTCTTTTTCATCTAAACAGGAATAAATGCAAGTGTTTTAATACTTTTATATCGAGGCTGCTAAGTTATAGACCATTTATCCAAAATATTGTAAATATACAACTTTTACCAACCTGATCAGAATATATTGCTCTGAACAATAATCGTTACCCCTCAAAAAACAATTTCATTTTCTGAAGCAATGTCTGGCTTAATCAAATTAAAACAGTTGGAGAACCTCAAATTTAAAAAGCAAAATACTTTTATATAAAAACAAATAAGAAAAACAATTTTATTAGAATTTATACTCGGTTTTAAATATACGTGTTGCAAGTGTCATTGCACTCTATAAAATCTGCCTAATTCAATTACTTTCAGAAAAATTAAGTTTGAAATCTTGATGTCAATAAAATAATGAGGACAAATGAAACATTATTGACTAAACAATAACGAATCATTCTTATTATTAATGAGAACAGACACACGAACACATTGTTTTTAAACAGAAGATGGACGTGTTAAAAACTGTTATTGTGAGTTGTGCAGCTTTTTACTTCCACTGATGAATTAGATTGTAGAAGGTTCATTTGTCATGCAACTTGCAATAAGTGATCAAATATTAGTAACATATTGTTATGACTATGGCTACTTACCATTAACTTTCATATACTCTGCAGTCATTGCCTAGGACAACTTGCATAATAAAGTTTCATATATTGCCGATAAATAGTTATTCAGCTCTTACTTCATGTTGCTTTGTATTCCTTACACCTGATTAAGTTTCACAATGTGCTACATTTTAGAACCTTTTAGTTTTCTTGAATAACTGGACAAATAAGCAATGGGCTCAAACCAATTTAGTAAAGGAAAGAGGAGACATACACAGAAAGAGATTTGGAAGAAATCGACTTTATTTTATCTAATCAGAAAAGTCACTGTACCCAAGTTGTGAATCACACATTAAGATTCTCAACTTTGTGGGAATGCCTACTTTAATTGATGTTTAAAAAGGGTAGTAGAGTAATATTTATATAAATGTGATTTCTGAAAAGTTAAAAACTTGTAACAAATGTTTATTCAAAGAAGTACATTGAGAATAGCTCAATTTTATTGCCAAACTACATCATCTATTTATTAAAGAGTGTTATTGGCCTAATATTATTATCCTTAACCACAACTTTTATATAATGTGTGTTTCAAATTGCTCGGTTTTTTTTTAAAGAATAAGTAAAATATAGATGGTGCACTAAATTCGTCCGAGTATTTTGACATTTAAAAATTGTGATGTATGACATTTATAAAAATGGCTTCGTACATGATACAACGCGTTCAAATTGTTGAATTATTTTATGAAAATCAGAGTTCTGTGAAGTGTTTTTAGAAAACTACGTTAATTTTATGGTTTACATAATCGTCCAGCTGAAAGCACTATTGGTCCAATTATTAAAAAATTTCAAGAGACTGGTTCAGTGGAAGATCAAAAAAGTGTAAAATACAGTCAGCGGTCGTTCACAAGAAAATATTGATTTGGTACGTGATAGTGTTGCTGAAGATCCTAAAATTTCCATTGGACGACATTCACAACAAGTTGGACTTAGTGGATCAACAACATGGCGTATTTTGCACAAGGATTTAGCTCTGAAGGCATATAAGGTTCGAATAACACAGGCACTAAAGCCATTAGATCCTTTAAAACGCCGTTCATTTGTCAATTTCATCACTGAACAACAGGCTGATTTTTCTCAAAAAATCATGTTTTCCGATGAGGCACACTTTGAACTTGGTGGCTATGTTAATAAACAAAATTGTCGTATCTGGGGCGAGGAAAATCCACGAATTATTCATGAGAAACCTATCATTCTAAACGAGTTACTGTTTGGTGTGCATTATGGTCAGGTGGTGTAATTGGACCTTACTTCTTTGAAAATGCTGATGGTGAAGCTGTAACTCTCAATGGTGATCGATATCGTCGAATGATAACCGAATTTTTGTGGCCTGAATTAATGAATATTGATCTAGAGGATATTTGGTTTCAACAGGATGGTGCTACATCTCACTCTGCACAAGAAGCAATTGCTTTATTGAGAGAAAAAATTCCTGGACATGCAATCTCAAGAAACGGTGATGTTAATTGGCCACCAAGATCATGTGATTTGACTCCATTGGACTATTTTCTTTGGGGTT
Organism: Platerodrilus igneus; assembly: GCA_036346225.1. Taxonomy (NCBI): domain Eukaryota; kingdom Metazoa; phylum Arthropoda; class Insecta; order Coleoptera; family Lycidae; genus Platerodrilus; species Platerodrilus igneus. The sequence goes on from JARFIW010000828.1 coordinate 3,650,777, forward strand.
ATGTGAAAAGTCAGGTTTATAAAAAAATCCACAATTGATTCCTGCTTTGAAAGATGAAATTATTGGTGTCATTGGTGAGATAGAGCCTCAATTATGTCAAAATGTCATTGAAAATTTTAACAAAAGAGGCCATTTGGCAGATATTATTTTTCGCATATAAATGTCATTAGTGATACTTCAATTACCAATAAAGTTTTTGAAAATGAATGCAAATTATGTGTCTTATTCATTGTTTAAAAAACCACACAATTTGAAACACCCTATATAAACAAACACACGTACACGAACACACGCATATAATTTTATCAAATATAAATAGCATACACTTGGCAGTTCTATGCAGTGTAGTCGCGTTTATGTTATTGTTTTACTAAGCTTTTTTGGCATTACTTGTTTGAAGTTCTTTTTAGAACTAACAAAATTTTAAATCGATTACGTATTGATTCATTGAACTTAACTATGGCCAAGCACAAGAATTCCTGTTTTCATAAAATGGCTTTGTCCATCAAATATTTTGAAAGCAAAGCAATTAGACCATTTCTACCTTTAACAGGTGTAACAGAAGCAAGTATATACTTAATACTTATATGTTTAAATTTAGCTTCATTTTCTTTGAAATAATTATGAAGAAAAGAGCTTGAGGTTTGAAAATTTTTGTAATTTTTTCGCTGTTCTAGCATATAGCGTCAGTTCTCAATATTAATCAATCAATATTTATTGGTAGGATATATACATATAATACCAAACGGCACAAAATTCGGCATAGCTGGTTTTAAATTCCGCCCATTAAGAGACATGCAACATTAAAAAATATACATACATAAAATATAGACAAAATTAGCATAACTAGCTTAATAGGTTAATGAATTCTATTCTTTTTGCTTCGTTATTAGAATATTTTAGAAAGATCCTCTGAATCTAGATTTGTTGCTGGCTGTATATGCAACACTGTACTTGATAATGAGGTGAGTAGTTGTATAATTGAAACAACTTTTAAACAAGATTATTGGTATTTCTCAAATTTAGGTCATGAGCACAGGCACGATATTGCAGCACACGGATTAGGAGAAGTCTGATACAATCAAATCATATAGAAAATGGACTAACAATAACAATGACCTATTGTGGTATTTAAGTAAGGACCTACAATTGTAGAACAGGGTCACATGTCGACATTCCACATTAAAAGAAAACCTAGGGCACACGTCTTGTAGAACCCTATCCTATCCTACCCTATCCTGTGTACGAGATATGCAGATAAGTAATTATAGTATACTACATTACAGTAGTCTAAATTACATAGAACCAGAGTTTCCATTTTTATGCTAGGATTTAAAGCGAGCTTGTACTTATACAGAGTACGCATTTTATAATAAGACGTCCGAAGTACATCATTCATATGCTTATCGAAGTTAAAGATACTTATCCAAGAGAACCCCCAGGAACTTAACATCATCCTTAGTAGTAATAATAGAGTCATCAGTCGTAGTTCAGTATTACACAGACTAGCAACTCTTGAGGAGCTAGGGGTGCTACTGTCTTGTTACTGTTCAGTACTAATCCATTAGCTGTCACCCTGGCATAGACTGCTGAAAAGTCTTCATTTAGTAGGCTGATGGTATTATTGATAGAAAGAGTATCAGAAAACTTGTATAATATCACATCGTCGCATTCATGAGGTAACAACAGGCAGTAGATAATTCTTCAGACATATCTGCAGTAAAAATTGCAAACTACCGCTCCCAATATACTTCCCTGTGGCACACCTTGCATTACTTCAAGACAGGAGGTCAGATTGAGTTTGTCAGATTGGGATCTACCATCTAGATAATTTTTGAACCACGCAAGTACGATTTCATCGAGACCATAATAGTGCAACTTAGCTATAAGTAGTTGATGCCTAATTACATCAAACGCCTTACTGAGATCTATAACATTAAATAAGATACCATTGACTTATTGATTGCACACGTAAGATTATTTACAATCTTAGTTAATGCAGATGATGTACTATACCCAGTGCGAAAGTCTGACTAATAGTGGTGCTATTTTTAGTCTTGTAATGTGGACAGTTAGTTGAGTATATTAGCCTGCATACTGTACAAGATATTGGAGTACAAATTAACAGTGACAGACCACATACAGACCCAAAGAAAAGGAAACGTACTAAAACTGCTAAGATGAATTGTTTCGATTGGGATGTTATTAGAAACAATATATACGATATACGTAAAAAAGGATTATTATTTACCTTCAATAATAGTATATTTATAACTAATTTTTTATTAATAGGACAACATATTACTTTAAACACTCTACTAGAAAGACATCGTAGTAGGGAAGCATTTAAAGCAGCTGGAACTTCCTTGTCGAAAGTTTTAGGCAACTCAGTTCTGAATACAAGAAAGATGATCTTCATCTTCGTATGGGGCTTGATGGAATTGCCCACCATTGCTATAGAATAAAGGGCTTTTTAAAAGAACACATTAGATTCATCAAGGAAGGCTCAAGACAATTTGTTTTCTTAGATGAAATGTGAATCTTCAAAGATGGCAGTATTGGTAAATCGGGGCAAGATACAAACGTTAAGAGCATAAGATTAGTTATATAGTGTTTAAAAAGGAATTAAATAATTAATTTTTACATATATTTTTCTTCATGCAGGTTGCAAAGATCAATTTATAGCAAACGTTGAGCTTGTGTTTGCATCTAAAACCAACGATGAGAACTATCATAGTGAACGAATCAAGAGAATTTTCTGCGATGGTTTGAATTTTGGTTCTTGACGAATATAGAAAAAACCTACCAGAATCGTTATGGATAATTCCAACCACCATAGCACACAATGAAATAAATCACCAACTGCTGATAATCGTAAGGCTGAAACTAAACATAGGTTAATTGTCAATTTCATATCAATTGTAACAATTTTTTTTGTTAATAAAGAAAAAATTTGCCAGGAATGTCCAATTGCAAAAATAAGTAGATTCTCAATTTTTAATAAGTCCTTGGTTTCATATGAAAAACAGCATGTAAGTTGTTATTTTCTAATTTGGCGTAATTACATGGCTATGTTCAACATTTTGTATCCACAATTATGTAGAAAACAATTCAGCTGTTTTGAAACCTGGTTTGTAAAGTCATAAATAGCAATTTATTCTTTCAAAAGTCTGTGTAAACACCTTATTGTTCAAGAAATATCTCATGGTTTTCAACTTGTTTCATACACAAAGTGCATGTGCATTAAACCTTTGTTCTGATAAGACTTCCCCACTTGGATTGTCTTTGCAAGAATTTTCTAAATCCGCTTACTTCTACATCATCTTTGAGTCAAGGAGGTTTGAAAGTCGATGCGTAAACCTCCAGTAGAGCTGACAACCACAAATACCCTATAGTGCCAACAACTATCATACAACAGCCAGTTAATAAGCCATAGGATCGGAAGTCACCTACCAGTCTTCATGTACTCTGTAGCCGACCAACACTTTTGAACATCCTCGAGCGTATCCAAAACGTACTACATCAGTCTGGTGCCTTTTGTTACCCAGCAGAAACCTGTACCTAACAAGCCTAAAGATAGCCACCAACAGTCAATGGTTAAGGGCAAGTGAGTTTTGCTGTGTCCCAAAAGGGGTTGATTATAATTTTTGCAACTCCCTTTTCCACAACAGCTATGTCTCGAGCTGCCAAGAAAAATTTTAATCATTTCAGTCTGTGATATATTTAAACAAATTGTTATAATCCCATATGTTCATTTTTGTACTTCTTGTAGTATATCAGGTTTGTTAACACGGCACACGCCGGGTTATTTTTAAGTACAGTCTTATTTTGTATATGATCAAGAGCGCACGACATCTGACCTCTTAGCTATGTGAATGTGAATGTTACTCGCGTCTAATTAAAAGATTTACACCCCCGTAACTGTCAAGAATACCACCTACGATATCTGCTCATATAAATCATAAAAGAGATAAAATGTTATTTAACTATTAATTGTTTAATATCACTAACGCATGTAAATGTATTTAATTTTTTTGATTGATGGATAAAAGTTATTTGTTATAAAATAGATACATTCTGATTTTAATACGTTTCATTTTCTAAAAAGAGTAAATAAATTTTAAATGATCCACCTGTAGGGTTTCTGTATCTACCCTCAAATCACATGTTTTTCCTAGATACAGTGGCATCCAACTTCACTTTATTTAGTTTTCCGTTTTACAAAGAATACTTCAATCCTGCCCTTTTCATGATCTCCCATGGGATAATAGCCATTTAGGTGCCGGCACAGCAAGTTTTTATAGTTCCACCTCGTGCACGTAAAATTCCAAATTGTCGTTGCATCTTCTGCCTAGGGGCTGAAGAAATAAATTTCCACATCAGCCCAACAACGTGGTGCTAAACATAAACTTTTTACATTGGCACCGTAGAGGGGATAAAAATAAATCCTCAACACAGTATGTATGAAAGACGATTTGAAGTGTTAAAACAGTAAGCTCGTTGTCCTTTTGATAGCAATTAAATTAATTGTTAATTATTTCTAATATTATTCTAATACTATTTTATTATGATCTCAGAAAAATTTGTAGAAACATACGTATTTTAAGGCAATCACAATGTATAGGCATATTGGTGAGGTAACTGAACTATTAACAATAAAATTAATATACAATCACTGATAAAATAATAACAATAATCCATTCATCTTAGCTTGACATAAATAATGTAATAGTACCGATGTAACATTGTATAATCAACCTTATCTTAAATGTATAATAATTCAAGCCTTTAATTTAAATAATAAAAACAGGAGGTATTGTATCGGATAAGTTTCTCTTTGTAAGGAAACAATTGTGCCAAGAAAAAATGTTGAATTAGAAAGAAATGTATCCATTGAAGAAAGGCTAGGGTGTTGTTTAATTAGATAAATGAACAACAGACCGAACAATTATTAAAATCTCACTTAATTTAATGCTAGTTCGTACCCACTTTGTCACATGTTGAAACCAACAGATTTCGAAAACAATGTTCCTAAAACTTTTGTTTTAGTTGGATATTTATCCTCGCTGGTAAATTTTTCTATAGAAAATAAATGCTGCCAATAAACTTTAAACACTATGCCATCATCAGGCAAATACTTATCGAATTTCAACTATTTCCATCCATTCAGCAGTATGAAAATACGATGGACCCTGGGCCATTCTGCCTGAAAATACTATGTTCAATAACAACCTTGGCACTTTTCTCAACAATTATTTAAGCTTTGATATTAGGTTCTTTTATCGAAGCTAAAATTTGCGTGTAAACTCTTTTTGGACGTCTTTGTTTTGATTAATGGGATCATACTTCAACTACGAGGCTTATTCAATTGAAACCCATCTTTGGTTCAGGAAAAATTTATTGACAACTAAATTTACAAATAATTATCACGAAGATTAAGGCACATATCCCATTGTTTCGTCAACCTATGTATATCCTGCCTACAGAAATCTTGTGGCTGCTGCTCGAAGAATTCTTTCACGGCGTTTTGTACTTCTTCGTCAGACTGAAAACGGTTACCTTTTAACACTTTTTTCAGGGGCCCAAAGATGTGAAAATCGCAAGGCTATAAATCGGGACTATAGAGTGGATGCTTTAATATCCTCCATTTCTTTCGCTGTAGATTTTTTTTCACTACGTTAGCAACATGAGGTCGAGTATTGTCGTGAAGCAGAATGACACAACGTGAAAGCTTCCCTGAACGTTTTCGTCTTATTACTTGATGAAGCTTGTTCAAAGTTTCATTATAGTTTGCGTTGATATGCACCCAAAGGTTCTGTAAATTCTATCAACAAGGGTCCTACAGTAGAAAAAAATGTCAACATGACCTTACTGGCAGAAGGTTGAACTTTAAAATTCTTTGGTGGCGGAGAATTTGAGTGTTTCCATTGCATTGATGACAGCTTACTGGATGGTTAAAAATAATGACGAGAGAAAATCGTTACCATTTTGTCTGTATTCCATGAAGTGTTGCAAAAATAAGCCCATTCGCAAGCATTTTTGGTTTTCTGACAAAAGGTGAAGAACCCATTGCGCACAAACTTTGCTGTAGCCTAGTTTGTGTACGATGTTATGAACAGATCCGATACACCAACATTTTTTGAAATTATTCTGATTGAAACTCAACGATTTTCTCTAATCCTGCCTTCCACACATGCCATATTCCTGTCTGTTGACACAGTACACATTGCACCTGGTCGTGGCTTATCATTTGTCCCCTCGCATCCATTCTTAAATTTTCGACACCATTCCTTGACAGTTGGATATGCAAAACATGCGTTTTCATACACTGCTTGCATCCGTGTATGAATTTCCAATGGTTGTAAACCTTTAGCACACAGAAATTGAATGACCGCACGCTGATCACATTTGGTCGGATTGTTAACAATAAACGTCATTTCAAAGTCACAATACTTAAGATCGCTGTCAAATCTATATGAGAGAAACTGACCAGTGGGAAGTTTACAAACACCACTAACGTTGCAAAACGTCAGTTGAGTGATTAAAATTGTTTCCAAGACTAACCTGACCAAAGATGGGTTTCAATTGCATAAGTTTCGTAATATCTATTCAATGAATCCCACTGTTCCAAGAGTCTTTCTGCTGTTGGATCTAGTGGAGCAGTAAATAATAGCCTTAAAACCCAGAGTTCTGAAATTGACTAAATGTTTTCTCAACTATTTGGCTTAGGCTATACGACAGATCACATTCACGAAATTTTCACAAGACATCAAAGTTCACAATCTTCAGCTATTCTTGCCCAAGAACCAATGACATTTTTTATTTTTAATATTATTTAGTTTAGTTTCAATATGAGTTAATAATTTTTATATAAGAGAAAGTTTGTAATAATAATATCCTAATACAGTATTTTATTTCTTTTAAATAATTCTCTGTTAAATTATCCAAAGTAATAAATGCCAATTCAACTTTATCTACATTTCTTAAATCGGGAATTTAAAACTAAACTATCGATTTTTAATAATGTATGAGGCAATGAAGGAGAAATCGATTCTTCGTTTGCTTCTAGTAAATCTAGGATCCACAGAATTCATTGATTATGTATATTCACAGGAAATAAATTCATAAGGGTAACCTAACATTTTTGAATTTTGTGATGTCACTGCCAAATTAACATGTATAATTACATAATAAAAAGTGTAGTATTTATTTGCATTTTTTTCAATATCTAAGTTTGACAGGTATGCTATGGACATATGAATGCACCACAAATTATATAATATATGCTGTATCAGTAATTATACATTCTGTGTAATTATGAATGCTACATCCATATATATGTTTTTAGATTTTCTTAATTCAGCACATAAGTGGTGCAGTTTCATCCTTAATTCGGCAGCGAAAGGGTTAATAACAGTGGACTTTTTTATATAACCAAGTAGGGTGTTACGCATTATATAAATGCAGTTTTAAGTTCCCAATAATGCTTCGAGCAATAATTATTATTATGTATTTCGCACAATAGATGTTTCCCATGCTTTGAAATAAATGTATGTAATTGTCCTCGACCAATCAAGACGCTTAACGAAGAAGGGAGTGATTCTGAAAAGTGAAAAACCCACCCATCATAATCATTCTGAACGTAACTACTTTATCTGCCAGAACTGTGCATTAGTGCTGTATAAATAGTTGTGGAGTTTGTCCATCAAATCCCTATACCTTTGTCAGTGCCATATCTTTACAGTTGTCTTGCTCTTTTATGTTGTAGGTAAACAATGAACTCCACTGCCATATGATTTAGAGATGCCACTGAAAGTTCATGCCCTGCAGTAACGAAACAGGAACAATACAAAGTAATATTCCAGCATAGCAAATGCCGAAATACAAGGATTCAGTAATTGGCCGTACCTTTTCTTCATTATCTAGATGAACAAAAGGTGAGCCTAGTTTAAGCAGTCGCATGTCCATCCCATAAATGGTTTTAATAATATTGATTATAAATCCATCAGAAACTAATTATGCCCTTGTACTGATAAGCGATATACTACTGTATCATACATATCATTGCAACAACTGGACTTTTGTAACAAGTACTAGTCTCAATTTAAGTCTTTTCGAGATGAGAATCTAGTCGACTACTCAGAGATGACTGAAAATGCTTAATGGAATTATTACGATTCCCTGAAAGAAAGGCCATTCTTAGTTGCTAGTGTACAAATGCTATGCAAGGCATTTTCCAAAGATAATGGTGCTACGTGAAGATGCGGAGAAACAGCACAGAAGAAAAAACAATTATACCGCCAATAAACATGAACCTTAATTTTGTAGTTTTTGCCATGGAAATACTGATGCCAGTCAATGGAAGCAGGAGAACTCTTAAACACTAAATTTTCATTCGAACTAAATCTCAGAATAAACAATATAGTTAATTTTTTAAAAATTGCATGTGAATCACAACCGAATCCAAGGCAGCACCTGATCGATTGCTATTATTAACCACTGCTTGTAACCAACAGCTCGCTTTTCCAATATCTATAACAAATAATGCTTTTAAGATTCTGTATGTTTGAGGATATCTATAGAACACTTTGAATTGCATAATGATTAATAGCGATGTATAGTGATGTAAAAATACGTTTTATCAACAGCAAAAGAAACTTTTTTGAAGAAACAAAACCAAACTTGTTTTTCTTTTCACTCTTACCGTTTGCTATTTTATGTACCTATGAAAATTTGTTCACCAAAGGGGTGTAATTTTACAAAATATTTAACGTGTAAATGTAATACTTAACTGATATAATCATTATTACAACACTATTCTCTTGCAAAACTTTTTGGCAAAATCAAATGGCATTGGTTGCAGTAAAGTGACATGACAGTATCAATCAGCAAAAGGCAGAAAAGACATATAATCAGTTGATAATAAAAAACTGTTGTTTTTGCAACAAAATTTTCGTTCCAATATTAATCACCACAAACGTGTTTCAGTGAATAATTACTAGAATAAAATATTATTGTCTATTTACAATATAATTTTTACAACGCTTTGCAACAAAATTGAAAATTCTGCCATATCATCCCTTGTCATTTCGAATGGACCTGCACCTTGTCGACGTTCTAAATTACTAGAACAGGTGAAATGGCTTGCGTGTTCTAATGAGCTAAAGAGCCAAACTACAGGTCCAACCAAAGTAGTAGGGTCGTTAGTGAGAAACCAGACTAAGACAGGTCCCCGAAAGAGGGCAGCGGCTCTTTCGGTACTTAAATTGGCAGAGACCATAAGGATCGGTATGGCAGTCTAAGACACACTACCGCGATGTGGAAGGCAATGAGAAAACACCACATTATCTCCCTAGTACACAGCATACTTAAATTGTAACAAACATGATGGCATTCTCTGGGGTAAAAGATTCCGGAGTTAAAATAGTGACCATTCGGATCTCCGGGAGGGGACTACTTCAGAGGATGCGATCGGAAAGTTAAAAATAACAGTCGGGAATATTCTGCGAGCCGGAGCGTAGAATGTTAGAAGTATGGAGCAAGTAGGTAAGCTAGAGAACCTAAAAATCGAAATGAATAGGTTATCACTAGACATAGTAAGGATCAGAGAAGTTCGGTGGCCAGAGGCGGGGGATTTTTGGAGTGAAGACTTCAGGGTAATTCATACAGGAGCAGAGGAAGGAAATTTGGGTGTGGGGATAGTTATGCAGAAAAAGATAGGATACTGTGTAGAAAATTACTTACAAAAGAACGAAAGAGTACTCATGGTTAGATTAGAATCTAAACCGGTAAACACAGTAATAATACAAGTATACATGCCCACCTCTAGCTACAGTGACGAAGAGGTAGACGCCATCTACAAAGATATCGAAGACATATTAAGATACGTAAAAGGACATGAAAATTTAATAATTACGGGGGGTTTTAATGCTGTGGTAAGTGTGGGGAGGGAAGGAGCGGTAGTATATTTGGTTTAGGCACGAGAAACGACAGGGGAAATAGGCTGGTAGAATTTTGTGACAAGAACAATTTAATCATCACAACACACATTATTTCAACATCATGCTAGAAGATGATATACGTGGAAGATGCCAGGAGATATAGGAAGATATCAAATAGATTACATTCTTGTTAGACAACGATTTAGGAATCAAGTAAAAGACTGTAGAAGCTACCCAGAAGCAGATATAGACACTGACCACAACATCGTAATTATGAAGGCCGCACTTAAATTTAAAAATTTGAAAAAAAGAAACGGAAAAAGGCACTTGGACTTAGAGAAACTAAACGATAAAGATATTCAAGAAAGATTAAAAAAAAGTCAAATGAATTGCTCAAAGATATCGGGAAAATATCTGATACTAAGGAAGTAGAAACAGAATGGAATAACATTAAATCCAGCCTAGACATGGCGGCCAGAGATATTCTGGGGTATACACATAAAGAAAATAAGAAACCATGGATAACAAAGGATATCCTGAATTTAATAGAAGAAAGACGAAAACACAAAAATAAATCAGACGAAACAGGAAAACAGAGATACAAAGCCATAAAATGAGAAATTATTCGAAAATGCAGGAAAGCTAAAGAACAATGGATTGATGAAAAGTGCAAAGAGATACAAACGAAGATGAAAATAGGAAAGACAGACAAAGCATACAAAATAAATTAGAATGAATTTTAGTGATATAAAACCGTATAGCAAAAATATAAGGGACGCACAAGGAAACATCATCATAGAAAACGTAGAGAAAGTGGGTAGATGGCAAGAATATATAGGGAATTTATATGCAGGAGAGGAACTAACTGCATTAGAACAGGAATCAAACATTGAAAATGATGACTTGGGATATCCTATACTTAGAGATGAGTTTGAATTAGCATTAAAAAGTCTAAAAATGGTAAGGCGCCGGGTTTAGATAAGGTGCAAGCAGAAACTCTAAAAGCCGCTGGACAAGCAGTAACAGAACGTCTCTTCCATTATAGATGTGAAAATTTTCGAACAATAAGTTTGACAGCACACGTGTGAAAAATATTAACTAGAATTGTGCAAAGACGAATGGAAAAATGGGTGGAAGAAATACTAGGAGAAGACCAATTTGGGTTTAGGCGAAACAGGGGAACACGGGAGGCTATTTTAGCTCTGAGAAGTAAACATTAGAAAAGGGGTGAGACAGGGATGTGCCCTATCCCCATTGATTTTAACTTGTACATAGAAGATGCAATGAATACTGTCAAATGCAGGAAGACATTTGGAATTACTATGCAGGGACAAAAAATTGTTATGCTTAGATTTGCAGATGATATAGCGGTATTAGCGTCTAGCAAGGAAGAGTTAGAAGCTGCTCTTAATGAAATGGAAACGGTTCTAACAGAGAGATACGGTATTAAAATTAACAAAACCAAAACTAAAGTTCTAGTATGCAAAGGTGGGGAAAATAAATCAAAAACAAGAATACAAGTATGTAACACGAACTTACAAGAGGATAAGGATTTCTGCTACCTAGGAAGCCAAATAACGCAAGATGGGAAAAGCACAAAAGATATAAAACAAAGATTAGCACAGGGTCGTGCTACATTTAACAAGAAAAAGCAACTACTGTGCTCAAAGACCACAAACATAGAAACAAGGAAAAGATTGCACAAAACATATGTGTGGAGCACAGCACTGTATGGCTGTAAAGCCTGGACAGTGGGAGAAGCGGACAAGAAAAAGGTAGAAGCCTTTGAAATGTGGTGCTACAGACGTATGATGAAGATATCATGGACAGACAAAGTTAAGAACGAAGAGGTACTAAAAATGGTAGGGGAAGAAAGAAATATGTGGAAAACAGTAAAAAATAGGAGAGATAGGATGATAGGCCACATACTACGGCATGCGGGAATAGTGCGGAATATATTAGAAGCAGAAATAGGAAAAAAGAGAAGAAGAGGCAGACCTAGGTTAGACTACTGCACACAGATAGTAAAAGATGTAGGCTGTAGGGGTTTCGGGGAGATGTGTAGGCTAGCCCAAAATAGAAATCAATGGAGGTACGCATCCAACCAATCCCAAGATGGATAAACTAATGACGAAAAAATAACTGTACTTAAACATGATGATTATTATAAGTAACTACAAGAATTGGCTGGGCAATATTCTCGAATAATGTTAAGTGTGTGGAAGGATTTACTGGAAAACCATTACTTCAGCAAATGTCTAAGTGTTGGGGGATCTTGGTAGCCACATGTAGCACACCCCCTTCACTGAATCTCGGCGAAATAGGGCATAAAATAAGAAAACAATAGAAGGGGAACGAGCTGTATACACATGCTGTGTGAGAATTTCAGGGAACTATGTAGGCTAGCTCAGAATATAAATAAGTGCAGAGACGTGTCCAACCAGTTTTGAGACGGAAAACCTAATGACGAAAAAATAAGCGCAGATAAATGTGATGATTTGTATAAACAACTAGTTGTTGGTTGCGAAATATCTGCAACTAATGATGACTGTGCGAAAAGATATATTGGAAAATATATTAAATCAGTAAATGGTTAAGTGTTGGGGGAACTTGGCAGCCACAGGCTGCTTACCTCCCTTCACAACCACTGAAGGTCGGAGAAATAAGGTATATAATTGTAAAACAATAGAAGGTGACCGAACTGCATCTAACAAGAAAGAACAGCGCCTATGAGGAAAGACAACAAACATAGAACAAGAAGAAAATTGTTGAAAGCATATGTGTGGAGCACAGCACAGTATGCCTATGAAATATGGGCAGTCTGAAATGCAGACAGAAAAACGGTAGCAGCCTTTTGAAATGCTGTGCTTCAGATGTATGAGGACGATAGCATGGACAGACAAAGATAATAACAAATAGGTTATAGAAATAGTAAGGGAACAAGGATATCTGGGGAAAAAGATAAGAGAAATAGAAGGGCAGAATACGTTCTAAGGCATTTTTGGGAAATAGTATGGGATATATTACAAGCATAGATAGGAAAAAGGAGGTAGATGTAGACCTAGATCAGATAGTTATAGATGCAGACTGTGTAAATTTCAGGGAAATGTGTAGGTTAGTTCAGAATAGGAAACAATGATGGTACGCGTCTAACCAGTTCTAGGGCTGAAGACCTAATGATGATGATCATCCCTTGATAAAATTTTTGCAAAATTAGACCACTTAGAGTTGCTTTAATTCATGCATAGTAGCCTATGATTGATATCAACTGAAGACTATATAGTCAAGTTACTTGATATAGACAACATTATAGATACATTTGCTACCATGCAAGCAAGAAGAGTTTTATTGTAAAATGAAACAGAACCGTATTGTCTTTGTTATTTATAAATGTATGACTAGAAACTAGTGCTTTTCTTTTAAATACAGAAGTATTGAATTAAAATGGTATGATTAAATTTTACTTCAAAGTGTTTCCATCAAACACGATTGGTGATTTATACATAAGTAAATTGAGGTTGTTAGAAAATAATGGTGCATGTAATATACACTTTTTGTGCACCAATTACTCATCAGACTGTAACAAGTTTATTTTGCTGCAATATTTTGACAAATATTTATGTTATTATTTTTTATAGAAGGTCAATTCAAGCCTAATATCTCTACACATTTTTACGTAATAAAATTTTTACGTGTATAAAATTTGTAAAAACAAGGCCCCATTGTATTTATTGGATAGTATAATCTCAAGACGTAGTGTGCATAAGAAAACCTTCGCGAAATTGTTAAGTATGATATACCAATGCACAAGACCGCTAAGTTTGAAAACTCTTTCGCTTACACTGCTATTACTCTAATCAATTCAAAAATTTATAATGATGTATGTCACAGTTCATTAATTAATTTTAAGAAAAAATATACTGAATTTCTTTTAATTGTTCAACTTATTAAGTAGTTACATTATTGTAATACTATTGTTATACTTAATGTGTATTGCAGGTAACATGGAAGAACGTATATACGAATGTTACCTTTTGTGTATCTACTTTCTGTTTTTTTTTTTACACAATAAAAATTTTTCTATTCTATTCTATAATATATATATATATATATATATATATATATATATATATATATATATATATATAAACATGTTGTTTAATCGAACATAAGCTTTAAAACCGCGAGCATAAATTACAAGTCGAGCGGTGACAAAATACCATTTACAAGCGCCATTATAAGAGCTACGATCTTTATAATTATTGAAGGACCAATAATTATAAAGATCGTTGTAATTGTTGTCAAGCGGTAGGATACGTCAAAATACGACACTTTCACCTGGGCTGTTGCTTAAGAAAGTCGTTCTTGTGAAAGAACATGGCATCAAGTGGTTATACTTGGTGCTGGAACCATGCGAAAAAGAAATCGATTTAAAGTGAAGTCGTCTTTGTTGGTGCACTTGAAGTTGGCGTTTTGCAGACGATGTTTGCACTAAACTAGACGTAAATGAAAATAGTTGGCATTTGAACAGCAGTAAGTATTATCGAGCCTCAGGGCCCTTGTTAATTTAAATTTGCAGTGCAAATTACTTGACGTGGATACACGTGATGTTCGTTTGATATTCTGTAACAAGATTATTTAATTTATGTGGTTTTGGAGAATTCTAACCTCATTATTATTGTAACAAGAAGATTTCAATTATCATTAAATATTCCGAAAATGGTTCAAGTACATCGCAATTATTCTTCTGATGGATAAACATCTGATATGTAATTAGTGCTCTTTAAGTACATCAAGTTGTAACAACATGTGGAATGACAAACAAGTAAGTTTTTTTAATTTGTTCGACGTGGAAATTTTCTAGTTCGTTATGTTGTTGACCTCTGGATAACTTTGTTATTAGTGAACAGAACCTGATAAACTTCACTTTTATTTTTCATCAGTACAAATGAAAAGATTACTGAGGGCAGTATATACGTATATTAAGGGTTAATTTTCAGGACTAACAAAATTGAAGCTATCATTTGAATACAAAATTATCTAAGTTCAGATAACTAAATTGTTTCATTTTGCTCTACAATATTTATTAATTGAAATATTTTAAAATACAATTTAAATGTGAAGTCTCTACTACCGAAGGCTAATAAAATCCTGTAGTATACCTTTAGTCATTCTTAATAATCAAGTTTAAACATTAACAAGAATAATCATTGCTAAATTTTTATAATGTAAAAATAACAACACTAATTTTTGTGAGATACAGGTGTTGAGAAGATTATTGTGTATATAAGTACATATTTTTCCTAACTATAACTTAGTCGAATTTTTTGAAGTAAATTTGTTAAGTGAAATCATTGTAAATAATTTTCAACTGATACTTAAGAGAATAGAAATTCATTTCGTTCATGTCTATGATTATTAGTTGGAATGAATGAGGTTTGATCCTTAGTAATTATAAACTTTTTTGAATTAATTAACAGAATGCACAAACTGTGCTAGTCTTGGTTTAATTTGATTACAGGTGTAGCAGCAGTCCATCTTTAACAATCAATATCGAGCCAGAAGGTAAGCATTTGTAAGGGTTATATTCACGTAATATTTTTTGTACAGCGGTATTTGAGCATAGGTTTCTGCATTCCCCTTATACAAACAGACTAAAATTAGGTCTTCATTGTATTCAAAAATTCGGTGGCGCCATATTCACTATATTTTTGGTCGTAATCCAACCCCGACCCTAACTCATGTTCTACCCAGAGCAAATCACTCGACTAGCCACTTAGCCTTTGGAGGTTTGCTTATCTACGAGCCGTTTTCCATCTAAACTAACCTTGGGCTCTTTACACCATCAGGAAATCCTCGTTAATTATCCTTGAGCCTTTCAGTTGGCAACATAGGAGTAAAAACCCATTAGTAAGGCAAAACGTAATAAGACAATCAACACTAAGAGCCATTTAATCAGTTCAAGCAATTTAATTTCGCCAAAACTAAATCCAAAAATTGTCAGTATTTCACCTCACGACATGTATGTTTTTGTAAGCGCTTGAGGCTGCAGCTTCACTGCACGTTTAAGAGAAAACATTTTTTGTCTGCGGTGCATTTTCAGAGTGGTTAGTTCATTAGGGTGCAAATACTATTCTTAGCCCTGGGCAAGGTTTTTCCTTAGTACGGCACTGCATTGACCAACCATTAACTTAAAAAATCTATTGGAGTATTTGCTTGCACAAGAAAATTTGGCGAATGGCTTTTATTACACAACATAGCAAATAATGGATTGGAGGCTTCTACAGATTCCAAAATGGTAAACGCATTATCGCATACAATTCTTACTTGCAGAACTTGCTTGCTTGCCACTGTTCTTCAATAGCTTCATCATCTTCCCCATCATTAACATCCTCCGAATTGGATACATTAGTTAAATGACTAAAATCTTTGGGTACGGTTCTTGAAAACGTCAAATTTAATTTAAAAAATATATGGAAATGACTGAAAGGCATGCTTTAGCAAAAACAGAAAAATTTGTGTAAAAATCTTGAATTTGTAACTGGAAGTTGCTAAAACACCTAAAGTTGTTTGTGCTTGACGGTCTGGGGCATATAATCCAAATTGGCGAGTTTGGTAACCAAGCCAAAATACCACATAGGTCGTATAATCAGGCAACATAGATGTTAGATTTGTTCGTCACTAGAATCAAGAGGAGTTACTTGTATATATGGTCAGTAGATCAGTGCCACATTGATTGGCTGCTCTGTGGCTAAGTTGATTTGTGTGTGACTACTCTAAGACCAAGGTCCCGGGTTCGATTTTCGATACAGACCATTTGAAAAATTCTAGACCAGCATTTTTCACAAAAACGTGGCCCTTGTTTGGATGATAGATAAAATGTAAATAGTGTGTGTTGTTATGTATGTTAAAGATCCCTACCTTGCTTGGGATAGCAAGGGTTTGGCAAAATTTAAAATTTCCAAGTAAAAAACATTTCTTGACTGATGTATACCTTCAAATGAAGTACTGGAAAATCAAATGTAGGGCCACGTTCATACCTATAATAGAAGCTCGTGCGTTACCAACTCTATTATATGGACAGACGAGTGATATGCTTATACTACGTTGAGTAGACCAGAAGGAGTTCCACAGTACATACCACAGACAGTGGACCAGCAAAAATATTTTGTTAATTCCCAAACTAGTGTATACACTAACAAAGTCGGAAACTTTTGGAGCTGCCTGAAGGGTTTTCATTGGAGGATACAGGTGCTGGCCTCTCACCTTCCGCCAGAATACATTGGCAAATTCATGTGGGAGCACTTTGGTTAAGATTTGATCACCTTCGGTAATGATATCCCTTTTAAGGTGTTATGCATAGTTGCAATGTCTTACGAGTTACATTTAAGGTTTTTCAAATTTTCATTAAAGGTTTTATATTGTTATGAATATATGCCAACAGTAGTGGACATGTGGGTGCCTTTAAGCATTTACCAGGATTTTTATCTCGATAAATAATTAACAAACTACATTATTTTCTGTTTAATTATACATTTTATAAATAATACCATAACTTAATAAAACATTCGTAACTGCACCCTAATTTCAACCCTATTTTCGCACATACACTGGTTTTGGCATTTTCTATTAGTAGTAAAGCAATCCCAACGGAAACCTAACCTCATCACTATTCTTAATCTTCTTTGGGAATTAAACCACTCATAGTTTTTAAAATCATCTTTATTTACGTTTCGATCCATGACCTAGAATCGTTGTCAAAATAATAAAAACTTCAAGTTTGACATTTATGACATAAATTTGTGTCATATATGTCAAACTTGAAGTTTTTATTATTTTGACAACAATCCTAGGTCATGGATCGAAACGTAAATAAAGATAATTTTAAAAACTATGAGTGGTTTAATTCCCAAAGAAGATAAAGAAGAATGCTAAACAAACCACAACAAACATACAGGGAGTACTCATCACTATTTTCGCACCCAAGCCCAATCGATTATGTTGTATTAGTTGTAAAACATTTCGACAACTAAACCAAGTTGAAACCTCTACACTATTTTCGCACATGTACAGCTTTGGTTATTTCTTCATTTCTAACAGTAACCTAACCTCAACACTACGTTCGCACATGTACTTGTTTGAGCATTTTTCATAGCAGTAAAAGCAATCCTAACGGTAACCTAACCTCAACACTATTTTCGCACAATTGATGAAGTTGTCTTAGTAGTAAAATATCTCAACAAATAACCGAAGTTGAAACTGCAAAACTATTTTCGCCTCAACACTATTTTAGCAATTCTGCAGAGTCGATTGTTTTGTCTCAGTAGTAAAGTATTTAGACTTTTAACCTAAGTTGAACCCTCAACACTATTTTCGCGCATGAAAGAGTTTGGGTGTTTCTTCGTAGTAGTAAACAGTGTTGAGGTTTCTACATATGTTAGTAATCAAAATGTTTTACTACTAAACCAACATAATCGAAAGAATCATGTGCCAAAGTAGTGTTAAGACGAAAATAGTGTTGAGGTACCAATTCAGATTAGTACTCCACATGTTCTACTGCTAAAACAAAATAATCGAAAGGGTACATGTGCAAAAATAGTGTTCAGGTTTCAACTTGGGTTAGTGGCCGAAATGCTTTATTACTTAAACAAAATAATTGCTTGGGCACAATTGCAAAAATAGTGTTGAAGTGAAAATACTTTGGAGGTTATAACTTAGGTTAGTTGTCGAAACGTTTTAATTACTAAGACAACTTAATTGATTGGGTTCATGTGCGAAAGTAGTGTCGAGGTTAGGTTATCGTTAGGAATGTTTTACTACTACGAAGAAATATCCAAAGCGGTACATGTGCAAAAATAGTGTTGTTAGGTAGCCGGTTAGGAATGTTCTACTAGTAAGGACAAAACCCAAAGCGTATCATATGCGAAAATATTGTCAAGATAAAAATAGTGTTGAGGTTTCAACTTAGGTCAGTAGTCGAAATGTTTTACTACTAAGATAAAATAATCAAAAGGGTAAATGTAAAAATAGTGTTGATGTTAGGTGGCCGGCTAGGAATGTTTTACTGCTAAGAAAAAATACTCAAAGCGTAGCATATACAAAAATATTGTCCACATGAAAATAGTGATGAGGTTTCAACTTAGGTCAGTAGCCGAAATGTTTTACTACTAAAGGTGGTTTTACATTATGCAATTTTGAGGCAATGCAAGGCTCTGCACTGCATGTCACTTGCATGCCGTTTCCTTTTTACACTTGAGCAATTTTAGTTTGATGAGCAGTGTCAACCAACGGATGAAAATAACATCAAAAAATTTTACTCAAATCAATATAACAGAAAATTTGTTTTTTTCACATTGTTGTAATTTGGTTATTATGATGTTCAACAATGAGATAAGAAAATATACGGTATCTTACGCTTATGATAATTTTATTTCCAATTTGGTATTTCATTTATCACTAAAATAAATTACTAGAATTGCATAAAAATTGATAGAAACTAGAAGATGTTCTATTACTTTAAAGTTACGACAGCTGACTGAAAACTTGCTAGGGCATGTGCAGTATGTTGGATTTGTATTGCGTTGTATCAAAATCGTATAATGTAAAGCCACCTAAGACAAAATAATCAAAAGTGTACAGTGCGAAAATAGTGTTGATGTTAGGTTAGAGTTAGAAATGTTATGCTACTAGGAAAAATACTCAAAAGTGGTGTGAAAAAATAGAGTTGAGGTGAAAATAGTGTTGATGTTTCAGCTAAGGTTGGTTGTTGAAATGTTTTACTCCTAAGACGAGATAATTGAAAGGATATAAGTGCGAAAATAATGTTAAGGTTTCAACTTGGTTATTTGTTGAAATGTTTTACTCTAAGACAAAATAATGGAAATGTGACATGTACGAAAATAATGTAGAAGTTTTAGCTTAGGTTAGGTTAGTTGTCGAAATATTTTACTTAGTAGGACAAAATAATCGAAATGGTTTATGTGTGACAATAGTGTTGAGGTTTCAACTTCGGTTAGTAATTGAAATGTTTTACGACTAAGGTAGTAGCTGTGGTACTACTGTAAGATATATATGGGATTGTACAGTGTGTCCCAAATTGGATGTATTAAATGGGTAACTTAGTTGTTATTAAAGATACAATAAAACTGTGTGCGCAGTGATGTGCCAAGTTTTTTAGATCAATTCAATGGTGAAATCACAAATGAGCCATCTTCTTTTGTTTTCGAGTTATAGCCAAAAATTGATATTTTTAACAATTCTATTAATTCGTATAACTCGTTTGGTTGCAAAAATATCCAAAAATACTGTAATAGTTTTTTATACGGTTTTTTACGTAGAATACAGTGGCGTCAAAATATTTAATATTTATAATACTTTTGAGGTTATAATATAAACTTGCATTTTTTTAAATGGAAACCACAATTGGTTGTCACTTTATTTAAAAGCTCTTTTTGACAGCTTTTCAAAAATATACAGTTTAATATAATTATCTTTTCAAATGGCCGAATTATTCCAGGTTTTTGGTATAATAAAATAATTTATCATCTAAAAGACCAAGCGTTGACCTTATACAATTTTCTAATTCTATAAATCTTTTTAACATATAAAATGTGGAGTTCCAACGTGTTGGAACATCATGAATGAGTTTTTTGGGAACCTCAATACCCACATGCTTTTGAAAATTCATTAATTTTGAATTGGAAAGCTAGCTGCGCTTAAAGTGGGAAACTCTGCTTTTTATTTTCTCGATTATTGTTTGAATAAGCCCCAATACATCACGGACAGTAAGATTTAGGCTACGGGCGAAATAACCAAAAAATTTCCATCCTAATTCTGTTGTAATTGATTTTGTAATATTGCTAGCGTTATCGGAGACAGTTAATATAACTTTCCGCTCTATATCCCATTATTGTATCACTTGTTTAAGCCGCTCCGCCAAATTTATAGCTGCATGATTTGTTGCTAATGCATCACAGCTTAATAGGATAGATTTTAACTTAAAATCCTCCATGAAATGACAAGTGATGGCCATACAGCTTTCGGTATTTGCTGACGTCCAACAATCTGCTGTTAAACATACGTTTGATACATTTTGTAATTTTTGTTTAGCTGATAAGTTTTTCGTACTCCATTGGAATGAGAATACTTGATATGGTTTGTCTACTTGGCAACTGATTTGATGGATTTAATGTGTTAATAAATTTTTTAAATCCCCTATCTTCTACTATACTAAAGGGTTGATAATCATATATGAAAAATCCAAGTAAATCGGAATCAATGTTTTTCTTTGAGGCAGCAGAAATTTTTTTGCGATATAGGTAGAAATTTTTTTGTAGAATTGCTTTCGTTTGAACACTTAATTTCCGTCTTTTTGTAGTTAACGATGCTGATGCAAATTCTGATGTCTCTGTACTGGTGGTTGTGGCAATATTATTTATATTATTGGCAACATTCAACAACGTCAATTTCAATATCGCCATTTGTTTGTGTATCATTCTTATTGCTATTATTGACGGCATAAGTTGAATCATTAACAGGTGCAATGTTGACACTAGGGTGTTTGCGTTTAAAAAGTTTTTTTAAATTAGATACTGAATGCTTGTAGCACAACTCATTCTTACAAATGTCACGCTTACAAATTTGTCTTTTATCGTCAATTATTGTATAATAAAACCATATAGAGCTTCGCTTGTTTATGGACATTTTTAAAAATATCAATATTAAATATAATTGTAAAAAAAAAGCCTGCACGATAACATTCCACCAGTTCCAACAGCTAACTATTATTCATGTTATCCCGCCTAGACAGATCGCAAGGCCGCAAGACGCGACAGACAACCGACAGAAAATTTATAACCCTCACTCCTCGTCCTCGCAACATGGTACAAAACTGAGACTGGACTGTACTATACTGCCGGACTGTTGTACTTATACTATGTGGAGATGTGGACCAGATAGATAACAAACAGTGACCACTGGATTGCACTGGATTGAAAGGGTATTGCAGAACGGGCAAACCGCTATATAGATCCAAACAATTTGAATTTTCAACGTGCCGCTACTAACAGACTAGAAACAAGCGATAATCTAAACTTATACAGGTATTTGATTGGTGTATGTGTAATCTAATACTTTAGTTTTGTCTGGACAAATTAATCAATGATATCATAATTCATTGTGCTTGCAAATTTAGAGTCTCATCATACGTTACTGTATATTAAAACAATAGGGCTTTGTTTATTTATGAACATTCTTCAAAATTTTAAAACATTAGAAATAAAACTTCAGCACTACTTACAGGCTACAGCACGCTATTTTAAACATAGAAACATTTTCAATTTAAGTAATTACAAAAATTTTAATAATAAAACAATCGCAAGGCCGCAAAACATCACGATGGAATGAAATTGGACTTGTAGACCTGATGAACACCGAACTGAAATCGTTCAAGTTTCAAAAAAAGCAATAGCTACACACAATTTGATTTGTAACATTCGGCAGCTAGCGGACTAGAAACTGGAACTGATCCTTTGGACTATGTGCTCGATCGGACTGGACCAGGTTCGGACTGATACATAGAAATGTTTGGACCTACGATCTCTAGAATAAACACTGCCTGCCCAGACATGTCCGGTAAGCCCCATACTGTATCGTAATATACATCTTAGTCTATGTGCAGAACGCGATAAATATATCCCGTACGTTATTAAACTTACAAAATGCTGTACAATCACTACACACAGTCAATTTATATCTCTGTAAATGAAAGTTACAAGAACATCCCACCTTTACTTTTAATTTAATGTTATAGTAGGGCTAAAGGATGCTATATGGGTCACATTAATTATGTACTGTGTGAATGTGTTAATAAACATCTGAAAAAATTATTCAAGAAAATGGTAGTTTACATACATTGAAAATAATAGTTTGGATAAATGGTCTAGTCTTTGTCAAAATCAACATACCTCTCTTTCTGGTCTTGATTCGCTGACCTGACAAAACTGGCTTTTCTACCTTCTGACTCATACAAAAATTTCTAAAAAAATAAATAGTTACACATTGTTTGTAAAGTGTAAAATTAGAAAACATCCCAAACAATAACAATAAATGTTAAGTTCAATAAAAATAAAAATATTATCCATAACCAAAGTCATATTGGAGCTGTATAAAGTTTAATAGGATTAAGAATTAAGTAAGACTGACAACTTAATATAATCTAAGCTATAAAATGTAAAATATAGAGCAATTCATCAACAATTTTTTTTAGTGCCTAAAACTATTAATCAGTAAATTGAAGTGTCACATGCTAAACTATTTATAATAATAAGGTATGTGTAACTCAATGATACACAAAGAAATTTGAAGGGCACTTTTATAAAGTTTTACAGCTGAATTTCAGAGAAAGTTTGCATGATTTAGCAATAACGGATTCTTAAAAGGGTCAACGACATCCTTTGTATATACTCGTAAAAAATTTTATACATGAAATTATCTTTGCAAAATCTCAATTACCATAAAAAAGATATAATTTAAGACCGTCAACGTCACAATTTCACAAATACAGCAAAAAACATTGCACAATATTCCAGAAATCAAACCTCCATTGCAATAAAATTCACGTATAAAATAAGTAATTAATAGGACTTATCATTGTATGGGCGTAACTGATTTTTTACACTTAAACATGACTTATTATACATTTTTTAGTCGGCTAAATACTAGGTTTACTCACATGTTCGCTGTTAAAAAAGAAGCACACCTCACGAGAACTAAAACACTCGAAGACACTTCTCAAGAAATGAACGGTATAGAGTATATGTGCGCTTGCGTGGTACTATCACCGGAACTATGCACCAAAAGGAATTTGGCGGGAATTCAAGATTCTAGGTTTCTAATGAAAAATCTCTTCCTTACTTTAGGGATAAATACACTTGAAAGATTTATGCAAAATAAAAAAAAATCTTGTGTCGAGTATTTTTGACGCGTTGCAAAAAATACTAGAACAAAAATAATCATTCAATTGTTTTGTTGTTGTTGGATAGCTTCAACATACACGTTGCAATTAATCCACTTGAACAAAATGAGTTTTCTGTAAATGAATACCTTCTACTTTATATTTATATAGAATAAATTATAGCTTTCGACTTTAATATAAGTTAAGGCATAGAATAGTTATTGTTATTGTTAAATGTCCTTAAATACAGAGTCTATTGGACAAGATGGCGGTTAGCCAAGTCATCGGACAAACCGATATATACAACAAATCGAGGCTGATCTGGTTTGGTTTCTCAAAATCGAAGTAACCTATTTTGATGTATGTTATTCTTATGGTACGGAACAGATACAAAAATCGAAAATGAAAAAGCGCGGAAGTGGCTGGTAGTAATGTCAAACTTTTCCCTAACTTCTATATGAACAAGATAATTGGGATAAGAATAGTCACTTACGAGCAACTCCTTACTTCACCACATTAAGGAACAAGATACCCGAGAAAAGTAATTTTACTTCACAAGAGGTTGGGTGATCTTAAAATACCTTTAAATTTGAATAAACTATAAGAACTTTATAAATATATGTAAATAAGTGCTAAGTGGGATAATCTCAAAGACCCAAAGTAAAGTTTAGAGCAGTAATGCTTCTGGTAAGAAATGAAGGATGTGCAACACTAACATGCGTGGCATTTCAAGAAACTAAGAATTTTTCTATCTATTACACAGAAGTGGATTCTAGAAATTCTTTAAAAGCCCATTCTAAGGTACGTAATTTACTGGAATTCGAAACAGAACAGTCTGCGAATACCCGTAGCAACTGCAGCGTACTAAAGTAGCTTCTCACACAATGGACAATACAAATACAATGGTTATTAATTTAACCTTTAGAATAAATAAAACACCATACTCTACTTAAGAATTTACCTCATTATTCGCAATGCAAAATCACGTCACATTCGCATACGATCGTTACACAAGCACGGCTGCATTCAGACTTGAAGAGTTTCCATGAAACGCAAACTGCACTTATTAATGCAAATTTTAAAGAATAATCTTGTTGCAGTTTGGTATATACACGTTATTGCACTAGAAATACCAGCATCCACGATTTTATACGAAACTAAAGTTACAAAAACTCGATAACAGGCGTGGCAATTGTGTAAGCGCATTTTGGCGGAAATGCATCTACACGTGAGCCAAAAAACTTTTTAGTAAATTTTCAGCCAAGTGCTGTAGATCTACTGAAAAGCTATCAAGCTTTGTATGTAATTCATTAATTTATTCAGCCTTTCTCACGTGTACGAAATACAAGTGAGAAGGCAAACACTTATATGACGGGGCTCAAATGCAGTGCGTGGCACGTACAATTTGTCTCCATTAATATACCGCACGGATTGATAATTGTTGCAAAAAATGGGTCCCAAGTTTATATGGGAAACTAATGCCAACGACCTGCTTTACTAGATGATGGAACTCCACAATAGGATATTTAAACATGAATGCACTCAGTACATCTTTGTCACCGCTACCACCGGAAGAAGCAATCAATCCCCCCCCTCTTTCGCTGCCATGGACATCCAGTCGTCATCATCTTCTGAAGAAGCCGACAAGAACTGAAAACCAAGAAAGCCAGTCCAGCAGCGATTCCGAAGACGGGTTTAAGGCATCGAAGAGACAAAACCAGCAACATAAGAAAATAATTACCTGTAATCGATTCGAAACCATCAAGAAAGTACAACAGGACTTAGAGCAGGACACCGAAATATGACGAGCACCACCACCACAAAGAAGCCTTGCTTACCGTCTCCAATTGTTTTGAGAAATATGGCAAAGTGGTTTCAGGTCTGCCAGGCCATCACCAACAAAAGATATGGTATCACAAAAGCGAAGACTATCCAGGACGGGATCAGCATCTAGACGACCATCATCAACGACTTTCGAAGCATGTTGAAGATGCTATTCGAACGTAAATAACCTTATCATTCATACATGTTATAGAAAGAGAAGCCACGAAAAGCAGTATTTCTAAAACTCCCTATGGACCTCCAAGAAGAGAAGATCAAAAAAGATTTTTCCAGCAGGGCTTTCCGGTACAGAAAGTCACAAGGATAACGGAGCGTGAGCGCCGTACCATGCCATTTTTTCTGGTTCAACTGGACAGCATCAGGAAAAGCAAGAGAATTTTCGACATCATCTAAGCTTACCGCCTACAAATCCGTATCGAATCCTCGCGAAAACAGTCTACCACGAACCAATGCATCCGCTACCAGAGGTTTAACCACGCGCAGAGTCGCTACCATGATCCACCTTCCTGAGTCAAGTGAGACGAGAACCACCTCCACGCAGCACTCCTCAATAAGCACTATAACATCCCTGTGAAGTGCGTCAACTCCCAGGAGACACATCTACCAACTGCCAACAATGCATCGCCTCCCCGAGTTAGTTTCAGCCAGGCAGCCTAGAATACCAGTGAGAAATCTACATGCAGCCAAGGTAAACCCTGCAGTGTCCTTCGTCTAGGCGACCCGCAAGGAGCCGCGGTCAAGTACATCTGTAGTCACCCCCGCTCAGTCAGCAGCCAAGGCGTCTCTCCAACACCACCTTTAGCCGCCGCCGTCGCCAAAGATCAGATGGGAATTGAACACTGCATTTGATTTTGAAGGTACTACGTTGACCAGGAATCAAGTTTTTTACCTGGAAATTTTGAATTTTACCGAACCCTCGCTGTTCCAAACAAGGTAGGGATCTTAAACGTGTGTGACAACTCAAACACGGGACCTACATTTTACCTCTCATCCGAACGAGGGCGTCTTTTTTTGAAAAATTTTTACCTAACATTTTTCAAGTGGACCATGTTGGTATTCGAACTCGAGACCTTTGGTTCAATAGTCGCATGCAAATTAACTGAGCAACGGAGTCGCCGATGGACATTGGACAACTGAAAACACTTCTAATTTTCATGATTTTCATCAAGATGATCACCGCAGCCTTCACAGGATCCGAGACGACGGAGAAAACTCCTGTAGATGTTTTTCAGCTGTCTCCCAGACATCAGAGCCAGCTAGAAACCGTAGATAAGTTTATGGCTAACAAGAGAAAACTTTTATCCCTACAGGTAGCATTCTGGAAGCCAACGGACTCCTACTGAAGAAACTCTAGCTCCTAGAATTTGCAGGGAGGTTCAACTTTGACATCGTGATGGTGATCGAGACCCACTTCAGGAAAGCCAACAACCCAAGGATAGTAAACTACGTTTGCTACAGGACCAACAGGCACGAACGAAGATGATGTAGAATCTACATCAAGCCTGGGATTGACCGCTACAGTGTCAACGTGGGAGATTTACTGCACCTGGAGGTCACCGACTTGGAGGTTAGGATAGCGTCTGCACGTACAATATGTTTCATTTCAGGCTAGAACCCGCAAGTCAGAACCATCAAAAGAGTGGACCTGGATCCCGTTCTACTCTCTGGAACAGCAACGATATTAGCAGGAAACTTCAACCCGAAGCAACCGACCGAATATCAGAACGGCCAACTAGAACGGAAAAACCAGCGGAACTATGTGGATAACAGGCAAGCAGCCGTCGAAAAATTATTGGAGCCAACATATTATTGCCACAACGAAGAAGGACCCATCATATTGGACATCGGCATCGTCAATGACCTATCGTTGCCGTTCTAGCTCACTGCAGTCAACGAATGGGACTCTACCCAGCGCTACTAAGTGTAGGCGAGGACTTCATCTAGAATGAGGAGCGACCAAAGAAGGACACGTACTGGGCAGGATTTACGGACCACCTGCATGAGACCTTACCTCCGATCCTATCCCTCAACACAACGTACGAAGTAGACGCAGCTGTGGAACTACTTACTGGAGCCATCCAATCATTTCTGGAAGCGGCGACTAAAAACACGATGGCACGCAGACAGCACTTGCAGATTTCAGACGACATCGGGCATCTCATAAGGAAATCAATCATGCCAGAGAGAACTATCAGCACTTCTGGGATCCAGAGGACAAAAACGGCTACTACGACCTATGTAACCAGGGAGCTTCTCTTTACAGAAATACAGGAATGAGTAGTGGAGAAGAATAGAGTCCTTCGACAAAAACGACCACTCACTCTAGAAGATGGTGAAGATTTTGAAGAGGAAATAAACACTGATACCACCCACCGATCCTCGGAGAGTATGGAATGGCATAAACAGACGAAGACAATGCCAAAGCTTTTGCAGACCATGTGAAACGACAGTTCACCTTAAACTACGCCGATGCGAACTTCGACGGTATAGAAAACTTCAACGCAGCAGTCTAATACTGCCTAGAAGATGACCAGCACCTGTCGTCTTATAAGTTGGAAGAACTTATCAGAAGAGCAAAAATCCGAAAAGCTCCAGGTGACAACGGCATCCCAGCCAAATTTGTCAAACTACTACCGGTCAGAGTGAAAGAAATGCTATCGGTTGTACTTATCGCGATATTACGTTTGCGTCATTTCCCTGTGCTTAAATATGCGTAAGCAAGATCTGGTTACAGAAACCTGGGCAGTCTGTGACCTTCCCGCAGATCTACCACCTTACCAGACTCCTAGCGGTTTTCTACAAGTTAGCGGACGTTGTCGGACTCCGACGGCTATGGGACAAAGTAGATCAGCGAAAGGGTATCTCCAACGAGCCGTTCACTTTTAGATCACGCATTCCACTGTACATGAGATCTTTCGCCCCTTAGAGTTCGTTACCGATAAATTCAACAGGACGCAGTCGACCGGCGTCATCCTCCTTGATGATTCAAAGGACTTGTGGCATCAGGAACTCCTCTACAAGTTGCTAGTGTTGGACATTCACCTAGCACTAGTAAGACTCATCGCGTCGTTTTTAGACTACAGAAGATTCTAAGTGAAGATAGGCAGTTCCCGTTAGTCAACCCGACTGGAAGCTGGCGTACCACATGGTGTCGCTCCTCTCACCATCGCTCTACTCGCTGTTCACTCGCGACCTGCGGAAAATCATCGACACATACCTGTCTCTCTACACCGACGGCACCGTCATAACCACCAGATTATTGGCCCCTTGATTAGTGAGAAGAATTTAGAAAATCGCCACCACGTTGAAGAAATGGTTCAGAACATGGCTGAGCTGCGTCAACCTGAATAAGAGCAGCCCCATGTTCCTAACAAAGAAGAAGATACTCCAACCAGACAAGCGGTCGTGATCTTCAACGAGGACATCTCATAGGAGAACCAGATCAAGTACTTGGGAGTAACCATCGACCAAAAGATCATCTTGGGAGCTTTCATCGCCAGCAGCACTTTCAGAGGCAACGCAGCAATGTCCAGTCTGTACTCACTGCTCAACAGAAGAAACCACCTTAGCATCGCCAAAAAGATTAGACTGTACAAGACCGTCGTCAGATTGACCCTGACCTAGGCAGCGACATCATGTGGCAATCGAAAAATCTTCGAGGGCATTCGACGACCCCTGATACGTAAAGAACGACCAGATCCACTCCGACGTCAACATCTCAACGAGAGTGAAATTCACCAAGGCAACTGATGGAATGACCCTTCAGGACAACTCCCTTATCAGGACAACAGTAGACTATGACAATACCATACCAATGAAGCACCAAAGTCTAAGATAGTAGTTTTAGATTAGATTATTTAATCTGTAAAATAACATATCTTAAGTAAACTGTCATTAGGACAGTATAAATAACGGGGGTTTTCAGCTACATCTAGGTATTGAAATATCCCAAGTTCTCATTGCTTTTGCTATTAATTAGATTCAAATTGTAATATTTTAAATTAAAAAAATTCACAAGTAACCCATTAGATTAAGAGTAAAAATTGTAAATTGGTACTCAATAAAGAATATGTCAAAGTAAAATCAAGTAATAAAGAATTATAGATTGGTAAGTGAATTAAGATCAAACCTGCTTAGTTTATTTATTTTTAAATGAAAGCAGTTGATGCGTTATATGTGTATTGTTTAATAGTATCCGTGAAAGACACTATATTAAATTTTCTGACATAACCTAACAAATGTTATATCAAATTGTATAACCAAGCAAAAGAGTTAAAGTTACAACAATTTCTTTGCTTCTTTTTACCATGATTTATTCGGTGGTCACGTGCGCTCCACAGCCAATCAAAATGCGTATACAAGAAAGAAGGTATCTTCTACAAAGGAATATAAAGAAACTCGCATCACATGCCGTGGCTGTACCCACTTCCGCCTAAAATTTAATATGCGGGGTCTGTGACAGCAAATGATTTCTAGGTTAGGTTATTTATTTTCTATGTTCAAATAAATCAAATGAGGTCTATGATAATTATAATTAATTGTTTAGTTTGTTATTTATAAAGGAGGAGTAAAAAGTGAATACTTGCAAAGACTGTGGGTCGCAGTTTACGTGAAAGAAAAATTTGTATGGCAACCTAAACAAATTTCATGATTGTGAATATAGGACACCGATTTCTTCAACTAGCAATTTTTTGCGTTCTTGAGTTACTTTAGAAATCCTTGGTATGCTTTCAGTGTTTTGTTTGAGTATGAATTTGTAAGCACGTGATGCTTATTCTTATTTCTGGAGTAAAGATATTAAGAGTATAATTTGCCTGAGGAATATTGTTGTGAACTAGTGAAGTTTGTAAACTTTGTTGTTATTGTAAATGTGAAATGTTTACAGTATCGAGGTTATATTTTGCAGTTGTGCAATCATTATAAGCAATTGGGGTTTACAATGTTGATAGAAGTGACAGGTTTTGGCGGTGCTATTTTGTTCATAAGTTTGTAAAGTTTATGGAAGTTTTTGGGCGTGCTGAAGTCCAAAGGGTATTTGAAGTTTGAAAAATTTGGAGTCTTAATAGATTTGTAGTCATTTATTTTGCTGTAAAAATTAGGAGAATGCCCTCATTCTGAAGCTAGCGATTGGTTATTATTAAGTTAATTTTTGAGATAATAGCATGATGGTTATCTCATTTGTTTAGATTTATCCAACTTTGAGATGAAGGCCACTCCTTAAATTGCTAGTTTCTTTAGTTACAGTATTTGTTAATACCACCTCTTGTTGCCTTTTTGTTGTTGTGGGCAGTTGATTTTTGTTTGAGTTTTGGATCATCGAGTGTTAGAAAATTCCGATTTAGACTTCTCGATTTATGACTATGTGGGTTATTTTATTTACAGAATACAATGATCAGCGACCTCTAATGACCTCCTTATCACATCAATATATATATATATATATATATATATATTGTAGTGTATAAGGGAGATACCAAGAGTTCTGAGGGTGGTTTAGTACAAGGTCGTATATGCCAAGCAAAATAATCCACATATTTGATCATATAAACTTAAAAATGTATGTTTCCCGTATTCTACATATGCTAAAATACCATTCAAAATGGTAGTTGAAATTAAGTGCCAAAAGGTAATATCGAAATGACTAAATGACGTAGTGAGATGTGCAGTGCTCAATGGTTTATACCGAGTTTGAATGTTAAAGGCCTTTGAAAGTACATTTGCCGTCCGGAAACCGGATGCGTCTATGAATGTTTAATATCGATTACGCATCCAGGTTCTAGTGTAATTTATTTTGGTTTTGCATTTTAAATAGAATCAACTTTTGGACAATGTTTAAAAATTCTAAATTATTAGTTATAACAACATCAAATGTGATTGATGAACTGTAATTATTTTGGACCAATGATAGAATTTAATGTGATTTATAAAAATGTAGAAAGGACATGAGCTATGGTATGTGCGACACAAACGTAGTGTGCGAATATTATTGGACGATTTAGTTATGGGGTAGTAGGCGAGAAAAGTTAAAATGGTTGCCGTAGAAAGCAAACAACAAGAGATTATTTTCGAACTTTATTGGTAAAAAGACGTGTTTTTTTATACTGTGCTAATTTGTAACGATTTTGAAAAAAAGTAAAT
This sequence comes from Platerodrilus igneus, assembly GCA_036346225.1. NCBI lineage: Eukaryota > Metazoa > Arthropoda > Insecta > Coleoptera > Lycidae > Platerodrilus > Platerodrilus igneus. Next base: position 3,682,652 of record JARFIW010000828.1, read on the forward strand.
AAAAGTATTTGTTTCTAAAGAGTTTTGATTTAATAAAGTGTGGTAAAGAAGCAACAGCGACAAAAGCATTAAGTAAAGATTGGTAATTGTGCGACGGAAAACGACGGATAAGTTAGATTTGGAAAGCGAGTGGTTATAAGGAAAGAAGTTGAATTTGGATAGCGTGTTAAAGGTAGCAGGATATTGGGAAGATTTATATAAAGGAACGGAGTTTGGATTTGGAAAGCAATTTATAAGTAGCAGGACATTGGGAAGATTTATATAAAGGAACGGAGTTTGAATTTGGATAGCGATTTAAAGCGAGTTAAAGGTAGCAAGGACATCGGGAGGACATATAAAGGAACAGTAGTTGGATTTGGATAGCGAGTTATAGATTGGTAGCGGAGCAGCGGGCAATTTGTAAAGGACAGCGAGTAGATTTGGATTAATTAAGAAGAAGCGGACGGATTTATTGAATACACGACGAGCGAGATTAAGGAGAACAATAATTGGTAGTGAAGGATTCGAAGCAGAAATTAACACAGGGGAAGTTATAGCACTGGGTATTCAAAATTCTAAATTTGGGTTAATTATTTTAGGTATTGGGGAGCAGCTTAAAATTTCAAGAACGACACCTGGAGGCGGTACAAAATTCAACCAAATAGGACATCAGTGTAAAGACGCATACGGCGACACGGATTTTGAGCCAGCAGTCAGCGCGGCCAACAACGAAGTGTAAACCAGGTGAGTGCTGAAACATCTTAAACGTCAAAAATAGTCATAAATTTTGGTAGTAATTTAATTTGGCACAAAGCGTCGTTGATCTTAATAGAAATTTTAGGCATATACAAAAATACAGTAAAAAATTTAGTACTAAAACAAAAGAGTGCACTTTGGTTGGACTTGGTGCATCTACTTATAACAGAACTCACTATAAGTAGTTAAACACCCTGAGATTAAGAGCTTAAATAGTCGAGGCATTGAAATAAATAATTTAATTAAAGAACCAACCAAACGTTGCAAATACGGGGTGTGCGTTAAGTGTGCACATTTCACAAAAGGCGCTACAAAAAGGGGCAAAAAGAGAGTGAGTGACGGACAGTGAGTAGTAATAAAAAGGGGGGTAGTAATCATACAGATAGATAGATAGTGAATAGTAAAATATATATATATATATATATATATATATATTAGTAAATGGTTGTTCAATATTTTTTTGGGTATATAGTACAAAATGATTAAAATAGATGCTTAATTTGAAATAGGTTTATTTCAACTTGACGTTTCTGCTATTTCCATTCTTTTATAGCTTTTGAAAAGGCAAAAAGTATGTGCCGAAACGTCAAGTTGAAATAAACCTATTTCAAATTAATCATCTATTTTAATCATTATGGACTATATACCCAAAATTAATTACTAAAATATCACCAAACAGTCCATTAATTTTGGAACATTATATATATATATATATATATATGTATATATATATATATATATATATTATCGTGTTAGTTATAGGTTAAGAGACATAGATAAGTCAAGAAAATGAATTTGTAACGACCGTGTATATAGAAAATAGGGATAATTAATTTACTCGCCAAATTAATTAGTTTTGACATGAAAACGGACTGATAATAGCATACTTTTGTATTTATAAATCGGAATTTTAAATTTGTATAAAGTGTAGAAGCTTTGGAGTACGTAAAAACTCAAGGATACGAATGTAATCAGCTTTAATATTTTAAAAAGTTGTAAATCAAGTACATCAGATAATAAAAAGAGCTTTTGGGTATATAAAATCAATAATGTAAACGCATCATTTTTCATTTAACTAAACAAAGCGTTCGTTAAATACAAATCCTAAGAAATTCTATAAGTGGAACAACTTGGAAAATACGATTTCAAATGGACAGTTGCTTCATAGAAAAGCCTGACAGATAAATACGCAAGTTTAAGGAAACTAAATGAACGTTGGAACATACTTCTGTTGAAATTTGGTTAATGCTCGATACAAAAGCCACGAAAACAACAGATGGTTTGAAAGCAAAGTGAGACGGAATATCGATAGCGTAAAGCAGATAGAGATCACATATAATAGACGTTAGATAAAACACTTGTTTAAAGTACGCGACAAGTTTGGAGGTCAGCCACAATATTGTTTTTCTGTTGCTTGAGTGGGATTGTAAAAGAGACAACAAATATGTGTTAGAAGAGGGTAACATAGTTGAAGGCTGGACATAAGAATGAGAGAAATGTGTGTGATTGGCAGAGTGCTAGAAAATTTCAAAGAAGCTCGCGACCGTTGTATTTTGTTGACCAGTTTTCGGACTAAAGCGACGATGGAGTGACAATTCGCAGGTTTAAAAGTTCGTTACGTATAAAATTTTTAGAATCAATTACAGTAGGGGAGCTTTCCGACTGAAATTGGGGCAGGAGGTGTGTATCGACGGATATAAATACACTAGGACACGCAGTAAAGCTCTCTCTTACTTTGCTTGTCCGTTTGACATTGCTGAGCTTTTACGGTAACATTCAAATGTAAAATAGAAACGGTGTTAGTACAGTCCAGCTAAAATTAAATAAAAGTGTGAATTTCACTAGTGGGTACTATTGTAGACGGTGCTGTACTTACATTCAAAGAACTAACGGAGGGATGTTACTAAGGTAAGCATGCTGAGGATTTTTTGGAACGAGGATGATGTGTTTGGTAGATGTGGAAAGTGATTAACTTGGTTTGGACAATTATCTGGGTTGAACATTGAAGGCGTCTGCAGAGACTTGGATAGCGATTGGAAATGGGTTTAATCTACACATAGTAGAGAGGTGTATGAAAGCAACAACGAGGTTTAGTGGACAACATCTTCAGAGGTGACGATGGAAAAAGCTTACTCCAGGTAACGAAATTAATTTCTGTTGCTATTGCTTGAACATTTTGTGCTAGAGTGATTTGACACATTGTGGTGTGTATTTGATGAAAATAAAAGCTCATTTCAAGGGCATATGTAAAGGACAATTTGTATTTCTTATTTAAATTGAACACCTGCAGGTTTTAGAAATGTCATGTTCCCCTTATTTGTGTAGATTGTGTATATTGGGTAAACGGTCGGACGGTTCGTATAAATGCTAACTAAAAGTTTCCTTAAAGCGCAAAAGGGATGGATAATCAATGATATGCGTCGGAATGGGACAGGCATAATAGCAGGTCATTTCGAAACGCACGTATTCAGTCCACATGGGTTAGTTTGAAACGCGGACAGTAATATCGATTTTCTACCACACATACAAGGTTAGAAGGAAACAGAATATGCATAAGAGAGGAATAGAGTTAATATAGGCGGGGTTTTTAAGACGTCACGAAATATATCATTGGTCTATATAGTTAGTTGTACAACAGACAAACACGGGAAAATTTGAATGCGGGTTTTTCGGAAAATATCATAACGACGAGTTAAATTTCGAAGATTTCAAAAACGGTTGAACCAAAATTTAAAGAAATATTATTTTAAATGAAGGATTTCGCGTGAAGAGTGGCCGAGAGGTGGCATTTCGAATTATATAAATACTTTAAGAAAATTAATAGGGCTCTCTTAGTATTTTCATCGCTTCAGACTAAGTACGGAAATTTACCACGAGCTTGTAAGTATATAAAATTTTTTTAATTAAATAGTACAGTGTTGGCCTCATACTTTGAAACGCGGATAGTGTCGAGTCTAAATTTTATTGAAGTTCAACATATAATTTAACAAGCTTGTGAAGTGACGTAATGTAACGTAAATTAAATTAAGCAATTATAAAAGAAGTGTAATATATTTGGATTTGGATGTATCGTGTATGAATAGCATGCAGCACAACTTAGAGGGTGTTCATCTACAAATAGCTGTAGGCGGCGAGCAGAGCAGAACCACGAAACCGAGAGCGAAACAACTTAACGGCTTCATCAACGGAGTAGGGATCTTCAAGAAATTCCAGGTAACGATTTAGAATTTGTTGTTTTTGATAAACTATGAAAATTATTGTGATGTGTGAGAGTGAACTATGAAGGTATTTTGCATTATTTTGCGTATTAAAAATAATACGTATAACTAACTTTTATTATGGTATTTAAATATAAATCTAAAGGTGTATATAAAGCTTATTAACGTTCCATCAAGAATTTAAATTTTTATTGTTAAGAGTTTATGGGTTTTTTATGTTTGCAGTTAGCGCATGCTAAGTAAAAATCATACATTAATCATAAAAAAACTGGGTTATCATGAGCTCACCATACTCCAGAGTGTTCTAATTAAAATTAATTATAAATAAAAAAAGAAAAATAAGGTATTATTTAGGGCCTACTTACTCCGGTTACATTCAATGTGTTTGATATTTCAAGTTATAATTCTGGACTATACAAAAATAGAATTTATTGAGGTGTAACTTGACCACCGAAATGTAAATAATCTTGAAGTTTTATTTGTAAATAGTGGTAAATAAATATTGTATGATTGTTGTATTATTTTGTGGTTTTATTGAGAGTGTGCGTGAACGATAAAGAGTATGATAGTGAATATAGGTATCCAAGAGGAGGCCCAACTGAGCTAGCCAGGAGCTGTTGCAGTAATTAATTGATGGAAGCAGAATCTGGGTAAAAAATTATTTTTTTGATAAAAAATTTTCTATTGTGTGCAATTTTCGATTTGTTTTAAAAGTGATAATTCGTAGGGGCACAATTATTTATAAAGTAACACAGCAAATTTATATATATGCTTTTACATAAATATGTTAAGTTGCTAGATTAAGGTTGGAATCCTTGGACATTATTAACGTTACCGCTTATTATTATGAATTTTGTATAGAATATCAAGAGTTATTGACTATGTTTAAGTTGGAGCCAATTTATTTTAACTGTAGAATTTGCAGTGTTTAGTACAATATAACCACAAGGCTTAAAGTAGCTTTTAGTTAAGTAAGAGATATTTTTTTATTGCATTCAAGTATGTCGATATTGTAAATGTAAATAGTTATATCACCATATTAAAGATTATTAAATTCATTACTTGATACGAATGTTGAGACATATTACAATTAAAAGGGGTTTGTTGAAATACATTTAGGTACAGATACTTTGTAAACTTTTGGGTAAGTTAACTCACCAGTATCGGTTTCAGAATTCTAGGACTATCCACTTTGGGACATGTCAATGCACTCTCCGCTGTAGAGTAGCCGAGACGTTTGAAGAAAATAGAGTAAAGAATATTGGAATAGTTAAGTGGACCCTTTAATACAGTCCCGCCAATTGGTAACAATATTACCTAATGTGGAAATTAACGCGCCAATTGTCAATGACATCACACAATATGCAAATTACTACAATACATTTTTAATATATACACATTTTACATGACCCCTAAGGGATACTTACGTGGACATGTAAAGCTTCCTTCAGAATGACTTCCTGATGGCGGCTCGTGGCTTCCTTCAGGATTATTTCATGATGGCGGCTTCGGGGCTTCGTGGATTCGTTATTTCTCGGGTCGTGGATCTTGAACCAGGTTGTATCCAAATTCGCTATCTTCTTCCTATGTAGAGGTAACGACAGGAACGGGTTTATAAGGAATGATAATCAAAAATAAGAGAAAAAAAGGGATCTACATAACAAAAAGATACAATAAGATACCAGACCAACCACTCTTATTAACGTTTCAAAAGCAAGTCCTTCCGCGTCTTTCGGAAATTCCCCACTCCTCCTTCGTCCAAACGCGTCGGCGCGAAATTCGCGCAACGCACTTCTGAAGTGGCGGAAATACGCGCAACAAGTCTTTTAAATTTATGGCGCGAAATCCTCTCATATTAACACTTATTTAAAAATGTCTAGTGCCGAAATTTTCGGCACGTAACACCTTATATTGCAAATTTGAACCATAGAAAGTGATATATATATATATATATATATATATATATATATATATATATATATATATATATAGTTGGCATTCGACTATATATGTATTAGGTAACTTGTTTCTTGAGAAAGAGGACGAAGTGTTACAGAAACGACAAGGAAAATAGTCTGGTGAATTTTATGACAAAAACAATTTAACCATCAAAAGAGATAACTATGGTGTCAACTAAATTTTATCCATCTGGAATGACATAATCGTTAATGAATTTATTATTCAAGTAGATGGTGACTGCGAAAAATCTGCATCAGAAAACGAGGCTAACTGAAAAACCCAGTTCTAGCACTGCACATTATAAATTAACCATATATTATAACAATTTACAAATTATTTTACTTTAAAACAAGCAGATTTGTTATGAATATAAATGTAGTGTCATTTTATAAATGGTTTTTTTTTTGTACTGCATTGTTTCACATGACCACTTTATAGTTGTCTTTACAGAGCAAAAACCTAGTTGCTCTATATTCAGTAAATATTGGGATTGCTTAACAGTGTTAACTTAGTTAAATCAATTTTGGTCTATGCATGAAAGAGAAATACAATAATGTTGAAAACAAATACACAAAAGTTATCTACGTTAGCCTTACGTTCGGTAATTGTAGCATTCACAATTTCTTCTTTGTTACAACTATGTTGGGATTGGTTTTTCTGATACTAGTTTTAATTACAATCAATTTTGATCTATGCGTGAAAGAGAAATTCACTAAATAATGTGTCAGAGGTTTTAACAATTGATTCGTTGTTGAACAAAAGTTGATAATGTGTATATTTTAAATAAAATATGTGTTTGCTAGCTAAATGTAAATATAAAAAGCTACACTCATTAAATTTTACAATACATAAGTTCTAAGAAAATAGCTACTTATTGGAAACACTGTTTTTTCCAGGTAAATTGAATAAATATCGTATTCTAGGTGATCGATTGACTTGGAAAATGCTTAAACAGTAGTTCATACGGACTGCCTTCTTCCGTGATCCCGATTATATAAAAATACAAAATTACAACAAATGCAGACATTTTTCAGTGTGAAAAAGGCTATTTTGCTTTAAATGTACAAATGGTTAGTGATAAAACTGGATTTTGAAACTGATTATTAGGGAAAATATATTTTAATTGGCGATAATGAATATACATTGCAAAAATATTTACTGACTAAGTTATTAAAACCTTACAGCTACAGACAATTTATATAATACAATAATGTTAAACATCAGTATAGTGTATGGAAAAAATTCCTTCTCATATTCAAGTTCTGTTTAAAAGTACATTTACAAACAATAATGAACATAGTTGCCGCAACAACTGTATTAGAGATTGCCACTAAGATGAATGAAAAATCCTAAAAGATTGATTCGAATATAAGGAAAATAATTTACAGCAGTTACCAAATGATTATACATTAGGATGTGAATTTACCTAAATTCTAACTAATGAGCAATTTGCTCATTTATAGTTTAACAAAATAATTTCAAACAACTTTTTTCAAATTTAAATAAACATTTTAAAATGTCAAAATATATAATATGTACATGGTTATTAAAGAATAGATTAGCTATCAATACACATTCACTGTAAAGTTTTTAGTGGCTAACTGTGTAGATGTAATAAAATTGTTCTCTTCTATATTCTTCAGCATCACGTTCAATCTTCTTTTTAAACTATTTTCATCCTCTCTTCTGCTTTTTGTAATCATTCTGTTTTTATTTGTAAAACTCATCTTTTGCTAAAAATAATGGGTTGGGAATTGTTGACTTTAATTGTTTTGAAGGTTTTCCTTAAGCATCGGTGCTGTGCATTTGCTATAGTTTATAAAATCAGCTAATCATAATAAATATTAAAACTGATATTGTTAATTCTTTTTAGTAACGTAATTTATTACATACGTAAATGACATATCACTTGTAGAAGTTATTAAGTGTCATCCTGACTTGTACATGATTAACTCTTAGACTTTACGATCGAATACGAACCAAACACTATGAACCTCTACTTTAAGACCACAGTAAAAAATTCAAATATTTATATGGTTATACGAGTTTTTAATTTTGAATTCCTACTAAATAATCTTTGGCAAAGGTAATTAACTTTTTGTCTTATAATATGTGGTTATGCCTTTAGCGTTTATACAAAACCTCTATTGAGTGATACGTTTTATTGCAATGCATACACATATCCATCGGGTTACTTGCTTAAAACTTCTGATATTCGATAGTTGCTTGTTTGCACCTGTTTAATATCAGATTGTTTACTATAGGAACAGAAACTAGAAACTTCAGATCATAATATTACATAATTTAGTACTTTCAAACATAACTACTTAAACAATACTCTTGCTAACCCAGAAATATTTAAGAAATTTGTCCAAAAGTTTTGTACATTAATTAAATGTATTTGTTTATATAGCAATTTCATTACTTACTTACTTTAAATACGTCCTTTTGATCCTATTTATGTTATATTTACAATAATTAATGAAAATCTAAGTAGGTAAAGAAGGAAGGGATCAATCAAGAGATTTTCTTTTTCTTCTGTAGTGAAACCTTAAGCTTTATTCTTGGTTACATATTTTAGTTTCATTATGTAACGCGACATCTGTTTAGGAGAACTTGGAAGTTATAAAACTTGAACTTAGAAAACTTTCAAATAACATTTGTAAGTAAAGTAACAACAGACGTTATATATATGTCGCTAAATTTTATTACAGTTCAAACTGATAGAATTGATATTGATATATTATATATCAAATTAATTTTTATAGATGATTGATTTTGATTTAAATAAGATCATCTAATTTATATTACTAATGTATTGTTTCACAGCGTAACCTCAAAGTGTCAACTTCATACAAAAAATTTGTCCAAACAACAAAAATTCCATTGCACTTTTGTCATCATTTTATATATCTCGCTTTCTCTGTCGGTGTGCTGCAAGGCATTGGTGAGAGGGCGCTAAACGTCAGAATAATAAACATGACACGGCGCATATGACAAATCGACGGCCACACCCAATATTATCTGTCAGTTTTGTTTATAGATTGGGGCATAGATCTACTTACTAATCTATGGGGCATAGAGTAACCTTCAGAGACTCAACTCAATGCTAAATTTTTATCCGCTGCGAGAGAGACAGAGATAGCAATTTTATATACCTTCATCTTTCTTAAACAGTTTCAAAGTGTACTAAGGGGCGCCACAAATGTCGGTGGGAGGAAATGACGGGAAATCCTTCAATTCAAATTACTAGGAGCAGAATTTGGCGGGAATTTCAAATAAGCTGTAGGAAAACATTTATTTGAAACTTCAAATACAACTCAAGATCAAATCACCATGCAATGTAAAATTTTAATTTCCCTTTTATATTAATTATTAAAATTTTACATATGGTGATTTGGTCTCGAGTTGTATCTAACGTTTCAACAATTTGTTGTTCTCAACTTTACTTAGTTAATTTTAACACTACAAATGATAAACTCTTAGCGTTGAACAAACTTAATAAAAAATAATTCTACGTGGTCTTCATTGTATATTTTAATACAAACCTATTTTTTAAAAGACACAATTTGCAAAACATAGCGAATGATATAATTCTACATTTTCTAATATAGATTACATGCTTATAAACAGTTGGTCACTCCCTTACGTTTCTTAATGTATTTTAGCTTTAGCGTAATAGATAACTAATAAAAGAGCACAGTTTCTCCACAGAAATGAATCAATGTTTAAATCACAAATTCTGGAATTTTTTAATTTACGTGCTGGCGTTGTGGAATTTTTCTTTGCATGTTGATGTGAACGATTGCGTGGAGTACAGAAACAAGGGATACCAATACGACAGACAGATTATTGCATATATAATAAAGGATTTATGAAGTGTTGGCTACGAATAAAAGAGGTGTGTAATGAGTCCCCATTATAGTGTATACCTACTGTTTTCAACCACAATTTTGATCTTCAGAAGAATTAAACTATTTATATATGGCGATTTAAATACAAAAACACTCACTTTTCTAGATTTTGAGGGTAATTATGCATGCGCTCGACTTCTGTGCCAGCATTTCCACACACTAAACAGAAAACCATTATATAAAATTAATCTGTAAAGACATATACATATTTTAAAAATTATAGCATATGTGATGACAAATTTATATTTACAAACAAGCAATAGTTAGAATAAATAACATTATATGGTTTAGGTGCCTAACCGTTCACCAAAGATTCCAAATTTAGTAAAGGGTTACAAACTTTTTAATAGTGATGTAAAATCAATGATAATATATACTTACCAATTCAACTATAATGATAATACGTTGTTGGTTCATATAAAATTCTTAATGGTCAAAAATATAACAACTTGCAGTTAAATTTAAAAGCACTTTTCTAGCGAAAATATTAAGGCGCTGTTATTTAGTTCAATACAACAAACTACACTAAAGAATAACATATACATAAACGAAACAATTGACATAAACATTAAATATAAACACAAAAACGTAATAAACAGCAGGAACCATTTTGTTTATAAACTGGTTTAACTTTCTAACCACGGATAGCTGTCAACCTGACAGTTGCGTGCCGGAAATTATCTAGAAATCTGTAAAATTTTGATTGCATTTTGCGCCCCCGTGCACTTCACATATTGATGGATAAAGATAGTATCATCCTTCAATCTATATAATGAAGTGAGATAGATTTTTATAGCGGCCGTACAAATTTTCCTATTAAGTTAACACTCTGAAGGTTACTCTATGGATTGGGGTATGGTTTTTTTATATTGGAATTTTTGTTACAGTGGTCAGAGATCTTGTAGTTTAGGCGTTTTAATTTTTATAGTATTTTGTGATAGTTTTTTATTAAGTTTAGTATCAGTTTTACATTATTCGAACTTCTTATAAACATAAACAGTGCCTTTTGTGGTTGTTTTTGGTTAATTGAACACCGCCTGTTTCTTCTTAAAAAATTATCCTTTATTTACCTGTGTAAGTATTTATATTTTCTAATAGGTTTTACTGTAGCTAAAGCTGTAATGAGATTATTACATGTTTATGTGTGCTGATATGCTCATTATGCAACTGAAGCCACGATTAACTTAGGTTGTGGGTGGTATTTATTCTTAAGCTGAACTTTGTTGCAGTTAGTTGTCATTGTACACATCATGGTTTACTGACTAGTTTGTGGGAGTTATTTTACTGAAGTTAAACGGATGTACAATTTTCCTAGGAATCTTGAAAAGTAAGTTGTTTTTGAATGCAAAATGAAATATTACTGATTTAATCGTAGATCACAATTGTGGCAAGAAGCAGTTCGCAATAGATTTATATGTTCTAAACATTTTCGCTGGGAATGTTATACTAACATCAAAACATATAGTTTGCATAAAAGTGCAATGCCGTCACGCTTTATTCCCATTCCTAGAAGTATCGAACGACAAGTTGTGCCCTAGTAAATGCAGCTATAGCAGAGCAGCAAGAACCATGTGCTTTAAGTTTTAGGAAATTAATTTTGTATATACCTACATCTTATATGCAATATAAGCAGGAATAATTTTTAATTATATAAAGCTCCAGGTAAATTTTTTTAATTTTGTACATTTATTACCTTTTACGGTATATTAAGGGATTTTTCCTATTAGGTTTTTTCTGTGACCAGCTGAAAGGCACAAGAAAAATTTTACGAGGATTTCCAGTAAGCGGATAGAGCCCACGGCAAGTTCCGATGGAAAATGGCTCGTAGTTGAGGAAATCTCAAAAGGCTAAGCGGCTAGTCGAACTATTTGCTCTGGGTGGAACATGAGCTGTGGGTCGGGGTTGCGCTGCGACCAAAAATATAAAGAATATGGCGCCACCGAATTTTTTTATACGAAGAAGACCTTACTTAAGTCCCTTGTACAAGGCGAATGCGGAAACCTTTATTCAATTACCGCTATACAATTTATTAAAAACAACTCAATTTCTAAAGTTTCTTACCTTATGGCTCGGCTTTGACCTTTATACTTCACTGCTACACCTGTGAACAGATTAAACAAAGAATAGCACTGTTTGTGCATTTATACCCAAAATTTAAAAACTTAATTCGAATCAACTTTCATTCATTCCAATTAAAAAGAATAGTCTTGACCAAAATAAAAATCTATTCCTTCAGTATTTAGTTATTGTGCTATTTACAAAACATCTTTTTCCTTTAATATAATTTTGATTAATTTAATTCTTGAAAAATATTTACAAAAGTACTTGGTATAATAAGTACTTTCCAGTTTTCAAATATGGTCATTTCTATTAGAAATATCTAGCCAAATTTTACTTAAAAATGAGTGAGCCTGAAGTTACTTTCTGAATAATTACTTATATATAACAATTTCGGTTGGTTTGAGTAGATCTACTATAACCTCACAAAAACTATTCCACTCAGCTATTAGTGAAATATGAAACGTATAAGTTTAATTTCTAATGATTCCAGTAAGTCATGTTTCAAATAATTATATCTACTTTCATAAAAGGTAGAATTTAACTTTCCTTATCTCATAATGACATCTTCCGTAATTTCAATGTATTAATAAAGAGATTTAAAAATGAAAAATTTACAGGTTCCTGTTGCTTAATATGAAAAATATATAGTCTGTCATTCACCTACTTTGAAGTTCAAATAACTTGATTAAACAAAAAATTATCTATCTGCTATATCCATAATACAGCGGACATACGAAAGCAAATTTACATACCAGATGTTCATCTGACGGAAAAATACCTGCTAGGCGTCTTGCTTCAGCATTTAAATAAAGGAAATCTCCAATTCAGTACAAGCAAATTTGCTGCTTATTGAAGCTCCAAACCATATCACGGCGTCCATAATAACTAATTGATACTCGCCAAATCCACATTCGTACAAAGGTTAAATTCTTAAATTTCCTACTTGTATGTTGATTAAATTTACGTTAAACAAAAGTTCTGTTAACTAAAAGTTGCATATTATTTCAAAGTTAAATATTATTTCCAAGTTGCACTGAAAAATCTTTATTTAATATGATTAAAGAAGCAATACTACTTACTGTTAACCAAAGGCCCTTCAACCAAAATAATTCCTCGTCATCTGCGAGCTATTTTCCAGCAAGTGGACAACAAAAGTGAGCTTCGGAGACGACATTATCTCACGAAAACAACTTTAAATCTCACGTGCTTCCAACACGTAGATCCCTCAAACGTCATCGTCTTTGTGTCCAAGGAACAATTCGACTTCTTCTGACAACAGCTGTATTGGAAGTGATCATATCATGCGGGTTACCGCCTGGCAACAAGCTTAATCTTACAATTGTCTAACAGAGGGAGCTTTAAGAATGACACTAATTGAAAAGTATCTTTTGTCACCGCATAAATTAAAATTTGAATTGAAAGCTAATATTTTATTGGACAATATGTAATATTTATTTAGTGGATTGTGTAGCATTATTATGCATTAAATTGGTTCTTATTAAATAAATAGATTAAATTTCTGTAGACATAATGATAGAAAATAAAATCGTTACACATTTAGAATGAAATTTTAATTAAAAAAGTAAATTAACCTGTTTGTCATTTTTCCATAAATTTCTTACACCTAATATAAGGGTTGCTAAAAGTAAGTATAAAGTGATTGAGAAGAATAACATTTTAAATAGAGCTTTATACCAAATCTTCATTTTAAACACAATTTTCACATTTAATAATTATAGTTTTACATAAAGATTTGATTTAAGTTCTATTTAAATTGTAATTGTGCTATTTTGAAATTTAAAAATCTCACCTATTCAGGAAATTTGAATTTATACATTTCTCACCATTCCCCCTACTTGCTGTTTGTAGTGCCACTACAGTATGCCTTACAAATTGCGTCAGAGAGACAAAACCATAGGAAATTTTATCTACCTATTGCAGTCTTCCTGGACAACAAATTAGCACACAGTTGACACTCTGAAGGTACTGTGGTTGTTTACTTTTCAATTTCAAATAATGATTTCTTTCCCCTATAAAATTTAAAAATATTTGTGTCAGATACTTAACTAATTGATGTATCAATTGAGTATTTTATAACAAATTCTTAACCAGAACGTGAAATTATTTCCATATTATTATTTCGGCACAATCACAAATATGCCTACTTTGTTTTAATTGTGAAAGTGGTTTCGATTTTAAATAGAAAAAAGGCAGACAAATGTCATAAAAATGAAAAAAATTTGTTTTATTTTTTAATATTTTGGAATTTGTTTATAACAAACTTAAATAAAATATTGTGTATGTGATTTTTATTCATCCTGTGTTTTAGTGAACTAAAAAGCCGAACTATATATAGGTTTAACCAATTTTTAGCGAAGAACAAAACTAAGACAAATCCCCCAAAAGAAGCAAATAGCTCTTTCATTATTTAAATGGGCAGAGGTTGTTGGGGGTTGGCCGTGATAGATATGGCTTTTAGCTAAAATCTTTAAAAACTGCGTTGTGGAAAGATATGGGAATCTACCACAATATTTCCCACGTATGCATGGCTTAAAACACGAACTATGTATGATGGAGAGCTCACAATTAAAATTCCCGGCCGGAGGTAAAATACCCCCCTCATTCGGATTTCCGGGAGGGGGTATTTGGAGTTCGTCATCGTAAAATTTAAAACAACGGTTTGATGTAGTGATAGGGACTTGGAATGTAAGGTCATTACTTAGAGTAGATAAGTTAACGAATTTATTAGTCAAAATGAGAAAAAGAAAGCTGGACATTTTAGGTATTAGTGAAGTGAGATGACCAGATAGTAATGACTTTTGGAAAGATAGTTATAGAACAATTACAACTTATTCAACTAATGGACAGGCAGGGGTGGGAATAGTGTTAGGTTAAAGGATTAGGATGTAAAGTTAGAGTACTTACAATTTAGTGATAGAATAATCATGGTTAGATTGAGTACGAAATCCACAGATATTGTTTTAGTACAGGTTTACATGCCAACAACTCAGTACGCGGATAAGGAAGTAGAAAAAGTATACGAGGATATAAATATATAGTGAGAAAAGTAAAGGAAGATGAGAATTTAGTAGTTATGGGCGATTTTAATGCGTCAGTAGTAGAAGGTAGTGAGGGAAAAATGGTAGGAAAATTTGGGCATGGTAGACGAAATAATAGAAGAGAAAGATTAGTTAAGTTTTGCCAGGAACATAGATTAGTAACTGTAAACACCATATTCGAACAGCATATTAGAAAAAGATATACCTAGAAAGCACCAGGTGATAGTAGAAACCAAATAGATTATATTTTAGTTAAATAAAGATTTAGAAACCAAGTTAAAAACTGTCGTAGTTATCCAGGGGCTGACATAGATAGCAATCATAACTTAGTTAAAATGAAGTGTAATCTAAAAATAAAAAATTTAAGAAAGGCTAAAAAAGAGGGATGGGATCTACGTAAGCTTAATGATAGTGAAGTAAAAGAGGAATATAAACAAGTATTAGATAATAAGATTAAAAAGGCAGCTAAAGGAGAGAACATAGAAAGTAGATGGAAAGAAATAAAAAGAGCTGTACATGGTACAGCAACATAGACTACAGTAAGAAAAAAAGTAGAAACGAGAAATTCCTGGGTAACAAACGAGATACTAGATTTAATACAGAATAGAAGAAAGCTTAAAACTTTCAGAGAATTGGATAGGGAAAGTAAACAAAAATATAATAGAGTTAAAAATAAGATAGTACATGAGTGTAGAAAAGCTAGAAATAAATGGATGGAGGAAAATTGTAAGGGAACACAAGATGATTTGAAAGTAGGTAAGTAGCGCTAAGAAATAATCCAAAAGTTATTTCTGTATATAAAATTTAATGAAGTTTATTGTCCTTAAATTAGCATTTGTCTTAAACGTAGTTTCTTATCACCATAAGCACATCGGTTAGAAAAGTCAGTTCAACAACATGCTGTTATCGTTCAGGGTTACTGCTACATGTTATCGAGCTGATCGAGGTCGACGATCCTTCTACTCAATCGAATTCTAGATAACCAGGTATTTATAAAGATAAACGTAATATTTAAATGAACTTTGATTCGGTGTAATATAAAATTAATGAGTCAAAATTTGATCTGTATAAATTGTATATATTAATTGTCAATTATTAGTAAAGGGTTCTGTGTTCTTATTTGCCTGTACTATACTAACCATATAGACTTTATGAAATTTGATAGAGTAGTTAATTTATAAATGGAGGTAGATTTCGAATTTAATGATTTTCAGCCACTGTATAGTAGTTTAATTTGATTTATTTTCATTACTTTTTGAGTTAGATTTTGATTCCTGGAAATGTAAAAGCTAAAAGTTGTTCATATAATTATTATCGCCAATTGCTAATAAATTATTGGTTTAATTATAAAAGGTAGGATGTATATATAGATTTATGCAAAATTCTGTTGACTCATAGTTTAAATACTGAAATAGAAGCACTGTTTATATTGAAGTCTTATTATTTGAAAACACTTTATTCCTACTGAAGGTACAATCACATTGTTCATACCGGTTCTACAATCAAAGAACCCACTCGTAAATTTCAGACCCTGAGAAAAGTCTCATAGTTTGTTGTTTAAGGTTGCATTTACCGATCAACGAGCAAGTTACAATTAATATTAATGCAAACTACAAGAACCATAATATAGGTTTAATTGTAACTGCTTATTAAACGCTAAGATTTTTTACGGTCTCTTTGTTATTAGTGTCTCTTTGTACACCCTGAAATTGTTTTGTTGTAACTGATGATCAGTATAGTTCCTTAAAGTTGTCAATTTGAATGAATTTTATTCTATCGAAGATTGGACTTGCTATGAAAATTCTTGAATCAAGCACTCGTAGAAAAGCACATTGATGCAGTTATAGAGAACCAATTCGCATGCTGCAAAGTGGTCTTGCTGTAATGGAAGTGATTTGGTGGTTCCTTGTGGAAATTATTCCCATCTCAATCATTATTTAAAATGTTTGCAGGAGATTGTCCATGTTTTTAATGTAAGAATTGAAGATTCTATTCTTTCACATCGTTTGTAAAGTCAGTACATAGCTTACGCAATCATATAAACACAATAAAAAAAATTAAAATTGTTTTCTATATCGTATTTGTAATATGCTACATATTTGGTTACATACTGCTTAATACACTACTAACAAGGAAGTGATAGTGGTTTCACTGCAATCACTCAGTTGCATAACATATCAATTTTGTAATATAAAAGATATTGCAGCGCCTTTCGGTCTACCGTTGATTAGAGTAATTATGTTAGAACGCAGACAAAGGGTTGTGCTATAATGCAACATAAAACGCTGTACTGCCAGTGATTTATCGTATTTATTAAGTTAAGGTTGGCGTATATTGAAGTCATGGTTATTATTTTTTAGTTGTCGGAAATGAATTATATGAAGTTTTTGTAATATTTGTAGTTGATGTTAGTAGAAGGGAACATAAAAGCAGAAATAAACACTACCCTAGACTACGAGATTGAGTTTTATTGTGTGTATCTTGCCCGTCTGCACATTCCCGCCTACACTTGTAGAGGTTCTATTTCATTTGCATTCCGATTACTAATTTGTGGACAGCCAACCGCACATCTATATTTCTGTTTGCTAAATCACAAGTACACACAAGTGGTGTTCACATGCCAAGACGAAGCCACCATTTAAAACGAAAGCCAAAATACTTAGAAGATTTTCATATGGATAGTAGTCAGACAACAAACATTCATCATGTGATGACGATAGTCTTTACAGCGATGGTGTTTATTCTCCGAAGAATGCCACCAAAAAGGACGCCGATGCAGGGGTTAACAATTTACTTCAACAAACTTGAGTATTTTAGAAGCTAGGAATCAAGATCTAGGGAACACAATTAGAAAACAGTTTGACAGTCAACAGTATTCTCCAACTTTGTCGTCAATGGGTGTGCAAGTTACACATGATTTTACATTACCTATCACAAAGAGCTCAGTACCGTATATTACTTCATCAGAACAGGCGCCTTGTTCTCATAACAGTTACGTACCTACACAAGCGATAAATGTAATGTTTGTAAAAAGCCGCAGAATGCATACAAGTGCCCTATGTCGTGTCTTCTGCACAGCAGTGGGTGTCTAAAATGTCACAGCTGAACTACTCAGCAAGGCCACCAACCGTTAACGAACCAGGACGTCTTGCCGGCTTACACACCATCGCGTTGCTTCCAACTGCCAATTTATCAGAGATCAGTGCCAATAGCTAGGAGCAATATTCCACCATTGACGTTTGTCATTGAACCCGAGACTCGTTTTGGACAGGCTAACATTACACATCCTATAACTGCTGAAGAAAGTATGTTAATGTCACCTTACATGTGATTTTCCAATGCTCCACTCGAAGGTACTACATTGGCCAGGAAGCGAGATTTATTTTACCTGGAAAATTTGGAATTTTGCCAAACCCTTGCTGTTCCAAGCAAGGTAGGGCTCTTTAATGTGCGTGACAATACTCACACACGGGACCTCCATTTTATCTCTCATCCAAACGAGGGTATATTTTTCAAGCGAACCGTGTCGGGATTCGAACCCAGGACCTTGGGTGTAGTAGTCACACACACATACCAACTACGCCACGGAGCCGCCTTGTTAATATCACCGCAAGTCGCTTTTAAGCCGAACCATAATACAGCAAAAATTCGGAAATTATACGACCTTCCAGAGTTTAGTGGTAGTTCCGAAGACTGGCCAATATTTATAAGCACATTTCAGGAATCCACGGCAGCGTACGAATACAGTTCTTTAGAAAAGAGCTTAAAAGGTGCGGCTCGTGAAGAAGTAGAAAGTTTGTTGATAAGCTTGCAAGGAGTAAGTGACGTTCTTGAGCTACTTGCGTTTAAATATGCTCGTCCCAAAATTCTTATCAAATCACAACTTGAGAAGGCTCGGGATATTCAACCCATTTCCGAAAACCACTTAGAACGACTGATTAGTTTTGCCTCAAGTTCAAAATTTACCTATATTTTTGAAAAATGCAAAAGCGACTCAACATGTGTAATCCTACTTTGCTAGATGAACTTGTTTCTAAAACGCCGGTGTCCAAAAGAATAGAATGGGCCACGTACGCCACGAAATTAGAGCATCTAAGTGAATGGTTAAAGCAATTGGCTAGAATTATTACAAAAGTAACGTTGAACACCCAGACATCATCGACTAGACCACTAAAAGATTAGGTTCAAAATATTGAACTTTCTATTTATTAGAGTCTGGAATAAGACACAAACTTAATAAAACGTATATTGAAACACAACTTGTTTGTGAACTGTCAAAAGTATTCTAACAAAAACTGAAAAAAAACTATTTTGAAATTACAGCTACTAAGATACAGAATGTACATTTTGTATATCAGAGGCGTTACGCATCTTTAACACTTCCTCCACAACTAAACGTTCTGTCAGCAATATACACAACACCAATGCCGTTCCGTAATTTGCAAAACCGTTTTCTTGTAAGTGGTTTTGTCAGAATGTCTGCTATCTGTTCTTCACCACTAACATGTTCAATCCCTAGTTTTCCCTCGAGAAACTTTTCCCGCACAAAGGAATATCGCACATCCACATGCTTGGTTCTTTTGTGAAATTCGGGATTTTTCACTAATTTTATAGCACTTTGGTTGTCTACAAAAAGTGTAGGCACACTTTCCAAATGAGCAACTTCATTTAATAAGCGAGAAAGCCATATCACTTCTTTAGTGCTTTCACTTGCGGCTACAAACTCTGTTTCAGTCGTAGACACTGCCACCGAACGTTGCTTTTGGCTTACCCAACTAATTGCGCCACCTGCATATTTGCAAACAAAACCGGTGGTTGAATGTCTTGTGATGACGTCTCCAGCATAATCTGCGTCACTATATGCTTCAAGTACCCCTTGCTTGCATTTTGAGTCGAATAAAATTCCATAATCGACTGTACCACGTAAATATCTAAATATTCTTTTTACTTTGAGCCAGTCCACTTCTGTCGGTTTATCTAAGGCTCGAGCAGCTATACCCACAGCATATGCAATGTCTGGCCGTATGGCAATCATTAAATGCATTAAGCTTCCTACTGCCTCTCTGTAAGGAACTTGGTCTCCAACAAGCGTTAACGTACCTTCCAAAACTATCGCTGTACTCATGTTAAATTTTTCGAGCACCTTTCTTGTATATGCAGGTTGCCCAATAAAAATCGATCCATTTTCCAGTTTTCGAATTTGAATATTTAGAAAGCTCTCTAAGACGCCAATTCTGATTTTAAATTCTTGGTCTAACCAATTTGTAAATCCATTTACTTCTGCAGGGTTTGTTCCAGCTACCAGTCCATCGTCGACGTATATTGCCACTAGCAACTTGTCTTTATTTCGATGTCTTACAAACAAACATGGATCAGCAGTACTTTGCACCATCTTTTGAGATTTCAAAAACTCTACCAACCGTACGTTCCAGCATCGTGGAGATTGTTTGAGACCATAAAGACTACGATGCAATCTGCACACTCGTCCTGATCCGTCGTCGTATCCTTCCGGTTGCTTCATATACACTTCCTCCGAAAGTGTGTCGTAGAGGAATGCAGTTTGAACATCAAACTGTACAAGATACAAATTTTCAGATGCGGCCACTGCTATCAAAGACCTAATTGTATCGTATCTTGCAACTGGACTGAACAGTTCATCATACTCAATTCCTGGCCGTTGTGAATAGCCCTTTGCAACAACATGTGCTTTAAGTCTATCTACTGAACCGTCTGCATTTAATTTTCTTTTTAGAATCCATCTATTGCCGATGAACTTTGCACCTGGTGGTTTATTCACCAGTACCCATGTCTTGTTTTCTGCCAACGACGCCATCTCTTCGTCCATAGCGATTTTCCATTCAGTAGCTTCCTCAGAAGCCAGAGCCTTGCCATATGAGTTAGGATCATCGTTGATAAACAATGCTGCTGCTTCTGCACACATGACATACTCTCCACTTCTTGCCCAGTCAGGTTTTCTTCTTATTCTAGATCTTCGGCTAAGTGTTAAACTGTCAACATTGTTATCTTCGGTATTTTTGTCGTTATCGGTAGTATCAGATTCTTCTTGATCGTTATCGACACGCTTACACTGTATAGTGTCACTAATTTGAACTCTTTCTGATGAATCTACCGGTACTGTAATTGATTCAGTTTCCACCTCAATTTCAGATTTAATAATTATCTTTTCAGGTTTAAAACTAACATCATGAATAACTATAGTTTTGTTTGAATCTGGTAGCCATATGCGGTATCCTTCCCATTCACCATGATAACCAACAAAGTTTCCAAAAACGCTGCGAGCATCCCATTTACGACTTCAGTGTTTTGGTACGTTGGTAAAGCATTCTGCTCCTAACACACCAATGTGAGAAGTCATTGAACGACCTCCCAGTCCAAAGCTCAACGGGCGTCTTTTTGTGAATGGGGGTAGGCCCAGTTCGGTTTAATACATAAACCGCTGTATTACATGCTTCAGCTCATAATTTCTTTGGCATCTCACGTGCTTCTAACATAGATAAGGCAGCTTCTACTATTGTTCTATTTTCCCGCTCTGAAGCACCGTTCTGCTCTGGAGTGTAGGGTGCCGTTGTGCATAGTGTGATTCCATGTTCTGATAAAATTTCGAATACTTTTTCAGATACAAATTTACCACCATTGTCGCACAAAAGTTCCATTACTACGTGACCTAATATCTTTACCTCTTCCAAAAAATTACACAGACAGTTTGCAACTTCACTGTTATGCTTAACAAGAAACACACATCTAAATTTGCTATAATCGTTTTTAAATAAGACAAAATAACGATTACCTCCCAAAGAAATGCTTTGCTTGGGTCCACAGACGTCTGCATTTATCTGTTCTCCAACAACCACAGGTCGATTTGAACGAGAACCGAAGCTACGGTGATGTGACTTTCCAAAAGCACATCCATCACAGAATTCACCATCTGCCATTACATTTATTTCTTTTAGCTGCAGGAAGTTATACGTGTCGTTTATTTTGGTGATAAAGTCGTTGATGCCATAGTTGCAACGTGTCAGCATCACTTATATAAAATACTGCCGGTTTGTCTGAAATTATTGCTCGCATATTTAGCACATAAAGGCCACCCATTAGTCGTACTTTATCGTCCAATTTAAATTTACATTCGTAACTATCTGCTTCAAATATGTATTTCTTTGCTACAGCTCGGTCCACAGAAAATAAATTACGGCCGGCATCAGGAATATACAAAAGTCTTCAAGAAACGTCTGAACTGATAAACCAACTTTGGTTTCAATAGTTACATTTCCTTGTCCAATGGCATAAATAGCTCCACCATCAGCTTTACATAATGGTTGTGGTGTAGAAAATGCCTTATACGTAGCAAAATATTCTTTATTTGAAGTTCTGTGTGCCGTTGCGCCAGTATCAGCAATCCAATTTTCAGATGGAGATGTACCATTGTAGCAAGAGAATGATCCAGCATTTTCACTAGGTTTAATTTGACCTGAGGGTGTATTACCTCTGTCTTCTTTTGTTACGCCACAGATAGATTCTGGACAATCCTTCGCAAAATGCCCTCTTTTGCTACATTTCCTACATTTGAATTTTTCCCAGCGCTTTTTCTTTTTACCATTGTGTAAAATAGCACCTTGAGCTTTAACATTTCTTGCTGTTGAAGCAGACTCCGGTGTGCCGCTACTTTTAACATAAAATGCACTTTTTTTGGTTTCAGCATTATTTCTCTGCTCAATGGTGCACAGTTTCTCCACAAGCGTTTTCAATGTACGCTCGACACAAGGCATAGCTTCCCACACGTTTCGAAATTCACGGTATTCTGGACCCAATGTAGACATTATACGTTCTATTAATAATCTTTTAGAAAACGAGTGTTCACCTTATTGTCTCATAGCATCATCCATTTCTGCAAAATGTTTTTGTAAACGCGCAACATGACTAGCTACATCTTCTGATGGATTTCGAACCCAGCCGAAAAATTCCTCCAGTAACTGGTCTAACCTCTGTTCAATGCTCTGTTCGTATACAGATGTCAGAGCTTCCCAAACACTGTTACCGTTACGCAAGTCATAACCAAAGTCATTGGTTCATCAGATAAAGCACTTATAATATACACCATCGCTTCAGCATCAGCTTGTTCCCATGCTACCACATCCTTCTCGTACTGACTTTTTAATGCCGCTACTTCGTCGGGCTTTCCTGACTGTACTAACGGCTCCTCTGGTCGCTTTAGTACTCCAGTAACCACGTCTGTAAGGCGATGTCTTTTGAGTAATAATGAAATTTGCATTTTCCATTTAATCCAGTTGTTAGCACCTTCAAGCTTTTCTATACTAATAGCTTTATGTTCCATTTTAAACAGAAAAATCGAAGTGTTTCAATGACAGTTATATTCCTTCTTTGCGCAGTGGAAACGTGCTGGGCCCATAACCTAATAGATTAGGTTCAAAATATTGTACTTTCTATTTATTAGTCTGGAATAAGACACAAACGTAATAAAACGTATATTGAAACACAACTTGTTTGTGAACTGTCAAAAGTATTCTAACAAAAACTGAAAAAAAACTATTTTGAAATTACAGCTGCTAAAGTACAGAACGTACGTTTTGTATATCAGAGGCGCTTACGCATCTTTAACAACCACAACAGCCATAGTCAAAATATAATTAAAAATAAATACTCCCTGTATGTTTGTTGTGGTTTGTTTAGCATTCTTCAATTTATGTCATAAATGTCAAACTTGAAATTTTTATTATTTTGACTACAATCCTAGGTCATGGATCGAAACGTAAATAAAGATAATTTTAAAAACTATGAGTGGTTTAATTCCCAAAGAAGATTAAGAAGATTAATTAAAAATAGGTGTTAACCATTAATAAGAATAAAGTATCTACAAGTCAAATTAAAAGATACATTAGGTGTTCTGACTTGCACCACTTGTCTCAGTGTGATGAATACATGAATGGTTCTTCAGACCAACGATGGCGGGTTGTCAAAAAACACAGGTTATGCTTTTCTTGTTTGTTTTAGCAAAAGGCCCAGATCTAAATCAACCGTTGACTGCAATATTGTTTAGATTTCGTGAAAATGCAATCGCATTGTGCGCAGATATAAAGGAAATGTTTCTTCAAATTAAAATATGAAATGAAGACGTTGATTCACAACGTTATCTTTGGAGGAACGGAGATATGTAAAAACCAATCGTAACGTATGTGATGACATCCATGTTGTCTGGAGCTTCATGTTCCCCATGCAATGCCTTGTATGTTAGGAATAAGAATGCTGAGGAAACGGCAAATAATGAACCCGAAGTGATGACAGCAATAAAAGTCAATCACTACATGGACGGCTTGGTTTCAAGTTTTGACAGCGACGAGATTGCGCTACATGTAGGCGGCCGCGTCAAAGATATTCACGAACTTCGTGGGTTCGTCTAATTCCAACGTAGTACAATCTGTTATAAATGGTGATCAAGTCCTACAAGTACAGTAGTTAAAATTAATCAAGTTGATGCCATAGATAAAGTGTTAGGATTGCACTGGGATAGTAGCAACGATCAGTTCAGTTATAAAATTATTTTCACACCGTGTCAACCTTAACATTATCAATGCCCGACTGAACGTGAATTCTTGAGTTTGGCAATGTCAGTATATGATCCGTTTGGAATGCTAGCCAACCTTACAATTTATGGAACTGTTGCAAGAATTGTGGCATGTGGGTGTCAAATGCAAGGAAAAGATTCCAAAAGAGATTTACACCAAGGTTGTATAGTTTGTAAAAGCATTACAAAAGGTGAAGGGCCTCCGATGCCAGCATCATTATTCGAGTTATATAAAACAACCAGAAACTATAATACAACTCCATATTTTTGTTGATACCAGAGATTGCTTTTGCCGCAGTCGCCTACTGGTGGAGAAAACCAAATGTGCATCACTTAAGGTCTTATAACTTCAAGCCGCATTACTCGACACACGTTTGCAAAATACCATTATTGAAAGCCACAATATACAGCCCACGAGGTCCTACTTCTGGAGTGATTCTAGGACGGTAGTTGCTTGGATTAAGTCAGACCATCGACAATTTGAAACGTTTGCTCTTCGCGTAGGTGAAATATTAGAATCAACGCACGAAAACGATTACAATTGGTCGCCAACAGTGTTGAATGTGGCTGACACGGTTACTCGTACGAAGTATCCTGTGAAGTATAATGTGAACAACTCATGGTTGTTTGGACCTGAGTTTTTAAAACAAACGGATGACTTCTGACCTAGGCTTGTCGACAAAGAACTACCGCTTGAATGTTTTGATCAAAAACGTCAATGGCATGTTAAAAAATTTAGAGCCAGACAGAATAGATTTCAGTAGATGTTCTAATTTTCTTCGTTTAGTGGGAACAGTTGCCTTGATTATACGACCTCTTCGTGTTATTAGAGAAGCCAAGAGGGATGAGTTAAAAGAACACATTAGACACCCTATCAGTAGAAGAAATGCAAGTTGCTGAAAATATATTATGTAGGTTAGTCCAGCGACAAGTGTTTAGTAAAGAAATAGCTGATCTCAAAGCTAATCATCTAATTTCAAGTAGCAGCAACATATTTGCACTCAGTCCTAGTTTAAATGAAGAAAGCATACTTTGTGTTTATGTAAGAATTGATCCTGCTTTAGCATTGCCAGCGTCTGCACATCGGCCAGCCGTACTTCCTAAGAGTCACGGCCTTACAGATCTAGTCGCCACATGGTATCACAGCAGATTCCACCATCAGAACGACGAGCTAATACTTATTGAAATTAGGAGAAAGTACTAGGTGGTGCATATCAGAGTAGTCATAAAGTACACTGCATCCAGTGTAAAATTAGAAAAACTACGCCAAATCCGGATAATCGTCTGCAGATCGTTTGATGCCATTTGTAAGACCATTTATTTACACTGGTTTAGATTATTTTGGGCCGCTGCAAGTTGATATAGGGATAAGAGGAAAAAGGTGGATCGCGTTATTTACGTGCATGACCATTCGAGCACTACATATCAAACTATCGTCTGATCTCTCCACGGATACATGCAGACTTTGTATACGAAATTTTGTTAATCGTCACGGTGTCCCTATCAAAATACGCTCAGATATGGGCACCGATTTTGTGGATGCTGATGGTGAGCTATCTAAGGTTGAGACATATTCAACATGGCCTACATTCAAAACGAGCTCGGTTCGAAATATAAAATAGGAGTTTAATTGTCCAGCAGTGGTGGATGTTGGGGAAGGCTTGTCCAGTCGACAAAGAAAGTACTTGCGATTGTGCTAATGGAAGTAGCTCCACAGGTGGAGACACTGCGAAGTTTGTTAATAGAAGCCGAAAACATCGTAAATAGTCGTCCACTTATTCACATACCGCTACATGCAGATGATCACAAGCAACTAACGCCTAACCATTTCTTGCTGGGTACAACAAATTCGACTCAAACTCCAGGATCTGAGACTGCAAATGGTAGCCGAAAACAGTACCAGATAAACCAGCAACTAAAGAACTGCTTCTGGCATCGCTGGATTTGTAAATATTTGCCACAAGGCAGACTAAGTGGTTTTTGCCACAAAAATCTCTTAAAGAAGGTGACCTGGTAATAATTTGCGATAAGACCTCCCCCAGAAGCCAATGGAGAAAGGGCATGATTGTAAACACCTTCTCAGCAAGAGACGGCCACGTACGTGTAGTTGAGGTTAAAGCAAGTAATGGTAATATTGTAATTCAACATAAAACCTTGTACTGCAATTGATTTATCGTATTTATTAAGTTAAGGTTGAAGCCATGGTTATTATTTTTTCATTGTCAGAAATGAATTATATGGAGTTTTTGTAATATTTGTAGTTGATGTTAGTAGAAGGGAACATAAAAGCAGAAACAAACACTACCCTAGACTACGAGATTGAGTTTTATTGTGTGCATCTTACCCTGCCACACATTCCGCCTAAACTTGTAGAGGTTCTATTTCATTTGCATTCCGATTGCCAATTTGCGGATAGCCAACTGCACAAGTTGAATACATAGAAGATGATTCACGGCTACCCGCTGTGTTACACATTGACAGTTTCGTGGGTGTGCGTGTAACTACTAGGCCCAAGGTTCGAAGTCCGACACTGTCCACTTAAAAAATATTAGGCAAGCATTTTTCATAAAAATACGCCCTTATACGGACGAGGGGGTAAAATGTAGGTCCCTTGTGTGTGTGTTGTCACGCTGATTAAAGACCCCTACCTGGCTGGAAGCAGCAAGGGTTTGGCAAAATAAAAAAAATCCAGGTAAAAATCTAGCTTCCTGGCCAATGTAGTACCTTCAGGTGAAGCATTGGAAAATCAAATTTGGTGCTTTATATCTTTTGACATCTGTTGATTGACAGGTACTATAGTATGTATATTTAAGATTACAATAAGAAATCTCCAGACGTTATTTGCATATTCTGGACTATTGTAGATTAATTCAGAACAATTGGATAGGGTATAAATTAAAGTTAAGGGGGTTCTGCATGTTCAGTTCTGGTTACAGCTTTAATTATAATATATCATGCTAGTTCTAATTGTAATACTTGCAATATGCTGTAGTTGTGATATAAATTATTCTACTGTTGTTCGATATAAATTAATTAAATTAGTGCTTCGTATATAAATTAATTGTACTTCAAGATTAAGTTAATTAAGAAGATTGTATCTGTACTGTAGTTAAAGTCCTAAAACTAAACCGCGATTGTTTTTACAAATTTTATAGTACTAAAAGTTACTGAAAAAGGCTTGTGTAATCAGGTTGAAAATATAGAACTGTTGTTATCACAAAGAGACTTTTCGTTACAATATAAATAATAATCACCCCATTGATATTTATAAGTAATTACCAAAGCTAGTTACTTCTATAATTTTATTTACAATCACAATAAAACATGTTCATGATACCTGTTGCTTTTCATTTTCTTTATTTTATAATTTAGGCAGCTAAAAAGTACAAAGTACACATCAAAAAAAAAATCCTCATGCTTTGGAAATTCATTTCGGTTTTCAAAAATAGAAATAAATCCTCAACCGTAATTTATTCATTAAAATGACAAAAATATAAAATCACATCTGGGCAAACAATATAATACTTAAAACATATAAGCAAAAGTATAATTTTAAATTTATAGCTAAAAGTATATTTCGAGTATTTATTGCGATTTAAGTTGAACTGACGGATCAATCGACTTTCCTTCTTTAAGCTTTTGTGTTTCATCATCGCTAAAATATTCTGCTAAATCTTTCGACGAAGTAGAATTTAATAAAGATTTTGGTGGTGGTGGTGGCGGTTGTGCTAAAACAGAATTTAATACTGATGAATTATCAATAGGCTTGGATACTTGATGATATATCGCCATTGCCTGTAATTAAAAAAATAAATTATTGGTAACTTAGTGCCAAAAACCTGACCTGTGCTACAATATTTGAAACATCACCAGCATTTGCAGGTAAAATTAAAGTATTATTACTTTTTGCTAATTTGTTAAAAGCTCGTACATATTGTTCTGCGACAGTTAAAGCTGCTGCATTTGCTCCCTCATTATTACGTAAAGCATTTGCAACTAATTTTAAACCATTTGATCGTGCCTCAGAAACTGCAAGAATTGCAGAAGCTTCACCGGCAGCTTTATTAATTTGTTCTTGTTTTTCAGCTTCAGAAGCCAATATTCTAGCTTTACGTTTACCTTCAGCTACATTAATGTCAGCTTCTCGTGTACCTTCTGATTCTAAAATTGCTGCTCTCTTTTTACGTTCGGCTTCTACCTGCATTTGCATAGCCTCCTGTACTCTTGATGGTAATTTAATGTCACCTGTAACATTTATTTCATTGGTAATTTTTTGTGGCAAAATTGAAACATCTTACGTATTTCATAACGTAAACACATAATTCCCCATGCAGCACTTGCCTTATTAATAGCATCGACAATAGAAACATTTAGATTTTCTCTTTCTCTGAAAACTTTGTCTAGAGAGATTTTGCCTAACTCTGATCGCATAGTTGTTTGTGCCAGTTGAGTTATTGCAAATTCTGGATCTTCAACACCGTAACTAGCCAGATAGGCATCGATAATTCTCAAATATAAAACACCGTCTATGTTTAATGTGACATTATCGGATGTAATCGCACTTTGTTTAGGAACATCTATTGCAATTTCTTTTAAACTCTGTACATATTTAACTGCATCAATGACCGGTATTAAAATATTTAAACCTGGTTCCAGAATACGATGAAATTTTCCCATACGTTCTACAATCCATGCCTCTTGTTGTGGTACAAACATAAGCACTGTATTTATAGGTGTTGATGATCTATATCTACTTGCTACATATTGAACTAAAGGCACTGGATTATTTTGCAAAGGTTTGAATAAAATATTTTGATTCTGCAAAGTAAAAGGTAATACAAAACACTGTATTTATATTGTTACCTTCAATAATCCAAAACAAATAGGCAGTATTTTACTTCTTGAAAGCATTTTCTAATATTATTGTGTAATAAAATGTAAGATTTCAACAAAACAGTCCAGTTTGTATCCATAACCTTCAAAAAAATGTTATCATGGCATTTTACTTTAGAACTGTCTGTCTACGAGCTCGTGAACGGTTCAATATTTTTAGTAATGGATTATGATGCTACGTATTGATCAAATTCAAAAGCTAATTTTTATTATACTCTGCTTTTAATTTGCGATAGTGATTTCAAATTGACAGTCAATTATGGCTACATACAGTTGTATTTACATCGTATTTACATACTAATTTTCATCGTACTCGAAATTTAAACATTATAAGGGTACTAGCTTGCATTTATGAGAACATTTCGGTTTTTCTCTTGCTTAATTCAATAAATTACTGGTTCGACATACCAGACCGGTTGGGTTCATGCATAACTATGCATTTATTTGCAACTTGCAAAAAGAACATAACTATTAAATGTCTAAACAGCTAATTTTAATTTATATTCGCATATATGCTGATTTCGTATTTATTTACGTTAATTTAGTCATGTAGAATGAAATATAAAGAACTACAACGCCAAATCGGTAAATTTAATATTGTACACGATTTATAAAAGACTAACTTTTCTGTACAGTAAATTACAATTACTGATGATTCTATCCTTTTACTAAATTCTGTTTAGTTAACATCAATCGAAACCGTTTTCAAAAATAAAAATTATTCGTCATCAATCGGATGTTGTAGCGCGTTTGCGTTACGTTAATTATAAATCAGTTAAGGAGAAATATTAAATTTGGAAGACAGAATAAATACAGATGAACTCCGTACATTATGATTTCACGAATAGTAGTGGCCATTAAAATTGACATTACAATAATTTTATTCCTATGAAGGAAATTCAGGCAATAAATTAAAATGCAAAACCATAGTTGTATTCTTGTATAATACATATTTGAACGTAACTCAGGTGAATAAGCTTTTTTAAAATCGCAAAAAGAAAATAGAGATATTATAACGTGTTACAAATACAAAGGTGTAAACATAAGTAATTACTAGAGTTACTTTATAGCGTAGCATTGCCATTTTAAGAAAACTTTTAGAATTATTAAATATGTAAATAACAGTGAAATTATTTATGCATTTTCCGTACAATAACTACCCAGAAAATAGGAGAATCTTTTACAATTTTTAGTAGAATTGAACAAAATTAACGATATATGGCAACACGTGTAGTTATAATACAAAGTAACCTCCAGACAAGATAATAGTATATCTTCACAATGTAGTTAATTACTTAAATATAGAAGTTGATTTAGTGAAATTTATAAATATCATGTTACAAATAATCTTAACAGAAATAAAAACACATACAATGTAAAATATTTTTAATGTATCCATTTGGTCTGCTGAAAATATGGGATAATATTATATGATTAATATGAAATCACGCATATTTCACGCGATTCAACACAAGCTCAATATTAAGACCGTATTATAATGACAGCCGCGAAGGCATATAGAGTGGGAAAAAATGACAGAAGCTAGACGCCGTACAAAAGCCACGAATATAATTATTGGTCGGCAGATAATTTGTAAAATCAAAATGGAGTAACACGAACATGTGATAAAGCGGAACACACGCACTGCTGTGGTCGGTATTAATACAAGTTAAAAGTTAGTAGACGGAACATAGCTTTAAGATGTAACGTGGACTTCTACAAAGGGAGAAATTAAACGATGCGTGAGCTTTTGTATAACTTCGATTGCAAATATGGCAAGAAATGTAATCCGTGCGCGGGATTATAGAAATCTGTGTGTGCCCTAATAAAAGATTCGTCTGCGGGTGTAGATCAAATAAGTTGGTTTTGTTAAAGTAGCTGTTATTTGAAGTATAAAGAATTAAAAATTTATTGTTTTCTGGAGTCCTTAAACTTTTAAAAAATTTATTAAACCGCGAGTGAAATATGAACTTTTATGTATACACTTATTAATTATGTGCATGTGGTTTGTAAATATCGGAAACGGGAAAATGAAGTGATAGTATTATTGATTTATTTGATTTAGTGCTTTTTCTTTAAGATTTCTTTTAGTGATGCCTGGCCAGCTCAATGTAAGGAAATTAGTTTTTTAAGGAAAGTATTTATTTGCAATTATGTAATGTCAATAGAGGTTAAGTATATGTTAAATTTTATTTGTTTTTATTTATGAAATAGAAAAAAGTTAGATATTTGTGAAAGGATATCCAGTCACCTCACTGATAGTGCCGTATTTGAAAGATGCATCTTATTTTAAAAACTTCTTGTGTACAACAAAATTAAATGGGCGTTTTTAAGATCTCGTTGGACTAGGTAACGCGTAATGTGATAAATTTAGGAAAGCAAAGGAAACGTGTTTGGAATAACCGTTTGCTATATAAGGATAATTTTTGAAGGAATTACTGAGACAAAACGGTTTGGCGCCCCTTAATTATGACAATTAAAAAGTCTTTCAAGGTAAGTGAATATTGAAACGTAGTTTGTTTGTAATTCGATCGTTTCAAAAATATATTGTTTATTATTTCTATTATTTTTTCCATAGAAAGCCACTCCTGCACCACTGTACTTACCTGAAGCACTCTTAAAATTGATACGCGGTTCCCGCACTTTCAGAGCCACCCTAAATTTATAACTTAACGCTCATTTTATCGGTAATATGTTTCACCGGTAATTTTATAAATGTGGAGTCCTTTTTCGGATAGCCAAAAAATTGGGAAACATTCCTAAGTTATATAATTATTTAAGACGTAACCCTACACAAAATGGGCTGTTGAAACTCTTGCTAAGTTGCTTCATTAGTTACGTTTTTAGCTCAAAGCGTTTTATGAAATATACAAATACATACATTTGCAAGATTTCAAAGAATCGTTTTAGGAGACTACTTTTTAATTTATTATATACTAATACGGGCTCTAATATTAAAAATTTATATAACTTCAAAATATTATTAAAATTTTAAGATATAATAACTAATTCAAAGTCATGTAACAATAACCTCCTGGCGCTTGTTAGACACATTTAGTTCAGTGCCCCCTAGTGCCGATTTTCATATACTTTAGTGTAAACATCAACAAAATTTAAATTCCAATAGAAACCGAATAAAATTAAAAGGCATTTCCTACTATTTAAGTATGGAAATGTCCAATTTTGTCACAGAAATAAATAAGTTAAAAAATATACAACAAAAGTTTGAGAAAAATGAAAAAATTACAATGGATCGTTTAATAAAGATTGACGATTCTCCTCAAATTAAGGAGTTATACTCAGAACTGTCTCAAGGGGGGTAAGTTTGGTTGTTTAAATAGGCGTTGCTTATATCTAGTATGTAAGTCATCTTAAGTAGTATATATTTTTTGGTGATTTTCAATTATAAAAAGTCGGAAGTTATAACTTGTGTTTGAGTGAATATATTTGTGGTGATTTTAGAGACATCTGTAGAAAGAAATTGCAAAAAGATATGAGTAACATCATTAAGCCCTTGAACCAAATAAAAGATACAATAAAACAGAAGGATTTTGAAAGAATCGGTATTTTAATGTTGATGAAAAAGGAAAACGACTTGTTTAATTTTGTAACTTTGTAGACGTGCAAGTAATAAAAGAAGAAATGACTTCCATTCAGAATAATATATACAATCAAAAACAATTTACCAAGGAATCTCTTGAATTACTACAGCAAGAAGAAGATAAACTAATTGAAGATTTGGGGATTTTGGAACAAAAAATTCAGGACTGGAATAAACCAAGCTTAAAAACTAATTCTGCTTCACCTAAAACAGATTTTAGAAAAAATTCATTCAGGACACTGGAAAATGTTTCTCAAGAGGTAAAAGATTTTATGGAATACGTAGCAGCAAATGGTGGACATGAGAATGGGTGGACGTTAGAAGATCATAATTTGTTTCTGAAGTATCGTAATAAAATGAAAACAACAAAACAGTTATCGGAAGTATTAAATGGTATTTTACCAGGTATGTTAATGTAAACCAGTTTTTACCATATGTTTGTCGAGGTTCTATCAATGTATGTGTGTTATAGTCCGAGTTAGTAATTTCAAATGAATCCAGGCATCGGCAATGTATGACCTGCAGGTCACTGGGGAACCCATTGATAATTCAAGTGACCCATGGGTTCAGAAAATAAAGTATAATATATAAAACATAAACACGAAGGAAACGCTTAAAATATAATTTGCCCTAAGTTGGCTAACTTTAAGCCAGACGTAACTAAATTGACGTTACGAGTTCAACGTCAAGGAAGGTTTTGTATCGAACAGAATGTTTCTAAAAAGTTTGTTCAATTATGTTCGTTTTTATAACATAATTTCATGTTTAAAAACATATAATTATTTGTGCAATAAAACTTATCGTATTGTTTACCAAAAAGGAATACCATCCTGTCTTCTTAATACTAACATTTTAATTAATTTTGACTCGCAGCTATAGAAGGTTGCCAATGCTTGGAATGGACTATCTATTAGCACAAGTCCTATATTGGATGCAACTGTTCATTGGGTTGCAGTGCTTGGTTGTGAATAAACTTTTAGTATGTTTCTTCCTATGTACAGTATCTACGATACTCAAGTCATATTTGTATAATTGGTATCATGCGATGCTTTGCTTTATGCAAGTTATATTGTAAATGTTGTTCTAATTAACAAATGTAAATCGAACTTGTGAGTTCGGTTGTGTATATCACCTTCTATTTACATTTCGCTAAAATATTTTAAAACACTTTGGTCAAATTAAATAAAATTGGTAAATACGATGCCTTTCAAATAAGCTTCGTCACTAGGGTAACTGGATGTCCTTTACAATTGTGCCTGTTTACCTAGTTTTAAATAAAATAATTTCAATAAAAATACAAATATACTTTCCTGAAAAAAAAGAAATAAATTCCTTATCCTCACTCTGTCCAGGTATTGCTAAAAGAAATCTTAAAAAGACCTTAAACCTAATCCATTCATATATCTATCATCACTCCAAATTTTCTATTTTTCCCATATTAAATTAGGGGAAGGACGGGTAATACTGTACACTTAACTACCATCAACGGTAATTTGAAATTAGAATGATATAGAAACTTTTTTTGTTGAGCGATGTATTGGCCGTGTAATCTAATTTTACTATTAAGAAAATTATAACGATAGCCTAGACATACAAAAAATAATAGACGTTTTTCAGAAACAATGCATGTACGGTATTTCCCTAACCTTGAGGATAATAACGTACAGTCGTCGGTTATTTTCGTACATAGCTACTCCATGAGAGAAATAGCTAGGCACCTATTTTGTAAGTCTGTTATATTTTCAATTCAGGGAGATTATATACTTTTATATTACTTGCAAAGCGAGTACATCTACAGGTTTTTATTTATTAATAGAACACACATACATTTAAGTTTTTTAAAAAATTATGAACAAAATCCACAACGATAATTTTTGCAGAGTCTTCACCACTGCATAAGGCTTGAGCCCATTTTGCGCAGAGAACACACCGTTACCACAACTCTTTGTTTTTTCCATATTTTCCGCATATAATACAAATGTCATCAAATCTTTTTACACCCATATTCTCCCAATTCTCACCAGTCTTCTTGGTCATCATATATTTGTATATTTTCGACATCAGATGAGGAGCTTTCCGGTTTTCCTTTTTTAGTAACTTTCTTAATTTTTTTATTGACTCCTTTTGTTTTATTCTTTTTCATTTCTGCACGTTAAAGATCCCTACCTTGCTTGGAACAGCAAGGATTCGGCAAAATTCCAAATTTTCCAGGTAAAAAAAACTCGCTTCCTAGCCAATGTAGTACCTTCGGGTGGAGAATTGGAAAATCACATGTAATGCCTGTGAAAACCCCCCGCGCAACGACACGGGACTAACGGAAATGAAAATGCAGTAGAAATAGGAACGGTAGAAAGAGGGAGGTAGGTATTGGGAATGCATAAGGGGCACTTCCAGGTAGAAGAAAATAGAGGAAGGGCTCGCATTGAGCTAAAGAGACAGAAAAGGTGGATAGCAAAGCACTACTCAACCAGCCAATGTGGTCAGTAGCCCGGAGTGAGGGAAAAATCACTCTTATGTGGTAGACGGGTGTTCTGGGACGAGAACAGTTCTATCGAAAGAAAGATAAGGCAGAAACGGAGACACCGGGATAAGAAAAAGTAGAGTTTTTGGACAAGCGTCCGAGAGAAGGTAGAGAGTTGTCCCTATAAAACACAGGTCGGTCTGAAGGACCACCTACGATATTAATCCGACAAGTTAAGGTATATCATAGGTTAAAAAATCCACTAGACTCTTAACGAGAACTAGTACAATTACTTTCCTAACGAGTGCATCCACTACGATAAGAACATCAGACAAAAGTTGACACAACAACTTAAAAGTATCGCTACAGATACATTCACACAAAAAACCCACTGTTTTAAGGTAATTTTTAAAAACGGTAACGCTATAAACACAAAAATGCCTAATTATAGGCAATTAAATACAGACACACTGTCCCAATATGCTAAAACAACTGAGAATTTGATAATATACCAATAAAAAGCGATAGCACCTCACCATGAAGTTCAATAAAAAACAGCGAAAAAAATGTTTATATGTTATGATGATTTAGTAGAAAAAGAAACAAATAATGATATAGGATAATGTGGGCGATTGTAATAATTCAGAGGAAAAACACATGGAATAGAAAGTTCTAGTTTTTTGCAACTGCGAATATGAACTATTTCTTACAATGGCATAGGCTGCGTCTCCTATGTGAGCCCAAAGAAGAAAGCATCCACTATACCATCAGCTAAAACCAATCATAAAAATTCAATGAGTTATTACAACCAAAGTTACGACAATTACCACACAATTAAACGATGTAAGATAAATACTGAAACTAAAATAATCTGTTGTAGAAAAAGGTGCGAGGATTAATTAAATGAAGCGACAGAGTTATACTGGGGGATCTAGAGAATACAGCGATACATAACTAACGGTAAGTTTAAGGAAAAGTCAACCAGAAGCAAAAAGATAGGTAGTTTAAGGTAAATAAGTTAATCGTATAAAAGGTATATGCTGTATAAGAGAAAGAATAAGTAATTAAAGTTAACTAATTGATAGTAAAGACAAAAACCATTAGGTAAATCGTTAAGGAAATGAAACGTGAAAATTTTTTGGATGTACGTAGGGTTGAACGATTTTAAAGATAATTTTATGCCAACTAGTGTAGTTTAAATCGATATGTGAAGGGATAACAGTAATCAAAACTCGATTTACTGATAAAATTGTTGAAGATCGGAAATATATCTTGTAACACATATACTTGCTAGGATGACAAGCTCTCATTCGAGTTTCACCTAGACTAATGAAGAAAAATTCCAACATCAATCTTAAAAAAATGATTCACAAATTGCTAGAGTGACAAACTTACCTCCGAAGTCTCGTTTAGACAAGTAATGCTGAGCGACCAACTCTTGATGAGTTTCATCTAGAATTACATACAGCTGTGCGACCAACTTGCAAGAAAAATCTCGCATAATAGATCTTAAAATGCTGCGTTGGAATATCGATATATCTTAAAAAATATCCTATCAAAACAAAATCATACTAGCTACACAAAAGAAGTATTCTACGATACATGTATAAAGAAACAGTATTCCAAATTATTAAAATATTCTTTTGATATCGCGGGATTTATCAACCACTATCGTAAATGAGCTTAAATACAATACGTTAACAACAACTTCATTATTGTAGAGGCAGATATAAAGAAATCAAGTTATTATAGCGTTCTCAAAGGTAAAAGATATACTTAGATAATTGCGTTAGCTGTATTTCAAGGCAAAATTTTCTTTAGAAAGGGATTTGTAGGTTATAATTGTTTAAATTACTAAGAAAACACTTTTAGCGCGATATCAGAGTAAGATAGTGTTTAAGGGAACAGGTATAACAAGATTACTGTACTATAACGTTTTAGAAGATATACTAAAAACTCAGTTAATTACAAAATCTATATTTCGAGAGGGAATTTTCTTTATGAAGGTAATTGTAATTTATAATTGATTATTTAGGTTATAAAGAGACACTTAAAATTATAGAAAAATACATTATGTGTTATTTAAACGGTAGCTTTAAAAAATTGACCCAAAAAGAAGTTAAGATAGGCTAAGAAAAATTTCAGAAGTGAAGTGATTATTTTAACTAAACTTAATGGCAATTTAAAAGATATTTTCCTCTTCTTGTTCATAATGGATAGAAAATAAAGCTATTTACTTATAGTCAGAATACTTACAGACAAAATTATATAATCCAAACATGTGTTTAAGTGAGGTTATTTTTATAATATTACGAGAATTAATTGAATTTGCAATACATTTTAAAAAGTAAACCAAAAATGAATAATCAATATGGCAGCTCATGTTAAATTAGCATAACAGCTGTCATTTCATTTCATGTCATTAAGGTTGTTATAGCAACAGCAGTGCTACCACTCTAAATTTTCAATTAACAGATACTAAAAAATTTAAATAATTATTTATTTTTTTTAAATGAAAAAGCTACAAATATAGTTAATTAATACATTATAAGATATAAAAAGATACAAAACAAATCATTATTCAACCTAAACACGTTGAATGCGCCACTATTGTACTCCCGCCGGTGCGGTATGCGAGCCATTACAGTCAGTTGGTAGCAATGTTAAATAATTATAAAAATGACTCGCAAATAAAAGATTACGTCATATCAATATTCGAATTATTGCAACATAATAAAAAAGTTATACTAATTTTAAAGAAAACCCAAAGGGGTACTCACGTAAATTGTAGGGCGACTTCAGCGCTACTCCGTGAATGCTACAGCGGGGCTCCGTTGTTCTTTCTCGGGCGTGGGTAATTCGCTGGCCCTGGTCGAATCCAAATTCAATTTGTCTTCTTTCTATTTGTAGGTAAAAGTACGGTAAGGAAGACAGGTAGAGGTACGGTAATTTGGTATAACAGGAAACCTACATATAAAAAAAGACACGATAAGACACAAAGATAACTACATTTGTTGGCCTCTTGATTACCAATCCCGACACGTCTGCCGGAAATCACCACAACCCTTCTTGGCACACCGAGTCGGCGCAATCTCGCGCAAACGCACTGTCTAAAGTGACGGAAATACGCGCACGTCTTTTTAAATTCTTGGCGCGAAATTCTTACAAATTAAAACTTGAATTGAAAATGTTTAGTGCCGATTTCAGCACGTAACAAACCACTTCAACCAGACATTTTAAAAACTGAATTATGTCACATTATACACAAATTTTCAAAAGTCCCTGATTGTAATCATAAATATAAGAACAAAGATAAACATAACTATAAAAATAAACCTTATATGTATCCAAATATTTATCAGATCAAATCATTATATAATAAACTCATTAAATTTAATAATAATATCATTTGCACAAAAGCAGACAAATGAAATTGCATCATAATTTTAGATAAAACCGATTATATATGTAAAGTTCATGACTTCCTTGAAAATAATAATTATATAGAAACCATACCTGACCCAACCTTTAAATTTAAGCAAATTGTTATAAAACTGTATATGATTCAAGAAAAATACTAGAAACGTTAAATGTAAATTATAAAAATCTTTTAGAAATGAACCCTAGAACTCCAAGACTCTACGGTTTTCCTAAACTACATAAATTAAACATACCAATTAGGCCAGTTACATCTTATATCAATACACCGTGTAATAAAATAGCCAAATTTCTAAATTCCTTTTTAAGAAACAAACTCCAGTTCAGACCGAAGTATTCCATAAAAAACTCCTTTGATTTAATTCACAAAATAAACTCTTTATCATCACCTGAAAAATTTAATATTGTATCTTTCGATGTAATTAACTTATTCCCAAGTGTTCCTACTAAAGAATGTATCGGTTTAGTCCATGGGCTTCTCAATAACTGTGATTTAAATGACTCCCAAACATATACAATACTTTCGTTATTAAACCTTGTCATAAAACAAAACTTTATCAAATTCAACAACCAATACTATATTCAAAATAATGGCTTAGCCATGGGCTCAAACATCTCATCAATTCTAGCCGAAATCTTTATGAATTATCTTGAAACTGTCTTCATACAAGAATCATTTTTCTTCAAAAATAAAGTCATATTATGGACCCGTTATGTTGACGATATTCTTTGCATCCACCAAGGTAGTGACTTGGAGATCAACAATTTTTTAATTTACTTAAACTCAATACATCACAACATTGAAACATCCATAGATAATACTTTACCATTTTTAGATCTAAAACTCACTTCTATTCCTTTCAATATTGAATATAACATATACAGGAAACCTACCACTACTGATGTTATTATCCCGTTTGATTCTTGCCATCCTTTAAGTCATAAACTTGCAGCTTTCAGAACATATTTTAGAAGATTATTTACTGTCCCATTAAATAAAAACCATTTTATAGATGAATTAAATTTAATTAAACAAATTGCTATTAACAACAATTACCCTATTAATATAATTAACAATCTTTTTTACAAATTCAAAAAGAAAATTAAATTACACACTAACTTAATAATTGCTAAAGAAAACACTACCAATTACTTTAGTCTACCTTATTACAATATAATTTCATATAAAAACCAAAATATTTTTAAAAAGCATAATATTAATATCTCATTTAAAAACTAATAATAATATCGGTTCAATTTTAATTAATAACAAAGATAAAATAGACGACAAACAAAAATCAGGCATCTACAAATTAACTTGCGATACATGTCATACGTATTACATAGGTCAGACTGGCCGTAGCTTTTTACAAAGATTTAATGAACATAAAAACCTAATTAATAAATACCGTCGCGATAACAATTTTAATCAAAGTTTTTCTTCTTGTGCGCAACATATAACCCACACAAATCACAACTATCTTGATACTTTTGAAATACTCCACACATTAAATAAAAGTTCCAAACTCGATTTCCTCGAAATTTTAGAAATAAAAAGACCATCTGATAATATTTGTTTAAACGAAATACAAGATTTTGATCATAACCACTTAACTTTAAAATTACTTTCCATTCTATATCCCCATAAACTATAATTCAGTCACATCTTTTATTATTAGTTTCCACACCAACATTGGCAGTCACTCATTATCATTTCAACTTTATACAGATGTTTTTAACTCTGAATAACATGTAACATTTGTCCAGTTCTTTAATTTAGTGTTAACATACATATATATATATATATATATATATATATATATATATATATATATATATATATAAAACTGTTAATTTGTCGTATGTCTTAATTGTAAGTATTTCATATCATATCTTATAATTTTAAATTAACATAATTTTTAGGAACCATATTAGTAGATTTTAGATGTTGTTTTTGTATTATTCTATTTGGATTTTATTAGCCTGATGATGAGGATAGTTTTTCCTCGAAACATGTAGCTGCTTAATTATTAATAAACAATTTGATGTGGGAAGATTTTGAGACATTTTATATTTTAAATTTGAATTCATCATCTTTGTTGGTTTCTGGCTTAGGCGATATTAAACTGCATGGTACTGTGGAAGTAGGTGCAAAACTACGTACAGGGCTTGTACAAATCTTCCTTTTAACTCTTTCCACATTTTCACGAATGAAGGCTGACGTAGAAGGCTGTGGAGATAACTGAAGAGCAGGTTGCAGAAAAGATCTATATCAACATTTTCATCCATTGGATCGTTTGACGCATTATCTATATTCTCTGATTCTAGTATCTGCATTGCTTCTTTTGCGGTCACATTTTCTGGAGGAGCTGGATTTCCTTCCTGGATGAACTGATTAAACACACTGCGATGAAAAGGCCAAACTCCTGCGCAACATGTCTATGCACTGTCCCTGTACACTAATACCTATCTCGTTTCTCTCTCTAGCTAAGTTTAAAACTTTCTCAATATAAACATTAAAAATCAAGGGAGATAGTATACAGCCATGTCTAACACCATTTCTAATCTTAGCTTCCTTTTCTATTTCATCAAATCTAATTACTACGCTTTGGTTTCTATATTAACTGTAAATACTTTTTCTATTCCTATGAGAGATTCCTATTTTTTGCAAAACCCTGAACATAACACTCCAATTAACCCTATCCAATGCTTTTTCTAAATCTAGAAACGCGAAATGAGTCTTTTTATTTTTTTGTAACCTTTTTTCGATAATTATCCTAATCATTAGTATCGGTTCTCTAGTCCCTCTGTCTTTACGAAAACCATATTGGTCTTCGCCTAAATAATTCTGTCAAAGCTTCTATTCTATTTTTGATTATTATTGTTAGTATTTTGGAAGCGTGGGAAGTTAAACTAACCGTTCTAAAATTCTCACACTTATCAGCTCCTGACTTTTTTGGGATTGGGATAATAATATTTTTTTCGAAATCTATTAGGACCTCACCTGTGTCATATATTAATTTTACTAGTTCATATAATCTGTCTAAAGTTTTCTGACTTGTATATTTTATTAAATCTGCGCGTATATCGTCTATCCCCGGTGCTTTATTTAGTTTAAGATCCCTAACAGCTCTATCAAATTCCTCTCTTAATATTGAAAACCCTATTTCTACATCCTCTTCTTGGCCGTTTTCTAATTCATCCATATTGTCTCCCTTATATAAATCTTCTAAATATCTTTTTCATCTATCTGCTTTCAAC
The DNA here is from genome assembly GCA_036346225.1 of Platerodrilus igneus. Lineage (NCBI taxonomy): Eukaryota > Metazoa > Arthropoda > Insecta > Coleoptera > Lycidae > Platerodrilus > Platerodrilus igneus. The sequence continues at coordinate 3,724,853 of JARFIW010000828.1, forward strand.
TTTATTTATTAGAAGCTCATTATTTTCATCTTTTATACCATTATATTTTTTCCTATCTTCCCCGAAAAACTTTGTAACTGCCCTGTAAGCCCTGTCTGTCTTACCTACTCTCAAATCTTCTTGTATTCCCTTACAGTTCTCCTCCATCCATTTATTTCTAGCTTTTCTACACTCATGTACTATCTTATTTCTAACTCTATTACATTTTTGCTTACTTTCACTTTCTAATTCTCTGAAAGGTTTAAGCTTTCTTCTATTCTCTATTAAATCTAATATCTCCTTTGTTACCCAGGGTTTTCTCGCTTCTATTTTTTTCTTACCCATAGTCTGTGTTGCTGTATCATGTACAACCCTTTTTATTTCTTTCCATCTATTTTCTACGTTCCCTCCAATAGCTATCTCTTTGATCTTATTATCTAATACTTGTTTATATTCTTCTTTTACCTCACTATCATTAAGTTTACCTAGATCCCATCTCTCTCTTTTAACCTTTCTCAATTTTTTGAATTTTAGCTCACACTTCATTTTCACTAAGTTAAGATCGCTATCTATGTATATATCAAAAGAATCAAATTATCCGTTCTACAAAACAATGTCGGTACGTTTAATACTAATTGGTAAACTAATTTAAAATATTTGTCTAGAAATTAATTGCAGCCGCACTGAACATAGGTGCAATTAACCATCTGACAACTCTAAACCAAAGCGGTTCGAATTAATGGGGCGAGTGCAATCAGTGCTGCGGTTCTGATTAATGACCAATACTCCTTCCAATTGTATATTTATCAGCTACTGAAAGATCACATAAATTCCAGTAAAAATAATACACGCGATCCAGTTTAAATTTGGCTTTTGTAATTAAATCATAAATAAAGCAAACGATTCCTTGAAAAAAATACAAACAAAGGTATAATTCATTTAATAAAACAATGTCTAAGGCGTGTAAGAGATTGGTTCATGCACGGTGCCTGAGGAATTTTCCTTGTTTATATACATTGTTTAAGAATTAGGGTAGCATGAAGACTATCAAATTTGCATTATTATTTCAGCCAAAGGATATCTACTCTGTACGTTGTCTAAATTGCACAGGACTTTGTGAAGAATTTGTGTTATTTAAGGGCGTGTAAGGTTTTGACATTATAGTGTTTCAATGGAATATTTAATAGGACATAAATTCGAAAGTTAGCCTAGGGTTGTTTGATAATTCTAGTGAAGTCAATGTTTTAAAAAAACAAAAACGAGCAGATTATTATACTCATGATAAATTTTATAATACTGAAACACGTTGTCATTAAGTAAAGTCTTTGACACGATTTTAATTAAATACAATAACCACAAATTATTGTAACGAAAGCTCTATTTGTAATAACAATAGTTCTTACTTTCAAACTCATTATACAAGGTAGAAGCGATCTACAAAGATCTCGAAAACATACTAAGATCTGTAAAAGGACATGAAAATTTAATAATTACAGGGGGATTTTAATGTAGTGGTAGGTGAGGGTATGGAAGGAGTGGTAGTAGGCTTATTAGGTTTAGGCACGAGAAACGACAGGGGAAATAAGTTGGTAGAATATTGCGACAAAAACACAATAACTATCACAAACACATTATTTCAACATCATCCTAGAAGATGATACACGTGGAAGATGCCAGGGGATATAGGAAGATATCAAATAGATGACATTCTTATTAGACAATGGTTCAGCAATCGAGTAAAAGACTGTAGAAGCTACCCAGCTGCAGATATAGACACTGACCACAACTTCGTCATTATGAAGGTCGCTCTTAAATTAAAAAATTTGAAAAAAGAGAACGGAAAAAAACACTTTGACTTTAAGAAACTAAAATTTAAAGATATCCATGAAAGGTTTGAAACAAGTCAAATGAATTGCTGATTTGAAACCATTGACAGCTTTTTCTGCATTTGCTATGTGAAGATAGGCTTTAGTGAAAAGAGGAATTAATTGAAGAAGTGTCAACTTTTCATATTGGTGAATTTTCATAAATGAATCACATTCTTTATGTAACGGAATCTTTAGAGGGGCAAATACAGTTAAATCCAGAGGTTGTGTTCGGTGGGATGTATGAGGAGGTATGCGTTGCTATGGCAGTAATGATATATTTGTAGAGAAATGTGACTGGTGTGGTTATTCAGCAGTAGTAAGGCGGAATCCTCAGGAGTTGCTTTTACATGTTCTACAAAATGAACTAGCCATATACTGAATAGCTCCTCATTCATCCAACCCGATTTTGTGCACTTGTAAATAGATCCATTTGGACCCCCTGTTCCAGTGAAGGATGCATTCGAACACATGGATATATAATCATTGGAGGGATGTACTGTCCTGTAGCGCTGACACAACAGCAGATCGTTATATTCTTCCCTCTTTCCCAACTCGTAGCTGCACCAACTTGTTTCATTTCCTTAGAAGCGAGAATTTTACCTGGCTTATGGACACTATTCACACCAGTCTCGTCAACATTAAATATTCTGTGTGGAGCAAACTTGTACTTGTTCAATATTGATTCTAAATTGTTAAAAATAATTTAATTTCAGTTGCGTTGAATGCTAAAATTCTATTCACGCTTGTAGCTTCGGGACGCCTAATGCTTATTTCTGGATTTTTTTTTGAGGAAACTGTATAACCAGTCTTTGCCAGCCTGTTTAGTTTCTTTGTTGAGTGGATTTTTAATATTATTTTTTCAGCATACTCAAAAACAGCTCCTTTTAATGATAATGGAGTTAGTCCATAAAATAATTTTGCAAGAACTAAAATCTGCTCCCTTATTTCGGCTTCTTGTTCTGGAGAAAATTCTGGCTTCTGCCCTATTCTGACAGTAAAGTTTATATCACCCCTTTTAACATAATTTGACAATGTCATGACGGGAACACTAAAGAGGGTTGCAGTTGCCCTTAATTTTTCTCCATTTTGAACCGCAATAATTGCAGCTTTCATTTTTCTGGGTGACCAAGAGCACCTCTTATTTGGAGACATCTGTAAGAAATAATAAATGTAGCACCTAACAAAGAACAATAATTTGGTATGTTCACATTTTAGCAATTTAATTTAATGGGTATTACTCAGGACTAAAATTAGGTCTTTTTGTATTACAACCAGAACATAATAAAATATTTAGCGCGGGTAATATCGTATAGTGTATTAAATCGCTCGAAATGCCAGTTTAAAATTTAATATTTTTACACTCTCAAATGATGTGTGAAATTACTTTAAAACTAATATAATTCATAAATTCAAAACCTTTTATATACACTAAAATAGATACAATATAAAAATACATCTTAAACTCTACTTACAGCTTATTTTCCAGTTATAGAAACATAAATCATAGGACGCAATATGATGCAACATACAATCACTTTGAAATGGGTTTTGCTACTGACTAGATATCTACCAGCAGTGCATTTTCTCTCCAACAGAGCACGGACAACAAGGACGGGCAATGGTATTTCTGTTATTTTGGTCAAAACTGTACTGTACGATATTACCCTCCGTACGATAATACCTGTCCTTCCCCTATATGAAATTTATAAATCCCAATTTCTCTGGAAATGTTAATAACAAACACAGTAAACAGTTAAATACCAGCATTCTCATAATCAGTTCATTGTACATTCCAAAATACTGTAATATCAATATATACTAGTTCCATTGCTAATTAGTCCAATACAATAATTACTTCCACTTTAATTCCCTATTACATAAATACATATCATTAACCTTTTCAATCCATACATAATTATTAAATCTCAACATAAAAGCTCATAATTACTCACAGATCTGAGGATGTCCAGAGACCTTCAGTGTTTCAATTTCAGCTAACACAACTCTCATACATGAGTTTGCAAAATTTTACGCATGGTTAATTTTCTTGCCAAATCTTTACACTGAACATCTGAACACTAGACAAGGTGTACTGTTATGTATTCGCTGCCGCACTGTTATGTACTGGCTGCCAATACTATGTACCGAGTTCCCGTTGGGATCAGGTTCAGTTGCATATATGTTGTATTACAGGTACCGATACTCTACGCTTATTGCCCTAGCTACTAGTATGCAATAAATACTCGTTATACATCTTTATTACAATTACCGTAACATGGTGAAGTAATATTAATACATTGTTGAACCGCTATATTTTTCCTGGTTTCCCACATCAGACATCTTGTACATCGAGCAATCATAATAATAATACGTCATGGACACACCTCACAAAAGGCTGTGTCTCAACTCACAGATACTACATAATGTTTGACATGGAACAATTAATTATTGTGACCGATACAAATACTTCAATACATAACATCACTTTCCCCTAAGTTGAAATTTTCTACTTCAACCATTTACGGTATTTTTCAAAAATTCACTACCGCAGGATTCACTGTTCACTTACACTATGTAATCTTTTAACTACTCAGGTTGCTTTCTTTCCCGGATTGGTCGGACTTCTATAACTGTTGTGTCCGTCGGTTTAACCAGTGAATTACTCTCAATTTCCTGCTTCTTTTCTTCCGAAGTAGGATTTTCCGCTACAATCATTTCCGGTTCCCTTAACACTCTCTTTTCCTGCCCTCTAATTTCCTCACCTGTTCTGTTCCTAATTTGGTCTACATGTCTGGTTAAGGCTTGACCGTCATCTGATACAGTTTTATACAAGTAGGAACCCTTCTTCTCAGTAATCGTAGACAGTATCCAGTTTCTATCTTGGTTATATGCCTTAACATATACATTTTGATTTTCTGAAAAAGTACGTTTAGGAGATACTAATTCCTCCTGTAACCATCTCTAAGGATTTAGTAAGTCAAGAGCTGATCTAAGTGTTCTACCCATCACATTTCAGCAGGCGTCTTGCCTGTAGCAACTGACGGTGTATTTCTTAATCGTACAAGAAGCTTTGGCAATTCTAGTGCAATGTTTTACCTAGGTATCTTTTCTAAGTTTGTTTCAGTTGTACATACGGTTCCTTCTGCTTGCCCATTACTGCTGGGATGATACGGTGCAGTATTCAAATGACGAATGCCATTTCGACGAATAAAAGTCCTGAATTCTTCTGAGGTAAATGATGTACCATTGTTCGAGACAATGAATTCAGGCAACCCATGTGTTGCAAATATTAGTCGCAGCACATTTGCTGTTGCTGTCGAACTTACCGAAAATACCGGTATCACCTCCATCCATTTGGAGTAAGAATCGACTACTATTAGGTAATTTTTTCCATAATACGGACCTAAGCAATCAACTTGAATTCTAGACTATTTCCGATTTGACTGATTCCATGATGAGTTAATTTCATGAGACGGATCTTTGTGAGTTTGCTTGCAAACAACACATTGATGAACAACAGACTCGATTTCGGAATTAATATCAGGTCACCAAACATGACTTCTAGCAATTGATTTTATTGCCACTATTCCAGGGTGACAATCGTACAACATTTGTAACACAACCACTTGTATTGCTGTTGGAATGATCACTCGATGACCCCAAAGTATACAGCCTCTCTCTAATGACAATTCAGACCAGATTCTCTTATAAGATTTAGTTCTGGTGATATTGAATTTGGTAATTCCACCAGCAGATAATTTTTTACTTTCTTCAGGGCTGCATCTTTATCAGTCATAACTGCTATTTCTGCGGCTGTAACCGGTGTTTCCACATAAGTTTTTCTAGAAAAAAATACTTCAAGTGAATCAGGTAGTTCCTCTTCAGTTATTGCTAATGGTAATCGACTCAGATCATCTGCATTTTTAATTTTTGATACAGGATAGTAAATTAATTCGCATGAATAATTAGCAAGAATTAAATACCATCTTAACAGTCTAGGTGAAATGGTTTCTATACCTAAAATTCCTAACAATGGACGATGACCCGTTTTAATAGTTCATGGCAACGCGACCCCAAATAAATTGGTGAAATTTTCGGAGACCAAACATTATTCCTAAGGCTTTTCGGTCTAACTGTGAATAATTTCTTTCTGTTTTGTTCAAGGTTCTAGAACCAAACGCTAATGGTTTTTCATAACCATGCTTATCCACCATTGATAACACACAACCTACTCCATAGGGTGATGCATCGCAAGTCAGTATTAATTTTTTTTCATGATCAAATTGTTCCAGCACGAGATTTGATTTCAAAAGCTTTTTACAATTTTTAAAAGCTTTTTTCTCTTGCAAACCAAATTTCCATTTTTTATTTTTATCTAATAAATGGTGAAGTGGTTCAGCAACTTCAGCTCGATTTTTCAGAAACATTATAAAAATTTAACAATGCCAGAAAGGCTTGTAATTGTTCTTTATTTATGTGTTCTGGTGCTGCATGAATTGCTGCAAATTTCTCTTCTGAAGGACTTGTGCCCTTGCTAGAGATAACAAATCCCAAAAATTGCAATTGTGTTATGCTGAATAGACATTGTTCCTTCTTTAATTTGTCTTATTCACGTGGTCTGCTAAATACATTAGATAACCTTATGTTCCTCCGGCGACTGTCCAAAAACTAAAATATCATCTAGGAATATAAGTACTCCTGGCAAATGACCCAACGTTAGCTCCATAAACTTTTGAGATAAACCAGGGGCTGATGAAAGTCCAAATGGTAACCTATTTACTCGAAATAGCCCTTTAATTGTATTTATTGTTAAGATTTCAGACGACTTTTCATCTACCTTTAATTGCAGGGGTTAGCAGCAGACACCATCACGCGACGGAACTATGTAGCATTGATAAATTTCTTGTTAATTCTATTTCCTGAGACAATAATTTCGAAATATTTTGTAGCACTAGTTTAATTTCAACTGGGATCAAATGTATATTATTTTCATAACCCTCCAAAAAGCAGTGAGAAACTTCAACCAATACCTTTGTAAACCGGTAGTCTGTTATATTTCGCAAATAACGTAATTCGCGCAAGCAATGATCTATTTTAGATTCTTTGGTGTTAGAAAAATGCAGAAACTACAGTATCCACTGTATTTAAATAAGCCAAAGTATGCACTAATCTGATAAAACAAAGGGACACTAGACTAGATCGCACACACATTAATCCTAAAGAAGTAAGTCCGTCAAATGTTCCTTAAAGCATTTGTCTCACAAGAAAAACAACTAAAAACAATTAGTAGGCACGCGTACGCAATAAAACCGTCCGTCAAATGTTCTGTAAAACGCACGTGCAGGTCGAGTAAACACGTTCGTCTATCAAGCATACTTCCTTCAAAAGGAATTAGAACTACACTTTCTACAGTTAAAATACAACTTTTACTTCACAAGAAAAACAACTAAAATCGTGCCGCGCTTGTTCATGAACAGTTTGAAAATTAACCCCGCATTAATTCTCACTATTGTCAAAAGCAAAGAGGAAACAGTATTTTTAACGTACTTAGTATATCGGAACAAAGAACAGAACTCTCACTGTTCATCTGTTTATATCAACTCGTCGCTATTACAACCGCTTATCGCCTATTATCTAGACTTGTTAATAACATAAGGAACATCCAAAACGTGAATGCCGCAATCATATATAATAATTAATTACAGCGGTTTATCATTTCCGATAAGTTGGAAAGTAATTTACGAATAATCCACATAAGGAACAAAATTTATATTTACGGCATGACAAGAACGATGCAATCTATTCATTATAACACGACACATTCGTCAACGAGTTAATAAATATTAAATATAGAAATAGTAATTTGTAGAAGTGTATTTATAAATTGGGAAACAGCGTAAAATGTTAAAACTACCAAAAATGCCCGTTACAAGTTCACGAAGCTCGGAGTTAGCTCCAACAAAATTGGTACCGTTGTCCGAATAGATGTGCAACGGCTTGCCGCAGCGGGCAGTAAAACGTCTTAAGGCCATGAGAAAAGATTCGGTGGAAAGGTCACTAACAAGTTCAAGGTGAACTGCCTTCACAGAAAAACAAATAAACAAGCATAAGTAAGCCTTAATAGATTTATAGTAGCGACCCTTGCGGTCTTTGATCATTAGTGGACCAGCATAGTCCACTCCCGTAGTGTAAAATGGTGGGGTAGATGTCACGCGAGATGCAGGTAAGTGACCCATTATAGGTTGAGCGGGCTTAGCGACAAGTTGAAAGCATTTTACACAGTTATGTACAACTTGCTTTGCAACGTATTTGCAAGAAGTAAGCCAAAATCGTTCACGTAACACTGACATCAGTAATTGAGGTCCGGCATGCAGTAAATTTAAATGTTCGCGCAAAACTAACAATTTAGCAAGGCGATGATGACTGGAAATTAAAATAGGATACTTTTTGTCATAGTTGAACTGCGAATAGTGCAGTCTGCCTCCCACACGAATAAGCCCTGTGGAGTCAAGGAATGGGTTAAGCTTTAATAAATTGGATTTAGAGTTTAATGATTTTTTCTGAGAAAGCTGCTTCAGTTCCTCAGAAAATGATTCTCTTTGTGAAATTTTAATTAAAGTGAGTATAGAGGCTTTGAGTTCCTCCAAAGAAAGAAATCCAAGAAGTTTAGGCTTGGTTTTCGAACAGTTATTTATGAAACGTAAGCAATATGCAGTAACTCGTTCAAGTTTTGTCAAACTTGAAAAGTTATTAAATAGATTACCATCAAGGTTGATGGTAGAAAGACATTGTGCCCTGGCATTGAGCTCAGGTAAAATAGATTCACGTACATTAGAATTTGACCAAAACAATTCATCCTTTTGTAGCCAGGAGGGGCCATTCCACCAAAGATTGGATGCCTTTAGATATTGAGGAAACACACCTCTTGAGAGGAGGTCAGCTGGATTTGAAGTTGTAGGAACGTGTTAGAAGTTGAATGTCAGCAACACGATTGCAGACAAAAGTTTTTAAGAGGTTAGGACTGGTCTTCAACCAGCCTAGGACAATTGTAGAGTCTGACCAAAGAAAACATTTTGAAAGTTGTATGTTCAAAGCCTTGTAGGTTTGTTCTACAAGTTTTGAGAGAAGTAAAGCAGCACATAGTTCGAGTTTTGGAACAGTAATTGGTTTTAAGGGTGCAACCTTAGACTTAGCACATAGAAGAGTAATTTGAAAATGACCATCTTCATCCTTGGATCGCAAGTATATGCAGGCACCGTATCCAAGAAGAGAAGCGTTACAAAAGCCATGAAGTTCTACTTCAGCGAAATTTTTGCATATAGCTTGTCTAGGAATTTTTAGACTGTTGAGAATAATTAAATTTTGTCTGTAAGAACTATATTTGATTCGAATGGTTTTGGGAACCGGATCGTCCCACGAAAGTTTTTCCATCCATAGTTTGTTGGAGCATAATTTTTATGACTACAATGCAGGGACCTAGTAACCCCAAAGGGTCAAAATCTGTGAAATTTCTGACAAAATAGATCGTTTGGTAACCTTCTCGCATGAAAAGGCACAAATAGAATACATAAGAGAATCAGAATGACGTGACCACATGAGCCCTAATTTGCGTGTATGCTCATGCTTGTCAGATTGTAAAACATCAGGATGAACTTGAGACTTAGGCATCTCAGTAAAAATGTTTGAATTATTTGAAATCCACTTTCTTAGAGTGAAGCAACCACAACGTAAAATTGTCGTTAAGTTTTGAATAATGGACTGAGCCTCTGACAATGTGTCGGTACTTGTTAAAAGATCATCATCATCATCATAGAAATCCTCGCGAATGATGCGAGAAATGTTTGGAAAAGTATCTGCACATTCGATGCCTAATCGAGTTAAACAACGAATGGCTAAGAAAGAAGCCGAAGCCGTTCCATACATAACGGTGTTTAAATTGTAAGTAGGAATGGGATCAATGAGAGAGGCTCGCCAGAGGATCCGCTGAAAACATCTGTAGCTTGACTGATCTAGCACTTGCCGGTACATCTTTTCGATGTCTGCCGAAATGGCGTAAGAAAATTGACGAAAACTAAGTAAGATGGAAAATAAATCTTGTTGTATAGTAGGACCTACCATTTGTATGCTATTAAGCGATTCACCAGAAGTAGTAATAGAAGATCCATTAAAGACCATGCGTAACTTTGTGGTGAGGCTATTTTCCTTGATCACGCCGTTGTGAGGTTGACAGTAGGAGGTTTCAGAGAAGTTAGGCTCAACTATGGACATATGATCTAATTCCTGATATTCTTGAATAAAGTTTGCGTACTGCGTTGATAGACTTGTGTCTTTCATTAGACGTTTCTCAAGTGATAGAAATCTTTTCTGTGCAACTTGAAAAGAGTCGCCTAAACATGAAGTTGGTTTGTTGAAGGGAATTGCTACAACGAATCGACCTTCAGAAGTTCTAGTAGTATTTTGAACAAAATACGCCTTGGTGGCATGTTCTTCCGTAGAAAGAACTTTTTCGGTTGGATAATGCTCGAGCTCCCAAAAACGATTGAGCATGTCGGGTTCATTATCACTACGAATAAAATGACAATTGGTTGGATCCAGCCAAACTTGTGTTGGTAGGACCGTAGACTACCCATCCAAAACGTGTTTTTTGGAGGATCAGTAAATTAGGCCCTAGTTGTATTTGTCCAATGCATAAAATATTCCAAAACGCTGGTGCACCAAGCAAAATGTCAATGTCACCAGCCCTATTAAAATGTGGATCTGATAAGCGAACGTTATCAGGTATATGAAATTTGTCAGTATTGACATGGATACCCGGCATGGTACCGGTGATCTGATCAAGAACCAGACATGAAAGTTTCAAATGATAGTTTGTGTGAATGGATTGAAGTTCTATTTCACACTTGAACTTGATGTGAGAAGTAGTCTGACTTAAACCAGAAACAGTAATATTGGCATCTTGAAGAGACAAATTCATAGAAGTACATACATCTGTTCGAATAAAATTGGATTGAGAACCAGAGTCCAGTAAGATTCTGACAGAGTGCACCATGCCGGCAGGATCAAGGATCTGCGCAGAAGCAGTGGGCAAAAGAACTTGAACAGTGTTAGAACAGAATGCAGAAATCGATTGTGGAGGTTCCACAGGAGCGTTCGCGACTGGATTACTACCTGAGGAATTTTCATTGCTCTTCGAAGAAGCATCTGCATGAAGTAATGTATGATGTTTCAACTTGCAAGTCCTGCAAGTGAATTTAGATTTGCACTGAGGCAGAAAGTGACCTTTGGTAAGACAGTTGATACAAACTTTCAACTCCCTAGCCTTATACATGCGCTGTGCTAGTGGCAGCTTTAGAAAATTGTCACATCTTGAAAGATGATGTGAGCCTTTGCAAAGTAAACAAGTGTTGTTACTAGATACAAATGATTTTGAATACAATTTTGGTTTTTCGGTAACGGTCTTGGGAGATTTGGTTTCCAAAGTCTTGAAGAGGTTAGCAGTATTTTTTAGGAAGTCTTTAAATTCTTCCAGAGTTGGTAACTCATTACCTGAATTATTTTTCAATGTTTCCCATTCACGAGCAGTGGAGGGATCTAATTTCGTTACCGTAAGGTGTATAAGTAATGTTTCTAGAAGTGCTTCTGAAGAAGCGAATGATTTTAATGCAGTCACGAGTTTGAACAGAGCGTCTTTAATATTTCTTAATTTTGATGCAGACTCTTTGGAAAGAGGTTCAATATTTAGAATTGATTCAAAGTGTTTGTGAGTCAGCATACGTGCTCCATTGTATCTGTCACATATGCTCGCCCAAGCGATTTCGTAATTGGATGCGCGAAATTCTAGAGATTTGATAATTTCGGCAGCGGGGCTGGTCAAAGATGCGCGCAAGTAATGCAATTTAGCTATGTCGGATATAGAGTCCTGGTCATGAATCAAACTCGCGTAAATCTCTCTGAATTCCAACCAGCTGTTCAGGTCACCATTATATCGCGGAATGGAGAGCACAGGAAGTTTCAGATTGATTGAGGATTTATTTGAAACGCGACATTTTGAGTGTTTTGAAGAGGTGCTTGAATTCCCTTCTAAATTAGAATTTTGAATTAGAAATTTAGCGGCAGCTGTATTTCTAAAGAAATCGATTTCGAATTCAAATTGGTAATTTAATTCGTCTTCTAGTTTATCAGTTGTAGTTATTATTTCAGCCTGAACCTCTTCAAATTCACTTAAAGGAAACCGATGACGTCCAAGCGTGTTTGTAATTCAATTAAATCTGTATTTGTAATTTGATTTGTATTTAATGCATCAATGTAATTTTTGAAACGAGTCAATTTTGCTTTGATTAGACCGCGTCGAACTGTAGGCGTTGCCATTTTTAAATCTAATTCAAACTTTGGAATGTGTGTAAACAAGCCCAATTAATATGCCGAATTCTTACTTTGTAATTAATTTTATATATTAGCTTCCAGTAAGAAAGAAATAATCATTGATTGGCAATTTGTATAATAAACAAGCAAATAATCATAAATTTGTAATTAATAATTGCTCAGAAATCATAAAGTTAATTTAATTTATAGCACAACAATAATCAAAATTATCTAAAAGTTTGAGAGCCACTGGAATAATACCTTAACTCAATTAGTATAAACTTGTAGCTTTCCTAACGCTAAATGAACCTGGTTGACGTATATGAGTGAGATAAAGTATTTCAAACCCGTTATACGAGCGAGAGAAATCGATAACCGTGTAGTTTAAAAATAGAAGCAACCCCTTGATGGGGATTGACAGGTTTAATAGCAAGGACGACGAATGTGTCGACCTTCCGCTTTCCAGCCGTAATATTACAAATAATTTGCATGTAACTTGGATTGTTACAGCAATACGTAAGTTTGAGAGCTTTTAACATTTGTGGTTAAATTATAAATGCAAATTTGAACGTTGTTTTCAATCATAGCTTGTGTATGACTGAAGTAGAAATCGTTTCGTTGCGTTTGAACTTGTGTTAAATGCAATCGTAACATTAAAACTAATTTAATAACGAAGTGTATTTTCATAGTGTGGTGCAGTTTAACGGTTGATAACGCCAATTAAACATTTGGACTCGAAGGAACCATGTTGGGAGCCTTAGAGGCCCTCTTGTAAATGGTAGTAGAAATTTTCTATAGCCTTGTTTAGCTTGAAGGACCAGCCATTCATAGAATGGCGAATTGTTTGAGTGAATTAAAATGCTCGTTACCTGTGACTTTTCTTTATGCTCTTTTAACACACAAAACTAACACTAGTTAAATAAATATTGATTTTATTCAGCACTATACATTTGAGAGCATCTTTACAGGTTGGTGGTCAGCAAGCAAGAGAGCGAGCAACCCCAGTAATACAGCGTATAAAACTAGCAAGGTGGGTGCGTCACTCAAAAGTTTTATAACATATCGTAGTAATTCATAAACCTTAACAGTATCCATTGACATTACAGTATAAGTGACTCCAGAATCCACTTCCATTTGATGTTTAACATTATTTAGCTTAACCTCTAAGAAATATGGTGGTTGATATTCAATTCCTTCCATCCAAAATTTCATACATAAAACCAGTATCCCTATCATTTAACAGTACTACTTCTGAAACTATAGCTTTTTTAGCTTTTTCAGCCTTAGTTGTACATACTTTTACAATGTGTCCTCGCTTTTGCAGTAATTACAAGAAACGTTTTTAAACCAACACACGTATGCTTTGTGATTCGTATCACCATAGTGCCAACAAGGTTTATTCACTATTTTTCCATTTGATTTTTCATTCCATTCTATATCCAATCTCGATGGACTTGATCTCGCGATAGTTGAAATCCTTTCTTGTTTTGGAACGTACTCATTGCTTTTTGACAGTTGTTCAATTAAACCAGGCGAATCAGCTGTTTTGTTATTATTATCAGTAGGACTATTTAATCGCAAATCAGAAATATTTTTATTAGCAGACTCCCATACTAATGCCATTGATGCTGTCTTTTCAAATGTTAAATTACTTTTGGCAAGCAATTTCAATTGTAATCGTTCATTACGAACTCCACAAATTAATCTAATGGTTAGTTACTTATCTATATCGGAAAAATTACAGTACTGCGTCATTTTACGTAATACTAAAATATAATCTGAAAGTTTCTCATCAACTTTTTGCTCTCTTCTATAAAATTTAAAGCATTTCACAAATATATTAGGTTTGGGTACTAAGTGTGAAGTTAACTTATTAATAATTTCTTCGTAACTTAGTTCGGCGTTATAAGCGACTTAATTATTGCTATTGTTGGCGGACCAATTTAGGTTAATAATATAGTACGTTTTCTTTCTACAACAGTGATTTCGTTTGCCTCAAAAAAGAATTCTAATTGCGTTTTCCATTCCTCCCAGGAATTTCCAGGCATAAAGTATGATACATTACCAATTAATTCACTTGATTTAACTGTAACAGCTGGTGTACTATCAGGCATTTTTAAATTTTACTTTGAATAAACACTTTATACACGTATTAGTTCCATTGACTGCGCCACTGTTATGTATTCGCTGCCGCACTGTTATGTACTGGCTGCCGATACTATGTACCAAGTTCCCGTTGGGATCAGGTTCAGTTGTATATACGTTGTATTACAGACTGATACTCTACGTTTATTGCCCTAGCTACTATTATGCAATAAATACTCGTTATTCATTATACATCTTTATTACAATTACCGTAACATGGTGAAGTAATATTAATACATTGTTGAACCGCTATATTTTTCCCGGTTCCCCACCTCAGACATCTTGTACATCGATTCGCAATTATAATAATAATACGTCATGGACACACCTCACAAAAGGCTGTGTCTCAACTCACAGATACTACATAATAAGTATGACATTAGAACAATTAATTATTGAGACCAATACAAATACTTCAATACATAACATGAACTGGTAGCCATTAATACTAGAAATATATCTCTATCTGCTAATACAGCAGAAAAATGCAATTTCAATCAAACAAATCACGTGAAACAAAGTGTTTACAGCAATCAACACAATTTGCCATAATTGCAATGGTAATCATTTAATTCAACGTTGTAAATCCTTTCTGCAACTCAATTGATAGAAATAAAGTGAAATCTTTAAAACTTTGAAATTTCTTATGCAGGGGACATTTTATGAGAGATTGCAATTCAGGTAGTTGCAAGACCTGTCGTAAAAAGCATAATAGGTTATGCACCAGTCTTGTGATAAGGGCTTACCTAACATGTCCATACACGGATTCAAATATAAATAAATCGTCCGAATCACAAAATCATTGTTCACTATAAGAAAGTGATTACCACAATTGGCCAAGTGTTACTTTATCAACAATAAATAAACCTTACTGATCAGATTTTATTATCGACAGCACATGTTAATGTTCAGAATTTCAAACAAGAATTCACAACTATTCATATATTATATTTCGCCTCACATTCAAACTTATCGGAATATGCCTGTAAGGTATTGAATTTAAGTATTCTTCCCACTAAGGTAGTAGTGTCAGGCATAAACCAAGGAACAACAATAAAGTACAAAACAGATTTAATTTTGTACTCTACGGTAAATAATTTCAAGACAAAAGTAAATTGGTATAACTCAGATAACCAATACAGCAAATTTGAAATTTCTACTATCATAAAGCTTGTGGATCCAACATTTAATGTTCTGGGTAAATAGATATTCTGATTGGTGTTACATTATTCTGGGACCTCATCGGTATAGATTAAATTAAAAACGCAAACGGCACTATCTTTCAAAAAACAAAGCTTGTAGGCTGACTACGAGATCCTAAGCAAACTGAAGTTTCATAGTTTTTAACTCTAACGCAATTAAATGAAAGTCTCCAAACATTTTGGAAAATTGACAAGTTTCACACTAAGGGTAAGTTCCTAACCGCTGATGAACAGTACGTGCAGTCATTTTTCAGAGTACGCAACAGGCCGGAGATGGAAAATTTATTGTGGAACTTCCAGCACGGGACAACCTACAAGAGCTAGATAATTCCCAGAAAATAGACAAAAAAGGTTCCTGCTGCTATAAAAATGTTTTCAATCCAACCAGCCCTTAAAACTTCATTACAAAATGCATAAGAGTTACTTAAATCAAAATCCTATGTCATTGAGTAACTTAGACTCACAGCTTTCATTTTATTTACCTCATCATATGGTAAGAATAGATTCAAGCTCCACTGCCACAGTACGAGTGGTATTTGATGGTTCAGATAAACTACAATCGGGACGTTCAATAATCGCCTTACAATATGCAGGACCTATATTACTATTTATTTTTCATAATTACACGTTTTAGAACGTAGGCGACATAGCTCGAAAATATAGACAAATTTGGCTTCATCCTTTTGATAGGAAATTCCAAAAAATATTTTGGTGGGGAGATCTTATTGACCCTTTTTTAACATTTATTACAATTTAATTGGTGATAGTCTTACCATTTAAAGGTCGATAAAACAGTTTACGAAGTCGGTAATACAGTTTAAGAGTTCATAAATACATCACGCAAGCGCAATGAATACGAAAGCAATGCAACGCCCTGGCGGCCGGAAGCGCGAACCTTATTACAGATTCCACGTTGCCAACTACCATGACGTCACCAATGCATAAATTGCGTAATAATCGGAAAATTTATAAAAAGTTAAATAAACAGGTAATGCATAAATTACTCACATGGATATGTCCCTGCGTTGAAGTTGACTTCTATTCCAAGTCCATCAGGGCCTCCCTCCCGGAGGGGTTAAAGATGGTGACTCGTCATCTCGGGTCGTGGAGTCCGGTTAGCCGAAGGTGGCTGCAAATTTATCTACCTATGTAGGGATCTGATTAGGAAAAAACCAGGTAAAGGGCGACAACAAAGATAATTAGGCAGGATATCTACATAGATAAAGATAAACACGATACGATACCTCAAAGCGTCCACACTACTCGAAGAACAAAGGCAAACAGCCACGTTATAGAGAGAACAGGAAACTCCCCCACTCTTTTGTCTTTTTCCCCATTGGCGCGAACTTATTCGTCCAACCCTCTAGCGTCGCGC
The DNA here is from genome assembly GCA_036346225.1 of Platerodrilus igneus. NCBI lineage: Eukaryota > Metazoa > Arthropoda > Insecta > Coleoptera > Lycidae > Platerodrilus > Platerodrilus igneus. The sequence goes on from JARFIW010000828.1 coordinate 3,741,784, forward strand.
ACTCTGCGCAAACTCACTATGACGTAACGGAAGTACACGCCTAGTCTATTTAAATTCCACGCGCCGCGTCTTTTGAAATTATGGCGCGAAACTTCCGTACATCAAAACTAACCTAAATACAATGTTTGAGTGCTAATTGAATTGGCACGTAACAATCGCGACAAAGCCACAAAAGAAAAAACTTAAAAAAAGAAAAAGTCTGTTAGCACAGTAACAGCTTAAAATCTAAGTCCTAACTACCCTATATAAAACCTAACTTAAAACCTACAAAATGTTTATATAAGGCGCCACCTGGTTTTTTCGACCGATAACACGTCTACCGAAGTACCAGGAAACGGAATAGGTAGCCCCATTGTCTTTGACTACACTAATTATCGACAGCACAAATTTGTCGGGGAGCATGAAACACTTCTTAAACTAAAACGGGTGCGACAAGTCGCCTAAACTATCTAAACCTATCTAAACTAAAACTAACATTAAAGTTTTTACGTGCAAACACACATGAGCGTTGCATCAAAACTATTCTTCTTTTGGCAAGAAGTGCCCAAATTTAAAAATGTTCATGGAGTGCGTCACTTTGCACTCTAGCAAATTTTGTTACTGGTACTTTGGTTTTCTAACGATGCACATTTAAAACTTGTCCATGACATAGTTGTGAATCAACAAATTTACCAAAAGTACCACCTACTAAATCCTTATATGCTAACCTACAAATTACATGTCTATATCAGGCTAGCTTTTTCACTCAGATTTCAAGAAAAATAATTCCCACGTCTGGTCATAGATACCACACGTTAGGGAGATAAAAAGATAAGACAAGATCTCAAATTGTTGTTAAAGATAGTAGATAAGATAATGATATTAAGCTTAAGTAGTTATCCTCAAAGGTAATAGACAAGATAACGGAATTAAGCTTTAGTTATTATTTGAGATACTAGTTAAGATAACGCGATATTAAGCTAAAGTGATTATTAGAGATAGTAGGTAAGGTAACATGAATTTAAACAAAAGTTATTACTAAAGATAACAGGTAAGATAACGCGTAATAACTCGAAGTTATTCCTAATGGTAGTCGGTAAGATAACGAGAAATTAAACCAAAATTATTACTAACAGTAGTTGGTAAGATAACGATACTAAAACTAAGGCTATTACTAAAGGTAATCGGTAAGATAACGATATTAAAACTAAGGGTATTATCAAAGATAATAAAGAAGACAAAGGTATTGGCCTAGTTATTACCCAAGACAATGAATAAAGTAAAGATAGAGTGGCTCCGGTAGAGCCGTTTAAATGGGGATTGACTCGTGCCCTCTAAAAAGAGAAACCTGTGAAGCAGGTCCGTTTGCAATAAACGGCACGAGGGACCGGCAAAGGCATTTGGGTGCATCCCTGCACCCGGCGGTAATTGATATCGGTGATACCCTCACCCGATACCCACACGGTATATACGATATACAGATATATACACATTCACTCACACATTCACACACTCATACATACCTTCACTGCCAGAGCCCATGCGCTGACAGCGGCACCGCATGACCCCACGAAAGATTCGCAGAGACGCGGTCCAGGTGTCTGTGAAAACCTCCCGCGCAACCACACGGTGACTAACAGAAATGAAAAGGCAGTAGAAATAGGAACGGTAAAAGAAGGAGGTTGGTTTTTTGGAATGCATAAGAGGCACTTCCAGGTAGAAGAAAGTAGAGGAAGGGCTCGCATTGAGCAAAAGAGACAGAGAAAAAGGTGGATAGCGAAGCGCTACTCAACCAGCCAATGTGACTAGTAGCTCGGAGTGAGGGAACATCACTCTTATATGGCAGACTGGTGTTCCGGGACAAGAACAGGTCCACCGAAAGAAGAATAAGGCATAGCGGAAACAGCGGGATAAGAAAAAGTATAGTTTTTTTGGACAAGCGTCCGAGAGAAGGTAGAGAGTTGTCCCTGTTAAACACAGCGCAGTCTGAAGGACCACCTGCGATATTAATCCGACAAGATAAGGTATAACATATGTTAACATTCACTAGGCTCCTAAGAGAACTAGTACGATCATTTTCCTAACGAGTGCATCCACTACGATAAGAAAATCAGACAAAAGTTGACACAACAACTTAAAAGTATCATTACAGATACAAACACACAAAAACAAACTGTTTTAAGGTAGTTTTTTAAAACGGTAGCACCCTAAACACACAAAAATGCCTAATTATAAGCAGTTAAATACAGGTACACTGTCCCCATATGCTAAAACAACCGGGAATTTAATAAGATATCAATAAGAAGCACTAGCACCTCACCACAAAGTTCAATAAAAAACAATGAAAAAAAAATGTTTATAAGTTATGTTGATTTAATAGAGAAAGAAAGAAATAATGATGTAGTATAATGTGGGCGACTGCAATAATTCAGAGGAAAAACAAATGGAATAGATAATCCTAATTTTTTGCAACTGCGAATATGAACTATTTCTTATAATGGCATAGGTCATGACTCCTATGTTGGCCCAAAGAAAAAATCATCCACTCAACATCAGCTAAAACCAATCATAAAAATTCAATGAGTTATTTCAACCAAAGTTACGACAATTACCACACAAAATTGAATGACGTAAGATAAACACTAAAAACCAAATACTATGCAGTAGGAAAAGTTCGAGGGTTGATTAAATGAAACAACAAAGTTATATTGGGGGGTGTAGAGGATGAAGTGATATATATCTAACGGTATGGTCAAGGAAAAGTCAACCAAAAGAAAAAGATAGCTAATTTAAGATAAGTAAAGTTAAACGTGTAAGAAATTATATACTGTATGAGAGAAGAAATAAGTAATTAAAGTTAACTAATTGATGGTGAGAGCAAAAAATATTAGGTAAATAGTGAGGAGAATAGAACGTGAAAAACTTAACTAGCATTTGGGTCAGCAGAGAATGGATTAAGGTCTTTAATATGCCACCTGCCTTGGCGTTTTCCTTCAGCATCCTGAAGTTCGTAGATAAGGGGACTAATGACACGAATGACTTTACAAAGAATAAATTTAGGGGCTAATTTTGAAGAGAATTTCTTAGATGCATCCGATAAGACATAATTCTTTTTCCAAACTTGTTCGCCAAAGGCGAAGGAAATATTTCGTTTACGTAGATTGTAATGGTCCTTACTCTTTTCGTAAGCTTTTAACAAATTTTTTCTAACGTCGTTAAAGATAGAAGGTAATGACTGTTGGTCCTTGTCCCAACGTACTTTATCGTCAAATTCAATTACGTTAGTATCGTCAGGCACTAAACCATAGTAACTCCCATCGATTGGGGTATATCTTCCAAAAACAAGAAAAGACGGAGTGAATTGGGTTGCTTCGTGTTTAGATGTACGCAAAGCTTGAGCAATTTTAAAGATATGTTCATCCCATGTAGTATGGTCTGAATCAATATAGGAAGAGATAGCGGTGATTAAGACTCTATTTACTCTTTCGGTAGGGTTTACTTGGGGGTGATATTTTGCGTTAAACCAAATTCCTTCCAGTAATAATATTTCCGACAGTAAATTTTGTTTAGCTTGGTTTGCTTGCTCATCGTCATATAGGGATAATAATTCGATACGTTGTTTGACATGCGTTATTCTCGAAGCCAATCGCCCTAACTCAGTATCACTGGGACAAGGATCTACTCTATTTATTATACCAGATATATCGTCCAAAGACAGTCTAATTTCCGATACATTGTGAGGCCAATCCGACACGATCTTCTTTAAGATAGGGCCGCCTTTCATTTCCTGGGTTAAAATTGCCCTGAGTTGTGATCTCCGATCATTTTGATTTGATGCTGAAATAATATTCCTACACTCAATCTCGTAAATTAACTCGAGAGATTTTAAATGCGAAATATTCATTTTGGATTGAATATTCGAGACACGATATATGAAATATAGAATAGTTAGGTAATTCAGGAGGTAATAAACGGTATAACTACTTCAAGTCAGTACGATAAAGATATTTAAGGATGGAAACATGCTATGAACGCCACTCGCAAAGAGTAACATTCAAATTTATCACGATAAGTGACCAAAAAACTAAAAAAAAACACGTTTAGATTGTATGCGGACAACGTTAGTATTTAACAAAGGGATATATCATTGATAAACTACAAAAAGGCCCTCCAAAATAGAAAATACACGCAGGTAATTTATTATTTAGCCAAAGCAACACGAAGCCATAGTTTGACGTTTCATAGAAAGATATTAAAAAGGCAATTTATTTCGTTCGTGCTTTTAACCACAAGGTTTTCTTGTAAAGGTATTTGAGATATTATTAATTGAATAGGTAAAACACTAATGCAGTTTTTTAAAATGTAACATAGAAGACAGTGCATTCAAGTTTCAAAAAACGGTCTTCTAAGGTTAAGAAAACAACCAAAAGTTATATTTTAATAGATAATTTTGTAATAAACTGTGTTTAAAGGTATCTAATTAAGGTAAATACTTATTTATTTTACGTACTTACATGCATAAAAGTAGGGTTATTTTAGTGAAAAAGCTGTTTAAATAACATCAGTTTATACATTTGTATCTTTATAAAGGAAATTATTATAACCTAAAAACAAAGAAGAGAAAAAAACCCCTAGGTTCACCATTTCCACGTTGATAAGGGCGCCATTCTATTACAATTTAATTGGTGATAGTCTTACCATTTAAAGGTCGATAAAACAGTTTACGAAGTCGGTAATACAGTTTAAGAGTTCATAAATACATCACGCAAGCGCAATGAATACGAAAGCAATGCAACGCCCTGGCGGCCGGAAGCGCGAACCTTATTACAGATTCCACGTTGCCAACTACCATGACGTCACCAATGCATAAATTGCGTAATAATCGGAAAATTTATAAAAAGTTAAATAAACAGGTAATGCATAAATTACTCACATGGATATGTCCCTGCGTTGAAGTTGACTTCTATTCCAAGTCCATCAGGGCCTCCCTCCCGGAGGGGTTAAAGATGGTGACTCGTCATCTCGGGTCGTGGAGTCCGGTTAGCCGAAGGTGGCTGCAAATTTATCTACCTATGTAGGGATCGGATTAGGAAAAAACCAGGTAAAGGGCGACAACAAAGATAATTAGGCAGGATATCTACATAGATAAAGATAAACACGATACGATACCTCAAAGCGTCCACACTACTCGAAGAACAAAGGCAAACAGCCACGTTATAGAGAGAACAGGAAACTCCCCCACTCTTTTGTCTTTTTCCCCATTGGCGCGAACTTATTCGTCCAACCCTCTAGCGTCGCGCACTCTGCGCAAACTCACTATGACGTAACGGAAGTACACGCCTAGTCTATTTAAATTCCACGCGCCGCGTCTTTTGAAATTATGGCGCGAAACTTCCGTACATCAAAACTAACCTAAATACAATGTTTGAGTGCCAATTGAATTGGCACGTAACACATTTCAATTAAATACGGCAATTACCTCAGCACCTTATCTAGCAATCAGATGTCTTTTTGAAATAACGGAATTGAATAAGAATTCTTTCTCTTGGGAATCAGAAATAATCAAGAAAAATTTCTATGTAAATGATGCATTATTTTGTACAAATTCTGTACAGGAATTAAAAGAGATAAAAAGCAATCTTACTACTACATTAAATGAATATGGGTTTACTTGTAGGAAGTGGAGGAACAATACACCTCTACCTTAGGAAAACAAGAAAATGTCACTGTTGCACCAATAAGCAAAATTCTAGGGTTTTTATGGAATCCGACGATTGACTGCTTTTCTTACTCAGTAACCAAAGAATTGATAGTGTTACAAAACAATATTCTTTCATGGCACAACTATTTGATAATATTGACTTTGTAGCGCACATTATTGGAATTGCTAAATTAATTAATTATTAAAAAATTTTGGCATCTAAATTTAAGTTGGGGTGAAACTATTTTAAATAATATTCATACACAATTGGTTTCTTTTAGAAAAGAATTTGTTACAGGTGCAATAGGCATTAAATGAATTTAAATTTTAATTTGCCCTGAAGGGATGGAGACCCTGTAACACTAAAAGGGTAAGTCGGCTAACTGCAGTGGTACGGGGTGGGTTCCTATGTATAATTGAGAAAAAGAGAATAAGCAAAAATAAAAAACACAAAAGAAATAAATAACAAGGTTTAACTTCAAAATTCTACATTATGTTAACACTTACCCTGAAGATCCTGTCTCTGTCAAAATCGAGATGCGCCAAACAGTCCGTCACCGCAAGCGTTTGATGTCATTTCTCTGTGGAAGACTGTTATTCTGCATAAAACTCCCTGACTTTGATTTCCTAAAATTGGTCATAATTAACGAGGTTTCTCAAACTAAGATACTTCTTCCACATACAACTATCACTGGGGTAGTTGGATATCCTTTACAATTCACCGACGTTAAATACTCTTATCAATAAATTAAATAAAAATCAACCTAAACTTAACCTTTATTAACATAAAACAAGTTTAATGCACATTTATCCCTTTTCTAGAAATAAATCTTAGCCTGTAGTCTGGTCAGGAGTTGCTAAAATAAAAATATGCTAAAGAAAATTTTTAAAACCTAAACTCTAAGCTATCCACAAACTATTCGTAACTCTAAATTTCCTGCTTTTCTATTTAATGAGAACATTGTCCTTTCCAAAATACATTAAATACCCTTGCGCTAATGACTTTCGCATCTCAATCATTAATTAGTCCAGCCAAATAATTATTTTCACTTAGTTATTATTATTATTATTTGTCTTTATTTAAACCTAATAAAAAAAGAAAACAACTCAAACACTGAATCAATCTATACTATAGATATAAATGTAAATTCTAACCTAGTAATAATTATATATTGCATAAACTATTTCATCAGTTGAAAATGGCAAAGTTCGGGGTAAACAGGATGGCATAACATTAAGATTTACCCTGCTCTTCCACCTAACCCAAAAACTAAAACAAGTAATGCTAAACATGTGTGTATGAGATTAGCCTAAAATTTTGTGATCAACATTACAAAGACTTGATGCTAGATTTCAATTACTGACTCTGAAACGAGTAGTTTTTTCAGGAATTTTTTAAAAAGGAACAAAGATAGCATTTTTATATCTGATAGAAGACTATTATACAGATTAGCAACATTATACGAAAAGGATCGTTTAAATAAGTTTAGCTTGTGCTTAAACAGTAATCAGGTCTCTGTGCTGGATATTAATATTGTGGACATAAGTTCTAAAAGTGATCTTTCTCTACAAGCTGGGGAATTTAAAAGAAATTACACCATGAAATAAGCATGAGGCATGGAGTAGCATTCTGCCTTTTTCATTGTTAACTATCCTGTCTTTTAATTTATGTGAATGCGGCTCGATTTCCTTATACCAAATATAAGGAATTTTGAACGACCTGTACTCGCCTAGCATATTCTTTACTCAACCCAAAAACATACACTGAACTACAATATCAAAACTGTGAGAGTACTAAGCTTTCGTAGAGAGTGATTTTTGTTTCAGCAATTTTCTAAGTTCATAACTATACCTTAAATTAGCACACAGTCGTTGTAGGCAAATTTGTATATGTTCCACATACCCCAAATTAACGTCAAGAATTAAACCCAGATGTTTTGCACTTAATTACAGTCTATTACCAAAACACACAATTAAAATTAAAAATTCATAATATTGTTTCTGAAATGTTACATAAAAGTACTCACTCTTCAATTCCAAAATTTTCTGCCACTCATCATTTAGTAAAAGTTCAAACACAGCAACTCCCTGACTTTAAAACATGCCTCACAAAGTTCCAATTTAATGGAGGGGTTTTTACACATTTGTTTCGAAACGGTTCTCTGACATTAAATCTACACTTCTGCACTGAACATACCCTGTCCCTTGCAGAGGTATTTCATCTACAATTCACTTGCCGCATTTCCAATCAATTTCTTGAAGCTTCTGTATTTTCTATCTCATCCCCATATACCAACTAACTTTTGTCCCACCCCTTCTATTCTGTGTATTGCTACATTTTTGATGTTTTCAGGTGACCTATTTCTATATGACTGTCTAATTCTACTTCTGTTGTGTTCAACATAACTCATTGTTTTCCCACTGTAAATCATATTTTATTACGATCAGCGCCTGCTTAATACAATATATCGAGTTTATTTTTTGGTTATTTCACCTTTCTCCCACTTTCAGTCTATTATAATGAGACGATTACATCATCTATATACACCTATACTGCTGTTTCAATGTCTGGTTACTACATTGTAATACAATGTATGGGGTATTCCTTTTATGATAATTGCAACAATGTCTGTGGTTTCCTTTTATTCAAACTGTATAATAACAACTATGTTTATTAAATGAACTTCATTCAACTAAAACTTCAAAAGCTTATATTTGGGATGCACACATTAACAAATTCATGGTTATTTCATATATTTAAAGTTTACTGAAAAATGCTCTGCAATTCTGTGGTTATAATTGGTTTGTTTGCATTCTTGTGGTTTAAAATAATTTACAACCTGTTATTCAAGTTCGAATAAAATTACAGATTTCATCGCGTCTCTGTTTTTAAACACTATTATACACGAAATTAAGATTCTACAAGCTGCTTCAATAACAAGTTAGCCCATTCAAGATAAAATATTATTTCTTTTATTTTAATTTAATGTTAACGTATTGCGTTACAAATTGCCTTTGATTAATCAACTCACAATACCTAGGTATATAATTCTATAAAAAGCAGTATATGAAATTCATGGATTTGCTGATGCCTCGGAAGGCATATGGTGCCTGCACATTTATAAAATTACGTGATAGCAATAACCAACGTATTGTCAGGTTAGTCGCTTTAAAATCAAGGGTAGCTCCTTTCAGGGTCGTATTATTACTAAGACCAGAGCTTGTAGCGGCCGTGTTATTAGATAGATAGATGTATATTTGTACCCATATAAAATGGTAGTTACACTTATCCCTTCAGGTAAGTCAATACAATTACAAACTTTTAAATACAAACTACATATATAAATAAATAAGTAATATAATTACACATTAAATAATCAATTATAACATACTATTATAAAAAAAAGCACCAACAACTTTTGATATTTCAAAAATACTAGTCAAAGTCATCCTCCAGAAATTCTTCTATGGTATAATAACATCATTCGCGTAACAAGGATAAAAGCGCACTTTTAAAAACTGAAGGATTCTTTAAGTCTTTGATCGAGGCTAGAAGTTTATTGTATATAGTAGAGGCCATATACCAGAATGATCTTTTAAATCGTGTTGGAGTAGGCCCAGACAATAGTGTTATAACCATGAACAGAATTTGTAATAAGAAAGTTAGCTCGATATTAATAAAATATTAGAAGGAAATCCCAAATGAATGCGAAAGCATAAGTAAGAACATTTAGTTTTTTAAAATGATGGTCCACAATAAATTTATCTAGAAATTTTACAGACATTCGAATTGCTTTCTTTTGCAGTTTAAATATTATTCCAATGTTTTTGATAGAGCTGTTGCCCCAAAAAGCTAGTCCATATTGCATTTTTGGGTCAAATAATGCATAGTATGCTGTGAGAGTGCCAATTCCTGTCGATACCGTGGACACCATTCCAATAGCATTGCAAGCAGTGGCCAAAGTATTAGCAAGCTTGGCAAAGTGCTCATTCCCCAGGTAAGGTTTCAGTCAATCATCAGACCTTGGAATTTGGTAGAGGTGGGACAGTTTAAATTACTATGCTGTTTCATCTTTTTAATGCAATTCCAACCCTTGAAAGACAAGGAACAGGTTTTTTTAGAGTTTGCCGAAAGCTTATTTATCTTAAAACAATCATTGGCCGATTACATGTCTGTAGTGACTTGAGATTCAAGTGAAGTGATTGAAGAAGATCCCAACTTAAGCTAATATCAGCCGCAAACAAAGTGCTAGATGCATATCTGATAGAAGTTATGTCATTAATAAAAAATAAGAATAGTATAGGACCCAAATACAGCCTTAAGACACGCCTAGTTTTATTTCAAGTTTTGAAGATACATTATAATTACCATTTCGAACTGATTGCGTATGCTCCTCCAGGTATGATCTGAACCAATCATCAGGGTTACCCCATATTCCATAAAAATAAAGTTTTTTTAATAGTATCACATGATTTACAGAGTCAAAGACTTTGCTTATATCTACGAACACAGCAAAAGAAAGGGAATTTATAGTATTTATACTTGAAAAAACATTTGTGAGAAAGTTATAAATAGCGTCTTTAGTTGATTTGTTCTCACAAAAGCCGACTTGAGTAGAAGAGAAGAGGTTAAATTTATTAACAAAACTTAGGGGCCAGGATTTAACTAATGTCCCAATAATCTTTGAAAAATGGACAGCAATGATATTGGACGAAAATTATTTACCACAAATGGACCCTCCCCTCTTGTGCAGTGGGATAACAATTGTGTGTTTAAGACAGTCTAGGAAACTCCCTAAAGGTAAAGAGTCGTTTATGAGTTTAGAAAGACATCGAGAAGAATTTTTATTTTATTTTTAAACGAACTAATTACTTCCTTGGTGACTTGTAAGACAGAACATGAAATTGTTAGGGTTAGATTGTTTATTCTTATACAAATAATCCCTTGAAGTGGCAATGGAAACATAATTATTAGATATTAAGGAATTAGCAGCATTTACAAAATGCAAGTTCAAGGTAATGGCAATCTTATCTTTGAAACAGTTTTCCAGGCAGGATTAATTCTTCCTGTTACCTCATTTATGATGCGCCACAATTCTTTTTGTTTGTTTTTTGAAGTCAAGAAAACTTTGATGACATTACCGCAGGGAATAGGCGGCGATTGATATGTAATAGAATGAAATACCTCTGCAAGTGGCAGAGTAGGTTCATGAATGCGTGAGTGCAGAGATAATGGTTAGAAAACTTCTGAAGCAAATGGTAGGAATTCGCCATTCAATTGGAGCTTTGTGACATGTTTCGAGTCCGGGAGCTGCTGTGTTGGGATCTTTATTTATTAAATGATAGGAAAGAAAATACTGATGGTTGCTTGGAAATTTAGAATTGAAAAGTGAGTACTTTTATGTAATGTTTTAAAAACAATAGTATGAATTTTGAAATGTTAATTGTGTGAGTTTTGATAATAAGACAGTAATTTGAAAATAATTATTTGGTTGGACTAATTAGTGATTTGAGCTGCCAGATTTGTTAGTGAACTTTAGGGTAGTAAAAGTATCAAATTAACGTATTTTGAAAAGGATAATGATATAGCACAAAGTTGGTATTTGACTGTTTTTTCTGTTTTATGAACGACATTGCCAATAATTTGGGATTTGTGAATGTTTAATAATTAAATACACAAGCAAAAAAAATTTGAAGTGGCGAATAGTTTCGTTGATGGCATAGAAATGGTTTTTTAACTTCTTTTAGAATATTTTTATTTTACTAACACCTACCCAGATTTGATGTTAGAAGAATCATTTTTAGAAAAGGATATTTGTATGTACATGGAAATTATTTTTATATTAAGACGTTACGGTTAGGTTGATTTTTATTTAATTTATTTAGGAAATAGTTAAAGCAACCGAATTGTAAAGAATATCCAGCTACCCCAGTGATAGTCGTACTTTGAAGGAGCATTTTATTTTGAGAAATCTCTTTAATTAGGACCAACTGTAGGATACCAAAGCAATGGAGTTTTATGCGGAATAGAAGTCTTCCACATAGAAATGGCATCAAAGGTTTTGCTGTGGCAGACTATTTGGCGCCCGTTGATTTTTACAGTAGGGGGACTTTTAAGTATAAGTGGTAGTGTAATGTAGAATTTAATCTAAAACCTTGTTAATTATTATTTTTGTATTTCTTTATTTTCCTTTATATATTTTTTATAATGTTTCCATAGGAACCAACTCTCACACCACTGCAGTTACCCGACGCACCCTTATATTGTAACAGGATCCCTGCCCCTTCAGGGCAAATTAAAATTGAAAACTTTAACACCTATTTTACCCGCAACAAGAACCTGAAAAACATTTAAATTAAAAAACATTAAGGATCACACACTACATACTTACATTGTTTATTTGTCTCGCATGTGTTGTTTGGAAGGTTTAAGTTAGTTCGGTTATTTTATTGTATACTCAATAGTTACTAAATTTTACATTGTTTAAATCTCAGAGATATTTCAAGGCGTGTGGTATGTTAAACCCCTTTTGATATCTGTCACTAATGTAATGCATGCAGGTTCAGTTACCTGTTACAATATATTAATTAGTAGTGTTTATCGGAATGGCATCAGGAGTTGTCAAGTTTAGTACATGCTATTCATATTTAATACCAAAAAGAGAATTTACTGAGCTTTTATGTTAATTCCGGCATTCTATAACTTTAGAAGAGTATACAAATTACCCCGTGTTGTTATGAGTTTAACGGCCTTAGGGTTGATAGACGTTACTTTGTCATATTTTTAGGATTGATATGATTCTTTTTTATATATGCTAGCTGAAAAAATAAATAAATAATTATAACATCGATTAATCAAAATGGATTTACACTTTAGGAGTGCTATCACAAGGGATTAAATTCAATAATGGAATAAGGGGATGTTTTGATTTATTTGTACATTAGATTATAAGCAAAGGTAAAATGCATAAGAATGCTTAATTTTACATTGTTTATTGTTTCTTGCTCTAAATAAACAAATGAAGAGAAACGAAGTGGAACATGTACAACTTTATATTTAATTAGACGCTTTTTATGGCTGTTGTAATTTATTTATGTTTGACGCTCGTCATGACTATTGTAATTTAATATTACAACTTGATATAAAATAAAATATGTTAAATGCGCATTCCCAAAGCATACTTCAACTTCCATAACTACAATCTTAGAAAATGTGTAGTATTAGAACTTGTTACGGGTGTTTGATCCATGGAATCATTGAATTTGGTATTGTTCAAAATGGGTGGGAATTCCGTAAAAATAAAGATACACCGGCCAACTACGGTGGTGCGGTAGTGGGTCCCTATAGGAAGAAATGGCAGAAAATGTAGCAAAATTAAATAATGATCAAAACTTTAGCTAGGTGCGATTTCAAGCTACGTTACTAACAACACTTACTTCGTAAGGTTTTCAATTTGTGAAGTTCATGTGCGCTAGCTACATCTAGTCTAACAAGAGTTCCTCTGGATGACGGGATTTTAATTATGGAGTATTCCCTTGGTGAAATGAATTTCTTTTACAAAATATAGCCTATATGTTTGAACAAATAAAATACAAATCTCAACTTGCCTTACTTAAATCTATTTCAGTATTCCTACAAACAAGTATGCATATAACAATTTTAAAATTATTTACATTAATATTTAGGTTAGTGATCTAGAGTTATTCTTGTAACAACATACATACAACAAACAAAAATGTTAAATTCATTTTCAGTTCATTCTTAATGCATCAAAACCTTTAATGATTAAATATCACAATAAGTTAAATTCAACTTGCAATGTTCAGATCTTATATTTCTACTGATGTAGCAATACTTTATACAACCACCATCGCACATAAATGCTACCAATTCTACCAAAAGTTGATGCCATTACACCTTTATCAAGTGGTTGATTAGCAGTCCATTGAGCTAAAAGTAGTTTGTCCAATCATTGGGTATTTTAATTTCAAATCGACTTTGCTGGGAGCCAAACTGTCCCAATATCTGTTAGTATTGTAGGTTATGTCGAAAATCCGTGGTCACCACATGGGCTTCCATTTATTATCACATAATCAAAGGAATGTTTGACGACAAGCCAACTTTTTATAATTTGTCTACCTGCACATCTGTCGATGTCTGTGAGTTGCAACTAATTGAGTTCCGGCAGCTATTTAGCGATATCATTGTCCCCACTTTCTCTGCCTCAGAGGGGTATGTCATTAATGTACCTATCACTTGAAAGATGCATGCTTGTCTACGGGTTATACGACGTGCTTAATTTTTCTTTATGTAACTAGGTTAATACATTGTAACATATTGTATAAAAAAGATTAAATCACTTGTAACTTAACACTCGTGAATTTTCCCTACACCGTCTGGCTGTTACATTGTATTATTAAATATGAGTAAAGTGTGCCTGTGGTTTTTTGCTTTTCAACTATGTATAGATCTTTCAAAATCTCAGCGACCTACGCAGAAATCCCAAATATTACTGACAAAACTAAAGACCAAAATGAAAATATAGTATTGTGGAATGATAGTCATGATTAAATCTATGTTTATTAATGCAACAAAAAGTCACGTGCTTCTATTATGAAAATGGCTTATCTTTATTAACCTTATCTAATCTATGGTCTTAACTTATCGCCGAGCCGATACTACATATTTTAGACACTTAATTTTAACATTTGACCTTATAGTGAATATCCCATAATCTTTCTTTATATGATTTATTTAATTCACGTAGTCTCGAGAAGTAATATAAAACTCAAAAGTAAATACGCTTTGCCTTTTATCATAGATTAGTAGTAACGTTAGGTATTTGTTTACACATTAATAATTTGTCATTACATTAAGGGTTATTTAAGCGAATCGTGATGTTTTTAGGTTGAACTGAAAACACCCTGTTATATCCTTTTTTAAAGGTTTCTCACTTCCTCCATTGCGCATCCCAGGGTCGCTGAGATTTTGAAACAACTCTAATATTGAATTTAATTTATTTAAGTACAATTTCTAAAAGCTTTTATATTTGGGACGCATATTAATGAATTTACTGTTATTTAATAATTCTAGCTTTGCTAAAAGGACGATTCTGTTATGAAAGTTTACAGTTAGAATTATTTTGTTTACACTTTTGTTCTTTAAATTAATTTATGAACATAAGTTCGGTTTCTATATGTATGTATTTAACAGACATAAGACGATTATTTTTGTGGTTTTTAAGTTTATGAATTGAATAGAAATACCAATTTATTTAAATGCAATGCTTTTGAATACTATTATACATGAAATCAGAATTATACAGGGTACTTCAATATTAATCTAGCCAGCTAAGATTAAATTTCTTCTTTTTTCATCTGGTTTTTGTTTAACATAACGCTAAAGCGAAACAAACTCAATAATAAAATGTAATTGCATGTTTTTTTACAATGTAGTAATAATTTCAGATATCAGTAAAGAAGAAATAGTAGCTCACGAAAAATGGTACATCACATATCTCGAATTAAAAGAAAAACAAAATAATTCCATAAAGAATTGGCGAACTGCTAAAGCGAAAACCAACAAATTTTCTCCAAAAGCTATAGTTAAAGAAGACAAGCCTTTAATAAATTCATATAATGATATTGTGAAAAAAGAAGAAAAGCAACATAAAATTAAAAGATGGAAGGTAAATTATAGTTGTAATGAAAAATGTATATAATGCATTTTCAGGCCGAAAAAAGAATTCAGTTGAAAACTCAACATGAACAGGAGTTACAAGAACAATTTAAACAAAAGCAACTTGAAGAGCAAGAAGTAGAGAAGAGAAAATTATTGAAAGTTGAGCTTTACAATTGGAAGCAGGAAAGGAACATTGCCATAGAAGCAGAAAAAATTAAAAAGGAAGTAGAAGAACAAGAAGAACGCAGAAATCGGTACGTATACTATCAAGAATAAGTTGCAGATAAAATGAGCGTATGTTACACAACTTTTTGCTGTATCCTTTCATTATCCGTTCCAAAATTACCAAGTTTTTATACTTTTACTAACCTAAATTTCACCAATGAACATTGTTGTTAATATTTGTACTCTTCTACGATTGTTCTGATTTTACCCGTGGCATTTTTATTGTAATTTCATAAATGGCGACTTTGGTTTTGGGATGGAAGTCAAACCACTGCGTACAAAAACATACCTATATATTGATATGATAACGCCACACGCCGATGTAATAAACGTCCAGTTTCCTGCTGTCCACCACCATTCTGTGTTTTTCTAATATTCTAATTTTAATTATGCTACGGGTAGCTCAGTTTAATTCACACAGAGTGCACAACGTTATGATGATCAAATAATGTACCCCTTTTCCTTAAACCAATTAATAATATTTAGATCAATCATCCCAAAAATTGTATCTCCCTTTCTTTGATTTAAAGTCATCAAAAACGACGCTCTTACTAAAAAATCTAGAACGTTCAAGACCTTTCCCCCTTTTTACGTATAAAAATATTTTTGTTGACTTCTTACAAAAATAGAAAAATATAGTCAGTGCTTAAATTAAAATTTGAAATGATTCCTTATACTAGTTAGCTCTGACCTGTGGATTTTCTGGTGTGTCCTTTTCCCCTTTGGTCTGCTGCTACGTGTTATGGATCAACACCCCTTTATTATCTTCATTCGAGTTGCTTTGTTAAAACAGTGCTCTGCTTTGTGCTCTTTCACGTGAGTTTGAACCAATAATTTTATTCAGTATTGTTAATCTTTGTTTCCAAAATTTACCTCGTGCTTTACTTAGATTTCCCAGGTGCAACTTGGATTTCTCAACTTAGATTTCTCGGATGCAACTTAGATTTCTCAAGTGCAACTCAGATATTCCGGGTGCAACTTAGAGCCGTTTTCAGCAAACGGCGAAAGCTTTCATATATCTTCACTATAATTTGTTCTCAAATATCATATAACATCACTTTTCACAAATTTTAATAATTTAATTTGAAATTTATTTCGACGCGTAAATTTTCGAGTAACAGTGATGCAGCTTCGACGTGGTTCAAATTGAGACTCAGCCTCTTATCAAACTCTGGGCGTTATATAGCTTATGCTATCTAAATTTCATTGGTTTATCTGAACTGTCGTTCAAAGTCTTGTAGCCAACCATGGGTTGTTTTGGATATTCCTAGGAGTTTTACAATTTTAATTCTGATGAAATTATTCCGAGATTACGTATTCTGCTCGTATTTCTATTATTTTACGATCTTTGACTGCTCGTTTTGTTATTATTACTGGAAATTTTAATTTATCTTGGTCTTTAACTTAGCTTATAGCTCTTGTTTGTATAAATAAAGCTTTTGGGGAATTGAACAAATAAGCTGATGTAACATGAATGATGTAAATCAACATGTTTCTGTTTATATCTTGTATTTAAAACTTATTTTGAAATGTGCGTTTCTTATCAAAGCGCTTTACTATATTCTTTCTTTATCGCATGCTTAATTGCGCGATGACTTACTAGGTTTTATCTTATTCCATGCGTATATATTTGTTTATAAATTTATGAACGCTTCTTGAAGTAGTTTAATTGCATGTATAATTATCTCTCTGCTGAATGTGTTCTATTATTGAAAGACATGCTTACTGGCATTGATTAAGTTAATTGCTGTCCTTATACAGGGTGTTGAATGTTTGCTCTTTGCATAATATGCGAATTATTTATTTTTCATGCTAAATAAATGCCGTTTTCTAATTCCTATTGCTATTTACATTTACTACCCCTTACGACTCAACACACCCCTATATAACCCCCTTATCATAGCAATATATTGCTGTGATATTACCCTTATATTAAGCCCCACGACTTGGGTCGAACATAAATGCTGTGATTAATTCCGCCCCACGATTGGAAAGTCCATAAATGTTGTGATATTCGCAGCCCCTGTTATTACTCAAGCACTTGTAAAAATGTTAAATCTCTTTTCCTCAACTGGCTGATTCAATTAAATAAAGCAATTCTACAATACACAGTATAATGATTAAATATTTACCTTTTCAAATATTTTCCCCCCTTTAAATTATTTACATCTGTCAAATTTTTAGAAAATGAAGCCAGCAAAACGAGATTTTTATTACATTTAGAGACCTTTTGAAATTTTCAAGATGCCTATTGCCTTTCATAAATTTATCCAAGAAGCCCCAGTTTGTCGGCTCTTACATTTTGAATTATTATTGAAATAAAACAGTTTATAGAAATAAATTATATCAAAATATCTAACGTGAAGTGGTTCAGTAGGTTCTCTGCATCCCCAAGAATTTTCGTGTCTAGTCTGAATGTTCTGAGTCGAATTTGAAGGTCGACATCCAACCAAAATACTATCCAAATTGTTGTTAGTGAGGTTGTTCCAATAAAAGGTTTTTCATCTCCGTAATTAATGAATATTTACCATTTTCAGAGATTACCAAATTAATTTAACAGGCAGCATTCTCCAGAGTCTTCCTGACTAGTATCCAAGATTGTATTTAAGATCGTTATTAAAAGTTTTAACAGGAGTCGTAACAAGATCTTTATTAAGAATCGTAACAAGATCTTTATTGAGAATCCTAACAAGATCTTTATCGAGAGCCCTGTTGTATTTATTATTAGAAATTGTATAATTTCATTAAATCTGGTTTACTTTCGTCTGTAGAAGTACGGCTCGCTTAAACAATTTTACACTCTTTTAAATTGATTCTCACTTTAATTTAATTAACTGTTCGCGTGAATATTTAGCACTTTCGAATATAGCGACTGCCCAGTTTCAAAAGTATACTAACCCGTTGTTCAATTGTCATCATATTTATAGGCCCGGCCCCTTTTGTTTGCGATTCGTTGACCCCACGTGCTGGGCGACACCAAGTGTCTTATCTGCTGTTATTTTGGGAAACTTTACCAATTGTACTGGTTAATTGCATGGAGGATGCTCAGTTTGTCACGTAATTTATTGTTATACCTCACATTTGATTCAGAAATCCCAGGAATCTTAGTTCATAAAATCACGTATTGTTGTTGTTGGCTTTATTCTAATCTGAATGGAATAAATTTGGTGTTTGTTTATTTCCTAGTTAAATTGGATTTTTGAACAAATGTAATACTTTTCGATCACGTACGCTTTTCAAATAATGCATAATTTCTGCCTGCGTTTATGATGATATATTAACATACTTTTTGAATGTTTATCTAGCCAATTCATACAGGTTTTTCATTGATTTAATTTCGATGCGTTTCGTTACATTTTTAAATTCTTATCTTTGCTCATAGCTACTCTTGGATATGCGTTTAATCGCTTGTACTGCTATATACAGTGTGCTCTCAACTAATAATATTTATAATGACCCATTTACTCTTCTAATATCTGTAATTATGTGCTTTTGTTACTTGAGAGTTTCTTTTGTTTATTCTACGACCCCTATGACTTAACCTACCCCTAAATGTGTATCCTTGGGAATCGGCTCGCTAATTCATGCCCCTCACTTTGGGCGTCATAATAATTTCCGTAGATCCCATTTGGAATCGTTCCCCACTTATGAATTTCTACTTACCCTAGCTGAACTCAAAACCAAACTTCTCCAATCTTTACCTAAATAAAACAATTTATGCTTCCCCAAGCTAATCTTCCACGGCTATTCATTCTCTCAACACCTTTATCTTAAAAAAATAAAAACTTCAAAATAAAATCTTTCGACAAAACGTACACCCCCTTTTATTCATATGACATAAATTATGCTTCACACAATCTCAATATTTACAATAAAATATTTCACACTTCAGTTCAATCTAAATTCTCGTGAATTTTGTGTTCCTCTATACTTCAAAATTTCATTTAAAAGTAGATGGGCCTATCCTAAAAGCCTAAATTTACTTTTCCCAGGTCTATGATGAGCTCAGTATAAACCCCTTTTATTCTGTATGCATAAAATATTCCATTATCAAATTACGCTAGAGACCCGTTTACTCCTTACATAAAAAAATATTATTCAAGTATTTACACCCTTAGATTTAAAATAGAAGTGTCTTTTCCATATGTTAATCAAATTAATTTTCAGTTCATAAATTTTTCACCAAGTAACTCAAATCACTCATAGTTTTTATAATTCAATACCAGCACAACAATTCAATAAAAAAATTCGTCACCTGGAAGTATTCTTCGGAATCACCACTTCAGTAGATGACGTCCACCAAGCTCACATTTCTGGACTACACCCAATTTCTGCTTACTAACTAGGACAACCATTCCATCTCGACTCGTTCGTCCAATTCCCCAACTATTTGTGGATGCCTTCCATACAGCTACCCATCCAGAGTCCAAACTCCACTTAACGTCCAACCAGCACTCTCGTTCAAGATGTAATTCAATCGCTTACCTCAGTAACATCCAGCATTACTCGTCATAATTATTTATAAAAATGTTCAGCCCGTTTACTTTAATTGCACCTACTTGTGCTTTTATAACACTTATAAATATATTCGGCGGACGCACTATCGCCCGGTTTTTAAATTAGGATGTCTTCTCAATGATACTCAATGTAAGCGAAGTGAATCAGAAAAATAAGCGAAAATAAGATAGCCTTTCCACCTCCGGCAACGCTTATATAAGCTCAAAACCCCCCTTTTGTCACGTATTTTCACTCTGCCTTCTTCGAACTCTAGCAACCGCCACACAATTCCATAAAATTCGCTCGAACAAAACAAATAACGAACTTTGAAAACTAAGAATTTAACCACTCCAACGACACTTCACTCCGAAAAACCATTTAAACTAGCCAACCGTCCATGTTTTTCGTGAAAACCGTCCCTCTACTATTCCCTCTAACAAATCCCAAGCACGCTTCGTATGTCCGCATTTATATTCTTATTCCACTCACGCTCTAATAACCACCTTTTCTTGTCTTCGTCTTGTTTTCCTACTTACAAGGTCGACGTTATTTTCACCCTACTGCTATCTTTATCTACCACATATTTTCCGTCCTTCTTATAGTCCCACTATTGCCATGTCATCTACGGTTAGTGCCCTTCCCACACGTGCGCCTTGATAAATTAATAACGTTCACAAACGTGTTGCATCTCCGTTCCGCTTATTTAATTTTAAAACATACTTCTGTTACGCGCTTGAAAACTGTTTGTCATTTAGCCACCTGCTATATTTTCCATCTTCCACTGTTACTTAAAAAACGATTCTCTGTCCCTTAATTTTATTGATTTGTTTGCAGACTAGTCGTTTGTTTGTTAACCTTGTATCTTTCCGTTGGGCAATACTTTGAAATGTTTTCGTACGTATTGTAGTTTTCACCAGAATTGCTTATCTCCCCTAAGCTTTTATTCTCTGGAACTCCTTGGCTATTTTCAATTTGTTTTGCTGTCTCAAACATTGAAGCATTCTACGAATTTAATAAATGTACGTTACTAAATTATTGATTTTACCCTGCAGAGTTTTAATACTGCAAATTTTTGTACGCAATTTCCAACCTTGCATTAAATTAACGTATACATATTATTGATTTGAACCTTCATTAAAATATGTCCTTTTATCCCAATCTAATTAATTTTAAGCGTAATAAATAAATTATTGATTTGAACCTACATATTATACTGTCCGTTTTTATACCAATTTAATTAATTTCGAGGAGTAATAAATAAATTCTTGTTTTCTATATACAGGGTGCTTACATAACTACATGCTTGACCTAAGTGTTCACTTACAATAATATTACCTTTATTTGAGTATGATATTTATAAATGCCCTACTAATTATATATAAACCACGTCATCCCAAGTACCCCTCTTAGGTAATAATAGGCATTTGGTGCACAAAAAGCTATTACACTGTTTTTTCTATGTTAGAAATTCCATTATTAGTAAGATCACGTAATTTATTTTAAAATAACAGGATGTATTGTTTTAGTGCTGCAAGGGCAAACGAACTAATAAAGCAGTTTCAAAAACAAGACGAAAATTTTGTGCGGCAAAAACAGATACTGAATGGTTGTCATCTTAAAAACGCATATAAAACTCCTCCAATTTCCAGAAAAGAAGCTCCACGGGATCCAGAAAGACTTTACAAACCTACCAAGCAATGGTTATTACGAAGTTATGGAAATGATGAACTGCAAAAATCACAAAGTAACCTAAGAGTGCAAGAAATTCCAAAACTGTATGTTTACTTAAATGTAAAACAAACACTAACTTTTTTTTTTATAGACGTATACCAGAATGGAGGAAAGATATTAGTTGATTTGTTCTAAAAAACTACATTAAAATCGAATGATGAACTTTTGTTGTAATTGAGTTAACCCATAAGGTATGTTTTTTTATACAGACTAGTCCTTTGTACTTTTTATATTAATAAATGAATTATATTTTTGTTACGGGTGAATGAAGTATTAGATTGATAAATTTTTGAAATGCCCAAAAGGGACGGGAATCCTGTAACAAATTGAGGGTGCATGGGATAATTACAGTAGTGCAAGAGTGAATTCATACAGAAACAAATAAAGAAATGGAAAAAATCGCTAAATGTATAAATAAATTGGAGCAATTGCAAGCTACATTACCAATAACACATACCTTGAAATACTTTTTATCTACTAACTTAATGGGCACCAACTCGTCTGGACTAGGAATTAACGTCAAGAAAATGAGTATTCCTGGTGGATCAAACTTATTTGTGGAATGACATTCTTTTTACAAAATGCTAAACTATATTTCTAAGCAAAGAAAATGTCCATTTTCAGCTCTGAGTACAAGCATTATAACATTATTCCTGTAAACAAATACACACATAATTTTGAAATTTCATAAAATAATTCATTTTCAGTTTGATAACACTAACGATACAATTACAATAATTTGTCAGGGTAATTCTGATGAAAGCTTACAAAGGTGGGTTCTTTAGGGTAGATACGGTGACTTATTGTACCTCGGCTAATAAAGACTCTTCTTCTTCTGCAGGGGTGGATCTTGATTCCTGAAATGTTACGTGCGAAATCGGCCGTAAACATTTCGAATTTTAGTTTTAATTTGTAAGGATTTCGCGCCAATAATTTTGAAAAGACGTGTGTGTATTTCCGTCACTTTAGACTGTGCGTTTGCGCGAGATTGCGCCGACGCGGAGTGCCAAGAAGGGTGGTGGTGATTTCCGGGAGACGTGTCGAGACTGGTGACCGAGACGTGAACGAATGTAGTTATCTTTGTGCCTTATCGTGTCTTTTTTTGTTATGTAGGTTCCTTTGCCTTATCTCTGATTATCGTTCCTTATACCAGTTTCCTGTCGCCCTCTACATACGAAGAGAAAGAAGACGAATTTGAATTTGGTTTCGATCGGGCCCAACGAACACCCACGCCCAAAAGATCAACGGAGCCCCGCTGCCGTCATCATGGAGTAATACTGTGAGAAGCCCTACAGTTTACGTAAGTACTTTTCTGGTTTTTTATGTGATGTAGTAATTTTGAATAAGTATATGACGTAATTCCTTATTTGTGCATCATTTTTGCAATTATTTAGCATTGCTACCAACTGACTGTAGTGGCTCGCGTACCTCAACGGCGGGGGTATTATAGCAAGTAGGTCGTTAAGAACCCGAACAGACCTACAAGTAATTACAATATAAAAGGCGCCAGAGACTTCATTAAAATGCCGAAAGAACTACGAAACCCCAAGTCCCAATGGTTTCGGATAATATCACACCTAATGAGCAAAATAACTATAACAACGGTAGCCACTACAATCATATAACTATATTTCAAAATAACTAAATTACAAGCATGATCAAATTATTTGGAATTAAATACACACCACAGTGGCAATGCAAATATGAACGTATTTTAAGAATACACATAAAGGATACTACAAACCGGTATCAAATTGACATTAAACTAGCCGCAAGATGTTTCTCGCTAGTAAGTAAATTTTAAAAACAGAGGAGAAAGGCCTTACAATAATACACACAAATGGCTTTTCACCTACAGGTTAGCTATAAATATTAATTAATGTAAATAATTACTCACCAAAGAGCGGCATAAATCTAGCATACCTGGACGATGCAATCACTAGCTAGTGGATCGCTGAGCTCCAATGCTGACCTATAACATGAGTAAACACACGAACAGCTGGTGGTAGGATACCAAGAGTTTGATATAGTTTACCAACAACAATACAACCGGCATACTGCTAATTAAACGGATTCAATCAAGAGTAAACAATAATTACACCAATACTTGCGTAACGCGATACAACAAATACACCAATATAACTAACTTCTAAGTATACAACTGGAGTCTGGACCACAGATCAATGCATTCCGCTTCCAACGATTCTTCAGTACCTAAGTCACAGATGAAGTAATATTTAATCTTGAATTTAAACGGGAATCCAAACAGATGATTAGTACAGAATTGAAGTGGGTTCACAAAGAGCACCCAAGGGCTGGTATAAGGATCTGTTATACATGAAACTGAATCTAAAAACCAGACTGAATAGCACAAGATTAAATGACCAGGCTTAATACCGAGATTAAGACCAAGATTTAAAAAAACCCCACAAGAGTGGGTTTCAATGAATTAATAGCTAACAAAGAGCAACTTTTATATTCGTACAATACAAGAGTCTAATATAAGTAAAAGCAGTAATATCCGCAAGGCGGTATTGTGAGTAGAAAAATAAACGTATAAACCAATGTAATACCAAAATCTACTCCACAAATATATCATTTAATACATCCAAAACCGCTATAAGGTGAGATGTAGATGGATGCATCAAAAGACTGCTTGTCAATAGCGGCGTTCGTTGAAAGAAGAACAATGACTTTCTCGACAGGTTCTTATCAATCGCCTCCAAATTGAAGTTGTCAATTTAGCCAACATAAAAGGTATTACAGACCATGAAGATCTGAGCATGGAAATAATACCAAATTACTATGAATAATGGGAAATGTAGAAACTACAAAACCAACCTTTTAAATTTAAAGCATGTCTTCAACTTTTCAAATAAAATTGCACTTTACACTAATGGTGGACGTTTTATAATTTGATCAATACTTATTTAACAAGCGAGATGCATAAATGTCTCCAACAAAACCATAAAAGAAATTTGTAGCTAGCTACTAAGCTTACATTTGAATCTTAGTATGCATAAAGAATTCTATAGAGCCAAGATCGAGTCGATGTTCCATTGGGTTAATCATTTCCAACCTATGTTGCTTTCAAACTATTGTCCCAATTCTATTGGTGTTATCGGGTTCTGTCGAAAATACACAGATATTGCGTTTAACTTTTCCCATTTGCTAATCTCATAGCCAAACGGGTTTACTCAACTACCCTGAAATTGGGTACATTGTAACCTTTAACATTGTATCGAATTTGATTATTATGTCAAGTGAGATCACTTGTAACTGTTACATGCCAAAATTGGTAATGTACATGACTTAGGGTTAGTTATAATTTGTAAATAAATTCCTGCGGATATTTTTAAATAAACTTGTCAATTTCCGTCATTCCGGATAGTTGCGTTTGCACAAAATAATGCGCAGGTGTGGGTAGTATGAAATGACGCCATTAAGCTACGAGACCTGAAGCCAAGAACATCTATCTGTGGTGTGTGTGCTTTTTCTCTTTTTAGAGGCGTAGGTTCCTTACCTTACCTTTGTGTACCTCTACCTGGTTGTTCCTTATCGTTCCTCTACGAGCATAGAGTTTAGAACGGAATGGCAATTTGACTCAGCAATGGCGTAATCTACCCACAAACATGGATCCTGAGATTTAGCTACGACATACCATACAAGTGAGTAACCGTTTTACTTTAAATGTGCATGAAAATTTGTCTATTGCACAATACTTAAAACATGGGGATACATGTTATAGGAATTACGCGGCTTTAACTATTGCACAATAGTATATCAATTGTCCGCAATATAGTATAACAAATGACCGGTTTACAATATAACCTGATATTTGTGAATTCCACTAAATCATCGTCTGTATTTAAGTGATTAAACTACATTGCAATGATATTACCCTTATCTAGTTCGAGGGTTACTTTGTATTATAGCTAACTTGTTTCCCTGTAACATTAATTTTGTATTAATTTGTCTGCCGAAAATTAATATTAACATTGTTTTGCTACATTTCTGGAAACTTAATAGCACACCCGCCTTAAAGCTTGTGCCGCAATCGCGCTTCCCGCTCTATAGTGTTTGGCGACACTTAAAAATTACCACGGTACTGCTCAAGATGTTTGGACACTTTCACTAGTACATACACGCCACTTCTGAGGTAGAATCCAGTCTGATATTTTACTTCTGAGATTGAACAAACCTTTTTTTTTCTTAGCTTGATTAGCAGTAATGGTGGGTAAAGCTAGCCTAGAGAATCATCAACACTGTCTGAATGCCATGATCCTTGTCAGTTTTATCTATCACCACAAAAATAATGTGATTTGCTTATAAATCCTACGTTACAGGATCATCATCCACTTTATGTAATCATATGAAATCGTCACATTTAAAATTTTGTAGCAATATTCATATGAAGAATAAAATAAGTTAGTGCTTTATTTTTAGTTCGCTCATTTTCTGTATACTATACAAATATATAAAATTTCATTTATTACAAAATGTATATAAAATGGAATTTTTACACGTTTACTATTACATAATTATCACAATATATTACTCGAGTAGTATTATAAAAAATAATTTTTTGAAAACTTAATCCTATTTTATTTTCGTCATTTTGAACAATCTGGTAATGCATATATGAAAGTACCAACTTCGAAATCTAAATTGCACCAATATCAAAATTATACAACAAAAATTAAATATAAATATACTACATATTACGCCACTGTTCGTTTCCTTTCTATCAATAAACAATCAGCTGCAGAATAATTTGTGGTGTCAAATTGACGTAAATGGATCTACGAACATACAATGATTAACGTTATTATTATCTGAAATAACTTACCAATAAATGTAAATTTACTTCTGGGCATCTACTTAAATAAGGGAAGTTTCCACCACTTTTCAGATGTGCAAGTTTTGCAGAGGGATAACATTTGTAAAGCTCGTCCCTTACGGAATTTGTAAGTGCAGATTCATCAAAGACATCGATTATTGTTACAGGAATATCTGCCAATTTATGAGCTTCTACGTACCCTCTTAGGCAGTTTAAAGTAAGTCTACTTGCTAATTCTGCTTGAGGAAGACTTTCCAGCTGAAACGAAAATTAATAATATGCTTTACACAATAATCTGTTAATGCACTTCTGATTTAAAGACGTTGAGGAAATTAAGTGAAAGAAAAATACTAAGATCTAAATAAAGAAGGAGATTTTTAGAAATATGTATTTGAATAAAGAGTTTTCGGGATTTCTAAAACATCAATTTCCAATAACAGCAGTTTCGAATGCAATGATTCAGCTTTAACCAAACTTACACGAGATAAACACGTGTTTCAAAGTTAGAAAACGTTGTGTGATTTTTCGTTTATTCATCCTACCAGAATATTTAATTTTATGAAGCAAAATGTTACTCGTATAGCTATAAAACTTTAAGAATACAGAAGAATTCAGAATTAAAGTAGTGCTAGAAATTCCTTAGAAAGGAAATTAGTAACAGACGACTGGTATCTCTGTGATGATAGGTAACAAACTAATAAATATTCTTTCTTAAATAATCCTTGCTATTTCCTTAAACAATACACAAATATGTAAATCTGTCATCTTGAAGCCAGGTGTTGTGCACGGGCTCCAACCACTTTGTCCTTTTAGAAATTTTAAAAGTGGTAAATTCCAAGTTGGGGTCGGATTATCTTTACATGCTTATTCACCATACACAATTCCTTGCTGAAAAGTCTGTGTAGATCAACTTCAGGTAGATAACCGTTTGTAAATAATCACCATGTGGGGAACCCATTGATAGTCACAATAATGTAATTTGACACAACATCTAGCTTGTCAATAGGCAAAAACCATAAGGTGTTACAATTGGCAACACTGATACGGTCCACGTTTCACAATATTGCGCAATAGTTAATATTATGACATAATTACGTGGCAAATCGTATCAAATACCAAACACATTTACAATCATACAATTCTTATTTTAACACAAAAATAAAGCAATGTACTCACTTAAAACGCGCCTTGCAGTTCAGTCTCAGGCCATCTCCTTGTGGGTTACATCGCGCCTTTGTTGATTCCAAATTCATCCGTCTCTTTCGTCGTTCGTAGCGGTACGATAGGAGCAACCAGGTAAGGAACGATAAGGCAAGATAAGGAGGAACCTACATCCTATTACAGTCCCGTCGACGCGGCATGCGCGCCACTAAAGACAGTTAGTTGGTAACGATATTACCTAATGTGAAAATCGACGCACAAATTTCGATGACGTCACACAATATGCAAATTATTTCAACACATTTTCAATTATATAAACCATATAAAAACCCCCCACGGCGTACTTACGTGAATAGGTAAAGCTTCCTTCGAATTACTTCATGATGGCGGCTGCGGGGCTCCGTGGATTCGTTATTTCTCGGGTCGTGGATCTTGAGCCAGGTTGCATCCAAATTCCAATCTGGTTTTCCTCCTATGTGTAGGGAACGACAGGAACGGGTTTATAGGGAACGATAATCAAAAAAGGCAAAAAAAGGGAACTACATAACCCAAAAAGATAGGATGATACCACACAACCACTCTTCTTCGCGTTTCAAAGGCAAGTCCCTACGCGTCTTTCGGAAATTCCCCACTCTCTTTCGTCACACGCGTCGGCGCGAAATTCGCGCAACGCACTACTGACGGGACGGAAATACGCGCAACAAGTCTTTCAAATTTATGGCGCGAAACTCCCGCATATCAAAACTATATGAATGTCTACGGCCGATTTAGGCACGTAACAATCCTAAAAAGAAAAGAGAAAAGGCAGATATCACGACACAGGCAGATGTTACTCGCTTGACGTCTCGTGGCTAATAATGTCGTGTCACACCGCGCACTTGCGCCACACACCTTGCCTGTGCATATTTTTGCGCCGACGCACTGTCCGGGATGGCAGAAATTAACAAGTTTATTTTAAAATAATGAAGGGAATTTACTCACAAATTTAAAAATGTACATCTCCAAATTTGGAATGTAATAAAGGGTCATGGGAGCAGCACCAACTCAACTTGTATACATACCTTGGTTAGGACAAGAGAGATACGAACTCGGCAGATAGAATAAACGTTCAATTCCGATTGTTTTGATATTGTTCAAATACGTGATGAGACAGAGAGTATTCTGTTAACTTAAAACTGTTAGGTGTCATCTGATGCATATCAAATCCCTTTTAGTTTGATACGTGTTATGATATTCTACGTGGACAAGAAAGAACGCATCACAGCAAGTAGTAGAAAATTGCCTACACCAAATACCGCAACAAAACACTGGGACAGAATCAAACTCCAAAAGAATCAGAGTTCGGGCTAGTTCAAAAACAGAGAGTGTGGTGGGTGACCCAGAAAGAAAAGAATTGGAAACCTCAGTAACAAAGAAATTTATATTACGCACATGAAGAAAAACGTACAATGTAACGCATCATTTTTTTAAACGACAGTTAATACGATTATTTAAATTACACGTTGTTGATATAATTGTCTAACTTTTTGTCTTGTCGTGTGACGACACCATTGTTGAATATAAATCGTGCATGCACCTGAGCACAACCGGAGTCAATAATATAAACCATCCGTGCGCATTAACCATGTTAATTTATTTTATTATTTTTGTCGTACTAAACATACATTGTTTATGATTAACTGATTGTTCCCAAAGATTTTTTAGATTAAGGAACAGAAACTGTCTTCTATATATATTTATTTTCACCTGAGTTACTTACTGGCATTGTTCAATAATTTAATAGTTTGTAACGCCCACACTTATTTGGTGTTTTTGGTAGTGCAAGGTACTTAGGTGGTTGCTTGGCGGCAAATTTACCTGACACCCTCTTTATTTTATTTTTAGGTCTATATCAACTTCTAGGACCTACTCAGTCTCCACTGCAGCTGGTCGGCAACCCACCTACTTGTCAACTTGAGCCGTAGGTAATGACACGTAATTACTTGAATTATATAGGTAAAATGTACGTTGCAACAATAGCAAAAGAATATTCACAAACGTCGAAAATGCATAATTGCGTAATCGTTCGTTACAACGTGATGTACATAAAGCGTCAATTTACATATAATACAATATACAGGAAACCGTTGAGGTGTTCTCTTCCATGTGTCCAGATCACAAACGTGTCTTCAACATATCTTAGTCATAATTTGGGTTTATACATATCAATCTCTTGGTATATTGAGTAGAAATGCAATTTTGATGTTTAATGGTATTTAATGAAGACATTTCAACAATAAGAAAAATGACGACAAGCTTAATTTACATGGTGAAACAAAAATCATATTGTTATAAAATTTTAAAAGGTAATTTTTTTACTAATTAATTAAGTTAAGTTACGTAAGATTTTGTGTGCAAATCTTTGCGTTAAAGTGGATAATGTGATTTGAGGGTGGTTGAACTTTGGTACGTTTAGTCATTATATAATGAAAATAATTAAACATAACTGATCAGATACGGTTAAATTCGCTTTTAAGGGGAGTTTGTTAAAATTATCAAACTTATTTTCTAAAATTATGTACATAATAAGATTTAAATAGGGAATGATTTGTGAATGAATATTTCAATTAGAAAGAGAAGTTTTTGGATTCTATTTTAGTGTAAGAGAGTGATCATCTAGTAGTTATAATTTTTTGATCTTAGACTTAAGATATTGTTTAAAAGAAAACGCCGTTGTGGCAATATTGCACTCTTATCTTTAGATTTTACTGTTTGTATGAAAATATTTTTTGAGGTTATATGTAAGGTATGGTTTGTTAAAGAAAAGCTGTTGTGGATTTGGCAATTTGAAAGATTGTTTGCTAAAGAATTTTTCATGTCATCGTAAGTTTGATGTCCGATTCTAGTGGTTTCATTGAAACTGAGCTAGCAAAAACAATTAGTGTAAGACTTCTATTAGAATCACCTACGGTCCACAGAACATCTATTGGTTCCCAGCATCAGGTTGCATCATCTTTAGCCCACAGCAATATATATATATATATATATATATATATATATATATATATATATATATTGACATGGAATTATAGGTTAAATAGGTCCAGACAATAAAATTTTATTAACTGTGTATATAGAAAATAGGAACAATTTATTTACATGCCAAATTAATCAGTTTAGATACTGAAGACGAACAGTTATTAACATATTTTGTGTTTTTAAATTAGAATGTTAAAATTACAAAGGGAAGAAGCGTTAGAGTACATAAAAACTCAAGGATATGCATAATTAAATTGTAATGATTTTAAATCAAGCGCATGGAAGCAGAAACGGAGCTTTCAAGTATAGAAAATCAATAATATAAACGCATATTTACACAAATGAAAACGTTCATTTACAAATCCTAAGAAGGTGAGAAACTCGGAATTGTTATTTTAAATAACAAGTGGCTTTGAAGAAACACCTGTTATTAAATGTCAGGTTCATAGAACTGGATTATACGTTGAGACAATTTCTATGAAATTGTTTGCAACGGTCAATTTGACAAACTGCTAACAATAACAAGTGTCTTGAAGACTAAGTGAAATGAACGATCTATAATGTAAAACAGACAGAGAAACGTATAAGAAAGCGTTGGTTATAAGTCACGTCTAAAATACAAGGGGAGATGTGAAGGCCAACAACAATATTGATTTTCTGTAGCTTGAGAGGGGTTTCTAAAAGAGACAATAAATATGGGTAAAACGGAGAAAGATAGCTGATAGGTGGAGCGTTATAATGAGGCAAAACTATATCATTGGTCTAAGGCTAGGCAGTTGTGAGAAGCGCGCGTCCGTTGAGGTATTAAACGAATTTCAGAGTAACATTATGATGATCTCGGAATTTTTCACACGTTACGTTTAAAATTTGTGGAAGTAAATTTAAAAATAAGCTTTTCAATGGAACTACGTTCCATGGGGGTTTTGAAAAGCGTATAAATACTCTGACAAAGATGTTAAAGCTCTCTTTCCTTTTAGATCTGAGATCGCGCTTAGATCTTCAACGTAATTGAGAGTATATGCTCTTACGTGTATTTATTATTGTGTATTCGGTAAAGTAGCATACGACATCCTGTTTTAAAATATGTAAAGCTGTAGTAACGAGCTGGAAAAGTAATAAAAGTGATCTTGCACGAGTGGGTGCTAAGGTCTAGCCAAAAGGTGCAGTTACTACAACGACTCTATTGAATGAAGGGATGGTACTTAAAGCTTAACTAGTATGCATGAAGTGTACTTGGTATGGAATGTTAAGTTTGGACAAAACAAATATCTGGGTAGAAGATTAAAGGTGGTGGCAGAGATTTGGATAGTGGGGATCAGTTGGATCCAGGCAAAATCAAAGTATATGGACACAACGACGAGGGTTTCTGGTACCCATCTTCAGAGGTGACGAGGGACGAAACCTATTCCAGGTAAAGAAAATTAATTTCCTACCTTTTGCTTAAACATTTGTGTTTGAGTGTTTTGACTTATTGGGGGTGTATTTATTACCATAAAAACTCGTTTAAAGGGGTATATGTGCAGGACAATTAATCTTGATTATTTAAAAAGTTACAGGTATAATGTTGGTGAAGTAGAAACATTTCAATATTATTTAGTATAAGATAGCATTTTAAAACACGAGCTTGTTGGAAAGGGATAGGAAAGAAAATCAATAAACGAACACTCGACGGTTACAAGAAGCACGTTCTAGGTAACGATAATTTTCATGTATGGACGTGTGTTGTCAACAACCTCATCAGAAAATCAATATTTTCTAAGAATGCAAATAGACGTTAAGGCATGCACGGATCAATAGGAAAACAGAGACAGACTGGTTACACCATATAGAGGAGTGAGATGCAAATGTCAGATATCGGTTAGATTGGAAACAAATGAACAAGGACGGTTTTGAAGCTATAAGCAAAGATAAAGGTGGAAGATGTTTGTACAAGATATCGATTTTAAATAGGAAGAGAAACTAAGAAATGTTAATTGGACGTTACAGGTAGAAGGGGACCCGTGACTGTCTAAGATTTAGGGTGGGTACATATAGAAGTGGGATTTGTATAACGAAGCATGAGAAAGAAAATGATTGTAGATTAGATACAGGAAAAAAGAGCTAGGTTCGTCTTACATGTGGGGCGTGAATCTTATAGGAATTTATTTTCAGTTGAGGCTAGTTTTGGCGAAGCGGACCAGCCATTACCCAGGTAGAAACGATTTTCGTGGTATTTTGTGGAGTACGTGCTTGAAAATTCCGGGACGATGAAGACCGTTGATGTTTGGTTTGTGTTTTCAGAAGTGTGCCAACGGCTACGAAGATACCAAGAAAGTTAGTTTATGTGTGGTGGAAACTTAAACAACAGGGGTGGGGTGTTTCTGGGCTATATAACCAGCTGTAAGGGGATGAGAAGCTCTCTTCTTTTCTTCGCTTGTCATCCTTGAAAAGCACTGAACAATATTTACTACTATTAGAATTCACTTCAATGACAAGCGAAGAAAAGAAGAGAGCTTCTCTTGTTGTTTGAAAGATCTATACTAATAAAAGCGAAGCTTCTGTAAGTCATGTAAGTACAGACTACAATTATGTTGGTTGTTGGGAATTGCAAGGCGTCCCAAGATGGATTTGCAATTATGAATGCATTGAGGAGTGATTTGCTGCTGATGAGATTTAGATAGTTGCGTGCTGACTGGAAGGGTGTGACTCAACTGGGGAGCAGTTCCATAGCTCCGACGCATCATAGTTGAGGGCTGGATGGCAGTTTAGATTTGGATAGCTGCATGCTGACTGGAATAGTGTGACTCAACTTGAGAGGGGTTCCATAGCTCCGACGCATCATAGACGGCAACATCATCAAGGACTCGGCAGATGCAGGCTGTGTAGTGGTTACCAGGTAACACATTTTTTTTAAACATTGTTGAGTTATTTGACGTGTTTTGACACTGTGCTTTTTGGGTGCTTATTTTAGGAATTTTATATGGACTTAAAAATTTATTGAACTTTATATTTAAATGAAAATATGGTTATGTAGAAAAGGATCATTAATATAATGATACAAAGGCTGTTTATGTACAAAGTAAAGGGAACTTTTGTTATTGTAGTGCACACAGGTTTAAAAGGGTTTTATTGTGAGCTCATATTAAGACAAGGGTTAAAGTCGGGTATGAGGTTGGCCCACTTACTTTAAATAGGGTATATGTATAGTGAAAAATATTTGATCCAAATACTTTTTAAAAATGAATTGTTTTCTTCACAAAGATTTGTAATTTTATGTAATGTCAACTGCTGTAATGGACAAAGCTTTGGAAGGTTTTTTTTTTAGTTGTGTAAATAGAGTGTGATGTATTTTGGTAATTGCGTTTTTTCTTTTTGATAGGATTGTAGGGAAGCATTTTTCAGATTATAGCTTAGTGACAGTTAGGTGAAGGTTGATTTTCAACGGTCCAGGTAAGCTTCTTTGAAAGATTCAGAAGAATTTTAGAAGTAGTGCGTAGCAGCCGAGGTGGACTTCACAATAAATATGGCTTCCCAAGTGAGGGGCTAGTTCCCGAGGACTTCACACAATAATTATGATGGCCCAACGCTGAGGTTATTACCAACTGGTGACTCCATAATAATTATGGCACCCAATTTGTGGGGCTCGAAGAAGTGACCCAGCGAAGCATACAGAACTTCACGATAATATATATTGATATGATAACGCCGTACTCGGTGTAATAAACGTTCTACTGAACGCCACCGCTCTGTGCTCTCTCAGTTTGATCTTTTACTTTTATTATTAAGCCACGGCTAGCCCTTTTTAATTTACACAGAGTGCACAGCGTTACGATGATCAATTTTCTCTCACCCCTTTATGATTACCTGTTTGAATTGATAAACGAAGTCAATCAACATTCATATAATGAAAGGAAATAATATTTACAATTTTTGAAATTCTTTAAATACACCCTTCAATCAATTAATATAATATGGATTATTTATCCCAAAATTTATATACTTTTGATTTAAAATAAAGTCACCAAAAACTACCTCTTTACAAAAAAATCTGGAACGTTCTAGACCTCTTCATGATTTATTACGTAAGTTTAACGTATGCAATGTTTCTTGTTGACTTCTTTACAAGTTTTGGATAAATTGAATAAATTCAGTATTAAAATTTAAATTGAAAAATATCTTAAAATTAAGTAGATCTGACCTGTGATATGTTGTTTCGTGTTGTGAATCAACACCCCCTTACTGTCTTCAATCGAATACCAATGCTCTGCTTTGTTGGACCAATATTTAGTACAGTTACCCCTCGTTTTCCAAAAATTACCTCGTTCTTTATTTTATATTTCTCTGCATATGCTTTGAATCTCTTGCCTTAAATACTTTCGACGCAGATTAAAATTTTTTTCGATGCAGATTAGAATTGTACCAGAAGCCAATTAGGATTGTAATTATTTCCTACGCGGATTAGAATTCAATTAGAATCCTACTAGAATTAGAAGCCCTATATGATTATAAATGTTTAATTTAAATGAATTTTCCAATTTCTACTCACGTTTTCTAAAAAAAACGGCAAAAACTCTTCATGTATGCTTAACGTAATTGTTGCACAGCACTACTTTCACAATAACATAAATTTGATATATTTTAAACTTTATTTATTTGACGCGTAGATTTCTGGTTAAAAGTGTCGTGGCTTCGACGTGCATCAAGTGTGAACTGCTTGGTCTTATCACCGATGGGTGTTAAATAGCCTTTTCCCACTACATCTGGGTCGGGTTTTCAAGCAGTTTTGCAGATTGTCGCGACCAACCAGGTTTTGTCTTTAATATTCCCTGTATTTTTGAAACTGTTTTCTGATGCAACACCTTTGTATTTCTGTGTCATCGTGTTTATTTGCGATCTTTGCTTGCCTTAACATTTGTTATTGCGGCCAGACTTTCAACTTACGTCCGTGTTTTGTATAAATAATGCTTTTGGATAATTATACAAAAATAAATGATGTAACTCTAGTACTATTTTCGTTTATGTATTTATTTATTTATTTGAAAGTGTGTTTCTTATCAAAGCGCATATTGTTCCTTCTTTATCACAAGCGTAATTGTATGAGGACTTATTAGGTTTTTGTTTTATCTTCTGTGTATTTTATTTTATGAACTTGTTAAACATTCTCAATGTAGTTTAAATACATGTACGATTATTTCTCTGCTGAATATGCATTCTATTGTTGAAAGATATGCTCACTTGAATTGATTAATGTTAATTACGGTCTATATACAGGGCGTTAAATGCTTGCTATTTACATAATGTACGAATTACTTATTTTTCTGCTAAATGAATGCAGTTTTCTGATCCCTATCACTATTTACAGTTACTACACGACCCTTACTACTCAATACACCCCTAAACAACCCCTTATCACGTTGGGCGCCATCTGTTATATTTTGGTATATATTGAGTTATAGAGAACCCTTTTATAATCAATTATCACCTATTTTGTATTGTTTATTCATGATTACAGGATTGATCTTTCTTTTTTTTTATCTTAGGACAATTATGACAATTGCAACCGAATACACAAGCATTCTTCAAATAATTGTAAATGCCAAAAGTATACCCAAACACTAGTTCCACTTTTATAAATTTGATTAAAGCACTGCGTAGATATTAAATACTAATACCTGGAATCCAGATACAAGCGCCGCCTTCCAGCCGTCCTGAAGCCAAGTGACCAACTGCAGGCACCTCCTGTAAATAATAAGTAACTCGAGCAACTGGTAATCTCCAGACTATAAAACTACTAATATTTCTACAAATTTTATGTTATACAAATACTCAGATAACTCCAATTCCACTATGCTTTCGTCTTCAAACAATAACGGTACAGACCAGCACTCCCTCTTTTAATTAACTTTTATTCGCCGTAAAACTGCTACTATTTGCTATCTCCAGGTACAACTTTACTTTCAAAACTTTCTCGTAACTTTTTAAATGTAATAAAACTCATAACAGTACAAAAACACGTCTATTTTTTCGTAATATAAATTTGAAGTCCCTTATAAATAAAAACCGTCTTCTTTTTTTTTTCGTTGCCATAGCAACTATCTCGACGCACACTATGTAATTTATAATTATTAATAATTGATTAATAATACAATTGTTTTCTCTAGATACATTCATTTTCTAGATGGTTTGTAATCCAGTGATTTATGTATATTG
Organism: Platerodrilus igneus; assembly: GCA_036346225.1. NCBI lineage: Eukaryota > Metazoa > Arthropoda > Insecta > Coleoptera > Lycidae > Platerodrilus > Platerodrilus igneus. The sequence continues at coordinate 3,778,807 of JARFIW010000828.1, forward strand.
AACTTTTTACAATATTGAAAATAGCTAACAAACTTTGATGGTTCAGCTTTTAAATTGATCGCAACAGACATTTATGTCTTATTCGGTAAACGTCCTGTCATTACATAACCAATCTTTAATTGTTAAAACATATTCAAACTGAAATTGATTTACAAATTTTACGGAGTATCACTTAACTCCTTAAAATTTTAAAAGCGTGCAGTATACCAAGCAATTTTGATATTTGTTTTACATTCAAATGGTTCTGAAAACTCTAACTCCAAATTAAATTTCATATCGTGCAACCATAACAATTAAAATACGTATACAATGCAAACTTATAACTAGCTTAGCCTGGTCTATGGCGGTATATGTTGTTGAATGCAATGCAGTTTCAAAAGCTTTATAAATTTATAAACGTGGAATAGTTGTTGTTAATTTATAAACCAAAATACCTGAAAGAAATACTCAAACAAAACCAAATATACCCCCATTCTAGCAAAGTCGTTTCGAAGCCCTATTTAAACATTTTATAAGCCCACCCCCTTCTTGACAGTATATAAGGCCCCACTGATTTTAAATAAAAATGAAAATTTGCTTCCTGGATATAAGTAATTCTTTTAATGGTTGAGAAATTTTAAATTTTAGTTAAAATCACTATAGTTTTTTTTTTCTTTATGTATGAGGATTCAGTGTTAGTTTCTGTATTATTATTAGGACAATTATGGCATTTACAATTATTTGAAGAATGCTTGTGTATTCGGTTGCAATTGTCATAATTGTCCTAAGATAAAAAAAAAAAAGAAAGATCAATCCTGTAATCATGAATAAACAATACAAAATAGGTGGTAATTGATTATAAAAGGGTTCTCTATAACTCAATATATACCAAAATATAACAGATGGCGCTAACAACGTGAGGCAGAGTAGATTTGTTAGTTGTACGTTGCATATATTCTATTGAAAAGTGAAAATTAATATTTGATTGACGTTTCATATATATTTATTTGACAGTTGTTGAAGGTTTTGAATTTATGGTAGTAGGCTAAGACGTAATTTGATATTCACACTTTGGTCAATTTTAGCGGCGGTAAAACATTAGGTGGGGTTCGAATAGGTAAATAACTTCGCAACAAAATATTTGTTCGCCTAAAGGTGGGGCTCGATAGGGCTGATTCAGATTTGCAGAGGTTGTGTAGCTTAGTGGGGCACATCATTGAAGTTTATTTTGAAAATTAAAGGGACATGTCTGATGAGGAGAGAATCACGAGGTCAGGGAAAGTTTATGGAGTTGAGACTGGTGTGAGAGGGCAACCGGTGGTTAAGACTGTAGCAGCAGGGGATGCTAGGGATGAAGCTGGAGGATATGTGGAGCCGGAGGTGATTATTGTGAATTCAGGGGTACATCGAGAAAATGAAATTGATAAGGAAAAGAGAATATGCAGATCCAAGATGTGATGATGGTTTTGTTGGAATTAAAAGGGTCGTTAACTAAGTCGCATGAAGAATTGAGAGGATCATTGTTGGCGAGGTTAGAAATTCACAAGCGGAAGTTAAGGAAAAATTTGATATGATGGAAATGAACATTGAAGGAATTAATGTATCAATACAGAGCAGTTTGTGTTCATTTAAGGATGAAGTTCTGAAGGACGTGAGGATAGAGTCCAGGTTGTAGAAGGAAGGTAACAACAGGTTTAAATGAATTAAGGGAAGAGCTGTACATGGTCGAAGTTAGACAGACAGAAAAATTGCAGAATTTAGGTGAAATAGTTCGATTCAGACGGAGGACAATATTAACTCTAAAAACGAAATTATAGGCAAATTATGGGCGAGTCAGGAGGTGGCAGAGAAGCTGAGAAGGGATACGACGGTTCTGGGGAATACGGTAAATGGATTGTCTGGTCTTGAAGGGAATGTTAGACAGATGAGAGAACAGTTGGTTGAATTGGAAAGGGGAAGAGTTGTTTGTGATGCAGGATACCAGTATAGGCTAGGGAAAGAGACCTTGCCGAGGTTTGAAGGCAGAAAGAATGAACAGCCGATGGTCTATCTTAGCAAGTTGGACGAGATGGTAGAGAGTGAGCCTGAGAGGGTGAAGATGCAGATGGTGAGCGTGACATTGGGGGGTTGTGCAGAGAAATGGCACTGTATCGTGAGGAGGCAATATAGTTCGTACGAGGAATTTGAAGGCTATTCATAGAACAATATTGGGGAAACACGCATCAGGCTAATATTCGAACGGATTTAAACACTGGGAACTATAGGTCATACCAGTGATCGAGAGAAAATTATGTGATTGAAAAGTATAACCAGGCGCAGCACCTGATTCCTAAATTAAGAGAAGATGAAATTATATTATTGTTGTCAAGGCATATGGAGGCGGAAATAACTAGGGCCGTAGCGATACAAAACGTTCGGACTTTAAGAGACTTTTGGAAATGATGCGAAATTATGACGTAGCTAGGACGTTTGAAACGAATACCAGGAAAATAGTGATAATAGGAATTGGGATAGGAATAGGAATAGCACAGACTACCAGAGGACTGGGGTGCAAGGATACAATTATAGGGAGAATGGACAGGACAACTACAGAAAGCAATATCAGGGAAATCAAAGGAGAACGAATAATAATTGGGAACAACGTTTTAATAGAGACGATAATTATAGGGGGAACAATGACTGGAACAGGACTGATAGGAATGACAGAGGTTTTGGACAGCAAAGAACGAGTTTTGGACAGAGGTGGCAGAGAGAAAGGGAGCAGAGATCAACGGATCAGGGGAAATACCGACAGGGATTAGAGACCGAGCACGGGGACAGATAGAAACTTGACGATCCAACACGTAGCAACAGGAGACACGCGACAGAGATCGGAGGATAGGATAGAGAAAGTGGAGGTCCACGATGAACCCACGGTACAAAAAAACGTCGATTTATTAGTGTTAGGAAAATCAGATTTAGGGACACAGTGTAGTATTAGTTTAGTAGATAAGTTGTTAGATAATAAGTTTGAAAGAAGGCGGAGTTACCATTTATTCATATTAGTTTAGGGGATTCTGTTTACACGGCATTGATAGATACAGGGTCGCAGTTATCGCTGGTGAGAGAGGAAATAGTTTTGAAACATGCAGAATTATTCAAAGGGAAAATTTGTAGGGTTAAGAGTATTAATTTATGGTCTGCGATTAAGAGGAAGTTAACTACGATAGACAAAGTTGTACAGTATCGATTGTATTAGGAAGTACCAGACTAGGTGAAGTAGAGTTTTGGATAGCAAGAGGATTATATTTAGATTTTATTGTAGGGATAGATGTAATTGAGGAATTTGGACTGGTTATAGACGGTAAAGCACAAATGGTAAAGGTATTAAATTTAGAGAAGAAATGGGTGGTGCCTAAGGATAATCGGGATACTAGGGATGAGATAAATACAGATAGTATAGGATCAGGAAAGACTAAGAATAGAATTTATGATGGAATTGATGAGTTACGGTTATGTAATATATTTGAGAAGGTATTTGATGAGGAACAGATAGGATTAATAGGGTGGATATGAAGGAAATGTTATATGAGGTGTTTAATAGACATGCAGGAGTTTTTAGTAATGAGCCTAGGTTTGCGAAGGAGTATACGCATAAGTTAGAGGTCACAGACGAGGGAAGTTTTCGTACTAGGGTATATCCAATACCATTTGCATTAAGGGGTCGAGTGAAAATGAGATTAAAAGATGTTAAAAGAGGGAATTATTGAATCAGCGAGAACACCCTATATCAATCCGGTAGTGGTTGTGCCTAAATCTGATAATTTAGAATTAAGAATATGTTTAGATGCTAGGAGATTGAATGCGATTACTAAACCACAATTTGAGCAACCAAAATCACTAGATAATTTGTTATACAAGGTAAGCGAGATGAAAGTTTTAGCAAACTGGACTTAAAGAATTCTTTTTGGCTAATTCCTTTGCACGAGGAAAGTCGGAAGTATACTGGATTTAGCATCGAAGGGGAGATTTATCAGTACAGAGTTGTTCCATTTGGTCTTTCAACGTCATCCGCTGCATTAGTTCGAGCCATGCAGAAGTTATTAGATGAGTACGAAGACTTCTGTACGCACTATGTCGATGATATTTTGATTTTTCTAAGAACGAGTTAGAACATTTAGAACATTTAAGAAAAGTGATCCGAAGGTTAGACGAGGGAGGTTTGAGGTTGAATTCGAAGAAGTGTGAGTTTTTTAAGGACCAGGTAAAGTATTTGGGGTTTGTCGTTGGCAGCGAAGGAATTAGAATTTGTGAAAAACGCTTGGACGAGTTGAAGAATTTGAAACAGCCAAGAAATTTGAAAGGTTTAAGAGGATTTTTAGGTGTATTAAATTATTATCGTCGATTCATACCAAAATATTCGGAGTTGTGCATTCCATTGTTGGAGTTGTTAAAAAAGAACGAAAGGTGGAAATGGAACGAGCAAAGGAGCAGGCATTTCGGGAGTTGAAGGCGGTATTTTATAGGGAACTGTCATTAAAATATCCCAATTTTACGGATCCATTTATTTTAAGGACAGACGCTTCGAGTTTTGCAATAGGGGCTGAGTTGGTGCAGGTTCAAGAAGGGAGAGAAGTGCCAATTTGTTTTATTTCGAGGGCTCTGAAAGACTGCGAGACTAGGTATTCGACAGCGGAAAAAGAGATGCTGGCAATCGATATGCTGTGAAGAAGTTAAGATTTTATTTATTGGGTAATAAATTTCTGGTTGAATCGGATAACACAGTGGTCACGTTTCTGAAGAAGAAAGAGTTTTGAACAGTCGATTGTATAGATGGGCGTTAGTATTGCAGGAATATGATTTTGAGATTAGACATAAACCTGGTAAAGAAAATGTTACGGCTGATTTCTTTAGTAGGAAGGATGAAGGGTTGCTAACGGATAGTAGGAATGGATTTTGATTGCATTGCAAGTGTTTGAAGATCTGGGAAGATGGTCGAATGCCAGATTTCATCGGATGCAAGCACACGAAGAAATAAGGGTGATCAGAGAAAATTATTCAGAGAGAATTTAGAACAAGACAGAGATTTTTATATGGTCGAGGAGTTTTGGTGAAAAGGTTATGGGATGATGAATTATTAGTGTTAACGACACAGGTAGCCGTTGAGCTGATCCAGGAAATTCATACTACGTTTGGTCATATAGGGATTCGTAAGACGTTCTTGATATTTAGGAAGCTTTCTATGCACGAAACGATAGAAAATTGGTGAAAAATTGCATAAATCTGTGTGAGACGTGTTTGTTAGGAAAGGATAAGAATGTGGTGTTGCAGAATCAAGTTAGATGTATAAGAGCGGAAGGTCCATTAGATATTGTGGCAATGGATTACTTGAGTAATTTGATACCGGGTAGGAACGGATATCAGCATATTTTAGTTGTAGTTGATATTTTTACAAAGTTTGTGCAGCTTTATCCAGCGAGGAGATGTAATTCTAGGCATGTATTGAGTTCTGTAAGAAAGTTTGTAGAACGAATAGGTAAGATGAATAGGGTATTGTTGGACAATGCAACGTATTTTCGAATCGAAGGGTTGAAAGTAAATTAAGGAAGGATGGAATAAAGATGACATTCTGTAGTATCAGACATCCTCAAGGAAATCCGTGTGAAAGATATATTCGAGAAGTAATAAAGTTTTGAGGTTAATAACGCAGGAACAACATGATCGGTGGGTAAGGTATTTACCGCGAATAGAAGAATATATTAATTTTGTACCAAGTTCAGTGACAGGAATGTGTCCTGTGACATTGATGAAGAAGGTGATTCCAGCAAGACCGTGGAGAGCTGAACAAAAAGTGGAAAATATAACGGAGTTGTTGCATAAAGCCAGACAACAAGTCGAAACGATACAAAGAAGGGAGTTGGAGAAACGTAACAAGAAAATCAAGAAGCAAGTGGTTTTTTCAGTTGGGGATCTTGTTATTGTTAAAAGATTGAGAATGTCAAATTGGGAAAGAAATATTTGTGCCAAGTTGTTATTTCCATACGAAGGTCCTTATCGAGTGAGAAGAATTTTTGCAGAAGGAATACTTACGAATTGGAGAATGACAGGGGTGAATGTCGGGACGTTTTCATATAGAAAATTTGTATCCATATTTCCATGTGGAAAGTAAAGTATCGCAAGAATAAAATTAACACTATAAATAATACTAACGAGCTTAAAACTATACAGAATATACAGAAACTAACACTTAATCCTCATACATAAAGAAAAAAAAAACTATAGTGATTTTAACTAAAATTTAAAATTTCTCAACCATTAAAAGAATTACTTATATCCAGGAAGCAAATTTTCATTTTATTTAAAATCAGTGGGGCCTTATATACTGTCAAGAAGGGGTGGGCTTATAAAATGTTTAAATAGGGCTTGAAACGACTTTGCTAGAATGGGGTATATTTGGTTTTGTTTGAGTATTTTCTTTCAGGTATTTATGGTTTATAAATTAACAACAACTATTCCACGTTTATAAATTTATAAAGCTTTTGAAACTGCATTGCATTCAACAACATATACCGCCATAGACCAGGCTAAGCTAGTTATAAGTTTGCATTGTATACGTATTTTAATTGTTATGGTTGCACGTATATGAAATTTAATTTGGAGTTAGCGTTTTCAGAACCATTTGAATGTAAAACAAATATCAAAATTGCTTGGTATACTGCACGCTTTTAAAATTTTAAGGAGTTAAGTGATACTCCGTAAAATTTGTAAATCAATTTCAGTTTGAATATGTTTTAACAATTAAAGATTGGTTATGTAATGACAGGACGTTTACTGAATAAGACATAAATGTCTGTTGCGTACAATTTAAAAGCTGAACCATCAAAGTTTGTTAGCTATTTTCAATATTGTAAAAGTTCAATATACATAAATCACTGGATTACAAACCATCTAGAAAATGAATGTATCTAGAGAAACAACTGTATTATTAATCAATTATTAATAATTATAAATTACATAGTGTGCGTAGAGATAGTTGCTATGGCAACGGAAACAAAAGAAGACGGTTTTATTTTATAAGGGACTTCAAATTTATATTACGAAAAAATAGACGTGTTTTGTACTGTTATGAGTTTTATTACATTTAAAAGTTACGAGAAAGTTTTGAAAGTCAAGTTGTACCTGGAGATAGCAAATAGTAGCAGTTTTACGGCGAATAAAAGTTAATTAAAGAGGAGTGCTGGTCTGTACCGTTATTGTTTGAAGACGAAAGCATAGTGGAATTGGAGTTATCTGAGTATTTGTATAACATAAAATTTGTAGAAATATTAGTAGTTTTATAGTCTGAAGATTACCAGTTGCTCGAGTTACTTATTATTTACAGGAGGTGCCTGCAGTTGGTCACTTGGCTTCAGGACGGCTGGAAGGCGGCGCTTGTATCTGGATTCCAGGTATTAGTATTTAATATCTACGCAGTGCTTTAATCAAATTTATAAAAGTGGAACTAGTGTTTGGGAATACTTTTGGCTTTTAAAATTATTTTGAAAACTCCTTGGATATTTGTTTGGGTGTCTAGTTGAGAGGTGTTTGCCTAGGACGGACCCACCCTAGGTAGATTCCGCTACGTGTTTGACGGCCCTGTAGAATATTTAAGTGCAGCAGCCGTGTAAAATATTTAAAGATAAATTGTGTGGCATAACTCAACAAGGCTCTAAAATAAGACAAGGAGTGACAGATAGATATATTACGCCTATCACTAATAAGGTAGGATCACAGTATATATAACAATATATATATATATATATATATATATATATATATATATATATATTTGAATGAATAAGTTCCAGTAAGTAGAATCAGAATGCATTGAAGAGAGAGCGTCCTGTTAGTTGTTCATCAACAAAGGTAAATAATTACAGATCAGACATCAGTGTAAGTGTATTATGTATATGTATATATAGATCAGCATGAGCGATGAGTGTACATATACCGATGACTAAAGTTAGAACCAAAGTTAGGTTCAAAGTTTATTTGTTTTGCATTATGTTTTTAACACCAATGTTTAGTATTTTAGTAATAGTAATAATAATAATAAATGATAGGCATATGGATTTACTGTTTATTTTTTATCGAGTCTGGAAAAGTGCAAACAAACAAGGTGGGTATGATTCCTAGTTTCCCTATTGTGTGAAAACTACAAAAATATCATCTTGCTTTTGTGGAATTTGTTGGTTGATAATTGGTATTAAAACTAAAATAAATGTACGTTGTTATAGCACTAGGTACATTACATAATCTAGTTACAAGGTAGCAATTAATTACAAAGTACGTGTGGGTTGAATTTTCTTAAGTATTTTTGTAGGAAATATTAAAAATATCTCCGTCATTTTTTCATTCATTCTTCCATCTATAATCATAATTTTAAAACAGATATAAACAGTGACCTCTCGAGTTACTGATAAGAATTTGTATATGCTAAAGCTCTAAAGGTCTACCTCATTTTGTCACTTGGTTTGGTTACAAACATATTCATTTCATTTAAACGTATAAATTTGAAATAAAAATCGAAATCCAATTTTCCTCGCGATAATTACTTAATAAGCAACTTTTTGAATTTTTCTCTCAGAAAGAAAGTTAAATAATCTAAAATTTGTGTCTTAGAGCATTAGTCCCTTTTCACTATATAGTCAAATAACAATAATTATAAGAAAAGAAATATTAAATTCAACGTGCACAAACACATCTCAATACCAAGTTATTATTAATTACCTCAAGGTTAGGGCAAAGACGATTGATACATTTGCCTGTATTATTTAATATTTAGAGTGCTAATGAACGAATGCCCTGCTTGTGTAGCTAACTGCAGATCCTGACCATACCCTTACACAAACAGAACAGAGACCAACCCGCTGCACCGAGCATTGAATTGAACCACTCCTCAACCACAGTTTTTTAATTCTATTTCAACAAATCAAATCATTCAAGTCGCATGAAACCAGCAGAGTTGTGAATTGGCGATTATTGACACGAATCTTTTTGTAGTGAGTGATCGAGTCGTTTATTTTTCGGAAAGACTCCAGTCAACTGACTCACTACCCACCATTACAGTACTCAGCTAAATATGAACCAAATTTAAATATGTATACTTACTCTTTCCACCATAAAGTCAATGGCATCTACAATATGTGGATCGACTTTTCCGGAACAAAAGTTACCCATCACCATACGCTTTAAAACAAGTCCTGGTAATATCCAAAATAAAGCAGCAGAGTCGTGACTATTGAATACGGTAGTATCGGTAAATGCATTACAAAGAATCAAGGAAGCCACTCTTGGACACATGTATGTGTACTCAGCAAATTTTTGAGCCAAATATCCTCCTAATATAAAAATAAATTTATAAATTGAGCAAAATATTCTCTTAATATAAAAATAAATTTATAACTGAATTAATTGTTAGGAATTGTTTTCTCCTTTGCTTAAAACATGCTAATAGTTTCATAATCAACAAATAATGTATCATAATTGTGCTATACAGGTTATCTATAATAAGTATAACATATCTTGAAATTTTGTAGTGATGGTGTCTCAAGTGAAAAATGTTATCCTAGGTCGTAACGGTGAGAAATCATTTTCACGTGCACAGTAGAAAGTAGAGAGCAAATTTAAATGTTTGTCTGATAAAATGACAATGGTTCAAACACAAAATTACACGAGGTTATTAAGGTTATTGCTAGTAATAAATGTGCTCTTTTGTAATTTTTATTATTTCATAAATCTGGTTTTGTTTATAGTTATATATACACCAAAAATGAAAGCAAGCTGTAATATATTCAAAATTAATTGATATGATAGGGTCAAAGGTGCTGACTTCATAACCATTATTAATTGAATTTTCAGTTAAATACTATTCATTTTTCAGTCAGTGTTCAATAAGTATTTTCATTTTTTGCATATTTATTTTTAGCATGTCGTAAGTTTTGTTGTTATAAATGCCTTCTGTTGAAAGATATATTGTTTTAAGCTCATTTGCACTGATTATTTTGAATACTGACATAACTTTTTTAACATTTGACTTTTTTATGTCTAGAATGAGCGATTTAAATTTCAAAATTTGTGTCCTTTTGAGACATATGCTTCAAGAATCAAAAAAACATTTTTAATATAAACTAAGTCTTCATTCCATCAAACACAATTTCATAACTCTCAACTAAAAGCCAGGATTGTCACCACCGTGCTCCAATAACACTAAACATTTGGCAATAAATTTGAATTTAAAAAAGTCATTCCCTAGATCTCGGCCAACCTGACAAAAAATCGACCACGATCATTAACAAAAAATACATAAACCAATAAAAGTTGCCTCCTTGGTTATTTAAGCACTAACGCAGTGCATCTAAGGTTAGTTTCAGATTTGTCAACAGAAACATTTTATCAGCTTTCTGTTGATTCATTTCTCAACACAGAAGGTGCATCGAGTATAGAACTATACCAATGTAGTTGGTGTTTTCAAGCATCATTATAAATGTTTTAAAATCAGTATTGGTTAGCGAAGGAGGAACTTCACAATATTTTAAATTATTCAACTTTATCGAAATTCATTCTTAGACACTTCTTTGGGATTATCATCGAAAGTCTATTAGATATGGTACATAGTATTCTGTTTGAGATTGTGGTGATCCTGGATAAAGAAAAGTAGCAATTATTCAGTTGGCAACAATTTTTTAACTAAGAAATTGTTACTACCCCAAAGAAATGAATGCATACAATGTGCTCATTTTCAAAAGGAAATATTTTCCACCTTTGGAATACCATTTTTTTGTCAAAATTAAACATGGTGAACAATTTAATAAAGTGAAAGAACATATACAAAAGAAACTGTGTGTACCAGAAAAGGAATGGGAAAAGTTTAAATTTACTATTGTTTCATTGGGAAAACCTCTTTTTATTGACGAAGATGATTTTCTTATGAATTTGCAAGATTTTAGAGGTAATCCTACCACCAATGCTAATGCAAAACCTTGGTTGGAATTGGAGCACGTGAATAAAGCTCCAAAACGAGCAAGATTTTATAATTTGGAAAAGGCTATTAAGATCTACAACTAAGAATGGTTCTATAATGCAAGCCAGTGGTGATTGTACATTATTAAAGTTGGCATCAACTAAACACCATCATAATTATTGTTTTGATTGTTTTTGCTGTTTCCTAACAATTAGAATGTAATATTGTTTACTATGTATTGAAACTTATAATTTATATGTGATATTAAATAAAACTTATACATAATTTTAAAAATCTGCATGATTTCCCGTCTGATATGTATACTCTAGAAAATTCTAACAGTCAAACCCGTGAAAAACTTTTTTGTGCTGCCAGATCTATCATATCAACGTTTGTCACAGTAATAAACTTCAGCATTAAAGACTTGATGCAACGTGTTAATCAGACTGAAGCAGTAAATCTAATAAAGTTCGATTTAAATGAAAGCTTTATATTTCTGAGGGAAAATTATAGGCAATCTAGACATAGTATACAACATTGAAATCGATTTAGAATAATAGTTTTAAAATCTTTCTCTGATATGTCAGAAGATCTTAAATTACAAAGGATACCAAAGTCAAAGATGGCAATTGGCTCGATATTTATGTTCCATGATTCTCAACAATAAATGAACTCGGCTGCATTTTTGAGAGATTCTGAAACAGCTAATGATATAGATGAAAATCAAATTGATAATGTTGAACAACTTTTAGTTGAAGAAGTTATAGATATTCTAAAAGATATGAAGGGTAATAGCTTAGACAAACTGATTAAGACAACTACATATTTAGACACGAAGCCTCAACTTAATTTGGAACTTACTACTTGCATCAAACAACAAATATTCTTGCAGATTGCCCATGCATATTTGGATGGGAAAGCAAATGTGTGCGTAGTTTGTGTAGTGAACTCTCTAGTTGTTTTATTAATTACTTGGGAAATAAACATAGTTTTTGAGTGAATTTGGTATCATAATATTATTAAGGAAGTAGTCTTCCAGGATCATTAAAATCTACAAGTGAAAGGGAGAGATATTGTGAGATATTCAGTGAAATTTACACAGATTCATAATGAAATATTGATTTACCAGCATAAGGATATACATTATAAAGATAAGGCACATCACCTAAACTGGTTTCCTATATACAGTAACTAGAAACTACACTTATCAAGCTGCAGCTGTGTACTTTGGTAAATTTTAATTATGGATAAAACAGTGAACTTGGAGGTAAATGAATATACATTGCCAAAAGGCTGGAAAAGGGATGTTAGTGTAAGGAAAAAAGGAGTGAACCAGGGGAAAACTGACATTTATATAAGGTCCCCTAAGGGGAGAGTTTTCAGATCAAGGAAGGAACTGGAAGTTTCTTTGCTAAATAACAAACTTCCTTTTAAAATTGATGATTTCCACTTCACTAACAAATCTTGTAAAAGTACAAATGCACTGAATAACTCAACTATTGATACTAGTCGGGATTGTAAAGAAATTCCCAATATTGGGGATTTGGCAGAAAATATGCAAACAACTAATAAAAAAATTTTTTTGAGACAACTTCTATTCAAACGGATTGCAATTTCAATGCATTATTGACAACCAATGAACTTTTGGGCACTAACTGGATTTCAGATATGACTTTGTTAAAATATTTTGAACTGCTTAATAATACTTTCCTCGCTTCCAATGCTTCTCTTATATTAAATCCTTTAATTGGACATGCTGTCAAATGTATTGATGACATTAATCATTTCCTAGATCCTTTGGAATTGAAAAATAAAGATATATTGTTTATACCAGCGAATGATGCCAATATATTGGACTCTGTGGAGGGTTCTCACTGGAGTCTACTAATATACTCAAAACTTAGTAAGGTCTTTTTTTACTACGATTCACTAGGGGAAAAAACTATTGTCATGCTGAAATACTAACAAGTAAAATATCAGGCTAAGCTGCAATTCAAAGGCTGAAATTAGTGTTATTAGAGGGCCGAGGCAAATTAATACCTATGATTGTGGAATATATACATGTTACATGGTTGAACTTTGTGTGCACGACTTAGAAATAAATGGACAACTTGACTTTAGTTATGTTGCAACAGTTGAATTAAGTGAGACCCAGCTAATAAAGAAGCGCTCTGTTCTAGCCAACATATTAGCTAACAAATGCAGATTATCAAAAGAATGTTTATCCGCTTTAATTTTTGAATTACGCGTTGATAAGGAAAATCCTAGAACTCTTATGGAAACGTCCCTAACTGCAGATATTGTAACTCACCATTGCAAAACAATACGGAATCGGAACTCAATCGTGGATATAAAAAATAATGTTAACCAACATGTTGTCTACAACTATAACAAAGAGGAGTATGTAGAAAAGGTTAATGCACCAATAATAAATTCACATTCAATACTTCCCAGTTATAAAAGACATTTTTTTCTGACAGTCAGGGTAGGTATGTGACTAATAAAATCTACCACAAAAATACTGATTAGTGGAATGGTGAAACCAGGAGCTACATTCAAAGATGTAACTCAAGAGAGCTTTAAAAATTGGAGTGCACTAGGTCAAGAAGATATCATTGTGTTTCTCGCAGGAACAATTGATGTAGCTAGGGGTGACTCGAACAACTTAATTAGTTATCTTAAAACTCTACTTCTGAACTAACAAACACAAATGTAACAAAATTCTCAATACCATGGCGACATGACCTACCACATTGGTCTTGTGTTAATAAAGAGGTACAGTTAGTGAATAATGAAATATCCCAAATGTGCAGTCAGTTAAATAATGTAAATTATATAAATATAAGCAATCTTGGCAGAAGGTTTCATACAATTCATAGCATGCATCTAAACAAACTTGGTAAACAATATGTATGTGGCAGCATTTTGGAACTGCTACAAAACTTTGAGGGTGGTACTCGCATTAATACTATGTGTGATAAGCTGAGAAATCAGCATTCTGACCGTAGGTGTTTTTTTCAAGTAAACGGAGACACGAGTATGGTGCTGTAGCTTGCAAGAACGTATTTATACAACACACTCTTGTTACCAAAAGTAAGCGGAAATTAAACCTTTATTATCAGAATGTTCGTGGGTTGAATTCTAAAACTTTGCAATTTTTCTCCTCATTCTCTGAAAGAGAATATGACATTTGTGTCACTGAAACGTGGCTCAGTCAAGGACTTTTGAATACTGAAATCTTACCAGAAAGTTATGATGTTCTTAGATCTGACCGCTCGTTTGCTCTGTTAGGAAAAACCAGAGGTGGAGGAGTGATGGTGGCTATTAGAAACTCAATAAAGTTCATAATTATTAACAATGAGCATTTCAAGAAAAGAATACCCGAAGTAGATATTGTTGGTTGCAAATGTTGGTTTGGTAAAATAGTATTTTGTGTGTATGTAGTATATATATCCCGCCTGATATCTTGCTGTAAGGCTTCCAGTTATTTCTGGATATCTTGGAATTGCAAGTCTTAGATAACTTAAATTGCATAATTGTGGGAGATTTCAACGTTGGGCTTTTTAGCAATGAAACATTTACCAATAGTCAATGCTCTCGCTTAAACGATTTTATGTGTGTAACATAATTACAACAGTATAATAATATTTTGAATATTAATGATCGTATTCTCGATTTAGTATTTACGAATACTGCTGTAGAATGTATCATCATGAGAAACGATTTTCCAGCAGTCAAGGAAGATGTACACCATCCAACATTGTTAATTAGTATATACCTAGAAACCTCTCACAAGCCTTCCTCGAACTATTTAAAAACTAATTGTGATAGAACTTATTATAATTTCAAAAGAACTGACTACATAGGTCTGCATAGGTCAATCTTGACAATCGACTGGTCTTTCTTGGAAAAAGAACTCGTTATCAATCAAGCCTGCAATATGTTTTATAACACATTATACTCGCTCCTAGACGAGTTTGTTCCTTTAACAAAATTCAATTATAAACGCAAATTTCCAATCTGGTATAGTTCATATACAATCAAGTCGTTTCGTTCAAAAGCAAATTTAATTAGAAAGTATAAAAAATTTCGGTCTCAATACTATAAAAATAAATATACTCAGATGAGGACTTTAGTAAAACTTTTAATTGCAGCTGATTATAAAAACTATTTAAGAGAAACGGAAATCTCGCTGAAAAAAATTCAAGAAGTTTTGGTCCTTCACTAATACAAAGAGGAATACTAATTTACCTAAAGTTCTGAAATATAATAACAAAAGCTGTGATACACCAGTAGCAGCAGTGAGTTGCTTTAAAAACTATTTTAGTAGTGTTTACCAATCAATTTCGAACTTTTCAGTTGTTGGTCCCAAACAGGATCGGTATGCGTCCATAATAGATATCTCTGAAATAAGTGAGGACGAAATTCTAGTGCAATAGAGAAGTTGCCAAATCGAAATTCAATTGGTTTCGATAAAATAGCAACGTTCTTCATTAAGGATTGTGCGAGGATTTTAGTGACTCCACTAAAGATATTGTTTAACTTAATATTAAAAACCAAAACCTTTCCGGAAACATGGAAAATTTCTAAGGTAAGTCCAATCCCAAAAGATCTTAATCTAACAGACATTACTAACTATAGGCCTATTAGTATCATTTCCAATTTTTCAAAAATATTTGAAGGCATAATATGCAATAGTATTTACCCTAAAGTCAAAAATTTTATTTCCACAGTGCAATATGGTTTTGTACAAAATCGTTCGTGCGAGACCAATCTTGCATCTTTCACTCAATATGTCTCTGAAGCATTGGATACTGGTGGTCAAGTCGACGTCATTTATTTGGATATATTAAAAGCTTTTGATCAACTAATTCACAAAGTTTTGTTAGATAAACTCGTTTTTTTTTAGTTTTTCTAATGGGCTTGTTCAACTATTTTCAGTCTTAACTGCAAGAGAGAAAGCACTATGTTGTATATCTTAGTAGCTATTCAGACATATTTACTGCTGGATCAGGGGTTCCTCAGGGGTCTGTTTTGTGACCACTTTTATTTCTACTATATATTAACGATTTAAGTGCAGTACTAACTTGTCAACATCTAATGTATGCATATGATTTAAAATTTTTTTCGGTTATTCATACTCAGCAGGATCGTATAAAATTGCAAGATGACCTTAGCAAAGTAGTACAATGGTGTTCAGTTAACGGTTTAAAACTGAACATTGCTAAATGCAAAGTTGTAAGTTTCACTCGTAAACTAATTAGTACAAAATACACTTATAGTATATACTCTTCTCATTTGTTATACGTCACTTCGGTTACAGACCTAGGGGTAATTTTTGATTATAAGTTATCTTTTACTGAACATATAGTGAACATATCCAATTCTGCAGTTAAAATGTTAAGATTTGTTATTAGAAACTGCAATTTTCAACGAACTTCGTTCGTTTATGAAATCGATTTGTCGTCCGTCTGTCCGTCCGAGGCCTTTCTAATGGTCGGACATCAATGTGTGATACATCAATCGATTCAGCTCGGTGTCCTGAGCTTAAGTTTTGATGTCAGTTGAAATCGGGCCACGGGACGCCGTGCCCCGCGATATTCCGTCGGAAAATTAAAATTTCAAATAAGTCCAAAATTAATGTGCGATACATATTTGGACTCCCCTAACATAGCTGAGTCGAAATATGGTGCCCCCCCCCAAATCTGACCACGGATACCCGACCCCCCCGGGGAATTAATTTTTATTTTATCTGAATACTTATAATTATTACAACATAATAATTTTAATTTCTTTAAATTGTTTTAAAGTAAGTCTACATTTGGAAGTTCGTTGCGACAATGCCTTGCATTTTCAACTTGTTTTCCCTGATATTGTAGCTATAAAAGTACTTTACTTTGCCTTGGCACGTTCAAAGATGGAATACTGTTCTGTAATATGGGCCCCCGACTACAAAAATGAGTGTGCGTTATTAGAACGCGTTCAACAAAAGTTTTTACGATTCCTTGTTTATAGGATGGATGGTGTATATCCGGATCATAAGGACAACTACCATACATTACTTATTAGATTTGATACTACGTCTCTCGAGTTAAGAAGTATTATAATCCTGTTTACTTTCATATATAAGTTGGTGCATAATTTGATCGATATTCTGGATATGCTGCAGCAGCTAAATTTTTTAGTTCCCAGACTTACATCTCGGGAAAGGTAAGTGTTTTATTGCGCAAAGGCTCGTACAAATTTCATGTTAAAGTCGCCTATTTATCAGGTGTCTAATATAGTGAACAAGTTTGCTGACAAATTCGATATATTTGTTGATACCCTATTAGACTGTACGACTGTTATACATAACACACTTAAGCAGATTATAGTTTTGCCTCGTGTGATAGTTTTATCATGAATTATTTTTATATTATCCTAAGTAGTTTTATCTTATAATTATGACTAATTGCGTATGCAATAGAGACATAATTACATTTAGTTGGATAGTATTTTAAATATGTATGTTTCTCTTTAAATAAGTTTTATGTGGCATGTGTATTTAACTGTCCTGTATTGGAGCCCTGCTGTTGGATGTATTAAATTAAATTATTCTATAAAATAAAAAAAAAATGGTTCTTCTTATAAAAAAGTCAGCCCGATGTTGGCTGTTAGATGAAAATATAGGATAAGTATTGATCGTTTACGAAGATTTGTAGTGTCTGACAAAACCTAAGAAAGTATGGTAAAGAGCTTGTGAAACGCTCCAGAGTTATAAGAAAAGAAAGGGAGTGCTTAGCTGTAATGTTTCCCATTGAAAGATTTTATCCCTAGATCGAAACAGTTCGTTTTACGGTTGTTACAGACACTTTTTTCTTGCTATAGTTAAACAACATTCAAAACCCAATAGGTAAACTCACAAGATGGACTCTTTGTTTAAGGCACCACACCTTCGATCTAGTGCACCGGAAAGGAAAATTTAATATTGTCCCTGATTGCCTTAGTCATGTTACAGAATTAGAAAATCCAGTTGTTAATTTAATTGAAATTTCTTTAGATAAGTTAGACCTCTGGTACAAGTCTTTAAGAAAAAGAATTCAGTCATCATCTAATAATTATCCACGATGGAAAGTAGATAATGGTTTTGTTTCTAAGTTTTTCCCATCTAATTTACCTGAGATATATAATGACATACAGTGGAAATTTCTTGTTCCAAAGTCTCAACGAGAGGATATTATTAGATCCTGTCAAGATCCCTCCCATTGCAGGATATTTCTGGTATTTCAAAACTTTGTCGCGAGTTCAAGAAAATGAATTAGGATATATTAAAATTTTATCGAATGTGTTCAGTTTGTGGACTGCAAAAATTATTTAATGCTGCTCCACTTGGTTTAATGTACAAAGAAAAGGATGTCGAATTCCCCTTTCAGACGATATCTCTAGATCTTATGGGTTCACTTTTACATTCAAAGTCTGATTATAAGTGACTATTAGTTATTGGTGATTGGTATTCCAAATATACTATTTTACATCCCCTCCATAATGCTAAAGTTCTGGCAATTATTCGTGTTATAGAAGAAAAACCGTTTTTGTTTATGGAGTATCGAAATTTATTATTTGCGAGAATGGCACAAAAGAGTAATACTTTTAGGGATTGTGCTGTTAAAAATATATGAGGTTTACTTCTTTGATGATATTAGGTGCTTTTATCGGAACTGTGCATACATGTGAAAGATAATAGTCATCTTATTACCTACATTAACAATACAAACAAGTGTGACACAGTACCGGAAAAGACATAGTGAAGTACGGATGATACACGACTGTGTGCACTATCACTTATAGCATTCGTACACCCTTTACAGGGACTTAACCTTTTGTGCTACTGCATTGATGCCAATCTCAAAGAGCTTTGTGATAAGTGTTTACAGAGTTACGATTTGTCAGAATTTATAGCCAAGTTGTAAAACCTCAAGCATTTTATATTATTATTACCAATTTGGATTACAAAACAGTTCATTCAGCTATCGCAAATTAACAATTGATGAGCAATCTGATAAATACCACTGCAGAATTTCCCTCAATCCATTGCAATCTTACATAAATTCAAAAAACCGCAGTTATTCTTCACGGTGTGATTTTGTAGAAAGATTTAATGGAACCATTGGCACTGCTATTTGATCTTATGTTCAGACGCACGATTCTTGAGACACAGATTTGTCAAAAATTCAGTTTATCATAAATTCGGCAATGCATCAAGCTACTGCTTATACTTTGAACTTTTTAGTGTTTGGTCGGTATGTACCAATCATTGGTATAGGATTAGAATCTATAGTAGATATTGAAGTAATTCCTGATAGTAGGTCTTTATATGTTTCGAATCGTCAGGGTGCAGCAAAGATTTTTAAAGATGTTAAAGTAAAGTTACATTTAGCATATAAACATTCGAGAAGACAATAAGACTTAAAGAGAATACATATTTCTTTTGAAATAGGTGATAAAGTCTGGAGTTCAAATAAAGTACTCTCCAGTGCGGTGATAAATTTACTTCTAATTACTACCAAAATTTGTGTTATCTGCAGTTTATAAAAAAAATTCGGTTTAGTGTATGATCTAAAAATTAAAGATGGATTCAGAGCAGGTTGTTGGCATGTAAAAGACATAACCTTTTAATGTAACTGATGATGAGGTTTAGGTGATCTAATGATTGTTAGAGTTGTATAATGTTCAAGCTATTTCTTAAACATGTTTTCTAGGTTAATATCTATAGTATACGTATCTTTTAATGTTTTCTAAGTTAAGATCTATAATATAAATATCAGTGTAATGAGCATATTACTACCATTTTGTTAACAAATGCATATTGGTTATGAATGATGTAGAGTTCCTTTTCATCTCGGAGAAGAAATTTTGTGAGAATTCTAGTTAATATTTTCTCTGGTGATTAGAGTTGAAAGATGCTCATACCATCTTAGGTAGAGTGCAACTAGTTCCTTATCTTAAGGATGCAGTTAAACATTTTTTAAAAAGTTTTAATTAAGGGTGACTTGTTTTAAGGTTGGTCACTGTAGCAGACAACATCTTTCGTTAGGCATGAGTCGTTGTGCCTGATGAGATTTCTCAACCAAACACTTGCGATCTTATTAGTTAGAGATTGTTTTCTAACGATGTCGTTACATTGTATGTGATTTTCAGATAATAACAAAATCATATGAAGGATATCTCTTCCAGAGGTATGAAGAATTCTTCGTGAGGCAATCTCTGTCGTGTTGACTACTGTCTTAAAACCAAACTTAACTTTAGTATATAGTTTATCTACTTTATTTTTTTTCGTAATTAGTAACTAAAGTACAATTAATGATAATACTTGCATCTGTTTAGGATCTTTTGTGCTCCACAAAAAGTAATCACATATTTGAAGAAAACGTTCTTCGAGCCTACTTTTCTGTGTACATATGTATGTTTATTTGTGTCTTATGGATAAAAATCTTTTCACGAGGAATATTTTCCTATTTTTTGCTTATTCCATGCTACAAAAGTTAGTAGAGAGAATTTTGTAAATAGGTAGCGACATAGTAAATATCTTTTATGAATTACTGTGTATTAATCAAGTATAGATAGAGGCATGGCAATTATATTTTGCTATATTTTTGCATTCTCCCTGTCATCTTAGAGTGCTAGCCTTCATCTATTTTGTTATTACCGATTGTGGTTTTACGTATTTTGTCTTCCCGATTTGGATTCGATTATGGACGAGTTGTACACGTAGTTACTGAAGCACTCAATTTCTATAAATTTTTGTTGATTTATAAAAATGTTCTATTAGGAACTCCTTTAAGTTAAATTAATTTTGTGTCAGAGTGCCTTAGGTCTTTGTATAATCTGAAGTAGATATGTCACTGAGAAATATTAAGTAGTAGTTTCAGACAGTAAGAAAAAAATTTTTTTTCGGTCTATAGTTGAACCCTCAAAAGCCCTCACGATTTTTTCTGTTCGGAGAAAGCCAGTGTAACATTTTAAAAAACTCCTAGTCTATTATGCAATAATACGGTCTGTCCATTTACTATAATAGTATTGACTTTTGCTTATAGAATAAACACAAGTAGGGTTTGATACTATGCAATATATAACACTCTAATATTATGACCCATATTTGTAGCAATCTCTAAGAACCTGCTTTAATGTACATTTCTTATAGTCGGATAAACTAGGCGAGACATAACAAAAGTCGGTCGTGTTCAAGTATCACATGGTTTAAGATGGGATTCCTTATTTTGAAGCACGACTTCAAATTGCTTTGTTGTAGATAGGATGAATGTCCTACAGACAATCTAGCTTTCTATTCTAACCAATGGTTTATATAAAACAAATACAAGATTTAATTCTAATACCATTTTTTACAGTGCATTTAAGTAACAACATTTCAGAAATTATGTTGTTATGCTTTATTATTATTAAAGTTTTACATAATTCAAGGATTAACATCTTTAGAAGATTAACACTTTTAGAAGTAATATTATTATGGTTTTATATTGCTAAAGTTTTAAATAATCCATGAATTAACTACATAATGAGTTTATCTAATTAAGCATCAGGAAGTTGTTATTTTGTAAAGAGATTTAAGAGCTTATGTTTTATTGTTATGAAGCTCATCCCGAAGCCTTGAAGTTCGTAGAATATGCGGACTTTACCTGTTTCTGATTTGTTAAAAAAAAGGTTTCTTCAATCGACGGATAAGTCAAAGCTGTTATTTGGTTTGTTTGTAGACCTGAAAACACCTGCAAGTCGTCTGATAATCACTAGAAATTTCCTGTCGGTTGGACATTTGTTTCCAAGGATCTTATAACATTCTTAATGCACATTTATTTAAAATGCTCTAGAACTAGAACTATCATAGAAACTTAATTAAAAGTAATGAGCTTTTAATGCTTGTTTCTGGAGAGTAACCATAGGATATTTGACAACCTTTATTTCCTTATGTTGCAAATTTGATCCCTAAAAATAAATATTAGAATACCGTGCCATAGTTGTTAAAGGCAACTTAGTATGAGATCAATTTCTTTTTACATTAGTAGGTATCTTGGTAGTTAAAATTTGAAGTACGAATTTGTTTTAAAAACACATGTAAATTTATAAGGAAGACATATGACTTGCATATTTAAATCACTGTTAATGATGTCAATAACTTAAGGATCTAAATATTTGGTAATAGATTTTTTAAAGACCATTAAATTATTTGTCCTTTATCGTGAGATAAGTCTTTTTACTAATCTAAACTTAACTTTTTATACCTAAGATTTATTGAATTTACCCTTCAAAATGTTTTTTAAACATACAGCAAAATTAAATTCAATTTAGCTTAGTAAAATTGAATTGAAATTTTCTAAGAACTCCAAACAAGGAGATTTCCTTATGTACATATTATACACATGTTTATTGTAATTTTCTTGTTTTGTTCAATAATGAAATTGACTAAAGAGTTACTATATGCTTTCATGCGAGTAAACATTTTTTATCGGGGCGATCTTGATATACAGGAGTGTAAAATCTTGAAACCTGTAGAGGTTCATTTAAATATTATTATCTATTTAATTATTATGTTGCGACGCAAACTGAACCCTCCATCTATATTATAATTTTTGTGCTTATTTCCAAGTTAATGTTGGCAACCAATTCGTTCCAATCTATGAATGTTGTGGGTTTGACAATAATCCGTGGTATCACACCACATTACGCCCAAAGTTTACTTCATAACACACGGAGTATCTACAGCTGCTGTTTCCCATTCACACGAACATGTGATCTTGTTGAAGGTTCACGAATAATTAATTTCTATTTTTCGGCAAATGTAATTATTGTCATTTCTTATGTTCAGTCGAGGGTTTTGTCATGGTGCAGTCTTCATATTCAGATTATAGAATTCATAATAATAATAATAAAAAATAAACTTACAAAGAAATATGGTCAAAGTTCGGCTAATAGAGAATCCATCAGCTGTTCTGCCACTTAAGCCACTAATAATGACAACATTACTAGTTTCAAATTAGCTAGCGATTATGTGCAATATTTTAAAACTCAAATATTATAAGCAGCATTATAAGTAGAATAGTATAAGAATTACGCAGTAGCATCTTGTAGCAGTTTCATTTTAAGTTGATGTTTGAATGGTACCAGTCTCAAGGTTTTAAAATTATCAGGCAAATTATTATAAAGTTAGTGATGTTGTAAGTAAAAGAGTGTTTGTATTGTTCCAAATTTCGCTGTGGAATGGTTATAAGACCACCATGCCTGACATTGATATGATGAACATCTGTACAAAATCCAATTTTAGAAAAGGGGCATGTAGGTGCTTTATACAGGATAATACTGTGATATAGACAAACACTGTGTAGTTTACGTCGCTTCTGCATATTTAACCACTGCAAATCCGCTATATTATATGATACAAGGTGAATTTGTTAATTCCAAAAATCAAGTGTGTGCAGACATTTTGAACTTTTTGTATTCTATTTGAATCTATATTATGCAAACATGAATCATAAACTACATCACAATAATTAAGTTTTAACAATACTAACGAATCACAAAGCATATTTTTTATTTCTTTTGTGAATGAATGTCTATTAGCAAATATTAATTTTAAGTTAGCAAAGGCTGACTGAATACATTTGGAAATTTGTTTACTAAAGCGCAGATCTTGTTCAATTATTACACCTAGATTCTTAACAGTTTCTAAAAGTTGTATTGTGTCACTGCCGATAGCCAGATTAACAGTTGTGGATATTGCGTACCGTTTAGTTTTTGAGCCGAAAAGAATAGCGTTGGATTTTTTCGATTAATTTGAAGCATGTGTCGAGTGACGTCTAATGTATGGTCTAAGTCTTTTTCTTAATCTTTCTCAGAGTTTTTAAAATTGTCTTTATTTACATTTCGATACATGACCTAGGATCGTTGTCAACAATCCTAAAGACAATTTAAAAAACTCTGAGTGGTTTAATACCCAAGAAAAATTAGGAAAAATACAAAACAAACCACAACAAACATACAAGGAGTATTTATGGTCTAAGTCGTTATTAATGTGGTTGCGTGCAGCTGTGACATTTTCTGAATATAATGAGTAATACAATTGGGTATCATCAACATATAGATGATAATTACAGTTTTTGAGGATAGATGGGAATGTAGATGTATATATAATGTACACAATTGGTCCCAAACCTCACACACTTGCGGGACTCCTGACGTTAATTTTAGAGATACTGACAGTTGGTCACCTACTTTGACAGCCTGTTTCCCATAATTTTAATATTCTGCAAAAAATTTAATCGGTTTTTGGTTAATTCCAATGTAGTGTGATATAGAAAGCAAGAGTTTATGGTTTATTGTGTCAAAAGCTTTGGAAAAGTCTAAAAGTACAAAAATAGTGACTTTGCCATCATCATTTGCTGTAAATATATTGTTCGTTATCTCTAATAAAACTTTGGCGCTATTGTGCCCTGTTATAAATCCGGACTGAAATTCAGGAATAATTTTATTGTTTTGTATATGCTCCAAAAGTTGGACTTACTACTTTTTCTAAAATTTTCGACATTCTGGTTAAAATAGCTATTGGTCTAAGATCTTTATAAGTGACGGGTATTGCGGTTTTGGGAATTGGTATTACATGTATAAACAAGTTTCCATGCCTTTGAGAATACGTCATTTGCTGAACAGTGATTGACTATATGTGTTACAAAAGATAGTAAACGTGATAGGCATAAATTTAGCATATGCAGGCCTATTCTATCAGAGCCAGCTGATGTTGATTTTAATTTAGCTATAATTTTTAAAACGTCAGTTTCAGTAATAGGTTGTAACTCCAGTATTGAGGTCACAGACTCTTTCACATGGCTATTATAAAATTGTAATAGCCTTGCATCTACAGAGCTCTTTGCAGAAGGTATGCTATTTATAAAGCAGCACTTATGTCCAGTATAGTGGTCAGCATTGCATACATGAAACAACCGATTAGTTCATGATACGATTTCCTTCCGATGATGCTCTCTTGATCAACTTCTTCATCTCTTCCCTTTTCTGTGTTTCCCAGGAAGTTTTCACTGGTTTACAGTCTTCCATCTCAAATGTGCATAGAACTTTCAACAAGTAATTTGACTGATTAAGGAAGTCCTTCTTTCTTCTTCTCAACATTTATGCCTAAGAAACGTTTTAAATCACCAAAGTCTGTCATTCGGAATTCAGCACATAAGTCGTTCTTCAAGTTCTTTATGCTTGCTTGACTTCCTGCTATCAGACAATCGTAAAGGGGGTTATCAACATATCGTGTATTGTTAAGGGTTCGGCTCCTTTTCCAATGTCAACTAACACATGTAACTTCCCCTTTCTGTTTACACTAACCTTCTGCCCAGAAGCAACAGTGATGTTCAGGGAATAAGACAGCTCTTTTACACTATCTAGTAAATGTGCATCCTCACTACGTATCATGTGCTGAGATGCTCCAGAAACCAGATAGAACTGCACTGTTCCTGAACTTGCTTTCTCTTGAACAGAAGTCGTTGCCGCAGACACTGCAACAAATGCTAGGTCTATACAATCTTGTTTAGCGACCTGCGCTTTAGATTTAGACGAATGCTTCAGACTAGGACATTCCATGCGTCGATGACCTACCCTTTTACAATTGTGACATGAAAAAAAAAACCTTTTCTTCTGCGACGGCTTACTATTCCACTTCTGTGTGTTTTGTGCACTGAACACAACTGATGATGATGAATGTCTCCCATCGTTACCTGATGTACGCTTCGATTCTTCTTCCAGAAGGTGATTTTTTACAAATGACAACAACAGTGTCTGTAATGACAAAGTTTTTACTGTAGTTAATACTTGATCATTTCAGAAGGCAAAGTTAACAGCAAATGCCAAACTATGTCCGTTCGAGAGTAGCACCAGTCTGTTTTAATTCTCGTACAAGCTTGTCAATTTGTAAAAAATTACTTGACAGATTTCCAAAGGAAGGGTCAAACTTCGACAACAGTAATTTCTTACGCAGAAGTAGTTGACTGGACACACCTTTTCGTTCAAAGGTGTTTTGCAGTATAATCCAAATAACAAACTATGAATCTCACAGTCTTTAAGTGCGAATCAGCTATATGCATGATTATTTGCATACGGAATTTTTTCTTTCCTCGTTAATTCTTCAATCTCTTTCTTATCTAAGAGTCTTTTCAATTTCTTTTCCAAGTCTTCCTGCTCGCACTGCAGTACTTCTAGTTCGTCCAATACAGTTTCCAAATGGAACTTCCAATTTGAGAAATTATTGCCGTTGAACAACAAGACTTTGAATCTGTCTTCGGACTCCATAATTAGTTATTATAATCCAGAACGTCTGGGCCCATAACCTGATGAAAATATTGACAAATAACTAATTACAGTTTATAGGGTAAGAACAACCTTTATTAACATTAAACCAGTAATTCCAAAACAAGGTAACACCCTGACATTTTTATATACGTTGCTATTAAACAACAAACATACGCTAGTTGCCTACTTCTATAATGTATAAAGCGTAACTACACATAATTTGGGCGCGGTTCTAGTCCACGTTTAAACAGTATGTGGCCTATCATCCTATCTCTCCTATTTTTTATTGTTTTCCACATATTTCTTTCTTCTCTTACCATTTCTAGCACCTCTTAGTTCTTAACTTTGTTTCTCCATGATATCTTCATCATAAGTCTGTAGCACCACATTTCAAGGCGTCTATCTTTTTCCTGTCCGTTTCTCCTACTGTCCAAGTTTCACAGTCGTAAAGTGCTGTGCTCCACACATATGTTTTAAGCAATCTCTTCCTTGTTTCTATGTTTGTTGTCTTTGAACACAGTAGTTGCCTTTTCTTATTAAATGTAGCACAACATTGTGCTAATCTTTGTTTTATATCTTTTGCGTTCTTCCCATATTGCGTTATTTGGCAGAAATCCTTAATCTCTTGCAAGTTCTCGTTACCTATTTGTATTCTTGTTTTTGATTTATTTTTCCCTCCTTTGCATGCTGGTACTTTAGCTTTAATTTTGTTAATTTTCATACCGTATCTCTGTTAGAACTGTTTCCATTTCATTAAGAGCAGCTTCTAAATCTTCCTTGATAGATGCTAATACCGCTATATCATATGCAAATCTAAGAATATCAATCTTTTGTCCCTGCATAGTAATTCCAAATATCTTCCTGCATTTGACAGTACTCGTTGCCTCTTCGATGTGCAAGTTAAAATTAATGGGGATAGAGCACATCCCTGTCTCACACCTTTCCTAATATTTACTTCTCTATGTTCCTGCTCAAATTCTATTACCACTGTTTGCTCTTTGTATAAGCTATGTATTATCCGTCTATCCCTAAAACGTATCCCAATCTTTTTGAGTATTTCGAACATTTTTTACATTTTACATTGTTGAATGCTTTTCTAGATCTACAAACCCTATGTGCACGCTTTCCCCTTTTTCTATTGTTTTCTCCATTATCACCCTCAGAGCTAAAATAGCCTCCTGAGTTCCCCTGTTTCGCCTAAACCCAAATCGATCTTCTCCTAATATTTATTGAGCTCGTTTTTCATTCATCTCTGTACAATTCTAGTTAGTATTTCTGACACGTGTACTGTCAAACTTAGGGTTCGAAATTTTTCACATCTACCCATGCCTCTCTTTTTTGGTATAGTGACTATGATGTTACGTTTGAAATCTTTGGGTATCTCGTTCTATTACTGCTTGTTCAGCGGCTTTTAGAGTTTCTGTCTGTACCTTATCTGTACCCGGCACCTTACCATTTTTCAGACCCTTTAATGCTAATTCAAACTCATCTCTAAGTATAGGATATCCCACGTCATCCTTTTCAATGTCCGATTCCTGCTCGAATGCTGAATATAGGTTTCCTATATATTCCTGCCATCTAACCACTTTCTCTACATTTTCTATAATGACGTTTCCTCTCGCGTCCCTTATATTTTTGCTATACGGTTGTATATCCATAAAATTCATTTTAATTAGTTTGTATGCTTTATCTGTCTTTCCTATTTCCATCGTAGTTTGTACCTCTTTGCACTTTTCATCAATCCATTGTTCTTTAGCTTTCCTGCATTTGCGAATAATTTCCCATTTTATGGCTTTATATTTCCGTTTTCCTGTTTCATCGGATATTTGACAACTTTTATTTCCTTATGTTGCAAATTTAATCCCTAAAAGTAAATATTAGAATACCGTGCCACAATTGTTAAAGGCAACTTAGTATGAGATCAATTTCTTTTTACATTAGAAAGTATCTCGGTAATTAAAATTTGAAGTACGAATTTGTTTTAAAAACACATGTATTTTTATAAGGAAGACATATGACTTGCATATTTAAATCACTGTTAATGATGTCAATAACTTAAGGATCTAAATATTTGGTAATAGATTTTTTAAAGACCATTAAATTATTTGTCCTTTACGTGTACTGCAGATAAGTCTTTTTATTAATCTAAACTTAACTTTTTATACCTCAGATTCATTGAATTTACCCTTCAAAATGTTTGTTTAAACATACAGCGAAATTAAATTAAATTTAGCTCAGTAATATTGAATTGAAATTTTCTAAGAATTCCAAACAAGGATATTTCCTTATGTACACATTATACACGTTTATGGTAATTTTCTTGTTTTGTTCAATAATGAAATTTACTAAACAGTTACTATATGTTTTCATGCGAGTAAACATTTTTTATCGAGGTGATCTTGATGTACAGGAGTGTAAAATCTTGAAACCTATAGAAGTTCATTTAAATATTATTATCTATTTAATTATTATGTTGCGACACAAACTGAACCCTCCATCTGTATTATAACTTGTTTTTATTTCAGACTTACACTATACGTGGTCAATCTTTTCTTCATCATCATCATTAGGTTTTCAGTCCTGGAACTGGTTAAACGTGTTCCTGTTGTTTCCTATTCTGAGCTAAACTACATGTTTCCCTGACATTTCCACAGTCCACATATTTCACTATCTGCGTGCAATAGTATGATCTAGGTCTACATTTACGTTTCTTTTTTCCTATCTCTGCTTGTAATATATCTCCCACTATTCCTCAATTGTCTTAGAACGTGTCCTGTCCTTTTTCTCGTATTTTTTGTTTCCCACACATATCTTTCTTCCCCTACTATTTATAAAACATCTTTTTTTATTAACATTGTCTGTCCATGCCATCTGAAGCACTACATTCCAAAAGGCTTCTGTCCTTTTCCTGCCTGCTTTTCCTACTGTTCCTATTTCATAGTAGTACAGTGATGTGTTCCACGCATATGTCTTTACAATTCTTTCCTTGTTTCTATGTTTGTCGCCTTCAAACATAGCCGCTGTTCTTTCTTGTTAGATACAGCTCGGTACGCCTTCTAATTGTTTTCTAAATATATACCCTATTTCTCCGATATTTAGTGGTATGTGAAGGAGGTTAAGCAAACTGTGGCTACCAAATCCTCATCACTTACCTGTTCACCGAATTACTAGTTTTCTAATAACTCCTTTCGCACAATCAACATTAGTCAAGAATATTGCCAAAACAACACCTGTAGTTGTTTATAATATTCATCAGGTTTAAGAACGATTATTATTTTCGTGATTAGGGTTTTCTGTCTTGGAACTGGTTGGACACGTATCTCCATTGATTTCTTTTCCTTATTTCTATGTTTGCTGTCCTTACATAGTAGTTGTTTTTTTTCGTTAAATGCATAATGGCCTTATTCTAATCGTTGTTTTATATCTTTTGCACCCTTCCCATTTGCGAAACCTATATACATGCTTTCTCCTAGAACAGGATCAACTATGGTTAGTAGATTATATCTTAACAGGTACTTTTAGGCATTCCCGAGGGGAAACCGCTGACCCAAATGTTGTACACTACTTCCCAAAAAGTATATATTTCCTGTATTTCCTAGGAAGTATTGTGTACTTCCTTGATACTTTCCATACTTCCTTGATACTTCCCATACTTCCTTGATACTTCCCATACTTCCTATGTACTTCCTCTATACTTCCCATACTTCCTTGATACTTCCCGTACGTCCCGATACTT
Organism: Platerodrilus igneus; assembly: GCA_036346225.1. NCBI lineage: Eukaryota > Metazoa > Arthropoda > Insecta > Coleoptera > Lycidae > Platerodrilus > Platerodrilus igneus. Next base: position 3,808,839 of record JARFIW010000828.1, read on the forward strand.
CCTTGTTACTTTCTATACTTCCCGTACTTTCTGCATATTTTGCTGATGAAGAATCCCAAAATCAAATATGATAGTTCTTTATGTATTAAACAAATAAACCTATAACGTAAAGCTCTTCAAAAGTAAAATAGGTTTTACCTCGGAGATGATATATTGTTTTAAAATGATGTTATTTTTGTCAAGATTTCATTAGAAACAATCTTAAGTTAAGTAACTTTAACTCAAATTTTGTAAACCTCTAACATGTATGTGTCATAGATAAGTGAATTTATCAGGTCTGCAAGGCTCTTCAAAGTTAGGTCACTTTTGACAAAATTTAATCGAATATTAAGCTTTTTATCTAGTCTATTGATTACAAAAATCTTAATCAAATACTACTCTATTTACAATTTTTTAAATATTTATATTTACTACATCTAGGACGTTCCTTAGTTAATGTCCGATAAAAAAATCACAATTGATTTTAACTGGAATCTCTTTGGAAGGCAGATAACAAATCATATTACATAAATCACAAAATATAAATTGATTACAGAGAAGTAAAATTATTGTATCTACAGATTATCTATGATAAGTTTGACACAATATTACGTCTGCTCCATTGACCCAAAAACAGTATATTTAGTTTATAATAGTAATTTAAAAAAGATACGGAAATCCATTTTACATTACTTACGTCGTATATATGATGCTGCCCATGAGGACACCCAAATAACTGTTTTATTTTTAAAGTAATCAATGCAAATTTTTATTAGTTGTGTAGACCACGACAGGGCATCTTTATGAGTGAATTTGGTTTTTCTAAAGTCAAAATCTGACCAACTATGATTAAAATGAAAAGTAGCAATTAAGATAGAACAAAAAAGTATTAAGAAAAGTTGTTACAAATAACTCAAACTTTCCAAATAACAACATTTTTCAACAACTTTTCATTTTTAATTTTCAAAATTTTTATGTAGTCAAGAGATATTAATTTGTTAAAATTTTAGCTACTCCACACAAACAAATAAACTATGATTCCATACAGAGCACTGTCAAGTTGATTCCATTTGTCTGTATAGTTGTGTTATGTAAAATCTTGATGATTGTCACTTGCATTGTATTTTATTAAGTTCAATTCAGCCATATTTAATTTAATTTGAACCTATTTAGTAGATAGGGTTAAGTGGAAGAGCAGAGCGAGCTCAGTTGCTTGCAACTTCAGCTCAACTCTGAACTTCGCCCATTTTTACCACAATCATATTTTGTATTTTATGTTTACATATTATTATCATTGTTGTGAATTACTTGTGGTTTAAACAAAGACAATAATAATAATAATAATAATGAGATAGCCATGAAACAAGAAAACAATTTGCAAATTTTATTCCGCATTAATAAACAACAAAATAATAACAATTTAACGAACAATATTTTAAATAGAATTTTTTTCAACTAAATTCCTTGAAGATCAATAATTTTTCCAATTAAAACAAAGTGAAAATTTTTCAGCGAAATTTGGCATTTTGGTTTTTGAGTGATTTACAACAACTTTTCTTAAGTAATACTTTTTTGGTATATCTTAATTGGTACTATGATTTTACTTGAAAGCTACTTTTTATTTTAATCATAGTTGGCCAGATTTTGACTTTATAAGAACCTTACATGTGAGTTTTCCAATGCTCCACCCGAAGGTACTACATTGGCCAGGAAGTGAGTTTTTTTTTTACCTGAAAAATTTAGAATTTTGCCGAACCCTTGCTGTTACAAGCAAGGTAGGGATCTTTAACGTGCGTGACAACACACACACGGGACCTCCATTTTACCTCTCATCCGAACGAGGGTGTATTTTTGTGAAAAATGCTCGCCTAACATTTTTCAAGCGGACCGTGTCGGGATTCGAACCCGGGACCTTGGGCGTAGTAGTCACACACATACCACTGCGCCACGGAGCCGCCACTTTATAAGAACCCCATTCACTCATGAAAATGCCTTATCTTGGTCTACACAACTGATAAAAATTTTGTATCGATTGCTTTCAAAATAAAAAAATTATTTGGGTGTCCTCATGAAAAGTGAAACGCACTGTGTACAAAGTTATTCAATTTGGAAGCTCACCATTGCAATCTTAGAACCGGTAAGAGATAGCGAGATGGTTAAATTGGGGCAAAGTTGAAGATTTTGATGCTTGTCAATATTCACAAAAGAAATTTATCGTAACCGTTTTTGTTTTGTAGTTATGGTAAAAAGTTTTGTTACGTTGATTTTCAACATTATTAATAATATACACGCTTTCGAATAAATTCCTTAACTCAAATCCCTTTTTCTTTTAAAACGAAAATTTATCCGATAGATTAGATAGTCTATGTCTTGTTTTAAGTATCCCGTAATCTCTTAAATTGTTCGACAACATCCTGTTTACAATACTAAATACGTTTTCTACAAATTTTCATTTTGAACTTATTTATTTCGAAACGACAAATTTATGCTATAATTAAATAGTCTATGCCCTGTTTCAGGTAACCTTTAATTTGTTAAACCTTCTGATAGCGTATAATTGCTTCTTATGTGTTAAACATTCATCTACATAGTGTATTGAACTATCCGATAAAACCGTGTTTTCCAGTTTTACTGCGCTTCGATAAGCTAGGATTTGCAGTTCGGCTCTGTGTGGTTTGAACCATTGTTGAATTTGATTCTACATCTGTACGTTGAAGTGTTTTCTACATTCTTTTCCGTATGTCAAAAAGCGATGCACGTTTTTTTGTTCAACAACTAGGAGGTGTCTTGCGTGTATTCGGCGAGTTTCCCCGCACGTACCCATTCTAATCAAATTCTCTTTTTAGCTTTTTTTAGCTGGAGGCCTAATGGGTTTTTCCTTATGTAGAACAACTGCTTTTGCCTGTAGGCCAACTATTTTTGTCTGTGGACCAGCTGCCTTTTGTCTTTGGATCGCTACTTATAATTACGATGGCAGGGTGAATGAACCCTGCCGACTATGGCGTTGCTATGCTGACTCACCCCATGCGGTTTGCAAGATACGCATCCCGACGCATAGAGGTATGTGACTCGTTTTCTTTTACGTACATCGAAGATCCTTATTTATCAGAGGTTGATGATGTGAAACCAGCTCACCACCCATTTTTTAGAAGCTAGCTTCGCTAGTGCTTCGGGTTATTTTTCTTTAATTCTTACTACACCTTGGTCTACATTTAATATTTTAATTTAACCCACTTGCTATTGAGAAAAATCTAAGCATTACTTTTTTAATGATTTTTATTACCCGTTGGCTAGGAAATGGGCACTTCGTGGATCCTTAATAAAATTTGTTCTGTAAAATATAACTTAAATTTAATAATTTTCTTTATACCTATGAATCAGGAAATTTTAATTTATCTTCAGTGTCAATAGATAGTCGTGGGCGATGTTTTGTTTTGTTTCTGTTTGGTATGTAAGCGAATCCCCCCACTCTCCGCGATTGGTAGTTAGCCTGGTGTTTACTTTTCTTCCGGCTACGTCCAGGTACGTAGCAATTTGAAAAAAGCATTTTTCGTTTTTTGTCCAAAAATTTTTGATATCTATATAAACTTCTCTGGAGCAGTCTTTTATGCTAAAAACGATGGTAAAGTTGAAATCGTCGAAATCCGTTTCGAATCTTCATAACCATCATCAGCTTCATTTTTTCTTATGGACGTCATAATAGATTGTTTTACATTCATATAGATTGTTTTATGGCGATTTCAACTTTCAACTCGGTACCACACGATATACTTTTATTTGTGAAATCATCTATTATTGATAAAAACGGAATATGGTTTGAAACCAATTGAAACAAGGTTGTATTTTAACATTATATTTAATTTTAGGACATATCTAATATTAATAAACAAAACCACGAAAAGTAAAAGCCGTAAAAGCTCAACAATACCAAAATCAAAACTGCAACAAAATATTTGCAGTAAATTAAATACTCGAATTAAAAGCCATTCTTATTGCATGTAAACAAAGGTTGGCTCTGAATTCAACGCTGTCTGCTGCTCTTTGTATATCTCGTTTGCAAGAGTAAAAAATGATAATTCATCTTGTCTAACAGCGACCTGCTGTGAAGTGTTTTAGTGCGTTGTATGAGTGCTTGTACCTGATGAATCGAAGACACAATGCAGTACTATCAAAACTAATAATATTAAAGATCTAAAACTTACGATTGTTAATACATTTGCATCGACCCGCAGACAAGATATAGAGAGAGCAATAAACAGAGTTGGATTCAGAGCCAACTTTTGTTTACAAAAGAATGGCTTTTAATTCGAGTATTTAATTTACTATAAATATTTTGTTGTAGTTTTGATTTTTATATTGGTAAGCTTTTACGGCTTTTACTTTTCGAGGTTTTGTTTGTTAAGATCGGATATGTTCAAATTTTAATTTTATTGGCCTGGAAGTGAATACATTTCAATTGTTTTTCAAAGCGCTAAATTGCCTTTGTACGACCCTGCATTTAGCTTTGTTCAAATTCAGTGTACGTTATAGATTTGTGCCTCGAATATTGTATAAGTGAACTTATTCTATTATTATAACAATAATTTAGTTCTGGTACTACATCTATAGTTTATTACATAGACATATTGTGAAATATAAAAATATATATTGGGTGTTGCAAACTTGACTCCCGAGATAGCTTGTTTATTTTGAAAAATAACAATAATGAACCATAATTATGTATTTGTAAATGGGCGGAAATTCTCCGTAAGATAGCACTAAAAAAATTTCAAAATTTGCACTGGTATAAAGGCAGAGATTTTCATTGGTTTTTTAAAATTAAACCTTATTATTTTCTGGATTTTATAATAGAACATTTTGTTCCGTTTTCAAACTTGTATACAAATATGGATCTTACATAACAAATGTTCGAACAAAATTGAAATATAGGTTTATGATAAATATCTAGTTCATGAGGGAAACAAGCCTTGATACTTCCCGTACTTCCTTAATACTTCCCATACTTCCTTGATACTTCCTTGATACTTCCCTGATACTTCCTTGATACTTCACCTACTTCCAAGATACTTCCTTGTACTTCCTAAGGTTTGTACACCATAACTTCCTCAGTGGTTTTTCCCCTCAGGCATTCCAAAAGGTTAATTCGGGATACTAGGACATGAGACTTAAAACCGGTGACCATTCCAATTAACTGGGATGTCTGGTAACCCAAGTTATACCTTGCTTTATATTGACACTATACATTTGATCACTGATCAAAATCTACTTTGACCAGAATGATTATAACCATTATAGTCAAAATATACATACATTATGAATCACCAACATATTCTTTATATTTCTCATAGCCACTTGAAATTGCACGGGAAATCCCCACTATGCAATACAACAAAATGAAATACATAAAACTCTAAATCAAATAAACCTGTTTTTAACTCAACTTAATCACATTGTAAAAACAAACGGAAACACAAGTACCCTAGCTTTCATGAATATAGCTTTAACCTAATTTAATAAAAGGAAAACAATTCCTGTGTAAAATGTCTACATAATGTCACACTTTACATGGTACTTACCCAGAGAAGCTCCAAAAAGATGAACTCTATCTAATTCTAAATAATCCAACAGCCTTTTAAAACCTTCACACCATTCTTTAACACTCCAATAAACAGGCGGTTCTGCTGAAATTACTCGTATTCCTTTAGCTGAAAGTGCTAGTGCTTGTTTAAAAAATACATCTGCAGTACCTGAAACTGGTGGAAGACAGATTAAAGGACAGCGAACTTTCTTTGGGCCACAGTCATAAACTCTCCAGGCGCCTTTGGTGTTGTTTGTATCAACAATTATTCTTCTTAAAGGAACATTACTTCTGAAACTTAAATATTCTTGGGATTGAGATAAATCACTGATATAACTCATTTTTTAAATGCAGTGCTTGATGTTTGTAAATATACGTGATGACTGCGGGATTTAAAATATAAAAACGAAAATAAGTGGTTTGTTCCTAAATGTGAGATAACCTCAAATAAAAGGTTAATCATATTATAAGATTACCCAAACATTATCATTTTAGTCTTTGACATTGTTTACATTCGGTAATTAACGCCACCAACCCGCCATATGATTTGTCACGTGCTTATTTTGAACATAGCGCGGGAAAAATTCATATTCAAATTAAATTAACTGGTGCATTAAGAAAAGTTAAAAATAGGATTCTTATTACCGTGAACTGTGTTACACAGAATTTAAAAATCGACGATATTCTTACAATATACCTCACATGGTTATGCGAGAATGATTGCTTTAAACAAATACAAATGCGGACTGGACTCTAGGTACAAACTCTGAGCGTGTCTAATCGTCCGTTTCACGGAACGGTGTAGTGATGTCATGTAGACTAACAACATTGCTAGCATATTGTAATATTCGTAGATTTTAACACCTTCGTAGGTCTTTCTATAAACCCCTCTACTTAGGACGTTAATCTTTCTATCTTTGTAATACTATAAACTGTGACAAATAGTTTCTAGTTAATAATGTTGCCGCTAAGGAAAAGGAGTGTCAATTTTATATTGTATCTTATGGCGAATCAGTATTGTCATTGCATTTTTATAAAATTGTGAGGTCTAATTAGACTAACATCATTATATTTGGTACTTTATAGTTGTGATAGTTAATAGTGTGTAAAACTTGCTGCCTATAGCTTATCTATAGATATAAAATATGAAGTGTTGTTTTTGGGTGCAAATCCGGATATAAATCATTCAAACACACAAGGAGAAGTATTTATTCTGCTCCCAAGGTATTTTTGGTGCTTAGTGGTACTATTGAGTTACCAAATACACGTCTTTGTAGGATGTGGAAACATTAAAAAGTGGAGACAAGCTATATATAGTACTTACTAATTGAAATATACCTATATTGCTTTACGTGCCGATGATTTTGATTCCAAAATGTTTGCATATAATAAATAACGCTGTATGGTATCTTTGATTTATGTTATATTTAAAACCAGTTTATTTTTCAAATTCTCACAAATGAAGACTCCAAACATATAAATAATTTTGAAAAGTCTTAAAATTTCTAATTTTTATAGTATAAGACTCAACTACATAAATTAAGAATAACTCTAAATTGATCTCCTGAAAACTAGTGTTACCAGAGATAAAAGATTCTGTATTTGTATCATAAAATGCTAGAAAAGTGCTTTGAATAAATATTATTTATGTATGGTTACATTGCCCAGCATGCTATTTTAATTCTTTAATAATTTGAAATTCTTATAGGAATACGAGAGTATTAAATTGGTATTTGTTAAGAATTTGTGTATATTTCAACTTCCAATGACTGGAAATTTGAATAAAATCCGAATTTATAGTTATTTATGAGAAAAAAACGGATGGTCTATAAGACTGCATGAAAAATCGCCCTACGTTTCCCTAGCGGCAAGTTGCGAACTAGGAATACAGCGCTAAAATATGCACAGATTTCTAGCCGAGATTAATGTCTTAAGGAGAGTGGTCCATAGGTCTTTCATACTTCGCTAACCCATTTCTGTAATTTTATTCTAAAAGTTAGCTAGAGTAAATTTGATGTGCACTACCTGCACAAAACAAGAGTGCCGTGAGAAATTGATTTATTGGAGATACACTATTGTTTCCGAAAAGTTTAAAATGCTAACTATTGAAATTAAATATACCTAGCTAGACTATACAACTCGTCCTTAAAAATCATTGTCAAACTCCAAACGATCCCCTAACATTTCTAATACTGATGTCACCTTAGTTTAGTTAGTTGAAACTTGTGAAAAAAACTTAAATTGTCCATATTTTCAATTTAGTTAGGCTTGGTATAATGAAGAGGTGTAAATCCTAACTCAATTATGTTCAATGCATCCGCATCAGCTTCCAAAAATATTTCATCCTCCACATCCATAATTAAAAACAAGATAAATACAAAAATTAAAAACACGTCGAACTTGTAAAAACAGTGCAAGATGTTGGGTTATGGTCGACAATAAACCGAGCTCGTTATTTACGCCGCCAAATTCAAAGGTTGAACTTTAAACAAGATTAAAACTTCTTGCCAGTTCGGAGCATGTAAAATGAACGTGATTAGTCCGCTTAATTCTTAAGCCAATAAATACATATGGAGAATATGGCCATTAGGCATATTGTTCACCGTTAATCCAGAATAACAATACAAAAAAATTTGTTCTGTAAAGAACAGCTTTGATAAAAAAATAAAATAGAAAAATTTGTAAAATTGCTAAAAACAACAAATCGCAAATGATAACAGACATATGCAAAATGATATAAAATTTAGAAAAGACTAATGGCAACAGCGCAAAGTGATGCTAATCCATAACATTTATTTTCTCCTAAATATTACACGCACATAGTTTTGAATTACATTTGGCAACAAAAATTACTGCCTATTACGTCACTACACTGATTCGTGAAACCAGGATGTAATCTGGGATACAAACGATGAAACCGTCGTGGTCGCCGTGCACTACTTTCTCCCTTGTCGATAGATACCACTAGAGGACATAAATAACTTTTAAGGTCATTATTGTTGGAGTAATTTTTATAGTGGGTTATAGGTATTTTACGTTTACAGCCGAAACTTAAATAGATCCATTTTCAACCAAGAGTTTCAGTTTTTACATATTTGAGAATCGCACTTTTTCTTTTCCATGTTCTTTGGCCACTCTCTTCTGTTTGTATTTTTATTTACCGTAAAAGGCGGTTTATTCTTAACACACACGTAAAACAGATCAGAACTAGATGTTAATGAAACAGACTGATAGTGATTTTTGATCACCGATCTACGGAATTAATGGAAATGGTAAGAGAAGATCTATTAACGAAGAGTCGTATTCTACGATTATGTTGGAATTACTTGTTGATAAGGCAAAAACTCTAGTGGTCGACTTGGAATTTGTGTATAATGCTTTTATATAGATATTTTATTCAATTGGGTTCAAATTCAAACTTATTTAGGTATAAAGGAGATTGTTATTAGCAGCTGTATAAAATGTTCGATAATTATCACTAATGATAGTGTAGCGCCGATCGATTTGCATGTGACAAAAATAATGTTGCGATCCACTATTAGGCAACCCGTCAAACATACAAACGTTCGGGGCACAGCGCCTTCTCAAGGATTCCAGAATTCTTCTAGAAATTACGGGAGCATGAGTCATCTTTGTAATCCAGAGTATATATAAGACCGCTAATGAATGCAAGGGTCAGTCTACATTACATGTGATTTTCCAATGCTCCACCCGAAGGTACTACATTGGCCAGGAAGCGAGTTTTTTACCTGGAAAATTTTGAATTTTGCCGAATCCTTGCTGTTTCAAGCAAGATAGGGATCTTTAACGTGCGTGACAACACTCACACACGGGACCTCCATTTTACCTCTCATCCGAACGAGGGTGTATTTTTGCGAAAAATGCTCGCCTAACATTTTTCAAGCGGACCGTGTCGGGATTCGAACCCGGGACCTAGGGCGTAGTAGTCACACACATACCACTACGCCACGGAGCCGCCTAGGGTCAGTCTACAGAAGAATGTCGTATATAAATTATAACGTGTTAAAGTAATAGTAGTTTTGAGCTTTTAGAAGTTTATATAAATGTGATATGCTGTGTCTAATGTGCATGCAGCTTGTAGTATACATAAATAAATAGAAGTGTATAAACAAATAGTTGTGTTAGTGTTGTTAATGAACCTATGGTAAAGAAGTTAGTTTAAGAAGATATTAGTGCTTGTAAATTCATTAGTGTAATAGTGCTTCATTGTTAAGTGGCCTGAAAACATCTATAAATAAGGCATATACTGTTAATTAGACTTGTGAACAGTAAGTAATAAAGACGTTTGTTATTACTTGTTTTAAATTAAAGAAACGCGGTAGTATTAGCCCGCTACAATAATTATATTAGAACGCAAACGACGCGTTTGTGTACAAAATATGATAGATGGCCTCTGCGGCGTCTTGAATTTGATTGACGGGTAAAAGTGTTTTGCATTTAAGAGTTACTTAGAGTACAATAGTGTTCCGAGCTACTAGTAGGCAACCCATCAAACACACAAAAAGCCGCAAGCACTGTTTATTCTCAAGGGTTCTAGAATGCTTCTAGTAATTACTGGAGGATGAGTCACATTTTTAATGCAGGGTATATATAAAACCGCTTATGAATGTAAGAAGTTAGTCTACATAAGAACGTCGTATTTAAAATATATCGTGTATAGTGAATGTGGCGGCTCCGTGGCGTAGTGGTATGTGAGTGACTACTACGCTCAAGGTCCCGGGTTCGAATCCCGACACGGTCCGCTTGAAAAATGTTAGGCGAGCATTTTTCACAAAAATACACCCTCGTTCGGATGAGAGGTAAAATGGAGGTCCCGTGTGTGAGTGTTGTCACGCACGTTAAAGATCCCTACCTTGCTTGGAACAGCAAGGGTTCGGCAAAATTCCAAATTTTCCAGGTAACAAAAACTCGCTTCCTGGCCAATGTAGTACCTTTGGGGGGAGCATTGGAAAAAAAAATCACATGTAATATATAGTGAATGTAGTTGAGCTTTTGGAAGTCCGAGAGTAAACATAAATGCTATATGAGCTGAACGTGTCTAATGTACATGCAACTTGTAGTATGCATAAATAGATAGAAGTGTATAAATAATAGTTGTGTTAGTGTTATTAATGACCCTATGGTAAAGAAGTTAGTTTAAAAAGATATTAGTGCTTGTAAATTCATTAGTGTAATAGTGCTTCATTGTTAATTGGGCTGAAAACATCTATAAATAAGGCATGCACCGTTAATTAGACTTGTGAACAGTGAGTAATAAAGACTTTTATTATTACTTGTTTTAAATTAAAGAAACGCGGTAGTTGTAGCCCGCTTCACTGGTGTCAGGTGCGGGGTATATAGTGATTAATTTAAAAGGAAAACACACAAGTCCAAAGACATTTAAGTAGTTTGTATATGCCTGTTACAAGAAACCAAAGTATGATGGAGGCAGAAACTTTAATGAATTTCCTTAAGGATTTTAAATCCGGTTGGAGGAAAAGTTAAGCGAAAATACTACGAAATTAAAAGAAAAGTTAAGTGAAAACGCAGTGAGGTCATTTGAACTGGAATCAAACCTTACCGAAAGGTTTAGTGAAAATGCTGCGAAAATGGAAGCAAAGTTGAATGAAAATACAGCTATGCTAGAACAAAGATTAATGGAAAGCTTCATTGCATTGAAAGAAGATTTCACTGAACAGGTAAAAACAGTTGAGTAAAAGTTGGACAGTGAATTGGTAAAAATGGAAGAAGATGTGATGAGACTTCAAGAACAAATGATTTCACAAACAACACGGCCACTTGAATTAATAAACCAAGTCGTAAATCAAAACAATCCAGAAATAAGAACCATGGAAAGAAGCGAGTCAATACCGTCTAAATTTAAAGTGAAACCACCCACATTCGATGACAAAACACCTTGGCCCACATATTTGAAACAATTTGAAGCTGCTGCAATAGCCAATGTTGGTGCAACAAAGAGAAGGCTATCTCCTTAATAGTGTATTACAGTCCCGTAAACGCGGCACAAGCGACACAAAAGACAGTTGGTAACGATATTACCTAATGTGGAAATTAACGCGCCAATTGTCAATGACATCACACAATATGCAAATTATTACAATACATTTTTAATATATGCAAATTTTACATGACCCCTAAGGGGTACTTGCGAGAACAAGTAAAGCTTCCTTCAGAATTACTTCCTGATAGCGGCTCGTGGTTTCCTTCGGGATTATTTCATAATGGCGGCGGCTTGCATCCGGATCACTTCATGATGGTTCTCGGGTCGTGGGCTGCTGTTAGGCCAGGTTGCTTCCAAATTTGCTGGTTTTCGTCCTATGTAGAGGTACGATAAGGAACGGGTTTGGGGAACGATAATCAAAAAAGGCAAAGGAAAACTACATAACAAAAAGATACGATAAGATACTAGATACCAGATACTCTGGTTCGCGTTTCAAAGGCAAGTCCCTACGCGTCTTTCAGAAATTCCCCACTTTTTTCCTCCACACGCGTTGACGTGAAACTCGCGCAACGCACTTCTAAAGTGACGGAAATACGCGCAACAAGTCTTTTAAATTTATAGCGCAAAATCCTCTCATATTTACACTTATTTAAAAATGCCTAGTGCCAAAATTTTTTGGCAAGTAAAAAGTGGCCCTACGGGGAGAAGCTCTTAACATCTTACAAACGATTCCCGATCACCAGCAGAATGATTACGGCCTCTTAACATCGAAGCTTGAGATGAGATATGGAGATGCTCACCTTCAACAGGTTTACCACGCACAAGTTAAGAACCGCTCGCAAAAGACAAGTGAAAGCCTGCAAGAATTCGAAGCTGACATCGCCAGATTAGTTAGATTGGCATATCCAACGGCACCAGATAGTTTTCTCAAACAACTAGCTGTTCAAACATTTGTGGATGGCGATAAAGATGGCGAAATACAGCAAGCGCTAAGATTAGCACGGCCAAAATGTTAGATGACGCACTGGCTCATGCGCTTGAATTTGAAGCAGCTAAGCAGACATCACACAGGGTGAGTTACAAAGTTCGGTCTGCCTTAGGGGAACCTGGTCAAGCGCAGAACAGCATAAAAGAAATAATCAACCGTGTGGCGGAAAGGCTGGAAAGACGACGACCGCGGAGATGGCGTTTGCGATGCTGAAGCTGCGGTGAAGTTGGTCATATGCAGAGACGCTGTACTCAACCAAAAAGACAACCGGTTGAGCAAAAGCAGGTCAATGTAAGGGGGCGAACGTCGACAGCACAACGTAATGCCCCGGAGATTATCATCCGTGCTGCATTGTCGTTGGAAAGTCTAGACAGCATTTATATCAATGATAGAATTAATGGTAGGGTTGTCCGATTACTCGTGGATACGAGAGCGACAAGGACTATTGTGAGACCAGATTTGGTTGGTCGTGGAAAAGTGCTACCTGTATCGGTGTGTCTCCGAACGGCAAATGGTGAGAAAATTTGTACTCACGGAGAGACTGCCGTTACGTTGGCAATTGGGGACAAACTAATTAATCATCGGGTGCTGGTAGCTGACATTACAGAAGAAGTGATCTTGGGAATGGATCTCATGAGGGAATATGGGTTTCATGTGAACCTGAAAGAAAATGTGCTTCGGGTAGACGATGATGAGATTCCATTTCGAGGGACGAGTAACCAGACGATGCAAGTTTGAATGATTTGTGATATGAAAATACCCGAGAAGGCGGAAATGATAGTAATGGGACGCCCGGATGGTACGCTCCGGGAAGGACAAGTATGCATGATGGAAGCAACTGAATTGCAAACCAGCCAACGGTTGCTGGATATGTTGATACCTTCGTGTCAAGGATTAAATAGCGACCAACTGGGCAAAGTAAAAGAACTGGTTGGACGATATCGATGTGTGTTTGCACTGGAGGATAATGAGAAAGGAAGGACGAATGTTGTGCAACACAAGATAGATACTGGAGATGCGCAACCGATAAAACAACACCCAAGGCGGCTTCCTTTGGCAAAACGTAAGGAAGCCGAGCAAATTATCACCGATATGGAAGAACAGGGAGTGATTGAACCCTCGAATAGTCCATGGGCATCCCCGGTAGTGCTTGTAAAGAAAAAGGACGGGTCGACAAGGTTTTGTGTAGACTACCGGCGGCTTAACAATGCGACAAAGAAAGACAGCTATCCTTTGCCCAGAATTGATAACACCTCGCATACTCCATCCGGATCTAAATGGTTTTCGACCTTGAACTTGAAAAGCGGATACTGGCAGGTAGGCTTGGTGCCAAACGATAAAGAAAAGACTGCGTTTACAATTGGAACTGGATTATGGCAGTTCAAGGTCATGCCATTTGGATTATGCAATGCCCCTGCTACTTTTGAACGATTGATGGAGTCAATACTGCGTGGACTGTCCTGGAAGACTTGCCTGGTGTACCTAGACGACGTGATAGTGTTAGGCCGGTCTTTTGAAGAACATCTTCAGAACCTAGAGGAGATATTCCAAAGATTAAGCGGGGCAAACCTTACATTGAGCCCCAAGAAGTGCCACCTATTTGGAAAAGAGGTAAAATACCTAGGACATGTCATTCGAAGACCGGAATAAGAGCTGACTCTGACAAAATAAAAACGATGCAAGAGTGGCCTACACCAGCAGATATACACCAACTACGCAGTTTTCTGGGATTGTGCACATATTACCGACGTTTTATACTTGGGTTTGCGAACATTGCGAAACCGTTAACAAAATTAACCGAAGATGGACAAGAATATGATTGGAATGACGACTGCCACAGTGCATTTGAACAACTGAAACGGCTACTAATTACAGCACCAATTTTGAGTTATCCACGGATGGAGAGAAAATTTGTGTTGGATACCGATGCCAGTAACACAGCTATAGGAAGCGTTCTTTCCCAAGTGCAGGATGGACAAGAAAAAGTTATTGGGTATTTCAGTATGGTCTTGTCGCGGCCAGAAAGGAACTATTGTATGACAGGAAGGGAGCTGGTGGTCGTCGTCAAATCCGCTTTTATAAGTACTTATACGGTCGTAAATTCCTGTTGAGAACAGACCATGCTGCACTGAAATGGTTACTGCAGTTTCGAAATCCTGAAGGGCATGTGGCAAAGTGGATAGAGCGGTTGCAGGAATATGACTTTGACACAGAACATCGTGTAGGAACTAGCCATCGAAATGCAGACGCTCTGTCAAGGAGACCTTGTCCGGTAGACTGTAATCATTGTTTCAAGATGGAAGAGAAAACAAGTGTCGTCCATAGAATGACAGTAACCGATGATACTTGGCAACCCAAAAGAATACGAGAAGACCAGGAGAATGACGCCGAATTGAGACGTATTATTGAGTGGAAAAATAGAGGACAACGACCAGCTTGGGAAGAAATTAGTATTTCAAGTAGGAGCCTGAAGGCATACTGGGCACAGTGGGACTCCTTGATGATTGAAAATAGAATCTTGAAACGACGCCTGGAATGTGAAGATGGCACTGAGAGACTTCAAGTGATAGTGCCGGAAGTGTTGCAGCACTTGCACGATAGTATTTCCGGAGGGAACTTTGGCGTGAATGAAGTCTCGAAAGAGTGAGAGAAAGATTCTATTGGGTGAACTGCAAAGAGGACTTGAAGGAGTGGTGCCGGAAATGTGAGTTGTGTGCCTCTGCAAATGGCCCGGTCACAAAACGGAAAGCCCCAATGAGACAGTATAACGTGGGGAATCCTTTTGAGAGGGTAGCCATTGATATAGCTGGTCCGTTTCCTGAATCAGAGAAAGGAAATAAATACATCTTGGTTGCAATGGATTATTTTACCAAATGGCAGGAGGCATATGCTATACCTAACCAAAAAGCCGAGACGGTTGTAGATGTACTAGTGAAGGAGTTGTTTTGTCGCTTTGGAGTTCCGTTGGAATTGCACTCCGATCAGGGTCGGAACTTCGAATCAGCGTTGTTTCAAAACGTCTGCAGGCATCTTGGAATCAGGAAGACTAGAACCACGCCACTTTATCCTCAATCGGATGGAATGGTTGAAAGAATGAACAGGACGTTAGGAAAGTACCTAGCCAGAATTTCCGAAATTTTCAGTATATTCAGAAATTTGAAAATTTTTCAGGATTTTCCTGGTTTGCAATGTTTTCAGGATTTTAAGGTCTCTCAAGATTTTTGAAAGTTAAGAATTTCAGGACTCTTAGGATTTCTTATGACTTTTAGCATTATCAGAAATAATAGGATTTACCGAAATTTCAGTATCTTACAGGATTTTTAGGGTACGTTGGGGTTTTTAGGACTCTTCAATTTTAGCTTTTTTTAGAAACTTCAGTATTTTCAGAATATTTCGGGTTTGTCGAGATTTTCAAGATTTTCATGAGCTTCAGGACTTGTATAAAAGTTCTGAAAAATTCTGTATTATCAGAATTTTTCAAAACATTTATGCTTCGTATTTTTAGGATCTTAAACATATTTTTAGGATATTTAGGAATTTTTAGATTTGACAGAAGTTTCAGGATCTTCACTAATTGCAGGGCTTTCAGGATGTTTATTCTTTTTAGCCTTTTATGGCTTTTTGGATTTTCAGTACGGTCACCAGTTTTAAAATTCTCCAAGATTTTGAGTGTTACAGACACTCAGGCTCTTAGATTTTCAAGGCTTTCGGGTATTTGAGATTTTTTAGGATACTTCATGTTCAGAATTTGTTAGGATCTACAGCACTTCGTATTCTCAGGACTTTTCATAATTTTCGTTATATCTAGGATTTTCAAGAATTTTCAGGATTCTTATGATTTTTCAGGACTTCAGTTTCTTTAGGATTTTTAAAATTTTTGTGGATTTTCAGGGATTTAAGATTTTTAAGAATTTCGGCAGTTTCAGGATTTTTAAAACTTTAAAATTTGTTCTAAATGTTCAGTACTTTTAAGCTTCTTCAGGATGTTTAGAATTTTCAAGATTTTTCAAGGTTATTAGAATTTTGTAGGATGTTCAGGATGTTCATCAATTAAATTTAATTTCAATTATTATGGATGAATCAAACTAACTCTAAAAAATACATTCCAAGGATAATACAAATTCGGGCATGACGATTATGGTTATTGATAATGCCTTGCCCTCTTTCAAATCAATGCAAAATCTCATCGGCTTTGATCAGGTATTTAATTCTAAATTTATTAAATCAAAACCAAAGTTTTAAATTTTATAAAACCCAAATTTACATTACTCTGTTGACCCCAAATAATAGGGTTTATAATTTTTTATGCACTGCTATTCCACAACTTTCATGAAAATCTATTGATTCCATTTGAATAGTCATAGGCCAATCAAATAAAAATGTAAAAAAAGAATTGTACGAGATAGAAACACATTTGGCCATGATTGATGGTCCTCAGGAACACCTTGTCCTATTTAAAGTTCATATACAATTTCATTAACTTTGATCAAATGGTCTCAGAGCTTGGAACAATCTAATTGGGGGCAAATCTAATAATATATAGCTTACTTATTACCTGAATCCAAACATGCAGTAGATTCGAATGAATATAATGCTGCAACACATGCAGAGTTAGTTCGTGAAATTAAAGCGTAAGAGAAAATGACGAAATTAAATAAAGATCACGAACTTCAACAGGAAATTATCATATTTAGCCTACAACTACCAAACTTGCCTTTAATAAATACTAATGAAACTCAAATGGGTAAGGAAAATAAATTAAAACCTAGAATACAAATAGGTAACAAGAACCTACAAGAGGTTAACGATTTCTGCTACCTAGGAAGCCAAATAATGCGAGATGGGAAAATCGCAAAAGATATAAAACAAACATTAGCTCAAGGTGTGCTAATTTAACAAGAAAAAGCAACTATAGTGTTCAAAGACAACAAACATAGAAACAAGGAAAAGATTACTTAAAACATATGTGTGAAGCACAGCACTGTACGGCTGTGAAACTTGGACAGTAGGAGAAGCGGACAGGAAAAAGATAGAAGCCTTTGAAATGTGGTGCTACAGATGAATGATAAAGATATCATGGACAGACAAAGTTAAGAACAAAGAGGTACTAGAAATGGTAGACGAAGAAAAGTATGTGGAAAACAGTAAAATGTAGGAGAGAGGATGATAGGCCACATACTAAGGCATGAGGGAATAATGCGGAGTATGTTAGAAGCAGAGATAGGAAAAAAGAAAGGTAGAGGTAGGGCCTAGGTTAGACTACTGCACACAGATAGTGAAAGATGTAGGCTGTGGGAATTTCAGAGAAATGTGCCGGCTAGCTCAGAATAGAAATCAATGGAGGTACACGTCCAAGCAATTTCAAAATGGAAAACCTAATGACGAAAAGAATAACTGTACCTAAACCTGATGATTATTATAAGCAACTACAGGTAATGGTTTTGCAATACTCTCAACTAATGTTAATTGTGCAAAAGAATTTACTGGAAAACTATTAATTCGGTGAATGTGTAGGTGTTGGAGATCCTTGGTAGCCACAGGCTGCTTATTCCCCTTCACATACCATGAATCTTGGTAAAATAGGGCATATAATTGGAAAACAACAGAAGGGGAGCCGAACTGTATCAAGGCTGTGGGAATTTCAGGGAAAGGTGTAGGCCAGCTCAAAACAGAAATAAGTGAAGGTACGCGTCCAACCAGTTTGAAGATGGAAAACCTAATGACGGAAAAATAATTGCACTTAATTCTGATGATTATTATTAACAACTACAACTGTTGGTTTTGAAATATTTTCAAATAATGTTAATTGTGCAAAAGGTTATATTAGAAAAGTATTAATTCGGCAAATGTTCAAGTGTTGGGAGATCTTGGTAGCTGCAGGCTGTTTAACCCCCTTCACATACTACTGAATATCGAGGAAATAAGATATATATTTGTAAACAATAGAAGGGGAATCGAACTGCATCTAACAAAAAAGAGCAGCGGTTATGTTCGAAGACAACAAACCTAGAAACAAGGAGAAATTGTTGAAAGCATATGTGTGGAGCACATCACAGTATGTCTATGAAATAGGGGCAGTAGAAGAAGCAGAAAGAAAAACGGTAGAAACTTTTTGGAATGTCATGCTTCAGATTTATGAGGAGGATAGCATGGACAAGCAAAGTTAATTACAAAGATGTTATAGAAATAGTAGGGAATAAAATTATCCTTGAAAAATAAAAAAAAAATAGGAGAAATAGAAGGCCAGGATACGTTCTAAGGCATTCTTGGGGAATAGTACACGATACATCACAAGCAGAGATAGGAAAAAAGAGGTAGAGGTAGACCTAGATCAGACTATTGCACGCAGATAGCGAAAAACACAGACTGTGGAAATTTCAAGGAAATGTGCAGGTTAGCTCAGAATAGGAAATAATGAGGGTACGCGTCTAACCAGTTCCAGGACTGAAGACCTAATGATGTTGATGTCGATGTAGCGTATTTAAGCATAGATGAACAATTAGCAGATGCATTTACGAAATCTCTTGAATAGGAGAAGCTCAAAAACTTTACTGTGATGTTGAATTTTCAGGATCGAGGACAGATGGTAATGTACTAAGGTAAAATAAACATTATTTTAACTTTGTACATGCCTGCCAGATATCTAATGAATACATGTAAATGTAAGTAATCAGTCTGCGCTTTGTCTCTCTGTCATATTAATTAATTAAAGTTTTAGAACCGTCCTCTCCCATTAGTTTTATGTTAAAAACTTGTTGGTCTTCTTAATTTGTATTCTTCTACAATGTATTTTTAGTTTTTCTACGATAACTACATTACTGACAAACTCAGTGGGCTGATCCACTCCTTTGCCTAATAAATCATCTAATGCCGTTTTTAACTTTGGTTTTACCAACTTTTACAAAAAGCGAATAACAGCATCATCTTTTCTAATTTTACATTATTAAACACTAAATTTGGGAGAGCTAGAACATGCAAAGCAATAATAGTAAGAATAGACTTACCTTTATATTATCTTCTTCAAACGTACTTCTAATAATGTAAAATAACCAAATATAACTAAACGAAACTAATTGATGATTTTTCATCCGATATAACTTTCGAAATGATAAATTAAATATTAAGATGCGCCCTCGGATGTGCCCAAAAATTCCATGAAAAAATTGCGATAGCTAATTAGTGGAGGTCGAGGTGGAGGTGTAGAAATGACAATTATTGGTTATTGTTTAATTCGTTGATACAAATTTGCGGGCGTCTTAAAAATAGAGAAAGAAAGGATCATTTTGAATTGCAGGTGTGCAGTGTGCAGAGATCTAAGAATTTTTTTCTCCTTTTATTACTTGTTTTGCAGCTTTAAAGTAAAGGATGTAATTTTGAACCTTATGCTTGTTGATTTTATGGTATTTGTATAAATTGAAAAGCTGCAATCATGCAGCATTTTAACAAAAACCGTTGGATACATGTTAATAAAATGTTTAAATCGTTGATACAGATTTGCGAGTTCCTAATTGAAAGGGCGAATGGGATTATCTCGGAATTTACAGGTGTTTTGTTTGCAGGTCTCGTTGCAAGTGTTCAGAGTTACAAGATAAGGATTATCTTTTCTTATTTTAACCACTTGGTTTTGCTGCTTTCAAGTAAAAGATGCTATTTTAAACCTTATGCTCGGTTTTTATTGGCGTTTATATAAGTTGAGAAGCTGTTGCCATGCATTGGATTTCATTGAACTTATCCTAGGGAATTATGGAATTATATTGTAATATTGATATTTTATTTAGAAAGGTTTTATTGAAACCGTTACATCTTAATGAAATCGCAGGGAATATTTATTGAAAATTATTGAAAATTGAAAAAATTAAGAATTTTTGAAAACGATATTATTAATTGGGTATCATTAAATGCATTGATGTTTCAATGATTTTTCATTTAAATTTTGCAACCCCTATTGTAATTTATATAATGTTAATCATAGGAAGAAGTATTTAAAACGTGTCATAGGCATCTTGTTTGATACCTTTTAATAAAAGGAATCTGTTATCACTTTATAAAAGAGGTTTCCTATCAATCAATTACCATAGTCCTAAATTGACGAGACCTTGGACGAGCCGTTAAAGGTAGATATTTCCCTGACGTCATTTTTTATTTATGAGCTTTGAACTTTAAATATGAGCTTTGTTTTTAGTTGTAATTTTGTTTATGAATATTGTAATAGCTGCAGGGTCTAATAATACTGCTTTGGTTTGTTTTCATTTTTGTTAGTAGTAAAACATTCCTAACAGTAACCCGAGAACCTATAGCCTCCACACTATAATAAAAAACTGACGTCATGGAAATATCACTATTAACGCCTCGTCTAAATTGAGGCTTTTATTTGGAACATTTCTTTTATTTTTAATCTACCTGTGGTTCTTTGAAAAGGCAGGCGGCTGCGTGGCATGTGTGTGACTACTATGCCCAAGGTCCTGGGTTCAAATCCCGACACGGTTCGCTTGAAAAATGTTAGGAGAGCATTTTTCATAAAAATACACCCTCGTTCGAATGAGAGGTAAAATGGAAGTTCCGTGTTTGAGTGTTGCCACGCACGTTAAAGATCTCTACCTTGCTTGGAACAGCAAGAATTCTGCAAAATTCCAAATTTTCCAGGTAAAAAAACTCGTTTCCTGGCCAATGTAGTACCTTCGAGTGAAGCACTAAAAAATCACATGTAAGGTTCTTTGAAAAGGGGTTTATTCCAAAGTTGTTATATAGTTCTTAAAAGATTTGTGGTAAGAATTTAAGGGTAGTCTCATTTGATTGATGGTTTTTAAATATTAACTAATTCTGACAAAAAAACATCAAGCATAATTTGCATTTTTTTATCGCATTTCACCAATTTTACTCTGTAGAATTGTCATAAAAGGACATTGGAAGTCGAAATTAGTTTTCAATGATTTCTAAAGAATGCCGATGATTTCTGGAAGCTGCGGGTGATTTGTAGAGTCTGCAAAGAATTTCTGAAGCCTGCGGGCGATTTCTACAGACTGCGGGACGATTTTGGGCAATTTTAATGCGACTGCGAGGGATTTCCATGAGTCTGCCAGAGATTTCGGGCTAAAATGTGACACTATTGCGGAAGTGAGCCACCCCTCGGATGTAGCAATACTTTTCTTGGTATTAAGTGTTTATTAACTATACAAGATATTGAGGTGTCATTTGTACCTAATATATTCATACATAGACGTGCGTATCTATGGCAACAACTATAATATTACTACTGCACCATTAATGGCACATTTTCATTTCTACGAAACATGAGTTTCAAATGGTATAGACCAGAAATGAAATGGTTTCAAGAAAAAAAATAAATTTTATTAAGCGAGACAGTAAAAGTAAAATTTAAGTGACCGATAGCCCTACTTTATTTTTTTTTGAGGTATTTAAATTTATTGTTTATAACGAATATCTTGTTTGTTGTTCCTTCTGAGATAAACAGCAGATGTGGTGTTCGATTGCTTTGCGGTGTAAGAACACTTTCTTCAGCTATGGCTTTTACTGTTGAGTCGTCATAGCATAGCCAGCTCGCAGAGGCCATATGGTACGCATGGGTAAAGTAATGACCTTTAGTTGCTTCTTTACCTTCGTGATAAACTACTACTAGTAATTTGTACTGTTTTTCTTTATTATTGGGTTTCGTCTGTGATGATATTAGTTTAGGATCAATTTGTATATTGATCGGGAATTTCACTGATTTCATTATTTTATAACATCTTTTTAATTTGTAATTAAAGCATTTGATGTGTAGTATCAGTACGATTGTGAGCTCTTCTAGCGTGATTTCTTCCCATGCTTCAACCTCTTTATTTGTCTCTGATGATATTATGCCATGGATTTAATTTTTGGTATAAAGAAGTTTAAGGGCTTCTTCTATAGTTGTTATTTTCTCTATGTGTAGCTGTATTGTAAAAAAGGGTTGAATATTATAAGTATCTGAACCATCTGCTCGATGTATCTTAGAACATAATGAACCTCCAAAAATATCTCTGATAGGGGTATGAATATTATGATTGTAGTGTGTGATAGGGTCTTTCTTTTTATGTCTCATTGATTCGAGTTCTTTGTCTTCATTATTGTTTGTCGAAAAGTTTTCTTTAGGTGTATCTTGGTTGTTAAATAACTTGATTAACTTTAGCATTTCGTCATTCAAATCATTAAGTAGACAACCTAGGAACTCTTCCGCGTCTTCTTGTAGTCCTTTGATTACAAAGGTGTCGTTACGAACATCATTAAGTAATCTGTGTATCCAAGTGGGCGCAAAAGGGGGACCGCATCTGACACTCGTGCTGTATTTCTTTTTCTGATTTTTATCAAAGACTTCTCTATTCCTCTGATCTGTTGGAAGATCATTAAACTCTTTGATAAACTTTGTCATGTTATCAATTGTATGTAAGATTTTTTTACTTTGTAAATTAAATGATGTGTATTTGGTTAGGCTTTTTAGTAGATTATAGATTGGTGGGCATGCTATTAAGGCTTGTAATATTGAGTTAATATAGCAGTAATTACTTCGATTAATTAAACCTCGAGGTTGTAAACTCATTATGTGGTTTTCGGTAGTGTAAGTTGCTAAATATTTTCCTATTATGTATAGATTTGTATTGTCTAAGTTTAACTTAATCGGTTGTTTTAATAAAATAGACTCTCTTGGCGATTTTGTTATCACCATATCAAAATTATTTCTTGGTATGTCCATATTAAGATTGATTGAGATAAAGAGATTTTCTTCTTCGTTTTTATTCTTGGCACGCTTAATCGTCGATTTATGTGGTGCTGATTCTCGTGATTTGTAATTGTTATCAGTGTAATCTTCTGTTAAGTTATTCTCAACTTCACTTTGTACCTTTGTGTTATCAACATGATAAATGTTATTATTTTTTGACATGTATACTGTTGCCACACTGTTTCTTAATCTAAGATTGTCGTTACATTTGTTATTATATTTATCTTGATTCCAACCATCTGGAAGACTTCCTAGTAGGCTTACTGCATTTCCTCTTTGAATGGCCATCCCTAATCGTTGCATTAGGTAGTTCGAACTTCTTTCATCATTGCTTATTCTTACTAATCTCTTACATAAATCTCTTAGAAAAAGAAGGCTTCGTGTACAGATTAGACTTAGTGTTTCGATTTCTATTGGGTTGAAAATATATGTAGTAGATAGATTTTCGTATTTCTTTGTTTTCTCTTTTTCTGAGCTTTCGGCTGCGATTGAGGATGATACTGAAGTGTATGGGATATTAGATTTTGCAAGAGTGTCAATGCAGGTAAAATCCCATACCAAACATTTGCCATTCTTCCATGGAATCAAAGTCATGCTATCCGGTCTTTTGCCATCAGAACGATCAAAGCAGGCAGATTCTCGTATACATGGAACTTGTGCTTTGCATAATGAACGTGCAAGTATTTCATTTACTTCCTCATGACGAAAAAATCGTCCTGCACCAAATCGGCAACAAAGTCCATGTGTGCTGTTAGAGGGTACATCTGCAAGACAACTCTTGCATTGGAGTGACGCATAAATTGGACAACCTAGTCTTAAGGCTATAGCCACTCTGAATTGATCGTTATTTAGTAATAATCCCACTGACAAATTGGGTATCGCGTTTAACTATGTTCCTGAACCTTTTGTGCTAATTGCACTTAACCTTGCTTTATCCATTGATGTTCTAGTTAAGTTTTCTATTTCAGTAAAATCTTTTTTTGAAACTTGACTACTCCATTCTTTCTGTTTTGTGACATCGAGCGGTTTGGTATATAATAGTTCTTCCCAACGACGTATTGCGGATTCTTGCCCATTTATTGTATTTGAAAGGTTTGAGTTTAACAACATGTGGTGGATCAAAGGATGTATCATGCATTACTTAACATAAACACTTACTTTGAATTCCTCTAATGATGATGTGGACTGTAATTAAGTTAACTGTATAGCGAGCGTAACAGCACTATTTTATTGTCAATGAGCATTCATGACGGGAAACTAGTTTGTCACTTCCGGTGGTTCAAACATGACAACACAACACCCTCGTCGGCTGCTGGTTTTAAGTTCTTTCATGATTTTTAAAGGAAGGGGTTAACAAGGATCAAGAAGAGAGGGACAGGAGCCCGAACAACACGTCTTTCACTATTTTCTCTGCGCTGTAGGTTGAAGCCAGGAAGCATGAAAGTGTATTTGGGACTGTTGATTTGATACCGAGTCCGCCAAGGTTTATTGGAAGTGTAGCTTGCAACCATGTGTGGTTTTTAAGAGATACGTTTAGAATTGTCTCTAAAGTTAATTTAAGTTGTGAATCCCAATCTGATAAAACTGAATTATCATAAATAACTGAACTTCTGAGAATAAATTGAATTTTTGGAAGTGAGAAACAGTATCTCATCAACCAGTATCCATGATGAGAAGGTATTGATTCCAATCTTTTGCTTACAAGAAGCAACATCTCGGTTCTATTTAGTAGATCAATATTTTTGGAATTTTGGATAAGAAGTTTTCATGCAAGACTAACTGAAAGAGGTTTATCAATTCACATTTTTTCATATTTAGTGAAAGGCCTATTAATTGACCTTGTTCTTGAATTGTTGTTATATCTTGTAAAATGTTATGTGGGTGGCCGCCTATTGTTCCGTCATCTAAATACCAAACTTTTAATTCGCTTGTTAAAGACTTGGCCAAGTTCTGGATCGTTATACTGAATAATAACGGGCCCATTGGGTCCCCTTGTTGGATGCCGACTTTTGAAGGAATGATATTTTCTCCATGTATTAATAAAGATGGTCTTGAGCATGATGATATCACGTACTTGTATAATTCTGGAAAATGTGTATGTGTTGCTATTAAGATATGTTTTCTATTAATGCTATTAAAGGCATTACAAAAGTCTATTTTCAATAAGCATTTCTGGTTTTCTTCTTGTACGTTATTTTGTTTATTAATCCATCCCTTGCAATATGTTCGGACGGCATGAACTGCTCCTATTGAAATGCCACAGCCTAATTGTAATGGGTAGAATAGGTTATCAAGTGTCTTTGACAGAACGTGTGACAATTTTGGAGCATAGTCTTCTCAGGGTGCAACCGATTGTGATTGGATGGATACTACCAATGGGTTTCGTGAGGGCGATTAAGCGCGCTCCAAAGAAAAATTTGCACACTTCATTGTGGACATGTACTCTCAAAACCCAGTTTACAAAGGATGTAAGTACACGTAGACGTTGTCTACCAGAGTCTCCAATTGATGTTATCATTTCTTGTAGGTGGTAAGGGCAAAGTCCATCAAAACCTGCAGAAGAATGTCTGTTGAAGGAGCGTATTGCCTTTTCGACTTCTTGAATAGATACTTCCAATGAACTATTTAAGGGTGGTTGTGTATTGAGTTCGTCTGGGGATTTATCTTCATTGTTTAAAGTATATTTAGGATGAAAAGACAATAGTTCTTTATGTTATTGTGGAAGGTCGAATAATATTGGAAGTAGATGAGGCAATACGAGCGGCGCCTGAAATATTGCCTTCTTCTATTTTTGATGTTACTATGCACATGCGGAGTGTGTCATAAGACAGTTTCTCTTTGTGTCGTTTAGATTTGCTATAACAAAGTAATTTTCGATCATTAATATTAAATGATTTTGTGTGGTACTGATTTAGAGCTTCTTTAACTTTATTTGTTAATGAATTCCCGTCATTTATTTCGGTCACCGAAAAACAGGTTCGTGCAAAAAGAAATAAGTTTATCCATTCTGTAAAAGTTTTAAATCTTTTGAATATTTAAATTTTAAACTTTTTAAACTTTACGCATTATGTTATTTCCTTTTTTTATTAAGTAACAAGCATATGAAGATTATGTACAAGTGTTCATGTTACATTTTACAAACCCTAAAAATTTTATGGGAGACAAATTTTGAAACTTTTTCTGCGCATCACGGTTAAGTTTTCGAAGAAGAAAGATACAGCTACCTATAAGAAAGGAGACCAGTTTTGTGGGTACTCGTAATTCCATTGGGCCGACAGGTGGCTGAACACATTTTTTCGAAAGCAATATTTAAAAGGATTTTCGTGGAGAAAAATTTCGTAAAGGAATTCCGCTACCCGCAGGACATTGAGAATTTCCCGGAAATTGTTGAACGTTTAATTTTGTCAAAGTCTTCCATAACTGCTAAATCTGATACCGAGTCATTACAATTACCACCTTCCCGGGACCTGGCTTCTTTCCCGAAGAATTGCAATTGCACGAATTATTACAGAATTCCGAATTACAACAAACGTCCGTCGTGTTATGGAGAACCCTGCACTATGTCCATGTGGGAATAACGACAATCCTTTAGAAGTGTGGATTTCATGTGACCGATACCTAAATTGGTTCCACTCGTCTTGTGCTAACCTAGATGATAAAAAAGCCAGGGACTTGAAAATGATCCTTGGTTTTGCAACAACTGCACTGCAGAAAACATCAACCAATCACAAAAAAATTTCTTGCCCATACTGTAACAAGCTCTATACCGACAAAGGTCTACCGATCCACATAGGAAGAAAACACCGTTTGGAAGCCAACGCTGGGGTCACCACTTTTCTGACATCGCCAGCGCCGAGCTTGAACTCAACTGAAGATTTATCTTTCGAACTTTCTCAGAGAAAGAGGACTATCAAAGTTCTCAAAAGGACTCCTAAAGGAGCCAGATTTGCGGTGGCAAGTAAATAGGCATCGCCGTGGATCAATGTAGTAAGTGTAAGACTACGGATCCCAAGGTCCTGGGTTCAAATCCCGACACGGCCGACTGCTTGAAAAATGACAGGTGAGCATTTTTCACAAAAATTACGCCCTCGTTCGGATGAGAGGTTAAATGGAGGTCCCGTGTGTGAGTGTTGTCACGCACGTTAAAGATCCCTACCTTGCCTGGAACGGCAAGGGTTCGGCAAAATTTTAAATTTCCAGGCAACAAAAAACTCGCCTCCTGGCCAATGTAGTACTTTCTAGTGGAGCGTTGGAAATATAAATGCACGGTGGCAAGTAAATTCGCAAAAATACTGGAAACCTGCATAGAGAAAAACGACATTACTTCATGCTGTGGCTGTACTTTTAGCGGTTTTCAATTACCAGTTTGATTTGAAATGGTAGTTCATGGGTTTCCATTTCATCTTATTACTGTTAATATATATTAGCAATTAACGACTGTTGAGACAATTATTAAGGAAGGCAAAACGCAACCAGTTGGTGCTATGATACAATTTACTTCATCAAGAAAAACCTTCAAAAAAAGCAGCAAAAGTCTGCAACAGGCGCATTTGAAGAAAAAATTGTGTGCACAATTATTTATCGATTTACAAACATCCATCATACACAACCTACAATGCTTGCTGAATTTGAGGCTGTCAAATTGGAAAGGAATTAATTTCTGTGGAGAAATAGATTCGTTTAGAAGATTGGTGCATAAAACAGGGTTTTGTTTGATGAAGTGCCAAGACAATCGTAAAGTTTTAATTGAGAAACCAGAAATCCAGGCGAAGCAAATCCATTATTTATTAAAAGTAGAGCAATATCAAGCAGAAGGAATAAATGTTATATATTGTGATGAAACTTACTAATGCAGTTCACATGCTGTATCCAAGATATGGGATGATGGTTCAAATCAATGTTTAAAGGCACTGTTAGCGAAATGAAAAACGGTTAATTATTGTGCATGCAGGTAGCAAAAACGGTTTTGTTCCTAATGGATTGCTAATTTTTAAATCATGACTTAAAACTGGGGATTATCACTATGAAGTGAATAATGAAAATTTTTGTAAATGGTTACAAGATAAATCATTACAAAACCTTGAATCAAACTCTGTATTAGTGATGGATAAGGCAACATATCATAGTGCAACTGTGGAACCAAATCCAACATCGACTTGGAGGTATTGGCTATTGAAAAGAAACATGCCTTTGGAGCTTGAAGATACAAAAGCAAAACTATATGCAAACATTAACCAATATAAACCCACACGCAAACAACATGTTGTTGATAAAATGTTAGCCGAACATAGTCAATGCTACGATTACCGTTCATTTACATTTCCAATGCTCCACCCGAAGGTACTACATTGGCCAAGAGGCGAGTTTCTTGTTGCCTGGAAATTTAGAATTTTGCCGAACCCTTGCCGTTCCAGGCAAGGTAGGGATCTTTAACGTGCGTGACAACACTCACACACGGGACCTCCATTTAACCTCTCATTCGAACGAGGGCGAAATATTTGTGAAAAATGCTCACCTGCCATTTTTCAAGCAGTCGGCCGTGTCGGGATTGCTACGATTACCTCCATATCATCCTGAATTCAACCCCGTCGAAAAAATATGTGTAACAGTAAAAAACCAAGTTACTGCACATATCACTTTTAAATTGGAGAATGTATGGAGGTTAGCTGAAAATAAGTTCGATATTATTGATCAGCAAGAATGGGTAAATGTTTGTTCTCATGTAGAGAAAATTGAAGAGGATTACCTTGCCAGGGAATATATAATGCATGTTATAGAGGAACTAATAATAAACGTTAACAATGATAGTGATTATTCAGGCTTTGATTTGCCTGATGACGATAGTGATGGCGATCTTGGTTGTAAACCCTTACAGTAACATGCAATAATTTAACCCTTTATAGGGCAACTTTTTCCTGTAATACTGTGATCCGGATTTTTAGCAATTTAGACTCTTACATTAACAACTTAAAAATTTACAACCTTATGTTTCAAAAAAATTTATTGAATTTTGATATTTTGGGTGGCACATATAATAGCCACCATCCATCTATACTACACAACAAATGCTATTGTTTGGTGTTCAGTATTATAGCCATATATATGTGTGTGTGTGTATGTGTGTGTGTGTGTGTGTGTGTGTGTGTGTGTGTGTGTGTGTGTGTGTGTGTGTGTGTGTGTGTGTGTGTGTGTGTGTTATATATATATATATATATATATATATATATATATATATATATATATATATACAGTCGACTCGTTAATTCGAAACTCGAGGGACTTTTAAAATTATTACGAATTATCGAGTGTTTGAAATATCAAATGGTTCGAAATTTGTGAGAGAAAATAAATAAAACTTCGAATTATTAAGTGTTGATCAATTATTATTTATTAACTGCTATTCTATAACAATGACAAAAGTTTAGAGGTACATTCGTGTACATACATGTATTCATAATGTGAATTAATTAGTCTTTCGAAAGAACTTTGTTATACTGGTTTGCTTCAAAGCACGTTGCTGCTGCTCAGACTGCTCAATAATTTTTTTTAAGAGAAAAAGTGCCTGAAATGTTTTTTCATCACTTTCGTTTTGTAGACAGAAGGTTTGTAAGGTATCGAATGAGGATCTTGCTTCCTTAACTGACACCTCTGCCAAAGGTTCTGATGTATCGTCCTCATTTTCATCGTTACTTTTTGCATTCGTATCTGTCGCAGATAAAATTTCGCCATCGGTTAGTGAACCTGAGACAGCAACATCTTCATCCACTTGAACAAAGTCAGAAAAACTCACACCGCTGATGTCAACTAATGGTTCTATTGCTGGTTCTTCATCATCCATAAGTATTGGAAGATTTTCCTGATCTTCTTTTGAGAAACCGGATTTTTTGAAGCAGTTGAGAATCGTTAGGGTGTTACAGCTCTCCATGCCTTGTCAATCAGTAAAATAGCTGTCAGAACCGTGATATTTGCAGTTAGCTGCTTGTCGAGAGATTCTAAAACGAGCTTAACAATTTCTTTGCGATAGAACGTCTTAAAATTATGGATGATCCCTTGGTCCAATGGTTGCAATTTAGAAGTTGTATTTGGCGGAAAGAAGTAGAGTTTCACGTTGGACAATGTAGGAGGACTGTTGTGGACAGTGCAATTGTCTAAAAATAGTAAAATTTTCCGCTTTTGTCGTTTCATGTCCCCATTAACTGTTAAAAGCCAATTGTTAAAAATTCTGTCGTCATCCAAGCTTTTTGTTAGCACGATAATCAGTAGGAAACGATTTCACTCCTCTGAAACATCGCGGTTTCATTGCTTTTCCTATCAGTAAGGGTTTAAGTTTTTCCGATCCGTCCATATTTACTGCAAGTAAAACTGTCAACCTCTCTTTACTATGTTTTCCCCCATGACATTTTTCATCTTTAAAGGTAAGCGTCTTGTCCGGTAAACATTTGAAAAATAGGCCAGTTTCATCAGTATTAAAAATGTTTCGGGCATCATAGTTTTCAATCAAGGTCTTCAATTTATCGTGCCAATCTAAGCAAACTACATTATCAACACTTCCACTTTCCCCACAAACTTTTTTAAACACAACTCCATTTCTCTTTTTGAAATTTGTAAGCCACCCTTCACTTGCCGCAAAGTTTTTGATGCTTAGAATAGACGCGAACTCTTTTGCTTTTTCTTTCAACAAGTTTCCGCTAATAGACACTTTTTGTCCTCTACACTGTCTTAGCCAAATGACCAGGCTTTCTTCCAGACGAGGAAATTCACCTTTAGTAGTTCTTTTCCGTACTCCAGCAGTTTGAGCAGCATTAATTTTCTCCTTGTGCTTTATTATGGTTGAGAGAGTACTCAGAGGAATCTTAAATTCTTTTGCAATATCACTCTTCTTCTCACCTTTCTCTACTTTTTCGATTAACTTCTTCTTTTCAGCAATCGTTAAACATTTATACTTTCTAGGGCTCATGACTAACAGAAAATTTTAATCTGTATATGTACCAACGAAAAAGTAACAGTACATAACTGAATGATAACTAAACAAAAGAAGTGTGTGTCAAATAGTCAAACTAATCAGAACAAGAACAAAAGCTCGTTGATACTCGTTGCAACTTCGAATTGTCGAGTGTTGGACGCCGATGAGTTCGAATTAACGCGTCGTTTTGTTAGTATATAGCAGATTTTTCGTTCGAATTACCAAGTTCATAAAAATGTATTGATCTAGTTCGAAATATAAAGAGATTTTGTAGGAACTCGCGATAACTTTGAATTATAGAGAGGTTCGAATTATCGCAGGTTTGAATTAACGAGAGTCGACTGTATATATATATATATATATATATATATATATATATATATATATATATATTATGTATATTATAAAACTCTACTGACCAGGAATCAATGTTTAATATAAAGATGAAATTAATTTATTGGGATATTTTTGGTCATAAATAAAACAACTGTTAAATAATCTTTCGTTTTTAACTTGACGTTTCGATCATTATTCAGATCTTAATCATAAGCTAAAAGTTAGGTAATTAGAAACTAAATAATACATATATCAAAACTTACATAGAACTTGATTATTCTTAAATTTAAGGCTAGTATAAACTAATTTTCAATGACATAAGCAAAACTTGAGTGACAGAATTAAAATTGTTTTTTGTATGCAATTTTGATGTTACAAAAACCAAGTTAAGTTAAATAATTTTTGGATATAAATACGATAAAAATGAAAAGAATGTATAAATATTGTTCATTAAATAACAGCACTACAATTAATGTTTATATAAATCGGACTAAACAACACGCTTATTACTCGAATCATTTCATATACAAAAAGAAAAAAGTGCATCAACAACAAACAGGACCTAAATAACTTAAGTGTTGTTTAGTCCGATTTATATAAACATTAATTGTAGTGCTGTTATTTAATGAACAATATTTATACATTCTTTTCATTTTTATCGTATTTATATCCAAAAATTATTTAACTTAACTTGGTTTTTGTAACATCAAAATTGCATACAAAAAACAATTTTAATTCTGTCACTCAAGTTTTGCTTATGTCATTGAAAATTAGTTTATACTAGCCTTAAATTTAAGAATAATCAAGTTTTATGTAAGTTTTGATATATGTATTATTTAGTTTCTAATTACCTAACTTTTAGCTTATGATTAAGATCTAAATAATGATTGTTAAAAACGAAAGATTATTTGACAGTTGTTTTATTTATAACCAAAAATATCCCAATAAATTAACTTCATCTTTATATTAAATATATATATATAAGGCCTTGGATAGGATTTGAACCTGCATCTCAGTTTTGCCGGAACTGTGCGTTATCCAATTACGCTACCGAGGCCGATGGCTATAATTGGAAAATTTACAAATCTAAATCGTGTACAAGTACCATATATAAACCTAACTTTCAATTACGTTTAGCATTTTTGTCAATCATATCTGAAATTGTCAAGTTTCTGACTTATGTCAGATATAGACAGGAAGCACCGCTCAAAATCACGGCTATAAGCCAAGTATTAATATATAAATATTATAATTAGTTTTTTACACAAGGTAAGTTGATAAATACTTACGTATTGAAATTAATAAGATGAAATAATAACTTAGACTTTTAAGTAAAGCCCAAATGATCATTTCAAATCGAGCTAGTAATTGAAAGAAGGAAAATATAAGGCCTTGGACAGGATTTGAACCTGCATCTCAGTTTTGCCGGAACTGTGCGTTATCCAATTACGCTACCGAGTTATTATTTCATCTTATTAATTTCAATACGTAAGTATTTATCAACTTACCTTGTGTAAAAACTAATTATAATATATATATATATATATATATATATATATATATATATATATATAGGATAGAGATAAAGTCATTTATGAAATGGCTGAAAACAAGATTTACATAGTGCAATATTACATGCTTCACAAATCAATTTCGAGCGCTTTACATGCTTCTTTGTACTGCAATAACCACACCGTCTATACTTAGGACCTTCAATTGGCATATGAATTTCAACGTTGGTTGTTCTTTGACAGGTTTCTACTGAAACTGAACGTCCATCCACTTTTTTCAATTTGTTTTTGTTTATTGTAACTGGCGCTCCAATCCTCTTTCTTCCAAAATAGTTTCCAATAAGCTCATTTGCTAGTCGTGATCTAAACTGAAGGTGAGAAATTGGCTTTTTCCCTTTTATGACCATAGAGGTTTTATATAGAATGAACGAATTGACAATTACTGCATCTATTAGGTAGTAAAATATTTTTAGCCACCAACGGCGAGATTTCCAGGATATTGAATAGCAAGCATGAAGTTGGTCAAAAAGATCAACACCACCCATAAACGCATTATAATCTGCTGTAGGATGAGGGCATTGTACAGAATCCCTACATCCAATTTTATTGGTTCTTAGAACCTGTTTGAAAACAGATGGATCGTGAAAAGAACTTATTACTATAACTGATTTTTTGCCTCTATCACGCCATTTTGCCACAGACAGATCAGTATCTTCACTCATACATTTTTCATCAGTCAAAAGGTGATTGGGGTTATTCTTTCGATTTGAGCGGAACGTTCCACAAGCAAAAGTATCATTATTCAAAAGCTTGTTTAGTAAATAGAAAGTTGAAAAAAATTATCAAAAAAGAGGCAATAGCCTTTATTCAAATAATCCTTAGCAAGTAGTAGAACAGTACGTTCTCCCAGTGTGCCCTCCGTGTCTCCTAGAATTTTTCCTTTATAAATCTTAAAAGAAAGCATATATCCAGTTTTGCACAAGCCATTACCCAAATCTTGAACCCACGCTTGATTGGCTTCATTGGCATGTACTGCTTCAATGACGAACGCCCTTTGAAGCCTACCATACTTTCGTCAATAGATAATTGTCGCGCTGGAAAAAAGCCTCTTTGAACTTTAGATTCAGATGGTCCACTATAGGCCTGATTTTGAAAATTTTATCAAAATTGGGATCATCTCTTTTTGGAGCATTGTTATTGTTGTTGATATGGAGATAGCGTAATATTGTTAAAAATCTTTTTAGAGAAATAATATTTGCTATTCTAGGAACAAACATATTTATATCATTAGACCAGTAAAGTCTAATACTTGGCAAGTTATGGAACCCCATGATTATCAGAAATTCCAAAAATGCTTTTATTTCTTCGACAGTAGTTGAAAACCTTACTTCAAGTTGCTGAGCATAAACCTGCGACTCGTTCACCATACTCTGTAGAATATCATCTGATAAAAAGTACGAAAATATATCATCGGGCTGCACATGATGCTCACTATTATAAACATTCACATCAGTGTCATTATCATTGTCACTATCAGAAGAATATTCATGCTGCTCCCATTGTTTACGTCTTGCTCTTGATGCATGTTCCTCAGGAATGTAATCCGGATCATGTGTAGAATCGTCAGAATCAAAATCATCTGCCCATCTCTTTAGTTGAATGTGATGCTCTGCTGATTCTTTTTTGGCGTTGTGAATCATGTATGATCTGATCTTCTTCGTCGCTATCACCACCTATATCAGAATCATTAGCTTGCTTCGCTGATATACCATCTATGAAATCCAGGAATTTATCGGAATCCATTTGTTGTAAATCGGAAAAAAATACCGCTCCATCTCCTGTAAAGATAATGAAACAACTATAACACTATAGCACATGTGAGTTATGGAATTTTGTCAATCATTAAGCATTTCTAAACCCACTTCACTATTTACATGCCCTCTGAAATACATAATTCTATGCATAAACAATGCAAAAGAAATTGCATTTTTAGGTTAGCTTGTTTACTCTGAATGAAAACTCTTGTATCTTCTAAGCCGTAAATTTTTCATTGTTTTCATTGTTGTATGTGGTAACTAGTACTATTATCAAGTATTATAATACTTACATAAATTATTATTAGCAGAAAATTAAATAAAAACAATTGCAACTTCCACTACACTACAGCTTCTGTAAATAATTTCAGTCACTGCACTAATGGTTAGTGGCTACTCATGAAGCCACTTATTCAGTACCTCCTACTTATACCGGTAGCTTTAGTAGTGACTTCAATAAAGTACACCTAACGTTTACAGACAACTTATTAGACTATGCATGCGCATTAAGAAAGACAGTCTCATGTATAGTATGCTAGTAGTCAACCTAAATGTAAGTGGCTTTTATAGAAGCCACCATCCTATAAAGGGTTAAATAAGCAATATTTTTATATTACTTAATACTATTATTAAGTATTACTTTGCTTAACTGTCTGATCTAAATAATATGGTTAACATTTTATTAAATTCACTTGAAACTATTTTAGTAGTATTTGTTGTTGGACAAGTCATATGGAAATTCCTAATCATGCTGACAAAATCAATGCAATACTTAACAAATAAGGGAGAGATACACAAAGTGGTGTTTTCAACTATTCATTTCACCAAATTGTTGTAATTTGAGTATTTTTTAACTGAAATATTTATAAATTAATAACTTGTTTTGTATTGTAGTGAATTTTGTTGCCAAACCCTTCAAATGTGTCATCTACAAATTTATTCATTCATAAAACCATCCTTGATGTTTTTAGGTTGAACTGAAAACATGGTTATATCCTTTTTTATAGATTTATCACTTCCTTGATTGCACAGTCCAAAGTCGGAATTTCGAAAAACCTATAATGGTATCATATAATACTTCGCATAAACACTTATATGTAATATTGAATAGATAAAGTGGCATTGCACTTTGTTGTACAATTTGCATATCACATGTAGAGGAGAATTGTTCATAATTACTGGTACGAGCAGAATTTATTTTGAATACATTGCCCTTTCTTATAGGATAATGTTGGTACATAAATGCTTATAAAAAATAATAATTGAGCATCTTCAATACCATTGTTTAAAAGTTTATGTAGATAGCAAATGTAGTTCACTTTTCTTCGGATTTCCAAGGCCCTAAATTGTAGTACTCCCTCAAGCTTTTTTTAGAAATATTCAGATTATTTTGATCGGTTTCCTTAAAGTGTAAATATCTTAAACATTTATTAATAGTACTCTCTCGATTATGTATTTATGTGACTTATTTTCTAGACTCCATAGAATTGAGGCATGATCCAATATTGGTCGTAGAAGTTTGATGCATTCAATATTATTAAATTGTCTTATATTACATACTACAAAACCACACAACTTGTTTGCTTTTTCGATGTATATGCAACATGTGCTATAAATGTTAATCACCTATCAATGACAACCCCCAAATCCTTCACCAGTGCTACACACTCCAATATTATATAATGGTGTAATTATATACAACAGAGTTTGTCCATATTGAATTGAAAACCATGATTATCGCACCAATGCACAACATTTTCTAAATCCGCTTGCAGCACATAATAGGGTGGATCTTTTACAGTCACATACAATTTTAGGTCATCTGCAAATAACAATATAGATGAATTTATTACAGAAGTCAGCCTGTTGATAAATAATATAAACATCGCTGGACCAAAATTTGAACCCTGCGGTACTTCAGAAATAGCAGTGAACTTTCTAGATTGGGACGCTTTAATAATTATCAATTGCTTGGGATTGTATAAATATGACTTCATAAGTACAATCAAGTTTTCATGAAAACCAAATTCTTTACAGAATATTATCAGTAAAACGTTATGTGGAACATTAACACATGCTTTAAGCAAATCTAGGTATACAGGGCAATACGCTCAATGGAACAGAACCTAGTGACGAAACGATAAGTGATATAGAAAATCCTTTGACAGGAATAATTAGCTTGTTAGTATTTATAATTTAAAATTTGTTAGACATATACAGGATGTTTCAAATTCGACTAACAAGATAAAGTTATAGATTTTTTAATGAAACATCCTGAATTTTATTTTATTTTTGAAATCTACTTTGAAAAATAATGTAAGTTGTTCAAGATTTCCTATACTTATTATTGATAATTTTCGATGTATTTGACTTTTTTTAAATGTAGTTCTTAAGAAAAATTAATTACACTTAATTATGTAAATTTTAAATCGCGTATTTTTGTCGGTTAATTATCTTCATTGTTGGGGCTTTCTACTGATATACTTAAAATATTAATTTACTATACAGGGTGTTTGTAATTCGTAGTGTAATAACAGTAAAATATATATTGTAATTTGGTTAGTGACCTGGATTCCATCTGCTTCCATTTTAATTATATATTATAAATATCTCCGTTTCATTTCTAAACCATACCTTGAAATTTTGGTCCTTAATATAAACATAAACCCATACCAAACATTGCTTTGAATTTGTTTTCCATTTTATACAAGCTGTTTATTATTCCTTACATTCAGCAAACAGCGTTGTTAAAAAATAATTTTACTCTTTCAACATTTTCAGACTTGTACCAAAGGATAATAAACTAACAAATTGAATGAGCTCAAAGCTCAAGAAATTATTAGAAAGTTTCAAAAAAAAACGCTAAACTGAGCTTTTGATGGATTATACAGTTGAAAAGACCTGATTTCACACACAAACATTTGAATGCTTAATTATAAACAGCCACCTGTGTTATAGTAATTTCTAAAATTTGCATTATGTGAAGAACCTGCGTGTAATAATCTTGATGGCTTGCTGCTTTGTGTACCTGTAGTTCCCAAGTAACAAATTTTTGTTGATCCACAACTGCAACTCAAAATTTGTTGTTATGTTGATTTGATATCGATGTCCGGATCATAGATCCATGTTTCAGCATTAAAAGTTTATTATTTTTAATTAGTTTTGGTGAAACATTAAAACCACTGCAACTGTAAACACCATTTGTTTAGAACGTTATAATAATAGGTACACGTTTATTGAAGGTTACAGACTAACTATAAATGACAAGTTGAAAGATGCGGGTAATGCTTCAACTATTTACAATCTTTCAATACAATTCAATGTAGGTAAACTAGGCGGAATGTAGCAAAAGCAACGTATTATAAAACAAAGTAGTAATGACTACAAGTATATGCGTGAACAATTAGTTATAATCTTTTTCTCACATTTTCTCTCCTTACACTCAAAGAGTGTCAACTGTTCATGGAGCAAATCAATATTTGGCAATTCTTAGAATATTGAAATGTTTGTAAGCCTAAAACATATATACCTTTTCAATGATTACAGCTTTGTCAATAAATTATCTGTGCAGCTGTCTTTGATTGTGGTTTTGAAAATTAAAAGTAATAAAGTCCTGGTTTGCTTTTATACGTTTGAAAAGGTTACAACTAGTTAAATGCAATACTTATTGTTAAGTTAGAATCTTGCTAAAATTCTAGCCATACCTTAATAACCTATCTCACGGTGGGGTTAGGAGTCAGCGCTAAAATCAAATGTTAGGGTTTGCGTTTTAAAAAAAAAGTTTTTATTCAAAATCTAGTCTAAATTAACGTTTATTTGTCTTCAGAGTTAGGCTTAGGGCCAAAACAAAACGCATGGATATATGTAATGAATAAGTTAAATCGTAGCTTTTAGTTTAAGAAAAGTTCCTTTGGTATAAAGCTTGTCCTAAGGTTAAAATTTCCACCTCATGAATTCGCCTTTTAAGAAATTTGCGAAACATTAAAGGACTGTCATTTTCTAGTTTTAGGAGTGTAAAAAAGGCTGTCATATGTAAAAAGCTTTTTAAAATACTTCTAAGTATTGTTCGGGGCCTTATATTCCTCTAGTGTTGGGGCATTTTAAAAATAAACACAAAATTACTCCGTAATACGACTGTGTCAACTTTCTCTACAGTTCTCAATTGCTGTTACACACGTTATTACGTAAACGATAACCTATGGAAGTTGTTTAAAGATTTTATTGTAGAAAACTGAGAAAAGGGATATAAATCGAGAACAACATAAGAATGGAAAAAAGTAAGCTACAGGAAAACGACATCTTGAGAAATATGAATCATATACAAGAAAGAACATTGTATCGAAAGAAAAATAAAACAGATGTAATTTAGATTTTATCAAAAGTTCGAACGAGTGTTTGTAGTATATGGAGGAATATTGGACCACGTTTTTTCTACATATTATGAGTTACGTGACTTAAAATTACAAAAAAAAATAGTGTTGTTACACTTTCTAGGAGATACTTAAGAAAAAGAAAATCACTAATGTAAACATTAAAGAATCAAAAACACTTACGCTTTTCTTGTGGACGGTAAGTTAGAAAAAGTATGGTAGGTGTCTTTTTTGAACACACTGACCATTAGTAGAAAATAGCTAAGGACAGCTGCTTGTAAACTACTATAGCTAGAATGACTTTTTGGGAACGGGGGTAACCATTGAAAATAAGGAACGGTGCACTACAACAGTTAATTGGAAACCACATTAGACAATTGCTACTGGCAGAATTTCATTTCTGTCTGAAAAGTTATTGAGAAGCAAGCAAATTGTGATCAAAAAATAATGATAACACTACCTGCAAATTAATTTTACACTGGCCTCTTTAAAGTAAAAACTTATGCCTTCAGTATTCCAAAAAGTCCATGTTCGTTGTGTTGTAAGTACTGTTTCGAATGGATCCGATTCACTTGCAGTACAATTTGAATAGCATGGAAACATGAAGATATAAATAATGAATTGTATCCCAATTTAACAATTCAACCTTTTACGAAAGAATACATACAAAAGCACTATATATAAATTAGTATTAAATACTACGACTTTAAGAAACTGTTTTTGCAATGTTAAAGCATATTTTTTGAAACAAGTCTTTTAGTCCAAGAGGCAAGCGTTAAAATTAACAAGTATTGTGTAAAAACTCATATTTGCTCAATGTCTATTATTGGCATCTTAATGAGAAGGTCACACTCCGCATGTGGGGCCGTTAAAACAAGTGGTGAGTTGCCAGCAAGGGGACCCAACTGGACCGCTCCCTTTTCGCCTCGTCATTCATCCTGTAGTGGAGTCATTGTTATCCGAGCTCATATGCTTTATCTGGATGATGGACTGTTAGCTGGTGATCACGATATAGTTCTTGAAGACTCCAAATTACTTATTGACAGATGTAAATCAATCGGATTATTTTATTTATTTATTTATATAAATTAATTACTTACAGGTAATACCCAAATAGTAATAATATACATGAGGAAATAAGAAACATAGTTAACACTTTACAAAATGGATAAAGATGTCTTCAAATATTTACACGTAACATAGAAAATATCGATATCAGATGGTATAGAAGCATTGTAAACTCCCATTAACTTATCACTAAATGCACTAGCCCCATAGTTAGATTACAAATCAACTCAGACAAATGTGAACTTTATTTCTGTGACAAACCAAACGAGAATTCTATCTCAACATTTAGAAAGATATCACCGAGGATCAAAATTGTTCACAGCTTTTCTTTACTGGGTTCACCGATCACAGAATCTTTGTTTGAAGATTCTTTGGAGAACAAATGAGATGAAATGATGCTTTTATTTTCTCGAATTAAGAAACTCAAGAACTTTCACGTAGCCTACTACCTTCTCCATCACTGTTTTGCAGTTCCGAAATTGACATATCTTCTTCGTACTACTCCTGTATGGTTTTGCCGTGATGTATAGGAAAGGATAGGTGAAAACATCAAGGATACTCTGGAATTTTTACGGAATTCAGCTCTATCACCTGAACTGTCTGAAAAGGCTTCTCTGCCAACGCGACTGGGAGGACTTGGAATTCGGAGATGCAAAGACATCTGTGTTCCTGCCTTTCTCTCTTCTTCTTTTAGTGTCAGCAAGCTTGTCAATTTGATGTTAAGTTTAGATGACTCCGACAGGACCCAGAACACTTTCTATGAAGAAGGAATAAATGAATGGACAAAGTTGACCTCTGACTCAAAGACACCCAACACTCTCTCTTTCCAGCGATCATGGGATAATGTTATCATTAATAACATTTTTGAGAAGAGTAAACCGACCACACCTGCGGATAAGGCTATAACTCTGGC
Organism: Platerodrilus igneus; assembly: GCA_036346225.1. Lineage (NCBI taxonomy): Eukaryota > Metazoa > Arthropoda > Insecta > Coleoptera > Lycidae > Platerodrilus > Platerodrilus igneus. Next base: position 3,850,077 of record JARFIW010000828.1, read on the forward strand.
TTTACAAAATCCTGAAGCTAATGCATGGCTAAACGTCATTCCATCCAAGACAGTCGGCACACTGTTGGAAAACAATGCATTTCGAATAGCAATGGCTCTTAGACTCGGATACAAAATTTGTGAACCACATATTTGTGTCTGCGGCCTAGAAGTTGGTTCATCAGGACATCATGGACTAAGCTGTGCCAAATGCGTAGGACGGAACTCAAGACATCAGAAACTTAATAACATCTTGTCCAAGGCCCTCACCTCCGCAAAGATCCCGTGTCGTCTTGAGCCTTGCGAATTGTTCAGAGATGGAAAGTGAGTAGATGGAATGACCTTGATTCCTTGGACACAGGGGAAAAGTTTGGTATGGGACGCTACCTGCTCCGACACACTTGCACCTTCTCACCTACCACATTCATCATTAAAGTCGGGATATGTTGCAAGAATAGCTGCTTCTGGGAAAGTAAGGAAATACTCATCAGTTTTGGAACAAAATATGCACTTCCTTCTTTTCGCAGTGGAAACAATGGGAACTTGGTGCGAAGAAGCTATTCAGTTCGTGAACAGCCTTGTCGGAATATTAGCATTACACACTGGAGAACCTAGGTCGAAACAGTATTTGGTTCAAAGGATAGGTATCGCTATTCAACGAGAAAACGCAGGTTCAATTATGGGAACCTTCCCTCCTCAAGAAAATTTGTACGAAGTGTTTTACGTTTTCGAACATAGAAACAATTCAATATATAGTTCAGTTTGTTTGTTATTTTCTCTGTGAAATGTTACAAAATAATTTTTTTTTGTTTTCTTTCATAACTTCGTTTAACAGCCATCAAAAGACATTTGCGGCCGACGGTCTGGCGGCTTTGAGAATATGTGGAAGTGTTGCACATACTATTTTTAAATTTTCTAATAGTTCTAAACTTAAATTATCCTTACTGTTATTCTTCATAGTTTTATTTTTAGCTTTTAACGAGGATGGTTTTTCATTATTTTCTATCATGGTGTTCAAATTGTTTCGTTCTTGAGGGTTTAGTTTGAAAGATTCGTGTTCCAGTTTGAAATGGTTTTTGATTCAACGTAAATCTGTGTGACGTTTATCACATAATGAACATTTAAACTCTATTTTTGAATTGTGATTATTCTTAAGATGTGTTCTGAGCGATTGGTAACTGTTATAGATCCTATTACAGCTTCCACATAAGAAACCATTATTATCAAGTGGGAGGTTTATTTGATATGACTGGTTTAGGTATATTGAATTCTTGAGAATAATTGTACTGTCAGATGATTTGTCAATTTTGATGTCATTGTTCCTTTCAATTTCAATCATTTATATTTGAATTCGATATTTCGTAAGGGTTTTAATTCATTTTTTATTTGCCTTACAGGATTACTAGTAAGTATTTAGTCAATGCAGTTCACTTTGTACCAAGTGTAAGAAGTATAGAAATGAAATGACTAATTTGGAAAGTTATATTTTTAAAGTCTAACTGTAAGCAATACAATGTTTATAAAATCAGTCTAACTAACTTCAATCACAGTGTGAGCAAGTACAACAGTATTGAAATATACTACATTTATTTATTAACACTTCAAAGCAGTATCTACATAAAGCCAAACTCTGTAAACGATAGCACCCATTTTTGCCACGATTCCGTTTGTGAAATGGACGATTTATATTAAACCCGAGCGCTTGTAATGTTCGTTTCACAATTTAAGTTTTGTAAGAAGGTTAAATAGCAAGTGTGCATCATTTATTATGATAAAAAATATGGCGCTTAATTTATGCAATCATTTGCTAACGGAATACTCTTATTAAAAATTACAGCACTGTAAACCATCACTATCAAAACCAGACAATGTTATATCATATTATTCAATGCAATACATTTCTCCCTAACTAGCGTACCAATAAACATGTACAAAAATAGTACAACGCATATGCCAATAAAATATTAAAATTCCAACTAAACATTGATAAAATAAATTTTAAATCTTACCATGCAAATTTAATTGCACTAACATACTTCTAATAAAATCAGTCGAAAATTTTAGTATACTAGTATCTTTATAAACTCTGACAGCTTTATGAGAACAAATAACATATTTATGAATAGATGCTATACCTTTTACAATAACGTGCGTACTAACAGTATTGGAGTTTACACTGCTTCTATAAATATAACGAACTATATTTTCGTTGTTGTAGTTTACGTCAGTATTTTGTAAGGCGATAGGCTGTCGTCTACTAGTACTCTTTATACAAAATAACTGAACAGGTAAGCTAAGTCTTTCAGAAACTTGCTTAGTATCATAACTAGACAAAACTGAACTTAACGTATGAACTTGAGCCGGAACTATATATTCATCTATTTCCAGTGTGATAATGTTCTTTGAAACATTGCCCACTCTCAATAAGCAATCATTTTCAACAATACTGCGCGTTAAAACACCTTCGAAAAATGGGAAGTTCCATGCAAAGAATGTTACATTGATACCTAATCGATTCGATACGTTTGTAATAATTTTAATTAAACGATACGAAATACCGCTACTGTAAAATATAAAACTTTCAACTCCGATGAGCTTATGATAACTTAAAAATTCTATCAAGCGAGACTTGCTGAAATAAGTTGGCGATACACAGATAGTAGTACTAAAATTTTGATGACGAATAGCAGGAGACACTGTTAGTAAAACTTTCTTTAACTCCATTAATCTCTTATCTCGTATACTAAAAGAAACAGCATATGGACGGTGCTTTAAGTTTTTCGCAGAACAATAATAAAAGTATTCGCTTTGAGAGTTTGTCAAGTCGTTTAGTACAGGTGAATACTTGAAGTTTCCAATCACAGGTTTCTGCTCGTCTTCAAGCCACATATAACATTTAGTGGCAAGTTTGTTTGAAGGTCCTAGTAAAGCCAGCGCTTTAACTTCTGCCTTTGGGGTCCAGAATGCTGAATATACATAATAACCCTCGCTGTATTGCCATACAGGTTCAACGCCCCAATCGTAGTGTTTAGCTATATTGTCTGAAGTTTGTAAATCCGTTAGGTTACACGGTTGTCCAAAAAAATTAAATACCTCAAGTACATAATGTAGACGATTGTATTCATGTCTATACACTAGAAAAAGTGATAAACTACAAATTGCTAAAATAAACAAAAATAACTGAAAATATTTCTTCATTACGAAAGCATTGTATTTAATACAATATAAATAAATAATGATTAAAACTTGAAAGGCAAAAAATGAGGTTATAAACACAACTGCAATTGCTCCTATAGTAGCGTTTCTCGGTAGAATATTCCTGTTTTAATTTCACATGCTTTAGGAGTTGAGTAGAAGGATAACCAATAACACAAACCAAACCGCATAAACCTCGTCTAGAATTTGAGATTAAACTCGTCTATTTAATACAAAGCTTACTTTAGAAACACTAAATTTTTGTTTTTTGGCAAATGTGAATAGGTATTATGCTTGGAAATACAAAAATATTAAATGGGTTCATCACATTTGTACGTTTTAATGGATACAAATTAATTTGTATAATCGGAAATTATTATTTAGTAGTAACTAACAATTAAAAGTACCTTTTGACTTTATCCAGCGTCCTATATAATTTGAAATTGAGTCATTATAAAATATTTAGTTCGTATACGCATTTTTAAATGGTTAAATGACGTTTGAAATTAATTATTTTAGATTATTTGCTCTCTTTTAATTAATTAGGGGATTCTAAAATTATTAATAACGAATTTAACAACTATACTAAGAGTAAATTACATGATAACACCGATAATTCATCTAGAAAATTTCTTACCATTTCATAGCTGTAGTAAAAGTATGAGTACTACAATGAAGTAAAATAGGCAACAATATAGGAAATTTAAGAATAAGATAAATAAATTTTATAGGCAAGATAAACAGCAGCGGTGCAGAGTAATAGTGAAGCGGTTGGTTACCCATTGGGCGCGTCTCCAGGTAGCGGATAGTAGTAATCCCAAGATATATGACCAAGGGATTGGCTATCTACTCTGGGAAAGATCGTGATAAGCTTATCTCTTTCAGTGATCGAGTGCCTGAGTGGTATAAGATCCACAACATGGCGAAGAGCAAGAGACTGCTAGAGCGGGATAAAGTCCTCCCCCTAGACAAGTGAAAACGATCCCGCGGACCTAACGCCTCAGCCCAAGCTGTAGTTTCGTGGCTAATGGGCCTGGACTGAGGTAAACGAAGCCGGTGGGGCAATTCTGCAACACCAACACACCGCGCTTTCCTGCTATCGTGTCTATGTCTCACGGGCAAGAGGGTGTGGAGGTCTTGGCTTAACCGCTCGGACCAAGAGGAGACAACCTCGCTAAAAAATCCTAAATCCTGTGGCGAAGGACTGAGCTCAAGAGATGCGTGGCTGGATAGTTGACCAGTCTTAATCAGTTCAGAACTCGTGGAACAGGGCGGCACCACGTTTTATTCACGCCTTCCATGCCAACAGGGGGCATCTGGCATGGTGAACATTTACACCCCCCTTACTCATAGGAACAATTATGAATAATATTGGTATCATAAGCAAAACAGAACCTGAAGAGGTGGAACCAGCAACGGGAGACTCCTCAAGTAACCAAAACATACCCATGGAGGTGGAGCAGACCCGGGATGCAAGTCCGCTTTCAAGACCGGTGTCTGATACACCAGACACGGATAAAACAATAAAGGAACTGCAAGCAAAGAGGATTTCGGGTGCTCAGCGTAGGAAGCTGAGGCAAGCCAAGAAAGTCGAAGCTGGGACTTGGACGGAGTCACACTCGTCCTCAAAGAAGGTGTCGGTGCAGAAGGAAAGCAGGGGCAGTAAAAGACCTCGTTTAGAGACTTTCACACCGACACCATCTAGAGGCGTTGGGTGGAACGAGACAGCGCCTATTCGGGCGACCAAAGTTAAATCCGAAGGAAGTCGATACCCTCTCATCAAGGGACCTTTACTCTGTAATTCGGGGTCCAGGTTTTGCAGATTGGGTATAATACTCAACCAGGGTCAGTATAATACGCCTTTTAGGCTGCAGTGCGGCGGAGCCGTTTGGCAGACCCACCCGCCAGGGGGGGTGGTGGTGGTGGTGGTTTTAGTGGGTATGCCGCCACGAGAGTCCCACACTTTGGCTATAAAAGCTTTCCACTCTACCGGGTTCGGAATACTATCAAAAAATTGTAAAAAAAGTGTAAATTACATGATAAGACCAATAATTTATCTAGAAAATTTCTTACCATTTTATAGCTGTAATAAAAGTATAAGTACTATAATGAAGTAAAATAGGCAAAAATATAGGAAATTTAAGAATAAAATTAATGAATTTTATAGGCAGGATGAACAGCAGTGGTGCAGAGTAATAGCGAAGAAATAAAATCAATACTATATAATGGTTGACTCGGTACAGCTATTAAAAAAGAAAACCTCTGCAAGAGCTAGTACTAGAAACTATAGCAAAATTAATGAAGGCACAACAGTAATAAAAGCAAATTATTCAGCAGACAGATGTAATTATATACAAAAAATCTTTTATTTAGATATCATACAAAGCTTAGATGAAGTAGAGGACAAGAAGCAGGCTGCAAAGTATTAGGATTGATATTTTAGAAAGCACTAAAACCGCTAGAAGAGTTCAATTGCTGACAGAGTTGATTAGAATATACTAGTGGGCTGAATCGTTGTTCAAAAATATTAATTAAAATCTTTACAAGTGCAGAATAAAATAGAGAAGAAATCCGCTAATTTTTTCTCAACTTTTATCCGGATAGCCTTCTGCAAGTTTCTTGGTCGCAGTCAAAGTCATTTAAATTTCCAACTTTCACGTAACGTTTAGACATTTTAAGGTTAAGTCTAGATAAGTAAATAATGTGTTGTGGTGTTCTGGTTTGTCTGGGGTCACCTTGTTAATGCTTTGTAGCAACAGAGATAAAGTTTAAAATATGAACTAATTATACAATAAAGATATAACGCGCAAAGAAAATATTTAAAAAAGTTTCTGTGTGTGTCATTATTGCAAATGTCTCTAATGACTGAAAGTTTGTAAAGTTGCAAAATGGGTTTCTATGTTGAACAATTGAATATTGTGGCTTCATGAGGCAGACTTGGATCTGGTGTTGCGTGGAGAGTGATAATCATCGTTACGTTGAATGCAATGTGCCACCTAGCAGCGGTGACTGGAGGGTTTTCACGCTTCGGTACCTAGCGGCTAGTAGGCGGAGATGCGACGTTTTTGGTTGGTAGAAATTAGAACGAGTTGATTGTGGAATATCCCCAATCCTAGCGTGCATGTTTGCGTCAAGTGGTCTAGGAGGTGGTCTAGATAGCTTCGGAGATGGAGTGGATCTAAGCTGTGTTATGGCGGGATTCTGTGTCTGTGCTGTTATAAAAGTTGGCTTCATTTTATCCCGTTAGATTTAGTGGTCACAATGAGTAATCTGCAGAAAAACTCTAAGTGCACGAGGAGCTTGATGACTTCTTAAGTTTTCTGTAAGAAGTTTGGTGATGTAATTTGCTCTAGCGTTCAGAGCTCCTTTTGTCCTGGGTTTGTTGGTATTGTACGTCCCGACGGCTTTATTATGAATTTCGAGGGGTGTCGGATGTGTCCATTATTGTTTGAGTGGTGTTTTTGGACGCGTATGCTATTTATTTCATGTTGCGTGCTTATTAGTCAGATAGCTAAAAGTATGGTTGGTTGCATACTCCTAGAGTGTGTTTATTTTTACATCCTTTAGAACCGAATTTATATTTTTAGCTATATAAATCATACAGTTGGTAATTATGAATGGCAACTGGCATTTTTTTATTAACACGCTAATTATATGTATTGTTTAAGTAAAGCTGTATTATATTTCCAATGAATTAGGATATTAACATATCCTTTAGTTAGTTTGAACCTAAAACCCTATGAAGTACCCAAATTCAGCTTTGGAAAGGTTTTCTATAAAGAGGGAAATGATGTGTACATACTTTTATGATTCGAAGAGTGCTTGTCGTTAAATGTCCTATAATATATCAAAAGTCAACAACTTATAGAATTTTTTGCACCCGTTCCTATCAGAGAGGTTTCAAGGATATGGAGTTTTTATATTGACAACTACAGGACAGTTTGACATGTTGCTACCCTTCCATATACTCTATAGAAGTATGCATCCAACCACACTTCCAACTAACTGACCAATAAGCATGCAGCATGCAAATAAAGAGCACGCATGCACAAAACACTCCTCAATCAATAATAGACTCGTCTTACAGCCGTCAAAACACAAATAGAACCGTTCCAACGTACCATACGACCAAACCTCGGTATAGTCGAAATCACGAAAGAATGTATTCACATGATAGGTTACTGAATTAAGAAATGACATACTTTCAAATCGTATGTATTAAGTATACTCGGATGGATCGTTTAAAAGCATGTCATTTTTTAATTCAGAAGCTTATGATGTAAATGCATTCTTTCGTGATTTATACCATATAAACGGAGCTACAAACGCTAGAGTAAATTACTTCTTATCGTTCTCTCTTTAAGAAAGCCACCAAACTTTTTGGAAGGAACTTAGACGGAAGCTACTCGTGTACTAAATGCTTTCTTTCAGTTTATCTCATTGTGACCACCAAATCTAATGGGCTAAAATGAAGTGAACTCTCACAACGCTATCGACAGGATCCCGCCATAAATTAGACCGATCCGCTTCCGAAACCATTACGGTAATCAGGAACATCTTTTAGAGCACGTGACGCCAACATTCACGCTAGGATTAAGAATATTTCATCATCGGCCTGTTTCAATTTCCAAGGACGTCGTCATACGTCTGTGTCTCCTCCCACTAACCGCAAGGTACCAAAGTCATAGAAATCCGACTGCAATCACCGCCACGAGGTGCTGCATTGAATGTAACCATGGACACCATCACTGACACCACACAACCTAGGTCTTCGATGTGAAGCCGTCATATCTAATTCTTCAACATAGAAACATGTTCCGCAACTTTGAAAACTAAGATGCTTTTAGCTCTAGCAGCAACTTTACAAACTAAAGTGCTTTCAGTTCTAGCGTTAAAAATATTTGTAATTTAATTACGCACACAAGAACATTTGTAAATATTTCCTGTATGCGTCATGCCTTTAATGTATAATAAGTTCATATTATTTTAACTTGTATTCTGTTGCTATGACGTTTTAACAAGGTGACCCTAGACAATCATAACACCACAACTACAACAATTATTATACGCTTAAGTTTGTACAAAGTTCCCAATTTGTACCAAACTGTAACCGTTTAAAATTTTAAAATAACGACCGATGTTGAATTTTATAAATCTATATAAAATCTTAAAAAAAAGAATTGAACAAATACTACAGAATAGTTCAAGAGTTTCATAACATAGGGGAATTTGACTTTTAATTTGCAAATGAAAAGCATTGACTACTGAAATTGTGAAGGAGAGAACAATACTTTGAAAGATATGCGTCATGTAACCACAACCGTTGTCGCAATCTACAAAAATTAACGACTTTGAAAGGAGTGATGCATTCACCAACCTGGACGCCCCAGCATATCACCAATAGTAGAAAAAGTATATGTCAAAACAGCAGTATGCTCCAAAATTTCCATTCGTCAAGCAAGTTTACAAAATGGTGTTCCCCAGACAAAATCCAAGGAGTACTAAGAAGGGTGAAGTTTTACTTACGTGGGTAGCAAGTTCTTCAAAATCAGTGAGAGAAAAATTTGAAAAATTACCTAGTTTTATCAATAATTATTATGTGCTTTGATGAAACAAATGAACGATGAGGGAAACCGATAAAATCTAACGTGGCAGTGGGACAGTAATTAACGTTGATATGCCAGCAACAAAGAAATAGGAACTGGCTATGTTGTATGCATAGATGTCGCTAGTTGAAGGACCTGGTCATCGGAACTAACATACCGGCGTAACTGAGTATTTTTTAATAATCGTTTGCAGGGTTAAAACGTACGGGTCAGACAGAAACAGAAAAGAAAGCGAAATAAGAGCTCGCACGAATCACGGTTACGTATAAAAGATAAAGAAAATTTAGAAAGACCGGACTAACTGCAAATGCGCAGAGCGGGGTGGTTCACATAGACAACAAAAAGTACATCGCCACGAATTTTTATTTACAATGAAAATTAAAATTTTTATTTAAACAAGCAAAAAGTTACTATTTAAAAAAAGCAATTATACTCTATGGACAAATTCAATGATTGATCCACCAAGTGCGCACTTCGTAGCGTAATATATAAAAAAGATTAATTAATAGTAAAATAATAAGGTTTAGAATTTCTTAATAGTAAGCGTATTGAGTTAAAAGTATATTAAATGTAGAACTATTTCTAATAAATGTTTTAAAAGCAACAAGAAACACTAACGAAGTTAGTTTTTAAAAAGGTTTTAAACTGTTTTTGTCTGTCGGAATGATGTTACTTGAGTAAGTAAGGTCACATACCTTCACGTGTCGGGATACTTATCTTGTAGCTAAGTCATCGGATGTGAAACAGCAAAACATCTCCACGGTAGTCAGTATCATTCACGCTGCTATCGTAACTGTAACAGCGGTCTACATAAAAAGGCAGTTAGGCCTACGCCGAAAAACAATTGGATCTGTATAAAAAAAAATTTGGCCTAACGTAGAAGAGCTAAAAAGAGAATCTTACTAGTATTAATAAGCGCGTAAGAACTTACCAATGCGCAGGGGATATAGCCTATCCAAGGAAGCGTGCATTACTCTTGGAGTAACAGAATTGACCATGCATTATATACATGCTAGCACGGAAAGCAGGATCAAAGTGAAAATCAAATCAGTATACGAGATGATAATCGATTTGAGTAACATATGTTAAAAGAACACTCCTAAACTCATTGTAATGCATTAATAGATAACGAAAATCGACAAATTTGACTACTGAATCGAGCATGTAAATCTAATGTGGCGTTCTAGTGTGTTTGGGTCATCTGGTTGATGCTTCGTAACAACAGAGATAACATTTATTTACGAGTTTAAAATACGAACTAATTACACATAAAAAAGAATGACGTATAAAGAAAATATTTACAAAAGTTTTTGTGTACATAATTATTGCAAACATCTTTAATCACTGAAAGCACTTTAGTTTGTTAAGTTCTAGAAGAAGTTTTTATGTTGAAAAATTGAATGTTGTTGCTTTACGACGAAGACCTGAATCTGGTGTTGTGCAGCGAATGACGTCCATCGTTACGCGAATGCAATGCGTCACTTAGCTGCGGTGACTGGGATAGGATTTCTATGCTTCGGTATCCTGTGGTTGATAGAAAGTAGAGCGAGCTGATTACGGAATGTCCTCAATCCTGGTGTGCATGTTGGCGCCACTTGTTGGAGGATGGTTTTGGAGGTGAAGCGAATTCAAGCTGTGTTATAGCGGGCTTCAACATCAATAGTTCGGATGTAAAAATTTACTTCATATAATTTCAGATGGACTGCCCTCACCCTTGCTGTCAACCTCTACCCAGGTAGAACGGACAACGACGTATTAGTTGAAGACATTAAAAACAACCCCGGCATACTACCAGTAAAATTGGGAAGTATGCAAAATACAATAGATTACTGGACATTTGCACAAAAATTTGATTTAGAAGAATTAAAACAAGAATTTTACATAATCAGAGACGCCATGAAGCTAATGGACAATTACAAAATACACTTAAGTTAGTTAAAAGTGCCAAAATTACATTATGATAACATAAGTGTTTGGACAATATTATTAATTACTGTAATCATTTTATTAACTATGTATCTATTGTACAAAATGTATCTTAGATATAAGAATAAAGAAAGAATTTTAGGTATAAGGATACAAAGGTAAATAAAGATACAATAAATGTACCCTTAGGGACAATGAAATTTAAAAAATTAAGTAAAACCCTTAATTTTTCATCTACGTCGGGAGGAGTTACATATTCTCCAAATCGATATATGTATAATTACATAGAAATTATTAACAAACTTAAGTTAGATGCAACAATGTAGTTCAAGGATAAATAAAGAAAAGGTTAATGAAAGTTCACAAGCAAGTTGTGAGAACGGATGTGAATACAATGTATTCCAGACGCAACGTGATACTGCAGGTGCAGGTCACAGTCGGTTATAAAACCGCAATTATTAGAATTAAGATTGTTACTTTGTATTGTAAGGGGCAGGGACAACATAAATACCCCGAGAGCCTCAAGAAAGTTAGTCAGTCTTGAGCCGGACAGCTTTTACATTGTTGGTTGTTCAGGCTACTTAGAGTAATTTTATATAGTTTTGTAAAATTCTACTTGTAATTTCTGATTAAATAAAAATTGTTACAAGAGTTTTGGAAATAAGACTTTTAAAAAGGCAGCTCCTAAGGCCCAAAACGTAACTGGCGCAGTCAGTAGGATCCACAAGGGCACTAAGGAAATCCAGAATCGACGACGTGGTGGCCTGGAATATCAATTCCCAATCTGGAAGAACAAAACAAAATTTGGACAAAGTACAAAATCGACCAAGCCCAAAGAAACAAAACTTGGTCAAGGTACAAAATTGACCAAGCCCAAAAAGGAAAATAGATGAAATCGACGATGAAAACTATGTAAGTTCATTTATCCTAACCAATTTTTTATTTTTAATTATTAATATTAGCTAGTAAGACGAAACGAATTGTATGTACAAATTTTTTTAATTATTATTATCGCAATTTAGTATTTATATCATTTATGAAAAGTGTGAAATTTTAATATATAAATAGAACGCAATTATTTTACAACAATTTACTATTCAGAAAAATCCGAAGGACGCAATGCTCATCACAACTTCATAAAGCTATAGTTAAATATTTTCAGTACGAAAGTATCTAATTGTAAAGAAACATTTATGCAATTTATTGTAACAAAACGATTTACTGAAATAGCATCCTTCAGAAAACTTAAAACTTTATAATTGGACATTTCAAGGTAACGAAACTGTACAATTATAAAGGAAGCAATTACGCACTTATTAATGCAAAACCGGACTAGATAATTATAGCAACTTATTATTGCAAACACTTAATTACTCAGCAGGACTAAAATAGAAACGTACATATTATAATGCAGTTATTGCAAAAGATTACTATCTACATAAAACCATTCAGAAAATAGAAACTTAACTCGCAACAATTGTAACATTTGCGAAGTATAAACATATACGAATTCAAAACGACAATAATTGATAAGACATTACCAAGCAGACATTCTTTAATGTAATTATAGCAATTAATAATTACATATAAAATCTAAGTGAAGCAATTCTTTAAATAACTAATACAATCGAAACTGAAAATTATCAATACAAATTGCAAAGTAAATCTCAATTTATACAAAAACTTGATATTAATTAGAACTGAAAACGACCATTAATTATTAGAACAATCATGAATTTCTGAATGAAGCTCTATATTGAAAGTATTTCTCAATATAACGGAGATCAAACGCTACTAGGCAAGTTCATTACCGTGTGCAAAATATTTTTAAAAACCTTTTATAAACCAGGAGACAATGAACGCAATATTCTACTTTTACGCCTAGTAATAAATAAACTGACCGGACGGGCACTAACGCTAATTGCCAGTCGCGACAACCTTGAACAATGGGAAGACTTCAAACGCATCCTAATTGCAAATTTCGGCGACCAACACAACATCAAATGTCTAATCCAGGATTTGATAAACCTTAGAAAGAAAAAGTAGGAAACGATAAACTAATCAGCTACGCATCTAGAATCCTAAACGAGACGGAACAATAATACAGCACAATCGAGAAAGAATTATTAGCAATAATTTGGGCAACGAAATATGTTAGACCATACCTTTATGGAAGAAAATTCTATATATACACCGACCATAGACCATTAGTATGGCTATGCGAACTCAAGGAACCGAACTCAAAATTACAAAAATGGAGGATTAGATTAAAAGAATATAATTACAAAATTATATACAAAAAAGGCATTTATAACAATAACGCAGACGCACTGAGCAGAATACAATTCAACGCAAGAGAAACAGAGTCAATTATAGGCAACGTAGACGAAACAGAGATAAGAGAAAACCCAGAAGAAATAGACACCATACATTGAACACAAAACGAAGAACCAAAAACCGCCATTAAAATATTAAACGAAGCCATAGGCATACAACCAAACCAATTTATAATTACCAAAGTTTTAACAAACCCCAATCCAGTAAAATACACGAAAACAAATAACAAGACAATGTATCAAATTCAAATAACTAAGGACGATAATGAGGTACAAATAATTAAAATTCTAAAAGAATATACCCAGAGAAAAAACGTTTTTACCTTTATTTCGCCATCGAACATTTATACATACGATTTTCAGAATTATATATTGAATTATTTAATAACTCAGGCTTTGAAATTATTAGATGTACAAAAAAATTAATAACTTTAGATGACCCTGACAAAATAAACGACGTGATTATAAATCAACACAAAGGCAAAACCAACCATCGTGGAATCAGTGAAACATTAAAGGAGAAGATACTACTTTAAGGATATGAAAAAACTAACCACAGATTTTATCAATCAATGCGAATTATGCGATAAAGCAAAATATGACAGAATACCCCCAAAAATACCTTTAAGGTTAACCAAAACACCCGACAAACCTTTTCAAAAATTACATGCAGACACTCTAGTAGTAGAAGCACAAAACTTTTTAACAATTGTAGACGCATTCACCAAATTAGGTCAAGCGATACTCATTACTTCCAAAAATAGCATCGACGTAACCCAAAGATTCTTATAATATTTTACATTTTATGGTACACCCGAAACTATAACTTTAGATAATGGCAGCGAATTAAGAAATGAAACGATACAAAATATCCTAGAACTCCATAAAATAAAAATTCATTTTATAACCGAAAACCACCTCGAATCAAACGGATCAATTGAAAGATTACACTTAACCCTATTAGAACAGATCAGATTATTAAGATTAACTTACAAGAAGGAACACATCACTAATTTAATGTCATACGCGCTAATTGCTTACAACAATATAATCCACTCATCTACAAATTTTACACCCCTAGAATTAACATTAGGACATTCAGTTTCCCGTAACCCTTATGATATACATTACAACAAAGAAGTATATCAACAGTATGTTAAAGACCATAAAGAAAAACTAAAACTAACTTATAATTAGGTAAAAAATAAATTAGATAATGACATAGAACGTATTACAACAACCCGCAACAAGAATACAGACATAAATAAGTTTTCAATAGGACAAACCATATATGAGAAGAATTTTCAAAGTAAAAAACACACAACGGTCCCTAGAAACTTAGGCCCGTTTAAAATAAAAAAAATCAGACAAAAATATAGCCATAGTAAACAACGGAAAAATAGTAAAATATATTCATTTGAAAAACCTAAGACACCATATAATCTCAGATGGACTGCCATCACCCTTGCTGTCAACCTCTACCCAGGTAGAACGGACAACGACGTATTAGTTGAAGACATTAAAAACAACCCCGAAATACTACCAGTAAAATTGGGAAGTATGCAAAATAAAATAGATTACTGGACGTTCGCACAAAAATTTGATTTAGAAGAATTAAAACAAGAATTTTACATAATCAGAGACGCCATGAAGCTATTGGACAATTACAAAGAACACTTAAGTGAGTTAAAAGTGCCAAAATTACATTATGATAACATAAGTATTTGGACAATATTATTAATTACTTTAATCATTTTATTAACTATGTATGTATTGTACAAAATGTATCTTAGATATAAGAATAAAGACAGAAATTTTAGGTATAAGGAAACAAAGGTAAATAAAGAAACAATAAAAGTACCCCTAGAGACAATTAAATTTTAAAAACTAAGCAAAACCCTTGATTTTTCATCTACATCGGGAGGGGTTACATATTCCCCAAATAAACATATGTATAATTACATAGAAATTATTAAGAAACTTCAAGGATAAATAAAGAAAAGGATAATGAAAGTTCACAAACAAGTTGCGAGAACGGATGTGAACACAATGTATTCCAGACGCAACGTGCTACTGCACGTGCAGATCACAGTCGGTTATAAAACAGCTATTATTAGAATTAAGATTGTTATTTTGTATTGTATAAATTAATAAAGAAATAAGCAGACGTGACCTCTGCAGTTCGCACAGAAATGTGAAGGGCACGGACAACATAAATACCCCGGGAACCTCAAAAAAGTTAGTCAGTCTTGAGCCGCACAACTTTTGCATTGTTGGCTGTTCAGGCTACTCGCCCTAATTTAAATCCATTTAACAGTAATTTCGACTTAGAGTAATTTTAATTAGGTTGGTAAAATTCCACTTGTAATTTCTGATTAAATAAAAATTGTTACAAGAGTTTTGGAAAGAAGACTTTTTAAAAAAGCAGCTTTCAAGGCCCAAAACGTAACTCACCATACCTGCGAAAACCGGAAAAACCATAGTCTTTGGGAAAAAAAATTTCCGGTTAGTGCAATTTCGTGTATTTGCAATGGCACACGAAAAATTATACTTTTTACACTATGTAGCCTACTAAAAAGTAACAGTATGCATTTTCTAGCTCTAGCTTCACTCTACCTATGAACATAATTGTTGGGGCAGGTTCCATCATAGGGCTTCAGAAGAAAAATTTTAAAGTTAGTGAATTTTTGAAGATTCGCAATAGCAGGGGAATAGTACGTTTTTTATACTACAACGATTAGTGGAAAGAGTCAAAGTACGTTATTTAGAGCAAGTGCCGTTCTGTTTAGTGCTATACCTGCAAAGATTGGCAAAGTCATAAGCTTTGAGAAAATTTTTTTGCGGTAAGTGCATATTAGGGTATTTTTGTAATGGCGCACGAAAAATTATACGTTTAACACTATGTAACCTACCGAAAAGTAGCAGTATGCATTTTGTAGCTCCAGCTTCACTCTATCTAATGACATAATTGCGAGGACCGGTTCCATCATAGGGCTTCAGAAAAAAATTTTGAAGTTAGTACATTTTTGAAGAATTGTAACATCAGGGGGAATAGTATATTTTTTATACTACAACACTTAGTGGAAAGAGTCAAAATGCGTTATTTAAAGCAAGTGTTGTTCTACTTAGCGCCATACCTGCGAAAACCGGCTACACCATAGCCTTTGAGAAAAAACTTTTGCGGTTAGCGCATATTCGGGTATTAGCAATGGCGCACGTAAAATTACATTTTAACACCATGTAACCTACCAAAAAGTAACAGTATGCGTTTTATACTTCCAGCTTCACTCAACCTATGGACGTAATTGCGAGGACAGATTCCATCACAGGGTTTCGAGGAAAAATTTTGAAGTTAGTGCATTTTTGAAGATTTGCAATATCATGGGGAACAGTATATTTGTTATACTACAACACTTAGTAGAAAGAGTTAAAGTGCATTATTTAGAGCAAGTGTTGTTCTATTTCGCGTCATACCTGCGAAGACCGGGAAAGCCATAAACTTTGAAAAAAAATTTTGCGGTTAATGCAAATTCGGGTATTTGCAATGGCGCACGAAAAATTATACTTTTAACGCTATGCAACTTACCAAAAAGTAGCAGTGTGCGTTTTGTAGCTCAAACTTTACTCTACCTATGAACATAATTGCGAAGACAGGTTCCATCACAGGGCTTCAGAAGAAAAATTTTGAAGTTAGTACATTTTTGAAGAATTGCAATATCAGGGGGAATAGTATATTCGTTATACTACAACACTTAGTGGAAAGAGTCAAAATGCATTATTTAGAGCAAGTGTTGTTCTACTTAACGCCAACATATTCCACAAATCATTATATGTATAATTAAATAGAAATTATTAAGAAACTGAAGTTAGATGCAACAATGTAATTCAAGGATAAATAAAGAAAAGGTTAATAAAAGTTCACAAGCAAGTTGTGAGAACGGATGTGAATACAATGTATTCCAGACGCAACGTGATACTGCAGGTGCAGGTCACAGTCGGTTATAAAACCGCAATTATTAGAATTAAGATTGTTACTTTGTATTGTATAAATTAATAAAGAAATAAGCAGACATGAGCTCTGCAGTTCCCACAGAAATGTGTGGGGTAGGGACAACATAAGTACCCCGGGAGCCCCAAAAAAGTTAGACTGTCTTGAGTCGCACAACTTTTGCATTGTTGGTTGTTACATTTTTGAAGATTTGCAAAATCAGGGGAAATAGTATATTTTTTATACTACAACACTTAATAGAAAGAGCCAAAGTGCGTTATTTAGAGCAAGCGTCATACATGCGAAGATCGGGAAAGCCGTAGACTTTAAGAAAAAAAAATTGCAGTTAGTGCAAATTCGGGCATTTGCTATGGCGCAAAAAAAATTATATTTTTAACACCATGTAACCCACCGAAAAGTAATAGTATGGGTTTTGTAGCTCAAACTTCACTCTACCTATGGACATAATTGAAAGGACAGGTTCCATCATAGGGCTTCAGAAGAAAAATTTTGTAATTAGTGCATTTTTGAAGATTTGTAATATCAGGGGGAATAGTATATTTTTTATACTATAACATTTATTGGAAAGAGACAAAGTGCGTTATTTAGGAGCAAGCATTGTTCTACTTAGCGTCATACCTGCAAAGACCGGGAAAGTGATGGACTTTAAGAAAAAATTTTGCGGTTAGTGCAAATTCGGGCATTTGCAATAGCGCACGAAAAATTATATTTTTAACACCATGTAACCTACCGAAAAGTAATAGTATGGGTTTTGTAGCTCAAACTTCACTCTACCTATAGACATAATTGCGAGGACAGGTTCCATCATAAGGCTTCAGAAGAAAAATTTTAAAGTTAGTGCATTTTTGAAGATTTGTAATATCAGGGAGAATAGTATATTGTTTATACTAAAACACTTAGTGGAAAGAGTCAAAGTGCGTTATTTAATGCAAGTGTTGTTCTTCTTAGAGCCATACCTGCGAAAACCGGCAAAACCATAGCCTTTGAGAAAAAAATTTTGCGGTTAGTGCATATTCGGGCATTTGCAATGACGCACAAAAAATTTTTTTTTTGTAACACCATGTAACCTACCGAAAAGTAACAGTATGCGTTTTGTAGCTCCAGCTTCACTCTACCTATGGACAAAATTGCTAGGACAGGTTCGATCATAAGGCTTTAGAAGAAAAATTTTGAAGTTAGTGCATTTTTAAAGATTTGCAATATCATAGAAAATAGTATATTTCTTATACTACAATACTTAGTGGAAAGAGTCAAAGTGCGTTATTTAGAGCAAGTGTTGTTCTACTTAGCGTCATATCTGCGAAGACCGGGAAAGCTATTGACTTTGATAAAATTTTTTTGCAATTAGTGCATATTCGGGTATTTGCAATGGCGCACGAAGAATTATACTTTTAACACTATGCAACCTACCAAAAGTAGCAGTGTGCGTTTTGTAGCTCAAACTTTACTCTACCTATGGAGATAATTGTGAGGACAGGTTCCATCATAGGGCTTCAGAAGAAAAATTTTGAAGTTAGTGCATTTTTGAAGATTTGGAATATCAGGGGAAATAGTATATTATTTATACTACAACACTTAGTGGAAAAAGTCAAAATGCATTATTTAGAGCAAGTGTTGTTCTACTTAACGCCAGTTACATATTCCTTAAATCAATATATGTATAATTAAATAGAAATTATTAAGAAGCTTAAGTTAGATGCAACAATGTAATTCAAGAATAAATAAAGAAAAGGTTAATGAAAGCTCACAAGAAAGTTGTGAGAACGGATGTAAATACAATGTATTCCAGACGCAACGTGATACTGCAGGTGTAGGTCACAGTCGGTTATAAAACAGCAATTATTAGAATTAAGATTGTTATTTTGTATTGTATAAATTAATAAAGAAATAAGCAGACGCGAGCTCTGCAGTTCCCACAGAAATGTGAGGGGCAAGGACAACATAAGTACCCCGGGAGCCCCAAAAAAGTTAGTCAGTCTTGAGCCGCACAACTTTTGCATTGTTGGTTGTTCAAGCTACTCGCCCTAATTTAAATCCATTTAACAGTAATTTTGACTTAGAGTAATTTTATTTAGCTTTATAAAATTCCTCTTGTAATATCTGATTAAATAAAAATTGTTACAAGAGTTTTGGAAAGAAAACTTTTTAAAAAGGCAGCTCCCAAGGCTCAAAACGTAACTCGTCATACCTGCGAAAACCGGCAAAACCATAGCCCGTGAGAAAAAAATTTGCGGTTAGTGCATATTCGGGTATTTGCAATAACGCACGAAAAATTATATTTTAACACCATGTAACCTACCAAAAAGTAACGGTATGCGTTTTATAGCTCCAGCTTCACTCTACCTATAGACATAATTGCTAGAACAGGTTCCAC
Source organism: Platerodrilus igneus (assembly GCA_036346225.1). NCBI lineage: Eukaryota > Metazoa > Arthropoda > Insecta > Coleoptera > Lycidae > Platerodrilus > Platerodrilus igneus. Next base: position 3,869,502 of record JARFIW010000828.1, read on the forward strand.
AATAGGGCTTTAGAAGAAAAATTTTGAAGTTAGCGCTTTTTTGAAGATTTACAATATAAGAGGGAATAGTATGTTTTTTATACTACAACACTTAGTGGAAAGAGTCAAAGTGCGTTGTTTAGAGCATGTGTTGTTCTACCTAGCGTCATACATGCGAAAACCGGCAAAACCAAAGTCTTTGAGAAAAAGTTTTGCGGTTAGTGCAAATTTGGGTATTTGCATTGGCGCACGAAAAATTATACTTTTAACACTATGCAACCTGTCGAAGAGTAGCAATGTTCGTTTTGTGGCTCAAACTTTACTCTACCTATGAATATAATTGCTAGGACAGGTTCTATCATAGGGCTTCGGAAGAAAAATTTTAAAGTTAGTGCATTTTTGAAGATTTGCAATATCAGGGGAAAAGTATATTTTTTTACTACAACACTCAGTGGAAAGAATCAAAGTGCGTTATTTAAAGCAAGTGTTGTTTTTCTTAGCGCCTTACCTGCGAAAACCGGCAAAACCATAACCTTCGAGAAAAAATTTTACGGTTAGTGCATATTCAGGTATTTGCAATGGCGGACGAAAAATTGTTTTTTTAACACCATGTAACCTACTACAAAGTAACAGTATGAATTTTGTAGCTCCAGCTTTACTCTACCTATGGACATAATTGCGAGGACAGGTTCCATTATACGGCTTTAGAAAAAAAAATTTGCCGTTAGTGAATTTTTGAGGATTTGCAATATCAGGGTGAATAGTATATTTTTTATACTACAACACTTACTGGAAAGAGTCAAAGTGCGTTATTTAGAGCAAATGTTGTTCTACTTAACGCCATACCTGCGAAGACCGGTAAAGTTATAGACTTTGAGAAAAAATTTTGCGGTTAGTGCATATTCGGGAATTTGAGAGGACAGGCTCCATCATAGGGTTCAGAAGAAAAATTTTGAAGGTAGTGCGTTTTTGAAGATTTGCAATATCAGAGAGAATAGTATATTTTTTATACTACAACACTTAGTGGAAAGAGTCAAAATGCATTATTTAGAGCAAGTGTTGTTCTACTTAGCGTCATACGTGCGAAGACCGGGAAAGCCATAGACTTTGAGAAAAAAATTTTGTAGTTGGTGCATATTCGGGTATTTGCAATGGCGCACGAAAAATTATATTTTTAACACCATGCAACCTACCAAAAAGTAACGGTATGCGTTTTGTAGCTCCAGCTTCACTCTACCTATGGACAAAATTGCTAGGACAGGTTCGATCATAAGGCTTTAGAAGAAAAATTTTGAAGTTAGTGCATTTTTAAAGATTTGCAATATCATATAAAATAGTATATTTCTTATACTACAATACTTAGTGGAAAGAGTCAAAGTGCGTTATTTAGAGCAAGTGTTGTTCTACTTAGCGTCATATCTGCGAAGACCGGGAAAGCTATTGACTTTGATAAAATTTTTTTGCAATTAGTGCATATTCGGGTATTTGCAATGGCGCACGAAGAATTATACTTTTAACACTATGCAACCTACCAAAAGTAGCAGTGTGCGTTTTGTAGCTCAAACTTTACTCTACCTATGGAGATAATTGTGAGGACAGGTTCCATCATAGGGCTTCAGAAGAAAAATTTTGAAGTTAGTGCATTTTTGAAGATTTGGAATATCAGGGGAAATAGTATATTATTTATACTACAACACTTAGTGGAAAAAGTCAAAATGCATTATTTAGAGCAAGTGTTGTTCTACTTAACGCCAGTTACATATTCCTTAAATCAATATATGTATAATTAAATAGAAATTATTAAGAAGCTTAAGTTAGATGCAACAATGTAATTCAAGAATAAATAAAGAAAAGGTTAATGAAAGCTCACAAGAAAGTTGTGAGAACGGATGTAAATACAATGTATTCCAGACGCAACGTGATACTGCAGGTGTAAGTCACAGTCGGTTATAAAACAGCAATTATTAGAATTAAGATTGTTATTTTGTATTGTATAAATTAATAAAGAAATAAGCAGACGCGAGCTCTGCAGTTCCCACAGAAATGTGAGGGGCAAGGACAACATAAGTACCCCGGGAGCCCCAAAAAAGTTAGTCAGTCTTGAGCCGCACAACTTTTGCATTGTTGGTTGTTCAAGCTACTCGCCCTAATTTAAATCCATTTAACAGTAATTTTGACTTAGAGTAATTTTATTTAGCTTTATAAAATTCCACTTGTAATATCTGATTAAATAAAAATTGTTACAAGAGTTTTGGAAAGAAAACTTTTTAAAAAGGCAGCTCCCAAGGCTCAAAACGTAACTCGTCATACCTGCGAAAACCGGCAAAACCATAGCCCGTGAGAAAAAAATTTGCGGTTAGTGCATATTCGGGTATTTGCAATAACGCACGAAAAATTATATTTTTAACACCATGTAACCTACCAAAAAGTAACGGTATGCGTTTTATAGCTCCAGCTTCACTCTACCTATAGACATAATTGCTAGAACAGGTTCCACAATAGGGCTTTAGAAGAAAAATTTTGAAGTTAGCGCTTTTTTGAAGATTTACAATATCAGAGGGAATAGTATGTTTTTTATACTACAACACTTAGTGGAAAGAGTCAAAGTGCGTTGTTTAGAGCAAGTGTTGTTCTACTTAGCGCCACACCTTATAGCCTTTATAGTTATTATGGGATTTTATTTTACGAGAATTTCCCGTTTGCAAATAGGGCCCACGGCAAGTTCTGATGGAAAGTGGCCTGAAGTTGAGGAAATCTCAAAGGCAAAGCGGCTAGTCGAACGATATGCTCTGGGTGGAACATGAGCTGTGGGTCGGGGTTGGATTGCGACCAAAAATATGAAGAATAAGGCGCCACCGTATTTTTCTATACAGAGAAGACCTTACTTAAGTCCCTTGTACAAGGCGAATGCGGAAACCTTTATTCTATAACCGCTATTCAATTTATTAAAGACAACATAATCCCTAAAGTTTCTTACCTTATGGCTCGACTTTGACCTTAGTACTTCACTGCTACTCCTGTGAACAGATTAAACAAAGAATAGCACTGTTTGTGCATTTATACTCAAAATTTTAAAATTCAATTCGAATCAACTTTCATTCATTCTAATTGAAAAGAATAGTCTTGTTCAAAAATAAAAATCTATTCCTCTTGTATTCAATTAACGTGCTTTTTACAAAATATCCTTTCATTTATTATATATTTTTGATTAAATTAATTTGTGAAAATTATTTACAAAGGCACTGGATATAATCAGTACCGTTCAAGTTAAATGTGGTTATTTCTGTAAGAAATATCTAGCCAAGTTTTATTAACAAATTGATTAAGCATAAAGTTGCTTTCTAAACTGTTACTTACAAATAACAATATCTGTCGGTTTAAGTAGATCTACCGTAACCTCACAATAAATAATTTCTAATTTTTCTTAAATAGAAGAATTTACTTTCTCTATCACATAATGACATCTTCCGTAGTTTCAGTGAATTAATAAAAGATTTAGAAATGTAAAATTTACAGGTTCCTGTTACTTAATATTGAAAAATATATTTATAGTCTGTCCTTGACCTATTTTGAAGTTCAAATAACTTGATTAAACAAAAAATTATCTATCTACTATATCCATAATTCAGCCAACATACGAAAACAAATTTCTACATACCAGATGTTTATCTAACAGAAAAATACCTGCTAGGCGTCTTGCGTCAGCATTTAAATAACGGAATCTCCAATTCAGTACAAGTAAATTTGCTGCTTCCTGAAGCTTCAAACTACATCACGGCATCATTTTAAGTAATTGATACTTGTCAGATCCACACTCGACCAAAGCGTAAATTCTTATAGTTTCTTCTAGTGTTTTTATTAAAATTACGTTAAACCAAACTTCTGTTAACTAAAGGTTGCATGTTTTTTCAAAGCTAAACATCATTTCCAATTTTCATACCATTAACAAACTGCATATTAATTAAAGTTGCGTTACGTATAAATTAAAATTACGAACATTATTTCCAAAATAAATATCATATCAAACGTTGAAAACTATATGTAAAATTGAATACTATATGTAAAGTTGCATGTTATATGTCAAGTTGCACTGAAAATCTTTACTTAATATGGTTACAGAATCAAATTTTACTTACTTTTACCAAGGCCCTTCAACCAAAAAAATTTCTCGTCATCTACGAGCTGTTCCAGCAAGTGGACAATACAAAAATGCGCTTCGGAGATGACATTCTCCTAAAACAACTTGAACCGCACGTGCTTCCAACACGGAAAAACTGCAAACGCCATTCCTCGGGTTCAAGGAACAATTCGACTTGCTTTCACCACAGCTGTATTGGAAGTGCTCGTGTCAAGCGAGTTACTGCCCGGCAACAAGATTACCTTACAACTGTCTAACAGAGGGAGCTCTAGGAATGACACTAAATGAAAAGTTTATTTTGTCACCTTATAAATTAAATTTTTATTTGAATTGAAAGCTAATATTTTATTGGACAATAGGTAATATTTATTTAGTGGATTGTGTAACATTATTATGCATTATATTGTTTTTTATTAAATAAATAGATTAATTATATGTACTCATCTTGATAGGAAATAAAATTGTTACAACCTGCGAAGGCCGGCAAAGCCATAAGCTTTGATTAAAAATTTGGCGGCTAGTGCAAACTCGGATATTTGCAATGGCGCACGAAAAATAGTATTTTTAACAGTATATAACGTACTATTAATACCTGAGAACGGGTGATTTATATACTTATTTTAATTGATTTCAATTATTTTAAGAACGTGCCAGATTTATTAAATTACATTTAGAAAGTTCCTATTGTAAGCTTAATAAAGTTTCAAGTGTACCCACTTTTAAACTGTTAACTATTTTCGTCGAAAATGTAATGCTCCAAGTACAAATGCCGCGTTTCTGTTCAGGTGTATTATTTTGGTCAAAGTAGACTTTGTGATATTTATCTATGCAATATCTATCATCTGCATATTAGGCACAGTAACTTGTAATTTATGATTTAAGGAATTAATCTGTTTTAGTAATATTTTCTATTGAAAAATATAAAAATGGAAAGAAACCAATGAACAAGCCATAAAACTTGATTCTTCAAACCGAAAGCTACTATTTCGTAGGACTATTGATAAGAATTGTAAAATCAGCTTAAAACACATAAAAGAATAAATCACGCGATTAATATGACAATGCGATTTCAAATTATGTTAAACTTGCTCTTAACAATTTCCATCTAAAGTGTAGAAGGGCACTTATGATGAACTAAAAATTGAATCACGTTGATTGTTAAGAGCGACCGGAATGCATTACGCCGCTATTAGGTTGCAAACGTTAAAGTAACGCTAATGTCTTTAATGGCGCCCATTGTGTTCCAATCCTTTAACTCTTCAACCAATACAAGTGTCCCTTTTATACTCCTTTAAATACAATTTTATCCTTTTACTTGCGGAAATCAAGAATTATCGATTTGGAATCAATTTATATTCTCACTACCTGGCATTTCACAAATAATAACCTAAAAAATGACTAATTTCAAAGACAATTACAAATAATAAAGCATTCAAGGGGTTTGTAGCGTAGGGCGCGTTAATCAGAGGCATCAGATGAAACAAAGACCGCCAAAATCCACCTATCAAGAACAGCTAGTTAACTGTTTATGCAGGTTAATTAATCTGAGTTTTTGGTTAGTTAAAGAACACATAAAGGCGGGTATGTTAACGTCAAGCCGCATGATAATAGGTAATGAGCGGGTTATTAGTGTCGACAGATGGCGATGACAACCTGAGTTTAGCACCCGCTGCGCTTAGACCTTTAATCGACAATATCGTAGTAATTATTACTGAAAATGCTTCTGATGTTTGTAACTTCAACGTTTGGATGATGTTTAATAATTATTAGCTTTCTATGTACGAAAAATATACTTTATGTGGGAGTATTAATTGAGAAACGTTCTTCTGCAACTTGAAGTGCATTCGCAAATTAATTAGTAACTTCGGTTTCATGGAAACTTTTGCATCTACGCACGTATATACAAAACTACCTTCATCGAGCTACACTTTCAGCCATTTGTTTCTAAAAACGCTCCATAAAAGAAGAAATTCTTGTACTGAGAACCCTATTTGCACAAACAACAGTTCCTTATTTTCAAACTGATAATACAAACATTTTCAACAACTCGTAGTTACAGTAGAATTTGCTAAAAGCTATCCCAACGCTTTGTTTTTAGCTAGTCACCAGCAGTACAAGTATTATCTTCTAAACACTACGATAATAACTTCTAAACTAATATTAAAGCACTATAATTAACTATCCAAGCACTAATTGTTAGTTTATATTATCACTCCAATAATTTATAACAACACTAATTTATATCACATCTTTCAAAGTCTTAAACTAGAACATATTGTAATCATAGCTTTAATCAGAACTTCTAGACTATTCTAAAATGTTCCAGAAATTATGCAAATAACATTCCCGAAATTTCCCATTGTAATCTAAATATCTCTTAAACGCAAAACCTTTGTACCTGTAAGTTAAAACTATCTAAAAGATGAGGTGCCGCCTTGTTACATGCCAAACTGGCTATGTATTATTTTTAGATTTAGATATAATTTATAAGTTAATTGTCGCGTATTTTTTAAATTAATAACGCTAACTTCCGTCGTCGCTGACAGTCGTGTCTGCGCAGAAGGAATGAGGAGGTACGCGAGTGTCGAAAGCGGGGATTAAGCTACGAGACCTGGACGAGGCAACAACTATCTGGGTGGAGTGTATGTTTTTCTTTAGAAATAGGTATGTAGGTTTTGTGTACCATACCTTTATTGTACCTGGTACCTATTCTCTCCAACCTCCTACGAGTGTAATGAATGTTACGTGACGGATGGAAGCAAATTTGATGTTCAACATGGCGTAACCAAACAAACCACCGCTGGATCCTGAGATTAATTCTCGAGATACACCTCGCGTGAGTAATTTGATTTTACTTAAATTGTGCATGCAAACGTGATCTGTAGAAATATAACAATGGCGGGTAAATATGCCGCGTAAATGTAGTAATACTTACTGAATAAATAATTTACATCCAAGGTAACATATTTCAGTTCACTTACTAATTAAGTCAGGTTAGGTAATAACTATCAAACACATTTCAAGTACAAACAACACTATTTTTGTAAAGGATTACATTAGATTTAAAATTGCATGGTCAAGTAGAAAGTAAACAAACAACTATTTAAAGTGACAGTTTCAACAATAGATAAAAATAACTAAAGATAATTTGAAATTTGGTGGTTGCCAAATTAAACCTTAAAAATCACTAGAAATTAAACTTTTTTAATTACAGATAGTTGAGTGAACAAACCAATTTTTCTAAAAAATATTATTAATTTCAGAGCTAATAACTTACAAGTTACAATAAAGATTTTTTATAAACGGATTTTAGTTTCAGAATAACACGCGTAGGCACCATTGTTACATTTACGCGGCATATTTACCCGCCACTGTTATATTTCTACAGATCACGTTTGCATGCACAAATTAAGTAAAATTAAATTACTCACGTGAGGTGTATCTCGGGACTTAATCTCAGGATCCAGCGGTGGTTTGCTTGGTTACGCCATGTTGAACATCAAATTTGCTATCCATCCGTCACGTAACATTCATTACACTCGTAGGGGGTTGGAGGGAATAGGTACCAGGTACAATAAAGGTAAGGTACATGAAACCTACATACCTATTTCTAAAGAAAAACATACACTCCACCCAGATAGTTGTTGCCTCGTTTAGGTCTCGTAGCGTAATCCCCGCTTTCGACACTCGCGTACCTCCTCATTCCTTCTGCGCAGACACGACTGTCAGCGACGACGGAAGTTAGCGTTATTAATTTAAAAAAAACGCGACAATTAACTTATAAATTATAACTAAATCTAAAAATAATACATAGCCAGTTTGGCTTGTAACAAGGCGGCACCTCATCTTTTAGATAGTTTTAACTTACAGGTACAAAGGTTTTGCGTTTAAGAGATATTTAGATTACAATGGGAATTTTCGGGAATGTTATTTGCACTTTCATTACACTCGTAGGGGGTTGGAAAGAATAGGTACCAGGTACAATAAAGGTAAGGTACAGAAAACCTACATATGTATTTTTAAAGAAAAACACACACTCCACCCAGATAGTTGTTGCCTCGTCCAGGTCTCGTGGCTTAATCTTCACTTTCGACACTCGCGCACCTCTTTATTCCTTTTGCGCAGACGCGACTGTCAGCGACGACGGAAGTTAGCGTTATTAATTTAAAAAATACGCGGCAATTAACTTATAAATTATATCTAAATCTAAAAATGATACATAGCCAGTTTGGCATGTAACAGCCTGGATCTATCGATAATCTTTCGAGTATAAGCGCCTTCCATACGTTCTAACGTAATTATTCTCGTGAAAGGCAGTACGATCGGCGCTATACTGCTTCTTCTTAAAGCTGCTCTGTCCCAGAACATTCTGTGACCTGGACCCACTGGCGGTAAGGACAGTCAAAGCCATTTCTGCAGTTTCCATGTGTATAGAAGTAGCAATCAACCCTTTTCATAACAAGGTGTCGTACCATTTGGATTGGATATTGGTTTTCTGAACACCACTTCTAGCATATTTTATATCACCCTCCAATCCAATCAATCGAACCCACAACTGATTTTGTGTACGCCAAACTTCTTGTCTTTAAATTCGATCATCTGACACTTGAGGTCCACTAACGCCTGCCACAGATCTTGGTAATTCGATTTACCAGAAGGTTGGTGCTTAGTCATTAAGTGGTAGATGCCCCGACGTCGGTTATTCAGTCTTATGGCTTCTCCAACCTTCGGTTGTTGCAGGCGAAGCTGATCCAGACCTAAAATTTATTTTAAACTCTCGAGCTAGTTTTCTGGACATATCAAGGTGCCAGAAGGTATTGAAGGCACAGCGAATAAATCCCCCCGAATCTCTTCCGTGACGCCGAATCTCGCTTGCCTGTGCCGCTGTACAGAGATATAAACCAGTCATAGCTCAGTTCAGTACGTCGTTCATCCTCACGAGCGTAACTGTTTGTTCATCTCACTGCTTACCGTTCTTCGGCATTACCGGCGTCATCAGTATCGTAGGATGCTAACCGGTTAACGTACACCACTACTGTTCTTCCTTTTGAAAATTTACGAATCCGATATACCACGTAGTTGATCTTTTCACAACTTCGTGCGAACTCTCCCAATGTCTTTGTAACTTCGACGACAGTCCACGCCACCGTCAAGGGTTGTATAGCCAGACGCGGTCACCCTCTTGAAAACTAGACTCCAGCGCATTTATGTCATAATTGGTCATCATCGGATCGCTTCTTGAAATTTCTTTGAAGAACTCGCGTTTGTTTCTTCTAATTTCACTGCCAGGTTTACAACATTTCTATCCTGTTTCTCAGCATTTGCCTGTAAATTGACGAAAATTTCAGCCAAGCTTTCCGGAACGCTCGACTTGAATTTCTTCAAAAACAAAAGAATTTCGCTATTCATGTCCTGCTTTTGCTAGATATATGTTACTGGCATGCAAATAGAAATTGTTCAAAAATCTTCAGTCACACTGCTTGACACCAGTATACCTAAAATTGTATTTGCCATAACAGGTATTATCTTTTTAATACTACAATGCTATCCTCTAAATTACTATCCAAGCACTAATTATTAGTTTATATTATCACCACAATAATTTTTATCAACAGTAGTTTTTATCAAGTTTTTCAAAGATTTAAACTATAACATATTGTAATCCAAGCCAAACACGGTCTCCCTCTTGAAAACTAGACTCCAGCGCCTTGATGTCATGACTGGTCACCATCCGATCGTTTGCGATTTGTATTCTATTACTAACGTCACCATAAATGTCATGCATCTTGTGCTTGTGCTTCTTAATGTAGTTCTCTTCCATGATGTCTTTCAATGTCTCTGTGACTCTGGTGACAGTTCATGCTTCCATCTGAGTTTATACAACCAGACTAGGTCGCTCTCTTGAAAACCAGACTCCTGCGCTTTGATGTTATTTCGGGTCTTTATCCGATCGCTTGCGATCTGAATATTTTTCCTAACGTCACCATAAATGTCGTGCATATTGCACTTGCGCTTCTTGACGTGGCTCTCGCCCACGATATCATCTCCGGGCATACACCAACACTCAAGATCAAACGGAAGACGTATGCTGTGTCTCAGCATGTCCAGTAATCTCGTGAATCGAAGATTGATAGACCAGTAAAAATAAAAGTTAATATTGGTCCCGGTTTCTCTGATGTTGGTAGACCACCCTGGAAAGGTACTTGTCCAAGATGCGGTTCATGCGTTTAACTATACTAACCGATTGCGGCTACAATGGTTTTGTTTAGATCTTTCTCATCCCCAGCACCCGGCAAACTTCTTAGAATAACGCTGACTTTAAATTTCTGCCCTGATCGGTGAGCAACTCCATAGAAACTCCAAAATGGCATAACAGTTTCTTTACCAGCACATCAGCGACGGTTGCAGCTTCTTGGTTTGGTGCGGCATACCCTTCCGTCCACTTTGTAAAATTGTCCAAGGCAACTAAGGTATTACTCCCGAAGTCAGTCTCAGGAAATAGACCACTAATATCGATTGCCACTTTCTCAAAGGGACTCCTCACGTTATACTGCCTCATTGGTGCTTTACAATTTCTCAATAGTGCGCACAGTTGGCACTTGCGGCACCACTCCTTTACATGATCCTTGCAACCAACACAGTTAAATTTTGCTTCACCAGATGTCCTAAAATCACTGATACTATGTTTTAGGACCCACCACCTGAAGCGTACTCACGTATCCATTCTCATTCTCAAAAATCGCACCAAGAATCCATTTTATACTCTCAGGAAATCCCATTGTGCCCAGTATGATTTCAGAGTGCTACTTAACTGGCTAATGTCCTGCCAAGATGGACGTTCTTCTCTGGTTTTTTAACCCAGAATGACACTTAAGTGTTTGTCATTCTCCTTTTCAGTTCGCATCTGTAGAGGCTGCTAATCATCATTGGTCACGGTAGTCCGACCAATAGATCACACTTTGTTTCTAACGATGAGCAATGGCTACAATCTGCCAATCAAGGCCGTCACAAAAGCACATCCGCTTTACGATGACTTGCACAAGCACTATGTTCCGTGTTGAAGTCTTACTCATGCAGCCTTATATCCATCTGCCAACTAACCTTTTGAGGTTTCTAAGCTATAATAGCCACTTCAGCGAAGCGTGTTTATTTTTTTCCGTAAAAATACTTATACAAGTGTTCCATGAATTTCACAACGGCTAACAGTTCCAGTTTAATAAATTTGTTCCGGTTTCGAGGGCACTTTGATAAAGTAATCAATGATTTTTTCTTGGTCCTCTTGCACCTGGGATAGTACACTTCCGATGGCGACATTGCTTGCGGCAGTATCTAGGATGAATTTTTTTTCCGACCGAAGAAAACGTAAGATTGGAGCTTTTGTCAATAAATGACTTAGTTGTTGGAACGCATTCTGGAAATCTTCATCCCAAGTGTAATTACACCCATTTTCAGTCAGCTTGGTCAAAGGTTTGCCTATAATCTAAAATCCGGAAGAGAATCTTCTATAGTAAGTACACAATCCCTGAAAGCTGAGTGGCTGAGGTTTGTCTATTGGTGTCGGCCACTCTTGTACGTACCGCCTTAATTTTTTCCGGGCCTTGCCTAACTCCGTTGCTTGAAACTACTTGTTCTATGTACTCTACCTTTTCACCTAGTAGGTGACACTTCTTTGGACTTAGATTCAGATTGGCTTTTCTGAGTTTCTGAAACATTTCTTCTAAATATTCCAAGAGTTTCCCAAACGATTTCCCTATTAAGATCAGGTTATTCAAATATACAAACACGTTTTCCATGATAGCTCACACAAGATGTTATCCATTAAACGCTCGAAGATGGCAGGAGCGTTGCAGAGCCCATCGGAATAGCTGTAAATTGCCGTAGCCTCGTACCAATAGCCTATCTTTGGGTTCCCTATCCACTTGCCAGTAACCATTCTTTAAATCCAAGGTTGAAAAGCATTGGAACCCTAAAGTGTATCTATCTAGCGTGTCGTTGACTCTTGGAAGTGGGTAGCTATCCTTATTGGTCACGTTATTCAATTGTTTGTAGTCTATGCAAAATTCTGTCGTCCCGTCCCTCTTCTTACAAGCATAAGAAGAGATACCCAAGGACTATCAGAGTGTTTAATCACTTCTTGCTCCTTTATATATCCAATTATTTTTACGGACTCCTCACGTTTGGCCAATGGACATCTTCTCAGCTGCTGTCTTATTGTTCGTGCATTTCATGTATCGATTCTATGCATGTCCATTGCGGTTTTTCCTAATCGGCCGCCCTCTACCGCGAAAACGTTCGAGTACCGTCAGATCAAGCTTTTAAGTTCTGCCAGTTGTTGTTGTTGTTCAAGATGTTGGCACGGTCTTGTCTACTGGTCTAATTACTTCGTGGAACAATCGTTGGTAGATGGTACTTTCTGAACTCCGTCACACCCTGTCACGCGAATAACCGAAGAACTTCACTCAACCGTGCTATACCGTGGTCATTGACGTTTAAGATCCTAACAGATACCATCCGTCACTTTCAACAGAGCCTTTCTCACAAACACGCGGTTTCCGAGGGATTTGTCATTAATCGGTTCAATAGCACACACAAAGCCTTTTCGAAAAGCTCAATCCAAGCGTCTCATCACCACACTTTCTGTCCTTCCAGATAGGATAACATCGTCTGCTTAACAAATTCAGATAGACACGTCGTCTGTCTCGTAACGGCACTTCCTCATGCCCTACTCTCAAGACATCCTCTTTCATATCTACATGGAATTCACACTTTTTCAAGATATTCATTCCCAAGATAACTTGTTCGATAGTATTCGCTATTACTACCTGATGACTGTCACTTACAAGTTATGCTAGGCAGTACAACACACGAAATTTTTCAAATTTTTGGTTGAATTTCAATTTGAATAGATAAATGTTTGGTATTTGATCAACAATTGTGGGGCTTTCGTTAATGCCCGAAATGTTTACAGCGGTACCATAAGTTTTGCACTGAAATTTGTCAACTAGATATTGAGTTTGTGCTCGTATTTGTTGACCGCTCGCTATTTTGTTATTAGACCATGGCAAAAGCGTTGCAATTACGTGCTATTTTCAACCTGTTGGGTTTTATTCGGTATTCCATGTTATAGGCGCTTGATTTTGCACGTGCATCAGAGCTTTGTATTATGGAATTTGGTATTTTTGTACCTTCAACTGCACGTAGTCTTAATTTTAGTGTCTATTCCTTGTTTGCATATGCTGGGTTTCATTAAATGTGGCAATTCTTACATTTCAAACGTCACGTACGCTTTCACCTCAATTCTTTATACTTTATGAAATATGCCCGCGTTTAAATGTTTGCCTATACAAGCTAGTATAAATTATATGCGTTTTATTGACTAAGATTTCTTACGCAAATGCGTCTAGGTTGAAAGAAATTTTATTTTACGTTTATTTTACTTTAAATATGCCGAATTTGTATTTATTTTGAGCTTAGGAATAGTTTAAATGTTTTAAAATAGATTGGGTTGCGTCCGCAATTATTTGTTTTGCTGAATGTGTTTAAGTTACTACTGAATGTGCTTCCTTGAATTAACTGTAGCTGGTTAGTGATTTTATACAAGGTGACTTGTATCTGCTTTTGTATAATGAACGTATAGAAAGCAGAAAACTGTATTTATTTAGCAGAAAATTAAGTAATTTGGATATTATGTAAATAGTAAGCATTCAACACCCTGTAGATAGACCATAATTAGCTTTAAACAATGCGAATAAGCATATCTTACAACAATGGTACTCGTATTTAGCAGAAAAATAGGTAATTCATACATTAGGTAAATAACAAGTATTCAACACTCTGTATATAGACCATAATCAATTTTAAGTAATGCAAGTGAGAATATCTTTGCATAAAAAGTACGCACATTTAGAAGAAGTGATAGTACATGTAATTAAACACGCGTTGAGAAGTGTTCTAATTAGTTATAAAACAAATACGAAGATAAGAGATAAAACCTAACAAAGCTTTACGTAATTACGCAGAAACAATAAACATTTTGATAAGAAAACGCAGTTTAAAAAATACATAAACGAAAGTGGAATTAAGGTTACATCATTTATTTTGTTCAATTATCCAAAAAGGCGATATCTAAACAAAACAACGTATGGTCAAGATAGCGAATAATAAGGTATCAAGCAAACACCATTACATGGAAAACCGATATATTGCATCAGAAACAACTTCAAAATGCATAAAATACAAAAACCTTATTGACTAAGATATCTACAAGACTTGTTGAAAACCCAGCCCACATGTAAGTGAGAACAGCATATATTTAACACTGAGCAATGATAAAACGGGTCAGTTTAAACTCAGGCAGGGCAAAGCTGCATCACTGCTATTCAGAAGGTCGCGCGTAATTAAAATAAAATATCAAGTACGTTATAATGACAATAAAGTGCAACAGTTATGAAGACTTTTTTTGCTGTTTAACGTGAGTAGAATTTGGGGTAATTTATTTAAACTAAATATTAATAATAATAGGGCTTCTAATTGATGGTATAACATTTCGAATGTGTGGATATTTCGAACGTGATGACAACAATTCAAATTTTGGTTGATACAATATTTCGAGTGGATAAATATTATAATTCAATTGTGTTGATGATAATTCGAATGTGGGGATATTTTAAATGGATTGATATAATACTTCGAATTGAGCGATAAAATATTTTAAATGTGTTAATGAGAATAATTCAAATCTGGGTCAATATAATATTACATTTCAAATCAGCATCGACGATTTTGGTACAATTCTGGTACAATTTTGAGTTGGGAGAATCAATGCAAATAAAATAAAGAAGCACGAAGTAATTTATGGAAAACGAGGGGTTCAACTAAACAGAGCACTGATAGACGAATGAGGACAACAAAGGGTGTTGATCCACAACCCGAACAACCTGTAACAGGTCAGATCTAATTAGTTTTAAGATATTTTCTCTATTTAAATTTTAATACTGAATTTATTCAATTTATATAAACTTGTGATAAAGTCAACAATAAACATTGCATACGTTAAACTTACGTAACATATTATAAAGGGGTTCAGAACGTTTCAGGTCTCTTCGGTAAAAAGAGGTAGTTTTTGGTGACTTTAGATTGATTTCAAAGCATATAAATTTTGGGATAAATGATACATATGATATTGATGGATTGAGGAGTGTATGTTGATATTTTTCAAAACTTGTAAATAATATTTCTTTTCATTATATGAAATTAATTGATTACGTTTTATAATTCAAACAAATAGATAATCATAAAAAGGTGGAGAAGAAAAAAAATTGATCATCGTAACGTTGTGCACTCTGTGTAGATTAATAAAAGCTAGCCGTGGCATAATAATAAAATTAGTAAGATTAAATTTGATTTGAGAACACAGAGCGGTGGAGTTAAGTAAAAACGTCATTACACCGAGTACGGCGTTATCATATCAATATATATATATATATATATATATATATATATATTGTAGTGGTTTTAAAGGGCTAAATCTACGTATAAACCAAGTAATTTCAAAACATCATGTATAAAGGAAACAACCAGAATTTACGTGCGAAATTTATTCCAGTTAGTTCATTTTTAAGTAACAGGTATTAACAAAATTTTACAAATAATGAATAAAATTTAGTTAGGTTCGTAAAGAAAAATGTTAAAAGCCAATGCAATTAATTTATTAATATAATTGAGTCTAATTGAACGGTTATTTACGTATAATATGCATAAAAGCGTGTAAAAATCAATAATACCAAGGTGACACGCGTTGCTAACAAACAAATATATCGGTAGAGTTGAAATACGCTGAAAATCCAACTCGTAGAAATGTTATTTAAAACGCTCGTTAAAATTAAACACCTGCAAATTTTTAAATGTCAAGTTCTATTTATTTTTATAGATAATAAACAAGTTTCAAAGAATATCGGGTAAACGGTTGAATGAGCGGTTATTTAAAGCACGTAATTTTGGGGTCCACATGGAGTGGTAGTGTAGTGTTCTCTTGGGGGCTTCAGTAGAGGTGATTAAAACAAAGTCGAAGACCATTTCACATGTTTAATTTACTTGTCACTTTAAGGTGCAGTACAACTGTTACATCGGAGGGTTAGACTTATAATGCTCTTATTCTATATTAGTTCTTAACTGCTAACAATGATTATGCAATTATGCTTATTTACTAATTCCAATTACACCTAGCCTAGAGTTCGTTGCACGTGTACTTCCTATCGATTGTTTTCCTGTACAAATCCGCACTTTTCACTTCCTATAACAAGTCACTCACCTTTTAAATGCATAAACTTAATACAATGTAATAACTATAAATTATTATGATATTTGGCTATTACACCATCACACCTCCACAGGGTGCACTAAAAAATTTTGTTTTCAAATAAAATTTTCTAAATTACAATACGTTATATAATTTTGTCCTATTCTTATGGATTTCTACTAACTTATTATCTATCTTAACTATAACATTAGGATTCTTATCTAAAACTACTTCATATGGGCCTACAAATATTGGATCTCTTTTATTAAGAGATGTATTCTTAATCAACAACTTATCTCCTAATTTATAACTAACATGCTTAGTTTTGATATCAAACTTATGCTTTCTTTTACTTTTGGATTGTAATAAATTATATCTCGCTTCATTTCCAGCGACTTGCAATCTATACTTTAGTTCTGCTGGATAATTATCAAAATTATATAGTGGGTCTACTGAGTTTACCACGTTTGACGGTATTTGATTAATTTTTCCAAATACTAATTCGTGCGGGGTATATTTAGTTTCCGTATGCACTGAATTATTGTATGCAAAACACCAATAAGGTATCCAACTGCTCCAATTATTTGAATACTGCGGACATTGGATCCTTAAATATGCTGCTAAATTTTTATGTGAGTTTTCGAGCGCACCGATAGTTTCGTGATGATAAGCTGTAGACTTTAACTGCTTTATGTTTAATAATTTGCAAGTTTCCTTAAAAATCTCCGACATGAACTCTGAACCTTTATCCGTTAAAATTTCGCGTGGGATGCCGTATCGTAAAATAAAATTCTCGACAAACGCTCTAGTTACACTTTCAGTCTCTTTATTTGGTAATGGATATGCTTCTACAAATTTACTTAAATCACACTGTAGTGTCAAAATATACCTGTTTCCATTTGCATCTGGTTGCAATGGTCCAACTAAGTCTAAAAAAACTTTTTCGAAAGCTTCGGAAGCTGTGGTTGTAATTATCATCGGCTGTTTGCAATATTTGAATGTTTATGTCTTTGACATTCCGTCACATTTTCAATAAATGTTTCTACATCCTTTCGCATACTTGACCAAAAATAGTATCGCTTTATATTATTGTATGTTCTATTGATGCCCGCGTGACCTCCGTAGGCAATAAATGAAAATCATTAATGATTAATCTTTGCGTTTCTGAGTTTTGAATATTAGTGACTTCCTAATCACACTAATTCGTATGTCATTTTTTTTAAGTAAATTGCGGCCGGCTTTACAGTTATTTAAAAATGACTTCGATTCTTCGTTTTTTATAATAATAAATTCCGGAATTGTAAATTCTCTACGAAGAAATTGCAGGTCTCTCAACGACGCTTCGAAGGCTGACGCTGATCGAGATCCTTGCTTCAAATAAATTATATTTTTACTCCTATCATAAATTGATACATGCATGTAAACAAAATTATTTCCTTTATTGGATTTAATGATTCTGTTAAACTCCTCCTCTGCTACAAATCGTAATTCTGTTGCATCCTTCGGATGATTCAAAAGTTCAACAATGTTGGGGTGATCAGTCCCATCATCCTTTGATGCTTTTGATTCGACTTGAGAGTCGCCTAATTTTCTACTTTGGCTTCTTGTTGTTACATATACTTTTTCGTGAACCGCTCGTTCCATATTCTTTAAATAATCTGAATCTATAATAATTCTAGATAAAGCGTCCGCTGTCACGTTTTCTGTACCCCTAATATACGTTATTGTAAAATCATATTCTTCTAATGTTAACCTAAATTTTGTTAATCGACTAGATGGATTACTCATACCAAATAAGTATACTAACGGTCTATGATCCGTTAAAATTTGAAATTTTTGCCAAATAAGTATGGTCTAAATTTTTCACTGCCCATACTATAGCTAATAACTCTTTTCTATTGTACAATAATTTATTTCGGCTTTGTTAAGTGCTCTACTTGCGTAAGCTACTGGCTTGTCGTCGCCATTCGACAAAACTGCTCCTAACGCGTAACCTGATGCGTCCGTGCGTAAGATGAATGTACTATTATCTGAAAAATCTGGGTATTGTAATATTGGTGGGTTTGTTAAAGTTGTTTTAACAGTTCGAATGCTCTTGACATTCATTGGTCCATTGGAAAGTGACACCTTTCCTAGACAATTTGTTTAACGGTGCTGTTATTTCAGCGAATTTTGGAATAAATTTTCTATAGTAATTGGCAAATGCTACAAACCTTTTAACGTCGTTTGCGTTAATTGGTGTTGGATAATTTTGCATGACTGCAATTTTTTCTGGATCTGGTAGTACACCTTGTGCCGTTATGCCCTAAATATAATATTTCCTTCTTTAAAAATTCACACTTTTTTGGATTTAATTTTAAATTGACTTTTCTTAACCTATTAGTAGTACATTATGGGCGTAATCAGCACCACATTTCCACCAGCATCCACATTTCCACACACATCTGGACCAAATTTACATGTAAATTCCCATAAGGAGGAAATGAGGAGATTCATCTCACATTTCCAAGCATCCACATTTCCACATACGAGATAAACCTATTTTTAAGATTTTTACCGCTAACATTCTGGACCAAAAGTTTTCTTCGACTAGCCATTTTTATCTTTCATCTGAACCAAAAGTTTTCTTCGACTAGCCATTTTTTTTTATCTTTCGAGATAAACCTACCTTGTTTGGTATCAATTAATATTAGATTTTCTCAGGTACCCGAATCTTTAAGAATTTTTAGATTGCATCACCCCAAGGAGCTACCCATTTTAAGATTTTTTACCTATAGCGACTTTTGAGCGTTCTTATAAATTTTCTTAGTCATGCGATACATCTTGTTAGTCTAAAATTTTACGCAGAATTTGAATCTGCAAACAGATTTAAAATCGGACTACTCTTACAAAGTTACACTTTAAAGCTCTCAAACCTCTAAATTTCGCCTTTGCTTTATAAGCAAAACTAACAAATAGTTTTCCTCGTCTAGCCAATGCATCTTTCGAGATAAACCTACCTTGTTTGGTATCAATTAATATTAGATTTTTCTCAGCTACCCGAATCTTTTTATTTCTAATTTTCAGATCTCCACTAGCTCTTTTCAACGTCTTAAAACCGTAGAAATTGTTTTGTGAACCTTAGAATTTTGGTGTTGAAAATAAAAACTAAACATATTAAATAAAATTTATTGATAAAATAACCGCCACTGAACACCTTATCCATCTAACGTATTGATTTTTAAATAATATTAACAAAAACGCTAGTTCGCAGGATCTGAAATTTGTGTAAACAAGGATGAACTCCATTCAACGGTACATCAACATTATTTCTCTTTGAATATACACAGAAACTTGTATGCTTTTAATTAATTAAAAGCAGAAAGTTTTAATCGAAACCTACTGTAAAATATATAGAGCAAATAAATTATTCCCTGAATGTGTTTTCAATTGCAATAACTGACTATACAATCATTTATGAATTTTAAATTACACTTTATTTAACTAAGTTACTTTAAACAAGAAATTACCGCATCCAAAATTCCAATGCATGCTTAACAATAATGTAGAAATGGCAAGGTTGACTTTTGATGTCCAATGTAATGTGTTTTAAATATCTAAAAAGCGCATTTGCTGGTATGAAATCTATGGAATTTCTCCTGTAATGAAAGAAGAATGCATTCGTAATTGAAAATGCGTGCTACAACTTTCGCTAGATACCAGCCATGTATGTTAATTAGAAATTTTGTGTATGACATCATTAACTACCTAAATTCCAGAATTAACAAAATGTAATAAACCAGATTAAGTACTGAAAGTAAATGGGTCTTATTACCTAAATTACCTTACGTGACGCGGTAGAAGCATTATAACGCAAATTCCGGAAACTTCAATGTAGTATTAATAAATTTGTAACTCGTAATCCAACAAATATTCTAGATTTCTTAACGAACATTTGAATGCTGTTTTATAATTTCTTTTCTTGGACTTTCTATTAATTATGTTGAGAATATGTTTCAATGACGCGCATTTCAAATCGAGATATAATTGTTTGTAGATTACCAATACCACGAGGCGCTGAAAAGTGCGTATTTACGGAAAATACAAACCTCATTTAGTAGTATAATTAACGGAGCTTAACAGTGGACGATGTTACACCACGACATTAAATGGTGTGCTTGAATATTTTCTTTGGAAACAATCGAAGATTGCCGAAGACACTCGAAGAGTGCACAAACGCGGTCACTAAACCACAATTAATAATCGCCTTTATAGGTTTAACATTTTTACCATTACCAATGACTTTAATTTCTTATTGGAAGAGAATCCTTATTCTCCCACACACTGCTACGTAGTTGCATGTCCATTCCTTTTGGAGGTATATGCTCGTTATAGGTTGGGGTTTTACTTAACTACACTTTGAGAGATCCCTTTAATCTTTTTTAATCGTGTCCTTCTCGCGTACAATACAGTAGGACTTAGCCTTACTACCTACAAATTCTAACACCAAGTCACCGTTAAACTCGTCTTTAAATTTCCCCACAACTTTTTGTTAACATTATATTGTGTTTATTATTTCCGCGTACACCACTTTAAACCTAAAAATAAAAACAGGATAGTTTAATACGTCTATTAATAATTTATGGTAATGTTGGCGATACAAATATGTAAAACAAACTTTATCAAAAATGTTTTAATAGAATACATACACGTATTGATAACATCTATAAACCGCTGTGGTAACCAGAGTCTGGCGAATCTGGGATAGCCAAATCTCTAAACATTTGCGCAAGCGATTGCCTTGCAGTTGCATCTTTTAAGTACTGAATGGGAAACATTTAATAATTTCCAACACTGTCAAGTAATTTAAATTGCTGCAATCATTAGACAGAGAAATAATGGCACTCTCTCCCTCTAATAACGTTTGAACCCTTTCTTCCTCCGTCGTATTTCCCCTTTTTTTTAAAAAAAATTTTTAAAATTTGGAAATTTTCCCCTTAAAACCTTTTAAAAAAAATTTTAAAAAAAACCGGGGTGAAGGTAAAATTTAACATTCCCAAATTTTTAATTTCCAAAAAAATTTTTTAAAAAAAAAAATTTTTTTGGCCCAACCCAAAATTTAAAAACCCAAAATTTTTAAAAAAAAACCCCCCAACCAAAATTTTTTTTTAAATTTTTAAAATTTTAATTTAAAACCCCAAAAAAAAAAAAATTTTCCTTTAAAAAAATTTTTTTAAACAAAACCCAAAAAAAATCAAAATTTTTTTGAAACCCTTTATTAAATAAAAAAATTTTAAGGTTGGGATTTTAAAAAAACCGCCTTCCATTGGGAAAAACCAAATTTTGGGATATTTAAAATTTTATTTAAAACCATCGAATTCAGCCCTTTTAATTTTTTTACAAAAGGGTTTAAATTTTTTAAAAATTTTAGTTTAAATTTCCCAACCTTGGAATTTAAACATACTTTTACATATAAACCATTAAACAATTTTAAAACCCCCTGGAATTTTAATTTTCCCCAAAAACCCATATAAATTTAATTTTTCAACCCAAAAAACCTTTTAAATTTTAAAATTTTTCTTTTTAAAATATTTTGAACCCCAAAAATTTTGTTTTTCCTGGTAAAATTTAATTACTTTTTAAAATTTCAAAAGGTTTAAAATTTTTTAAACCCTTTTTACAACAAATTTTTTTAAATTTCCCATTTAAAAAAACTTAAAAAATTTTTTTGGTTTTTCAAAAACCCCCCAAAATAAAAATAAACACCGTTTCATAAAAACCGGGCCTAAATGGTTGAAATTTTAAAATTTTTTTAAAACCTAACAAATTTTTGTGTTTTAAAAATTAAAATTTTTTGTCAAACGGAAATTAAAAATTTAACAAACCCCTTTTTAAATTCAAACACAAACAAAATTTTAAATTTTAAGAAGAAAATTAACAATTTTCCATTCCCAAATGGGAAATTGCCCAACCCCAAAATGAAATTTAAACCCGAAAAAATTTGTTACCCCCCGTTTTTAAAATTGGGGCCCCCCAAAAAATTTCCCTTTTTAACCCAACGGGGTTTAAAAAACCCATTAATAAACAAAGAAAAAACATGCAAACCCCGGGTTTGGTTTTTATTGTAGTACCCAAAAAATTTTTTTTCCAGGGGCTTTAAGGAAATTTAAAAATATTGGGGGAATTGGGCAGGGTAAAACTATAAAAGGGATTGGGTAGGCAAGTAAATTTTGAAAAACCCAAAAATCTTTCAAAATTATTTTTAAAACAGGGGAATTTAAAAATTAAATTTTTTTTTGAATAAATTTTTAAACTTTTTGGACGACCTCCATGTAAAATTACACCATCGGAATTTCACAATCCAAACCCCTTTCCAACCCAAAATTTTTAAACCCCAAACCTTTCCCAGATCGACCCGTTTCCTTAACACCGACCGGTCCCACGAACATTTCAACAACGGAAAAACGCCATTTTTGGCCCTTTCCCGAAAAATATTGAATTTTAACTTCGGGTAAAATTTCCAAAACGCCAATTGATTTTTCCGCCTCGCAACCCTTGCATCTTTTATTTAAACCAAATTACACAACCATTCATTATTTAACCACGGCAACGAGAATTTTAGCGCCCAATTAATTCAGAAATTTCCGAAACCCACACTGCCACTAACCCACCACACCATAATTTACCAAATGGCACCCAGACCAAACAAAAAATACCACGATCCAGACAGACCACGACCGCGACATTACAACGAACACATGACCAATAAAGAACCGCCACCACAAAAACATTAAGACCCCAGCCCCGCGGCGTTTGAATTAATATTAGCAGGGGTTGGCCCAACCTATTAATTTTTCCTTTATCTAACCTAGGTCCACACTTGGTTTTAATGGAAAACTCATTGCAATTAGGTCATATGGTCATGGGTCATGTGGTCATGTGGTCATGTGGTCATATTCATGTGGTCATGTGGTCATATGGTCATTGGTCATGTGGTCATTGGTCATATGGTCATATGGTCACATGTTATTTCATGTGGTCATGTTCTTGGTCATATGGTCATGTGGTTATGTGAGCAGGAGATTAAATTTGCATATAAAAGTAGTTTTGGGTAGAGCTTAGTTTAAAGACATTTTTTCGAAAGATGTCGCATTCAAGCAATCAGTGGTGCTCCAAACAATCTATTACAAAAGCAGCAGAGGATATCCTGATGGCTGAGTTTCTACGCTGCTAGTAAAAAATAAATATACCTAGAACAACGTTATGCAGATATGTTAAAAGGTTGCAGAACGGAAGAAATTAATTTCCAACGATGCATCCAGAGATGTTATACCAGAAGTTAAAATACCTATACAGAATTATGATAACTTTGCTATTGCTAATGCAAAAGAGGATGGTAAACATGGTCCTTGTTCCTGCTAACATACGAGCTATATTCGTGGGACCATCGAGTTGTGGGAAGACCAACGCTTTAATATCTCTTGATCTTGCACGAGAACGGTCTTAGATTTCAAAATGTCTATGTAGAAGAGTTTGTATCAACCGAAATACGAATTGTTAAGAAACGTTTTTACACCATTAAAAGAAGAAATTGGTTACCATGAGTTTGAAAATTGCGATGATTTGATCAAATACCAAAGAAGATTCAATTATGGTTTTCGATGATATACCTGCAAACGAGCAAAGTAAAATCACTCAGTTTTTCTCGTTCGGTCGACATAAAGCAATAGATTCGTTCTATCTATGTCAAACTTACGCTAGTGCCTTAAAACATAGACTCAGAGATAACGCCAATGTAATCGCATTATGGAAACAGGATGAAACCAATCTCGACATATCTTTTCGGATCATATAAGGGTGACATTATATCCGAAATTTAAAGAAATGTGTTTACAGTGTTGGGGACTAAAACATAATTTTATAACTGTTGTTAAAGATTTTGATTTGGATAATGGTCGATATAGGAAGAATTTCGACGAGTATATAAATATTTGATATTATTCAAAAAAGTTAGTTCCCATCCAAAGTTTCATGATGACGGACGTTAACAATTTTATTGCAAATAAACGCAGTCTTCATTTATGCAGGATGCTGTAGAAAAAGTTTGGGGACAAAAGGGAGATTACATCTCAGCAAAATTCAAAGAGGTGCACAAACAATTGATCGATCCACTGCAAATAAGCTTCCCAGTTGCAATCGATCACCGAAAAATCCCCTAACAACAAAGGTTAAAGTCGAAAACATGGACGTATAAAAGAAAATTAACAACTCGTTCCAGAAGAACCGTTCCATCTTTACTATGCGGATTTTAGCTAGAGACGAAGACGAAAATATATACAAATTTGGTTATGGAGTAAAGTATAACCGTCAATTGATACGCATAGTTTAGGAAAAAGTAGGAAATTGAAGAAAACAGTGACACAAAACCAAAAATAATAATTTATCTAGAGGGGTCTAACAAGAGTTATAATTATTTTTAAAGTCCTTAGCATTTTCTTAAGAAATGTAATGATTTTGTTCATAGAATAATTCCATACCGGTTGCTTCGTGCCACAAATCGGGCAATCGGTACATATCCGAATAGGAAGTAGCTCATAAAAGGACTGTTTAGAAGTTATTATTTGTTGATTGTACGGTTTAAAGAGACAATATAATAAATATGTATAAAAAGGAGGGTTATTCGAAGATTTCGCAATGTCTACGAGTAAAAAGCAGAATGTAACGCTTTGATAGATGGAGAAAATGTCTTATGTGTCAGTCAATAGAAACAGCACTGTACTGCAGTGTTATCATTGCCCGAGGATCTGGATGATTTTATGGAAATAATCGAGGAGATGGGGTTTATAAAACTGTTGGCAGATATTCAAATGGAATATATACTAAATTGTAAGTTTTAAAATAAAAATTTAACCACCACAACTGTTATCATAAGAAATGAATGATGGATTTAGAAATTATTTTTGTATATATTAGCTTGTTTATGTTTTAAAATATAAAGCATACATTGGTATTGTTTAATTTTTTCAAAGTCCAGTAACTGAAATGGATATCTAAGTAATTATGAAAAGAATTATAACAAAGATGTGTATTATTTATTAAAAGGGTGTTATAAACGTTTTACAAAAATTATTAATCAGAATCGTTTTATTTAAAACTATAACATAATTTCATTGACATCTATTAATATCTGTAGTTGAAATACAACATTTAGAAACTTATAAGAAAACAAAAGTGTAATTAATAGTGTTACAAAATTTTCAGTCTTTTAAAATTTAAACATCGCTCGTAAAATGGGAATGGAAACCTGTTGTATTCTATATACTCAACTTGTTTACAAATACTGTTTTCAAACAATCTTGGGTAGGTTCATAAATTCGTATAATTGGCCCCAATATCACTATTACTGTATTTGTTTTTTACATCATGTGCGAGATTCTGTAACATCATTCCTATTATATCTTTCCATTGCGACATCTAACAGAAACAGATCTATATTAGAGGTATTTTCCGTTAGTTCTTTAAAGTATTAGCATGGTTGAGAACGATCTGAGATACCCCTAAAAGTGCTCTAAAGTTCCTTTGGTAAATATCATATAACCCATCAAATGTCATCATCTTCACTAAACAATTTTTATTTAAATAAAAAATTTGCAAATTTGATATCTGATTTTGCATGCCAACTATAAGTGCGTATAATGTGGAAGATTTGATATAAACTTCCTAAATACGTTGAGGGATACATCAATCCTCGAAATGGTGTCAACAAATCTAAAATTATTTTGTAATCGTCGAATGGGTTCAGACCTACAATTATGATTTTGGAAGAAGATTTTGTTATGGTGTATGGTTTTTCAAATAGTAACTTGGTTCGTTCTAACTGAATTGCGGTGTTTATACGTTCTTTATGCGCTGCGGTCGATTTTTTCCAAACCTTAATTTGTTCCCACCATTGGCTGTAATTTTTAGTTCCTCCTGAAATAAACCATCTCGATGTGCCTTTCGTTGTGTTTTTTATGGCATCACATCCAGTAAAAACATTTTCGCACACACTGCACGCAATACTTAAGATGTTCATTCTAGAAAAATTGTTGATTAACAGTTTTGAATTATACATGTAAATATTAATTTCTTCTACGTTTGCAAAATTCAAACTAAGACTTACTCTTCTTTGTCGATAGTCCTCACACGAAATTTTAAACCAAAGACTGAAAATTCAGTATTACTATTAATTACACTATAAACGACTTTACGCTTTACAAAATAAACTTAAAATGAACTTTCATCATTTTATTTGTACATAAAAAGTAAAGTATAATTTGTCCTTACATTAACCCAATTTAAATCAAATTATAGAATGTGTATTCCATATTAACTAGAATTGTGGAAAGTGGTTTTTTATTAAATTAATTAGTCAGACGTCATCGACAAACTGAAGGCAATACCATAATTTACCAAATTTAATTTAAATTTACGTCTTAATTTGAAAATTTAAAAAATTATCCAACCACTTTCTAGGTCACCGTGCAGAATTAATGTATGTATTATATTTTGGTTTAATCATTTGTTATTTGGATTCACTAATTGAAAATTTTAACAATTCTAACCACTAATAAATATTTTTGAAGTTTAACTCATTATCGAGCTAAATCTAAATAAAAATGCAAAGGTGTTTTGCTTGATAGGTTTTTGAATAATTAAATAATACAGGTCTTTGTTGAACTATTTTAAAAGACCTGATAATTAATTTCAAACCCAGGAAAATTCTATACTAATTTTATGGGGTTAAAGGGTTTATCTCAAAAGACAAGGATACGGTTTAGAAATAGATTAAAGATGAATTATATACGGTGCTTGCAAAAGGTTAATCTGCAAATCAGTAAGGGTCATTCGATTTTGAAAAATTCCGAGGGATTTGAGAACCTGAGGAAAACACAATAATAATTGAAATCTTACACGATGGTATATTAAAATACTGCTAAGAGTAATTTTGTTTAATAATTCTAAAATGGCGTTGGTGGTTAAATACATACAGGTAAAACCCACTTTATAAACAATTATACACGTCACTTTTCCAGTCAAGACTTGCATATAACGCCAACTAAATAATATGAGCTGCGCACGCTCGACCATCGGCATAAAAGGCGAGAGCCATGTTCCAGTGCATTAGTCGTCAAAGTATCATCGAGTTTGATTAAAATTATAAATTAAAGATGGATTTTTCTTGTGTTGACGTTACAAGTGATGTGCGAGTACCACAATTAAATATCAACCAACTGGTTGGTAAGTCAACCTATAGGTTAGGCGAATTTCCTTCCAAATTATCACCACCAATATTAGAAGTTGGTTTTGATTTATATGGTGGTCTTCAACCTGCATCCAAGTGATTTGCTGTAGGGTATGTGTGCTGATTCTACGATAACATTTCTTACTTCGATTGGAAGAAATTGTGTACTTTTCAAGTGGAATTTCAAATTCCCAATTTGCTCAAGACTCAAAACAAGTACGATTAAATGGTCTGACTACTGGAAACGATGTTGTTGACATACAATTGGATCAAGATTTCAAATTGCAGCTGAGCACAGCCTTTAATAGAAGTATATGGTTGTTGAACAATTTTGAAAAGAGAATTTATATAATATGGAAGATTACGAAAGATGGGAATGTTATTGTCCTACCTGCTACGAGTGCATCAAGCTATTAAATTTGCGAGAATTGATCTGTTTTAAAATGGTTGAGTTAAGGTGTAGAAACTTTCCAGAATTTTACGAAAATTTGTTTGTATAAAAAGTATGTGGAAATACGACGGAGGAAGAAAGGGTTCAAACGTTATTAGAGGGAGAGAGCAGGCCATTATTTCTCTGTCTAATGATTGCAGCAATTTAAATTACTTGACAGTGTTGGAAATTATTAAATGTTTCCCATTCAGTACTTAAAAGATGCAACTGTAAGGCAATCGCTTGGCAAATGTTTAGAGATTTGGCTATCCCAGATTCGCCAGACTCTTTACCACAGCGGTTTATAGATGTTATCAAACTGTATGTATTCTATTAAAACATATTTTTGATAAAGTTTGTTTTTACATATTTGTATCGCCAACATTACCATAAATTATTAATAGACGTATTAAACTATCCTGTTTTTATTTTTAGGTTTAAAGTGGTGTACCGGAAATAATAAACACAATATACCGCATGTTAACAAAAAGTTGGGGGAAATTTAAAGACGAGTTTAACGGTGACTTGGTGTTAGAATTTTGGTAGTAAGGCTAAGTCCTACTGTATTGTACGCGAGAAGGACACGATTAAAAAAGATTAAAGGGATCTCAAAAGTGTAGTTAAGTAAAAAACCCGGGGTGCTACAACCTATAACGAGCATATATTAAAAGGAATGGACATGCAACTACGTAGCAGTGTGTGGAGAATAAGGATTCTTCCAATAAGAAATTAAAGTCATTGGTAATGGTAAAAATGTTAAACCTATAAAGGCGATTATTAATTGTGGTTTAGTGACCGCGTTTGTGCACTCTTCGAGTGTCTTCGGCAATCTTCGATTGTTTCCAAAGAAAATATTCAAGCACACCCATTTAATGTCGTGGGTAACATCGTCCACTGTTAAGCTCCGTTAATTATACTACTAAATGAGGTTTGTATTTTCCGTAAATACGCACTTTTCAGCGCCTCGTGGTATTGGTAATCTACAAACAATTATATCTCGATTTGAAATGCGTCATTGAAACATATTCTCAACATAATTAATAGAAAGTCCAAGAAAAGAAATTATAAAACAAAATTCAAATGTTCGTTAAGAAATCTAGAATATTTGTTGGATTACGAGTTACAAATTTATTAATACTACATTGAAGTTTCCGGAATTTGCGTTATAATGCTTTCCGTCACGTAAGGTAATTTAGGTAATAAGACCCATTTACTTTCAGTACTTAATCTGGTTTATTACATTTTTGTTAATTCTGGAATTTAGGTAGTTAATGATGTCAACACAAAATTTCTAATTAACATACATGGCTGGTATCTAGCGAAAGTTGTAGCACCATTTTCAATTACGAATGCATTCTTCTTTCATTACAGGAGAAATTCCATAGATTTCATACCAGCAAAATGCGCTTTTTTTAGATATTTAAAACACATTACATTGGACATCAAAAGTCAACCTTGCCATTTCTACATTATTGTTAAGCATGCATTGGAATTTTTGGATGCGGTAATTTTTTGTTTAAAGTAACTTTTAAATAAAGTGTAATTTAAAATTCATAAATGATTGTATAGTCAGTTATTGCAATTGAAAACACATTCAGGGAATAATTTATTTGCTCTATATATTTTACAGTATTTAAAAACTTTCTGCTTTTAATTAATTAAAAGCATACAAGTTTCTGGTGTATATTCCTAAAGAGAAAATAAGTAGTTGATGTACCGTTGAATGGAGTTCATCCTTGTTTACACAAATTTCAGATCCTGCGAACTAGCGTTTTTGTTAATATTATTTAAAAAATCAATACGTTAGATGGATAAGGTGTTCAGTGGCGGTTATTTTATCAATAAATTTTATTTAATATGTTTAGTTTTTATTTTCAACACCAAAATTCTAAGGTTCACAAAACAATTTCTACGGTTTTAAGACGTTGAAAAGAGCTAGCCGGGAGATTGAAAATTAGAAATAAAAAGATTCGGGTAGCTGAGAAAATCTAATATTAATTGATACCAAACAAGGTAGGTTTATCTCGAAAGATGCATTGGCTAGACGAGGAAAACTATTTGTTAGTTTTGCTTTAAAGCAAAGGCGAAATTTAGAGGTTTGAGAGCTTTAAAGTGTAACTTTGTAAGGAGTAGTCCGATTTTAAATCTGTTTGCAGATTCAAATTTGCGTAAAATTTTAGACTAACAAGATGTATCGCATGACTAAGAAAATTTATAAGAACGCTCAAAAGTCGCTATAGGTAAAAATCTTAAAATGGGGTAGCTCCTTGGGGGTGATGCAATCTAAAAATTTTAAAGATTCGGGTACCTGAGAAAATCTAATATTAATTGATACCAAACAAGGTAGGTTTATCTCGAAAGAAAAAAAAAATGGCTAGTCGAAGAAAACTTTTTGGTTCAGATGAAAGATAAAAAAATGGCTAGTCGAAGAAAACTTTTTGGTCCAGAATGTTAGCGGTAAAAAATCTTAAAAATAGGTTTATCTCGTATGTGGAAATGTGGATGCTTGTGGAAATGTGGAGATGAATCTCCTCATTTCCTCCTTATGGGAATTTACATGTAAATTTGGTCCAGATGTGTGTGGAAATGTGGATGCTGGTGGAAATGTGGTGCTGATTACGCTCATAATACACTACTCCTATTGAGTACTTTTACTAAATTTGTATTGTGCTTTTCTAAACTATCTCCGAATACAATTAAATCATCCAAATATGTAAAACAATTCTCGTAATTCAATCCTGATAAGGCTACTGTCATCGCTCGTGCAAAAATACTCGGGCTTACTTTTAACCCCATCGGTAACCTAGTCATTTGAAATTGTCCTTTGTTTGTACTAAATGCCGTACACGGTCTGGACTGTTCTTGTAATCCTATCTGATAATAACTTTGATATAAATCTAAACGTGAAAAATATATCGCACCTCCTAACGAATCTAAAATTGATTCGATACTTGGTAGCGGAAATTTGTCATCTTGCAATTTAGTGTTTAATTGTCTATAATCAATAACTACACGCCATTTTTTGTTTCCTAAACTATCCGGTTTTTTCGGTACTATTAGTAGTGGTGACGACCAAGCACTCTGTGCGGGTTCTATTATCCCGTCATGTAACATTTTATCTACTTGCTTTCCTATATCATTTTTCTGTGAATATGGTAACCTATATGGTTTAACGTACGTTGATCTACATCTGTTTGTAACTGAATATGCTGCTCACTTATGTTTGACAAGGTTAGTAGGTCATTGTCGACATAAAATACGTCTGCAAACTTAGCAGAAATCTTATGAATGATGGTTTGTTCTTCTCTATTTAAACCTTCGACGTTAATGTCTTTTAATAATTTATCAATACGTTCAACTGAGAATTTTGACTCTTCAAATTTAACTATCTTGTAATTTGAAAGTCGTTCGATGGTAGGTTTAAAATTTCGTAACTTAATTTCAGTGTCGTTCGTATTCAATAACTTTACTGGTATAAAATTTTTAACTGGCTTTACAACTACGTTTGCTAGAAATACACCTTCGCACAATTCTTGTGATCTTATTACGCATTCCTCTTTGCAATTTACTTTGAAATGTTTGATAACCTCGCATCGTGGTGGGATTATTGTATATAAATCTTCGTTTGCTAATAATGGAATTGACGTTGATACATCGTTACTGACGAAAGTAAATTTATAATTTTTATAATCGATATTTGATTTGTACTTATTAAAAAATCTGATCCTATTACTCCATTTACGTCTGATTCGAAATCGTTCATTACAACAAAAGTATGATTAATTGAGATATTCCCTATTTTAATTGGTAGATTTACTGTTCCAATTGCTTTTGTTTTACCCGATACTCCTTGAATAAAAATTTGCTTATTTGTATCAATATTTATCTTAGTTGTTAAACTAGAAATGAAAATAACACTTACTGATGCTCCTGTATCTAGAATTAATTTAATTGTATTGTTATTGTATCCTACTTCTATGAAATTTACACTATTAATATTTAAAATGTTGTGAACATTCCTTAAATTATTCCGGGGGTCTCGAAAAATGTTTTCGGTTCCCTAGTTTGGTCTAATGTATTTTCTGTGCAGTTTTCTCTGACGAGTTGATGTAAAATTGCGATGGTTTCCTATTATAAAACTGATGACCTCTTACAGTTTTACTTATGTTTGCATTTCCTCGATCTCTAGTGTTCATGAACGTGCATGGATTATTTCCTCGACCTTGATACCTGGTGTGTGAGGTACGTTGACTTCTATTTGTATTATTGTTATGATATTTTACGCGTCTAGTAAATTGACGACCTTTTCCGGTTGTGTAAAACATTTGCTGAGGTTTATTTGCAATTTCCTCTTCCTTCGCGGCTATTATGGCGTCTTTTAATTTATCGTAATTTCGAGCTTGTATAATTGTTTTAAATTTTCGTCCCTTATTCCGTTTGTAAATACGTTTAATGCAATTTTTCGTTAGCGGCTGTCAAAATTTTTAATGATTGTTCGTTACCCTCTGCTTGAGCTATTGTTAAATTGACCATTAATTCCTCGATCGTTTTACCAAAATTTTCAATTGATTTATTATTTTGTCTGGAGTTATGTAATTCGGCAGACAATCCTGATGCTGATTTTTAGTTAAAGGTGATGTTTGATATCGTTCACAAGCGCTTCTACATTCTCATACTTACTGTCTAATCGCATTTTAGCATTTTGACTTAACTCAATTTTTATGACAAAATTTACTAACAATCTCTTACCTTCATCATCTAACAAGCTATCATATAGTTCAATTGCGTCGACCATTTGCTTGGTGGTATTTTCTGAACCGTCCATGGCTGGAATCATAGAGGCTGCTACTTTTAATTCAAATTTTTCACCCTTGGTGTCTTGATTTTTCCTACTTAAAATACTTAACTTTCTCTTACCTATACTCCTCGCATAACCTATTCAAATAATCAAATTTCCTATTAGTAACATCTAAATC
Source organism: Platerodrilus igneus (assembly GCA_036346225.1). NCBI lineage: Eukaryota > Metazoa > Arthropoda > Insecta > Coleoptera > Lycidae > Platerodrilus > Platerodrilus igneus. The sequence continues at coordinate 3,902,586 of JARFIW010000828.1, forward strand.
GTTTCGTCTTTCTTGACCATCTTTATTTAAATTTTAATAAAATCTTAAATTCCTCTAAAATTTGCTTCAATTTTCCGTCATTAATTTTAACTCGTACTTAATTTTATAGCTTAAAATAAAATAATTCTTACTATACAATCTGCTGGCTTCTACTGACCTCTCTCCTAATCTTCTTGTCCAACATTTTCTTGAACATTTTAAAAAGTAATAAAATACCCAACAACGCTAAAATTGTACCTGACGTAATACCTATTACCTCAGAATTTGTATACCCATTTATCGAACCATTATTCATTCCAGTTTGTGCAACAACTACTTCTTCTTTGGAATTGCTGGTGCCCATTTCAAATTTCGGTTATATTATAATTTAATCTGTAGAACTAGCAGGACTCGCAGAATTGGCAGGACTGGCAGAATTAGCAGGGCTGGCAGGATTAGCAGGGCTGGCAGGATCGCCATGTAGTGTTCTCTTGGGGGCTTCAGTAGAGGTGATTAAAACAAAGTCGAAGACCATTTCACATGTTTAATTTACTTGTCACTTTAAGGTGCAGTACAACTGTTACATCGGAGGGTTAGACTTATAATGCTCTTATTCTATATTAGTTCTTAACTGCTAACAATGATTATGCAATTATGCTTATTTACTAATTCCAATTACACCTAGCCTAGAGTTCGTTGCACGTGTACTTCCTATCGATTGTCTTCCTGTACAAATCCGCACTTTTCACTTCCTATAACAAGTCACTCACCTTTTAAATGCATAAACTTAATACAATGTAATAACTATAAATTATTATGATATTTGGCTATTACACCATCACAGTAGAACGCGGTCTGGAATATCGATTTCTATCACTCAAACAAGGTGAGAAAGAGACGTAAAATATGCATAAGCAAGGGACAGCGTTAGTATAGGCGGGATTTGTGAAACGTCAATGCATAGACTATTGGTCGATATCGTTAGTCGCACATCAGACAAGACACGGGAATATTGAATATTAATTTTCAGAAAAGATCGTAACGACGCGCTGAATTCGAGGATTTACAAATCGGTTAAACCAAAATTTTAAGAACGTGCTGTTGTAAATGAAGGACTTCGCGTGAAATGCGGCCAGAGGTGGCATCGGAAATTGTATAAATACCTTTTCGAAATATAATAAAAGCCCTTAGTATTTTGAACGTTTTAGACTACGTACCAAAGCTACCACGAGCTTGTAAGTATAGAAATTATTTAAAATTATATAGCATGGTGTTAGCCTCATAATCTGTACGCGAATTGTGCCGAGTTTACATTTTTTATTGGGGTATCACATACATTTTTTTTAACAAGCTCGTGTAGCGACGTTAAGTAACGTGGATCAAATTAAATAATTATGAAAGAAGTATAATTAATTTGGATTTGGAAATTGGATACACCGAGGAGGCAGTGCAAGCAGCTCAACTTGGATGGGGTTTTTCTACTAATAGCTAGAAGCAGCCTGCAGAGCAGAAAAAAGCAAATACACGGCATCGTCAACGGAGCAGAGATCTTCTAGAAATTCCAGGTAACGCTTTGAAATTGTGTTGTTATAAACTATGAATATTGGGTGACGTATGAGAGTGAATTTTAAAGGTATTGTGCACTATTTTGCGTATTGAATATAATACGTATAACTAACTTTATTATGGTCTTTAAATAGAAATTTGAAGGTGTATTTAAAGCTTATTAACGTTCCATAGGAAGTTAAATTTTGTAAAGAGTTCATGGGTTTGTTTTTTTTTGCTTATTGTAAGAGTATGCGAAGTATAAAGGCATACATTATTTATAATTAACTGGGTTATCATGAGCTCACCATACTCCAGAGTTTACGTAGGTTTAAAATAAATTGAAAGAACGAATGAGAAATAAGATATTATTCAGGGCCCATTTACTCCGGGAATATTCTATGTGTTTGATAATTTAAATTAAAATACAGGACATTACAAAATAGAATTTATGGAGGTGTAACTTTATCACTGAAATGTGGATAATATTGAATTTTATTTGTAAGTAGTGATAAATAAAAGATTGTATGATTGGTGTATTTTGTGGTTTTATTGAGAGTGTGCGTGAACGATGCAAAGCATAATAGTGAATTTAGGTATCTAAGAGGAGGTCCAACTGAGCTAGCCGGAAGCAGTTGAAGAAAGCAATTCAACCGAGGAAGAGAGGAATCTGGGTAAGAAATTAATTTTTGAAAATTTTTCTATTATGTGCAATTTTCGAGTTTTGAAAATTTAATAAAATTTTCGAATATATTTTTGTTGGTGAGGCTTTTACCCGAGAACATAAATCAAAAATTGAAAATGTCAGATATGATTGACAAAAATGCCGAACGTAATTGAAAGTTAGTTTGATGTATCGTCGTGTACGCGATTTAAATTTGTAAATTTCCCAATTGTGTCATGGGTCTCGGTAGCGTAATTGGTAAACGCATGGTTCCGGCAAAACCAGGATACAGGTTCAAGTCCTGTCCAAGACCTTATATTTTCCATCTTTCAATTACTAGCTCGATTTAAAATGATCATTTGGGCTTTGCATAAAAAGTCTAAGTTATTATTTCATCTTATTCACTATAATACGATAGTATTTATCAACTTACCTTGTGTAATTAACTACTAAAATATTTATATATTTATATATATTTATATATTTATGTATATATATATATATATATATATATATATATATATATATATTGTAGTGGATTTAAAGGGTTAAATTTGGGTATAAACAATGCAATTTCAAACTCCCTGTGTAGAGAGAGGAACATAATATTTACGCGCAAAATTTATTTGATTTATTTAATTTAAATTAACAAGTATTGACATAGTTTTATAATTAGGGATTAAAAGTTAATAGGTTCATAAAAAAATCAGTTTTATAAGCCAATAGAAATTATTAATTAATTTAATTTAGTTTAATTCAACGGGTTATAACGTCAGAAAACGCATTAGAGCATGAAAAATCAATAATCCCAAAGCGAAAGCTTTCTTAACAAACAAACAGACATCGGTTGTAAAAATACTGTGAAATGTAAGCTCCGAGAAGTGTTACTTTAAACGATCGTTAGTTGAGCACACCTGCATGTTGGAAATGTCATCTTCCGCTTATTTGTGAAGATAACGAGGCGAGCTTCAAGGAAATATTGTTCAACCGTCGGTGGTTTCGCATAAACGCAAACAAAGGTTTCTTAAAGAGCAGAAGTAATGAACAATCAATAATATGCTTCAGAATGAGACGGGCATGAAAGCATTCACTTGAGTAGGCACGTATTCGATCCACGTGGAGTCCATAAAGACGCGGGCAGCTATATCGATTTTCTACAACGCAAGCAAGGTTAGAACGCGACCTCAAATCTGCATAAGACAGGAATAGAGATACTACAGGCGGAGTTTTAAGACGTCACTGAATTGTATCATTGGTCGAAATAGATAGTTTTAGAACAGACGAACACGCGACAGGTGGATTTGATAGTTTGTCTGATATAGCGTGTTGACGGGGGAATATTTTTGGAAGTTTAAAACGGTTATACAAAATTTGGAGAAATATTAATTTCGACTAAGTATTTCGCGTAAAGTGTAGCCAAGGAGGCCTAGTTTTATGATATAAATACTCTGAGAGAATTAGGAGGGCTCTCTTTAATTTTGTATCGCTTAACAACGTATTATAATCAACTGACAAAACTTGTGAGTATTAAAAATTTGTAACATTCAGTGAAATAGTATTAGGTTATTTGTGGCCTTATGGTTAGTAACGCGAGTATAATAGAGTGTAATTTAAATTTAACTGAGGTCCACGAATACTTTAACAAGCTCGTAAATTAATAATGCAATAATAAACAAGTGTAATATACATGGATTTAGATGTTGGAATTGGTGTTAATTAGTAGCACAAAGCTCAGCTTAAACTGAGTTGTCATCTATAAATAGCTGGTCGAGCAGCGCGCATAATCACGAAGCCGAGGTTTTTCAGAAATATAGAGCTTCTTCAACGGAGATGGACTTTTGACGCTTTTTCCAGGTAACGCATTTGAATTTGCTGTTTTTTTTTTATATAAACTGTTGAAATTATTTGTGATGTGTGAGTGAACTTTGATGGTTATTTTTGGTAATTTAACGTATTGAGAAAGATACGTATAACTGCCTATTATTATGGTATTTTGGAATATAAAACAAAATGTGTACGTAAAGCTTATTAAATTTCTTGATGAATTTAAATTTAATTGTTAAGAGCACATGGGTTTATTAAGTTTGTAATCATAGTATGCAAAATGGAAAGCATACATTAATAAACTGGGTTATCATGAGCTCACCATACTCCAGTGTGCGGTAATAAATAAAAATAAGGTATTATTTGGGGCCCATTCATTCCTGTTGCATTAAATGTGTTTGAAATTTCAATTTTAAAAACAAGGACTTTACAAAGATAGCATTTATTGAGGTGTAACTTGAGCACCGAACGGTACATAACCATGAATTATTATTTGTAAATAGTGGTAAATAAATATTGTATGAATGTTGTATTATTTTGTGATTTTATTGAATGGGGCGTGAACGGTAAAGAGAAAGATAGTAAATTTAGGTATCCGAAAGGAGGCACAGCTGAGCTAGCCAGGGAAGTTGCTGAAGAAATTAATTTGATGAAGCAGAATCCGGGTAAGAAAATTTTTGTAAAAATTTTATATTTTTGAAAATTATTTTTTTGACTCTGGCGAGGTCCGTAGCTTAAATTAGAGAGTTCCACGGCAATTTATGACGCCCAATCTGTGGGGCTCGAATGTTTTTTAGAAAATACCAGTTCCTGTGACCTAAAGGCACATTCCACGGCAATATATATATATATATATATATATATATATATATAATTATAAAGAATAAGTAAATTTAATGAGTCTTAAAATAATATCAAAGAATAAAGTTTATTGGCAAGTGACTCAATATTAGCCCCAATTAGGGCGAAACGCGTCGACAGGATGCCCTTGTGGCTAATATTGAGTCACTTGCCAATAAACTTTATTCTTTGATATATATATATATATATATATATATATATATATATATTGCCGTGGAACTCGAGTAAAATATTCACCAACAAAAATATTTTCGAAAATTTTATATAATTTTCAAAACTCGAAAATTCAAAATTAAATAATACACAAAAAAAATTTCTTAACCGTTTTCCTCTCTTCCTCGGTTAAATGGCCTTCTTCAACTGCTTCCGACTAGCTCATTTGGACTTCCTTTTGGATATCTATAGTCATTCTCATATTCTATCATTCACGCACACTCCCAATAAAACCACAAAATACAACAAACATACAATCCTTTATTTATTACTATTTACAAAAGAAATTCAATATTGTCCATATTTCATTGTTCACGTTACACTTCAGTAAATTTTATTTTGTAATGTCCTGTATTTTATTTTAAAATCATCAAACACATAAAATGTACCTGGAGTAAATGGGCCTTGAATAATACCTTCTCTAAAATTCCTTTTTTATAATTTATTTATTTTTTTTTTAATCTAAGTAAACTCTGGGGTAGGGTGAGCTCATGATAACCCAGCTAATTATGCATAATGTATGCCCTTCTACTTTGCACTAAAAAAAAACAAAGTCATGTACTCTTCACAAAAATTTCATGTTCTGATGGAACGTTTAAAAGCTTTATAGACACCTTCAAATTTCTAGTTGAATACCATAATAAAGTTATTTACACGTATTATGTTCAATACGTAAATAATCTACACTACCTTTAAAAACACTTTCATACGTCACCCAATATTTACAGTTTATAGGAATCAAAATTTCAAATCGTTACCTGGAAATTTCTAGAAGATCTCCGCTCTGTAGACGATGCCATGTATATCTTCTATCTGGTCTGCAGGCCGTTTCTCGCTGTTACTAGACGAACTCCATCTAAGTTAAACTGCTAACGCTGCCTTAACGGTGTAACCAAATTCCAAATTCCATTTCAATTATACGTCTTTCACAAATATTTACTGTAATCTACGTTACTTAAAGTCCCGACACGAGTTGGTTAAAAATTATAGGTGATACCTCAATTGAAATGTAATCTCGGCACACTAACCGCGTACTAATTAAGAGGCTACCACTATGCAATATAATTTAAATGATTTTATAATACTTACAACTCGTGTGGACTTTCATTCGTCGTTTGGGACGATCTAAATATTAAGGGTGTTCTTTCTCGTACACTATTTATATCTTTAGACTGCCACCTCCTGGCCACGTTTATTCGAAATCTCCTGCTCACAACAACACATTCCCACAATTTTGCACTCAACCCGATTTTCAAATCCGCGAATTTCAGCACGTCGTTATAATATTTTCAGAAAATTACGCTACACTATCCTCCTGTTTATATCAAGTCAAACTAACATATCGACCAATCGTAGACCCACTGACGTTTCTCAAATCCCTCTTATACTACCGTTGTCTCTTGCTTATGCGTTTGCTACGTCTCTTTCTAACCTGGTCTGAGTGGTACAAAATCGATATTTTTGTTTATATGCTATCTACACCACGTGGATTTTCTACGTGATTTAACTAATCGCTCATTAGCATTTCCAGAAAATATAAGCGACGGTTTACCCGATATTCTCTGTAACCGTTTGCTATCTACAAAAATAATTGGAAGCTTGACATTTTCAAACTACGCAGGTGTTCAATCGTAACGAACGTTTTAAATACATTTCTCGGAGTTGTATTTCAGCGTATTTTAATCCCACCGATATATTTGTCTGTTAGCAACGCTTTTATGCATATTATAAATCAATAATCGTTCAATTAAATTCAATTTAATTAATAAATTAATGGCATTGGCTTTTACCATTTAATTTCTTTGCAAACCTACTAAATATTTATCAATTATTTGTAAAATACTTAAAAATGAACTAACTAATATAACTAATATAACTAACATAACTAATATAACTAATATAACTTTCGCACGTAATTTCTGGTTGTTCCTTTATACAGGGTGTTTTAAAATTGCTTTATTTATTTTTATTTTTAATCTTTTAAAACCACTATAATATATATATATATATATATATATATATATATATATATATATATATATTGTATTACTACCGAGTGGGAGAAATTCAAACCTATCCTGATTAAAATATTTCGATGACCAACGAAACATCAAATGTCTGGTCCGCAATTTAATAAAAGTGACCCTATCAATTCGGTATTAAATGTCAAGATGTACGAAGTTTAAATTTTGACAAAGTTAAAAATTGAAGAACCCGATCAAAACATAAGACTTTTAAAGACGAAAATGTACGACGAAAAGGCCTTAGACTCATACATCAATGTCTTACCTGAACGGTTATCGAACAAAATAAAATTTCAACACCCCAAAAACTTAGAAGAAGCAATGAACATGATTGAGGAAGAAAATGTTATGTACTACATAAATAGACTGCAAAACCCAAACGCAACCAAAAATTACTCACCGATGAAAACTATACAAGCCGCGAAACAAACAACCACACAACCAAAATTTACACCATTTAACGCACAAATGAATAAACCACAAATTAACAACCCAAACTTTAATAACACAAATTTCCACAACCAATTTAGACAATTTCCGAGACCAATGTTTAAATCAAACTTTACAAAACCCACATTTATGCGCAGATTTAAGCAAAACGTGGATCAACCAAGGCAAGCATTCGGCGCAAACTCCAACAAACGCACCAATGACAAATAACAATAACAACGCTAACGGTTATTAGAAACCAACCCCTATGGGCACTACATCTGGTAACACTAGACAAAACACAAAAATATCACAAATCAGACCAAACTATAACCAAAAACGAAACTTCACTTCCGAGGAACTGTTCCACCAAGAAGTGGAAAATTTTAATAATCGTGACACGGACAATTACGCAAATTTCAATAAAGACAATGAAATAAATCATTAAAAAAACTACGAATGCCACAACCCCTATGAAAAATACGAAGAGGACGACGAAGGAAACGCGTGCTCAAATTTTCAGTTAGACCGATTCATAAACGACCAAACGTAATTAATTTAAATAACATCAATAAACAAATTTTACTTTATATAGAAATACCTCGCGCAGAACTCAAATTATTAATCGACACCGGGTAGGGTTGGACTCGGGCTCAGGCTTTCGGGCCGACCCGGCCCGGGCCCGACCCGATTTTGGGCTCGGATCCGGCCGGGCCGTTGACTAGTTTATTCGGGCCGGGCTCGGGCCGGGCCTATCTTTTTTCGGGTCGGGCCGGGCCAAACGATTCGGGCCGGGCCGAAAAACGCACGAGTGGATATTCCACCGTCGTTTTACTTCTATCTCACATTGAGTAAGTAAACGTTTTTAATTATATTTCTAAGAACTGTCTTCATGAACCCATTAATAATCAGTTTTTAGTCTTGTTTAGTGTAAAGGAGACGTGATATTATAACTCACTTCTTATCCCGAGTATTTTTTTCTAGTCCTATTTAAAGTTCCTCATGTTGTACTTTAGGTGATTTATTCATAATTCAAAAGTTTGCACGATTTATATTATGTATATGTGTATACTTTAAATTTCAATCATGCGGCGAACGTTGATATTATCAATCGCGTGTACAGTTTATGTCTACCGCCTAAAACACTAAAGAGTTATTGCAATGTTCATTTTTTTGGTCTTTTCCAATATAGTTAAACATGTATTATAGGTCACCTTATCACAAAAGAGATTAATTCTTTATTCATTTTTAAAACATAACCTACAGATATAGAATACTAAACATATATGCCAAAAAAAAGAGTAAAGGAAAAAACACTTGCAATAACACTCTTTTAAATTGGATGCAAACTTTTAATAAAGGATATTTTATTTAAAGATTCTTTTAATAAAGTCTACTTGGAATGAGTTTGCAATAACTCTCTAATATCAAGTAGGTAATTTTAGTAAAATTCTTTGAAGTAGGAACGAGAAGATAACGCGGGCGCAAATTTATGATAAGGTTATAAGGTTACATTAAGCGTACACTCAATTTACATAAAAGTCCAATCGATGTCAATGCGTTTTTGCAACAAATTTCTATTTTCAATTTATTGTAGGATTTACTGTCGACCCTTTTTCCAAAAATTGCCTGTTGATTTACTCACCCCATAAAGTCATACGCCAGTTTTATATTTTTATATGCGCAAATTTTGCAGCCACATGTTGTCTTTAATAGCTTTTGTAGTTTAAATTTATAGTTTTATAGCTACAAGTTTAAAATGTGGTAAGGTTGTTTAAAAACATCGCGTATCTTTACTAAATTGGTAGTTTGCCGAAAAGCTGGATGTACCCATTCCTTATAGTCCCTCGTACATTTTGTACATAATATTTTCAGTGCAGATGCAAGTTCGTGTAGAAAAGTGGGTTTTTATGGTAATTGTATTTCCTAGAAATTGTTTATTGGGGTTAATTATATATGTTATTCTTTGCAAATTAACCGTAGGCATATACTTTTTATTGCTTGAAAAATTTAGGAAAGTAATTTTTGTTGGTATATATGCCAAAAATAATATATGTGCGCACACCTATTCAATGACACAAATTTAGAATAAAAGCAACAGCTGTTATAGCTTCTCCGAGGTGTCCAACCATTCAGGTCTCAGGTAGTTAATAGTATTTCTTCCATATAACATCACAGGGATTATGATGCAGGTGGTGGTACTATGTGTGTTCGTTGAACTTTCTCAATTGTATTGAAACGAAAGTGAAAGTTTACCTTACTAAAATGCCAAATAGATACCTTACCTATACCAATTTGTACCCGCACATTTGTTCCTATCGCTCACGCTATTCAACAGTCAGAAAGTTATTTACTACTTATTCTAATTTACTTGCTTGAGCAGTTTCCAGTTTGTTTTAGAGAACTCTTATTAAAAAACTAAAAACTTTTATATTAATTTTGATTAAGTTTTGTTAGGGTTTTCCCTGTCATTCCTCAAATAAAATTTCAGACTTCTCAAAATTATATCTTGGAATTCTTCGAAACTTTTTGCAGAATTATACAAGATGATTAAGATGAATTTGAATACCATTAAATCTAAAACCTCAAAAAACTTCCACTTAAACTGATTTAAAATGCAAATTTTTAGAGATTCATCTCCGAAACCAACAATGCTTTAAATATATCGGCTATATAGACGTTGGTTTATATTAGATTAAATAAACATCATTAGAGTTACAGTTTTTATGTTAGTTGCCACTAAAATTCATTGCGAAATAGTTACTTGAACACAACTAAAAAAAATATCTTCTCATTCACTGAATGAAAGTCGGGCCGGCCCGAAATTTCGGGCCGGGCCAGCCCGGTTCGACGGTTCGAGTCGGGCCTCGGGCCGGGCCGGTCACTTTTCTGCGTCGGGCCGGACCGGGCTTATTAAAATACCGGGTCTTCAAAAACTTTAATTAGCCCCAGAACCGTAAAGAAACATTATTTAGATTTTGTAGAAAAATAAGTTTTTAAAATTAAGACAGTCCACAAAACGACGTTACACCAATTTATAGCAAACATACCCCTACCAAAAACTTTTAACGTAAAAATGAAAGACAAATTTTGCATCTTTGAATTTAACGACAAATACGACGGATTAATATGCACGGATCTTCTAAGAAAATTAGGAGCAAACATTGATGCAAAAAGCCGATTATTAAGAACAAAACATGGACAAATTCCCGTTAAATTCCAAAACAGCAATATTCAAACCGACCAAAAATACAGCATCGAACCTAGGACAGAAAAACAAATAAAAATTTTAGTAAATTCAAAAGACGACCTAGGAATTATAAATCGTATGTCATTTCAACCCGGAGTAGAAACACCCACAGCATTAGTACAAATTAAAAACAATTACGCCACTACGACAATTTTAAACTCAAATGATTACCCCATAGAACTATCGTTGACAACCCCAATAGACGTAGAAGAGGTGAACTTTAGCGAAATGGAAATAGACGAAGAATATGAAAACGATTCCAACCCTACAGAACACAACAGAATGTTAAGAGAAAATTTAATTAACATTCGTTTTAATGACGACATTAATCACGAAGAGGAGAGAGCAATTAAGGACTTATGTTTCGAATACCGAGATATGTTCCAATGCGAAGGAATACCCTTAACTTTCACCAACACAGTGAAACATAACATTGAATTAATAGATGATAAACCTATTTTCACCAAAGCATATAAACTACCTCAGACAAGTCAAGAAGAAGCAGATAGACAGGTAGCAGATCTATTGAAGCAAGACATAATACAACACTCAAATTCACCATGGAGCAGCCCCGTATTAATCGTGAATATCTTAGCACTTTTGAGTATAGTGACTGCCCAGTTTCAAATGTATACTAACTCGTTGTTCAATTGTCATCATTTTGAAATTAGACGCCTCAGGCAAGGACAAATATCGAAAACTTATCGACAAGACGGTAGCCGATAAACACCCGTTACCCAATATCACCGAGAATTTAAACAAATTAGGAAAGTGTCAATATTTTTCGACATTAGACCTCGCCTTAGGATATCACCAAGTAGAGATGGACGAGAAAGACACAACTAAAACAGCTTTTAACACACCTAGAGAACACTATGAATACAAACGCATGCCGGTTGGATTAAAGAACACACCCGCCACCTTTCAAAGAGTTATGGATAACATTTTAAGATGAATACACAACGAAAAATGTCTTGTCTACCTGGACGATATAATTGTATATTCAACATCACTCGTACAACACATAGAAAAATTAAGAGAAGTTTTCGGACGATTAAGACAAGCTCATTTCAAAATCAAATTGGACAAAAGCGAATTTTTACAAAAAGAAGTATCATTTTTAAGACACATAATAACCCCACAAGGTGTTATGGCTAATCCAGACAAGACAAACGCAGTACTAAATTACCTCTTACCCAAAACTAATAAAGAAATTAAAGGATGTTTAGGACTCAGTGGTTATTACCGAAAATACATAAAAAGTTACGCACAATTAGCCAAACCATTAACAAATTGATTAAAGAAAGGTAACAAGATCGAACAACCCCAGAATTTATCAAAGGAGTAGAGAAAATCAAAGGTATCCTTACCAATCACCCCATATTAGAATACCCCGATTTTTCAAAACCATTTATATTAACAACCGACGCATCGAACGTAGCACTAGGCGCAGTGTTGTGCCAAGGAACAGTAGGTAGCGCTAAACCAATCAGCTACGCATCTACAACATTAAACGAAACAGAACAAAAGTGCAGTACAATTGAGAAAGAATTATTAGCAATAATTTGGGCAATAAAATATTTTAGACAATGAGTTTTAAAAATTAAGCAAAACCCCTTAATTTTCATCTACGTCGGGAAGAGTTATATATTTCCCAATTTAGGATATATACGTAAACAAATTGAATTATTAAAACGTAAGTTAAATGTTACATTGTATAAATTGAAGGACAGTGAGAACGGAAACAGACATAAGTTATAAGACAGCAATTATTAGAATTAAGATTGTTACTTTGTATTGTATAAATGAATAAAGAAAATAGCAGACATGAGCTCTGCAGTTCCCACAAGCAATGTGAGAGGCAGTGATAGCATAAATACCCCGAGAGCCCAAGATGGCTAGTCAGTCTAGAGCTTCTCAACTTTAACATTGTTGTTAGTTCAGCTATTCACCGTAATTTAGTTAATTTAATCAAAATGAATTTCAACTTAGAATTATTTCGGTCTCCAAACATTAATGAATATAACGTACTTGTAAAACAAATTAATTGTAATTTCAGTACAAAATAAATTTGATAGAAGAAGTTGTTTGAAAAAGCTTTTTTAAAAAGTCGCTTTAAGGGACCCAAAACCTTGTTACATGCCGAAAATCGGCCTCTAAACATTTTTAATTTTAGTTTTGAATTTGTAAGTGAATTCGCGCCAATAATTTAATAGACTTGTGCGTGCATTTCTGACACTTTAGATAGTTGCGTCGGCGCTCGGGATTGCGCAGACGCGGAGTGGGGAAGTGAGTGGTGATTTACGTCACGTCATGGACTAGTGAACTAAAACGTGGCAGAGTGTGGTTATCTGTGTGCCGTTTATCTTGTCTTCTCTTTCAGATATGTAAATTTCCTGCCTTGTACTTGCTATCGTTCCTATTACCAGTATCCTTTACTGTACCGCTACAGAAGAGAGAGGACAAATTAATTTGAATTCAACGAGGGGGCAAAGGACGACCCACGCCCATAACACTCAACTGCCGCCAAAATAGCTGCAATGTAGGGAAGAGTTCTATAGTTTACGTGAGTACATTTATCTTTCTCTTTGTATGTGATAATAATTTGTACATAAATATGACGTAACGCCTTATTGCGCATTATTAGTCAAATATTTATTGTGCTACCAACTGTCGTAGTGGTTCTTATAAATTACACCCGGAACTTTAAAAGTATATCTTAGACTAGGAACCGAAGTATAACAGTGGCGCATCCAACGTTTTTTGGTTGAAAAATTTGTTTTCGTCTTTTCTATATCTTATAATGTATTAGTTTAAATATATTTGTAAATTTTTCATTCAAAAAATAAATAATTACTTAAATTTTTAATAACTGTCAAATAGAAAATATAGGTTGGTAACATTGGGGGTTGTAATGACAATTATCTTAAGTGAAATGACATGGAAACAGTTGCTATGTCATTTGACATGGACAGACATATTGGTTATTGTGTATACCTTTCATAAATGTATTGCAAATTCTTTTAACTCATATTTTACCTTATAAAAAATAGTGTGTTTGTATTTTGGGTTTCATTTCAATAGTGACCTAATTTAATTTGGCATGAAGCTGGAACATATACCTTTTAAATGTGCCTATCAACTTACCATAACCTAACTTTAGCATGTGCTTTTTGGATTACATAGTTTTTTTTTGTAAGTACTTTAGTTATAAATAAATAGCTTCATTTACCTTTCTTTATGAGTAAAAATCTCCTTAAAAATACATGAAAGTCAATTAAATAACTACTATAAACTTTAAATTTCTTTAGTTTTTTGGGTCAACTTTTTAAAAAGCTTTCGTTCAGATAACTCATAATATTTTACTTCTCTATGATTTTAAGTGTCTCTTTATAATCTAAATAATTAATTATATGTTACGACTAGCTGCATAAAAGAAAATTTTTTCCCTAAATATAGCTTTTGCAATTAAATTGAGTTCTTAGTATATCTTTTATCTTCTAAAGCGCTATAGTAACTTGATTTCGTTATATCTGCTTCTTTAAACACTATAATAATGAAGTTGTTGATAACGTTTTGTATTTAAGCTATTTTACGATGGTTGTTGATAAATCCCACGATATCAAAAAAATATTTTAATAATTTGGAATACTGTTTTTTCTATACATGTATCGTAGAATATTGCTTTTGTGTAGCGAGTATGATTTTGTTTTGATATCGAAATTCCAACGCAGCATTTTAAGATCTATTTGGTCTAGACGAGATTTTCCATCCGAGTTGGTCGCTCAGCATCATAAGTCTAGATGAGACTCGGGGGTAAGTTTGTCGTTCTAGCAATTTGTGAATCATTTTTTTAAGAATGATGTTGGAGTTTTTCTTTATTAGACTAGGTAAAGCTCAAAGGAGGGCTCGTCATTCTAGTAAGTATATGCGTTATAAGATATCTTTCTGTTTTTCAACAATTCTATCAGTAAATCGAGTTTTGATTACTGTTATCTCTTCACATATCGATTTAAACCACACTAGATGGCATAAAATTATCTTTAAAATCGCTTAAGCTTTGCGTACATATAAAATTTTTCACGTTCCATTTCCTTAACGATTTACCTAACGTTTTTTGTCTTTACTATCAATTAGTTAATTTCAATTACTTATTCCTGCTCTTATACAGCATTTACCTTTTACACGTTTAACTTATTTACCTAAAACTAGCTATCTTTTTGCATCTTGTTGACTTTTTCTTGAACTTATTGTTAGTCATATATCGGTTTATTGTCTACATCCCCCAGTATAACTTTGTCGCGCCATTAATTAATCTTGGTACATTTTCTACAACAGATTATTTTGTTTTCAGTATTTACCTTACATCGTTTAATTTTGTAGTGATTGTCGTAACTTTGGTTGTAATAACTCATTGAATTTTTATGATTGGTTTTAGCTGATGTTTTGAGTGGATGCTTTTTTCTTTGGGCTCACATAGGAGACGCTGCCTATGCCATTGTAAGAAATAGTCCATATTCCCAGTTGCCAAAAACTATGAGTTTCTATTCCATGCGTTTTTCTTATGAATTATTACAGTCGCCCATGTTATCCTTTATCATTACTTGTTTTCTTTTTCTATTAAGTTATCATAACATATATACATTTTTTCGTTGTTTTTTATTGAACTTTGTGGTGCGGTGCTATCGCTTTCTATTGATACCTTATCGAATTCTCGGTTGTTTTAGCATATTGGGACAGTGTGTCTGTATTTAACTGCTTATAATTAGGCATTTTTGTGTGTTTAGGGCGTTACCGTTTCTAAAATTACCTTGAAACAGTTGGTTTTTTTTATGTGAATGTATCTGAAGTGATACTTTTAAGTTGTTTTAACTCTTGTCTGATTTTCTTATCGTAGTGGATGCACTTGTTAGGAAAATGATTGTACTACTTCTCACCAAGAGTCTAGTTATTTTTTAACTTATGATGTACGTTAACTTGTCTGATTAAGATAGCAGGTGGTCCTTCAGACCGACCTGTGTTTTAATAGGGACAACTCTCTACCTTCTTTCGGACGCTTGTCCAAAAACTCTACTTTTCTTATCCCGTTGTCTCCGTTTCTGCCTTATCTTTCATTCGGTAGACCTGTTCTTGTCCCGGAACCCCCGTCTATCACATAAGAGTGATTTTTCCCTCACTCCAGGCTATTGACCACATTGGCTGGTTGAGTAGTGCTTTGCTATCCACCTTTTCTGTCTCTTTAGCTCAATGCGAGCCCTTCCTCTATTTTCTTCTACCTGGAGGTGCC
Organism: Platerodrilus igneus; assembly: GCA_036346225.1. Lineage (NCBI taxonomy): Eukaryota > Metazoa > Arthropoda > Insecta > Coleoptera > Lycidae > Platerodrilus > Platerodrilus igneus. Next base: position 3,918,662 of record JARFIW010000828.1, read on the forward strand.
TCTTATGCAGTTCAAAATACCTACCTCCCTCTTTCTACCCTTCCTATATTTCTACTGCCTTTTCATTTCCGTTAGTCACCGTGTGGTTGCGCGGGGAGTTTTCACAAACACCCGGACCACGTCTCTGCAAATCTTTCGTGAGGTCATGCGGTGCCGCTGTCAGCGCACATGGCCGCTAACAGTGAATGCATGTATGAGTGTGTGTATGTGTGAGTGTATGTAGAATCGTGTTGATATCATCGATATGGATTAACTCAAATGCCTTTTCCGGTCCCTCGTACCGTTTTTTTTATAAACGGGTCTGCTTCACAGGTCGCTCTTTGTTGGGGTACGGGTATTTTACCTATATAACGGCTCCAAGGAGCCAGTCTATCGTTATCTAGTTTTATCTTAATACCGTTATTTTACCTATTATCTTTGATAATAACTTTATCTTAATATCGTTATCTTACTTATAATCTTCGATAATAACTTGAGATTTTGCTTTATCTTTTTTATCTTCTTAACGTTTGGTATTTACGATCAGACGTTGGAATTATTTTTTGAATATTGAGTGAAAAAGCTAACCTGATGGTAGCCATGTAATTTGTTAGGTTAGTATTATAAGAAATTAGTAAGATGGTACTGTTGGTAAATTTGTTGATTCTCAACCATGTCATAAACAAGTTTTGATGTGTATTGTTTACTAAACCAGAGTACCAGTACCTAAAAATTTGCTAAAGTGCAGAGTAACTTGCTCTTTTGAACATTTTGAAATTTGGACATTTTCTTGCCAAAGAAGAAACAGTCTAGATGCAACGCTCACGTGCGTCCGCACTTAGAAAACTGTAATGTTAGCTTTAGTTTTAGTATATATGATAGGCGACTTGTCACATTTATTCTAGCTTTAGTAGTGTTTCATGCTCCCCGACAAATTTGTGCTGTCGATTATAACTGCGCCACATTAAAGACTCGTGTATGCACTTTAAATGTAGTTCAGAAACAGTGGGGCTACACAGTCCGTTTCCTGGTAATCCGGAAGACGTGTTATCGGTCGGAAAAAACCAGGTAGCGCCTAAAATAAACATTTTGTAGAATTTAAGTTAGAGTTTATGTAGGTTAGTTAGGATTTAGATTTTAAGCTTTTACCGTGCTAAGAGTCATTTTCTTTTTTTTAAGTTTTTTTCTTTTATGGTTTTGTGGCAATTATTGTTACATGCCGAAAATCGGCCTGTAAACATTTCTAATTTTAGTTTTGAATTTGTAAGTGAATTCGCGCCAATAATTTAAAAGAGTTGTGCGCGCATTTCCGTCACTTTAGATAGTTGCGTCGGCGCCCGGGATTGCGCAGACGCGGAGTGGGGAAGTGAGTGGTGATTTCCGTAACGTCATGGACTAGTGAACTAAAACGTGGCAGAGTGTGGTTATCTGTGTGCCGCTTATCTTGTCTTCTCTTTCAGATATGTAGGTTTTCTGCCTTGTGCCTGTTATCGTTCCTATTACCAGTATCCTTTTACCGTACCTCTACAGAAGAAAAAAGATAAATTAATTTGGATTCGACGAGGGAGCAAAGGACCACCCACGCCCACAACGCTCAACTTTCGCCAAAATAGCTGCAATGTAGGAAAGAGTTCTACAGTTTACGTGAGTACATTTATCTTTCTCTTTGTATGTGCTAATAATTTGTACATAAATATGACGTAACCCCTTATTGCGCATTATTAGTCAAATATTTATTGTGCTACCAACTGTCGTAGTGGCTCTTATAAATTACACCTGGGACTTTAAAAGTATACCTTAGAGTATAGGCACTAAGTATAACAACCTATCTCGCGCCAGAATGAAAAATTGAAAAGTCAATTTTTAGTATTTTACACACAATATGACTTTATTTTTTTTTAAAAGAGATGTTTTGTTTTTTTGGAATCTAATCCATTTTTGTAGTGGATTTAGGTCCGATATAATACGGTTTCATATAATTTGCAATTTTCTTGCCGTATTGTAGGAAGGCTCATTTTAATAGAGGTTCATGTAATCAGCAGGATTTCATATCATCATTCCCTCTTACAACTATTTTAAGAAAATAGAATTTACATTTTAAGTTCAATGGAATGTTGTATAAATCTTTCCGAATGAGTAATGGTTATCATAACTCGCTCGTTGAATAATATATTATTATCTTAGAGAACAAAGAATTACTTCACGGCTTTCATGAAATGTCACTTCTTTGCTTTCTATTGAAAATATTTTAGTAACTAAATCCACCTCGTTTTCTAAACAAACTAAATACAGTTTAAAATCTTTCAGATTCAAGCGTCTAAAATTTTTTCGACTTGACTTAAGATACTCGACAGAGTATAGGTAAACTAATATTCCAATGTAAACTGCATTTACATTGAATGCTGAAATTGCTGACTATCATCAAGTGGCTATGGCAGTAGGTGTCGACCCTCTAAGCAAACACAATGCATAAGCCGACAAATTAAACTCAGGGATTGAGACTCTGAATGACGACATTTCATAAAAAAGGATTGGACACATTGAAATATGAAGAGCTCTACAGATTACCAACCTAATTTGGTGTACTTTTCCTGCAGTATTGATACTTATACTTGGTGATTATATTGGAATATTGAAAAAGGCAAAATTCAATTTAAAACTTCGCTGAAAGGCTTTTTGCCATTATGAGTTTTGTAAATCCCAGTCGCTCCTCGAACTTATATTTCAGCTTGGGTCTATTTTAATTGTTTTAGATAACGATTAAATTACAGAGATTTTACAATTTACGCTTTATAACGCTGATTCCTCTGTTCACTACTTTTCAATTCAATAGCTCTGTAATCGGCTCGTTGCGCCTCAAGTGTCTGAAAGAAGCGGGTAAAAAGTGATTGTGGGGAAATGGCTTGGAATGGTGTAAGGAAGGAAACCGCCAGATCAGAATAGACCGAACATTGCGTCGCAATTAATTCGTCTAATGTTGCCGATCGTTAATGGAAGAGACGCTTTGCGTTTCGCTATAATGCATAATTTAGGCAATTATATTGTTTACTGCTATGGATCCAACTGATGAAGATTGCTAACTCACAGTCTTTAATTACAATACGATATTTAAGCTTTTTTCTCAACTTCCATACTTGCGTTCATTAATTTTACGATAGCTTTTTTATAAATATGCTTTTATTGATAATCTATCAAATTTAATAAATCGGCAAACTAGAAATCAACACAAAAGCTTTCTAGAATAATTTAATTGGGATAATCATAAGCTAGTATTTATATTGCAATTATTTAATGTCAAAAAGAGATTAAGTTTAGGTTTAATTATCTGCGTTTATTCATAACTAGATAGCAATTGTGAAAGGATGTCCAGTCACCCATGTGATGGAGTCGCATTTGGTAGAGGTATTTTATTTTACAATTTTTATTTAATTTGACAAAAATTTAACGAGTGTTCTTATGGTATTTTAGAGAAAGATAAAGTGTACCATGATAAATTTGGAAATCCAATTCGGAATAACCGATAATATTAGATAAGCTACCTTCGTACGAGCGCAAAACACCGGTTTTCTTATGGGATTTAACATTGAAAATTCTAAAGTCCAAAAAGACCATTTTTACCCGATACAAAGGTCATCCACCTCGAGGTCGTCGCAAATATTTGCACATCTAGTACCAAAAATCTGCAAATAGTTTTCTTCAACTAAGCATTTTTTAGCTCCAGGCATGGATTTTTCTCTCGACACCCCGATAAGGGTGCTAGACCCTCCACCCCACCACCGCACTTGTAAAAAAATTCGCACATCTGGTAACAGTACTAAACAACACTATCATCTAAAATTTGCACAATAGTTTTCTTTGACCAATCATTTTTTAGCTTACGGGGGCATGGATTGCACTCTCGGCACCCTAATCTATACCGTCACCACCAAAACCACCACAACAACCACCACCACCACCACCACCACCACAACCACCACAAACACCACCTCCACAACCATCACCACCACCACTAACACACCACCACAACCACCACCGCCACAACCACCACCACCACAACCACCACCACCACAAACACCACCACCACAATCACCTCCACAAACAACATTACAACCACCACCACAACCACCACCACCACAAACACCACCACCACAACCACCACCACCACAAATACCACCACCACAACCACCACCACCTCCACAAACACTATCACACCCACCACAACCACCAACGCCAGTAGTAGAGAGAGAAAGTCGCATCAATTTGAAAGCATCATGGTCACAACTGTTGATGTAAGAATGGCATTTAAAACTTTAAGAAATTTTGAACCGTCAATGAAGGCTTATGCTTTAATTATATATGATTCTATGTTTGAATTTAACCCGTTTACAGTTATAGCTTTTTATAAAGATTCTTTACTGTATCCACTACTTTGTTTTCTTATATAATTGCTAACCATGCTGGCCAATACGGGTGGAAGCACTTTCACCCTATGAGGCAATTTCACCCTATAAGACACTATCACCCTATTCTGATAAGGATAAATTGAGGGAACTTTGCTATTAAAGCACCCACAACCAGACTTAGATCTGATTATGCAAATAAAGGACTAGTTTAATATTGTTGCAATATCACAAAGCTATACGCAACAACAAACTTTAAATAAATTGCCTTTGAAACTTAAATGGATGTTATGATTAATTTTTATCACTACAGTAGTACTATATTTGGTTGAACCGAGAAACACTGCAATTAAGGCGATGACGAAGACAAAATCGATATGAATCGGCATAGCTCTGACTCCCAGCAGGTTGGGTTGGACCTTTCTGACCGTAGAGTCTACAAACAGAATGATTGAATTAGCGCACACCCCCATATTTATAGTGTACCCCTAGCTCAAATAGCAAACTGAAAGTCATTTAATACATGCGAGTCATAAAACAGAATAAATTGTGATTAATTAAAAAAAACAAGCGCACCGTGGCGGGTATACCAAAAACAAATTGCAACAATTTAAGCAAACTTGTTTGATGTGTTTTAAGACCGTCACGACCATCATGACGGCCGCCCCATCGCGGCGGCTATGGCCACCACATGGCGGCCACCAGCGGTTACTATGGCCGCCCCATGGCGGCCAGCATGGCCGCCACGGGGCGGACACCATTGCGGCCACCATGTTTGACGGTTGCCATGGCGGCCATCACGTTAGAGCCAGGGCTGTCATGGAGACTGCTAAATACTATGTATTGTTTACTTATTGTCATGATGTTTGAATGCAAGGTAGCACAGTGCATTAACGTTTACCTCATAGCTCAGTCGCTAGATTTTAGATGTTGAGTTGGAACTATGCCGCAAGCACCGTGGATTTAGCTTTGGTCAGAAGCACATGCAAAGGGCAACCACACACTCAATTATAACAACATATTATGTAATTATAACAACATAGTTAACCATAGCAAAATCATATTCTTTATTAAACAAAATATTGCTGTAAATTTCGGAAATTACAACACCATCTCGGTCAAATGTTATTAATCAAGAATGTGATGATTATACAAATCGATAAAGCATACTTAAATATATTAATAATTGTATATACAAAATATAAATATAACCCATTTTCAAATTCTAAATCAAAAACCAAAACGACGCTAGATATAAATATAGCAATTACATCAATCGATGCGTATTACTAAAACAATGATATAATCACATTTACAATTTTTTTATATTTTGCACCGTTTTCTAGCATGTAGCATACGCAAATATGAAAATAATTATTTCTGCAAAATTTAGTTATCTTTAGCCGTTTTTATGTTGTCTGTAAAAAACCAAAAAAGCATTACGTACCAATATAACAATTACACCGATCAATATAGCATACTCAAATATGCATATCATTGTCTTTACAAAATGTTGATATCTTTAACAGTTTCCGTTTTATTATTAAAAAACCAAAAAGACACTACAAACCAATATGACAAGTACGTCTATGGATTCCTTATATTTAAATACGTAAATAATTGTCTTTGCAAAATTTAGCTATCTCTAACCGTTTTCAAATTATCATCAAATAACCATTTTTAACCATAAGGTATTAAAACGCGATTATCTCGAAAAATCTCCCTTTAATAAAAGCTGGTTCTGATTGAATGACCTTGACTCATATAAAAAATTTCATCCCAATATCTTTATAAACAAAAAATTTAGAAATGCCCTCTTAAGCATGCATTCAGAGCAAAAGTTTCTACTTACATAAAAACGCTGTGGACACTTTATAATAGATATATTTACCACTGTGTAAACTATTACAAAATTAAATTTGCAGGTTGTAACGCGATTGTTAACTGAACAGAATGGCATAAAATCAAGCTTTTTCTGAATATTCATTATCAGGTGGATGGTGATTGAACTCATGCTGGCCGCCATGGGGAGGCCATAGTGACCGCTGGCCGCTGACCACTGTGTAAACTATTACAAAATTAAATTTGCAGGTTGTAACGCGATTGTTAACTGAACAGAATGGCATAAAATCAAGCTTTTTCTGAATATTCATTATCAGGTGGATGGTGATTGAACTCATGCTGGCCGCCATGGGGAAGCCATAGTAACCGCTGGCCGCTGACCACTGTGTAAACTATTACAAAATTAAATTTGCAGGTTGTAACGCGATTGTTAACTGAACAGAATGACATAAAATCAAGCTTTTTCTGAATATTCATTATCAGGTGGATGGTGATTGAACTCATGCTGGCCGCCATGGGGCGGCCATAGTGACCGCTGGTGGCCGCCATGTGGCGGCCATAGCGGCCGCGATAAGGCGGCCGTCATGATGGTCGCGGCGGTCTTAAAACACATCAAACAAGTTCAGTTAAATTGTTGCAATTTTTTTTGGTATACCCGTCAGGGTGCGCTTGTTTTTTTTTAATGAATCACAATAGAGTCTGTTTAATGACTTGCATGTATTAGATGACCTTCAGTTCGCTATTTGGGCTGGGGGTACACTATAAATATGGGGGTGTGCGCTAATTCAATCATTCTGTTTGTAGACTCTGCGGTCAGAAAGGTCCAACCCCACCTGCTAGGAGTCAGAGATATATCAATTTACATCGATTTTGTCCTCGTCATCGCCTTAATTGCAGTGTTCCTCGGTTCAACCAGATATACTACCACTGTAGTGATAAAACTTAGTCATAACATCCATTTAAGTTTCAAAGACAATTAATTTAAAATTGGTTGTTGCGTATAGCTTTGTGATATTGCAACAATATTAAACTACTACTTTATTTGCATAATCAGATCTAAGTCTGGTTGTGGGTGCTTTAATGGCAAAGTTCCCTAAATTTATTCTCATCAGAATAGGGTGATAGTGTCTTATAGGGTGAAATTGCCTCATAGGGTAAAATTGCCTCATAGGGTGAAAGTGCTTCCACCCGTATTGGCCAGTTTGGTTAGCAATTATATAAAAAGACGAAGTAGTGGATACAGTAAAGAATCTTTATAAAAAGCTATAACTGTAAACGGGTTATATTCAAACATAGAGTTATGTATAATTAAAGCATAAGCCTTCATCAACGGTTCAAAATTTCTTAAAATTTCAAATGCCATTCTTACATCAACAGTTGTGACCATGATGCTTTCAAATTGATGCGACTCCTCTCTCTTCTACTGGCGTTGGAGGTTGTGGTGGTTGTGGTGGTGTTTGTGGAGGTTGTGGTGGTGGTTGTGGTGGCTGTGGTAGTGTTTGTGGAGGTGGTTAAGGTGGTTGTGGTGGTTGTGGTGGTGGTGGTTGTGGCGGTGTGTGTGTGGTGGTGGTGGTGGTTGTGGTGGAGATGTTTGTGGTGGTTGTGGTGGTGGTGGTGGTGTTGGGGTTGGTAGTGGTGCTGACGGTTCAGATCAGGGTGCCGAGAGTGCAATCCATGCCCCCAGAAGCTAAAAAATGATTAGTCGAAGAAAACTTTTGTGCAAATTTTAGATGATAATGTTGTTTAATACTGTTACCAGATATGCGATTTTTTTTACAAGTGCGGCGGCGGTGGTGGGGTAGAGGGTTTAGCACCCTTATCGGGGTGTCGAAAGCAAGATCCATGCCTGTAGCTAAAAAATGCTTAGTTGAAGAAAACTATTTGCAGATTTTTGGTACTAGATGTGCGAATATTTGCGACGACCTCGGGGTGGATGACCTTTGTATCAGGCAAAAATGGTCTTTTTAACCTTAGAATTTCACATGTTAAATCCCATAAGAAAACCGGTTTTTTTGCGCTGTGGAGATCTGTCTGTGACAGGTCAATGGTAGGGTGAATGACCTTTGTATCTACCAAAAATGGTCTTATTGGACCTTAGAATTTCTAATGTTAAATCCCATAAGAAAACCGGTTTTTTTGCGCTCGTACGAAGGTAGCTTATCTACTGATAATGTAGAAGAGATTACTGAGACTAGACAACTTGACGCTCTTTAATTATTACAAGAAAAAAGTCGTTTAGCATCAGTGACTAGTGTAACATAGTTTGTTTGTCTTGCAGCCATTTTATTATATATATTTTTTATTTTTATGATTTCTTTCATAGAAACCTACTCCCGCACTACTGTAGTTAGCCGATGCACCCTTAAAATTGTTTAGGGAAGTAAGCAATGGTGCGATGCATTGTGGGGAGTCTGGGATGTGGGGTAGGTTTTATATTAAAGGTTTATGTGTTTAGTGGGGGTTTTGTGATTAGAATGTCGGTGAGGAATTGGTTTAGTAGCTCATGATTGTGTGTGATGAGGTGTGCTATGCTAGGCAGTGGAATGTAGGGATTTAGGTTTAGTGCGGATTTAAAGTTTGAGCGAGAGGTGGATAGCAGTGAACATATGTAGATTAGGTGGTAAGGAGTCTCAAGTGTGGAGTTGTCGCAAGGACAATATGGCGATGGGGTGATGTTGAAGGAGTGAAGTTTGGATCGAAATTTGCTGTCAGAGGTTAAGAATTGAATCGTTTGTCGGCTGGAGTGAGATACGTGTTGTGGGATTTCTAGTAGTTCGGGGAACAGGTTGTATGTGTATGTGCCGGATGGGGATGTGGACCAGAGTTGTTGCCAGGAATGGTTTAATGAAGAACGGATGCGGGTTTTAATGTTGGACTTTGGCAGTGTTCTGTAGTCGTCAGGAGTTAGGATGGTGTCGTGGAGCTGGATTTGAAGGCTGCGTTTTAGGTTTCGGATTTGTAGGGCTACGTTGAGTTACAATTCTATGGGAGGAATTTGAAGAATGGTATATAGGGCTAGTATGAATGTAGTTCTGTATGCGCGGGATGTATATAGCTTGATGGAGCGGATTATTGTGTTTAGTTTTGTTCTAGAAGAATGTGGGGTTAATGTCAACCAGGTATCGGATGCGTACTGTATGATGGGGATTAAAATTTGCAAAGGAATCAGACGTCGAGTGTGTGTGGATAGATGTATTGGAGTTGGAAGTGATTGGTGAAGGTTCTTTAGTACGATCTGTGTTTATGTTCTTAGTTTGGTTAAGTGCGTGCGTGTGTGCAGTCGGGTGTCTATATACAGTCCTAAGTATCGTACGTAAAGTGAGAATCTAAGCGGGGTGTTTAGGATCTTGATCTGGGGAGAACGTTGTGGGTTTAGGAAGCCTTTTAGCAGGAAGGGTTTTGATTTAGTTGGGAATAATGGTTGCTTATTTAAGACGGACCAGGATTCTATATGGGATGTCAGTGTTAGGGCTGTTTGTTCAATGGAGAATCCGGAGTTACCGTGGATAAGCAATGTGAAATCATGTGCGTATGCGAAGATGGTGACTTTGGGTTTGTTGTGTAGGAGAAAGGGATTAATGGCTATGTTTCACAGGGTAGGGAATAAACAGGAGCCTTAAGGGCATCTTTGGGAAAGAGATTTGGTTATACGGAAATAATTTGAGGTTAGGGATGCTGTTCTTGAGGTTAGGAATGAGTTAATTATTTTGCATTGGTTTGAAGGAAAGTGGGGAAGTCTTAGTTGATTTAACAGGTTAGGCCACCAGGTCAAAAGCGGATTTGAAGTCAAGGAAGAACGCGATGGTGTACATGGATGTGGATTTTTTTGACGGAGGAGACTAGGAGGCTGATGGGTTTCTCAGCACTGCGGTTGGGTTTAAAGCCCTGTTGAGAAGGGGATAGGATGTTGTGGTCCGTGATATGAAAATTGATTTTGTGAAAGATTGTTTTCTCAATGAGTTTGCCTAATGTAGGGGGAAGTGCAATTGGTCTATAGGATTTTGGGTCTTCTGGTGGCTTGTCAGATTTTAAGATGAGGGTTATTGATACGGATTTGAAGGATTCCTGGAAGGTTTCTGTAGAAAAGCATTTTTTGAAGAAGAAGTGGGTGGGATTTCTAATTATGGGCTAGGATTGTTGTAGGATTAGATTTGTGATGTCTCTTCCAGAAGCACTTTTTAGATTGAGGTTCTTGACTAAATTATCTAGTAAGGTTATGTCTACGTCTTGGGCTGGTTCGGCGTCTGATGAGGTGCAGGAATCGTTCTGTAGTTGTTGTTGAGGGTAGTTGTTTACGTCTAAGGGGGCTGAAGGGATTGCAGAGTTTAGTAAGGTGTGTAGAGACGTCTCGTAGTATAAAGGGGAGTTGTGTATTGGTGCTGTTAGGATGTGGGTTCGGGGCGGTTTGATTAATTTGCGTTAGGTGGTCCAAGGGTCTCCGTCGTGGTCAGTTATTTTGTGTTTTGGCGTCTATGATAAGTAATTTGTATTCTCGTCGTGTGGTGCGGAATGTATTGATAAGTAGTTGTATGTTATCAAGGTTGTTGTTATTGCGACGTGATTGGTGTCATTGGTGTGTTAGGGAACGTCGTTTGGCTGTTAGTGTGGGGGTCCACCAGGGTGTCAATCGTTGTGTGCGTGTTGTCTGCGGTATGGTAGTTTGTACTGCAGATAGAATGCTTGTTGTGATTAGTTGCGTGAGTTCGTTTACGTTAAGATCGTTATATGGTGTGTGTAGGGATTCTGGTAGTAGGGTAGTTAGGGTTTCTTGAAATTTTGTCCAGTCGGTTTTGGAGGCATTGAAAGTATCGGATTTAGCAAATGATCTAGCGGGTAGGTTCGAAAGAATTGTAAAAGTTATTGGGTTATGGTCACTAGTGGTGTGTATATGTGAGGTTTTCCAGGAGTGGATTAGGTGTGATGCTCAGGCAGAAGTGATGGTAAGGTCATTGTAGGTTGTGCCGTATAAGTATACATCAGTAATTATAATAACAGATGTGTAATTAAGATTTATTGGGGTAGGATGAATGAATGTTCGATAGTGATTTGGAATAGTTGGAATTTTGTGATTGTGGAGGTATGGTTCTTGAAGGAGGGCAACTTGGAAATTGCGTGTTTGTAGGAGGTGTAAAAATTCTAATGTAGCGGAGCGGGAGTGTTGCAGGTTCAGTTGTATGCAGTGGATCGAGGGTTTAGGATTGTGTAAGTCTTGTGGGGGGTATCGTATGTGGCGTCTTGTAGCCATAGTCGGTTCGGGGTTTTGATAGGTGTAAAGCTTGTTTGTAAATCAGGCAGTCCAGGCTGGTGATATCATGGTCATTTGGCTTGTTGATACGTGTGCAGTTGGGACATTTGGGGATTGTGGGTGCTGGGTTAGGACAGGATCTTGTAAAGTGCGGGCCGCAGCAGCGATCACACGAAAAAGGAGATTTGCACGCTTTGATCGAATGACCAAAGCGTTGACAATTGTAACAGCGGGTTACAGATACCAGATACGACATGACTTAAATCCAATGAAAAGGTCGATATTAGAGGTCAGGATTGTTCGGATTTTTGGGGAAACGTTGAAGATTACGTAATCAGATTGAGCAGTTTTTGGTTGGCGGATGGCAATGGATATGTTTGGGGGATAAACTGATTCTGGGACTAAGAGTTCTAAGTAGTTATGTGAGTAAATGAGTGTAATAAAATCTGCGGAGGGGATGTCTCTATCGACGTCAAAGATGATTAGTTGGGGCATTTTGGGTTTTGGTATGTGGGTATTGCATGAGGTTTGTGTTAGGGATTGCATTAGGTTGATGTTAGTCGGTTTAGTGGTGCAGATGATAACGGATGTTTTCGTGGGCCGGATTGATTGGATGTTCATTTTGGAGATGGATGGTTGAAGGGTGTTTTTAATTATTTTTAAAAGTTTAGTGGGCGTAGTTTCGGAGGCGATGGGTTTAAGTGTAATGGTTTTGGCTGGGGGGGGGGTCTTGTAAGCGGGGCGTGTTTGGGAAAGAGGTTATGTTGGCGTACGTAAGAGGTTATGATGTTTGAGATATGTAAGCTGTAGTAGATGTATATGATTGTGTTTCTGGGGTTTTACTTATTCCATGTTACTGATTCTCTGATTTCTTCAGGCATTTCTCAAATGTCGCTATCTTTGCTGCGGCTATAGAGAGGAGGTTGTTAGCTTCGTGGACTATTAAGGCTAGTTGTTATACCTTTTGGAGTAAGAAGTATCCGTAGTTCCGAGAGATTTTATTTGTATCTTTATATACGAAGCCTGCCACTTCTAGTTTAATCTGGCTGATTTTGGCAATCGTAAGGTATGGAATTGCTACATCGTCCAGGTCATCGCGCTGACGTTTTCTAGGATTTGAACTTGTAGCAAGGGTTTGACAAAATTCGAAATTTCCAGTTAAAAAACTCGCTTCCTGGCCAATGCAGTACTTTCAGTCGGAGCATTCGAAAATCAAATGTCGCCGGTTTCTGTTGTTGTCGTTGTTGTCTCTGTCTGTTGAATTAAATAACTCTAATGAGGTGGAACTTCGTTAGCGCCTATGTAGTCGCTATTTGGACGTATGTTTGGGCTTCATCAGTTCCAGTCGTGTTGTTGGGTCCTTTGTTATTTTGATTGTTGTATACCGCAGGTTAGGGGGTTAGGAAGGAAGAATAGGCGGTTTGCTTTTTAGGATGTCTTGTAGGAATTGATTCAGTAAGAGTGGATGATGTGTGGCTAAGAAGTTTAAGTTTGGAAAAGGGAAGTAGGGATCTAGGTCTGTGCTTGTCTTAAAGTTGATCCTCGGGTGGGAAAGGTTTGGACAGTGGTAAAGTACGTGGTCAGGTGTTACCGGGAGGTTTTGTTTACAAGAACATAGCAGAAGGAGTGTAATTTATGGCCGAATTCACCATGACCTGTTAAGAATTGTAGAGTTGTTCTTGTGGAGTTGGGTATGTGAGGGGAAATTTTTGTGATTATAGAGAAGATGTGAAAAGTGTGTCTGCTGGTGCTGGTATTTGATTGGGTCCAGGACAATTGCCAAAAATGGAGTACGGAATTGTGGATACGGGATTTGATTTTTGTGGCGGGAATATTCCGGTGTGTAGCTGGGAAAAGTATTTCATTGTGAAGTTGGATTGATCTTTGGAATTCGTAATTGCAGATTTGTAAAGCGGTATGGAGTAGTTGGATTTTGAGAGGAGGGACATTTAAGAATATGTACAGAGCGGCAGTGCAGGTGGTTCGAAAAGTTTGGAAAACGTATAGTAGATAGGGGCGTATTATAGGGTCGAGGATTCTGCGAGAGTAGGGAGTAGTGAGTGGGAACCATGAGTTTATGTCGTATCAGACGATAGGTATGATGATGTTATTCAGAATCAATTTTTTCGTGATTTGAGTTAGCTGGATCGACTTAGGGAGGGAGTACTGTATGTTATATAGGATTGTTTTAGTTTTGGAGCGAATTCTTTGCAGATGAATATGCATTTTAAGTTGGTTTGCGAGGCTAATTTCAAGACAGGAAACAGATTCTGTAAAGTGATGAGTGTCACGGACATGGAATTTTGGACTACGACAGGGGTGAAGGAAGCCTCTCAGCAGTAACATTTTGGTTTTGGTATGGAAAATTGGTTGTTTATTCAGGATGGACTATAATTCAACATGTTTTATTAAAGTGTTGGTTGTTGTTTATAATTCCGATCGGGAGTTGCCGTACATGAGAAAGGAGATGTCGTCAGCATTAGCAATGGTGTCAGTGTGTTAGTGTTAGTCGTGTTTAAGTCAAGGAGAGGATTTAACGATTTAAAAAATATTGGAAGGTGATTTTAAGCTTTTAGGTTGATTAAGAATAATAAGCCACCAAAGGAGGTCAAAAGCAGAACGATAATAAAAAAAAATGGCTAAGACGTATTTGTGCTTAGAAGATTTGACATGGTGATAAGGGATTAAAAGGTTTGCTCTGCGCTGTGTTGTGGTAGAAAACCATGTTGGTTCCTGGAGATGATGGAGTGGGATTCAACGTGATTATTGATTTTTTGGAGGATAAGTTTTAAGGAGTTCCCAATTGTTAGAAGAAGGGCTATTGATCCATAGGAAGATGGATCGCCAGGGGAATTGTTAGGTTTCAGGATTAAAGTGATACTCGATTGTTGATTGTTTTAGTATATTAAGAAAGGTTCAAGATGTTAGACACTTACGGAATAGGGTATGGACAGCAGGTCGGATGACAGGCCATGATTTTTGGATAATGATGTTGGATATTCGATCGGGATAGGGACTTAGTTTGGAGACTATGTTGTCAAGGAAGTTAGTGTTCAGCGAATCGTCATTATAATTTGAATAAGAGCGGCTATACTTGCGGCCACGTCCCAATGCTCCACCCAAAGGTACTACATTGGGATTAAACGCGAAAATGGTACGTGCTCTAAATGTAACCTAACTTCAAAATTAATCGATCCTAAATAAAAATCTAACAAACTAAAAAAAGCTAAAAATAGGGTTTGTCCAGCAGGAATGTCTGCAGGGGTTATGAAGTTATCAGTTATTTTTTGTTGCTCGTAGGTAGGGACGTCTAAAGTGATGGGGGTGGGGGTGCTGTATTTAAGAATACGGATAAGGTGTCCTGATTGTTGAGGTTCTGTAGAGAAGTGGGTATTACTAGGATATTTGCTGGAGCGGATTTAACTAACTTGCGGTAGGTCTTTTATGGGTCGGCACGGAGTTTATCGATGATCTTTTAAAGATGTGTTTTTTGGGCTCGTGTATTTCTTTTTTGAATAGTGTTCTAGCTTGTTTAAACTCGGCTGTTATTGATCTTAGCTGCTCTTCATCCACGTTGTTGCTTCTTTGTAACCTTAGCATTTTATGCCGCAGGTTGTTCATCAGAGCTCTAACCACTCGTAACGATGGATTCCATCAGGGCGAAGTGCGTGTTACGTTTTGTTTTTAGACTGGTTGTGGTGGTGGCACGTTGATGGATTGAATTAGGGTGTGTGTGAGGATTTCGGGATTCTGATTTGTTGTTGAGGGATTTTGAAGTTTGGGTAAAAATTTGAACAAGTTCTTTAGAAATAGTGGCTAATTAGCTTCATTAGTGTTAAAGGAGGGGAATTAGGTAAAATGTTGAACGGTATAGGATTGTGGTCGATGGATTGAATAAATTGCGTAATGGTCCAGTTGTACGCTTGGTTTTTGCCGGAGGGGATTGCTAGCGTTACGACTATATAAGATTTATGTTGGATGGATTCCCAGGAAGGGGTAGTAGTCAGGGTGTTTAAGATTGCTAAGTGATGTTGTAAGATGATATCTTCTAGGAGCCTGTCTGTAGTGTCGTTGCGTCAAAGCTTCGATCATGCATTTGCATCTGCGCAGATAATTGTGGACGAAATTCCCATTGTCTGTAGCGTATTGTCAAGGTGTTGTAGGTAAGTCTGTACGTTCACGCTGTACTGAAAGTATATGTAGTGACCCTGTTTTCTAGTTCAGTTGTACGGTCACGATTTGGGGCGTTAATAGCGATAAGAGTACAGAGAAATTTATGTAAGGGTCATTGTTGATAGTAGTAGTGAATAAGTTACGGGGATCTTGGGGGGGGGGGGGATATTTAATATTGTTTCTAAAATAAGGTTCTAGTACGATAGTTAAGGATATGTTTTGCTCTTGTAAGGCATGGGAAAGTTTTAAGTTTACTGAACGGGAGTGTTGGCGATTCATGTGGACAGTACGTAGGGGTAAATGGGGAATATTTGTTGGGCACGCGGACATTTGTGTTAGGATTACTAGTCATAGTCGGTTCTAAGTTTTGATATTTCCAAGGATTGCTTGTATATAGCACATTCGGGACTGGTAACTAGATGGTTGTAAGGACGGCTGATTCGGAGACAGTTGGAATATGTGGGTGGTTGGAATAGTAGGTTGGCATTATATGTTCTTTGTTGTAATGGTCACAGGTGATGGTGAACGGCAGACCTTGGCAGAATAACCCTTTCTCTAGCAGTTATGGCATAGGGTTACCGATACTAGGTCTCTTATGCGACACGATTTGTATCTATGTAGACATGTGATCTTACGGCTAAAATCATGCGCAGGTGGGAACAGACATTTAGGACAAGGCTATTAGTGTCGTTTTTAGGACATTATGGCTACTGAGATTTCATTACAGCAAGTCTTCTAAGATGAGGTGCTAATGAGAGTTTTGCCAATATAGGTACGAGAGGGTATCTGGGGTAGGAATGTCTTTATCGATATCGAAGATAATAAGTTGAGGTTGGCAGCGTTTAGAAACATAGGTAAGGCATATGTTTTGGTTCAAATTGGAAATTATGTCTAGGTTAGAGGGTTTGTCAGTTTCTGTATTAGCCCGATGTCGATTTTGCTTTGTGCAACAATTATTTTCGGTCCTTTTGCCTCTACAAATTCAACTGCACGAATTTAATCTTCTTTTTTCTTTCGGTTTTCATATGATCTTCATAATCCATAGTCGATGTTACGTGTGATGATGTTATTCCGACGTAGCTTCATGTGGCATCTATTCGAATTGGCGCTGTAGCGCATATTGATCTTTTTACCATCGCTCGTTCTATTAATAGCCCTTGAGTACACCACACAGCAAAAGACTGTCGTTTGGCAGTTTTGAATTCATGCCCAACCGTCGCACAGTTACCCACCATTGAACCTTCTCTTTGCATTGCATCGATCGATGGCCGAACTTATAGCAGCGGTAGCACTTGGTCATCGAAAAGTGGTTTCGTGTCTAGATCCTTCGCCATCTAAGGTTAATTGCGTCCGTCAGTTGCGTCTTCGAAGCGCGGGCGTCCCTACGAAGACAACGTTGACGAAGGTATCTTTACGGTCCTTTCCGTCAAACCTAAACTTCTCCCTTAAATGGTCTTCCAGCTTTAAGCCGTTGAAACGGGGGTTCTGACTTGCGAACATCCAGATGAACTCGTTGTGCGTCATTTCCCTCTCGACCCCAGGGAGAATAATCCGCGGTTGCTTTTTCTCGAACCCCTTGCCTTAGCCATCAATTCGACTACAACACCCTCTTTGCGCGTCCGCGGGCCAACAACAACAACAAACCCATCTCGAGATGGATCAACTTTCCCTTTCAAGGTACTCATCACGTTCTCCTTCTGGCCCAACTTGACTTCGACCTGAAAAGCAAATGTTGACGTAGCCCTCGCAGCAGCTGCAGCGTACGATGCTTTTCCTGGCACCAATGATCTTTCACTTCCCATACCTCTCTGTCCAGCAACGACCGCCTGCTCGTTCAGCATCTCCATCACATAACCTCGTCGCTCCAACCATACCAATTAGTTGGTTTATAACGCTACGGAGCTCATCCGCGGAGTTCCAACCCACTTTTCTGTCGCACGCGACAATCGTGTAAACCACAGCGTGCGCCCTTCTTGTTTCAAACACCAAAAATTGTAGCTCGTCGAAGTCGCTAGCAGTAATAACTTCGTTACTGCCAGTCGACGCAATACGCTGTCGTCTTGACGATAAGGGTAATTCCAGCGCGACTACATACACAAGGAGCTACGATCCCCCGACATAACCGTGTCGGTAACGGCTCGGCGTCTCGATGAACTACCATGACTCTTGAAATCAACGCCTTGCGCATAACCAATAAAAACCAACAATTAGCAGGAACCAAAATCCAACAAGAACCACAACACTATATCCATGATTAATCGAATAAATTAGTTCAATAGTAAATAGGTTACAACGAACTTTGAATACCGTGACGCTCAAACGAAGCAAAGCTAAGAACTACTCCTCCCCGCTGATAAGAGCGACGCTAATAAATAAACTCACTCCTCAATAAAAACACATCGATTAATTAAAAATATACCGTAAATATCGTTGTGTTTATTTGTTTATTCATGTTCAAATCTAGAATTTAGATTTATATTTAAACCAGCGAACAGTATTCGACAGTTCAAATTTTTAATTACTCCATTCTGGTTGGTTGGTATTTTTAAACTCAAGTTTTCAAACGGATCAGTAGAAATCGCGCTTAAGGAATATGGCATCGGAAACCAACTGAAAGTTTGCTTGCTCGACCTGATACTAAGTGATACCGTTACACAAAGTTTAAGACAGAAAGCTCGATTTAACGATTGTTTTACCTGCTCGCGCTCTTACAAGCTATAATATTTTATTAAACTTTTTATGAAGAATTTGTAATTTTGATGTGATTTATTGGATTTAAAAAAGCTTAGATTTTGGTTTAACGCTTGCAAACTATTACAATTTTACAATTTGCAAGTTCTACGTAGTTTTAGCTCGATCTACACGGTTTTTAGCTATAAAACTTCAAGTTTCTTACAAACGCCTTTAAAACTATTTTGAAATTATTTATTAGCCCCTAACTCGTTAGATTTTTGGTTTATTAAGCCAAAATGGTTTTATTTATTAAACTTATTCAGGTTTAAACGCGAATTTTAGTTAAACCTTAGGGCATAATACATTTTATTTATTATTCATTCAAAAAAATTCTGTTTCTGTAAATTGTATTTCATAATCCCTCGTTCAAAAAATTAATACCTCACAGTATTATTAAAGCACACAATTAAAAACAAAATACCAAAGACACAAAATTAAAAATCGCTACATATAAACTTACTTGTAACTGCTAAACTCAGGAGATCTGTGAAACACGTCGCTCGGTTCAACTACTAACGGTTAACAAAAATGTATTGGGGAGGATGAAGGATAAAAACAATAGATGACCTATGATAGAATTTATTGGATTACGATCAAAGATGTATGTGACGAGAATTTTAAAGATAGCTGCTGAACATTGAAAAGAAGGGCAATAATTTGTTATCCATGACTTTGATGTTACCAAGAAAATAAAAGGAATTGAGAAATCCATAATAAGATATAGAATTATCTTTTCTGATTAGGTCGGCTGCGTAAAAAACTTTAAAGATGTATTTGTAAGCCAGAACTTAATCCAGTTGTTTAAGCACCATGCCTATACTATCGTTCAGGAGAAGCTTGCTCTAAGTTCGCACGATGACAAATGCCATTTGATTTCAAGGTCATCTTTAGCACTGGCCATTGGACTACTCGATTATGGAAGACGAAGATATATTCTAATAATGTTAATACATTTATGGACGATTTTAAATGTAAACATTTGTATTTCTATAATTTGGCTTTTCGTTTGTGTTCTAATCTTAAAGGCGTAACCTTATTCTATTAAATGCTTTTTAAGCTCTCCCATTGGTCGCGACGAGAATAGACTGGAAGTGGTGTAAGCTTGAACTTTGAATTTGAATAGTACAAGGTTGATTACGACGACGTCACGGAATCCTTGAATGAATCACTTTGAAAAGTACAAAAGCTTTCAAATTGAACCTTAAGTTTTCCTATGTTAAATCCCACAAAGAAACCGTTTCCTTTGCGCTCGTCTATACCTACTCTATCTACTGATATATATGTGAATACTCTGTAACATGGCGGAAAAATTTGCAATAACGATTTCTTATAAATTAAATTTTATATTAATCTGCATTGCAGCCAATGTATTTTGCAGTAAAACCAATTAAGGCTTAATCGCAAAATATTGCATAGTGGCACATGTCGAACATTGTACAACATGGTGGAAGAATGTGAGTAAATAAGCTACCTTCGTACGAGCGCAAAAACCAGTTTTCTTATGGGATTTAACATGGGAAATTGTAAGGTCCAAGAGAACAATTTTTGATAGATACAAAGATCATCCACCCTGAGGTCGCCATGGCGACCCTGGAGGGAGGATGTTAGTTCTAGACCCGCCACCACAAACCACAGAGGGAGAAAGTCGCTTCTAGACTCACCACCACCACCATCACCGCCACCACTAACACTACCAACACCACAACCACCACCATATAAGCAAATATTCGCACATCTAGTAACAAAAATCTGCACAATAGTTTTCTTCAACTAAGCATTTTTTAGCTGCAGACACGGATCTTGCTCTTGACACCCTGATCTGGATCGTCATCACACCACCACCACCACCACAACCACCACCACCACCACCACCACAACCACCATCACCACCACCACAACCATAACCACAACCACCACCAACACCACCATCACCACCACAACCACCACCACCACAACCACAACCACCACCACCACCACGACAATTACCACACCACTACCACCACCACCACCACAACCACAACCACAACCACCACCATCACAACCACCACCGTCACCACCACCACCAGTAGTAGAGGAAAGAATTCGCACCAATTTGAAAGCATCAAGGACGCAACTATTGATGTAAGAATGGAATTTGAAGCTTTAAGAAATTTTGAACCGTCGATGAAGGCTTATGCTTTAATTATACCTGACTCTATGTTTGAATATAGTCCGATTACGGAAATTGTTAATAGATTTATTCACAATTAACTATTTTGTATATATATTTTTAATAAAATAGTATAAAATCGATAAATTATTTTTGTTTCAGTTAGTTAACTTTTATTTGTCGAATGGTGAGCATCTTCCACTCTGTAAAAGTTATAGTTATTTTAGAGCGAATTTATCTCCATCAGAAATAGGGTGAAATTGCCCCATAGGGTGAAATTGCCTCATAGAGTGAAATTGCCTCATAGAGTGAAATTGCCTTATAGAGTGAAATTGCCTCATAGGGCGAAAGTGCCTCCACCGGTATTGGTTAGCATGGATAGCAATTATATAAGAAAACCAGGTAGTAGATACAGTAAGAAATCTTTAAAAAAAGATATAGAAGAAGTTCGACTGGGTAAATCGAGTATTTACTCCATCAGTAAAAAATACAACATATTGAAAGAGACGGTAAGCTATCACCACAAACAGCAGCAAAACCGGGTACATGATCGAAGCAATATGGAGACTGCGAAAGAAAAAATTACAATACCTATACAGAATTATGATAACTTCGCTATTGCTAGTGCAAAAGAGGATGGTAAACATGGACATTTGTTCCCGTCTAGTATACGAGCTACATTCGCTGGACCATCGAACTGCGGAAAAACCAACGCTTTAATATCTCTGATCTTGCACGAAAATGGGCTTAGATTTCATAATGTCTATATATTTTCGAAAAGTTTATATCAACCGAAATACGAATTTCTAAGAAACGTATTTACACCATTCAAAGAAGAAATTGGTTACCATGAGTTTGAAAATTACGATGATTTGATTGAACCCGCAGATACCAAAGAAGATTCAATTATTGTCTTTGATGATATACCTACAAACAAGCAAAACAAGATCGCATAGTTTTTTTCCTTTGGTAGACATAAGAACATTGCTTCCTTTTATCAAAGTCAAACGTATGCCAGCGCAGTAAAGCACGGGCTTAGAGATTACGTCAATGTTATTGCAATCTGAAAGCAAGATGACACAAACCTTCGCCATATATTTTTAAATCATATAAGTGGTGACATGACATATCCAAAATTTAAACAAATTTGTCAGCGATGCTGGAATGGTGGTGACTTGGATAAGAGGCGATACAGAAAAAATTTCGATGAGTATATAAATATTTGACATTATTCAAAAAATAGTTATTTACCATCCAGAGTCTGATGATAACAGATGTTAGGAATTTTATCGCAAATAAACATAATCTTCAGTTCTAAAACCAAATAAAGAAATAGTATAATATTATTGCAATATCACAAAGTTACAGGCAACAATTAACTTTAAGTAAATTGTCTTTGAAACTTAAATGGATGTTATGACTAAGTTTTATCATTACGGTGGTACTATATCTGCTTGAACCGAAAAACAGTGCAATTAAGGTGATGACGAAAACAAAATAGATGTGAATTGGTGTAGCTTTGACTCTCAGCAGGTGGGGTTGGGCCTGTCTGACCGCAGAGTCATCAAAGGTAAGACTTCGTAGAAAGTAACCCAACTAGGTCAATTCATCATCATGCCTTCAAACCTACACAGTTGCATAAAAAAGTATAATACACCCATTTTATTCCTATTATATGTTAAAACATGTTTACTCATAATAGAGTATCCAACAATATAAAGTCTAGGGGATCCGGTAGTTCTTTATAGCCACCAGGCAGCCTTCTCTCTATACTGTATATACCTAACATTAGCGGATAACAACCTGGTTTGTAGACAGGGCTAAAAATCATCCAATGCCGATACATTCCCACATTGTAGTACCTGCCATATAAAGAATGGCCGATCACCAGTTCAAACTCCAATTCATTTTTCCAGTAGCTTTATAACCGATTATAACGCTATTTTTAAAAACTAAGTGTTTGCTTATTGTCATGATATTTGAATGCAAGGTAGCATAGTGCATTAACGTTTACCACATATCCCAGTCGCTAGACTTTAGATGTTGAGTTGGAACTATGCCGCAAGCACCATGGATCTAGCTTTGGTCAGAAGCACATACAAAGGGCAACCACACACGTAATTATCATAGCATGTTATGCAATCATAACAACATAGTTAACCATAACAAAATCATTTTCTTTACTAAACAAAATATTGGTGTGTATTTCGGAAACTACAACACTATCTCGATCAAATGTTATTAATCATGAATGTGATGATTACACAAATCGATAAATCATACTTAGATATGTTAATAAATGTCTATATAAAATATAAATACAACCCATTTTCAAATTATAAATCAAAAACCAAAAAGGCTGTAGATATAAATATAATAATTACACCAATCGATGTGTATTACTAGAATAATGATATTGTCACCTCTACAATTGTTTAATATTTTGCACCATTTTCATGTTATCATCAAAAACCAAAACGGCACTAAGTACCAATATGACAATTGCACCCATCGGTTATGGCATACTTAAATATATAAATAATTGGCTTTATAAATTTTTTTATTTTGCGTAGTTTTCAAGTTAATAGCAAAAACCAAAACGGTACTAATTACCAATTTGACAATACTACCTGTCGATTCCTCATACTTAAATATGTAAATAATTGTTTATACAAATTTGTATATTTTACACCGTTTTCAAGTTATAAGAAGAAAACCAAAAGGGGTTTCTTCTTATAACTTGTAAACGGATGGAGATATTCATGTTGTATAAAGACAATTATTTATATATTTAAGCATGGTTCATCGATGGGCGTAGTTATCATTTTGGTATGTAATGCCCTCTTGGTTTTCTACTTATAACTTAAAAACGGATGGATATATTCACATTGTGTAAAGACAATTATTTATATATTTAAGTACAATCCATCGATGGGCTTAAGTATGGTGCATCAATGGGTGTAATTATGATTTTGGTATGTAGTGCCCTTTTGGTATTCTTTTTATAACTTAAAATAGTTGTGGTTGTGGTGGTGGTGGTGGTTGTGGTGGTGGTTGTAGTGGTTGTGGTTGTGGTGGTGGTGGTGGCTGTGGTGGTGGCTGTGGTGGTGGTTGTTTTGGTGGTAGTTGTGGTTGTGGTGTTGACGGTGGTGGTTGGAGTGGTGGTTGCGGTGGTGTTGGTTGTGGTTGTGGTAGTGTTAATTGTGGTTGTAGTTGTGGTGGTGGTGGTGGTTGTGGCGGGGGTGATGGTTGTGGTGGTGGTGATGGTGGTGTGGTGACGATCCAGATCAGGGTGTCGAGAGCAAGATCCGTATCTAAAGTTAAGCAATGCTTAGTTGAAGAAAACTATTGTGCAGATTTTTGTTACTAGATGTGCGAATATTTGCTTATTTGGTGGTGGTAGTGTTAGTGGTGGTGAGTCTAGAACCAACTTCCTCCCTCTGTGGTGTGTGATGGTGGGTTTAGAACTGACATTCTCCCTCCAGGGTCACCATGGCGACCTTGGGGTGGATGACCTTTGTATCTTGAAGCCTTTTAAATTCCGATTTAGTTTAACGAGAATTTCCGATAATTAAAAATGGAGCCCACGGCAAATTAAGATGGAAGGTGGCTCTAAGTTGAGGAAATCTCAAAAGCAAAGCGGCTAGTCGAACTATATGCTCTGGGTAGAGAATGAGCTGTGGGTCGGGGTGTAATTGCAACCACTAATAATAAAAATAAGGCGCCACCGTATTTTTTTATACTGAGAAGACCTAATACAAGTCCCTTGTACAAGGCTAATGCGGAAACCTTTCTCCTATAACCGCTATATAATTTCAAAGACCACCTAATCTTTAAAGTGTCTTACCTTATGGCTCGACCTTGACCTTAGCAATCCTGCACTGCACCTGTGAACAGATTAAACAAAGAAAAGCACTGTTTGTGCATTCAAACTCAAAAATAATTAAATACAATCCGAATCGACTTTCATTCCTCTTAAATAAAAATAGTCTTTAGTCCGAAAATAAGAATCTATTCAACTGGTATTCAATAATGTAATTTTCTACAAAAAAATATGTCTTCCTTTATAAGTTAATTTAAATTAGGAAGAGTTAATTACAATGGTACTGAATATATCCGTACCAATTACTATTTAATGAAGTTTATATAACAGATTGACAAAGCATAAAATTGCTTATTTATAGAAAGAGTTAATTATGGTAAATTTACCTTAATTTCACAGTAAATAATTACAGATAATTGTTCATAAAATAACAAATGTAGAAATTCAATTTCTAAAGGTTCAAACTTAGAAGAATTTACTTTATCTAATTAGTAGTGACATCTTCTGATGTTTCATTGAGTTAATAAAAAATTATGTAGAAACAAACTACAGATTTATATCGTATGACTACGAAAAATATAATTGAGGTCTGTCCTTGACCTGTTCAAAGTTAACACAAGTCGGTTAAAATAAAATTTATCTCGTTACTACGTGGACAGTTCAAACAACATACGAACATAATTTTTTGTACATACCAGAACTCCATATTGCACCAAAATACTTGCTTGAAAGCTGACATATGTATTGACAACGGAAAATTCCATTCCAAACAAACAGCTGCGCTGCATACTGAAAAACACGTCACTTGGCTTCCATTATCTGCGTTTCAATTTACAGATGTTCCAGGCGTAATTCACACCACAAGAAAGCAAATGTTGTTTGTAATTAACTTGAATAAATTATAAATGTGATTCCATATTATACAAGAATAGAATTGTTTTCATTTAATTTTCGCATGAATACTATTCAGAAAAGTTGCATATTTATAATTTACGTTGCAATATATTTTAAAATAAATTATTCCCAAAGTTACACTGAAAATTTCAATTAATATTATTATAGAAACAAATTCACTTACTGTTCCTAATGGTCTTTTAACAAAAACTTCATCGTTCTTCACGACTGGTTTCAACAAACAAATGGACCATCCAAAACAATTTATGAAGATAGCTTCCACGAGCAATCTTCCACCGTGAATGCTTCCAACAACAAAAATCAATCACGGACATCGCTCCTAAGAACAATTATCGACCTGCTTGAACCCCAGCTGTGTTAGAAGTGCCGGCCAAGCTTGTTGCTACCCAGTAACAATTTACCTTGCAGTTATTGAGTAGAGGGGCTTTAAGAAGGATACCAAACAAAAGCTTTTATATTGTCACCGTAGAATTTAACTTTTAACATGAACTAAATACTAGTTCTTTATTGGACAATAGATGTTATTAAATTAAGTGGATTGGATAACATTATAATGTATTATATTATTTAATATTTAATAAAAGGATTGATTATACAGATATATATATTAGGTGGAAAATAAAATTGCTACAATCTACCAAAATGATCTTTTTGGACCTTAAAATTTCTTATGTTAAATCCCATAAGAAAACCGTTTTTTTGCGCTCGTACGAAAGTAGCTTATCTACTAATGTGCTGTTCCTTTGAAAGGTTAATAATCATATTTCATTTTAATAGTTTCCGTATATTGGTAAATCTCGCCAATAGTTATGTTATTTTCTTTAAGAAATATAATCCTTAGGTTACATTTATTCCTCATCTAAGAAAGAATTATTTTTTGTATCATATATGTTTCATACTCAAAAATGATCATCATAGTGTACTTTGTATTCTAAATTATTACAGTTCTATGATTCATTTGTTTTAATTTAAAATGCGTCCTGTTGGCGCCTATGATCTAATCGTCTTACTGCAAAGACAGTTGACATGCAATTTGTCCTGACTCTAATAAATAGAAGTTCCGGTTTCTGATTTTAGTTAAGCGTTTTCCGTAAGTCAATTTTTAAATAATTAGATAGAAAACAAACGGCACGAAGTATTTTCAATTTGCAGTCTTAGTTCATCTGCCCGAATTTTGCCGAAGATGGCTCGAATTATTTTATGAAAAGAAGATCCATTTCTTATAGAGCATTTTGTATTTACCATCCAAAAATCAATATGTAAATTGAGCATCGTAATTACCATTTTTAATATTTGCTTAAGAATTTCTATTATATATTTGTAATAAAAACGTAAGTATATAATATAGTTGAAAGCACAATTGTGCAACAGTGTAAAGACCTTTTATATTTGTTTTTCCCAAGTTAATGTGAAGGTATAAGTCCAATGTGCTATTAGAAATTATTTTGCAATTACCTAGTAGCGTTATAACGCTTTATTTTAAAGGCTTTAAAATAGTAGAGTATTAATTTAGGTTTAGGAACTTTTAAGAACTCTGTGTGGGAAAATTCCCAGCAGACAAAAACGATTCCGTTAACGACTGTAAAAACCACGCTGTTCTGTTTATACGGTTATTTAGATCATTGACTTATGTTTGTGGTCGACGAGCATGCTGACATAACTATTCTCACATGGAAACGGATTGGTTCCCACCAACGCGAGCGAAAGAACGTCGGTCTCGGTTGGAGGGGATAGACATTTTATGCCTATCGTAGAGTGCTGACGTGCGAGAGTGCTTCGATTATCGTTTTCGTGGTTTCCATCTTTATACTTCTTCCTGATATCGACCAGCGAAGCAGCACCAGCCAGGAACAACATCACCAAGAAGCAAACAACACAGCACCAAGCAGCCATAGAACCCCCCTGGAGATCCAAGACCTCGCATCTCTATAAACAACAACAGGAGTAAGTGTTTACGTATTTTACTTACCCGGGCTTTTATATCAGAGTTTGGGGTTGAACGTTATAGCGTAACTGAAAATTCAAGTAATTTAATATTTGATTTTGGAAACTTTCCTTTTAGCTAGCAGTTTTAAATAGGTGTATTAGAGTTCTTATGGTTAATGTTTGCTTTATGTTTAAACAATAGAGTACTTAACAATTTCTCATGTGAATTTTAAGCCAGAATTGCCCTCCTGATCTCAGGTTTGGCATCCTTTTGCAATTATTTTTGGGGTTTTTCTTAGAAACCTCTTAAGATAAGGTGGCGTCCAAGATATTTCCCGATTAAGACATATTTTACACCTGATAGTATTCCGGGACGCTCTTCAAACACTTATACCACCCGTTACTCCGAGTTAGTACAGACAAGGTTTTCGGTACCGGCGAAATTTTCTGGAGCTAAAACTGTACGTAACGATTGGTGTCTCATGTTAGGCGCTATCCTATTCAAGTTACATATTAATTGTTTGGATGGTAAATACAAAGTGCTCTATAAGAAATGGATCTTCTCTCTATAAATAATTTGAGATATCTTCGACTTTGGACAGATGAATTAAGATTGCAAATTGAAAGTACCTTATATCGTTTCTTCTTTATCTAATTACTTAAAAATTAACTTACTGTAAAAAATTAACTAAAATCAGAGATCGGGAATTTTGATTTATTTGAGTCAGCACAAATTGCATGTGAACTGTCTACTACGTGCATCGTCGTAGCCTAAAGAGAAAAAACTCAAAGAAAAAAGATGGCCGGGCTCAACCGGTGAGTAGGCGGGGTCTTACACATGCAAAATAAAGAGAGGCCTAAAATAAAAATATACTCACTCATGCACAATTAAACATACACAAACGAAAAACCTCTAATTAAAAAAAAATTATGTACAAAAGCACAATAGTACCAACGAATGAACAATCCATAAGTACACGAGTTACATTTCGGGCCTTGGGTGCGGTGTTTTTAAAAAGCTACTCCCAATTCTTCATAACAATTTATTTATTTAAACAGACATTAATTATGGAATTTTGATAAACTGATTTATAAAACTCTAAGTCGAAATAAAATGATTAATTGAACTAATATTAGGGCGAGTAGCCTAGGTAAACAACAATGCTAAAGCTGTAATACTCAGACTGACTGACTGGTTTTGGGGCTCCCGGGGTATTTATGTTGTCCCTGCCCGTCACAATTCTGTGGGAAGTTGCAAAGCTCGTCTGCTTATTCGTAATTCTATTTATTATACAACGTAACAATCTTACTTTCTAAGTAATTGCGGTATCTTAACCGTCTGTGACCTGCCACCTGCAGTATCACTATCGTATGGAATACATTGTAATGCATCTGTTCTCATAACTGTTAATAACCTTTTTATATCTATCCTAGAGTTACATTGTTGTACTCGACTTATGATTTCCTTTACAATTTCTAATAATTTCCTATTAGGTTCTAATATATAATATACATAAGATTGGGGGATGCATAACTCACGTTATACATATTTACATAATCGAACAAGAAAAATTATTTTTAACATGGCGATCTGCCATTTTTAGGTACTTACCCCTTACATTATTTAGCAACAATGCATCAAAAACCCAACCGCAGCACTAGAAACCACAGCTCTTATTGGTTGTAAATATAAAAATTACATATGCCACAATTGCAGTACAATGTCTTAACCAATAAGGAAAATTTATAACTCAGAAAAAACAGAACCAAGGTAAACTAACAGATATAAATCATCAACGCGAGCATGCAATTGCCGACATACAAATAAGTGAAGAAAAGGATCTCAATAAGTGCAATATTACTACTTCCGACTATCTCACATCACAGTAATCAGTTTAAGGCAACCAAGTGTGGCTATCAAAGGGCGTCAATTAATACATACACACTCACCCTCGAGTTGCTGCCGTCGTACCGACTCCTACCGTCTCTACTGACGGAGCGAGACAAAGGAGCGCGTGATCCCGCCTTGGGGCTATCCTCTCACCAAACAAGGGGCGGCAACCCGTAGTGACTTTAGGGCCACCGGAAGAAGCTAGAATCGTTATAGGCGAATTAATTTATTGTCGCCGAAAAGTATAGTTTTGTAAAAACCATCACTACTTACTACGCTGTATTGCGTGCGCAAACTTTCCACAAGAAAAACAGAACCAACAAAAATATAGCAAATGCTTGCGTTTTGTATATCGAAAAAGAAAGTGAATATCAATTTTGTTTCACTAAATAACCAGAGCTCCAAGTAATATTGGTGTTATCAAACGTGATTAGTAAACTTGAACCACGGTTTTATTGGATAGCTCAATACCTTATTTCAATGAGTTTTTGATTGAAATAATCGAGAAAGTACTTGTACGCTATCGCAAGGTCTAACGAGTTCACAGATACCTAAAACTGTATATTGACTATTTAATTTACAGCATAAACTTTACGTTTTAAGACAATTAGATTTGAAATTGGAAATTACTAGAAAGCGGGCTTATTATAGGAAGGTCTAATGTACCGGGTGTTGTTGCAGGATTTGAGCAGGATCTAAATAAAAGAATAATGAAGTAAAAGAATGTAGGTTTTTAATTCATCGACAGTAAATGGATGTAACATGTGTTTCGCTCAGACGATGAGATCGTAGGCGCCAACGGAATATATTATTAATCAAAACAAATGGATCATAACTGTTATAATTTAGAATACAAAGTACGTCATGATAAATTTGTGATCCTTTGAATATATTACAAAAATAATCCTTTCTTAGATTAAGAATGCATGTAACCTGAAAATTATATTTCTTAAAGGAAATAACCTAGACTTATTGGTGGGTTCTACTAATACAGAAATTATTAAAATTAATTATGTTTACAAACCTTTCAAAGGAACGTCACACGAAGTTTATGTTTATTGTGAGGTTCCATTTCCATTACAAGCCGTATATTCTTTATGGGTGTAACGAAAGGATTTTCACGCTTTTTTGTCATGGGTGTAATTTTTTGTGCCGTTGCGACTTATTCCATCTATTGTTGTGGATTCACAAAGGAAACTCGCCAACTGAAAATTGAAATATATTTACAAGTTTAAGAAACTATTTCTTTACTTTTTCATAAGTTATACTCAATGATGCCCACAATATTCGGAAAGGTTATAATGTATGGGCGTAAGCTTTGAACTTTTGACTAATTTATACGGATGAAATATAACGAAGAATTTCTGTCCTAAATGAGTAAATAGAAAATGATCTTTACTGTCTGATTTAATAATTCTGCGAAATTAATAGTAATTGTACTGCAATGAATTGACACCGCTTGGATGTTGCTCATTTGAACTTCGCTACGTATTGTGTCTCGCTAACATTGTTTGTCAGCACTTTGCTTCAACTCATATTGTTCGTTTCTGTACATTGTCAGGAGGTGTACGTCTTAATTGTTAAATTACTTAATTAGAAATTCTCTGGGGTAAACGTAGCTATTAGTAACGTTAGAATGCAGCTTTATTATACAGAGTTGTTCCAGATGATTGAAGCTGTTTGAGGAATTTATGGTAGCTATAACGTTTGACAGTTTGTCACAAAATTTTAGTCATATTTTTATTTAGAGCAAACTGTCCCACAATGAACCATATTTTGTAAAATCCTATGCCGTTTCGCAATAAACGACGTAATAGCAGCTATTCCAGAAAAAATACGTCGATGAGGTCCACTCTGATATGTCAGAAATAGAAAGGTCTCTCCAAGAGGCAATACGTAGCATATCAAGTAAAGCTAACAGCCTGGCTTTTCAGCTATCAGAAGAGAAAAGCAAATGTATTCATTTCTGTAGATTGTGTAAGGAACACTGGTCCTCAGCTGAGCATTAAAGGGGTAACTATCTCATGTGTACCTACGCTCAAAGTCCTGGGCGTGATCGTCCTCGTGCTACATTTACTTGTTTCCTTAGTTGAGCATTTTCGCCTGACAGCCGAAAAAAGCCTGGAAAGCTACTAGTATAAACGCATGATACATCTATTTGACGAGATCGTTTTACCTGCTGAACTGACGTTAAGTACTTGAATTAATTTTATTCTACTAGCGTAAACTTACGTAACAGACTGTTAGCTTTCAGTGGTGCGTGTTGACTTCTAGAAGAGCAAATAATTTTTAGAGGTATACAAATTCCAATAGTTTTATTAAATACTTTGAAAGGTCGTTGAACGTGAAAGCTTCTAATACAGTGCACTTTCATTTTTTACGATATTTTTACATCCACGCTTTTGTTCGCGTTTGGGAACCTGTTTACTAACTTTCACGAGGTTTAATACCATCACTTGAATTGCTCGATAATCAACCTGGTCCCGCACGATGGTTGCGTGTCAATTGAATTCCAAGCTCTATTCAGAACTCGAATAACTAAAGATGATCGACCCCCTCCTTTATTATCCGAGGCATTTATAAGTTTCAACACTCCAGGGTTATTACGTGAAGTTCTTGTTTTCACGGAGCAGTGCGTCTAACTGTTTGATTTTCGAGGACAATTATGTGAACGATCATTTTATTCCCGCACCATTTGGTTGGATGTTGAAAGCGGCATCGCTTTTTACGTTCGCAGTACATTTGTTATGGTCGTGATTTATGAGTATTTTATTATTGGTGGTAATATTCCTTGGATGCGGTGTCAATCCAACATCGAACTTACCTTCACCACACCAACTGTCTCTAACCTCATAAATTTCTGGTCAACCTCCCGTATTCTTCAAACCACTGATCATAACTCCATCACCTTTGAGATTCTACAGAACTAACCAGCGATAATTAACCATCAATCGCAATCCTCTAACAACCAAGAAGCAGATTGGAATCAATACCTTGAAACCCTTGCCCACCTAATCCCCACATCCCCGACAATCACCTACGCAGACTCAAACCCTCACATGCTTGCCAAACTTATTACCCAACACATACGCACCGCCGTCCCGACTATATCCCTAGGAAGCACTACTCACGACCACGCAAGACGGGATTGCACTACACAGAACCAGACACAGAATACTAAGAGCAAGACGCACCAACGCCGACCGGAACCTAATTAAAACACTCACGCTTTCTATACTACGGATAGAAGCCAATGATCATTACCCCCAGGAAGCGTTACTGCAAAAAAATTATTAACGACTAACAAACAAGTACATAGATCACATACAGGACACTAATTAAACATCCCACTCCACAAATTCTTACTGCACAAAAACAACCCGCCCTTTCGTCCTTCAACAACTTGAAACCACATTGGTGAGTACGGTCATCCCCTCTGCCACAATAGATATCCCACCCGAGCTGCAACAATCCATCATTACCAACTCTCAAACTTCACCAGAACTCCTCTGACTTCAACTTATATATCGCCTTCTTAGATACCCTAGTTACAAAACTTAAACTAATTAAAGCCAGCGGTCTAGACCACACAACCTATTTTATAATATAAAATTCTCTCCTCGGAGAAATCGTCCATTTCCTGTTTAAAAAAAGTCTAGCCCAAGGAATTGTCCCAAACACATTTAAGCCCGCCAACCTGACGTTTATCCTTAAACCTAATAAACGCCAGGCAATCACAACTCCCAGAGGTTCATCGCCCTCCTGCCTGCTCTCGATAAATTATCCGAACAAGTAATCCTTTCAAAATTAACTCCCACATAGAGCAAAATTTCTTCCTATCTTCCAATCAATACGGTTTCGATCCTAGTTGTAGCGCTGAACAAACCATCCGCTCCTTAATCACCTCAGTCCAGTCCTTCAATCACAAATACCTAAATACCTTGCTCCTTCACTTTCAGTCAGTCTTCGATGTCTTTTGGTGGCCAAGCCTCCTCAGCCAATTTCCCAAGCAACCTCTTCTATATAAATCGATCGTTTCTCACATCCCGTACGGCCACCATATTCACCAATTATTACTCTGTCATCAAACCCTTATCACAGGGTTGTCCCTAAGGAACCAGATTATTCCCTATCTTATGCAACTTATCCTGCTTGATCTCAATATTCCTAATACTTCACATACGCCTACGCGGATGATCTTGCTTTCACAATTCATGCAGACCCTCGCGCATCCTTAAAATACACAGCCTCCATCCTTATGAAATCCATCGAAACAGGGTCCTTCCTAAACAAGCTACCCATTCCTCTTTCAAAATCCAAAATGCTCCTCCCGAAAGGATTCCTTGACCTTCGACGTGGCCCCAAAGTTCATATTTTAAATTCCCCACTTACCTTCTCCTGATTTACACTCTAAGTTTTCGTATTGATACTAGACTGAAAACCTACACACAGGTAACAAAACTAAGAAACAAACCCGAACTTATTCTACGCAATTAACATTACTCTCTTCCAAAATTAGTAAACCCGACAAACCAGACTCGCATACTTATACTCTACCAGAGCATAACACTTATTATCCGTTACGCAGTAGACTCCTGGCTCTCTTTAACCCCGTCTTCAACTGGAATTAAACTCAATCCAATCATTAGACCCTTTCTACTATACCACTCGCGAGATACCCTTACCACATCCACCCTATTACAAATTTCCCCCATAAAAATCACACTCCACGAATTTCTCCAGATCCGCAACTTCAAGAAAACCCGACCTATCGTCTTACATGACAGAACCTTACTCCCTGATGAATAGCGTACCCTACCCAAAATAGAAGTCAAAACCCAACCTTGAAACTCTATGCCTGGCAAAAATCCTGGACCACTTCCCTAAACGGCAGACTCACTTTTGACATCTTTCCAAAAATTTCAGTCATTGGAGACAAACCCACCATAATATCAGCAGATGTAAACGCCAAATTTACCCTATGATATAACAACTCTACTGACGATAACGTCATAGCACTAGAAGTTTTTGTACACTACTCGTACACCACTTGACAATCCATAACGCACCATCTTTAACTCCCTCATGGGAATCTACCACAAACAAATCCTACATAGACATCAACTTATTCACACCTGCAGCTTCTAACCTGGTTACCTTATAGAAAACTTTCCGTATTTTCTAATCCAATGATAATAACCTAATTACCTTTGCAATTACACCCAACTTCCCACCCACATCCCATCAAAAAATCCCAGCTAACAACACCTGAAAAGCCAATTAGACTCTATTTGTAGAGGTTTCAGCAAACCTCATTCCAGAATCCCTTAGCAAACCTGTAAAACGACCAACCCAGATATCCCTGCCAACTTTCTAACCAAAGATATACACACGGCAGTCTCCAAAAACGTACCCAAAAAGTTTTTAACATCACGACTTTCACCATGGTGGACTCAAGAACTTACGGCAACTAGAAACTCACTTATCAAAACTCGACATAGACTACAACGAGCCGAAACAACAGAGACCAGGTATACAAAAACATGCTAACCAATACCTACACAACAGATAGAAAAAATTAGAAACAGCTAATTATCAACGGCAGCAAACATAATCAACGAACAGAAAATGGACTCATGGACAACATACCAAAAATTCGTCAAATACAAAACACTCCGAATTTTAATTACGCCTAACAACCCAAATTTCACCACACTGGACAACCTATCGATATCCCAACTAGACTCTGCAATCCCCGCTGCCATACAAGACGTACATGCAGAGGCACGACAAACATTGATTAACAACTCTGAAATCCATCCATTCTCTCCTCTTGACAAAACAGTCGAAATTACTCTACTAGACTTGCTTGTCAAAAACCTCAACTCCAAAAAAGCTCCTGGCCCCGACCATATCACCATCTTATTCTACAAAATTGCCGCCCTATAATTAGAAAAAACACCCACATCCTTTTTTGCAAATGCCTATCCGAAGGAATCTTCCCTACCTCGTACAAATCCGCTAGCACAACCCTACTCCTAAAACCCAATAAATCTCCCGAAGACATTAAATCATACAGACCGATTGCCCTTCTACCCTCCCTAGGAAAGCTCCTTAAACAAGTGATTCTTTTCAAACTTAATTCCCACATTGATAAGCATTCCCTTCTCCCTCACGACCAGCACGGTTTCTGTCAGGGACACAGTGCCGAACACACCATCCACTCCTTGGTTTCAACCGTGCAATCCTCACCCAATAACCAATTTTCCTTGATTTCCATTCGCCTTTGACGTCCAATGGTAGCCGAAGTTTCTAAACCAATTACGCACGCTAACTTCTTAAGAATCGTCTACTATATTATTAAATCTTTTCTTACATCCCGAACGGCCACAGTTTCAGTCAACGCCTTTACAGCCTCCAAGTCTCTGTTCCAAGGTTGCCCTCAAGAATCCCGCCTTTCCCAACCCTATGAATCCTCTGTATAATTCTCTTCCTACAACTAAACATCCCCAATACATTAACATTTACCTATGCCGATGATATGGCATTTCTTATTCATGGCAACTCCCACCACTTAATCCACTGCCGCTCTCCTGATGTATTTTGTCGAAACTTTTCTAAATAAACAACCACTGTCCCTTCCAAATCCAAAATGCTTCTTTTCAAAGGAATCTTTGATTTGTGACGCAGTCCAAAAATCCAGTTTCTAGACACCCCAATCACCTTCTCCACTACAACCCAATACCTAGGACTGCATTTAGACACACGTTTCAAAACTAACACCCATTTGACCAAACTTCGCATAGAAACCAAAATCACTATACACAACCTTCATCGTTTACTTTCAAAATCCGTACATCTTACCAATACTGCACGTAGACTAATCTTCAACCAAATTATCCCTTCTATAATCAGATGCACTGCAGTCTCCTGGTTTCCATTCACTCCACCAGACACACTCGTCCGAATTACATGAACATTCTTACTCTACCATTTCCGAGCATATAGAATATCCTCCACATCCGCATTCCAAACTCTCCTGCACGCCTCGCCTATAGAACTAACCATCCACTCATGTATTTGAATCCGAAGTCTTAAACAAAACAGACTCATATACTTACATAACTTAACCTTCGATCCCGATGATTACCGTACACTTCCCAGAACAGAAAACGAATCCTTAATTCACCAATCCCTCATCCACTTCTTACAAGAATCTTGGACCCTTTCACAAATCGGTAGATTTACACATGACATCTTCCTCAACATTACAGATATTCTCTCACACGTAGCGCACTCCCATTCATCAACCCTCCAATTCCTTACCTCCAATTTCTTTAGAGCTAAACTACACCAATTACATTTAATCCCATCTCCCAATTGCCCGTTGGACGAACAGACCCCAGAAACACCACTCCATCTTATTTACTCATGTCCCCTCACCCAACTTCAACAATCACACCTTAAATTAACCATCCATCTAGACCTCTTTATTCACCTACCCACCCTAAACTTTTTCGTAAGTAGTTTCCCACAATAAACCAACAAATTTTTCATTGACATCTTATTAAACAAACCTCCTATCCTAGCCCTGCGTTAACCATACTGACAACAACACGATACACGCACACATCTACACACCCAAGCAATGTCTTACAACACAAGATCAACACTCCCACACCTGCACATAGTCACCGTTTACACACCTACCATACTATCAAACCAAGCTAGCAGCGACACAGGAACGAGCACCAAGCCACAACTGTAGATCCAATCAACAAGCCACAGAAGCCATTTATTACTTAATAATGTACAACTGAAATCCCATTTAACAACCTCCCATTCAACGGCAATTATAAAAAAAGTACAATCCCATAGCAACTCAATCACGCAACTAGCACTACATACGGCATATTCCAACCACACTTGGCAGTTACAACACTTGCACTCAGACTTACATTCAAACTTACTAATCCATACCCCAAGACAATAGGGGACATGTGAGGGCGGTGAGGTTCTAACCGATAAACATTTACAATAATTGAGAAGACATCTTATATCTCTTAGATTTTATGGTTTAGGTAAGACCATGGCCTATGTGTAGCCAACAATAAAATAAATAATAAAAGAATGAATGAAATGTGTACAAATAACTTTAATATGGCCGGTTATTTCCCGTGTGTCTATCTGAATTTTTCTAAATTTAGTACGAAAAATGTAATGTTTTGATCTTTATTACTGGTTGTATAATTTAATTTTTAAAAATTTTAATTCTTTATCCTAATTTAATATCAGATTGAAATAGTCACGTTATCAAATACACATTACCAAAGCTTCTAAATTTACAGGCAGCTTTCGTGGTAAAAGCTCATATAAATACCTACACTATTCTTTTCTACTACTTAATGTTTCATGAAGTAACGCACCCGCGTTACCACCTTGATAAAATATAAAAAGAAGCTGGTATTACTAAATATTTAGCATGATAGGCCGCATGCTCGAATATTAAAAAGTACAATATAAACACCCACAATAAAGCTTTTTAGTTCTGTAGTGTCTAAACGTACAGTGAGGTTACGCAATCGCAATAAACAAAGTGCAAAGCAAAATTCTAACAATTCCAAAAACACATTATACAGCTAACTTTAATTTATTATCCAAAAAGAGCAAGATAAAATACATTTCGTGTGAATACTTTGTTAGCTTGGGGTGCCTGAGGGAACTTCGTGTCCCGTATAGCGAATTCAAAGATATCCACACCATGGCAAACCCGCGTTATTGGTTTTTACGAGACAAACATGACCGAAATTAAATCCCCAGGCGCACACAACGCAGAAAAACATTTCGATATTTAATTCCCAGTTAATTTCGGATGTATTTATATACACCCTACAATTATTCCCTTTTATAGCGTTAGATAATTCTATTTTGATATGAAACTGGAAATCCCTATGTACACTAAAGAAATACTTAATCAAGATGTAAATCCCTAAAATTGCGTTTTATTAAAATTGATAACATTTAGGATGGCAGTAAATTAACTGCTTTAACGTTTCAGTTTCATCAAGTAACCCTTTAATCAAGTATTCAGTTTAGCTCAATCATCTGTTTTGGAAATAAGGTTTAAATTGCTCAATCAAAACCAGCAAGCGTTTTCAGCGTTTTGACTGAAAAATTTGTGGAGGTTTATTGAAATCTAACGAAAATGTTAAAATTTATAAAAAATTATTTCCTGAAAAAATGCCAACAGCTATACGCATACTTGGCTAATTAGAAGTAGATCTTTGTAATTTTCTCTGTTGTTATTTACTGTAATAATTATGTTTGATAATATAGGTTGGGTGTACAATACGTGGAGCTTCTTTTAATTGTGTTCAGAGTAGATTAGTACAAGGAGATGAAAAAGGTGTAAGCAAAGTTTTACCAAACCTTCAACTGCAGCAGAAACCGTTAAACCGTCTCTCTGAACACCCATCTTCCGGCAGGCGTTTTTTGAGAATATCCAGGTGGGTTAGCGCCCAACGGTTTTATTAGACAACGAGAGTTTAAAGATCTTTCAGCGTAGGTGTAAACCTATTTAGCCAAATGTTGGAATTTGTATATCCTTAAAAGTTATTTACCTTTATAGAACACATCCCGCACTAATTAAATGTTACGTCACTTAATCCGCAGTAGAGTAAAATTAATGCTGATGTGTTACGTTTATTTCCGGGATAAATTAAATACCCCTTTTTCCCTTGTTAATTAATGAGCCCGCTTTACAATAATTTTGTTAAATCGATTCTGTTGCTATTCTTAAATCCTTCAGCAACATCCTATCTATTTTACCTGTTCATCATAAGCCCGTTTTTTAACCCAAATCTAGTTGCTTTGAAACGTAAAGTTTATGCTATAATTAAGTAGTCAGTACCTTGTTTTAGAAATCCGTTAACTGGTTATACAGTACGACCGCGTACTATGTATTTCGTGGGAATGAATTGTTAAATAGGATGTTTCCCACGCTTTGACAAATGTACGTCGTTGTCTTCGACCAATCAGAACGCATAACGACGAAGGGTGGTAATTTGGACAAGTGAATAAGCCATCCGTCATAATGGGAGACCACACGTAGCTACCGTGCCGAAAAGACGAGTGACAAGTAGTGCGTTTAATGTAGTGAAGTTACTTGTGTTATCCTTGCCGTCCTTTACCTAGAATACCTGTTTGTTCCCGGTTTTAATGTTGTAAGTTA
The DNA here is from genome assembly GCA_036346225.1 of Platerodrilus igneus. NCBI lineage: Eukaryota > Metazoa > Arthropoda > Insecta > Coleoptera > Lycidae > Platerodrilus > Platerodrilus igneus. The sequence continues at coordinate 3,957,969 of JARFIW010000828.1, forward strand.
TCCACGAACTGCACAGCAATCTGGTGATAAAAGGGCCTCAGAAACCATACGACCCAAGTATACTTAGTTGGAGGAACAATACGTAGTGATATTTCCTGCGCGGTAATTGTAATACAAGGATTTAGTAATTGGGCCTACCTTAACTGAGCTATTTAGGTAGATAAAGGCGAGCTTGATTTTGCATCAAGTTAATCATTCATTTTGTATTGTAAAATTTCTGCAATATTACTAACGTGATTAATTATATTACCTTTATACCTATCTAATTAAAAGTAGCAAATTCGTCCAGCAAGTTTGAATATGATTCTAAAACTTCTGAATTGCTTTCCAAAGTTTTTAATTATTTTACAGCGGTAGCAACTTAATAGAATTGTAAAGTAGTACTGAATCAAAATTAGAGTAGCCAAATATTCAATGAGAATATTGTTTTGCAGCATCTAAATCAGAAACCACGGCCCAAAAAAGCAGTATTGATATTTATTGATTACATTCATTACAACTCGTTTCCTTGCTATAAGCTTCCGAACCGACGCAAACGTTGAACATTCTCCTTGAAGCGGTTATGTCTGTTTATATTTATCTTTAAATGTAAAACTTCTTGCTATGCCTATCGCTGGATTCTTCTAATCGCTTTGCTATCTTATCTAATATGTCTTTCTAATACCATTGCTTGAGAACGACGTTCATAACGATGTGACGATTTGCAGTTGGAAACATCTTTCACCAGTTGGAGGTTGTAACGTGTTGCGATAAGCTATCGTATAATTAGATAAAAAGGAAAAATTAGTAAAATTGGATAGACAGACGAAATATGGATCCACTCTGTACAGTAGATTTTACGAATTATTAATTAAGCAAGACGTAATTTTTTTTTAGAAAATATAATTTTGATTGGGGCAGTTAGTATAATTAAAGTGGTAGAAAATGAATTTTCTTAAAATAAATTGATATACTTTAATATAATACTAAGATAACGCATTAGTCAGTAAATAGAATAAACGTCACGAGAAAACAAACAGCTGAAATAAAAGATTCCATAAAACATACAATGCAATAGATATGTAATTCAAGAGTGTTAAATAGAAATAGAATGCAGGGCATCATGTAATAAACAAAACCACGCAATATACATTAATGAAATAAATTAATACGTGAAAAACAGAGAATCATATCTGCGATATGACTAAACGTTCAAGAACAACTTACGACAACAATACAAAGTACGTACGCGTAGATTAAAATTCTCACATTGTATTACAGGATGCTGACCACAATTAATAAGATTTAATAGCTAGAAAAATTTTAATATAACAATTATACAACACAGTTGAAACTTAAGTTCCGAAAGTGAAATTCGGAAAGTTAATTCGAAATGTAAACATGTAGTAATACGAGCAGATAGTAAGAGGGAAAAAAGTGGAAAGTTGAACAAAACCAGCTTTGAGATATATGTGGATTTTTCCAAAAAGATAAACTTAAACAAAGCGCAAGCTTTTGTATAGCTTCGTTTGCAGATTTGGTAAATATTGTTTATCCGTACGCGGAATTATAAACACTCGTGGTGTTGGGGTTCTAAAATGATTATCATCTGTACGAAAAAGGGTTGACAAGTATTATCGATGTTGTAACGATTGTATATACTTAATTTTATATTTAAGATGACGATTTAGAGCTGCGGTTTTTAAAGTTGTGATTTCTTTTTTCTTTCTTTGTTAATTAATATGGGGGTTAGATACCTAAAAACGGAAGTTCGCTATGTTTTTGGTTCTTCCTGACAGGCATATTGTGATTACTACTTATTGCTGTATTCATTAGTTTTTGGTACTACTGTACTGATATAGCATGTTTGTTTGTTAGTTACAGTTTTTTTATGTTGCGTGTGGTTTTAATGAATGAGTGCGTGATTTTTATTTCAGGCCTTCTTTAATTTATGTATGTATTATACCCCGCCCACTCACCGATTGAGCCCGGTCATTTTCTTTCTTCTTCCCTGGTTCTTTCTTCCTTTTTTTTTGGCTACGTCGATGCACGTAGCAGAAGTTTAACGGTCAATTCAGCACTTAACTGTATTTCAGACGATCATGAGAAAAACCAAATACGTTGTTTTTATAGATGTTTTCAGAGTTTTTTCATAACCTGTCGGTTTTACCAACTTAACTTAGTATAAAACCTGAATTAACGTTTCAAGAGTCATTAACTAGTACGATTTAAAGTATTCCAGATAATCATTAGCAAAGCTGAATGTTTCTGTCGGAAATTTGTTTCGTGTTGAATTGAGATTACGTTTCTCAATTAATTTTACTATACGTAAGGGCGGGGGTTTGGAATGACGTAACAGTAAGTTAGTGCACTGGCTAGCTTTCAGTGCTGGCGTTGGGTTCTATGAAAGCATATACTAACCTGAAAATGTCACAAGTAAATCCTACCCGAAAGGTGGGTGTTCCGAGTAATTATTTGAGCCGTTCGTTCTGCTCTTAGAGGTTGATAGAGCCCCGATTACACCTTCCTCACCTCCTACTAATTTAAAATGAACAGACATATAAAACTTCACTTTGTGTACGAAGTAAAGGGCGCAACTTAAGTATTTTTAATTTTGTTGTGAGTTACTAAATAATTTGCTCTTACTGTTCGGCACAGTTCAAGTATGTGTACTTAGTAGAAATTACGAAAGAATGCATTTACGTACGCAGAAAGATTATATTAATAGTGAAAGAATCACCAGGTTGTTAAATTTGGATATGCCAGAAAGATGCGGGAATTCCGTAACTAATTAAGCGTGCATCGGCTAATTACAGTAGTCCGGAAATGAATTCCTAAATAAACAAATTGATAAATTGCAAAATGTAATGAGGAAGTTAAAACTATCAAGTTAGGTTACCATAAACACTGATGCTGAAAGGGCTTTTTGGTACGGTTTTAATTTGTGGATACAAATTCGCCTGGTCTAGGGCACGATTTCCAGGAAGACGAGTTTTCCTAGTGGAGCCTGATTATTTCGGCCTACTGGAAGAATGGAGATTTTTTCACAATCAATTTAAGCTATTGTAACAATTTTATTTTTGATTAATAAATCCCTTCATAAAAGTGCGAGAATAATAAAACACTTTTATTAAAATAATGGTAAAATACATTTAACAACTAAGGTAATACGTTAAAGCAGCATTGTCCTTTGGTATTCTATTTGTGGTTAAATATCTGTGTCGTCTACAGCTATTCGCAGGCGCGTTTCGGTTTGACAGTCCCCTCCTCGGACGCCTGGGTCGCCCGAGCTAGTTTTGTAATCAGTCGGCCATACGTGGAAGAAGCGATAAGATGTACCAAAGACTGCAGGCCGGCAATTTGCGTATCAACTTTGAGGAGTCGGGACACATCTTTGAATAGCGGTTGGTATCGTATGAAGGTTATTAACTTGTTTAATTTGAGATAATTTATTTAGCACGACGTGAAGAATGCTACAATTAAAAATGCAACTTAGAAAATAGGAAATTTAACCCATTTTATGAACACCACTTTGTTATACGACGTGAAGAATGCTACAATTAAAAATGCAACTTAGAAAATAAGAAATTTAACCCATTTTATGAAGACCACTTTGTTATACGACGTGAAGAATGCTACAATTAAAAATGCAACTTAGAAAATAGAAAGTTCAACCAATTTTAAGAAGACCACTTTGTTATACAACGTAAAGATGCTACTTTGGTGAGGCAGCGTTATTCAACATCCGGATTGCAGCAGCTGCCGAATGTATCGTGACCGTATTTGATTCTACACGTGGAACAACTCCATTTGGTAGAAGCTGTTTAGTATGAGCTTGGTTCACACTACATGCAGTAATCTTCGCATGAAATAACAAGTACCTCATCAAGGCGAGAAAAGCAGTTTTTGGTTCGTAGTTAGCTTTAAGTACTTTTTTGGTGTTTCACATTAGAAACACGTTAATTTGTTCTAATGTGTAAAAGCATGAATTTTATAAAAGTTTCAACTATTGCTGAGCTGGATTTCCAGTGTCGAAATTAAAATTCAGTAATTTGATGTTTTGAGAAACAACACGCATGGTTCATTATGAATCGTTAGTAACAACAACAGGTGTTACTGACGTCACTTATTTTCTGTAGTATACTGCTGACAGATGTGTTCTTGAAAGCAAATGCTTCGAACAGCTTTAGCACAAGTTATGTAAACAAGAGTATTTTTGTGATCTGCTTTTTAGAAACTAAAACTAGTACATGTAATTTAAAAGAAAAACTTGAGTAGTAACATTTTTAGATGTAACCTGCCTGAACAGATCTGCACGGGTCGGAGTTTTTTGTGTAACAAGTTTACAATATACTGTAAAATGTTTGATTATGAATAATTTAGATAAACCTGAAATTAAAATTCACGAAGTAATTCAGTTATTAATTAAATTTTGTTGCAATTCATTTTATTTTAAAAGAGATTCTTTTAGTAAATAATTGGTTCAAGATTAAAGTTTTTATTTTGATCAAATATGATCAAACCTAACCACAGAAAGCTAACATCCTTAAGAGTAGAATTTTGATGCCAACTTTATATTGAAAATATCTTTTACTACTTCTTTATATATATTTGCGGGACACAAATAGTGTTCCACCTTTTTATTAACCTAACTATTATAATTTCTTACAGGAACTGCGTCTTATTTTATTAAGACAGGTTTTTGTCATCAAAGGCGATCTTTTTTCTTTGGGTCTCCACGTCCGCCCTTAGAAATATGCCATGCCATTATCCTGAATAAGTCCGGACTTGGTGGCGCCTATTTGTTTTAGATTAAGTTTGACCTACAAACAGATTTCGACTCCTCCCCATTTCTCATAGCTCTACCCAAGGAATAGACCCTAGTTATGTCGGAAGACTTAGTTTCACTGCTACCCAAAATGGGGCTGGTGCCTTTAAGAAAAGATAAGTTTCACTGGCTTACAACGTGGGGCATATGTTTCACTAGCACCCATGAGTGAGGCCAGCCTTTTAGCAGAAAAATACGTTTCACTGGCGCCCATGCGTGAGGCTTGCTATATATATATATATATATATATATATATATGAAAAATTTGTTTTGTAAGAAAAAACGTTTCACTGGCGCCCAACGTGGGGCTTCGAAATTTGTTTGTTCCAAAATTATTTTGCTTCGAAATTTGTTTGTTCAAAAATTATTTTGCTTAGAAATTTGTTTGTTCAAAAATTATTTTGCTTCGAAATTTGTTTGTTCAAAAATTATTTTGCTTTGAAATTTGTTTGCTCAAAGTTTATTTGACATTAAAATTTGTTTGTTTAAATTTGCTCTTGATATAAATTTGGTTGAGACGTTAACCCCCATTCAGTCAATTAATTACCTTAGTCAAATTTATTTTTAACTTTCATTCTGTTTTGACCCAATATAATTTCTTTGATATTGCTTTGGCAAAATTTATTTTACCAAATACACTTTTTGACTTTTACCTTTAGTTACCCGAATTTGTTTTGACAATTTTTGTAAGGTTCAAATCATTTAGATTTATCAGTTTGATTTCATTAAAATATTAGACTATTGCAATCATGTCGGAAAAATTCCAAATTGTTTGTCTACTTAAAGAGGAACTGGAGTATGAACTGAAAATTAGAGGAGTAGTGAGTGAGAGACCAGTGTTGGAGAAAAGAAAAATTTTAGAAAGACTGTTAGCTAAAGAAGCTGATAAGCCTGGAGTTTAATTTGCTTGAGTCAATAAAGAACATTTTTGTCCGAATTTGATGATAAGGCTACAGATTCTATTTTTGAGGGTACATTGGAGTGAGCTGTCGTTATATCATTTGATAATTGCTCTTGTGCATAAGCACGTTTTTGATTTTGTTAGCAGATTTTTATTTAGATCGGCATTGCAACGCAATTTAGTCTAGGCGTAACTTGTCGTCGTGGTTGGTCGCTCAGCAGTATGTTAGTCTAGACGAGACTCAGCAAGAGTTGGTCGCTCAGCATTGCGTAAGTCTAGACGAGACTCGAGGTGAGTTAGGCGCTCTAGAATTTTTTGCATCATATTTTTTTGAGTTGATGTAATTTTGTATTGTTAGTCTAGGTGAGACTCGTAGAGGGTTTGTCACTCTAGCAAATTTAGGCGTTGTGAAGCATTATAGTTGTTTCGACAGTTCAGTTGGTAGTAGGGTGAGAGTGTACCTGAACACTGATTTTTTTGTTAGCTATCGTCGTGATTAGTTTTTTTATTGATGATTCATAAGCAGGAAAATGGCTTTTAGTTGTTGGTGACTGGTTCTCGAAGTATTTGATTTTACAACATTTGATAGAAAAGTTTTTGGAAGAAAAAGTGTTTCTTGTCTACGGAGTACCACAATTTGTTATTTGTGATAATGGTCCACAATTGATTGGACGTGTTTTTAAAGTTTTGTGTGCAAGGTACGAAATCCAAAAAATTTGGTACAATGCTGTTTATGCTCCTCAATGCAATTTTGTGGAAAGAATTAATAAGACAGTTGGTACTGCAATCCGTTCGTACGTAGAAGAACATGATACGTGGGATAGTGAGATATCAAAAATTCAGTACGCAATTAATTCAGCAAAACACGAATCCACCAACTATTCTCCAAATTTTTTAGTCTTTGGTCGTCAGGTACCCTTAAGTGGAAAAGCTTATAGTGATAATTTTAAACCTGGTGAGGATGTAGATGTTGTTTCAAGTAGTAGACCTTCTTATGTTTTGGATCGTCAACCTTTGTTTGATATTTTTGGAAATGTCCGTGAAAACTTACATGTAGCTTATCAACGTTCGAGTCAACGCTACAATCTTAGAAGAAGAGACATTTCATTCCAAGTCGGAGAAAGCGTTTGGAGAACTAATAAGGTACTTTCAAGTGCTGGTGATAAATTCTCCACTAAGTTAGCTCCAAAGTTCGTTTTGTGTAAAGTTCGAAAAAAACATTCCAATTTAGTGTATGAATTAGAGAATGAGGATGGAACAAAAGCCGGAAAATGGCATGTTAAGGACTTGAAACCCGTTGAAGCATCATGTCCAGACGAGAATGATGATCCTGACGATTAGTTCCAGTCTAGTCATTTCTTTGATGTTAAGCAAAACAATAGTTGTTTGTTTTGTTTTGTTCCGATTTTTGATTTAGTATCGTTTAACTAATACTAAATGGAGACTGCCCTTTTGTAACTCATTTTGTTTGATAATTTTGTTTGATAATTGAAGCATGTGGTTAAGAATTTATGTAGTAGTTTTGTGGTGTGCATTAGTGTGTATACTGATTGTTTTAGTCGCGCGTTATTTGAAGATGTTATTAGAAGATGTCTTTGAAAGATATCTTTAGAATGTAGAGATAAGTTGACTATTTAAGTTGCTAGTCCTGATTTCTACATATTTAGGTAGAGAGAATATTGACTTATTCTTTCCCTTATTTCGGACCTTTCTGGGATTTTTGTTTGATAAGGTCGGAGGTTTGCATGGTGAACCTCACCATTTGATCCATCACTAATGAGATGTGTTGTTTGAAAATTAGTGGTAGGATAATCAGTAGGGTGTAGGAGATTACAGCCCTAACTGGTTCGTTTTTGAATTCGAATTTTGTAAGTAACCTGTTAGTTAGGTTACCTTAGTTTTGATTATCACTTTGTGATAATAATATTTTGAATTCAAACCTATTAGTTAGGTTACCTTTTTGATTATCACTTTATAATGATAATATTTTGAATAGTTATGCTATTTTGATGTTGTAGCGTCCTTTTTTTGTTGAGCTACTTGAGCTCCAGGAAGTGGAGTTTTTATTTTTGGAAATTAAGATAATTTGTAATGTGTTTAGTTACAGTTAGTAGATACTAGCCTTGGTAGGAGTAAGAAAACTCTAGTTAAAGGGTTACTTTAAATTTAGATTTTGATTAATTTTTTTGTCCCGTGGAGTGTTTGACTTTTTAATTTGACCTCTCTCAATTTTGACATACACCGATTATGACTCCCCGATTTTGTCTCCCTATGGACGCTTGGTACACGTAGTTACCGACACACTCAAATTTGTAGATATTTGTCCCCCTCGTTTTGATAGGTTCATAAGAATTCATAATGATAATTAAGAATGTAGAAGAGGCTAGTATATATTTATATAAAAAAAATCTTTTGTATGTGTTTTACTTAAATTTTTCTTTGTTAAAAAAAAGATTTTTTTTCTTTTAGGAAAGGGGTTGTGTAACAATTTTATTTTTGATTAATAAATCCTTCATAAAAGTGCGAGAATAATAAAACACTTTTATTAAAATAATGGTAAAATACATTTAACAACTAAGGTAATACGTTAAAGCAGCATTGTCCTTGGTATTCTATTTGTGGTTAAATATCTGTGTCGTCTACAGCTATTCGCAGGCGCGTTTCGGTTTGACAGTCCCCTCCTCGGACGCCTGGGTCGCCCGAGCTAGTTTTGTAATCAGTCGGCCATACGTGGAAGAAGCGATAAGATGTACCAAAGACTGCAGGCCGGCAATTTGCGTATCAACTTTGAGGAGTCGGGACACATCTTTGAATAGCGGTTGGTATCGTATGAAGGTTATTAACTTGTTTAATTTGAGATAATTTATTTAGCACGACGTGAAGAATGCTACAATTAAAATGCAACTTAGAAAATAGGAAATTTAACCCATTTTATGAACACCACTTTGTTATACGACGTGAAGAATGCTACAATTAAAAATGCAACTTAGAAAATAAGAAATTTTACCCATTTTTGAAGACCACTTTGTTATACGACGTGAAGAATGCTACAATTAAAATGCAACTTAGAAAATAGAAAGTTCAACCAATTTTAAGAAGACCACTTTGTTATACAACGTAAAGATGCTACTTTGGTGAGGCAGCGTTATTCAACATCCGGATTGCAGCAGCTGCCGAATGTATCGTGACCGTATTTGATTCTACACGTGGAACAACTCCATTTGGTAGAAGCTGTTTAGTATGAGCTTGGTTCACACTACATGCAGTAATCTTCGCATGAAATAACAAGTACCTCATCAAGGCGAGAAAAGCAGTTTTTGGTTCGTAGTTAGCTTTAAGTACTTTTTTGGTGTTTCACATTAGAAACACGTTAATTTGTTCTAATGTGTAAAAGCATGAATTTTATAAAAGTTTCAACTATTGCTGAGCTGGATTTCCAGTGTCGAAATTAAAATTCAGTAATTTGATGTTTTGAGAAACAACACGCATGGTTCATTATGAATCGTTAGTAACAACAACAGGTGTTACTGACGTCACTTATTTTCTGTAGTATACTGCTGACAGATGTGTTCTTGAAAGCAAATGCTTCGAACAGCTTTAGCACAAGTTATGTAAACAAGAGTATTTTTGTGATCTGCTTTTTAGAAACTAAAACTAGTACATGTAATTTAAAAGAAAAACTTGAGTAGTAACATTTTTAGATGTAACCTGCCTGAACAGATCTGCACGGGTCGGAGTTTTTTTTGTGTAACAAGTTTACAATATACTGTAAAATGTTTGATTATGAATAATTTAGATAAACCTGAAATTAAAATTCACGAAGTAATTCAGTTATTAATTAAATTTTTGTTGCAATTCATTTTATTTTAAAAGAGATTCTTTTTAGTAAATAATTGGTTCAAGATTAAAGTTTTTTATTTTGATCAAATATGATCAAACCTAACCACAGAAAGCTAACATCCTTAAGAGTAGAATTTTGATGCCAACTTTATATTGAAAATATCTTTTTACTACTTCTTTATATATATTTGCGGGACACAAATAGTGTTCCACCTTTTTTATTAACCTAACTATTATAATTTCTTACAGGAACAGCGTCTTATTTTATTAAGACAGGTTTTTGTCATCAAAGGCGATCTTTTTTCTTTGGGTCTCCACGTCCGCCCTTAGAAATATGCCATGCCATTATCCTGAATAAGTCCGGACTTGGTGGCGCCTATTTGTTTTAGATTAAGTTTGACCTACAAACAGATTTCGACTCCTCCCCCCCCATTTCTCATAGCTCTACCCAAGGAATAGACCCCTAGTTATGTCGGAAGACTTAGTTTCACTGCTACCCAAAATGGGGCTGGTGCCTTTAAGAAAAGATAAGTTTCACTGGCTTACAACGTGGGGCATATGTTTCACTAGCACCCATGAGTGAGGCCAGCCTTTTAGCAGAAAAATACGTTTCACTGGCGCCCATGCGTGAGGCTTGCTATATATATATATATATATATATATGAAAAATTTGTTTTGTAAGAAAAAACGTTTCACTGGCGCCCAACGTGGGGCTTCGAAATTTGTTTGTTCCAAAATTATTTTGCTTCGAAATTTGTTTGTTCAAAAATTATTTTGCTTAGAAATTTGTTTGTTCAAAAATTATTTTGCTTCGAAATTTGTTTGTTCAAAATTATTTTGCTTTGAAATTTGTTTGCTCAAAGTTTATTTGACATTAAAATTTGTTTGTTTAAATTTGCTCTTGATATAAATTTGGTTGAGACGTTAACCCCATTCAGTCAATTAATTACCTTAGTCAAATTTATTTTAACTTTCATTCTGTTTTGACCCAATATAATTTCTTTGATATTGCTTTGGCAAAATTTATTTTACCAAATACACTTTTGACTTTTACCTTTAGTTACCCGAATTTGTTTTGACAATTTTTGTAAGGTTCAAATCATTTAGATTTATCAGTTTGATTTCATTAAAATATTAGACTATTGCAATCATGTCGGAAAAATTCCAAATTGTTTGTCTACTTAAAGAGGAACTGGAGTATGAACTGAAAATTAGAGGAGTAGTGAGTGAGAGACCAGTGTTGGAGAAAAGAAAAATTTTAGAAAGACTGTTAGCTAAAGAAGCTGATAAGCCTGGAGTTTAATTTGCTTGAGTCAATAAAGAACATTTTTGTCCGAATTTGATGATAAGGCTACAGATTCTATTTTTGAGGGTACATTGGAGTGAGCTGTCGTTATATCATTTGATAATTGCTCTTGTGCATAAGCACGTTTTTGATTTTGTTAGCAGATTTTATTTAGATCGGCATTGCAACGCAATTTAGTCTAGGCGTAACTTGTCGTCGTGGTTGGTCGCTCAGCAGTATGTTAGTCTAGACGAGACTCAGCAAGAGTTGGTCGCTCAGCATTGCGTAAGTCTAGACGAGACTCGAGGTGAGTTAGGCGCTCTAGAATTTTTGCATCATATGTTTTTGAGTTGATGTAATTTTGTATTGTTAGTCTAGGTGAGACTCGTAGAGGGTTTGTCACTCTAGCAAATTTAGGCGTTGTGAAGCATTATAGTTGTTTCGACAGTTCAGTTGGTAGTAGGGTGAGAGTGTACCTGAACACTGATTTTTTGTTAGCTATCGTCGTGATTAGTTTTTATTGATGATTCATAAGCAGGAAAATGGCTTTTAGTTGTTGGTGACTGGTTCTCGAAGTATTTGATTTTACAACATTTGATAGAAAAGTTTTGGAAGAAAAGTGTTTCTTGTCTACGGAGTACCACAATTTGTTATTTGTGATAATGGTCCACAATTGATTGGACGTGTTTTTAAAGTTTTGTGTGCAAGGTACGAAATCCAAAAAATTTGGTACAATGCTGTTTATGCTCCTCAATGCAATTTTGTGGAAAGAATTAATAAGACAGTTGGTACTGCAATCCGTTCGTACGTAGAAGAACATGATACGTGGGATAGTGAGATATCAAAAATTCAGTACGCAATTAATTCAGCAAAACACGAATCCACCAACTATTCTCCAAATTTTTTAGTCTTTGGTCGTCAGGTACCCTTAAGTGGAAAAGCTTATAGTGATAATTTTAAACCTGGTGAGGATGTAGATGTTGTTTCAAGTAGTAGACCTTCTTATGTTTTGGATCGTCAACCTTTGTTTGATATTTTTGAAAATGTCCGTGAAAACTTACATGTAGCTTATCAACGTTCGAGTCAACGCTACAATCTTAGAAGAAGAGACATGTCATTCCAAGTCGGAGAAAGCGTTTGGAGAACTAATAAGGTACTTTCAAGTGCTGGTGATAAATTCTCCACTAAGTTAGCTCCAAAGTTCGTTTTGTGTAAAGTTCGAAAAAAACATTCCAATTTAGTGTATGAATTAGAGAATGAGGATGGAACAAAAGCCGGAAAATGGCATGTTAAGGACTTGAAACCCGTTGAAGCATCATGTCCAGACGAGAATGATGATCCTGACGATTAGTTCCAGTCTAGTCATTTCTTTGATGTTAAGCAAAACAATAGTTGTTTGTTTTGTTTTGTTCCGATTTTGATTTAGTATCGTTTAACTAATACTAAATGGAGACTGCCCTTTGTAACTCATTTTGTTTGATAATTTTGTTTGATAATTGAAGCATGTGGTTAAGAATTTATGTAGTAGTTTTGTGGTGTGCATTAGTGTGTATACTGATTGTTTTAGTCGCGCGTTATTTGAAGATGTTATTAGAAGATGTATTTGAAAGATATCTTTAGAATGTAGAGATAAGTTGACTATTTAAGTTGCTAGTCATGATTTCTACATATTTAGGTAGAGAAATATTGACTTATTCTTTCCCTTATTTCGGACCTTTCTGGGATTTTTGTTTGATAAGGTCGGAGGTTTGCATGGTGAACCTCACCATTTGATCCATCACTAATGAGATGTGTTGTTTGAAAATTAGTGGTAGGATAATCAGTAGGGTGTAGGAGATTACAGCCCTAACTGGTTCGTTTTTGAATTCGAATTTTGTAAGTAACCTGTTAGTTAGGTTACCTTAGTTTTGATTATCACTTTGTGATAATAATATTTTGAATTCAAACCTATTAGTTAGGTTACCTTTTTGATTATCACTTTATAATGATAATATTTTGAATAGTTATGCTATTTTGATGTTGTAGCGTCCTTTTTTTGTTGAGCTACTTGAGCTCCAGGAAGTGGAGTTTTTATTTTTGGAAATTAAGATAATTTGTAATGTGTTTAGTTACAGTCAGTAGATACTAGCCTTGGTAGGAGTAAGAAAACTCTAGTTAAAGGGTTACTTTAAATTTAGATTTTGATTAATTTTTTTTGTCCCGTGGAGTGTTTGACTTTTTAATTTGACCTCTCTCAATTTTGACATATACCGATTGTGACTCCCCGATTTTATCTCCCTATGGACGCTTGGTACACGTAGTTACCGACACACTCAAATTTGTAGATATTTGTCCCCCTCGTTTTGATAGGTTCATAAGAATTCATAATGATAATTAAGAATGTAGAAGAGGCTAGTATATATTTAAAAAAAATCTTTTGTATTTGTTTTACTTAAAATTTTTCTTTGTTAAAATAAAAAAAAAGATTTTTTTTCTTTTAGGAAAGGGGTTGTGTAACAATTTTATTTTTGATTAATAAATCCCTTCATAAAAGTGCGAGAATAATAAAACACTTTTATTAAAATAATGGTAAAATACATTTAACAACTAAGGTAATACGTTAAAGCAGCATTGTCCTTGGTATTCTATTTGTGGTTAAATATCTGTGTCGTCTACAGCTATTCGCAGGCGCGTTTCGGTTTGACAGTCCCCTCCTCGGACGCCTGGGTCGCCCGAGCTAGTTTTGTAATCAGTCGGCCATACGTGGAAGAAGCGATAAGATGTACCAAAGACTGCAGGCCGGCAATTTGCGTATCAACTTTGAGGAGTCGGGACACATCTTTGAATAGCGGTTGGTATCGTATGAAGGTTATTAACTTGTTTAATTTGAGATAATTTATTTAGCACGACGTGAAGAATGCTACAATTAAAAATGCAACTTAGAAAATAGGAAATTTAACCCATTTTATGAACACCACTTTGTTATACGACGTGAAGAATGCTACAATTAAAAATGCAACTTAGAAAATAGAAAGTTCAACCAATTTTAAGAAGACCACTTTGTTATACAACGTAAAGATGCTACTTTGGTGAGGCAGCGTTATTCAACATCCGGATTGCAGCAGCTGCCGAATGTATCGTGACCGTATTTGATTCTACACGTGGAACAACTCCATTTGGTAGAAGCTGTTTAGTATGAGCTTGGTTCACACTACATGCAGTAATCTTCGCATGAAATAACAAGTACCTCATCAAGGCGAGAAAAGCAGTTTTTTGGTTCGTAGTTAGCTTTAAGTACTTTTTTTGGTGTTTCACATTAGAAACACGTTAATTTGTTCTAATGTGTAAAAGCATGAATTTTATAAAAGTTTCAACTATTGCTGAGCTGGATTTCCAGTGTCGAAATTAAAATTCAGTAATTTGATGTTTTGAGAAACAACACGCATGGTTCATTATGAATCGTTAGTAACAACAACAGGTGTTACTGACGTCACTTATTTTTCTGTAGTATACTGCTGACAGATGTGTTCTTGAAAGCAAATGCTTCGAACAGCTTTAGCACAAGTTATGTAAACAAGAGTATTTTTGTGATCTGCTTTTTTAGAAACTAAAACTAGTACATGTAATTTAAAAAGAAAAAACTTGAGTAGTAACATTTTTAGATGTAACCTGCCTGAACAGATCTGCACGGGTCGGAGTTTTTTTTGTGTAACAAGTTTACAATATACTGTAAAATGTTTGATTATGAATAATTTAGATAAACCTGAAATTAAAATTCACGAAGTAATTCAGTTATTAATTAAATTTTGTTGCAATTCATTTTATTTTAAAAGAGATTCTTTTAGTAAATAATTGGTTCAAGATTAAAGTTTTTATTTTGATCAAATATGATCAAACCTAACCACAGAAAGCTAACATCCTTAAGAGTAGAATTTTGATGCCAACTTTATATTGAAAATATCTTTTTACTACTTCTTTATATATATTTGCGGGACACAAATAGTGTTCCACCTTTTTTATTAACCTAACTATTATAATTTCTTACAGGAACAGCGTCTTATTTTATTAAGACAGGTTTTTGTCATCAAAGGCGATCTTTTTTCTTTGGGTCTCCACGTCCGCCCTTAGAAATATGCCATGCCATTATCCTGAATAAGTCCGGACTTGGTGGCGCCTATTTGTTTTAGATTAAGTTTGACCTACAAACAGATTTCGACTCCCCCCATTTCTCATAGCTCTACCCAAGGAATAGACCCCTAGTTATGTCGGAAGACTTAGTTTCACTGCTACCCAAAATGGGGCTGGTGCCTTTAAGAAAAGATAAGTTTCACTGGCTTACAACGTGGGGCATATGTTTCACTAGCACCCATGAGTGAGGCCAGCCTTTAGCAGAAAAATACGTTTTACTGGCGCCCATGCGTGAGGCTTGCTATATATATATATATATATATATGAAAAATTTGTTTTGTAAGAAAAAACGTTTCACTGGCGCCCAACGTGGGGCTTCGAAATTTGTTTGTTCCAAAATTATTTTGCTTCGAAATTTGTTTGTTCAAAAATTATTTTGCTTAGAAATTTGTTTGTTCAAAAATTATTTTGCTTCGAAATTTGTTTGTTCAAAAATTATTTTGCTTTGAAATTTGTTTGCTCAAAGTTTATTTGACATTAAAATTTGTTTGTTTAAATTTGCTCTTGATATAAATTTGGTTGAGACGTTAACCCCCATTCAGTCAATTAATTACCTTAGTCAAATTTATTTTTAACTTTCATTCTGTTTTGACCCAATATAATTTCTTTGATATTGCTTTGGCAAAATTTATTTTACCAAATACACTTTTTGACTTTTACCTTTAGTTACCCGAATTTGTTTTGACAATTTTTGTAAGGTTCAAATCATTTAGATTTATCAGTTTGATTTCATTAAAATATTAGACTATTGCAATCATGTCGGAAAAATTCCAAATTGTTTGTCTACTTAAAGAGGAACTGGAGTATGAACTGAAAATTAGAGGAGTAGTGAGTGAGAGACCAGTGTTGGAGAAAAGAAAAATTTTAGAAAGACTGTTAGCTAAAGAAGCTGATAAGCCTGGAGTTTAATTTGCTTGAGTCAATAAAGAACATTTTTGTCCGAATTTGATGATAAGGCTACAGATTCTATTTTTGAGGGTACATTGGAGTGAGCTGTCGTTATATCATTTGATAATTGCTCTTGTGCATAAGCACGTTTTTGATTTTGTTAGCAGATTTTTATTTAGATCGGCATTGCAACGCAATTTAGTCTAGGCGTAACTTGTCGTCGTGGTTGGTCGCTCAGCAGTATGTTAGTCTAGACGAGACTCAGCAAGAGTTGGTCGCTCAGCATTGCGTAAGTCTAGACGAGACTCGAGGTGAGTTAGGCGCTCTAGAATTTTTTGCATCATATGTTTTTTTGAGTTGATGTAATTTTTGTATTGTTAGTCTAGGTGAGACTCGTAGAGGGTTTGTCACTCTAGCAAATTTAGGCGTTGTGAAGCATTATAGTTGTTTCGACAGTTCAGTTGGTAGTAGGGTGAGAGTGTACCTGAACACTGATTTTTTTGTTAGCTATCGTCGTGATTAGTTTTTTTATTGATGATTCATAAGCAGGAAAATGGCTTTTAGTTGTTGGTGACTGGTTCTCGAAGTATTTGATTTTACAACATTTGATAGAAAAGTTTTTGGAAGAAAAAGTGTTTCTTGTCTACGGAGTACCACAATTTGTTATTTGTGATAATGGTCCACAATTGATTGGACGTGTTTTTAAAGTTTTGTGTGCAAGGTACGAAATCCAAAAAATTTGGTACAATGCTGTTTATGCTCCTCAATGCAATTTTGTGGAAAGAATTAATAAGACAGTTGGTACTGCAATCCGTTCGTACGTAGAAGAACATGATACGTGGGATAGTGAGATATCAAAAATTCAGTACGCAATTAATTCAGCAAAACACGAATCCACCAACTATTCTCCAAATTTTTAGTCTTTGGTCGTCAGGTACCCTTAAGTGGAAAAGCTTATAGTGATAATTTTAAACCTGGTGAGGATGTAGATGTTGTTTCAAGTAGTAGACCTTCTTATGTTTTGGATCGTCAACCTTTGTTTGATATTTTTGAAAATGTCCGTGAAAACTTACATGTAGCTTATCAACGTTCGAGTCAACGCTACAATCTTAGAAGAAGAGACATGTCATTCCAAGTCGGAGAAAGCGTTTGGAGAACTAATAAGGTACTTTCAAGTGCTGGTGATAAATTCTCCACTAAGTTAGCTCCAAAGTTCGTTTTGTGTAAAGTTCGAAAAAAACATTCCAATTTAGTGTATGAATTAGAGAATGAGGATGGAACAAAAGCCGGAAAATGGCATGTTAAGGACTTGAAACCCGTTGAAGCATCATGTCCAGACGAGAATGATGATCCTGACGATTAGTTCCAGTCTAGTCATTTCTTTGATGTTAAGCAAAACAATAGTTGTTTGTTTTGTTTTGTTCCGATTTTTGATTTAGTATCGTTTAACTAATACTAAATGGAGACTGCCCTTTTGTAACTCATTTTGTTTGATAATTTTGTTTGATAATTGAAGCATGCGGTTAAGAATTTATGTAGTAGTTTTGTGGTGTGCATTAGTGTGTATACTGATTGTTTTAGTCGCGCGTTATTTGAAGATGTTATTAGAAGATGTCTTTGAAAGATATCTTTAGAATATAGAGATAAGTTGACTATTTAAGTTGCTAGTCCTGATTTCTACATATTTAGGTAGAGAGAATATTGACTTATTCT
This sequence comes from Platerodrilus igneus, assembly GCA_036346225.1. Lineage (NCBI taxonomy): Eukaryota > Metazoa > Arthropoda > Insecta > Coleoptera > Lycidae > Platerodrilus > Platerodrilus igneus. Next base: position 3,975,570 of record JARFIW010000828.1, read on the forward strand.
TTCCCTTATTTCGGACCTTTCTGGGATTTTTGTTTGATAAGGTCGGAGGTTTGCATGGTGAACCTCACCATTTGATCCATCACTAATGAGATGTGTTGTTTGAAAATTAGTGGTAGGATAATCAGTAGGGTGTAGGAGATTACAGCCCTAACTGGTTCGTTTTTGAATTCGAATTTTGTAAGTAACCTGTTAGTTAGGTTACCTTAGTTTTGATTATCACTTTGTGATAATAATATTTTGAATTCAAACCTATTAGTTAGGTTACCTTTTTGATTATCACTTTATAATGATAATATTTTGAATAGTTATGCTATTTTGATGTTGTAGCGTCCTTTTTTTGTTGAGCTACTTGAGCTCCAGGAAGTGGAGTTTTTATTTTTGGAAATTAAGATAATTTGTAATGTGTTTAGTTACAGTCAGTAGATACTAGCCTTGGTAGGAGTAAGAAAACTCTAGTTAAAGGGTTACTTTAAATTTAGATTTTGATTAATTTTTTTTGTCCCGTGGAGTGTTTGACTTTTTAATTTGACCTCTCTCAATTTTGACATATACCGATTGTGACTCCCCGATTTTATCTCCCTAGGGACGCTTGGTACACGTAGTTACCGACACACTCAAATTTGTAGATATTTGTCCCCCTCGTTTTGATAGGTTCATAAGAATTCATAATGATAATTAAGAATGTAGAAGAGGCTAGTATATATTTAAAAAAAATCTTTTGTATTTGTTTTACTTAAAATTTTTCTTTGTTAAAATAAAAAAAAAGATTTTTTTTCTTTTAGGAAAGGGGTTGTGTAACAATTTTATTTTTGATTAATAAATCCCTTCATAAAAGTGCGAGAATAATAAAACACTTTTATTAAAATAATGGTAAAATACATTTAACAACTAAGGTAATACGTTAAAGCAGCATCGTCCTTTGGTATTCTATTTGTGGTTAAATATCTGTGTCGTCTACAGCTATTCGCAGGCGCGTTTCGGTTTGACAGTCCCCTCTTCGGACGCCTCGGTCGCCCGAGCTAGTTTTGTAATCAGTCGGCCATACGTAAAAGAAGCGATAAGATGTACCAAAGACTGCAGGCCGGCAATTTGCGTATCAACTTTGAGGAGTCGGGACACATCTTTGAATAGCGGTTGGTATCGTATGAAGGTTACTAACTTGTTTAATTTGAAATAATTTATTTAGGACGACGTGAAGAATGCTACAATTAAAAATGCAACTTAGAAAATAGGAAATTTAACCCATTTTATGAAGACCACTTTGTTATACGACGTGAAGAATGCTACAATTAAAAATGCAACTTAGAAAATAGGAAATTTTACCCATTTTTTGAAGACCACTTTGTTATACGACGTGAAGAATGCTACAATTAAAAATGCAACTTAGAAAATAGAAAGTTCAACCAATTTTAAGAAGACCACTTTGTTATACAACGTAGAGATGCTACTTTGGTGAAGCAGCGTGATTCAACATCCGGATTGCAGCAGCTGCCGAATGTATCGTGACCGTATTTGATTCTACACGTGGAACAACTCCATTTGGTAGAAGCTGTTTAGTATGAGCTTGGTTCACACTACATGCAGTAATCTTCGCATGAAATAACAAGTACCTCATCAAGGCGAGAAAAGCAGTTTTTGGTTCGTAGTTAGCTTTAAGTACTTTTTTGGTGTTTCACATTAGAAACACGTTAATTTGTTCTAATGTGTAAAAGCATGAATTTTATAAAAGTTTCAACTATTGCTGAGCTGGATTTCCAGTGTCGAAATTAAAATTCAGTAATTTGATGTTTTGAGAAACAACACGCATGGTTCATTATGAATCGTTAGTAACAACAACAGGTGTTACTGACGTCACTTATTTTTCTGTAGTATACTGCTGACAGATGTGTTCTTGAAAGCAAATGCTTCGAACAGCTTTAGCACAAGTTATGTAAACAAGAGTATTTTTGTGATCTGCTTTTTTAGAAACTAAAACTAGTACATGTAATTTAAAAAGGAAAAACTTGAGTAGTAACATTTTTAGATGTAACCTGCCTGAACAGATCTGCACGGGTCGGAGTTTTTTTTGTGTAACAAGTTTACAATATACTGTAAAATGTTTGATTATGAATAATTTAGATAAACCTGAAATTAAAATTCACGAAGTAATTCAGTTATTAATTAAATTTTTGTTGCAATTCATTTTATTTTAAAAGAGATTCTTTTTAGTAAATAATTGGTTCAAGATTAAAGTTTTTTATTTTGATCAAATATGATCAAACCTAACCACAGAAAGCTATCATCCTTAAGAGTAGAATTTTGATGCCAACTTTATATTGAAAATATCTTTTTACTACTTCTTTATATATTTTGCGGGACACAAATAGTGTTCCACCTTTTTTATTAACCTAACTATTATAATTTCTTACAGGAACAGCGTCTTATTTTATTAAGACAGGTTTTTGTCATCAAAGGCGATCTTTTTTCTTTGGGTCTCCACGTCCGCCCTTAGAAATATGCCATGCCATTATCCTGAATAAGTCCGGACTTGGTGGCGCCTATTTGTTTTAGATTAAGTTTGACCTACAAACAGATTTCGACTTACCCCCCCATTTCTCATAGCTCTATCCAAGGAATAGACCCATAGTTATGTCGGAAGACTTAGTTTCACTGCCACCCAAAATGGGGCTGGTGCCTTTAAGAAAAGATAAGTTTCACTGGCTCACAACGTGGGGAATATGTTTCACTAGCACCCATGAGTGAGGCCAGCCTTTTAGCAGAAAAATACGTTTCACTGGCGCCCATGCGTGAGGCTTGCTATATATATATATATATATATATATATATATATATATATGAAAAATGTGTTTTGTAAGAAAAAACGTTTGACTATACTTGAAACAATGAAACACTCTCATCTCACTGCAATACCTAATTCTTATTTACCACAATTGTTATAACATTATTCCTGTAAACGGGTATACATAAAATTTTAAGTTACATACCTAACCTCAATTTAGATTTGTAATAACTTCAAAATAACCAACTATAATAATATAATAAAGTCCTTTACCTTTTAAATTAAATTTTAAAGTCCAGTGATGTATATCTAACAAACACTATAGCCTACAAATCTAGTGGACATTTTATACTTTCATCACTACCTTCGCAATATCAATCCACAAATATCGCCATAATAAAAAATATTTAATATGATTACCTACAATTTCTTTCTTTTTGGTGATTTCAAAAAAACCTCCAGAACCAGACTTGAGCCCGCAATGTGAAAGATAATGGGATTGTTGACAACAATACTGTTTAACCTTTTTTTGTTTTTCGGGGCCATCTTCAACAGAGTCCGCGGGTACAACCACGCTGGAATCACTTAAACTAACCACTAGCCAAATCTATTCCCTTTTACAACCCCTAGAAACAGATTACCTCTAACATGCTTTCTGTTCACCGGTTTACTGGTAATTAATTAAATTTTTTCACCAATTCTTTAGCTCTCAACGTCCACACCACTTTCTATCTCTTTAAAGGGCATGTCATTGTATTACAGTCATTCATATCAAACGTACATTAAATCACGTAAAAAATGCGCGTTTTCCTGCGGTTTAATCATATTATGACGCGTGATTATTGATTTCTCATGTTTTCAGCAGTCTGTGTTGTTAGATTGAAAATATTTCACATTGTATTTTATATTATTACACCTGTAATATTATCTTCCTGAATTTTACTTAGGTCACTGGCTGTATCTAGGTGAAATAATTATATTACAACATAGTTACTTTTATCGTATCTGTTTACAATTTTACTGTGGCTACATTTGTGTCCATGTATCTTTAAATTTAAACATTTCTAACGAAAGACAAAAATTTTTCCTAAGTACAATGTAATTAATTATATGAAAAAATGAATGTAGACAATATTACTGCTATTAAACTATTACTTATTCTAAGAGTTTTCTTAAGCTAACATACTTGTGTTTTAAAAATTTGCTTTTGCAACTGGCCTGTTTACCTAAATTAACTACGATAATTAAGCATATTTGCGTCTTTTTATTCGGATTAGTATTGCGTAATATTGAAACTTGTTTTCATTGTGAGGTGTTTAAATAAGTTATTGACTTGAGTTACCTTCAACTATGTATTGTAAAAAAAATAACTATGATTTTGTGGTTTAAGTTTATTGCATGAATTCTTTTTATAGAAACAAAAAATGTTGAACTAACATGCTCAATTAACATGATTTATTCGCAAAATTAAAATATACAAGGTATATCCGCATTTATTCTGTCCATTACACATTATTTTTTCTTTTCTACCTGGTTTATAGCTGAAGTTAGCCAATTGAATGCAAACTAAGGTTAGGTTATGTTGTATTAAACATGTATTTCGAAACCCGTTATTCAAATTAAAGGTTTCGATTAACATAACGGTAATGAAGATAAGATATGCGACAGCGCATGCTCGAAACACATGTTATTTATGTTCGTCTTTTTTCTTATGTTTTAATTAAGTCAAGTGTATGCACTAAAGTATATCCTAAATTGAATGGTAAACTAATAACCTGAATGCATTTTTTCTTAATTTGTACTGTAGCAAAGCTTCGGGTAATGGACGTTGTTATGGGTAAAATGAGCACTACGATATAAATTTAGATTGCCCTGAAGAGGTGGAAACCTCGAAACAATTTAAGGTGCTTCCGACTAATTACAGAGGTGCGGGAGTGGGTTCTTATGAAAAAATAATAAAAATAAAAAAAAGCATTTGAAATGGCTGAATTAGATATACACTTATCTTGAAAGGCCTTTTCTACTGTCATAGTTGATGATTGCCAAACCGTCTTGTGTCGGCAATCCCTTTCGAAATTATCCTTACACAAAAGATTGTTATTCCGAATAGGTCTCCTTTGTTTTTTGATTTCATATATTTATCACCGTATACTTTATCTTTATTTACAATACTGTAAAAACACATTAAATTTTGTCATATCAAAAAAGTTTTGTGAAAGGAAACGTCTTTCTTAAGTACGACTCAATCGATGGAGTGACTGATATCCCTTTAAAATGATCTACTCTTTATCTAGTTCATAAATAAATGCAAATAAATTTCAACATACACTTAACCTCAATTTGCATTAAATAATTGCAATATAAATACAAATATACTTTCCTTAAAGAAACTTAATTTTTTAATCTCAAATTGGCTAGATATTACTAAAAGAAATCGTGAAAAAACATTAAATCAAATCCATCAATAATAGTATAACTCCCATTTTCCCGTTCTCATATTGAATTATATGACATTCTAAATCATATTTCTGGAAATGCCCACGATAACAACATAGAAAACAGTTAAGTACGAACTTTTTCGTTAAACATTTCAATGTACATTTAAAATACTAGCTTTATGCTTTAACTAACGCTAAATTCCACCAATGAAACGTACATTTAAAATTAATACGTACATACTTTATTGTATTTTAAAATGTTTTAAACGTCCTTGTATGATAACATTATGCTTAAAATTAACTTGCGTTAGCTCCGTCGCTAATTCATTCTCCAACAAAATAATTATTTTTATGTTTAATTAATTTTCTACTACAGGAATATAAACCCATTACATTTAAAATTCACTTATACATAATTAAAAAGCATAAACACAAAACTTATATACTACTCACTGTTTAATATATCGTTAAACACTAGGATATCTAGAAATCAACAGTATTTTCATTTTCTGTTTTTCCAGCTAACACAGTTTCCTTAACATACAACACAAAATCCAAATTATTGGAGGTGTAAACTCTCTAGCTTCTAATCCCGGCCGTTCCGATGTTAGTTTTACAAACATCTGAATCGAAACCTACCTTACCCGTGAAAGCGTTGTAAAAAAAGGACAATTTGTACGCCGTGTTTTCCTCTATACGAAGACGTTGTAACATTAATTTTACCGTTAATTTCTACAATATAATATGCTGTAATAAATAGTATACAAAATATTCAAATTTACACGGGATGAAATTCCCCGGGGTATCAAATGTTTTTAAAGCAAGCTCTTACCCCGTGGTTATCTTAATCCCGGTGTCGTTCTTTATGTCGAAGGTGGCGTCCAGATATTTCCTTGTTTGATTGGCGGTAGTTTGTTTATCAACGGAGTGCCGATATTTCAGTAGAAGAAAGGGGTAAAAGGAAAAGCAACCACTTCGTTGACTATCTAAACTCTACGAAACACGTCTGTACTCGAAGAAGGCCGGTAGTAAAGTCTGCTTATTACGACACATCGGTTTCCACAAATCATCATCCTCTCTCCAAGATAAGTTAATGTTCTCACACAAACTGCTAGGCTCAGCAAACGATAAGCACGAAATTTGCAATGCTACGGTTTCTCAAACCACAAATCATAAGTCAATGTGTGGTTTTCATGTAACGCTTATTGGGGGTTTTAAAAATCCCTTGAACCTACAATAAAAGATGAAGCTTTTTTAAAAACCGCAATAACGTCTATATTCACTTCTTTAAATTGTGTTTCTTTACAATTTTCAACTCCTCCCTCCTTCACTGCTTGCTCGTATGACCAATTTTTTACGTTTCTGAATAACTTTCTGAACTTAACTTTTAACGGTAGTGCTTATTTGTTATATCTCCCTCCTCCCCACCATAAAATCCTATTAATTGCGATTAGCATTCGTTAATACAATGTATCAATTTAAATTTATGCTTACGTAAAAGGTTAGTGTGCGACAACTGTTTATTGTGCATTATTTTTCTCTGGGAAACGCCATCGTACCGTCTTGTAACACTTAAGGTTGTTTGTATTTGCGGTTTTAAAATAAGTTTACAATGTATTTAGAAGAAATAATATTATACCTTATTATATGAATTGCCTTTAGATAAACAAAAATTTTAAATAATTAATATTATTGTTCGTAAAATCTTAATATACAGGGTGTGTCCATATTTCATCTATTCATTCAAATCTATTAATTTCCCCTTTCCCATCTATTTTATCTCTCTCGTAACGCAAACGCGCTATTAAGCAATCAAACAAATTTCAGATGTTCCTATTGCAACTACATTAACGCATCTGCTAACATACTGGAGTAGAGGTGCCTGAAGTTAGCAATAAGGTGTGAGCAAGAATTTGGAAACACGTGTCTGCTTGTGTTGCTATATTCCAGCACTTTCCTGCTTCAAGCTCCAACTCAGCAGCATTCACCGATCTCGAGGTATTGAAAAAAAATATTTATGTTGTCCAGTTTTCCTTCAGCAATAAAATGGAAACAAAGTTTGAAATTTATGTCTGCATGTGTTGCTATATTCATGTATTTTCCTGCTTCAAACCCCGTTTCCTAAATATTGTAAAAAATAAATAAATAAACAAATAAATCCAAAGCGCCAAGTCTTATACTAAAACCATTATAAAGAAGGTATCTTATCAGATGCAATAGAATTTCGAATAAGTTTTGCAATTGTGATCGATTGAGAGCCACATGTTTGCAGTCAACGCTATGTTCTTGTTCCCAAAAGGGGACGATTGTAAGGCACGTAGTTATTCGGAGTAGAAAAGCTGTGTATGTACGAATGCAAAAAACCTGCTTTTTACATGTATTTTCTGATTCTCCAAGGTCACATCACTCCGCTGTTCTCATAGAATGACAAAGATTAGCACTCGCTTTCGTATTTATAGTAACCACCCACCCCCACTCTAATTGTGATATTAATTTCAAGATCATTTAACAACAAGAGAAAACCACGCGGTTTACCATGTGGGGGAGGGGGCTCCGTGGCGTAATGGTATGTGTGTGACTACTATGCCCAAGGTCCCGGGTTCTAATCCCGACACGGTCCGCTTGAAAAATGTTAAGCGAGCATTCCTTACAAAAATACACCCTTGTTCGGATGAAAGGTAAAATGGAGGTTCCGTGTGTGAGTGTTGTCACGCACGTTAAAGATCCCTACCTTGCTTGGAACAGCAAGGGTTTGACAAAATTCCAAATTTTCCAGTTAAAAAAAAACTCGCTTCCTGGCCAATGTAGTACCTTCGGGTGGAGCATTGGAAAAAAAATCACATGTAAGGTTTACCATGTGGACCACTTTTTGGGCCCCTACATTTGGTTTTCCAATGCTCCACTCGAAGGCCAGGAAACGAGTTTTTTACCTGAAATTTTTTTTGAATTTTGCCGAACTCTTGGTGTTGCAAGCAAGGTAGGAATCTTTAACGTGCGTGACAACACTACTGGACCTCCATTTACCTCATTCGAACGAGGGCGTATTTTATGAAAATGCTCGCTAACGTTTTGTAAGCAAACCGTGTCGGGATCTGAACTCAGGACCTGACATGGTAGTCACACGCATACCAACTACACCACAGAGCCGCCTCACTTTCCGGGTCGCATGGCGGACCGCCTCCTGGATCATGCGGACCGTATGATGCAGGCGGCTCCGTGGTGTAGATGGTATGCATGTGACTACTATGCCCAAAGTCCCGGGTTCAAATCCCGACACGGTCTGCTTGAAAAGTGTTAGGCGAGCATTTTCCACAAAAATACGCCCTTGGTTCGGACGAGAAGTAAAATGGAGGTTCCGTGTGTGAATGTTGTCACGCACGTTAAAGATCCTTACCTTGCTTGCTACAGCAAGGATTCGGCAAAATTCAAAATTTCCAGGTAAAAAAACTTGCTTCCTGGCCAATGTAGTACCTTCGGGTAGAGCATTGGAAAATCAAATGTAGGGGACCGTATGATGCAATGTAGGACCTTCGGGTAGAGACCGCATGATGGCTTGCGTAGATTTCTCCTGCTAGCTGTAGTTAAATTACTTCGAAATTAATATAACAATTATATAGTGGAGAGAGGGGGGTAACTATAAATACGAAAGCGTGTGCTAATCTCTGTCATTACATAACAACAAGGTGAAAGTGGTGTAGGCTGTCTTAAAAAGTGAAAGGTTAATAATGGTGACGTCACGTATTCCTCGAATAAATGAAATTGAAATGCTTAAAAATGATCGGAATTGACCTTAGATTTCTTAAAAAAAGTACATGCAAAATACTGTTTTCTTTTTGTGCTCGTACATACATAGCGTATCTGCTATACGGTACCTGATACAGCAAATATAGACCATGATGCTTGAGTCAAACTAATACAATTGCAATCATCTAAACGGTTTTATAGATCCTAAGGTCTCGCAATCTAATTATTCTGGGTTTATGTACCTCTCATAAGCTATACTACATTTGCAATTATTTTTTGTGCTTGACAAAAATACTACTGTTCTTTTCTCATTGCGTGGGTAGGCAAAATAAATAGTCTAGACAACGCTCAAGGTTTTAATCATTAAGTAATTTAGCAATTCTTTTTAAAACAAGACATTGGTTGTCGTTAGCAGTTAGGTGTAAGAAAGGGTCTTATCGCCCTAATCTGGCTTGCACGAAATTAGAATAAACAATAAAGTCGTTCAATAAATAAATACGGTGTTTTTGTGCTGCTATACGTACCTCTCACTGAATTAACAATTTCAGTTTAATTATGCAAATTTCTAAGTATATTTCTCGAGAGCGATGAAAACTCTCAAGGGTATCTTAACGTATTTATACATATCGAGTTATTCTAAGCCTACAATGTAACTAATAATTTATTACTGTATTCCGTGCAGACAAAATAGAAAGCAACTAAACATAAGGGTAGAATAGGAATCGAGAAGAATTGGATTCCGTACTAGCTCAAAACGTCGTAGAGTGGGGTGGGTCACGCAGAAAAAAAATGGTAACTTTAGTAAGTAGAATTATTTACAAACCGTTAGTTAGCGAACATAGTACCAAAAGAAATATTTACAAAAGCCAAATCGAACGTTTTGTAATCGTTCTGGTAAAACATAGTGTAAACAAAAGCGTCAACTCGCATATAATACAACATAGAAATATACATTCAAGCAAACATAGATTAAGAATTATTTCTGTCACATGAAATCTTAAAATCTAAATAACACATATAAAGATGCTCACACAATGTTTCCAGCGCTAAATATATACAAGAAGAAAATTTACAGTATTTTTACCAGTTCTATGAAGTGCACTTCCTAAAAGTAATAACGTAACCGTAAATTTAAGTAGCCTAACCCTAAACTGAAATTAACCAAATGTTAAACTTAATCTGGATTATTAATAGTGAATTTGTGACATTAGCAATTCGTAAATATTGCTCTAATGCGAACGTTGGTTTATGTCAAACGTGACCAGAAAACAATCACGGAATCACTTGTGCACTGATATGTAAAAATAAATTTTTAGCATGCAATCTGTAATTTATTGCAACCATGAGTAAGAAAATTAAAGCACTACGTGGTTATCAACCTAGCTTTCATAGCAGCATCAAAAAGGAACAAAATAATTGTACCTTAAGAAGAGTGGTTGCTTGCCTCTGGTATCATCGTAGCGGATTTAGAAGTGCGTACTACACTTACCGACGACCTGGATACTTTGTGAAACTAAGTTTGACTGTAACACTAAAATAAAACAAAAGCATTTTAATTTACACCGCGACGTTACAGAGTTCCTTTACAATAAAGGACGCTGTATAGAATCAATCGCTTTCAAAACTCAGTCTGTATTTATAGGAATAGAAAACATCAAGAGGTAGCGCGGTTCCGTTTTGAAACTCATTCACAACGATAATATGTAAAGTATTCTGAGAACAGCACCTGTAAAAGTATATTCCAAACAACAGCTGCAAAGTATTTGTAGAACACGGCTTGCACACAAGAGCCAATTAACGATTACATAAAGCCTCAATATATTATAATGACTTCCATGAATTTGTCCGCATGGGAAAACAATGCCTGTTCAAATGGTTAAGTAAATTTGTAAATGGGATTGCAGTATTATGGAGTAAAGTGTATGACAGGTTGCCTATATCTTTGTATAAAACCATAGCGATTTACTATTTTTAATTATATTACCGAGAACACAACTAGAGATAATTTTATTGCTTGTAAAACAGAGTGAATTGAATACCTGCATGATAAAGAAATACCGCATTGATTATTTTGTAGTCAGCGTGTATGTAACAGACCCATTAAAAGAATTTTAACAATGTAGGTGACTTGAAATGTGTTTCAAAGAATTTATAACGCGGTTTTTATAACATTTGTCAAGCAAAGTAGACTATTATAGAATAAATTCCAAGTGTTTACTGTCAAACTAAACACTTAAGAAAATTTTATACAACGTTTTAAATAAGTACTCATTTCAATTGGAATGTAATCAAACTTGTTAAATAAAAGTTTGTATGATTTTAAATAACATAAAAAGTGCAAAGTCGTTTAATTAGAAATTTTATGAAGCGATTCTTAATAAGAAGTAAACGAAGTAATTAGAAATTAATATTTATATACAGCATGCAGAAATCGATCCATTGCAGGAATTTAACGTAAGCAATTTATAACATACACTGAACCAGCTTTAGAAAACAAGGAGAATTGCTATACTTTTAATACAAAAAATAATAGATTTATTAAATACAAGAAATGGAAACTGGTTATCCAATAATTGAAAAATGTACAATACGGGTTATTTCATATAACATGCAACCAAGTTGACAATAAAATGCATGAAACTTATCAAATTGGTACATGGTATTAAAAAGCATATGATCATTATTAAGACAAGCATAAGTTTGTTAAAGCGTGAATTATATAAGAGATATAAAGACTGGAAAATCTGAGTTGACTGGAGTATAATTTGATGCATTTTAACTATTGCTTCGTGTGATTGAAGTGCTTGAAATGTTCTTTAATATTCAAGGTAGTGGTATTGATGCAACGCTTCTTACAAGTTGCTGGTGATAACATTTGACTTGGCATGATGTAGAATCATTTCTTGGCGGAAGAGCAGCTGCAGGTTTAAATTATTACAAAATTACGTGTTCTTATGGAAAAATAATAAAACGTAAAGAATAGAGACAAAAATGGCCGAAATACAAACAACTACGTTACGATATTCATTTACCCTGAAAGGATCATCCTATTGTTATAATTAAGGGAGCCAAATGGTCTTGCCTCAGCAATCCCTTTCGATATTATCCATACATGGCAGACGGTTATTCCAAATAGGTCTTCTTTGTTTCTGGTTTCCCAAGTTTATCACAATATACTTTATTTTCTCTAAAATATCTTAAAACACTTATTAAGTTGTATTATTGTAGAAGTATGCAACTGAACATACTCATAACTAACTGACCAATAAGCACGCAACATTGAAATAAATAGTATATATCTTAAAATACTACTCAACCAATAATGGACATGCCTGATACCCCTTGAAATACAAAATAACACCATTCGAATGTACAACACAAAGAAACCTCGGTATAAAAGGAGCTATAAACGTTAGAGCAAATCAATTGTTATTTGTCCTCTCTTTAAGAAAACCGCCAAACTTCTTGGAGGAAGCTTAAGAAAAGTGCAAGATGGAAGTCACCAGTCTCCTTGTGCACTAAAAGTTTTTCTTCTGATTATCTCGTTGTGAACCAAATTTAATAGAATAAGCGTACTTTTACAATACCATGGACAGGATCCCGCCATAACTTGGACTGATCCACCTCCGCAGTCACCACAGAATTAGGACCAACTCCTAGAGCATGTGATGTCAACAAGTACGCCAAAACTGCAAACATTCCGATATAGTCCGCTTTAGTTTCTTTCAACCAAGGACGCCGCCGAACGCTAGCGTCTCCATGAAGCAGCCGTAAGGTATCGTAGCAAGGAAATTTGTGTACAATCACCGTCACGAGGTGTTGTATTGTAGTCAGCGTAACGATTGATATCATCACTTGCACGACCTAACCTAAGTTTTATTCATAAATCTGCAACATTCAATTCTTCAACATAGAAACACGTTCCGCAACTATACAAACTAATGTGCCTCCAGTTCTAGTGTTAAATACATTTACAATTCAATTACGTATTCTTGTGTGTGTCAATTTAATGTTAATTTCATATCAATATTTTAACTTGTTAATAAATGTTATCTCTGTTGCTACGAAGCATTAACAAGACGACCCCCAGACAATCAAAATACCACAGCTATAACAAAAAATCTTTTAAAGTAAAATACCTCCTCCAAATATGACTCCATCACTGGGGTGACTGGAAATCCTTTTAAAATGTTTAATTTTTATTAGTTCATAAATAAATGTAAATAAAATTCAACCTATACTTAATATCTATTAATATTAAATAGTTGCAATATAAATGCAAATGAACATTTTTTAAAAAAAGAACCTAATTTCTTAACATCAAACTGACCAGAGATTACTAAAAGGAATCAAACATAAACATTAAATCAAATCCATCAGTAATACTGTCACTCCAATTTTCTCGTTATTAAACTACAAGACATCCTAAATCTCATTTCTAAAAATTTTCTTAACAACAAACATAGAAAACGGTTAAATCATTTTATTGTCCATTCAAAATACAATTACTGAAACTAAATTTTACCTATAAAACTTATATTTAAAATTCATATGTACATAATTATAATATATAGATATAAAAGCTAGTATTTACTCATCGTTTAAATATTAATTCTATTTAAAGATGTTCAGAAACAATCACTATTTCTGTTTTTTATCTCTCCAGCCAACACATATTTCTTTCTAACCAACACATCTCCTTTAGCAGAACACAAACAAACCCACTAATTTGAGGCTTTTATCACGGCACGCACACGGTTTTCATGATCCCGCGCACGGATAAACAATACTTACCAAATCTGCAAACGAAGCTATACAAAAGCTTGTGCTTCGTTTAAGTTTACCCTTTTGGAGAAATCCACGTTATGTCTTGAAGCTGCTTTTGTTCAACTTTCACTTCTTTCCCTCTTACTACCTTCTAGGATTACTACATGTTTACATTTTGAGTTAACTTTCCGAATTTCAGTTTCGTAACTTAACTTTCAACTGTGTTGTATAATTGTTATATTAAAATTTTTCTTGCTATGAAATCCTATTAATTGCGGTCAGCATCCTATAATACAATGTGACAATTTCAATCTACGCGTACGTACATTGTATTATTGTCGTAAGTTGTTCTTGAACGTTTAGTCATATCTCAGATATGATTTTCTGTTTTTCACGTACTAATTTATTTGATTAATGTATATTGCGTGGTTTTCTTTATTGTATAATGCTCTGCATTCTATATCTATTTAACACTCTTGAATTACATATCTATTGCATCGTATGTTTTATGAAATCTTTTATTTACCTGTTTGTATTGTCGCGACGTTTATCCTACTTAAAGACTAATGCGTTATCTTAGTATTATATTAAAGTATATCAATTTATTTTAGGAAAATTCGTTTTCTATCACTTTAATTATACTAACTGCCCCAATCGAAATTATATTTTTTAAAAAAGAATTTAAATGTCTTGCTTAATTAATAATTCGTAAAATTTACTGTACAGGGTGGATCCATATTTCGTCTGTGTATCCAATTTTACTAATTTTTCTTTTTCTATCTAATTTTTCGATAGCGTATCCAACTGCAAATCGTCACATCGATATGAGCGCCGATCTCAAGCAATGGTATTAGGAAGACATATTAGATAAGATAGCGATTTGAAGAATCCAGCTATAGGCATAGTAAAAAGTTTTACACTTAAAGATAAATATATACAGATATAACCGCTTCAAGGAGAATGTTCAAAGTTTGCGTCGGTTCAGGAGCTTATAGTAAGGAAACGAGTTGTAATGAAAGTAATCAATAAATATCAATACTGCTTTTTTGGGCCGTGGTTTCTGATTTAGTTACTGCAAAACAATATTTCGATTGAATATTTGGCTACTCTAATTTTGATTCAGTGCTACTTTACAATTCTATCCAGTTCCTACTGCTGTAAAAGAATTAAAAACTTTGGAAAGCATTTCAGAAGTTTTAGAATCATATTTAAACTTGCTGGTCGAATTTGTTACTTGTCAATTAGATAGGTATAAAGAAAATATAATTAATCGCGTTAGTAATATTGCACAAATTCTACAATACAAAATGAATAATTAAATTGATGAATAAATCAAGCTCGCCTTCATCTATCTAGATAGTTCAGTTAATGTAGAGCCAATTACTAAATCCTTGTATTACAATTACCGCGCGGGAAATATCACTACGTATTGTTCCTCCAACTACGTATACTTGAGTCGCATGGGTTTCTGCGGCCTCTTTATCATCAGATTGCAGTGGAGTTCGTTGATAATCTACAACATTAAAACTGGGAACAAACAGGTGTTCTAGGTTAAGGACGACAAGGATAACACAAGTAACTTCACTACATTACAACGCACTACTTGTCACTGGTCCTTTTGGCACGGTAGGTCAGTGTAGTCTCTCATTATGGCGAATGCCTTATTCATTTGTCCAAGTAACCACCCTTTGTCGTTATGCGTTCTGATTGGTCGAAGACAACGACGTACATTTTGCAAAACGCGCGAAACATCTTATTTAACAATTTATTCCCACTAAATGCATAATAAACCTAATATAATATAAACATAATTTGTAAAAGTTCCGAGCATTGCTGGGAACTAAAAACCGTATTTATATATTGCGTCATAACCTACTTCTACAAAAAAAGAAAGCCCTGGGACAATTATTAAAATAAAATCCTTGTTGAGTCAAATGAGGCGCAACTATTTTGATTTGTACTATATTTAAAATCGCATGTGTAGCTTATGGAACTACAGTTTTCATGTAGTGCAATTTTCTTTCCGAACTGGAAAGGTGCTTCTCATTAATTGAGAACCAAATTATCCAGCTATTAAAACTAATTTTAGAAAACGTTTTCGTGCAATAACTATTTTCACCGTTGTTCAAACGTAAGTATAGAGCCTTTGCTCTAACAGTATGGCGTTAAATAATTTCGCAGCGTTTTGCTACCGATTTTATAAGATGTTTAATATCATAGGCCATCTTGAATTTGTCTTGCTGTTTACTAAACATGGAAGTCTTAAAGGTAAAAGCCACACAGGAAATATATTACTTTAACTACATAAACTCATAAATGTACTGAATCTAAAATATCTACTTAGGGCTAAGGAGAGTTTCATTAAACCAAAATTAAAATCGTTGACAAGAGTTGCAAACGTAATAAATTAAACTAAATTTACATTCCCTCTCGGTAGTGTACGTTGGTAGTAAATATTTATTTGACTTAGGTAAAAGCTAAAGAAAAGCAGCTACAGAAACTTAACGTTTGTATAATTCTTTTGATCTCTTTCTAGAGTACACTGATAAAAGAGGATGTAATAACCTAACGAGTTTTGCTCGTTTTGTTAGTTTGCTTGATTTCTACTTTAGCTCTAGGTGTTTGTTTTCCCGGAGGGTGCCGACTTAATGAAGAATTAATTATTCGAGTAGTTATTTACAAATTCTAATTTTGATTGTACAGCTTTGTTACTCGATGAAATTTAACTGAAGAATCAGGATCTAATGACGTCTCCAGTTTTAATTAGAGTCCTGATTTGTTTTTCCATTTTGTTTCATTTTCCCCTTTGCATTCTAAGTTACTTCATAAGATTTTCTAAATATTTGCGGATTCTTAAGCGTTCGATTTGAGGTCAATAAAACAGGCGGGAATCATTCCCGTACGTTTACAAGTCTGTGACGTCCAGTCCCTCATCTTGGAAAAATGTTTTAAAATAAATAACGTTTGTAACGTTGGTGCGTTGCGAAAGCAAACATTAGAAAATATCCTGAAAAATTTAGAACATTTGGTAGTTTACATTTAACAAGATTACTATGCCAATACAATATTAAATTAGGATAAAGAATTAAAATAGGGAAGTGCTTAGTACATTAAATACAAACAGTAATAAATATCGGGACTTTACAGTCTTTCAAATTAAATTCTCAAAGATTACGGGCACTCGGGAAATAACCGGCATAATAAAATTATTTGTACAAATTCAGACGTGTTCAAAAATTATAAACTATGGGAGATACACCCGAAATAAATCACAGACTTATAAAAGCATGAAATTAATAACAAACGATGCAATTTTCATATTAAATGTAGAACGTATGGGTACAAATGGTCGTTCCCGCGGACACAACAAAATTGACCTTAGAATCAGAATAGTCTAGACTCATAATCTGTCAGAACAAAAATTAGTACACAATGACCCCGCGACGAAAAACTTATAAAAGCCAACGGACAGTAAAAGGGAGGGATTCATTCATTCATTACTTATTCGATACTAGACATCAGTCGTCAGAGTTTGAAATCGATACGCGGGTCCCTACTGAGATGTGGGACGAGGTTAACGATCATGCACTTAACGTGACGGTATCGAAACTTCGGTACTATTAGTGAAAACGCGAGTACCAACAAGCGGAATTTAGATACTCGTAGTTAAAGTGGAAGTTGCCTACGTTAGGTGCTTCTGTGCTACTGACAATGACTTTTACCTGCTACAAGTCCTGCACTAGCAGTCGACGGAACCTTGAGGCGAATAAAACTGTGATTAGATTAAATTCATGTTATACATCTTTTAAACATCACAAGCTATTTTGTGTTCAATAAATGTGTTTGATGATAATGATAATAATTCTGACGGTTATTATTATTAAAAAGGACTACTAACGCCGGTGCACGCTTATTTAAAAAGTATTGTAGAAACTTTTCATAAAGAACAATGTGTAAAAAATTAAATTAGTTGAACTTCCATCATTGATAATATTAAATTGGTTTCTCACTACATGCATTATTTATCCAATCAGGGGTAGATCATAGGTTTTTTTTGTTATCCACGGTTTCAATTATGGTGTAAAATATAGGCTAGATATACACCACGTGGAGTTTTATTAATTTTTTATGATCGACTGGTAGAAGGAGGTGACAAGAATGTAAGCAAAACTCCATCAACTGCAGTGATAACCGTTAAACCGTCCCTCGAAACGCAACTACCTTTAGGGTAAGCTATATTTGGGGTAAGTGCATAACCTTGGCCTCTACAGTCTATAAGGGGTATTCCAAGGTCAATCTACTTTTGCTTAAACGCTTCTGCTAGTCCGGCACCAGTACTGTTGTTTAGAAATCCAACAAAGTGCCCCACAATATTCACAGTATATTCCGCAATGTTAACAAACCGAATAACCATGGTCATTTGTTCATTGTGGCTAATGCCAAAAGTACAGTCGAGAATAACTGAGTAATATTTTGCACAAAGTATTCTCCTTTTATTTCTTCAAGCGTGTGGCTGCTGATCAAGTGTATAAATTCGTTTTAAATACTTTTTTCCAAATAATTGTCGTGAATTTCTTCACTGGTTACTCGCCGCACATGTTCCGACATGACTGGATCAAACTGCGCCAAGAGTTCCACCAAACCCAAAAAATTTCTATTATGAGGATGATTTAACTTTTCAACAGATTCCTGAAATGCGAGTTATGCTCTGCTAAATACTTTGTGATCCCCAGAAGCCGTTCTAACACATTTCGCCAGTGTACCTTTTCTTTTTCTATCATTTCTTGAGTTTTTCTATCAATGGTTTGATTTTTGTTTAAACGCATTTCTAGCTCGATCCATTGTTTTTGTGCTTCGAAATGGCACGCTGATGTTTCATGTTTACACAAATAAGAGACAAGATTTTTCCAATTGTTGGACCCATCGCTTGCAAAGTTGTTTATTGGAGATCGAAATGGCTTGCATTAAAAACAATAGGCACGTATTTTTGCACTGAGTATACTAGGCAACGGCGATCAACTTTTTCTTTGTTATGTAAATGTCTAATATAATATAGAAATCGAAAAAATGTCTTACGATTTTTTGGATAACTGAAATTACGAACTCTGTTAACTCCCATTCCAACCAAAAAATCACGTTGATTCTGATCAATAAATTCCAGTCACATTCCGATATCAGACATACGATCATTACAGTCCGATGAAATTTCAGGATTTGGAACAACTGGTTCGATTGGGGTATCTGTATTAATTAAATGTTCATGTTGAATAGCTTCGTCCATTCCTTCATAATTTTCCGTATGTGGAGTCGCTGGAGACTCCTCTTCTTCCTTCACACTGCTTTTAAAATGTTTAAATATCGCACCTTTCTGAGATGCAATAAAACTTTCCGCGTTTCTCTTGGGTTTACGCTTTTCAGCGCCGGAAACAACTTCCCTTTGCACTACTCATATTTTCAATATTTGAAATCGTAATTATCAACCTCAAAATATTTTCTACAAAAAATCGTTAACAAAAGGAAAATTTTACTGCTATTATGATCACACAACCTCATTTATTTAAAACTCGGTTCTAACTAACGGAAAAAACATAAGATCGGAAGGTAAAGATACCGGCAATTTGGCTCGGTTTGATATCCGGTCGCTAAATCATACCACGACCCGCACAGACATGCATTTATTGTTATTTTTGTATTGTTATATGACATGTTTCTTAAGAACTCATTTATGGCTGCTGATTGCAATGAATCTTTAGAGAAACTATTCTGGGACACTGTTGATTCAGGTATTTTTTTGTCCAGAAAAAAATTATCAGGAACCATATATGACTCGCATAGATCGTCGTAAAAAATTTAAGGGAAATGTGTAATTAGCCACTGATTGCTTATTGCAGTATGGTTCTCATTTCCTGGATTTGTTAAATGACAGTGAATGACTATTTTTACCGCGCTACATTCGGGCCAATAGGTAATAATAACAATCTGGTAATGTATTGGCGGCCCCCTAAAATTGGCGGCCCCAGGCGGTCGCCTTACTCGCCTGCCCATAAAGCCTTCTCTTCGTAAAACATTACATCATCATCATCATTAGGTCTTCAGACCTAGAAGTGGTTGGACGCGTACCCTCATTGTTTCCTACTTTGAAGCAACCTACACATTTTCCTGAAATTTGCACAGTCTGCATCTATCACTATCTGTATGCGAAAGTCTGATATCGGTCTATCTCTACCCCTCTTTTCCTAACTCTGCTTGTATATATCCCGTACTGTTCCCCAGAAATGCTTTAGACGTACCCTGTCTTTATATTTTTCCTATTTTTTTCGTTCTGCACAGATATCTTTATTCTTCTACTATTTCTACAACCTATTTGTTATTAACTTTGTCTGTCCATGCTACCATCCTCAAACATCTGCAGCACAACATTCCAGAAGGCTTCTATCTCTTTCTGTTTGCTCCTACTGCCCCTATTTCATAGATGTACTGTACTCTGCTCCACACTATGCTTTGAACAGTTTTGTTCTTGCATCTATGTTCGTTGTCAATGAACATAGCTGCTGTTCTTTCTTGTTTGATGCAGTTCGGTCACCTTCTATAGTTTTACTGTTATATACCCTATTTCCCGGATATTCAGTGGTATGTGAAGGGGGGGGGGGTAAGCAGTCTTTGGCTGCCAAGTTCCCCCAGCACTTGAACATTTGTCGAATTAATAGTTTTTCAAATTTATCCTTTCGCTCAATCAACATTAGTTGAAAATATTTCACAACCAACACCTGTAGTTGTTTATAATAATTATCAGATATAGAAGCACTTATTTTTTCGTCATTGGGTTTTACGTCTTGAAACTGGTTGGACTTGTACCTCAGCTTATTTATGTTGTGAACTAGCCTACACAGTTCCCTGCAATTTGCACACAGCTTATATACAGTGCATTTACATTTCCAATGCTCCACCCGAAGGTACTACATTAACCAGGAGGCGAGTTTTTTGTTGCCTGGAAATTTAGAATTTTGCCGAACCCTTGCCGTTCCAGGCAAGGTAGGAATCTTTAACGTGCGCGACAACACTCACACGCGACACCCCCATTTAACCTATCATCCGAACGAGGGCGTAATTTTTGTGAAAAATGCTCACCTGTCATTTTTCAAGCAGTCGGGGTTCGAACCCAGGACCTTGGAATCCGTAGTGCTACGCTTACTACATTGATCCACGGCGACGCCTACAGCCTATATACAGCTCGATTCACTTCTATTGTATTCTAATTATATGCCCTATTTTATCGAGATTCAGTGGTATGCGAAGGAGTTGTGCGCCTTTGTGGCGAAGTGGTATGTGTGTGACTACTACGCCCAAAGTCCCGGGTTCGAATCTCGTCACGGTCCGCTTGAAATATGTTAGGCGAGCATTTTTCACAAAAATACACCCTCGTTCGATAAGAGGTATAATGGAGGTCCCGTGTGTGAGTGTTATCATGCACGTTAAAGATCCCTATTTTGGTTGGAACAGCAAGGATTCGGCAAAATTCCAAATTTTCCAAGTAAAACAAAAACTCGCTTCCTGGCCAATGTAGTACCTCCGGGTGGAGCATTAGAAAATTACATGTAAGGTATGTGAAGGGAATTAAGCAGCCTGTTGCTGCCAAGGATACCATAACACTTAGACATTTGCCGTATTAATAGTTTTCCAGTAAATCCTTTCGCACAATTCACCTTAGTTGAGAGTATTGCCAAAACAGTATCTGGGGCTGTTAAATAATAATCACCATGTTTAACTACAGTTATTATTTTTGTCATTAGTTTTTCCATTATGCGACTGGTGTGAAGCGTACCTCCGTTGATTTCTATTCTGAGCTAGCCTACACATTTTCCTGAAATTCTCACACCCTACATCTTTCACAATCTGTGTGCAGTAGTCTAACCTAGGTCTACCTTTACTTCTCTTTTTTTCCTATCTCTGCTTCTAATATATTCCGCACTATTCCTTCATGTCTTAGTATGTGGCCTATCAACCTATCTCTTCTATTTTTTACCGTTTTCCACATATTTCTTTCTTCGTCTACCATTTCTAGTACCCCTTTGTTTTTAACTTTGTCTGTCCATGATATCTACATCATACGTCTGTAGCACCACATTTCAAAGGCTTCTATCTTTTTCCCGTTCGCTTCTTCTACTTACTGTTTAGGTTTCACAGCTATACAGTGCAGTGCTCCACACATATGTTTTAAGCAATCTTTTCTTTGTCTTTATGCTTGTCGTCTTTGAACACATTAGTCTCTTTTTCTTGTAAAATGTAGTGCGACCTTGTGCTAATCTTTGTTTCATATCTTTTGCGCTCTTCCCATCTTACGTTGTTTGACTTCCTAGGTAGCAAAAATCCTCTACTTCTTGTAAGTTCTCGTTACCTATTTGTATTCTTGTTTTGGTGTATTTTCCCTTCCTTTGCATAGTAGTATTTTAGTTTTATTTTCATACCGTATCTCTCTATTAGAACTGTGTCCATTACATTAAGAGCAGCTTCTAACTCTCCCTTGCTAGATGCTAATACCGCTATAGCAACTGCAAATCTAAGCAAATCAATCTTTTGTCTCTGCATAATAATTTCAAGTGTCTTCCTGCATGTGACAGTATTTGTTGCCTCTCCAATGTACAAGTTAAAAATTAAAAGGAATAGGGCGCCCCATTCCATATATTTACTTCTCTAAGTTCTTGCTCTGATTCTATTACGGAAGTTTGCTCTTTTATACGCTATGTACTATCCGCCTATTCCTAAAACTCATTCCAATCTTTTTGAGTATTTTGAAGATTTTTTTCCATTGTACATTGTCGAATGCTTTTTCCAGATCTACAAACCCTATATACACATTTCTCCTTTTTCTATGGTTTTCTCCATTATCACCTTTCGAGCTAAAATAGCCTCCCGTGTTCTCCCGTTTCGCTAAACCCAAATTGATCTTCACAGTATCTCTTCAGCTCGTTTTTCCATTCGTCTTTGTACAATTCTAGTTAATATTTTTGACACGTGTGCTGTCAAACTCATTGTTCGAAAATTTTCACATCTATCCGAGACTCTCTTTTTTGGTATAGTGACAATGATGTTACGTTTAAAATCTTTGGGTATCTCACCTGTCTCATACATATAACTTACAATTTGAAAGAGGCGTTCTGTTACTGTTTTTTCATCGGTTTTTAGAGTTTCTACTTGCACCTTATCTGTACTCGGCGCCTTACAATTTTTCAGACTCTTTAATGCTAATTCAAACTCATCTCTAAGTATAGGATGTCCCAAGTTGTCCTTTTCAATGTGTGATTCCTGTTCTAGTGGTTCTAGTTCGTCTTCTGCATATAAATTCCTTATATATTCTTGCCATCTAACCACTTTATCTACATTTTCTATAATGAGGTTTCCTCCCGTGGCGCTTATATTTTTGCTGTATAATTTTATATCCCTAAAATTGATTTTAATTAGTTTGTATGATTGGTCTGTCTTTCCTATTTCCATCTTAGTTTGTATTTCTTTGCACTGTTTATCAATCTATTGTTCTTTAGCTTTCCTGCATTTGTGAATAATTTCCCATTCTGTGGCTTTGTATCTGTTTTCCTGTTTTGTCTGATCTATTTTTGTAGTTTCGTATTTCTTTTATTAAATTAAGGATACCTTTTGTTATCCATAGTTTCTTATTTTCTTTTTGTGTATATCCCAGAATCTGTGGCCGCCGTGTCTAAGCTGACTATTTTAACTCCAGAATCCTTTATCCCAGAGGATGCGATTATGCTAAATACGCTGTGTACTTGGGAGGTAATGTGGTGGTTTCCCGTTGCCTTCCATATCGCAGTAGTGTGTCTTAGAATGCCATATCCACCTCAATGGTCTCTGCCTCTCTAAGTACCAAATAGCTCTTGCCCTTTATCGGGAACCTGTCTTAGTCGGATTCCTCACTAAAGACCTCTTTGGTTCGGCTCTTTAGCTCATTGGAACACTCAAGCCGTTCCACTCGTTCTAGTAATGTAAAACTTTTTCAAGGTGTAAGTCCATTTAGAACGAGTTTTCAACACATTGATTTGTAACTTGCATATTCATTCTGAAACCAAACAAATTTATAATTAATGTCATCAGATGAAAGCTTTTATATATAAAAGAAAAAAAAGTGAAGCGTCACGTAAATCTATGTTTTTATAACACATGACAATATTTTTATTTATTTGAAGTAGAAACACATTTTGACTGCAGATATCTTCGATTTTATTATTAAATAGAAACCAGCCGTAAAACATTACAATTTTTTAATCAAAAAATATGTTACACCGTGTAGAAATAATATTAAAAAGTTAGCCAAAAGCGAGTCGAGCTCGCACTATTAGGGTTCCGTACCAATACTACAGTGAGCAATCAATAAACCTAATTAAGCTGTTTTTATTTTTTATGTATATTTAAATCTTATCCAAATTTGATTGTGATAACTGAAAAATGAATATATTGTCCCACATTGTACTGGTACATTATTAGTAAATACGTTGTCTATTACTGTGTTTAAAAATTTTTTTCCAGCAACTATTACACTGTCAAAAAAACCTGCACTTTTTCCGAAAATCTATGACTCAATAGCGACTATCCCTATTAAAATCAAAATTTTAGCTATGGAAATGTAGGAAAACATTTTAACATTTTAATTTAAAAATATTTTCTTTCTATTTTCTGACTATCGATACATGTGCGCGCTAGAAAGATCTAGCATTGTGCCAAATTTCAGATTCCTACGTTACATAGTTTTCGAGAAAACCTTTGTGACGGACGGTCAGACGGACACGAGAGTGATCTTATAAGGTACGGAATCTTAAAAGGAATCGTCGTGACAGACGGTTTGGCGCCTGCCATTTTTGACAGAGAAAAATTCTTTTAAGGCGAGTGGTAGTGAAACGTAGGTTTTTGTTGTCTAGCTTTTCCATTTATTAATTTTGTCTTTAACAAATTTCTGTTTTTTATAATTCTTCTTTAGGAATCGACTTCGTACTACTACAGTTAGCCGACGCATCCTTTTATTTTTACGAGGTTTCCACCCCTTCAGAGCATATTAAGTTTACTCGTAACAAACACAACTGGTGTACACTTTAATTCTGGCTCCCATTCTTTATAGGAATTATGGCAGCCAAACTACTTGAAATTTGTCTGAAAATTCGAACCAGCTTGAAAAGTCTAGCGAAGACCACCGCGTCGGAGTTTTAATTACATACAAAGATAATTTTTACACTTAAAATATATTAAGTGTGAACTTGACAGTTTATTTCCCATCACATCATTAATTAATATGCATGTTAAAATAATCGTTATCAACCCATTATTAAATTTTAGTAAATCAACGATCACCCAATAAATAAACCACTTCAACAAAATTAACTCATTAATCAATATGAGCATGAAATAATAATAAAACACCTGATAGTTTTACAAAATGATGAGTTCTACGTAAACTATATAAATTAATACTATAAATCTATAGTATTCATATCACAATTTGAAAGCTTTAATAAACGAATAATTAAGGCGGCGTGGTCTTCACATAGAAGACACATGCGCCATTCAACATTCAGAAACTATACACAAACTTCATTGGTTCAAATGAGAAGGAGGGTAAAGCAAATCTACCCTTCCTGAAATTCATGCAGTGGTTAACAAGTCAGTTTATTACTGAAAAGCAGTTAGGTAACAGCTTTAGTCGGGACTGTTTCGAAAACATATGATATTAATTTAGAAATTGAAATCGCGATTTTTTTATTAAATTATCAAGTGAAGTGATGATGTCACAGGGACGTGTTACTTCGGACGAAATGAGACCACGGGGTGTCTACAGCATTGACCAAATTTTGGGGGTGACACAAGCAGCTGCTAGGAAAGGTGATGGTAAGTTAAAAATTGTTTGTAATATTTTCAAAATAATTTCATTACACAGCATCTCCTATATCATGCTGATACTGCTTGCAGCTACTGTACAAATTCAGATTTTATAGGAATCTCAAAATTATTTCTTATTAAAATATCAACCTTATTTCAAACAATTATTCTTTAGAAAAATACCACGATTGAAATTTTTAATTAATTCTTCTTTAATTTAATAAGCAGTTAAAAAATTCCACCCTATTCACAAGTAGCTAGTCATATGGACAACGAATCCTAGAACCCTTAGATAAATAAACAATTGAACAAGCACTTTAAAAATTCAACAAAAGGTGATTTCTGAAGTGAATCACCTCGTGCTTTGTTGCTGCAAGTGTAACGAAAGTTGGACCAAAATGCATCAAAGTGCATTTATAAAATAAAACTTATTATCAGTACAGAAATTCCGAATAAATTAAAATAATTACTTTAATAAATTAATTAAATTTGAGAAAGTTGACGCATATATTGCGGTTAAGAAAATTCTTCAGCTACTAAATTATCTATATTAGTGTTGAGAAGTCCCTTTCCGTCTTGTAGATGATTCAATAACGCATACTAATTAAAAATGCATCACCTAGATGGCGCTTTCTAAAATAAATCTCCTGTATGCTGTTATTAAACTCCATACTAAATTAAATTACAATTTCTAAGGTAGATTTTATTAATCGTGTGACTGAAAATTGTACTTTTAGAGCAAATGCATCAATTGCATCAAATTTCAGTAAATGTCAGTCGATATCGTAAGGATTGACATTCTTGATTAATTTGAAGAATTTTTTTAGATATGTAGTTGGTTAAAAAATCTGAACGTACTAAAATATTAATGCATATTTAAGATAGGAAGTTCCCTTTTGCGTTACATGATTTTACGAAGTTTTCAAAATATAACATTTAGATGAATGAATGAAATATACCGCTCTGTATGCTGTACTAAGTTTGATACCAAGCTGAATTATAATTTTCTAACCTATGTTAAACGCATAATTCAAAAATTTAATAAAGGTTAAAAAAGATTTAAAAAGCAAATGTAACAAATGCATCAAAATTCGCAATCACCTGATAAAGCCAGAATAAATTAAGGAATTTAGTAGCTTAAATATCGAAATTTTTGATTAATTTTGGAAAATTTGATTAAGTATATAAATTTAATTAAACAATTTCTGCACTTACTAAATTCTATATATTAAAACAAAAACTCCCTTATTGCTCGATAGAAGAGTCTATAAGGCTACCAACCCGAAATATATTACCTAGCCGCATTTAAAAAAATGCATTAGCTTGTATGCTGTTATGACACTTGATACCAAAGTATAATTTTCCAACTGTATGTTAATCGCTTAACTCAAAAATGTGATCAAGTTTAAAACAAAATTAACAAAATATGAATCAAATGCATCAAAATGCGCATATCCAATTAAAATAAAATTCATTATCAGTTTAGAAAGTCTGAATGAATTTAAAAAATAAATATTCTAGGCATAGTAACTTGATTAATTTTGAAAAATTTGATTGCTTTTTAGTTAGTTAAAAAAAATTGCGCTTGATAAATTACACTCAACAACAAATTGTAATTTTTTTCCTAATGTTCGATAAGTGTTTCTTATAACTTGTATGTTAATCGCTTAACTCACAAGCGTCATCATCATTTTATTTTCAACCTTACTTAAGGTCGGTTTGACGTAGCTCTAACTTCTTTTCTATTCGGTGCTAATCTATACGGTTCTACACACCCTTGACAACTTAAATTTCTAATAATTTGACTAATATAGCTTGGTCTAGGTCTTCCTATACTCTTCCTTCTTTTTCTTATCTACCTGGCTCTACATAGATATTAGCAACCTGATGGTTGTTAAGAATATCAACCTGTTTACATGATTTCCCTCCAAAAAGGAAAAGTGTTAAATTATATGTTATGGTAAGGCTTAAGCAACGAATCGCTACCAACATGCCAGACCATTAACTAATTGTGAGTTATGTCATGGTGACATTTAGTTAACTGATTTTTATTTATTTATTTTTTTTTTGTTTTGTGTTCGAACATACTTAAGGTCGGTTTGACACAAGGTCTAAAATTTTTTCTATTCTGAGCTAGTCTGAAAAGGTCTACATACCCTTCACTTTGACTAATATAACTTTGCCTAGGTCTTCCTACTCTATTTTTATTTGGTAGTCTATAATCTAAGAGCTTACTAAATAGTCCCTCATGTTTTACCTGGTGCCCTATCATTATATCTCTTCTGACCTTTAATTGTTTCCACATACAGGATTCTTCACCTATCCTTCTATAAACTTCCTCATTTGTTACTCTATTTGTCCAACTAATTTTTAACATTCTCCTATAATACCAAGTTTTAAAAGCTTCTACCTTTTTCTTATATATCTCACTACCGTATAATAGAACGCTTCATACGTACGACTTTAAGAAACTTTTTCTATAATGTAAACTAATACTATTAGCTATTAGCAAGTATTTCTTTTTTAAAAACATATTTCTAGCTTGAGCTATTCTAGCTACCATATCCCTTCTGCTACGTCCGTCCTTTATAATTATACTACCTAAATAGCAAAATTCATCTACCTCCTCTAACTTGGTATTACCTATTTTTAATTTTGGTTTAGAACTAGGTTGTAACTTACTTGTCATTATCTTTGACTTTCTTGTTAATTCTCATATTATAGTTACTCTAAAATATTTAAAAACCCTCCTAACTCTTTTCTAAAATCTGCTATAATGGCTATATCACATGCAAAACGTAACATGTCTATTTTCTGTCCCTGTACACTAATACCTATCTCTTTTCTCTCTCTAGCTAGGTTTAAATCTTCCTCAATATAAAAATTAAAAATCAAGGGAGATAGTATACAGCACTGTCTTACACCATTTCTAATCTTATCTTCCTTTTCTATTTCATCAAATCTAATTAATACGCTTTGGTTTTTACATAGACTGTAAATAATTTTTCTATCCCTATAAGAGATTCCTATTTTTCGCAAAACCCTGAATATAACAATCCAATTAACCCTATCAAATGCTTTTTCTAAATCTACAAACGCGAAATGAGTCTTTTACTTTTTGTAACCTTTTTACGATAATTACCTTAATCATTAGTATCGGTTTTCTAGTCCCTCTGTCTTTACGAAAACCATATTGGTCTTCGCCTAAATAATTCTCAGTCGAAGCTTCTACTCTATTTTTAATTATTTTTGTTAGTATTTTGGAAGCGTGAGAAGTTAAACTAACCGTTCTAAAATTCTCACACCTATCAGCTCTTGACTTTTTTGGGATTGGGATAATAATATTTTTTCGAAATCTATTGGAACCTCACCCGTGTCATATATTACTTTTACTAGTTCATATAATCTGTCTAAAGTTTTCTGACTTGCATATTTTATTATTTCTGCGGATATATCGTCTATCCCCGGCGCTTTATTTAGTTTAAGATTCCTAACAGCTCTATCAAATTCCTCTCTTAACACTGAGAACCCTATTTCTACATCCTCTCTTTTTGGTCGTTCTCTAACTCATCCATATCGTCTCCCTTATATAACTCTTCTAAATATCTTTTCTATCTATCTGCTACCTCAACTTTATTTATTAGAAGCTCATTATTTTCATCTTTAATACCATTATATTTTTTCCTGTCTTTTCCGAAAAACTTTTTAACTGCCCTGTAAGCCCTGTCTGTCTTACCTACTCTCAAATCATCTTGTATTCCCTTACAATTCTCCTCCATCCATTTATTTCTATCTTTTTTACACTCATGTACTATTTTATTTCTAACTCTATTATATTTTTGTTTACTTTCACTATCCAATTCTCTGAAATGTTTAAGCTTTCTTCTATTCTCTATTATATCTGATATTTCTTTTGTTACCCAGGGTTTTTTCGCTTCTACTTTTTTCTTACCTATAGCCTGTATTGCTGTATTATTTACAGTCCTTTTTATTTTTTTCCATCTATTTTTTACGTTTCCTCCTATAGCTATCTCTTTGATCTTATCATCTAATACTTGTTTATATTCCTCTTTTACCTAACTATCATTAAGCTTACCTAGCTCCCATCCTCCTCTTTTTTTTTAAATTTTAGATTACACAAGCGTAGCAAATTTAAAAACAAGATTAAAAAATACACCAAATGCATCAAAAAAGCCCGTATTTAATTAAAATAAAATTCATTATCAATGGAGAAAGTGGGAATAAATTTAAAAAATAAATATCCTAAATACAGAAATTTAATTAATTTTGACAAATTTGATTCCGTTTTTAGTTAGCTAAAAAAATTTTGCACTTGATAAATTACACTCAACAACAAGTTGTAATTTTTTTCTTCTATTGTGCAATAAGTGTTTCTTATACGATTTGTTCCGCTAGTTACGAATCTGTTAACAGAATTTTTCTATTACTCTCCAGTTAAAGGTTATTTATATTTCTACAGTGGAACGCCTTATTATGTAATATTTAAATTTGTTTTAATAGAAATTGTGCATACCACGGCACTACCGAACATCAACATTTTTTTGTATGTTATTTTCGTTTTTAGGGTACATATGAAGCATCTCTAATTAGGTTCCAACAATACTCTTTTCGAAATCTTTTGGGACCTCACCTGTGTCATATATTACTTTTACTAGTTCATATAATTTGTCTAAAGTTTTCTGACTTGCATATTTTATTATTTCTGCGGATATATCGTCTATCCCCGGAGCTTTATTTAGTTTAAAATTCCTAACAGCTCTATCAAATTCCTCTCTTAACACTGAGAACCCTATTTCTACATCCTCTCTTTTTGGTCGTTCTCTAACTCATCCATATCGTCTCCCTTATATAACTCTTCTAAATATCTTTTCTATCTATCTGCTACCTCAACTTTATTTATTAGAAGCTCATTATTTTCATCTTTAATACCATTATATTCTTTCCTGTCTTTTCCGAAAAACTTTTTAACTGCCCTGTAAGCCCTGTCTGTCTTACCTACTCTCAAATCATCTTGTATTCCCTTACAATTCTCCTCCATCCATTTATTTCTATCTTTTTTACACTCATGTACTATTTTATTTCTAACTCTATTATATTTTTGTTTACTTTCACTATCCAATTCTCTGAAAGGTTTAAGCTTTCTTCTATTCTCTATTATATCTAATATTTCTTTTGTTACCCAGGGTTTTTTCGCTTCTATTTTTTTCTTACCTATAGCCTGTGTTACTGTATTATTTACAGCCCTTTTTATTTTTTTCCATCTATTTTCTACGTTTCCTCCTATAGCTATCTCTTTGATCTTATCATCTAATACTTGTTTATATTCCTCTTTTACCTAACTATCATTAAGCTTACCTAGCTCCCATCCTCCTCTTTTTTTTTAAATTTTAGATTACACAAGCGTAGCAAATTTAAAAACAAGATTAAAAAATACACCAAATGCATCAAAAAAGCCCGTATTTAATTAAAATAAAATTCCTTATCAATGGAGAAAGTGGGAATGAATTTAAAAAATAAATATCCTAAATACAGAAATTTAATTAATTTTGACAAATTTGATTCCGTTTTTAGTTAGCTAAAAAAATTTTGCACTTGATAAATTACACTCAACAACAAGTTGTAATTTTTTTCTTCTATTGTGCAATAAGTGTTTCTTATACGATTTGTTACGCTAGTTACGAATCTGTTAACAGAATTTTTCTATTACTCTCCAGTTAAAGGTTATTTATATTTCTACAGTGGAACGCCTTATTATGTAATATTTAAATTTGTTTTAATACAAATTGTGCATAACACGGCACTACCGAACATCAACATTTTTTTGTATGTTATTTTCGTTTTTAGGGTACATATGAAGCATCTCTAATTAGGTTCCAACAATACTCTGCGAGCATTGTGGGCCTCCACTTTCTTTGGTATCGGTTGCCATAATACATAAATGCCTTGATGAAACCTTTAACCAAGTCCGTCACAGATTCTGGATT
This sequence comes from Platerodrilus igneus, assembly GCA_036346225.1. Lineage (NCBI taxonomy): Eukaryota > Metazoa > Arthropoda > Insecta > Coleoptera > Lycidae > Platerodrilus > Platerodrilus igneus. Next base: position 4,007,183 of record JARFIW010000828.1, read on the forward strand.
TGTAGGGAAAAGTTGAAATGCGAGTGGAGATACTGAATAAAATGTTTAACGTGGGCTATATTATCTCGATGATTAAAAGCTAACTCATCATAAAATCTTTAAATTTTTCTAGATCTAAAAGTTTGAAAATCAGTGCCAGTATTACATTTTGAAGCCATCTCGTTTGCTAACATTTTATATCTTGAGAACGTGTCCTTGTTTCTTATATCTTTTAAGTCTTTCGTAGCTGCATGTATGAGATTTGCCGCTATTGCTAAATTGATTTTAGTTTTTTGTAAATAATTCAATAGTATGTAAATTTTTGATAAAATATCTTTCCAGAAACAAAGCAAATTTAAACTCAAAAGTTTCTATATAGCTTATGAGTCCATTTGCCTCAGCAATTTGTTTAACATTCACGTTGACTATCTCTCCCACAACTATTTTTAAAATTGTCTTGTCAATAGCAGATATGTTGAAGAAAATTGAATCAACTGCTCTCTTATGATTGGCCCAACAAGTGGTAAATAACTATTTTAGTGATATATTTGTGGATTTGAATGCAGTCTGCTCAGTCTGTATTTTTTCTAAGAGTTTTAACCGTGGAAAACTTTCTGAAATGTAAACGTAGATTTGCTTTATCGTACCAAAAAATAGTTTCGTTTTAATGCACGTAGTAACATAATCTACCAGTACTAAACTTAAATTATGAGCACAACAGTGCACATATATTGCTTCTAGTACAAGTTGCTTTATTATTCTTTTAAGCCCGCTAATATGTCCATACATAACGTTGGCCCCATCATACGCTTGCCTTCGACAAAAAACTATATATTTATTGAATTTAATTCTTTTAGTACAACATCAAAATATGATTCTGCCGATACACTAGAAAGTTCAATGAATTTTAAAAATCTTTCTTCTGGAAATCAATTTTTTCTAACAAATCGAAGTGAGAGAGATAATTGTTCTTTTTTTTTTGTTATATCATAATCCAAAATTAAAGTAAAATATTTTGAAAAATTAAAGTCATATATAATTTTTGCGGAGATTTCTTCGACCATCTGTTTAAGAATTTCGTTTTGAATTATGTGGCTTGAGTATTCAGCATTTTGTTTTACATTTCAGCTAAAACTACGTCATATTTTTTAAACAAATCTAGAAGTTTAAAAAAATTTCTTTTATTGCTACTTGCATCACCTTCACGGTACCTTCTCTAAGGTAAGTTTTGTTTTGATAAATATAATATTATGTCAAATATTCTCTTTAGAATTCATGTTCTTCTCTACCTGGGTTTTATCTGCTAGGAGATGTTCTTCAATTATAGTACTATTTTTTACAATGCCCAATTTAGTTAAAATAAACTTACTATGATGACGTTGATGAGCTGAACTATTTTCGTGTAATTGTATTTCCTCAGTTAGTTTTTTATAATTTGAAAAGCCTTGATTAGGATCTGCCCAAACAACTTCATTTATATATCAAACAAAAAACAAGAAAAACAAAACATTTTGTATGCTCGGGGAGAGTAAACTAACCAAGCTCGAATACACGAAGAACCAGTATTTTGTGTGTCTCTTGAATACCATGAAACATTAAATTTTCTTTCTTTGGCAGCTGGAAACTTGTTAAAATTGTCTTTTATCTCGGTTGGCAAGGTCCTTCTACAATCAATTTACGAATAATCTCGGACGTTAGTTGAATGGTTTTGAAAAGGATCGGATCAGACGAATAGAAATCATCATCGTACATGGTTTTATATCTTATATCTATGGCATTATCTGAAAAATCAAATTATACTTTATCTATTGCAGTATTGTACGCTTTTGTCTATTGCAAGGAAAAAAATTGCACTACAACTAATAAATGTGTGGATAGATACATGCTAAATTGATTTTATTAATCAACAATAAAAACTCACCAACTTTTTGATTGCTTCTGTTTTCAGAATCTGACATTTTCTTATCGTCGTCTTTCTCTTCTGACTTGCAAACTTGCATTTCAAATTCGTTATCAAGAGCCGCGCGATTTTCTAACTCGGAATTTTTTAATGTTGAGGGAACATTGGATATTGTGCCCCCCAACCCCCTACTAGATACGCCACTACCTAGGCGCATTTTAAAAAATACATTAGCTTGTATGCCGTTATGACGCTTGATGCCAAAGTAAAGTATAATTTTCTAACTGTATGTTAATCGCTTAACTCAAAAATGTGATCAGTGGAGAAAGTCTGAATGAATTTAAAAAATAAATATCCTAGGCATAGTAAATTAATTAATTTTGAAAAATTTGATTGCTTTTTAGCTAGTTAAAAAAATTTTGCGCTTGATAAATTACACTCAACAACAAATTTTATTTTTTTTCCTAATGTGCGATAAGTGTTTCTTATAACTTGAATGTTAATCGCTTAACTCACAAGCGTAGCAAAGTTAAAAACAAGATTAAAAAAATACACCAAATGCGCTTATTTAATTAAAATAAAATTCATTATCAGTAGAGAAAGTCTGAATGAATTTAAAAAATAAATATCTTAAACAAAAAAATTTGATTAATTCTGAAAAATTTGATTCCGTTTTTAGTTAGCTAAAAAAATTTTGCACTTAATAAATTACACTCAACAACAAATTGTAATTTTGTTTTATGGGCAATAAGTGTTTCTTATACAATTTGTCCTGCTAGTTACGAATCTGTTTACAGAATTTTTCTAACAGTCTTCAGTCAAAGGTTATTCAAAATTTTATAGTGAAACGCCAGATAGGTTTTGGGCCTTTGGAGCTTCTTTTTAAAAAGACTTTATTTCCAAATTTACACTCCTATCAAGTGTATTTTAATATATACAGGAATTACAAGTGATTTCAACAAATAGTTACGTTATGTTCATTAACGTTTAAAAATAAAAATCATCATAGTTACTTTCACTAATTAATTAAAACTAAATGAGTAGCTTGAACAACAAACAATGTTAAAGTTGTGAAGCTCGAGACTGACTGGCCAGTTTGGACTTTTGACGGTATTTATGCTATCCCTGCTCTTACATCACTTTGTGGGAAATGCAGATTACATATCTGCTATTTCTTGATACAATACAATGTATTACATTTTAATAATCTTAATTCTTATAATTGCTGACTTATTGTCTACTGTAACCTGCACCTGCAGTGTCATATTGCGTCTGGAATACAATGTAACTGTTTCCGTTCTCATGTCTGGTTTGTGAACATTCATTAACCTTTTATTATGTCCTTCAATTATACAATGCAACAATAATTCTTAAGTCTTAATAAGTTTATTTAATTTATACATATACATTGATTTGGGGATATGTAACTCGTCTTATTATGTAATATTTAAATTTGTTATTTTACAAATTATGCATAACACGGCACTACCGAACTTCAAAATTTTTTTGTATATGATTTTCGTTTTTAGGGTACATCTGAAGCATTTCTGATTAGGCTCCAACAATACTCTGCAAGCATTGTGAGGCTCCACTTCCTTTGGTATTGGTTGTCACAATACATAAATGTCTTGATGAAACTTTCAACCAAGTCCATTACTTACAGGTTCTAAATTTATAAAGAAAAGTTCAAATGCGAGTAAAGAAACTGAATCTTCAAAGACATTTTGCAACCAGTGTTGCTGTCTGTGGAAATTAGGCGGCTCTGTGGCGTAGTTGGTAGGCGTGTGACTAGTAAGCCCAAGGTGCTGCCTTCAAATCTTGACACTGTCCGCTTGAAAAATGTTAGGTGAGCATTTTTCACAAAAATACGCCCTTGTTCGGGTTCGGCAAAATTCAAAATTTCCAGGTAAAAAAACTTGTTTCCTGGCCTGTCAGTTTTGAATTGAATAACACCGTCTATGATGTGATGATGAGTTTGCGGCCGAAAAATTCCGTTTTTGATTTTTACCTCACTTAGTATGGGATTCCTCTCTCTCAGATACTGGAACCCTTCATAACTTTATTTAAAGCTTGGACAAAGTTTTTGATCAGTTGTAGTTTTATGTGCAAGGGTGGTAGTCAAACTTTCTTTGTATCAACGAGAGGAGGATTTGTAAAATTTTTTTCTCCAGCAGCAGGGTTTTCTTGCATCGTTGAGTCTTTTACAGAATAGTGTTTGTCTTTGCTATGCTGTTGCATTCGCAGAGAAAAGAGCAGTACTTAGTGTAATCCAATTGCATTCCTAACAATAGGGTAATGATTCTTAAATCGCCACATATACGCCACCGATGTTTTGTATACCTAATTTTTTCAAGGAACGTTTTGATATTGTCATAGTTTATCTTCGTATTTATTGCGTGGGCAAAAGCAATTGTGGAGAGGAGCTCCTTTCAAACTTAGAGTGCATGAATCAATAAAAAGTCTCCATTCATTAATTTTATGGGTACATCCTAATGCATCCATTAGTCTAGGAACATCTACACAGTACACCAACTAATCACACCGTATAAAAAAATGAAAAAAATCTTGTGCACGTTTCCTATATTGTATCATTCGTACAACCTTGCAACCTGGATATCAACAGTTCGGCATGAGTTTTAGTCGTAAAGTTCATCTTGTGAAAGTAAATATGGAGTACCCTTAACAAATGGTTGGAAATCAAGATCCGTATCTTCTTCCGTAGGTTCCAACAATATTATTTTCCACAGCATCCATATCATCGTCAAGTGTATATGATTTTGGACGTTTGAGAACAGGTAAAGTCTGGCTGTAAAGAATTTGTCTAAGAACTGATTGCAGGTTTCGGTACTGTACAGCATGCTTCGACTTCAGTAAAATTTTAAATGAATTGGTCAAGCAAAAATAGTGATCTTTAGGTTATCTTCACAACATAGAGACTAAGAAGGGCACTGACTTACGGGTTCCGTTGAGCCATCTTTGTAAGTTCATAGCACACGTTGCGCAAATGATATGCGGCGCCAAAGATTTATCTTGCTCTCTTAACTTTCATCCAAAATAAAGCTTATAAGCTTTTTGATTAGTGATTTGAGATTTAATCGTAAACTCACCATGTACATAACAAAACGTATCCGTTTGAATCACACACTTTCCCTACATTCTATAAAGTCTATCAACAACATATACCGTACAGTAACACCAACAAGAAAATTCTTCGGGTAATGAATTATCTATATTAATGTTGAGAAGTCCCGTTCCGTCACGTAGATGATTCAATAAGGCATACTAATTAAAAACGTATCACCTAGTTGTCATTTTCTAAAATACATCTCATGTATGCCGTTATTAAACTTTATACTAAATTAAAATACAATTTTAAAGTGGTTTTTATTAATTGCGTGACTCAAAATTGCAATAAACTTTAACAAGCATTAAGAAAAAATGTATCAAATGTATCAATTCAGTGCATGTAGAAAAAGCCAAAATAAATTAAAAATGTCAGCATCGTAAGGATAGAAGATGTTGATCAATTTTAAAGAATTTTATTAGGTATTTAGTTGGTTAAAAAATTTTGAACGCGAAGTTCAACTTCTATGCAAATTGGTCTATCAATTTTTTTATAAATCAATACTAAACCAAGCGATTATACGTCTATTACAGTTTTCTTGAAATAGTTTTCATTGGTATTAAATTCTCGATCTTGTATTTTAATACATTTTAAATAATTATTAACTGTCAAACATTGTAAATCGTACGAATTAAATTACGTAACGTATTATATAAGCGCATTGAAAGCATATACATGTGACAGCTTCAACCAGTACTAATCGACACCGCTACGCGCATTGGTTTTTAAATACACCATCCCCTATGTTACGTCATTGTTCTAGTAGGTTCTAGAATGTTCGTGTTTTCTCATGACCCCTGTTCGTAATTTTGAGAATTTGCGGTTATTTAGCAATCCATTTGATATGAAATATGTTTCTTTCAAATAAGTTAAACTGTTCGATAATTAAAATTGATTAAATTAACACATTTTTACTTATAATTACAAACTTTTGTAATTAATTACAAATCAAAAATTCTTTTAAAATATTTACAAATGCGACTAAACGTTATTACATATAATAAAAATTCATTAAGAGCATTTCTATTATTGAAAATAAATTTATTTAAAATACGATCGTTTTATTATAGAATATGAATGAAACTTTTTTATAACCACGGTTTTTGCATTAAACGTAACTAATACATGTATACAGTGTATTTTACAAATATGTTCTTAATGTCCCACTTGTAAATAAATGGTTAATAAATTGCTTTTTTGCATTTTCTCAAATTTATAAAATAAAACCTTTGTCATGCACTATAATATGGCCTTGCTATGAACTTTAATCACAGTAGTATATATTAATCACAGTAGTGTGTATATATATTGTAGTGGTTTTAAAGGGCTAAATTTAAGTATAAACAAGACAATTTTAAACACCCTGTATAGAGGAAACAACCAGAATTTACGTGCGAAATTTATTTCATTTAGTTCATTTTAAAGTAACAAGTATTACCATAATTTTACAAGTAGTGATTAAAATTTAGTTAGGTTCGTAAAGAAAATAAATTGTAGAAGCCAATGCAAATTAATAATTAATTTAATTAAGTTTAGTTGAACGGGTTATTACGTTTAATACGCATAAGGGCTTGAAAAATCGATAATACCAAGGTAAAACGCTGTGCTAACAAACGAACAGCCGTTGAATATCCAATACCTTGAAACGCAACTTCCTAGAAATGTTGTGTTAAAACGTTTGTTAATTGAACACCTGCAGGTTTTGGAAATGTCGGTTCCCCTTATTCGTGTAGATAAAAGACAGTATTAAAAAGTATATCGGGTGAACGGTCGGGCGGTTCGCGTAAATGCTAACTAAAAGTTTCCTTAGAGTGCAGAAGGAATGGACAATCAAGGATATGCTTCGGAATGAGACAGGCATAATAACAGTTCACTGCAAAACGCACGTATTCAGTCCACATGGGTTAGTTTGAAACGCGGACAGTAATATCGATTCTCTACCACTCGAACAAGGTTAGAAGGAAACATAGAATATGCATAAGAGAGGAATAGCGTTAATACAGGCGGGGTTTCAAGACATCATTGAATATCTTATTGGTCTATATAGTTAGTAGTATAACAGACAAACACGGGAAAATTTGAATGCGGGATTTTCGGAAAATATAATAACGACGCGCTAAATTTCGAAGATTTCAAAAACGGTTAAACCAAAATTTTAAGAAGTATTATTTTAAATGAAGGATTTCGCGTTAGGAGGGTCTGGAGAGGTTACACTCAGAATTGTATAAATACTCGAAAAGAATTGGCATCGCTCTCTTTTAACTTCGTTCTCTTAGTATTTTCATTGATTGAGACTACGTACAGAAATTTACCACGAGCTTGTAGGTATATAAAAATTGTTAATTTAAATAGTACTGTGTCGGCCTCATAATTTGATACGCGGATTGTTGCGAGTCTAGAATTTTATTGAGGTGCAACATATATCTTAACAAGCTCGTGAAGTAACGTAAATTAAATTAAATTTAACTAAAGTACGCAATTATGAAAGAAGTGTAATAAATTTGGATTTGGATTTGGATGCACCGTGAAGGCAGAGCATGCAGCACAACTTAGATGGTGTTCATCTACAAATAGCTAGAAGCGGCCAGCAGAGCAGAACCACGAAACCGAGAGCGAAAACAACTTAACGGCTTTGTCAACGGAGTAGAGATCTTCAAGCAATTCCAGGTAACGCTTTAGAATTTGTTGTTTTTATAAACTATGAAGATTGGCGTGATGTGAGAGAGTGAACTATGAAGGTATTTTGCATTATTTTGCGTATTGAAAATAATACGTATAACTAACTTTTATTATGGTATCAAAATATAAATCTAAAGGTGTATATAAAGCTTATTAACGTTCCATCAGGAATTTAAAATTTTATTGTTACGAGTACATAGGTTTTTTTTGTTTGCAGTAAGCGTATGCTAAGTAAAAAGCATACATTAATCATACAAAAAAAACTGGGTTATCATGAGCTCACCATACTCCAGAGTGTCCTAATTAAAATTAATTATAAATAAAGAACGAAAAATAAGGTATTATTCAGGGCCCATTTACTCCGATTACATTCAATGTGTTTAATATTTCTAGTTAAAATACTGGACTTTACAAAAATAGAATTTATTGAGGTGTAACTTGAGCACCGAAAAAAAATGTTATCCATTTACACCTTATTCAAAAAATCCTAAAACCCTCCTACAAGGGATAAATAAATAATTGAACAAATCATCTTTAAAATTTAACAAAAGATGATTTCTGAAGTGAACCACCTCGTGATTTGTTGCTTCAGTGTTACGAAATTTGGGCAACAAAAATCATCAAAGTGCACTTATAAAATAAAATTTATTATCAGCAGATAAAGTCTGAATAAATTAAAAAAATTACTATCATAAATTAATTATATTTGAGAAATTTGACTACGCATATAGTTGCGGTTAAGAAAATTCTTCAGGTAGTAAATTATCTAAATTAGTGTTGAGAAGTTCCTTTCTGTCATGTAGATGATTCAATAACGCATACTAATTAAAAATGCATCACCTAGATGGCGTTTTCTAAAATAAATCTCCTGTATGCTATTAATAAACTCCATACTAAATTAAATTACAATTTCTAAAGTGGATTTTATTAATCGTATGACTGAAAATTGTACTTTTAGAACAAATGTATCAATTGCATCAATTTTCAGTAAAAATGTTAGTCGATATCGTAAGGATAGACATTTTTGATGAATTTGAACAATTTTTTTAGGTATGTAGTTGGTTAAAAAATCTAAACGTGCTAAATTATCTATGCATATTTAAGAAGGGAAGTTCCCTTTTGCCAAGTAGATGATTCAACGAGGTTTTCAAAATATATCAGTTAGATGGCATTTTCTGAATTACACCGCTCTGTATGTTGTACTAAGCTTGATACCAAGATGACTTATAATTTTCTAACCTATGTTAAACGCATAATTCAAAAATTCAATAAAGGTTAAAAAAGATTTAAAAAGTAAATGTAACAAATGCATCAAAATTCGCTATCATTTGAGAAAGCCAGAATAAATTAAATAATTAGTAGCTTAAACATCGACATTTTTGGTTAATTTTGGAAAATTTGATTACGTATATAAATTTAATTAAACAATTTCTGTACGTACTAAATTCTATATATTAAAACAGCAACTCCCTTAGTGCTCGATAGAGGAGTCTATATATAAAGTTCATCACTTACTTAAGATCGGGTTGCCGCAGCTCTAACTTCTTTTCTATTCTGTGCTAATTTAAAAAGTTATACATACTCATATAGCTTGGTCTAGGTTTTCCTATACTCTTCTATCTTTTTCCTATCTACCTGGCTCTACATAGATATTAGCAACCTGAAGGTTGTTAAAGAACTCCAACATGCTTACATGATTCCCATTTATAAGGAATTGATCGCTAACAGCACTAGTAGTAACTTCTTTAAAGCCACAATGATGATTTTCTTTGTTAGTATAAGATTCGAAGCACTAACTATAAATTTATGTCGATTCCTACAATAACCTACATCATGTACTAGAAGTGTTTATTTTAACACTACGCTACCACGAATTTTTCTCATATAAAACTTTATAGATGACGACTTAAATAAAACTCACGTTGAAACCAAAGCGCGAGTCTGGCCGTACTCTAATGCTTGTGAACGTCAATTTTTATACTTAATCAATAATTCTGGACTATTCTAAAAACGTACTAAAGTTATGCAAATAATATCTAGAAGGTTCCTATTGTAAACTTAATAAAATTCATAAATGTAACATCTTGTAAAGTGTCAATCAAGTCCATCTGAAGATTAACGCCACTATGCGTCGCCTCGTTGCGCTGCTTCCTTTTTGAAGCAGTTCTGTTCCAGAACACTATGACCCGAACGTTGAAATTTCCTGTAGCGCTAAAGACAGACGGAGCCATTTTTGCAACCAACACACTTCATAGCAGGTGCCGTACCATTTTGATTATAACAACAAACCAAGACTGGACACAGTGTCTCTGTAGCAGTACCTCTAGCATATTTCTCACCAACCGCCAGTCTAATCATTTGAGCTCTCAATCAATCTTGGGAATAGCCAATTCCCTGTTTTCACATTTAATCATCTAACTCTTTTGGTCCATTAATGTCTGGTAATTCGATCTACTATAAGGCAATTGCTTAGTCACCAGGTATTAGAAGCCACGATGGGCGTCGTTTAGCCGTTTTACCTTCCTATCCTTAGCTTGTTGTTTGCGAAGCTAATCCATACCACAAAATTTATCTTTCAACACCCGAGTAAGTCTCCGGGACATATTAAGGTCTATCGCTGCGGAATGAACTAGGAAATATTTTGATGGTACATCAAACAAATCACCTTGAATCTTTTCCGTGACTTTAAATTTCGTTTTACCTCTTCGGCTGTACAGAAACATGAACCTATTATAGCTCGGTTCAGACTTTTGTTTGTAACGTGCATTTTTATGGCTTAACATTTTACACTACCCAATTCGTATAAATTTTGTTCTTTATGTGGATATACAAGTCTAGATAAGAGACGATAAGAGGTTGTAATAGCAACGAGTTGATATAAACAGATAAGTAGTTGTAGTTTGTTCTTCGTTCCTATATATTAATTACGTTGAAAATACTGTTTCTTTGTTGCTTTGACAATAGTGAGCATTAATGCGGGATCAATTTTGGAATTGTTCCTGAACAAGCACGGCACGATCTTAGTTGTTTTTCTTGTGAAATTAAAGTTGTATATTAACTGTAGAGAGTGTAGTGCTAATTTCGATTGAAGTAGTATGGTTTATAGGCGAACGTGTTTGGGTCGACGCACGTGTGTTTTAAGGATATTTGACGGACTTACTTTAGTGATACACGTGCTTTACTCATTGTGTTTTTTTGTTTGGTGCTTTGTCTTTTGATATTTAAAACTGTGTGTGCGATCTAGTTTCGCGGTCTCTTTTTTTTATTTTATCAGAATAGTGCATACTTTGGATTATCCAAATACAGTTGATACTGTAGTTTCTGGATTTGCTAACCCCAAAGAATCTAAAATAGAACATTGCTTGCGCAAATTTCGTTATTGGCGAAATATAACAGATTACCGGTTTACAAAGGTATTGGTTGAAGTTTCTCGTTGCTTTTTGGATGTTTATGAAAATAATATACATTTGGTCCCAGTTGAAATTAAACTAGTGCTACAAAATATTTCGAAATTATTGTCTCGGGAAAATAGAATTAACAGAAATTTATCAATGCTACATAGTTCCGTCGCGTGATAATGTCTGCTGCTAACACCAGTGAAATACGTAGGTGTGATTAGGGTAACGTGTGATAAGTTCCATCAACACCCTCACAGTCAAGGGTGAAGTGCTTCGTTAGTGCCGGACATCGTGAATCCCACACTTCAATGGCAAGGAAGCGTTACTGAAGGACCTTTTGTAAGTTGAACTATTTCCTACTTGTTATTACTTTAAATATCTATCCGTTGTTTTGCCATATCTTTGTCGTTCTGAAACCTTTTACCATAGACTTGCATGCTATTTAAAAAAAAACAAACAAAAAAAAAAAGAAAAATTAACAATACTGGATGACTCATATCAATTGTGCTTACCTATTTATCTTTTGTTAAAATTTTGTCTGATTTATGTTTAATTGGTGTGTGAGGAAACGTTTCCGCTACTCCCCAATATTACCTCACTTTGTACTAAAATTTTTTTGTATTGCTGTTACCGTTGTTATATTATATAGATTATCCAAACAGTTTTTTTTACATTCTACAAAGTACTGAACAATCTATGCTCGATCAGCATGCTATGCTTTTTCTTTATTTCAGGTTTGCAGGACTAATTTTTTTTTATTGCAGGTTTGCTATTTTGACTTTTTTATTGCAGGTATTGTTACTAAGTCCTTACAGCCACGTACGTTATATGTTGGTCTGCTGTCTACAACCCCTCCCTAATCTCCGATTGAGCCCGGTCCTTTCTTTGATTTTCTTGGTGTTACGCTCGGCTACGAGTCAACGTAGCATAAATTTGGCGCCCAACGTTGCTGCCTCGATTAACGTAACATGTTCATCTTTAGAAGCGTGACTATTTGATCGTCTTGCTGTTTGTCGTTCTTCGGCATTACCGACGTCATACTACCGTAGGATTAGATCCGGTTAATGTGCACAACTAATTTTCTGCTCTTTCAAAGATTACGAATCCGATATATCTTGTCCTTAAGCTTTTTTGTAACGTCATTTAAACCTTTCTAATGTATTTGTGATTTTGGTGTCAATCCATGCCCCCATCTGGGATTGTATATGCAGATGCGGTCCCCCTCTTGAAAACAAAGGTCCTCAGTTTTTATGCGATCGCTTGCGATCTGGACATTATTTCTAGCGACACAATGGATGTCTTGCATCTTGCGCATGAGTTCCTCGATGTAGCTTTCACCCACGATCCCTTCATCGGGCTTGCACTCAAGCCAAATGTTGTACGGTAGCCGTATCCCGCGTCCCAGCATAGCATATGCAGGGGTCTGTCTAGTGCGCTCATAAACTGAAGATTGATAGGCCAATAAAAATAGATACTAATATAGGCTACAGTCTCTCTGATGCTAAGAAACGGAAGCCGTTTGTTGGCCAGAGGAATTTTCAAATGTTTTAAAACAATTGGAGGTGTACTAACGTACACTTATCAATTGTACACATCTCCATCCTAAAATATCAATAAATTAATTGGGAAAGGGGTACAAAACAGCAAGGCCCTATCTTTACTGCCGTCACCATCATCAACATCAATTACCAAGGGTATTTTTTTCTTTTTTTAGAATTAGTTTGTATATCGTAGATGCACAAAAATACTGTAATGAAAACTCTATTGCACAAACAACAGTTCTTTATTCTCAAACTGATTATACAAGCTTTTTCACCAACTCACAGCTACAATAAAATTCTACAAACTCTCACAATTTATTTCCAACCCATCGCTAACGGTGCACGCTTTATCTTCTTAAAACTACGATGCTACCTCCTCAGTTAAATTACAATGGAACCACGATACTTATTTATACAGGCACTAATTATTAATCTATATCGATCACCACAGTAATTTATATCACTTAAGGCAATTTATATCAACAGTATTTCATTCACATATGTTCCACTGCTTTATTTCATATCGCGACTTTATATTAGAACACATATTGTAATCAAAGCTTCAATTAGAACTCAACTTCGAGACCCCTTTACGTCTACTTATACCTTATTCAATTGCACTAATTATTTTGAGAACATACCAAAAATTATGCAAATAACATTTTCGAAATTTTCTATTATATGGTTAATAATGCTGCTTCCTGTAACCTGTCTATCGAAAAGATCTCGCCACGCAGGTCCAACAATATTTTTTGTGTAAAACGTCTCGCTTACATTCTTGTTTATTATTCTCGTCAGAAGTCGACTAAATGGCGCTACACTGCCCCCTTCTTAAAGTTGGCCTGCTCCAGAAAACTCTGTGAGCTGGACGTTGGAAGTCGCTGTGGCAGTAAGGACAATCGAAACCGTTTCTGCAGTTTCCATGCTGATAGAAGTAACATTCAACATCTTTCATAGCTGTCGTCGTGCCATTCGGATTGTAATTACATACCAAAATCCGACCCCGGATTTGTGGAACAGTTCCTCTAGTACATTCTGTATCACCCTCCAGTCCAACCCAACGAGCCTTCACCCGATTTTGGGTATTGCCAACTTCTTGTCTCCAAATTTGATCATTTAGTCCTTGAGGTCTGTTCACACCTCCCACAGATCCTGGTAATCCGATTTGCCAAACGGGTGTTGCTTAGTCATCAAGTAGTAGATGCCCCTAAGTCGGTCCTTTAGTCGTAGGGTTTTTCCAACCTTTGGTTGTTGTCGGCGAAATTCAACCAGACCACTAAATTTAATTCTAAACACCCGTTGTAAGACTACAGGAATATTCCGATGTCACGTCGAATAGATCACCTTAAATCACTTTCGCGACTCCAAATCTCGCTTTGCCCGCGCCGATGTATAGAGACATAAACCAATTATTGCTCAGTCCAGACCTATGTTTATCATCACGAACATAACTGTTGGTTCGTCTCACTGTCTGCCGTACTTCGGCATTACCGTCGTCATCACTATCATAGGGCGCTAACCAGTTAATATGCACCACTATCGTTCTCCTTTTTGGGAACTTACTATTCCGATATACCACGTCGTTGATACTTTCTACAACTTCGTATGTACCCTTCCGATGTCTTTGTAACTTTGACGACAGTTTACTCCTCCATATAGGGTTGTCCAGCCAGACGCGGTCGGTTTCTTGAAAACCAGACTCCTACGCCTTGATTCATATCTGGTCTTCATTTGATCGCTTGCGATCTGGATACCTTTACTACCGACAGCATATATGTCATGCATCTTGCGTTTGAGCTGTTCGACGTAGCTCTTGTCTACGATGTCATCTTCGGCTTACATCCAAGCACACGATCACTCGGTAGACGTATCTCACGTCCCAGCGTAGCAGATGCAGGTATCTGTTTATTGTTCTCATGAACAGAATACCTATAGGCCAATACAAATAGTTGTAAACATTGGTCCCAATCTGTTTGATATTGGGAAACCATTTTGGAAAAGTACTTGCCCATGAAGCGGTTCATGCGCTTTACCATACCATCCAATTGCGGATTCAATGTTGTCGTTCGGGTGTTTCTCATCTCTAGCAAGCAACAAATTCCTTATAATAACGCTGACTCAAAATTTCTTCCCTGATCAACGTGCAACTCCATAGGAACTCTAAAACGGCAGAATAGTTTCTTTACCAGTACATCAGAGACCGTTGTAGTTTCTTGGTTTGGTATATCATACGATTTCGTCCAATTCGTAAAGTAGTCCATGGCGCCAATGTGTACTTAATCCCGTAGTCGGTTTCAGGGAATGGACCGGCAATATCGATTGCCATTCTCTCAAATGGGCTTCCAACGTTGTATTGTCTCATTTCAGCCTTACGGTTTTCCAAAAATATAAACAGTTGACACTTGCGGCACCACATCTTTACATCGTCCTTGCAGCCTACACAGTAAAATCCTGCTCGTATTTACTCCAGCGTTTTTTTGATGATGCAGCTTCCTCATGAGGTACCATTATACAGATGTCCTAAAACCTCCTACACTTGGCTCTTAGGAACCACCTGAAGCGTACTCATGGATCCATCGCCATTTCCAAGGATCACACCAAGACCCCATTCTCTACTTTCAAGAAATTTCATTGTGCCCAGTACGATTTTAGGGTGCTACTCAGCGAGATAATGCCCTGGAAGAAAAACGATCTTCTCTGATTTACAACCCCGAATGACACTCAGGTCTCTGTCATTCTCCTGTTTGGTTCGCAACTGTACTGACTTCCAATCATCATTCATTATTATACTCCTACCAACAAGATTATATTTTACCTGCGCGATGCGGACGACCATTTTCGGGACAGCCACTGTACAAATCGATTTTTGCTCCGTTCCGTCGATCTACTATAATAATTTCAGTCCTTCATATTTTTCCTTGTCTGTGCCTAAATCCGCGATACTAGCGCCGTGGCCCCTTTTCCTCCGACTGCTCGTGACGTAGTACTCACTGAACAACCTCCGTCATGCTTTCCTAACCTAGTTAATCTACGGAACATTTTACCTTGCCACTACAACGATGCGAAGCTTGCTTTGGGGCTTCAAATTCCAAAGCATAATCTAGCGCATCATCTAGGTTCCTTGTCCGAGCCAGCCGTAGTGCTTACTACATCTCTTCGTCCCGCATACCGTCAATAATGGTCTGTACTACCAGTTGTTCTGGAAAGCTGCCCGGTGCTATTGGGTAGGCCAGTCTCACCAAGCGAGCAATATCTGCTTCAGACTATTACAAATTACCGTTGGCTTTTTGGTATTGGTTCTTCACTTGAACGTAGTATACTTGTTGCAGATGAAAGTCGCCGTACCTCATTTCTAGGCTTAATTTAAAGCCCCGTAGCTTCTTTGGCTATGGTCTGTTATGGTCTGCAGAATGTTCAAAGGCCCACTTCGTAACACAACAATCAATGCGGTTACCCTTTCACCATCGTTTCAGCTGTTAGCTCTCGCAGCAGCCTCGAATCGTTTAAAATATGTTGGCAAAAATGACCTCCCATTAAATGTACGTAGTTATACTCTCAACCTTGACGTCAGTTCACATTCCCCGACATTTTTGACTTCTGGAGAGGGCTGATGTATCACCGATACGGAGGGCTCTGGTGTTTGCACTATTAGGGAATTAATCCGTTGGTCCTCTTCCTCCATTTTACAAAAAGTGTTTAACAACTTTATTTCTAGTTTTTGTGAGTTGTCCACCAACTGCGGCTCCAATTTTTGTAAGCCGCCGCCTGTTGTTATTGCAAAGGAGTTTTCGTTACATTAATGTTTAAAAATCTCAAGAATGTACTCCAAATGTAGCCATTGAGAAATACCAAAACCTATAGCCAAAACATCTGGTGAAAACTTCTGTGGATAATAAAAGTATTTTATCACTGCAGAAAATCGATACGGGTAAAAATGACGTTTTGAGATGTGTACATTTGATAGATGCACGCCAGTGCACTTTCTAATGTTTTAAAACATTTGAAAATTCTTCTGGCCAACAAACAGCTGCTGTTTCCACAGTATCGGAAATTAATTTCTCCATATCAACGTATGAAGTGCACAAAGTACACATTGCACGCCTACGATCCACAATCCAATAAAAATCCATGCAAATGGAATTGAAATAATCAGAATGCAGTTTTTTTAGGTAAAATTAAACCATGTTAGTTTCTTTTATTTTTAAGCTGTAAAAAAGAAACGTTTGCTATCTTATGTCAGAGTTTTAATATTCTCGTTTAATGACGTGATTTAATTGGACTGGAAAACGAGTTCAGCCGCAATGCATTTGCATGCACTTTTGTAAAAAAATTATTCGCTTCAAACTGCGTTTGAGATCAACAAGGGCTGAGGACAATAACGATTAATAACAAGTTACGGACAATGCTTCTGAGTCAATGTAATTAGGTATATAATTAGATAGTAAGGGTGAGCTATAGAGGGTGCTCAACCCTCAAGACCCTTTGAAATATATTACAACACACGTGGGGACTTTTAATTCAGGAGTTTAGTGCATTTAACATTATTTGAAGTTTTAGATATTGTCATATGTTGAATTGAAATAAATATTCCTAATTGAACGTATTTTCCATATTTAAACAAATCAGTAAAAGTGCTGCTGGAGGGTGTTTTAATTATTAAAAATTAATATGTCTACAATTCTAAATCTACTTGTTTTGATAACTTAATTAAGATGAACTTGTGGGTGATGTTATTGGAAAATTAGTTCCTTTTAGATCCTGTTGTTAGAAAGAAATTGTATGGTGCTTGGAGGTACATGTAATAAAATTAAACTAATCTAACAGGAATTAGTTAATTATGCTGGGGCAAATGAACGTTACTGATTTTACCGTAATTTGAAATTAATTTGTATTTAATTCAAATATATTATAAGAGCATCATTGCTAACATTTCCGTAAAATATAAAAATTACATGGCGTTATGCAAATCTCAAAATATTCCCCTTTCGTGGCTATATACTTTTGCATTCCATAAACTGATCTTTTAAACACTTCTTCCACTTACGGTCATCGAGAGCTAGGTTAGGCCCTGGGGATTATGAACATCATCGAAGATTGACATTCATGTCATCCGTAGAATTGCGCCATTATTTGGGGGATTTATAGTAACCTTGTAACTAATTTGCGACGAATTGGCTTATACAAAATAACCGCGTCAACATCTTCTATTACTAAGAGAAGCCTGGTCTGGACCACTGCAAAAACAAAGACATTTCAATTTTATTCTATTTCTATTATATTAAATTAAAATCAAGCATGCCAAATTACTTTTATTTACATTGATTCATTTAAATTCATTATTTAATTTCAATTATAAAGGTGGCTTTACATTATGCAATTTTGATGCAATGCATGTCATTACATTGTATGTCACTTGCATGTCATTTTCTTTTTACGCTTGTGCAATTTGTATGCAATTTTAGTTTGATGGGAAGTGTTACCAACAAATGAAATAGCATTTTATCGAAACTACACTAATAGCATTCATTAGCATCAGAAACTATTTATATAATAACACAGGCCAACGATGAAAAAACTTTTTTAATGAATATACCTTTTTATTATGTTTTTTAGGTTGCTGAATCCAAATATGATGCTTAAAAAACTGAATCACCTACCATTTCTTCACATCTTATAGTTAAATGCATTTTTTTCGAGATTTTTGCGTTTAGCGATATTTAAAGAATTTAAACAAATTTATAGTATTATAATATTTATAAGTAAATTGGAAAAGTAGGTCTATTGGATGTAGATGATGTTGGTAGCACTGCCAAAAAACATTTGCTGGTCAAACAGCTGGTGTTTTCTTTACTGTCAACCTAACCTCTCACTTTAACGTTTCTAGTACGTGTGCTCAGTAAAATGTCTAATCGCGGTTGTAAAAACTCTGCTGACAGTTTTGTTATATTTGTGGTGAGTTTGTGATTAAAAACACCAAAGAAACATTACAGACTTTGTGAAAAGGTTTATCTATCATATTTTGGAACTAAACTTGGTGATCAGGAGAAATCTTGGGCACCACATAAGGTATGTTATGTTTGTGTTGAAGATCTAAGAAAATGGTCAAAAGGAGAAAAACCTTTAGATTTGCTGTTCCTATGATATGGAGGAGCCGAAAAATCATTCTGATGATTGCTATTTTGCAGTGTTGATATTACTGGTCATAACTCAAAAACAAGAAGGTAATAAGCTATCCTAATCTTCCGTCTGCCATCCGACCAGTAGGGCACAGTGTAGATTTACCGGTCCCTGAACCACCAGATGATTTAAATTCTATTGAAGTACCTTCTGATGTGCAATCCGAGTCAAATGAACAAGATGATGAAGAATTCCATTGTACTACTGAAAATGTATAGCCTAAATTGTTTACACAAATCGAGCTTAATGACTTGGTTAGGGATCTGGGCTTGACTAAAGAAAAGGCTGAATTGCTTGGCTCTAGACTGAAAGAAAAGAACTTGTTAGCCATTGGAACCAGCATTCATGTGTATAGAAAGAGAGCAGCAATTTTCCAAGTATTTTAAACAAGAAGGTGATTTAGTGTACTGCTCAGACATTTCTGGTCTCATGAACGAGTTTGGTATTGAATACAAAAAAGAAGACTGGAGGCTGTTTATGGATTCATCCAAAACAAGTTTAAAAGCAGTTTTATTACACAATGGTAACATGTACGCATCTACACCTGTTGGCCATTCTGTACATATGAAAGAAAGTTATGAAAATCTAGAAATAGTGTTGAATACAATAGACTATTCTGCTCATGGTTGGATGATATGTGGTGATTTAAAAGTAACATGCATGCTCCTTGGTCAGCAAGCTGGTTTTACCAAATTTCCATGTTTCTTGTGCGAATGGGATAGTAGGGCTAGGGATCGACATTGGTGCAGAAAGAACTGGCCTGTGAGGAAGTCCTTAAACCCAGGTGAGAAGAACATTCTACGCAAAAACCTTGTAGATCCAAGAAACGTGCTCCTACCACCTCTACATATAAAATTAGGACTCATGAAACAGTTTGTTAAGGCTCTGCCTAAAGATAGACCGTGTTTTAAGTATCTCATCCAAAAGTTTCCACACCTTTCAGAAGCTAAAATAAAAGAAGGCGTCTTTGTCGAACCTGACATTAGAAAAATGATGTTTGACGTTAACTTTGAATCCACAATGACCGTAAATGAGAATGAAGCATGGATATCATTCAAGCAAGTCGTTACAAAATTCTTGGGGAATAAAAAAGATCCAGAACATGTTTCTATTGTAGCTAACATGTTAAAGAAGTTTAAAAATTTAGGATGTTTGATGAGCCTGAAAGTTCACTTTTTGAATAGCCACCTTGATTACTTCCCGGACAATTTGGGAGATGTTAGCGAGGAGCAAGGCGAACGTTTTCACCAAGACATTAAAGTGATGGAAAAACGCTACCAGGGCCGCTGGAACACCAACATGATGGGAGACTATTGTTGGTCACTTCACCGTGAAGTTCAGCAAGCAACACATCGAAGAAAAAGCTACATAAGAAGCTTCAAAGAAAAAAGAGAACGGAAGTATAAACCAACTGCAGCTGACAAGTGAAACCTGTAATATCAATATAAACCTATAATGGCACATTAGGTCACTGTTTTAAATAGCTTACTGTAAATACAAACCATGCTTATGATTTAACATAGCGTTTCATTAATTTCCCTATATATACTATAGTGGTTTTATACTATATCATTAAAAAACAGATTGCTCAAAAACTGTGCGTGATACAAAAAAACCAAGGCCAGATTTAGATTCAGCTCAAAAAAATCTATAAACAACACCTATTAACGTGAAAAAAGTTTTCAAAAAAAATATTTTTGTTGGCTTGTGTAATTATTTAACATGCATTTTAGTTATTTATGTTGTTCAACAATCAGATATTAAAATATAGGTCAAGTTATGCTTATTATAATTTTATTTCTAATTTCGTATCTCACTTATCACTAAAAAATTGCCAGAATTGCAAAGAAATTGCCAAAAAATGCAACATGTTCTCTATTTATTTGAAGTTGCAACAGTTGATTGAAAACTTGCTCGAAGGCATGTGCAGTATGTTGCATTTGTATTGCCATGCATCAAAATAGAAAAATGTAAAGCCATCTTAACTGTAACAAAAATAAATATTGTAATTCTCGTATGACGAGTGTAACCAATCGTTCTGGCTCTTACAGGGTAGGCACAGAGAATGGGAGAATAACTTGTACATTTTGCCTTTTCTTGCTTTTTTGACGCGAAACCTTC
This sequence comes from Platerodrilus igneus, assembly GCA_036346225.1. Classification (NCBI taxonomy): domain Eukaryota; kingdom Metazoa; phylum Arthropoda; class Insecta; order Coleoptera; family Lycidae; genus Platerodrilus; species Platerodrilus igneus. The sequence goes on from JARFIW010000828.1 coordinate 4,028,102, forward strand.
TATCAATACATCTAAATTTATTTGCTTGACAAGCTTAAACCCCACAGTCAGCACACCTTGACTTGACAAAAACCCGGGACACAGCCGACCTTAAGACACTCTTAACACGTTCTACGTTTTATGGTGGAAAATGTTGTCTCAGCAGTGGCTGCAGTCGCAGAAATAATTGCGAAAATCCGATGGCTACACACAGATTTGAGAATGATGAATTTATATTTGATCTATCTAAGGAACTTTGGAGGATGTGGTTGGAAATATAAAGGAAAAGCCGGGAACATTCTACGAGTTGGAACGTGGAATGTCAGAAGTATGAGGCAAGTCGGTAAGCTAGAAAACGTGAAAATTGAAATCGATAGGTTAGCATTAGACATAGAAGCGAGGTTCGGTTGCCAGAGGCGGGAGATTTTTGGAGCGGAGACTTTAGGGTAATTCATACAAGATCAGAAGAAAAAACTAGGGGATAGGTATAGCTATACGAAAAAAAGATGGGATATTGAATAGAAAACTACTTACAAAAGAACTAAAGAGAACTCATGGTGAAAACAAGTAAATACAGTAAAAATACAAGCATACATGCCCACCTCTTGCTATAATGAGGAAAAAGTAGAAGCGATCTACAAAGATATCGAAGATATACTAAGATGCGTAAAAGGACATCAAAATTTAATAATTACGGAAGATTTTAATGCAGTGGTAGGTGAGGGTAAAGAAGAAGCGGTAGTAGTTTTATTTGGATTAAGCACGAGAAACGAGAGGGCGAATAAGCCGGTAGAATTCTGCGACAAAAACAATTTAACCATCACAAATACAATATTTCAACATCGTACTAAAAGATGATACACGTGGAAGATTCCAGGAGATATAGAAATATACCAAATAGATTACATTCTTGTTAGACAACGTTTTATGAATCAAGTACAAGACTGTAGGAACTACCCAGAAGCAGATATAAATACTGACAACAACATCGTAATTATGAAGGACGTGCTTAAATTTAAAAATTTGAAAAAGGAACAGAAAAAGGCACTTTGATTTAGAGAAACTAAAACATAAAGATATCTACGAAAGATTTGAAAAAAAGTCAAATGAATTGCTGAAAGACATCGGGTAATTTTCTGATACGAAGAAAGTAGAAACAGAATGGAATAACATTAAATTCAACATAGACATGGCGTTCAGAGACATTTTGGGGTATACACAAGAAAAAAATAAGAAACCATGGCTAACAAAGAATATCTCGAATTTAGTAGAAGAAATACGAAACCACAAAAACAGACAGCCGTAGCAGGATATCAGAGACACAAAGACGAACATACAAAAATACATCAGACAAAACGGAAAGACAGAGATACAAAGCCATAAAATGGGAAATTATTTGCAAATGCAAGAAAGCTAAAGAACAATGGATTGATAAAAAGTGCAAAGAAGTACAAACTAAGATTGAAATAGAAAAAATAGACAATGCATACAAATTAATTAGAATGAATTTTATGGATATAAAACCGTATAGCAAAAATATAAGGAGCATGGAAGTAAAAAATGTAGAGAAAGTGATTAGATGGAAAAAATATATGGGGAATTTATATGCAGGAACTAGCAGCACGAGAACAGGAATCAGACATTGAAGAGGATGACTTTGGATATCCTATACTTAGAGATGAGTTTGAATTAGCATCGAAGTGTTTGAAAAATGGTAAGGCACCGGGATTAATTTGGGTTTAGGAAAAACAGGGGAACATGGGAGGCTATTTTAGCTCTGAGAGTGATAATGGAGAAAGCGATAGAAAAAAGAGAAACCGTGTATATATAGTGTGTGGTAAATGGAAAGAAATGTTCGAAGTACTAAAAAAGTTTAGAATTAATTTTCTAGAGTTAGACGGATAGTTCATAGCTTTTATAGAGAGTAAACAAAGGAAATAGAATTAGAGCAGGAACGTAGAGAAGTAAATATTAGGAAATGGGTGAGCCGGGTATGTGCCCTATCCCAATTAATTTCTAAATTGTACATCAATAAGGCGATGAATACTGTCAAATGCAGGAAGACATTTGGAATTATTATGCAGGGACAAAAGATTAATATGCTTAGAATTGCAGGTGATATAGCGGTATTGGCATTTAGCAAAGAAGAGTTATATAAGCTGCTCTTAATGAAATGGTTACAGTTTGTCACCGCTAATGGTAAACCAGAAATAGAACGATAGGTAACTGGTCCCTGTTGTAACGATGGCAGAAGGGAAGGGTGGCTTGCTCAGCCAGGAGGTCGTGGGCTGACGGCTTCGACTAAGGACCAGAATGGCGAAGCTCGAAGAGTAAGGGCGCCAGAGTCTTGCCACAAAGAAAATATAGAACCGTGACTCAAAGGTTCCAACTCATACACAAGTTCCCAAATACCATATCCAAGCAGCACAAAGCGGCACAATCGTCACGCGCTAACTCAAAACAATAATAAAAATAATAATCAAGGAACACGTATAATATTTACTTGGCACAAATACAGGTGACACAATGCACAAAAAAAAGAGACAATAAGTGATGCGTGGAGACCCACGAACGGTTCGGTACATACACGGGGGACCGCAAAATAGACGAATGAATAAGTTGTAACTAACGCAAGTTAAAACGCGACGAAAGGCATGCCGCTCATCCGTTATATAAAGGCGCGGAGATAAATAATCTCTAAAATTTATAAATATATCGCGTTCGTTGGTGGATCTTTTACAAAACAAAATATCGTAGCATAAAAATAAACCTGAAAAATAAGGCAAAATACATAGTATATAAATCTGGTGAAATTAATAGTAAAGCAGATCACAAAAAAGTATAAACACATTGTAGGTCACAATTGTTACTACAAAACTTCGTTATCTAAAGAAAAAGTACACACAATAGTTCGCCTGAATAGTGATTAAACATGTAAACACCGAGGGGAAAGCAAAAGAATTTATCAAACATTACTTCTAATTTCCAAAAATGTAAAAATATAACTTTCGTTGTGATAAAACTGGATTTTGTAATAATTAAAGCGTAAATAAATTTAGTTGATAACGTAGTTTAAATTGGTTGCTGAGGCGATACCAAAAAAAAAACAGGTATTAAAGTAAATAGGTATACGACCTTCGAGATCCAGGTGTCCTGAGTACTCTTAGTAGTAGCAACACAGCTCGATAATCGGCGGGGCAACTATTGCTTCCTTTCAGAACAGCCAATTTAAATTTGTAAACAAAAGCAAGGAACAAGCAGGAACGGTGATCGAAGGCGAACTCTAAAGATACTACTAAAAGTAGTACCGACGGCAGTCTAAAGCAGGTAGTACTAAAAGATGGTATAAAAAAAAGAAGAAGGAAGGAAGGAAGGAAGGCCACTAAAATAAGAGAAAAATAATTAGAATACCAATACTGTACCTAAATAATTACGTACGTTGGTCGGCCTTATCGCAAAAGCGAAGAGTCGGAGACGCAAATAAATTCCACAAACGGAAGTGGACAAACGCCACTAACTTCTGTTGTATAATTACAGATCCTCCTCAAGGAGATGCTAAAACAAATGCTCAATACGCACTTATAAAATTACACAACAAAACCAAGAGTGTTCACTTTACTCTTTTACAAGCTTCAAACAAACAATGAATATCGACATCATGCACACTACACCTGCTAGATAAGATAATCGACCCATTCAGAAATAGAAATAGACAAAGAATTAAAGCGAGTTGGAAATTAACCTCGAGAACCGGATAAGATTTTACAGAAAACACAGAATAACTTCAAAACTGAAAAGCTACACGTAACAAGTTCTAAAAGAGAGATACGATATGAAACTTAACAAAAATAAAACTAAAGTACTGGTATGCAAAGGAGAGGAAAATAAATTAAAAACTAGAATACAAATAGGTAACGCGAACTTACAAGGGGTTAAAAATTTCTGCTACCTAGGAAGCTAAATAACGCAAGATTGGAAAAGCGCAAAAGATATAAAGCAAAGATTAGCACAAGGTCGTGCTACATTTAACAAGAAAAAGCAACTACTGTGTTTAAAGGGAACAAACAAAGAAACAAAGAACAGATTGCTTAAAACATATGTGTGGAGCACAGTACTGTACGGCTGTGAAACCTGGACAGTAGTTGAAGCGGACAGGAAACAAGCCTTTGAAATTGTGGTGCTACAGAAATATGATGAGGATATCAAAGACAGGCAAAGTTAAGAACAAAGTGGTACTAGAAATGGTGGGGGAAAAAGAAGTATGTGGAAAACAGTAAAATGTAGTAGAGATAGGATGATAGCCCACATACTAAGGAATGAGGGTATAGTGCAAAATATATTAGAAACAGAGATAGGAAAAAAAAGTAGAGATAAACCTGTTGCAGAACAGAATAGAACAGAATAGAACAGAATAGAACAGAATAGAACAGAATAGAACAGAATAGAACAGAATAGAACAGAATAGAACAGAATAGAACAGAATAGAACAGAATAGAACAGAATAGAACAGAATAGAACAGAATAGAACAGAATAGAACAGAATAGAACAGAATAGAACAGAATAGAACAGAATAGAACAGAATAGAACAGAATAGAACAGAATAGAACAGAATAGAACAGAATAGAACAGAATAGAACAGAATAGAACAGAATAGAACAGAATAGAACAGAATAGAACAGAATAGAACAGAATAGAACAGAATAGAACAGAATAGAACAGAATAGAACAGAATAGAACAGAATAGAACAGAATAGAACAGAATAGAACAGAATAGAACAGAATAGAACAGAATAGAACAGAATAGAACAAAATAGAACAGCATAGATCAGAATAGAACAGAATAGAACAGAATAGAACAGAATAGAACAGAATAGAACAGAATAGAACAGAATAGAACAGAATAGAACAGAATAGAACAGAATAGAACAGAATAGAACAGAAAGAACAGAAAGAACAGAATAGAACAGAATAGAACAGAATAGAACAGAAAGAAAAGAACAGAATAGAACAGAATAGAACAGAATAGAACAGAATAGAACAGAATAGAACAGAAAGAAGAATAGAACAGAATAGAACAGAATAGAACAGAATAGAACAGAATAGAACAGAATAGAACAGAATAGAGAATAGAACAAGAACAATAGAACAGAATAGAACAGAATAGAACAGAATAGAACAGAAGAACAGAATAGAACAGAATAGAACAGATAGAACAGAATAGAACAGAATAGAACAGAATAGAACAGAATAGAACAGAATAGAACAGAATAGAACAGAATAGAACAGAATAGAACAGAATAGAACAGAATAGAACAGAATAGAACGAATAACAGAATAGACAGAATGAACAGAATGAACAGAATAGAACAGAATAGAACAGAATAGAACAGAATAGAACAGAATAGAACAGAATAGAACAGAATAGAACAGAATAGAATAACAGAATAGAACAGAATGAACAGAATGAACAGAATGAACAGAATAGAACAGAATAAAAATAGAACGAATAAAGAAGAACAGAATGAACAGAATAGAACAGAATAGAACAGAATAAACAGAATAGAACAGAATAGAACAGAATAGAACAGAATAGAACAGAATAGAACAGAATAGAACAGAATAGAACAGAATAGAACAGAATAGAACAGAATAGAACAGAATAGAACAGAATAGAACAGAATAGAACAGAATAGAACAGAATAGAACAGAATAGAACAGAATAGAACAGAATAGAACAGAATAGAACAGAATAGAACAGAATAGAACAGAATAAAACAGAATAGAACAGAATAGAACAGAATAGAACAGAATAGAACAGAATAGAACAGAATAGAACAGAATAGAACAGAATAGAACAGAATAGAACAGAATAGAACAGAATAGAACAGAATAGAACAGAATAGAACAGAATAGAACAGAATAGAACAGAATAGAACAGAATAGAACAGAATAGAACAGAATAGAACAGAATAGAACAGAAACAGAATAGAACAGAATAGAACAGAATAGAACAGAATAGAACAGAATAGAACAGAATAGAACAGAATAGAACAGAATAGAACAGAATAGAACAGAATAGAACAGAATAGAACAGAATAGAACAGAATAGAACAGAATAGAACAGAATAGAACAGAATAGAACAGAATAGAACAGAATAAGAACAGAATAGAACAGAATAGAACAGAATAGAACAGAATAGAACAGAATAGAACAGAATAGAACAGAATAGAACAGAATAGAACAGAATAGAACAGAATAGAACAGAATAGAACAGAATAGAACAGAATAGAACAGAATAGAACAGAATAGAACAGAATAGAACAGAATAGAACAGAATAGAACAGAATAGAACAGAATAGAACAGAATAGAACAGAATAGAACAGAATAGAACAGAATAGAACAGAATAGAACAGAATAGAACAGAATAGAACAGAATAGAACAGAATAGAACAGAATAGAACAGAATAGAACAGAATAGAACAGAATAGAACAGAATAGAACAGAATAGAACAGAATAGAACAGAATAGAACAGAATAGAACAGAATAGAACAGAATAGAACAGAATAGAACAGAATAGAACAGAATAGAACAGAATAGAACAGAATAGAACAGAATAGAACAGAATAGAACAGAATAGAACAGAATAGAACAGAATAGAACAGAATAGAACAGAATAGAACAGAATAGAACAGAATAGAACAGAATAGAACAGAATAGAACAGAATAGAACAGAATAGAACAGAATAGAACAGAATAGAACAGAATAGAACAGAATAGAACAGAATAGAACAGAATAGAACAGAATAGAACAGAATAGAACAGAATAGAACAGAATAGAACAGAATAGAACAGAATAGAACAGAATAGAACAGAATAGAACAGAATAGAACAGAATAGAACAGAATAGAACAGAATAGAACAGAATAGAACAGAATAGAACAGAATAGAACAGAATAGAACAGAATAGAACAGAATAGAACAGAATAGAACAGAATAGAACAGAATAGAACAGAATAGAACAGAATAGAACAGAATAGAACAGAATAGAACAGAATAGAACAGAATAGAACAGAATAGAACAGAATAGAACAGAATAGAACAGAATAGAACAGAATAGAACAGAATAGAACAGAATAGAACAGAATAGAACAGAATAGAACAGAATAGAACAGAATAGAACAGAATAGAACAGAATAGAACAGAATAGAACAGAATAGAACAGAATAGAACAGAATAGAACAGAATAGAACAGAATAGAACAGAATAGAACAGAATAGAACAGAATAGAACAGAATAGAACAGAATAGAACAGAATAGAACAGAATAGAACAGAATAGAACAGAATAGAACAGAATAGAACAGAATAGAACAGAATAGAACAGAATAGAACAGAATAGAACAGAATAGAACAGAATAGAACAGAATAGAACAGAATAGAACAGAATAGAACAGAATAGAACAGAATAGAACAGAATAGAACAGAATAAACAGAATAAACAGAATAGAACAGAATAAGAAAACAGAATAGAACAGAATAGAACAGAATAGAACAGAATAGAACAGAATAGAACAGAATAGAACAGAATAGAACAGAATAGAACAGAATAGAACAGAATAGAACAGAATAGAACAGAATAGAACAGAATAGAACAGAATAGAACAGAATAGAACAGAATAGAACAGAATAGAACAGAATAGAACAGAATAGAACAGAATAGAACAGAATAGAACAGAATAGAACAGAATAGAACACAATAGAACAGAATAAAACAGAATAAAACAGAATAGAACAGAATAAAACAGAATAAAACAGAATAGAACAGAATAGAACAGAATAGAACAGAATAGAACAGAATAGAACAGAATAGAACAGAATAGAACAGAATAGAACAGAATAGAACAGAATAGAACAGAATAGAACAGAATAGAACAGAATAGAACAGAATAGAACAGAATAGAACAGAATAGAACAGAATAGAACAGAATAGAACAGAATAGAACAGAAAGAATAGAACAGAATAGAACAGAATAGAACAGAATAGAACAGAAAGAATAGAACAGAATAGAACAGAATAGAACAGAATAGAACAGAATAGAACAGAATAGAACAGAATAGAACAGAATAGAACAGAATAGAACAGAAGAAAGAACAGAATAGAACAGAATAGAACAGAATAGAACAGAATAGAACAGAATAGAACAGAATAAAAGAACAAGAATAGAACAGAATAGAACAGAATAGAACAGAATAGAACAAGAATAGAACAGAAATAGAACAGAATAGAACAGAATAGAACAGAATAGAACAGAATAGAACAGAATAGAACAGAATAGAACAGAATAGAACAGAATAGAACAAGAATAGAACAGAATAGAACAGAATAGAACAGAATAGAACAGAATAGAACAGAATAGAACAGAATAGAACAGAATAGAACAGAATAGAACAGAATAGAACAGAATAGAACAGAATAGAACAGAATAGAACAGAATAGAACAGAATAGAACAGAATAGAACAGAATAGAACAGAATAGAACAGAATAGAACAGAATAGAACAAGAATAGAACAGAATAGAACAGAATAGAACAGAATAGAACAGAATAGAACAGAATAGAACAGAATAGAACAGAATAGAACAGAATAGAACAGAATAGAACAGAATAGAACAGAATAGAACAGAATAGAACAGAATAGAACAGAATAGAACAGAATAGAACAGAATAGAACAGAATAGAACAGAATAGAACAGAATAGAACAGAATAGAACAGAATAGAACAGAATAGAACAGAATAGAACAGAATAGAACAGAATAGAACAGAATAGAACAGAATAGAACAGAATAGAACAGAATAGAACAGAATAGAACAGAATAGAACAGAATAGAACAGAATAGAACAGAATAGAACAGAATAGAACAGAATAGAACAGAATAGAACAGAATAGAACAGAATAGAACAGAATAGAACAGAATAGAACAGAATAGAACAGAATAGAACAGAATAGAACAGAATAGAACAGAATAGAACAGAATAGAACAGAATAGAACAGAATAGAACAGAATAGAACAGAATAGAACAGAATAGAACAGAATAGAACAGAATAGAACAGAATAGAACAGAATAGAACAGAATAGAACAGAATAGAACAGAATAGAACAGAATAGAACAGAATAGAACAGAATAGAACAGAATAGAACAGAATAGAACAGAATAGAACAGAATAGAACAGAATAGAACAGAATAGAACAGAATAGAACAGAATAAAACAGAATAGAACAGAATAGAACAGAATAGAACAGAATAGAACAGAATAGAACAGAATAGAGTAGAATAGAATAGAATAGAATAGAATAGAATAGAATAGAATAGAATAGAATAGAATAGAATAGAATAGAACAGAACAGAATAGACGTAACGGGACGGAACAGGACGGAACAGGACGGAACAGGACGGAACAGGACGGAACAGTACGGAACAGGGCGGAACGGGACGGGACGGGACGGAACGGGATGGAACGGGACGGAACGGGAAGGAACCGGACGGAACGGAAGGGCGCCGGACGGAACGGAACGGAACAAGACGGGACGGAACGGAACGGAACGGGACGGGACGGAACGGAACGGAACGGAACGGAACGGAACTGGACGGAACGGAACGGAACGGGACGGAGCGGAACGGAACTGAACGGAACAGAACGGAACAGAACGGAACAGAACGGAACAGAACGGAACAGAACGGAACAGAACGGAACAGAACGGAACAGAACGGAACAGAACGGAACAGAACGGAACAGAACGGAACAGAACGGAACAGAACGGAACAGAACGGAACAGAACGGAACAGAACGGAACAGAACGGAACAGAACGGAACAGAACGGAACAGAACGGAACAGAACGGAACAGAACGGAACAGAACGGAACAGAACGGAACAGAACGGAACAGAACGGAACAGAACGGAACAGAACGGAACAGAACGGAACAGAACGGAACAGAACGGAACAGAACGGAACAGAACGGAACAGAACGGAACAGAACGGAACAGAACGGAACAGAACGGAACAGAACGGAACAGAACGGAACAGAACGGAACAGAACGGAACAGAACGGAACAGAACGGAACAGAACGGAACAGAACGGAACAGAACGGAACAGAACGGAACAGAACGGAACAGAACGGAACAGAACGGAACAGAACGGAACAGAACGGAACAGAACGGAACAGAACGGAACAGAACGGAACAGAACGGAACAGAACGGAACAGAACGGAACAGAACGGAACAGAACGGAACAGAACGGAACAGAACGGAACAGAACGGAACAGAACGGAACAGAACGGAACAGAACGGAACAGAACGGAACAGAACGGAACAGAACGGAACAGAACGGAACGGCACGAAACGGAACGGAACGGAACGGAACGGAACTGAACGGAACAGAACGGAATATAACGGAATAGAACGGAACGGAGCAGAGCAGAGCAGAGCAGAGTAGAACAGAGCAGAGCAGGACAGAAGAGGTCAGGACAGGACAGGACAGCAAAGGGCTGGGTAGGACAGGACAGAACAGAACTAGACAGTGCAGGACAGGACAGGATAGGACAGGACAGGACAGGACAGGACAGGGCAGGACAGGGCAGGACAGGACACGACAGGACGGGACGAGACGGGACGGGACGGAATGGGACGGGACGGGACGGGACGGGACAGGACAGGACGGGAAAGACAGGACACGACAAGGCAGGACAGGACGGGACGGGACGGGACGGGACGGGACGGGACGGGACGGACAAGACAGGACAGGACAGGACAGGGAAAGACAGGACAGGAGGACAGGACAGGACAGGACAGGACAGGACAGGACAGGGCAGGACAGAACAGAACAGAACAGAATAGAATAGAAATCAATGTAGTACGCGACCTAGCAGTTCCAAAATGAAAAACCTAATGACGAAAAAGTAACTGTATTTAAACCTGATGATTATTATTAGCAACTACAGGTATTGGTTTTGCAATATTCTCAACTAATGTTAATTGTGCGATAGGATTTACTGGAAAACTATTAATTCGGCAAATGTCTAAGTGTCGGGGGATCCTTGGTAGCCACAGGCTGCTTAACACACCTTTAAATACCACTGAATCTCGGTGAAATAGGACATATAATTAGGAAACAACAAAAGGAGAACCGAGCTGTATCTAGGCTGTGGGAATTTATGAAAACGCTGTAGGCTAGCCCAGCGGCTATGTTCGAAGACAACAAACATAGAAACAAGGAGAGCATTGTAGAAAACGTATGTGTGAAGCACAGCACAGTTACTTCTATGGAATAGGGCAGTAGAAAAAGCAGATCGACAAACGGTAGAAGCCTTTTGGAATGTTGTGCTTCAGACAGACAAAGTTAATAACACAGAGGTTATAGAAACAGTAGGGGAATAAAGATCTGTGGAAAACAAAAAAAATAGGAGAAATAAAAAAGCAGGATACGTTCCAAGGCATTTTTAGGGAATAGTGTGGAATATATTACAAGCGCAGATAGGAAAAAAATGGTAGAGGTAGACTTAGATCGGACTATTGCACGTAGATAGTGAAAGATGCAGATTGGAAATTTCAGAGAAAGGTGTAGGTTAACACAGAATAGGAAACAATGAGGGTATTCGTCTAACCAGTTCTAAGACTAACGACCTAATGACTATGATGAGGCAGTAATTTTTAAAGGAACAGCAGCTACCCCAGTGTTAGGCAGATCTGGAAGGAGATTTGAATTTTAATAAAGAAACGTGACGATCGAAGGTAGGGATAATTAAAGCAAGGGAGTTTATGCGGAATATTGTTTCTTTATGTTCTTTTCACATTGATTTATAGAAAGCCACCCCCGTCCACAGCAGTTAACTGATGAACCCTTTTTATTGTTACGCGGTCACCGCGCCTTGAGAGTAAGTCAAAATTAAAATTGTTTCACCCGCAACAGTAGAAAAATGTTATCCGTAACAAAATGTTTGTTATAGTAGTTTACAAATACATATTTTTAATGCATCATGATTAAATTTTTGTGTGAAAATTGGTAATATGCGCTTCTTCTAGTGCAGCATTTGGATTGCAATTATTTAAATTTATATACCCTAATTACCCTTATTTATTAGACAGAGTCTGTGAGACTCCACTTCAGTGGTTAAAGGAAAATAATCCACCTCGGTGATTGCCAGTTAAGTTAATTTCAAATTTCTTGAAATTTTATCTCGGCCCTTTCTTCTAAACTTGTTTCTAAAAAATGTTGTTTTATTTTTACCCCAATTGACCCTACAATTTTTCCACTTTTTATGTTCAATTAACTACATTCAATTAAGTATGCGCAAAATGAAGTCAATTGTTACAGTTAATTACGTGTTCATAAGGGATTTTGATGTAAAATATTTCACCTACAACGATTTCTTACTCTTACTATTTCTTAGTCTATTCAAAAGGCGTCGGCTTTTTCCATTCTGGTTCTTATAGTCGGTAAAAATTAACAAGAAGTATTTTCTAAGCTGTTTAACCGATCTAATACAGAACCTTATCTTTTAAAATACCAGAAAGCCATCGAATTTTGCAACTAGTCTTCGTTAGTTTGTAGATTATAATCCTCTTAAAGAGATTTTGTTCTCTTTTAAACGCGGATATTTCTTTGCTACTAGAAAACCGACTAATAGCTAACGGTAAACTGTTAAGCCGATAACGCATTTTAAGGCGTTCTTTTCAAAAGCTATACAAATTTAATTTCAGATTCAGCTTCTTCATTATGCTTTACTGATTGGGTTGAGGGTCCGAAAATACTGCAGGTATTTCTGCCAGCTATGTTAACATCTTAACACAACGATTTATCAGATTTCATTTAAAACTGACTGTTTTCTTAAAGATAAGCTATAATTCCTTTCAGGGTAAAAATAAAATGACCAAAGCTTTCACTTTTCAAACTTGTCTTGTCACCGAACACGTTCATGAGTAAAAGAAAATTTGAGATGAATGACTTCTTAATTTGTAAAACCGAATTAACCAACACCTTTGAGTGGTCGTAAACTAGGAGGATTTTGTTTAACCCAATTTTGCAACGTTTGTATATGCGAGCAAAAAAGCCAGCGAGAAAGAGAGAGCAAGAGAGTGAGATCTAGGGAGGGTTAACGTCCTCTTAAAAATGAAGTGTTCTCTAATAATATTCTTTTACATTTATTATGCGTTTATTTTCCTTAAGCGTTGACTCGTTTTGAACTTAAAATTGAATATTATTTTCAATTAAGGGGAATTACCAATAACTTACTCAGGCAAGATTTTATACAACATAGTAAAATTTGTAGACTTTTGTACATAGGACAAGATTACCTTGAAAATGAACTTAAAAATAGCCTGAGGCAGAAAACATTTAATCCGTTAAGAGTTAAGTAAGTTGTGATAAAAGTATGCCCGTCATACACTTTTCATGCTGAAAAATTACACGACTTAAGCGCCATATACATATATGATAAAGAAAGCTGAGAGGATTTAAATTGAGTCAGAGGATCAATCACATACATCAACATCAATTTCTTTTTTGTTAAAAGCTTACTTTTATAGTAACAATGCACTGAGTACAAAAATCACCTACCTATGACTCATCAGCTGGTTCTCAAATTTTAATAGAATTCAATTTAAAATATGCTCCATCGAAAAACGCACTAAATTCCTTTCAAGTTTGCGAAACATTTTAATTTCAAATAAAACATATTTGATGTTTAGTATTGCAAAACCTCTATGAGAAACCCCTAACAGTCAAAATGACATTTATAATAAATTTCTTAGTCAGTTTGTATTCCAGTTATATTTCCAATAATGATCATTATTTATCCATTTTGTATGATATATAAAGGGATTAGTTAGGTCAATATACAACCAATAATTGTCATAATATGATACATGGTATGTTGCTGGATTTACTTTATGTGCAAAAGCACTTTTTCAGCTACACATTATTAACAAAAATGTATTAAAGGATATTGCTGATTTGTATCCAAGTCGTTAAAGCCTTCACGATTATTGGTATTTTATGAGATGTGATGGTGCTTATGAAAGCCGTTTCATAAGGTTCTAGCGAGGTTAGCTTACAATCTACTTCAAAAATTTTGCATTTTTTTTTCTGTTACTGGTTTGACGCAGTTCTCCAGTGCTTCCTAATCTGAGATAACCGTTCCGTATACAGTAGCTATCTTTAAATAATCGTCAATTAAATAAAATATTTTCCATCAATATTTTCATATTTGTATAACTTTCTTAAATATTGTTAATCTATATTGGCAAGTTACTTTTAGTTTTCCTTGCCAGTGAACCATGGAACCTTCACGAGGTGGGCAGGCTTGCCTGTCTCAGAGAAATATATAGCTGAGCCGAAGAACCAGCTATTGTAACACGTACGGAAGATTAGCTTTATAATTAACGATGACTTATTAAACTGCAAGAACTAAGTCAATAGCAAAACTCGTTTATTCACCACAATTAAAACTAAACTACATTGTCCACCATATTGTACCCCGATTAACCTCTCTCTGGCATGCGCATGCGCCCCCCTAGAATTAAATAATCACAATTTAGGATTGCCATACGGCTAGTATAAAGAGTTGTCTTACAACTCGGCCAACCTGACTAGGTTGATTGGCCTCAATCAACAAGTAAAAAATCATAAATTCATAACAAATAAATTCTTAATAAAGCATAACTGTAATAGTGTAGGTAACCGTTCATAACATAAGCATAAGAAACTCTTAGCTATAACTTCTAATAACGGTACATAACAATTAATCTAAAAGTCTGTTTCTTGTAACTAAGGTTTATTATCAGATAGGTTTGGTCGTAATCTACTATTAAATTAAATTTTTTGGGTCTGATCTACCACCCAAGGCCGTATTTTCAAACTAGCAAATATTTCTTCAAAAAGTCGCTGCGTAATTTGAAAACCTTCTATATCAGATAAAACATATCTATCATTGGAAAATATTTTTTTTACAATATAGGGACCTTTAAATTTAGGTAACAATTTTTTGTTGATTCCTGAGGTAACGTCCACATTAGGAATCATTACATAATCTCCCGATTCATATTCGGTAGCTTTTTTATGCTTTAAGTTATAATAAGATTCGTTGTATTTTTGAGGTCGATTAATGTTTTCACTTGCCCTTTGTCTAGTCTCCTCAAGATTCCTTTCTACACTAGCATCATTTATCGAGTCAATAAAATGTTTTATTGTTTCCCCAACAACACCAAACTGCCTCACCCCAAATAACAAAACAGAGAGCACCTGGCCATTATCAGTTTGCTTCTGCAATAATATTCCACTATAACCGTGTGAGCTGGCATCGCAATGAAGTTGTGTCTCAGCCAATGGCGAATATATGGCTAAAACAGATCGCTAAATAAGCACATCCATAACTTTTTCAAAACTCTCCAGATGCTTAGCACCAAATTCAAAATCAACATTTTTTTTGAATTAAGTCATAAAGGGACCGTGCCAATTCTGCAAAATTTTTAACAAACTTACGAAAGTAAAAGGCTAAACCCAGAAAGCTATGTAATTCTCTGGCAGAGTGTTGGATAGATTCGATATGTTCACTGCTTGGTTTGATCAAGTCGCCTTCAATAACTTATCCCAAGTAGGTTATTTGAGTATTTAAAAAGGAACATTTATCCAAACGCAAATTAAGTTTGTTGTCCACAAGTCTGTTAAAAACAGTCTTAAAAATTTCTAAATTTTCCTTAATTGTATTTGTAGCTATCATCATGTCATTGATATATATAGCTATTTTATTTTCTGTAATAATATCTCTAAAGATAATATTTATGTAGCGTGTAAAGGCAGAGCGGCTGTTTTTAAAACCAAAAGGGGCCTTCAAAAATTCAGATTGTTCCGAAGACGTTGCGAAAGAAGTATATTTAATGGAATCTGGATCAATATCATGATGAAAAGCACACTTTAAGTCTAACACAGTAAAAAAATTTGTATCCCTTAAACTATCAACTAAATCGTCTATTAATGAAAGTGGATAATTATCTCGCAAACAAATTTTATTCAAATATCTGAAATCTATACATAATCGGTAATCGTTGTTTTTTTACTTTTTTTATTAATACTATTGGAGAACTATACTCAGACTCGCTTTGACGTATAACTCCTTCATCGAGCATCTCCTCCACCAGCTTTTGGACTGCTCGATTGTCCACGTACAATAATCGTCTAGGCCGAAAAAAAAGGGGGTATGTGCGGGTTGCACTGATATTTTCATATTATATTTCGTTTCAGGTTGTGTTGGCCTGACAGCATTTTTGTAATATTTATTAAAGGTTTAATCACTTTTTGTTGAATTTCGGGAGCTATTACTGGAGTAATATTTAGGTTTACCTCGTCTTCAGTAACATAAAAAATAATTAAAATTGAGAAAGTCTCAAGAGAAATATCAGTTTGAGGAATAGGTTCAATTTCTAATTTTTCTTTATTAACTATAAATCGCATTTTGTCGTTACATAATAGATCACGACCTAGCAAACATTGACAAGGGATTGCTTGATCTTTTATAACATTGGAATTTGATCTTAGATTAATGTCTGTTATAGTAACAAGGAAATCAATAACACCTATAATTTCTAAATTTGAGCAATTGATTCTTTCATATTTATCATAAAAATTATAAATTTGAAAGGCTCAAAATTTTACTTCAGATTCTCTTTCGAGAGTTACAGCACAACCCGTATCAAATGTACCTGATAACGTAAATTTGTAACCTTGAGCCTTTAGCTGCAGTGGAATAATAAAAGGTCTTATTACTTGACGTTGTACCAATAACGTAGGCTCTCGGTGAGGCTCCGCTTTGCTAGCTGTTGCTTCAGAAAGTGAAAGTGCTCCTCTTTGCGGGCAATTCCATCTAAGATGACCAGTTGAACCACAATTATAACAGGGTCCTCTTTGTCGAATTGGACGTGGACATTCGGCTAATACATGACCTGCACGATTGCAATTAAAACATCTAGCATTTGCGTTACTAGACCAGGTGGTCCTATTTCCTTTTTCATAGCTTTTATTTACTTCAGTAATCTTCTTTTCATTTCGCCATCCAGCTTTTCCTTAATACGATGACGCCTGGCCGTATCAATTTTTTCAAATGTAATGATATCCTTATATAAATCATCTTCGTCAACGTGATTTTTTAGGATAATAAAGTTACTTAGCTCTATCGACCAAAGGTCTTGCTCTCTTGAAACGAAAAACCTACTCATTACACAATTGACTCTTATCGTAAAAATAAGCAGAAACATTTTCCTTAGGTTGTTGCTCCCTAGACTACATCCGTTACCATAATTCACTTTTGCTGCTTTCATATAAAAAGGTTTTGGTAAAAGTCGCCTTAAATTGTAACCAAGTTTGTGTAGTGTAATACGAGCGTGAAACCAATTTTTAGCTGCGCCCACCAGATTCGACAATGCCATTTGATAAAGAATAGCTTCGGGCCAATTATGAATAACAGCTGCCGTTTCTAATTGTTGTATCCATAATCTTGCGACAGTAGGGCCTTTTTCACTCTCAAACGTAGGGACAGTTTTAGTAATATCTGGCACTATATTAACAGTTGTTGTTACAGGTTTAGCAGGTATGGATTGTTGGTTATTTTTAAGCATTTGTAACATTAGAGCATTTTGTTGTATCAGAGCATGAATTGTATCTACTAACGCACCTGACTCGCCATAATTAACATTTCGTTCATCTGTGGGTTGCTGACCTTTTATATCAGGCTTTTCTGCAGATTCCTTTAAGTCGCTTGTGGGCAAGCTTTTCTTAAAGAAACGCTCAAAATCATCATAATTCGTTACTAAACCGGGCTTGTGTTTCTTTTCGGTCATATTCGAAGAGTAGCCAATTAAACAGTGCACACTTAACAAGAATGCGAAAAAGCATGGCGTGCACATGTAATAACTATTGTGTCCGCGACGTTTTGCGTTTTGTATTTTTTTCTTTTCTGTTACTCGTTTGATGCAGCTCTCCAGTGCTTCCTATTCGGAGCTAACCTTTCCGTACCCAGTAGCTATCTTTAAATAATCATCAATTAAATAAAATATTTTCCATCGATATTTTCATATTTGTATCACTTTCTTAAATATTGCTAATCTATATTGGCAAGTTACTTTTAGTTTTCCTTGCCAGTGAACCATGGAACCTTCACGAGGTGGGCAGGCTTGCCTGTCTCAGAGAAATATATAGCTGAGCCGCAGAACCAACTATTGTAATACGTACGGAAGATTAGCTTTATAATTAACGAAGACTTATTAAAGGTGGAGAGGTTTGCTTGTCTCACAGAAATAGATAGCTGAGCCGAAGGTTCAACTATATTGTAAGGGGACTTCGTCACATTAGCCCCCATCGGTACTAAAATCATTTAGATATTTTAGCACTAGATACTTTACACCTAGCACTAGCTAGCACCCAAGTCCTAAAGCTAGCATAATTCAATTACTGCCGCTATAGCTGTTCATTAGCAGGTGGGGCTGGTGTGAGGCTAGGCTCGCTCCGGTATTACAATAACTCCAAAACTTTTGCACTAGTTAGCCCACACAGCTAGCACTAGCTAGCACCTAAATCCTGAAACTAGCACCACTCACATAACGCGGATATGACCATTGATTACCGAGGGGGGCTGGGTGACGCTAGCTCCCCCACCCCAACCATTCACTCAGAAACTTTTTTACTAGATAGTTTACACCTAGTACTAGCTAGCATCCAAACCCTAAAGCTAGCACCTCTCAAACAGCCCCGTTAACACTATTAATAACTGGGGGACGGATTGTAGCGCGACGCTAGCCCCTATAACTATCCCAAATATTATCATACTTTTAGCTCTAGATAGCCTACAGTTAGCACTAGCTAGCGCCCAATAAATACCAGTAAAGCCTACAAACAAAAGCAAACTATTATACAAGTAAGCCAAAAAACTTTTTTCATTAAAAAACTTCTCGGTTTGAACAATGTTGTTATTGTTAGGATTTACTATATTTACAATAATTCATTTCACTTGATATTGTGATAGTAACTGATTTGATGTGGTTAACGTACTTGACTCAAAAAGTAGTACAAGCTAACACCAAATTAAAAAAAGTAGCACCAACGCCTTTGTGGAAATATGGCTTATTTTATACAGTGGGAGGATTTGCCGGCCTCCCTCTCGATTAGACTTACACCACAAGCTAGCACTAGGTAGCTCACATACCAAAATTTATCACTCCACTAAAAAAGCTACTACCTCAAAAACAAGATGGCGCGAAATAGGTTTTAGACCTTTGGGAGCTTCTTTTTAAAAAGTTTTATCGCCAAAAACTTTTTTATCAATAACTTATTTCTGTTACAACTTAGACGTTTATATTCACTAACTATTAAGTAATTGGAATTTACAAAAATACTTGACGTTAATAAATCAATAATTAATAATCAAAAATTATGGTGAGTAGCTTGAACTACTAACAATGTTAAAGTTATGAAGTTCGAAACTGACTGGACATTATGGGCTCTTTAGGGTATTTATGCTATCCCTGCTCGCATCGTCTTGTGGGAAGTGCAAATCTCATGTCTGCTACTTCTTGATAAACTTTTTGTAGTGGAGTGATAGCTGGTGGTATGGGTGAGCTACCTAGTGCTAGTATCTGGAGTAACTCAGTGCGGGAGAGGAGATGTCAAACCCTCCCACTGTATAAAATAAGCCATATTTGCACAAGGGCGTTCGCGCTACCTCTCCAAATTTGGTGTTAGCTGGTGCTACGTTTTGGGTCAATTACGCTAAAGAGGGAGGAAAGTTGACGCACCCCATCAAATCAGTTACTACCAAAATATCATGTGAAATTAATAAATGGAAATATAGAAAATCCTAACAATAACAACATTGTTCAAACTGAGAAGTTTTTTAATAAAAAAAGTTTTTTGGCTTACTTGTATAATAGTTCTCTTTTATCTTTGTTTGTAGGTTTTACTGGTATTTATTGGATGCCAGCTAGTGCTAACTGTAGGCTATCTACATCTAAAAGTATGATAATATTTAGGACAGTTATAAGGGCTAACGTCACACTACAATCCGCCCCCCAATTATCAATGGTGTTACCGTGACTGTTTGAGTGGTGCTAGCTTTAAGATTTGGGTGATAGTTAGCGCTGGATGTAGGCTATCTAGTGCTAAAATTGTGGAGTGATTGTTTAGGGTGGGGGAGCTAGCGTCACACTAGCCCAACGGTACTCAACGGTCATATCGACGCTATTTGAGTGATGCTAGCTCCAGAATTTGGGTTCTAGCTAGTGCTAGGTGTAAACTATCTAGTGCAAAAGTAGGAGCGATTGGTTGCGGGGGGCGCTAACGTCATACTGGAACACCCATCCACCGGTAATAAATGATAATATCGACGCTATTTGAGTGGTGTTAGCTTCAGAATTTGGGCCAGATGTAGGCTATTCAGTGCAAAAGTTTTGGAGTTATTGGAATACGGGGAAGGGACTAGCGTCACATCAGCCCCACCCGGTAATTAACAGCTATAGTGACTGTAATTGAATGGTGCTAACGTTAGGACTTGTGTGCTAGCTAGTGCTAAGTGTAAGGGATCTAGCGCTAAAATATCTAAATCATTGGGGGACCGAAAGGGCTAATGTAACGGGTATCTACGGAGAGATGAGATTAAGCCTTATTGGTACTGCTGCACGGCTGAAGGTAAGAGGAGACTACAACCATTATTTCTCCGAACGACATTCAGTTTTATCTGCGTGATTTGATAATGATGGCATCCTCCCCGAAATATGCAAGAAGTAAAATAGTCCCCCAATCGAATTTTCAGTCGAAGACAATTCGAGAAGACGTCACGAAGAATCAACATAGCATTCTACGAGTCGGGGCCTGGAATCTTAGAAACCTGAATCGCAAAAGTTGAAAAAAGAAATGGGTAGACCAAAGTTAGATGTAGTTGAAATTAGTGAAATACGCTAAAATGAACAGGATTTCTAGCCAATGGATTATAGAATCCTTAACACGAAAGCCAGCAGGGGTCCTCCAAAGTAAGTTTAGCAATCAACCGAAAACTATGGTAGAGGATAAGCTATTATGAACAATAGAACGAATGAATTGTAGTTGTAAAGATAGAAACAAAGACACAGCACTATAGTAGTACAGGTCTACACACCCACCAGCAACGCAAACGATGAAGAGATTGAACAGGTATACAAAGTGGTAGAAAATTTGTGTAATACATTAAGCGAAATGAGAACTTGATTGTAATGGGAGACTGGAATGCAGCCGTAGGAATAGGAGGAAAAGATTAAAAGTAGGAAAACATGGCGTGGGTGCAAGGAGCAAACGGGAAGGCCTAAATTATACTGTGACTTAGGTACAGCAAATTGTATTAATGGGAATGCACTAGAAAATATGAAATTATTATCTTTCCTTGCTTTTCTTTTTCTTTGCCTAGTTAGTTCAACGGAAAGTATACTGTGGAATTTACAAAATAAAAAGAAACAGCAATCTTAAGAAACATATATACATTTAAAACATTTTCCTTTCAGACAAAAGAATATAAAACAGTTTGCAGCTTAAGTTCGCACATAAAATTATTCCTAAATTATTACTTAAATATTCCTTACCTAGTTTTTGTTAACAGGTACAAAATCTTCTCTAATTTATAGGTGGATAATTTTTCTATCTTATACTACCCAGCTCGTGAGTATAATTGACCAATGATACTCCACAGATAACTTATTAAAACCCAAAATGCTTCAAACTTCAACTTAAAAATGTGATGGTAATTTTCTCTTTTCAATTAATAAAATTGAGAACTTATTCTAATTTAAATTACAAAATATTCAAATATTCGGATCAATTATAAACAGAGAAATTTAAAATTTATATTTATTGTCAAAGAGCGCTTATCCAAATCTTATTTCCATTACAATTAACAGTATTGAATCCTTCCTGGTTCTATTTTAGATTGACGTTAAAATCTCAGTGTATAAGATTATCTATACTATCTTAACCCTCCAATTGACGTTAGAACACTAGTTTGCAAGGTACATCTATATTGTTAATTGTGGAGCGCTGATGAAATTGATTACAAAACATTCAAAACGTATTTGTTGCGGGGTATTATACGTATATGCACGTAAAGGAAAGCTTAAAAAAAATAAATATATACACTCACTCATTCACAAAAGAACTTTTAATTACCCAAAATATTTACAGAACACAGTAAAAAAAATTATTCATGAAAATGGCAAGCTGTAGTTTTTAGGTAATTACCCCCTGACAGTAATTAGAAAAAAAAAGAAAGATCCAAATGCAACCCTAAAACTACAGCTTTAGATCATCGTACGTATAACCTTAGCCTCTATTTACAAACATAATGGCAACAACATTTTCAAATGTGCCAGCAAGTCTTTAAACTGTTTTTACATAAATAAGTAATAAGCAGTAATAAAAGAGCATTAAATACCAAAATAGTTCAATAATTTTCATATAGAAGAATCAAATTTAGAAATGCCATATTTGAACGGTAAAATCCCAGGCGTTCTGGTTCCAAAGTAAAAAACGAATACAAAGAAAAACTCACCCTCGCGTTGCTGACGTCGAGGTTGAGTCAGTCGCTGGTCCACGTCAGCGAGTAGGTAGGCCTACGCCCAGGAAGAATGCGTTTGGCCTCCCATTACCAGAAGAAACAGTAGCTCAAGGGATCAACGTGTCCCCTACAGGAAGCTAGAATAATTACAAACAATCGATTAATTTATTAAAACCGAAAAGTACCGTTTTATAAACCCTAAATACTCACCACGCTATATAATGTGTGCCGAAAATTCGCATAGCGAAAAACGAAACGAAGCAAAGCAGGACGGATGTTTTCTTGTTGCTATTCGAACAGAAAGTGAATATTAAATTTGTTTAGTTAAAGCACCAAAGCACAACGTAAACTTGTCTTTAAGGAAATAAAACAGGAAAACCCTAATTTATTGAAACAATTTCACGGAATTCTTTAAAAAGGAAAATCACACCAGCATTAATTAGTGAATACTTGGAAAGACGCCTATCTAATTATGGCGTAAATTCCACGTTAAGAAATTCTTAGAAAGGATATTTATTTTTCTAATGAGCAGAAAAATTTATCAAGTAAGATATATAGGATGCTTATGATTAATTACAATACAATTTTAAACACGCGAAAGGGTTATTTTTAATTTACGAAATAAATTTTCGTGTTTAACGTCAAAAGAATTTAAGTTAAAAATTATTGTATATAAACTAATCACTTATTGACGAAAATGACCGTAACAAACAATCAACCTATTCAGTGATTTTTAAAAACGTTTCTTAGTAAAAATTACGTATTTGAAAAATCTAAAAAATGTTTTGTTTGAAACTTAAAATGAATTATATTTTTTTATTTTAAACAATTTACACACGGAATAATTATTTCTTGCTTTAAAAGTACATGCAACTTCTTTTCAGTCTACACAAAAAATTTATTACATAAATAATTAAAGCTCGCAATTGCTTTGTACGGAAAACTCGTTTTAAGGTATCTTTAACAAGAATGAATTTGCACAAGATATTTCATTCGGCTGAAAAAAATTGATCTAAAAGTTGGGCTTTTAAGTTTTTATTCGTTTCACAATCTTTGCAATGACTGCAATACATAGAATTTAATTACATAGTCGATAAGGGCTTCATTATTATTAGAAAAACAAAATATTGGGATTTTCAATTTTTCCGTTTTCTTCACTTTGGGTGGCGTGCATAATTTTGTATAGAAAGCAATCTAGTTCTTACCAACATTTTGTTTAAGAGACACGGAAGAAAGTTGTATATCTGGATGAATTCAAGAGACACTCGTAGGTACCAAATAGACAGTTAGGCAGAGGCTTATAAACCAGGTTTTTGACTGTCAGACATATCCGGGAGCAGCTGCAGACTTTAACCATAATTTGTTGGAAATGCAATGTAGGCTAAAACTGAAGAAACTGAAAAGAAGCAAGAAGGCGAATAGGTGGGACCTTGAGAATTTGAAACAACATGAGGTAAAGAAGAGTTTCAAAGAGAGTGTTGAGCATGGAGTAATTAAAAAGGGTGAAAGGAGTTCTCTAGAGCAAGAATAGTGAACGCTAAAACATGTAATTACTAGGATAATAAATGAAAAACTAGGAAGAAAAACAAAAGCCTAAAGAAACCCATGTGCAATATCAAGGATTCTGGATTCGATTGATGACCGGCGAAAATTTAAGAATGCAAAATAATGAGATCAATAAGATATGCAAGTTTGCAAAGGAAAAATGGTTGCAAGAGAAATGTAAAGTTGTTGAAATCTGTAAGGCTGTGGGAAAGGTAAATGCAGCTTACAGAAAAATGAAGAGGATATTTGGAGAGAAGTAAAACCGTTGCATAAATCTCGGGGACCCAAATGAAAAGCCACCTTTAGGGAAAGAAAAAAAGGCTGATTCATGGACTGAACACATAAAAGGACTTTATCAAGGAAGAGAAATTAGCGTTCAAGTACTTAAAAGAGAAAAGGTTGTTGATTAGGGTGATAAGTGTCATAAGATACTTAGATTTCAGTTCGACAGGGCATTAAAAAATTTGAGTGAGATTGAGGCATCTGGAATTGATAAAATCTCATCGGATTTGCTAACTGACATGAGACACACAGCTAGGACAAAACTGTACCATCTGGTAAGTAAGATATATGAGAAACGGAAGTACCCTTAAATTTCAAAAGGAATGTGATTATTCCCATACCAAAGAAAATAGGGATTGACAGATGTGAACACTATCGAACCATAAGTTTAGTCAGCCATGCTTGCAAAATTCTAACTAAAATTGATGGAAAATTAGATAGAAAGGGAATAGGGTGAAAACCAGTTCAAGAAATTTTGAAACACGTGAGGCTATATTGAGTCTAAGAATTATCTTGAAGGATAGGATTTGGAAACTAACCCACATGTTTGGCCTTTATTGATCGAGAAAAAGCTTTTGACAATGTTTATTGGAACAAATGCTTCGGAATTACCCGCTGTGGAGTAAAATATAGAGAACAAAGGGCTATCTACAACTTGTATAGAAAGCAGACTGTAGTGATAAAGGTAATTTTGTTTTAAATTAGTACAGTTCTATGATTCATTTGCATTGATTAATAATGTATTACACTAGCGCCCCGCTGATCACGTCGGCTAGGCATGAAGATTTGATTGATAGATTTGTGTTGACCCAAATAAATAAAAAGGTTTTGGTTTCTGGTTTTAGTTTTGATATCAGTAAGTTACGTATACATATAGATTAGAGAGATAATACGACCTAAGGTAAGCAGTCTTAATTCATGTGCCCGAAAGTTGCTGAGGATATCTCGAATTAATTTGGTGAGGGAAGAGTCATTGTTTTTAGAGCACTTGGTACCTAAGATCTAAACAATCAATATGCTACTCTAGTAGGTCAGTTACGTTTGACTACAAGGTTATCGAACAAGACTGGCAGTAGTTTAATCATATTCAGATAACACCCTAACAAGTGGGTTATTTCAATTTTAGAGGCATACTGCTGCCCAGATACACAACCATTTGTTGGAGGTAAACATGTTGAGGATCTTATTATATCCACCTTAACGGCCGTCACTCTTCAGGTATTTATGAATCCATCTCAAACTATACTAGAGAACGAATTTGTAATTAAACAAACACTTGAAATTTATTGCATGAATTGATAGAGCGTACCTATAGTAGGTCTATGTGTTTAGGTTGAACTTTCAGTTAAGTACATTTGTGATATACTACTCGCTTGAGATTGTATGATGTATTTGTAGTGAAAACATATCTGCGCTATGTAGTTAGAAACAAGTCGAGCATAATAGTGTAAAGACATGTTTATATTTGCTTTATTTGCTGTTAATTTAACGGTACAGTTACAGTTTTGCTGTAATAAATTATTTTGCAATTACCTAAAAGCGTGACTAAATACTCAGGCCAGTTAAAATTTGCTTTTAGAAACTTTTCTTTCAGCTAGCAGTTTTAAATAGATCTGTGTGTTCTTATAGTTAAGGTTTGTTTTATGTTTACGTAGTATTGTTCTTAATAATTTTTCAGGTACATTTTAAAGCTAGAATCATTCTCCTGATGGTGACGTCCAAGATATTTCCCGAAAAAAACATATTTCATACCCTATAGCATTTTGGAGCCTACGTCAACCACTTACACCACCCGTTGCACTGAGGTAGTTGACACCAATATTGTTAATACAGTCGAGGAATTCGGTATTTTATCAAAACAGGACTTTTGGCGAAGCTTTCCATCGAGTTTTTTCTGTGGATTAGTGGCTAGATTTTCTGGGGCCAAAACTGTACGAAACCAGGTTCTCAACGTAGCTCTACAATGTCATATCTGGGTTTACACCCAAATTCTAGATTATCCGATAAACGTATTTCACGTTCCAGCATAGCATATGTAGGTGTATATCTAGTGCGTTCATGAACCGATGACCCATAGGCCATTAAAAATTGATGTAAATATTGGTCCCCGTCTGTCTGGTTTTGGGAGGCCACCTTGGAAAGGTACTTGCCCAAGGTGCAGCTCATGCACTCTAATATACCATCAGATTGCGTGTGCAGCGGTGCTGTTCGAGTCTTCCTTACCCCCAACAACTGGCAAATTTCTTGGAATAACGCTGACCCAAAATTTTTGCTCTGGTGGGCGTGTAATTCCATACTCCAACTCCAAAACTGCGGAACAGCTACATTATCAGCAAGCCAGCGACGGTTGCGGTTTCGTGGTTTGGTACGTCATACGCCTCGGTCCACTTCATAAAATAGTCCATGTCCATCAAGATGTATTTATACCCGTAGTCGGTCTCAGTGAATGAATCGGCAATACCAATTGCCATTCTCTCAAAGAAGCTCCCCACGTTGTATTTCTTCATTTAAACCTTACTGTTTCTCAATTGTGCGCACAGCTGATACTTGCAGCACCACTCTTTTACATTGTCCTTGTATCCTTCCCAGTAAAATTTTGTTCGGACTTTCTCCAGAATCTTCGTAACTCTGAAGCGTCCTCTCGAAGTTTTATTATAAAGATGTCCTAAAACTTTCCACAATCGGTTTTCAGGAACTCCCACTTGACGGGTACTCACGGATCCTTTCGAGGTTTCATTATAAAAATGTCTTAAAACTTTCGACAATCGGTTTTTAGGAACTACTACTTGAAGTGCACCCACGGATCCATCCCCATTTTTCAAAATCGCACCAAGATGCCTTTCTCTAATTTCAGCAAACCCAACGTGCCCAGTACGACTTCAGCATGCTACTCAACGGTAATGTTCTGTCTGGAGCAACGTTTCCTTAGGTCTTTGTCATTCTCCTGTTCCTTTCGCATCTGTATGGGCTGCCAATCGTAATTGGCCACGATAGTCCGACTAAGTAAATCATACTTTGCTTCTAACCTGAGCAATGGCCGTCTCGAAAGCTCATCTTCATTACCATGACGTACCACCACGATGTTCCGTGTAGAAGTCATACCCGTGTAGCAGCTATCCATCTGGTAATTTGCCATCCGTGTTTTCGAAAGTGTAATAGCCACGTGAGAGTGGCGTGGTCGGTTCTCAAGTGAAATTTTCTGCTGTAGAGTTACTACGGATTTCACCACAGTCAACAGTTCCCGTCTTGTAACGTAATAATTACGTTCCGGTTTTGAGAACACTTTACAAAAGTAACCAACGACTCTCCCTTCCCGTCTTGCATCTGGGGTAGTCCCTCCGATGGCGATATTGCCTGTGTCTGTATCAAAGATGAATTTACTTTTCTGCCAAGGATAACTTAAGATCGGAGCTGTTGTCAATAAATGCATTAGTTATCAGAGTGCATTCTGGCAATCTCATCTCAAACGTAGTCACGCCCTTCATCAGTCAGTTTGGTCAAGGGCTTAGCTGTTTTCGCAAAATCCGAAACGTATCATAGTAAGAGCACAAACTAAGAAAGCTCCTTAACTAATGTTTGTCCTTTGGCTTCGGTCATTCTTGCACCGCTTAAACCTTTACCAAGTCTGACCTGACTATGTTGCGTGAAACTACGTGCCCTAGTTATTTAACCTCTTTGTCTAGTAGATGACACTTCTTTGGACTCAGGTTCAGGTTGGCTTCTTTGAGTGTTCGAAACACTTCTATATTTTCCAAGTGTTGTCCAAACGACTTCCCAATCACGATCATGTTATCCAAATATACAAGCCACGTTTTCTACAATAGTCTGCGCAAGATGTTATTCATTAAACGCTCGAAGATGGCAGGAGCGTTGCAAAGCTCAAGTGGCATAACTGTAAATCACCATAGGCCAGTTCCAATAGCGAAAGCAGCTTTTCTTAATGTTTGGGTTCCATGTCCACTTGTAAGTAGCCAATTTTCAAATCCAAGGTTAAGAACAATCGCGACCCTGAAAGTGTGTTTAGGGTGTCGTCAATCCTTGGAAGTGGGTATCTATCCTTTTTGGTCACGTCATTCGATCGTCTATAGTCCACACACAATTCTGCCGACTCGTTCTTCTTAACAAGTACAATAGGGGGTGCCCAAGTGTTGTCAAAGTGCTTAATCACTTCTTGCTCCTCTATATCTACAATCTTTTTCTTGGCCTCTTCGAGTTTGGCTAATGGGAGTCTTATTGGCTGTTGTTTTATTGGCCGTGTATCTCCTGTATCAATTGTATGTTTGACTACTGCGGTCTTTCCTAATCGGCGGCTCAGTGGTGTAGTTGGTATGCGTGTGACTACTATACCCAAGGCCCCGGGTTCAAATCCCGACACGGTCCGCTTGAAAAATGTTGGGCGTTGCATTTTTCACAAAAATACGCCCTCGTTCGGACGAGAGGTAAAATGGAGGTCCCGTGTGTGAGAGTTGTCACGCACGTTAAAGATTCTTACCTTGCTTGGAACAGTAAGGGTTTGTCAAAATTCAAATTTTCAGGTAAAACAAGTTGAAAATGCAAGGCATTGTCGCAACGAACTTCCAAATGTAGACTTACTTTAAAACAATTTATGTATCGCACATTAATTTTGGACCTATTTGAAATTTTGATAAAAATTAATTCCGGGGGGCGGGTATCCGTGGTCAGATTTTGTGGGGTACCATATTTCGACTCAGCTATGTTAGGGGAGTCCAAATATGTATCGCACATTAATTTTGGACCTATTTGAAATTTTGATAAAAATTAATTCCCGGGGGTCGGGTATCCGTGGTCAGATTTTGTGGGGGTACCATATTTCGACTCAGCTATGTTAGGGGAGTCCAAATATGTATCGCACATTAATTTTGGACCTATTTGAAATTTTGATAAAATTAATTCCCCGGGGGTCGGGTATCCGTGGTCAGATTTTGTGGGGGTACCATATTTCGACTCAGCTATGTTAGGGGAGTCCAAATACGTATCGCACATTAATTTTGGACCTATTTGAAATTTTTTTTTTCCCGACGGAATATCGCGGGGGCACGGCGCCCCCGTGGCCCGATTTTAACTGACATCAAAACTTAAGCTCTGGACACCGAGCTGAATCGATTGATGTATCACACATTGATGTCCGACCATTAGAAAGGCCTCGGACGGACGGACAGACGGACGACAAATCGATTTCATAAACGAACGAAGTTCGTTGAAAATTCACTTCCTTGCCAATGTAGTATCTTCGGGTGGGGCATTGAAAAATCAAATGTAAGGTTTTTCCTAATCGATCGCTGTCGATCGCAAACACGTCCAAATACCTTCGGATCAAGTTTTTAAGCCCTGCCAGTTATTGTTCAAGATCATGGCACGGTTTTGGTAACAGGTCCAATATCTCGCAAAACACTTTTGGTAGGTTGTTCTTTTTTAACACTGTCACACCTCGCTACATGAAAGACCGAAGAAAGCTAGTCGTTACCGCTCTTCTGCTTAATAATTGAGTTAACGATTTTCGTATTTACTTCAATTTAAATTCCAAAATAAAATTAAATTTTACGAACTGGCTGTTACGGCTTCCATCTACCATTTCCGCATATTTTGAATAAAACACGATGGACCGTAAAACGACCTCCAAAACCATCTTGCAAACAAACTAAGCTCTAAAATATGATATGCCATGAAACAACAAATAAGATAACAAGTTTTAAATTTAGAAAATTAAACATTCACATGAAATTAGTTAAAGGTTTTGGTATTTTCAAAATTTTAAACAAACGAGTGATAGTAAAACGAATATGTCACAGTTTGTTTGTTGCTCTAAAATATTAAAATATATAAAAGAGAATATTCATCCAGAACACATATTTCTCCAGATAGTTCTATTTTCTGCAATTAGAACACATACATGTATGAAAAAGTTTCAGCTATTACATTAAATTTTGAATTTTGATAAAAACTCGTTACAAAAACTTAATTCTTTGCGTGTATCCCTACTTCAAATCGACAATTTGTCAAATTTCTATTAAGTTATGACGCCTTTTGTTTTATACTCATTTATCACACTTTCTGTTATTTTTTACTTTCATTTGCATGATTATTTGTTATTTTCTTTAAAAGTATTTCAAATATTTTCAACATTTCTGTGGAATTTTCTTTTTATCTCGATCTCCGTTGATTGTTCGATGATTTTACGTTTTTTAAGTGGTTAATCATTTTGATTGATCGTTCGTTGTTCAGATGAAGATCTTTAGCTTGCCGTGTACTATAGATGAGGATATCTATTCTTCCAAGAGAAAGGCATTTTGCTTATCGTTCGTCACAACTGTTTGCTTCTTCTATTGCTGGTACAAAGAATTGACGTCAACCAAATTATGCACCGATGAGTTGGACAAAGCGAAAACACGCTTGCTGACTGGACCAACTACAAACGAGGAGACGTTGCCAAATAGTTAAGCAAACGTTCATGGTAAAAGATGGGCAGCGAGATTTGATTGTGAAATTGATGAGTCAATGTTTACCAAATGCTGATCGTGTGTTGCCTCTGCAATGATTATTCGGACGTATCTGTCGTGAGATCGGTAAGAGTTTTTTTGTTCAAGTTTTTATAAACCGAAGCGCAAAGACTGATGATGAAGTTCAGCATATCAAGAAAAAAACGACTCTTCTGAGATAGTTGGCGATCTAACAGGACTTAAAAACTCGAGAATGCAGGTTTTGAGCGTTTCAAAGTCTACCATAGGTACACCTTTGTCGACCCAACAACTGGAGCTTGCACTCAGACGGTTGAGCGCACGTAGGAGATATACTTGGCAGCTCATTTGGCGCATGCATGCACGTTGTTGGAGAGAATGTTTTTGAGGTTTTGTTGAAGCTTTTGCCTTTCAGAACCACAGATGCAGTAATTGTAATTTACTGAAAGGAACGTTTTCAGCAATTTTTTAATTTTTTTAAAGGGGATCGAAATAAAGACAACGTTTCTTTTTTTTCCCATTGTTATTGTTTACTATTTGTTTATGCAATTTTTTTGTTACCTACAGTATTCGCGCCTTTTGTGTTGGTCAAAATCTTTCCTTTGTTATTTTTTTAGTATACAGATCGTTTCAACTATATTTTTTATTTCAAGGAATGGAATCTACAATATCTACATGCATCACATAGGCTTTTAAACTTGTCGCTTTATACCGCAATGTATTCAAGCATTTATAGCGTTACGTTTAGTTTATCGCAATTATAAAGGTTTTAGGATAAAACCTGGAACGAAAAGCAATACATGCTGCATATGGATAATCCTTTTCATAGCAGCCATTAAGGGAGCACACCGTTAACATGCGTCATGCAATAAAAGCCTATTTAAACAGGCAGGTAAAATGTATAAGTACCCTTTAATAGCGTTTATTATCCCACTCGATTAAGACTTGATTTTGACAATTGAAATATTCACCCTACTTTAATTTACGTGGGGTCATCCCTTTTAGTCTCCACTATGCAAAGCTTTCTGCAAAAGGTTTATATATGGATTATAAAAAAGAATATATGGGATCAATAGTCCGGAGTAAGTAATTAATTTTAATCGTCCTTGATCGTTTGTGCCTGGATTGTTACAAGATGAATTAGTTCCAGAAAAAACCTATTAAGGTGCAAACGTAGTACAAGCTGTTTCATTTGTTGATGGCTAACAGCCGCAGTGACCGTTCATCAGACTAATGCATATAATGATAATCCTCTTATATGAGTGAATATAATATGTTTCCCCTTGTTATTCTGTTTGTGTTCGTTTAATATGCTATAAATTTTTGTAATGGTCTTTTGTTTATATATATATATATATATATATATATATACATATATATTGCTATGATAATAAGGTTATTTAAGGTCATATAAGGTCACAAGGGAGGAATACTTTAGATAAATATCCTAAAAACCACGAAAACCAAACACTTAAATCATAAAATGTACATAATTCACTCATTATTCAAAAGCAAATACAAATCACTCTGTTTAAAATCAATAAGCTACAATCAATTAAAATAAGCTCATTCCGTAGCAACTTCGTCACATTCATTAAAATAAATAATTGCGGAAACAATCCAAACATTTTTAGAACATTTAAAACAATTTTATGCTTAAAACACTAATTCAAATTTAACATATGCGAAGAAAAATAACCATAAAATGAAATTTCTTTCAATATAAACGCAATTGCGTAAAGAAGTCAATAACGCGTGTAATTTATACCAGTTCGTATAGGCAAACATCTAAAAACAAGCATATTAGATAAAGTATGAATATTAGAGGCGACGGAATACGAGCAATTATGATAACCCCGCCGGTGCGGTACGCGAGACACTACGTCAGTTGGTAGCGATATTAGATAATGTAAAAAATGACGTTCAAATTATAGATGACGTCACACAATATGCAATTTATTGCAACATAATTACACAAATTTTAAAGAAAAACAAATTTTAAAGAAAACCCCCATGGGCCACTCACGTGAACATGTAGGGCTTCCTTCAGGATTACTCCATCATGGTCGCGGCCTCGCCAGTCTTTCGGGCGTCGCTGCTTCGCTGAGCTTTCGGACGTGGGAATTCTTAAGCCAGGTTGAATCCAAATTCGATTTGTCTTCTCTCTATATGTAGATACAAATAAGGTAAAGGAGACAGGGTAAGGCACGATAAATTTTGGAATCACAGGAAACCTACATATCAGAAAAAGACACGATATACGATACAACTACACTTGTTTACATCTCGGAGGTTAGTTCCAACGCGTCTCCCAGGAAATCCCCCACTTCTTTCTTCACCCATCGCGTCGGCGTGAATGTCGCGCAACATGCTATCTGAAGTGACGGAAATACGCGCACAAGTCTTTTTAAATTTATGGCGCGAAATTCTTACATATTAAAACTTAATTGAGAATGTCTAGTGCCGAATTTTCGGCACGTAACACAATTTACAACGGACACAAAATACCATTTGATAAACGAATCCCGCTTGAAATTTCAGAAATAAGTACAGTTTAGAACGTAAATCAAATGCCATACTTAATAACACAAACATATGTAGATAAAGTATGGAAATTGAAGCGAAGGAGCACGTGCAATTTACAACGTACATGAAATACCATTTGTGAATAAAGTCCACTTAGAAAATTGCGGTATATGTGCAATTCGCATTGACCCGCTAAAATCCAACACCTTGCAGATAAGTAATTGAAACGCCTTTTCCACGGACGAACAACTGATAGCGTTCGGTTATCCCATGAGAACGCGTGGAATATTCGGGAAGGAATTAGATTCTATAAAACTGACAAAACAGATAAAGGAGCATTATTTTTAATAATCCATAAGCTGACTGTGCTAGTTGAAAGCAAATTATTACGTAAATAAAATTTAGTAAAAGTTAAAATTTATAATTTCAATTGATAGAAACAGTAAAGTACGCGTTGAAATAAATTTGTTTAGAATTTTGCCGTTAATGTAAACGGTTTTAAGGAACACTCCAAGTTGCAGGTAAACGACTCTAATTAGTACTCTAAGTCACTGGTTAATCCAAATTACGTCCGTGGTTGATACACTACTTTAATGGTTAAATACTTTAATGGTTAAAATACTCTTAATACTGGGGTTAATACTTCAAATCATTGAAAAAACGATCGATTTGGGCCAGGAAGCTATAACAAGAAGAAACAGGAGAAATATTTCAGAATTACTTATACCATTTATACCATGTTGTATTTATAATTTTACATAATTTGTGTATTCAGAAGTGAGCGTAAAAGTTGCATGTGATTAAAATATTTTTGTGTAAAATGTCAACAAAAATTTGGTTGGCACGTAGAATTATGTTTAAGAAAGGAGATAAATCTTAGAACGTTCAAGAAAACTATTCATGGTGAGATACAATTGTTTTTGCTGGTTTTAATCGCTATAAAAAGGTGTAAAAGATATAATCTTTGTAAAGAGTTAATTCGGTAAGAATATTTTTGTAATTTTGATTTAAAAGTTCTATAAAAGGCAAATGATATTAAAAAGGGCGTAGATTTGTAAATTGTAATTTTACATAGTTCATTATATAATTTTTGGTGAATTTAGTCTTATTCGGGGGTATTGGGTGTTTGAGAAAAGTGAGTAAAAATTCTGTTATCATATCGTTTTTCACTCTGTGCAGAAATCACATAAGCTAGTCGAGGCATAAATTTAATCGTGTTAATTTTACATTATTTTAAAGGCACAGAGAGGTGGCGAGCAGCAGACAATTGATCGTTGTGCATATGGGAAAGGGCAATCTCGTAGCTATATTGGGCTTTACTTAAAAAGTCTAAGTTATTATTTCATCTTATTAATTTCAATACGTTAGTATTTATCAACTTACCTTGTGTAAAAAACTACTTATAATATTTATATATATATATATATATATATATATATATATATATTGCTGTGATATTTTTCGCCCCTCGGCTTGGGCGTACATAAAATGCTGTGATATACCCCTATATTAGGCCACGACTTGAGCAGACCATTAAATGCTAATATGATATTCGAGCCTCACGGCTGGGCATGTCATAAAATGTCGTGTTATCTTCCTGTAGGAAAAATAGAAACCTTTGTTATTCTCGTCCTACGATTTGGGCGGCATAAAATGTCGTGTTATCTTATTTAGTGTCAACAAGCCCCTACAATGGGCACCATAAAATGCTGTGTTATTTTCACCTATATTAATCAAGCACTTGTAAAAATGTTAATTTATAAATCTCTTTGCCTCGACTAGCTGATTCAATTAAATAAAGCAATTCTACAATACATAGTATAATGATTAAATATTTACAACCTTTTTAAATATCTTCCCCTTTTTCAGTATATTTACAAAGAAACCCCAGTTTTGTCGGCTCTTACATTTTTGAATTATTATTGAATTAAAACAGTTTACAGAAATAAATCATATCAAAGTATCTAACCTGGAGTGGTTCAGTAGCTTCTCTGAATTCCAAGAGTTTTCGTGTCCAGTCTGAATGTTTTGAGTTGAATTTGAAATTTGACATCCAACCAAAGTACTGTCCAAATCGCCATTAATAAGTTTATTCCAATAAAAGGTTTTCCATCTCGTAATTAACGAAACAGTAATAGTTTAACAATTGAATTAAATGCCATAAAGGGATAAAGGGAAGAAACAAGTAAGTTAGATGATTGTTTCCAATATTACAAGAAACTCTGCTATCACACGATTAAAATTATAGTCCATAATATTCAAAATATAAAAATATTTTATATATTGAAAAAGTCTGGATAACCCAATATTTGTACAATAAAAGCAGTTACAATATTATAAATGTATGTGTTCAGGGTGTTGCCATCACTGCCAAGTTTTAACACCTTTTTACATCTTTCATAATTTTGTTCGGTTACTGTTAAGCTTTCCAATTTAATATTTTCCCGTTTTAAAACAGCTACTGCCAATTTTTCTTCTTTTTTAGCAAGTGCGCGGGTTCTGGATAATACCATAAGAGATGCAATACCTATTTGAACAACTGATTAGATTTCTAGATGTACATAAGTAGAAAATCAATA
Source organism: Platerodrilus igneus (assembly GCA_036346225.1). Taxonomy (NCBI): domain Eukaryota; kingdom Metazoa; phylum Arthropoda; class Insecta; order Coleoptera; family Lycidae; genus Platerodrilus; species Platerodrilus igneus. The sequence continues at coordinate 4,064,112 of JARFIW010000828.1, forward strand.
GGCGTACGAGCACAGCATTGGGGGTGAATAAACTTTGAAATTAACAAAAACGATCTCTTTGAACAATAGAATTTTTTATTAAAAAATATATTTAAAAAATCGTTTTTATGCTGGTTTGCCGATAGCTTATCTACTTATATATTTTATATATTATATACTGTCTACAGATTCTTCGGGAATACTTTGGCAAACTACTATTATAAATAGTTTTAAGTTACACACTAGAACAGAGGCTGTCATGTTCGTTGCTTGACTGTTCAATGTAAAGTTATATTTTCCTGCTTCTTTAGTTTTTATAAAAGTGTATAAATTTTCTACAATGTCGCCTGTTCTAGCAATGATACCAAAACTTTGCGCATTAAATTTTCCATTATCTGCTTTAACATATATTACGGTACAGTCCTCTTTTAGAAATCGTGATGATTGTGTCGTTAATTTCAATCCAATTAAATAAAACCATCGACCTGGAATCTAAGCGGTAGTCGCACTGAACAATAAATTACGGTCTTGCAAGGTTTGCTATTACCTGCTTTTCATTAACATCTCCTGGTTCTGGGCAGGCGTATGCTTCGCGAAGGAAAAACAGTAGGAGCAATGTTTGAACGAACATTAAAAATAAAGCTTTGCGTTAAACTGTCATTTTTCACTTGACATATGGGTAAAATGACAGTTAAATTTGGGGTTGACAAACTACTATACGTTTTAGATATATGTATCTAGTTTGCACTTTTCAATCTTTTAAAAATGCACATGAATGGATAAAATAGTATCAGACTAATGCTGAATTTTGTAGGTTTCTAAAATTTGAACATACAGAATTACTGGAAGTTCTTGATACAGAAATTTTCGAACAATGTTCAACGTAAGAAAGATTTTAGAATCTGTTACATTTTATATAAGATAAAAATTGAAGTGTAGATCAATTTTTTGTTTTACCGAAGTAGTACTCGTCGTGTGCACGATTGCAGCCTCATCATAACACTTTCCCATTAATTTTTTTTTATTGTGTATAAATGGATATCTAACTCAGATGCGTAATATTTCTGTAACAAGATTAAAGAATCCCCAAAAACGCTTAAGTTACACCGATAAACTAGCCATCTTCTAAACAGTCACCATGCGTGTTGTTTCATTAACCGCCACTACTAAATATTGTGGGGAAAACTTCTTCTCAATATACATTTAAAATGCAATTTAAAATTTTTTCATGGTTTTGGACGTTGCCTTAAATACTATCGCTTTTCCTAGATAACTTTTGAGTGTAGAATCAACTTGTCTGTTCAATTAAATTAACTAACCGTTGAAGTGTGTCAGTAAAATTCTAATTTTGATATTTATCGTATAAATTTCCAAATGTTGGATTTTGCAACTTCTCAACAACTGTGTTAGAAAATCTTTAAATTGGATATTTTGGGATCGATTCCAGTTAACAACAAAAGCGATCGACATAATTCCATCGTGAACCAGTAGTTCTCTTCCCTAAAAAAGAAACATTTTTGTTATTAGAGCTGTCTTAGCGTGTTGGAGTTGCGGTTTTTTGGGATTCTATTTCTGACGAAATTTTCACCTTAGGGCCCTTGCTACTTTTGAAAATTGGGTAAAACCAACCCGCAAAATTGTACTACGTTATGCCATTTCTTGAAAAGTGAAAACCTTTATTTAATATGTAACAGAACTTTACAAACAAGCAAAGCAACCTTTATGTCCAACAACCACTTTTTGCTTTTGGAGCGTGTACAGCCGAGCCGTGCTTATATTATTTTAATTTAAAAGGCGCAAGCGCCAAAATGTTAAAGTGTCAAGACGAGGAAGATAATGTAGGTCACACATTGTTTGTATGTAACAGATTTGACCCAAGAAGGAGTGCAACAGAAACGTTGACCAGAAGAAGCCTAACCATGAAGACGCTACCTGCATCGTATTAGAATAAACGAAGACCGAAGCGCGTCATAATCTTCAACTAAGGGATGCTGAAGCAAACACGCAAATAACACAATGACACAGGGAGATAGAGCTATGCTAAATGAAGAGAATCAGAAGAAGACGCAAGCCAAAAACTTCAAAACGAGCCAATAAAAACGGACGAAATAAACTATACACTTCCGCGATGCGGGCGTTTTCATTGGCGGTTCCGGAAGTGTCTGTGTCACAAAATGGATGGGGAAAAAGTTTAGTGCACTAAGACCCTGGATATAACATCCAGTCGAAGAAAGTTCCACGCTCCACCAGCAATTAAAGCTCTGAGATAGCCAATGGGTTAAGCATGGCATTTCTCCTATTTACAAAAAAAAAGATAATTTAAAGACTTAATTTTACGTAATAGATTTAACTAAAAATAATTATTTACACAAAAATATAGTCATTTGAAGCGGTACGTGTTGTTAGTCAACAAACACTTTGATATTCCAAGAACAGAAAAATACTTAGTTGCCCACCGAATACCAGGGATAAGTCAACGCATACTTTTGTCAGCCAGGATAGAAGATGGTAAAGAAAGGAGACAAGAATGGGCAAAAAACTTACTACTACAATATTAAAAAATCTACAACTACGACATATAAGTAATTTTTACAGACATAAATCTACGTGATGCATTTTTATCCACGGATAATTAATCTAGTTGAAATGCTGCGTAAACAGCCCCTAAGTGCTACTTTCACCGGTGACTATTGAATGTCCAAGAGTATGTACCTGATTAAGTGCAATTTTATTAAAATTATTTATGCTAATACTCTCCTTCATTCCTAGACCTATGGCTAACTCCATTAATTTTTTAAGGTCTAGTGCTGACAAATTCCAGAGCCGAATCCACGTTCAATTCGTTCGAGATTTCCAACGATCTTATTATTTACGACTAATCACTAACCATCCAATTGGTACTTTTCCTTCCGTACGTTACCTTATCTTTCAGAAAGGACAGGCTTATAATTTGGATGCCGGTTCTTGTAAAATTTCCTTTTATTATTTTTAGAATCAATTCGTGACTGTTGGAATTCTAATACACCTGCTTAGTAAATTGAAGTGTACTGGATTGAGTAATCTTTTAGAAAGAACAGTCAGTGCAGCAGTAGTAAGGGCAAATTTGTGCGCGTTGGAAGCGGCATACCTGAAAGCGGAGACAGATATTCAGCTTTTGTTGAGTAGTTGTCTATAGAACCTTAGCTTATAGTTCCTACTTGATGTCGCCATTTGGCATTAAAAATAAGAGCAGTTGTGGAGAGAGGTTCTGATCTAGGTAAGAAGAAGGCTCGGCTTTCCGTTCCTGAAAAAGTTGACCATAATTGCAACGGTTTGTTATCATTTACTAGGGATGGTGTCCCACAAGACATTCGGGGTGTTAAGTTGAAATAAGAAGTAGTTGGAATGGCCTGGTTCGAATCTTCCTTAGGTGAAGGGCAATGACCCGAAGACGCCTGTCAGGTGAATAACTTATTATGATCACGTAACCGTAATGAGTATTGACTCGACGAGACTTTTACGATTTATCAGGTTATTGATCTTGACCAGAGAAGGAGGAGCTCGCCTATCAATTATTGAAAGTAAAATGTAACAAAAACATTACGATAACTTAAATAAATTACATACTGCGTTGCATTATGGATTAAACAACAAAAAATATGTTTGGTATGAAGTGAAGTCACGGACCAATATAGTATCATTGTTAGATTTAGCTTGAGCTTGAAATATGCCGTTTTAATGTAGCGGTTCTAATTAGGAGCTTTGGTTTATAGGACACAATATCAAACGTACCATGAAGATACAAATCAGTTTTTATTCCAATTCATGGTAGAAAAATTTATTGTTGCTATTGAAAAAGCTGTAACGTTATTGTTCGTTGACGTCCAAGAAAACCGTTTTAGTTATTTTTAAAATGAATGTTAAGGAAATGTGTGACAGTTTGATTTAAGTAAACTCAAACGAATAGTAATATTAATGAATAATAAAAAATAATAAGAAACTATTAAGAAGAGTAGAAAATCGTATAATCTCAAATCGATCAATTAGTAGTAGGTAGTTTCCCGATCAACCAGCAAAGTTCAACACAATTCATCGTCGACCACTCATTGAGGAACCTACGGCCTACACGTTCATTGCCACTAACCCGTCATCCCGTTTTTTACTTAACTTACCAACTTTTTAGAACATGTCTATATTTCAATCTCCCTCCCTTAAAAAAATCAGTTGTCACACTTTGTGCAACTATAGCTGTCTTATAGCCTGGCGGAACATCATCGAGCTGTGTAAAAGGTCATCGTTCCCGCGTTTACAGTTAATACCGAAAACTGGTCATTTGCTTCAAATTTGACGCTTTATGTTTCTATGGTATTTTGAACTCAATGTGAATATATACAGATATTATTGTGAACAGTGATGTCCCCGGTCTTTATTGGTGATTGTTCTTGCCCTAATTCAATATCATAACTAAACTATATAAATTTATTTCTACGCACTAATATTGGTTCAAGTAACTCACGAACGTTAATAGAAGCTGACAGCACAATCATTCAGCTCAGGCTTATTGTTTGCTTAAAATTAAGATTTGTGGATTTGATTGTTCCCAATTTGATAAGATACGTATCCAGGAGGAGAGAAGTAAAAAGGAGGTGGACGTGTGTGTGTATGAGAGAGAGAGAGAGAGAGAGAAAGAGAGAGAGAAAAGAGAGAAAGATAAAGAGAAAGAGGGAGAAAGAGAAAAAGGGAAAAAGAGAGAGAGAGAGAGAAAGAGAGAGAGAAAAGAGAGCAAAAGAGCGAGAGAGAGAGAGAGCATTATTTGGAATGGAAACACCATATTACCCTCGCTTCTGTATTAAACAAGACATTCTTAACACCAAAATATTAATTTCTTAACGATTTAACATCCAGAAGTGCAACGTGTGGAGTATGATCAATGACAAAGAGAATGGAAATCTTTCAATATTCAAACTCTTGAATAATACAGTGATTTATTTCGTAAGATCTATGTTCTCTTAGTATCCGACATTTACGTGATGCAAAACTGGAGTTGTTAACGGACATTGGAATGCAGAATTTTGTTAAAGATGGTGTCAAAGGAGACCAAGCGATGCAGTAAAGGATATGCCTGAACGAACAACAAAACCATGGAAGATTACAGCCCTGGTGAACAACTTAACTATCTAGAAACTAATAATTTGTAAAAGTTCGTTATGATGGGTCACCTATTGTGCCTTTGCAAACGGCCACTAGATAGCGTTATTAAGATGTGATGTTATTTTTCTAAAAATTGATTTTGTAATTGTAAAAGGAGTGGTAGCTTAGATTTATTTACAGTTAGCGTTTAAACAACAATTTTGTGGATAAACTAGAAATTTTTATATAGAGGTTTTAGTTGGATAGATTTCTATGATTTTAGTGGCAACAACAATGCATAAAATCTCTTGGTTCAATGTCTCAACATAATTCACCTAAATGTCAAACAAAAAATTCCTTAACAGCAATTTTTATCGTCTTAAGCAACCGTTGAAGTCTACAAAAACAACGTTTTTGAATCTGAGTGGAAAAATTGATTCGATTGCATGCAATTGCAAAAATCTTAAAGGTGAGTATTTTCAAAAGCAGTTTGTTCTAAAAAATGTTCTTTTTGGCTTTCTAAAGACTCGAAAGGTGGCCTAGCGTACCCATAAGCAGTTTTAAATATCTTGATGGTGAGTACCCTATCTCCGAACCCCAAATATACCCCATAATATACACGGGTTTTCGACGATATGACCTTCAAAGCGGCTTCATGCAAATTATTTTCTGTTTTTTTTAGGAATAACCCGTTATTATTATGTAACGTTGTGGCAAAGGCGTTTCACAAGGTTTGTAATAGATATATGTCTTTAACTGCTAGTACGAAAGTAGTGCATTATAATTATGTAGTGGAGTGTTTCCCGTCGATACCTGCCCAAATCCCTATGTCGTACCTTGTCTTGTTCCAGTGTAAGTTGTAGGAAAAAAGAAATCAGTGACTCCATTACGAAATATGGACTAAATCGGCAATCCGCACCCTCGATATACAACCCTGAGATAAAAAGAACAATGATTTGTTATCCAGGTTGGTAATATGCATTAATTTAGAAGGTAAGCAGAAATATTAATCTTTTTAATGGGTTTTTTCATTAAAAACTTATTAATCCTAATCGTCTTTTAATGGGAAAATTCATTAACGATGTTATTACTTTTCCTTATATCACATCTGTCATTACCGCCATCTAACCTAGGTTAGAGTTTTCTTCGACTATCCACATGCACCTTATCCAAAATTTCCCGGGCAATCTAACCCTGTTTAAATTTTTAAAATCGGACAACCCCTTTCAAAGTTACACCCTGTTATAGCCTAAACCTTTAAATTTTTTGTTTATTTAATTTTAACTTTTGAATCACCGAGCAAAAGTACATGCTTAGTGTCGATAAATTTAACCATTAGGTTCTCATTTTACGAACGCGGTTAATTATTATTTAAAGTCTAATTTGTGTTTATTTTTATTTTAGTAGTTTGCGTTTAACAAATGATATACAAATTGTTCAACCTAATGAGTCGGCAATGAGTAAATCATTGAATTGAGTCAAGTATTCGATTTCTTTATTTAAAACAAATTAGATTTTAAATAATAATTAACCGCGCTCGTAAAATGAAAACCTAGTGGTTAAATTTAATGACACTAAGCATGTGCTTTCGCTCGGTGATTCAAACAAAAACGAGTTAAAATTAAATAAACAAAAAATTTAAAGGTATGAGGCTTTAACAGGGTGTAACTTTGTAAAGGGTAGCCCGATTTTAAAAATTCAAACAGGGTTAGATTTTTCGGGAAGTTCTGGATAAGGTGCATATGGGTAGTCGAAGAAAACTCTAACCTAGGTTAGATGGCGGTAATGACAGATGTGATGTAAGGAAAAATGATAACATCGTTAATGAGTTTTCCCATTAAAAAACGCTTAGTGTTAAATGAGTTTTTAATGAAAAACCCATTAAAGAAAATTAGTGCTAATGGGTTTTTAATGGGAAAATCCATTAGAAAACGATTAGTGGCGCTGTTGTGGTGGTGCTGTTCCAAATATATCCAAAGCGGCCTACTTTTAGCTATCCGTCATGGCTGCGTTTCGCCTATATGCTACATGAATGACCGACAGTGCCACAACTGACTACTGTTTAATATCTAAGATGAAGACTTTATATTCTCCAGTGTATTATTGCTTTAAATCTCGTTATGCTTTTGTTTTTAAAGAAAATCATAAGCAATCTTGATGCTTTCTTTGTTTAAGACCACTCTCTATCGACTTATAGGATATCGGTAATAGCATATTTATGATACGTGAGTAGAGGAGTCACACAATAAGTTGGAGCGGTTGAGGATGCTGTTCTTTGTAGTGGATACAATAGGGTTCGACAGCCCCAATTCGACATATAAATGAAAGAAAAATTGTGCACAAATATAAAGAATTGTTGTCGCCCGAATACGTGGAGTACGTTTTTGACCAAAGGATTCTCTTCAGCTCTGTGACAATCCTCTACCAACCAGTGAATGTATGAGAGAGCACACGATACATTCTACCTTTGTGCATTTATCATTAATTACGTCCATCAGATTGCACAAATATGATCGAAATTAGCGTACGAAATTACAAAATTATCATTACTCTATAGCAAAATTAATTAAATTCTGATTGGGGAGTTTACATTGGATACAAAACACATTAAAGTTTGGACAGCATTGCTATTGAAATTTCCATAAATACATCATAGCGTACTACAAGCGTAGCACAAAGTTGGAACTATATCGTAGCACATACGATTTAGTTCTGAATACTAAACACGAGACGAGTTAGCTTTATTATACTGGACAAAAGCGGACATTAAAATCATATCCGTTAGATTTAAATTGAAGAGATAATCTTGTTCCAGTGTCCTTTTGGTAGAGCGTGTTACGTAAAACAATTTTGCAAATAAAATTTCAATTTACATGTGAAATTTGGTTCAACACGAGCATGCTCGTAATGCAGAAAAGCATGTAAAATAATAGGGAAAATTAATAGGATTTAAACTATTGTACGAGGGACACTATTTATGTATTGAAAATAGAAAGAATAAACAAATAAATTTGATGAAAAATACTTTTATTGCCTTTCAAAATAATCGCCTTTAAGATCTATACACTTTTGCATGCGATTGAACCACCCCTCGAAGCACTTTGTCCAGTCAGATGATGGTAGCTCTAAAACATGCGTTTTGAAGACCTCAACCGCTCCTTTGGGCGATGAAAATCGTTGTCCACGCAGTTTATCTTCAATTACTGGAAACAAAAAGAAGTCATTGGATGCCCAGTTGGGGCTGTAAGGCGGATGACCCATCAATTGAGTCTTTTGTGTATCCGAATACACGTTTGTTGCATGTGATGTGTGTGAGCTCGCATTGTCATGATGCAAAATGATTCGTCGTTTTGGGTTGGTTTCTCTTAATTTACCGAAAACTTCAGGCAAACAAATGGTCGTATACCACGCTTTGATTTTTGGAGCCACAGTTGCCACAGGACCGGTTTTCACGAAGAAAAACGCCACCCACCATTTGTTTCTTAACGCTTCGAGAACGAACAACTTTTGTAGACTGCTTCACATTGAAACACCCAAACTGCCGACTGGCCTTTTTTCTGGCTCATACGCATAAATCCACGACTTGTCACCTGTGACGATGTTGTACACCGCTTTGGATGCACCACAGTTGTTTTTTGAAATCATTTTACGGCATCAATCGACACGAGCATTTTTTTGAGCATCTGTCAACAAATGTGGAATTCACCACGCGCACAGCTTCCGAACACACAAATGTTCGTGCAAAATCCTATGTATAATGGTCATACTAATGGTTAAACATTTTTCGATTTCTTGATATGTCACATGACAATCTTCTTGAATTAGTTTTCGCACAGCATCGATATTTTTCGGCACAACGAGCGATTTTGGACGACCTTTTTTAACTTCGTCCGTGAGCGAACTACGTCCACGTTTGAATTCAGTGTACCAGCGATATACAGTGGCTGTGGATGGCGCTACATCGCCAAAAGTTGAATTCAGTTGGTTGATGCATTGTTCTTGAGTTAGATCACGTCGAAACTCATAATAAATCATAGCTCGAAAATTTTCGAGAGTTAATTCCATATTTTGGCTAAGATGAAATTTTAAACACTGCAAAAAACATAAATAGTGCTCGCACGTCAAAACGTTCAGAGAACATATAACCTCAAAAATGTTAAACTTTACGATGGCAATTTTACATTTTCACCTGGCAATACCAGTGTTGCCAGTTCTCAATACATAAATAGTGTCCCTCGTATTCTGGTATATGTATTAAGTTTCTGGGCTAAAAATGGTGTTAGGAAGAAACCCCAGTAAAATTTAACATTTTTAGGAAGTGTTCTAAGATGTACACCATATACACCACCAGGGCCAAACAAGATGTAGTCTAAATTAATACCAGACGTCAATTATATGTCAAAAGTATTACTTAATCATTTACGAACTTAATACAAAGTACGATATTATTAATATATATTTGTGTAGGTAATTGTTACACGGCATGCGGCAAATAAGTCCCCCACTTTAGATGTTAACAGATAAATCATTGTTAATAGTGGATCAAATCCAGCATATCCATATTAAAATTGACCATTGTAAAACATACAGAAAAGCATTGTATTGACTCAGTAGATATGCTACCTTCGTTCTGGATAAAAACCGTTTTTTTCCATGTATTTCTTATGGACCAATTCTAAGGTCCAAAAAGACCATTTTTGGTAGATACAAATGTCAATCACCTCGGATAACCCTGCTCAATTATTAAATATAAACTGGAATTCGTTGCTGTAGAAGCAAGAGAGGAAGTCGGTTCTAAATCCACCATCCCACTACCAAACTTGCAAAAATAATCGTTCATCAGTATTAAATAACATTGTCATCTTAAATCTGCACAATAGTTTTCTTCAACTAAGCATTTTTAGCCCCAGGCATGGATAATTTAATTAAATTCTAATTTGCCTTTATCTTACAGTATACCCTTCCACCATATTAGCAAATATTCGCACATCTAGTAACAGTATTAAATAACATTGTCATCTTAAATCTACACAATAGTGTTCTTCAACTAACATTTTTAACCTCCGGTATGGATCGTGCTCTTGACACCCCGATCTGGACCGTCGGACACAAGCATCCTTCCGCAAAACCTCGGCATCCTCCATCTACAGGATCACCGAATTTGCAAATTCTTCCGCTAATTTGCAGTCGTTTGCAAATTAAATTCTTATTTGCCACAATCTTAAATATTTGCCTAAATCTTGTAGTAACATTGATTAAGTACTGTATTTGTACAGAATAATCCTTTAAACTAATCTATACATATACTGCTAATGCAATCGTTTGTAAATTAAATTCTTATTTGTCTCTATCTCACAGTACACCTTTTACTATGTTAGCAAATATTCGCCAAGGACCACCGGATCTGCAAATTCTTCCGCTAATTTACGGCAATATTTACATAAATCTAGTAGATTAAAACATCAAACCTAATGCAATCGTTTGCAAATTAAATTCTTATTTGTCACGATCTCAAATATTTGTATAAATTTTTAGTAACATTGATTAAGTACTGTATTTGCACAGATTAATCTATTAAACTAAGCCATACATATACTGCCAATGCAATCGTCTGCAAACTGAATCCACCATCGCTACCGCCACCGCGACATTTAAAAACAGCGTCACCGCCACCGCCACAGCATGAACCCGAAGGAAACAGATGTCTGTCATACAATAATGCCTTGAAAACATAATAATCTACTAGATTAATTCATTATGCGTAATACAATCGTTTGCAAATTGAATTCTTATTTGCCCCAATCTTAAATATTTACATAAATCTTGTAGTAACATTGATTAAGTACTGTATTTGTATAAATTATTCCTTTAAACCAATCAATACATATACTGCTGATGCAATCGTTTGTAAATTAAATTCTTATTTGTCTCTATCTCGCAGTACACATTCCACTATGTTAACAAAAATTCGCCAAAGGACCACCGAATCTGCGAATTCTTTCGCTAATTTATGGCAATATTTACATAAATCTAGTAATGTTGGAGTTTCGTAAATTATTTCTTATTCATAAAATCCTCTTTATTCTCTATAAGATTAATTACGTTCAAAAATGCAATATCTTTATTTCATTAGTTTATACCAATATTAAATTCCATTTAGTTTCCTGTCCAACAGACAGAAAGATAACCTTTGTGGCACGTGCAGCGCTGTTTATCGCTCACCTGCTTTCGTTCTAATAAACAAAAGAGAGAGTCTGCTTCTAGCTTTTCTAAGTTACAGACGTATTCGCGCGGGTTGCAATTACCTTTATGCTAAGACGCTGTTCTATAAATTATTTCTAGTGTGCAAAATTAGTAATGAATTTGTTTCTATCATAAAAGTTACAGATTAACTTAAAAACAAGGTGATCATTATTCGTTGTGATTTCTATTCTCTCAACACAGGTGCGTGTTTTTCCGGATGTATGTAAATTTCTTACAAATCGTCCAAACATTATTGATCCTTCCGGTTATAATCGTAATTAATAACCATTTTCTTAATCTGGTATCACAACAAGTTATCTCGTGCTTGTGTGGTATTAATGCAATGACACTTTCCATTGGCGTATCATAAAATAAATACGTTGGTAAACTTGATGCAACCGCATATGTACTTAAAAATACAATAGTGTGATTAAAATAGTGTGTTTATACAAACTCGGGTAATTCAGAAATTGAAGATACTGTAAATTGTGCTTTTCGCTGTATTTCCAATTCTTATTGACGTTATAAAATATGATCCTCTTACTACACGGTGTACGATTAATTGGTTAATTTATTCACTCAATAAAGTTCACCATATTGTCGTTGTGATTTGTTATATTGTCAATAGTGTTCATATCCTACTATTCGGTCCTTCGTATTTCTTCCAATGGTATCTCCCCCTCAACGATTACAGTTTACTGCTCTGGGAGGTGGAACTCCAGGAGTGCTTACTTTGCTCCACCTATCCTGAGTTACCCGATCAAGTAGATTAAAACATTAAGCCTAATGCAATCGTTTGCAAATTAAATTCTTATTTGTCACGATCTCAAATATTTGTGTAAATTTTGTAGTAACATTGATTAAGTACTGTATTTGTACAAATTAACCTTTAAACTAATCAATACATATACTGCTAATGCAATCGTTTGTAAATTAAATTTTATTTGTCTCTATCTCACAGTACACCTTCCACTATGTTAGCAAAAATTCGCCAAAAGACCACCGAATTTGCAAATTCTTCGGCTAATTTATGGCAATATTTACATAAATCTAGTAGGTTAAAGCATTAAACCTAATGCAATAGTTTGTAAATTAAATTCCTATTTGTCACGATCTCAAATATTTGCACAAATCTTGTAGTAACATTGATTAAGTACTGTATTTGCACAGATTAATCCATTAAACTAAGCCATACATATACTGCCAATGCAATCGTCTGCAAATTATATCCACTATCGCCACCGCCACCGCGACATCCGAAAACAACGTCATCGCCACCGCCACCGCATGAACCCGAAAAAAACAGATGTCTGTCACACAATAACGCCTTGAAAACATAACGCGTCAGTCTTCTACAAAGTTCTGTTGTTGTTTCAAAATAAATTTTAGCTGGAGAAACGTTCTAAATTAATAGATTTGTTAACAAGTCAGATGTTTTTCCTAACTGTGCGCTGTTCCAGAAGCAGAATTACTAAATTGAGCTATGTCAAGTTTGGCGTTCGGTTCTCGTTTAATAAACGTAGTTTAATTCGGTTTTTATGATAAAAACTTTCTTTGACCACATCTATATTTGACGTCGACTCTTCACCTAACAAGATTTAGAATTTAACAATATACAGAGAAAGCAAGAAATGCCGGATAAGATGGTTTGCCTAATGAAGTAGGTCCTGCAAAATTACAATTAGTTATTGCCATTTTTTAAAGTTCATTATTAGATATTAGATATTCGATATTAGATAATTATTTGATACTTGTGTTTTGTAAGTACCAATTAGTTTCTGTTACATATGATGTTCATAATTTCTTTCACACAGGACCCTGATGAAGATTTAATAATTAAATCGAAGGTTTGGTGAAAAAGCAAAAAGTTTCATATATATATATTGCTATGATAAGAAGATAATTTAAGAGTAGATTAAGTCATAGGGGTCGTAGGATAGATATAAATAACTTTAAATTTAAGAAAATCAAATAATTCCATCAATTATAAGAGTAAATCGACTATTCTACAAAAAGTCAATTGCGAGGACACTGTACATAAAGGATATTTGATTTAATGCATGAGAAAGAAGCTCCTTTAGTAATAATCGGATACCATTTAATTAGGATAGTAATGTGTGCGTTATTTAATATGTTTTACGAGTAAAGATAAGATTTTAGAAGCAACTATTTGCATCAAATAAAATTATCGGGAAACAGATAAATTGGTATTTTAAATATTTAATAATTACTTCGAAAATATCAACACATCTATAGGCAAACGCATCTTAATACGTCAGTAAATACGTGACTAGAAAGAATACATTTGTTCAAAAAACCAACATTCTGTAACAAACAAATAAACACCAGGCGGTCAATTATATGATAAGTCTTGGACTTTTAAACGACAAATATTAAATACATGACTGAATAAAAGCAATAATCGGAAATTCTAACAAAATGCTGTAATATACAGAACGCTTACGTGATTGATGGAGCATTTCGTCGAAGAATTAAACCAGGGAATTTGAAAAAATACCGAGTTCTGCCAGAGATAAGGCAAAGTACAAGCCTTGATCAACAAACACGCCAATGGAAACGATTGGTGGGAAGGGCTTATAAATACAATAGGAAATGAATGAAGAGTGAGTTCATATTCAACCAAGCAACAACTATGCTCAAATGCAGTAGAAATTTACGTAATAAAATTAATTAATAAAACGTAAAACTCAGAATAAATAAAATTTGAAAGTGCAAATTTGTGTGACGAAAAACAAGCCAATCTACAAATAGACGGCTTCTTTTATTGGGACGACTTTTGCTAATGCCATTTTATTAGGACGGCATTTTGTTGATACCACTTTTGTTGAGACCGCTTTTGTGTCGAGATCTAACAAATCTAAAAGTACGTCTGAAAGTGAGATCAAAAGGGTACTCAAAGATAATTCAAGAAAAATACCAGAAATCAAAGGTGGATAATTCTAGTCAATAAGTAAAGCGGACACAACAAGGGATGCAGACCACAGACACTATGAGGGAACTCCATTGGCCCATTCCAGGTTAGCGATTTTTAAACATTTTATTATTTAAAGACTGTTTCAAATTTAATATTTGCTATACATTATGTATTTGTAAGAGTCATCAAAAAGGTCATTTAAAAATATGAAAACAGAGAAAAGCATCTTAAAACGTTTGAAGATACTTAGAGTAATTAAAAGATATTTTTGCTGGCTTTCAGGAAAGCACAAATTTGATAAATGTAAATATTCTATACAAGGAAAAATTTTGAGGTTACACAACATTGTACATATTATCAATTATTATATTGTGTGATTTAGAACTGCTTTATTTGAATTCATTTAAAGGGTAAAATAAGATTTATTAGGAAGTCGAGCATTCAGTAAGCTAGTCGTGGTAAACAAATAAAATATAACGTACAAATTGGGGCTTAAAGAAAATATATCAAACTAAAATACCCTGGACAATTTATCGAAGCTTTGATGGTTTATACCTAATGAAATGGCCATTTCAATATGATATTCAATTAGGGCAAGAAAAGTAACCAATAAAGACTGGGGACATCACCGTTCACAATAATATTTGTATAAACTCACACGGAGTTCAATATACTATAGAAACATAAGGTGTCAAATTTGAAGCAAATGAGCAGTTTTCGGTATTAACTGTAAATGCGCGAACAGTAATCTTTTACACAGATCAATGACCCTAAGATAGCTGTAGAGGTACAAAGTGTGAGAACTGAGTTTTTTAAGGGAAGGAGATTAAAATATAGAGATGTTTTAAAAAGTTGATAAGTTAAGTAAAAAACGGAATGATGGTCTAGTGACAGTTGACGTGTAGGTCGTAGGTTCTTTAATGAGTGGCCGACAATGAATTGTTTTAAGCTTTACTAGTTGATCGGGCCAGAAAGCTTAAGTACGCAAGTTTAGCGTGCAATTTAAATCCGGTAGGTGGTGCATCTAAAGGGCGATAAATGGGTTTGTACTTTGTAACCCTGTATCTCTGTAATTAAATTAAATAGATAAAAAGTGCACCTAATGTGTCGGAGAACGTAAACAGGTGAATCGGCAGAGTTAACCCCAAAATTCTTAGGTTTTAAACCATGAGTACTGTTTGAATTTTCTTGTTTACGCTTTGTAAATATGTTTAAACAAACTGGTATAAATATAAATAGTAATGGGTTTGTAGAGCGACGGAATTAGTTTGTTTACACTTAAGCATAATATTATTGGAAACCAAGTTTGAAACTTTTGAAACGCTAATAGAAATGTGTGTATTAATTTAAATTCAAACTTTAATTGTGGGTTGTATTTGCTAGGTAAATCTAATACGTTAATCGACATTGGAATGGCGAAAGCAGAAGTGGGTACTGTGCTACGTACTTCTATGTATTATTGCAAAAAGTATCTCTAAATAAATGGGATTTAAAATTTCGAATAAATCAATCTAGAAAAATAAAGCAATGATGGTAGTATTATTTACGGATAAATGCTTTTATAAGGGGCTTTGTTAATATTATCTGGTCTGTTGTATGTTACATTAGGTTTGCTATTGATATGTTAATGTAGTATATTTCTGGCAATACTGTTAATAAACTTTAAGCTTAGATGAATTTTTAAATTTTTGGATTTTTGTTTGATAAGGTGGCTAAAAGTGATTATTGTGAAAGGATATTCAGCTACCCCAGTGATGAAATCATATTAGGGAGAGACCTTTAATTTAACAGAAAGTTAAGAAGAACCAAAAGTACGGAGACGTATTTGGAATATTCGTCTTCCGGGCAGCGAAAATATAAAGGAAATTGCAGGTACAAAAGGTTTGGCGCCCTTAACTTTTGACAACTTGTAAAGTCTTTCTAGGCAAGCGGTACTGGTAAAGTAGTTTTGTATTTTGGATATTTTACATGTTTATTTTAATTAGCTGTACCATTTTTGCATACGAACTGACTTCCGACTGCAGTTAGCCCATGCACCAATAAAATTGTTACGGGGTTCTCGCCGCTTCTGTACAAATAGAAATCCGTAACGTAACGTCATATTTACCCGTAACATTCTCTATCACTGGCGTTTTCATTTCAATATAACCTTGCACGTTTAGTGGAAGAAAAACAAGGAAATAATTTTGATAGCTTTATTATTTATAATTTATTAATGAGTACGTAATTAAAATTAGTCAACAAGCAACGCCTTCGTTAATGGTTAAAGATACTAACTACCATTAAGAAGTCTTACGAACTAGTTTAAACAACAGCAACTACATAAGAATCCTGTACTAAGCGAAAGCGTTAATTTTATGAATATTGCAGGTTATGAATTTCTTACAAATTTTCAATTTTCAATTTAACATAGATTTCTTATTGTTTTAGATTTGGATTCTAAAGCAGAGTGCGGCAGCGAAGGAGAAATGGCCGAAGGAGATGGCACTGAGGAACATGGAGAAACTAGACCAAGAAAAATAAGAAGATCAAGAACGACGTTTACAACTTACCAGCTGCATCAGCTAGAAAGGGCATTTGAAAAAACACAATATCCAGATGTCTTTACTAGAGAAGAACTTGCAATGAGATTAGATCTTAGCGAAGCGAGAGTGCAGGTTAGTACTGAAAATGTCGATAGGAATAAATGCTACCGTTCGTTTCCAAATTGTAGTTAAGCGGGTGTGGGCAATGCGTAGAGCAATGGAATCGCTTGGTTGTAAAAATTGTATTCCAAAGAGCGACTTACACCACTAATGTACAATATAATTTTTCTAAACTAATTGAGTTGAAAGTTTTACTATTTTACTATTACTGACATAGGGAACAAATTAATTATTGTTGTATAATTTCAAACCGGAAACGACTAGAGTAGTAGGAAGTGACGGATTCTGCTCCTCCTTAGATCATAGGTCAACGTTCTGATAACATTCTTCTGATAACATTCTTGGAGTACATAAAATTCAATATTGATATATTAATGAATAAATTTGTCTGGCATGGGGAAAGTAATTCGAGCATAGGGAACAAAAATCAATATATAAATTGTTGGTTATTTTGCAAAAAGAAAAGCATGTGACCGCGGTCACTGTTCTTGCAGATCAACAAACGGGCTCATCTCTTTTTGCAAAACAACCCACTAAGTAGGCAACAGGTCATTTGTTTATTTCATATTGGTATATTAGTTGTATTAATACTGCGTCGGTATCATTGGTGGCATTAGCAATATTTCAGTCTTAATAATAGGATTTGTTGGTATTATGCTTGTTGCTGTCTTAATAATATTAATTTAGGTTATGCAAGGTGTAGGTGGGAGAAGAGAAAGCTAACCTTACTTTGGGGTTGATTTATTAGATATGTTATGTCACGTACTCTCGTTGGTTGGTGAGAAACGACAAAACTTACTGGTATGAATATTTCTAGTACCTTCTGATAAACTGGGTATTTCGTAGAAATGAACCCTGGACAGAAAGAATATGGTGCTGTTCCCGACCTAGCAACAGATTGGGTGGTGGGTGTTGGTAGCACACGATGGAAGATTATATAACGGGCACCAATTGCAGTTGATTGGACCCCAAGTACATCACATTACTTCTGAAAGACTAAGCAGCTTCTGCAATTAAGCCACTTGCTGATATATTCACCAGTAGCAACACTCATCAATAGAAATACTAAATTCCCAAACAACAAACAGTACATTTATTATGAATTGGTCGCAATTTAAACAATAGACAGTTCAGTACAACCTATAGAACACATGAATGCACATAATAGTAATCACTAAATAGATTCATTACTTAATTATTCAACACTGAAATATAATATATGCAGTGATATTTTCCACACATAAAATAAACACTATAACGTCTCCTAAATATATTCCTTAATAATCTACTAAC
Organism: Platerodrilus igneus; assembly: GCA_036346225.1. Classification (NCBI taxonomy): domain Eukaryota; kingdom Metazoa; phylum Arthropoda; class Insecta; order Coleoptera; family Lycidae; genus Platerodrilus; species Platerodrilus igneus. The sequence continues at coordinate 4,082,316 of JARFIW010000828.1, forward strand.
ATTTAGTCGAGCACTCAACCCTTTAAAAAAAGATATGTAAAGATCAGATGTAATTGATCTACTTAATTTTATCTTAGCCCTGGGAATATGCACCTTCCACCGGATACGTGGAAACCAAATATGTTAGAGGTTCTTAATTGAAGTAAGGGTAGAATGCACTACAATAATAGATTTAACACCTGAAAGGCAGATCTCCCATTTTACAAAGCAAAATTCTATGTTTATAACTACTTAACTATTTTTATACCTACGACTTTACAGAGACAAATTCTATTTACATAAACCCTTAGATATCCTTATACATCCCCCGTTAAAAGAAGTTTTTTTTTGGATAGTTATCCCAACCCGGTGAAGTAGAAAGCTTTTATAGCCAAAGTGTGGGACTCTCCTTGGCGGCATACCCACTAAAACCACTCCCCCTGGCGGGTGGGTCTGTCAAACGGCTCCGCTGCACTGCAGCCTAAACGGTTTATTGTGCAGACCCTGGTTAAGTATTATACCCGATCTGCAAAGCCTGCACTCCGAATTACAGGGTACAGGTCTCTTGATTAGAGGGTATCGACTTCTTTCGTGTCTAACTTTGGTCGCCCGAATAGGCGCTGTCTCGTTCTACCCAACGCCTCTAGATGGTGTCGGTGTGGAGGTCTCTGAACAAGGTCTTTTACTGCCCCCGCTCTTCTTCTGCACCGACACCTTCTTTGTGAACGAGTGTAACTCCATCCAAGTCCCAGCTTCGACTTTCTTGGCTTGCCTCAGCTTCACACGCTGAGCACCCGAAAGCCTCTTTGCTTGCAGTCCAGTGCCTGGAAGTTTCTTCTCTGCTTCACCTCCATGGATATGTTTTGGTTACCTGAGGGGTCCCTCATTGCTGGTTTAATCTCTTCAGATTCCACTTTACTTATGGTACCAATATTATTCATAATTGTTCCCATGAATAGGAGGGGTGTAAATGGTCACCATGCCAGGTGCACCCTGTTGACATGGAAGACGTGAATAAAACGGGGCGCTGCCCTGTTCTCCGAGTTCTGGACTGATTAAGACTGGTCAACTATCCAGTCACGCATTTCTTGGGCTCAGTCCTTCGTCACAGGATTTAGGATTTTTAGCGAGGTTGTCTCCTCTTGGTCCGGGCAGTTAAGCGAAGACGCCCACACTCTCTTGCACGTGAGACATGACCACGACAGCAGAGAAGGCGCTGTGTGCTGGTGTTGCAGAATTGCTCCACCGGCTTTGTTTACCTCAGTGCAGGCCCATTAGCCACGAAACTACAGCTTGGGCTGAAGGGTTTGGTTAACGGAATCGTTTTCATTTGGCTAGGGATGATTTTATACCGCTGTAGCAAAGTCTCTTGCTCTCCATCACGTTGTGGGTCTTATACCACTCAGGCACTGGGTCACTGAAAAAGATAAGCTTATCACGATCCTTCCCAGAATAGATAGCCAATCCCTTGGTCATATATCCTAGGATTTCTCCTATCCGCCACCTGGAGACGCGCCCAATAAGTAACCAACCACATGAATTAAAAGAGGTTAATGTCATAGGCACTTAATAAAGGTATAGATCTCTTACGATCTGTGTAGGACCAATTTGGTAACTTGATCATCACCTGGATTTTCGGCTCCCCCGAACGTTTAAGGGTCTTGGAACCTGTGACCACAATTGTTCACTGAATGTAGGATGATAAGGACAAAACCCATGTACAGGAAACAAATATAAAACTGCTTGGATAAGAACACTAGCAGCGGAACAGAAAAACCCTGTACACACACAATTAGACAAAGTCTAACATGTAACTATTTACTTACGCTTATAGGCGGTATAAACTATTACAAAAGATTTCCAACAAATTGCAATATTTTAGGGAAATTACTCACTCCCCTGATGATTTCACCACTTTAATAATTATTAGCAGAGGTAGTTTAGTGGCGGCTTCGTGGTGTAGTTGTTATGCGTGTGACTACTATGCCCAAAGTCCCGGGTTCAAATCCCGACACGGTCTGCTGAAAAATGTTAGACGAACATTTTTCACAAATGTACGCCCTCGTTCGGATGAGAGGTAAAATGGAGGTCCCGTGTGTGTGTGTGTGTTGTCACGCACGTTAAAGATCCCTACCTTGCTTGCAACAGCAAGGGTTTGGCAAAATTCAAAATTTCTAGTTAAAAAAAACTCGCTTCCTGGCCAATGTAGTACCTTCGGTTGGAGCATTGGAAAAATCAAATGTAGGGGATCTAGTTTAGTTACAGATGCCAAGGTAGTTCCTCCGTAGTAGACACACAGTCTTGTTTCACAACTTAAATTATTATTCTGAAATATATTCAGCAACCAAGTACATTTGTACTAACTGAAACACTCCACAAACAACTCAATACCTTGGACTGCAGATTCAATCAAAAGAAGGTAGAGGATAGCCACAAAATCCAATTCATAGATACTGATAAGAAGTATCAAGAAAAACCTCCTCGTGTTCATGATTTCAACAATTGCCCGCTTAGTTCGCAACATGGTGCGACAATTTCACAAAGAGCAATCTGGAATAAAGCTACACGCTTTTCCTAAATATCCCACTTAATTAGGGTACAAAGTTGTACCACATTCCTTGGATGACAACATAATTAAAATTAGGTTGTCGAAATATCAAATCGCAGCATTCATATTGTAACGATCTCATAGACATTGGAAGGCTACCCGACCTGTTTAATAAATCATACAGAATACTTGAGCAAACAGAACAAGAATTGTTATAATTTGGAAGGGTGAGAATGGAACCGTTACAACTTTTATTATAATCTAAGGTATACTCGTTATAGTCCCGCGCGCGCGTATCAGAGCCACTACGATAGTTGGCAACACATACTAAAACGTACATAATATTGCACAATAAAGCTATTACGTCATAATTGCGTCACATACCAAAATGTTTACAGTGATACAAAAGGCGCCTTAAAGGAAAAGATAAAATGTACTCACTAAAAAATGTGAAGCTCTCCACGACTTTGCGGTTATTCTTGTGGCAGGAGCCATATTCATTTCCATTGATCTCGTTGTTGTTGGGCGTGGTTTGGGTTAGCCATCGTTGAAATCAGATTAATTTTGTCTTCCCTCTACTTTGTTTGTAGCGGTACGATAGGAATAAGGTCAAGGCAACGATATCAGGAAGAGGTAAAGGGAAACCTACATTCTGAAAAAGAAAACACAAAAGAGACGACACAGATAAACCTCACTGTTCGACGTCTCGTTGGCTAATTCCCGTCGTGTCGGAAACCGCGCACTTCCTTCCTCACTTCACGTCTGCGCATTTTCTTGCGCCGACGCAACTGTCCGAAGTTACGGAAATGCACAAGTCTATTTTTAAAATATTGGCGCAATTTCACTCACAAATTAAAAAGTGTGCAATGCCAATTTTTGGCATGTAACACTTTCCCCTTCCAAAAAAAGAAAATCTCCCGTTAGAGATTTTATTAACAGAAAACAGAACACTAATCGGTTTTTTCTTATGTAATTAAATTTCATATTCGCGGCTAGTTTTGAATTTTTATTAATATTTTCGGCAACTTTCTAAATTGAAATGATTACTTCGTATTCATCTATTTAGCATAGTTTAAAATACTTCTTTCTATCTCTATTTTTGATATGGCATTGAAAACGTATTTGGTTATCAGCAACGTTTGCTTTCTGAAATGATGTTCTCAAATTATTAAAATTTTTTCTACGTATGTGATTAGTGAGTTCGATTCATTTCGAATTTGCCAGTTCTTTTATTTATATATGGATGTTTCTTAAAAAATAACAAACATTGCAAGAAAACAAATTATTGAATGGGTTTTCCGTTATCGATAGTTGGTAACTCTGAGTCTTCTAATGTGGTATATTCAAGTAGTCGTTGTCGAACTGTTATTTTAGGAGATTGTGCCGTAAAAATATAATATTTAAAAAAATGGATTTCGTGATCAGACAGAGTAGTATGAAGTCAGGTCGCTAAGTTTAAATTGAACGTTTTGGGTGTTTATATTACCGGCATGACAGTAAAATTTACGAAACATGAGCAAGTTATTTTGCCTTTCTGCATGATCGCGCCCAGCGCACCTATAACCCTTTCTGACCTACATCTTGTGTTTACATTTTGATTTCTCTGTTTGAACTTCACTTTCCGAATTTAACTTTCAACTGGCCTACTTAGTTGTTGTATTCAGTCTTTCCCTCTATAAAATCTTATTAATTGTGGCCAGTATCCAATAGTACAATGTAGCAAGTTTAATCTATGCGTAACAAAAAGGTTATTGTTTTGTTAATTGCATAGTAGTGATGTACTTTTGCAATTCACCCTGAACGACTAGCCATGTCTTCAATATAATTTTTCCTGTTAACGGTTTCTACATTTCACATGTATTAATCTATTTTATTAATGTATATTTTGTGGTTTTGTTTATTGCATGACGCTCTACATTCTATACCTATTTAACATTCTTGTATTACACATTTATTAGATTGTTTCATGGAATCTTTTATTTCAACGGTTTTTATTGTCGTGACGTTTATCCTATTTAATGACTAATGCGCTATTTTACTATTATATTAAATTGTACCAAATTATTTTAAGAAAATTCATTTTTTATTGCATTAATTATACGAACTGCCCTAAATGAAATTATGTTTTCTAACTACAAAGGAATTGAAATATCATGGTTATTTAAAATAAATTATTCGTGGAAGCTATTACAGGTTGCGTCCACGCAACGCATTACAAGATGACAAAGGCGTTTTTAAAAAAAGCCTGCAGAACAGGCTTTTTAGTTAAGTCTGCTATTCATGGGGTTGCAAATGGTCATTGTGATAGCACAGTGAAATTTCGAAAATGCTTTACACTTCATTTTCAACGCCAGGAAGACTGCGTCTTTTTCTCGTTATAATTGAGTACGATAATTAAAAACTTGAAGCGAGTTATGGAATTAGTAATGCATTGTTCCCCATGTAATTAAAATTAGCATTCAATGTTGTACTACGGGAAAATTAAATATTGCACCATCACTTTTAACATTAAATAGAGAATTTTTGAACGGATAATTTAGCATGCAAATCGCAGATGATGTGCTTTTAGCTATTGTACCCTTATATGATTGGCTTTATTGAATAAAGCCTGGCCGGAATAATGCCGGTCATGAATTGCATCTTAATTAGAAACAATTTTGATAATTAATCTGGCCTGTAACAGCGTAAGTGGTGCCGCAATTGGGCATTGTGTTCTACAATGGGGGTAATCGGAACTGATTCCGGTCTCCAGAACTCTCTGAAGTCTCATTTAAAGTGTGCCTCCGACGTATTATGAAGTAGAAAATGATGTAGGACTATCTCATTTTATTATTGTATCTTTCACTTTACTATTTAAAAATCAATTTCTTTTTATTAGGAAGTTGCGTAAATCGTTTATATTTCTAAGACTTATCTTTCAGGTATGGTTTCAAAATAGACGTGCAAAGTGGAGAAAGCGCGAAAAAGCTCTAGGACGAGAAGTGGCTCCGTTTATGCATCCTGTTGATCAATCGGGTGAGTACAAAATTTATCAGATTAAGAAAGGCTGCGTTTACTTAGTTTTCTATGTTTGCTTTCTGAATTATTGTTTGCAATTAGCAGATCAAAATTTTTTTTATTTCAAGTTGCAATCAATTTTTAACATTAATTTTTGTTTTTGATTCGCAAAAATTCAATAAAGCAACAATCTATTTTGGCCATGACCATTATTACAATCTGCATACAATTACAATTACTATAAAGTCTTGCAATATACAGTTATATCATTCAGTAAAGACTGACGATCAATTGTCCTCGGTTTTGGTTCTTATACAATTCTTATCTAAGAGAATGGTGTAATTTCGGACAGTTCTCCTTGTCACGTGCTTAAATGACGTTTTGTCGTTCACTTATTTTTACTCTACAAGAAACGGAATGACGTTACAGTTAATTGGTGCACTGGCTAACTTTCGGTGAAATGAAAGCAAATATAATACTCATAGGAGTATTCAAGTTATAACACTTCTACTAATTATCTATACGTTTACCTTGAAAGATCTTTTAACTCCCTTGTTTATAAGTTTTTGAGCACCAACCCACCTGAAGAAAATAAAACAAATAAAGACTACTCGGAAGGTGGCTGCTCTGATTAACAGTTTGGCAGTTATCACTGCTACTGGAGGTTGATAGAAACTTGCTTACACCTTTCCCATCTCTTTCTACTAGCTTAATTTAAACACAAAAAATCCATTTGTATACCTAACTTATATTTGTTACGTTTATTTTCGACGATAGATTCATATACGCCTTTCTTTGTGGTAATTCGTTTTTCATTCACCTAGCTTCTGTTTCTATTTAAAACCTCATCCTGTATTTTTACCTCGCAATCATAACATTTCTATCAGATCTATTCATTCTAAAACAAAAATTTAATCGATAAATTAAATAGTCAATACCTTGTTTTAGGCATCCGTTAATTTGTTAAACATTTCGATAACGTATAACTGCTTTCTTTTGTGTTTCCCACATAAAGACTTGCCAAATTAATGGATCATACTATTAGTTGATAGCGTGTTTTCCAGTTTGCTAATCGCGCTTTGATAACGCGAGGATTGTAGTTCGAACTCGTGTTATTAGGAACCAATTTTTAATTTGATATTTTCTACAGCGATGCACGTTTTTTTTGTTCGGCAAGTAGGAGGTATCTTGCGTGTATTCGCTTAGCTGGAGGCCAAATTGGTTCTTTCTTAATGTAGGCCCAACTGTTCGTTGACGTAGATCAACTGCTTTTGTCTGCAGACCGCTGCTGCAGTTACGGTGGCAGGGCAAATGGATTCTGACTACTGTGGCGTTGCTATGCTGACTCACGTCCGACGACTTGCAAGATAAGCATCCCGACGCATAAAGGTATGTGACCCCGTTTTTCTTTTACGAACATAAAGGATTATTATTTATCAGCGGTTGATGTTGTGAAACCAGTTTACCATACATGTTTAAAAGCTAGCTACGCTAGTGCTTCTGGTTGAATTTCTTTAATTCTTACTACAAGTTGGTCTACATTTAATACTTTAATATAACACACTTGTTATTGAGAAAATCTAAGCACTACTTTCTTCCAATGAGTTTTATTACATGTTAGCTACGAAATGCGCACTTCGTGGATCAATTATCAAATTTGTCCTTCACAATATAAGTTAAATTTAATACTTTTCTTTGTCCATGTGAATCAAGAAATTTTTATTTATTCTTATTGTTAATAGATAATCGTGGGCGACGTGCTTTTGTTTTCTTGTTTTTTTTTGTATTTAGCTGAATTCCCTCACTCTCCGTGTTTGGTAGTTAGCCTGGTATTTACGTTTCTTCTGGCTACGTCTAGGTACGTAGCATAAATTCTGACGCCCTGGCGTGGGGCTTCGATTTTGTTTCGTGTAACTTTGACCCTGATTTCTTTTGGTTAACGGTTACTTCAATTTGGTTTTGATTAATTTCTGCTCCGAGTTTGTTTTAGTTAATTTTTGCTCAGATTTTTGTTGTTGTTAGTGTCTAAGTTCATACATTACCCGCATTTCTCGGCTTGATGCTACTTGTTTTTTCTTTCTTTGCGCTCGACCTATTGTTTATTTTTTCTTTCTTTTTCGGCTCTTTGGTATTCCTCATATGAGGATCGGTTTTCTTTATTTCTTGTGTGGGTTCGATCTTCTTGAATTTTGATTTTGTTCTCTTCCGTGATTGCTAAATATCCTTGGTTAGCTCATGTCAAATTATTGGACTTGTGAAAACGCTGGCGCCCAAGATTTTTCTTTTTTCTTCCTTCCCGCTCAGTACATTTTGTTCTCCCCGTCAAGTCTAGAGTTGGTTGCTCTCTCCAATTTTCTTTTATTCTACAGCCCTATTCTAATTTCTATTTTGTTGTTTCGCTTTTGGCGTTCCTGAAGTTTATCGTCGGATATGTTTTAGATTGCACTGTATTCGCAATAATTTTTTTTTGGCTTCTATCGAGTTACGGGTAGCCTTTATTTAGTTACTTTCTACCAATTTCTTTCTTGTTCGTATTCAAAATGACTTCTTTTTCGGCTTCCCACCAAGGTCTTTCTGTGTGGGAGTGGAATTTGAAATTTTCTGGTAACCCAAACTCTCCTACCGTACATGATTTTTTGGGACGGGTCGAAGAACTATGACGAACTCAACATGTGTCAGAATTGCAGTTATTTGAGTCTGCAGTGAACTTGTTCAAGGCTAAAGCGTTACCTTGGTATCGTGGTTACTGGCATAGGTATTTTGACTGGTACTCGTTGTCTAATTTACTGATTCAACATTTTGAACCACCGGATTTTGCTTATAAGTGTGCTACTATTGAGGAAAATACTTTTATTTCACATGAACGGAATATTAAAATTACTTCTACGCCTACGGGTAGTTCTGATACTTTTTCTGTACGATCTACTGTTCTTCTTCTTAGTTCTGTTTCTACTCGTCAGGTCGTATGCTTTAATTGCGATAAACCTGGTCATTTTTCGACGCGTTGTACTCGTCCTCAAGTACTCCAATGCTATGGTTTGGATATAAGGGAGTTTCTCGCCGCAACTGTCCGAACTGTCACGCTACTACTAATAGGTCTTCAAATAATATTTCAACTTCTGTTCTCAGCTCTAGGGGTCCAACTTCTTGTGCTTCTAATTCTACGTTCTCTTTTGTACCTCATCAAGGTCATCCTGCTACTACTATCAAAACCTACTTTTCTTTGAACAAAATTTCTTTCGTTTCTAGTTTTATATCCTATTCTACTCCTCCTTCTGCTCACTCTACATATTCACTCTCACCCCAAACTGTGCCTTCACCACCATTAAAATCCATACTTCGAATTCGTGACATGCAGATAGCTTCTCAAGAGTTTGTTCCCGCTTTCTTAAACCATTCTGCAGTCACAAACGTTAAAGTCACACCAATTTCTAATTCAGTCCGCGAAAGTCATGTTGAAGTTCATGAACCTGCATCTTTAACGTCTGTTGCTGTTGCTGTCAAAATTTTACCTGTTCTTGCTTTCTTAAATGCTTCTACTCAAGAAATTTCTATCGTGCCGGCAATCACAACCGTAGCTGAAGTGAAGATAATTTCTAATACGGATAGAGAAGGTTCTGTTGAAATTGGGGAGCCCGTAGCTGTGATGGCTGTTGCTGTCATTGTCCAAGTTTTACCTGATCCTGTTTCGTTATCTACTATTGTTAAGGAATCAGTTTCTATTGTGGCTGAAGTTTTATCAGTTTCTACTCTGTTGTCTAACAGCAATGATGTCCTACTTGATTCTATTCCTGTATCGGACATTGATGTAACTCTACCTACTCCTACTCATTTTTCTCATGCTGACAAAATGCTACTTGCTTCTGTTCTTTTGGCTAAGGTCGGTGAAATCCTAGCTGATGTCCTGTTATCTAATGTTGACGAATGTCAGCCTGATTCTGCTTTCTCATCTATTGGGGATGAAGTTCTTCCTGATACTGTTTGTTCTTGTAATAAGGATGAAATTTTGTCTGGTGCTGTTACTTTCCTTCATGTTGATAAACTTTATTCTACTCCTTTATCTAACATTGGCAAAGTTCTACTTGATACTGTTTGTTCTTGTAACGTTGATGAACGTGTACTTGATTCTGTTCCTTTATATAATATGGTTGAAGTGTTATCGTATTCTGCTTCTTTTCCTAAGGTTGATATTCTTACAGCCAATGCTGTTTTCTTTCCTAACTGTGATACTTCTAGTCCTCTATCTAACGTCTTTGAAATTTTATCTACTTCTGTCCCTCTAATTAACGTAACTGAAGTGTGCTCTGCTTCTGTTTCTTTTCGTAAGGTTGATTCGCGTACAGTTCACACTTTTTTCCTTTTCTACCGTTCACTTTCTTACCACCAATTCTAAAAACACACTACTTTCTTCCATAACGTGTTTTGAATTCCATAAATTACGACCACCACTACTATCTCCACCCTCGCCACCACTTTCTTAACCTCGTGCTATAACTCCTACATCCCCTGCTGTTCTTGTGTGGCAGAAAACTGCCCAACAGAGGCAAACATTATTCTATGCTCCTTCCGAACCGGAAGATATACGTTGGCGAATTTCTAAGGTCCTTGATCTCGTTTCGTTCTCCTTCTGGCGGCGTAAATGCCTTAAACCCAATATCTAGTCCTTGCGCCCCAGATTTCTATGCCGACTTTGGTCTCCTTCGGACTTGATTTTTGGACGTTACGATTTCGTTTTACTTCCGTGTTGCTAGGTTTTCTTTCGTTTTCTTGCTTTTTCTTACCCCGTGTGGGTCCGGGAATAGGATAGACCCACGGTATGACCTGTCTGTCGTAAGAGGCGACTACAGCGGTCCAACACATACACAAACACACACACACACACACTTTATACACGTCAAATCTATACCCACACACTTCATACACACACACATACACTCACACACTTCATGAACACACAGTTCTACTTGGTTCTCCTTTCTTTCGTTTTCTCCTTGTACTCCTTGAACCCGTGTGGGTCCGGGAATAGAATAGCTCCATGGTACAACCTGCCTGAGTAAGAGGCGACTGCAGCGGTCCAACACATACACACACGCACACTTTATACATGCACACTGCATCAACACACACACTTTATACACACATACACCCACACATTGCATAAACACACAGTTCTACTTGGTTCTTCTTTCTTCCGTTCTTCTTTCCTCCGTTTTCTACTTGTACTCCTTGAACCCGTGTGGGTTCGAGAATAGAATAGTCCCACGGTACGACAAGTCTGTCGTAAGAGGCGACTACAGTGGTCTAACACATACACACACACACACACTTTATACACGTCAAATCTATACCCACACACTTCATACACACACACATACACCCACACTCTTCATGAACACACAGTTCTACTTGGTTCTCCTTTCTTTCGTTTTCTCCTTGTACTCCTTGAACCCGTGTGGGTCTGGGAATAGAATAGCTCCATGGTACAACCTGCCTGTGTAAGAGGCGACTACAGCGGTCCAACACATACACACACGCACACTTTATACATGCACACTGCATCAACACACACACTTTATACACACATACACCCACACACTTCATAAACACACAGTTCTACTTGGTTCTTCTTTCTTCCGTTCTTCTTTCCTCCGTTTTCTACTTGTACTCCTTGAACCCGTGTGGGTTTGAGAATAGAATAGTCCCACGGTACGACAAGTCTGTCGTAAGAGGCGACTACAGTGGTCCAACACATACACTCCCACACACACACACACTTTTCACAAGCACTACACATACAAACACACTTATTACAAACACCCACACACACATATACTCACACACGCACGCACACGCACACACCTACTCATACATAACTAAATTGAAATTCTGTTTTATTTTCTTTTGTACGATTCTTAGTTTTTTGGTTTGGTACTTGGTTCTTGGTGTTATTTTTTTTGGTTTTTTCTTTTTTTTCTCGTTTCTTTCGTTCCACATTCTTCTCCTTTCTCTTGTTGTTGGTCTTCTTTGCTGTCGGCCCTTAGTCCGCTTGTGTTTCGTCCATTCGCTCCTGTAGTAGGTGTTTTTATGTTTGTTTTTCTTTCTTCGGAAACTACGACTTAGTCGACTTTAGGAATAGTTAGCATTTCTTTTCTTTGGTTCTTTGGTTTTGGTTACCACAGTTAGTAGTACATCGTTTCCTTTCACTAGCGTTTTCTCTCTCTTCCTCTCGTTCTCCCTTGTTGTCCCTTTGTTTACTTGAGGCTTTACTTTTGGGTCCTGTTTTGGTTTGCACTGTTGATTTTTTTCCTCGTTCCTTTTCTCTTCTTGAGGTTGATAACCTTACTGTTTTTTCTGAAGAAACATCCGTCCTTTGACAACTTTCTCAGTGTTAACGGCATTCTACCCTTGTCCTGGTGATTGCTACCTTCTACTTTCCTTTTCCTACGCGAATTCTTTCTTTTTCCTCTCTTTCTATTACTGTATACTGGTTCGTCGAGCCGGATGAAAGTTCTTTTTTATTTTGGGGTTTCTTTTATTTCTTTTTCGTTTTTTTTTTGTTTGTTTGGTTTTCGTAAACAAATTTTCTTTTAGTTCTTAAGCGATTTTTTTTGTTTGGGTTTTTTTATTGTTTTTTTTGGGTTCTGCCCATTCCCGGATTTTGGCTTTCCTACTCTGACCTGTTAATTTTACTGGAGGAAATTTGTTACGTTTATTTTCGACGATACATTCAAATCTCTCCTTTTTTGTGGTATTTCGTTTTTCATTCACCTAGCTTCTGTTTCTATTCAAAACTCCATCTTGTATTTTTGCCTTGTTACAATAGTACGCGCAATCATAACATTTCTTTCAAATCTATTCATTCTAAAACGATAATTTATTCGATAAATTAAATACCTTGTTTTAGGTATCCGTTAGTTTGTTAAACATTCCGATAACGTCTAATTGCGTTCTCTTACGTTTCTCATTTAAAGACTTGTCCAAATAATAGATCCTACTATTAGTTAATAGCGTGTTTTCCAGTTTGCTAATCGCGCTTTGATAACGGGAGGATTGCAGTTCTAACACGTGCTATTAGGAACCAATTTTTAATTTGATTCTGCAACTTGTGCGTTAAAATATTTTCTACAGCGATGCACGATTTGTTGTTCGACAAGTAGGAGGTATCTTGCGTGTATTCGCTCTTAGCTGAAGGCCAAATTGGTTCTTTTTTATGTAGGACCAACTGTTTGTTGACGTAGACCAACTGCTTTTGTCTGTAGACCGCTGCTGCATTTACGGTGGCAGGGCGAATGGATTCTGACTACTGTGGCGTTGCTGTTCTGACTCACCCCCACGGATTGCAAGATAAGCATCCCCATGCATAAAGGTATTTGACTCGTTTTCTTTTATGCACATTGAGGATTATTATTTATCAGCGGTTGATGTTGTGAAACCAGTTCACCATACATGTTTAAAAGCTAGCTACGCTAGTGTTTCTGGTTATATTTCTTTAATTCTTACTACAACTTGGTATACATTGAATACTTTAATTTAACACACTTGCTATTGAGGAAATCTAAGCACTACTTTTTTTCCAATGAGTTTTATTACATGTTAGCTACGAAATGCGCACTTCGTGGATCAATTATCAAATTTGTCCTTTACAATATAACTTAAATTTAATACTTTTCTTTGTCCATGTGAATCAAGAAATTTTTATTTATTCTTATTGTTAATAGATAATCGTGGGCGACGTGCTTTTGTTTTCTGTTTTTTTTTGAATTTAGGTGAATCTCCTCACCCTCTGCGTTTGGTAGTTAGCCTGGTATTTACGTTTCTTCCGGCTACGTCTAGGTACGTAGCATATTGCAAAACACGATTATAACAGTAAATAACAACAAAGTAAAAATGAACTATGATCTATCTCTAATTGGCCAAATACGCGTTTAGATAAAAAATGCTTAATATTATTGTAGCGTCGATTGGTCAGCCTCTACACAGATTAATTACATTACAACGTAAACACAGGGTTTGTACACAAGAAATGATTGATAAGTCGTGGCAGCGCCTCATCTTTCAGATGGTTTTGATTGACAGGTACAAGGGTTTTGCATTTAAGAGCTATTTAGATCACAATTGGTATATTTACGATGTCATTTGCATAATTTTTGGTACACATTAGAATAGTGTAGAGTTTTTGGAAAAGTATATAAAATACCGACATAACAATATGTTCTAGTTTAAAGCTTTGAAAGATGCGATTTTAATTATTGTTGATATAAACCCCCACATTCCTATATAAATTAATAATTAGGGCATGGATGGTTAATTGTAGTGCTTCAATATTAAGTAATTAAGACGATAGCATGGCAGTTTCTAGAAGTTAGTAATTGTACTATTAGCGATTAGCTGAAAGTAAATTGTTGTGGGAACTTTTAGAATTCTATTGCAGCTATGATTTGCTAAAAAGGGTTGTATAATCTTGAAAATAAACAAGTTGTTAGTGCTACACTGTCTGGAGTAATGGGACTAAGGACTTTTGAACGATTTCTATTTGTACGTAACACGCAACCAACAAAAGGAAATGGACAGCAAAATTATTCTTTTCTTGAGGGATTTCAAGTCAGGCTTACAAGAACATGCAGAGGAACAAGACCACGACTCTGCGAGCCTGGCAACAAAGTTATAAGAAACCGCGGAAAAACAAGAACGAACTGTAGCAAACCTTAAATAAAAACCTAACCAGGCCTCAGCGAAAATAATTTCTTTTGTAAACGCGTGTGGCTAAACATTTGAAATTTATTAATCAATTTCTGAGTAAGCTGTGAGTGAATATTTCTCCACTGTATCATTCTACATGACCTTGCAGATGTCCAGTATATTACAAAATTTATACGTCTCAGAGCTTAAAGGATGAAAATAGTATTTTAAAACGTGTGTGTAAGCTTTGCAATTTTTTTACCGATTACCGACCAAGTTGCCAGTGAATTTCTATCATCTGTATCGTTCTACATGACCTTGGAGATATCCAGTGTATTAGGAAAATCGTGCATCCCCGAGCTTAAAGTACGAAAATAATTTTTTGTAGACGTGTTGTAGCATGTTCAATTTTCTCACTATTTATTTACATTAAATTATATGTGTAATACACCAAGCGTGCTTTATTCGTTATCATTATTAATAATTTATATTATACGTAATGGAACGGTTCATTCTGATAGTTCTTCTGTAGCAGAATATCTGTGTAATATAAATAAATCTCTTTCATTAGTATCTCTAGAAATTTTGTAGCGCATGCATTTTCCAATCGCTAATGGCGAGTCCTTGGAGGTCATCAACGTTCGTTTTAAGAGTCGCTATCGAGCCGTCAACATGCTTCCAAAATTAAAGACCTGCGACTTGCGATTAGCAATAGGTGCTTGAAGATTTTCAAGTCATGGTGGACTTGAAAATTTATAATAACTTACATTCATGCCCGATATAAAGTAAAGAAGAAACAAACACGAACGTAAAGCAAAAAAAAATACAGCAATAATTTTACTTCATAAACTGTGTGTTACAAGATTTGGAAATCACAAACATGTGATCGTAGTTGCTGTTGTCCAGAAAATTTGTTAAAGCTTCGTAAATTTGAAATAGTTAATAGTATTGTTTGCAGCTGATGAAATTTCTAATGGATTGTCTCAACGGAAATTAGATAAAGTTTGGTTCGTTATTTAATTTAAGTTTAAAGTTTCTTTGCATGTTTATAAAATGTTGTTGGTCTTTGTTAAACAGATGGTCATAGCAACACGTTGTTTGCTGTATTGTTTGTGACCTGTTTCTAATTGGTTATATATTATCATTTATTTTAAAGGACACAAACTGTGTTCTACATATTTTTGTTTAACCTTTGTAATTTCGTTCAGGACCTCTGCCCTATTTTTATAAAACAGGTTTTTGTTAACGAAGGCGATCTTTTTCTTTGGGTTTCCACGTCCGCACTTAGGACATTGCTTTGGCCCTAACTGGTTTACCTTAGGACTTGGTAGCGCCCATTTAATTTTGTTTAGTTTTTGTTTACAAACAAATAATCGACTTACCCCCAATTTCTCATTGCCCTACCCAGGAATAACCCTTGCTATGTCGGAAGATGTCCCTTTTTCGATTTTCTGTGAAGTAAGCGGAAAGCTTTTAGCGCACTAGTTCGAATTATTAGAATCGTATTTCTTGTGACTAACAACGCTAGAGTGCGGGAAAAAAACGTTAGCTTTGAAGTTTTTTTACCGATTCCAGGCAAAGTTGGCAGTGAATTTTTATCATCTGTATCATTCTACATGGATTTGCAGACATTCAGTATATTAGGAAAATCATGCATCCCGAGCTTTAGTGGTGCACATAATTTTCTTATAACTCAATGGGTGTAAGTTTCTATGTACAAAATTGTTTTTAGAGATGAGTATGGATAATTTTTAATACTTTTGTCTAAAATCTGTTAAGTATAGCTGATCAGACGCACCCGAAAAACCTTTTCTAATGGTCAAATTAACACGAAATTCGACCTCAAAAATCTGAAGTTATCCATTTACAAGAAACATCTATATACCAATATCTCATACAAAATTAACCTATTTAAAATAACTATAGCAAGTAAATGTCCTCCAAAAGATTTAAACGATGATGTACTTGCGTTCACCAGTAAATTATCATTGGGCCTGTAAATTCTTCCTTGTTCAAATTGTTAATTAAATTTTTATATACATGTAATTCCATTCTTTCAGATGTGAATTATTAGTAAATTAGGTTTGAAAACCATACCGCGCTTCACCATGCTTTATTTTCCAATTTAATAAATCGTATAGGGATTTACTTTATTAATTGACTGCATCATTTAGTGGCAGTCTAACTTAAATAATAATTGTTGAACACGCTGGTAACTTTAAAACACATTATTCTTGGTAAATATTTTGAACATCTAACATTAACTTGACCGTAATTTAATTTAATTACAATTATTGGTTGAGATACAAAAAGATCATCGGTAAGTGATACTCGTTCTAGTTATTTCTTGCTTTATATATTCACAGGATTTTAAGTCATTAACATCTAGAAAAATTTATAACCTTATGGTTAAGGTAATTTATCCAGACTGATGCAATTTGGTTGAAATTACACTAATTGATACGTTAGGTTATCTATATAGCTGTCAGTTTTGATTTATTTGATACTTAATTAGTATAGTTAAATATTCATCGGCGAGCTTGTTATCGCGGGTTATCTTATCTGATTTATTCGGTAGTAAAACGCTTTATCTTGCTAATTAAGATGTTCATTCATATTTTCTGTCACCTGCTATTATTTACAATTAAATGCATGTGCTACTTGTGAATGATCTAGAAAATGAAGTACTCAATTTAAAATATAAGATTTTTCATGGAAGAAAATTTTTATAAATAAGTTTTTAAATACCGTTTTTAGAAGGGGTGTTTTGATGTTCAATTTACGCAACTCGTTTTAGAAACACGGGTTTTCAACTTACATACAACGCGTTTCAAATGGAATTTAGTATCAAGGAATGATTAGCATTTTCACGGATTTTACTTACGTACTACTCTATTTAAAGGTATTGAAGTAATATATAGAGTGTTTCTATACTTAAATAAGTATTTAGTATTAGATAATAATAAAAACATTTTCTTGATTTTCTTGAGTCCCGTGTTTTTGAATGTTTAGGATATGATGCTCAATGACGTCTATAATATATATATATATATATATATATATATATATATATTGTTCTGAAGTTTTTGCCCTTTAGTTAGAAGTCAATTAGAATGCTATGAAGCTGCCATTAAATTAGGACGGTAATAAAGAATGCTGTGGAATGCCCTTTAGTTGCTTGCTCCTAAAAAGAATTTTGCTCTAGATGGTTGATATAAAAACTCCTTGTAAAGTTTGTGGAATTTCCTGGCCTAACGTTCTGTGATTAAAAGCTAAAGCGCAATCAAATAGTTTTAATTAATTCCTCATATGTACAATTGTTTTAAACGTTACATTTATTAGACAAGTTATTTTTAATTAATAATTTTGAAGAGTACTAATTTAATATAAAAAAATGTAATGTTAGCTACGTTACAAATGTTATTTTTATCCTTTAAATAATACAAATTTTATAAACTTTTAATTATTAAACTGGTTGTTTTGCACAGTGGTTTAAAATTCGCTTTATGTATCACTTCAATTATTGGACTGGATTTGTTTGTGCACAAAGATCTCCGTAAAAATAATATTAAAAGGATTTGATTTCAAATACGTGTAAAATTTACTTCACATAATATAATTATTATTCATAATACAAAAATGAGTACCCAAATATCACCATAAAATATAAATGTTTGGAAGTATTAAAATAGAATAAATTTTCTGACCATGTTTACCGAAGTGATATTTCCGCTTAGATCTTTTCCGTATTTTCTAATATGCTAAAAGTTATTTCAGTTACCAAGATTTACTTCTGTTATTTAAATTAGTTGAAACTCTATCCATTATTTAAAATACCACATATTCTGACTATTATTTACAGTTACTGCATTTTTTTGATCATAATTTAGCATAATACATTTTCTGATCTTTATATAAAGTTACTACATTTTGTTTTGATTTGGAGCCCGACAAAATTTTGTATAAGTACGAATTTAAATAAATTCTTACCTTTTATATTTGTCAAGAAGTTTTCAGTATTACTTTGAAAATTGCACTAAATTAATTTTACTATATACATCACGCATATAGATGTACTGACTTTTACTTCATTCAATCACGAAACGATATCCTTCTTCCTAAATTTTTCACTCAGAAATGTTTAGGAAATAAATTTATGAGCAGTGGATGTAGTTTATGATGTAATAAAATAAATATTTTTTACCTCCTGAATTGCGTTATATTCCCTCGTAGGCCGCGGCTATAGGAACCAGAACCATAAACCATAGAAAACCAAATGTAAAGCTACTTTCTCGTAGCCGTAGAGTATCACTTAATGGTTGCACAAAATGCTATGAACAACGTTTAGAAACGGACTGAATTTTTAATTTAATACAAATCGTTCACAACAGGTCGTAAAACCAGTATCATCTCGGCTTTTCCTAATCTTTTATGTATTTTAATATCAATACATATAATAATTAGGCACGCCTAATAGACACATGGGCGTGCTTTAAAACCAAAACAAGATATCTGACAAACCAAAAATTGTAAATATAAAATATAGATAATAAAACAAAATAATAGTCTCATCCAAAATTATAGATTCACCGTGTAATAATGGATTTATCAGTCGCATTAAAAATTTCCCAACTCTTGTGTTGTTTAGAATTTCCCAATAAATAAGTAATTTTGATATGCTTTTACACAAAAAGTTACCACGTTCATTTATAATGGTTCCCAGACATAAAATTACATATCCTCGATTAGGAAACAATTCATTTTTAAAAATGTTGTTAGGTCAAAATTTTCTCATTATACAAATACTCTATTTAAAGTAAGAGGACTAACCTCATACCTGACTTTAATCGCTGTCTTAATATGAGCTCACAGTAAAACCCTTTTAAATATGTGTGCAAAATTATAGCAGAGCAACCACAAAAAGTCCCCTTTACTTTGTACATAAACAACCTTTATACAATTATTTTAAATATCTATCTCTACGTAAACGTACTTTTATTTAATTATAAGGTTTAATAAATTCTTAAGTCCATAAAATTCATAAAATGCACTCCAAAAGCACGTAACGTCAGAGTACATCAAATAAATTCAACAATGTTTTTATAAAAATCAGTTACCTGGAAAACCACACCGCATGTATCTGCAATCCAACCATTGATGATATTGCCCTAGACAATGACTATAGGTTATGGAACCGCTTCAAGGTTGAGTCACACCATTCCTGTCAACACGCAGCTATCCAGATCTCTCCAAGTAACCATCGATAATGCATCCAAACTTCGCGAACTCCTCTGCTGCTCCATACACCATCAGCAAATCACTACTTAATGCATTAACAATCGCTAATCTATCTTAGGATGTGTTGCAAACCCCAATAACCAAAGTAATCTGTAGTTAGTAGTTACATGACTTTGATAAGCTTCGCTTTTATTTCCACACGTACTTCATGATTTTCTAAACGACAAGTACTACAGCACACCAACTTCTTAAAACACTGAATAATATTGACTACTATTTGTATTAAGGGCGATGATAAACGAAGAAAAGAAGAGCCTCATACCACCTCCTGGTGTTTATATAGACCCAAAAGTACCCCCCTACCTCACAATTTACCATCCCACATGAACTAGCTTACTTGGTAACCTCCTAACCGTTGCAACACTTCTCAAAACTCCAATCACAACCGAAGCAAAATTCTAAAAATCCCAAGTTAGCCTTTAATAATTTTTCGTAATTTTTTAAACAAACATAAACGGCTTTGTAAATCCCGGAATCTTGACACTCGAACAAAACAAATTACCGCGAAAATATAATTTCCAACCGTCTAACAGTTGTGTTGCTTTCCCGAAACTAACCTCAACTGAGATCAATTCTTATTAGATTCAAGCCCCACATGTGAGACGAACCTAGCCCGATCTCTCTCTATCTTACAACCAAAAATTTTTCGTCTCATGTTTCGTTTACGAATCCCTCTCACATATAGTCTCTGTTAATCTTAAACTGTCGCGCGTCTCACTCTTATTTGTGAAGTTCAATTACTCTTCTTTGTCTCCCAAATGCACGCTAAATCAGTCGTTGAAACCATTCACCACTCCTAAATAATGTAAACCCTACATCTGTCTTATTCTTATTAATACCCAATTTAATACGCTTTCTTTGTTTATCCTTAATTCTTATCCCCCTTTAAATCGATATCGTATACAAACATTTTTCATCCCATTCCTACCTATAGCCTCGGATTTAGCCTTGTTTCCTAGTTAACCGAACACCGAACAGTTCCATCTCCCTCGTTTATATGCTAAAACACTCTGTCTTTGTTTTCTCATCGGTCCTTGGCTGCTTTAACGTCAATTTGCATTCGTAGAAAATAGTGATTTTATTCTGAGCTTGGTTACAACGCTTCTTGAAATAAATCGTTACCCAGAACATGCCTACCGTAACCGTCGGGTTTTGTTAATTGAAAACACTTTCATACTCAGAAACTATCTCTTTTTATCTTATACTAAATTATCCCCTATAATATTTACATACGCTACACGATACTAAATTGATGTTTCTATTTCACTAAAATTATGCCCATAAAATTATTAATCTTACGCTAAAGTAAAATGAAAAAGCTTTTTAACTATTTACGCTAACTCTACTATAATTAAAGCTGCATTCTTACTCTGTACACTAATGAATCGATCTTTATGATAAATACTTAACATTAGTTGTTTTAAGCGTTTCTCGTCAATCTATATATCGTTGAAGTAATAAATGTTTTCAATGTGATAACGTTTTCAAATTAAAGAATTTTATGAATGATTGCGTTCTAATTGTATTTATTCCTTGCACTATAATTCGAATGATTCATGTTCGTTATCCAATATTTACAGATCAAGACACTGTGTGACTCTAAGCCACATAAATTGATAGATTTATTTTAAACATTAGAAATTTTTATTACAAATGCGATTTTCGAACTATTTACAAGAATATGCTGACGAAAAGATCATTTCTCATTAACATTCTTTAATTTAAATTTTTGTTGCAGGAATCTCTGAACTAGCACTTCACGCACAATTAGGCCTTCCACCAGTTGGCGCTGAACACTTCTGGCATGGTCTTCCATTTACACCAATGTTTAATCCAGCGCTAAGTTTACCATGGGCAACCAAAACCCCTCTAACTGTCCCCAGCTTCCACGCATTTTTATCACAATACGTTTTAGCAAATGGAGGAATGCCGATGGCTTCACACATGGCAATACCTTTAGAAGAAAGATCACGAAGCGTGAGTCCTGAGGAAGTCTGTAATTCTCAAATGTCACCGTCGCTGAATCGACCTACCCTTGAGACGTTGAGAATGAGAGCTCATCAAGAGCATGCAAATAAGACTTCTCCTCAGCAGTTACATGCAAAGTCTTAAAACGTTTAACTCTGTTTTAATGGTAATTGTTGAAAGTTGAATATAATAATTTAATAGGTGCTTGCATGTTCAGTATACAGGGTGTTACTTATAAAACCTATTAATAGAATACTCTGTTTAATCTTTACTTTAACAGACTGCAACATTGCTTTGATGCAGCATCTAAGAGGATAAAATCAAATTTTTTGGTATATCTTCTAAATTAAGAAGTGTTAATATATTAAAATAGTAGATAGACCAAGTGTGTTACACCTCATGTTTAAGATGGCTGATAATATATCACTATTTTAAAAGTTAAACAAATTTACATCAATTGTCATTTGAGAATGATAATATGGGTACATGTGGTCGATTGGGAATAATCTGTTTATAAAAGCAAAATCATGTACTTGATGCCAGTTTGAAAATAATTTCCAAATTGGTGTCCATTGGTTTACGGTACATATTCATAAAATAGTTTCATTTTCTCATGTTTACTAGTGAACGCTTCATGCATAACTGTATAGCGCAAGATAACTTACAAGACTCTGATAACAACTGCCGTCGTACTACAACTAGAAGCGTTGAAATTACTTAATTTGGAACACGAATAGGGTTTGTTTGTTACCACCGAGTATTTTCTAGTATTTTAATTTTATATTAATACAATTTGTTACAAGTAAAACCTCTAAAGATATGCGATATAATGTATTAAACTAGATAAAAAATTTAGAATTGCAAAATTGTCAGGAATATTTTCAAATCTGAAAAATCTTCCATGCTACTTATTTCATATTCGATGTCTATGGTTTCACGTTGAAATGTTTGAGCTTAGTATCCGAACAGGTGCCACTCACGACAAATTGTCGTTAATTTATATCAAACAACATATTGTTCACCACACTCTTGGTTTTAAAATGACCCGTTATTCAAAATAGAAAATTCGGCGGATTTAATTTTGAAAAGGCTAAGTAAGATATAGTATTTGTTATTTTAAAACGACATGATTAGAATAACTTTAAAACGAGATTTAAAAAGGGCAAATGTAGTAAATCTGTTCCATATAACTCTATTACATAACTTTAAATTGAGCACTAGATTTACATTACAGAATCCAAATCGGCGATCCACTGTATTTTTAAAAATGCTCCCTTTATAATTAAACGACATATAAATCAACTTTGTTTGACAAACAGTAAACAAAACCCCTAAAAAGTCAAAAAGCTTAAAGAAATCAAAGAGAGCGGGTTTCTAACTTTACTGCTACCTATAGGTAGCAATATCTACGTCATACATATATGCTTATTGTTTTATCAAATTTACTCAGAATACTTAATTCGTTATTTATCACGTGCGTCGACATCAATAACCCTATAAAACTTTTTTGTGAATTAATACACACCTGTAGGCTGCTTCTGAACGCGTGCATTTCAAAATTCATTCTTCAAATTCTACGAACGGGTTGTCTATATTCTTATTTCTTACTTATATAAGTCCACATGTGATACTCTAATTCTTTATCTGAGACGTAAACTGGACGAGTGTGCGCGGTTCGAAATGGGTTTTTCTATCGTTCTTATAAGGTTGGACTTTAAAGCATATTTGGCATACCCAACGTGGGGTCGCGTTTTTTTGTACACAACCTTCTGTCCCGATGACGTGCCAAAGAAAGTGTATTAGATGGAACTTAGGACACTTTCTGAATTGGCTAACAATAAAAAATACAACCTCGTTCGGATGAGAGGTAAAATGTAGATCTCGCGCGCGCGTGTGTGTGTGTGTGTGTTGTCAAGCACGTTACTGATCCTTATCTTGCTCGGAATAGCAAGGGTTAGACAAAATTTAAAATTTTTGGGTAACAGAAACTAGCTTCCTGGCCAATGTTGTACTTTTGGGTGGAGCATTAAAAAATGAAATGTATGAGTACCGACGAATTGACCAGTAGAACTATTCTAAGGGTCATGGATAGATATAGGACGTTTGCTATAGCCCTTCGATTTTCTACCTACCTCTTTAAGTGTTCTGCTAGTGAAGACACGTCGAAAGAGAAGCGCGTTAGACGAAACTTAGGAGATTGCCCGAATTGACTAGCAAAATAAATCTAGGGTTGGTTGGTAGATAGAGGACCATGGTTTCTGCGCAGACGATCTCCAGATTTATCTCTGTAAGATTTTAGTCAGTGAGACTAGTCAAAGGAAGTACACTAGACGGATATAGAACACTTACTGAATTGGCTAACAATAATTCTACAGTTGGTGGGTAGATACAAAACCGCGACTTTGACTCTTCCTGTCTCCTGGCCTATCTCTTTAAGATCTTTGTCTTTCATGACGCGTCAAAGAAGAAGTAAATCAGGCGGTATCTAGGAATTGACCAATTGAACTATTCTACGGTTCGTGGATGGATAGAGGACGATAATTTTAGCCCTTTGAAGTTCCAACCTACCCCTTTAAGACTTTTGCCTGTGAGGACGCGTCGAAGGAGGAGTGTATTAGATAAAACTAGGACAGTGCTAAAATTGACTCACAGAATAATTTTTGGGTTAATTCGTCGATAAAAAACCATGTCTTGGTTTTCTGATGTCGCGACATATATATTTAAGACATTTTGTCTGTGAGGACGCATCGAAGGAGGTTTATTAGACAGAACAGAACACTTCATAAATTGGCAAAAAAATAATTCTAGGAATGGTAGCTGGATAGATAGTCATGGCTTTGACTCTTCTGGTCCCTTTATTTATCCTTTTTAAGACATTTGTCTTTGAGGACGTATCAAAGAAAAATGTATCAGTTGTTCTTAGGAATTGACTAAAGAATAATTCTATGGTTTGTGGATGGATAAAGCATCGTGGCTTTAGCATTTCGGTATTTCCACCTGTCTCTTTAAGAATTCTGACTGTGAAGACGCGTAGAAGAATTAGATGAAACTGCGGACGCGTCAAAGAAGAAGTATATTAGGCGGTACCTACGATTTTACTGATAAAACAATTCTAATGTTCATGGATAGATAAAGGGCCATAAATTTAACCCTTAGATCTTCCCACCTACCTCTTTAAGACTTGCTAGTGAGGACGAGCCGAAGAAGCAGTGCACAGAACGAAACTAGGCGCTAAAATTGACTAACGGAATAATTCTAGGGTTAATGGGTCGCTAAAAATCATGGCTTTGACTTTTCGATCTCCGACCTATCTCTTTAAGATATTTTGTTCGTGAGAACGTGCCACAGAAGAAGTGTATCAGGCAAAACTTATGACATAGGTGGGATTTACTAATAGAATAAACCAAGTTAACAATGTCTTAAGAGCTAGTAAAAAAAGATTAGTGTGATATTTTGGTTGTCCAGGGTCACCTTCGTAGTAACAGAGATAACGTTTACTTACAAGTTAAAATATTGAAATGAACTTATAGACATTAACATTAAAGACAACATAAGCACAGGAAATATTTACAAATGTCTTTGTGTGCGTTATTAAATCGCAAATGTCATTAACGCTAGGACTGAAAGTACTTTAGTTTGTGAAGTTGCAGACCGTGTTTCTATGTCGAAAATTTTCATGGTGAGGCTTTACGATGAAAACATAGGTCTACTGTCGCGTAGATCATGGTATTCATGGCTGTAAATAACGTTGCCCGGATTACGCTGAATGCAATGTCGTACTTCGTGGAAGTTGGATGTTCATAAACTTCGGTATCTAACGGCTGGTGGAAGGACACTTGCGCACGGGCTGCCTTCTTGGTTGGTAGAAATTGAAGCGAACTTATAACGGAATTTTCCTAGTTCCGGCGTGCCTGATGAAGTCATGTGTTCGGGGAGGGAGGGAGGTCCTGACGGTGCCGGTTTACAAGTGGAGTGGAGTTAGGTGAATTTCTTAAAAAAACAAATTGAAGTGATTTGCTCTAGCGTTTGGAGCTATACCGAGGTTTTGTTTATAGTGCACGTTCGGATGGTTATATTTTTATTTCGAGGGGGTGTCCGGCGAGTCCATTATTGGTTGAAAAATGTTTTAAGCGTGCATGTTATTTATTTGCTTGTTGTGTGGTTATTGGCCAGTTAGTTAGGAGTAGGGTTAGTTGCATACTCTTACAAGAGCTATATAAGTTGACGCCCGCAGACGCATAAATAAATGTCCGCACCTAGATGGTGTTTAATTCCGTTACGCACTATATCGCTTCAATTTGTTTTTACAAGGAATTACTAACAAAAGCTATTGCGTGATATTACGCAATATTACGCAATAGATTGCTTGTAAAATGGGTTTCAGTGATTTCCTCTTGTCCACCAGGACTATTTAATGTTGTT
This sequence comes from Platerodrilus igneus, assembly GCA_036346225.1. Taxonomy (NCBI): domain Eukaryota; kingdom Metazoa; phylum Arthropoda; class Insecta; order Coleoptera; family Lycidae; genus Platerodrilus; species Platerodrilus igneus. The sequence goes on from JARFIW010000828.1 coordinate 4,108,207, forward strand.
CTAATTTTAGTTTCTACACAGTGTCGTATGAAGTGTAGAGTTTGAAGACCCCACGACCATCTCTCAATGCTCTAACCCAGAAATAGCGCAAGACGGAAGTCACGAAGCTCCTCGTGCACTAAGAATTTTCCTTCACATTATCTCATCGTGACCACCAAATCTATTGGGATAAAGTGAAGTGAAATCTTATAACAAAACGGGCAGAATTCCGCCACAGCTTGAACCCGTTCCACTTCTAAAGCCAGTACCATCAGGCCCCCCTCCTAGAGCAAGTGACATCATAAGGCACATATTCCCTGTATGTTTGTTGTGGTTTGTTTAGCATTCTTCTTAATCTTCTTTGGGACTTAAACCACTCATAGTTTTTAAAATTATCTTTATTTACGTTTCGATCCATGACAAAGAATATTAAGAAGAATCATAAGGCACGTCAGGATTGGTAATATTCCGTCATCGGTCCGCTTTACCTTCTACCAACCAAGGAGGCAGCCCGTGCGCCAGCGTTCGCCCAGTATCCGCTAGGTATCGAAGCTTATGGACATCTGACTTGCAGAAGGTGCCGCATTGCATTCAACGTAACCCGGTCTAGGGTTATTTACAGCTATGAATACCATGACCTACGCGATACCAGACCTATGTCTGCATCCTGAAGCCCCAACATGCAATTTTTGACATAGAAACTTCACAAACTAAAGTATTTTCAGTCCTAGTGTTAAAGACATTTGCATTTTAATTGCACACCCAAAGACATTTGTACATATTTCCTGTGCTTGGCATGCCTTTAGTGTTAAATGTCTTTAAGTTCACATCAATATTTTGTAAGTAAATGTTATCTCTGTTAATACGAAGGTGACCCCAGACAACCAAAACGCCACACTATTTGTATTTCATTAGCTCTTAAGATATTGTTAACTTGGTTTATTCTATTAATAAATGTCCTAAGTTTCGCCTGATACACTTCGTTTGTGATGTCCTCACGAACAAAATGTCTTAAAGAGAAAGGTCGGGGATCGAAAAGCCAAAGCCATGGTTTTTTATTGACCCATTTCATATAGAATTATTCCGTTAGTCAATTTAATCGCTGTCCTAGTTTCGTCTAGTGCACTTCTTCTTCGACTCGTCTTCACTGGCAAAACTCTTAAAGAGGTAGGTGAAAAGATCGAAGGGATAAATCCATGGTCCTTAATCCATACCTGAACGTAAGAATTGTTCTATTAGTCAAATCCTAGGTACCGCCTGATATACTTCCTCCTTAACGCGTACTCAAAGAAAAAATCTTAATGACATAGGTTTAGGAAACTGGAAGTCCCTCACATTAGCAGCTTTAATGTTAACTACTGGTATGCATATACGCGTTAATTTTCGCGTCCGAAACTCCATTCTCTCACAAACAGTTTTGAGCATGATACTGTCACGTAAATTATCGTACCTCGTGCTAACTTCCGATGTGTGCTCGTCAATCGAAATTTATAAGTCCTGCATGTTTGGCCGTTAATAATCTGACCTGATCTCTACCCTCTTTTATTATCCTTATATTTGATTTTCCTATGCTTAATCCAAAGATATTACATTGGCCAAGGAGCGAGTTTTTGAAGCTAAAAATTTTGAATTTAGTCGAATTCTTGCTATACCAAGCAAGATAGCGATCTTTAACATGGCGTGACAACACACAAACACATACACACACGCACACACACACACACACACACACACGAGACCTACATTTTATATCTCATCTAAACGAGGGCGGATTTTTGTGAAAAATGCTTTCCTAACGTTCTTCTAGCGGTCCGTGTCGCGAATCAAACCTGGAACCTTGGGTTTAGTAGCCGCACGCGAACCAACTAAGCCACGAAGCCACCTCTCCATCGGTTTTATAAGTTTGAAGTTCCAGGGTTATTGCTTGCTATTTTTGTTTAGCACTGATTGTGCGTCTAAACTATTCTAATGCCAGCATCAATATCGTTCTATCTGTGTAAATTGTAATTTTCTTCTATGTTTTTACATTTGAAACCGTAAGCTGTACCATTCGTAGTGTGCAGCGCACTAATTCTATGGTTGTAGTTTATGTTTACATGGTTATTTGGGCGTATTGATCCGATCCCATGGTTAACGATTCCTTCGACACGTGTAAATTTGTACAAACAATTTTAATATGCCGGTTACTTCCTGAGTGTGTATATGTTATTTTTCTGAATTTAATACGGAGGGCTGTATAGTCCCGATATTTATTACTGTTTGTAATACTTTACTATTTTAATCTTATTATCCATATTTCATAGTTCATTGTAATAGCAACGTTATTAGATGTAAACACAGCAAAGCTTCTAAATTTTACAGGCTGCTTTCGTATTAAAAGCTCATTTAGCTACCTGAAATTAATAAATTTGTTTCTACTACTTAATGTTCGGTTAAGTAACGCGCCCGCGTTAGAAACTCCTTTTGTGCCAACCTCTTTAACAGCTCCCCAGTGAGCTCTAAAAATAACTTCACGTAGTCATACTTCGGTAAGCTTTCATGAAATAGTACTTCATTTATGCCTTTCCGGTCTAAATAACTTTTCACAAAATGTCTAATTTCAATTTCAGAAAAAGAATGGCCCCAAGTTGCAGGTACGTGAAGACTTCAACCATATTGCTCTTCTATTACAGTTAAACATGCTGGTGTCCAAATTTGTGTTTCTATTTAGTGTTGATTTTGTAATGTTGTACCCTGCTTTACCTCGTCTCAATGTCAAGGTTCCTTTGACCACTGCCAAAAGGTCAAGTTCTAACGTCTCACTGTTGTAGTTTGTATATTTCCTACTACCTATCTGTCTCTTGTACGGGTGTAACATTCTGTTCCAAATTAGGAAACCTTCAATTAGAGTAATTTGTAGAAAACTGTTTGTTGTTTTTTTAAATCCAGAATTTTACCTTAATAAAATGCATTCGGTAGCTAACACACAGGACACGAATGCCGATTTTTACTATTGCAAAAATGCTGTTAATTCACTAAATGCAGGTAAAACACTTTGAGGTTATAAAAAGCGCCAAATATTTACGGGAACTTTCAGATGTTTTTGCTGGTATCAGAGGTATTATTTTAGAAAAACTAATTGTTAATGTTATCGGACACGACCTCCCATTTCAAGTTGACAACTGCAACTTAGATGGTGGTACTACAATTTAATTTTAAAAAGTGTCTGTTTGTGCCGAGTTACTGTGACTGGCCCAAGCAACACCAATTTTTATTATAAACGCATTTTAGTTTAATTATATAACACCCTGTATACGTATGTAGTGTTTTTCTTTAATACTTCACTGTTGCTTTTGTAAATATTTAAATATGTAAACGCAGGTGTTTGTTATCAGGGTTTTCACTCAATAACTATTTTAATAACACCTCATGTATCATCGAAATTACTTAATTAAGTAGGCTTTATAGTTTTACACCTTGTACATAGAATTACATGAAGATTATCTATTATCCAATAGACGCTTGTATTATTTATTAATAACGTTGTAAGGGTGTTAGCTTTTATCCTGTGAGAGATTAACGTATGATGTAAATATAGTAAAATGAGATGTGCAATTATATTTTGTTTGTTGTTTCCGCCATAGAGTATTTTATTAAATTTTAGTGAAATTTCCTTAGTGTATTAAACTAACCGTCCCGAATGGACCTGCAGCTTGAAGAGGTTCTACATTACTAGAACGGGTGGAATGGCTTGTGCGTTCCAGGGATCTAAAGAGTCAAGTTAAAGGTTCAACCAAATTAGTATGGTCTTTAGTGAGGAATCAGACTAAGACAGGTTCCCGAAAGAGGGCAGCGGCTCTTTAGGTACTTAGATTGGCAGAGACCATAGGGGTCGGTATGGCATTCTAAGACACTACTACGATGTGGAAGGAAACGAGAAACCACCACATTATCTCCCAAGTACACAGCGTACATAAATTGTTATTAAAGATGATAGCATCCTCTGGCGTAAAAATTTCGGAGGAAAATGGTCCCCCATTTGGACCTTCAGCTAGAGAACTTAAGATTTAAATGGATTGGTTAGCATTAGGTATAGTAGGGATCAGCGAAGTTCGGTGACCATATGCGGGAAATTTTTTGAGCGGAGATTTTAAGGTAATTCATACGGGATCAGAAAAAGGACATTCGGGTCTGGGGATACTTATGCGAAAAATGATAGAACACTGTGTAGAAAACTACTTACAAAAGAACGAAGGAATACTTATGGTTAGATTACAATCTTAACCGGTAAATGCAGTAATAATACAAGTATACATGCCCACCTCTAGCTACAGTGAGGAAAAGATAGAAGCGATCTACAAAGATATCGAAGACACATTAAGATACGTAAAAAATCATGAAAATTTAATAACTACGAGGGATTTTAATGCTGTGGGAGGTGAGGGTAGCAAAGGAGCGGTAGTAGGTTTATTTGGTTTATCAACCAGAAACGACAGGAGAAATCGGCTTGTAGAATTTTGCAACAAAATAATTTAACCATCACAAACACTTTATTTCAACATCATGCTAGAAGACGATACATGTGGAAGATGCAAGGAGATGTAGGAAGATATCAAATAGATTACATTCTTGTTAGACGATGGTTTAGGAATCAAGTATAAGACTGTAGAAGCTACCCAGAAGCAGATATAGACACTAACCACAACATCGTAATTAAGAAGGCCGCACTTAAATTAAAAAATTTGAAAAAGAGGAACTGAAATAGGCACTTTGACTTTGAGATACTATAAGATAAAGATATTCACGAATGAACTGAAAAAGTCTAAAGAATTGCAAAAAAAAATCGGATAAATTTTGTTTACTAAGGAACTAGAAATAGAATGGAATAACATTAAATCGAGCTTAGAGTTGGCGGTCAGAGATATTCTGAGGTATACACAAAAACAAAATAACGAGCCATGGATAACAAAGGATATCCTGAATTTAATAGAAAAAGACGAACATACAAAAATAGATCAAAAAAAGAGGAACACAGAGATGCAAAGCCATAAAATGGGAAATTATTCGCAAATGCAGGAAAAATAAAGAACAACGGATTGATGAAAAGTACAAAATAAGATAGAAATAGGAAAAACAGTAGAAGCATACAAACTAATTAGAAGAATTTTAGGGATATAAAACCGAATAGCAAAAATATAAGGGGCGTGAGAGGAAACGTCATTATTGAAAATGTAGAAAAGTGGTTAGATTGCAAGAATATATAGGGAATTTATATGCGGGAGAGGAAGTAACACCACTAGAACAGAACTCAAACATTGAAAAGGTTACCTTGGAATATCCTATAATTAGAGATGAGTTTGAATTAACATTAAGGGATCTGAAAAATAGTAAGGTTCCGGGTACAAATAAGGTGCAAGCAAAACTCTAAAACCTCTGGTCAAGCAGGAATAGAACGTCTCTTCCAACTTATATGCTATATGTATAAGACAGACGAGATGCCGAAAGATTTCAAACGTAACATTATAGTAACTATACCAAAAAAAGGAGAGGCGTGGATAGATGTGAAAGTTTTCGAACAATAGATTTGACACTATAATGTGAATAAGGGCCGCTATACTTGCGGCCACGTCCCCAATGCTCCACCCAAAAGGTACTACATTGGATTTAAATGCGTAAAATAAACGTGTTTCAAATGCAATCTAACTTCAAAATTAATCGATCCTAAATAAAAATCTAACAAACTGAAACAAAACTAAAGATAGGGTTTAAATAATGGTATCCTAGCGTTGATTTGGTGTGTGTCCAGTCAACAAGACTCAAGCAAAGCTAAAAGGAGAGGTATCCGTAATACCGGATAGCAGTCGCCAGCTCTGCTTACCGCTGCGACTGAAGGCCGACTTAAAACTATCCAAAGCTAGCTAACTAATTTTAAAAATGGATTCAAATTTTCTAAGCATTCGCCAAATATTGTAATAGTGAATCCAGCTATTTTGCTTGCTCTATATATTTACAAATTCGTCCTCCCTGGTCTAAGTAATTTAGCCTAAATTCGTCGCTAGTTTTTCCTATCATTCCCTAACTGATTTATGTTATATTCACAATCTTCTTAATTACATTCTTCCTTCCTATATAGATGCTGCCACCACAAATGGCGGCAGTACGTCAGAAAAACAATTCAAGCCCCAAAATAATATAATTCATGCAAAATAAATATAAAATATAAATATAAATAAATATTATTGTGAGGTCTACGCTGGAATCAAGACCCACACATTGGGTGCCATAATATTGTGTAGTTAAACCTGGTACTCTTGTTCTTCTGCGTTGGGCTGCTATAAAAATGCTGTAAAATTACTCTAAAATCTTGCCTTGGCTGCTCCTGAATCGTCTTCTTAATTCTATGCTTCCTATATATTACATACACCTACCTGTTACATCAAACAAACTTCCTCCCATTATTACCCTGAAAACCTAAATAGAAATCCACATCAATCATGCATTCAAAAATAACTCAATTAACCAAAATATCACACTCTATTTATCTGAAATCCAAATAACATTTTTTTTTTAAATTTAAAATACCATCGCTTTATATACATTCATGTGTTCAATAAATTTTAGAAGAATCATTTTGCATATTGATAATCCTTTTAACACATAACTTTTTATTAAAATAAGAGGGCATTCCTCATACCTTACGTTACCCTTCTTTCTAGCATGAGCTCACCTTAAAACTTTATAGATGTGCATATAAATTTTCTGCACGACCAATATCAAAAAACCCTCTATACCTTTTTACAACTTTTGGTCATCTGCAAATTAATAAATAATGCTCAAAAATCAATTTCGTTTAACAGTCCTATAAATGTCAGTTCAAATCAAAATCAAAGCAAATAATCATAAAACACATCAAAACACCATACACTATAAAAATATTCATCATGAAATGTCTTATTCTATCTCCTACCTTGTAGTTGTCTTCGTACTGCGGTCCACTAGCCCCTTGTAGATGTTGCCGTATGGTAGGTCCTTCGTCTATCCATTAATTCCGTGGTCGAATCCCCATGTATATCATACAAACCTCTACTGCAAGAACTGTACTTTTATAAATTTCAATCAAAATATCCAATCTCCAAATTTCGTTCCTCTTATTACAAATAAATTCTACTATTCCAAACCTCGCTTTGATCCACATCCAAACAATTTTCAAATTCTAGTACTTCTCGTGCATCCAAACAAAAATCTTTGTACTTACATCTCAACTTTACTATTCACTAATAACGCTTTATCAGCTTTTACATAAATTTTATTTAATTAGACTGCACTAATTCACTTGGAAGTAAACTCACTGTATCACCGATGGAATCAAAGAGCAAAGAGAGCAAAGAGACCTCTCTGTTACTGATTATATAATGCCACCTGTTTCCCCCTGTTTAAGAAATAGCACGTATATCTGTTTAACCGAGTATAAATTTCTCCAGCATCTGAAGATCTGGTCGTCTGCGTACATCTGTTTGTATCTTACTTCTAAGGGGAAAAGAATATGCACTGTTAAAGTCCTGGTGGGTATGCAGTAAACGTTCTGGGGGAGTTACAATCACTATCACCTTTATGTCCTGGGAGGATGCACGGTTTCACTCTATTTTATTTTCTTTGTTTGCTTAATTGATTTAATTTAGTTAGAGTTTTTGATTTATTTGTTATTATTTATTTGCTATTATTTATTCCCGATTTTTACTCGTATAAGACGAGACAGTGATTCAGTGATTGTTTTAGCGGTGCGAGGGTTCGTCGTGCATATTAGACTTTTGATTTGTTTATTTGTTCTTTTTTTTTAAATTAACAGTTTTTAGTTATATCGTGCTCATTTGCCATATCATGCCAAGTCTAATTCAAAAAATTTTTTAATCCTCCCTCAACCCCACAACCTCTGATTTACGCACAGTTATCACCGTCCGATCTCGCGACAATTCCCGCAAATTCTTTGAAGGCCGTCCAGAATACCTTCTAGTTAGCCACTTCTCCGACTTCCTCTAAGCTCTTTGGCCATGCTAGTCCTACCATAGTTAACTTTCCATCAGCTAACCTACGATTTTCTACCTCGAAGAGCACGTGCTCTGCGCTTTCTGCGCTCTCAACGCATTCGCAGCGGTCGTTGCCGGTTAAACAGAATCTTTGTAAATACGCTTTCAAGACGCCGTGCCCTGTTATTAGCTGCACCATTTTATGGTTGAGCTTTACCTCGATCTTATCCCAAGCTACTATACTCGGTATGAATCTTTGTGTCAACCTGCCCGTGGCAGCGTTGTTCCACCTCTCTTCCCATTGTCGTATTAATCTTTTCCGCAGCTTTCTTTTAATTAGAGACCTCGGTATTGACGAGTGTGATATCCGGAAGTCACCCGTCGCTACCTTTTTAGCTAATTCATCAGCCCTATTATTTTCTACGTTACCATCGCGCAATCTAACCCAACAGAACTTTAAATGTCGAAACGGGAGCGCCGTATGTGTTACTCTCCAGTCGTCCACTTGGAGGTCTGTCGAGGTGTTCATATTGGTTAGGGCCGTCAGCGCTGATTTACTATCGCTGATGATGTAATACACGTTTCTACCTGTGTGATTTATCACATAATTGCTAGCTTCCCGTATAGTAACCAATTCGCACTGGAAGATAGTGCTCCAGTTTGCGAGTTTGGCCTGAAACTGAAACACTTTTCTTTGCTCATTATATACGACAAACGCCGCACCTGCTTGCCTATCGTTCATACGTGAACCGTCCGTGTAAATCCTGATCCCTACCGCGCCCCCATCACCTTCGACAAATTTGATACCTCTAACATCGGCCGGGTGCCCTAACTCTGACACAACGATGTTCCTCTCAGTTTTCCTATTTGCAAGATTCATACTCTCTATAATTACCAGTCCGCTCCCTGTATTAACTAATCTCCTATTTCTGATCTCCCTAACAACATATTCGATAGGAAAAATTCTACTGATCACCAGGACCGTCTCCGTGGAAGTGGTCCTGTACCCCCTCGCCGTCTTGGCCGCGGTTATGCGTTGCACGCTCGTCATCTGTCGAGTTTCCATTACTTTACAACCCTCCTCCAAAACGGATGCTGCGAACAGTATTGTCGGCTCTATTGCTCCGGCGTAAACTGTCCTAAGCGATTTGTCCCTGAAACCCCAATTTATTTTTGCCACTGCCATCATTTTATTTGATATTTCGCTGCTCTTACTTTTTACGTACTACACGTGCGCTTCTAAATTTAATTTATTGTCGATCTTGACACCGAGGTATGTGATAGTATCCTTTTCTCCCCTCCTAACTCTAGCCTAGGGGGTCCTGTCCAGGCTTCGTTCCGAAATAAAGCGCCTTTGATTTCAACGTGTTAAATTTTAACTTTGCCTGCTGCAACCATTTGTGTAACTTATTAAGCGCCTCGCTCGGCTTTGTGCGCATATCCAAAGGTAATCGCGATCTGACAATTAAAAGTGTATCATCCGCAAACCCAATGATTGAGCATCGCGTGGGCAACCTGATCCTAAAAATGCTCTCATACTACAACTTCCAAAATGTGGGACCAGAGCATGAACCCTGCGGGCATCCCCTTTCCATCTCGCGCGACAAAACTTCATCCGAAATTTCAACCTGTGCTAATCGCCTCCAGAAATAACTCTTGATCACAGACATCAAGTTTCGCGGACAACACTTACTTTTCACTTCGCAAACGATCAATGGCCACCAGGCAGCATCAAATGCTCCTGAAATGTCCGTAGCAACAACGACATAGTACTCCTTTGCATCTCTCGCTTGCTTAATTTCTCCGATAACGAACTCTAATGCGTCGATAGTCGACTTTCCCTCCATAAAACTGAACTGTCGGTTATTACAACCGCCGCTGTCTCGCACTAAGTTCTCAACTCGAGTAGTCATAACGCGATCCAAAGCATTTACTAGCAGCGGTAGCAAGCTAATTGGACGATAGCTGCCTGGGTCTGACGCATCCGCCTTTTTGAATTTAGGTATAAATTTCACATTCTGGACTTTCCAGCCACGGGGAAATACGCCCTTTTTTAAACAAACATTAAATAACCCGACAAAGACACACGGGCTAACAGGCACGCTCCAGAGCTGTATCTGAAGCGATTCCGTCATGCTCCGGTGCCTTCTTCCTAAGAGCCCTTACGACCTCGTGAACTAGGATTGCCTTATCGGCACCTGCCCCTTACGCTTCTGTAGCTTCCTTACGTACTAAATCGTGCGACCCCTCATCCTCCTCGGGATTATCCGATGGGAAGAATTTCTGTAGCAGATATTTAGCCGAGGTTCTAAAACCTTGCGTGTATTTGTCATTTGTTTTTCTTATGCTACCGAGCGCGATTTTTTTGTTGTTTACCCCTAATTACGCGGTATGCGGTTCCTCAGGGTTTTTTCTCTGAGTTTCGCGAGCAAAATTCTTTAAATTTATTCGTTCGCGTTTCTACTATTAATATTTTATATTCGCGGTTGCTTTGAATATATCCAATTCTTTGTTGTTCTCTTATTTCTCCCAGGCGCGTTGATAGCGGCGCTTTAGGTTACGCGTTTCTGCTCGCTTGGTAGTTAGTACCAGGGTCCACCAGGGTACGCTGTCTTTAAATGTTTTCTTTCGCGGCATAGAGTTCAACGACGCGTCTACTACCGCCTCGTTAAATTTTTTCGCGAGTGTTTCTATTTGAACGACCTCTCGGCAGTTTAATAGCTTGTTCTCGAGCGCGAGAACGCTTTCGCCAAATTTTCTTTAAAAAGCTCCCAATTAGCTTTTTTATTACAAAACCACGGAAATATAGTTATTTAATTAATTTATGATCAGAAAGCGTTACCTCGTCCGACCTCAATTCCCAATTACAAATAAACTCTAACATCTCGTGTGAGGCCGCAGTAATATCTATAAAAATGCTGCCTCTATGCCCGTCAAACGTAAGTGAATCATTAGTGTTGTTTATCACACTAAGATCCCATTCCGTAAAAGAACGGCAACACGGTGAGCCCCTATCGTCTTCAATAGGACTACCCCATTAAGACGACGTGTTTGGCCAGGTTTGTATTTCCACTGTGGTTATAAACTCGTTCGACAAATTGTTTAATATTATTCCGGCACACGTCTCATTATTTATTATTATTCTGCTGCGCGGTCGTTTGCTATACGTGTTTAAAACGGTAACCCCCTACCAAAACCTGTTATTTTATGGCTTTACAGGTGCGATTCCTGTATGAACCGGATGTCGATTTTGTTTACGTTAATTATTTTAACGAAATTATTTGTGGCCCCTTTACTTTTAACTAAATTAACTTGCGCAGATTTGAACATCGTCTAATGGCCTACAGTTTATAGTCAATGTTCCTGGTGATGGCTGCCTTAAACGCTGCATCGAGGGTTACTGGCTGGACTTGGCGCCGTGACGCGTGTCGACTCTGACACTACCGACCCTGTCGTTCGATCTCGCACAGACCACGCAGCAAGAAACTACCCGTCTGCAGTTTTTGAACTCGTGACCAAGTTCGGCGCAGTTACCGCAAAACTGCACCCAATCTTTACACTTTCCCTACATTTGATTTTTTTTCCAATGCTCCACCCGAAGGTACAACGTTGGCCAGAAAGCGAGTTTTTTTACCTAGAGATTTTGAATATTGCCAAACCCTTGCTGTTGCAAGCAAGGTAGGGATGGTTAACCTGCGTGACAATACTCACACACGGGACTTCCATTTTACCTCTCATCCGAACTAGAGCATATTTTTGTGAAAAATGTTTGCCTAACATTTTTCAAGCGGACCGTGTCGCGATTCAAACCCGGAACCTTGGACGTAGTGGTCATGCGCATACCAACTACGCCACGGACCCGCTTTATCCTTACACTCCGCTGACCTGTGACCGAACTCGTAACAACTATAGAACTGGACCATTGAAAAATGATCCCGCGCCCAGACTCTACGCCACTCCAGGTTAACTGCATCCATCAAGAAACACTCCTTAGCCTCCAGTGAGACCTCAAAGACAATTCTGGATAACAAATCTCTGGCTTCCCTGTCGCCGAACCGGAACTTCTCTTTTACCTCGTCCTCGAACTTGAACCCTCTGAAGCGGGGGTTCTGAGCAAGCAACCTCTTTGCGAACTCTTCTTTTTTCATCTCCCTCTCTGCTCCAGGGAGCACAATGCGCGGCCTCTTCTTCTCAAAGGCGGCTACGTGGCGTAGTGGTATGTGTGACTACTACGCCCAAGGTCCCGGGTTTGAATCCCGACACGGTCCGCTTGAAAAATGTTAGGCGAGCATTTTTTATAAAAATACACCCTCGTTCGGATGAGAGGTAAAATGGAAGTCCCGTGTGTAAGTGTTGTTACGCACGTTAAAGATTCCTACCTTGCTTGGAACAGCAATTACATGTAAGGCCTCTTCTTCTCAATGGTCCTCGCCGTGAGACCCTGACAAGTCCCGCCTACCGACTGCAACTGTCTAGTGTCCTCCCGACCAGCACACAACACCACCCCTACGCTTCCGCCTTGCTCCAACCACAACAAATCCATCCTTGGCCGGATCGACCTTCTTCTTTAGCGTCACCATAATGTCTTTTTTGACCCCTAGGTTAGGGTCAACTAGAACCGCGATCGTCGACGCTGCCTTACCGACTACTGCGCCGGCGTACGACATCACACCTGGTACCATGCGACCTCTTGATACCACCTGCCCAGCCACGACCTGCTCCGTGCGCGCCGCTGTGACTGCTACCTCTGCCATAAACCCCTTTACCTGGTCCAGTACTAATCTAAGGCCCCTAACCTTCCCTAAGAGTTGATTTGCAACGTCTAGGAACTCGTCCGCGGCGTTACGAATCTCCCTTCTGTCGTCCACGGTAATTGTCGCCGAAACTACAAGGACCCGCTTGTGTGTCAAGCCGTGTGCATGCCTTGCCCTGAACATAAGAAGATCTAGTTCGTCTAGATCTCTAGTTGCAACGCATTCGTTGCTGTTAGTCGACCCACGACGCCGGCCTCTCGACGTTGAGGGCGACTCAGACTCGGCCACATACACAAGAAACGCCGGTCCCTCTGACCCCACCCCCGCAGACCCATGCTCCCTCTGCGACGTGACTACTTCCCCGTTGGGCTGCGACACCAACTTCTCCACTGCGACCAGGAGCTCCTTCTTTCTGACTTTCGCGACCGACCCAGCCCCGACTGTTTGCTACTGACAGACTCCGACCGATCTCCGCTCTTCTTTTTCTTCGGTAACAACTCCTCATCCCGGTGGACATCCATGCTGATAAATCAAAACGACAAGAGCGAACGAAAACCTAGATCAAAACAACCTGACCGTTACGACGCTAAAAGAACGCAAAAATTAGATAAACCCCTAAAGGTCACGAATATCAGCGACGGCAAAACACAAACGTTGGTCCAATAACAATACTTTGATTAAAGATAAACGGTAAATAACCCTGTATTTATTATAATTATTATAATTAAAATATAAACCGACAAATTAAATTTTAGGTTTAACAAGTGTACGAAAACACTAAAGGTCAAAATAACAACAAGGACAAAATAAAATCGCTAGACAAATATAAATATACCGTAAACAACACTATTTGTTTATTTACATTTTTAGAAATCGCCAAATCAAATTTTAAAATATAGATAGGTAATTACTTAAAAAAATTGCCGGACTTTAAATTTAAATATGTAAACAAACAATAAAGACACGCGCTATTGGAATGTAGTTACCAGAAGTACTTATCTCGCGTTTACTCAGTGGCTGGTACGAGCTCCAAGTGCTACACTACTAATTACACTGAAAAATCGACTCTATGAATGTTTAAGTACGCGTGTACTTAAAATATGGAATATTTTTATTTAAATTATTTCAAAATTTACGATTTTTAAACGATTTGTTTTATTCAAGATGGCCCTAAATTCTGTTTTTTTAATTTATTATTTTATTACACGCACATTACAAAATTTTCCCAAATTTATTTGACGATTTTATGTGGTTTTTACACGATTTACGCGGTTTTTTCAGTATATTTATTAAACACGCCCTTTAAATTATTTTCGAAATTATTTTAGGTTGTTTGTTTATTAGTTTTTGGTTTATTTGCCGGAAATTTAATTTAATTTGTTTTTAAACCCGGATTTTACTTTAAAATTCAATGTATTAAATTTTAATGCCACAAAATAATAAAATATAATACAATAAATAATAAAGCTTTAAATATAAAAATATAATAAAAACCCTACATAAAAACTTACTCGTTTGCTGCAGAAGCGGAAGCTCCGTAAAACACGTCCGCTCACTTCAAGCGCTAACTAGAAAGTACAATAAGTGTAACAGCACGCGTGTCAAAAATATTGACTAGAATTGTACAAAGATGAATGGAAAAACGAGCTGAAGAAATACTAGGAGAAGATCAAATTAAGTTTAGGCGAAACAGGGAAACACGGGAGGCTATTCTAGCTCTGAAGGTGATAATGGAGAAAACAATTCAGCAAGGGGATATCGTGTATATAAGATTTGTAGATCTGGAAAAAAAATTCGACAATGTAAAATGGAAAAAATTTCGAAATACTCAAAAAGATTGGAACGAGCTTTCGGGATAGACGGATAGAACATAGCTTACATAAAGAGTAAACAGTGGTAATAAAATTAGAGCACGATCGTAGAGAAGTAAATATTAGGAAAGGTGTGAGACAGGGATGTGTCCTATGTCCAATAATTTCTAACTTGTACATCGAAGAGGCAATAAATTCTGTCAAATCCAGGAAGATATTTGGAATTATTATGTAGGGACAAAAGATTGATATACTTAGATTTGCAGATGATATAGCAGTATTGGCATCTAGCAAGGAAGAATTAGAAGCAGCTCTTAATGAAATGGAAACATTTCTAATAGAGAGATACGGTATAAAAATTAACAAAAATAAAACTAAAGTACTAGTATGTAAAGAAGGGGAATATAAATTAAAAAATATAATCCAAATAGGCAACGGGAACTTAATAGAGGTTAAGGATTTCTGCTACCTAGCAAGTCAAATAACGCAAAATGGGAAGAGCGTAAAAGATATAAAACAAAGATTAGCACAAGGTCGTGCTACATTTAACAAAAAATGCAACTACTGTGTTCAAAGACAGCAAACATAGAAACAAGGAAAGGATCGCTTGAAGCATATATGTGGAGCACAGCCTCTTCTTCTCAAAGGCGGCTACGTGGCGTAGTGGTATGTGTGACTACTACGCCCAAGGTCCCGGGTTTGAATCCCGACACGGTCCGCTTGAAAAATGTTAGGCGAGCATTTTTTATAAAAATACACCCTCGTTCGGATGAGAGGTAAAATGGAAGTCCCGTGTGTAAGTGTTGTTACGCACGTTAAAGATTCCTACCTTGCTTGGAACAGCAATTACATGTAAGGCCTCTTCTTCTCAATGGTCCTCGCCGTGAGACCCTGACAAGTCCCGCCTACCGACTGCAACTGTCTAGTGTCCTCCCGACCAGCACACAACACCACCCCTACGCGTCCGCCGTGCTCCAACCACAACAAATCCATCCTTGGCCGGATCGACCTTCTTCTTTAGCGTCACCATAATGTCTTTTTTGACCCCTAGGTTAGGGTCAACTAGAACCGCGATCGTCGACGCTGCCTTACCGA
Source organism: Platerodrilus igneus (assembly GCA_036346225.1). Lineage (NCBI taxonomy): Eukaryota > Metazoa > Arthropoda > Insecta > Coleoptera > Lycidae > Platerodrilus > Platerodrilus igneus. Next base: position 4,123,849 of record JARFIW010000828.1, read on the forward strand.
CTACTGCGCCGGCGTACGACATCACACCTGGTACCATGCGACCTCTTGATCCCACCTGCCCAGCCACGACCTGCTCCGTGCGCGCCGCTGTGACTGCTACCTCTGCCATAAACCCCTTTACCTGGTCCAGTACTAACCTAAGGCCCCTAACCTTCCCTAAGAGATGATTTGCAACGTCTAGGAACTCGTCCGCGGCGTTACGAATCTCCCTTCTGTCGTCCACGGTAATTGTCGCCGAAACTACAAGGACCCGCTTGTGTGTCAAGCCGTGTGCATGCCTTGCCCTGAACATAAGAAGATCTAGTTCGTCTAGATCTCTAGTTGCAACGCATTCGTTGCTGTTAGTCGACCCACGACGCCGGCCTCTCGACGTTGAGGGCGACTCAGACTCGGCCACATACACAAGAAACGCCGGTCCCTCTGACCCCACCCCCGCAGACCCATGCTCCCTCTGCGACGTGACTACTTCCCCGTTGGGCTGCGACACCAACTTCTCCACTGCGACCACGAGCTCCTTCTTTCCGACTTTCGCGACCGACCCAGCCCCGACTGTTTGCTACTGACAGACTCCGACCGATCTCCGCTCTTCTTTTTCTTCGGTAACAACTCCTCATCCCGGTGGACATCCATGCTGATAAATCAAAACGACAAGAGCGAACGAAAACCTAGATCAAAACAACCTGACCGTTACGACGCTAAAAGAACGCAAAAATTAGATAAACCCCTAAAGGTCACGAATATCAGCGACGGCAAAACACAAACGTTGGTCTAATAACAATACTTTGATTAAAGATAAACGGTAAATAACCCTGTATTTATTATAATTATTATAATTAAAATATAAACCGACAAATTAAATTTTAGGTTTAACAAGTGTACGAAAAACACTAAAGGTCAAAATAACAACAAGGACAAAATAAAATCGCTAGACAAATATAAATATACCGTAAACAACACTATTTGTTTATTTACATTTTTAGAAATCGCCAAATCAAATTTTAAAATATAGATAGGTAATTACTTAAAAAAATTGCCGGACTTTAAATTTAAATATGTAAACAAACAATAAAGACACGCGCTATTGGAATGTAGTTACCAGAAGTACTTATCTCGCGTTTACTCAGTGGCTGGTACGAGCTCCAAGTGCTACACTACTAATTACACTGAAAAATCGACTCTATGAATGTTTAAGTACGCGTGTACTTAAAATATGGAATATTTTTATTTAAATTATTTCAAAATTTACGATTTTTAAACGATTTGTTTTATTCAAGATGGCCCTAAATTCTGTTTTTAATTTATTATTTTATTACACGCACATTACAAAATTTTCCCAAATTTATTTGACGATTTTATGTGGTTTTACACGATTTACGCGGTTTTTTCAGTATATTTATTAAACACGCCCTTTAAATTATTTTCGAAATTATTTTAGGTTGTTTGTTTATTAGTTTTGGTTTATTTGCCGGAAATTTAATTTAATTTGTTTTTAAACCCGGATTTTACTTTAAAATTCAATGTATTAAATTTTAATGCCACAAAATAATAAAATATAATACAATAAATAATAAAGCTTTAAATATAAAAATATAATAAAAACCCTACATAAAAACTTACTCGTTTGCTGCAGAAGCGGAAGCTCCGTAAAACACGTCCGCTCACTTCAAGCGCTAACTAGAAAGTACAATAAGTGTAACAGCACGCGTGTCAAAAATATTGACTAGAATTGTACAAAGATGAATGGAAAAACGAGCTGAAGAAATACTAGGAGAAGATCAAATTAAGTTTAGGCGAAACAGGGAAACACGGGAGGCTATTCTAGCTCTGAAGGTGATAATGGAGAAAACAATTCAGCAAGGGATATCGTGTATATAAGATTTGTAGATCTGGAAAAAAAATTCGACAATGTAAAATGGAAAAAATTTCGAAATACTCAAAAAGATTGGAACGAGCTTTCGGGATAGACGGATAGAACATAGCTTACATAAAGAGTAAACAGTGGTAATAAAATTAGAGCACGATCGTAGAGAAGTAAATATTAGGAAAGGTGTGAGACAGGGATGTGTCCTATGTCCAATAATTTCTAACTTGTACATCGAAGAGGCAATAAATTCTGTCAAATCCAGGAAGATATTTGGAATTATTATGTAGGGACAAAAGATTGATATACTTAGATTTGCAGATGATATAGCAGTATTGGCATCTAGCAAGGAAGAATTAGAAGCAGCTCTTAATGAAATGGAAACATTTCTAATAGAGAGATACGGTATAAAAATTAACAAAAATAAAACTAAAGTACTAGTATGTAAAGAAGGGGAATATAAATTAAAAAATATAATCCAAATAGGCAACGGGAACTTAATAGAGGTTAAGGATTTCTGCTACCTAGCAAGTCAAATAACGCAAAATGGGAAGAGCGTAAAAGATATAAAACAAAGATTAGCACAAGGTCGTGCTACATTTAACAAAAAATGCAACTACTGTGTTCAAAGACAGCAAACATAGAAACAAGGAAAGGATCGCTTGAAGCATATATGTGGAGCACAGCACTGTACGGTTGTGAAACTTGGACAGTAGGAGAAGTGGAAATGTGGTGCTATAGCCGCATGATAAAGATATCAAAGATAGACAAAGTTAAGAACAAAGAGGTACCAGAAATGGCTGGGAAGAAAGAAATATGTGGAAAACAGTAAAAAATGGGAAAGATAGGTCACATGCTAAGGCATGAGGAAATAGTGCGGAATATATTAGAGGCAGAGATAGGAAAAAAGAGTGGTAGATGTAGACCTAGGTTAGACTATTGCTCACAGATAGTGAAAGATGTAGGATGTGGGAATTTTAGGTAAATGCGTAGGCTAGCTCAGAATAAAAATTAATAGCGATACGCACCCAACCAGTTCCAAGATGGAAAACTTAATGATGATCTTATATCTTAGCAATACACCAACTTGGAGAAAGGGGTATGTGTTAGTGCTTCACAAACCTTTATTGATATATAAATTATTAAACACTGAACATTTTACATTGTAAATTTAATAATATGTGAACAACATACACAGCAATCATAAAACCTCAAAGTGAGTATAAATTTAAAGCGGAAGCTTTTTAATCAATTTCATACGCTAAATATTAATTGATCTGGCTCGAAGACCAATAAATGTGGGTAAAGAGGTGAACCAAAATCTTTAATTACCCCTTATTACTGCTTTGTTTCTTGCTAATGCTAGTATGATCAATGCAGCAATTGTTTGTAAATTAAAGGCTGGAGATTGTACTCTGTAAATTCGACCAAACTGTATGGCACTAATTTATTGCAAATCAATCACTACATTAAAGCGTGCGCGTAGCGCGTAGGTAATACAAACGAACGAGACGTTGACATGTATGTGTAACATGGGTTGCGATCTTTCAAACACTGAACTATCACTTATAATCAAGTTCTTTTTTGTGAGGTGGGTGGTAACAATAGAATTAAATGTATGGGTGGAATGACAGAAACTTAAAGGGACGTAACATCCACTTTAATTAATATGGAAAAAACAATATAAAAATGACATAATGGTTTATGAAGCCTTAACAATAGTAAAGTATAAATTATTTTATGGTAACATTGAAAAAAATTGAAAGCTTATAACTAAATTATCAACTTACAGGTAGGATTACAGCATTACTTTAAAAATGTTAGTGGGCGCCAACTCATCGTATAGTCTAGGTTATGATCCTCTGGAAGGCGGGTGTTTCTTGTGCATAACTTGAATACTTCCTTCTTCTGATGGGATGGCGTCCCTTTTGCAATAAAAACAAAAACTTTCACCAGCGCTGGAAATGAACAACACCACTTCGTACTTTGCCACCTAATTTATATTAAACAGAAATATGTTGAAGTACTAAACATGCAAAAAGAATTATAAAAATACTAAGCAGCTACTCTACTCTAACTGAATTAAATTAAATCTGTAAAAAGATAATGCACTTAACTGTCGATTTGGTTCTTTAATATACATATACATATACACACAGAGGCAGAAACCTACATATTCTGAATACTAGTTTAGTATCTTGATGCAAACCAAATTCGTTCCGACTAGAACTACTGAAACATAAGTACACAAAAAACCACACGTCTACAACGGTACATTCGAAGATAGAGCTACAATTTAAAGTGTTGCTCTTAACGTTGCTAGAATGTAGGCAAGCTTCATACCGTTCAGGACTAAAGCAAACAGCTGTCAGTCATCATCATCTAATATTCTTTCTTTTAGGCTGTGAAGAGTATGGGTAGCTACAATAGTTACCCATCACAACCTCACTTGATCTACATGTAATACGGCAGCCAGACAAATATACTGGTCCGATAAAATAAATACCTATGATACAACGAAGCAAACCTTAGTTCTAAAAATTGAAGAATATTGACTACAAATTTGGAATAAAATATTAACAGTTCTATTAAAGGAATCTCAGTCTTCAATTACCCACTGGTCACGTAAAACCAAAAAACACGTTTTTCATGATAAGAATTTGCAACTCCTCGATTTAGCAGAGAAGAATCAACGCGGCCAAGCGCCAAATATCTAGCAAACTCGTATAACCCATGTAGTTGTAAAATTGTTTACCGTAGAAATAATTATGGAAATTTCATATATAATACAAATAAAATTGTGCAGGTGTATCTTACACCGATAACACGGCTACTTTTCCTAATTACCATTAAACTAGCGATATTCAGGAAAGTACTAATTAGTAATGAGTACATCTCCAAATAAGATACCAGAAAGAATGTAGACAAGCAAACTCTTGAATTTAATATAGAACGAGCAAAGTTGGCTGCCTAACTAAGGGAACTTGAAATCATAGATGTGTGTGTAGCAATCCGTAAATTCAAATGAGTAGAAATTGAAATGGTTTTTATAGTAAGCGGGCAGTAAATTTTCAAATATGAAATGAAGAATAACACTGTTAGTGTGTATTAATATGATACAGTTTATGCAACTATAAAAGGCTACGTGTGATATGGCGACCTACAACAAAATACAATTTATCACAGTTAGGTGATAAACCTGTTCTACACTCCTAGAAAGTATGTATTGACCAGAAAATGCTCAAAAACTTGAGAAATCCTATTGTATTGCAGTCGAAAGTGATATTACAAGCGTCACTGAAAAATTCTTGACATTTTTAGAATTGGACGAAATTAACACGTGATACTGCTTCAAATGTTTAAAAAGCTCCAACCAATTAAATCAATTAATCCACTAATAAAGTTGTTAACTAACTTTACAATTTTTATCGATTTAAGGGTAGAAATGAACGGAGCGCTTTATATTAAAATTATAAGTGGCTTACAAACTGATCCTGTAGACAAATAAAGGCTCAATTTAAAATTTGATCCTTATTAAAGTGCTCTTTTGTTTCTCAATTGCACTTCGGACCCATAGTTGTTCTGCAGCTTTTTGTAAATCAGTTTTTCAATTGCGGTGTTAACAACTAGCAATTCAGCGAAGCTCCTATGGATTATCATACTAAATCTCCCAAATTAACTTCATTTTGTCATGACGTAGTAAAACCCTATTCCTCAACTAACCAGAGTTTTCATAAATTTATTTTCAGTTTTAATTTTCTTCAATTTTTAAGAGATTGTAATTCTTTAGAATAGTGGAAGATAATGCAAAATTAGACGTGTCACTTTGACGCGAACAAAATCTCATTTAATATTTAAGTTTTTTGTATAGTTTTATCATAAATTTCTAATTAAATTAAACGCCCTCCTGTTGAGAATGGTGCGATGGGCTTCCAGCGATCGCGTGACCGTCGCAAGCCAACGGGAACTGTCTTTTTGCTGCGAGTAGGGAATGCAATAGCTTTCTTGGTAGTAAAGCAGACATACACCTTTACAGGTGCGTTGAAGTTCAGCTGGTGTACTCAAGTGCTGCGGAGAAAGACTTCTCCGTTTAATTGTTTTCCTTTCTTTAATCTTTTCTTAATTTTCTTACAGAGGGCGTGCAATGGAATTGGCTAGCAGATTGAACCCACACTAAGGTAATCGAAATGAAAAATTCCTTTTGAGAAATTTCAAAATTTGCAATACGTGTACTTTTTCATACGTTAAACCTACGCCGTAATCTTTAAATCATTCGTAAAAATGCCCATTTTATGATTTTTAGCTGAAATCTGACGGTAGGATGCATATTCAAACCACAAACTTCAGGTAACGTTTATTTTGAAATATAGAAGACTTAAAAAGCAATATAGAATTTTCCCGTTGCGAATGGACCTGTACCTTGAAGTAGTTTTAGAATAGTAGAACGGGTGGAATAGCTTATGCATTCCACTGATCTAAAGAACCAAACTACAGGTTTAACTAAATTAGTGGGGTCTTTAGTAAGGAACCAGACTAAGACAGGTCACCGAAAGAGGACAGCAGCTCTTTCGGTACTTATATTAGCAGAGACCCTAGGGGTTGGTTTGGCATTCTAAGCCACACTACTGCCATGTGGAAGGCAACGAAAAATTGGTTTTCTAATATCATATAACTATTAACCTATAACTTATCCTGTGCCCTTATATATTCCAATGACTCTTTAATTACACGATAATATATATATTGCTGTGATATACTCCTGTGAATGCGGGAACTGGGTCCTTTCAACAAAAAAATTCTAGTCCCACCGATTGGGCGTCATAAACTGCTGTGATCCTGTTTTCGCCTCGGCTGCTCACCTAATTTTATAAACCTCCTCATTCATAAAATTAAACAACACATTCCTACCACAAACATCAACGTTACCTCTATTTACATCAATATTCACAATACATTAAAATTTCAAAATTAAAATTCAGCATAAATTTCAGTTTTAAAAAGAATTTCAAGATTAATTTTATTATCATTTTAATGTGCATCCAGAATTAAAGTCCTTGTTGGATGCCTACTAATTAATATAACAATATAAGCAGACCGGAGTCTGAGTATAAAGGAGCATCTACCACCCTTTACGTTAATTAACCAGGTTCGTCTAATTGAGCTCAAAGACATACCCAAAGTTTCATCATAATTCAGAACATCAATACTAAATACCCTTTCTACTTAAACAAGCAAATTTCATCTTAAAATTAAAATTTTATGGTTAGTACAATTTCACTAATGTCCATTTAAAGTAAATCAATTATAAAGTTATTCAACACACACAAAATGTCAAACAAAATAGTATAATTTACCTGAAGGTTACTGTCCTCGTAGCTTCAATGTACATCGTCCCTTTAGCTAATCACACCATTCCAACAGGATTATATTTACGGCTTCTAATTCTCAACGCTTTTAAAATTTTCTCCATCACCATTTATTTAAAGTTGTTTCTGGGCTTTTCCGGAACTCATCTGTGTATATCTGACCCTTGTTTCGTGGATCCAGACACGTATTTGAACCATTTAATTATTAACACCCCGAAAATAGCAAAGAAATTCATGCGTCTTTCACCAATATACGCCAAAACTGCCTACTTTTGTGTATACATTTGTCGTTGTAAATTTTGCTAATTGGTACAGTGATACTAAATTTTATTACCTTGTATCTAAGTGCACTGAAGTACATTCATGTTAGCACGTAAATAACAAACTATTTTGAATCACTAAAATATACGAGCAAAATTTTAAATTATTTTATCAAACTAAAATGCACTGTTTAACATCTTGAATCAAGTCGCGGATGTAAGAGCTTTTAACGCATCGAATAGTCAAAAGTCTAAGAGGCCGAAATTCATATTACCACCGGTATATATAGCGAATAGCCGGAACGTCGCTTTTGTCCTCAAAACAGACAATTCTTAAGAATTTCTCATTCTATGTTCCCAGTCCGTCGCTCGCGCGTCGGTTTTTACGAATTTTTCACTCGCCCCATTTAAAACTCAGAAATTCTCACACGGCACGCAAACATGTCCGAGAAAAACTAATTAATTTTGTACAGAAATTGTTGTTTCTACCTCTGATATTTGCATCCTATTTTCAACCAATTGTGACCCTCGTGACGTTGCTTAAATCACGCCTTTTACTATATGTGTCTTTGCTTGACGCATTTTCTCTTTCCTTTTCTAACCTATTCGTATTGGTGCAAATTGATATTCTTTATTATCGATTATATTTTAGTCCATGTGGACTATCTGGGTTAAATAACCCCGTATCGCACCTTCTCGTGAATATTAAGCCCCGGTTTCTCCAAGATTCTTTGTAAACATTAATTATCTGCAAAATTTTCGCCGAATGAGCTTTTAAATAAACCCTGTTTTGTATTTCGTGCTAAAGCATCTGACCGTTTCCAATATCCTTAGAATCGACATGTTTATCTAAACAAATTAAACTGAAATTGCCTTTTAAAATACGCAGGTGTGTTCAAACATCCTACTTCTAACTAACACTTCTAGGATTTGCATTTTATTGGGTTTTACAAGTTTCTATAGATATTATCTGTACGTTTTGTTCAATACCGGTTACTTGAAATAGAGTTAATTAAGATAAATTTTGCACGTAATTTCCATTTGTTTAGGAATAATTACATTACACGCAGAGCTTTTTAATACTGCTTCTTTTGATATAAAGCGTCTTGTACATGATTTAAATCTCTTATGTTTAATGAAACTAATAAATTTTTATGCTTCACGGTTTTAATAACGCGTATTATCTAATAATATTCATTATACACGGTGATTAAAATTATTTGATGTGATTATTTAATTTTCTACCCTGGTCTAAATATGAGTAATATATATATATATATATATATATATATATATATATATAAAGTGAAAATAATTACGACCTAAATATTTGTAATTTAAAATTGATTTGTGGGTTTGAGGTCTCTGGATTAAGTTGAAAACTCTTTTTTATGGCCTAAATTTTCGAATTTATTTTAAATTCTTGATCACAGGCTATAAACTTGAGATTAATTGAAAACTAGCATAACAAACATTATAAAAATCTTGGAAAAACTTGTAAAACTAACAAAATTAAACGTTTTTAAATATAAATTGTAAACATCAAATTGATGTATATACAAGTTTAATGTTTACAATTTATATTTAAAAACGTTTAATTTTGTTAGTTTTACAAGTTTTTCCAAGATTTTTATAATGTTTGTTATGCTAGTTTTCAATTAATCTCAAGTTTATAGCCTGTGATCAAGAATTTAAAATAAATTCGAAAATTTAGCCATAAAAGAGTTTTCAACTTAATCCAGAGACCTCAAACCCAAAATCAATTTTAAATATTATATATATATATATATATATATATATATAAGTGACGTGATTAGGGGTCACGAGAGGTCATTGAAACCCAAATTCTACAAATAAATAAATTCATGGTTACGCCCTGTATGATACGAGCGTACTTTTATTTATTAAAATGTACGAGCGAAAAATGCAATCGCGCGTATATAAATAATCACCCTGTATGATATAAGCGTATTGTAAATACATAGCAAACAATGTAAGCAGCATAGTAAAAAATAATGAATCGTTAAAATACCTTAAAACGCATTTAATGCGAACGCAAATCGTTCATTGTAAGATAACTACAAAGCCATTTATTTTCACTTATTAATTATCAATACATTTTCGATGCATATAAAAATACTTTTCATTTTCTGTAAATAGCATAAAATAGCACAAACTTTATTCAGTTTGCTTAAGAAACTACAATCTTATTAAAAAACCCCCAATTTTAATATTAATTTTGTGTATTGAAACACGTTTTGCCCTGTGGATTACAGAATTTTATTTTAAATAAAGAATTTTCTACAATATTAGGAATATAAAAGGATAAGTCATCCGTAGTTAGAACTACGTAAATATCTAATTACTAAATAAAACATTTATTCCAAGAAGCGGCCGGAACATAAAAATCCACAAAATCCATAAAATAACCGATAAAAATTGATTATCTTTTGCATTAGTATTCGACGCCACAATAATCGTATATGTGTTAGAGTAAGACGAACCGTGCACGTCGCTAATGTGTGGAAGAGATTACGAGGTAATAAACGCCGCGACTTTAGACGCTAATGAGTTTTTCTGGAAAAACTTGCATCATAATGTTCCATACTATTCTACCTTCTGGAAATAAATAATTTGGATATATAAGGAAGCGTTTATTAAAAACTGGGATTTCATTTCAGTCATAAATTCAATCGCAAAACGTTATTTTGATTTAACTCACAAGCTGTTCCTTTGCGATAATGATATTTGAAGTATGCAGTAAATATACCTTAATTTAATATTTATTATGTTACAATGTATATATAAATTGATTTCTGAATTACATAAATTCCTTTTAAATAAATAATTTTCTAGAATACTGGGAATATAGAAAATGCGTCATCCGAACTTAGAACAACGTAAATACCTGCAAAGTCGCCAGAACATTAAATAACCCACATAGGGATAGATAAGAGTTGTTTAATAGCTTTCGCAATCACTGTAGGAGAGACACAATAACCTTGAAAAATAGAGTAGAATGGACAGTGCATATAAATCAACACTAACGAGGTAATAAAACACGACGGTTTTGAATGCTAATGAGGAATTCCCAAAAAATCTTATATCATTACGGTGTAAAATGTTTCGTATTAAGCTAGAACGTACTAGAAAAGAGATAATTTTTGTATATAAACGGGGACTTTTATTAAAGAGATTTATTCATAAATTCGATCGCCAAAATGGTACTTTTAAGAATTAATTAATCTGCGTCAACCAAGCAATATGTAAAGAAATTCGATTCAACTCATTTGTCGTGAAGACGTTATTTTGAAGTATGCACTACGCATACTATAATTTAATAATTACAATGTAACAATAAATATAAAAGTCATTCTTAGAGTATGCAGTTCTTTGATCTTGTAATATACAATGAAGATAAAATTTCTCAAGATAAAAAAGCTACTTTAAAAATCTAATTGATTAAATAAACTGAGGATGCACCTTGGCTTCTAAATAGAGATTTAAATGAAAATCTTGTAAGCTGATTTTAAATGCCAAGAAGCTGAAGATATTTAATATTATTAATTGCAAATTGGAGGAGCGTTTTATTGGATTTTGCAAGTATTTTTTTCAGATTTATATTGTTTGTAACTGATATTTAAATTTTGTCATTTAGTTTAAGCTAGAATATGTCCTCAAAATATAATATTTTTTTGTAAGGGTATTTACCAAGGAAAGTGTGGTCAGGGTTTGAAACACCCTGATTTTTTTTATAGAATATCTGTCAAGGATTTTTTGGCCAAACAAACTTTACAAGCATGAGAATCAAAGCCAGGTAAACTATCCACAAAAGAAGAGATTTTAGTTCTGTAAATTATAAGTAATATAAGGTGAGAAACATTTTTAAGTAAATAAGCGCTTGTTAAAAATAAGTTTATGTTTGAAAGAAACGATGTTGTAAATGTTCTATATGCTTTTGTATGAGAGAAAATATTTCATACTGTATAAATGTTTGGTGATATTGCTGTGTTTTATTTCATTTTGAAAACTCCGTCGATTCCGTTGAGCAAAGTTAAAACGGAAGGTAAGTTAACAACTTCAAATTTTAGAATTTGCTGCATCTGTATCACAGCACTCTCTTAGCAACGCGTGAACGCGGCCGTGTTCATGGCAATATATTTTATTATATATATATTGCTATAATTATAGGGTAGTTTAGGGGTAGGTTAAGTCACATGGGTCGTAGAATAAACAAAAGCAACTTCCAGTTAACAAACGCACATAATTACAGATATTATAAGAGTAAATAAGTCACTATACATATTGTTAGTTGAGAGCACACTGTATATAAAAATACATGAGATTAAATGCATAAGAATATACAAATATTCAAGAGTAAGTACAAGCTAAGATAAGATTTGAAAAGGCAACAAAATGCATCAAAATTAAATCAACGGGAAACAACAAGTGCGTTAAATATATCATCGTATACGCAGTCTAAATTAAGCATTATTTGTTTAAAAATCCAATATTAACTAAGAAATAAACAAGCACTTAATTATTTAGGTTTAGATTAGAATAAGTAATAAACACTGAATACGTGATTTAATGAACGGAAAGTCTTGGGATTTCTCAATTTAATACCATGATATGTAAATGAATACGTGACAATTCAAGCATTCATCCGAATATTTGAACTAAACAATTGGTGAAATTCCCGGAATACACAAAAATAAAGGCAAAAGGTGTCGTCCCAACAAGTGAATGAACGAATGGAAAACAAGAGAGGTACGGCTTTAAATACGATAAGAATTGAGCGACGAGTTTAGTATACATTTTAAACTGGGCTACGACGATACTTAGAAGTGTTAAATTATTTACGTAAGCAGTGAGACGAAAGTAAATTAAAATCATTTTGAAAAGTGTACGAATTGTGCAAGTGTGAGCCGATCTATTATAGACGTAAGTAAACAACGACTTAATAAAAATACATTTCTAACGTAAATAAAACAGGGCTCCTGCTAATTACTCTGGTAAATTATTTCTGGTTGATTACTTCTTGGTAAATATTTCTTGTTAAATATTGACATGGTAAATGTTCTATTACTGTCTTGTTAATTACGGACATGGAAAATCTTTTATTTACTAATATTCAAATTGAATCTTAAATTGGATTAACTTATGACTGGCATCTTAATACTGGCTTAACACTGAAATTTAAATGGGATCTTAATATCGATTTGGATAGTATTTTGGTTTTGATGTCGACCTCCAAATTCGACTCTAAATATTCAGACTGGACACGAAAACTCTTGGGGGATGCAGAGCAACTACAGAACCATTCCAGTTAACGATATTGATATAATTTCTTACTGAAAACTGCTTTAATTCAAATTTTTCGTATTTGTAAGAGTCAACAAAACAGTAGTTTCATTGATCAATTTATGAAAAAGGTAATAAGCATCTTGAAACGTTTTAAAGGTCTGTAAATATAAGCAAAAAGGCTAGTTTTGTTGGCTTCAATTTCATAAATCTGGTATATGTAAATATTCTGAAAAGGGGAAGATTTTAAAAGTTGTAAATATTTAATCATTATATTGTGTATTTTAGAATTGCTTTATTTAATTGAATTAGCTAGTTGAGGCAAAGAAAATCTATAACTTAACATTTCACATTATAGGTGCTTGATTGATCAAAGAAACAAATAAAAATATCACAGCATTTTATTACGCCCAAATCGTAGGAGCTGGAGTATCACATTATAATTTGAATTAGGGCCGCTATACTTGCGGCCACGTCCCCAATGCTCCACCCGGAGGTACTACATTGGCTGGAGTATCACAGCATTTTATATACGCCCAAATCTGCGGGGCATAATAATATAAAGAAATATCACAGCATTCTATGTACACCCGATCGTGGGGCTGGAGCAATATCACAGCAATATATATATATATATATATATATATATATATATATATATATTGATGTGATATTTAATGAGAAATAATTTTTTCAGTAGCACATTTTATAAATAGTTAGAAAATCTCACCTGAAATAAAAATTTCTGGCATCTAAAATTAGTTAAACTAGTTTATGTAGTTCGAAGTTGCGAATTTTAAAGCTTAGGTAACCTTATTAGTATTAGTTTGTAAATATTTTGTAAAGAGCATTTCCCATGTGATATTATAGTGTTAGAAATAAATACAGTAGATTAAGGAAATTTATTTTAAGGCATTAGGTCTTAATCATTACAAAATGTAAAATGTAAGCGCCGTGTGTGTTGCCACGCACATTAAAGAACCCTACCTTGCTTGAAACAATAGCAAGGATTAGGCAAAATAAAAAATTTCCAGGTAGATAAACTCACTTCCTAGCCAATGTAGTACCTTCGGGAGAGAACTCGAAAAGGAAAGGTAGTATTTTCAAGATCGATGTACTTAAGTCGGTCATTATCTTGCTATTTCGATATAAGGTTAATAAAAATAAAAATAATAAAAATCGTATGCATTAAAATCTTATCAAAACTTTATTTTCGGGAAATTTTAAACAGCACCAATGCCAAAAAGTTTCGATGCGAATCGCTTTACTACGATTTAAAATCGTATAAATACAGCGCAAAATGTAAAAAGAAGAATGCTGTTCGGTGATTCAGCGATGTAAAATCAGCAGGCCAATGTGAACCAGGCCAGAAATTTTCTGTATTTTAATGCACAATGAACGTTTATATTTTACGGTAGTATTTGAGTATTCATTCCTGTATTATGAATATAATTTTCAATATGTAACGCGAATTTTACATAGATTTGAGATAAAAACCTATTAATATTTTTTAATGGATATTTTTGTGCTCAAACAAGTCCATTACTATGATTAAGATTACAAGTGAGGCAATATTTTGAGCTGCGGTTTCAATAATGCAAACTTTATAAAACTTGATTATTTAAAGAATGCAAATAACGTCGATTAAAATAATTAATGTAACACTTTTCTGTACTAGATCATCTCTCAACGAAACTACTCGCGGTAAAATGCAATTTTTTGCTGGCTTTAATTGCTATAAAAAGGTGTACAAAGCTATAATCTTAATAAAGAGCTAATTCGATAGAAATATTTATTTAAATTTGATTTAAAAGTTTTATAAAAAGGAATGATATCAAAAAGAGCGCAGATTTGTAAATTGTAATCTTATTTATTTCATTATACAAATTTTTGGTAAATTTAGTTTGTCGTGTGCAGAGACATTGAGTTGAAAAGTGATTAAAAATTCTCTGTTATATCGTTGTTCACTCCGTGCGGGATGTCACTTAGCTAGTCGAGGCATAAATATATTAGTGTTAATTTTAAATTATTTTAAAGGCACAGCGAGGTGGCGATCAGCAGGCAATTGATCGTTGTACATCTGGCAAAGGGCGGTATCGTAGTAAGATATATATATATATATATATATATATATATATATAAGCATATATATATATATATATATATATATATTTAGGTAGTTTTTTTACACAAAGTAAGTTGATAAATACTAACGTGTTACTAGCTCGATTTGAAATGATCATTTGGGCTTAGCATAAAAAGTCTAAGTTATTATTTCATCTTAATAATTATATATATATATATATATTGCTGTGTACCTTCTCATATCTGCAGGTACTGGCCCTTTCAAAAAAACATTCGAGCCCCACAGTTTGGGCGTCAAGAAATGCTGTGAATCCTCTCATATCTGCAGGTACTGGCCCTTTCAAAAAACATTCGAGCCCCACAGTTTGGGCGTCAAGAAATGCTGTTATACCTTTAAAATCCGTGAACTACGCTTTTCGCCTCGGCTGCTCACCTAATGTTATAAACCTCCTCATTCATAAAAAAAACAAACACATTCCTACCAAAAACATCAACGTTAACTCTATTTACATCAATATTCAGAATACATTAAAATTTCAAATTTAAAACTCAGCATAAATTTCAGTTTTAAAAAGAATTTCAAGATTAATTTTATTATCATTTTACTGTGCATCCACAATTAAAGTCCTTGTTGGATGCCTACTAATTAATATAACAATATAAGCAGACCGGAGTCTGAGTATAAAGGAGCATCTACCACCCTTTACGTTAATTAACCAGGTTTGTCTAATTGAGCTCAAAGACATACCCAAAGTTTCATCATATTCCCGAACATCAAAACAAAATACCCCTTTTTACTTAAACAAGCAAATTTCATCTTAAAATTAAACTTTTATGGTTAGAACAATTTCACTAATGTCCATTTAAAGTAAATCAATTATAAAGTCATTCAATACACACAAAATGTCAAACAAAATAGTATAATTTACCTGAAGGTTACTGTCCTCGTAGCTTCAAAGTATCGTTTCTTTAGTTAATCACACCATTCAACAGGATTAACTTATGACTGGCATCTTAATACTGGCTTAACACTGAAATTTAAATGGGATCTTAATATCGATTTGGATAGTATTTTGGTTTTGATGTCGACCTCCAAATTCGACTCTAAATATTCAGACTGGACACGAAAACTCTTGGGGATGCAGAGCAACTACAGAACCATTCCAGTTAACGATATTGATATAATTTCTTACTGAAAACTGCTTTAATTCAAATTTTTCGTATTTGTAAGAGTCAACAAAACAGTAGTTTCATTGATCAATTTATGAAAAAGGTAATAAGCATCTTGAAACGTTTTAAAGGTCTGTAAATATAAGCAAAAAGGCTAGTTTTGTTGGCTTCAATTTCATAAATCTGGTATATGTAAATATTCTGAAAAGGGAAGATTTTAAAAGTTGTAAATATTTAATCATTATATTGTGTATTTTAGACTTGCTTTATTTAATTGAATTAGCTAGTTGAGGCAAAGAAAATCTATAACTTAACATTTCACATTATAGGTGCTTGATTGATCAAAGAAACAAATAAAAATATCACAGCATTTTATTACGCCCAAATCGTAGGAGCTGGAGTATCACATTATAATTTGAATTAGGGCCGCTATACTTGCGGCCACGTCCCCAATGCTCCACCCGGAGGTACTACATTGGCTGGAGTATCACAGCATTTTATATACGCCCAAATCTGCGGGGCATAATAATATAAAGAAATATCACAGCATTCTATGTACACCCGATCGTGGGGCTGGAGCAATATCACAGCAATATATATATATATATTATATATATATATATATATATATATATTGATGTGATATTTAATGAGAAATAATTTTTCAGTAGCACATTTTATAAATAGTTAGAAAATCTCACCTGAAATAAAAATTTCTGGCATCTAAAATTAGTTAAACTAGTTTATGTAGTTCGAAGTTGCGAATTTTAAAGCTTAGGTAACCTTATTAGTATTAGTTTGTAAATATTTTGTAAAGAGCATTTCCCATGTGATATTATAGTGTTAGAAATAAATACAGTAGATTAAGGAAATTTATTTTAAGGCATTAGGTCTTAATCATTACAAAATGTAAAATGTAAGCGCCGTGTGTGTTGCCACGCACATTAAAGAACCCTACCTTGCTTGAAACAATAGCAAGGATTAGGCAAAATAAAAAATTTCCAGGTAGATAAACTCACTTCCTAGCCAATGTAGTACCTTCGGGGAGAGAACTCGAAAAGGAAAGGTAGTATTTTTCAAGATCGATGTACTTAAGTCGGTCATTATCTTGCTATTTCGATATAAGGTTAATAAAAATAAAAATAATAAAAAATCGTATGCATTAAAATCTTATCAAAACTTTATTTTTCGGGAAATTTTAAACAGCACCAATGCCAAAAAAAGTTTCGATGCGAATCGCTTTACTACGATTTAAAATCGTATAAATACAGCGCAAAATGTAAAAAGAAGAATGCTGTTCGGTGATTCAGCGATGTAAAAATCAGCAGGCCAATGTGAACCAGGCCAGAAATTTTCTGTATTTTAATGCACAATGAACGTTTATATTTTACGGTAGTATTTGAGTATTCATTCCTGTATTATGAATATAATTTTCAATATGTAACGCGAATTTTACATAGATTTGAGATAAAAACCTATTAATATTTTTTAATGGATATTTTTGTGCTCAAACAAGTCCATTACTATGATTAAGATTACAAGTGAGGCAATATTTTGAGCTGCGGTTTCAATAATGCAAACTTTATAAAACTTGATTATTTAAAGAATGCAAATAACGTCGATTAAAATAATTAATGTAACACTTTTCTGTACTAGATCATCTCTCAACGAAACTACTCGCGGTAAAATGCAATTTTTTGCTGGCTTTAATTGCTATAAAAAGGTGTACAAAGCTATAATCTTAATAAAGAGCTAATTCGATAGAAATATTTATTTAAATTTGATTTAAAAGTTTTATAAAAAGGAATGATATCAAAAAGAGCGCAGATTTGTAAATTGTAATCTTATTTATTTCATTATACAAATTTTTGGTAAATTTAGTTTGTCGTGTGCAGAGACATTGAGTTGAAAAGTGATTAAAAATTCTCTGTTATATCGTTGTTCACTCCGTGCGGGATGTCACTTAGCTAGTCGAGGCATAAATATATTAGTGTTAATTTTAAATTATTTTAAAGGCACAGCGAGGGGGCGATCAGCAGGCAATTGATCTCTGTACATCTGGCACAGGGCGGTATCGTAGTAAGATATATATATATATATATATATATATATATATATCATATATATATATATATATATATATTTAGGTAGTTTTTACACAAAGTAAGTTTCATCATATTCCCGAACATCAAAACAAAATACCCCTTTTTACTTAAACAAGCAAATTTCATCTTAAAATTAAACTTTTATGGTTAGAACAATTTCACTAATGTCCATTTAAAGTAAATCAATTATAAAGTCATTCAATACACACAAAATGTCAAACAAAATAGTATAATTTACCTGAAGGTTACTGTCCTCGTAGCTTCAAAGTATCGTTTCTTTAGTTAATCACACCATTCAACAGGATTATATTTACGGCTTCTGATTCTCTACGCTTTAAAATTTGCTCCATCACCATCCATTCAAAGTCGTTTCTGGGCCTTTCCGGAACTCATCTGTGTTTATCTGACCCTTGATTCATGGATCCAGACACGTATTTGAACCATTTAATTATTAACACCCCCGAAAAATAGCAAAGAAATTCGTGCTTCTGTCACCCCTATACGCCAAAACTGCCTACTTTTTGTGATACATTCGTCGTTGTAAATTTTGCTAATTGGTACAGTGAAACTAAATTTTATTACCTGTATCTAAGTGCACTGAAGTACATTCATGTTAGCACGTAAATAACAAGCTATTTTGAATCACTAAAATATACTAGCAAACTTTAAATTATTTAATCAAACTAAAATGCACGGTTTAATATCTTCAATCAAGTCGCGTATGTACGAGCTTTTAACGCATCGAATCGTCAAAAGTTTAAGAGAGCTTGTTTATCTTCATCTCGGTATATATAGCAAAAAGCCTGTCTGTCGGTCGGTTCCCCAAAACGGGTAATTCTAAAGAATTTCTCATGCCATGTTCCCAGTCTGCCGCTCACGCGTCGATTTTTATGAATTTTCACTCGCCCCATTCAAATCTCAGAAAATTTCCACACGGCACGCAAGCATGTCCGAGAAAAACTAATTGATTTTGTACAGAAATTGTTGTTCTACCTCTGATATTTGCATCCTATTTTTAACCAATTGTGACCCCCGTGACGTTGCTTAAATCCCGCCTTTTACAATATGTGTCTTTGCTTGACGCATTGTTCAATTTCCTTCTCTACCGTGTTCTTATTGGTGCAAATTGACACTCTTCATTATCGATTATTTCAGTCCACGCGGACTGTTATCTGGGTTTAATAAACCCGTATCGCACATTCTCGTGAATACTAAGCCCCGGTTTCTCCAAGATTCTTTGTAACCATTAATTATTTGCCAAATTTACGCAGAATGTGATATTTAAACTACGCAGGTGTTCAAAATAATATTAATTCTCAGAGCTTTATTCCGTGGTATTTTAATCTTGGGTTTTTACAAGTTTCTATATTTTTACTGAAACAACCGAGTTTATTTATGCTTCATGGTTTTAATAACGCGTATTATTTAATGAAATTCCTTATACACGGTGATTAAAATTATTTGATGTGATTATTTAATTTTCTACCCTGGTCTAAATATGAGTAATATATATATATATATATATATATATATATAGATACCTATATATATATATATATATATATAGAGAGAGAGAGAGAGAGAGAGAAGAATAATCCACATTTGGAATGCAAATAAATGCTTATATATATATTAACAGTTTTAAGATGAAATGAAAACTCAATTTTCATTTCATAACAATATAATTACATGTTTGTATTATCCGAACGCTTGCAAAATGAGACGATCAAGTTATTAGTACATGAATTATGTATATATCTAGATTCAATTCCTTAATAATTGCAAGACGTAATTGAAAATCGGTAACAAGAGCCAAGCTTTAGTAGTATTCATTATAACAACATCTAAACAATTAGGCTAGATAGCTCAGTTGGTTAGAGTACTGATCCGGAAAATCAGACGTCGCAGGTTCAAATCCTGCTGTAGCCGTTCTTCTAGTGGTTTTCAATTACTAGTTCGATTTGAAATGGTAATTCAACTTCACATACAAAAGTTGAGTTTTCATTTCATCTTAAAAACTATTATACATATATATGTATATATATATATTGCTGTGATAAGGGGTTGTTTACGGGTGTATTGAGTAGCAAGGGTCGTGTAGTAACCATAAGTTGCAATAGAAAGAAGAAAACTGCATTTATTTATCAGAAAATTAAGTAATTCATACATTATGTAAATAGTAAGCATTTAACACCCTGTATATAGACCATAATTAGCTTTAAGCGATGCAAGGAAGCACATCTTACAACAATAGAACGCGTATTCAGCAGGAAAATAGGTGATTCATACATTATGTAAATAAGAAGTATTCAACACACTGTATATAGACCTTTATTAATTTTAAGTAATGCAAGTAAGAATATTTTCAGAAAAAGTACGCTTATTCAGAGGAAATGATAGTACATGTAATTAAAAACGCGTGGAGAAGTGTTCTAATTAGTTATAAAACAAATACAAAGACAAGAGATAAAACCTAACAAAGTTTTACGCAATTACGCAGAAACAATAAACATTTTGATAAGAAAACGCAGTTTCACAAATACATAAACGAAAGTAGAATTAAAGTTACATCATTTATTTTGTTTAATTATCCAAAAAGGCGATATCTAAACAAAACAACGTATGATCAAGATAACGAGGTATCTATAGCAAATAGATATTACACGGAAAACCGAATATATTACATCAGAAACCACTTCAAAATGCAGGAAATACAAAGACCTGATTGGTTAAGATATCTACAAGATTTGTTGAAAACCCAGCTCACATGTAAGTGGGAACAGCCTATATTAACACCGAGCAATAATGAGACGGGTCAGTTTAAAACTCAGGCAGAGCAAAGCTGCGTCACTGCTAATCAGAAAGTCACGCGTAACTTAAATATAATAGTGTATGTTATAGTGACAAATAAGTGCAACAATTATGAAGACTTCTTTTGCCGTTTAACGTGAGTAGAATTTGAGGTAATTTATTTAAACTAAATATTAATAATAATAGGGTTTCGAATGTGATGACAATAATTCAAATTTTGGTTGATACAATATTTCGAATGCATAGATATTTCGAATGTGTGAATAATTCAAATGGATTGATATAATATTTCGAATTGGAGATAGAATATTTAAATGTGTTGATGAGAATAATTCTAATTGGGAGTATAATATTTCGAATGTGATGTTTAGAATTCGAATGATGGTACACTTCTGAATATTTAAAATCTATGGTACATTTTTTTATAATTCGAGTGGATAGCATATTTCGAATGTGATGATAATATTTCGAATGGATCGTTTGAATATTTCTAATTGGTGGTACATTTTTGAATACTTCGAATATGGGATATAATAATGTAAATGTGTTAATGATAATAATTCAAATTGGTGGTGTATTTCTGAATAATTCAAGTATGCGTCGATAAGAACAATTCAAATCCGGGTCAATATAATATTACAATTTAAATCAGCGTCAACAATTATATTTTGGTACAATTCTGGTACAATTTGGAGTTGCGAGATTCAATGCAAATAAAATAAAGAAGCACGAAGTAATTTATGGAAAACGAGGGGTTCAACCAAGCAGAGCAGTGATAGACGAATGAGGACAACAAAGGGGTGTTGATCCACAATCCGAAGAACAAGCAGTGGCAGGTCAGATTTATTTAATTTAAAGATATTTTTCTATTTAAATTTCAATACTAAATTTACTTAATTTATATAAAAAGCGTAACAAAGTCAGCAACAAATATTGCATACGTTAAACTTACGTAACATAATATAAAGGGGTCTAGAGCGGTCCAGGTTTCTTTGGTAAAAAGGGTAGTTTTTGGTAACTTTAGATTGAATTCAAAGCATATAAATTTGGGGATAAATGATACATATGATATTGATTGATTGAAGGGTGTATTTTAATATTTTTCAAAACTTGTAAATAATATTTCTTTTCATTATATGAAATTAATTGACTTCGTTTTATAAATTCAGACAAATAGGTAATCATAAAGGGGTGGAGAAGAGAAAAATTGATCATCGTAACGTTGTGCACTCTGTGTAGATTAAAGAGGGCTAGCCGTGGCATAATAATAAAATTAGTAAGATTAAATTTGAAGTGAGAACACAGAGCGGTGGAGTTAACTAAAAACGTCACTACACCGAGTACGGCGTTATCATATCAATAAATATATATATATATATATATATATATATATATATATATATATATATATATATATCACTGAGGTGCCTTGCAAATGATTAACATTATTATTCATGACAGTTTGATGGTGTTCTTGTGTCACCATCGCGCGATACCAAGTCTTTGTTGTAACTTTAAACCGAATTGGAGCTGCCTTAAGCCGTAAATATCGGAAATAGATACAGTGAAAGACGCGCGAGGTGAGTTGCGCGAGTTGAGTTGCGCGAGTAGAGTTGCGCAAGATGAATTGTGCAAGATGAGTTGCGCGAGATGAGTTGCGTGAGATGAGTTGCGCGAGATGAATTATGCAAAATGAGTTACGCGGGATGAGTTGCGTGGGATGAGTTGCGCGAGATGAGTTGCGCGAAATGAGTTGCGTAAAATAAGATGCGTGACTTGAGTTACGTGAGTTGAATTGCGTGAATTGAATTGCGTGAGTTGAGTTGCGTGAGTAGAGTTGCGTGAGTAGAGTTGCATGAGTCGAGTTGAGTGAGTTGAGTTGCGTGAGTTGAGTTGCATGAGTTACCATGTATGAGTTAAGTAGTTTGAGTTAAGTAGTTTTGAGTTAAATTGTTTGAAGTTAGTTGTTTGAGTTAAGTTGTTCGAGTGACGTTGTTCGAGTGAAGTTGTTCGAGTGAAGTTGTTCGAGTGAAGTTGTTTGAGTGAAGTTGTTTGAGTGAAGTTGTTTGAGTTGTTGTTTGATTTAAGTTGTTTGAGTTAAGTTATTTGAGTTATGTTGTGTGAGCGAAGTTGATTTAGAACCAATCAATAAAACCCGAGAACACTCGAAACAATCCAAGAACAACCGAGAACAACCGAAAAGAACCGATAACAATCGAGAAAAACCGAGAACAACCGAGATAAACCGAGAACAACCGAAAAACCGAGAAAACCCGAGAAAACCCAAAAAACCAAGAACATTGAAAAAGAACCGGTGAAAAATGCGATCAACTGCAAACATCTGCGAACAACCAAGGATATCCGAACGCAATGGAGAAAAGCCGAGAACAATCATCAAAAGTCGAGAACAATCGTCAAAAGGCGAGAACAATCGTAAAAGTCGAGAGCATCCATCAAAAGTCGAGAGCAACCATCAAAGTTGGGAGCTATCGTCAATAGGCGACAGCAATCGTCAAAAGTCGAGGATAATCGTAAAAAGTCAAGAACAACCGCAAAAAGTCGAGAACAACCGCCAAAGTTGAGAACAACCATTTTAAGTCGAGAACATTAGTAATTTATTTTGTGTTTCATACATTATAATTTGACGTAAGTGTTGATGTTATAAAATTTCGTTATACTATTCCGTTATAGTATTCCGTTATAGTATTCCGTTATAGTATTCCGCTATAGTATTACGTTATAGTACTACATTATTGTAATACGTCTCCGCCTTACACGGTTCAACACCATGTCGGCTCTCTTGCACTGTGTTATCGTCTAGTACGTTAGGACAAATAAAATAAAACAAAATCAAATTGAAACATTGACAAAAGCTGAAAGCGCTGTTAATGTCTTTCTAATGAAAACAATTAAAAATTAACATTTCAGAGCGTACTAAAGCGTCTATATATTGTATTTGGATAGTCTTGCGTAAATTAGGCGCTGTTTGTTGTTAAAAAAATTCCATATAAAATAAAAAAAAGATATAACATAGCATAGCACCCGGGACTTTCTTGCTAAGTCTAGCTGTTAACGCCGCGACACCGAGACTAACGCTTGCCGAAGTGTCGTTTGTTGTATGCTTGGATTTGTTCACGATACATCAGAAGCACAACTTTTTGGAATAATGCACGTTCAACTCTAATCCTTTGACTGTATTCGTACGCTTACGTCAAATTAAGTTTTAAATGTTTTCCTTGTAAATAGACCGCGTATATTAGAAATCCCTTTTTTGAGTCTTAATAAAGTTATAGGCCTAAACATAAATTTTAGCAATTTTATAAGCTTTAAATTTAAAAATTTGGAAAACAACTGTGTCACCAAAGGTTTTAATGGCAACTCCTCGTGCGACTACCCCGCTTTTAGTAACCAGCTTTTGAAATTTTTCGAAATGATTATACTGGGTCCTTTGGTATGTATTGGGCATTGTTTACGGACCAGATACGAATTTTGGAAATCAACACGATTATCCTTCCCACTCGCACTAACGCTATTCGACACGTTGTTGGCTTTATTGCACAACGCGTTCGGGTCCTTTGTTTGGAAAAATTTATGCAAATTTTACTTTTTTAAGACGTGAGCTAATGCGTTGCTGCAAACTGGACAATTTCTGGAAAAGCTTATTTCTCCAGTATTATACGCTTTTCCGCCACAAAAACCAGCATATGCAACATACACTTCAGTTCCTAATCCGACGCAGACGCTCCCGCCCTTGCAGCATTAAACCCCTCGAAAGAGATACGCGAAGAGCGATCGATTCGCACTTCTCAACTTTAAAGTGAAAGCTAGCTTACACTTTTTAACTTGTGGGGAGGAAAGGAAGGAAGGAAGGAAAAACATTAAGGTAAAATTAAAGAGTGAGTAAACATTTTGTACAGTTGCCAAGTCAGGTACTAAGACGTCTTCGGAGGTTTAGTTCCGAAACTCTTTCAGAAGTACGGTGTACCTACCTTAGGAAGTAAAAGTAAAATTAAAAATGCCGGTAATAATTTAACAGTAATCGCCTATATGAGTTTCACAAGATTGAGTAAACTTAATAAAAGCTTCGCCGATACAATGTTAGGTTACATTAAAAAGTATTTAGTTTAATTTTTTGATGCCCACGAAGCTTAGAAAATATAATTTGATAGAGTAAAATTATAGAGAGGATATTACAATATCGTCTACACGTCGAAAACCTATCAGGGACCGGGGTAACGAACAAGGTCCAAAAGTGGATCAGTTCCGCTATTCTTCTTCTACTTATATCACAATATCGGTTATTTAAAGAAAATTGTAAATTATTAGATACTAAGTAGACTTACATTAAAACTAAAAATTATAAATTTATCTTTTATTTTCAGTAAGATGGACTCATTCTTATACCTAGTACAGGTCAGAATGAAAGGTTTTAACAGCCGCAAAACAGAAAGTGCTTTTCGTTTAACAAGAAATTGTAAGACAACGATCTTAATACAACTTTAAAACACATTACAATCTGCTACTAGAATTTCAATTGAAATTGGTATAATTTTTTTATATTCAAAATGAATTAATTCCAAATTACTTTCTTAAGAAAAATATTACCTATAACAGTAAAAACAAATCTGGTTTTAATAACGTTCAAACAAATCTACAAAATGCTGTTGGTTGAGTTGACACAAGGATTCTTTGACAAAAAGAAACCGACAGGGGCGTTGGAGCGTGTGCCTTTTTATGACCAGTGGAGCACGAAAACATCAGCTTTGTAGATAGGTTCAGATTAGAAAACATTTCGACATGTGAGTACTTTAAAAAGGTATTTATATTATATAGATTTGTCTCTTTTGTAAATCTTAGCTTCGCCAAAATATAGTTAAATGGAGGGTTAGAAGACTGCATTAAATTTTCAGGTAAATAAACTGATTGGTACAACTTTTGAAATGCCGTTTCTTAAATTATTCTTTTCTTATACTGACTGACTTTTTGGAAATTGTTGACTGACAAATATGATAAAACATTTTATTTCTGATTAATCCATACTGAGAGAAATGTTGTGTGTATTAGTTTTTATAAATATTTTATATTTCATCATCATTAGGTCTTCAGTCCTGAAACTGGTTATACGCGTACCCTCCTTGTTTCATATTCTGAACTAACCTACACATTTCCCTAAAATTTGCAGTCTGCATCTATTACTATCCGATCTAGGTCTCCATCTACCTTTTTTTTCCTATCTTTGCTTGTCATATATCCCATACTATTCCCCAAAAATGCCTTAGAACGTATTCTGCCCTTCTATTCCTCATATTTTTTTCTACAGATATCCATGTTTCCCTACTATTTCTATAAGCTATTTGTTTTTAACTTTGTCTGTCCATGCTATCATCCTCATAGATCTAAAGCACAGCATTCCAAAAGGCTGCTGCCGTTTTTCTGTCTGCTTTTCCTATTGCCCGTATTTCATAGGCATACTGTGCTGTGCTCCACACATATACTTTCAGCAATTTTCTTCTTGTTTCTACATTTTTTGTCTTTTATCCTAGGCGCTATTCTTTCATGTTAGATGCAGTTCGGTCCCAATCTATTGTTTTACAATTATATACCCTATTTCTCCAACATTCAGTGGTTGTGGAGGAGGGTAAGCAGCATGTGGCTGCCAAGTTCCCTCAGCATTTGAACATTTACCGATTTAATATTTTTTCTAATATATATATATATATTCGCACAGTCAACAGTTGCAGATATTTCACAACCAACACCTGTAGTTGTTTATAATAATCATCAAATTCATCTGGGCTTATTTCTTCGTCATTAGGTTTTCCGTCTCGAAACTGGTCGGACACGTACCTGCAGTTATTTATATTCTGAGCTAGCCTACACAATTCCCTGAAATTTTCACATAGCCTGTATACAGCTTGGTTCCTCTCCTATAGTTTTCTAGTTTTATGCCCTATTTCACCGAAATTCAGTGAAGGGGGTTAAGCAGCCTGTGGCTACCAAGATCCTCCAACACCTAGACATTTGCCGAAATAATAGTTTTTCAGTAAATCCTTTCACACAATTAACATTATTCGAGAATATTGCCCAACCAATACTTGTAGTTGCTTATAATAATCATCATGTTTAAGTACAGTAGTAGAGGGATTTACTTTTTCGTCATTAATTTATCCATCTTGGGACTGGTTAGATGCGTACCTCCATTGATTTCTATTCTGAGCTAACCTACACATTTCCCTGAAATTTCTACAGCCTACATCTTACACTATCTGTGTGCAATAGTCTAACCTAGGTCTACCTCTTCTTCTCATTTTTCCTATATATGCTTCTAATATATTCCGCACTATTCCCTCATGCCGTAGTATGTGGCCTATCATCCTATCTCTCCTATTTTTTTTTACTTTTTTGTACATATTTCTTTCTTCCCCTACCATTTTTAATACCTCTTCGTTCTTAACTTTGTCTGTACATGATATCTTCATCATACGTCTACAGCACAACATTTCAAAGGCTTCTACCTTTTTCTTGTCCACTTCTCCTACTGTCCAGGCTTCACAGCCGTACAGTGCTGTGCTCTACACATATGTTTTAAGCAATCTTTTCCTTGTATCTATGTTTGTTGTCTTTGAACACAGTATTTGCTTTTTCTTGTTAAATGTAGCACGACCTTGTGCTAATCTTTGTTTTATATCTTTTGCGCTTTTGACATCTTGCGTTATTTAGCTTCCTAGGTAGCAGAAATCCCTAACCTCTTGTACGTTCGTGTTACATATTTGTATTCTTGTTTTTGAGTTATTTTCCCCTCCTTTGCATACTAGTACTTTAGTTTTAGTTTTGTTAATTTTCATACCGGAGCTCTCTGTTAGAACCGTTTCCACTTCTAACTCTTCCTTGTTAGATGCTAATACCGATATATCATCTGCAATTTCTAAGCATATCATTCTTTTGTCCCTGCATAGTAATTCCAAATGTCTCCTTGAATTTGACAGTATTCAATGCCTTTTCAATGTACAAATTAAAAATTAATGGGAATAGGGCACATCCCTGTCTCTAACTCTATTACTGTTGTTTGCTCTTTGTATAAGCTATGTACTATTTGTCTATCCCTATAACTCATTCCAATTTTTTTTGTGTATTTCGAACATTTTTTCCATTTTACATTGTCGAATGCTTTTTCCAGATCTACAAACCCTATATACACGCTTTCCGATTTTTCTTAAGTTTTCTCCATTATCACTCTCAGATAAAATAGTCTCTTGTGTTCCCCTGTTTTGCCTAAACCTAAATTAGTCTTCTCCTAGTATTTCTTCAGCTCGTTTTTCCATTCGTCTCTGTACAATTCTAGTTAATATTTTTGACACGTGTGCTGTCAAACTTATTGTTCCAAAGTTTTCACATCTATCCGCGCCTTTCTTTTTTGGTATAGTTACTATGATGTTACGTTTGAAATCTTTGGGTATCTCGCCTGTCTCATACATATAGCTTACAACTTAGAAGAGACGTTCTGTTACTGCTTGTCCAACGGCTTTTAGGGTTTCTGCTCGCACCTTATCTGTACCCGGCGCCTTAGCATTTTTCAAACCCTTTAATGCTAATTCAAGCTCATCTCTAAGTATAGGATAACCCAAGTCATCCTTTTGAATGTCTGATTTTTGTTCTAATGCTGCTAGTTCATCTCCTGCATATAAATTCTCTATGTATTCTTGCCATCTATTCACTTTTTCTACATTTTCTATAATGACGTTTCCTCCCGCGTCCCTTATATTTTTGCTATACGGTTTTATATCCCTAAAATTGATTATAATTGGTTTGTATGCTTTATCTGTCTTTCCTACTTTCATCTTGATTTGTACCTTTTTGTACTTTTCATCAATCCATTGTTCTTTAGCTTTCCTACCTTTGCGAATAATTTCCCATTTTATGGCTATGTATCTCTGTTTCCTGTTTCGTCTCATTTATTATTGTATTTTCGTCTTTCTTCTATTATTTTTAGGATATCCTTTGTTATACAGGTTTCTTGATTGCTTTTAGTGTATACCCAAGAATATCTCTGGCCGTCATGTCTACGCTGGATTTAATGTTATTCCATTCTGTTTCTACTTTCTTAGCCTCAGATAGTTTCCCGATATCTTTCAGCAATTCATTTTACTTTTTTTCGAATCTTTCTTGAATATGTTTATCTTTTAGTTTCTATAAGTCAAAGTGCCTTTTTCCGTTTCTTTTTTTCAAATTTTTAAATTTAAGTGCGGTCTTCATAATTATGACGTTGTGATCAGTGTCTATATCTGCGTCTGGGTAGCATCTACAGTCTTTCACTTGATTTCTAAACCGTTGTCTAACAATAATGTAATCTATTTGATATCTTTCTATATCTCCTGGTATCTTCCACGTATATCATCTTCTAGCATGATGTTGAAATAATGTGTTTGTGATGATTAAATTGTTCTTGTCGAAAATTCTACCAGCCTGTTTCCCCAGTCGTTTCTCGTGCCGAAATCAAATAAACCTACTTCCGCTCCTTCTCTACCCTCACCTACCGCTGCATTAAAATCCCCCGTAATTATTAAATTTTTATTTACTTTGACGTATCTTAATATGTGTTCGATAGCTTCTACCTCTTCGTCACTGTAGCTAGAGGTGGGCATGTATACTTGTATTATTACTGTGTTTACCGGTTTAGATTATAATCTAACCATGAGTACTCTTTCGTTCTTTTGTAAGTAATTTTCTACGCAGTATCCTATTTTTTCCGCATAGCTATCCCCACACCGAAACGTCCTTCCTTTGCTTCTGTATGAATTACTATGAAGTCTCCACTCCAAAAATTTCCCGCCTTTTGCCACCGAACTTCGCTGATCCCTACTATGTCTAGTGCTAACCTATTCATTTCAATTTTTAGATTCTTTAGCTTACCTACTTGTTTCATACTTCTAACATTCCACGCTCCGATTCGCAAAATGTTTCCGATTCTGGACTTTCCGATCGCATCCGCCGAAGTAGCCCCCTCCCGGAGATCTGAATGGGGGATTAGTTTAACTCCGGAATCTTTTACCCCAGAGAATGCCATGATGTTTATTACAAAATAGGTACGCTGTGTACTTGGGAGGTAATGTGGTGGTTTCCCGTTGCCTTCCACATTGCGGTAGTATGTCTTAGTCTGCCATACCGACCCCTATAGTCTCTGCCAATCTAAGTACTAAAAGAGCTGCTGCCCTCTTTCGGGGACCTGTCTTAGTGTGGTTTCTCACAAACGACCCTACTACTTTGGTTGGACCTGTAGCTTGGCTTTTTAGCTTATTAGAACACGCAAACAATTTCACCTGTTCTACTAATCTAGAACTTCAGCAAGGTGCAGGTCCATTCGAAATGGATTTTATATTTATCGTAATCAAAATATTAAGTAAATAATTAAAATGATCATACATATGACTGTGCCAACAACGCATTAAGTGTACCCAAATCGATGACAATTAATAACAAAGACAACCCGACTATTTTCAACAGGAACCCCAAAGTGCCAATAATAGACAAACACACCAACTAACACTGCGTGTGCTTGGAAATTCCAGTACCGCAAAAACATGGATCATTACAAACCTATATTTCCAATTCCGATCAACCCGACACCATACCTGGACAATCTTGCAGGAATTTTTGTCACTTTTGTGGAAAAACAAACGCTCGTCGGGGCATACGCAAACGGAAATCTGTCCTATGACAAAACGACGCAATGGACTTTTATACGCACATCATCAACTAGACGTACTGAACAAACCTAGCAACCCTCCGACATATAGAAATAAAGCTATAGCCAAGACAAACATTGACATAACTCTTGGCAACGACAAAGCACATGGAAGAATACACAACTGGAGGATGGCTGATAAGGAGACGATCAGCGATAATAACTTGGTACTGTCCCAAATAGGATCTAACTATTTAGGCCACACGTATAAAACCGCAGAACTCATATACAACATTAAAATAGTCAACTGTGAAAACGTAACACTTTTCAAACACCAACATCCTTAACACAACGAAAAGGCGTATATGAATGTGCCTGACATTATAATTTGAATAAGGGGCCGCAATACTTGCGGCCACGTCCCCAATGCTCCACCCGAAGGTACTACATTGGGTTTAAACGCGAAAAATAAACGTGCTTCAAATGAAAATCTAACTTCAAAGTTAATCGATCCTAAATAAAAATCTAACAAACAGAAACTAAGACTAAAAATAGAATTTAAATAATGGTATCCCTAGCGTTGATTTGGAGTGTGCCCGATCGACAAGACACAAACAAAAGTAAAAAGTGAGGAATCCATAATACCGGATAGCAGTCGCCAGCTCTGCTTACTGGTGCGACCTGATGGGTCGTCTTAAAACTATCCAAATCTAGCTAGCTAATTTAAAATAGATTCAAATTTTCTAAGCATTCGCCAAATACTTTAATAGTGAATCCAGCTATTTTGCATACTCCATAAATTAGCAAATTCGTGCTCCCTGATTTAAGTAATTTATTTTATCTTTATCCTAAATCCGTCCCTATCTTTCTCTAATTGATTTATATTATAATAACAATCTTCACAATTACAATCTTCGTGCTGCCACCAAAAATGGCGGCAGAACGTCAGCAAAAACAAATCAAACCCCGAAGTAATATATTACATGCAAGATATATATAAAATGTAAATATACAATTTAAATATGAATGAATATAAAATAAATATATGTATATTTTTGTACTCTACCCCCTCTTATTTACTTTTTTTCGTCGCGCGCCTTTTCTTATAAATTTCAATGCTTTTTTGTATAATGTGCAAACACCTATTGCACGCCCCGTACTTTTGCAACGTTTGGTTGGTTATTTAATCAAAATTGTTATTAAGATGCCTCGACTATATGAACTCTTTATTCTCAGGGTATCCACCTACTTACCGTGGGTTCAGTGGTAAGTAGATGTGCAATGCCCAACCAAACTGCACTCTCTTTTGTTTTAGTACTTATTTTGAATTTAGTTTTGTATATGCCAAATTTTTATTATGATCAACGTTGCGTTGTGCCAAATTAATTTAATACCACAAATTTATGACTTTTGACGTTATAAGATATTTTACAGCACTCACCTGGATTATACTTTGTCTCTGGCCTCTCTTACTGCTGGCTCAAAATCCTCGTCGCCGTATGCGCCTTTACACGGTTGCACTATCCTGTTGAATTTCCGTCTCGCCTCCAGGTATCTTTCTTTAATTTTAGTTGCTCCCAATATCTGAAATAAATGACCCGAATTTTAGAATTTAGAATACCCGTTTATTTTACTTCCCCTGCGCTAATTCTTCCGTCGTAGTTTCTGCGTTGACTCTTCCACTTCCAATTGCTGCTCTTACGTGTTCTCCTAATTTCGCTCCTCTTGTTCCAAATTAATACGTCCGCCTTTAATCCGTACTCAATCCAAATATATCGTCGTCCTGTTCAAAATCACTCAATGCCCCGCTACATATACATCCATATCAAAATCAATCTTCGTCCCTGTTTATAACCACTCAATACCCAGCTACATGTAAATCTATATCCAAATCAATCCCAAATATTCTTCCTTCTTACAGTTCCAATCCGATGCCTTCTGCCTTTATCAATATCGTTCCAAATCTATCTTACTATCCGTCGCTTCGCCGTCGCACTAATACAAATCTTTACTTTTCCTTGTCGTCGCTATTACTTATTTATGTACCGATGCTGCTCTTTACCCTTCTTTAATAATCAAACTATTTCAAATCAAACACGTTTATTAATCTTCCAAAATCTTTACACAATTTAGCGCAGTTCTATAAAATACGTCTTTATACCAAAAATATTCAAAATAAACTCCCCTTGTTTACTTTCCAAGGTGATAATTACAACATTAATTGCCAACTACATTACAAATTACATAAACTAAAACCGTCCAAAAATATTTAAACACTAAGTTTGTGTCACACATACCATAAATTATGTCCTTTTACACTTTCATAGTTTACACATAATATTCTAGCATTGGTCCTAAATATTTTACAATCCTTCAATCACATTTGACACTGTTATTACTTATAATTTTGAGATTACATATTCGTCCAAAAGTTGATTCTAATTAAACAAAAGCCAAAATAAATCACACATGACCCTGGATCGGCGTGGTTGATAGTGGACATCCATAGACGCATCCGGTTTTCGGATGGCAAATGTACGTTCAATGGCCTATTAAATTCTAACTCAGTATAAACCCTTGAGCACTGTGTATTTTATCACGTCATCAAGTCATTTTAATTTACCTCTTGGCACTTACATTTCAACTACCATTTTGAATACTTTAGCATATGTAAAGTACGGCAAACATACATTTTTAAATTATGGGATCAGATATATGGATCATTTTACTTGGCATACACTACCTTCTACTAAACAACCCTTAGAACTCTTGGTAGCTCCCTCTGACACTACACTGGCCCCACTGATTTTGAATAAAAGTGGAAATTTCGTCTGTTTTTACTCTTTTCTTGGTGTGCATAATTTCTAGTTTTTATTTAAAATCACCCCCCCGCGTTTCTACATCTTAATTATTCAACCCCTATTTTCCTTTCTCTCACGTCTGTCTAACTACGCTATATACTAACCTACCCTATAAACTAAAACAAAACTAAACTTTCCGTCGCATGAACTATATAACAAACTATCCTACTAAACCCTCTTCTTGCACTATTTTGTATGGATATAGATTTTCCAAGTGAAAACGCCCACGATATTCCCCTGTCATAGTATCTAATTCAACTTCCTCGCATCTAAACAAATTCTTATATCCCTTTTATTCGATTTCGGTACAATAACTACCGGGTTCACATATGGAGTTTTCGCTGGTTCGATGATACCTTCTTTTAACATTTTGCTAATCTCGGCTTTAACCCTATTTCTAATTGCAAATGGGATTGGATACACCTTGGTATTAAACCCACTATCTTCCGTGACCTCTAACTTATGCGTATATCGCTTCGCAAATCTCGGCTCTTCATTAAACAATCCTATAAATCT
The DNA here is from genome assembly GCA_036346225.1 of Platerodrilus igneus. Taxonomy (NCBI): domain Eukaryota; kingdom Metazoa; phylum Arthropoda; class Insecta; order Coleoptera; family Lycidae; genus Platerodrilus; species Platerodrilus igneus. The sequence continues at coordinate 4,157,870 of JARFIW010000828.1, forward strand.
ATTAAATAACTCTTCTAGCTTCGCCTTAATATCAATACTCACTTTCCTTATCTGTTCATCATTAATTATTCTCGCAAACATATTACATAATCTCACTTCAACCCGTCTATAATTATTCTCCCTAATCATTCCTAATCCTGAATTATCTATATCATTTCCATTCCTAAATTCCGAACTAACCGTAGGCACCACCCATAACTTATCTTTATCAAATATCCGAATCGACCTATCCTTTCCATCTATATTCAATCCAAAATCCTCTATAAAATCCATTCCTAATATAAAATCAAGCTGCAACCCCTTTGTAATCAAGAACTCTGCATCTCCTGCCTTTTTATTCCCTATAAATATCGGTACACGGATAACCCTATAAATCGTCGTTAGCTTTTTGTTCATTGCCGACCATAAATTAACCCCATCAATTGTTCCTATTCGTCCCTTTAAAAATTCTTCATGTTTTATCACCACATTTTCATCTACCAGCGACAACTGCGAACCACTATCAACTAAAGCAACATATAAACAATCTCTTAAACTAATATTAATAAACAACAGGTTCTTTTTATTAAAGGTATAACTATTTAACAATAAATCTCTTAAACTATAAAATACGTCTATATTTAACCCTAAACATTCGGTCTTCTAAAAATTGACGTTTTTTTTTGTCCCGACGGCGCCTCGTGTATCTGTACTACCTCAATCTTATCTGTGTCCTGTGTCATCGCGCTTGTCGTCATGTGGTGGACGTTTGCGTCCCTGTCCGTCCGGCTGTATCCGTTATGCGTTCCGCCTCCCGTAATACGGCCGTCATCCTCGTTGTTGCCGTGCTGGTACCTGTTTTGTCCTTGGACGTCATTTACCCGGTGTTCCCTATTGTAATACGGTCGTCGGTTTCCGTCGTGTCCCCAATGATTTCGCTGTCCGTGGTTGAAAATGTCCTGTCGGTAGTTAGGTCGGTGTTCGTGGTACGCATGTCGTCGGTTGTCTTCCCTATAACCCCGGTTTTGCTCCCAATAATTTGTCCGCGTTTTTGACTCCAGTGCCGTCGCTAAATCGAAATTCCGCATCACTTCTAAAAATTCCCGCAGTGTCTTTACATTCTGTACCACGACCATCTTTGTCACTTCTGGTTCCATGTGTGCCGCAAGTAGTAACACTATGTGGTCCTCGCTCAATTTTGGTGTCAAGTGTTGTGCCTGGTTATATTTGTCAATCGCGTATTCTTCGCGCGATCCGTGTGTCCTACTGTAGTGTCCCGTGATTAAATTTGTCCGTATGTCTGTCTGGTGTGTGTTACTCCAGAACTGTTCTATAAATAGTCGTCAAAATTCAGCGTATGTGTCGTACTGTCTGCGTATAATGTTGTGCCACTTTTCTGCGTTACCTGTCAACGTCGCCCCTACTATCTGTAATTTTGTCCTTTCATTTTCGGTCTCCACGATTTCGTCCAGTCTGTCTAAAAATCCCATCGGTTGTTCCGTCCTCCGCCCTTCAAATTTTGGTAACGCGTCCCGGTTCAATTTCATATGTTGTCCGTAGTCCAGTCCAACGCGCCTCCGTTCTAGGTCGTCTAACTTGTCCTGTATTTGTCGTACTTCGTTGCCAACCCTGTTTTCAAGTATCGTCGCGTTGTCTATTAGTTTTGCGTCCAGTTGTGTCCTAACGTTCACATTTTCGTTCTGTATTGTCTCTAACGTTTGTCCTAAATTTCTGTAATTTGTCGTATGCCTTGTGTCACATGTCTGAATCTCCGTGTTTAACGTCGTAAATCCGCTGATCATCGTCTCCTCGACTGTCTCCACGCGTGTCTTTATTTCCGAGCGTAGGTCCGTCCTTGTCGCGTTCAAGTCTCCCTGAAACTGTAACCGTGTGTTTTCTAGCTTGTCGTCAACTCTGTCTACCTTTTCTTGTACTTCTGTCCTTAGTTCGTCCTTAATATTTTGCATCGACGTGAGTAGATAGTCCTGTGTGTAGTTTAATTTCGCCGTCAGTTCGGCGTGCGCTGTCCTAAACTCATTCCTCAGTTCGGTGTGTGAATCTGTAATTTTGTTTGTCAACTCCGTTTTAATTGTTTTTAGTTCCGCATGTGTCTCTGTAATTTTATTCGTTAAATCTGTCTTTAGTTCCGTGTGTGAATCTTCAAAAACCGTCCGCGACTCTGCAATTTGGTTCGTTAAATCCACACTTGACTGTACAATTTTGTCTTGCAAACTCATTAGGAATCGCATAATGTCCTGGGTTCCGGATGTCTCTGCTACCTTAACCTTCTGTACCGTCGCTTGGTCCGTTTCCATGTTGATCACCTCCGGAACTACCTGCCTCACCTCCGTCTCCTGGATATCTCCCCCTGCGTCCATCTCTTCGTCTCGTGTCATAAATTCCGCTTCCACTCCGTATATTCTTCCTGATCTCGTAATCCTTTTCATGTCCGCGTCCGTCATCTCATTTTTGAACTCCTTTTTACCTGAAAAATATAAAAAAATACGGGCCCCACCTAATCTCGGGATCCCGTATCCTAGTTTTATCTGTCTAACTTTCAATCTATCTAGTATCTAGCTATCGAGCTTTTTATCCAGCTCCACGTTGGGCGCCACCTTTTTGTACTCTACCCCCTCTTATTTACTTTTTTTCGTCGCGCGCCTTTTCTTATAAATTTCAATGCTTTTTTGTATAATGTGCAAACACCTATTGCACGCCCCGTACTTTTGCAACGTTTGGTTGGTTATTTAATCAAAATTGTTATTAAGATGCCTCGACTATATGAACTTTTTATTCTCAGGGTATCCACCTACTTACCGTGGGTTCAGTGGTAAGTAGATGTGCAATGCCCAACCAAACTGCACTCTCTTTTGTTTTAGTACTTATTTTGAATTTAGTTTTGTATATGCCAAATTTTTATTATGATCAACGTTGCCTTGTGCCAAATTAATTTAATACCACAAATTTATGACTTTTGACGTTATAAGATATTTTACAGCACTCACCTGGATTATACTTTGTCTCTGGCCTCTCTTACTGCTGGCTCAAAATCCTCGTCGCCGTATGCGCCTTTACACGGTTGCACTATCCTGTTGAATTTCCGTTTCGCCTCCAGGTATCTTTCTTTAATTTTAGTTGCTCCCAATATCTGAAATAAATGACCCGAATTTTAGAATTTAGAATACCCGTTTATTTTACTTCCCCTGCGCTAATTCTTCCGTCGTAGTTTCTGCGTTGACTCTTCCACTTCCAATTGCTGCTCTTACGTGTTCTCCTAATTTCGCTCCTCTTGTTCCAAATTAATACGTCCGCCTTTAATCCGTACTCAATCCAAATCTATCGTCGTCCTGTTCAAAATCACTCAATGCCCCGCTACATATACATCCATATCAAAATCAATCTTCGTCCCTGTTTATAACCACTCAATACCCAGCTACATGTAAATCTATATCCAAATCAATCCCAAATATTCTTCCTTCTTACAGTTCCAATCCGATGCCTTCTGCCTTTATCAATATCGTTCCAAATCTATCTTACTATCCGTCGCTTCGCCGTCGCACTAATACAAATCTTTACTTTTCCTTGTCGTCGCTATTAGTCATTTATGTACCGATGCTGCTCTTTACCCTTCTTTAATAATCAAACTATTTTAAATCAAACACGTTTATTAATCTTCCAAAATTTTTACACAATTTAGCGCAGCTCTATAAAATACGTCTTTATACCAAAAATATTCAAAATAAACTCCCTTGTTTACTTTCCAAGGTGATAATTACAACATTAATTGCCAACTACATTACAAATTACATAAATTAAAACCGTCCAATAATATTTAAACACTAAGTTTGTGTCACACATACCATAAATTATGTCCTTTTACACTTTCATAGTTTACACATAATATTCTAGCATTGGTCCTAAATATTTTACAATCCTTCAATCACATTTGACACTGTTATTACTTATAATTTTGAGATTACATATTCGTCCAAAAGTTGATTCTAATTAAACAAAGCCAAAATAAATCACACATGACCCTGGATCGGCGTGGTTGATAGTGGACATCCATAGACGCATCCGGTTTTCGGATGGCAAATGTACGTTCAATGGCCTATTAAATTCTAACTCAGTATAAACCCTTGAGCACGGTGTATTTTATCACGTCATCAAGTCATTTTAATTTACCTCTTGGCACTTACATTTCAACTACCATTTTGAATACTTTAGCATATGTAAAGTACGGCAAACATACATTTTTAAATTATGGGATCAGATATATGGATCATTTTACTTGGCATACACTACCTTCTACTAAACAACCCTTAGAACCTTTGGTAGCTCCCTCTGACACTACAATATATATATATATATATATATAAATAAATAAATAAACATCTAAAAGCGTAAGCATGTAACAGTGCGTATATCAGCAAAAGCATGACCCAAATAAATTATCAGGTGCAATCGCATGAGCATTATATCGACTAGCGCCATTACACATAAAACGTGCATGTTAAAATATTTCAAATTCTGCTGATCGCTACAAATCAATGCATATGAAGTACAGCCGCCACAATTTTACTCTTACCTCGTATATAAATCTTTCCAGCATCCAAAGATCTGGTTGTCTTCTTACGTCTATTGATTCTTTACTGCTAAGGTGAGATGGATATGCACTGTTAAAGTTTTGGTGGATTTACACTAAACGTTCTGGGGGGATCACAATCCCTATCACTTTTAAGTCTTGGGGTAATACGAGGTTTCACGCTATTTTATTTTATTTATTTATTAATTTATTTATTTATTAGACCAAAATATTATGTTGACAAACGTGCCAAAGGGAATTAAAAATTCCTGTAACAACACCAAAAACAAACGATATAAATTGAATACAAACCAGAACATGGGTCGTTTCAATAAGGCAATATCGCTGATAAACCTGTAAAAGCCCAAGAATATTCAAAACAACGGATGGTTGGTCATACACTTTGAAAAATAGCTCAGATTAACCAATAAATTTAAAGGAGGCGTAGGCTATACAATGTGGCAGGTTTGACAAGCGAACAGTCGTAATTTGAACCACGTACAAGGTGCATCACTGATCCTTAAGAATTTACGCGTCAAGTAAATATTTGAATTAAACAATGAAAATTTTGTGAAAAGTGATATTATAAAATATTTTGAATTAATTATAGTGAAAATAGATGAGACAAAGCTTGGCCGTTTGCTAGAAACGTAAGTAGATACTTATTAATTGATTTAGGTTAAATATTCATAATTCAGGACTCTAAGTAAGGATACTCTAAAGAAATTCTAAGAAACTCTAAAGAAATTCTAGGAACAAATCTAAGAATAAATCTATGGACATTAAGACGTTATAAAAAGTTAAGGCAGATCACATTCAAAGGGTAGAACTTGGAGAATCAACTAAAAGCAATGTTGGGGTACTGATCCACGACACGCAGCTGAAAGACGCTCAAGGAAAATTATAGGTCAGAACTATCTTGCATAAAACATTATTTGCTATTTATTATATTTGAACATTGATCATATTAAGGCATTATTTTCTATTTAGTATTTTTGAACATATTTTAAACTTGAATAATTTATGTAAGGAGTCAACAAAAATTTATTTTGATACATGAAAAATTTCGTAAACAAGGAAAATTCTTGAACGCTCAGAGAAATTTCTAGTATAGTACAAACGACATTTTGCTGGCTTTAAAATAAGAAAAATGAGTTTTAATTTTTGGAAAATAATAATTTAAAATTTATTGTTATTTGATTCAGGGGTTAATTTTATCATACCGTCAAATTAAGCAGTGAAGTGTAAATCATTTTTCTTTTCTCATTATACAAATATTAATCGACTTCGTTTTATCATTCAAATCAGATAAAATTTTAGGGAAAAAGAATAAACTATTTGATCATCGTAACGTTGTGCACTCTGTGTAAATTAAACTGGGCTAGCCGAAGCAGATTTAAAATTTCTGGAGAATTAAAAATTCATAGAGCGGTGGTGATCAGAAGAAAACTAATTACATCGACGTGCAGCGTAATCATATCAATATATATATATATATATATATATATATATATATATATTGTAATGGATTTAAAGGGTTAAATTTGGGTATAAACAATGCAATTTCAAACATCCTGTATAGAGGAAACAACCATAATTTACGTGCGAAAGTTATTTCATTCATTTAATTTAAAGTAACAGGTATTACCATAATTTGATAAAAAGGGATTAAAAATGCGTAAGTTCGTAAAGAAAATAAATTGTACAAACCAATGGAAATTATTCATTAATTAATTCAGTTTAATTCAAATGGTTATAACGTTAGAAAACTCCTCAAAGCATGAAAAATCGATAATTCCAAGGCGAAACGCGTTACTAACAAACAAACAGACGTCGAATATAAGAAATACCTTGAAACGCAAACTCCTAGAAATGTTATTTTAAAACGTTTGTTAATTGAACACCTGCATGTTTTGAAAGGTCGACTTTTATGTATTTTGGAGCATAACAAGCAAGTTTCAAAAAATATTGGTCAACCGACAGTCGCAAAGCACGTATACAACTCCACGTGGAGTAGATAGCACGCGGACAGTAATATCGATTTTCTACCACTCAAACAAGGTTAGAAGGAAACATCTAATATGCATAAGAGAGGAATAAAGCTAATACAGGCGGGGTTTTAAGATGTCACTGAAAGGTATCATTGGCCTAAATAGTTAGTTTTACAACAGACGAGCACGGGACAGATGAATGCGGGTTTTTCGGAAAATAGCGTATCGACGAGCTAAATTTCGGTTATACAAAATTTGAAGAAAGAGTTAGTTCAATTAAATATTTCGCGTTAAGAGGGTCTGGAGGTTACATTTAAACCGTATAAATATGAAAGGGGAGGTATTAAGTCTCTCTTTGACTTCTTTAATTTGCATCGCTTACGACGTACCAAAAATCTACTAACGAGCTTGTAAGTATTAAAATTTATAAATTAAATAGTACAGTGTTAGATTGTTGTGACCTGCTACTTTGAACGCGGATAGTGTCGAGTTTGTTTATATTTAACTAAGGTACAACGTATACTGTAACAAATCGTAACGTAAATTAAATTATGCAATAACAAAGAAGTGTAATATACTTGGATTTGGATAATGAGTTGGATCTTGAATGAGTAGCATGCAGCGCAACGTAGATGCTGTTCATCTATAAATAGCTGGAGGCGGCAAGCAGCGCATTACCACTAGGCCGAGGGTTCAGGAACAATACATCGTCAACAGAGATGGAATCTTCAAGTTTTTCCAGGTAACGCATTAGAAATTGCTGGTTTTTTATAAACTGTGGAGATTATTTGTGATGTGTGAGAGTGAACTTTGATGGTATTTTTCTTTGTTATTTTACGCATTGAAAAAAATACGCATAACTAACTTTTATTATGGTATTTGAATATAAATCTAAAGGTGTACGTAAAGCTTATTAACGTTCCTCATGAATTTAAAAATTTATTGTTAAGAATACATGGGTTTTTGTGTTTGTAGTAAGAGTATGCAAAGTAGAAAGCATACAAAAAAAACTGGGTTATCGTGAGCTCACTATACTCCAGAGTGTAATAATTAGAAAAAAATATAAAAATAAGGTATTATTTAGGGCCCATTTACTCCTGTTACATTAAATGTGTTTGATTTTTCAATTTCAAATCCAGGACTTTACAAAGATAGAATTTATTGAGGTGTAACTTGAGCACCGAAATGTACATAATCTTGAATTATTATTTGTAAATAGTGGTAAATAAATATTGTATGATTGTTGTATTATTTTGTGGTATTATTGAATGGTGTGTGTGAACGGTACAGAGAATGATAGTAAATTTAGGTATTCAAGAGGAAGCACAGCTGAGCTAGCCAGGGAAGCTGCTGAAGAAATCAATTAATGTGATGAAGCAGGAATCCGGGTAATTTTTTTTTGTTGAAAATTTTCCTTTTTGTGAAATTTTCGATTTTTGAAAATTGATAATTTTCGAATCTACTGAGGTCTAGAGCGAAGTTACACGGCAATTTATGACGGGCCAACGTTGGGGCTCGAATGTTTGTTTTTACGCTGGCGAGTCTTTATAGAAGGTACACGGCAATATATATATATAGTATACATATATATATATATATATATATATATATATATATATATATATATATATATATACATATTGCTGTGATATTCGCCCCTTTACGTTCGGCCCCACGCTTTGGGCGTACATAAAATGCTGTGTGATATCCCCTTTATATTAGGCCCCACGATTTGGCATGTCATAAAATGCTGTGTTACTTCACCCCACGATTGGGTGTACCATAAAATGCTGTGATATTATTATTAGGATCAACGAGCCCCTACGATGGGCGTCATAAATTTTGTGTTATTCGCCTCTAATAATCAAGCACCTTTGATGTGGAATGTTAAGTTATGATTTTTGCCCCAACTAGCTGATTAAATAAAGCAATTCTACAATACACAATATAATGATTAAATATTTACAACTTTGAAATTTTCCCTTTTTCAGAATATTTACAGATACCAGATTTATGATATTTGAAGCCAGCAAAACTATCTTTTTGCTTATATTTAGGGACTTTTGAACGTTCCAAGATAACTATTTACTTTTGGCATAAATTGTTCAATAAACCTACTATGTTTTGTTGACTCTTACAGATACGAAATGATAAATATTGAATTAAAACAGTTTTCGATAATAAATTATATTAAAATCGCTGTAGTTCCTTCCCAGCTTGTAATCTGCATCCCTAAGAGTTTTCGTACCAAGTCTGAATATGTCCAAATTAAAAGTCGAATTTGATAGTCGACCTCAAGACCAAAATACTATCCAAATCGGTATTAGAATCCAATTCCAAAAATCGGTATGAGAACAATCTCGATGTAGTTATTAAAATCCCATTTATATGTAGGTATTTAGACTATTTCAATAATTTAAAATCCCATTTAAATATCAGTGTTATAAGCTAGTATTAAAATACCAGTAATAAAATAGTCCAGTTTAAAATACCATTTTTAAATCCAATTTAAATATTAGTAATAGAAGCCCTGTTTTATTAATGTTAGAAATAGATTTTTAATTAAGTCGTTATTACTTACGTCTATAATAGATCGGCTTATACGTTGCACAATTCGTATACTCTTCGAAATGATTTTACTTTAATTTTCGTTTCACTGTTTACGTAAAATAATTAGCACTTCAGAACATAGTCGTAGCCCAGTTTGAATATATACTAACTTGTCGCTTCATTCTTATCGTATTTAAAGCCGTACTTCTATCTGCTTTTCATTGGTTCATTCACGTGTTGAGACGACACCTTTGCCTTTATCTTTGTGTACTTCGGGATTTTCACCAATTATTTAGTTCTAATATTCGGATGGATGCCTGACTCGTCACGTAACACTCTCACATATCATGGTATTATCTTGAGAAATTCCAACAATTTCTTTTTATTAAGTCACGTATTCAATGTTTGTTATTTATTATAATCTAAACCGAAATAATCTGGTGCTTGTTTATTTCTATACAATATTGGATTTTTGAACAAATGTGAACTATTCCTGTCTCATACAATTTTCTAATAATGCATAATTTAGATTGCGTGTACGATGATATTTTTAACGCAATTGTTAAATATTTGTAAAGCCAATTCATATGGGTTTCTCGTTGATTTAATTTTGATGCATTTTGTTGCGTTTTCAAATCTTATCTTAACTTGTAAACTACTCTTGAATATTTCTATGTTCTTATGCATTTAATCCCGCGTATTTTATATACAGTGTGCTCTCAATTAACAATATGTGTATAGTGACCTATTTACTCTTATAATATCTGGAATTATGTGGTTTTGTTAACTGGAAGTTGCTTTTATTTATTTCACGACCCCTGTGAATCTACCCCTAAACTACCCTATAAATATAGCAATATATATATATATATATATATATATATATATATATATATATATATATATACAGGTGGCAGTAGTCAATGTGTGAATTTTTGGCATGTGGTCTGAAAATTATAGATGACAAAAAGTTTGACTAATTTATTTCAAAATAAAGAAACCATTACTTCGATTATACTCGTAGGTATTGTTTTCATACCTGATTATTAAGAAGATCAAAACGGATAGTTTTTGATTGCTTCTTAAAGTTACCAGTAGTGTATCTTAGAATTCCATACTGAAGCCTATGGTCTCTGCCACTCTAAGAACCGAAGGAGCTGCTGCCCTTTTTCGGGACCTGTCTTAGTCTGGTTCCTCACTAAAAACCCCATTAATTTGGCTCGGATCTTTAGTTCACTGAAACACGTAAGCTATTCTACCCGTTCTTCAAGGTGCAGGTTCATTCAGAATGGCTATTATATTTACTAATATTAAAATATTTTTCTATTAACCTTCTGAATGCTTGGTACGCGCACACAATATTTTGAACACAGGTGGCTGAATCTGAAGGCGCGACCATGTTTATAATTATTTTGTAATAAATTTTTTAATTTCCGTTTAATGTATAAATTTATATAAATTTGTTCAACCAAATCCCAGGTGTTTACCTTCTTTTATCATATGCAGAGGGTACATTATATGCCTCATAGGAAACTAGCCACTGTTACATTGTAAAGGTATTATTCGATATTAACCAGGTAATACGAGCTTTGGTGTAAGTTACACATTTTTCAATATAACCTCTGTAAAGATGCCGACTATTCAGGAAATTGTATACAGTGGCAAGATATTTTACATGTTTGTATCCTGCTATTGTTGGTATTTGTCACATTAGTACCTATTTGTCAATTCATCGCATTTAAAGAAATTGAAACCTGAGAAATTAAGACTTGTGCATCATGGCAGCAGTAATTTGTATTTTACAAGTTTTCTGTGGCGTTGCAATGTGAGATACTTTAGAATTCTCTCCGATTTATAGTCCTAAGTTAATACCACTCAAAAGTATATTTTTAGTTGCATAAAACTGTTAGAAGGTTTTTAATAATTGTTTGAAATGTCTATACACATTAATTAAGCACTAAGATACAGTAACGAATTCTCTAAATTGTTCTTTTGCATCCATTTCTAATAAATATAACTGTTTTTACAATCGCAAGTATTTACAAAGTTTTGCTTTCATTATCACTAGCTTACTCAAATTTGTAGACACTAATTTAATATTCTACACACGATGAATGAAACACTATTTTAGCACTAATCTTATTTGCAATTCTTACATCTAACACATTTATATCACGCAAGCAAATTTACAATAATTTATGTACATCAAACGTTTGTTAGGACCGAGTACAAACTAATACTTATCCGTCGCAACGCGACTCGTGCTTATATAATATAATCCTTTATCCTAGTTAAATAGAGAAACATTTAGAATGTGTGTCATCAACGTATTGTATTGCGATACCTATTAGTCATCCTTGCTATCGTTAGATAGATGTCATTCTAATACGATGAATCATTGTTTTTATCGCTAAACGGATATGAATTTGCCTTAGTAAAAACCGAATAAGCGTAATTTCCAGAGAGTTCTATACAGGGTGTCTCACGAGGAACCTGAAAAATTTCTAAGGTGGTTTCCTCTAATCAAAATAATGAAAAGTTCATGTAAACATATGTCCAGAAATGCTTTGTTAGTGAGTTACGGCTAGCGAAATATTTCGCCCGATTTTCTGGGAAAGGACGAAAATAAAGCCAAACTAATTTTTTTATGGCATTAAGTTAGGTGTTAAATTTATTGGATTTTATGTATAATGAACTGAAAGATTGAATAAAATATGTCCCAGACCTCTAGGAATACCCATATCTAAAATATCAGACAAAATACGCAAAATTCGGTCTCGAAAACCATGCTTCGCTAAGATTTGAACTACATTAACTTCGTTAAATGGGTAATAAACACGCAAATTTTTTAAACAAAACTTGTAGTGAATTTAATTTTGAAGAGAATGATGTAAAATAGGCCAATAATAAACAAACACAAACTTTAAAAAATTAATGTTTATTTAAATCAACACATACGAAAAATATGACAGAAAATGCAATATCTTTTTGTTAAATAAACGTTCTACGTAAAAATAAAACATTTTAATTGCCGATTCTTTTATTCGAATTTCCATACCTTATAAATGGCGTTTGAAATAATTTTCTTGATAATTCATGCACAATCTGGCGCGTTTAATGAAACCACGTGTAACCCTTCTGATAATATCTCGGCCGTTCTTAAGTAGTTCACAAGCGTTTAAAATTCGGTTCAATAGTTCTTCTTTGGAATTGACTGGTTCTGCGTATACAAGTTGCTTTAAATGACCCCACAGGTAATAATCCAAGGGATTTATATCGGTGGACCTAGGAGGCCAATCAATTGGTCCACCTCCACCAATCCATGTGCCCGGAAAACTTATCTGCAAATGCTCTCTAACATTTTGTAAATAATGTGACGGTGCACCATGGTGGTGGAATATCATGTTCTGTATCCTTTCAACTGGTACATCTTCAAGCAAAACTTGCATTTGATGAATCTAATAAATTTAACACTTAACTTAACGCCATAAAGAATCAGTTTGGCTTTATTTCCGTCCTTTCTCAGAAAATCGGGCGAAATATTTCTCCAGCCTTAACTCGCTAACAAAGTATTTCCGGACATATGTTTATAAGAACTTTTTTCATTATTTTGATGAGAGAAAACCACCTTAAGGGTTTGTCGGGTTCCTCGTGAGACACCCTGTATACCTCTTACTTTTTACTTCTTACATCTTAAAACTGTTCTGTCTCAAAACATTTCCTGCGCCGGAAGCTGAATGTTCCTTTAACTATAGGAACAATCGGAACGATTCTTACATATTTCATGTTGATGGGAATAGCAATCGACACTCTTAATAGCGGGTGCCGCCTGTTTGGGTTAAAACTGCATACTAGGATTTGGACCCCGGTCTTCTGGAATAGTACCTTCAGTATGTTTCGTACTACCTTCCAATCCAATCTGTCAAACCCACAACCAACCTTACATATGGTCAAGTTCTTGTTTCCGAAATCCATCATTTGGTCTTTAAGATCGATCAATGCCTTCTACATATCCTGGTAACTAGGTTTACAAGAAGACTTTGCTTTGTCACTACGTTATAAATGCGAAGACATACATCTATGTGTTTGGTTTTGCGCATTTCTGCTTATTGTTGGCGAAGTTGGTCCAGACCATGATACAAACGTACAAATTTTGGTAAATTTAAAATTTCCCCGCGTCGTTAACCATGCATGACTCTGGACTTAAGAGTATTACCTCTACAAATTCATCACGGGTGAAGCCCACAGTTTAACAAAACAAGCCAGCTTACCGGAGTTTTACTAAGAGCCAATGCCGTTTTCTTGCTTTTTAAGTCGGCATCACCGGCTGGTTGGTTCTCAGCGATTTTAAGTTTAGGACGACGAAACACAGAGGTAGTTTAAGGTAGAGGAAGGTATAAAGATATAAAAGAATCACTCTATCTAGCAATCGCACACACGTCCGGCCTATTCGAACGCCAATAGTAAACTCCCTTTTAAAATACTTCGTTTTCACCAATTAAAGTAACCCCTTCATTTTACACTTTTCACGACAACTGTGCTAACCACATCTACCTACTTTTAGCCTGGGAACGCAAAACGTACCCGGTTTACATACCATAACTTATGGATTAAAATCTCAGAGTTTGTGAGAAACGATAATCGTGAAACTTACACATAGAAGTTAAATTAAGGATGAGAAAGAAAATCTTCCCGTTTTAAGTTTAAAAATCCCATAAATTTAAATAATAAAATAAAATGTAAACTCAAAAAGGCGCAATAACCAACAAATTTACTTTTGCACACCGTAGCAATCCCTTGGGATCTATCGAAGTCGGGCGCTTCGCAATGTGCAAGTGAGTATTTAGATGGCACATCAAATAGGTCCCTGTTGGCCTCTTCGGTAATCCCGAACCTCACCTTGCCGGTACCACTGTACACGGACATAAACCCTTTATAATTTGGACCAGAACTTGATTTGTTTTTGACCCCCTATTCGCCTCACATTATCATGTACTCTGGCATTTTCGCAGTTGTCACTGTCGTAAGGTGCCTCTCCACCACCATTGTTCTGCCTTTTGGGAGCTTACGAATGCTCTATGCTACATTGTTGATTTGCTTCAGTACTTCGTTAGGTACCAATATGACAATAGTACCTGTCGATTCGCCATACTTAAATATGTAAATAACTGTTTTTACAAATTTTTATTTTACACCGTTTTCATATTATAAGAAGAAAACCAAAAGGGCACTACATACCAAAATGATAATTACACCCGTCGATGTACTATACTTAAATATATAAATAATTGACTTAACACAATGTGAATATCTCCAACCGTTTTTAAGTTGTAGGAAGAAAATCAAAAGGGCACTGCGTCTATCTTAAAACTGTTCTGTCCCAAAACATTTCCCGCATTGGAGGCTGGATGTTCCTATAACGATAGGAACAGTCCGAACGATTCTTACATATACCATATTGGTGGGAATAGAAATCGACACTCTTAATAGCGGGTGCCGTCTATCAGGGTTAAAACTGCATACCAAGATTTGAACTCAGGTTTTCTAGAATAGCATCTTCAGCATGTTTCGTACTACCCTCCAATCTAATCTGTCGAACCCACAACCAACCCTGTGTATGGTCAACTTCTTGTCCCCAAAATCCATCATTTGGTCTTTAAGATCGGCCAATGCCCTCTACAGATTCTGGTAACTGGGTTAACAAGAAGACAAATGCTTTGTCACTACGTTTTAAATGCTACGACGTCCATCTATGTGTGTTGTTTTGCTCATTTCTGCCTGTTGTTGGCGAAGATGGTCCGGACCATGGTACAAACGTACAAATTTTGGTAAATTTAAAATTTTTCCGCGTCGTCTATCATGCATGACTCTGGACTTAAGAGTATTATCTCTACAAATTCGTCACACCCACAGGTTAACAAAACAAGCCATAAGCTTACCGGCGTTTTACTAAGAGCCAATGCCATTTTCTTGCTTTTTAGGTCCGCATCACCGACTGGTTGGTTCTCAGCGCTTTTAAATTTAGGACGACGAAGCACAGAGGTAGTTTAAGGTAGAGGAAGGTATAAAGATAGAAAAGCATTACTTCACCTAACAATCGCCAACAGTAAACTCCTCCTCTCCCTGAAAATACGTCGTCTTTACCAGTTACAGTGACCCCTCCATTTGAAACTTTCCACGTCAACTGTGCTAACCACATTTACCTACTTTTAGCCTGGGAACGCAAAACGTATCCGGTTTACAAACCATAACTCATGGGCTAAAGTCTTAGAGTTCGTGAAAAACTATAATCGTGAAACTTACACGTAGAAGTTAAATTAAGGATTAGAAAGAAAATCTTCCCGTTCTAAGTTTAAAAATCCCATAAATTTAAATATTAAAATAAAATGTGAAACCAAAAAGGCGCAATAACCACCAAGTTTATTTTTGCACACCGTAGCAATCCCTCGGGATCTTTCAAAATCGGGCGCTACGCAATGTGCAAGAGAGTATTTAGATGGCACATCAAATAGGTCCCTGTTGGCCACTTCGGTAATCTCGAACCTCACCTTGCCGGTACCGCTGTACACGGACATAAACCCTTTACAATTTCGACCAGGATTTGGTTCATTTTATTAACTCCCTATTCGCCTCACTTTATCATGATCTCCGGCATTGCCACAGTTGTCACTGTCGTAAGGTGCCAGTACACTACTATTGTTCTGCCTTTTGGGAGCTTACGAATCCTCTATGCTACATCGTTGAATTGTTTCAGTACATTGTAAAAACCCTCCCAATTTTTATCTAACTTTGGCGACAATTCACGGTTTCGTCTGCGATTGTATAACCATACGCGATCTCTCGTCTGAAAGCCATATTCTTGCGCCTTAATGTCACACTTGGTCTCCATCTAGTCGCTTGCAATCTGAATATTCTTTCTGGAGTCTTTATGGATGTCATCCATTCTGCTTGAGTCTGTCGATATAACTTTTGCCTACAACGTCTTCTCAGGCTTACTACAAAACTCACGTGACATTGGAAAACGTATTTCGCATCCCAACATAGGTCATGCACGAGTATGTCCAGCAATCTCTTGAACCACAGATTGGTAGGCCAATAAATATAGATGTATGTATTGGTTCCAGTCCTTTTGATATTTAGAGACTCCCTGGGAGAAATATTTTCCGAGGTTCCTGCGTTCTACCATACCATGCGCTTAATGGCACAACGGCGTCGTTCTGCTCTTTCTCATTCCCAGCAACCGGCAAACTGTTTGAAATAACACCGACTCAAAATTTCTGCTGTGACCAGCGTGTAGTTCTAAGGTATCCCAAAACAGCAGAAAAGCTCTGATAAATACGTCAGCGACAGTTGCTGCTTTCTGGTTGGTTATGGTATACGCCTCAGTTCATATTGTAAAGTAGTCTATGGCCACCTAAGTCTATTTCGAAGAAAGGGCTTAATATTTCAACTGCCACCTTTTGAAACGGGCTTCCAATACGTATTGACTCATTGGCACTTTTTAGTTACCCAACAGCGCACCTAACTGGCACTTTCTGCACCACTGCCTGACGATTTCCTTGCAGCTACCTAGTAAAATCTTTTGCGGACTTTCTCTAGAGCTTTCTTGACGCCAAAGTGCCCTCTCGAAATTTCATTATTTAAATGTTTTAAAACCTCGGACACCCGGTTCTTGTTAACTACCACCTGAAACGTACCTACAGATCCATCTTCCTCTTTCAAGGATCGCACGCACGGAATCCCGTACTTTAACTTGAAGAAATTCTATTGTGCCCAATATTTCAGCGTGCTAACATTCTGCCACGATGAGCGCTCGTTTCTAATTCTCCAATCCATAATGACGTAGTCTGGGTCATCCTTTCGTATGATCCGTAGCTGCTGTGGCTGCAAATTGTCGTTAATCATGGTTGTCTGACAAAGAACATCACATATCGTCTTTTGCCATGACTAACAAAGAACATCACATTTCGTCTCTTGACGTAAACAATGGCTACAATTTTTAGGATAAGGCCGTCTTGATAACGCATCTGAATTACGGTGATTTGGACCCACTCGATGTTCTGTGTTGAAATCGTACTCTTATAGCCTTTCTAACCATCTCGCGACCTGTACTTCCGGGTCTTTGAATTGCAGTAGCCACTTCAGCGCTGCTAGATATGTCTTCAGGTGGAATTTCCAACCCTAGAAATATGTATAAAAATGCTTTACCGATTTCACTACAGCCAACAGCTCTTTCCTCGTGACGCAATCGTTTCTTTCCTTGTTGAAATAACCAATCACTTTTTCTTGTCCGTCTTGTACCTGTGACAATACACTTCTAATAGCAACATGACTTGTGTCCGTGTCTAATATGAATTTGTCCTCGACCTGTGGTAACTTAGGATTGGAGCTACCGTCAATAAATACCTTAGCTGTTGAAACGCATTTTGACAACCAGCATCCCATACGTAATCGCGCACTTCTTCTGTTAATTTAGTCAAGTGCTTGACAATATTCACAGATCTACAATCAAGTCTTCTATAATATGTGCACAATCCCATAAAACTGCGTAGTTGGTGTTTGTTTTTAGGCGTCTGCTAATCTTGCACCTAACTTTTTCAGGATCTGGTGTAACTCCATCGCGTAAGACTACATTACGCTCCAGGTATTTTACCTCTTCACCGAGCATGTGGTACTTCTTTGGGCTCAACTATAGACTGCATCCTCTCAATCTTTGAATTACTTCCTCCAAATTGAGCGTATTGCTTAAATGTCTTCTAAAATTACAATCACGTCATCCAAATACACGAGGCATGTTTCCAAGTTTACTGAAAATGTTATCCATTATACGTTCAAAGATGGCAGGAGCGTTGCAAAGTTCATACGGCACTACTGTAAATTGCCATAGGCCAGTGCCAAAAGTAAAAGCAGTTTTTTTCTGGATCTTTGGGATCCATATCCACTTGTCAGTACCCGATTTTCAAGTCTAGCGTTGAGAACTACTGAGGCCGTAAGAGTGTATCCAGGGTATCGTCAATCCTTGGTAATGGGTAACTGTTCTTTTTCGTCGCGTTATTCAACCAACGATAGTCAACACAGCAACCTGTTGATCTGCACTTCTCCTTCACGAGTAAAACAGGTGATGCCTAAGGGCTGTTCAAGCGCTCAAATGCACCCCATATCAGACACCAGTGTAACGAGTTCTTTAATTGTCTTTTATTTCCTACAAATACAAGTTTAATAATTATTCTCCACAATCACAAATATTTACAATCGTATTTACAAGAGCACTAGCTTAATTACTATTTGTAGGCACTAATTAATCTTCTAAATACCTAGAATAAAACACTATTATAGTACTAACTTTACTTTTAATTTATTTATCTGACACGTTTATATTACGTAAGCAAATTTACATTAATTTATGTACGTCAAACATTTATTCGGACCGAGTTCAAACTAATACTGATCTATTGCAACGAAGCTCCTGCTGATATATAATAATCCGTTATTCTAGTTAAATCGAGAAAACATTTAGAATATGTGTCATCGAACCTATTGTACTACGATACCTATTAATCGTTCTTCTTATCGTTAGACAGATACGATTGCAATACGATATATATAAAGCATTATCTCTTATCGCTAAATAGATATGAAGCCGTTGCCGTTTTAGTAAAAACCAAATAAGCGTAATTTCCAGAGTGTACTATATACACTTCTAATTACTGTTACACTGCTCACTCTCAAAAATATTCTGTCGCAGAACATTTCCTGGGGCCAAAGCTGGCTGTCCATGTGACGATCGTAACAATTGGATCCATTCATACATTTTCCATATTGATGAAAGTAGCAATCGATACTCTTAATAACGGGCGATGTGTCATTTGGGTTAAAGCTACATACCAAAAGATGAACCCAAATCTAGGTATTCTGGAAGAGCACCTACATTACATGTGATTTTCCAATTCTCCACCCGAAGGTACTACATTGGCCAGGAGGCGAGTTTTTTTTACCTGGAAAATTTGGAATTTTGCCGAACCCTTGCTGTTCCAAGCAAGGTAGGGATCTTTAACGTGCGTGACAACACTCACACACGGGACCTCCATTTTACCTCTCATCCGAACGAGGGTGTATTTTTGTGAAAAATGCTCGCCTAACATTTTTCAAGCGGACCGTGTCGGGATTCGAACCCGGGACCTTGGGCGTAGCAGTCACACACATACCACTACGCCACGGAGCCGCCCTAAAAAGAGCACCTACAGCATGCTCTGTACTACCCTCCAGTCTAATATATCAAGCCTAGGTATGGCCAACTTCTTGTCCCTAAACTTCATTATCTGGCATTTGAGATCCAGTAATGTCCTCCACAGATCCTGGTAACTAAATTTACCGGAGAGCAATTGTCTTGTCACTAGGTAATAAATGCGGCGACTTCCATAACTAAGGTGTATGGTTTTGCCCACATTTGGATGTTGTTGGCGAAGCTAGAATAGACTACCAAACTTACTTTTGAACACTGTAGGAATCCCTCGAGTCATATTGATATCCGCCGCTACGCAATGTGCAGGAGAGTACTTCGACGTCACATCAAATAGATTCCTGTTGGCCTCTTTGGTAATCCCAAACCTTGCCTTGTCGGTACCGCTGTACATGAACATGAACTATTTATAATTTGGACCAGTTTTGGTTTACCTTCTTGGCTCCCTACACCCTCACTTTATCATATATTCCGGCATTTTCGTAGTTGTCACTCTCGTAAACTGCCAGCACGTTAATGTGTAATACTATGGTCCTACGCTTTGGCAACTTGCGAACCCTATATCGTTGATTCGTTTCAATACTTCGTAAGGACCATGCCAATTTTTTTTGTAATTTGGCGATAATCTACGTCTCCGGCTGCAATTTTATAACCATCAGCGGTCTCCTTTTAAAAATCCGACCCTTTTGCCTGAATGTCGCTCGCAATCTGAATATTCTTTCTAAAGCTTTCATGGATTTCACGCACTTTTTGCTTGAGATTTTCGACATAACTTTCAGCCACTTCTTCTCGAGGTTTACTACCGAACTCAAAGCCAGATGGTAAACGTATATCGCGTCTGTCTAGTACTCTCGTAAACCGCATATCGGTCTAATGAAAATAGGAGTGTGTATAGGCCCCAGTACTTTTGATCTTTATAGACAGTTTGGAGAGATTCGTTCCCCAAGTGCGGTTTATGCGTTTTACCATGCCATTCGCTTGAGGGCGCAATGGTATTGTTCTGAACTTTCTCATGGCCAGCAACCGACAAGCTTCTTGAAAGAGCGTCGACCCAAAATTTCTGCCCTGGTCAGCGTGCAGCCTCAATGGTATTCCTAAGCGGCAGAAAACTTTTTGACTGATACGTCTGCGACGGTCACTGCTTCCTGGTTGGGTATGTCATAGGCCTCAGTCTATTTTGTAAAATAGTCTATGGCCACTAAAGCGGTATTTATTTCCAGAGTCGGGTCCTACGATGTCAATTGCCACTCCCAAAACGAGCTTCCTACGTTGTATTGCCTTATGGGCGCTTTTGGGTTATCCAACGCCGCTTCGTATTAAGTGTATTAAATACGATAAAAATAATAATATATAACTACTCAGGTCGAAAGCTGTTGTACGGTAGAATATGTGTTTTTCCCATTAAAATAACTTCTGTTAAAGTATGGGAAATTATACCTCCAAAATGTGTCTATGTATCCGGTTTAATTTGCAGGATTACAGTTTAAGGTGTCGGAATATTAATGTCGGCACGCCTGAATGGAAGTTTGGCATGCCAATTGGCATGCCGAAATGGAAGCTTTATTGCGCATTTGTCGGGGGCGCCACGCGCCATGTCCTACCTGCGTATGCGCTGGAGTTAGGTTGGGCCGCATTTCTGGCGGTCACCGTCTTTGGAGGTGATTTTCCACAACTTTCGGTTGATTCTAAAAAGCACGCGTTCAGTGGCTATTTCATATGCGCTTGTGCTCTTTCGGATTTACCTCTCATTTTAGTTGATTTTTTCTTCGGGTATCCTCGGCAATCGTCGGTTCCCTTTCTGTAGTGTATATAAGGGGCCATGTTTCCTAGAAAATTTAGTATTTGGCAGTAGCTAGAACGTTTTACACGAGCTCCCTCAAGGTGATTAACGTTCTCCAATTTCTTGGAAGTAAAGTGAAACCAACGAATGAGCAATTTAAATTATGGTTGCTGGCAGAAAATTTGGTTACCAATATTGGTAGTATTTGTTATGTCAAAGGCCAACAGATTCTGACTGGTGCACTACACACGCCAACTACATGACCATTGTGTGACAATATAATGCTAGTTAAAATTCGCTATCTTTTTGACGCCGAAAAAAATCTGTAAACAAAAAGATCTTTATCAACAAAAAAAGAAATTTGTGCTGCATTTAACGGCTATCTACGAAAAAAGTTCAAGATATTTGTTTCTGTTAGGCATGATGCTAATGCTAAATTTCTCAGGGAAGCGCTAATAAGATGAGGCATGGAATAAAAGAATTTATCGGAAAAGGTCCCGAGGAAATTAATGAAAAATTTAACAATCCGGTATGTGTTCCGTACAAAGTGAAACTAAAAGATGTTTTTTGGAAAGTTTATTAGAAGGAGTACCAGACATATTAGGCGGATGGTTACTATATCTTTGACGTGAATATAACCCATGACTTAGTCGGCATTTTTAGCAAGACGGTGTTTGTAATAATTTAACTACCAATTATAAATTCTGCTGCAAAGGTGAATGCGCAGAGAACTGGAATATTATAGTTGACAACGATAAAAAAAAGCGAGAATCGATTGCTTGACAAGGTTACCAGCTAATGCAAGAATTAAAACATACAAGTTTGTGTGTCAAAAAACAAGTCCTGGTGTAAATAAACAACATTGAAATCATATATTAGATTTGCTACGTTGTCCAGATGTAAGTTTAAAAGAAACATTCCCGTCTACTTTGGCTAAAAAACATGGTACTACGCGATTGAAAGCGATAATAAACAATTACACAACTGGAAATTATTTCAGTGGCACCACGTCTATAATTCCTTAAATGACTGTTTAGTCTTATTGGGGAATATAAGCTATGCTTCCAGAAGGCACCAATGTACTCAGTGCCGCTTACCAAAATGTGGTGTAATTTGTCAGACACGCTACAAAATAGCTACTGCAATACCTATATTCGGGGAACAGCAATACAAATAAGTTGACTGGCTTGTAATCTGAATTACCAAAAAACGGAACAATTGATAAAGTATACGCTTTCTGATTTTAGTTTTAACTATTTGCTTGCAAATTACTTGATGATAGTAGAGGAAGAAGACAGTCAAGATAAAGTAAAAATCTTACACAAGTGTTACATTAAAATAGGTGATACATAATTTACACAATCTGAAATAGAATATTCTACAATTCCAAAGAGATAATGATTTCGAAATTGGGGTTGATTAATACTGTTACATAAAGATCTACTCTATTCGTATAATTTAGTTTACCTTACCTCAATTAGAAATATCTTTTATGTTCAATTCTTGCAACTTTGTAGCAACATTTGTAGATTAGGTAAACCAAACTTAATTGTTAACTTACGCTTTTTCTTGAGAGCATCCGTTGCTTAACCTGCAACCCTGAGGAATTATGATTTAAAGACTTACACGTGTAGGAATTAGTGGTAAACTCCAGGTCTGTGGCCTTAAGCTAATCGGTTTTATAGTGTTACATAAACGTCCTGGGTTCCCCGAATTGTTAATAAATTTGGAAGGATTTTGGATAAGGGGACTTTTGTACTCATTCAATATAGTTTGAACGAATAGTCACTAATGATCCCCGGAGTGTAGTTGTGATGTCTAAGGTGCTGCAACCCTGCATCATCATAATGTAAATTCGAAACGCTTCCCTAACCTAGACTTAAGATACTGTTTCTAACACTGACATACAATCATTACATAAATGTATTGTTATATTAATTGTCAATTAGACACGTAATTAAAGTCGAGTTGTCATTCTAGTCAGGAGTGAAAATAACAGTAATCCCAAGTAGGATTAGGTACACGGTCACTTGTTAAACCTAAACGATCCTGCAGTTCCTTTTGGGACTGCCGTTACGTAGCACCCTTTCGCTACGCACGGCGAGTACTACTTTCTATGATTCTAACCTCCATCGTACAGTAAATGTAATCTTATCCCCCCAAGTAAGCCTTACGTAATAGCTGGGAGGCGCCGGCTTATTTCTCCATTATACCTTTAATTTCTTAACAAAATATAAATGTCTAACATATAGTGATTGACTAGGACTGAGTACTTTGAAAAACTAGCACTTAAAACTATGCGTAGTTAGCAAATTCGTTTTATTATATTTTACTATGTCAGATTTAAAAAACTGCGATTATTAGCTTACAAACCAGGCCAGACAAAGCTTGATAATTCATAAACGTGTATGTTTAATGGACAAAGTAGACTCAATTATCTATTGAGAATTACCTGTCAAGTTATGAAAAATTTTTATTAAAAATTATTAAGCGATGGTATTTACTAAAAATACCATGACCTTGACGAAATTATACACCACGTTACCCATGTGGCAGCATCTCACCCGACGCAATTGACGATCACTCATATTCTACCAACAATTTGGATGAATTAAAAAACTCTGATTATTCGCTCGTCTCATCCGGTACCTACATTTAGTAATGTTAGCCAATACCTGAATTATAATTGGACATCCGCCACTCCACATTTGACTATCAGTTTCTATTCTAACATTCTCCAAAATTGAGCAAAACTTCGAAAACCTCCTTCACGAAAACTATGCTGACCTATGCGCACCACTTAGCGACAATTTGTACTTAATGTGGAATGTTATTTTATCCATAATTCTATTTTATTTACTCCTCCGAAGAAATCCAAATCCTCTCGCTTTTGCTCATTGGATACAGGTAGACACACTTATTGAATCTGTATAAGCAGAAGATGCACTTTTCTATTGCAATTTAACATTTCTTATACTATTTCGTTTGCTATTTATCTATGTGATAGTCATTTCTTGTTGTAAACACTGCCGATCTTGCAAACACTCTTATGAAATAGCTAAACCAACGTAGCCAAACATTGAATTTGCTTCAGTCGGAACGCTAACCAGCATTCAAGAGAACGATTCACTCCGAACCAACCGACCAGTTCCAAATCCAACGCAGTGACATTACAGTACGTATACATAATTCCAGGAAGGAATGTAACATTGGAACACTCTTAAAAATTGTAGGTATTGAGTACCACACACCCTTGATATAGGTAAGCAACATTCCATGGTTCTAATTCCCACCGTACAGTAAATGCAATCTTACCTCAAGTAAGCCTTGGAGAAATCAATACACTTAAGTTGTAAAACAACGCGTAAATATTGTAAACAAACTTTAAGTGGGTGTTCAAGTCTTAGCTGAACGAAAAACGCTGGTTGCAACAATAAAATAAAATTTTATGTAAAATAACAAATGTGGTGAAAAAACTTACCGCATTTAAAATCTATCACAACACTATAACGCACCTGTTTAGACAGAAGGTTAAAGGAGGGTTAAATAGAAAGAAATAGGGTTGGTATCCGATATTAACAATGCTGGTAAACCGGCGCGAGAGAGCTTCTAATGGACTGTTTCGAGGTATACTAATTACGGCGATCTTATTGTTGCGATAAAGTCCCCTTTTTGTAGATCGACGTAAAATAGGGTGCGTCTTGATCACTGAGGAACTTACTATTTATTTACAATAGACAAAGACGTTAACAGTGGGGAAAAACAGCTATTGGAATTGGATGCAAATAGGTGAAAGTTAGATTACATGAAAAAAACTGCGACGGTACGAGGACAATACAAAGATATGTTGGACAAAAACCATCTTATTAAAAAAAATGAGAAAAATAAAAAATTATTTTACGTGTCGGTAGACCGATTTAGTTATATTTAAGTTTTACAAGTTACATGCATTTGTGGTTAGTTAGAAAGACTTTTAGTTATGTGGGCGTTCTTGTGGAAATCGATGGCACTAAATTGGTGTACTATTTAAAAAGTATTCCTAAGAACGTATTTATCAAAATGGCAGATGACATACATAAACTAGGGAAGGTAGGGTTCGAAACCTTTACACGTAAAAGGTGTCCGCTAAATATTGTATATTTATTTAGTAAAGAACCTTTCGGATCATTTAAAACCGGAGGTTTTGCAAACTCATAATAGACATATATCCTAAAAGTGGTGGAAGTACAACTACACAAGCATGTGGAAAGATCAGGATTGCCAACAGGAAGAAATGAAGCAAGCTAACAACATATGTATACAAGACATAGTTGAAGAGCCGCGACTAAAAGTTGCAAAAATTACACGAAGGAATGGATTTGGTTGTTTATGGAATCAAGACTTTGTTTATAGAAACAACCTTCGGTACATATGACAATTCGAAAACCTCAACGACCTCTATGTATTCAATTATTAGCTAGAAAAGGAGATAGATTTGGACGTCGATTTGAATTTTAAAATACGGATAAAACTAGATAAAATTAAAGCTACTCCGAACAAACATAAAAAAGGATAGTTTTCTGTGTACAATTTAGTACTAAAATTAAGTTTTATTTGAGACATGCTTGGTTGGTTGTGTGTTTTTTAAATTGCATTATTTATCTAATATTAAAATAAAGCTTTAAAATAGCATTGACTTGCTTTTTATTTTTTAGAACACTGCGATGTTACAGTGACCTTGAAAAAGTAACTGAAACTAGGTAGCAGAGAGCATAGCGTTGTGGGTTATCTACCTATATGACTTCAGGTGTTCGATTGATTTGGTGGTCTAGTGGATACGGCATTCTCTCTGCATGCAAGCGGTCCAGTTTAGAATTCAGTTTCAATATATTTTTTTCTCTAAGAACTGCGTGACGTAGCTATGTGGAAATATATACAGGCTTGAGCAAAAGTGGGTATATACAGAGTTAGTTTAATACTTCAACGTAAGAAAGAAATTTCGGATTGGCAAATCAACGTAAGAATAAGTGTCAAAGTGACAGCTGTGAAAGACGGAGGAGCGTGGAGGATGGAGAAGATTGGTGGAAGACGGTGATGACTGGAGGCGAACGGAGGAGGCTGGTAAAGGTTAGAGGAAGACGGAGCTTGTTGGAGAAGTGTAACGAATGTGTATTCTGTAACACCATGTTTGCAAGAATCGCTTCAGTATAATTTTATTCTGTGGTATTTGATTCTCGTGTTTGATGCTGTGATGTCTGAGAGAGACAATTCTATAATGAAACAGGAAATCATGTTCGCTTAAATAACTTAAATGCTATGCACAGAGATGTTTAATAATAATATACATTCAAGAAACGTATTTATATGGGGTCTAGTCGGAGTTGCACTTGCAGGCGGATTGTTCCTTTCATATAGACGTTGGAATTAGAATGGCACGTGCGTGAATGCGGTCATGGGGTGATGCGCCACGCAGAAAGGTGACCGTACTGAGAACGGAACGAGGTCGGCATTGCTTTTGTAAATGTAGTCGAGTTGGCATTGTTCTCTAAAGCATAGAATCTTCAGGCCATTGCATAGGTGGGGTCTCCGGATCGGCGTGATATGGTAAAGATAAGGGCGAGTCGCCTTGGGATCACAGTGAAGCTCAGACTCCTGTGAAACCGGCAAGTGAACGACGACAGCCCTTGAATTGTGTGTCGGAATTTGTTAACGCGTATGACGGAACAATATATTAAGATGTTGCAATAACATAATGATATGGTAGGACGGTCATATCAGGGCAACTACAGCTGTTGTTTAATGTTTTGTTACGACAATTTGATAAGCAGATTTCAGAGGATGTACGTCGCAGTTTGATAACTAGGGATGAAGACATCACCATATACAGGTATCAAACCTTTTTTTGTTTTGTTTGTGAGAACTCGAGAATGCTCACATAGATAGTATTCAAGGATTGTTTGGTCAGGTTAAATTTTGTGCATAAAGAACAGCGTAGCAGAAAATTGCCACGAAATGCTATTGTAATAAATTTGTAAGATTTGTAGAAATTCACTTGCTAAAAATATGAGACTTCAAAGTCCATTTCTTGCTTTTTAGAAAATTTATTTGCAGATGTTAAATTTTAATAAGATTATAATACCTAAATTAAATGGAAAGTTGTTTGTCCAAGTTAACTGCACGTGATTCAATTTTTTTTAAGAAATAATTTATGAGAAACATATGTGAGCCAATAATCAGATCTGGGTATTTGGTGTCAAAAATTGTTTTAAAATATTATTAACTTAAGGTCTTGTTATGTCAAAGGCAGATGTATAGAAAAACCAATTTTATTAGTTCATTTTTGTAAACATATTTAAAAAAAATCAAGAAAGAGAAACTATATTAAATTTCATTTTTAGACTCAAGTTTTTTATTCCATGCATAATTAATTTTACTAAATTTTTAAAGAAAATAAGTTTGTTGAATAATGAAATTATATGAATGCTGAAGTAATTTAAAAAGCACAGATATGCTACAACTGGTTTGTTCTAGTTATTCATTTTTGATTTAAATAACTTTGGTGTGGTAATCTTAATATTATCCACCTGTAATTATTAGTCTGTTTTTTATTGGAAAGCACAAACTGTGTCTTTCTAATAGAGAATTTGTTGTGTATTTTTTTCTTTCAGGATCATCGAGATCGAAGAGGTCGTAAGTATGTTCCAGAGGTTTCCAGATACATTAGTTCAGTAAGTTGTAAGTTTCTTATTGTGTGTACATCCCGTGAGTTTCTGTATCTTCTCATAGGAGTAATGAATCTTTAGTGTTATCGTTCATACAGATACAGTGGCGCTCAACCCATTTTCTTTTTGTTAATTTATTGCAGAGTTTAGACCATCCCCACACCCTTTCTCATTGCTCACCCTTGGGGTAATTCCCAGACTTAGCCGCGAATAATTAAAGCTTCACTTTATCCAGCGAGTGGAGGCCAAGTAAAAAGAAAGAAAATTGTTTTACTGGCGCTCATGCGTGAGGCTAGCCAGCAACAAGGAAGCCCAAAAAAAATCACTTTAGTAGAGCGAATGAGGTTGGAAGAGGGCGGAGTAGGTTGGAGGAGTTTGGAAGAGGACAAAGGTGGTTGGAGGAGGACAGGGCAGGCTGGATGAGTACGGGAGACGTTGAAGGAGAACGGAGCAGATTGGAGGAGATTGAAGAAAAACGGAGGACGTTGAAGAAAGTTGGAAGAGGACGGAGGAGTTGAAGGAGGACGAAAGAGGTTGGAAGTGGAAGGAGGAAGTTGGAGGAGCAGGAAGAAAAAAGAGTAACAGGACGGAGAGACGGACGAGGGCGGCGGCGGCGTTGCACTTAGATGTGTCCATTCTCCCCTACTACTGCATAGAAGATTTTAAGGAAGTATTTGTTTCTCAGAACCTAATTCAGTCAAATAAGCATCGAGTCCACACTAGAAGATTGCCCTAAGTCTAAGTGACGACAAGCATTACTTGATTCCCGGTTTACACTCAACATTATCTATTGGGCATTACTCAATCATGGACTCCAATTAGACCGCTACGATTGCTGTTAAAATTATAGACTATTTATTGTAATACAGTATATAAAATTGTTAAAATACTAGCTACTATGTATAGCTGCTTATGCATTTAAGTACAAGGTAAACATGTAAAAAATAGTTCTATTATTGTAAATGTATGTATAAATTACCTAATAAATTTTAATTTTTGTTTATTTATTGCTTTATTTTGGTCTATTTCTATGTCTAATTATTAGTATTGGGAAATATGAACAAATTTTCTTACCGATACAAAATATGATTAGAAAGGATTTGTTTCCTTCTAGTAGACATTCCCATAGTTAGTATTAAAATTTGCGAAACGGACCTAAAATTGTTGCATAAAAAAATATAAATAAAATGGTCGATTTTGAGACCGTACACCCATAGCATATCTACTCAGAAGACCCAAATAAACCAAATTAGATATAATTCAGCTAAGCAATTTTTGATAATAGCCATTTCTTCGAAGAGTGAAACAATGCATATTAGATTCAGAAAATTGCTTTTAATCATTTTTACCTACTTGCAAGTTTTAAAAAGAATTTTTTAAATTTTTATACTAGTAGATAAGGTACCTTCGTTCTGGATCAAAAAACCGGTTTTCTTATGGGATTTAACATAGGAAATTCTAAGGTCCAAAAAGACCATTTTTGTGAGTTCCAAAGGTCATCCACTTCGAGGTCGCCGCAAATATTCGCACATCTAGTAACAAAAACCTGCACAATAGTTTTCTTCAACTAAGCATTTTTTAGCTCCAGGCATGGATCTCGCTCTCGACACCCTGAACTGGGAGCTAGATCTTTTACCCCACAACCGCCGCTGCACATGCAAAAAAATGTGCACACCTGATAACAGTATTAAATAACATTGTCATCTTAAATTTCACAATAGTTTTCTTCAACTAAGCATTTTTAGCTCCAGACACGGATCTTGCTCTCGGCACCTTGATCTGGACCGCCACCACACCACCACCACCACCAACACTACAACCATCACCACCATCCCCACCACAACCCTTACCACCACCACCACCACCACAAACACAACCACCACCAGCACAGCACCACCACCACAAAGACAACCACCACCAGCACAGCACCACCACCACAACCACCACCACCACAAACACAACCACCACCACCACAACCACCACCAACAAAAACATAAACCACAACCACAGCCACAACCACAACCACAACCTCAACCTCAACCACAACCACCACCACAATTACCACCACAACCACCACCACCACCACAAACACAACCACCACCACAACCACCATTTTATATAAGGCTATTACGTCACCACGATCTTGGAAAAGTAGCCAAAACTTGGCGTTGCCTTATAGGGTGAAAGTGTTTTTGAGCTTGTACCTCGAGGTATTCTAAACGACTTTTCGGCAATTTAGCAGTTTTCTTTTTAAAACTTGAAAACAGATGGAGATATTCACATTGTATGAAGACAATTATTTATATACTTAAGCACGTTCCATCGATGGATGTAATTATTATTTTGGTATGTAGTACCCTTTTGATTTTCTTCTTATAATTTGAAAACGGATGGAGATATTTACATTGTATAAAGACAATTATTTATATACTTAAGTACGCAGCATCGATGGGTATAATTATCATTTTGGTATGTAGTGCCCTTTTGGTTTTCTTCTTATAACTTGGAAACGGATGGAGATATTCACATTCTATAAAAACAATTATTTATATACTTAAGTACGCAGTATCAATGAGCGCAATTATCATTCTGGTATGTAGTGCCCTTTTGGTTTTCCTCTTATAACTTGGAAACGAATGGAGATATTTACATTCTATAAAGACAATTATTTATATATTTAAGTATTCATCGATGGTCTTAATTATCATTTTGGTATTTAGTGTCCTTTTGGTTTTTTTCTTATAATTTAAATACGGATTGTGATATTCACATTGTATAAAAACAATTATTTATATACTTAAGTACGCTACATCGATGGGCGTAATTATCATTTTGGTAAGTAGTGCCCTTTTATTTTCTTTTTATAATTTGAAAATGGATGTAGATATTTATATTGTAAAAACAATTATTTATATATTTAAGTATGCATTGATGGGTGTAATTATGATTTCGGTGTTTAGTGCCCTTTTGATTTTCTTCTTATAACATGAAAACGGATGGAGATACTTACATTGTATAAAAACAATTATTTGCATATTTAAGTATGGCGAATCGACAGGTACTATTGTCATATTGGCGCCTAGTACGGTTTTGGTTTTTGCTTATAACTTGAAAACGATTCAAAATAAGAAAGTTGTAAAGTTAATTATTTATATATTTAAGTATATCAGGCCGATGGGTGCAATTGTCGCAATGGTACTTAGTGCCGTTTTGGCTTTTGATGATAACATGAAAATGGCGTAAAATATAAAAAAATTGTAGAGGTGATTATATCATTATTCTAGTATTACACATCTATTGGTGTAATTGTTATATTTATATCTACTGCCTTTTTGGTTTTTGATTTATAATTTAAAAATGGGTTATATTTATATTTTGTATAGACAATTATTAACATATTTAAGTATGACTTATCGATCTGTGTAATCATCACATTCATGATTAATAACATTTGATCGAGATAGTGTTGAAATTTTTGAAATATACACCAATATTTTGTTTAGTAAAGAAAATGATTTTGCTATGGTTAACTATGTTGTTATGATTGCATAACATGCTATGATAATTACGTGTGTGGTTACCTTTGCATGTGCTTTTAACCAAAGCTAGATCCATGGTGCTTGCGGCATAGTTCCAACTCAACATCTAAAGTATAGCGACTGGAATATGTGGTTAACGTTAATGCACTGTGCTACCTTGCATTCAAATATCATGACAATAAGCACACACATAGTTTTTAAAAATAGCGTTATGATCTGGTATAAAGCTACTGGGAAAATGAATTGGGGGTTTAAATGGTGATCGGCCATTCTTTATACGACAGATAGCACAATGTGGGAGTGTATTGGCATTGGATGATTTTAGCCCTGCTTACAAACCTGTTTGTCATCCACTAATGTCAGGTATATACAGTATAGAAAGAATGCTGTCTGGTGGCTATAAAAAACTACCGCATCCCCCTAGACTTCATATTGTTATTATGAGTAAACATGTTTTGACATATAATAGAAATAAAATGGTTGTATTACAATTCTTTTTATGCAAGTGTGTAGGTTTAAAAACTTGATGATGGAATTGACCTAGTTGGGTTATTTTCTACAAAGTCGTACCTTTGAGTTGATGGCTTACCATAATGACTCTGCGGTTAGACAGGCCCAACCCCACCTGCTGGAAGACAGATATACAACAATTAACATCGATTTTGTCCTCGTCATCACTTTAATTGCACTGTTTCTCGGTTCTACCACATATAGTACCACTGTAATGATAAAACTTAGTCGTAACATCCATTCAAGTTTCTAAATACAATTTATGTAAAGTTAGTTGCGTATAACTTTTGTGATATAACAAAAATATTAAACTATTTCTTTCTTTGCTTTTAAAACTAAAGATTATGTTTATTTGCGATAAAATTCTTAACGTCAGTCATCATCAGACTCTGGATGCTAACTAAATATTTTTTGAATAATATCAAATATTTATATACTCGTCGAAATGTTTCATATACCGCCTCTTATCCGAGTAAATTTTTTTTACAATAGTAATAAAACTATGTTTCGAGTCGCCACCATTTCAGCATTGCTGACAAATTTGTTTAAATTTTGGATATGTCATGTCACCACTTATATGATTTAAAAATATATGGCAAAGATTAGTGTCATCCTGCTTCCAGATTGCAATAACATTGGCGTTATCTCTAAACCAGTGCGTTACTGCGCTGGCATACGTTTGACACAGGTAAAAGGAATCAATGCTCTTATGTCTACCAAAGGAGAAAACTGCGCAATCTTGTTTTGCTCGTTTGCAGGTATATCATCAAAGACAATAATTGAATCTTCTTTGGTATCTCCGGGTTCAATCAAATCATCGTAATTTTTAAACTCATGGTAGCCAATTTTTTCTTTTAATGGCGTAAATACGTTTCCTAACAATTCATATTTCGGTTGATATAAACTTTTAGAAAATACATAAGCATTGTGAAATCTAAGTCCATGGTCGTGCAAGATCAAAGATATTAAAGCGTTGGTTTTTCCATAGCTTGATGGCCCAGCGATATAGCTAGTATATTAGACTGGAACAAAGGTCCATGTTCACCATCCTCTTTTGCACTAGCAACAGCAAAGTTAAAATAATTCTGTATAAGTATTGTAATTTTTTCTTTTGCAGTCTATATATTTTCGAGCATGTACTCGGTTTTGCTGCTGTTTGCGGTGATAACTTAACGTCTCTTTTGGTATGTTGTATTTTCTACTGATGGAGTAAATACTCGATTTACCCAGTCGAACTTCTTCTATATCTTTTTCTAAAAATTCTTTACTGTATCCACTACTTCGTTTTCTTATATAATTGCTAACCATGCAATACCGGTGGAAGCACTTTCACCCTATGAGGCAATTTCACTCTATAAGACAATTTCACCATATGAGGCAATTTCACTCTATAAGGCACTTTCACCCCCTATGAGGCAATTTCACTCTATTCTGATGGAGATAAATTCACTC
Source organism: Platerodrilus igneus (assembly GCA_036346225.1). Taxonomy (NCBI): domain Eukaryota; kingdom Metazoa; phylum Arthropoda; class Insecta; order Coleoptera; family Lycidae; genus Platerodrilus; species Platerodrilus igneus. The sequence continues at coordinate 4,191,197 of JARFIW010000828.1, forward strand.
TAAAATAACTAGAACTTATTTACAGAGTGGAAGATGCTCATCATTTGACAGATAAAAATAACTAACTGAAACAATTTAATTTATCGATTTTATACTATTTTATTAAAAAGATATATACAAAATAGTTAATTGTGAATAAATCTATTAACAATTTCCTGACTATGTTCGTATAGGTAAAATCACCACAACGCCGAGTATCGGCTACTTTTCCAAGATCGTGGTGACGTCATAGCCTTTTATAAAATGGTGGTTATGGTGGTGGTTGTGTTGGTGGTGGTGGTGGTGGTGGTTGTGGTGGTGGTGGTTGTGGTGTTGATGGTGGTGGTTGTGGTTGTGGGTGTGGTTGTGGTTGTGGTTGTGGTTGTGGTTGTGGTTGTGGTTGTGGTTGTGGTTGTGGTTGTGGTTGTGGTTGTGGTTGTGGTTGTGGTTGTGGTTGTGGTTGTGGTTGTGGTTGTGGTTGTGGTTGTGGTTGTGGTTGTGGTGGTGGTGGTGGTAGTGGTGGTGGTGGTGTTGTGTTTGTGGTGGCGGTGTTTGGTGGTGATTGTGTTTGTGGTGGTTGTGGTAGTGGTGGGGGTTGTGGTTGTGGCGGTGTTGGTGGTTGTGTTTGTGGTGGTGGTGGTGATTGTGGTGGTGGTGGTGTGGTGACGGTCCAGACCAGGGTGTCGAGAGCAAGATCCGTGTCGGGAGCTAAAAATGTTTAGTTGAAGAAAACTATTGTACAAATTTAAGATGACAATGTTATTTAATACTGTTATCAGATGTGAGAATTTTTTTGCGTGTACGGTGACGGTTGTGGGGTAGAGGGTCTAGCTTCCAGATCAGGGTGTCGAGAGCGAGATCCATTCTTGGAATTAAAGAAACTATTGTGCAGATTTTTGTTACTAGATGTGCGAATATTTGCGGCGACCTCGGGGTGGATGACCTTTGGAACTCACAAAAATGGTCTTTTAGACCTTAGAATTTCCAATGTTAAATCCCATAATAAAACTGGTTTTTTGAACCAGAACGAAAATACTTTATCTACTCTTACTCATTTTTCTGCTTGCATAATTTGGTATACGGGCAGAAGAACCATAGGAACCAAAATAAATAAAAATCGGTTAAGTAATTTTCGACAATTTTCCAATATTTTAACCAATAGCCGTTTCTTTGAGGGGTGAAATAAAGCATACTAACATCACAAAATACTACTAACCATGCTCATCTACTTACAAATTTAATTTTTTTTGTACACATTCTTCCGCTTGCATAGTTTGTGGTACGTCAGAAGAACCAAATATTCCAAGATAGATAAAAACTAGCAAATTAATTCTCCTTAAAGTGTGACAATTTTCCAATATTATAACCAATGGCCGTTACTTCGAGGAGTGAAACAAAGCATATTTAAATCAGAAGATACCTATTAACCATTCTTATCTACAAACAAATTTAAGAACAAAGGATTCTTAATTTTTAAATACATTCCTCTCCTGCGTAATTTCTGGTACGATACACGAACCAAATAAACCAAAATAGATAAAAATTATTACGTTTATTTTGAACATCCCGTATATTTTTACCGATTAATAATCAATACGCGGTCCAATAAATTTTCAACTCAGATAGATCCCTTTTTCTTTAACAACGACAAGTTTAGGCTAAAATTAAATAGTTTACATCCTGTATATTTTACTTTCTGCAATAAATACGCTTTAGAATAATTCCTCAATTTAAATCTATTTGCTTTGAAACATAAAGTTTCTTATGCGATAATTAAATAGTTCATAGCCTGTTTGTAGGTAACCTTCAATTTGTTCAACATTACGACTGCGTATAATGAGTTTTCTCTATTGTGACATAGAAACAACTTGTTGGATAAGGTCGCACACTATTCTCCGGTAAAACCGAGTTTTTCAGTTTAAAATCGCATTTCGATAACAGGGAAGTTTGCATTTTGAATTAGCGTCATTTAAAATCATTCTGAACTTGATTCTACAGCTCGTGCGACGAAATTACTCGTTCTATCACTTTAAAAGTAATGCACGTTTATTGTTGTCATGTCAATTAGAGATGTCTTGCGTGTATTGTCAAGGATTTTTTTTAAACGGTGGATGGTATAAAACCAGTCTACCATACTTGTTGAACAGCTGATTGCGTTAGTGCTTTTGGGTATACGTCGTCAATTTTTGCTACAACGTGGGCTGTATTTAATGTTTAAGTTTAACACCTGTTCTACATTTAAAAAAACCTAAATTTGTCCTTATCACTTCAAAATTTAACATATTTGCTAGGGAGTAAATTTACATTTAAAAACTAAATTTGCCTTTAATACCTAAATTTAATATACTTGCGATTAGAAAATTTTAAGCATTCATTTTCCTTTTTTTTATTACATGTTACCCGCAAAATACGCACTTCGTGGATCCACTACCCAATTTGTCCGTATAATATAATTGTTGGTGTTGAAATGATAACGTTTATTTGGTTGCGTTCTCTTGTTTGTACGGAATTATGTATTTAATTTTTTTTATTTGTTAATGGATAATCGTGGGCGATGTACTTTCTTTTTTTTTGTTTTTTTGTATGTAGGCGAAACCACCACTCTCCGCGGTTGGTAGTTAGCCCGGTGTTTACTTTTCTTTTAGCTATGTCTAGGAACGTAGCTAAAAGAAAAGTAAACACCGACTTGGCTTTAGTTAATTTTCTTGTGCTCCGATTTTTTGTTTATTGGTAGCGTCTAAGTACCTACACGACTCACATTTTTTCAGCCTGATACTATTTATGTTTCCTTCCATTACGTTCAAACTAGTATTTATTTCTAGTGTGGGTTCGATCTTCTTAAATTTTAGTTTTGTTTTCTTTCCTAATCGCTCAATATTATCGGTTGGTTAATTTCAGATTATTGGACTTGTGTTTTCGCCAATAATCCTAGTCCATTGAAAACGCTGTCGCCCAGGATTTTTCTTTTTTCCTTCCCTCTCTGTATATTTTGTTCTCCCCGTCACGTCTAGAGTTAGTATTCTTTTTTCCGATTTTTTTTTATTCTACAGCCCTATTCTAATGTCTATTTTGTTGTTTCGCTTCCATTGGTGTTCCCGAAGTTTTCCGTCGAATATGTTTTAGATTGCCCTGTATTCGCAATAATTTTTTTTTGCTTCTATCGATTTACGGTTAGTCTTTATTTAGTTACTTTCTCCTCATTTTCTTTTTTTATTCATATTCAAGATGGATGACATGAAGACAAGACTGTATGATGGTAACTGCAATAGACAACAGGAGTCATCGGAAAGTATCATTGACAATTTCACGTGTATCACGGCCCTGTTTGAGTGCTACGGCTTATTTAGGTGGACGATAGATTATCTATTGTGTTCCGTAACCCCGCTCCATTCTATAGAGCTCGTTTGCCTATCGTCCGCTCCTTACAAGAGTTAAAAAATGAGTGTCTGAAATTAGAACCGGCAAAGATTCTGGTCGATGATGTCGTATCACCTAATCCAGACCCACCTGTTAATGCCGAATCAGGTCTTACTTGTAAGTCTGCTACCATTGAGAAAAATACTTTTGTTTCACATGACCGAGTTGTTAAGATTTCTACTACGCCTACGGGTAGATCCGATACTTCTTCCGTACGTTCTACTGTTCTCCTTCCTAATTCTGCTTCTACTCGTCAGGTCATATGCTTTAGTTGCGATAAACCTGGTCATGTTTCGACACGTTGTACTCGTCCCCAAGTACTCCACTGTTATGGTTGCGGATATAAGAGAGTTTCTTACTGCAACTGTCCAAACTGGCATCCTACTACTAATAGGTCTTCAAATAATATTTCAACTTCTGTTTCAGCTTTAGGAGTCAAACTTCTTCTGCATCTAATTTTACGCCCTTTTCTGTACCTCATTTAGATAATCCTGCTACTGCTATCAAAACCTACTCTTCTTCGGCAAATATAACTTCGAACAAAATTTCTTGTCTCTAGTTCTACATCCTTTTCTGCGCCTACTTCTGCTCTCCCTACTACCATCACCTCGTACCCTTTTCAGCCATATGAGCATATGAGCCTTTCAACTGTAATATTAATTTTTACGGCTATTACGTCCTTACTTACCGACCCTCTACTAACAAGAAACAAATTTTTTTCTGTACTTCACGAGTACAAAGATGAGCAAATGGATCCTACGTTTTCACTTCCACCCCAGACTGTGCCTCGACCACTACTACAACTCATGCTTCGAATTAGTGACTTGCAGATAGCTTCTCAAAAGTTTGTTCTTGCTTCCTCAAACGATTCTACCCAAGAAATTCCTGTCGTGTCTGCAAGCACACATGTCGCTGAGATGACGATAATTTCTAATTCAGTCAGAGAGGGTCTTGTTGAAGTCCATAGACCTGTATCGTTAATGCCTATTGCAGTTTTTGAGAAAATTCTACATGTTCCTACTTTCTTAAATTGTTCTACTCAAGAAATTCCTGTCGTACTTACAATAACAGCTGTAGCTAAATTGACGATTATTTCTATCCTTAATGTTTGTTGCTGTTGCTGTCAAAATTTTACATGTTCCTGCTTCCTTAAATGCTTCGACTCAAGAAATTTCTATCGTGCCGGCAATTACAGCCGTAGCTGAAGTAAAGATGGTTTCTCATACGGATAGGGAGGGTCCTGTTGAAGTTAGTGAGCCCGTAGCTATAATGCCTGCTGCTGTCGTTGTCCAAGTTTTGCCTGATCCTGTTTCGTTATCTACTATTGTTAAGGAATCAGTTCCTATTGTGGCTGAAGTTTTGTATGTTCCTACTCCATTGTCTAACTACGATGAAGTCTTACTTTATCGGACGTTGATGAAACGTTACCTGCTCTTACTCATTTTTCTGATGTTGACAAAATTGTTTCTGCTTGTGTTTTATATCTCATGCGGACAAACGTCTACTTGCTTCTGTTTTTTTAGCTAAGGTTAAGCAACTTCTAGCTGATGTTCCTTTATATACTGTCGTTAAAGTTCTTCCTCGTGCTGTTTGTTTTGGTAAGGTTGATGAAGTTTTTCCTGATTCTGTTCCTTTATGTAATGTTACTGAAGCGTTAGCGGATTCTGCTCCTGTTCCTAAGGTTGATATGCCTACAGCCAATGCTGTTTTCTGTCCTAACTGTTATACTTCAAGTCTAACGTCGTTGAAATTTTATTTACTTCTGTCCCTCTAGTTAACGTAACTGAAGTGTGCTCCGCTTGCGTCTTTTTTTCGTAAGGTTGATTCTCGTACAGCCAATACTTTTTCTCTTTCTACCATGGACATTTTGACAAACCATGATGTTTCCTATTCTACCGTTGACTTTCTTACCTCAAACCCTAACAACGCACAACTTTTGTCCTTAACTTGTTTTGAGTTTCCTAAACTACCCTCGCCACCTCTTATATCGCGTGCTATAACTGCTACACCCCTGCTGTTCTTGTTTGACAGAAAGCTGCTCACAAAAGGCAGACATTATTCTATTCTCTTACCGAACCTGAGGACGTATGCCGGCGAAATCCTGATGCCTTTGATCTCGTTTCGTTCTCCTTTTGGCGGCGTAAACGCCTTAAGCCCAATATCTAGTCCTTGCGCCCCAGATTATGACGACTTTGCTCTCCTTTGGACATGATTTTTGGACATGACGATTTCGTTCTGCTTCCCTGTTTTACGGGTTTTTTTTTCGTTTTCTTGCTTTTTCTTCACCCGTGTGTGTGTGTCCGGGAATAGAATAGTCCCATAGTACGACCTGCCTGTCATAAGAGGCGACTACAGTGGTCAAACACATACACACACGCACACTTAATACACGCACAACACATATACACACATGCACACACACACACCCACCACACACACACACACTCAACTACTCATACATCAACACACATACACATACACACCCACGCATGAACACGCGCACATATAGTCATACATAACTACACTGGGATTTTGTTTCATTTTCTTTTGTACGATTTTAGTTTTTTGGGTTTTGTACTTGGTGTTGGTGTTATTCTTTTTGGTTTTTTCCAGTTTTTCTCGATTCTTTCGTTCCACTCTCCTTTCTCTATCCTTTTGCTAGTCTTCTTTGCTGTCGGTCCCCCTACTGATTGTGTTTCGTCGATCCACTCCTGTGGTAGGTGCTTTCTAGTCTGTCTTTTGTTCTTCAGAAACCACAACTTAGTCGACTGTAGGACTAGTTAGCCTTTCTTTTCGTCGATTCTTCGGTTTTGGCTACCACAGTGTGCAGTACATTGTTTCCTTTTACCAGCGTTCCTCCTCTCTTCTTCTCCTTCTCCTTGTTGTTCTTTTACATCCTTGAGACTTGACCTTTGGCTCTTGTGTTGGTCGGCACTGTTGGTTTGCTTCTTTGTTCCGTTTCTCGTTTTGAGGTTGATAACCTTTTCTGTTTCTCTCTTGGGAAACATCCGTCCGTTAACGACTTCGCAGTGCTGAGGCCGTTCCATCTTAGTCCTCGTTGCTTGGTTCCCTTCCGTCCTTTTTTTTCGTCTTCTATTATTGGTCCTTCGAGCCGGGCGAGAATTAATTTTTTTATTTTGCGGTGTTTCTTTTTTTTTTTGCTGTTGTCTTTTGTGTTTCGTTATCGTAACGAGTTTTCTTTTCGTTCTTAAGCAATTTTTTTTTGTTTGGGTTTTTGTTTCTTTTTGTCTTTGGGGTTTTCTTTTCTCCTTGTTGTTTTGGTCCTGCCCACTCCCATTACTTTTGTTTTCCTACCCCAACCGTTTTATTTTGCTGGGAGGGATTTGTTACGTTTATTTTGAACATCCCGTATATTTTGCCGGTTAATGATCAATACGCGGTCCAATAAATTTTCAACTCAAATTCCTTTTTTTTAACAACGACAAGTTTAGGCTAAAATTAAATAGTAAACATCCTGTATATTTTATTTTCTGCAATAAATACGCTTTCGAATAATTCCTCAATTTAAATATATTTGCTTTGAAACGTAAAAGTTTCTTATTGCGATAATTAAATAGTTCATAGCCTGTTTGTAGGTAACCTTCAATTTGTTCAACATTACGACTGCGTATAATGAGTTTTCTCTATTGTGACATAGTAACAACTTGTTGGAATAAGGTCGCACACTATTCTTCGGTAAAACCGAGTTTTTCAGTTTAAAATCGCATTTCGATAACAGGGATGTTTGCATTTCGAATTAGCGTCATTTAAAATCATTCTGAACTTGATTCTACAGCTCGTGCGACGAAATTACTCGTTCTATCACTTTAAAAGTAATGCACGTTTATTGTTGTCATGTCGATTAGAGATGTCTTGCGTGTATTTGGTGAGTGTTCCCACGCTTACCTCAGCTAACCCGATTCTATTTTTAGTTTCTTTTGCACGTCTATTGTTGTCATTTCGATTAGAGATGTCTTGCGTATATTTGGTAAGTTTTCCCGCGCTTATCTCGGCTAACCCGATTCTATTTTTTTTGCTGTAGGCCAAAGACGTTTTTTCTAGCTGTAGCCCACCTGTTCGCTTTCGTGTACCAGTTACTGTAATATGGTATCTACGTTGTTAGGCTGACTTCTTCCTCCTAGCAGTTGGCAAGTTAAGTATCCGGACGCAGAGAGGTATGTGCCTTGTATTCTGTTATGCATGTCAAGCATTTTTATTTATCAACGATGGAGGGTGTAAAACCAGTCTACCATACTTGTTGAACAGCTGATTGCGTTGGTGCTTTTGGGTATACGTCGTTAATTCTTGCTACAACGTGGGCTGTATTTAATGCTTAAGTTTAACACCTGTACTACATTTAAAAAACCTACATTTGCCTTTAACACTTTAAAATTTAACATATTTGCTAGGGAGTAAATTTACATTTAAAAATTAAATTTGCCGTTAATATCTAAATTTAACATACTTGCGATTGGAAAATTTTAAGCATTTATTTTCCTTTTTTTTACTGAGTTTCATTACATGTTAGGCGCGAAATGCGCACTTCGTGGATCCACTACCCAATTTGTCCGTATAATATAATTGTTGGCGTTGAAATGATAACGCTTATTAAATTGTGTTCTCTTGTTTGTACCGAATTATGTATTTAATTTTTTTATTTGTTAATAGATAACCGTGAGCGATGTACTTTATTTTTTTGTTTTTGGTATGTAGGAGAATCCCCCCACTTTCCGCGGTTGGTAGTTAGCCTGGTGTTTACTTTTCTTACGGCTACGTCTAGGAACTTCTAGGAACTAGGAACTAGTAAAATGAGCTAAGCTATTTTTGATAGAGTTTGACAATTTTTCATTATCGTACTCAATAGCCATTTCTTCGAAGGGAGAAAAAAAATATATTAAATCAAAAAATACCTATTAACCATTCCTATGTACTTACAAATTTGATAAAGAAAGTTACGTCATTTTCTTACACATTCTTCTGTCTGCATAATTTGTGATATCGTAGAAGAACCAAATAAACCAAAATAGATAAAAATCAGCTAAAGTAACTTTCGATAAAGTTTGACAATTAACAATATCTCACCCCATAGACATTTCTTCGAGGGGTGAAACAAAATATATTAAAATCAGAAAATACCTATTAACCATTCTCATCTACTTACAAATTTAATAAAGTACACCCTTAACAAACACAACTTTGTGATAATATCCGTAAATTGGGAGGTCTTTATGAGCTAGGGGTTGATAAATCACGGATAAGCCATTTTCAGTTTGGTCATAAAGCGTTTGTGCAAGTGAAGAATCAAAAATATATTTTCGGATGATTAATTCCAATATGCCTCGAATAAAAATCTAGTTTTTGTGAATAATTGGGCAGGATTAGTTCTCACGAGAAGTTAAATGCTTGTTGTTGCGGACCATCGCTCAGAGTGACACCCGTCGTGCTCAAATTAGACGGACCACCAAATCATTATACGTATAAGATCACACTTCAATTAGTTTATTTGAGGAAAATGGAGTCCTAGGGGTATTGTGTAGATTTATTTCTCTAATGAATTAAAGTGCGTGATTTAGAAATGTTGTTTTTAGTGATTTTGTAGGACATTTTCATAAAGAAAATAGACGAAAGAAATACAAAATGATAAACATGCACTCCTTGAAAAGAGACAGTAACCAACAAGTTCTTATGTGGAAAAATTAAATGGTTGCTAATTGATTATAGTTATTTCTTATATGTGAATTCTAATATCACAGGTCAGAGAAAAACTTGCTAAGCGCCTTATTTCCTAAAATATTTAAGCGGTTTCAAAAAATATTTATATAAAAGTATAGGCTCTTTATGGTTACGGTGATAAAATTTCCTCTCACAAAAAATGCGTCACAAAGACAAACACCCTTTTCATTTCTATTTACATTGTAATTGTCTCTATATTGATATTATACAGGTGTAAGAAAAGTAGACATAATTTACTTAATTTACAACTACATTTGATAACTAATTAGTATTTCTTATTTACTATTAGAAATAATTCGAAAGAATACTAACTGTTCAATAATCTACCAAACAATTGAAAGAAACACCTAATTATTTGCTCGTTTATCTCACGTTAGGTATATTCAGCTTCGACACCGCTTTCTCTAATCTGATATAGTATATTTATAAATATGCTCATATAAGTATATATACATATATATTGCTACGATATCGCTGCTCGCTGGTTGTATGTAACGCTCAGTTGCCTTGCTGACCGCCACCTTTCTGTGCCTTTAAATAAACTAGAAAAACTTTAAAAGTTACACAATTAATTTATGCCTGGGCTAGCTCAGTTAAACCCCACACAGAGTGAACGACGATATGATAACAAAGAATATTTACACCCTTCTTTCTAACACTCCATACCTAAATAAGATAAACGAAATTTACCAAAATTTGTGTAATAAACTAAGAAATATGTACAATTTACACCTCTTAAGCCTTCGTAATGTCATTTGCTTATTTAAAACCTTTGAATCAAAGTAAAAATAACTATTCAATTTGTTCTTTACAAAATTATAATCCTTTTTTAAGCAATTAAAGCCAGCAATGGTTATGTATTATATCGAATGATTTGTTGAACGTTCAATAAACCTTTCCTTTTAACGCATTTTCTACGTGTTAACAAAAATCTTTTTAATGACTCTCTACACAAATATCTAAATACATGTAAGTTTCAAATACTCAAAAAATAAGATTTATGTTATCAGTTGTAACATAAATGCTAACCTGGTAGTTTTCCGATTGATTTCCTGGTTCGAATCAGCTGCTAGATTAGTGGATTCTACGTTGCGAATTCATTGCTCTGCGTGCACCTCAATACCTCGAACTGCCTCTCTACAGCGTTTTGTTACCCAATGACTTCGTGTTGCTCTAAGCTTTAGTTGTACTCTTAACATTTTGACTTAGAGTTTTCCCATTTATTGTAGTTTTACGTCCGCATTTAGTTAGATTTCTTATTGAATTGTTTAGAGCCCTAATTAATAAATTGTAAAGATTTGTTTATTACTAAATTAAATTTAGACGTTTCATGCCAACGGCGGATTTCTTATACACTCGTTTGTTTAAACGCGCACTTGACTGTATTCTTCACTTGAAATTTTAATTACTGTGACCTTCACTTATAAATTTTTGTTTAATCTCACAATTAAACTTAGCGTAATACTTTTATTTCGATTAATACAATATGTGCTTCGGTTAAGGAATCAATGAATGTTATCTATTTAGGTGAATTATATAGATTAGCTCTTCCACGTGCTGTTATTGGTTGACCGCTTGCTATTTTATTATTTGACCATAGTCGACGCGTTGCCGTGCACTATCACGCAACCGATTGGGCTTTACTTGGAGTTGCTTACTATATGTATTGTTCAGACGCTCCAAAAATCACATAGACAAAAACTTTGTATTATAGATTTCGTTAGCCAACGGTACTTTGTACCTTTTAACATCACGTAATTTTAATTTTGTACACGAATTATCAAATTTTCCTTTCAATTCCGCACGTATACAAAACTTATTGCTCTATATTTTGTTTCCCCAATATGCTGGGTTTGTTCAAATGTGGCAATTTCTACATTTAAAACATCACGTAAGCTAAACTTTATATTGGGATTCTTTAACAGATGACGTAAATTAGGTGCGTTTATTGACTTTTTGCGTTATGAAATATGCTTGTTTTCAAAGGCTTGTATATTATAAGCATGCACTGATTATTTTCTTGCGCTAATGCGCTGAGTATGAAAAAGATTTGATTCGCGTTTGTTTTACTTTGGATAGCCTAATTTGTATTTGTTTAAAGTTTATGAATGTATTAATGTTTCTAAAATTAAGTGGTTTACGCCCAGAGTTATCTATTTGACTAAACGTGATTAAATTACCAAATAATGAGCTTGACTGTAGTTAGTTGTTGATTTTATACAGGGTGTGTGGTATTTGCTTTTAACGAATTGTGTACTTTTTATGGTTTAAATGTTTAGTCTTCTTGATTTTTGTGTTGTTTACATGAATCATACCTCTCTCTTGTGACCTTATATATCCTTAAATAACCTATTATCATAGCAATATATATCTATATATATATATATATATATATTATATATATATATATATATATATGTGTATGTTTCTGCGTAGAACCCCACTACTTCATCGCCATTAATTATACGTCCGCCCCACAATCTGGGCGTCCATTAATTACTGCGACGAGTCTGTTGGGTGTTTATAATTACTGCGATCTCCTGTTGTTCCTCGTTCTGGGACCTTAGCTTATAAAATGTGCCACGGCTTTCTGCTCACTTTTCTGAAAATACACTATCTACTCGAAAAATTTTACTACGGGCAATATACAACATTTATTTACACTTCAACTAAATTGAATATACACACAAAACAAAATTAGTCTCCTCTTTCTCTCTCTCAACTCGTTTACAAATTATATATATTTTCTTCAATATATGACTTTAACAGTACATTTTGAGATGAATATTTACACCATGTAATACCCAATTAAAGAAAAAGTAATAGGGCTTTAACACACTTCTGACTCTAACTCGGTTTCAATACGAGCTCATAGTAAAACCTTGACTTTTTGGTGCTAAAATTTGCACATCAATATACCAACAGACCCGTTTACTTCCAATACAATAAAATATACACATAAAAATATTAAAATTATCCCAAATTAAAATATTCCATCAGAAACCTTCTCCTATTTTATCCTTTTAGTTAATATACAATTATGCACCCAATCCACAAAATCATTATTAACATATTTACACATGTACAACAATAAAGCACAGTTACCTGAGATACATATTTACACAAGGAGTCTGCTGCCTGAAACTGCTACATGCATGAACAACTCTAACTCGGATTGCTTCATCCAATTTCTGTTGTACACAGATTTACCACGAGGTCCTCTATCGTCAACCAAACTATTGCGGTACCTCAAACCTCTATTTCTATAACCATAGTTTTGGACAATAAACCAATTTGATTAGGCGCCGACATTTACTCTATACTAATTGCATTATTTTTACAATAAGTGCAAAATAAAATCTAATTGCTTTTACTTAAAAGCGGTTATTGTAGTTTAAAGGATTATGCAACGTATAAGCATATCGGAGTCTCAAAGTCGTAGTATACTAATAGACTAAAAGCCTATGAACGTTGAGAATTAAAAGAGCTACCCATCAAACTTTAGCTGTTTATATTTAAGTTCCCCATCTCCAAAAACTGCTACAATTCCTGAAATCACCGAGACCAAATTCTTATCTTTCACAAACCACCTCAAACTCACAAGTATCTTTTCAAACCGCCACTTTTAGTTACACAATTTTAAAAACACTTCTCAGAAAATCATTTGCAACAAACAACAACCCGCACGTGTACTAAAGTTTTCTTAGTATTTTTAAAAATTAATACTCAAAACAGCCCTGGCATTTACCCCAAGTCGACAACAACTAACATTTAAGCTACGCCTCTAACGAACACGTGTTATCTCCATCTCACTTCTACCTACGCACTCAAATCATTTTTCTTTGTTACCTAGTTTACAATATTTGTATAACGAACCATCGCTAACCCCCATCCCATTCTGCAAATACTCAAGTTCTACGTCCTTTTTAGAAGTCATAAATCTGTTTCTCGCCCCAATAATTGACATCGGTAACTAAGCTACCTGGAAGTGCTGTTGTTTTGTTCAAGTCTTATCTCCTCTAATGATACAAAGAAAAATAAAACGGTTTGTCATCGAGCTTTTCGAAATATTCCTACCAACTTGTCTGTAATATAGTAAGAAGGCTAAATTTGTGTTTAAAAATCTGAAATTTAAATGCCGTATTATACACGAAATGCGCTATATATTTTTGAATAATTATCTAAAAATTATGAGAATTAAATTTTAACTTCCTAAAATTTATTGAAAAATTATTACATTCTAAACTATTTACTTTTAAAAAGTTATTTGATAAATTTCCACATGTTGTATGCCAAATCAGTTTCAAAATAAAAAATAACATCTTTTCAGCACTCGAACATCACAGTAATATATATATTATGGTGAATTATGGGATGAAAATTTGTATATAAACGCTAATACGTGGTGGATTTAACTCTTATAGGTTAATCTGATATTTAAAAATATGAATAAAATTAGATACATAATGTCAATATGTTGCGTTGATTTCCACACCGAATTCTAAAAGAAATCCATAAATCTAAATTAATAAATCTATACTTTGTAGCTTTCCACAATAAAGCGTAACGGGTCTCCTAACCAAAATTAGGTTTAACGTTCTTTTTTTAAAAACTTTGTTGTAATATAATGTATATATATATAATATAATGCAGAATATCGAGGTAAGTGATATCTCTAATAACTTGCAAAGCATTTCGTCGCCTCGGGGAATTTAACCTCCGAGAAATTTGAGGTTATATATATATATATATATATATATATATATATATATGCGGTATTTACTGTTGTATCTTACTCTAGATGCGGTTGCTTTAAGAGTTAACAGCCTTTAGTAAGAGATGACAACCACACACTTTGTCCCTGAGGGATATGGGTTAAAAATCGTAAATACTGAATTGCATGACGGTGCTGTACCCATTAGATTATTCTAGTTAAATAGTTGATTGTTAAAGATTGCGTAACGTGGCGTAATTAATACCTGTTTCTATTTAAAATAGCATAATGTAACAGCATTACTGCAAGAATGACGTATTTGTATAAGTCCAGTTAAAGATAAATGGAGTTTTTCCGTCTTTGGTAGACCTTCAACTTAGTAACAATTATCCATAATGGATACAAATTTAGTCCAGTTAACCATGTGAGGTACTCTATTCATGTAAATTTATCGGTTAAAGCTCGAATGCTTCCATTGGAGTTCATGTATGTATTTAACGTGTTATAAGAGTGACACCAGGGGGTTATCCCAGCAGGGGGTTCCAGGTGTGATCGGGCGTCTTGTTTACTATTTATGCCACAAGTGGATATTATGCTAAAGGAGCTTCTGAATAGCTTGAAATATGATATTTAACTTCCTCACCATTAATTTTCTCAGCCTTGTTTGTATCAAAGTTTAACAGTTTAACGATGAGTTACATACTCTATTTGAAACAGCACCAAATCTATTCAAATACAAAGACAAACATGGGAACGAAAAATATAAACCTCGAGATCAATGTAAACGTAATAAGTTGCCTCTAATGCTATTGTGCATGGATTTCTGCAGGCGATTACCATATGAACGCGATCTCAGCTATACGACAGCCTTTCGCCCTAAGCTACCGACAGCTCATACCCTCGGATATTGGTTTCTGATTCACTGTAGTTGGACAAGATCAACACTTACATTATTTTGCCCTTATCTTTGGTGGGCGGAATGTGTATGGGAAAATCTAATATGATTTACTAAGCATACATTTTATTACTATACAAGAATGCTTAGTCTGGAACGGATTTTACTCGTTTGCAAACATTTTCCTCTAGTGATGACTATAGGAACCTATATCTAAAGCTATGATATTGATTAGAAAAGCTTTTCCAATCAAGATGTATCTCGATTCAAGGGTTATCCAAACCGAGAGCGTCGAAAGCTTTACGTTGTCTTAATAGTGTGACAAATTTAAAATTAGAACCCAAGAAATGATATTCAAGAAGCTTAATCACCCAATTCCAAAACCGATTCTTTCAAAGCTGACACGGTAAAAAGCTTTTATTTAACCCCAAGAAGCTCGCGGTGGATATTTCGCAGTATACTTTATTGTAACTTTTTTTTTATACGTAGTTGTGAATCGAGAGGAATTCTTTCTATGCTTCATTGACAAAATTGCTAACCTTTGGGTTAGCATATATACTTGGTGGAGGTGGTGTGACAACCACCCTTGTTTTTTACCGTGAATCTCTGACGTAATAGCTATTAGATCTATAGCGCAAACGCAGGCTATTCAAAGCGTTATTTCAGCTTGTATAAGACAGTTTGCAACAGTCGAGTAAGGTGTGAATATCCGATAAGCGATATGCACGCCTTGCTCCTGCCGGTCTCAAACCAGGCTTAAGCAGGAGGGTCTAAATCTACTGCTCCATTTTGCCGCCTTCGTACTTCCTTGTATCAATCTTTGGGTGGAACAGCTTTATTTTTCTCTATCAGCGGTCAAGTCCTTACTCTTCCATTTTCAACCACGACACTAATTCTTCGTCCCCAATTAGCTATAAAGGTTGCCCAAGGGCAAACGGACCATGTTCTTTTTCTATCTTGTTAAAAGAATGTAATGATCATAGACATGATCTTGGATACGAATTGAATTAGACGTTTGGAGCTGACGCAACGGCGTGTAGTGTCAAAGCTAATTTAAATTCTCTGAGGAAGGCTTAAGCGTTAGTTAACTGCCCGGCCGGGCGAGTGCCTTGGATGGTGTTCACGTCGTTGAAAAGGTGGAACCTTGGAAAGCCTGGAAGGGGAGTAACAGGCAGGAGCTCCAGGAAGTTGATATCCTTGTGCAGCATAAGTTCATGCTAGTGGTATTAGCCAATTCAAACTACCATGGTAGCATCTCACCAGGGCAGTCATCCAAGAACAATGATCAAACTGAGCGTTGAATAAAAATAAACGAACAGCAAAGAGCAAAGTGATCAGAGTAAACTCACTGGAGACTGCATCTTAAAAGCAAAATATGGAGCAGCCAGAATGGTGAGCAAATAAATGATCAAAAAAGCTCCGACCCTGATAGTGTAGAAAAGTGTCCAGGAATTTGCCACAACAAAATTTCCCAAAACCCACAGAAAAAAAAAACTCGTATAAAATGCAATAAAAAAGCTGTTTAAAAGAGGGCATCAATACAAAAAACCCTTTTAAACATTAAAAACCATAAAAACTCTATCGCTGGGCGAAAGTTGATGTCACTAGCAAAAAGAAAGAACACTTCAACGGGTACGAAGTCGGTCGCCCAAATAACACCACCAAAGTCTTGGGACTTACCATACTCATCCCCGACCAGCAATATATTTATATTCCATTTGACTTGGGGTGATGAAGAGCGCAAGTTCACAAAAAGAAGAAGAACAGAAACTAGAAAAGAGGATACAAAGGAGAATACTGAGGAAAGCGAACAGGATAACAAAAATTAAAGATCAACAGGAAAAATCAATATTGAGATTAAACTACTTGCCAAACTAGTTAAAGACAACAGTAACACTAAAAGGCAAACGAAAGAAACTACAACTATGCTAAGAAGCTTAGTAGGTACAATAACAACCAAAGCGATGACAGACACTACAGAAAGTACATGTAAAGACGCTGATACTACGTAACAGAGATAAATAAAAGCGATAAAGGAGCAAACAGGAAAGATACGGCTGCCCAAACCGAATCGGTAGATGCAACAAAAAGAAGTAACAGAAAATCAACTCTGACAAGCCACGACAAAGGAAGAACTTACTAAGATAATCATCATGACATGGTCAACAAGCGTATACACAAAACAAAGTTAGTGAATAGGAGAATATGGGGCTCAAACAAAAAAGAAGATATTGTTATCTCCTCTACATTTGATTTTGCAATGCTCCACCCAAAGGTACTACATTAGCCAAACTTTGGATTTTGGCGAACCCTTGTTACTCCAAGCGGGGTAAGAATATTGAACCTTAGGGACAGCACTTACAGATGGCACCTTCATTTTACATCGTCCGAACGAGGATGTATTTTTGCCAAAAATGCTCGTTTACCATATTTCAAGGGATCCGTGTCGGAAATCGAACTCGGAACCTTGAAATCAGCAGTCGTATGCAAACCTGTCTGATCCACTAAGACGCCACTGAAGATAAGCCCTAAATTTGACGTTCTAATACTCTATCCGAAGGAAATGCATTGTCCAGGAAGCGAGTTTCTTTATCTGCAAATTTTGAACCCTTGCTGTTTCAAGCAAAGTAAGCAACTTTAATGTGCGGTCAATACTCACATACGAGACCTACATTTACAAAACATCCTATGGAGGGCATATTTTTGTGAAAAATTCTCGACTAGCATTTTTCAAGCTGTCCATGTCGGGAATCGAATCCGGGACCCTGGAATTAGTAGTCATACGCGAACATGTATCCGATGGAGTCGCCTAATATTATTATCACCTTACATTTGACTTTACAAAGCTAGATTTGCATTGGCCAGGAAGTCAGTTCTTCTACATACAGATTTTGCCAAACCGTTGCTGTTCCAAGCAAGTTATGGATCTATAACGTGCGAGACAATACTCACTGGCAGTACCTACATTTTATCTCTCATCAGAAAAAGGGCGTATTTTTGTGAAACATGATCACCTAGACATTTTTCAAGCGGTCCATGTTGGGAATCGAACCCGGGACCTTGGAATCAGCAGTCATAAGCAAACCTGTCTGATCAACGGATCCGCCTCTAAAGATAAGCTCTACATTTGATGCTCCAATGCTGTACTCGACGGTACTACATTGGCCTGAAAGCAAGTTTCTATTTATCTGGAAATTTTGCCGAACTCTTGCTAGTTCAAGCAAAGTTGGGATTTTTAACCTGCGTGACAATACTCACACGTTTCATCTACATTCAGACAAGGCCGTATTTTAGTGAAAAATCCTCGCCTAAGATTTTTCAAGCTATCTATGTCGGAAATTAAACCCAGGATCATATGCGATCTGGTCTAAACCACGGAGCTGCATTTGAAGATATGACCTACATTTGACGTTCCACTTCTTCACATGAAAGCGAGTTATTTTTTTACTTGCAAATTTTGAATTTTGCCAAACTCTGCTGTTCCAAGCAAGGTAGATATTTTTATCGTGCTAATATTTCTCACACACGGAACCTATATTTACCTCTCATCCGTAGGAAGGCGTATTTTTGTGAAAAATGCTCGTCTACGTTTCTCAAGCGGCCCATGCCTGAATCGAACCTGGAACCTTGAAATTGGTACTCATACGTGATCCCATCTAACTCACGAAGTCGCCTGATATTGCTAGCGCCCCTTGTTTGATTTTACGATGCTCCACCCGAAGGTTCAGCATTATCTGTATATTTTTAGTTTTAGTTTTGAGCAAGGTAGGGATCTTCAACGTGCGTGACAGCAAGCACACGGAACCTACATTTTACCACTCATCTAAACGAGGCGTTTTTTATGAAAACATTCTTCAAGCGGTCCAATTCGGGAATCTACTCCGGGACGTTGGATTCAGCAGTCATACGCGAACCTGTAAAATCCACGGATCCGTCTCTAAGGATAAGCCGTACATTTGTCGTTCCAATGCTGCACTCGAAGGTACTCATTGGTCAGGAAGCGAGTATCTTTTTACCTGGAAATTTTGAATTTTGCCGAACTCCTGCTATTTCAAGCAAGATTGATATCTTTAACGCGCGTGACAACACTCACATGCGGCATCTACATTTTACCTCTCATCCAAACAAGAACATATTTTTGTGAAAAATGCTTGCCTAACATTTTTCAGGCTATCTATGTCGGGAATCGAACGCGGGATCTTGGAATCAGCAGATTCATGGAAACCTGACTGAACCACGGAGCTGAATCTGAAGATAAGCTCTACATTTGACGTTCCCATGCTTCGCCAGAAAGCAGGTTATTTTTACCTGCAAATTTTGAATTTTGCCGAACCCTTGCTGTTCCAAGTAAGACAGGCATTTTTATCGTGCTGACATTTATCTCTCATCTGAAGGAGGGCGTATTTTTGTGAAAAATGCTCATTTAACGTTTCTCAAGCGGTTCATGTCGGAAATCCAACCAGGAATTTTGGAATTAGTAGTCACACGTGAACCTATCTACCCACGGAGTCGCATGATATTGTTATCACCCTAAAATTGACCTTACAATGCTCCACACGAAGGTACTGGATTGGTTAGTACGCGAGTTTTATGCATGAAAATTTTGCAGAACCTTTGCTGTTTCAAGCAAGGTAAGGATCTTGAACCGGATTCGATTCTCGACACGGACCGCTTAAAAAATGTTAAGCGAGCATTTTGCACAAAATACGCCCTCGTTCGGATGATAAGTAAAATGTAGATCCCGTGTATGTTTTGTCACGCACGTTGCTTGAAACAGCTACGGTTTAGCATAATTCAAAATTTTTAGTTAAAAAACTTGTTTCCTGATCAATGTAGTACTCTTGGGTGGAGCATTTGGAAGTCAAATGTAAGGGGCAGGAAAAAGGCTTTATTAGACAGAGTTTAAAGACTTTTCAAAGTAAGCGTAAAAATATTTAGTAAAAGCGTTATAATTTGTATGCCCCTAAAAGTTTTGCAATAGCCTTCATAAAACCCACTCCTCACCACTTAGAGCTAGTTAGTGTACTATTTTTACTGTTGTCACTTCTCCCTTTTAGAGCAATAAAAAATTAATTCAAGCACCTGACATCAATTTAGCACATAACACACCTAAAGGACATATTTTATTAAGTATGTTACAATCACAATGTGATTCAAATCAAATAATAAAAATCAGGAATATTATTCTTGAGGAAGTTATTTTTATTTAAAGTTGTTCTGTATGTCTGATATGCTGATTTGAGGTCCAGGGTGGTGAATACAGATGCTGTGCCGAAGTCCCGTAGCGTTTCGTGGATTATTGGTTGGTTTGTGCTTTTATCCTTGGTGATGGTTTTGAGTCTCCGATAGTCGACTCAAAATCGTGGTCTTTCATCCTTCTTCTCCAAGATCACTATAAGGGAGTTGTAGGCTGAGGTGCTGCGTCTAATGATTCAATTGGTCAATATTTCCTCCACTTCGGTGGCGAAGTAGAGCGTCTGGCGATTGTGTTCCAAAGTGTATGGATTCTCGCTCGTGATCCATGACTGCTTTCTGGCGTCGAAACCAGGATTGCCTCCAAAATGATATCCTCTGCTAGATTGGCTACTACCAGAAAGGTTTTATAGTCCGTCACTTTTTTGAGGGTGAATGGCGTGCTGAACTTGCCTTTGATTGCCATTTCTGTCCCTGCTTCGCCTAGATAGGCGGAGGCACAATAGGGTTCTACCCGTGAACTTGTGGTTATTCGATTTTCCCTAATAATGCACGTTAAAGTGCGTTAAAGATTAACTTCTGAATGTTGACAGAGATCCTTGGTAGAGAATCATCGTGGGTAATGTATAGACGCGTCAATGCGTTTCGCCCGGCCGAGCGGTGTGCTGGCGCGGTTCGGCCGGTGTGCCGTTTTCCGAATTTCTGGTTGGACAATCCCGGTGTCAATGTCTTTGTGGACAAATGCGGCATTTGGGTAATCGTTTTGTTGTGAGTTGAGGTCTGGCAGCTGGTTTGGCGCTGGTTGTCCTTTTCATTCGTTGCTTCTCCTACTTTTTCCTCTATTTTTGTGAGGCGGGAGACCATTTGCTACACAGTCGTCGGCGTGTGATACTGTATTGAGTTCTCAGTGTTGGCAGGCTGGAGGTTCGTGAATAGCTCCATGTACCGGTTGATGTCTAGTTTTAGGCAGTGGGCTTGCCGCGTCTTAGTGCTGAGGAAGACGGCTACTGGTGAAGACGCGATCTGCTTCTGCCCGTAATAGTTGGAAGTTATTTTGGCTCTAATGGTTGACTGTCATACTTGTCCAGAAAGAACTTCTTAAATTTGCTTTAGTTGGGTTGGAACATCTCGTATGCTGCCCAACATGTGGCTGCTTGGTCTCGAAGTTGAGCGGTTGTCGTTGGAACACATGTGTCTATCGCTTCCATCTGTTGAAGGAACTCTGCGGGATCCTCCAGAAGCGCGCTAGAAAATATAGGTTTTTCTGTTTAGGAGGTTGCTGTGACGACGTAGTAAAGGTCCTCCACTAGCCCTTGGTTCTGATCATTTTGGTGGTTTGTTGTGTTAGATGAGCGCCAATGGGAAGTTGCAGTCCTAGAACTGTTGGTGATTGTGTGTCCGCCTGGGTTGGAGGCGGCTAGTTGGTGTCAGGCTGGATGTTTGATGCTGTTTGACTCCTTGTCTCGGGCAGTTGTTAGGTTTTTGCAAGCTTGCTGTTTGCAAAATCTTCGGCGAAGACGGCCTATCTCGTTGGGCGCCACTTTTACCATTCAATTGGGCGGCGTCTGACTTCTTAGACAGTGTGTATAGGTTTGGTTCTATTATAATCAATATATATAATGCAATACAGGTTATAAAGTTCATAAAGACCTTGGATACACAATTATATAAGTTAATAGTTATGCAATGAATAAATGTACAGTTTGAAGTAGACCAAAAGTTTTCGGTATTCTTCCGAACTCTTCGAAGGCTTCCTGGTTTGCTGGTGGGACCAAGTAAGCACATAAATAATTATTAAATGAATATATACATATATATATATATATATATATATATATATATATATATATGGCTTAAAGAGGTTCAGAAGACTTCGGCGGTCTTCGGAACTCGTCGAAAGGCTTTGTGGTTTACTTGCGGGGCCAAGTAAGAACTTAAATAATTATGAAATGAATATAATATATACAGTTTAAAGAGGTCTAGAAATCTTCGGTAGTCTTCGGAACTCTTCTGAATGCTTCGTGATTTGCTTGTGGGGCCAAGTAAGAACTTAAATAATTATAAAATAAATCTATCTATATATATATATATATATATATATATATATATATGTGGGTGTGTATATTATATATATATATATATATATATATATATATATATATGTATATATATATAATATCGTATAATTCGTGGTTAATTGTATTTACAATTAGGCTAAATCAAGCTTTGGGTTAGAATAACAACTTATAAGAAAATCTATTAGGCATTTTAGATAATTAGGGTATTTTAAATAATTAATTTAGAGCTTAGTCAACGTATAGTAATGTAGGGTTAATTTAATTTTAGGTATATTTATTTAGAAATGACGCAGCATAATATTCATTGGAAGATAGGGCAATATTTATTAGAAACAATAAGATAAAAATACCATTTTTAATTTTTATTTAGTATAGCATACGAAAACATAAAAGCTTTGCATATTCGTTAAAATAGGATTACTATTTTCAATGATAAAACCAGAAAACGTTTCAAAGCATCGCAAAAGAAGGAGATATTTCAAGATAACACGTACGATAAACAAGCTTTAATATGTTGCAAGAAGGAAAATAACGTTGGGTGATAGCGTAGTCAATGTACAGAACAGAAAACACAGAAGCAGGACGAAGAAGCAGTATGTTTGTTAAGATATCGATTTTTAATTATAAAGGTAGTATTCGAGAGAAGCTAGAAACAACTGTCATGGAAGAACAAGGATGGAGTAGAAACGTATGAATACGAGTGAGAAACAGAGATTTAATTATAGATGTAGTATAAGAGGGAAACGACAAACAAACTTATTTTAGAGGGGGAAACAAAATCAATAATTACTAGGAGATTTAGAAGCAGACGCGCATCGATTGAAAGCGAGGGAAAGGAATTAAGCTAGATGATTGGACGATGCAGGTATACGTGCAACAAGTTTGTATTAGGTAGGGCAAATATTCAGCTGGTGGCAGCAGATGTGTGAAAAGGAGCTATATGAATAAGAGAGATGAAAATATGTTTGTTTGAGTTTGAAGGCGTGGATTTATTCGGAATCGTTTGACAGTTGAGGCTAGTTTCGCGAAATCAGAGAGACGGTTGGTTGTTGTGTACGTTTTACGAAGTATTTTAAGATGTTTGTTATCGTAATTCAAAAGACACGAAGAATCGTTAGACCTTTTCACAAAAATATCGAGTCGGTTAAGCGAGTAGTTTTAAGAAATAAGAAAACGGTTGGGGCTTTTACAGAGAATATTGTTGTACGTTAATAATTTTATGTGCGAACTGGAAAACAGGGGAGGTGCAGCAATGGCTATATAAACCACTTTCAAAGGGAGTGACGGTCTTTTAATTTTTCTTTAGTCTTTCGCGCTTCATCAAGTTACTTTTAGTGAAATGTAGTGAATTTATGTAAAATTACTTATAAGTTAGTATGATGACAAGTATAGTAATTTAAAGGCGAATAAAGCACATTATACGAAAAGTAAATTTTGTATAGAAAATTTTGGAGATTGGATGCTCATGCTTTTATTATAAATGAAAAGATTTTGGGGTAGCAGCAGATGTAGAATGATAGTGATTCAACCGGGGAGTTGTTTCGTGGTCTAGTGCTATACTGGACGACATCATCTTCAAGGGCTGGTTGGCAGATAACGGTTGGAGGACAGTTACCAGGTATGCCATTGTATAAAAACATTGTGTGGTGAGTATTTTCTATGGTTTTCTTAATTTTTTTTGTGCTTGGGGGTGTTTTTTTAATTTGATATATTTAATGAACTGAAAATTTACGGAATTCTAGTTGAAAAGAAATTTATTTAGGTAATTAAGGATAATTAATTTACAGATAACCAGGCTATTTTGTAAAGAAGTATAGGGGCTTATTTTATTTTTGTAGTGCGGTAAATTTGCACTCAAAGTTACCGAGTTTTGCTATGAGTTCACAATATGACAAAGGGGTTAACGTAAGGTATGAGGAACGCCTTCTTACTTTAATAAAGTATTTGTTTTAATAAGATTATCGATTTGAAATACTTTTAAAAATGAAATTGTTGACATTACTAATAATACTAATGTACATAAGGAAAGGTATTTTGAAATTGTAATATTTATTTCATGTAAATAGAGAGTGATGTTATTTTGAGTGTGTGATTGTAGGGTGTCAATTTTTATTAGGTTTCAGCATAGAAGCAGTGAGCGGGAGTTTTTAGATCCAGCGTTAACAGGTAAGCGCCTGCGTTGGTGATAAAAGATTTTGGTGGAATTTGGAGTCTAGCGGAGGACCAGCCGAGGATAAGTTCACAGAATTATGCAGACCCAACATTGGGGCACGAATTAGACGGCCGTTTCAGAGCAAGTCTCAGAGTAATTTATGACGCCCAACAGGTGGGGCACGATTTTCAAGGAAAAGTCTTACGAATATATATATATATATATATATATATTGTCGTGGTAGTCTTCTAAAATTCTCACCCCACAAAGATTGGGCCAACATAAAATTATCTGAAAAAAATTAAAAATTTCTTACCCTACCTTTTGGACGCTTTTGTATTTCTGCTCCCCCCGGGCTAGCTCAGCAATCGGCTTCTTCTTGAATACCTACCATTTTAAGTACATACCTTTCTCACACACACACAGTCAAATGAAATTATCAATCAAATATTACAACAACCATACAACCTTTTTATTTACACATATTAACAAGTTTCCATTATTAATGAAATATTTACACCTTGGTACAGACAGTTTGTTACAACTGTTACCAGCTCAATCATTAAATACTTTAAAGTCATTGGTTTTAATAAATTTTAACAAATTCTATATAATACGAGTGGATGGACTCCACGTGCAACCCTAGTTTGACTTTATTCTGATCTATTTTGTGCTCATTATAACCCAGTTTCTGTAAATGCTTTTACACCTTGCATTTTATTGAAAATTAATTTAAAGACCCGTTTATTCCTTACAACAACAATTTATAGCATAAATAAACCTTTATATATCATCAATAAACTCTTTTTTAATAGCCACAATTAATTGTCCTCCACATATACCTCTTTAAACAAGTTTTATGGTAATAAATCCACGCCCAATAAGTCAAAACACACAAACACAAAAAATATCAACACAATTGTTTATACAAAAACAGGAAATTAAGTTTCATTACCTGGAGCCGCCTTCGTTCCTCGTCACCGCTGAAGATGGTTACTAGAAACCCTCGTCGGTGTGCCCATATACTTCTATTATGCCAGGTTCCAACTGATCTCCACCTATCCAAATCTCGGCCACCACCTCTATTCTTCTACCCAGATATTAGCTTTGTCTCAAACGTAACATTCTATACCAAATATACTTCATGCATACAAGTTACGCTTTAGGCTTCGCTTACCCAAATATCATCCCTTCATTTAATCGAGTTGTTGCAGTAACGGCACCTTTTATCTAAACAACAGCACATCTCGTGCAATATGACTTCTACATCTTTTGGTACGTTACTGCAGCTTTCCTAATTTCAAAACAGGATGTTATATGCAACTTGACCGAATACATAATAATTAATACCCATAAGGGCATTTACTATTATTACGTTGCAGATCTAAGCACGATCTCAGATCTCAAAGGAAAGAAACCTTTAATATTCTTCTCCGTGTATTTATATGATTTTCAAAACCTCTCTATGAAACCTAGTTTCATAGGAAAGCTTATTTTCTAAACTGATTCTTAAAATTTTAAACGTAACGAACACTAACTTCTGAAAAATCCCCCGTTTATCGTGCTGTTACATAGAATTTTGTTCGATACCCTCTACGGACGCGCTTTTCTGAAAAACTGTTAGTCATCAACCAATGATATAATTTTCCCTCGTCACAACGCTCCACCTACCAGCTATCTATTTCCGTTCCATGCATATTTGTTGTCTCCTTTAGAACCCCTTTTAAGCCACAGAAAATCGATATTGTAGTTGGCCTTCACATTTACCTGTGTATTTCGTACGTAACTTGTACCCAACGCTTTCTTTATAAGCTTCTCTGTCTGTCTTACATTATCGATCGTTTATTCCACTCAGTCTTTAAAAGATTTCTTATTGTAGCAGCTCATACAGTGACCGTTGTAAACACAATTTTATAGAATTTTGTGCTAACGTTCGTTTAAGTTTCCATGAACCTGACATATAACCAACAGGTGTTCTTCGAAGCAACCGGTCGTTTAAAATAACAATTCTTAGTTTATTCCCTTCTTAGTATTTGTATAAACGAACGTTAGCTTTTATGTAAATAGAAATGTTTGCGTTTAAAATTATTGATTTTCTACATATGCAAGCTTCCATGCGTTTGATTTAAAATTATTATAATTATTTATGCGTATCTTTGAATTTTCAAGTACTCTAAAGCTTTCTTCCCTTATTCAATTTTAACATTCCAATTTAAAAATAGAAAAATATCTTAATAATCGTCCGTTTTTACTATATAAATTAATTTGGCGCGTAAACAATTTGCTCCCATTTCTATATACACAGTTGATAAAATTTTATTGTCTACACCTATTTAACATATAATTCCACGTCTATATATATATATATATATATATATATATATATATATATATGCTGTGAATCCACCAAAATCCGGGAACTACGGTTTTCGAATCGAGCCCCACAGATTGTGCGTCAAGAATGCTGTGAAACGTAAAAAAAAGCTATTAACTTAACTGGTCCGTTGACTTTCTTCTGTTAATCGCCTTTTTACTCTTTTCCGCCTCGGCTGCTCACCTAGTTAAACCTTCATCCTCATTCATAAAAAAAAAACAAACACATTTCTACCACAAACATCAACGTTAACTCTATTTACATCAATATTCACAATACATTAAAATTTCAAAATTAAAATTCAGCATAAATTTCAGTATCAGAAAATTTCAAGATTAAATTTTGTTATCATTTTAATGTGCATCCAGAATTAAAGTCCTTGTAGGATGCCTACTAATTAATATAACAATATATGCAGACCTGAGTCTGAGTACAAAGGAGCATCTACCACCCTTTACGTTAATTAACCAGGTTTGTCTAATTGAGCTCAAAGACATACCCAAATTTTCATCATAATCCAGAACATAAATACTAAATACCCTTTCTACTTAAACAAGAAAATTTCACCTTAAAATTAAAAATTTGCTGTTAGTACAATTTCACTACTGTCCATTTTAAGTAAATCAATTATAAAGTTATTCAACACACACCAAAACATCAAAGTTCGAACAAAATAGTATAATTTACCTGAAGGTTACTGCACTCGTAGCTTCAATGTACATCGTCCCTATGTTAATCACACCATTCCAACTGGGTTATATTAACGGCTTCTGATTCTCAACGCTTTTAAAATTTTCTCCACCACCATTCATCTAAAGTTGTTTCAGTGCTTTTCCGGAACTCATCTGTGTATATCAGAAGCTTGTTTTGTGGATCCAGACACGTTTACGAACCATTTAATTATTAACACCCCCGAAAAATAGCAAAGAAATTCATACTTCGTTCAGAAATATACGCCAAAACTGCCTACTTTTGTGTATTCATTTGTCGTTGCAGATTTGACTAATTGGTACAGTGATACTAAACTTTATTACCTTGTATCTTCTTTTCTAAGTGCACTAAATTACATTCATTGTAGCACGTAAAGAACAAACTGTTTTAAATCACCAAAATATACGAGCAAACTGTTTAAATTATTCTATCAAAATCGGAAAACTAAAAAGCACTGTTTAACGCATTGAATCAATTCGAAAATCTAAGAGAGAGAAACTCATATTAACCCGGGTATATATAGAGGTTAGCCCGTCTGTCTGTCTTGTCCCCAAAACGGCCAGTTTCTAGAATTTCGTATACTATGTTCCCATCTCGCCCGCCTGTGAGTCGGTTCTTAGTAAATTTGCACTCGCCCCAGTTAAATCTCAGAAATTTCGACACGGCTCGCAACGTCTGGCAATAACTAATTAATTTTTATACAGAAATGTTATTTTTCCTTCTCAAGTTTGCCTTTTATTTTCAACCAATCGCAACCCAGTGACGTTGCTCCACTCACGCCTTTTACTATATATGTCTCTGTCTTGCGCATATTATCTGTCTCTATCTACCCTGTTTCGAGTGGTACAAATTGATATTGTTTATTATCGATTATTTCAGTCCATGTGGACTGTGAAATAACCGACCTTATTAGCATTTCCCGTAACTATTAAGCTACGGTTTCTCCAACATTCTCTGTAACCATTTGTTATCTGCCCAATTTACGCAGAACGTGTCTTTTTAAAAATACGCAGGTGTTCAAACATAATACTTCTACGATTTGAATATTATTGGGTTTTTACAAGCTTTTATAAATATTATATGTTACTAATGGTTCAATTAACTTCAATAAAAATAATACCCTTTAATTTTTAGTGACTCCTAATCAAATATTAATTATTATCTGTACATTTTGTTTAATACCGGTTACTTAAAATTGAGTTAATTAATATAAATTTTGCACGTAATTTCCATTTGTTTCTTTACTCGGAATGATTTAAATTACACGTAGAGCATTTTAATACTGCTTCCTTTTTTTTATAGCAAGCGTCTTGCAAATGATTTAAATCTCTTATTTTTAATGAAACGAATGAATTTTTATTCTCCACGGTTTTTTAATAACGCGTACCTTTTCCCCAAAGCTTCTACACGTCTTTCGGAACGTCGTCGTCGTGGTGGCGGCTTAAACAGGTTCTCGCAGCAGCTCTTGTGGATGCCGTAAACGGTTCTGGAATAGCTCAGGCTAGTTATGAAGCGGTCATAGTGATTGGTTTAATGGTGATGGTGGCAGAGGCGACAGGAGCTTTGAGTGTGGCAAAGTCGATCGAAGGGCGTTCTGTTCCTGCTTCCGGCTGACCGGGTGGGCTGAACGGAGTTTCCTATCCATACGTGGTTACTAAGAATTGATGGTAGGCGGACGATAGCGGCGTGGCGAAGGTAAGAAGGCGGGCGGCCGGCTATTGGACAGTGCCACTTTCAGGTTATGGTGAGCACTGCTAGGTGATTGCTTAGGCTATGAGGAGCACTAATGAATGTCTCTTGTGGAATTTGAAATTATTTTTATGCACTTCCTTTCCCTTATGGTGGCTATATTAGAATACGTTATTCAGGTGTTTAACCAATGAAAACGTGGGGTTGAGTTTTCGCATGTAAAATTATATGCACATGCTGTTGACCAATGAGCGTGCAGGGTTTAGGGTAGCACAAAAAATGAGTTGAAAATTCTCGGTGTTGCTTTAGGTTGTTCTGTGTTCAGCACGTGCATTTTAATATAAGTAGCAAGCCCGCATGTCGCGCGCGCTTCTATATAACAAAGGATTTCATGCGGATAGGATAGTAACAAAACACAATTTAATAGAAACGTTGTAATCTGATTACATTTTGTCCAGGTATAAATATCAGTAGGTGGCTTGAGACTGAAAACTTTTTATGAAACTATAGGGCCAGAGCAACTGAAGTCCAACAATGGATTTCAGCTTCAATTAGAACTAAACTTCAAAACCTCATAACTGTTATTCATACCTATTAAATTGTACTAGGTATTTCGCTATTCCGCTATTTCCAGAAATTATAGAAATATTGTTCTCGAAATTTTTTATTGTAATCTTTAAATGCAAAATTTTGTACGTGTCAAGCAAGAGATACCGTACTTCAGAACCTGTCAATCATCGTTTATGCTAAAACTCTTCGTTTGCGTTTGAGTTAATGTCATTATTTCGGTGACAGGTAAACCAAACGGCGCCACAACACAATTTTGGCAAAGTAACTATACACAGATAAATCTCAGCAAACAAAACCATTCCCATGGCGCAAGTCTTGTATTGAATTTGCGTGTCCGAAATGGTTTAGATCTTTGGATTAGTTTCAATCATCGTATTATTTTGGGTTATTGGGAAGGTTCGATTCATCGGGTCATTTCGGATCACCTTCCCATTTAGGGCAATTGGTTCAGTATGGATCACCGGGCCAGTTCGAGCCACCGGGTCAGTCTTGGTCATCGGTGCAGGTTGGATCTCGTTTCACCGGGTCGGGGTCACCCCGTGTTTCAGGTCACCGGGTCAAAAAATTGTGACTTTCCTATTTTTCTAGAATGATTAAAAGATGCAGAAAGATTCATTTGCACTTTTAAAATCAACGGATTCGTACTCACAACAAAAACACTTATACGAATTTCGAACACAACTCTCCTTGTTTACTTAAAACTCAGTCTAGGTTGTAGAATAAAATTATAACTCCGAAAATAGGACGACTGTAATTGGCAGACTTGCCACGATCTCTGACTAGATGAAAGGTTTTAACGTTTTAATGCAAAAGGTACATTTTGTGCACGTTTAAATGATGGATCAGCCACAAAAAACTAATTTAAAAAAAAGGATATTTGAGTGTTAATTTAGGCGCCTGATAATGAAAACGCCTTTTTTTCCTTAACAAAAGTGTGGGTGTAAGCTTCAGTTCAATGTATTCACACTACACTCGATTTAGCTTTAATGGTCTTGTACGATTTAGTCAGAAATTCATCAAACTTAATGTCTTACGTAGCTTGTTAGAGTGGTTGGGTGTAGTTCAGAAACTACATCAAAATGCGGTTAGAAACTCCCACAGGAGTTCTGAGATAACTCAATATCGACTACAATTTAAGCAAATAATAATATTTGGAACGACGTTAATAACGTTCTCGATTCTATTGAAATTATTCGATGACAAAGTAATAAAGAGGTCTAAAAACAGTTTCTCGGGGTTTAACTTTTTAACGAGAAATTGGAAATTTAGGTGGAATATGAAGTTGGTTGACTGAAAGCGTTGACAATTGAGTTTTCAATGATCTGTAAGCCGATGAAATTGGTCTCTCCCTCACATACACCACCATCTGGTAAAGGTTTTCATTGTGTGGTATAATATTTGTATCATTAGGGTAATTATATGTCACAGTATATCGACCAAGGCTTATTTACTTCGTCTTTGTCAGACGTTGTTATTGTTATTGGATTCAATTTGGGCTTACAAAAATTAGGAACCAGTAAATTAAAGTACATTTGTAGGCGCATAGGTTGATGTTTGATTCAGTCGCGTAACTAGAAATTGTTGTCGCTTAGACAGAAATACTTTGGATCCCCATTTTCCTGAAGACATTATAAGATAACTTGAATTAATACAATCAAATATACAGTAATTATTTAAATAGCTTGGTTGTAGGTTATACATAATGTAGGTAAAGTGTTACGTGCCGTGCCGTCCCTGCACTCAAATATTTTCTTTTTATGTTGTAACAAATATAAATTCTAAGATATTACTTTTTGAAGTCGCTTCTATTTGTTACAGTTCTGTGGCATCTGATTTTATTGGTTTGCATTATAATATTAGAAGGAACAATTCATAATAGAAATAAACGTTATTACCATTTAATCCGATTTGAATTTATCTTAAAAATATATTCAATTGTAACAAATATGTTATAAACAAGTCACTTGTGTAGTCTAATTTACAGGGGGTTGGTATCCATTGTCAAGAATTATTAAGTTAATATTCCGCTTGTGAAAGGTGTCACAAGGTGGCGTTTCGGACGGCTCACCTGTTCCTATATTCATAGGAACGAGAGATAACTCGGCCATTTGCTTCGATGCGACGATAACAGAACGAGTAGGGAAAAATGTTAGCTCTTTTATGTGCCCGCTGGTCCTTAAGGATAGGTATTTAGGTAGCCGTTAAATTATGGTCGGTTAAACGGGCCGAGATGTTATAATTAAATACGTGTTGAGAACATTTTTCCCGGGCTTTGTTAATACGGCCAAAGTGTTAGCTAAACGCGTCAACGTGATAGTTTGACTGCAGTATCCATAAACGGTGAAATAGTAATATTTTTAGGTGGTCCTTATGCTAAAAGAAACTTTTATTTTTCTCGTATTTTTTTATTATGGAGAAACATTAGTATCACGAAATAATTGTAATTGCACACATAGTGTTTGTTTGATTGGTATGTGACACGTCATGATGTCAACCGTTTAGTCCGGAATTTCCATTACAGAAATTTAGTTGTCAAGATGAAATTCAATACTTTTGGTTTGGAACTTTTTTGAGGCAGGAGTTTTTGCTTGCATGTAAGTCAAGTATTTAGAACCCTTATTAGAACGATGAGTGTTTAAATTTTTATGTTGTTTGCAGTTGGAACTTTATTATTTTGTTTGTGACATATGAAACTGTTCATACAATCATTAAAAGTATTAAATTTAATAAGAGTATAAATTTTGTATTTAAGATTTAGTATAAAGAAAATTTTAGAAGTTACAATGTTCTAAAAATTGTGTGTCAGATAGTTTTTTGTTAAGAGTTGAAATTTTTTCAAGTATAACATTTCTAATGTGATAGTTTCATGATGATTAATTTATAAGTACTGTTGTGTTTTTGTTATTGCAAGGCGTAAACTGTGCTTTTTGATTAAAAATTTATTGTGTAACATTTTCTTTCAGGATCATCGCAGCAGTAGTTAAAGTAGACACATTTGAGAAGTTTCCAGAACTGTTGTTTAGTACAACTTGTAGGTTTCGATAGTCATTATAGCCAGTGGATTTCTGCATCTTATCATAAGATATCTTTGTTTTTTTATTGTCCACATAGATGCGGTGGCGCTCACTTCTCTTCCCGCTTTCCCATTCCCCTTTATAGTTGAGTTTACTTTTCATCCATGCCCAATCTCATTGCTTGCCCTTGGGGTAATTCCCAGACTCAGCCGTGAATATCGTGAAGTTCGTGAGTCTATTGGAAGTGATAACATTAACAATAAATTCTAATAACAAAAATAAAAATCGCTCCACTGGCGCCCAAATGTGGGGTATTTGTTTGGTAAACTCACACCAAAAATAGTTACACTGGCGCCCAACGTGTGGCTCGATTGATAAACTCAAATATAGTTTTCTTAAAATTTTCATAGTACTCACATCGTGTCTGGAACCTCAAACTTTTAATCGTTAGTTGTTCCAATGTTGCAACAAGCATAAGTTTGCATTAAAATAAAGTTTTCGTTACTTCAACGTCGAGTTGGTTAAGAAATAAAATATCTTCAGGTTGTACAATTTTGGTATATGGATCATTCAAAATGAGGTTAATAATAGTGTTTTGTATTTAGGTTTATTTATCATCCTCATTAATTACAATGGCTGGTTGATTAATTTCTTGATTTAAGAAATAATGCTTTATTAATTTGGTATACTGGTTTTTACTGTTGTTATATCGTTCGAGGATTGCTCTTGTGCATAGGCACGTTTTTGTTTTGATAACAATTTTTTTTTATTTATATCGGCATTGCAACGCAGCATGTTAAGATCTATTTGGTCTAGGCGAGACTTGCCGTTGTAGTAGGTCGCTCAGCAGTACATTAGTCTAGACGAGGCTCACAAAGAGTTGGTTGCTCAGCAGTACATAAGTCTAGACGAGATTCGTGGTAAGTTTGTCGATATAGTTGTTTTGGCATGATTTTTTTTGAGGTTAATGTTGTAATTTTTTGTTTATTAGTCTAGGCGAGGCTCGTAGAGGAGTTCGTCATTCTAGCAAATTTATGCGTTGTGAAGCATTTTTGTTTGTTTCGACAGTTTGATTATAAGTAGAGTGAGAGTGTACCAGAACATTGATTTATGGTTATCCTCAATGGAAAATTGAGAACAATTTTGTTTTTAAGTTCTTTTCGTCAAGTTTGCTTTTGTCGTCAAATATTGTAAAGTGGAGGTATTTGGTTCCGAAAGTTCAGAGAGAAGAAGTTGTCAGATCGTGTCACGATCCTTCAGTTGCGGGACATTTTGGGTTTTCGATATTAGTAGCTTTATTGATACCTACGAGTTGAGAAAGTTGAGTATTCAGTAGTGAGTTAGAGTGTGTTTAGGCTGCTGGTTTGGTGCGCGATTAATTTTTTTGTCGAAGCAGCGGTTGGTTTTTTTGCTGGGATTTCTTTGTTCAGCAACAATTAAAAACATTTTTAGAGGGCTATTGTTATTCATATATTTTGATATGAATTTTTCGATTTAATATTAGTATTAGTAAGGTTAGTAATAGGAAACAAATTTTTTTAGTTATTTTGCAGCGATTTTGTTCCGCAAGGTATGTTAGTTTTTAAGTTCCCCGTTTGGTTGCAACTCATGAGTGTTAGACTTCAATATTTTGACTTTTACAGATTATGTCCTTAATATCGATTCTGTTTTGTTTCGATTCTTAACGGATATGTAGTACGCGGAAATACTTGTTCACTCATTTGGTTGCCCCCCCAGCCCTTTTTTTATAATTCGTAAGGTCATCTATAAATTTTGTTTTTCGTTTGAAGATCAAAGTTTGAGTTTACTTTGTTTTTGGATGGACTTTAAAATAGTGGCGTTTTTTGTATTTATCTTTTGGTTATGGTAGTAGTTTTTGTCTTTATATAAAAAAAACCTTTTCGGTTATGTATGTATTAAAATATAATTAACTTCAAAGTTTTTTATTTCGGAAAGAGGCAGTGTAACAAATATAAATTCTAAGGTACTAATTTTCAAAGTAGTTTCTATTTGTTACAGTTCTGTGGCATCTGATTTTATTGGGTTGCATTATAATATTAGAAGAAACGATTTTGTTATAGAAATAAACGTTATTACCTTTAATCCACTTTGAATTTATCTTAAGAATATATTCAATTGCAACAAACACGTTTTAAACAAGTCACTTGTGTTGCCTAATTCGTAGGAGGTCGGTATCCATTGTCAAGAATTATTATTGTGCTTGTGAAAGGTGTCACGAGGTGGCGTTTCGGATGGATTACTTGCTCTTTATATTCACAGGAACGAGAAATAACTCGGCCATTTGCTTTGATGCGACCATAACAGAACGAGTAGGGAAAATGTTGGCTCTTTTATGTGCCAGCTGGTCCTTAAGGAAAAATATTTAGGTAGGCGTTAAATTATGGTCGTTTAAAGGGGCCGGGATGTTATAATTAAATACGAGTTGGGTATATTTACCCCGGACTTTGTTAATACGGCCAATATGTTAGGTAAACGTGTCAACGTGATTGTTTGACTGCAGTATACATTAACGATGAGATAATAATATTTTAGGTGGTTTTTATGCTAAAAGAAGTTTTAATTTTCAGCGCATTTTTTTATTATGGAGAAACATGAGTATCACGAAATAATTGTGATCGCACACATGGTGTATATTTGATTGGTATGTGACACGTCATGATGTCAGAATAGGAAGTTTAATTTTACTTTAGAATATCAAACTTGTGATTTTGTGTACATGTGTTTGAAAGAAAGAAGAGAATTACTTTAGTTTATATTTTTGGTTTAAAGCACTAAGTCTTTTATTTATGAGTATATAAATTTAAAGGGAGTACTATTGAGAAAATAAATTTTGAGTGACGAAACTTAAGGGACACTTAAAAAGAGTAATGTTTATAGAAGTGATGTAAGTGACTTCTTCTTGATATCCATTTTTAAGTATAAGATTTTTAGTGTGATAGTTTTATGAAGATTAATGTATGAATTTTGTTGTGTTTTTGTTATTGCAAGACGCAAACTGTGCCTTTTTAATAATAATTCATGTGTAACTTTTTTTTAAGATCATCGCAGCAGTAGTTAAAGTAGACACATTGGAGAGGTTTACAAAAGTGTTGTTTAGTAAAACTTGCAGGTTTCGTTAGCCATTATAGCCTGTGGGTTTCTGCATCTACTCATAGAATGCTTTTACTTTTTATTGTTCATATAGATGCGGTTGCGCTCATTTTCCTCACCCTTTCCCATTCCCCTTTATAGTTGAGTTTACTTTTCATCCATGCCCAATCTCATTGCTTGCCCTTGGGGTAATTCCCAGACTCAGCCGTGAATATCGTGAAGTTCGTGAGTCTATTGGAAATGATAACATTAACAATAAATTCTAATCAAATAACAAAAATAAAAATCGCTCCACTGGCGCCCAAATGTGGAGTATTCGTTTGGTAAACTCACACCAGAAATAGTTACACTGGCGCCCAACGCGTGGCTCGATTGGTAAACTCAAAAATAGTTTTGATAAAATTTTCATAGTACTCATATCGTGTCTAGAACCTAAAAGTTTTAATCGTTAGTTGTTCCAATGTTGCAACAAGCATAAATTTGCATTAAAATAAAGTTTTCGTTGCTTTAACGTCGAGTTGGTTAAAAAATAAAATATTTTCAGGTTGTACGATTTTGGTAAATGGTTCATTCAGAGTGAGGTTGATAATAGTGTTTTGTATTTAGGTTCATCTTCCATCCCCATTAATTACAATAGCTGGTTGACTAACTTCTTGACATAAGAAATAATGCTTTAGTAATTTGGTATACTGATTTTTACTGTTGTTATATCGTTTGAGGATTGCTCTTGTGCATAGGCACGTTTTTGTTTTGATAGCAATTTTTTTTTTATTTATATCGGCATTGCAACGCAGCATGTTAAGATCTATTTGGTGTAGGCGAGACTTGTCGTTTTAGTTGGTCGCTCATCAGTACAATAGTCTAGACAAGGCTCAAGAAGAGTTGGTCGCTCAGCTGTACATAAGTCTAGACGAGACTCGTGGTAAGTTTGTCGCTATAGTAGTTTTGGCATGATTTTTTTTGAGGTTAATGTTGTAATTTTTTGTTTATTGGTCTAGGTAGGGCTGGTAGAGGAGTTTGTCATTCTAGCAAATTTATGCGTTGTGAAGCATTTTTGTTTGTTTCGACAGTTTGATTATAAGTAGAGCGAGAGTGTACCAGAACATTGATTTATTGTTATCCTCAATGGAAAGTTGAGAACAATTTTGTTTTTAAGTTCTTTTCGTCAAATTTGCCTTTGTCGTCAAATATTGTAAAGTGGAGGTATTTGGTTCCGAAAGATCAGAGAGAAGAAGTTGTCAGATCGTGTCATGATCTTTTAGTTGCGGGACATTTTGGGTTTTCGAACACAATCGCCAGAATACAAGAACATTATTATTGGCCCAAAATGAATGTAGATGTGCTAAAATTTTGTCGTGTATGTCTGGTGTGTGGAGCACAAAAGTCTTGAAATGCTGGTCCGTTAAGTTTATTGGAAAAAATGCGCGTTTTTGGAATACTTAGTTTAATTAGATAGGACTGACAAAATTGTTTAGTTCATGCTGGAGCCACGTAAATATTTCTTGCTTAATATTCATGAACATGTTTTGTTCGCATTAAGTAGATGGTCACTTAAGTGAAACTTGTATTCGAGGTAGTCACTTATGTGTTGATGTATTTAGAGTAAGTAGAGTATCGGTGTTGTGTTAACAAGTTTTTTTTGGACTTGGAGTGTTCAGAAAAAAAGTATATTAGTAGAGCTATTGATAGCTACGAGTTGAGGGAGTTGAGTATTCAGTAGTGAGTCAGAGTGTGTTTAGACTGCTGGTTTCGTGCCCAATTAATTTTTTTCTCGAAACAGCGGTTGGTTTCTTGCTGGGATTTTTTTGTTCAGCAACAATTAAAAACATTTCTAGAAGGCTATTCATATTCATATATTTTGATATAAGTTTTTCGATTTAATATTAGTATTAGTAAGGTTAGTAATAGGAAAGAAATTTTTTTAGTTATTTTGCAGCGATTCTCGTCGTGCATTTTGTTTGAGTCTTAGTTAATGTTCTGTGAGGTATGTCAGTTTTTTTAATTTCTCCGTTTAGTTGCAACTCATGAGTGTTAGAGTTCAATATTTTGACATTTACAGATTATGTCCTTTATACCGATTCTGTCTTGTTTTGGTTCCTAACGGATATGTAGTATGCAGAGATACCTGTTCACTCATTTGGTTGCCCCCAGCCCTTTATTTATGATTCGTAAAGTCATCTATAAATTTTGTTTTTGGTTTGAAGATCAAAGTTCGAGTTTACTTTGTTTTTGCTTGTACTTTGAAATAGTGGCGTTTTTTGTATTTATCTTTTGGTTATGGTAGTAGTTTTTGTCTTTATATAAAAATCCTTTTCCGTTATGTATATATTAAAATATAATTAACCTCAAAGTTTTTTTTCTTTCGGAAAGAGGCAATGTAACAAGTATAAATTCTAAGATACTAATTTTTAAAGTAGCTTCTATTTGTTACAGTTCTGTGGCATCTGATTTCATTGGTTTGCATAATAATATTAGAAGGAGCGATTTCGTAATAGAAATAAACGTTATTACCATTTAATCCGCTTTGAAAATATTAAATTTAATAAGAGTATAAATTTAGCATTTAAGATTTAGTATAAAAATTTTATAGGTTATAATGTTCTAAAAATTATGTGTCAGATAGTTTTTTGTTAAGATTTGAAATTTATAGATTTATAAAAAAAAGGAAAACCTTATTCCTTGAATGTAATTTGAAGTATTTTATGAAACACGTAGAAAATGCATGTGACATTATAAAGGTTTGTAAAGTTCACTTTCAACTAAATATGTCATTTATTGTGTGCTTGAAAATTAGTAGGTTAATTGTGGCATTCTTGTGCCATGTTAACTTTAACGATTTAAATTCATTTAATTTATATGATTTAAAATAATTTTATAGTAATAAATACTCCGTGTAAGATTTATTAGAAATTTATTGTGAACCAATCTAACAGATCTGTCAATTGGGTTATAAAATTTTGTCTATGAAAATTATATCTAGTGCCAAAATTTGATTATTTGAAGAGAAAATTTACGAATCCTTATTCTATAGAAGAAGTTTAATTTTACTTTAGAATATCAAACTTGTGATTTTGTTTACATGTATTTGAAAGAAAGAAGAGAATTACTTTAAATTATATTTTTGGTTCAAAGCACTAAGTCTGTTATTTATGAGTATTTAAATTTAAAGAGAGTACTATGGAGAAAATAAATTTTGAGTGATTAAACTTGAGGGACGCTCAAACAGAGTAATGTTTATAGAAGTGACGTAAGTGACTTCTTTTTGATATCCATTTTTAAGTATAACATTTTTAGTGTGATAGTTTCATAATGATTAATTTATGAGTATTGTTGTGCTTTTGTTATTGCACGACGCAAATGTGGCTTTTGATTAATAATTTATTGTGTAACATTTTCTTTCAGAATCATCGCAGCAGTAGTTGAAGTAAACACATTTGAGAGGTTTCCAGAAGTGTTGTAGGTTTTGATCGTCATTATAGCCTGTGGTTTCTGCATCTTCTCATAGGACACTATTGTTTTTTTGTCCATATAGATGCGGTGGCGCTCATTTTCCCTCCTCCTTTCCCATTTCTTTTTGAAGTTGAGTTCACTTTTCATCTACGCCCAATCACATTGCTCGCCCTTGGGATAATTCCCAGACTCAGCCATGAATATCGTAAAGTTTGTGAGTCTATTGGAAGTGATAACATTAAGAATAAATTTTAATCAAATAATAAAAATAAAACGCTCTACTGGCGCCCAAAAGTGGGGCATTCCTTTTGTAAACTCACACCAAAAACAGTTTCAATGTAATTAAATTTTATATTTGCAAATGTTTATTAATATTTTCGACAGCTTTCTCAACTGAAATGATTGCTTATTCGACAACTTGTAGGTTTTATTAGTACATGTAATTTAGTGGTGCCAGGGTAAAAGGGGATAAATCGTTATTTTGGACACACTGAGTTGTTAATGCAGTCTTGTAGTTTATATTAAAATCTATGTTTGGGTACAAGAGAATATTTTATAAACAAATGTATCTTCAAGTTACAGACGTGTATTAGGAGTTAAAATGAAAACTGAGGGAGGAGGTTTAGATAAAAAGTTACATATTGTACCTTTTTACTCAAAGTTTTTTGTGTATGTGTTCGAGTAAATAAGAATAATTGCATTTATTCCTTTTTACTTAAATAATATTAGCTGAACAATTGACCAGACCTGTTGTTGTATCCGTATTTATTTTACATTTACAGTTGTCTTTTATTTATGAGTAGTTAAATTTAAAGAGAGTTCTATGGAAAAAATAAATTTTGAGTGACGAAACTTGAAGGACACTTAAAAAGAGTAATGTTTATAGAAGTGATGTAAGTGAATGCTTTTTTGATATCCATTTTTAAGTATAACATTTTTAGTGTGATAGTTTCATGATGATTAATTTATGGGTATTGTTGTAATTTGGTTATTGCAAGACGCAAACTGTGCCTTTTTATTAAAAATTTATTGTGTAACATTTTCCTTCAAGATTATCACAGCAGTAGTTGAAGTAGACACATTTGAGGGGGTTTCCAAAAGTATTGTAGGTTTCGCTAGTCATTATAGCCTGTGGGTGTCTGCATCTTCTCATACGATACTTTCTTTTATTGTCCATATAGATGCGGTGGCTCTCACTCCTCCTCCCCGTTTCCCATTCCCCTTTATAGTTGAGTGTACTTTTCATCCACGCTCAATCTCATTGCTCGCCCTTGGGGTAATTCCCAGACTCAGCCGTGAATATCGTTAAGTTCGTGAGTCTATTGGAAGTGATAATATAAAGAATAAATTCTAATCAAATAATAAAAATAAAAATGGCTCTACTGGCGCCCAAACATGAGGTATTCGTTTGGTATATTCACACCAAAAATAGTTACACTGGCGCCCAACGTGTAGCTCGATTGGTATACTCAAAAATAGTTTTGTTAAAATTTTCATAGTACTCATATCGTGTCTGGAACCTCAAAGTTTTAATCGTTAGTTGTTCAAATGCTGCAACAAGCATATATTTGCATTAAAATAAAGTTTTTGTTACTTCAACGTCGAGTTGGTTTTGATATGTCTTTCAATGTAATATTAGTACTAATAAGGTTAGTAATAAGAAAGAAATTTTTTTAGCTGTTTTGTAGCGATTCTGTTCCGCGAGGTATGTTAGTTTTTTAAGTTCCCCGTTTGGCTGCAACTCATGAGTGTTAGAGTTCAATATTTTGACTTTTACAGATGATGTCCTTTATACCGCTTCTGTCTTGTTTTGATTCCTAACGGATATGTAGTACGCAGAGATACCTGTTCATTCATTTGGTTGCCCCCCAGCCCTTTATTTATGATTCATAAGGTCATCTATAAATTTTGTTTTTGGTTTGAAGACCAAAGTTCGAGTTTACTTTGTTTTTGCTTGGACTTTGAAAAGTGGCGTTTTTTGTATTTATCCTTTGGTTATGGTAGTAGTTTTCGTCTTTATATAAAAAAAATTTTTAGGTTACGTATATATTAAAATATAATTAACCTCAAAAGTTTTTTTCTTTCGGAAAGAGGCAGTGTAACAAATATAAATTTTAAGCTATTAATTTTCGAAGTAGCTTCTATTTGTTACAGTTCTGTGGCATCTGATTTCATTGGTTTGCATAATAATATTAGAAGGAACGATTTCGTAATAGAAATAAACGTTATTACCATTTACCCCTCTTTGAATTTATCTTAAGAATATATTCAATCGTAACAAATACGTTTTAAACAAGTCACTTGTGTTGCCTAATTCGTAGGCGGTCGGTATCCATTGTTAAGAATTATTAAGTTAATATTGTGCTTGTGAAAGGTGTCACGAGGTGGCGTTTCGGATGGATCACCTGTTCTTTCTATTCATAGGAACAAGAGATAACTCGGCCATTTGCTTCGATGCGACCATAACAGAACGAGTAGGGAAAATGTTGGCTCTTTTATGCGCCAGCTGGTCCTTAAGGAAAAGTATTTAAGTCGGCGTTAAATTATGGTCGTTTAAAGGTATCGGGATGTTATAATTAAATACGTGTTGAGTATATTTTCTCCGGGCTTTGTTAATACCGCCGAAATGTTAGGTAAACGTGTCAACATGATAGTTTGTCTGCAGTATCCATTAACGGTGAGATATTAATATATTTAGGTGGTTTTATGCGAAAAGAAACTTTAATTTTTAGCGCACTTTTTTTATTATGGAGAAACATTATAGTATCACGAAATAATTGTGATCGCACACTTAGCGTTTGTTTGATTGGTATGTGACACGCCATAATGTTAGCCGTTTAGTCCGGAATTTCCATTACAGAAATTTAGTTGTCAAGATAAAATTCAATACTTTTGGTTTGGAACTTTTTGAAGATCAAATGGGTTTTGTTCATGAGTATTTAGAACCCTTATTAAAACGGTGAGTGTTTACCTTTTATGTTGTTTGCGGTTGGAACTTTATTATTGTGTTTGTGACATATGAAGCTGTTCATACAATCATTAAAAATATTTAATTTAATAAGAGTATAAATTTTGCATTTAAGATTTAGTATAAAAAAATTTTTAAAAGTTATATTGTTCTAAAAATTGTGTCAGATAGTTTTTTGTTAAGAGTTGAAATTTTTTCAAGTATAACATTCCTAGTGTGATAGTTTCATGATGATTAATTTATAGGTATTGTTGTGTTTTGGTTATTGCAAGGCGTAAACTGTGCTTTTTGATTAAAAATTTATTGTATAACAATTTCTTTCAAGATCTCGCAACAGTAGTTGAAGTACACACATTTGAGTGGTTTCCAGAAGTGTTGTTTAGTAAAACTTGTAGGTTTCGATAGTCATTATAGCCTGTGGGTTTCTGCATCTTCTCATAGAATGCTTTTGCTTTTTATTGTTCATATAGATGCGGTGGTCATTTCCACATCCCCCTTTCCCATTCCCATTTATAGTTGAGTTTACTTTTTATCCACGCCCAATCTTATTGCTCGCCCTTGGGGTAATTCCCAGACTCAGCCGTAAATATCGTGAAGTTCGTGAGTCTATTGGAAGTGATAACATTAAGAATAAATTCTAACAACACTGGCGCCCAAACGTGAGTAAT
The DNA here is from genome assembly GCA_036346225.1 of Platerodrilus igneus. Taxonomy (NCBI): domain Eukaryota; kingdom Metazoa; phylum Arthropoda; class Insecta; order Coleoptera; family Lycidae; genus Platerodrilus; species Platerodrilus igneus. Next base: position 4,233,913 of record JARFIW010000828.1, read on the forward strand.
TCGTTTGGTAAACTCACACCAAAAATAGTTACACTGGCGCCCAACGTGTGGATCGATTGGTTAACTCAAAAATAGTGTTGTTAAAATTTTCATAGTTCTGATATCGTGTCTGGAACCCCCAAAGTTTTAATCGTTAGTTTTCCAATGTTGCAACAAGCATAAGTTTGCATTAAAATAAAGTTTTCGTTACTTCAACGTCGAGTTGGTTAAGAAATAAAATATCTTCAGGTTGTACAATTTTGGTATATGGTTCATTCAAAATGAGGTGAATAATAGTGTTTTGTATTTAGGTTTATCTATCATCCTCATTAATTACAATGGCTGGTTGATTAATTTCTTGATTTAAGAAATAATGCTTTTATAATTTGGTATACTGGTTTTTACTGTTATATCGTTCGAGGATTGCTCTTGTGCATAGGCACGTTTTTGTTTTGATAACAATTTTTTTTTTATTTATATCGGCATTGCAACGCAGCATGTTAAGATCTATTTGGTCTAGGCGAGACTTGTCGTTGTAGTAGGTCGCTCAGCAGTACATTAGTCTAGACGAGGCTCACGAAGAGTTGGTCGCTCAGCAGTACATAAGTCTAGACGAGATTCGTGGTAAGTTTGTCGATATAGTTGTTTTGGCATGATTTTTTTTGAGGTTAATGTTGTAATTTTTTGTTTATTAGTCTAGGCGAGGCTCGTAGAGGAGTTCGTCATTCTAGCAAATTTATGCGTTGTGAAACATTTTTGTTTGTTTCGATAGTTTGATTATAAGTAGAGTGAGAGTGTACCAGAACATTGATTTATTGTTATCCTCAATGGAAAGTTGAAAACAATTTTGTTTTTAAGTTCTTTTCGTCAAATTTGTCTTTGTCGTCAAATATTGTAGAGTGGAGCTATTTAGTTTCGAAAATTCAGAGAGAAGAGGTTGTCAGATCGTGTCATGATCTTTCAGTTGCGGGACGTTTTGGGTTTTTGATATTAGTAGAACTATTGATAGCTACGAGTTAAGAAAGTTGAGTATTCTGTAGTGAGTTAGAGTGTGTTTAGGCTGCTGCTTTGGTGCGCAATTAATTTTTTTGTCGAAGCAGCGGTTGGTTTTTTGCTGGGATTTATTTGTGTAGCAACAATTAAAAACATTTTTAGAAGGCTATTGTTATTCATATATTTTGATATGAGTTTTTCGATTTAATATTAGTATTAGTAAGGTTAGTAATAGGAAAGAAATTTTTTTAGTTGTTTTGCAGCGATTCTGTTCCGCGAAGTATGTTAGTTTTTTTAAGTTCCCCGTTTGATTGCAACTCATGAGTGTTAGACTTCAATATTTTCACTTTTACAGATGATGTCCTTTATACCGATTCTGTCTTGTTTTGATTCCCAGCGGATGTGTGGTACGCAGAGTTATCTGTTTACTCATTTGGTTGCCCCCCAGCACTTTATTTATGATTCGTAAGGTCATCTATAAATTTTGTTTTTGGTTTGAAGATCAAAGTTCGAGTTTACTTTGTTTTTGCTTGGACTTTGTGGTAGTGGTGTTTTTGTATTTATCTTTTAGTTATGGTAGTAGTTTTCGTTTTTATATAAAAAAACCTTTTCGGTTACGTATATATTAAAATATAATTAATCTGAAAAGTTTTTTTCGATCGGAAAGAGGCAGTGTAACAAATATAAATTCTAAGGTATTAATTTTCGAAGCAGCTTCTATTTGTTACAGTTCTGTGGCATCTGATTTCATTGGTTTGCATAATAATATTAGAAGGAACGATTTTATTACCATTTAATCCGCTTTGAAAATATTAAATTTAATAAGAGTATAAATTTTGCATTTAAGATTCAGTATAAAAAATTTTTAAAAGTTATGTTTTAAAAATTGTGTCAGATAGTTTTTTGTTAAAAGTTGAAATTTAAAGTTTTATGAGAGAAAGGGGAATCTTGTTTCTTGAATATAGTTCGAAGTATCTTATGAAACACATAAAATATGCATGTGACCTTTTAAAAAGTTAGTAGAGTTTACTTCCAACTAAATATGTCATTTATTGTGTGCTTGATAATTAGTAGGTTAACTGTGATATTCTTCTGCAATGTTAACTTGAACGATTTTAATTCATTTTATTTATATGCTTTTCAATACTTTGATAGTAACAAATACTACGCGTAAGATTTATTAGAAATTTATTGTGAACCAATCTAACAGATCTGTCAATTGGGTTATAAAATTTTGTTTATGAAAATAGTATCTAGTGCCAATATTTGATTATTTAAAGAGAAAATTTACGAATTCTTATTCTATAGAAGAAGTTTAATTTTTCTTTAGAGTATCAAACTTGTGATTTTGCTTACATGTATTTGAAAGAAAGAAGAGAAATACTTTAAATTATATTTTTGGTTTAAAGCACTAAATCTTTTATTTATGAGTATTTAAATTTAAAGAGAGTACTATGAAGAAAATAAATTTTGTGGGACGAAACTTGAGGGACACTCAAAAAGAGTAATGTTTATAGAAATGATGTAAGTGATTTCTTTTTGATATCCATTTTTAAGTATAACATTTTTAGTGTGATAGTTCCATGATGATTAATTAATGAGTATTGTTGTATTTTTGTTATTGCATGACGCAAACTGTGCCTTTTGATTAAAAATTTATCGTGTAACATTTTCTTTCAGGATCATCGCAGCAGTAGTTGAAGTAGACACATTTGAGAGGTTTCCAGAAGTGTTGTAGGTTTTGATAGTCATTATAGCCTGTGGGTTTCTGCATCTTCTCATAGGATACTTTTGTTTTTTTATTGTCCATATAGATGCGGTGACGCTCATTATCCCTCTCCTTTTCCCATTCTCCTTTATAGTTAAGTTTACTTTTCATTCACGCCCAATCTCATTGCCTCAGCCGTGAATATCGTGAAGTTCGTGAGAAAGTGATAACATTAAGAATAAATTCTAATCAAATATTAAAAATATAAATCGCTCCACTGGCGACCAAACGTGGGCATTCGTTTAGTAAACTCACGCCAAAAATAGTTACAATGTATTTAAATTTCATACTTACGAATTTTCATTAATATTTTCGACAGCTTTTTCAACTGAAAGTAAAAATAAAATAAATAGTCAGTAACACAAACAAAACACTAACTATGATGATTCAATCTTTTTATATATAATCGTAATGTACATCGGTGTAGAATATTACAATAAATTAGTATTTGTTTATTATTGAAGGTAGGTTTGTGGAAACCTGTGACAGTGATGTGGAACCTGAGACAGAAAAACAAAATTAAACTCGAGAGAAGAGGTATATGAAAAAGATGTTTTACTTACAATTAAGATAGGATAACCTACATTAGTAGACGAAGTACAGACAAAAAATGCTTTTCTAACAACGAAGATGACGCACCTGCATCAATAGAAGTACAGGCGGTAGATGATTTTGAAATGACTAAGAATGAAATATCTACATTGCTAGAATTACAACCGGTAAACGATATTTTAATTATTGAAAATGAAGAACTTGGCTTGATACAAGAAGAACAGATCGAAAAACGTTTACTGATGACTAGGAATGAAGTGTCTGTGCTGGTAGAAGGGTGAGAAAGAAGACAGGCAAGCTTGCATCGTTTTTTTTCTAATCAGAAAAAAGAGTAGATGTACTACAGGGTATAAAGTAAATATACTTTGGCGGAGCTAGCATCGGTCTTTAAGGGCTGCGGAGGTTGCAAAAGACTAATATCAGGGGAGAAAGAAGAGAATTAAAAATTAAACGTAGGTAAAAGTAAGAAAAATACTAAACTTGTATATTGAATATTCAGTCATCAGCATATGAACCATTATTTCTATAACATATGAGCGATTAAAAATCAGGAAATCACAACAGTTTTAATATGCTGTTTTGTAAACACTTACACAAAGGTTTTTATAAAAACAAATAAGATAGCTATATTTGAATTTAAGCTATTTACTTGAGAACTTACACTATGCATTAAACTTTGCACGTATTTCAACGTTTTGTATTGGGATTTTCTAACAAGTGTTGTTAGTTATGTTGGAAACATCACGTAGACATAAATTTTGTAAACGAATTTATTAAATTTTCCAGTTAATTCTGCACGTATACAAAAACTTATGATTCCACATTTTGTTTACCCATGCCGGGCTTTACAAAAATGTGTACAATTTTCTACATTTATAATGTCACGTACGCCTTTTGCCCCAATATCTATAACTTATGGCGTTATGGAATATGCTCGTATTTTTAACGTTTGTTTTATGCGTTTTATTGCCTTCTATTCCTTGCGCAATGCGTAGAGTTTGAAAGAGATTTGTTTCACGTTTAAATATGCCTACTTTGTATTTATTTGTAGTTATGGATGCTTTAATTGTTTCTAAAATGAATTGAGTTGCGCCCAAGATTATTTATTTTACTAAATGTGGTTCAATTATTACAAAATGAGCTTTCTTTTATTTTATACAAGGTGATTTGTATTTGCTTTGGCTCTTGAGAATGTTTTAAATGTTTAGAAATGTATTGAATGACTTCCAAATTTATTTATTTTGACTAATGTTTTTAAGTTACTACAGAATGAGCCACCTTTTATTAATTGTGGTTAATTGTTGATTTTATACAAGTTGATTGGAATTTACTTTTTGCATAATGGGCGAATTATGTACTTTTATGATTTAAATGTTTGGTTTTCTTTACTTTTATGATGTTCCCATGAAGTATACTTTTCCTGTGACCTTGTATACCCTTAAATAACTTTATTATCATGGTAATATATATTGCTGTATTATTTGGGCGTACCATAAAATTTGCTGTGCTATTTCATATTATTATTTTGGAATTAACGAGCCCCTACGATGGGCGTCATAAAATTCTATGTTTTTAGCCCCAGCGTTGGGCCGTCCATAAAATTGCTGTGTTATCCCCCTTAATACCTTTGATTATTTTAAGCCTTTATGTTATGAAATGTTAAATTATGCTTTTACCCTGAATAGATCTTATTGAATCAAATAAAGCAATTCTATAATACACAATATAATCATTGATAATATTTACAACTCTCAAAATTTTCTTTTTTTACAGAATATCTACACATACCAGATTTATGGTTTTCTGAATGTCAGCAAAAATATCTTTTACTTATTCAGGGACCTTCGAACGTTCTAAGATAGCTATTCCCTTGTCCTTAATTGTTAAATGACCCTTTTTGGTGACTTACAAATACACGATGTGATAAATATTAAATTAAAAACAGTTTTCAATAATAAAGTGTATTAAGATTGCTAACCTGGAATGCGTTCTGTAGTTCCATCCTAGTTCATGATCTGCATTCCCTTTCTGTGTCCGCTTTCCTTATTAATGTGCCTGTCCCATAAATGGTTTCCAATTAAAATCGTACCAAGTCAGAATATGTCCAAATTAGAATACCTTCATTTTTAAACTATCTCCAAAGTTTGAGTATGTTCAAAGTTCGGGGTCCCAAATTAAAGTCGTCTTAAATATCCCAAATTAGAGCCATCTCAATCAAAAAATGTCTCCAATTAAAACTTGAAATTAAAAGTCGATATTAAAAGCCAAAATTAAAGTTCAGATTGAAAGCCGTGTTTCATTGATAATAGAAATGGATTTTAATTAAGTCGTTTTACTTACGTCTATTTTTAGATCGGCTTATTTTCGTTGCATAAATTCTCGTACTTTTTAACTCAGATTAGTTTGAATTTTGCTTCACTGGTTACGTAAGTTCTTAACACTATTGAATATAGTCGTGGCTCAGTTTGAATATAGACTAAACTGTCGCTCCGTCACTATCGTATATATAAGGCCTACCTCCACCTGATTTCATTGGCTTATTTACATTCTGGGACGATACTTCTGCTTATCTCGCATACCTTGGCATTTTTACCAATTATTTAGTTTAAATCTTTCAATGCATGCTTTGACTGTCACGTATGCCTCCCGCATATCGTGGTATTATTTTAGAAATTCCAACTTTTGCCTTCTATTAATTCACGTATTCGGATGTTTGTTAAATTTTATCGCTTAAATTAAATTGCCTTGTACTTGTTTATTTCTACAGAATGTTGGATTTTTGAACAAATGTGATTTCTTCCAGTCACGTAACAATTTTCTAATAATAAATTATTTAGAATGCGTGTACAATGATATTTTTGACGCAATTGTTACATCTTTGCAATGCCACTTTATCTAGGTTTCCCGGTGATTTAATTTTGATGCAATTTGTTGCGTTTTAAAATCTTATCTTGTAAATTGTAAACTTGTAAATTACTCTTAGACCTCCTTATGTTCTCATGCATTTAATCCCATGTATTTTATATACAGTGTGCTCTCAATTAAAAATATACAGGGTAACCGCTATACTCTTATAATTTCGGAAATTGTGTGCCTTTCTTATTGTGGCAGTTGTTTTTGTTGATTCTACGACCCCCATGACTTTATCTACCCTTAAACTACCCTATTATCATAGCGTTATATATATATATATATATATATATATAAATTTTCAAATTTTTTTTGGTGTGACCCACCCACTCGACGACGCTCTGAGCTAGCACGAAATCTAAATCTGTTGTATTTTTATTCTACCCTATTGTTTTGTTGCGATATTACGTATAAGCGATTTTTTTCTTACTCTACTACCTTCTTTTTTGCCATTATTCAATAAGGCATCGATAAAAGTTTTATTTTTTTTAATGATTTTTAGATCAGATATCCGTTCAAAACAATAACAAATTGCTTTAATAGTACAAATCTTTTGCTGCAATTAGTAATTGAATAAGAAATATAAGTACCTACCAGAGTTAGTAGGTTTTGTATCGAAGGTTAAAGGATTATTTGGATTCGTGATAACCAGAATGTCAAAAAAAGGTAACTTTTTTTATTTCAACTTCATTGGTGAACTTAAGGTGTTCATTAAGTTTACAAAACGTTGATATGGTCTACATAAATTGAGGAGGTGGGAAGTAAATGAAGTCATCGATGTACTTAGCAAGGAAAGACATCTCGTAAGTCAATTGTAGTAAAACAGATTGTGTACACTTTCTATATCAATTTGGGCTATAACAGGAGACAAGAACGAGTCCTTTGGTGAACGAAACAGTTGAATGGAAAACAAAGTATGTGATATTGAAAATTATATTTATGGCAGTGTGGCGTTCTGGATTGTCTGGGGTCACCTTGTTAATGCTTCGTAGCAACAAAGATCATATTTATTACAAGTTTAAAAAAACGAATTAATTATACATTAAAAGCATGACGCACAAAAAATATTTAGAAAAACTTTTGCGAAATTATTGCAAATGCATTTAATCACGCCAAGCAATTTAGTTTTTAAAATTGCAGGATGTGTTTCCACGTTTAGGAATTGAATGTTGCGGCTTTATGACAAAGACCTGGATCAGTGTTGTGTAGAGGATCATGTCCTACGTTAAGCTGAATGCAATGTAGCATCTAGCGATGGTGACTGGGATAGGATTTTCATGCGTCCGTACCCTGCGGCTGCTAGGCGAAAATACTGGCAAACGGACGACGTTCTTGGTTGGCAGAAATTAAAGTGAGCTGGTGGTAGAATGCCGCCAATCCTGAGTGAAAGTTGTCGTCACGTGCTCCAGGATGTAGTCTTGATGGCTTCGGAGGTGGAACGGATCCAAGCTGGATTATGGCGAACTCTTGGGTCCACAGTGTGATAATAGGGAACAACCGTCCCCACGCTAGCAACCGGATTTCCACGCACAACGAAGCTGTTACCAAGGTGCGAATTCTGTTCACAACGAGATTGGCATCGACACTGTCCAACCAAAGTGTCGGGAAACCACCCACCGGCCAAGCAATGCCAGACTACAGCCCGGTCGGGCGAAATGAACTGGCACAAATAAATATATAATGATTTTCTACCAAGGATTCCCGTCACCATAAACAGAACGATCTGCCACGCACTACTAGATACAGGGACATTTTCATGTATGATCAGTGAAGATGGATTACCCACTGGCTCACGGGTAGAACCTATCATACCTCCACCCATCTAGCTGAAACAGGGACAAAAATGGCAATTATAGACAAATTTCGCACGGTACTCACTTTCGGAGATGTGACGGATCACGAAACCTTCTTCGTATTAGCAAACCTCGCAGAGGATATCATTCTACGTGAATCTTGCTTTCAACGCCAGAAAGTGGTGATGAATTACGAACAAGGCTATATACATTTCGAAGCACATAACCGTAAGACGCTCCACTGGAACCAAACGGTGACGCCCGTCACCGCCAACAGGCCACCCACGCTAACTGCCACTCACCAGTTGGCAGCTGAATCCTTGCCCACCAGTCTTCGGGAAGAATTCCAACCAGTAGACAATAAATCTACACAACCAACTACCACAGCCAGCACCAGCTTATTACCACCGATCATCGAAACAAGCAGACCACGAGCTAACCACGCAGCCGTCATTCATCTGCCCAATTATGTGCAAGACGTACAACCAGAAAGGCATACCTGTGGACGGATGTCCCAAGAAAGGGTACCCTTTCATTCACAACTATACCACCAAGCAGCAGATGATCATGAAGGAGTCCGACGCCACCACACAACAGCAACGCCCGTTACTAGCAACAGGCCATCCACGTCGTCTGCAACTCACCAGATTGCAGCTGAATTCTTGCCCAGTAGCCTTCGGGAAGAATTCCAATCGGTAGTCAATAGACCAACACAACTAACTACCACAGCCAGCACCAGCCCGTTACCACTGGACACCGAAACATGCAGACCACGAGCTAACCACGCAGCCCTCGTCGAGCTGTCTAATTATGTGCAAGGCGCACAAGCCGAATTCTTGCCCAGCAGCCTCCGAGAAGAACTCCAACGCCAGAAAGAGGTGATAAATTACGAACAAGGCTTCATACGGAGCACATAACCGTAAGACGCTCCACTGGAACCAAACGGTGACGCCCGTCACCGCCAACAGGCCGCTCACGCTAACTGCCAATTATTAGTTCGCAGCTGAATTCTTGCCCAGCAGCCTTCGGGAAAATTATAACCAGTAGTCAATAGGCCAACACAACCAATTACCAGGGCTAGCACCAGCCTATTAGCACTGGACACCGAAACATACAGACCACGAGCTAACCACGCAACCCTCGTCTTTTTGCCCAATTATGTGCAAGTGCTCACAACCGAAAAAGCATATCAGTGGACGGATGTCCCAAGAAAAAGTACCTTTTCGACCACAAACATCCCATCCAGCAGCAGGTGACCATAAAGAAGTCCGACGCCGCCGCACAGAACAAAAACACAAACGCCGCCACAGGCTCAGATATTTCGACAATAAGGACCCTGCCGCATCTCCGCAACAACCTAGCTACGCTAAACTCTTCAGCGTGGGGGGAGGGGGGTTACTCTATATCAAAGTATACGTGCTGAACACAGAACAAACTAATGTAAAACAAAATTTTCCAACTCATCTTTTGTGCTACACTAAAACTAGCAAACCTATTGGATGACCACTCCACAACGTTTTTTCAACATACGCTGCATAAGGAAAGAAAGCATATAAATACGATTGCAAATTCAGCATAAATCACTACACTTAGTGCTTACCACATCCTGAGAAACTCAACTGACAGTGCTCACCATAGTCTGCTAACACTTCAGCAGTGTTCCCCATTGCCTGCTAATTCTTTGCCAGTAATACCACCCAAGAACACGTCGCTATAATTCAGTACGGTAAACCACGTATAGACAGGAAGCTCTGTAGCTCAGCCATCCACACCGTAATTCTTTACATTCTTACTTGGCCTCATAGGTAGATCGTGAAACCTTCCGAAGAGTTTCAAAGACCGCCGAAGACGTCTGGACCTCTTCGAATTGCATATATTTTCTATTTATCGTTATTCAAGTTCCTACTTGGCCTCACAAGAAAATTCCGAAGCCTTCTGAAGAGTTCCAAAAACCGCCCAAAACTTCAGAACCTCTTAACACTATACATATGTTCAATTTATAGTTCTTATATTAATATCATAATTCTTTACATTCTCACGTTGCCCCACAAGTAAATCACGAAGCCCTCCGAAAAGTTCCAAAGACTGCCGAAGACGTCTGGACCTCTCAAAACTGTATATATTTTCCATCTATCATTATTCAAGTTCTTACTCAGCCTCACAAGTAAATTCCGAAGTCTTCCGAAGGGTTCCGAAAACTACCGAAGACTTCTGGACTTCTTGAACTGTTTATATATTCATTTAATTAGTATTTAAGTTCTTACTTGGTTCCACGAGCAACCACGAAGCCTCCCGAAGAGTTCCGAAGATTACCGAAGACTTCCAAACTGCTTCAAACTATATAAACTGTTCGTTGCAAACTAATTTACATTCATATCTATGTATTTATAAACTTTTTAATTGTTTTTGCCCGTGCATATTAAACATAATAGAACGAAGTCTACATACATTGTCTAAGAAGCCAGACTCCGCTCACCCGAACGATAACAGAATCTGTTATGTATTTAGAGGGGTGTCGGTCGAGTCCATTATTATTTAAGAGGTGTTTTAAGGGTGCATGCTGCATGCTGCATGTCTATTTGCCAGTTGGTTAGGAGTATGGTTGGTTGCATACTCCTGCAGTAACAAGAAAATAATCTTCTGATATCTTACAATAAGGTTTGATTATGTTCTGGTTATTTTCAATAATAGTGAACAGATAGGGGATATTAGTGAATAAAGAGGTTACGTCAAGCGAGATAAGATTTTATTATAGTTTGATTGATTAACAAATATCAACATATACATGGTGTATACATAAAAAAAATTAATCATTAGTCGCATCCAAAACGCTTAGGTGCAATTTAAATTCTAAAACTTACAAAATCGTTACTCTTAATAGAATAATTTCCATCCCCTACTTTTATAAATACCTAAATTGTACAGCACGAACAATAAAACCAATGGCTACAAATGTATCAATTAAAAGAACGTATCGTTAATGGGGTGGTTATGCGACAAAAGATTGCTTATAATTACGGCGATTCGGATGCAGTAAATAGAGAATAATGGGGATAGGGTGGTTCTTTTGCTCTCCCACGGTATTGTAAATGGAATTATCGTAATCTGATACATGTGTGTAAACGTGTTTGAGCAAATGAGAAACTATTTATTACAACTACTGGTATATTTTGGTTTAATCACTGTACGCTGGTTCATGAAAATGTAGATGAAATCTAAGGAAGATTAATATATTTTTGGGATTGATTTTAGTGTTAACTTTAATTTGATTTTTTGGTACTCAAGTACGACCGACAAATTTCCTTTTTAAAACGTAAGCATCAAGAGTAATTTATTTCTACCCTTATTCGATAACTTGTTTAAAACCACAGTTTAGTTTTCGCTCTGATATTTACATCGATACCTGATATGGTAACCTGGTTTTATCACTATCACGCACATGCGAGAAACACGAGAAAATTAGTTTTGGATATTATTATTATTATCGTCCGCTTAGAATGAAAACTTAGTATATCAAGAATATCAGCTCCTCAGGAGGCACATAACTGATTTGTCGCTTTATATTTGAGAAATGCCGTTGCTACGTACCTGGACGTAGCAGGAAAAAGTAAACAGCAGGCTAACTACCAACGGCGGAAAATGGGGAGATTCGCCTACATACCAAACAGAAACAAAAAAAAACACATCGCCCACGACTATCTATTAACAATGAAAATAAATTAAAATTTCTTGATTCACAGGTACAAAAAAAAGCATTAAATTTTAGTTATATTTTACAGAACAAATTTTATAAAAGATCCACGAAGTGCGCATTTCGTAGCTAACAAGTAATAAAATCATTAAAAAAAAGTAATGCTTAGATTTTCTCAATAGCAAGTGTGTTAAACTAAAGTATTAAATGTAGACCAAGGTGTAGTGGGAATTAAAGAAAGATAACCGGAAGCACTAGTGAAGCTAGCTTCTAAATATGGATGGTGAACTGGTTTCACAACATCAACCCCTGATAAATAAAGATCCTCGATGTACGTAAAAGAAAACGAGTCACATACCTCTATGCGTCGGGATTCGTATCCTCTAAACCGCCGGGGGTGAGTAAGCAAAGCAACGCCATGGTCGTCAGGATTAATTCACCCTGTCACCGTAATTATAGCAGCGATCCAAAAACAAAAGGCGGCTGATCCACGGCAACGAACAGGTGGGCCTACCCAAAGAAAGAACTTATTTGGCCTCCAGCTAAAAAAGCGAATACACGCACGACACCTAGTCGTTGAACAGAAGCACGTGCATAGTTTTTGAAATACGGTGACGAATAAATGTAGAAAATATTTCGACGTGCAAGCTGTAGAATTAAATGCAACAATGGTTCAAACAACGCCGAGTCGAACTGCAAATCGGCTTATATCAGGTAGTGCGCGACCTTATTTCAACAAGTCGTTACATTAGAACAATAGAGAAAACCATTATATGGCGGTCGTCAGGTATAGCAAGATAGCGGGTACGTAAAAACAGGATATAACTATATACTTGTAGCATAAACTTGTCGTTTTGAAATAAATGAGTTCAAAATGAAAATTTGTAGCCAGCGTACTTGTAAACAGGATGTTGTCAAAGAATTTAAGAGATTACGGGATACCTAAAGCAAAGCATAGAGTATTTAATTTATCGAATAAATTTTCGTTGTAAAAGAAAAAGGGATTTGAGTTAAGAAATTTATTCGAGAGTGCATTTATTATTAATTATGTTGAAAATCAACGTAACAAATCCCCCCAGCAAAATTAACAGGTCTGGGTAGGAAAACAATAGCAATGGGAATGGGCAGGACCAAACAAACCGAAAAAAAGCCCAAAGAGAAAAAGAAACAAAAACACAGACAAAAAAAATTCGCATAAGAACTAAAAGAAAATTCGCCACGAAAACGAAACAAAAAGAAAACAGGAAAAGAAAAAAAAGAAACACCCCAAAATAAAAAAGAACTCTCGTCCGGCTCGAAGGACCAATAATAGAAGCGGGAAGGAAGGAAGGAAGCAAGCAACGAGGACTTAGATGGAACGGCATTGACACTGCAGTCGGAGAATGGATATTTCTAATGAAGAAACAGGAAAGTCTTCGACCTCAAAAAAAGAAAAGGAGCGAGGAAAAAAACCGACAGAACAAGCCCGAACAGGACCCAAAAGTCAAGCCTCAAGTAAACAAAGGAACAACAAGGGACAACGAGAGGAATAAAAGGAAACGGTGTACTGCAAACTGTGGTAACCAAAAATCTCAACAAACGAAGGACCAAAAAAAAAGAATAGCTAACTAGACCTAAAGTCGACCAAGTCGTGGTTTTGAAAGAAAAAAAACGGACCAGAAAGCACCTACCACAGGAGCGGATGGACGAAACACAATCGGACTAGGGACCGACAGCAAAGAAGACCAGCAACAGAAAAAAAGGAGAGGAATGTGGAACGAAAAGACGAGAACAAAAAGAAGAAAAAACCAAAAAGAATAACACCAAGCACCAAGTACAAAACCAAAAAAAAAAACTATAATCGTACATAAGAAAATAAAACAGAATCCCAGTGTAGTTATGTATGAGTAGGTTGGGCGTGTGCGTGCGTGTGTGTATATGTGTGTCTGTGTGTGTGTGTGTGAGGGGTGTAAGAAGTATGTCTGTATGTGCTATGCGTGTATAAAGTGTGCGTGTGTGTATGTGTTTGACCGCTGTAGTCGCCTATTACGACAGGCAAGTCGTACCATGGGACTATTCTATTCCCGGACCCACACGGGTTCAAGAAGTACAAGGAGAAATTGAAAGAAAGGAAAACCAAATAGAACTGTGTGTTTATGAAGTGTGTAGGTGTATGTGTGTGTATGAAGTGTGTGGGCGTGGATTGGACGTGTATAAAGTGTGTGTGTGTGTGTGTGTATGTGTTGGACCGCTGTAGTCGCCTCTTACAACAGGCAGGTCGTACCGTGGGACTATTCTACTCCCGGACCCACACGGGTTCAGAAGAAGCAAGAAAACAAAAGAAAACCTAGCCAAACAGGGAAGTAAGTAAAAAGAATCGTAAAGTTCAGAGATCAAGTTCTAAGGAGAGCAAAGTCGGCATAAGAAACGGGCGCGAGCACTAGATATTGGGCTTAAGACGTTTTCGCCGCCAGAAGGAAAATGAAACAAGATCAAGGACATTAAGAGTTCACCGACATACATCTTGCGGTTCTGAATCGGTATAAACAAATTTCTGCCTTTTATGGGCAGTTTTCCGCAAAACAGGGACGGCAGGGGGTGTAATAGTGTAGGAGGTGGCTAGGGTAGCTTAGAAAACTCGAAACAAGTTAAGGAATAAAATTGTTTGTTGTTACGATGGGAGGTAAGAAAGTCAACTGTAGAAAAGGAAAAAGTATGAGCTATACGAGAATCAACCTTACAAAAAGAAACACAAGCGGAGCACAACTCAGTTCCGTTAGAGAATGGGACAGCAGCAGATAAAATTTCAACGATGTTAGATAGAGGAATAGAAGTATCATAGTTAGGAAAGAGAACAGCATTGGCTGCAGGAATATAAACCCTAGGAAATGGAGCAGAATCCGAAAACACTTCAATCTTATTACATAAAGGAACATGATCAAGTAGAAGTTCCTCTACCATAGATAACCAAGTAGAGTCAGGTTGACCTTTATCAGTATTAGACAACAGGACATCAGTTAGTATATCACCAACCTTAGCTAAAAGAACAGAAGCAAGTCACATTTTGTTAGCATGACAAACATGAGTAAGAGTAGGTAACGAAACAGGATCAAGTAAAACTTTGACGAAAACAGCAACAGGCATCATAGCTACAAGTTTCCTAATTTAACAGGACCTTCTCTATCCGTATTAGAAGTAATTGCCAGGGCAGGTACATTTGTGCTTGCAAACACGACAGGAAAAACAATTTAAGAAAGCGGGAACAAAGTCTTGAGAAGCTACCTGCAAGTCACTAATTCGAAGCATGGGTTGTAATGGTAGTGGAGGCACAGTTTGGGGTTAGAGTGAATAAGTAGAGCGAGCAGAAGGAGGCGTAGAATAGAATGTAGAACTAGAAACGGAGGAAATTTTGTTCAAAGCTATATTTGCCGAAGAAGAGTATGTTTTGATAATAGTGGCAGGGTGACCTGGATGAGGTATAGAAGAGAGCGTAGAATTAGAAGCAGAAGAAGTTAGGCAGCTAGAGGTAAGGGCAGAATTTGAAGGATTATTTGAAGAACGATTGGTAGTAGGATGACAGTTTGGACAGTTATGGCGACAAACTCTCTTATATCCGCAATCATACCAATGGAGTACTTGAGGACGAGTACAACGTGTCGAACCATGACCAGGTTTGTCGCAATTAAAGCAGATAACCTGACGAGTAAAAGCAGAACTAGGAAGAAGATCAGTAGAACGTACGGAAGAAGTATCGGATCTACTCGTAGGCGTCGGAGAAATCTTAACAACTCGGTCATGTGAAGCAAAAGTATTTTCCTCAGTAGTAGCAAATTTATACGCAAAATCCGAGGATTCAAAATGTTGAATCAGTAAATTAGACAACGACTTCCAGTCATAAAACCTATGCCGGTAACCACGATACCAAAGTAACGCTTTAGCCTCGAACAAATCCACTGCAGACTCAAATAACTGCAATTCTGATACATGGTGAGCTCGTCGGAGTTCTTCGACACGTCTCAAAAAATCATGTACAGTAAGAGTGTTCGAAACACCAGAAAATTTCAACTTCCACTTCCACACAGGACGACCTTGGTAGGAAGCCAAAAAAGAAGTCATTTTGAATACGAACAAGAAAGAAATTGGTAGAAAGTAACTAAATAAAGGCTAACCGTAACTCGATAGAAGCCAAAAAAAAGTATTGGGAATACAGGACAATTTAAAACATATCCGACGGATAAACTTCGGAAACACTAATAGGAGCGAAACAACAAAATAGAATAGGGTTGTAGAATAAAAGAAAAATGGAAGAAAAAACTAACTCTAGACTTGAAGGGGAGAACAAAATATACAGAGAGGGAAGGAAAAAAAAGAAAAATCTTGGGCGCCAGCGTTTTCAATGAACTAGGATTATTGACGAAAACACAAGTCCAATAATTTAAAATTAACTTACCGATAATATTGAGCGATTAGGAAGGAAATAAAACTAAAATTTAAGAAGATCGGAGCCACACCAGAAATAACGGAAAGAAATAAATACTAGTTCGAGCGTAAAGGAAGAAAGCATAAGTAGTAGCAGGCCGAGAAGCAAAACAAAAATTGGGGCCAAAATTAAGCGAAACAAAATCGAAGCGAACGCTAACCATAACCAAAATCGAAGCAAAAGTTAAGCCAACGTTACACAAAACAAAATCGGGGCACAAAAAAGTTAACTCGCAGCCCCACGCCAGGGCGTCAGAAACCGCAGAGAGTGAGGAGATTCGCCTACATACCAAACAGAAACAAAAAACACATCGCCCAGTACTATCTATTAACAATGAAAATAAATTAAAATTTCTTGATTCACGGTACAAAAAAAAATATTAAATTTAACATATTTTACAGAACAAATTTTATAAAGGATCCACGAAGTGCGCATTTTGTAGCTAACAGGTAATAAAAATCATTAAAAAAATACTGCTTAGATTTTCTCAATAGTACGTGTGTTAAATTAAAGTATGAAAGGTAGGTTTTTTCCATAGCAAGTAGATTAAATTAAAGTATTAAATGTAGACCAAGGTGTAGTAAAAATTAAAGAAAGATAACCAGAAGCACTAGCAAAGCTAGCTTATAAACATGGATGGTGAACTGGTTTCATAACATCAACCCCTGATAAACAAGGATTCTCGATGTACGTAAAAGAAAGCGAGTAACATACCTCTATACGTCGGGATGCGTATCTTCCAAACTGCCGGGGGTTGTCCGCATAGCAACGCTATGCTCGTCAGGGTTCATTCACCCTGCCATCGTAATTATAGCAACAGGTGGGCCCACCCAAAGAAAGAACCCATTTGGCCTCCAGTTAAAAAACTGAATACACGCAAGACACTTCCTAGTTGTTGAACAGAAGCACGTGCATCGCTTTTAAAATACGGTGACGATAAATGTAGAAAATATTTCGACGTGCAAGTTGTAGAATCAAATTCAACAATGGTTCAAACAACACCGAGTCGAACTGCAAATCCTAGCTTATCGAAGCGCGGTAAAACTGGAAAACCCGGCTTATATCGGATAGTACGGGACCTTATTTCAACAAGTCGTTACATTGGAACAATAGAAAAAACCATTATACGGCGGTCAGGATATAATTATTTACTTGTAGCATAAACTTGTCGTTTCGAAATAAATGAGTTAAAAATTAAAATTTGTAGCAAGCGTGCTTGTAAACAGGATGTTGTCGAAGAATTTAAGACATTACGAGATACCTAAAACAAAGCAAAGGCTATTTAATTTATCGAATAAATTTTCGGTGTAAAAGAAAAGGATTTGAGTTAAGGAATTTATTCGAGAACGTGTTTATTATTAATTATTTTGAAAATCAACGTAACACCGTCTTCTTAAAGAATATTATAGTAGTAATATACATTGTAGAGCTGTTATTATGGCCAATTACCTTGTAAAGAGCTTATTTAATTTTTTTATACGATTTACGTGCTTTTCACAGATATTTCTAATGATATACACGATTTTCATGTTAAATTTTTGATAGTGTTTTAGTAGCAGGTGTAAACCAGAGCTACGGCATGAAAAATGATTCTTTTGGCAATATATGTGTAACACAAAGCATGATTCTAATGGAATTTTACATGTAATTTTTTCTATATGGACTATACGTGTGCGGAAGAGATTTTGACATACATTAAACTAACTTAACTACGCCAGCTTGTCCGTTTCACAAGCCTGAGGGTATTTTATTATTTTGCTCTTTTAACACGTCATACCAGAGTAAGCAATGTTACGCAATATTAGCACAAAATGATCTGTAAAACCCTTGGTCCATTTATTACCTATGCGAGAAAGAGAGACAGACAGCATATATATATTTTAAATAGCTTTATTGCATATCGTATTATCCTCCCATAAAAAATACACAGCAAATGTTTTTGCAATATTGACACAATCTTATTAACCATAGAGCAAGCAATGTTTCATAATATTAGTATACATATTTTTCATTAAACCTATTGCAAATCTTATTATCCTCTCATAAAGAACACGCAGGCAAATCCTACGGGTGGGTTTAATTTTATCTAGTTTTATCCGTAGTTTAAAATTCAAATCGATACCCAAGTTTTCTATACCCTTTTCCAGCTAATAATTAGATACATAGACACTATGGGGATTTTCGAATTTCAAAATGTAACGAAGTATGTTTCTATACATAAAAAATTTATAGACTGATATTTTATAATAAATTAATTAGAAAAATTTAATTATTCTTACTATTTTAGATCTCAAAAAATTAAAGAAATCTTAATCTTAGTGTTTGGTTCTTAAGCTACTACAAAGAAATTTACGCAGCAAACTGGATCCATTGTTACGTTTATTTTCCGCGTAATTACACTAATTTTCAACGCAAACCCCTTTGGCGTTAAAAACGAAAATTGATTTAGTAAACTTAAAATAACCCTGAATATTGCTAACTCATTATCCGTTCGTCTAAATTCCATGTCTACAGTTCAATAAAATCCTTATTTCTTAAGTAATAATAAATACGCTTTCTACAAATTTTCATGTTGAACTTAGTTATTTCGAAACCACAAGTTTACGCTGTAAATTAAATAGTTATATCTTGTTTTTAGGTACCCGCTATCTTGGTATATCTTACGACCGCCCTATGTTTTCTTTGTTGTTCTAAGGTAACGACTTGTTGAGATAATGCTCGCGCACTATTCGATATATTCCGGGTTTTCCAGTTGTCGCGCTTCGATGAATTTAATGTTTGCTTTGCGAGCTTGTGTTATTGTGATTTTGATTCTAGAGCGTGTGCATTGATGCCCTAGTAAAAACTACTCGTTCTGTAACTTCAAGAGCGATGCACGTTTCTTCTCTTTCAAATGTGTAGATATATTTTTTTGTATCGATAAACGCTCCTGAGTCGTTAATATTAGTAAAATTTTTTTTTTTGCTCTTAGTTGGAGGCTAATTTGCTTGTTCCGTTGGCCGATTATTTTTTGATGTAAATTAACTGCTTGGACATGTAGACCGCCGTTAAAATTATGGTAGTAACAGGTTTGTCGCTGACTACCGCTTTGATGCTGTCAATTCGCTTCCGAGGACTGACCAGATGAGTATCCCGACACAAGTATGTGGCTGTTTTCTCTTTCAAACATACGCTGAGATAAACCCAATTTGAAATTATGTACGCTAATGTTTGTTCTGGTCAAATCCTTCCTGGAAAAGTTCTTAAATTTAATGTTTGCTTTTAATTAACTATCCGCTTATACGAAAGTATCAGCGTTATTTTAGTGTTACTAATTAGATTTATTGCCTGTTAGCTACGAATTGCGCACTTCGTGGAACAAATAGTAAATTTGTACATAAAGTAAAATTGCTTTATTACATAGTAACCTTATTTAATTTTTGTTTTGCTGTTTCGTTAAAAAATTTTAAAATTGTGTTTTTTGTAAATAGAAAATCGTTGGCGATGTATTATTTTTGTATTGCTAGGAACCCCATCCCTCTCCGCGTTGGTAGTTAGCCCGATACATTTACGTTTTCTTCCGGCTACGTCATTGTACGTAGCACCATTTTACGTACAATTAAAATGTATAGATCTTAAAAGCTTCATAATTATAAAAAAATTCATAGCGCTATCAAAACTAGATGCACAGAAAAGCAAAAATATGTTTAGATTTGTAAACAAAATTAGATATGTATATAAAAGGTGTTCTGAGTATTAATAGAAATGTGGTCTTCTTATTGCATATTTAGAAAGCGACATTTAACAAGTTGCTTGTTAAATATTATAACAAATCAAAGCTATCAATATTGTTTGTCATGCTAGATGCAAAAGACTACAAACCTTGATCGTGTAGTTTAAAATAATACTACCTGCATCATCAACTAGAACCATATATCCGTTACGTACCATAATGAAGCAAACAAGGTAAAGTGAACTTTGGACTGCTGGCGTGTCCGAGCTTTATCTTCGAATTTAAATGAAGGTTTGCCAATTTACTTAAGCCAAATAAATTGATAACCTGGACTAATTATGCAGCATTGAAAATTACTAACATTTCTTCAAAGCCAAATTAATAAAACACGTGTCTGCATTCTTGACAATTTTAAGATTGGATCCCAAGTTTTAATATTATTTCCATGTTATTTCAAAATTACTTAAACGCTACTTGAATAATGCTCAACTATTACATTGAATGTCACGATAAATGTTACATCAAATGTTACACCAAATACGCTGTGGACAGAAACTAAAATTAAAAGCGTAAATTTATTTTAGCAATACAAACCATTTTTAATAATTCTAAAGGCGGTCAGCAGAATAGCTTCACGACCTCGAGTCATAGGTCGCTAAACAAGCCATGTTGCTTTCGTGAAAGACATCCTTTGACCACCTTTTATGCTGAGGGACTAGTACGAGTCGACGCGAATGGTTATGCCTTGCGGCGTTTTGTTAAACGATTTCTACTAGTTTGTGAATGTCTAGAGTAGATCGCTGTACTAATTCATCGAGCAATATATAATAAACGAATATAGATGCTTGTTTGTATTGTATATAAATTAATTATTCAAATAAACAGAATGGAAGTATTAAAGATGTTCTAAAAGGGAACTATGTGATTGTTTGAAGTGTGTAATATTTATGAATTTTGGTTTTAATAGCGTAAAGCGTGGATGTGGAGACCCAACGTGTATTTTGTTTTGTATTCTGGGTTGTCTAAATTTAATGGTATGCATTCTTGCGTAAAACAATAGCTAATAGGATAGTAGTATAAATACAATATGGACGTAACATTTGAAATGTTAAAAACTGCTCAAATAAAAGACGCTTATGATGAACGTTTCAAATTACCCGTTGTCTAATTATCTTTGCTAACTCTCTGATTAATGTAACCACTGGTATCATGCGTCAGATTTATAATAATACGAAATATCTTTCCACAAACAATTAATACATCCACAACAGCTTTGTTTTACAAACATCGAAAAAGTATAATTTCCTCTCAACACACATCTTTATTGAAAATAGAATCCAAAATCTCTCCACAACAACTATGTCTTATGATCGATGCCTTGAAAGTAACATCGAAAAACAAATACAACCTCTGGATAATCACTTACTTATTCTGCACAAATCATATATACTAAAAATAAAATCCAAAATAGCTCCTTAGAACTAGAAAGAGTACTCAAAGATCGTAATCTTGTAATATTTATCCATTAACGTATCCCTAAATAAATCTTCCCTGATACATACAAAATTTACCAAAATAAGTCGTATAATTTAATATCTTCTTTTTAAACTGTTTAAATCATCTGATTTGGGTTAGGTATAATTATTACTTTGTATAATGGCGATAACCTGTAACGTAGACTTGACAACCCGTTGAATTAAATTATTTACTTGTACATAATAACCTCATTTGAGAACTTGCACACAAAGAAATCTTAACTAACTACTCTATAAATATGAGTCCTTTTCAAATATTAACTATATATCTAAAGAAGTTACTTTAAGCTTTACCATTACCAATCTGCTTGTTGTTGCCTCTTTTCAGAACAGAATTATTAATTCATGCTCCAAATATGGTTTTAAAATGTTTTAAAGATAAACATTTTCGCACCAGTTGCTCCATATAATAAACCATTCAAATCTTCTATACCATACTTTAATCAAGATTGCAGTAGTTTAAGTATTTTAATTATATATTCTCCAAATAATCTATTCACATCTAAATATCAATAAACTATAACGTCAACTGTCAAGCAACACTTGTCTTAAAATCGTTGTTAATATCTCCCAAAATGTGCTTAAATGATTTGCACTACTAATACGGTACACGTTAAATAGCACTTTAAAGTACGTGACGTATTATCAATCGCATCAATAATGTGCCAAGATAGAAACTACAATCAAGACCAAACTGCGTTCTCAACATAGATTAGGTCTATAAAGGCGTGGCAGTTGGTTTTCAACGTAGGTGTGTCATTCCCTTTTGTTCTGGAAGATTATCCGTTCGTTATCAACGTTCGATAATTTATTGCTTTTACTATTGTCCTAGCTTATACTATAATTGGACGCTTGTCTTAATTATGCTGTTATCGCAACTTTTTATCGTCATTCTCTGGGTTATTCACGCCGTTTATGTTTGGGCCAATAAACACGCTTTATAATTCTTTATACTAAAGCACTTCTATTATAAAATTTAAGTGCCCGTTTTCTTTAAAACGTCAATTCTTTATAGAGTATTTTATACATTTGAACACAATCCTTTTATTAATTGCAAAATAAACATCTTTTAGAAGATGTCTATGCATTAATGCGTATTTTTTGCACGTAGCTGTACATAATGCTTTTATTATAAAATGTGGATGAAACTCTTATGGAAAACGCTTGTTTACGCGGAAAACAGAATATAACCTGTTGTTATTATGTAAGACACGATTCTTTTGTTATTAAACTACCTACTAAGGATGAAAACATTTTTTAATCACGGCTTTCACGCACTTTTACCCTTCATACGGGGCGTTTCTTAAATATGTTTTTTTTATACCAATAAATATTTATGTAATTGGACTTTTTCTTAAATTTTCTGCTATTTTCTTAAAGTTTACGAAATCATATGATTATGAGATGGTTCAATATTTTCGAATAATGTTAATTGTGCAAAAAGATTTACTGGAAAACTATTAATTCGACAAATGTCTAAATGTTGGGGAATCTTGGCAGCCATAGGCTGCTTAACTCTCTTCACACACCACTGAATCTCGGTGATTTAGGGCATATAATTTGAAAATAATAGAAGGGGAGCTGAACTATATATATATATATATATATATATATATATATATATAAAGGTTCTTGATAATTCTTGAGCGTAGTTAAATTAGAAAAGATTTTGTTTTTTTGCTTCTTGGGATAAAGTCGCTCATAAATTAAACACAAAACATTAAATGTGTATCATTTGTATTAAATCGTACGTTTCGGTGATAATTTACACCTTAATCATCGATCTACATGAAAAAGTATATAAATAGGTAATTCATATAACAGGTAATATATGTTTAACTTACTTATTACTTGATAAAATTATTTTATGTATTCACCCATAATAAAAGTAACAGAAGGAAGCTTGTCATATTACTGATTAAGAATTAAAATTAATTTTGAATGAAATGTCAGTTCACTTATTTGACAAAAATGTAGGATCAAGGATGACATCAAACAACAAATTATGACACTATTTGATTATATTTTTTATTTAAATAGTAGTATGTGGTTTATTTGTAAAAATTTTTTGTATGGTGGGTTGCATAAAAATAGTTAGATTTTAAAATCATATATTTTACAGGTGTAGTAAACAGGTTGACTTTTGACTTAAATTAAATAGAATTCTGTGTGGTAAGCAATATCATTATAGTTAGTATATTTTTTTGAATTAAAAGTGTATAGGTATGAGTAAACTGTATGTAAATTATTGATGTTTTCTTTGTGATTGATGGAATTTTGTTCTTGGTTTATATGAAATGATTCTAAGAAAAGTCTTTTTGTAATTGCTTTCTATATCTAAAATTTTACATTATCATAATTGACTTTGTGTTTTGTATTGTATAAATGTATAGAAAGAGCACAAGAAGTTTTTCCTAATTTTGCATCACTTTTGTGTCGTGTCATGCGATTTCGGAGCCACTGTTTGGTTTGGTCTACGTAGGAAGCTTTGCATTCACATTGAATTTTATACACTAAATTGCTACATAAAGCTGTTTACTACACCTGTAAAAATATATGATTTTAAAATCTAACTATTTTTATGCAACCCACCATACAAAAAAAATTTTTTACAAATAAACCACATACTACTATTTAAATAAAAAAATATAATCAAATAGTGTCATAATTTGTTGTTTGATGTCATCCTTGATCCTACATTTTTGTCAAATAAGTGAACTGACATTTCATTCAAAATTAATTTTAATTCTTAATCAGTAATATGACAAGCTTCCATCTGTTACTTTTATTATGGGTGAATACATAAAATAATTTTATCAAGTAATAAGTAAGTTAAACATATATTACCTGTTATATGAATTACCTATTTATATACTTTTTCATGTAGATCGATGATTAAGGTGTAAATTATCACCGAAACGTACGATTTAATACAAATGATACACATTTAATGTTTTGTGTTTAATTTATGAGCGACTTTATCCCAAGAAGCAAAAACAATATATATATATATATATATATATATATATATATATTACTCAAATTTAGACCAGGGTAGAAAATTAATTAACGACATCAAATAATTTTAATCACCGTGTATAAGGAAGCTTTGGGAAAAGGTACGCGTTATTAAAACGTGGAGCATACAAATTTATTCGTTTCATTAAAAATAAGGGATTTAAATTATTCACTAGACGCTTTCTATAAAAAGAAGCAGTATTAAAATGCTCAACTTGTATGTAATTTAATTATTCTAAGTATAAAGAAACAAATAGAAATTACGTGCAAAATGTATATTAATTAATTCAATTTTTAAGTAACGAGTATTAAACAAAATGTACAAATAATAATTAATATTTAATTAGGATTCACTAAAAATTAAAGGGCAGAAGTCAATACCATTCATTATTATTTTAATTGGAGTTAATTGAACCATTAGTAATATATAATATGCATAAAAGCTTTTAAAAACCCAATAATATTCAAATCGTAGAAGTGTTATTTAAAGTACAGTATTGCCCGAAATAAACAGTACTGAAACTAAGTTGGCGGTGTTTTTATGCGTGCGCTGTCACACTCAAGTTAGCTAGTATAGACCTGTCAAGTAAAGCTCAAACAAGTAATTAGTAGGGCCTAATTGTTAAAAATGGTGTTAAGTACAGAGGAGAAAGTGTTTCTGGTAGAGCATTATTTTCGTTCATACGGAATCGGCCGACGTAATGGTGCAAGTTTGCTATACGTGTCTGATCAATTCACACAAAGGTTTAATAAACGTTCTCCGAGTAATGCTGTAATTTTGAAGGTTATTGAAAAGTTTAGAAATACAGGTAGTGTATTGTGCCAACGAAAAGGAAACTCGGGGCGTCCCAGGACAGTTAACAACAACAATAACCATGAACGTGTTTTTGAGCAAATCTTAGAAAATCCGAAAGTCAGCCAGGCAAGGACAGCGTTACAACTTGATTTAAAAAGAACTTCCTTTCAAAGAATCCTGAAGGAGCTGGGTACATTTTCGTATGTGATTCAGGTACATCAACAACTACATCCTCGGGATTATCGCAGTAGAGTGGAATATTGCGCCAGAATTCTCGCGTTACAGTATGAAAATCCTGAATTTTTGAAAAATGTTTGGTTTTCAGACGAAGCACATTTTCACTTGTCAGGCTATGTGAATCGTCGCACAAATCGATTTCTGGGCTTTGCCAGACCCGATGAGGTTCAAGAGGTTCCTTTACATAGTGAAAAGTGAGTGTCTGGTGTGCTGTTTCCGGACACGGAATCATTGGTCCGTACTTTATCGAAGAGAATGGTAGGCAAGTCACACTTAATCAACAGAGGTACAGACAAATTTTAACACGATTTATCCCTGATCTACGTCAATTCTGTCGTGCACGTAACTTGGCATTTCGAAACCAATTTTTCAGCAGGACGGGCAACTTGCCATACTGCTGCCGCAATTCGTCAATTTCTTCAAGAACATTTTCCAAGCAAATTCATATCACGATTTACTGACTTCCCTTATCCTTCACATTTTCCAGACCTCACACCTCCAGACGCATACATTTGGGGCATGGCTAAAAATGCCGTTTTCAAACGGGCACCACAAACCATAGATGAATTAAAGGATGCCGTTAGAGTCTTCTTCGCAGCTCTGAGACAACCCTTATTCAATAACATGACCAGAAACTTAGAACATCGTTATGAAGTCTGTCTCGAACGAGGAGGTGCACATTTAGAACATATAATAAAGTGTCAATAATATGTATTTTTTAAATATACAAAACAATTACAATTTCAGTACTGTTTATTTCGGACAATACTGTATTACGATTGAACACCTGCGTATTTTTAAATGTCAAATTCTAATAAATTCGAGCTGATAAACATGCAGATTCTGCGTATATTGCAAACGGTCGGATAAACCGTAGCTTATATTAACATATAAATCCACGTGGACTGAAATAACCGATAGTAAAGAGTATCGATTTGCACCACTAGGACCAAATTAGAAAAAGACAGATGAAATGCGCAAGGCAGAGACACAGATAATAAAAGGCGTGATTTGAGCAACGTCACGAGGAAACGATTGGTTGAAATAAGTTGCAGACATGAGAGGTGAAAATACAACAATTTCTATACAAAATTAATTAGTTGTTCTCGACGTGTTTGCGAGCCGTGTGAAAATTACTTAGATTTAACTGGCACGAGTGCAAAAATTTAGTAGAATCGCTGTGCCGGACTGTCGAGAAGGGAACAGAGAATGCGAAATTCTAAAAACTGGCCGTCGCGGGACAAAACCGATGTGCAGGCGAGCTATTATATAAACCCGGACTTTAAACAGTTTCGCTCTCTTAGATTTTCGATTTTGATTCAATACTTTAAACAGTTTGCTCTTATATTTTTGATTATTGAATACTTTAATACAGTTTGCTCTTTACGTGCTACGATACAAGTTATTATGCATTAGTGCAATTAGAAAAGAAGATACAAGGTAAGAAAGTCTAGTTATATTTGCGAGTATTACTGTACCAATTATCCAAATTTGTAACGATAAATGAATAAATACATTTAAGTATGCAGCTTTGTATAGCGTGAACGAATTATGAATTGCTTTGCTAATTTTTGGGGCTATACATAAATGAGTTCCTGAGAAGTCCTGAACCAATTTAGACGAATGGTGGTGTACAAAAATTTTAAAAAGTGGTCAGAAGCTGAAGCCGTAAACATAAACCAGCTGGAATGGTGGAATGAGCAAGTCCGATGTACATTGAAGCCACAAGTGCAGTAACCTTCAGGTAAATTATACAATTTTGTTCGAACTTTGATGTTTTGGTGTGTGTTGGATATTTTTATAATTTGTTTGATAAAATAGACAGTAGTGAATTTGTATAAACAACAAATATTAAAAATTTTAAGGTGAAATTTTCTTGTATAAGTAGAAAGGAGTATTTAGCAGTTTATGTTTTTGATTATGATGAAAATTTGGGTCTGTCTTTGAGCTCAATTAGACTAACCTGTTTAATTAACGTAAAGTGGTGGGAGATGCTCCCTTTTATTCAGACTTAGGTCTGCACATATTGTAACTTAATTAGTATGCATCCTACCAGGACTTTAATTCTGGATGCATATAAAAATTATAACAAATTTAAACTTGAAATTTTATGATACTGATATTTATGCTGAAATTTAATTTTGAAATTTTAATGTATTATGAATATTGATGTAAATAGAGTTAACGTTGATGTTTGTGGTAGGAATGTGTTTGTTTTTTTTATGAATGAGGATGAAAGTTTTAACTAGGTGAGCAGCCGAGGCGGAAAGAGTAAAGAGGCGATTATCAGAAGAGATTCAACAGGGCGAGAATCACAGCAAATCTTGACGGCCCAACGTTGGTGCTCGAATGTTTTTTTTTACTCTGGTGAGGCTTTTTGTAGGTATCACAGCAAGATATGGCGACCCAAAAGTGAGGCTCGAGTTCCAAATAAAATTTTTGTGATTTTATTCCAGGAAACTGGCGATCTGAGAGAGAGAGTTTCTGTTTGTGTATAAATTTAAGAGTATTTTTAGAGTGTGTGAGAGTGATTAGAACGTATGCAGAGAAAGGAGTGGTTAAGGAGTCAAGGAGTGGAAATTGGAAGTAACGATAGTGCATTGGGTGAAAAAAATTCGAAAATGGAAGAAGCTGGAGGCAGTAAAGATCAGTCGAGGACGGAATCAGGGGATCAAGGAAACGAGATGATAATGAGGATGCTTGAAAGAATGAACGAGACGTTAAGCGGTGTTAGAGAGGACTCAAATCGAAAATTTGAGCAAATGAGTGAAGAATCGAACAGGAAGTTAGAGGAGATTAGTCAGAAAATAGATAAGACGAATCAAGAAGTTTCAGAATTTAAAAATAGTCTTACCGTAAAGATGGGGGAAGTTGAAAATAGGGTTGATAAAAATGAGCGTGATATTACAGGTCTTCGACAGGAAATGGGACATTTAAGGTCCGAAGTACGCATCTTTTGTGAAGAAGAAATAAATATAAAAATGACTGAAGTAACGGACTCATGTAGGGATCAGTTAGGCAGGGTAGAACGCGAAGTTAGTGGTATCTAATACAACATGTCAAGTTTAACGGAGGATGGTCCCAGATTTTATACAGGGGGCGTATCATTGGACCAACATATGAAATTTTATGGCAATAACAGGGTAAATCCACAAAAATTTTATTAATAGTGTAAGAAATCTAGTGGGAAACTTATTTGACGAACAGACTAAACTAAATACGATAAAGGCTTTATTGAAAGACAACGCGGAAGCATGGTACAATTTAGTAGGACAGGACATAGACACATATCAGGACTTTGAAAACAAATTTTTACAACATTACTGGAGTGATCACAAACAGGATCAAATTAGGGACGACTTGATTACAGGAAAATTTAAGGGAGAGTTTGCAGGTTCTAGGGAACAATATGCCATCCGAAAATACAGTGTGGCCAAACAACTTCATCCACCATTGACGGACAGACAAATAATCAAGTACCTATCACGACATTTTGAACTGGAAATCAGACAACACGTGGCCTTACAAAACATCACAGAACGGGAGACATTTTTAGAATATTTACAGAGATATGACGATGTATGTGTAGGACGGACAAGAGAGATACGGGAACGAAACATTAACACAGTTAGGTTTGACAACAGGACACCGAATTTTCCGAGACGACCTGACTACCATAGAAATTTTCGACCGAATTGGGAACGACGAGGACAGGAATACAGGAGCAATAGTGCGACTAGGGGACCGACGCCAAGACCTAGTTACACGAGACAGAATAGTTTACCGGAAGTAAACAGGACAGTGACGAGCACGCCGAATAGAGACAGGGACACGGATATTAATACGAGGAGTACGTACGCACAGGTTGTAGAAGGACAGCCAGGACCAAGCACGGAAAACAGGACGAGACAGGATTTTTAGAACGCGACAGACCACTAGATTTTTGTGTAAATGTGTATGAACATCCACGTGAATTTTTCAAAATTGAGGAGGAAGTAGAGCCAGAAACTGAGGAAAAATTATGTTTGCCAATTGTTAATATAGGAATTTTTGAGAATAATGTAGAAGTATTACTTGATACAGGGGCAGAGGCGAGTTTAATATCGGAGGAATTCGTCAGCAAAATTAGGGATAAGGTTTGTGATAGAATTATGCCTATAAAGCGTAGCCATTTAGTAGCTCCAAATAAAAAGAAGTTTGCTGTAGTAAATAGTGTTGTGGTGCTTAGGATAAATATAGGAGGTTTAAGCTGTGAACAGGAGTTTGTAATTGTACCTGGACTGAAGTTTCAGAGCATTTTAGGTGTTAACTATATGATGCAGTTAGGGGTTTTGATAGATATGAAAAAGAAGGTAGTAAGGATTAAGGATAAGGTAGTGTCATGGAAGGGCAGTTATGAAGTCACAGAGGATGACACGGGGTTGAGTATTAATGTAGTAGAGGTAGAGGATGATGGAGGTAAACAGATCAACACAATAAGATGTCCAGAGGATAGGAGAGTAGAGGTTCAAGCTTTATTACAAAAACATGCAGAATTAGTGGAGGTAGAAGCAAGAGCAGCATATCGGGAGCAGGTGAAGGCAGAATTAAATAAAGAAGCACAAAAATTTAACCAATGGACCAAACCGCAATTCCATTGTCCATCATCCATGGACACACTTTTGACGAGGTTAAGTGGCAAGTTTATTTTTAGTAAATTAGATTTAAGGAATTCATTCTGGCGGATTCCATTACACAAAGATTCTAGAAGGTACACAGGATTTTCCGTAGAGGGAAAAATCCATAATTTTAAGGTAGTAGCGTTTGGTTTGTCCGCAGAAAAGGAAATAATAATAAATGAGAAACAGACAAGTGTAGGGACTGAAGAAGAAGCAATATTTAAGAGTCAAGATAATAGGGATGAGTTTATTATATGTGAGAGTAGAGCATAATTGGGGCTTCTGGCGCCTCATTTCCACCAGCATCCTCATTTCCACACACATCTGGAACCAAAAGTTTTCTTCGACTAACCATTTTTCATCTTTCGAGATAAATATATCTTAAATTTTTCATCTTTCGAGATAAATGAGCATCCTCATTTCCACACACGAGATAAACCTATTTTTAAA
The DNA here is from genome assembly GCA_036346225.1 of Platerodrilus igneus. NCBI lineage: Eukaryota > Metazoa > Arthropoda > Insecta > Coleoptera > Lycidae > Platerodrilus > Platerodrilus igneus. The sequence continues at coordinate 4,264,464 of JARFIW010000828.1, forward strand.
ATTTTTTTACCGCTAACATTCTGGACCAAATAGTTTTCTTCGACTAGCCATTTTTTATCTTTCGAGATAAACCTATCTTGTTTGGTATCAATTAATATTAGAATTTTCTCAGCTACCCGAATCTCTAGGAAATTTTTAGATATCATCATCCCCAAGGGAGCTACCCTGATTTTAAGATTTCTTACCTGTAGCGACTTTTGAGCGTTCTTATAAATTTTTTAGTCATGCGATACATTGAATTAGTCTAGAATTTTATGTAGAATCTGCAAACAGATTTAAAATAGGACCACGCCCTGCAAAGTTATACCCCTTTAAACTCCGGAACCTCTAAATTTTGCTCTTTGCTCTTTTTCAGATATCATCACCCCCAAGGGAGCTACCCCAATTTTAAGATTTCTTACCTGTAGCGACTTTTGAGCGTTCTTATAAATTTTTTTATACATGCGATACATCTTGTTAGCTTAGAATTTTACGCACACCCCGAATTTGTAAACAGATTTGCAATAGGACCACGCCCTGCAAAATTATACTTTAAGCTCTCAAACCTCTTTAAAATTTTTGCTCGTATATATTTAACTCCATTTTTAAAACCTTTTTCGCTACCCAAAACATATGCTTTAACCAATATAAAGAAATAAGCACACAAAATTTTAATAATTTATTTACAGTTTAATAAACTAATCATTCCAATGTAATGGGTTTTAAATATATAAATGGGAAGGTCGACTTTTGGTGTAATGATCGCCTGGTTAATAATTAAGAAAGCGCATTTTGCTTGTATGAAATCTATGGAATTTCTCCTGTAATGAAAAGAAGAATGCATCCGTAATTGAAAATGTGTGTTACTTACCTTCAGCCTAATTAAGTATTAATATAGCAAAATATTTAAATTCAATATTTTCGAAACTTCCAATGTAGCATTAATTCATTTGTAACTCGTAATCCAGCAAATATTCTAGATTCTTAACGAACTTGTGAATCACATTTAAAAGCTGTTTATAATTTCTTCTCCAAACAAATGCGGTTATTACAATAGGAAAGTACGCTAAATGCAAGTCAATTAACAGCAATTAAATATTGCTTACTGATCTACCTTAATTAGGTTGCTGTGCTATTAGGACCAGGGTATGCAGACTTTAACACCTCCATATCGCACGCTTTACACAGATGTTGGTTGTTTCGTACAAGACCCTTTAACAGCTGGCGGAGCTGAACGTTTACTACTTAATGACATGGCGTGCTGTTTTTCCTTCTGTCGCTGTAAGCTATTCTCGTAAAAGCGATACCGCAAGTCCCACAGTTTAAGTACTTTGCTACCGACGGATGTATAAGCTTAACCGTGGACGATGTTACACCACGACATTAAATGGCAGGCTTAAATATTTTTTTTGGGAAACAATCGAAGATTGCCGAAGACACTCAAAGAGTGCACAAACGCGGTCACTAAACCACAATTAATAATTGCCTTTATAGGTTTAACATTTCTACCATTACCCAATAACTGGTGCTACGTACATGGAAACTTTAATTTCTTATTGGAGAGAATTCTTATTCTCCCACGCACTGTTGCGTAGTTGCATGCCCGCCCCTTTTGGGGATATATGCTCGTTATAGGTTGTAAGACCCTCGGTTTTACTTAACTACACTTCGTGAGATCACTTTAATCTTTTTAATCGTGTCCTTCTCGCGCGCAATACAGTAGGACTTAGCCTTACTACCTACAAATTCTAACACCAAGTCACCGTTAAACTCGTCTTTAAATTTCCCCACAACTTTTTGTTAACATGCGGTAAATTGTGTTTATTATTTGCGGGGTACACCACTTTAAACTTAAAAATAAAAACAGGATAGTTTAATACGTCTATTAATAATTTATGGTAATGTTGGCGATACAAATATGTAAAAACAAACTTTATCAAGAAAATATAATGTTTTAATAGAATACATACACGTATTGATAACATCTATAAACCGCTGTGGTAACCAGAGTCTGGCGAATCTGAGATAGCCAAATCTCTAAACATTTGCGCAACGATTGCCTTACAGTTGCATCTTTTAAGTACTGAATGGGAAACATTTAATAAGTTCCAACACTGTCAAGTAATTTAAATTGCTGCAATCATTAGACAGAAATACTAGCACTGCTCTCCCCTCTAATAACGTTTGAACCCTTTCTTCCTCCGTCGTATTTCCACATACTTTTTTTATATCACCAACAAATTTTTCGTAAAATTCTGGAAAGTTTCTACACCTTGACTCAGCCATTTTAAAACAGATCAATTCTCGCAAATTTAATAGCTTGATGCACTCGTACGCAGGTAGCACAATAACATTCCCATCTTTCGTAATCTCCATATTATATAAATTCTCTTTTTCAAAATTGTTCAACAACCATATACTTCTATTAAAGGCTGTGCTCAGCTGCAATTTGAAATCTCGATCCAATTGTATGTCAACAACATCGTTTCCAGTAGTCAGACCATTTAATCTGACTTGTTTTGAGTCTTGAGCAAATTGGCGAATTTGAAATCCCACTTGAAAAGTACACAATTTCTTCAATCGAGTAAGAGAATGTTATCGTAGAATCAGCACACATACCACTACAGCAAATAACTTGGATGGCAGGTTGAAGACCACCATATAAATCAAAACCAACTTCTAATATATGGTGGTGATAATTTGGAGAATTCGCCTAACCTATGGGTTGACTTACCAATTGAGTTGGTTGATTATTTAATGTGGTACTCGCGCATATGCTATGTAACGTTCAATCTATAGAAAATCTTTTGAATTTGATAATTTAATTAAAGTATCGTCATTGAAATTAGAAATGTGTAAAATATGTTACAAGATGGAGTTATTAGATCGGTGACAGTAGCTCAAGATTTAATGACTCAGAATTAAATTCAGTATTGAACTATAAATGTTGTGGCAATTCAGATTTGCAACCATTGAATGTTGGCAATGTTATAAGATTGGTTGTTACAGACTTGGTTCCAAAGGTTTAATAGATGCTTATCATACTAGTATCGATTAACATAATTTTGAAGTTTGTTTGACTATTTATCGCCAACTTCATAAATATTAGCAGAATATTAAATGCTGATCACTGTAGTGTTTAGTTAAGATCCATGAATACGATAAATTTAGCATGAAATGTGGGAAATGTTAAAGACATTTAACGTTGTATGTAAATTTGTAGAGTAGGAAGGCGTTCACACTGTTATTAGGGGAGAGAGGCAGTCTGTTAAGATTAGCACATAGCTTGTAACAGTGTTGGAATATTAAAGTTTCCCATGCGAGATGAACTGCAAGTGCTGGGATAGAATTTTAGAATTAGGCTAATCTAGATTCGCCAAGTACTCTGATACACACAGGTTTATTGAAGGTTATACACCATAACGATATTATTCTATTAGGAGCGGTGCATTTCAGTTTCTTGAGATAATTCGTGTTAAATACTATAATTCTGTATCGCACTTACCAGTACTTATTAATGTGGTACAGTACTTAAACTATGACTGTGTTTATTAACGTTAAATTACGCAAAAGAAAAATTACGCATGTTACAAAAATTGCATTTAAGATTGAGTTAACATGGTTGACGTTTTAACAGGTGAAGTACTGATTGGGGGTAAAGTACCATTAAGACTAATAGACTCACAATAAGGTAAGTCAAGGTTTCAACCTTAACGCATAGTCAAAAGGTCGTATGAATAACCACATTGTTGGAGAAGAATTAAAAGTTAAAGTTTCCATGTACGTGCACCAGTTATTGGGTAATGGTAGAAATGTTAAACCTATAAAGGCGATTATTAATTGTGGTTTAGTGACGCGTTTGTGCATCTTCGAGTGTCTTCGGCAATCTTCGATTGTTTCAAAAAATTTAAGCCTGCCATTTAATGTCGTGGTGTAACATCGTCCACGGTTGCTTATACATCCGTCGGTAGCAAAGTACTTAAACTATGGGACTTGCGGTATCGCTTTTACGAGAATAGCTTACAGCGACACAAGGAAAAACAGCACGCTATGTCATTAAGCAGTAAACATTCAGTTCCGCCAGCTGTTAAAGGGTCTTGTACGAAACAACCAACATCTGTGTAAAGCGTGCGATATGGAGGTGTTAAAGTCTGCATACCCTGGTCCTAATAGCACAGCAACCTAATTAAGGTAAGTCAGTAAGCAATATTTAATTGCTGTTAATTGACTTGCATTTAGCGTATTTTCCTATTGTAATAACCGCATTTGTTTGGAGAAGAAATTATAAACAGCTTTTAAATGTGATTCACATGTTCGTTAAGAATCTAGAATATTTGCTGGATTACGAGTTACAAATGAATTAATGCTACATTGGAAGTTTCGAAAATATTGAATTTAAATATTTTGCTATATGAATACTTAATTGGGCTGAAGGTGTAACACATTTTCAATTACGGATGCATTCTTCTTTCATTACAGGAGAAATTCCATAGATTTCATAAGCAAAATGCGCTTTAATTATTAACCAGGCGATCATTACACCAAAAGTCGACCTTCCATTTATATATTTAAAACCCATTACATTGAATGATTAGTTTATAAATCTGTAAATAAATTATTAAAATTTGTGTACTTATTTTTGTATTGGTTAAAGCATATGTCTTGGGTAGCGAAAAGGTTTTAAAATGGAGTTAAAATATACGAGCTAAAATTTTAAAGAGGTTTGAGAGCTTAAAGTATAATTTTGCAGGGTGGTCCTATTGCAAATCTGTTTACAAATTGGGTTGGTAAAATTTAAGCTAACAAGATGTATCGCATGTATAAAAAATTTATAAGAACGCTCAAAAGTCGCTACAGGTAAGAAATCTTAAAATTGGGGTAGCTTGGGGGTGATGATATCTGAAAAGAGCAAAGAGCAAAATTTAGAGGTTCCGGAGTTTAAAGGTATAACTTTGCAGGGCGTGGTCCTATTTTAAATCTGTTTGCAGATTCGTACATAAAATTTAGACTAATTCAATGTATCGCATGATAAAAATTTATAAAAACGCTCAAAAGTCGCTACAGGTAAGAAATCTTAAAATCAGGGTAGCTCTGGGGTATGAATCTAAAAATTTCCTAGAGATTCGGGTGCTGAGAAAATCTATTAATTAGATACCAAACAAGATAGGTTTATCTCGAAAGATGACATGGCTAGACGAAGAAAACTATTTGTCTATTTGCTTATAAAGCAAAGAGCAAAATGTAGAGGTTTGAGAGCTTTAAAGGGGTATAACTTTGCAGGGCGTGGTCCGATTTCAAATCTGTTTGCAGATTCGAATACTGCGTAAAATTCTAAGCTAATTTAATGGATCGCATGTATAAAAAATTTATAAGAACGCTCAAAAGTCGCTACAGGTAATAAATCTTAAAATGAGGGTAGCTCCCTCGGGGATGGTGCAATCTGAAAAATTCCTAGAGATTCGGGTAGCTGAGAAAATTCTAATATTAATTGATACCAAACAAGATAGGTTTATGTCGAAATATAAAAAATGGCTAGTCGAAGAAAACTATTTGGTCCAGAATGTTAGCGGTAAAAAAATCTTAAAAATAGGTTTATCTGGTGTGTGGAAATGAGGATGCTCATTTATCTCGAAAGATGAAAAATTTAAGATATATTTATCTCGAAAGATGAAAAATGGTTAGTCGAAGAAAACTTTTTGGTCCAGATGAGTGTGGAAATGAGGATGCTGGTGGAAATGAGGCGCCAGAAGCCCCAGTTATGCTCTACTTGTGAGATAATAGGGATGATAAGTATAGATATAGAAGGGGGAAAAATAGGGATGAAGAGTATTAGGATGGTGAGAAGAAAGACTTGGAGGATCAAGAAAAGAGTCAGATTTAAATAAGAAATAAAGATTAAATGAACAAAATATAGGGATAAAATAGGTGTATATAGAAGAGTAGAAGTAAGTGTTTATGGAAAATAAAGCTAGGTATAAAATAAATAGGGGAGATAGGTTGATATAGGTATATAGGATGAGAATGAAAATTAAATGTAGGAAGAAAATAAGATAGGTTAAGTGTAGATATTTCTTATAAGATTAGTGGAGAGTTAGGAATAGAATAAGAATAGGATAAGTATATAGGATGTATATAGAATTAGATGGATAGGTAGGATAAAGTTAGGGATAATTTCAGTTTATAAAATTAGGTGAGAGTCAGGAATAGGATAGGGGTATAGGATAGCTGTAAATATTTTTAGGATTGGATATAAGTTAGGTAAATTAGAAAGATAAGGGTAGAGTGAGATAGGCAATTTTTTTGTAAACTTTTTTTTGCAGTCTAAATGTTTTATATTTGAATTCAAATAAGTGGGATTATTTGTATTCAAATAGGGGGAAAAACTCAAATTTAGACCAGGGTAGAAAATTAATTAACGACATCAAATAATTTTAATCACCGTGTATAAGGAAGCTTTGGGAAAAGGTACGCGTTATTAAAACGTGGAGCATACAAATTTATTCGTTTCATTAAAAATAAAGATTTAAATTATTCACTAGACGCTTTCTATAAAAAGAAGCAGTATTAAAATGCTCAACTTGTATGTAATTTAATTATTCTAAGTATAAAGAAACAAATAGAAATTACGTGCAAAATGTATATTAATTAATTCAATTTTTAAGTAACGAGTATTAAACAAAATGTACAAATAATAATTAATATTTAATTAGGATTCACTAAAAATTAAAGGGCAGAAGTCAATACCATTCATTATTATTTTAATTGGAGTTAATTGAACCATTAGTAATATATAATATGCATAAAAGCTTTTAAAAACCCAATAATATTCAAATCGTAGAAGTGTTATTTAAGGTATTACGATTGAACACCTGCGTATTTTTAAATGTCAAATTCTAATAAATTCGAGCTGATAAACATGCAGATTCTGCGTATAGTGCAAACGGTCGGATAAACCGTAGCTTATATTAACATATAAATCCACGTGGACTGAAATAACCGATAGTAAAGAGTATCGATTTGCACCACTAGGACCAAATTAGAAAAGGACAGACAAAATGCGCAAGGCAGAGACACAGATAATAAAAGGCGTGATTTGAGCAACGTCACGAGGAAACGATTGGTTGAAATAAGTTGCAGATATGAGAGGTGAAAATACAACAATTTCTATACAAAATTAATTAGTTGTTCTCGGACGTGTTTGCGAGCCGTGTGAAAATTTCTTAGATTTAACTGGCACGAGTGCAAAAATTTAGTAGAATCGCTGTGCCGGACTGTCGAGAAGGGAACAGAGAATGCGAAATTCTAAAAACTGGCCGTCGCGGGACAAAACCGACGTGCAGGCGAGCTATTATATAAACCCGGACTTTAAACAGTTTCGCTCTCTTAGATTTTCGATTTTGATTCAATACTTTAAACAGTTTGCTCTTATATTTTTTGATTATTGAATACTTTAATACAGTTTGCTCTTTACGTGCTACGATACAAGTTATTATGCATTAGTGCACTTAGAAAAGAAGATACAAGGTAATAAAGTCTAGTTATATTTGCGAGTATTACTGTACCAATTATCCAAATTTGTAACGATAAATGAATAAATACATTTAAGTAAGCAGCTTTGTATAGCGTGAATGAATTATGAACTGCTTTGCTAATTTTCGGGGCTATACATAGATGAGTGCCTGAGAAGTCCTGAACCAATTTAGACGAATGGTGGTGTACAAAAATTTTAAAAAGCGGTCAGAAGCCAAAGCCGTAAACATAAACCAGCTGGAATGGTGGAATGAGCAAGTCCGATGTACATTGAAGCCACAAGTGCAGTAACCTTCAGGTAAATTATACAATTTTGTTCGAACTTTGATGTTTTGGTGTGTGTTGGATATTTTTATAATTTGTTTGATAAAATAGACAGTAGTGAATTTGTATAAACAACAAATTTTTAATTTTAAGGTGAAAATTTCTTGTATAAGTAGAAAGGAGTATTTAGCAGTTTATGTTTTTGATTATGATGAAAATTTGGGTCTGTCTTTGAGCTCAATTAGACTAACCTGTTTAATTAAGGTAAAGGGGTGGGAGATGCTCCCTTTTATTCAGACTTAGGTCTGCACATATTGTAACTTAATTAGTATGCATCCTACCAGGACTTTAATTCTGGATGCATATTAAAATTATGACAAATTTAAACTTGAAATTTTATGATACTGATATTTATGCTGAAATTTAATTTTGAAATTTTAATGTATTATGAATATTGATGTAAATAGAGTTAACGTTGATGTTTGTGGTAGGAATGTGTGTGTTTTTTTTATGAATGAGGATGAAAGTTTTAACTAGGTGAGCAGCCGAGGCGGAAAGAGTAAAGAGGCGATTATCAGAAGAGATTCAACAGGGCGAGAATCACAGCAAATCTTGACGGCCCAACGTTGGTGCTCGAATGTTTTTTTTACTCTGGTGAGGCTTTTGGTAGGTATCACAGCAATATATATATATATATATATATATATATATATATATATGTTGTTGTGAAAATTTCAGGGAACTGTGTAGGCTAGCTCAGAATATAAATAAGTGAAGGTACCCGTTCAACCAGTTTCAAAACGGAAAACCTAGTGATGAAAAAATAAGTGCATAAGGATATATTGAAATAACTATTAATTGTTCAAATGCTGGGGAAACTTGGCAATCACAGACTGCTTACCTCTCTTCACATACCACTGGATATTGGAGAATTAGAACTACATCTAACAAGAAAAAACAGCAGCTATGTTCAAAAACAACAAAAATAGAAACAAAAGAAAATTGTTGAAAGCATATTTGTGGAGCACAACACAATACGTCTTTGAAACGGGGGCAGTAGGAAAAGCAGACAGAAAGAAATAGAAGCCTTCTGGAATGTTGTGTTTCAGATGTATGAGGATGACAGCATGGACAGACAAAGTTAATAACAAATAAATTATATAAATAGTAGAAAAAAGAAGATATATATGGAAAACAAAAAAATAGGAGAAACAGAAGGGCAGGATGCGTTCTTAGGTATTTTTGGGGAAAAGTACGGAATATATTATAAGCAAAGATAGGAAAAAAGAGGTAGAGGTAGGCCTAGATCAGACTATCGCACGCAGAGACTAATAGATGCAGACCGTGCAAATTTCTGGGAAATGTGTAGATTAGTTCAGAATAGGAAAGAATGAGGGTACGCGTCTAACCAGTTTTAGGACTGAAGATCTAATGATGATGATTATAATATGATATTAAATATATGATTATATTTAAGATCATGGAGAGGTCTTAATGCATCATCTCATAATCATACGACGTCGTATACTTGAAAAAATTGGAGAAAATTTAAGAAGAAGTCCAATTACATACATATTTTTTTGTATAGAAAAACATATTTAAGAAACGCCCGGTATAAAGGGTATAAATGCGTAAAACCGGTTAAAAAAAGTTTTCATCCTTAATAGGTAATTTAATAACGAAAGATTGTGTCCTAGTTTGAATCAACCGTTTCTATTCTGTTTTCCGCGTAAACAAGCGTTTTTTCCACATTTTATAATAAAAACATTGCATTTAGAGAAATACCCAACTTTATGTAAGTTGTGTGTACAAATACTCTAACCTCTCTCCAACTGCTGGAGATGTATCTAAAAGCAATACAGCCCCTAGGAATGGTGCCAACCTTTTCTCACCCAACTGGAGTAGGGCGGGGAAGATGCCCTCCATTCTAGTAGACTTAAGTGGTTTGAGAGTTGAGATGGCTTATTTAATTTTTCTCTCATCCATTACCCGGTTTGAAACCTCCCAGTTAGGGCCGAGCTGGGTTGATCCACCCCGTATCAGAAAGTTGTGATACACTACCTAGGTGTCCACGAGTAACTCAGCTGTTTCTGTCTCGATGGTGGCGTACGTACCATCCACACGTTCATGGCAGCATGGTTGATTGCGAGGATCTTTGGACAAAAACCTGTTAATGCGAGATATTGCAATGGCAGGCTCGACTGAGTTACAGAAGGTTTTCCAAGAGTCTCTCTGTCAACTTCTAATTACCGTTTTGTATAGTCGCTGGTGGCTTTTATAAGCCTCCCAGCCAGTCATACCTCTGGTGTTTTTTGTTTTGTTGAATAGTTTGCCTAAGGTCTTTTTCAGCTTCTGTAGCTCCTCGCCACACCCTAGGGTGATAGAGCAAATAGAATCTGTCTTGACCGGGCATCCCTGTTCAAAAGACTCTACGATGGAGTTCTGAAGTGAGATCGAGTATCTCTGTAGTTTTTCTGTTGTTTTTGGGTTGTCAATGCCTTGTAATGCTAAAAGTCGTTTATCCAAGCTGTCTAAATAGACAGACCCGTTGGTCGCTTTTGGGTACTAAATGTAGCGGCGCTCATTAAAACATCTTCATCATCAATCTAGAGTTTAGATGAGAGGAATACAAATTTTTGCACAAGGAAAAATTGTAACAAGTTCACTCACAGCAACTTTTATCGACGCCCTACATGGGGCTCACTTAGAATCACATCAATGCACAGCATCCTTTAGTGGTGTTAAACGTCGGTCTCATCAACCCACAGCACTTTTTCGACGCCCAATCTGAGGTTCACTTCAATCCGCAGCATTATATATACATCGTCAACTTTCTGGATATTCTTCCAGATGTTTGGTTGACAGTTTTATAGCGGTATCTAACACCAAAAGGAAACTGAAGTTTGTAGATTAAGCACGCTTAATAAATAAACGGTTCATAGAACTCTGAACTTTAATTACGTGCAATTTTAAGTCTTGTTTCATTAACGGTGTATTAAGCAAGCTTTATTTCTAAGTTCAGTTTATTTATGGACAGTGGGTATGACCCTAAGAAATTTTGCAGCATATTACCCTCCACTGTAGTTTTACAAAAATTCTGTAAAAGCTTAATATTTAAATATACAGTAAGTGTATTCCGAAAAATAAAAGCTATAATAAAGCAATTGAATAAGCTTTGTGTTAACGCGCGACCTCTACCTTCGACTAGCGGTACTTATTTGATACAGAGATACGCCTGTAATGCTTTTAAAAATTAAAAAGCTTTCTCTGTAATTGATGGTGATGAAGGTTTAAACTAGTAATGGTTTTTATTAAAGCTCAGCCAGAGTTCGCGTTTTACTTTACTCAAGTTTTATACGCGATTTTTGGTAAAAAAGCTTTATTGTATTGAATATTTGGATTTTTCATCATTATAAAAGCGAACGAACCATGCACATTTGTATGATTTCTTTAAAACAAATAGTTAATTTTTTTAAATTCTTTAGTGGTTTTAGTTTTATGCCATTTGGTGATTATTACTTCGGTATGAAAACATATAAAAATTAATTTCATAATTTAAAAAATTATTATTATCTTGAGGAAGCCACAAAATTCCAACAGACTGTTTTTGATAGATATTCGTATTATTTTTCGTGCTAGAGATTCACGAAAATACTCGCAATCCCGAAAATTCGCGACTGCGTAAATTACAGGTACACAAAGAAGAGGGAAGAAAAGATACGATGACTAGCAGCAGTCATAGATTGAGGTGGGGAGAGTAAAATTACCCAAAAATAACAATTTGCCTAGCTGAAAAAGAAATTATTAGTACACAAAAATATAAAATAATCACAGAACATTATTCTGCATAACCAAAAAATAAATCAAGCAATAAAACAAATTACAACAGCAAAAAAAATAATTTGGTAGTAAATAAATAGAGGGAACATTTAAAAAATAAGAAAATGAACGCAACATATTCGGTAACGTGGTAATGTAACATCTACGTATTGAAGAAGAGTACTAAAATATACAAATAGAGGAAACTAAGCCCCCACCCTCCAACCACAGCAAAATTCATAGTTCGAGGTAACAATCAAAAGTAGGGGACGAATCAACTTAAAATCCGTCCAAAAACAAATTCCTTACATAAGAAACTAAAAAAAATTATTTGTTTCAAATCCCCAACCCTAGCAATCTAACTTCTGAAGTACTAAAAAAAGCAGTACAGAACACTAGCTTAAGTGATCCTAATGAAGCGAAAAAGCAAAAAAAGAGAAAGAAAATATAGAAAAAGTAGAAAGGGTAAGGTGTGCAATCAATTAGGACAATGGCGGAACTGCAATAACACTGCAAAGGTCGTCTTACAAATAAAAAAGCATTACAATTTTCAGACCTCGCAAAAAGGACTTGTTTCCTGCAAAGAAATTAAAAAGAAAGAGAAAAACGAGGAGGGGAATTAGCGGTAATCGTCAAAAAATGACACAATGTCAAGCCTCAAATACGCCAGGGAACAAGAAGAGACCTGAAAGAAAGAAAATTGTTATGCGATTACGTTACTTTTGACATAAACCAAATAGGAAAAAGAAAAATTAATTTGAAACAGGCAGAATAAATATGGATGTGTATTATGACTTCACAAATAGCAGTACTAATTTAACATGACATTTTAATAATTTTTAGTTCTAGGAAAAGAATTCAAGCAATAAACATAAACCACAAGAGCTAATCTTAAACGGACAACATTTATATTGAGGTTGTTATCATACAGGTGGGCGGCGTCTCGGTTCTTAGACACTGTATGTAAACTTAGCACTATTATGTTTAATATGCACAAGCAAAAACAAATAAAAAGTTCATAAGTACATAGATATGAAAGATAAATAGTTAAAATAAACATTTTGAAGCAATTCGGAAGTCTTCGGTAATCTTCGGAATTCTTCGAAGACTTCGTGGTTGCTTTTGGAATCAAGTAAGAACTTAAATACTAATTAAATGAATATATACACAGTTCAAAGAGGTCCAGGAGTCTTTGACAGTCTTCGGAACGCTTCGGAAGATTTTTGAATTTACATACGAGGCCAAGTAAGAACTTGAATAGCGATAGCTGGAAAATATATACAGTTTTAAGAGGTTGACATCTTCGGCGCTCTTCGGACGTCTTCGTGCTTTACTTGCGGAACAACATGTAAGTGTAAAGAATTATGACATGAACATAAGAACTATACATTGAACATATATACAGCGTTAAGAGGTTCAGAAGTCTTCGGCGGTCTTCGGAACTCTTCAGACGGCTTCGGAATTTACTTATGAGACCAAGCAAGAACTTGAATAACGATAGATGGAAAATATATACAGTTTTAAGAGGACCAGCCGTCTTCGGCGTTCTTCGGAAGGCTTGGTGCTTTACTTGTGGAACAACGTGTAAGTGTAAAGAATTATGACATGAGCATAAGAACCATACATTAAACATATAACAGTATTAAGAAGTTCAAAAGTCGTCGGCGGTCTTCGGATCTCTTCGGAAGGCTTTGGAATTTATTTACGAGGCCAAGTCAGAACTTGAATAACGATAGATGGAAAATATATACAGTTTTAAAACGTCCAGATGTTTTCGGCGGCCTTCGGAACTCTTCGGAGGGCTTCGTGATTTACTTGTGGGACAACGTGTAAGTGTGAAGAATTATGATGGTAACATATGCACAGCTTGGAGAAGTTCGGAAGTCTGCGGTGATCTTCAGAACTCTTCGGAAGGCGTCGTGGTCGTGATGACCTAGGCCTCGTCGAGTGCGTTGCCGCTGAACACTACGGGGGTGCTATCTCGGAGGTACAGCTTGCAGACACACTCGGCGTTACCACAATAAACGACTTCTTGTAACGTTATCGACGTGGGGGCCGCAGCATTTGAGGGTGCAGAAGATGGTCTAGTGACGGCGGAAGAGGCGACAAGAGCTTCGGATGCGGTAAGGTGGCTCGAAAGACACGTCGGAGAGCGTTGTGCGTCTGCTTCCTGTTAGACGGGTGGACGTAAAAGAGCTTCCTGCCCATACGTAATTAACTAATGATTTACGGAAACGAATTAAGGCGGTGTGCCCTAGGTACGGCGCCGGGTAGCGTTACTGGTAAAGAATAAGCAGGCTATGAAGAGCACTGCTTGCTGAAGTGGTTAACGGGCTATGGTGAGTACTACTAGTTGAGTTTCTTAGGCTATGGTGAGCAATAACTGTACTGATTTCTGCTGAATTTGAAATAGTTTTTATTCGTTTTTTTTCCCTAGGCAGGGTATGTTGAAAAACGTTAGTGGAATGGACATCCAATAGGTTTGCTAGTTTTAGAGTAGCACAAAAAATGAGTTGGAATTTTGGTTTTACATTAGTTTGTTCTGTGTTCAGCACGTGTACTTTGATATAGGGTAACAGGGTACCCTGCATTTTTATGAATAGCAGCATTCATTATGCATGACATTTCAATAAATGTTTAGTTCTATTAAAGCAAATTCAGATTTAAAAACTACAAAAACAGTTTTTTTCTGCGAAATATATATTTGAACGTAAGAAGAACTTTGAGTCGGTGGGAGCTCTTTTTTATGAAGTTTATTTCCAAAAACACTACTATCAAATTAATTTTAATTCAATAATTACAAAAATGCTTTATTTCTTTTACAACAGACTTGAACGCTTATATTCATTAAACGCAAAGTAAACCAATTGAAAAATACTACAAGTTAGTATTAATAAATCAATAATTAATAATTACGAATGAGTAGCTTGAACACCTAACAATATTAAAGTTATGAAGTTCGAAAACTGACTGGCGATCAGGGCTTTAACATGAAGCCTCTGGTGTCACATCGTTCTGTGGGAAAGTGCGGATAGTGCGCTTTCGCTGGTTCTTGATAAATCATACATTGTCTTTATTCTAAGTAATTATAAATGAGTTTGCTTGATTGTAGTTCATTGTTTCTTAAGCTGTGATATGAAGTTGCGTCTGGCTTATAAAGTAGTCGTTATTTATTCTTATTTCTAGTATGAACTCTCCTGACACCTCTTATCTTACATTCCTTTAATACAATGTATTATGCTATAACAAAGATATAATTATTACGTTTAATTCTATATTCATATTAATATATGGGATATGTAACTCGTAACTCAGTCTATAAATTATTTAAAAACCACAGAAAGGGAAAAAATATATATAACAGTAAAATTATTAATATGCATGTTCCATACTAATATTATCCCGAATTCGGCGAGAACTTTTTAGAAATTTTAGTAAAATGACATACAATTAGTATTACAGCGACACACGTGTAAGTAAACTCCCAACAATAGCAAATCTATATTCGGACAAGGTTGTTATTACCTACGCTTAGTTAATAAAACTTACAGCAATCAAGCTACATATAATTTATCACATTATTCGGTATTAAATAAACATGTTTGTAATGCATTTACTTAGATTAATGAGAAGATGCAGTAGACCTGGTCACATAAACTTTGCATGGTAGAACTATATAAGTTCACGCTTGATTCGCGTGATAGGAATGTTATACAATGACACAACCCCACGAAAGGAGTAAGAAAAGTGGAAAAATGACAGATGCGATACAGTGGACGAAAAACCGTGAATCTAATTATCCGCTATCTTAAACACAAACACTTGTGAGGGTGGTCGTTGAGGCGAACCGCTCAAGTTGTAAGTTTTATACACAGTTTTTTTAAAGGTGTTTCTGAATTAAGTTTGTTTTAGATAGACATTGATGAAAGTAGGAACCTTTTGTCCGAATTGTATAGTTTAAAATTTATTGTACTAGAAAAACTGGAATTGAAATTTAGATAAAACATTATGTTTTGTGAAACAAGTATTGTTGGGTATTCTAACGTTATTATTTCATTCTATATCTGATACCTATCCAGGGTACATAAACTTGAACCTTCATAGTCTTAATACTACAGCACAGTCCAAAATTTCACGCCGGCATTATGCAGATGGTCTACTGTCTACATTATTGTTCTGTTACTTTTGCATGTTTGAACTTAACTTCTGCGCTTTCTATTTTGGTGGGTTTAGTCATTACATAACATCCCAATTATTCGTTTAAGCAATATTATTTCTGTCAAATTACGTTAACACAATGTAACATATTTTGTCTATGCTAAATATAAAGCTATTGTACAATTAATTACTTATAAACCACGTACTTTTCTGTGGTTTATATTACTATTAAAATTGTGGTATATTACCTCGCTTTTGATTGTCAGGACGGACGACAACTGTTTATCGTAGCGACAAAGCCACACTAACATTATCAATTTCATTTATTGTATTGACGCAAGTAATTGTTTTAGTTTAAAGAATTAGTTTAAACACGGAAAGACTATTACTTCCACTTGTCAGTTTAAAATTCTATGTTCCATAGTCAAACCTAAAATACATAACTGCCCAAATTGCTTCAGCATGTTCTCATGCCTTCCGAATAGTAATTGTAATCTGTGACGCAAGATGGCGTCGGGTGTTCATTTAAAAACAAATACTTGTGTCAAATTTTGATGGTTGCAAAGATAGCGGAGAGGGAATTAGATAGAAGAAATATAGTTTGGAGCGGAATTTACCATGATTTCTATGTGTGTGGGAATGTTAGTATGGTGGAGAATATTTGGAAGGTGTATCTGCTGCTTTCGGATTGGGACCAAAACTCCTGCCAGGAATGTAGGAAGCGAAGAGATTGTACAATATATGTCGTGAAATAAATTTGTTTATGGAATAGGATTGGACGGAGAAATTTTAGGTTACGGGTCTCCACGACGTAGTGTTGCTAAATTTCATGATAGTATATTGAGCTACAGCGGAAATATTACGAAAGGCACAAGAAATAGAGATAATGATTGTTCAGGATGAGTCGTCTTGTGGTTTGAGATAATTAAGTGGATTTTGGCAAAAACACACAAGCAAAGATACAACACCCAAACAATCAAGGAACATAACAAATTGCACAACACAGACACGCATGCACACGCCCACACAGAAACAGATATACGCACACACATGTAAACAAAGACAATACAACACGTTTTGGGTCGCGCGTGGGTCCTCTGGTTTCCGTCTGCCGATGGCAATAGCACATGCGGTAGTGCTCAACTGGCGGCTCTGTGGCGTAGTGGTATGTGTGTGACTACTACGCCAAGGTCCCGGGTTTGAATCCCAACACGGTCCGCTTGAATAATGTTAGGCGAGCATTTTTCACAAAAATTCACCCTCGTTCAGATGAGAGGTATAATGGAGGTCCCGTGTGTGTGTTGTCACGTACGTTAAAGATCCCTACCTTGCATAGAACAGCAAGGTTTCGACTAAATTCCAAATTTTCCAGATAAAAAAACTCGCTTCCTGGCCAATGTAGTACCTTTGGGTGGAGCATTGAAAAATCACATGTAAGGTAGTGCTCAACTCAACTTAGGTCCCGGGTTCAAATCCCGACACTGTTCGCTTGAAGCGAGCATTTCTCACGAAAATACGCCCTGGTTCGGATGAGAGGTAAAATGGAGGTCCCGTGTGCGAGTGTTGTAACGCATGTTAAAGATCCCTACCTAGCTTGGAACAGCAAGGGTTAGGCAAAATTCCAAATTTTCCAGGTAAAAAGAATTCGCTTCATGGCCAATGTAGTACCTTCGGGTGGAGCATTGGAAAATCAAATCTAAGGTAGTGCTCAACTCAACTTAGGTCCCGGGTCCAAATCCCGACACTGTCCGCTTGAAAAATGTTAGGCGAGCATTTTTCACGAAAATACGCCCTCGTTCGGATCAGAGGTAAAATGGAGGTCTCGTGTGTAAGTATTGTCACGCATGTTAAAGATCCCTAATTGCTTGGAACAGCAAGGCTTCGGCAAAATTCAAAAGTTTCCCGGTAAAAAAACTCGTTTCTTGGCCAATGTAGTACCTTCGGGTGGAGCATTGGAAAATCACACGTAAGGTAGTGCTCAACTCAACTTAGGTCCCGGGTTCAAATTCCGACACTGTCCGCTTGAAAAATGTTAGGCGAGGATTTTTCACAAAAATACGCCCTCGTTCGGATCAGAGGTAAAATGGAGGTCCCGTGTGTGAGTGTTGTCACGCATGTTAAAGATCCCTACTTTGCTTGGAACAGCAAGGGTTCGGCAAAATTCAAAATTTTTCAGCTAAAAACTCGCTTCCTGGCCAATGTAGTACCTTCGGGTGGAGCCTTGGAAAATCAAATGTAAGGTAGTGGTCAAATCTCATTCCTAGATTTCCGACTGCCGATGGCCTGGAGCAGAAAGGTGAGTACACCCAAAAACATTGACATACCATAAACACACACAAGCAAAGACACAACACACAAACACCCAAAATAAAAACCCACAATACACAAACACATACACACACATATGCTGACAAAATACAGACACCCAGAGCAAAACACATAACATGTCTAGGACTAGGCGTAAGCTCTCTAGTTGCCGACTGTCGATGGCCAGAGCACGTGCAGTAATGCTCAACTTTCGGTGCCGGGGTTTTCGGTTGCCGATGGTGTGGGACTGATAGGGTTGCACACTCGATATCAACACAAATATACTCACGCACACAGTCAACCAATTAACCTCCTCTAGCACAGGAGGGCATACAACCATCAACTGTTCTGGGGCTGCAACAACCCAATGGCGCTCAACAACAACAACAAACCACCGCAAAGATGGTAACAATCAAAACGCTAGAGGAAGACCTCTACCATGTTTCTCCAACAAACAACAATCGCTTAAATGCAAGGCCATGCAGCCACAACGTGGGCAACATTTTAGGTTTTCCAACCCAGCTACGGCGACTTTAAGAAGTTCTTCCTGGAGAAATATTACAGTCTACCCAATAAAGCGAAAATAATAGCAGACTACTATAGACAGAGACAGGCGGCGTCTCAAACAGTAGCTGCCCTCCTCAGCACTAAGGTGCCTTAAGCCCGTCGCCTGGAAATAGAGATCAACCACGATATTCACGGACCTCCTCTTTAGGCGGCTCCGTGGCGCAGTTGGTATGCGTGTCACTACTGTGCCCAAGATCCCCGGTTCAAATCCCGACACGGTCCGCTTAAGCGAGCTTTTTTCACAAAAATACACCCTCGTTCGGATGAGAGGTAAAATGGAGGTCTCGTGTGTGAGTGTTGTCACGCACGTTAAAGATCCCTACCTTGCTTGGAACAGCAAAGGTGCGGCAATATTCAAAATTTTTAGATTTAAAAAAACATTCGCGTTCTGGCCAATGTAGTACCTTGGGATGGAGAATTGGAAAATCACATGTAAGGTAAGGAGCTTCTCATTTCAACAATGAGGAATCCAATTCAATGCCATATGCCGACAACCCTATGGGAAATAGTAATTCGCCTCCTCAGCATAGAGGAGAATATAACGGAAGCAACCAAAGGAACAATTGGTCTTATGCCAGCAGCAAGACCTCCACTCGTATCCGAGCAACTACCAAGGTGCTGCTTTTGGCCACAACGCTATTGGCATCGGACCTGCCCAACCAGAGCGTCGGGGCATAACGCACCGCCCGAGTGCCACCAGAAAACCACCCAGCCGGACGAGGTGAACTGGTGCGACTGAATACAACCTACGATGATCTTCTACCCAGGATTCCCGTCACCATACACAATAAAATCTATAACGCACTGCTGGACACAGGATTGTCGCCATGTCTGATCAGGGAAGATCAGATACCCAAACGCTCACGGGTAGAACCCTACCATTCCGCCGCCCAAAGCAGGCACAGAAATGGCCATCAAAGGAAAATTCCGCACACCAATCACCCTCGGTGACTATATGGACCACGAAACATTCCTGGAAGTAGCTAACCTGGCCGAGGCTATTATCCTGGGACAATCCTAGCTTCGACGCCAGAAAGTAGTCATGGACCATGAACGAGACTCCGTATACTTTGGAGCACACAACAGCCATACGCACCACTGGAACCGAAACGCGACTCCCGTCACAACCGACAAACCTCCCACGTCAACTGCAACTCACCAGTCTTTTCAACCGAATTTTTGCCCGAGTTTACCAGTCTTCGGAAGGAATTCCAACCAGTCATCAATGGACCAACACAACCAACTACCATTACTAGCACCAGCGAAAACCACTTGTTACCACTAGACACCAACTCGTGCAGACCACAGGCCAATTACGTGCCCAAACGTGTGTAAAGCTGCACAAAAGGAAGTGATGCCATTGGACGGATGACCCAAGAGGTACCTGTCTTGGAGGATATACACGATTAGCCCCCCTTCGGATTTTTCAGCTGTCGAAGCGAGAGTCAGCTATCAAATCTTATAGCAATGTGGAGAAGATGTGGAAAATAGTGTTTACAAACGGATATATGTTTTAGAAGAGTTCTTTGTGACAGTAATAGATTTTGCACACTTAAAACTTATAAAGGAGTGAGTTTAAATACAAAGTACAACTTGTGCGATCTGTATCTTATACACGCAGTTTTAACAGCGCTGACATTTGTCACGTAACCATTAAATTAGTTAAAAGAGTTTACTTTTAGACCTGATTGTTTTCCTAAATTATGTATAAAATAGCTTTTAATGTTATTACGTATTTGCGTGAAGGTAATGGTTTAACTTCAACGCCAAACGATTCAATCACTTTTATTAGTAATTCTATTTTAAGTGAAACCTTTTTACTATTATTTACTGAAAGCGTTTCTTAAACAAAATATTAAAAGAATAAACACTAGTAAAGGCTTTGACACTGTTTAATTATTCTGTAATGATCTGCTTTCCTGGGCACCTTGTCAATGCTTCGTAGTAACAGAGATAACATTTATTTATAGATTAAAATATTGATATAAACTTATTTTACATTTAACATTAAAGGCATGGTATACACACGGGAAATATTTGCTTCCGCAATTAAATCGCAAATATTATTAACACTAGAACTGAAGGCACTTTAGTTTGTAAAGTTGAGAAACGTGCATCTATGTTGAAGAACAGGATGTTGCGGCTTCACGACGAAAATCTGGGTCTCGTATCGTTTAGGTGATTATTTATATGGTTGCAAGTAACCTGGCAAGAGTTAGCGTGCTCGTTAGCGTCATGTCCTCTAGGTGGTGCTACTAATGCAGTAATGGTTTTAAAAGGGGACCGACCAAGACACGGCGGGATATTGTTTTTTAGTGTTATCATGGTTCCCTTTATTGTATTCCATTAGATTTGGTGGTTACAATGAGATAATCTGAAGGAAAACCATTATTGCACGAGAGGCTTTGTGACTGGCTTGCACTATTCTTACGTTCTCTCAAAGAAGCTTGATGGCCTTCTTAAGGAGAGAACAACAACAAGTGCTTTGCTTTAGCGAGGTTTGCATGTATTGTACATTCGTATTGTTTTTTTTGTACTTTGAGGGGTGTTGTACGTATCCATTATTAAGGAGAGGTGTTTTATGCGTACATGCTACGTGCATATTGGTCATTTAGGTGGGAATTTGGTTGGTTGCATACTTCTACAATTTTAATCATCTTGTGATTTGTTATGGGTAAAAATGACATTAGAAATTGCCCAGAAGAGGCGGGAACCCTGTAACAGTTTGATAGGTGCACTGGATAACTTTCAGTGGCGCGGGCGTGAGTGCCCATGGCAAAATAATAAAAAATAAACTGTAAACGTGTAAAATTAGTCGAAATATAAAACAACTTCACTAACCTTAAAAGGTTTTACTATTTGTCTACAATTAAGGGGTCCCACCGACTTGATCCAGCAATTTTGCTGAATATTTTCACTATTTAGAAGACGATTATTTGTGATAGACCTCTTTGCTTTCGATTCGAAACTTTTATCAGCTCGGTTTTTACCTGTTAACAGAATTCTTAAATCTGAAAGTATTACTGCACCATATTCCTAAATTGCCTTATATGATATTTGGTAAATCTCACTTACTTGAGAATATCTTTAACAACAGACATATATGTAGCGCAATCCCAACTTCCGTTTCCACCATTTCACAACGGACTTAGAAATACGTAGCATAACCTTAACCTACTCCCACCACTCTGAGGTCCAGTAAATATATGAAATTTACACAATGTAGTTTACTATCACTACATCTTACAATCGAAGCTTGCGTTTCACTTAATTGCACGTCCTTAGTATTTAAAATGTTTTAAATTTCTTTTCTAATACTTTTATATTTAAATGTAAATAACTAATTCTGAAGTACAATTATATTTGCACGTTTGCATGTACACATTGTTCAAGCGTCAACCAACATATACTAAAAAAGCTCATACTAATACTCACTATTGTAATTTTAAGATTTTCAGGTTACTGCACAGATAGCTCTTAATTTCCTCGGCACGTTAAAATATTTCATTCTAGTAATTTATTCAACATGTGGTAGATGAGTATAACTTACATTCTCACTTTTTCAATTTATCACCGACGCAATTTAAACCCATGCAAAGCACGTGTGTTTGAACTTCCTGGCTAATTCAGCCAGCAAAGCTTAAAACAATTTCAGATCGACCACCTGTCCGAGGTCATTTTGTGCTTTCTGGATTGTACAAATGGTTAGAGAAGTATGGGCATTAAAAACTATGCAGAAAAGGTTTCTTATAACGGCCTCCAGTCGCTGCCAAGAATAGCGGTCACAAGTAGATTTGTAGAATCCCCAATAAACGGGTGGTCCAAGTTTCCAACGGCTAATCCACAAGCCAGACGATGTCTTAATACACCAAACGGAAACTCGTGTAAAAGTTACAAGTATAAAAAAATTCCCAAAACGAAAAAGCTCAAAAACAGCTCTCAAATATATCTTAAACCACGTTTCTACTACGACCTGCTTGTACAGAAGCGAACTGTCAAATAAACTCTACCAACCATCCTCGCTACCACCAGGTTGGCTGGTTACAGATTTGTAGAATCCCCAATAAACGGGTGGTCCAAGTTTCCAACGGCTAATCCACAAGCCAGACGATGTCTTAATACACCAAACGGAAACTCGTGTAAAAGTTGCAAGTATAAAAAGAATCCCAAAACGAAAAATCTCAAAAACAGCTCTCAAATATATCTGAAACCATGTTTCTATTACGACCTGCTCGTACAGAAGCGAACTGTCAAATAAACCCTACCAACCATCCTCGTTAACACCAGGTTGGCTGGTTACAGAAACCCGAACTAGAAAATTCAAAATAACCAATTAAGGATACACCACGCAAAACAAAAGTACACTAACTAACATTTTAAAGAATGACCTCCAATTTAATTCAAGATTACCAACATATAAGGCACAAAATTTGTTGAATCACTCGACTTATCAACTCATTGATCACATCAAGGACTTTGCATTAAATTACTAATGCAAATAATTGCATCGTTTGAAATAATTTAATTTAAATTAAAAATAATCTGTAACACTTGTCCCTTAAACACGCCCATTACCCTTAAACCATATATTTGTTTTTCTTTTCGTTGAAGCGTCTACGGTTTTCGTATGCGTCCGTTGTGACTGACGTATAATTTTGATCCCTTTGATTATTCCTCCTTTCTAATTTTGTACAAACTTAGTTCTTTTAATTTTCAATCTTGTATTAAAATTCTGTTCCCTCACATTATATGTCTAAAGCTTTCTTAGGGTCAAGCTCATTGTCTCTAGATCGCGCAAACGCCGTATTTTTATGACACATATGATTTTGCGATTGTTGCGTTTTCTTAAACTCCATTTGAATTTGAAACATTTAACCTTCTAGGGTTAAAGAGTGCCCCACATGTAAGTAAAGTAGAATCCCTATGGGATTCGGCGGATCTCTTAAAAATTGAGATAAGCCTTGCACTGGTGCAAGGTGGAAGGGCGGTTTTGAAAGTAACAAAATCGCGAACTGTACTTCCGGAGCATAAAAGTGGTGTTGGGATGAGACTATCAAGGCAAAGATAAGGGAAGGGAGAACTATTGCACCAAAGGATACTTACAAGATAAACCTATTGGTAAGATGCAAAAACCGTTAGATTGTGATAAACTTCAACTGCAATAAGCATCTTAGTTAAATCTGAAACCTAGAAATATGTACGAGAAAAATCATGCTTCTCTTAAGTTTGACTTTATTCAAAAAATATCAAAGATAATTTATAATTAATCAAAGTTAAGGAATTTTCTAGTGCACAGATCTGGCAATTAGAGTACATAAAATGTGACACAAGTGCATGTTGTTTGTTTAAAAAATTATATACCAAAGGTTATCTCAAAACAATTATGTTTTGTTTATCATTATGACCTTGAGCTACCAACAAATTAAAAATATAACAATTTGCACCAACTAGAAATCTGTTTCAAGTAAATTCCTAATATTGTGATTTTAAATAAAATATATATACCCAAAGGATTCTCACTAACTTTTATAACGAAACACAGAACAACGATCGCCAATTTTGTCTACTACTGAGTTATATAATTTACAAGTCTTATAAAATGTTCATATATACTAAACAAAGAAAGGTGTTGACCTTAATGAGTCTAACACCGAAATAAGATACTAAACTTATATGTGTTCTTCAAGATAAAGCACCGTATGATTTTGGGCAAAGTATAATTAACATATGTAGACCCAATCAGCAAATACCAATTTAATCAAACTTATTACATTCTACTGCGCCATTCTTATAAATTAATTATTATGCGGGTTGACTAACCAAACAATTTCTTCATGCAACACGTGTAACGATATCTATCAAACTCAAGCGGCCGACCATACTTCAACCATCAATAATTAAAAATGAATACTTTTAATTATTGGGAACGTCCATGGTGTTTGACCGGAACCTAAAAAACTAATTGCAGCCTAGCGTTACCAGACCACCCAGATTGAAGCCATTTTGTTAAGCTATTTACGCACCAAAATTATAAGAAAGAATGAATGAACGAACCTGTTCTTTCGCTTACAACAACTTACAATCTCTCCTGCGCACGCGTTATCTGTTGTATTACTAGAATAGCCTATGCACCAATAAGCAAGATTTAAGCTCGAATACAATTTCTAAAGGAGCGTTTACTAAAATTTAAAAGTACATCTACATTAACGATAATTCACTTTCTCAAACAAATTTTGGGTACTCGTGATTGGTTTATAAAAGAAAAGGGGACATTACATATAATATATATATTCAAAAATCTTGCTTATAAGAAGCTTGGTAAATTGAAATGCTACAAACTTATACAAATATTATTGCGGTTAGTAATGTCCCAAGTTTTATCAATGATTTTTCTTATGTGATTATAAAAGTGTAAAACCCATAACGTTCTTGCGGTCTATATAAATGTT
The DNA here is from genome assembly GCA_036346225.1 of Platerodrilus igneus. Lineage (NCBI taxonomy): Eukaryota > Metazoa > Arthropoda > Insecta > Coleoptera > Lycidae > Platerodrilus > Platerodrilus igneus. Next base: position 4,289,537 of record JARFIW010000828.1, read on the forward strand.
CACTAAGTGCCTTTTTGGTTTATTTGTTTGTCTTGACTTAACATTATATTGGAACAGTCCCATTATAAATTCTATACTGCCCAACTTCTATAAAATTTTGCGGATACGTTCTTACTAAAACTCATGAATTAGCTGAAATTAATAAACTTTTGATGGGCGTTTGAGAGAGAGATTTGTTAATTTGATGAGTTGGAAGGAGAGCGAAGTTGATCGTGATGGTACTTTTACTTGCAATTTCCCATATATTTTAAGGTCCCTTTGAATTGATCAAAGCAGGTATGTCAAGTCAGTGAGTAAATAATCAAATAAATAAACGGAAGTATTATGTTTTTCTCAGTGCCAATTAAATTTTTTATTTAGCTTAAGAGTCAATCTTACAATACAATTAATATTTTAATATAGTGTTTCGGTTTGTAATCAACTTTGAGAACCATTCTTCAGGATGATAGGTCGACCGTAATCACAGCTAAATACATAATTTTTTGTTGCATTGTGAAGAAAAGTTATAACATTTATTGTTAGGGATTACAATCTTAACTCGTATATTGAAAGTGACGAATATTTCCTAAAAAAAAATGCGTTGAATTTCTTAATTATTATTGGACTGTATTTAAATTAATATAACTTCTTTTTAAATTAAAATAGGTTCATAGGTTCATTGTGTGTTAGCTTTTATATATTATAAGTGGATTATTAAAAGTGTTCAAATTAATAGTCTAGATATGAGGTACTTTTTCTTGGTTGAAATATTTTAGAGAAAGTAAACACATGTGAACAAATACTAGTACTGATGTTTGAGCTTAATTTAAATCCATGTGATTAAACTTTTAGATATTTTTTAGTGAAATTTTTTAATAATCTTGAATTTATATATTTAAGCAGTGAATTTTGTTTAACTGAACTTTTGACTTGTATATATTGTGACGAAAACTCTATTTGCAATAACAACAACTCTTTATTTTCAAGCATATTACACAAGCTTAAACAGCTCGTATTTATAATAAAATTTTTAAAAGGTTTACTAACGTTTTATTCACTTTCCGACCTAAACGCTAACAATACAAGTATTATTTTCTTAAACGAAGATGCTATTTCCCAAATTACTATCGATTAATTTATGTTAACTTATATGATCACTACAATAATTTATATCGACAGTGCACAGAAATGTATATCACATCCTTCAAAGCTTTAAACTAAAGCATACCGCAATCAAAGCTTAATCAAAACTAGTATTATAATCAAAGCTGTAACTAGAAATAAACTTTGAAACTCTTTAACGGCTATTTATACCTAGTAAATTGTACTAGTTATTTCGTAGAAGCTCCAGAAATTATGCAAACAACGTTCTCGACATTTTTCATTGTAATCTTTAAATTCAAAGGCTTATGACAGTCAATCAAGGTATCTTGCACCGCGAGACTAGTCAATCATTTTATGTGTTCAAACCCTGCGTTTGCGCTCAAATGTCATTATTTTGGTCACAGGTAGATCAAGCGGCGCCACAATATGAACATTGAATTTACCGTTGTAATGTATAGTTGGATTGATCTTTTATTTATATCTAAAAAGGACATACAGAATATAATTTTGAGTAGCTGTTAACTTAGTCAAAAGAGAGATAATAATACATTACTTCATTCAACGTAAGAAATTTTTAAGGTATAGTTTTGCGTTTTGTTGACGGTGAATAGGTCTGTGTCTGTTTACATTTCTGAAAAGAATTATAATTCGCTTGAGAGAGATTTGTGAATACGATTATAGTACAACATTTTATACTCTTGGGTTATAAGAAGTTAATTTACAATTTATTGCTTTTGTATTTTTAAAGGGACTCAAATGGTGTCTCCAAGGATAATTGAATTATGTGATTTTCTTTTCAGAGTCAACGCTTTTGGTACGTTCTTAATAGTATTGGTGGGCTCTGTGTTATTGTTAGAAGGTTTCTGAATCTCACTTTGAGGTTAATTTATTTTTGAGTATGTTTAAGGATGCGGTGGCGCCTTGTTTCTATTTAATCTTTTGAGTGATCATAATCAACTCATGCCTAAACGCGAGCCCTCTCGTGAACTGAACCTGAAGTTAGCCGGTGATACGGTAAGTGAAAGAGTTTCTTTCATTTGAAACATCGTCCATATCACGGGCAACGCCACATATCAGAATAAGCTACGCAATAATCACGGACGATGGCTTATTTCAAAACCGTAAGGGGAGCATTTAAATGATACAAGACGCTGGATATACGCTTCCCATGGTAAGATAAATTACAATAGATATTGTCATTCGTACCGACAATCAAGAACATTCAAATAATACCGTGTTGCAACAACAATACAGATAACAAAGAAAGTACGTGACTTATACGTAGTTATATTGCAACAGCTTTGTACTTAAGCACAAATTAGATATGTTACATTGTGGGAACCAAATCTTGACCACGGTTAGCATGCATTACAAGAAGGATAAAATGTTGTATAATAAAATATAGATATTGCCGCGTGAAAACACGCGGCGCGCGTAGGCAATGTTTAAATCACAGATTCGAGGTTTTATTACACTTCTATTGGTGATACATTTATATGGTCGATAAAACAGTTTGCAAAGTATTACACTTTAGATGGTGATACAGTTATATGGTGATAGTTCCTAAAAGTCGGTAATACAGTTACCAAAGTTCATAAGATACATCGCGCAAGCGCAATAAGAAAAGCGAGTGACGCCTCTAGCGGAGGGCAGCGCGAACCCCTTTTACAGGTTTCGCGTGGCCAACTACCATGACGTCACCGATACAAAAGGTATATTGCGCAATAATCGGTAATTTACATAATTAAACACGATAAAGCAAACAAATTAGCTAATAATCTACTTACATCAAAAATCCGGCATTCGCACAAAGTTGCGCTAGGGTAGGCCTCTATTGGAGTCCATCCGGCTACATCCCGGAGGGATTAAAGATGGTAATTCCTCCGGAGCTGCTAGCGGGGCATCGACATCAGGGTCGTGGAGTCCAGTTTCGCCTAAGGTTGCAGATTCATCTACCTAATATGTAGGGGAACGGCAGGATCAGGTTTTATAAGGGACGACAAACAAGATAAAACAGAAGGGGAAATCTACATACTAGAGATAAGGCACGATACCTGACTAACCACACTCCTTGAAAGTTCGGGCAAAAAAAACCTCGTTTTAGAGCGTCACGGAAACTCGTCCCCACTCTTTTGTCTTTTTCACGTCCGCACGAAGTTATTCATCTACCCCTCTAGGGTCGTGCGATCTGCGCAACTCACTATTATGACGTATCGGAAGCACACGCCTAGTCTATTTAAAATTCCCGCGCACTGCGTCTTTTGAAATTATGGCGCGAAACTTCCATACATCAAAACTTAACCTAGAAACAATGTTTAAGTGCAAATTGCACGTAACAGTTTTAAAGTCATGACAAACGGGGAAATGAGTTGAGAATTTAGATTCTACTCCACAAATATATTGGTATTTGTATTTTGTTAAAAGGGTTGCTGCTAAAAGGAAAACAATGAAAGACTGCTACTTCTGGTCATCCATTTCGAAACAAAAAGCCCCACCCCGCCGACACCGTCAGTCAGCTAAGTCTTGCGAGCGGATCCACGTCGTACCATAATGAGCCGTGGAAGAAGCAGCTCAGTCACTGGCCGACAGTCACCTCCTGAGTGCCTGTATCTCCTTTTGAGCTAATAATCTTATAACAGTCAATAACATTTTCTTAGATTGAGTCTGTATTCTTACTTCGAAATAGGCTCACCGTCTATTCCACGTTTGTTCTCGTTGTGCTAATTAACGCACACCCGTGTTAATCTTGTATTTATATTGTATTTGCTTTAATTAACTTGGATTTGTACTTGTAGTTATTTATTAACACGCACCGTGTTAATCCTGTGTTGATATTGTATTTGCCTTAATTAACTTAGCATTTCTTCTTGTTTGTACTTACTAATACACACGCGTGTTAATCTTCTTCATACTGTTTTTGTTCTTATATGATTCAATGCGATTGTTACGAGTATGTGTGTGCTTTTGTTTATGCAAGTATAGACAGACGTTTGTTCTTGTTTGTGCTTGTTAACACATCCTCGTGTTAATCATGTAAATATACATATTTCATTAACTGAATTAATTTGCTTTATAGATATAAGGACTATGTAAACATTTGTTCATGTTTGTGCTTATTAACATGCACTCCTTGTCTTTCAAAAGATTGAAACACAGATATACTTCCGTTTTCAAAATAAATTCTTCAAACTAAACTGCATCGAAAATGTCATTCTTTCCTGTTTTATGGACGATTGATGTCTGTCGTCATCGTATGGAAATCTACTTTAACAATAAACTTTATTCTGTTTTCCATATGCGTTTAATAACTTTATAATAATATTTGGTTTTATACGTCGATCGTTATATTTCATTATATTTTAGAACAGGTCGTTTTGATAAGTGTAAAATATCTCTGTGACGTTGCACGCAATGTTACTTTCAAAGTAGTTTGTAGTTTATCAACAAAGAGTATCATCGGCAAGTATTTTATAGACAGAACGACTGTTTGTGAATGACCAGTTTTTAATGATCCTCCTTTATTATTTACCGACTTTTATATAATAAAATCTTAAACACGTCACAGGCTCTAGAAAGTTTCCACCATTTTTCAGTAGGTCTGACTCAGTTAGTACGACGTAACCTCCTCAAAATTCCGTGCATTATACATGTTTATAGCTGTCATTTTTAATTTATTAGATCGAAAAAATTATGCCTCAGCTCACTGATTGGGTTGTTTTTATTCATGTTGTTTTATAGTAAAAGATAATTATCTATCATTTGTATATTATATTTATGGATGATAGCTACTGTACTGATTTTTAACACTAGAACAATCTAGAATAGTAGCCTTGTTCAAAATTGGATTCTGCGTTACTCCTTAAAATGGAAAGGTATCTCTAGAAAAATAAACGCAGTATTTAAACTTTTTGTTAAATATTTGCAAACATGTTATGACTGAATTTTAAAATGAGCAGTACTGAGAATCACAGTTATTTGCATTTTATAACTCGTTTAAATTAGAATTATGGGTTTTTCAACCTACATTATGTGCATTTAAAACTAGTTTTCAAATTGGATTTATTATCAAGGAATCATTTTGTATTTTCAAGGGTTTTACTTATGTCCCAAAAATAAATTGTACTAAGCGAATCGTACTACTAAAATATTATACAGGGTGTTTCTTTACAAAAAATTAAGTATTCAAAATTTTGATTTTCTGTTGTTTTTGGGATGTTTTATTTACAGAATATACTGCTTAATGATCCATATATGACCTTCTTATCATACACACACACACATACACACACACACACACATTGATATATATATATTTTGGGATATATGTTCTTGTTTGTGCTTATGACACGCACCCCTGGTAATATCGTAAATATCATAATGCTTTTCCTATTTATTGATTTAATGTACTTTCGTATACCTGTATTTATTGCTGTTTGTGCTTATTAACACACAAGTGTTAATTCTTGTAAATAATTAGTTATAGTGTCGTGTAATAAATGCCAGTATTGTAAATATATGTTTTTTATTTTTGTATATATTTGACTTATATGTTGCAGTAGTACGTCCTACTACATTCTACCACTTGTCGTGGAATCAACCGGCAAACTTGAATTTATATCGTAACGCTCATTTTGTCCGATACGTTAGATCGAAGGACAAAGTGAAATAATCGTTATTTATTTCGATAATCTTATTAGCTGGCCCACACTTTGGGTTTATGTTTGACGTTTTATGGGCTTCTGCTTAAAATTGGCAACCAATGCAGTTGCGAACGTAACAGGAGAATTGGCAAAACCTATTTGTACATTCTTGGCTGGATAAGCCAGAAGAAAACTGGAGTCTGCAATAAATTTACCGTTGTGAGCAACCTGTATAGTTGATTGGAAACATAGAACTTGGTTTTGATAGTTTGCGATTACATTTAGAGAATGGATATGGCTAAGTGAGATTCCATTCAGGCTGTGTTGGTTCCTAGAAGCTTGAACACTAGTTGTTTTATGAACCCCTTGCTAAATCGTACTATACGAGAACCATATCCATTCCCTAAGAATCGCACCAAGATCCCATTGTAAAAGCCGAGTGCTGAAATTTTTGACCATCGGGAAGACACTTTGGCGTTAAGAAGAAGAAACGCCGAGCAATATTTTACTGGATAGTGTGCAAGGCGATATAAAATTTGCAAGATTTCATTTGATTCTGTTGATAATCGGAAAATGTAAGGCCCAAATCATTTATCTTGCAAGAATTCATGACAATGTTGCAGAGCTTGGCAATCTTAGAAAACAAAATCAAAATTTTGCAAAACCGACAATACTTTTGATTTCCCAATGCTCCATCCGACGTGAGTTTTTCTTACCTGGAAATGTTGAATTTTGCCGAACCCCTGTCATTCAAGCAAGGTAGAGATCTTTAACGAAAGTGATAACATCTACACACGGGACCTATATTTTGCCACTTATCCCAAACAAGTCGCATTTTTATGAAAAATGCTTGTATAATATTTTTCAAGCGGTCCGTGCCTGGAATCGAATCAAATCTGTATCGAAAATAGTCGTCCGAGTCGCGCGGGTAAAATGTGATCTTGTCGGTCAAAGTAAATGATCAACGATGATTGGCAACCAATACAGTTGCGAACATAACAGTAAAATGGCAAAAACCTACTTGTCATTCTTGACTGGAGAACGTCCGTCCTGGCAATAAATTCGCCCGTTGAGTAGCAACCTGAAGTCGTATTGGTGCGACTCTTAGAGAATGGATATGGTTAAGCGAGTACCATTCAGGCGGTGGTTCCTAGAAAGTGCAACACTCGGTTTTTAGGAACCACAATCTGAATCGTACTCACGGAACCATATCTATTCTCTAAGAATCGCACCAAGATCCCATTGTAAAAACCGAGTGTTGGACTTTTTAGGACATCTCAATAATGGACCATCCGGAGGACACTTTGGCGTTAAGAAGAATCTTGAGGAATTTCGAGCAATATTTCACTGGATAGTCTGCAAGGGCGATACAAAAAAGTTGTGCCGCAAGTGCCAGCTGTGTGCACTATCGGAAAACTGTAGGGTCCCATAATTCAATTTAACCTGCGGGGACACTTTGGTAAAGTAGAAATGGATATTTTATTTATTTATTCCAACGTTTTAGTAGTCTGCTACCTAAAATTTAAGCAGACCTGGCTTTCCCACAGAAAGTAAGGCGTGTGTGTGTGTGCGTGTGTGTGTGTGCGCGCGCGTTTGAGAGCATGTGTTATGTGTGTGTATATGTGTGTGTGTGTCTGTGTGTGTGTGTGTGTGTGTGTGTTGTGATGTTGAGGTCCGTGTTACGTTTTCCTCTAGAACCAGGACCATCGGCATCCGGATATCCTAGTCGTCAAGGAAAAACGTTAACGGATTTGCCTTATCAGCCTGGACCATCGGCAGCCGGAAATCCAGATGTTGAAAAGGCAATGTAAGTGTGTGAATGGTGTTTGTGTTTGTGCATTGTTTGAGAGGTGTTTTGTGTGTTATGTGTGTTGTGTGTGAGGCTTGTGTATGTGTGTTGTGTATGTGATGATGGTATCCCCTTTAGAACCAGAACCATTGGAAACCGGATATCCCAGTCGTCAAAGAGGAACGCTCAACGGATATTGCCCTATCAGTCCGGACCACCGGCAGCTGGAAATCCAGATGTTAAAAAGGCAATATAAGTGTGTGAATAGGTTGTGTTTGTAAAGTGTGTATGTGTGTGTTTGTGCGCGGGCTTGAGGGCGTGTGTTTTGTGTGTGTGTGTGTGTATGTATGTGTGTGGGTATGTGTGTGTGTGTGTGTGTATGTGTGTATGTTGTGTCTGTGATGTTGATTTCCGTGTCCGTGTTACGTTTCCCCTCTAGAACCAGGACCATCGGCAGCCGGATATCCTAGTCGTCAAGGAAGAACGCTAACGGATTTGCCTTAATAACCCGGACCATCGGCAGCCGGAAATCTAGAAATGGATATTGCCGGTCGATTCTCTAGGACCGACTCCGAGAACAAGTACATCTTGGTAGTTATGGACTATTTTACAAAGTGGACCAAAACCTATGCCACACCAAACCAAGACGCTGCAACCGTCGCTAAGGTGCTGGCAAAGCAACTGTTCTGTCGTTCTGGAGTTCCTATGCAGTTGCACGTTAATCAGGGCAGAAATTTCGGCCAGAGTTGTTTTAAGAAATATGATAGTTGCTGGGAATGAAGAAACCCGAACAACACCGTTACACCCGCAATCGGATTGTATGATACAGCGCTTGAACCGTACCTTGGGAAAGTACTTTCCAAGGTGGTCTTCCAACATCAGCCATACTGGGGTCAATATAAACATCTATTTTAATTGGCCTATTGGTCTTCGGTTTATTAAAGCACTGGACAGACATCAGTATGTGCTACGCTGAGACGTTAGATGCGTTTACCGTGTAAACTTGAATTTGGGTGTAACCCCGGAAATGATGTCGTAGTAAGAGCAACGCCGAGAAGCTCAGGCGCATGATGCACGACATCCATGGTAACGTTAAAAAATTATCCAAATCGCAAGCGATCGGATGAAGACAGGATATGACATCAAGGCGTAGTGGTCTGGTTTTTTATGAGAAAGAGCGCATCTAGATATACAACCCCCAACGGGTGCATGCACTGTCGTCATAGTTACAATGACATAAGGAGGGTTCGAATGAAGTTGTGAAAAAATCAATGACCTGGTTCATCGAATTCGTAAGCGCCCAAACTAAAGAATAGTAGTTGTGCACATTAACCGGTTCGCACTGGATCTACTTAGCCGATAACAACCAGAAGTTAGAAAGGCAATATGGCTAAAGGACCTACGTCGGGGCATCCCCTACTTGATGACTAAGCAGCAGCCTTCTGGTAAAGCGGATTACCATGATCTGCGGAAAGCGTTAGTAGACCTCAAGGTTCAGATGATCGAATTTGAACACAAGAAGTTGGCGATACCCAAAATCGGTTGTGGGCTCTGTGGGTTGCGTTGGAAAGTGATACAAAATATACGAGGCGACTCCGTGGCGTAGTTGGTATGCATGTGACTACTATGCCTAAGGCCTCGGATTCAAATCTCGATACAATTTGCTTGAAAAATGTTAGGCGAACATTTTTACAAAAATACGCCTTCGTTGGGATAAAAGGTAAATGGAAGTCCCGTGTGTGGGTGTTGTCACGTACTTTAAAGATTCCTATTTTGCTTGGAATAGCAAGGGTTCAGCAAAATTAAAAAATTTTCAGGTAAAGAACTCGCTTCCTGACCTATGTAGCACCTTCGGATGGAGCATTGGAAAATCAAGGTATGAAATAAGCTAGAGGTCCAGAATTTGGTGTGTATTTGTAATTCATGTGGTACGACGCCTGCTATGAAAGGTGTTGATTGCTACCTCTATCAACATGGGAACTGCAGAAATGGTTTCGGCTGTTCTTACCACTACGGGGGCTTTCAACGTCCGAGTCACAGAGTGTTCTGGGACAGACCAGCTCTAAGAGAGGAGCAGTGTAGCTTGGAACGGTCTGCCTATGACCAGAATAATTACATTAGAACGTATTTTACATAAAGGAAGTTTTGTGCCCCCTTGCGGCGTTGCAAATTTAAGGTAAATTTGATCGACGGGTACAAGATTTTGCATTTATAAGATACAATAGGAGATTTCGGATGATATTAGCAAATCCGGTTCCCGTTCCAATCGTCGCGGAGTGCGGACGTGTTTCAAGTGCTCTCTTATTAATATTATTATTATATCATTATTGTTAGATTTCATTGAAATTATAAAACTAAGTTGTGCAAAACTAGTGCGCGAACGTTTACAACAACTCACAGAAATATATAACAAAATTTTCGAGGGGTTTGGCACCCCTAACCTGGTGAAAACCACTTACCAAACTTCAATAAATAACACCTGCCGACTACAAGGATGATAATAACAATACAACATCCACAGAACACAGCAATAACAGAAAGTAACCAAATAACATATCATCTTATCTAATCACCAGGTAAATACACACAACCACAACATGCCAATGTCAGACTAAGAGATACATACATCTGCTTAGAGAAAAACGTCGTCATCACCATATCAGATGCCTCCACCACCAGCATTTGTTGATGCAATAATGCCTTTTCAACGATCTGGAACCACTACGAGGACTCCATCAGGGCCTCCTCTACAAGCTTAAATTCTACAAAACGCCAGCGCAATAACCTAGATGATGTAAGAATTCCATACCTCACGATCGCTAAAATCAGCCAGATTAAACAAAAAGTGACAGATTTCGTGTATAAAGATTCAAATAAAATCTCTTGGAACTGCGGACACTTCTTATTCCAAAAGGTGGAGCAACTAGCCTTAATAGCCCACGAAGCTATTAACCTCCACTCTATTGCCGACGCAAAGATAACGACATTCGAGAAATCCCTGAAGAAATTAGAGAAATAGTAATAGGGAGTAAGCAAAACCCCAGAAACACAACCCTCTACATCTACTACAGTTCACACACCTCAAACACCACAACCTCTTCGTACGCCAATATAACCTTTTTCCCATCTTTACCTACGTCCCAACACGCCCCGCTTACAAGACCCCAAGTCAAAACTATTACACCCATTGAACTTTAAAAAATAATTAAAAACACCCTTCAACCATCCATTTCCAAAATGAACATTCAATCAATCCGACCCACAAAAACATCCGTCACCATCCGCACCACTAAACCAACTGACATCAACCTGATCCAATCCCTAACACAAACCTCATGCAATACACACATACGCAAACTTAAAATGTTCCAACTAATCATCTTTGACGTCAATAGAGACATCCCCTCTGCAGATCTTAATACACACATTTACTTATAAAACTCCTTAAAACTCTTAGTCCCAGAATCAGTTTATACCACAAACATATCGATTGCCTCCGACTAAAAACCGCATAATGTAATCCTCAACGTCTCCTCAAAAATCGGAACAAACCTGACCTCTAATCCCCACGTTCTCATACTGAATATAAGTCATGTCGTATCCTTGATCTGGTATCTGTAACCCGCTGCTACAATTGTCAACGCTTTGATCATTCGATCAAAGCGTGCAAATCCCCTTCCCCGTGCGGTCGCTGCTGCGGCCCGCACATTACAAGATCCGGTCTTAACCCAGCACCCACAATCCCCAAATGTCCCAATTGCACACGTAATATGATGTCAATAACCCGGACTGTTAGATTTACAAACAAGCCCTACACCTATCAAAACTCCGAACCGATTATGGCTACTTAGACGTCACATACGATACCCCTCACATGACACACAATCCTAAACTCTGGATTTGCTGCATACAACTGAACCTGCAACACTCCCACTCCGCTACATTTGAACTTATATACCTTCTACAAAAACACAGATTCCTAGTTGCCCTCCTTCAAGAACCATATCTCCACAATCACAAAATTCCAAACATTCCAAATCACTATCGAACATTTGTGCATCCCACCCCAATAAATTCTAATTACACATCTGCTATCATAGTCACTGATGCAAACCTAGATACCTCTTACCACCTCTCCCTGTTCACTCAACTCACCACAGTTATAGAACTCCATTGGGCATCTGGCACCACATACTTCCTACTTCCAGTGTTGAACAAACATTGACGTCCACTTGCACCACCTAGACACAACACCAGACTCACTACATAACAAAACGATCATACTAGCTACAGACACCAACGCCAAATCTACAATGTGGTATAACACATTCACAGACACGAACGGAAACAAACTAAAGACTTTATTACACTTAGAAACGTTCACATATTCCAACCTGCGAAACAGCCATAGGTACATCCTACATTGACCTTACCATCACTTCTGCCTTAGCATCACGCCTAATCTACTCCTAGAAAACTTCACGCATACACACCACTAGTGACCATAACCCTATAGCTTTCACAATTCTTCCAAACCTACCCGCTAGATCTTTTGCTGATACTTACAATACCTTTAAAGCGGACTGGAAAAAATTTCAAGAAACCTTAACTACCCTACAACCAGCATTCCCATACGCACCATATACGATCTTAACGTAAACAAACTTACGCAATTAATCACAATAAACATTCTAACTGCCGCACAAACTACCACACCGAAGACAACACCTACACAACGATTGACACCCTGGTGGATCCCCACACTAACAGCGAAACCACGTTCCCTAGCACACCAACGACACCAATTACAACAAGTACGCCAGCAATAACAACGACCCTAATAACATACAACTACTTATCAATACGTTCCTGCACCACAAGATGAGAATACAAATCACTTATCATAGACGCCAAAAATCTACAACTACACAAAATCATAACTGACCACGTCTGAGACCCTTGGACCACTTATCGCAAATTAATCAAACCGCCCTGTCGCCACATCCTAACAGCATCAACACAACTCCCCTTAGACTACGAGACATCTTTACACACCTTTACTAAACTCTGCAATCTTTTCTGCATCGACGTAAACCCCTATTCTCAACAACAAGTAGAGAATGAATCCTGCACCCCATCGAACATCGAACCAGACCAAGACGTTGACATAACCCTAATAGATAACTTAGTCAAGAACATCAAACTAAAAGTGCTCCTGGACCGGACCTCATCACAAATCTAATCCTACAACAATCCTGGCCCATAATTAGAAATCCTACCTACATTCTTTTCAAAAAATGCCTTCCTGGAATCCTTCAAATCTGCATCAATAACCCTCATCCTAAAACCTGACAAGTCACCAGAAGACCCAAAATCTTGTTGGCCAATTGCACTTTTCCCTACATTAGGCAAACTCATTGAGAAAACATTCTTCACAAAATCAATTCCCGTATCACGGACCACAATATCCTATCTCCACTTCAACACGGCTTTAGACTCAACTACAGTGCTGAGAAAACCATCAGCCTCTTAGTCTCCCCGTCAAAAGTTCCACATCCAAATACATCCATCCCGCTCTTCCTTGACTTCAAATCCGCTTTCGACCTCCTCTGGTGGCCTAAGCTGTTAAATCAACTAAGACTATCCCACTTTCTTTCAAACCTATGCAAAATAATTAACTCATTCCTACGCTCAAGAACAGTATTTCTAACCTCAAATTATTACCGTATTATCAAATCCCTTTCCCAAGGATGCCCCCAAGGCTCCTGTTTATCCTTCACCTTCTGGAACATAAGCATTAATCCCTTACTCCTACACAACATACCCAACGTCACCACCCTCGCATACGCAGATGATGTCACATACCTTATCCACGGTAACTCCAGATCCTCCATTAAACAAACAGCCTTAACACTGACATCCTACATAGAATCCTGGCCCGTCTTAAATAAACAACCATTATCCTTATCCAAATCAAAACCACTCCTGCTAAAAGGCTTCCTAAACCCACAACGTCCTCTCAAGATCAAGATTCTAAACACCTCGCTTAGATTCTCCACTTACGTACGATACTTAGAACTGTAAATGGACACTCGACTACATAGACACACACACACGCGCGCGCGCACTTAACCAAACTAAAACAAAAACACACAGATCATACTAAAGACCCTCCACCAATCGCTCCCAACTTCAATACATCTATCCACACACATTCGACACCTGATTCTTTCCCAAATTATAATCCCTATCATACAGTACGCATCCGATACCTAGTTGACATTAACCCCACCTTCTTCTAGAACGAAACTAAACACAATAATCCGTCTCTTCCTACTATATACTTTCCCCGCAGAACTACATACACACTAGCCCTATATACCATTCCTCAAATCCGAAACCTGAAACCCAACCTTTCAATCCAGCTCAACGACACCATCCTAACTCCTGACGACTATAGAACACAGCCTAAGTCCAACATTAAAACCAGCATTCGTTCCTTCTTAAACCGCTCCTGGCAACAACTCTGGTCCACATCCCCATCCGGCAGAAACACATACGACCTGTTTGCCGAACTACCAGAAATCCCACAACACGTACCCCACTCCAGCCTTCAAACGATTCAATTTCTAACATATCACAGCAAATTTCGATCCAAAATTCACTCCTTTAACATCACCCCATCCCCATTTCTCTTTGTCACAACTCCACACCTGAGACTCCTTACCACCTAATATACACATGTTCACTGCTATCCATTTTTCGCTCAAAATTTAAATTCGCACTGAACCTAGATCCCTACACTTCACTACCTAGCATAACACACCTCATCACGCACAATCCTGAGATACTACACAAATTCCTCACCGAGATCCTAAACACAAAACCTCGAATAAATACATAAACACTCTAATACATAACCTACCCCACCTCCAACACTCCACACAGTGCACAACACCATTGCTTACTCCCCTACATCAAGCATACAGACACTGCGATAAAAGAGGACTTACCGAAAACCAGCAGACCACACACCATAATCAACCATCATCTCTAAAGAAGAACTCTCATTTTGAAGTTATCACCATTTATTTACTTACATATATCATTTAAACTGTATATATTTTACTAACCAGTATGGGTACTCTATCTAGGAATGGTTATAAATAAATGCTATTAATTAAAAAAAAATTTCGGCGTGCACTGAATTAATCTAGAACAATTGGATAAGATAAATTACCTTGATGCCCGTTAGTAGGGCATTTCCGATTAAAGCTTTGATTACAATATGTTCTAGTTTAAAACTTTGGTATATATGTGATATAAATTACGGTCGATATAAATTATTCTACTGCTGATATAAATTTTGTAGTGATTATATGAATTAGTAATTAGTGCTTGGATGGTTAATTCTAGTACTCCGATAGTAATTTAGAAGATGTGATATCACCGTAGGTTTAGAAAATAGTACTTGTACTGTTAGCGGTTCGATATAAATAAATTGTTACGAGAGCTTTTTGCAAACACCATTGTAACGCCGAATCGTTGAACAGACTTGTATAATTTGATTGAAAATAAAGAACTGTTGTTTGTGGATTCCTTTGGAGTGAAGTTTAAGCATTACGGGGTATTTCTCACCTTTTATTTACATTTTGGATGGCTTCTGAAATCGACTGTTAGGCAAGTCTCCTGAAACATGGTGGTTTTAAAAGACTTCTTTGTAAGCGCATTTATTCGGTTTGTAAATTAGTTTTACTAGTACCCTGGTAGATTATCCCTACAGATAAGAAAGAAAAAGAAGCCGATAAAATTTAATAAGGAAGCACTATATACATGTATGTACAATTACATTGCGTGTCGGTAACTGCTATTCTTAACCGCGCATTTAATTAAGTTAGAATTAAGATTAGGTATTTTAAAGTACGGTCACGATATATAACTGCGTCACGAGCAACACGCGTAAGATCCAATTCAGTCATTTATTTTTATCACAATCACAAGCTATAGTATTTAAGTTAAATTTATTAATGATATTGGACGCGTAGTATTTGTTAGGTTAAATTTAAAAAATGTCATGTAGTGTTTTTGTATAAATCAGAATAAATTATCGTAAAATGGCGTGTCGAATAACATTGAGCTTGTGATTATGAGCCAGGAGTACGAAATAGTCTAATTTTCAGCAAAACCTAAATTTTTTTACTGTACATGAAGAATCTACTACAGCAATATCGAGTACATGTGTAAATGTTTTTGACAATTGTCGATAATTAAAAAGCACAATCATGGCTGCTTATTTTTAGTACATTTTGCTTGCACATAAGCGTGCATCCACATAAAAATTTGAGTACTATTGAATTAAGGGTACATAATGTCAACAAAACGTAACAGGTAGATAGCCAAAAGTTTTATCACTTACAGGCTTCTGCTTCAATAAAAGGTTTGACCACCCTGTTCCAAATCAAAACAACCTTCTAGTGTCAATAAGCAATCCCTTTTAATTCAATTGATTTACTGAAAGCTTCTAATTAATCTAGGCACTCTCAGTTAGCACCGGTAATTCATTTAATTTCGCATTACGAACGCGTTTTTGGAGAGTTTTTCATTGGCAAACCCGAACTTAAATTACCGTGTTTTGACTACTTAGCACCTGTCATCGCTCAATTTGGTTGATGATCAATCTCTAACCGTTAGGAAAGCACGACCAATTGACTATGTTTTATTAGTCCCTCCTATTATTATTCGATGGTACATATAAGTTAAATAGTCCCCGGGGTTTATGTGCTGTACTAATTCACAATTTTCTAGTTAGCTGTTGAAGTGCGCGGACGTGTTTTACGGAGCTCCCGCTTCTGCAGCAAACAAGTAAGTTTTTATATACGGTTTTATATATTTTTTTATTTGAAGCACTGTTTTTATTGTGTTTAATTTTACTATGTGTGGCATTAATTTTAATACGTAGGGCAGTAAATAAAATTAAAAACAAAAATTTAAATCGAATAAATAATAAATAAATCGCCTTTTCTTTGAATTTTAAACTAAAATTTGCGTTTTAATATAAACTAACTTAAATTTCGGGATAATAAACAAAAAAACTAATAAATTAACATCCCAAAATAATTTCAAAATAACTTAAAAAGCGTTTTAAATAAATTTATAGAAAAACCTATTCGTAAATCGTGTAAAAAACCGCCAAAATTATCAAATAAATTCGGAAAAATTTGTAGTGTTCGTGTAATTAAATAACAATTTAAAATTAAAATCTAGAGCTTTTTGAATTAAACAAATAGCATAAAAATCAAAATTTTTAAATAATTTAAATGAAAATATTCCATATTTTAAGTACACGCCTACTTAAACATTTTTATAGTCGAGTTTTCAGTGTAATTAGTGGTACAACACTTGAAGCTCGTACCAAGCACCGAGTATACACGGGATAAGTGCGTTTCCGGTACCCCATTCCAATAGCGCGTGTTTTTATTGTTTGTTTCTATATTTAAATTTAAAATCCGCCATTTAATAAATTCTATTTTTAAAGTAATTACCTATTCATATTTTAAAATTTGATTTGGCGGTTTTAAAATTTAAATAAATAAATAGTGTTGTTTACCGTATATTTTTATTGGGCTGCGATTTTATATTGTCCTCTTGTTATTTTCACATTTAGTGTTTATGACATTTGTTAAATTTGAAATAATTTAGGTGATTTGAAGTTTAATTAAATAAATAAATACAGGATTGTTTACGGTTTATTTTTAATCAAAGTATTTTTATTGGACCAAAGTTTGTGTTTTGCCGTCGCTGATATTCGTGACGTTTAGGTGTTTATTAAATCTTTGCGTTCTTTTAGCGTCGTAACGACCAGGTCGCTTTTGAGTTTTGTTTTTCGTTAGTTGTCTTTTGTTGTTGTTAGCTTTGAGCATGGTCGTCCACCGAGATGAGGAGCCGTTGCCGAAGAAGAAGAGGGGAGATCGGTCAAAGTCCATCAGAGCGAGCAGTCGGAGGCTGGGTCGGTCGCGAAGGTCGTAGTCGTGGTGGAAAAGTTAGTGTCGCGGCGCAACGAGAAGATAGTCGTATCAGAGAAGAAACCCGGGTCTGCGGTGGTGGCGTAGAAGGTGCTGGCGCCTCCTTGTGGGTGGAGACGGGTCAGAATTGCCCTCGTCATCGAGGGGCCAGCGTCGTGAATCGACTAGCAGCAACGGAAGCGTTACGGCTAGCGATCTTGACGAGCTGTATCTTTTGATGTTCCGGGCTAGAAAGGCGCGTCGCTTTACACACAAGCGGGTCCTTTGCTACTTCGGCAACCATCACTGTAGACGACAGAAGGGTGTTTCACAACGCCGCAGACGAGTTCCAAGACGTTGCGAATCAGCTCTTAAGGATGGTTAGGGGTTTTAGGTTGGCGCGAGCCGAGGTGAAGGACGCTGTAGCAGCAGCGCTCGCAGAGTAAGTTGTTGTAAGGCAAGAGAGATCAAAAGGTCGCTCGGTCCCATGGCAGGTGTCGTACGCCACTGTAGTTGGGAGCAAGGTTGCGAGGACGAGTTCAGCGCCGACGTTCGCGGTTTGAGTCGACGCCAACCCAGGGGTTAAGGAGGGCGTTAAAGAAAAAGGTTGACCCGGCCAAGGACGGGTTTGTTGTTGTCGGAGCACGTCGGACGCGTAAAGGAGTTGTTGTGGTGTGCTGGTCGAAAGGATAACAGAAGGTTGCAGTCGACGGTAGGTGGGGCTTGTCAGGACGATTGAAAAGACAAGGCCGCGCATCGTGTTCCCTGTGGTCGAGAGGGAGACGAAGATGGAAGAGCTCGTAAAGAGATTAGTCGCTCAGAAGCCCCGCTTAGGTTCGAGAACGCGGTTAGGGAGAAGTTTAGGTTTGGTGGCAGAGGTCCCAGGGATCTGTTGGCTAGCGTTGTATTTGAAGTCTCGTCGGAGGCTAGGAGGCGTTTCTTGGCGGATGCAGTAAACCTTGGGTGGCGCAGAGTCTGATCTCGGGATCATTGAGAAATGCCAAGAAACACCTCCTAGCTTCCGGCGAGACCTCAAACACAACGTTAGCTAACGAATCCCTGGGTCCTCTGCCACCGAACCTAAACTTCTCCCTAACCTCATCCTCAAACCTAAGTCTCCTGTTACGAGTTCGGTCACAGGTCATCGGAGTGTAAGGAGCGAGAGCAGTTTTGCTAAGCCGAAGTGGGGTATGAGTTCAAGAACTGTAGGCGGGCAGCTTCTTGTTGTTCGTCTGTGCGAGGTCGAACGATAAAGTTGGTAGTGTCAGGGTCGATACGCGTCACGACGCCAAGTCCAGCCAGTGCCCCACAATGCAGCGTTTGAAGGCAGCCACCACCAGGAACATCGACTATGGATCCTAGGCCATTAGACGATGTTCAGAGAAGCTTGAAAATCAAGTGTACGCAAATTAATTTAGGCAAGGGCAAAGGGGCCACGAATAACTCGTTAAATTAATTAACGAAAATAAAATCGATATTGGGCTTATACAGGAACCTCACCTATATCGCCACAAAATAGTGGGATTCGGGTGGGAAATCACCGTATTAAACTCAAACAGCGAACAGCCGCGTAGCGGCATAATAATAAATAATGAGACGTGCCCAGGTATTTTATTAAATAATTTGTCAAATGAATTTTTAACGACGGCAGAGATAAAAACAGGAATCGAAACAATAATAGTAATTAGCGTATAGTTTCCGCCGGTCTACTCCCGGCGAAAAAAAACCAAACCGAAGAATTAATTAATCAAATCGAAGTCGTATTTCGCAAGGACGGTCGAAATCAAAAGCAGATTGTCGGCGGAGATTTCAATGCTGTCGCCATTGTGGGATAGTTTACAGGAAGATGATAGGGGGCGCAGATCGCTGATATTTTAACAAAGTGGGATTTTAGTGTTGTCAACAACAACGATTCGCCCATGTTCGAAAGGCACAGAGGTAGAAGTTTTATTGATATCACGACTGTCTCACACGGTTTGTTAGGGGCAGTCGAAAATTGGAAGTTAGGGTCGGACGAGGTCACGCTCTCTGAGCACAAATTAATAATATGGAATATTGACGTCAAAACACGCGTAAACGGGCAATTATCAATCTTTTCGAGGTTCAGTAATAAAAAAGCGAATTGGAAACAACTTCAAATAAAAACTTAGCGAAAGCATCCACGCGCTTGAAAACCAATTAGTAAACGAAGCTGTGATAGAAGCGTCGGCGCATTCCATGCCGCATAAGAAAACATTTAAAGACTGCGTACCCTGGTGGATTCGCGAACTAACCACCAAAAGATGGGAAACGCAAAATCTAAGGCGTCGCTACCAACGCACCTCGGATGAAATGCGAGAGCAAAGAAAAATAGAGTATAACTCAAGCAACAGCGAATATAAAATACTAATATAAGAAACGCATTCGAATAAATTCAAAGAATTCTGCTCGAGCAACTCAGAAAAAAACCGTGGGAAACCGCGTATTACGTAATAAGAGGTAAACAGCAAAAAATCGCGCTCGGCAATATAAGAAAATTAGATGGCGAACACACAGATGGTTTTAAAACCACGGCGGAGTATTTGTTAGAAAGGTTTAGAGGAGGACGAGGGCTACACGACATGATACGTCGAGAAGCCGCAGATGCCAGGAGAACTGGCAGCTATAAGGAAATTCGCTAAGCACGAGGTCGCAAAGGCTCTTAAGTGGATGCACCTTATAAAGGCGCCGAAGCCCGACGGAATTGGCTCCGACGCAACTCCTGGAGGCGTGCCTGTCGGCCCCGCACGTTTTTGCCGAATTGCTTTGTTTGGAGAAGGGAATTTTTCTAGGTTTTTAGAAGACTCAGAATGTTAAGGCCTGGGCAGCTATCGTCCACTTAGTTTACTTCCGGTAATCGGTAAAGCTTTGGATATGGTTATGACTACGAGGATAGAGCATTCGATTACGGAAAGCGGAGGCTTTAGCATGCGGCAGTTCGGTTTTATAGACGGAGGTCGACCATCGATGCAATTAGAATTTGTAGTAGGGCAGATTAAGGAAGCTAGGGAGGCCAAGGAGCATTATGTCGTTGTATCTCTGGACATCTCGGGGGCGTTCGACGCCGCCTGGTGGCCAGCTATCATTTGGGAGCTGGAACGTAGGGATTGTCCGGCCAACTTGATATCGCTGGTCAAAAGCTATTTTTCAGTAAGGTTGGCGCAGGTGTAAATTTCCGGGGGAAATTGTATTGCGAACTGTGGAAAGAGGTTGCCCGCAGGGGCCTTGCTCGGGGCCTGCCTTCTGGAAACTTTTGTATGAAAGCATCTTTAGGGTCAGGATTGCCCATGGGGTGCACAATTGTAGGTTTTGCGGACGACACGTTACTGATTGTTAGGTCAAGGTTGGTTATGGAAATGCGCACCAAACCAAACAAAGCGCTAGAGAAACTGTTAGAATGGTATGGTCGCAGGAGGTTAAATTAAAAATTAATACTTTGATGTCGGAGGCTCTTTACTTTGGTACGAAGCCGGTGCAACACCCCCCTAGGAGAGAATTAAGCGGCGAAAAGATTCCGATTAGGAAAGCTGTCACTTAGCTCGGAGTCAAAATCGACAATACATTAAATTGGAAGACGCATGCGCAGTACATTAGGACTAAGGGAAGCAAAATATCCAATAGGATGATGGCGGCTGCAAAAATAAATTGGGGATTTAGAGGCGAATCTTTGAAGACGGTTTATACAGGAGCAATCGAGCCGGCAATGTCGTACGCAGCATCGGTCTGGGCAGAAGGTTGTAAGGTTAGGGAAGGTAGACAGTTGGGAAGCGTTCAGAGAATCACGGCGGTTAAGGCGGCGCGGGCATACAGGACCACTTCTACGGAGGCAATGCTGGTTATTAGTAAGATTCTTCCGATCGAGTTCGTTATAGAAGAAATTAGAAATCGCAGAATTATAAATACATGGGGTGGACAGAAAGTATTAGGTGCAATTTTAAAAACACACCAATCAGTAGGAAAGAATAAGCGTGTGAGAGCTTTTGTCAAACATTCTTAACAATGGTACATCACCCCTGTAGAGCGATAATATCGATTGCAGCAACAAACAATAGTCCTATAGAGTCACGTTTCTTATCACGTAACTACACCAAACGGTGATACGGAATATGCCATTGATATACACAAAAGAAAACAAGTTGTATACCTGTATGTGTCTGAATACTTAGCTTGCAATCCGTCGGGGGTAAGTCAGCACAGTAACGTCACAGTCGTTGGAATCTATTTATCCTGCTACCATAACTGCACAGCGGTTTACGGACAAAAGCGGTTGGTCTACGTCAACGAACAGTGGGGCCTACATAAAGAAAGAACCAATTTGGCCTCCAGCTAAAAAAAGCAATACACGCAAGACACCTCCTAGTTGTCGAACAGAAAAGAACAAACGTGCAAATACGGCGACAAATAGTGTAGAAAACACTTCGACGCACAAGCTGTAGAATCAAATTCAACAATGGTTCGAATAACAGGAATTCGAACTGCAAATCCTTGTTTATCGAAGCGCGATTGAAACTGGAAAACCCGGGTTTTATCGGATAGTGCGCGACCTTATTTTAACAAGTCTTTAATTGAAACAATAGAGAAACCCATTATACGCGGTCATAATGTTTACCAAGATAACGCATACGTAAACAGGATATAAACTATTTAATTGTAGCATAAACTTGTCGTTTGGAAATAAATATGTTCAAAATAAAAATTTGTAGAAAGCGTATTTATTATTAATTATGTTGAAAGATTTAACAGATAACCGGATACCTGAAACAAGGCATAGACTATTTAATTTATCGATTAAATGTTCGTTTTAAAAGCAAAAGAGATTTGTGTTAACCAGGAAAATTTTAAAGCAAAATTGGAACGTAACAAGGCTAAAGTTAATTCAGCCCCCCTCCCCCAACCGATGAAGATTTGCAGGTGAAATCAGTGATTAATATCTCGTAGTTTATCTATTGATAATCATAAAGTGCAGAATTGATGATTGTCATAATTGCTAGAGCTTTGGCAATAATTTAAAAATTATCAATCGAATTTTGGTCTTGATTTTCAGACCAAAAAAAGGTACGGAAAGGTACTTTAAAATTTGGTTATGGAATTTCTTAGCTATCTAAAATGCAGAATTCAACGAAGTAGAAAGTGGAAGTGTTTTTGAATTTTATGAAATCTAGCGGCAGATTATTTAAAGCTATTTGAATATTTTTTTAATTTAGTTCAAACGCAAATTGAGATTATTCAAGAGATTTGCCATATTATATTGTAGCACCGCTCACTTCATGAATAATACATTGGAACGTAAGCGAGGCTTTTACCCATAAAAGATGATTGATATGTTCTGCGGTGCGAGATCTCTTGATTGACAGGTACAAGACTTTGCATTTAAAGATTACAATAGGCACGTTTGAGATGCAATTAGAAAATTTTGGTATGTTGTGGATTAATCTAGAACAATTGGATAAGGTATAAATTAACGTTAAGGGGTTTTTTAGTTTAGTTCCGATTAAAGCTTTGATTACGATATGTTCTAGTGTAAAGATATGTGCTAAAAATAAATATAATTGTCGATATAAATTACTCTAGTATGGATATAAATTATTTTAGTGATATATAAATTAGTAATTAGTGCTTGGATATTTAATTGTATTTCTACGAAATTAAGTTCATTAAGAAAATATCATCGTAGTGTTACAAAGTTATACTTATACCGCTAACGTTAAGCTGAAAATAAATTATTGTGAAAGCTTTTACAAATTTTATTGTAACTACGAGTCTGCATAATCTGTTGCTACTACAAATAGAGCTTATATTACAATATGTTAAACATCTTTAGTACTATAAAAGGGCATCATATCGTTTCTCCAAAATTTGCTACGACACAAGCGTTCATCAATAACTACTGTAACAAAAAGGTTTGCATCGTAAGCATGAAACCGAATCGAAAAGCTCTCGTTTACTTTAAAGTTAATCACATTCCTTAATTACGTGTGGACTGGAATAGCTTTTATTTCACCATACGCAACCCCAAAAAACAATTAGCCGGTTAGTTACAGAGTTGATATTCTCTTAGTGTTCTCTCAACCCTCTTAGTCCTACATCAAATTATCCCTTTTAGTGACACAACTTTCGTATAACCAACGTTTCTCTGTCACTCTCATGTTCGTATCTTTCTTAGTCTGTATACTGCAATACTGATAATTAACTCTCTTATTACTTTATCACTTTATTGGTTTGTGCCTGTCTGTTTGGTCCTTCTCTTTTTTAATCAGGACTGTTTCCAGACCGCCCAACCATTCTAATTGATCTTTTATTGCTGGCGGTCCGCACGCTTCATTTTAACTAAACTGACGGTTCGCCGAACGCACCCCTAGCTTTCATTTGCTTCACTGAACTCGCCTAATTTAACTCCTTTTTTTATTACATTTTTGTTTTTGTTCCCGCTTCTATGCACTAATTTTATTTATTTTGTTGTTATTGCTCCGTTATTAAATATACCATGAGCAATAAAAAGTTTTGTGTTTGTAGATATCAAACGAGTCGTACTGCATAGATTAAGTGTTACCGAACGTACGTTCATTTAAATGACAGAAAAGAGTTTGTTAACGCCCCTTCGTAATACAAAACGTTACGTTTTATATAGTCGATACTTTTCTCGTAGCTGATTTTGACCTTAAATCAGTAACCTAAGGATGCGGCATGAGCTTTCTTTTAAGGAATTTTTCAGTTTTTATGAAGCAGGTAAATGGAAAAGCGCTGCTGCTTTCTTTTTGTCAATAGACTTACTCCGGTTCAACTTACGACAATTCGCACTTATAGCCCTGTCTTTTTATGCATGCATATACCATATGCGCATACTTCATTAACAAAACAAACAGGCAAGTTTGATGTCGCAACCTCTAAATTGCAGTAACTTTATCTAAATCATTGTATTCAATTACTTTATATTTCGTAAGGTCCTATTGTTAGCATTAGATAGATTATTTCAAGCTATGCTTGCGCGTATTGTGAGTCGTGTGATATTCAGGAGTTAAAACACTTTATCATAGACATTTGTGTGTCGTTTTAAACATACTGGTAGGAGTGTCTTTTCACGCCTGCGTCCAAAATAAATATTAATAAGCATCGTTTTTCGAGAAAATGTTTAAGTTTCTTCGGAGGGCGTGCAATTTAAGAATTGCCATATACAATTAATAAAATGAGTCCTATTTACTTTGGTAATTTATCTCTTCCTTGATGGTTGCTAAGAAACTTGTACTTTCTATTAATAATACACTTTCCTTGCAGCGCTAAGTTAGGTTGTAGTGATCCGTACTACCTCCTCAGTTGATTTTCATTGGTTGATAATTATTGCAAATATTATAGTATACGTTTTGATATTCAAAGATATTTTTGAACAGCATAGTAACTAATTTCCGATTTCCAAACGCACTCTGTGACGTCAGAAATTACGGTTGTAAAGGCGATCGATCTTGTTGACAAGCTTTTAACCGCGTCTTTAGACGTTGCTTGAGCATTTCAAAATGGAAGGTCGAAAAGGTTCACTTGGCGGTTATTATTAAAGATTAAGAACCTAAATATAGACTTGTATTAATGCTGTTGAATTTGATATGTATTTGTTACAAAGATATTTTATAATCTGTTTTCAATGTTCTAATAATTTGTTATGATTATGTTAATGGTTATATCAGTTTTTAGTTGTGCGTTTATAAATGCATAATTCATGTCTCGATTTTATAACCTAACCATAAGTTAGTTTGATGTGATCTGACGCCGTATTATAATCTATGATTCTTTCGGTATCTAATATTGAGATTTATTTATTTTTCTTAAGATGTGATTATAGCGAACCTCTGCCATGACCCCGTTTAACAACGCGTTTGCATTATAACTATGTAAAAGATGGTCGATTTAATTTGTACCCTTTGTTTGGTACTATCACAACATATGTTCATGTTTAACTTCATGTTTGTTTATAAATATTTGTTTTGTCAATGTATTTGTAGTAATGTTTATGCAACGATTGAATGTAGGTTAACCTTTGTGAACCATTATGCCAAACGTGCTAGAAACTTAATGGTATGTACGATGAACGTGAATGTTTGAACCTTTGTTAAATTTACTAACATTTTATTGCCGTACGGGGTGGAACATTGTTAGTCAAGGTCTTTATCTTCTCGGTGTTCTTCCTCTTCAACTTTAGCCGGGTAGTCATGGCTCAGCCGTCTCTGGTACTTTCTAGAAAAGATTGCCTAGACTACACTAACATTTCTTCAGTCTCATATGTTGTTACGGTTCCCGCGTTTGATATTATTGCGCAATTGTTTAATACAACATAATTACGCGGCAAACTACGCGCCAATTGTATCAAATACAAAACACGTTTAAAAGTGATACAATGATCAAATTTACATTTACAATATAAATAAAAGCAATTTACTCACTTAAATCGCACCTTACCGTCAAATCCCAGAGCCATCTCGTTGTGGTCACATCACGCCATTTGCTGAGTCCAAATTTTATCTGTCTATCCTCTATGTTCGTTCGTTGGTGGGACGACAAGGATAACCAGGTAGAAAGAACACGAAGATAAGGTAGAAGGGAACCTACATCCTAAAAAGAGAAAAGACAGACACACACGACACAGGTAGA
Organism: Platerodrilus igneus; assembly: GCA_036346225.1. NCBI lineage: Eukaryota > Metazoa > Arthropoda > Insecta > Coleoptera > Lycidae > Platerodrilus > Platerodrilus igneus. The sequence continues at coordinate 4,315,705 of JARFIW010000828.1, forward strand.
TGTTCTTGGCTTCAGGTCTCGTAGTCTAATCACGTCTCATCACACCGTGCGCACTTGCGCCATTTACTCCGCGCAGGTGCGACTCGGAGAGTACGGAAATTGACAAGTTCATTTAAAAATATTTGCGGGAATTTATTTACATATTTAACAATATCCATTGCCAAATTTTGGCACATAACAATGCAGTATGGCTAAGTAACAGTCGACATCACGTAATATTGAAAGTACCCAGAGTATTTGTTCGCCACCCTATCCTTGGAGAAATGTATTTATGCAGTTAGAAGCGCAGGGTCGTTGAGGTTTTATCTGCCGATACTCTTTCCTCAACGCTAGCCCACGAAGTCCGGCACTGTTTGTTTTTATAATTCATGTATAATTTATGGTAACCTAATTTTGAGGTTATCATATAATAATTAAAGTAGGGATGCTAAATACTTGGTTTTATTTCAAACCTTCTCGCCTTAACGCCATCTCAGTGTGTACATGGGTTATGTTACGGTCGCACGACGTAGGTGTCACTAACCACAGCCACTAGACGACCAGATCACGAAGCCAAGCATTGTCAAGAGAGGGCTTTCGTTCATCCGCAGGTAAGTTAGAGTACAGATTTGTTGCCGCGACCATGTGCGTTACATTACAAAGTAGATAATAAAATGATTAGTTAATATTGAATCAGTTGTTGGTAGTAATCTCGTTTGAGATACACGTAGAATTTTAAGCATACGTTTGATAATTGAGGGATCGTCAGGACTTGTTGGATGTGAACATAATCCATCACTGAAGATCTGAGTTTGATCTTTCATCGTCACTGTTTGGTAAAGTAGTTTTAACGCTTATGGTTTATTCCAATTAATAAAGTAAGCAGCGTCTTCAGTGTGTTATTTTGTTGTTCTAACCATAAGGGTTTTTACCTCTCCCCTTGTGCATTGCATCTTTATGTAAGAGTATTAAAGATAGCAGAGCCTTTCCGTTCATCATTCACTTACAGGGTTTTCGCAAGCTGTGTTTTTTGCAACGGCAAATTTATGCTTATACAATAGTATAAGTGTTAGTGAGAAATATTGTTTGTGTTAGTTCGGCTACGTTACCTTTATGTTTGACGGCTAAAGATTTAACATTGTAAAAATGAGGATGTATTGCAGAATAATGCTATTAGGTGTGGTGATTCACATTTGCTATTTCGACTTCGATCTTGGACAAGTTTAACGTCGCATTTTGTGATTGGTTGTTGGTATTTTATAAAATAGCCTTAAAAACCAAATTTACGCTGGCGTTGTGGTTTATCTTTATAATTATAAGCATAGCGACAGTATTGTGAAGGAAAAGTATACATCCTCAAACTGTATAATATAAAGATTGTTACGATGAGTTTCCTACTTTAAAATACTTCAGCCCCTTCTTTAAATAATTAAATATCGCGTTACCACCATTTTTGTTTATTCTAACTTATGGAATGTGTGAGTTAGACAACCCACTTTACACAGCTCTCATTGATACTACAAATTGGGATTGGAGGTAGGGCGATCGGTCTATATAATTTTAAATCATCAGCAGACTCTTCTGGTTTAAGAATTATGGTTATGGAAACGGTTTTAAAAATTTTTGGAAAGGTTTCTGAGCACAGATATTTTTACACAGTACGTGGATTAATTCTCGAATTAAAGGTCATGATTTCTAAAGGATCTTATAGGTAATATGATCAGTGCCAGAGTTTTTTTAGGGTTTAGTTTAATAATCAGGGTGTCCAGGAGGGAATATCTAGTTCGTCGTTTGGATAAGTATGAGGCGTTTGTATGCTATGTATCAGTAGTTGTTGCTCTAATGAGGATACGCAGGCAGGTGAAGATGGGATAGCGGTATCCAAGAGATTAACGGCTTTGTGGTGTAGTTGGTATGCGTGTGACTACTACGCCCAAGGTCCCGGGTTCGAATCCCGACACGGTCCGCTTGAAAAATGTTAGGCGAGCATTTTTCACAAAAAAATCCTCGTTCGGATGAGATGGAACATGGAGGTCCTGTGTGTGAGTGTTGTCACGCACGTTAAAGATCCCTACCTTGCTTGTCACAGCAAGGGTTCGGCAAAATTCCAAATTTTCCAAGTAAAAAACACTCGCTTTCTGTCCAATGTAGTACCTTCGAGTGGAGCATTGGAAAATCAAATGTAAGGTATCCAGAAGGGTAGTGAATGTGGTTTTATACGTGGTTACAGTGTTTTAGTAGGAACTGTCAGGATATGGGTTGGAAGGGGTATTGATTTTCTGTACCTAGTCTAAGGGACATCGTAATTGTTTTTGTATTATTTTATGGACGTGTAGTTTTCTTGTGGTTACTATTTGATTTTTGTCTTGGCGTCTATCGACGGTGTAAGTGTTCGTTAGAGTATCGATAAAACAAGGGTCTACGTTCTTTTATCTGGTTCTTTGTAATTGATGCCGTGTTTGTTCAAGTGCTTGTCTGCTTGTTGTCGGTTTAGATGTCCACTAGGGCGTTGGTTGTAGGGTGTGGTGTTTTTAAAGATGGACGTAGATGCTGCAGCGAGAATATGTTCTACTATTTCTGTGGCTAAGGAGTCCGGATTATAGTCTATGCATCGGGTGGATAGGATCTTAAATGTAAGCTTGACTAGGGATTCTAAGTGGAAGGTTGTAGTGTACCCGATTTGAAGGCTGACCCATATGTCCTCTATAAACGGTACACCGGGCTCTATGATCTAACATCTAGTGGCAGTGGCTCGACAACACCTACGTTGTGTTGTTATAATGTAACCCAAATTCACACTGGGAAGATCGCGTTAAGGCGAGAAGGTTTGAAATAAAACTACAGCATTTACCTAACCCTGACTTTTAATTAAAACAATAACCACTCTATAGGTCAATGGCATGAAAGCATAGAAAAATAACATTCAAAGCAAACAGTATCGTACTCAACCTGGGCGATTGGGGAAAGAGCATAGCAGAAAAAACCCCAAACTGCTCTCATACTACCAACTGCATTTGGCACATCTCGACAAGGACAGGTTACGTACAAGCACCCAGAACACCAACATTAAATTTGACGGGATGTCAACTGTTACCTGGCGGCTCCGTGGCGTAGTGGTATGTGTGTGACTACTGCGCCCTAGGTCCCGGGTTCGAATCCCGACACGGTCCGCTTGAAAAATGTTAGGCGAGCATTTTTCGCAAAAATACACCCTCGTTCGGATGAGAGGTAAAATGGAGGTCCCGTGTGTGAGTGTTGTCACGCACGTTAAAGATCCCTACCTTGCTTGGAACAGCAAGGATTCGGCAAAATTCAAAACTTTCCAGGTAAACTCGCTTCCTGGCCAATGTAGTACCTTCGGGTGGAGCATTGGAAAATCACATGTAATGTCAACTGTTACCCAGACATACCACACATAACAACTGAAGAAACGTTAGTGTAAACCAGCTAGTCTTTTCTGGTAGGTACTGAGGTCGGCTAGACCAATACCACCCAGCACGGACATAAACTGTTAGTAATATTCAATAAGGTTTGAACACACGCGCCCACATTCATACATTAACAGTTTTCAGCCCGTGTTACAAAATATTTCACAAAGGCTAGCCGACTTCCTATTATTTGCAAAAAGGTACCACTACAAGTATCTTGACAAGATGACATGAATCGCAGAAATGAACTTATGGTATGATTGCGCATGGTTAAAAGGCGTTTATTATTGAATAGACTACCTCCAACATATTCATAAATGTAAACGCAAAGGCACGAGATGGTCGATCATACCAGAGGTTCAATTTAATTACATCACAATAATTAACACACACGTTAAATCCTAGTTAATTATATAGGAATATCGGCTAGATAATAGGATAAACACACAACAACAATATATTTACGTTTAATCCAAGATATGAACGATGCAGTGGAATATGTGGTTAATATGCTGAAATAAAACAATTACACACAAATAAAAATGTCAAATGAAACATAAAAATATCAAACATTATTAAATATGTTGGCAGCAAATACATACCTAAAATTCTATAGCATAAATAGAAGCCCAGATTCAGGCGCTAAATGTTTATATAAATGCATGTTAGTTAAATTTATTAAATCTAGTAAGCAAACGTTAAAAATTATTCATTATGATTGCATCGGTTAAAACGTACTTTTTAAAAATTAAACACATCATGGTATTACAAGTTACAACAAAAAAAATATACACAACAACGTGTGGTTAATTGAAGTACTATCTTAAAACTAAAACAAAAATAAGGTAGAAATATAATACTGTTCATATTCAAACTTGCCTAATAATTTGATTCAATATATCTAAGGGATGATGTTGGTACTAGCTGCTCGTAAAATCACAGTAAGGGTACATTTACTATTTCAGTAAAGGTGCAATGCAAATAGAGTTACAACTCGGTATTAAATACTAAATAAACATTATATCAAATAAACAAATATTAGTCTTACCCTGATTTAGATGCTAAGTAAACAATTCAGATAAATAAATATTAGTTTTCAGTTGTTAAACCAAACCACACTCATTTATACATACAATAAAATCGTAAATTCACCTATTAAACATCACAAGTAAAACAACCTTAGGGCAGCACAGTATACATCAATCTCAAAAAGCAATAGGTAATCATAAAAATATTTTGATCAATGGTTAAATAACTAACGGTTTTACAATAAGTACCAACATCACACTCAAAACAAGGCTGGAATTACCAGATATAATCAAATTACCTTAAATAGCAACCACATTATCAACATAAAACATTACCTTTAATAAAAAACCGCCAAGTGAAATCTTTCAACCTACCATCCTGAACTCTAAAAACAAAGTCGTTTTAACCCTGTCGACTAGATCGATCATCGTTACACATGCGCCCCTAATAATGTAAATTTTGACGTCACGGAATGCGTTCCAAAACCTGCAAGTGGTTACCGAGCTATTCTAACAAATACCTTCAAATATCGAAATGTACATTATAATATTTGCAATAATTATTAACCAATGAGAAATTGACTTAGAAACACTGCGGAACACTACAAAGTCTAACCTGCTTTACGGGTGTTAAAGGAAAGCATTTTCTGATGTGATCAGAGTGGAATGTTTGGAAGGATGTCGGAAGTGATGGGGTTGTGATTGCTGGACTTGTAGATGTGGAGGATTGTGTAGGAGTTGATTATGTTCACGCTAGATGGGGAGGGTCGATGTTAGAGCGGCTATTTTGGAATTTCCAAGTGGAGATAAACGTAAGAATATTGAGTATGTGTAAATGATGGTTGTGTATAAATGCTTCAAGAACGGAGTCATTATCGTTTGTTTCGTTATTGTGCCAGAGTATTGATTTCGAGGTAGTATCTACTGCTATGATAGGCGATTTGCTCCAATTGTTGTTAGTACGTTGTCCAGATGTTGCAATTATGTGTTTATGTTATGAGGGAGGTTGAGCCGGATTTCCAGTGAAGGTTGTATGTGGGGTGAAGAGCGACATATAATAAACGATGCATATTTTAAGGTCGGCTACAATGGCGGCGGAGGTATAGGTTAAGTTTATGGTGTTATGGAGGATGTAAGTGCAATTATTGCACTGGCAGGTTTGTGATTTTCTTGTACATTAGGTGAGGTTACTGTAGTGAGACAATATGGAAGCGATATTGTTGAAATAGGTTGATCAATTGTAAGGTTGTAGGTGGGAATGCGGTAGGTTAACTTGGATACAGATCAATTTTGGATAAAGTTGATACAGGACTCGTATCGAGTTTCGTGTGTTGTGTCTACTACTCAAGTTCCTGCGTAGTTTAGTTAAGTGTACTGCTGCAGACGGGGACTGATCAGATGGTAGTCATGTCGTTTGTTTATGCGAGTGTAGTTGGTACATTTGGAAATAGATGGAAGAGGATTTGAGCAAGTTTTGTTTTGGTGAGGACCGGCACAACCACTACATATTACGCGTTAAAAAGCGCTCCACAAATTACTTTTAGTAAATAATTATTTTAGGCAATTTTTGTAGAATTAAACAAGGTATATTACTCATATTTGGGTAATACAGTTTCAGAAATTACGACGTGTGAATTACCTTTGTGTTTCCGCAGTAACAGTTTTTGATATGGTCGGAAAGCAATGTTAAATATAATTCGCAGATATCAAAATAAATGTATGTCGTTTCCAAGACGAGTCAGGACAGCAAACGAAGAAGGATGGTGATTGCTAGATGGAGAAACGATCTGCTATATCTTTCTTGAAACAACTGTATTATCTTTAACTACATGTGTGGAATAGTGCTTTATGTAGAATGTAGTGGAGTTTTACCTGTTGTTTCAGCATATTAGTAAGCTGGTAAACGAATACTATGAGTTTATATCAGTTTACCATATAGGTGCGGTTGCTGGTTCTGACGTAGATATCCGTAGCGAAGTTTGTTACTTACTATAAAATATAACGGGAACACAAGATAATAACGTTAAATTAATTTAGAAGGTAGCTAATAATGAATTTACATTGCTAATTTGAAACGTAAATTTATAAGTTCTGTGTAATATACCGTGCCCTCCGTTCAGGAACGCAAGTGACTAAAACGAAAACCTTTACCAACAAGTACCAAAGATGCAGAAGTGGAATGAAGGGTTTTTATGGTATGTCTGAAGCGTTGACAGCTATGACACCTAATGACGACTACGAGAACTCGGATATGACAATATTAGTATCCTATAAAAATGTGGGAGTTGGTCGTGACGCATGTATGCAGTTTAGGAAAAAAGTTTAGGATTACATGATCGGAGTGATAAGATTTGGAGAAGCGACAAAGGTTTTGAATTAGTAGGATCAGGTATCAGGAGGGCTAGGAAGCTTTGATCGTAGATAAAGTTGAGTCCAAAATGCAAATCAAGCAATTTTGATATAATGCTTCGTGGCGTATGACGTTAATGACCCTGTACAGAAACCCTGTATACAGCTGGTTTAAGGTGTTATAAAATTTATATACATGCTGAGTCGAGAAAATTTGAAGTCATCAAAAGATGACGAGGTGTATAGATGATAGACAGTTGTAGCGTTAGAAGTTAGAGAGGCGTCCGGTGGTGGAAAATGCGGCGTCGATTGGTGACGACGACGACGTTTAGTGATGGCGGCTGCAGTGGCGACGGCAGTGGCGCCGTCTCTAGATCATCCAATCCCTTCACTGACGTTGCGATGTTGATTTTGTAAATTGTTAATTATTAATTAGTGTTCTATTTTAAAAAATACAACTTTGATACGTTTTGTGTTTCTTGGACATCCTGTATATTACGAAAATAATTTTAAAATGCAGCTCCACTAGGCACTTATTCATCCCAAAATGTAAACCTCTTTCAAATCAAGCAATTTTGCCATAATGCTTCGTGGTGTCACTGTCTCTAGATCATCCAATGCCTTTACTGACGTCGATCTTGCGATAGTTGTTCTTGATTTGATTCTTATAAAGATGTAATTATTAATAACCATTTGATTTTGTAAATTGTTAATAATTAATCAGTGTTCCATTTAAAAAAATACAGCTTTCATACGTTTTGTATTTCTTGGACAGCCTGTATATTAAGAAAGTAATTTTAAAATATAGCTCCACTAGGCCCCTAACCATCCCAAAATGCAAACTTCTTTCAAATCAATCAATTTAGCCATAATGCAAGTTATGTATCCCCCAATTACCTATATATATTGATATATTGAATCTAATAGGAATAATTAGAAATTGTTAAGTAAAAGTATAAGTTCAATGCAACATTGTAACACAAGGATAACCCAGAGAGGTTATCGACAGTTCATGTGAACGGACATGCAACTTTGCATCCGTGAGGGCAGTGATACTGCAGGTGGCAGGTCACAGGCGGTCAACAGACCGCAATTACTTAGAATTAAGATTGATACATTGTAACAAAGTGTAAAGCAGACATGAGATCTGCAAGTTCCCACAAGCCGTGTGAGGGGCAGGTTATTATAAAAAGCCCGGGAGCTCAATGCCCGGCAGTCAGTCTTGAGTTTACAGCTTTTGCATTGTTGTCTACCTAGGCTACTCACCAGTACAATTAATTTTTTATAAAGTTATTATGTACAAATTATATTAAATTAAATTTGTTAAAGTGTAGAAGTTTTTTTAAAAAACACAGCTCCAAGGCCCGAACTTTAACTGGCGTAGTCGTAACGGATGTCAAAAGGGCACTGAGAATTCAAAAATCGGAAGATTGGTGACCAAGAATTTTAATTCGAAATTTTGGCAGAACCCAAACCAAGTTGGAGGAAGAACAAGCATAGTCTAAATCCAACAAACAGACCAAGGTGGACAAGATACAGCATTGATCGAACCCACCAAAGAAACAGATGAAATTAATGTAAGTTCATTTCCATACCTTTTTTTTAACCAGAAACTACAATTGATATATGCTAGTATTATAATTATTGATTACCATTTATTATTATTGTTTTATGAATTTTATTTTTATGAATATTGTTTTGAAAATAATTACAAAGTGAATTATTTCCAAAAAAAAACGAAACCTTATTTTAAGAAAGTATTAACCTATGAGACGAATGTTAAAAAGATATTTTTTTTCTTTAAAAAGCAAATGAGACTTGAATTTAAAAGAGATTTTCTTTTAAAAAGTAAATGAGAATTGATATTAAGAGATTCTTACCACAATTATTAGAACGAAAATAATCCAAAAAATAACGGGCGCACATTCACTAACAACAAAATAAGAAACAGTAACAAGCGCGATTCAAAAGCACGTTTTCAATCCGGTAAAATAAAAACACAGAACGCAAAATTAATTTCAAAGCTAAAGCTAATCCTTTAAAGCAATCACAAAAACGATTATTTAAAACATTGACCTCTATAAAACTGTATGAACCACAGCAAGAACATTCTGCATTAACTAAAACTACGGCAACTTAAAACCACTGTAATCTAAAACGCCATCCGAAGAAAGCAAGAAGCATTCTTTATTACACATTTAAAACCTCAGAGAAAATCGCTTTCAGAACCTTGCATAGTATAACGCAACGCAATTTGCATTATTAAATCAATCATAAAAGCGCATGAAAATCACACCACAAAGAGCTATAAATAAATTGCAGTACAAACACGGTATAAAATCTAAACGTCTTTCAATTAATTAATCAGCATTTATAAAGTGCATTATTCCAATACGAATACAGAATAACGCTAAACGTTATCATACGCTCATAATTGTAACCTGAAAACGCACATAACGGAGATTTCAATTACAAGTCGTGAACACCGAGGTATTTAAAAATAAATAGACGTAACATTTATGCAAGCAGTTAGCAATTACAGAAGCGAAGTATCTAATTTCTATTAACACCTGTAAGTGTTAATAATCTCAACAAGTATAGTCATATGTACGCAATTATTACAAAGTAACAAAGATTACATCCTTTAGTATTCAATTTCAACATTAAAGTGCAGAAGTAATTAACCTCAAGTCATAATTACGCAACTCAGTAAAACCCACGGAAAGAATATTAATTACAAATTAACAGAATTTAACTAAAACAACGCTAAGCGAGAATAAATCCATGCATTCCAGATTCCTTAAGAAGCAGAAACACAAGACAAATTAAAAGCTGCATAAAAACAAGCAAATCCAAGACTACGGTGATAAAATCAACGTTATTGAATACAAATCTCACGAGTACATCACCGCACTGTGTAACTAAGCACAAGTAACAGCGACTACGATTCTAAAAATAACCAAACGCAGTCTAAACTTAAAATTAATAAATCCAAACCAAAATTAATATTACAAGTACAAAATTAACCTCAATTTTTACCAAATTTTTTACTTGCCCAATCTAAACTAAAAATTAACAAATCCTGACCAAAAATAACGCTGAAAAATAGCAAAATAAATCTCAATCTCTACAAAATTTGAAATTACCTAATCTAATTGAAAAACTAATAAACCCAAACCGAAATTAACGTTTCAAATAGGATAATCATCCCCAATTTTTACAAAATTCAAAATTATTCAATCTAAAAGGAAAATTAATAAAACCAAAAGCAAAGTTAACATCACAAATAGCAAAACCAACCCCATTTTTTACAAAATTCAAAATTATTCAATCCAAAAGAAAAATTAATACATCCCAAGCATAATTAACGTTACAAATAGAAAATCAACCCCAATTTCTACAAAATTTGAAATTTCACAACCCAAACGGAAAATTAGTAAATCCGAAGCGAAAATAACAATACAAATAGCGAAATAAAGCTTAATTCAAAAAAAAATAATTTTTTTTTAAAATTTCCCAAAATCGAAAACAACCCTTAACCAACATGAGTAGCACAGAAATGCGACTTTATTTGGAGACAATACAGACATTTTTGATGGCACGGAGCCCATTTCTCAAATTTCATTGAGCATCTGAAATGTTCCTAAAAACCTTCTACACACCCGGAGATGACCAAAGAATTTCATTGCTTATACGCTTGGTAATAAGTAAACTAACCGGAAGGGCACTAACCTTAATCGCCAGTAGGGACGATTTACAAGAATGGGAACAATTTAAACAACTACTAATTGCATATTTTGGAGACCAACGTAACATAAAATGCCTGGTACGAAACCTAATAAACCTTAGAATGAAACACAACCAATCCGTTCATTTACATTTCCAATGCTCCACCCGAAGATACTACATTGGCCAGGAGGCGAGTTTTTTGTTGCCTGGAAATTTAGAATTTTGCCGAACCCTTGCCGTTCCAGGCAAGGTAGGGATCTTTAACGTGCGTGACAACACTCACACACGGGACCTCCATTTAACCTCTCATCCGAACGAGGGCGTAATATTTGTGAAAAATGCTCACCTACCATTTTTCAAGCAGTCGGCCGTGTCGGGATTTGAACCCGGGACCTTGGCATCCGTAGTCTTACGCTTACTACATTGATCCACGGCGACGCCTAACACAACCAATCCCCCTACTAATTCGGAATGAAATGCCAAGACGTGAGAAGTTTAATTTTAACAAAATTAAAAATCGAAGAACCCGATCAAAACGTTAGAGATTTAAAAACGAAAATGTATGACGAAATGGCACTAGACACATACATAAACGCTTTACCAGAACGACTATCGGATAAAATCAGATTCCAACGACCCCAAAATCTAGAAGAAGCTATGAGCCTAGTAATAGAAGAAGAAAATGTAATGTATTACCGCAACAGACTATACAACCCCAACGCGAATAAAAGTTATTCACCAATAAAAACCATACAAGCCACAAGACAAACAATCCCTCAACAAAATTCACACCCTTTAACGCACAAACAAATCAACCGCGAAGTAATAACCCAAGTTTTAACAATACAAATTTTAATAATCAATATAAAAATTTTCAAGACCAACATTCAACCCAACTTTTACGAAACCCGCATTCCAACCAAGATTTAATCAAAACTTAAACCAACAAAGACCAGCATTCAACGCAAACCCCAATAGGAATACACCAATGACTAATAATCATAACAACCCTAATAATTATTATAAACCAACACCAATGGATACCTCATCTGGTAACACCAGACAACATACAAAGATAACACATATCCGACCAAACCCTCATCAGAAACGTAATTTTACATCGGAAGAATTATTCCATCAAGAAAAAGAAAAATTTGACACTGACTAGAATAATTACATTGAGACACCTACGAACAATGAATCAAACCATGCAGAAACTTACGAACGTGACGAACAATACGAAACTTACGAGGAGTACGACGAAGAAAACTCGAACTCAAATTTTCAAATGGACCCATTCATATACAACCAAACTTAATAAACTTAAATAACATAAATCACTTAGAATTACCATACATAGAAATACCCCACGCCAAATTCAAACGATTAATCGACACCGGATCATCAAAAACATTAATTAGCCCCAGAACCGTACAAAAACATTATTTAGATTATGTAGAAAGAGAACCATTTAAAATTAAAACAGCCCATCAAACAACACTACACCAATCCGTAGCCAATATACCCTTACCGAGAACATTTAATGTTAAAATGAAACATAAATTTTGTGTATTCGAATTTAACGACAAATATGACGGATTAATCGGAATGGACCTTCTAAGAAAATTAGGAGCCAACATTGACATTAAAAATCGCTTATTAAGGACAAAATACGGAAAAATCCCAATTAAATTTCAAAACACACAAATTGAACAAAAATACACTATAGAACCCCGAACGGAAAGAAAAATAAAAATCCCAGTAAAATCTAACAAAATTTAGGAATAATAAATCATATGACATTTCAACAAGGAGTAGAAACCCCAACTGCCTTAGTGCAAATAAAAGATAATTATGCAACCACAACAATATTAAATTCAAACGACTATCCCGTAGAATTATCACTGACAGACCCAATTAACGTAGAAGAACTAAATTTTAACGAAATGGAAATAGACGAAAATTTAGAAAACGATTACAACCCAATAGAACATGATGAAATGTTAAGAGAAAATTTAACTAACATCCGCTTTAATACCGATATCAATCAAGAAGAAGAAAGAGCAATTAAAAACTTATGTTTTGAATACCGAGACATATTCCATTGCGAAGGAATACCATTAACATTCACCAACACAGTAAAACATAATATCGAGTTAACAGACAATAAGCCAATTTTTACAAAAGCATATAGACTACCTCATGAAAGCCAAGAAGAAGCTGACAGACAAGTAGCAGACTTATTAGACCAAGACATAATCCAGCACTCCAAATCACCATGGAGCAGCCCCGTGTTAATAGTACCTAAAAAATTAGACGCAACCGGAAAGAGAAAGTACAGAATGGTAATAGATTATAGAAAGTTAAATGAAAAAACGGTAGATGACAAATATCCACTACCAAATATTACCGAAATTTTAGACAAATTAGGCAAATGCCAATATTTTACAACATTAGACCTAGCATCAGGATACCATCAGGTAGAGATGGAAGAAAAGACATATCAAAAACAGCCTTCAGCACACCTAGAGGACATTACGAGTACAAACGAATGCCATTTGGATTAAAGAACGCACCGCTACTTTCCAGAGAGTCATGGACAATATACTACGAGGAATACACAATGAAAAATGCCTTGTATACCTTGACGACATCATAGTTTATTCCACATCATTGGTAGAACACATAGAAAGATTGAAAGAAGTATTCGAAAGACTTAGACAAGCACATTTTAAAGTACAATTAGACAAAAGTGAATTTTTACAAAAAGAAGTATCATTTTTAAGACATGTAATAACACCCCAAGGAGTAATGCCAAATCCAGACAAAACAAATGCAGTTCTAAATTACCCATTACCAAAAACAACCAAAGAAATTAAAGGATTTCTAGGACTTAGTGGTTACTACCGCAAATTCATTAAAGGTTACGCTCAGATAACCAAACCCCTGACAAACTGTTTAAAAAAGGGAAACAAAATTGAACACACCCCGGAATTTATTAAAGCCGTAGACAAAATTAAAAACATATTAACGAATCACCCTGTATTAGAATACCCAGACTTTACAAAACCATTTATACTGACGACAGACGCATCGAATGTAGCATTAGGCGCAGTATTGAGCCAAGGAAAAGTAGGTAGCGATAAACCCATCAGCTACGCATCCAGAACCCTAAATAAAACCGAACAAAAATATAGTACCATAGAAAAAGAATTATTAGCCATAATTTGGGCAACAAAATATTTTAGACCTTATTTATACGGAAGAAAATTTTATATATACACCGATCATAGACCACTAGTATGGCTATGCAAACTGAAAGAACCGAATTCAAAATTACAAAGATGGAGAATCAGACTTGAAGAGTACGATTACGAAATTATATATAAAAAAGGAATCTATAACAACAACGCAGACACTTTAAGCAGAATTCAACTCAATGCATTAGAAACGGAATCCATTATAGGAAACGTAGACGAAGCAGAAATAAGGGAAGATCCAGACGAGATCGACACAATACATTCGACACAAAACGAAGAACCAAAAAACGCAGATTAAAATCTTAAACGAAGCAATCGATATGAAACCTAACCAATTTATAATAACAGAAGTTTTAAATAACCCCAATCCAGTAAAATATACAAAAGTAGATAACAAAAAGATATATCAAATTCAAATAACAAAAGATGACAACGAGGAACAAATAATTAAAATTCTAAAAAAATACACCCCCGAGAAAAAACGATTTTATTTTTATTTCAACACCGAACATTTATACCAAAGATTTTCAGAATTATACATTAAACTATTCAACAACTCTGGACCTGAACTCATCAGATGTACTAGAAAACTAATAACACTAGACGACCCTGACGAAATAAACGATGTAATTAGGAATCAACACGAAGGAAAAACCAACCATCGTGGAATTAACGAAACTATAAAACAACTTGTAAGACGTTATTATTTTAAAGACATGAAGGACTTGACCACAGATTTTATTAACCAAGGCGAATTATGTGACAAAGCGAAATACGATAGGAAACCCCCAAAGATACCCTTAATGTTAACCAAAACACCCGACAAACCATTTCAAAAACTACATGCCGATACTCTAGTAGTAGAAGCGCAAAACTATCTAACAATTGTAGACGCATTTACAAAAATAGGCCAAGCAATACCAATCACATCCAAAAATAGCATTGACGTGACCCAAGGATTTTACAATATTTCACATTTTACGGAACACCGAATCAATCACTTTAGACAATGGTAGCGAATTTAAAAACGAGACAATACAAAACACTTTAGAACACCACAAAATAAAAATTCATTTCATAACGGAAAACCACCCTGAATCAAACGGACTAATCGAACGATTACATTTAACCCTGTTAGAACAAATTCGATTATTAAGAATAAATTATAAAAAGGAACATATAACCAATTTAATGTCATACGCACTAATCGCCTATAATAACACAATTCACTCATCAACAAATTTTACACCCTTAGAATTAACATTAGGACATTCAGATTTACGAAATCCCTATGACATACACTACAATAAAGAAGTATATCAACAATATGCGAAAGATCACAAACAAAAATTAAAAATAACTTATGACAAAGTAAAAATAAATTAGAGAACGATAAGGAACGTATCACCACAACCCGAAATAAAAATACCGACTCAAATAAATTTTCAATAGGACAAACCGTGTATGAGAAAAACTTTCAAAGCAAGCGACATAAAACAGCACCCAGAAATTTAGGACCATTTAAAATTAAGAAAATATCAGATAAAAATATAGCAGTAGTAGACAACGGTAAAATAACAAAGTACATTCATTTGAAAAACCTAAGACACCCTGTAATTTCAGATGGACAGTCATCACCCTTACCGTCAACCTCCGCCCAGGTAGAACGGACAACCAAGTAATAAAAGATATAATAAAAAACAACCCCGGTATACTACCAATTAAATTAGGCAGTATGCAAAACCCAAATAACATTTGCAAAATTAAATACCTTACACTCTAGCATTATTGAACCAACCGATTTATTAAACGAATTAATAAGAATTAGATCATTTATAATTAACAGTAAATTACCTTTTGATGTAACAGAATCGAACATTCTAATATTTGAAAAGATAGCTATAGTAAAAGGCTACATTAAGAATAACGAAATAATATTTTTAATAGAAATCCCAATAGTAGAAATTATTATCATTTATTTGCTTTTCCAACAAAAGTTACTAGCACATACCAAGTAATCATACCCAAAACCAAATTCCTATCCCTAAATGAACTGAGATATGGTTATACAAACGAAAAATGTACTGAAGTAACACCAAACCAATATTTATGTCAATCAATGACGACAACAACCATTCAAGAAGACAGCCCTTGTGAAGTACAACTATTAAAATTCTCAAATCATTACGAAAACTGTGAAACCAAACAAGTGCAAATAACTAATATGAAAATTCAAAAAGTTACAGATAACAAATGGATAGCCATTTTCCCAACAGAAGTAATAGCAACCATCAACTGCAACCAAGATGAAAATAACCAAGCATTAATCGGAAGCAAACTAATTACCCTCAAAGAAGATTGTTATGTGAAATTGAAAGATGAAGTAATCAGAGTTTACCAAGATCCCATAGCAACAAAGAAACTTGCAAACCTACCGGAACTACAGTTCAAGATACAACAAGAAGACGAAGAATTAATCAAGAAACCTATGAAGCTAGAGCATCTAGACTTAGACGATCTCAACCACGCCGTGAAATTAGTGGAAAGTTATAAAGAACAATTAAGTGAACTCAAAACGCCAAAGTTACATTATAATAATATAAGTGTTTGGACAATTGTATTAATCATTTTAATAATTTTTGTAATTATATATGTATTTTACAAAATGTACCTTAGATATAAGAATGAAGGAAACAGTTCTAGATTTAAGGAAACAAAGAGAAAAAAGGAAACAATAAGTATACCCTTAGAAACAATGAATTTTAAATGAATTTGAATAATGAATTTTATGTATTTAAAAATTAAGAAAAACTTTAATTTTTCATTTACGGTGGGAGGAGTTATGTATCTCCCAATTACCTATATATATTGATATATTGAATCTAATAGGAATTATTAGAAATTGTTAAGTAAAAGTATAAGTGCAATGCAACATTGTAACACAAGGATAACCCAGAGAGGTTATCGACAGTTCATGAGAACGGACATGCAACTTTGCATCCGTGAGGGCAGTGATACTGCAGGTGGCAGGTCACAGGCGGTCAACAGACCGCAATTACTTAGAATTAAGATTGATACATTGTAACAAAGTGTAAAGCAGACATGAGATCTGCAAGTTCCCACAAGCCGTGTGAGGGGCAGGTTATTATAAAAGCCCGGGAGCTCAATGCCCGGCAGTCAGTCTTGAGTTTACAGCTTTTGCATTGTTGTCTACCTAGGCTACTCACCAGTACAATTAATTTTTTATAAAGTTATTATGCACAAATTATATTAAATTAAATTTGTTAAAGTGTCGAAGTTTTTTTAAAAAACACAGCTCCAAGGCCCGAACTTTAACTTGCATCGTGGCGTATAACGTGAACAACCCTGTACAAAAACCCTGTGTACAACTGGTTTAAGGTGTCGTAAAATTTATATACATGGTGAGTCGAGAAAATTTGAAGTCATCAAAAGATGGTGAGATGTATAGATAGTAGACAGTTGTAACGTTAGAAGTTAGAGGAGCGTCGGATGGTGGGGAAGGCGGCGCCGGTCGGTGACGGCGACGGCGTCGAGCGATGGCGGCTGCAGTGATGGCAGCATTGGCACTTTCTCTAGATCATCCAATACCTTTCCTGATGTTGATCTTGCGATGTGTTATCTTTGATTTGATTCTTATTTTAATGTAATTGTTAGTAATAATCTGATTTTGTAAATAGTTAATAATTAATACAACTTTGACAGGTTTTGTGTTTCTTGGTCACCCTGTATATTACGAAAATAATTTTAAAATGTCGCTCCACTAGGTCCCCATCCATCCCAAAATGCAAGCTTCTTTCAAATCAAGCAACTTTGCCATAATGCTTCGTGGCATATAACGTGAATAACCCCGTAGTAAAACCCTGTGTACAGCTGGTTTAATGTGTCACAAAATTTATATACATGGGGAGTCGAGAAAATTTGAAATCATAAGAAGACGGCGAGGTGTATAGATGGTAGACGGTTGTAGCGTTAAAAGAGAGAGAGGCGTTGGGTGGCGTGGACGGCAGCGCCGGTCGGTGACGGCGACGGCGTCGTGTGATGGCGGTTGCAGTGGCGCTGTCTTTAGATCTTCCAATCCCTTTACTGATGTTGATCTTGCGATGCTTGTTTTTGATTTGATTCTTATTTAAGTATAATTGTTAATAACAATCTGATTTTTTAAATTGTTAATAATTAATTAGTGTTCCATTTTAAAAAATACAACTTTGATACTTTTTGTGTTTCTAGGATACCCTGCATATTGCGAAAATAATTTTAAAATGTAGCGCCACTAGGCCCCTGTCCATCCCAAAATGCAAACTCTTTCAAATCTAGCAATTTTGCCATTATGCTTTGTGGCATTTAACGTGAATAACCTTGTATCAAAATCCTGTGTACAACTGGTGTAAGTTGTCGTAAAATTTATATACATGGTGATTCGAGAAAATTTGAAGTCATCAAAAGATGGGGAGGTGTATAGACAGTAGACATTTGTAGCGTTACAAGTTATAGAGGAATCAATAGTGGTGGAGTAGGCGGCGCTGGTCGGTAACGGCGACGGCGTCGAGTGAGGGCGGCTGCAGTGGCGGCGGCAGTGGCGCTGTCTCTAGATCATTTAATTCCTTCACTGACGTTGCGATGTTTGTCTTCGATTTGAATCTTATTTAAATATAAATGTTAATAACAATCTGATTTCGTAAATTGTTAATAATTTATTAGTGTTCCATTTAAAAAAATACAGCTTTGATACGTTTTGTGTTTCTTGGACACCCTGTATATTACGAAAGTAAATTTAAAATATACGTCCACTAGGCCCCTAATCATCCCAAAATGCAAACTTCTTTCAAATCAAGCAATTTAGCCATAATGATTCGTGGTGTATAACGTGAATAACCCTGTACAAAAACCCTGTGTACAACTGGTTTAAGGTGTCGTAAAATTTATATACATTGTGAGTCGAGAAAATTTGAGTCATCAAAAGATGGCGAGATGTATAGATAGTAGACAGCTGTAACCTTTGAAGTTAGAGGAGCGTCGGGTGGTGGGGAAGGCGGTGCCGGTCGGTGGCGGCAATGGCGTCAAGCGATGGCGGCTGCAGTGGCGGCGGCAGTGGCGCTGTTTTTGCATCATCCAATTTCTTTACTGACGTTGATCTTGGGATGTTTGTCTTTGTTTTGATTATTATTTAAATGTAATTGTTAATAACAATCTCAGTTTGTAAATTGTTAATAATTAATACAACTTTGATACGTTTTGTGTTTCTTGCACACCCTGTATATTACGAAAATAATCTTAAAAGATGTAGCTCCACTAGGCCCCTATCTATTCCAAAATGCAAACTTCTTTCAAATCAAGTAATTTTGCCATAATGCTTCGTGGCGTATAACGTGAATAACCCTGCATACAGCTAGTCTAAGGTGTCGTAAAATTGATATACATGGTGAGTCGAGAAAATCTGAAGTCGTCAAGAAATGGTGAAGTGTATAGATGGTAGACAGTTGTAGTGTTAGAAGTTAGAGAGGCGTCGAGTGGTGGGGAAGGCGGCGTCGGTCGGTGATGGCGACGGCGAGGGCGTCGTGTGATGGCGGTTGCAGTGGCGGTGGCAGTGGTGCAGTCTCTAGATCATCCAACCCTTTACTAACGTTGATCTTGCGATGTTTGTCTTTGATTTGATTCTTATTTAAATGTAATTGTTAATAACAATCTGATTTTGTAAATTGTTAATAATTAATTACTGTTCCATTTAAAGAAAATTCCACTTTGATACGTTTTGTGTTCCTTGGACACCCTGTATACTACGAAAATAATCTTAAAAGATGTAGCTCCACTAGGTCCCTGTCCATCCCAAAATGCATACTTCCTTCAAATCAAGCAATCTGCCATAATGCTTCGTGGCGTATAACGTAAATAACCCTGTACAAAAACCCTGTATACAGCTGTTCTAAGGTGTCGCAAAATTTATATACATGGTGAGTCGAGAAAATTTGAAGTCATCTGAAAATGGCGAGGTGTATAAATAGTAACCAGTTAGAAGTTAGAAGTTAGAGAGGCGTCGCATGGTGGGGAAGACGGTACCGGTCGGTGACGGCGACAGATACCGGTGATGGCGGCGGCAATGGCGCTGTCTCTAGATCATCCAATCCCTTTACTGACGTTGATCTTGAGATGTTTGTCTTTGATTTGATTCCTACTTAAATGTAATTGTTATTAATAATCTGATTTTGTAAGTTGTAAATAGTTAATTATTTTTATTACGTAGAATATAATTTCGAAATAATCGTTGTTAGATAACCTTAATCGACACAGTTTTAAGTTATTCATATCATACATACTGCCATGCTTCTAATAGCAGTTAACAAAAACATTTTAGGGATTTCAACCCCTAATAATTCCAACCAAAATTTAACATTTTATTATTTCATAAAGTGTCCAAACTTCTTATGAGTTATTGATTATAGAAGCTATAGGTTTATAATAGCTTGAGCTTGTGGACGTAAGTGCTAAACTCTCGCCGCTTTAACAGTTGATTAGCGACGACAAACACATATTAGCATTTTATTGCTTTAGCCAGGCACTCTACGCCCTCTAGATAAAGTGGAATTAAAACTGAAGAGCTCTTTGATCTCCAACGTATTAACTAAACTGCTATTGCCCGCACTTATTAAATGCGAGAGAGAGAGAAAGTGAGGTTAGAATGAATTTTTCTATCTTTCTCAAACTTCGTTAGACTTAAACGTAACTTAATAACTTGTTAAAATGACGATTAAAATATTCTCTCTTGGTTTTGCTTTAATTTTGTTCCATTAAGACTGGGTAACAATTTTAATTAAGTATTTAACAATTTACTTATTAAAAGACAAGAAAGAAAATCAGAAAGCAAATGAAAGTCGTATATAATTTATTGTGCTTATATTTACAAAAGTCACAGCTCTAAAAGGAAAATTAAATTATTTTGCTTGTAATAAGTTATATTTTAATTACAGAATACGTTTTAATTTTGTATTTCTCAACAGAACATGAAAACTTGTAAAGTACCAGAAACATACAATCACATAATGAGCTCTATGTACGAGAAGAGATCCACAGATTAGTTTTGATGCGATTTGTGAAATTGGCAGGGCTTTAAGTTGTCAAAAAACAGTTTAGCTTTGTATGTGAGTAGATATACTACCTACGTACGGCCTCAAAAATTGTTTTTTTTTAATAAATCCCCATAAGATACAAAAAATCATTTTTAGGAGGGGTTATTCTCTTTAACCCACATGCCCAAGCTGTCACCTTTACTATCCAACATCATCGTTGTCGACGTCATAACGAGCTCCATGACGTCTTAATTGGTTATGATGACTGTTATTGGATTTGTGTGTTAGAGTGTCTGACTTTTGCGTATCACAAATTTAAGAGCACAAAATCGCTTATTTTTAAATGTAAATCTTCATAAGTAAATCTAAGATTCATTTTTCAAATTTTTGTACGCTTCAAGGTCATTCATTCAAGCATTACGTGACGTCCCCATAACTAAGTTGCTACGCGCCGTCCTTGCATGCAAATATTTTCGTTCTTAAGTACCTAAAATTCATATTCCTTACTATATTCGCGGTCATTTGCAAATCTTCATTATGATTTTCCACAGCTTTCTTAACTGAAATGATTGCTAATCAACACCCTGTAGGTTTTATTAGTACATGCAATTATAATTTAAATACAGCAAATCTACTCAATTTTGATATAGCCTTAAAGTTGTCATTTCCCGTAAAGATTGTAATATGTATACAACGTGGTTTGGTTATCAGACTAATTTGTTTTCAAAAGATTGTACGTGTTTCTAAAAAGTTATTTCTGGCCCGCTTATCGATATCTTGTACCTAATATAAATTACTAATTAGTATGCTACAAGGCTGTTACTGATCACAAATTTCGATCCACAGGAGTTTTTGCTTCGCTATCTTTATACGACATAGTGATTCGTTAAATTTCTGTAATTTTATGCAGTATGTTAGACCATCAATAGTACACATACTTCCTGATTCTACAAGTTTTGTTGCATATACTCCTTATCTCTTATGCACGTTGATGTACTTTCGTGTTGTTTTAAAACGTTTACGGCCGGTTTCACTGTACAAGGTAAATGTGGTTTTTCTATGATTGAACGTAGGTTAATGCACAAGGTTACTTACGGATGTTCCAACAACTAAATTATCTACACACAGATGTCTGTCTACAAGGGACATTGCGATCGAAATAAAATTACTATTGCATCCTATTTCATGGCTTAAAAATAAAAAAGTAAAAGTGCTTTCCGTTATAAAAATGCGCGTTGTTTCGAAGTCCGTTGCTTGATATAGATAGTGTTGTAGTTCGTTCTAAGTTTGCTAATATAACAGATTCGGGTAATGGTTCCTTGTATGGAATCAGATGTGATTTGGGTAATGAATTTTTTGTAAGCTGGTTGTACGATGGATATGTATCGCGGATGATTCTTTTAAGAAACAGTTAATCCGTTTGTGTAGAATTAGAAAATTAGAAATATGCTATTCCTTTAAAGTATGATTTTGTGGAATGTTTTTAGTGAAACCTTGCGGTCTGCTAAAAGCAGTGAATTACATACGCGTTATTAATGCGATGGTAGTATTAATTCCGGTTGTTAATAAGTAATGTGATTTGGGAAACATTAATCGCTTGTTTTGCCTTATTGTCTAGCGTCTACTAATGTTACTCATTTCTGATTTGATAAATCAACAATGTTGATGTGCAGATTGCTGTCTTATCCGCTTGGTTAGTTTAAACTTTATTTATGTTGTTAGCGATAATAAAAAGTGCTTCAACGAGGTTTGCGATACAGATATGTAAAATATCAATATGCAGTATTTTTGTACACCGATGACGACGTTTCCTAATTTGTTTGTATGAACCTTTATTTAATGAAGGACAGTGGCAAATTAAAAACGCACTGGGTTCCTACAGTCAATAAATTTATAACACGGCTTTTGAAAATTAGTTTGTGCGAAGTTGTTTTTTTGAGGAAAGAAATTTTTTTCCACAACTAAATTATGGTAAGCAAAATGTCATACCCAGATGTGAGGATTGTTGCTTCTTTTTTACGTCGCTTTGATGGTCTCTCTTGGGAAGAATTATGATTGGATTTGTCAGGTTGCTTATCGCACGCACAATTGGAATTGAACTTACTTCGCTTAGAACGCCGGTATATGCGTACGGTGACAGCGTTGATTGGTTGAGTATTTTTAGATAATAGTTCAACACTGACTATCTATAAACCATTTTTCGATATAATTTTTTAGAGTTATCGTATTGTTTAGGTGTGACATCAGTACGTCATTCCAGACCGCCTGCAGCTTAAATGTATTTCAGCTTGTAGCTGGTCTGTTTTATTGCTGTAATTTTGTAAGTAATTAATTTTTTGCTATTAACGTTTAACGATTTTGGGAACTGAAGAACTGAAATCAATCTACTACACGTATTTTTGATTAATTTCTGTTTTAAATAAATATTAGGCTTGAGGGTGAAAATTATTATATATTTTCCTTGTCTAATTTTGTTTTATGTAAATATTAGAACTGAGGTTAAAAATTAATTTGAGGTAGCAGAAAGTAATTATTATATTGCATAGAGTTTTGTACTATGTTTTCGATAAATGTTTTTTACGCGAACTGGTTTTGTTTGTGTATTATGTTTATAAATTAATTTGTGGGTCTAAAAACTAAAGACTTCAGTATGTACCAAATATTTAAGAGTGCCATAATTTTGGATTTAATAACTTGAAAGACGAATAATTAACAAATGTGAAACTAAGACCAAATCAACGCGTGTATATTTCTCGCATAGAAAGTGCTAGAAAATTTTATCGCGACCACTTTCGTAAGATAGGTGGCGTCAGTTATGCTTTGAACAGTAAAACAAAAAAAACCTCAACACTTAACACAGAACCCCGTGCATGCTATCCGATAGCATTAGCACTGAGCTATCGTGCCGGACGCTTGTCCAACTGCCGAACGTTGTTTGCATGTATTTTTAACGCCACCCAGAAATGTTTGGATTACTGACAAATTAACGGCTGAATGCAACTCTTCTTATACGTTTGATTACGTCCGTGGACGAAATTTCATATATATTTTTTAAAATTAGATTAAAAAATGGATATTTAGGACTTGTGATATATTAAACATTACATAGAAAAAATTATTATACCTTAGATTATGATGCTAACGCATAGGACGTGTCCGTTGGCATTTGCAAGCCAGTTTTGAAAGAAGTCGAATAATTTAACGTAACTTGACTAAAATTTCTCAAAAATTGACTTTTGACATAGAAGAGGTGCCGAATTTATGTTTTAAATCGATTGTCGAGTCTCCCCGTGTGTGATAGATATTTTTATAAAAGCTCGAAGGGAGTTTTGCAGACCAGCTCACTCTTCCATTTTTTTCGCGCTAGGTTAGATCAACACCTTGCAGTCTCGCACCGCGCGTTTGGCACCCGTTGTCCGTCGAAAAACCGTGCTTATCGCATGAACAGCTCAATTCCTCGTTAAACCACCTTTTCCGACCCGCTACTACCCTACCTTTTAGAAAAGATACGCAATTTGGCTCAGCTCGGACATTTCAATTATCGATGGGAGAGTCAGCTATGCAATCTTGTTATAGCGTGGATAACATTATCAGGCAGAAAGGGAGCGAAGACAGGGTCAAACTCGGAGAGACTGAAATAAAAATTTACTCAGTTGATTGAGTGAGAACAGCTATGTTTTTCGAGCTTCTTTAATTTAGATACCCTTGCGGGTGGTTCGTGAAGAGACCTTCACTAGAAGTAAGGCAGTTTGTGCGGTGACTCTGTTCATTCATGCAGCCAGTGAAGTGCCACACTTTCGGCAATTGGTGCTTTAGAATCAATCAATGGGTAAGGCGTTGACGCTTCTGCCAAACGCAGGAAAATCTTTCTCCCATAAAGATATTAGACATATCCCTATTCCACAACCAATAATATTCTTGGAGTCCATAAATATTCACGATGGGTGTCCGTTTCAGAACAACAGAAAACTGTTTCTCTCTAGTGTTAATAAAAAACTAAATGTTTAACAAAAAAAATTTGTACGAGATTTACGAACAGTCAAGGCATGTTGTGTTTTTAGTTAACGCTGCAACGTTGAAATTAGTCACAAGCGCCTTACAACGTCCTGAAAAAAGCTTTAAATTGGTCATTACGTAGCACGGGCTTAATGTGAGCGTAACTTTATAACGGCTACTATAGTTGAAGCAGCCGTCCAATGTGGAATTCGCTCTGTGATCGGTTTTTTCCAAACGGCAGTGCCGATAGTAGTGGCTGTGATAACCCAGGAGTCATAGGCAAGCTTAACTTGGTTGAAATTCATCGAAGGTAGTATGGTAAAGAGCATTAAGCTTCTCTAGTACAAAAATGGTTTAGGATTTTTCTGGAAGGAGTAGAATAGCTACCTTCGTTTTATCTAAAATCGCTTACTTTTACATGTATTTTTCGATAAGAAAATTTCAGGTCCATTCTGGTCACTTTTCGACCAACTATAGGATTTTCTATAAGGAAGAAAAACTAGATCCATTTTAGTCATATCGTGTATCCGTAGCAAATTCTGTTAAGAGACTTTTACTCTAACTTCAGCCCGGGGCGCAGCCCACCTCGGTCCGGCGTGCGGTCTACTTCGGCCCGAGACGCGGTCCACCTCGGCCTGGGGTGCAACTCACCTCGGTCCGGGGCACAGCCGCCTTGTCCCGAGATGCGGCCCACTTTAGCGCGGGACGCGGCTCACCTCAGCCCGGGCCGAAGTGAAAGTAGAGGTCTCTAAACAAAATTTTTTACGAATAAAAGACTAAAATGGTTCTAGCTTCTCCTTTTGGGGATTTGTATAGTTGGTCAAAAAATGACCAGAATGGATCTGTAATTTTCATAGGGGAAAATACATGTATCAATGAACGATTTTGCGCTAGAACTATTCTACTCAGATGTCTTTGATAAAGGTACCTTGACCACCTCTCTAGGGCGATTCAGAATTACATTAGCAAAAAGGCGAATAAAAGACTTGAAGATTGTGGCGGTTCGCAATTTCTAAAGCGACGGCTGATTTCCCTAAAATTTATAGGTCAGCTCTTTATGATATTCTTACAGTACAACTAGACCTCTCAAATTTTTGGCTTGATGGGTCCCCAAACAGCTCATAAATTTTAGTGAAAAGGTTCCGTCGTACCTTTTTTATAGCCTTACGGTGAGAGAGGAAAATCGTTTTTGGGAAAGATGTTAAAGGGAGAGGAAATAAGAGTTCAGTTTCTGGACGCCCGAACAAAAAAGCAATCGTAACAATGGATACACGCAACCCACTCCATACACCAACCAAGTACAAACAAATCTTGCTCAATATAGAGCTTATAGCTGCTTAGTTTCGGATTATAGACGAATTTTGCTTGTAAAGTTTATAGACCCTACAACAGCAGTTACTAGAGCATCAAACCGTAAAACTCTTAATCGTCTACGGCGAGTAACACAAAACAAAAAAGGCGCAAGTAGTTATTAGGCTACGCCTACCCTCATAAGCAACAACAATAGATAGATAAACTGTTTAAGAATTTCGGAGGGGTTGTTCGACTTTGCATCAAGAGATTTCCATTTGCTAACCAAGTCCAAGCTACACTACGTATCCGGAGGGTATATAAAAGCTTGTGCCTTAATACGACAAACGCCTCAACGCCAATGGTGCCTACGTTGAGAAATAGTTCACTTGTACGAGTAACTCTTGTTGATATTTAAATTCCCTTTAGTGTTTTTTTTTGTTTTCCTCCGTTTATCAGGGTCTAGAAAAAAATTGCCTCTGTACTTAGTAATAATGAGAAGAAAGCAAAAGCGAAGAAATTCCAAAAAACCAACAACGCTTTGGAACAAAAGTAAGATTTCCAGTCATTACTAGGTAATTATGCATGATGTCAACTCACTACAATATATGTATTTAAACAGGTATAAGATATGTTAGGTTCCAGAATAATGTTTGAGGGTAGGGTGAGGGAGCAGCTCCATGGCTAGGTTGGTTTGAGTGCGAACTACTAATTCCAAAGTCGCGGATTTGATTCTCGACATGGACTACTTGGAAAACGTTAAATGAGCACTTTTCGGATAATAACTCCTAGTTCGAATTGAGAAGTTAAATGTAAGTGCGGTGTTGTGACGTATGTTAAAATCGCATCTTGCTTGGGTTCGGCTAAATGCTAAATTTTTAAACCTTTCGGCCGAAGTAGCAACTTCGGATAATTGAAATATACGAAGGGAACAGTAGAATAGTTGAGAATAGCGATCAAAGAATCGACGCAAAACCGGCAACAACACGTTAAAGTATCAACACAGAGAAATAGAGTGGAAAGGCCAGAGACTAGACTTGCACGCCCGATATCTAGTTGCCGATTCCAGAATAGCATGCTAAGTAATTTAGTTTCCGGGGGTTCTGATTTATGGCTGTCAATGATCGGTTTTCCTGGAGTAAGCAACCAGCGAAGGGAAAACAATAAGAAACTTCTTGTAAGCTCAAGTTGTAGGAAAGACAAGGTAATGATAACTCTTCGACGAGATTGGGATAACAAATAAAGATACATAGACATTCAGCCCTGGACGTAGTATCACCTGGTAAATAAGTGGCGGAAAACAGCGATCGAGGTCTGTAAACGTTTCCTCGCGTTCTGGTTGTTGGTGGAGAAACTTCCACAGAACTCTAAAGCGCAATTATGAGCTCCGAGTTTCGACTGCCGATGATCGGTGTCACTGACGCAACAAATAGCTAGTAAGATTTATAATAACCGGACAACTAAGTACGACGTGCCAAATAAGCTAATGACATAGCAATTAAGCCTTGTAAATGTAGCTACGGTTGCTAAGTGCTGATGATCAGAAAACATCACCAGTACTTTAAGCCGCAATCAGAGACTAACGTTTCCAGTTGTCGATGCTCGTGGTTACTAAATGCAATATTAGATAACAAAATTAATGGCTAATAGCAGGACCAAGCTAAAAGTGTCAAATAATTGAGGAAAAATAGCGATTAAGATGTGTTGACTGCTGATGGTCGGGAAAAATGCCCCAGTAACTTAAGGTACAATCTGAGGCTTTTATTATACGCAGCTGTTAACCAGCGCATATGACAACCGCAAGCAGTTAAGAAGATTTATAACGTAGGGTAACTAAATAGAAGGTGAGAAATATAAGGGAGAAAATAGCAATTAAGATGTGTAAACATATTTCCGATTTACGACTACAGATGGTCGGAAAACATGCCTAGTAACTTAGGTCAAAATCTGATTTAGCGCTGCCCGCGACCAGCGTATCTGGAAACTCTAAAACAACTAACAAGATATATAACTAAAAGAGAAACTAAGTAGACCATGACAAATAGATAAGGAAGATAGCGATCTTAAATTTATTTAATGTTTCTGGATACCGATAGTCGAAAAACACTTTCAACAGTTTTGGTCGCAATTGAGGATTTGATTTCCGGCTGCCGATAGTCAGAGTTTCTGAAAGCGGCTAGCAGTTAACAAGATTATAACTAAGTAGGACATGGCAAATCCGTGGGTGGAAATAGCAATCGTGTTCTGTAAATGGTTCGAGTCCGCCGATGGTGGGAAAAGACGTCAATAGCTTAGGCCCTAATTACAGGCTCTAACTCCTTACCACAGACAGTTAGTGTGCCTGAATGCGACAAATTGCTATGGGGAACTAAGTAGGATATAGCAAATAAATTGTGAGATAGTAATTGTTTGTAAATGTATCGGCTGATCGTCGGGATACACGTCCAGTAGCTTAGACCGCAACTGGAGCTGCTACTTTTCGGCTGCTGATTGTTGGGGTCCCTGAACGTGATAGTAGCTATT
This sequence comes from Platerodrilus igneus, assembly GCA_036346225.1. Classification (NCBI taxonomy): domain Eukaryota; kingdom Metazoa; phylum Arthropoda; class Insecta; order Coleoptera; family Lycidae; genus Platerodrilus; species Platerodrilus igneus. Next base: position 4,344,369 of record JARFIW010000828.1, read on the forward strand.
AATAATGGATTGACAGCGTAGGAAAGGGCAAATAGCAAAATGTATCCCCAGTTTCCGGTCTTCCGCTGCTGATGCCTAGTGAACAGGCCCGTAGGTTTAGCCGAGTGGAGTCTATTTTTTAAGTCCATGACAGTGGCAAGTACTTAAACTAGTAAACAAACAGGAAAAGCATTCGGTACGTAGTTTGTAGTTGGTAGTAAGTAAGTAACAAAATCAATCTGTAATAATTGAGACTTTAAGGTTAAGGAAATTTTAAGCAAACAATAGTAAGCACAAGTACGACTTGTCGCAGTCAAAGGTTAATTTAAAAAATCCTGGCAACTCTCCTGGACGTTGCAAATATCTTTAACAAAAGTTAATGGAAATGTACGAGAGAATTTCAATGGAGTTGTCAGTAGTGTAAGTGAGGGCGTCTGAAACCACACTCACTTCCACACACCTCACTGGTAGAGCTGTGGGTGGTTTCGGACCCCACTGATTCAACTACCTTTGTCAATCAAATGTGGAAACATTGAGAAATAAAAAATAACAAATGCTGTTAAACGAATAACACCCGCCATTGAATATAACCTAAAAATATTAGCGACTGTTGTGTAGCATACTTAAATGATCACTCGTGTAATTTAAAAATTATTCTTTTTACTCATAAAGTTTACAGAAATAAAAAAAGATTGCTAGTGGAATGCTTAGCCCTTGGTTTAAAAATATCAATAGCTCAAGGACATCTTGTGTTTCTGCCAATTTCACAAAACCCATACACGATAAAAACAAAACATTTACGACGAGGTTCAACAATTATATAGTACTAACTAAATACTTATCGTAAGTTAATATACACACATATATACAAGTCACGAAATTACACAAACGCGTTTTGCACTAAATATCGAATAAAACCTAGACCATTTGCAACCCTTTTGTAATACTTTCTACATGTTCTTTGGCTTTAAGTCGTAAAGCTGCTATTGATGTGCTTCTAGGATCAGAACTGTTTACTGATTGTGAATGTGCAACTGGTGGTCGGGGATGATCAGCAGCTATAGGTGATGTGAGGTAACTTGGATAACCAGTTTGAGGGTGACTTAGAAATCCTGGCAGTGCTGATAGTAGTGGCGGTGATAACCAAGGGTCCATGGGTAAACTTAAACTCGAACCACCCACTCTTGATAACGTTGAAACAGAGTGGAAATCGGTTAATCCTAATCTAGCTGCTTCCATTTTCTCTTGTCGTCGCCATTTTGCTCGTCGATTTTGAAACCACACCTGTAACAAAACACCAATTTTAACGAATTGTTCCAACTGCATTATTCTAAAAATTTAAAAGACGAAGTCTTTTAGGACAAACTTGCTTGATATATCTCAAAAGCATGGGACACTTATTAAAAACATACAAACTCGTACAAGCTATTCTTTTGCTACTACTTAAAAAATTAATTTCTATTAATTAAGTTACGATATAATTCGTAATTGCTAACAAACCACGATATTTCAAATTTAAGTTATATTCGAAAGTTCTCTGGGATTGTGAATTTTATCTCACTAATCCAATCAATTCTTTTATAAATTGTAGAACACGCAAGAAATTAATTAAAACTTGTTATTTCAATACTGTACCTCCGTGCCAAATTTTTAAAAAATGCACTTTGATTCATTTCTAATAAGTGATTATTTCAACTAATATTGAGAAATATGACGCAATTGCATAAGCGTTTTGTTTTCTAAATTACCTGCAGTGTTATGCTTTTACAGAGTGATACCCACAATGTTGATAGAATACCGAATAAAATAAATTGAATGAGAAACACTAACTTGATTTTCAAGCCTAATCACGCGCACACGGACTGGGACTCAAGAATAAAAGCAGTTGTTGCTATACGGTTATACAAGTTTTCACGGATTTTCGATTCTTCAGAACATTTCTGAGTCAATTCTTCCTGTCAATCTGATGACGCGATACTAGAGGCAAATAAGTCACACATAAAATCCTTACTGTTATAAAACGTTATTGTTATTTTCCAGTAATATGACGTCGTAGATTGCTTGGTGGTTTAATATTTTTAAACGAGTTAGATGCTTTTGGATACTTTAGTGCATGCAATGAATTTACATGATTGAAGATCATTACATAATAAGAAATTAGTCAATCGAAAGCAGTTTTTGGTATCGTGTAGCAGTATGGGCGATGTGAATTTGATTAATTATTAAATGTTTCTGTGTGATGCGCATTTAAATAAGTTTAAAGTGGCACATCATACTAAAATCGATTATCTAGTGCTTGTTACGGAATTGTAAAGGATTGATATCAGTACACCTACCACTTTGATATTGACCATGACTAATTACGGCTTATTACGTTTAATTCTACTCTTATAAATATATTCATTCATTTAAGATTTTTTTAAATGTCCACACGCTTCCGTTCCGATATTTTGTGTAAATAGCTGGCAGAGGAGATGCTTCCGATTACGCTTTAAAATTAAATAAATCGATTTCTTCTCGCAAAGCTCATCCGAATACTATGGAAACAAGTACTTTTCTAACACTTTGTAAAATGTTATTAGCGCCTTTGGTTTAAGTTAAAAGTATTCCAATCTATCTTTATTGGTTGAGGTAACACAGAAAATATACTCGGTTATCCACACAGTTTGTTTTCTAAAAAAAATATTCGCTTTATATATAAGTAATAAAGTTTGCATAACGTAAATTTTTTACAATTGTATTCGTATTTGCCGTTTTTCGTTATCTATTTATGAATTACAACAATTTTGAAAGTGATCCTTTGACATGTGTTACTCAATTATTTGAATCGCTTATCATTTTGCCAGAGGGGTTGGGAGGGGGTTGTTACGTTCAATTCTCCCCTCATAAATATGTTCATTTAATTTAGAACTTTTTTAAATATCCTCAAGCTTCTGTTCCAATATTTTGTTGCTGTCAGAGGAGACGCCCCTGGTTAGACTTCATAATTAAATAAGTCGATTTGCTCCCGTAAAGCTCATCCGAATACGTTGAAACAAGTACTTTTCCAACACTAGGTAGAATGTTATTAGCGCCTTTAGTTTAAGTTAAAACTGTTTCAATCCCTATATTAGTTAAGATAATACAGGAAATATACTCGATTAGGTACAAAGTTTGTTTTCGGAAAAGAATAAATTTGCATTATGTATAAGTAATAAAATTTGCATAGCGTAAATTTTCTACAATTGTATTCGTATTTGCGTTTTTCCCTTATTTATTTATACATTACAACGATTTTGGAAGTGATCTTTTGACATGTGTTACTCAACTATTTGAATTATTTATTATTTTGCCACGGGGGTGGGGTGGAGGAGGTCCGTTTAATTATACCCTTATAAATATGTTTATTCAATTTAGGACTTTTTTAAATATCATCACGCTTCTGTTTCGATAGTTTGTGTAACTACCTATCAGAGGAGACTTCGCTGATTACGCTTCACAATTAAATAAATCAATTTGTTCTTGTATAGCTCATCCGAATACGATGGAAACAAGTACATTTTTGGACACTAGGTAGAATGTAATTAGCGCCTTTAGTTTAAGTTAAAACTGTTTTAATCTCTTTCTAGTTAAGATAACACAGGAAATATACTCGGTTATGTACAAAGTTTGTTTTCTAAAAAGAATAAATTTTCTTTATCAATAAGTAATAAAAGTTGCATGGCGTAAATTTTCTACAATTATATTGGTATGTGCCGTTTTACGTTTTCTGTTTGTACATTACAATGATTTTGGAAGTGATCTTTTGACATATGTTACTCAAATATTTGAATCGCTTATCATTTTGTCGCAAGGGTGGGGGGATTTGTTACGTTCAGTTCTACCGTAATTAATATGTTCATTTAATTTAGGGTTCCTTCTAAATGTCCCCACGCGTTGCTTTCGATATTTTGTGTAACTACCTGTCAGGGGCGACCTCCTAACTACGCTTCATAATTAAACGAGTCGATTTGTTCCCGTAAAGCTCACGCGTATACGATGGAAACAAGTACTTACCCCACACTGCATAGTATGTTATTAGCGCTTTTAGTTTAAGTTAAAAGCATTCCAATCTATCTTTATTAGTTGAGATAGCACAGGAAATATTTATGGTTATTTACAAAGTTTGTTTTCTGAAAAGAATATATTCGCTTTGTTTATAAGTAATAAAGCTTGTATAGCGTAAATTTTCTACAGTTGTATTCGAATTTGCCGTTTTTCGTTATCTATTTATACATTACAACGCCTTTGGTAGCGATCTTTTGACATGTATTGCTCATATATTTAAATCTTTTATAATTTTTTCTAGGGGTGGGGGAGGTGGGCTCGATTCTACCTATATAAATATGTTCATTAAATTTAGGATTCTTTTTAAATTTCCCCACGCTTCCGTTTCAATATTTTTTGTAACTGCCTGTCGGTGGGGACGCCCCCGATTACGCATCATAATCAAATAAGTCGATTTCTTCTCGCAAAGCTCATCCGAATACTATAGAAACAAATACATTTGCAACACTCTGTAAAATGTTATTAGCGCTTTTAGTTTAAGTTAAAAGTATTACATTCTATCTTTATTGGTTGAGATAACTCAGGAAATATACTCGGTGATGTAAAAAGTTTGTTTTCTGAAAAGAATACATTCGCCTTATTTATAAGTAATAAAAATTGTATAGCGTAAATTTTCTACAATTGTATTTGTATTGGCTTTTTTCGTTACCTATTTATACATTACAACGATTTTGAAAGTGATCTTTCGACATGTGTTACCTAAATATTTGAATAATTTATTATTTTGGGGGGAGGGGGAGTAACGTTCAATTCTACCCTTATAAATATGTTCATTTAATCTGGGACTTTTTTTAAATATCCTTACGCTTCTGTTCCCATATTTTGTTGCTGTCAGAGGAGACGCCCCGGTTTACGCTTAATAATTAAATAAGTCGATTTGTTAAAGCTTATCCGTATACGATGGAAACAAGTATTATTCCAACAATGCGTAGAATGTTATTAGCGCTTTTAGTTTAAGTTAAAAGTATTTCAATCTATCTTTAGTGGTTGCAATGGCACAGGAAATATACTGGGTTATGTACAAAGTTTGTTTTCTAAAAAGAATACATTTCATTTATTTATAAGTCGTAAAGTTCGCATAGCGTAAATTTTATACAAGTGTATTCGTATTTGCCGGTTTTCATTATCTATTTAATCGTTACGTTTTTGAAAATAATCTTTTGACATGTGTTACTTAAATATTTGAACCGTTTATTATTTTGCGGGGGGGGGGGGATTTATTATATTCAATTCTACCCTAATAAATATGTTTATTTAGTTTAGAATTCATTATTTTTAAATGTCCACATGTTTCCGTTCAAATATTTTGTGTAACTACCAGTCAGGCGAGACGCCCTTGATTACGCTTTATAATTAAATAAGTCAATTTGTTCCCGGTTATCTACAAAGTTTGTTTTCTGGAAAAACCTTTTTTTGCTTTATTTATAAATAATAAAGTTTGCATGGCGTAAAGTTTCTAAAATTGTATTCGTATTTGCCATTTTTTGGTATCTATTTGTACATTACGACTTTGGAAGTGATCTTTTGACATGTATTACTCAAATATTTGAATCGCTTATTATTTTGGCGGGGATGATTTGATACGTTCAATTCTACCTTTATAAATATTTCATTTAATTTAAAATTCATTTTGAATATTTTCACGTTTCTGTTCTAATATTTTGTGTGGCTACCTGTCAGGGGAGACGCCACTAATTACGCTTCATACTTAAATAAATCAGTTTGTTCCTCTAAAGCACATTCCATACGATGAAAACACGTACTTTTCAATACTTTGTAGAATGTTATTAGCGCTTATAGTTTAAGTTAAAAGTATTTTAATCTATCTTTATTAGTTGTGATAACACAGGAAATATACTCGGTTATCTACAAAGTTTGTTTTGTAAAAAGGATATATTCTCTTTATCTATAAGTAATAAAGTTTGCATGGCGTAAATTTTCTACAATTGTATTCATATTTGCCGGTTTTCATTATCTATTTATACATTACAACGACTTTGAAAGTGCACTTTTGACATGTCTTACCCAAAGATTTGAATCACTTATCATCTCGTTTTCTAATTTTATTTCACTTAGATCCTGCCTTCCGCCGTGAAAGCATGTGCTCTCTGCGTGATTATAACTATTACTGCAAGAGCGATGTACGTTTGTTTCACGAGAAGTGGATATCTTGGGCGCATCGGTAAGTTCTTACGCGCTTATCAATACTAGTAAAATTCTCTTTTTAGCTCTTAGTCGTATGCCCAAAGGTTCTTTTACGTTACTCTGACGTTACGCCAAATTGATTTTTTACGTAGGTCGACGTGGTTTTTTCTTATGTAGATACAATTGCACTGTTATATGATCCGCTGTTGCAGTGATGGTCGCAACGCTCAAGATCTGGCTACCGTTCTGACGCTGCATCTGGACGCAAGTACCCAGACGTTTACCTAATTCACTTCCGTGCAAGTACACACGATAAGTATCTCGGCACATGGATGTATGTTGCGATAGATTTCATATATATCGAGAGCATCCCTTTTTCTACTTTCGCTGTTTGTGCGTTACTGATGCTCCTTAGTACTTTATTAAATGCTTACTAGAATTTGTTCTGCCGTGAATATTTCTAATTTAACACACTGGTTTTTGACTAATAAATTTTACATGTTAAACGACGAAATGCGCACTTTGTACGTCACTTTTGAAATTTGTTCGTTAAATATAATCAATTATTTATTAATTTTTTTGGTTGTTTAAAATAGAAATTTTTATTGTTGTAGTAAAAAGAAATCGATGGCGATGTACTTTTCTAGTCTATGCGACTTACCCCACTCTTTGCTTTTGTAGTTAGCCCGGTATCTCTAAATTCCCTTATCTTTTATACGTAATCGTGATTCGGGCGGGTTATTACTTTATTGTTTTTCTGTTTCTGTCTGATCCGTGTGTTTCTTAACTTTATACAAATCTTTAACGTTACAGGGTCATTTCTGAAAATTAAAAAAACTTTATTCTATAATAGACTAAAATACCAAATAATATCAATTATTTATGATTTATGAGCCAAAGTAATTTTGCCACAAACTACTCATGGCCATATTGGACAGGACACTTCTCGGCTCTATTCAACATGAGAGCCTGCGTATGCATAAAGCGTTCTGCATCTTGTCCTTACTAGAACGAAAAAAACGTCCGCTATATTAGACTAACGGATGTTTCCTAAAAGGGATGCAATAGGCCTTTCAGTAGTTAACATTAATGTAGACGACAAAGGAAACAGTAACAAGTGCTCTAGCGCAAGCTTTGGAAATAATTGTATAATCGTTTGTGCACACACAGAGTGCACGACGGTACGATAACAAAGAAGTTTCTACCCACCTTTTTCTCTAGAACTTACCTACATGAATGATATAAACAAAACTAACCAACGTTTGTATAATGACCAAGAATCTATACACTTTACAGCTTTATAACTTTGATAATGTGATTCACTATTCAAAAATAAACTCCTGAATTAAAGTAACAATATCAATTTGTTTGTCCCCAAATTGTAACTCTCTTAAATCAATTTAAAGCCAGCAAAAATAACACTATTTATTACTAGAAATAACTTTAAACATTCAATGACTTTCTCAATCGCTCTACGTAATTTTTAAAAGACTTTTGATGACCCTTTACATAAATAAATCAATATATGAAAAATGTAAGTGTTCAAAATAAAACTAACGCTTTATGCTATTAAAAATTGTTCTTATTTCTGACCCGAGTTTTCCCTGCGTGTTTCCATACCTTAGAACTGCTGCTGCGTGCGGTTTATTAGTACCCTTAGATTACTTTCAGTTAAGTTTATTTGTTGATTTTGTAGGACAGCTGCGCCAAACACCCATTCCATGTTTAGAATAATACTTCTTTTACTGCTCCGATGCAAATTTAGATTTAGATTTGTATTTTAAAGTTCCAGACCAATGTTTAGATTCGTATTCAGCCGAAAATTTAGATGATAATTTTGATGACAATTTATATGATAATTTATATGGTAATGTAGATGATAATTTAGATCATAATTTAGAGTCTTAAGTTATAAATATTAAAATTATGTTTAATTAAAAATTTCTAACTTACGTTTTTCAGTCAACGGCTAATTTCTCTTGTAAATTTGCACTATTACTATTATTTTTAAACTTTTCTATCACGACTTCTACAAAATATAATTATTTAATTTTGCTATGTTCACTTTGCGTAATTTTCTGGCTTAAACTGTTATAAAGCGTGCCTTGGTTGAATAAAGACTAATTGTTTATGAAATTCGTGTCTTATATAAAGGATCCTCCTCTTCACCTGTATGATTAGTCCCCAAGTTTACCTTGCTGATTGAGGCGTTACACTTTGCATTATCACGCAGGCCTTTGGACTTTCTATAAAGTTACCATCCAAATTCTCGTCGAAATGCCCATAGTTTTGTATTGTGTATTCCTCTGAATATAATATTTTTGTATCTTTTTCAAATCACGTCCGCTTGTTTGTATAGCAATTTATTAAAACTTTCCGTTTAATTTATCACGTAGCCAAATGTCTGTTCTCTTGTTTTGTTTTCCTAATCTGTTGTATTTTATTTGAACTATCTGATGTTTACAATTAAAAGATCATGTAGTCAAATTTTTATGATGACGTAAATTAAATGCGTTCATCCACTTCCTGCGTTTATGAAACATATTTGTTTTGAATGGGATCCTTTTATTGCGAGTATGCATGGTTATTTCCTTACACTAATGCGTATTTATTCCAATAAAACTTGTTGCGTTTAAAATGTTATTCATGCGTATTTATTTTCGGTTTTATGCTTTTCTGTTATTTTAAAATGAATTCTATAGCGTACAAGTTATTTATCTTACTAAATGTGATTTGATTTTTGAAGTGTGAGCTTCCTTTCATTAATTAAAGTTAGTTGTGATTTATATACAGTGTGTTTGATATTGGCTTTTTGCATAATTGGCAAATTACTTCCATTTTATGATAAAATCGTTCAGTTTTCTAAACTTTAGTGCTATTTACATGTACTGTACGTCTCCTATGACTCAATACACCCCTGAATAACCCTATTATCATACCAATAATTTGACATAATTTGACATGCCGATACCTGATATAGTTGTGGTGCACATACAATAAAAGAAGAACGCTACCGTTTTGTTTTTCTGGTCTGACAATTGAACTGTTCTTACCTATTACCACTACTTTACATACTCCAAGTCTTAAAAGCTTCAAAGTTAATAAAGCACAAATGTTCCTTATACTCGAAAATCGCAATGTAAAAACCCTCGTTCAGTATTTAAGGAGGGAAGCAGTGAATGAGGGACAACCCCTAGCGCCCTTGATTATCCTCATTCTTGAACACCACACTACTCGACGTTGCATAGCTTCAGCCATGCTGGAGTTTAGGGCAAGTTCTAAACGCATTAATTGACAATTTGTTGTTATTCTTCGCGTGCCTGATGGCAGCTGATGTAGCCCTATACTGTCAAAATCTAACGAAGTTGCATCAAAATTGCTGCAAACGCGATTTTATTTTATGAAAATTGAAGGGGGGATTATAAAAGTGGCTGTATTTTCCCGAGGGATTAATATAAGAGGATTCAGAAATTGTCAGTTTAACCAAACGCGGTTATTGAAAAGGATTTTTAAGCGCTTAGTTAGTTAAATAAAAAGAATACATATCATTTTTAGAAAAGGGTTATAGGACATATGCAGTCGTTATCTGTAGTAGGTTGTTGCACTTATGTGCATTACTTCAATTGAAGTTTTGGGAATCAACGCCATTTAGGAATTCTGCTTGATTATCTTAACTTATATTTCTTGAACAAAAAGCTTCTGGAAGCACGTGCAATATCGAAACGTAGATAACGCCTTGTAAATGCAATTTCAGTTATAATGCCGACAATTGTCTCTTCTATAACTAATTTTTTTAAACTGATTTTGTTACGTGTGTGTTAATATTTCAGTAATTTTCAGTTAGTCGCTAGATATTAATTGTTAAAAGGAAAAATATACACCAGTGTCAAGGTAACCCATCGTACAAGTTTCCAATGTACATATGGTATGTTTGATTTGATTATTTTATAGACGCTCGTGCCTTGTTGCTGTGATTCGAGTTTATTAAATAAATAAACAGCGAATCTCCATAAGTGTTAGCGTGTTTGAACTGTCCTAATATTCCTGAAGTTTGTTTGCTTTGTGCTTTATTTTAAATATGTTTCGTATTCCCATAGAATTATTGCTCGCTGTTGTTCCTTTTGAATTCAGAAATATAGAAAGTAAAAAAGAATGAATGGCGTGACTCAAATTCAGCTACGAGGGCATCTTTTTGACGCGTTTCGTCTTAAATGGGTCTCATCACGACAGGAAAAACTTCCATTTTTAGATATTCTAGTTAGCAAAAAACAATACAACAATTAATATATCAGCATACAGAAAACCAACACACACAACCAGATGTTTAAACTTCGATTCGAACCATCCACACTGTATCAAACGCGGAATTATCAAAACCATGAAGGATAGAGCTAAACTAATATCATCAAACGAAAAATTTTTAAAGAAAGACCTTATCAAATGTACACTAATAAAAACAAGTATCTTAAGAGAATAATAAAGAAAGAAATAAATAATGTAGTGATCCGTAGTGTTTCTAAGTTGATTTCTCATTGGTTGATAATTATTGCAAACATTATAGTCTACATTTCGATATTTGAAGGTATTTGTTAGAGTAGCTCAGTAACCACTTGCAGGTTTCTGAACGTATTCCGTTACGTCAGAACTTATGTTATAAGGGGCGCATGCGTAGGGACGATTAATCTAGTCGACAGGGTTAAAACGACTTTGATTTTAGATTTCAAGATGAAGGTTGAAAGATTTTACTTGGCGGTTTTTTATTAAAGTTAATGTTTTATGTTGATAATGTAGTTGCTATTTAAGATAATATAATTACATCTGGTAATTCCAGCCTTGTTTTGTGTGCGATGTTGGTACTTATTGTAAAACCATTAGTTAATTAACCATTGAGGGAAATATATTTTGACTTAAAATTTGATGTGGATTGTATAATATGTAATTTCAGGGTTGGTTTAACAACCGAAAACTAATATTTATTTATTTAAATTGTTTATTTAATACCTAAATCAGAGTAAAACTAATATTTATTTATTTAAAATAATGTTGATTTTGTATTTAATGCAGGGTTGGAACTACAATTGCGTTGCACTTATCGCAGAATCAATAGCAGAGGTACCATTACTGTAATTTTACGACAAAGTACGAAAGTACAGACACCATATTAAATCAAACTATAGGGTAAATATAGACAATATTATATTCCTATGTTATATCTGTTTTGGTTTTAAGATAGTAGTTGAATTAACCACAACGTTGTTGTGTATATTTTTTTGTTTGTAAATTGTAATACCACGATGTGTTTAATTTTTAAAAAGTACGTTTTAACCGATGCAATCATAACCTTAGGCTTTCACGGCACATGCTCGATTTGAAATGATCATTTGGGCTTTGAATAAAAGTCTAAGTTATTACTTCATCTTATTATCTAATACTTTAGTATTAATCAACCTGCTTTGTGTAATTATACAATTATTTTTTTATATAACATAACATATATAATACAATATATAATTATGCAAATTTCTATAAGATTAAGTTCCGGCGACAAAGTCTTTCAAATTATAATGTAAAAACTTTTCCTGCCGGGTGGTGGCGGCTGTTTCTTTGATCAACATTTCCGTGGTCTTCGTAGAGAGAGGTAAGGTGGAAAGGACCACTTTGCAGACTCAAAACTTTTCACACCGGCACGTCTGTCTTTGATGGTGGTCGGTAAACAAGTTCCCCTTCTTTACGACGCTTCGGTCTTACAAACCATCGATTTCCCATGTTCGCACACTAACTACAACCACAACGCAGCTGCGCTTTTAATGCATGAGAACGCAATCTTGGCGTTTATTTACATCACAAATCATAGTCCAATGTGTGGATATACATTTGAAGCTTAAATTAAATATAATGATGGATTACTTTCCCATGCGCGGTTTAAAAATCCCCTAAAATTAAATACTATAATGAAAATATGAATTCTTATTAAAAAAGTGCAACAATATATATATATATATATATATATATATATATATATTGTTGTGGATTCAAAGAGGTAAATCAGTGTGAAACCATAAAATTTCAACAACCCTGTATATAGAAAAAAGCAAAGATTTTACGCGCCAAATTAGTTCAATTTATTTAGTGAAAACGGACAAGTATTAACGTATTTTGATAATTAATAATTGGAATGTTAAAAATTACATTAAGGAAGAATGCCTCAAAGCATATAGAAAGTCAAGGATACACATAACTAACCATAAGTTATTTTAATTCAACATATATAAGCAAAACGGAACGTGCTGGGTAAAAAAATAAATATTTCCAAGGCAAATGTATTTGTTGTAAAAGTCAACGTCAGTTTTATCAAGAAGTAGAAGTCTAGGAATTGTCATGTTCAAAACGGTCGATAATTAACAGAAACACCTGTGTTTTAAAAGGTTACATATGTTAAGATAGGATTTCATAGAAAATATTTCCAACTGTCAGTTTGGTACAAACAACTAGGGTAACGAATATCTTAAGGAGCGAGGGAAATGCACAATTGGTTATATACAACAGATAGAGACAAATATAAAGCAAGCAAGGAATTGAAAATGCACGTACCATATACACGTGGAGTTGAGATGGGATGTCATCAATATCGATTTTCTGTAACTCAAGTGGGGCTTTGAACAAGACAGCAAACATGTATAAAACATGCGTAGAACTGAAATGCATAGCGTTTAGGAGGAGTTTGGGTGATGACAGAAAACTCTATAATTGGTCGAAAGTCAACAGTGTTAAAACGAATGCACACGCGACGGTTGTAAGCGACTTCGAAGTATACAACAAGCACAGCGGGGAAAATTTGCGGAATTAAGCGTCGGTTATATTCAAAATTTGTAGAATTCGTTTTGAAAATAAGCTTTTCGCAGGAAGCGCGTCCACTAGGGGGGTGTTGGGAGAATATAAATACCCAACCTAGGTTATTAACGTTCTCTTGTCTTCTATGTTCCTTTACTTCGATAAAGTGCTGAATGCCGTTTCAGACCACCGATAACAGTAAAGCTTTCTGCGAGTATATGTGAATATAGTGGTTGCAAGTATGAAACAGTGGTAGCGGATCTCTAATTATTGACGTGAAGTACGTATAGTGCGTTTTAAATTAATAAAGGTCCCGCTACTACAAACACAAAAATTATTAAATGGAAGCATGTTATATGGGGGTAAGCATCACAAGTAATCGAGTTTTTAAACATAATATATGTAATGGTACTGTAAATCAAAACAACACCGAGAGGTGTTCTGGACGTCATCTCCGACGTGAAGGAAGCCTAAAGAATTCTCCAGGTAATTTATTTGAAATTTTTGTTGCTTTATAAACATTTGTGAAATTTTGTGCTGTGTGGTTGATTTTTTTGGTGGCATATTTATGGTCGTAGAAATTTGTCGTAAAAGATACATGTACTGGACAATTTATTGATGTTAAATATTGAAAAAGGGTGTATTTAGAACATCCACATTTTAGTAAGGATAAAAATTAAATTGTAAAGGGTAAACGGGTCTGTAAATTTTGGTTTTAATTTATGCAAGTTTTAAAAGGCATATACAAAATAAACTGGGTTGTAATGAGCTCACCATACTCCAGTGTGAAGTCAATTTAAGGTAACATGGTAACAATGGTAACAAGGTAACATGATCTACTCATATCTCAATGAATTTGTTTAAAATCATTAGTAAATCAAGGACTTTAAAACATATCATAATTTGAGTTTATAATTATTGTATCAAACTGTTTCAACACATGTGGATATAATTTATCTGTTAATAGGTGTAAATAAAAGGTTGTATGGTTGTGATATTAATTGGTAGTTTTATTAAATGGTGTGCGAGTGTGAAAGAGATATGTCTGTCAATTTAGGTATTCGAGATGAGGCACAACTGAGCTAGCCAGGGAAGCTGAAGGAATTTGAAGGCGAAATAAAAGGGTAAGGAATTTTTTTTTAAAATTTTTATATTCTTTTGGAAAACTTTTATGTTGACCCAGGTGAAGGATCGATATAAAAGCTTCAATTCCAAATTTTGTAAGTTCCACGGCAATATATATATATATATATATATATAAATTCCTTACTTGCTGCGTGGAATTAATGAAAAAATATAATCTTGGATAAAAAACAGCAATAAAAATAAATACTCTTTTTTCTTTAGTACTTGAACTTTCGAGATCTATTTGTATTTTCTTCAGGGTAAATTACAGTAAACAATGGTTATAGATATTAGTTTAGATTAAAATACTTACGAAATTGGGGTTTAGATATTATGTATTTAAATTATCTAAACCTCAATTTCGTAAGTACTTTTAACTTAAACTACTATTTATAACCTTTATTTACTGTAGTTTACTCCTGAAGAAGATACAAATAAATCTCGAAAGCTCGAGTACTAAAAAAAAAAGTATTTTATTTTATTGCTGTTTTCCCCCAAAATTATATATTTATACATATATTATATATATACATATTGCTATGATAATAGGGTGATTTAGGGGTGTACTGAGTCATAAGGGTAATGCAATACATGTAAATATCATTTAAGTTCAGTAAACCAAACAATTTCATCATAAAATGGGAGTAACTCGACAATTAAGCAAAAAGCCAATAACGAGTACATTGTATATAAATCACAACTAACTTTAATTTATAAAATAAAGCTCATTCTTCGAAAATCACATCATATTTTGTAAGATAAATAACTTGTACGTCGTACAATGCATTTTAAATTAAATATACAAACATAAAATTGAAAAGAAATACGCGGGAATAACGGTTTAAACGCAACAAATTTTATTGAAATAAATACGCAATTATTGAAAGGAAATAACCTGGCATGCTAGCTATAAACATTCAAAATATCAACGCATAAATAAATAAACGCATTCAAATACGTCATCATAGAAACTTAATTACGTGACATTGTATTTTCATAAAATCCAACAGATTTTGGAGTACTAATTAACAAATAACAAATGTTTGGTTACACAATAAAATTTGAATAATAGCAAATATAAACAAGAGAATGTGACTTAAACGAAAGTAAAAGTTAAATTTTCAGAAAAATATGCTATGCAAAGTACGTGCCTACGTGAGAATATACATCATTTCGACATGGGTCTGGATGGTAAATTTGTAGAAAGTCCGAAGGCTGCAATGATTAAGGCAAAGTACAACGCCTCAATTAATAAAATGCGCGAGTAAAACCAATAGCACAGGTGGAAGGAGGAGTCTATATAGAACACAACCTTAGTAAACAATTAGTATATCTTCGACGAAGGCACAAACTATACAATTCAAAGTCGAATATCTCGCGATCGAAAATAGAAGAATTCAAATAATTATTTAAGTGATAGCAAGATTTTAAAAGTCATGATAATTCAAGTGCCAGTAAATATAATAGAAGTTGCCGTTTACTGTAAAAACGTAAGTAATAACTATTAATTAAAGCTAATGTTAATGTTTAATAATTAAGGGCTCTAATTATCCTTTAAGGATACTCTAGTTATCCTCTAAGGATATACTAAGTATACTCTAAACATATTCTAAATGTATTCTAAATATACTTTGGGTAAATCTACTTAAACTCGAAGGTGAACGAAATTAAGAACCGAATTTAAGTCGAGAGGAAAATTAATCAACAAAGGGTTATACTAGGCGAAATTAATTAGAAACAATCCAGGGGTGCTGACCAACCACATGCAGAGGCAGTTCCAAGCAGGGAGCAAGTAGGTCAGAGATAACAACATTATTTATTAGTATAAGACTTTAATAATGAAGTACTTAATTTGTGAAAGGTCATCAAAAATCTTTTGAAATTTATGTAAAGAGAAAGAAGCTCATTTGAATGTTCAAAAGTGTTTCTGGTAACAGACAGTGGTATTTTTGCTAGATTTAAAGTAGTCATGATTTGGACGTAATCAGATAGTTATTATTTTGATTTAGGGGTTAATTTTATGAATATCAGATCAAAAGCATCAAAGTTATTAAACTATAAAGTGTACATGTTCTTAGTCATTATACAAATTTGGTTTGTTTTGTTTGTATCATTCAAACAAAAAGGAGCGACAGTAAAAGGGGATTAAACAGTCTTTGTTGTCGTATCGGCGTTGGACTGAGCTTGTCGAGGCATATAAGAAGAATTAATTTTAAAATTTAAAAAGAGGTTATAATAAAGCAAAAAGTAAGCACATAGAAAGGCAACCCGAATATCACAACAATATAAATATATCGTTTGGTCAAGAAAAAGTTGTTATCAAATATTATATTTATATACATTAATAAAAAGGTCACAAGGAATCATTGAGCACCACATTCTGTGAAACAAACAAACCCGAAAATAAAATTTTCCAGTATGTAAACTTTACAACGTATAATATTCTCCTAGGATCCTATTAGTAAAATCCATGTAAAATAACACGCTCTAGTACATCTAGTGTTGTGAGATACCATTTAAAAACAAAACCCAATCAAGCATTCATTATTCAAATTCGTGTGTAAATATTTACTCTCTTGAAAATTGTCTTAAAAATAAGTTTTATTATCTTTAAGCAGATTCAAAACACTGTAAAACGAGTCTAAGGTATAAAGAATTGATCTACTTTAAGAATATTAAGTAACCTCGAGTCAAGTTATCTGCTGTAAGAATATCATTAATAAACGTAATACATTGTTTTGAAAGACAAGTAGTTCCAGCCGGCGAAAATATACACCGTACTTTTTTAAAATATAAATTCATTCATCCTCTTGAGAAATATCAGTCAACACACGTTATTGAATACAAAAAGAAAAATACAACATTTATTTGTATTCTTTCGAGAATGTTCTAAAAGCCATAAATCATTTGTAAGTAAGCAAAGAACAACTAATTATTTTATCAATGAATAGACGTCGATTCGCGGAAAAAGATAACTTCGAGAAAACTATGAACCAAAAACGATAACTAGTTTTAATGGCTATAATTATTACAGAAACTCATATAATTTTTAACGTTTGCTTGCTAGATTTAATATATTTAACTAACATGCATTTATATAAACATTTAGCGCCTGAATCTGGGCTGGTATTTATGCTATAGAATTTTGGGTATGTATTAGCTGCCAACATATTTAATAACGTTTGATATTTTTATGTTTCATTTGACATTTTTATCATGTGTAATTGTTTTATTTCAGCTTATTAACCACATATTCCACTGCATCGCTCATATCTCGGTTTAAACTTAATTATATTGTTGTTGTGTGTTTATCCGATTATCTAGCCGATGTTCCTATATAATTAACTAGTATTTAACGTTTGTGATAATTGTTGTGATGTAATTAAATTGAACCTTTGGTATGACCGACTATCTCGTGCCTTCGCGTTTGCATTTATGACTATGTTGGAGATAGTCTATTCAATAATAAGCGTCTTTTTAACTATGCGCAATCATACCATAAGTTCATTTCAGCGATTCATGTCGTCTTGTCAATGTACTTGTAGTTGTACTCTTGCAAATAATAGGAAGTCGACTAGCCTTTGTAAAATATTTTTGTAACATGTGCTGGAAACTGCTAATGCATGTATGTGGGCGCGTGTGATCGAGCCTTGTTGAATATTACTAACATTTTATGTCCGTGAGGGGAGGAACATTGGTAGTCAAGGCGGATTTTATCTTCCTGGTGTTTCACCTCTTTCAACTATAGCTGGGTAGTATTAGTTATCCGACCTCAGTACCTACCAAAAAAGACTAGCTGGTTTACACTAACGTTTCTTCGTTGTTATGCGTGGTATGTCTGGGGAACAGTTGACATCCCGTTAAATTCACTGTTGGTGATATGGGTACTTATATGTCACCTGGCCTTGGCGAGATGTGCCAAATGCAGTTGGAAGAATGAGAGCAGTTTGAGGTTTTCTCTGCCGTCTTCTTTTCCCAATTACCCAAGTTGAGCGCGGCACTTTTGCGTTAAAAACCATTTTTCTATGCTTTCATGCAAATGAATATTTACTTGATTAAAAAAGTAAGGTTAGATAAATGTTGTAGTTTTATTTCAAAAATTCCCACATTACCGCAATCTTCCGAGTGTGAACTTGGTCACATGATAACAACACAACGTAGGAGTCGTTGAGCCACTGCAACTAGATGTTAGATCATGGAGCCCGGTGTGCCGTTTATAGAGGGCGTTTGGGTCAGCTTTCAGGTCGGTTACACTACAATAATATCCCAAAAAATAAAAAAAAAGAAAACGGAAAGAACGATACGTATCAAAAAATGCTTTCAATACCATACATAAGAGGATTCTTTAAAAAATCCAAAAATAGGAAACAAACTCAAAATCAAAACAGTATTTAGAACCAACATTGACAAACAAGAAAACCACCAAAAACGCAAAATCAAAGAAGCTGCTTATATAACCCTACATAAAAATAACTGCGAAGCAAACGAATCTTTGACTTTCAGTGAACAATGGATGCCATTATTGAAAGAAATAACAAATCAAAATCAAATGCCCCCAATAACATTGTCAATTTTATATTTATGATGTAATTTAAAGAAGAATAATGTCCCAGAAACAGTATATTATTTGTTAAAGTGTAGCGTTTATGTGTAAATAGTCAAAAGCTTTGTAGCTTCATTTCTAAGCGGCCGTTACATTATTTGTTAAACATTTTGTGAAAGGAGATAGTTTCCCAGTATATTTCAAGATAAACCAGCGCAACCGTTGAAAGTTTTTCTAACATATTTAATAAGAAGCGTCGCTGGTTCCGAGTATCAGTAGTAGATAAAGCGACACAAATAACAGGCAATTCTAGGTAAGGTGGCAGGTGGTGCCAATTAAAAGGGACTTATTGTTTGTGGAGTGGGTAATATTTAGACTGTTACAATACAGATGCCAACACAGAACAAAGAGAGGTTATTGTGTTTATGGTATGGATAGAAATAGGATAGGAATATCGTTTAACATGGGGGAAAAAAAAGTAAAAGATAGTAGATAGAGCGTGGAGGATAGAAATACCACGTATTAACATTGACATAGTTGAGTGGGGCATTTAGTCGGTTAGAAATGCACGTTGTTAACGGTAAATAAAGAGGGGTTATTTTGGGTGGCATGAGTATAAGAAAGAGAAACGGATCGCGGGGTTCGTTGAGCTTGGGGTTCAGACAAAGTAGTGGAATGAAAACCAATTGGTGGTTGTACAAAGTAAGGGATAGGAGATTGAGTACTTAAGCCCTGTTACTTTAAATGGGTAATAATTAATCTTGGTAATATGTGAGCTAGAAATGTATTATTTTGAAAAGGGGATGTATGTAATATAACTGATGTGTGAACAAGGATTTGGTGATGATGTTTGGTGTATAATTTATATGAGTCTGTAAATAAATCTAGGTGAGTTACGGTACCAGCGTTTTCTTTTTGTAGAGTAGTTAGTTTTATTTTTCAGACAACAGAAGAGCAGCCGTGGCATGTTCCAGCAATCAAACAATTTTAACGTCCAAATGTGGGGCTTTATGTATTAAGTAGCAAAGTTCGTAGAATTTTATATATTGCTGCAATGCTTAATAAAACTGCGCTAACCCATAGGATGCAATATGTGCTTGCTAAATAGAAAATATGAATTCTTACCTTTCTGAGACCGTTTCTTTCTTGTTAACTCAGCGACAAATATGCTGTGGCTTTTACGAAAATAAAAGAAACAAAGAAATCTCAAGAAACAGATATGAGCAATCTTCTACACACCCAAAAATATTTTTCTTTTACACACATTAGCCATGCAATGGACTTACACACACATATAAATAACGCTTATAAATACAATTTCCAGTTTGAGTTTAGAAATAAACAATAGTTTACTACTACTTACATATTAATACAATCTTCACTCAATCCCCATTAATTACTAGAAATCCCCAAATCATTTCATATGCGAATCACAAAATTTTTTTGGATAATTTAAATATACTTGTACTACTCCGTCTCTCAGTGTAGTTGAACAACGACCGTGATTTTTTTGTCAAAACACTTCGAGCCCTTACCTCAAAATTGCAGAAATAAACTATTCGTTGACAAATAATTTTATACGCAGAATAAAACTGATCCTAGCTTAATCTACTCAATAATACGCAAATGTCTTTTTAGGTTTCAAAACAAACAAATACTTGCACTTTGGATTATCAATTTCCTGTTGCAATTCTTATCTTTATGACCACCATTCCTTGGTTGCATCGAAACTTTTCTTGTTCTAAATTTTTTAATTTCCCAGTTATAATTAATCTCCATACATTAAAATATCTTGCATTAGTTTTGGAATGTACTTTTTACAGATTTAAGTAACGTGTGACCTTACACCAAGATGATTTAAATTGGAGTAATAAATTAACCATCGTTGCACTCCATTCGATAACTATCGATCTAATGCCAAAGTACTTAGGTTCAAATCTTGACTATAGAATCGTGAATGCCGAACCTTTAACGAATCCACTCTAATTACTTCTCTTTTATATAATAAAATAATCTTAATACGTCATCGTTCGATTACATTCTAGAAGTATGACACATCCGCACGATGCAAAAAATTACCCACAATTTTGCGATTTTATCTACTAAAGGCCTATCATTTTACAATTTATTGCGATCGTAAAAGTTTTTCTTTCTATACCAATGAATCTTATCTGGTTTTATAGTCTTCTCGGTATTATCTCTTTCCGCAAATCGGGCCAATTGTTCATACTAGATAAATAATTAGCTGTTATTTTATTATAATATTTATATCTTTTAAAACACTCTCGAAGGAATGCAGTATTTTTATATTAAATAACGTAAACATATGTTATTCCAGAAACGTCCCGAAAAAACTTCTTTAAAAAAAACTACTTTGTAATAAAAACTCGCAATTGTGTTATTAAATATAAATAAATAACGTTTATTGACCGATATCTCTAAAGAATTTAATTTTTACAAAGTTCAGATTTGTATGTTTCCGCCCACTGGAACTATTTGTCTTTCAAACAGTGTATTGCTTTTATTAAGTGATATTTTAAAGGAGGATAGCTTGATATCAAAGTTATTTAGGAATCTTAAAGTTTTTTTGCAATCTTTATAAATGTCATAAATAATTGTTTTAAAGGTATTTTTCTAGAATAATTATTTACACACGGATTAATCAATGAATGCTTGTTTTTCACGGATTTTAAAGTTGGGTTTCATTCTTAAATAGTTTGTTTCAAGATTATATGTACTTAGAGTGTTTTATTATACATGGGATTTCACTTTATTTGCTGAAAAATATTATACAAGATAAAAATGAAATATTTGAAAATTGTACTTTCTTAGCTTTGAGGTTTGTTTTCTCATAGAATGGGGTGCTCAATGATATATCTCTCTCTCGCTCTCTCTCTCTCTATCAACCTACCTACATATCTCTCTCCCCTTCTCTATATCTCACTTTTTCTCTTTCTATCTGTGAATTGCTAGCTTAAAGCTGCCCAAACGTTTGGAGCGAATAAAGGGTGCTGTGAACTGCGCCAATAAAAAAAACAAAATTGATGTTATAGATTTATTGCCTGAATTTTATTGCTTAAATAAAAGAAAACAGAATTGATCTGATATGATTTATTGCCTAAAGATGCCCGTACTAGCTAGTGCGAATGGAATAAAGCAACGAAATTTCAACAGCACAATTATAATAAAATATTTATAAACAGTGCTTGAAATTATAATAATCGCTATATTCATTGACACCTTTCTTCAACACACATTATCAATACCAATTACTTACTACAAGCATTGAACCTACAAATGGAATTTGCAACTTCAGTCTATACACTACTTTTTCTAACTACTAAACATTAATATAGAATTTGCCTAGTCTTAGTTTATACTCAGTAATTCCAAAACATTTCTTGTATAAGTCACAGAAATATCCTTTTCTAAAGGGGTTAAGTTAATTTGTATACTTTCAATTAACCCGTCTAAGTGTGACTGATCACTGACCCTTAAGACAATCTATGCACAGATCAAATTTACTCCAGATTTTATTTCAAAAGCATTAGGATATTATCCATTCACAAATAACATCTATATACTAGAATCTTATATAAGTTTAACCTGCTTAAAAGAGAACTATATCACTCAAATAACTTTCTAAATATTTAAACAAAGATATACTTGCGTTTTTGACCAGTAAATTATGTAGGATTCCTAATTCTTCAAACCTAGTTGTTGATTTTCCTCTCCGTTCTGTACCATAATAATTACATCGGAAAATCAGTTTTAATTTGCGGTCTATGTCTCTATTTATACGTTAATTAACTCCATAATTCTTCTTTCCGTTTAAATCGTTTCTACCTCAATAAAATTTGCTTTTGTACGTTGAACTTTACTTCATACGCTTAAAAAAATTGTTTCAACCAATATTTAAACGTCGACCATGACCTTCCTGTTTACAGTAATAATAGCATGATGCGGTATTAGAAGTGTATTTAGGTGACAGAATGAGACTGTTTTTTTTTATTGAGCACATAGATTAATTTTAAGCGGTATCAGGAGAATATTAAGGAATGAACCTTGGGCTATCACATAATCTCATGTTGATATCCATTATTTCAAGGTAACAAATGTTATAAACACTTTTGCATTGGCTCTTGCATAAACAACTGCAACCATTGTAATATACACAGACAACTTGAATCTCTTCTGAAGAGATAGACGTTTTTGTGGAAACAAATATGTTGAAACTTGAGACTTGCTTACCGACTTCCTTTGAGGGCCGACGTGTGAGTAGTGCTATGGATGAAATGATTCCCACCTCCAGTTTCCTATCACCTATCGTATCGACAGGTAGTCAACGAGGTTACAGCAAGGTAACACTGAAAAAACAGAAATCCACAACGGAACCCCACTTGAGAACCAAGAAAGTCGCTACAACCGAAGCATAATACCGGCTTAAGTGATATCTCTAATAACTTGCGACGCATTTCGTTGCCTCTGGGAATCTAACCCCCGAGTAAATTTGAGGTTATGTCTGTGAGATACTTACTATTGTATTGTACTCTAGATGGCTTGGTTTTTAGGGTTAACAAGGGATATAAGTGTTTCAATCTGTTTGATTAAGATAAACTAGTTCATGACTACCTATTGAAGTTAGCAATTTTATAAAAAGTATTGATAAGGACTTTTTTTTTGACAGTTAAACCGAACCCGGTCAGTGGAAAACTTTTGTAGCCAAAGTGTGGGACTCTCCTTGCGGCATACCCACTAAAACCATTCCCCCTGGAGGGGTGCGTCTACCAAACGGCCCTGCCGCACTGCAGCCTAAAAGGCTTATTGTGATGATCCTGGTTAAGATTGCTTCACCTTTAGGATTGGTTCCAGTACTGCTCCAAACTGTGTGGTGAGCATTTGCGTCGCTACCAATGACGAGATGAGATGCATCCGCTCTACGCCTAGCCACCAGCGCCTCTAGTTCCCTTGAGGGCGGAAGGTTAGGGCAGTCGAACGAAAGGTAGGCCGATCCGAGTATAATCTCTTTCGGCCCACCTCCGTCTAGCCCCACCCTGACCGCCACAAGGTCTTGCTGACAGAATTCCTTAAGTTTCAGCTGCTTAAGCTTGTTGTTGATTATTTTGCAAGTTCTGGGTCTATCTGTGGATCTACTATCTACAAGTGCTCCACCGATTGAACTCAGTCCTAGCACCTTTTCCTTGCAAATTCAAGGTTCCTGGGTACGGGCTATATCGCAATCCTCCATCAGCTTACATAAAGCTGCTAATGCTTCCCTACTGTGTTGCAGATTTACTTAGACCTCCCTTATCATCAGGTGTATTGCCCTTGATAGGCTTGACTGTGTTGCAGATTTACTTGGACCTCCCTTATCATCAGGTGTATTGCCCTTGATAGGCTTGAATAAGACCGTTTTCAGCCCGTAATAGGCCTTGAACTTGGCTTACTCAAGTACCTCGTAAGATCTCGGATCGACTGAAAAGGCCACGATAGTTCCTTCCTTATCAGTTTTCCGGGAAAGCATATGCCAGCCACCCGTTTGCAGACTGGAATTCTGCTTTTGCCATTGGAACCTGGCAACTTTTTCCTCAACATCTCTGTCGGGGATTTATACTAGAACCTTGGGTCTTTTCGGGAGGTCCGCTGCGTATACTACTGTTAGACACGCACCCTCCCAAAGGTCTCTCTTACTTTCTACATTGTGTTTTAACCCACCCTTTGGTCTATAGGTTTGCACAGGTCAGTCAAAGAACTCCGTCGGCAAACCTAGCGCCCTTGAACTGAGGTGAGATAGAGCATCCTAAGGGGATGTCGAAAACAGCATCCAGAAACATGTTCTGGACGCTCATCGTCTGCCCCTCAGTCAAAACTTTCCGGGCGACGTCTGGCAATTACCGCCACTCGCAATTCCCTAGCAGCAGCACTATACGATCCAATCTGCTCATGGCTCTTGGGGCGTTTAGTTTGCTGCCGAGATTTAGATGGTATCGGTGTGAAAGTCTCTGAACGGGGTCTTTTATTGCCCCGCTCTCTTTCTGTACCGGCATCTTCTGTGTGAACGGGTTTGACTCCGTCCAAGTCCCAGATTCGACTTTCTTGGCTTTCCTCAGCTTCCTTCCCTGAGCTCCCGAAAGCCTCTTTGCTTGCAGTCCAGTGCCTTCAAGTTTCTTAATAGTTTTCTCTATGTCTGGTATTTCAGAAACCGGTTCTCCATTGCTAGTTCCACCTCTTCAGGTTCAGTTTTACTAATGGTACCCATGTTATTCATGTTTGTTCCCACGAGTATGAGGGATGTAAATAGTCGCCATGCCAGGTGCCCCCTGTTGGCATGGGGGGCGTGATTAAAACGGGGTGCCGCCCTGTTTCCCGAGTTTTGGACCGATTTGGACTGGTCAACTATCTAGCCACGCATCCCCTGGGATCGGTCCTACACCACGGGATTTAGGAATTTTTAACGAGGTTTTCTCCTCTTGGTTCGGGCGTTTACGCCAAAACCCTCAAACCCTTTTGCCTGTGAGACATAACCACGACGGCAGGGAAGGCAGGGTGTGACGGTGTTGCAGAATTACCCCAACGGCTTCGTTTACCTCAATGCAGGCCCATTAGCCACGAAACTACAGCTTGTGTTGAGGGGTTTGGTCCGCGGGATCGTTTTCACTTGGCTAGGAAATGGATTTTATCTCGCATCAGCACAGTCTCTTGCTCTCCACCATGTTGTGGGTCTTATACCACTCAGGTCACTGGGTCACTAAAACGATCTTTCCCAAAGTAGATAGCCAATTCCTTGGCCATGTATCCTGGGATTTCTTCTATCCGCCACCTGGAGACGCGTCTAATGGGTAACCAATCACATGGGGACAAGGACTTTATAATCGGCACGAGGTAGACAACGCTTTAAAAGTAGATGCGACACAGAGGTTCCAATCTTCAACAGCTTCACTAGGCATAAAACTAACAGCTGGCCGTGATAAAGAACGTTTGCTAACCATAAAACAACAAAGTGCGAGAAAAAGGACTGAAAGTAAAGTAATTTTCAAAGCTGTACAGTACAATCACCATTTAGTAAATATAAAGAAATACAATCATGATGACAGAACTGAAATAAACGTGCTACGTATCTAGACGTAGCCGGAAGAAACGTAAATACCAGGCTAACTACTAGACGCGGAGAGTGGGGGATTTCCCTACATACCAAAAAAAACACGTTGCCCACAATTATCTATTTACAATATGAATACATAAAGGATTCTGTACAAAACAAGCACAAGAAATAAATTATGGTTTACTATTTCAAAGCAAACAATTATGTGATACGAACAATTTAGTACTTTAGATACGAAGTGCACATCTCGTGTTTTACACAAAATAAAACTAAGCAGTAGAAAATAAACATGTGAGAGCTTTTGTTAAGCGTTTTTAAAATTGCAAGAAAAGAATAAGCGTGTGGGAATGTTTGTTAAACATTTTTAAAAATGGTACATCACACCTGTAGAGCAGTAACAAACAATAGTCCTACAGTGTCACGTTTCTTCACGTAACTACACCCCACGGTGATAAGGAATATGCCCTTGATATACACAAAAGAAAACAAGTTATATACCTGTATGTGTCGAGATGCTCGGCTGGCACGCCCTAGGGAATGAATTAGCACCGCATCGCCACGGTCGTCGGGATCTATTTACCCTGTTACTATAACAGCACTAGCGATCTACAGACAACAGCAGTTGATCTGTGGTAAAGAAAAGTTGGGCCTACATAAGAAAGAACCAATTTGGCCTCCAGCTAAGAGCTAAAAAGAGAATCTGATTAGGATAGGTAAGCGCGGAAAAACTCACCGATACACGCAAGATACCTCCTACTTGTCGAACAAAAAAAGTGCATCGCTCTTGAAGTACTGGGACAAGTAATGTAGAAAATATTTCAACGCACAAGCTGTAGAACCAAATTAAAAATTGGTTCAAATAAGACGAGTTTGAACTGCAATCCTCGCCTTATCAAAGCGCGATTATCAAACTAAAAAACACGCTATCAAATAATAGTAGGATCCATTATTTTGACAAGTTTTTAGATGAGAAACACAAGAGAAAGCAACTATACGTTATCGAAATGTTTAACAAATTAACGGATACCTACAACAAGGTATTGACTATTTAATTTATCGAATAAATTTTCGTTTTAAAAGCAAAATGGATTTGAGTTAAAATTATGTTAAAGCAGGCTTATTCTGAACAGGTACACTATATAGGGTATTTAATTTATGTTGAAAAATAAACGTAACCGATTTCCAAAATCAGACCCAATCAGAGCATTTAGCCAAATTACATGATACGAAATGCAAAATTGTGTGGAACTTTATCGGTAAAAATTGTTGCTAGGTTAAGAGTTGTGATTGCACCAACAAGTGATTTCGAACCCCTCACCTAGTTGCTTTGAGCCTCCTTTTGAAGCGTCACAACAGCTGTGTTAAAAACAAGTTTTTCAGTTGAACACGTTCTGCAGACAACATGAGTTATGTGCTTGCCAACAGTTGAAATGGTCTGAGCCAATCAATTACTTTTTCACAGTATTTAAGATTTCTAATTCAGAAATATGTTTGTATAAAATCATATTTTAGCAGTCGACCGTGAGACCTCTCTTATCAATTAAAATACATGACCAGGGGAGATTACGATGCGCCTGGAAATTTCTCTGCGGAGTTAGTAGATTATTGCAGTAATTGTAAGTTTCGAAACGTAATTGAGTTTAATAGATCACATAACTTTAGTTTTTGTAAAGTCTCTAGATATATGGGATTTAGACACTTTGAAGAGCTTTTCTATATTGAACAAGACCCGAATAACGATTATGTTTTTTCCTTTAATAGATAATATTGAATGAATTATAGAAATTCCTCTGGGACAGTAACTACAAATAATTTGTCGTCGAATCACTACGTCAGCTGAGACAAGGAATCTAATAAAAAGACCTACAATTGATTAATATTTAAACGAATAATGGAATAAAGCGATTGTTGATTGCACGTTAAAGCCACAGCGATAAAAGCTTTTACTCAAAGAAAAAAAAACATATGTAATTTGTTACAAAGTTACTCAATGTGCGGGGAAAATTACTCAACAAAATACTATTGTCGTTCCATTCTGTCGATTATGGATCAACCCCTAGTTGTATAATTACTAATAGAGTTGGTCAACTGAAACGCATTTACAAGCTGAATAGCAAATTTATTTACCTTGTAATCTATACTGTATTGATTAGATGACAAATACAACTCCAATTACCTAATAAGCAGCCTAACCAACAAGGAAATTGTGTATTCGTCCCTCAGCACAAGAGAATAAAGGAGTCACCAGAAAAACAGCTAGACTTCCAATCTTCCATCCTAAACCAAGTCAAAGTTAACTAAAATTTTTAATTAAACAAGAAGTAATTTAGCAGTCTTCAGACTGTGAAAACACGAGCTTTGCGATAAAGCTTCTGGAATATCAAAATGATGACAAATTTGATACTGACTCGAGTGCGACATCTGATTTCATGAAAGTATATGACTCGGGCGTGACGAGATTTCCGAAAATTAGACAACACGGATAGCGTTAAAACTACCCCAAAATTTGTTTGCTTTTGGATAGGGTTTAAACCTAAAATAATAGGTATAGCATTTCTAGCAATTTAAATTGGGGTAGAAAGATTGCGTTAGAACAAAGTCATAGGACTAATTTCCGATTCATTTTTGATCCAACCTCTTAAAAATATTTTCAAATTAGTTTTGAATAGAAAAAATTTTTAAAAAGTCTCCAAGTTTAAATTATTTAAAGAATTTAAGGAAATTTTCCTGTTATAAAAATCCCATGTCGTTCCTCCAAAACCAGTCAGCTATATTGTAGGGGTTTGTTTTAAACTATCAGAACTCAGAACAATTTGAATCCGTATTCGCAAGAATCAGTGTCACAATAAAAGTTTTCTTTCAAAGCTTAGCTTTTATATGTATGAATTCTTTGCGTTACTATTGCAACAAGGCGTAGAATCGCCTACATTCGAACAGAACAATCGGACGCCGGATCTAAACAAAAGGGGCGCACTTAAGACAATATACAGCTTGCAGAAGGAACTTTCAAGGGATTTATTTGATAAATGTGTTACGTTCACCTTCCGACGGTGTTCTAAACCTTACGCCATTTTAGTTAATTATTCATCCGCATAGATTCTGCTTCTAATACTTAAACACCATCCTGTATATTGGACATTCCTACAAGTACGCCCTACTACAATTTCATATTTGCTGCAAAATGCAAAGTTCTTCTATAACTTAAACAGTCGGTATCTTGTTTTAAGTATCCGTTGGCTTGATACGTAATAGTATATAGTATAATTAATTCTTATAATACCCAAACTTAAAGACTTGTTGGAATAATGGATCACATTTCTCTGGTAAAAGGTTGTTTCGAAGTTCTATTATCACCTGCGTGTTTGATAACGCGGGGATTTAATTTTAATTCTAGCTATAAAACAAGTTCATTACTTGATTCTTCCTGCAGCTATACGACAACGAATACTTGTCGTTACGTTTTACGTTATCTACAAAATTTCGTGCAGACTATTGTATGGTAAGTATTTTTAGTTTTTAAAAATGTACTTTTCGTCGTAAATAAGCTAATCTTTAATCTTACTTGTTATAGCTTCCTCCCGTGAACATGAACGTCCATTACATTGACTCCTGATTGACGAAGCAGTTACCGTTTCTTTTGTAGGAAGGACGAGCGGATGGTGTTGTCCCGGGTCCATCTGTTGCTTTCTGTCCTTGGGAAGGGTGTGAGCAATCCAGCACCGTTAATGCGCGGGTGAGTGTTTCTTCACTACTTTCGTTGAGACCATATCTATTTGAATTTTACTGTTTAAGCTCATGCAGTTACAAAATTAATTCTAACATACAAATAAAAAGTCTAGAAGCACATACCACAGGAAGCAGATCGAAAATCCACCAAAGTCAGCACGAAGACCGACAGAAAGTAAGACCAGTCACAGGAAAAAGAAAAGGAATGTGGAGCGAAAGGAAAGAGGAAAAAAAAGAATGGTCTTACTTTCTGTCGGTTTTTGGGCTGACTTGGGTGGATTTTCGATCCGCTTCCTGTGGTATGTGCGTCTAGACCTTTTTTCTTTTCTTCGGGAACCACGACTTAGTCGACTTTAGGCCTCGTTAGCATTTCTTCTTCGGGTCTTTGTTTGGTACCACAGGTTGTAGTACTTTAATTTTTTTATCCAGCATTCTTGTCGTTTCCTGGTTTACTTTGAGGCTTAACGCTTTTGTCTTATTTTGGCAATTACTGTTGGCTTTCTTCCTCGCTTCTTTTCTCTACCTTTGGTTTTTCTGCAGGAAACCAATCGTCCTTCGAGGTTAAAGACGGTACTGTTTCTTTTCGGAAAAAGCATCTGTCCTTTGACGACTTTGGCAGTGTTGATGCCGTTCTACCTTTGCCCTTGCTCAGTGCCACTACCTACCTTTCTTTCACTGTGGTTCTCTTCAATTGTAAGCTTTGTCCGGTACCTTGGTTCTTTGAGCCGGATGAAACATTCTTTTGTTGATTTTTGAGTGTTTCGGGTAGTTTTGTTAAGCGAATTTTCTTTTGGTTTATCTTATTAGTGTATTTTGGTCATTTGAGCCGGATATAAGTTAATTTTTGTTGTGTCTTTAGCTTTTTATTGATTTTTCTCAAATCAGTAATGTAATGCTCGCCCAAATTACGTGCAACAAAGGAAGAAAATGTATGAAAACAAATGCCATATTCCTAGATCGAAATGAAAAGGGGTCAAAAGAACGAAACAACAGGATCATCGACCACATTCGCCCTTTTTAGAACATATGTACCTGTAGTGATAATTAAACACAAAAACATGTAATAATTTGACTCTAATAAGTAGCCTTTATGAATTTAGACAGCAAACAATATTAAACCACTGGTTTAAAAACGAATATCTGAATCCTTCACTCCTCACGTACTAATATTAAATATTAATTATATCTAAGTAGCAATAAAACTAGAGGGTGTTCAGCTTTTATCAACGATATTCTACATTGTCACAGTAAACAACTAATTAGTTACAATTACACAAACGTTAAAATACAATAACAAGATGAATTCAAATTGAATCTATTGAACTTGGTGATATATGGGAAACACGACAACAATCGCACAGCAAAATCAAATGCTAAATATACGACTAAACCTAAATAACTATTAAAATAAATTTTGCCGAATTACTTACATGGTTGATGCGAATCAGTCCGTTCCAACTAGAAGCTACTAAAATATAAAGATAAAGAAACACATATTTACAGTAGTGCGCTTAGGCGCAATCAACGAACCAACACCAATAATTAATCATTAACACAACTGATGGATAATTATGAAGCCTTTCTACAATTTTGATATTCTTCAGTATAAGAACATTAACATACAAACCTACACTAAATTTTTATTCTTATAATGACAGTACTAAATGGACAATAATGTGTTACTCATTGATTTCTAAATATATACTTACTGCAAGCAATCCGCGTACTGCAGGTAAAGCATGCATGCATTTAATGATGTTCCTTCACGTAGACTTTTGAGGATCTTAGTTAACTGCAAGGGCCTCCCCTCAACAAAGCTTCATCTGCATACAACAGCAAACAAACAATATATATGGTAACGGCAATGTGAAATTTCTGCAGTACGACAAAATAGGCATTAGTTCAAAGACCTTAAGAATGTGGGAGTGAAATATCCGACTAAGCATTATTATTGTTTCACAGAGATAAGTAGAAAATCTTGGAGGTATACAGGGCGATTTATTTTTTAAAGTTAATATGAGACCATGTGGTAATAATAGTCAGCTGGATCAAAAAGGCCATCTGAAGTAAAAGTGCAATTGATTATCTACAAGCAATAAATAGAATACATGGTGATTACATTTCATAAGGTGTTTTCATGCCATTGCTTTGCTTTAAAGATGCAATTTAATGATTATATGAACGGTTGTAAATTCTGCCACTTCTACTGCACTCCCGAGAAGGATCTTGTTCTTCTCTCGCAGTAAATATTCAATTCTCATTAGATTACGACGATCACGCGTTCGTCAAAGTTTTAAAACCGTTTCCAACAGGAGGTTACGTAATTGTTCAGAAAGTGAGCTTAGCTTAAACCTAAAGTTATCACCTAATTTCGTATAAAATTAAAAAGTAAATAAATTTTATACGTGCAAAAATAACGTAACAAAGGAAAGTTGCTGAAAGCGCTGAAAACCCTTCAATGAAAACCAACTACCCTATGTTTCCTATTATTTAATGTATATCTGTACTTTTGCTTATGCCATTTCTACTAATACTCGCAAATTTACACTTTTTCTAGTGTAGAAAACTCAAAAATACCCGAAATATACAAGTTCAATTACAGAATTAAACTGCATAACAAGGAACTCCAACAAAGCGAAGTAGTGCAGGTATTCCATTTTCCATTAATCAAACACAAGCGAATGAAAATTCAGTCACCAACGAAATAATGGCTCGACTTCCATCCCAAACCAAGTCAAAATTAATTAAAGTATCTTAATTACTGGCAGTAATTGAGTCGGCCCCGAGTTGCGACAACACGCGCAGCTTTGACGACAAAGCTTGCTATAAAATAATTAAATATCAAAATGAAGACAAATTTAATATTGGATCGTCTGTGAAGCCCCAGGATATGCACAGCCAACTTTACGACAGTGTATGACATCGTTGTGACTGTTATACAGGTATAAATCGGAATTACTGAAAACTTCACCCATACCGCTTGTATTTGTTAATGAAAGGGTAAATTTGTTGTGATAGAAGATGCAAGCAAACTTATGTAGATGTTGCACTCTAGGCAACGTGCTTTTTGCAGAAACTTTAGTCGACGTGTTGTGTGTGTGTTTTAAACTATATATATATATATATATATATATATATATTATTGTGTAATTCGTGGCTAATTGTAAATACATAAGGTCATAAATCAAGCTTGGGGTTAGAGTATGCACTTATTAGAAAATCGAGTTAGGCATTTTAGATAATTTTAAATAATTAATTTAGAGCTTAGTCAACGTATAATAATGTAGGGTTAATTTAATTTTAGTTATATTTGTTTAGGAATGACGTAGCATAATATTTATTAAAAACGAAGTAAAAATACCATTTTTAATTTTTATTTAGTGTAGCATACGAAAACATAACATTCGTTAGAAATAGGATTATTATTTTCAATGCTAAAACCAGAAAACGTTTCAAAACAAAGTAAAAAGAGGAGATATTTCAAGAGAACACGTACGATAAACAAGCTCTAATATGTTACAAGAAGAAAAAGACCATTGGGAGTTAGCGTAGTCAATATACAACGAGGACAAAACAGAAAACACATAAGTAGGACAAAGAAGCAGTATGCCTGTTTAAGATATTGATTTTTAATTATAAAGGTAGTATTGGAGAGAAGCTAGAAATAACTGTCATGGAGGAACAAGGACAGACCAGAAACGTATGAATACGAGTGAGAAATAGAGATTTAATTATGTATGTAGTATAGGAGAGAAATCACTAACAAACTTATTTTAGAGGGAAAAACAAAATCAATAATTTCTAGGAATATTATAAGCAGACGCGCATCGATTGAAAGCAATTGATAGGAATTGAGCGAGATGATTGGATGATACGGGTATACGTGCGACAAATTTGTATTAGCTAGGGCAAATATTCAGCTGGTGGAAGCATATCTGTGAAAAAAAGCTATATGAATAAGGATGATGAAAAGATGTTTGTTTGAGTTTGAAGGCGTGAAAGTATTGGAAATCGATTGACGGTTAAGGCAAGTTTTCGCGAAATCACAGGGGCGGTTGGTCATTGTATATGCTTTACTAAGTATTTTAACGTGTTTCTTATCGTAATTCTAGGGAACAAGAAGTCGTTAGAGCTTTTCACAAGAATATTGAGTCGGTTAAGCGAACAGTTTTGAAAAATGAAAAAACGGTTGGGGCTTTTACAGAGATTATTGTTGTACGTTAACAATTTTACGTGCGAACTGGAAAACAAGAGAGGTGCAGCGATGGCTATATAAACGACTTTTAAAGGGGGTGTCGGCATCTTAATTTTTCTTCAGTCCTTCGCGCTTCATCAAGTTACTTTTAGTGAAAGTTAGTGGATTTATGTAAAATTGCTTGTAAGTTAGTATGATGACAAGTAAAGTCAAATAAAAAGGGAATAAGGCAGTTTATACGAAGAGTAAAATTTGTATGTAAGTACAAACGATTAATTATTGTGGCTTTGGAATTCACGAAAGTTTGTAAAGTTTAGAAGTATTTAATGGTGAAGGCGGCGATTTCTGGTTAATTTAATTTGGAATACGAAGAGTAAAATTTGAAAATTGGAAGCTCATGGTTTTGTTATAAATGAAGAGATTTTGGGGTAACAGCAGGAGGAGCTGTTTCGTGGACTAGTGCCATACTGGATGGCATCATCTTCAAGAGCTGGTTGGCGGATAACGGTTGGAAGACAGTTACCAGGTATGCCATTGTATAAAAACATTGTGTGATGAACATTTTATATGGTTTTCTTGATTTTTTGTGCTTTAGAGTGTTTTTTTATTTGATATATTTAATGAACTGAAAATTTATGGGACTTAGATGAAAATGAAATTTATTTAGGCAGTCAAGGATAATTAATTTACATATAACCAGGCTATGTTGTAAAGAAGTATAGGGGCTTATTTTATTTTTTTAGTGCGGTAAATTTGCACTCACATTTAACGAGTTTTACTATGAGCTCATGATAAGACAATGGGGTTAACGTAAGGTATGAGGAATGCACTCTTACTTTAATAAAATATTTGCTTAAATAAGGTTATCGAATTAAAATACTTTTGAAAATGAAATTGTTGGCATTACTAATAATACGAATGTACGTAATGAAAGCTATTTTGAAATTGTAATACTTATTGCATGTAGATAGAGTGTGATGTATTTTGTGAATTGCGTTATTTTTGAGTGTGTGATTGTAGGGTGTGAATTTCTATTGGGTTTCAGCATAGAGGCAGCGAGCGGGATGTTTTAAATTCAGTGTTAACAGGTAAGCGTCTGTGTTCGTTTTAAAAGGTTTTAGTGGATTTAGGAGTCGAGTGGAAGAGCAGTCGAGGGAAACCTCAAAGAATTTAATGGCACGATTGAGAGACACGATTTTTACAGGGAAACCTCACAACAATATATATACACATATATATATATATATATATATATATATATATAAATATTTTAGGTAGTTAATTACACAAGGTAAGTTGATAAATACTATCGTATTACAGTGAATAAGTTGAAATAATAACTTAGATTTTTATGCAAAGCCCAAATGATCATTTCAAATCGAGCTAGTAATTGAAAGAAGGAAAATATAAGGTCTTGGACAGGACTTGAACTTTTATCTTAGTATTTCCGGTACCATGCGTTTACCAATTGCGCCACCAAGACCGATGACGACAATTGGGAAGATTCTATATTTTCTTTCTTTCAATTACTAGCTCGATTTGAAGTGATTATTTGGGCTTTGCATAGAAGTCTAAGTTATTATTTCATCTTATTCACTATATGTATATATATATATATATATATATATATATATATATATATATCACTCACACACACGAGATATATCGGTAATTACTTCCTTACGAATATCATAAGGCGAATTTACCTACTATACAAATGTAATAGCCATCACAAAACAATTACTAGTTCATTCAATAAGAAAAATATATCCATTCACCTGGTTTCGGTTTTTGGGCCTCGTCCCAATGGAGTAATTTTTAACTCGAACAAAACGATCAAAGCAATCAATACAAGATCCCAGAAATTTATGTACCCTGGCAAAAGTATAATTAAACTGCTATCAGGCGGCTAAAACCGCACTAAGGTTGAAAATCTACAAAAGTTAATTCGATTCTATACCGTAATTTCAAAGATGTCCATACAAATTTCTTTTACTTTTTTGGTTTGAGTAATGCTACAAGCATAATTAATGCATAAAGTCACATACATCCCATGGTATCGTTTGCCATCAGATATAATAAAAAGTAAATACTTTTGCAGTCTGCAATTTGAATTAATTCAAAGTACATAGGATGTATCTGTAAAAACACCTCTATGAAAGTCATAAGGCGAATTTATTTATACAAAT
The DNA here is from genome assembly GCA_036346225.1 of Platerodrilus igneus. NCBI lineage: Eukaryota > Metazoa > Arthropoda > Insecta > Coleoptera > Lycidae > Platerodrilus > Platerodrilus igneus. The sequence goes on from JARFIW010000828.1 coordinate 4,380,290, forward strand.
CGAACTAATATTTGCATAGCCATTACAGAACAATTACTGGATTAGGTTACGTTTGGTTAGGTTAGGGAGACATGCGAATCCAGCGTAAGAGATCTGAAAAATACATGGAAGTGACTGTGGACACCAATATGAAAATGACGACCCATATACGAGAAGTATGTGGACGCGCAAACAAAATGACCATGGTACTGGCAAGACTAATGCCAAATGAGGGCGGACCCAGGAGAGAAAAAAGGAAGATCCTGGCAGAAGTGGCACTATCTGTAATACTGTACGGTGCGCCTATATACTATAGCGCACTTAAGTACAAGCACTATGTAAACATGCTAGAAAGAACCTACAGGAAGCTAGCAGTCAGAGTTACATCAGCATACCGGACGGTTCCTACGTCGGCGGTCCTAGCCATTGCAAAACACCCACCAATAAAACTCAGAATAGAAAAGAGAGTATCAATACATACAAGAGACTGAGAACACAAAGAAACAGCTCGACAACAAACGATGATGCAGTGGCAAGAAGAGTGGTTGACGTACAATGGATGGACCAAGACGTTTATTAAGGATGTCACGAGATGGTGCAAAAACAAATGGACAGGCACTGACTACCACTTGACCCAGGCATTTACGGGGCACGGAGTGTTTGGCACTTACCTCTGCCGCATAAAACAGGAGGACTCAACCTGTTGGTACTGTGATGAGGAAGACTCCCCACTACACACGATATTTGAGTGTGGACGATGGACGCGACAGCGCCAGGAAGCGGCACTCGCGTGTGGCAAAAATATAAACATAGGCAATATCGCGGACCTGATGTTGCAATCTGAAAGCAACTGGAAGAACATTGCCCGAATGATAAGAACAATAATGATTCAGAAGGAAAATCACAAACGACAGCTAGAAAGGTAAATGACCAAAGATACAAAAAAAGACCCCGCAAGTGCTATAAAGTAATGTCCAAAGGACGGTTCCATAGCGCTTTGTCACTAGCAGGAAGAGAGGGAAGGGTTTAGTCGGTAGGCCCAAATAAAAGGGAGAGCCCGACACTACTCCCTGGCATAGAACATCCAAGCCGGGGAGTGCATTCAACATGTTCCTAATCCTCTATAAAAAAAGGTTAGGTTAGGTTAGGTTAGGTTAGGTTAGGTTAGGTTAGGCTAGGCTAGGCTAGGCTAGGCTAGGCTAGGCTAGGCTAGGCTAGGCTAGGTTAGGCTAGGCTAGGCTAGGCTAGGTTAGGTTAGGTTAGGTTAGGTAAGGTAAGGTAAGGTAAGGTAAGGTTAGGTTAGGTTAGGTTAGGTTAGGTTAGGTTAGGTTAGGTTAGGTTAGGTTAGGTTAGGTTAGGTTAGGTTAGGTTAGGTTAGGTTAGGTTAGGTTAGGTTAGGTTAGGTTAGGTTAACTCCGCCTGCGGTGGGGTGGGTGCTGCACGTATGTGGCACACTCATTCAGTAGTGCTGCAGCCGGTCCCAAGCCCGGACAAAGGAGGAGGGGTCTATATTCTTGGCTCTGCTTTGCTTCCTGAGTACTCTCTTGTACTTACCTATGGGTGGAGCTTACTTTATGCTTTTCTATTAGGGGTCAACCTTCTACTTTCTTACTTTCGACCCCGACTCTCATATTTCAGGTCCCGACTGGCTATTAGGTTAACCGAGGGCGGAGGGATCGTTTCCTTTTTATCTTTACCTATAGCAATGTTACTGGACACGATCTTGGACACGGCATGAAACAAAAAGTTTCAAAGGATTAGTTGAAAACGCTGGCGTCACGGCGTGTAAGGTCGGAGGGGAGAAAAAAAAAAGTGCCCCGATGAAGACCCCAAGCGTCCGTAGAGCCCCCTGCTTTGGCAGGCGCCTGGTGGGGTGCCCACGCCGTCGGAGGCGTGGGAACTCTGAAACTCCGCATGGAACAGTAAGAGGCTGGAGCTCCCCGGGAGATGTTTTTCCTCCCAACAGAGCATATTCAGTTGCAGCATGGGATCATGCTAGTAGTATCATTATACTATGGGTGCACCCAACCGAAGAGCCCCACCAGGACAGGGATTAAGCTACGATGAGTGAACTTAGGAAAGACTGGGTAGTAGAATTGGAAACAACAGTAACTTCGAAGCAAAGTAGTAAGAGATCAAAAGATAAGCAAGAAGGAGGGAGCAGGCAAAATAGGGAAGCAGAGATATCTAAGTATGAATGGGATAGCACGATCGATCCTACAATAGCACGGTTACCATTAAACCGAACGGAAACAAATATTTCAAATTTGATAAACCTTAATGACGACCCAACATCGCTAAAAACGGGAAAAAAGACAGAAACAAATAAAATACAAGAACCAACCCCCAGGGCTCGAGTAAGAAGCTTAGACTCGATAGACTTTAAGTCACTACAGGAAGTCTTTGCAAAAAGCACAAAAAAACATCGATCTCCAAGAAATGTCCAAAACGAGGAAGGAATATCGTCACAAACCAATGACGAGGCTATGGAAGAAGACATACTGACAACCAAGGAAACAAGTATTACATCTGAAGCAGACAAAAGAAAGAGAAAAAGAAGGAAGAAACAAAAAGGAATTTGCAATAGCGACACAGATACAGAAGAAATTAAGCCTCCAAGCAAATCCCTAAGCAAGCTTAAAGAACAGCTTGAAATAATGATGAAATTCGGAAATGAACACAGGAATGTACACACGGAGATAAAAATAGGGTTGGAAGAAGCGCTCAAAAATACAACAAAAGCCATAAAAGAATACGCAGGGGAATGTAATAAAATAGAAGAGCTAGAACAAGATATGAAAAAAATAAAAGAGCAATATAAACAAAATCAAGAAATACTAGAAGACAGATATAAAAGTATAGAGAAAAGATATATGGCACTAGAATACTCCAGTAGTCTAAACTCAAGTACACAAACTAAGAGCACAAATACAGACCAAACAACTCAAACACCTTCCTGGGGTAAATCAGGGCAAGAAGAAGTAATTATAAAATTACCCGGAGACATATCGTGGGAAGTATGGAACAATATAAAAACTAAACCATGGGACCCGGAACTTCTAAAAAACACTTATATAGAAAAAGGCAGCCCACTCGAAACGGCGGACACAGTAACAAAGGTAGTCTTCGTTGAACCAGAAGATAAAAGTATGCAAAAAAGTATCCAGAAAGTGTTTAGGGATCGACACCCTGAGTTAATACAATTACAAGAAGAACTAGACATAATAGAAAGCTACACAGTGGCGAAATCAACAGGAACGGAAATAATCACAACAAAAAAGGTTGTCAAAATAACATATGATGGAACAGAGAAGGACCTCTGGAGAATGCTAGTACAACTACGAGAACACACAGGAAAAGAGCAGCAGCTGGCAACTCACAGAGTAAATGGAATATCTAAAAATCTAATGCAAAGAATGATGGAATACATCTTTCAAGATAATAACATGAAAATAGCAATATACGTACCACACACAGATACAGAAAATGATACTAACCTTGAGGAAAGAAATACCCTTAGAAGAAATACATATGTCATGATAGTGGACAAAAAAGGTACAGATTATAATACACTCCTAAAAGAGGTAAAACACAATTTAAAAAACAACACCGCAATAGAAGTAATAAAAATGGTTAGACCTACAAAATCAGGAAAGCTTCTGATTACTACAAATAAAGACACGGAAGCATTTTACAGATTACAAGAAGCCATAAGAGCAGATGAAACCATTCAAACATACGAAAGAGATCTGGACTTAGACACCGAAATTGTACATATTAGGGGTCTGGACAGTACCACCCAAAAAAGTGAGATAGTAGAAGCTATAGGTAGCAAACTAGGAAAGGAAACGCAGTTTAAAGTAGGGGAAATGAGACCAAACACTGGTGGAACTCAGGCAGTGAAAATCACCCTAAATAAGAGAGACGTAAGTAAAATGACTGAGGACAAATTAAGAATTGGAATAACCATATGTACCGTAGAGCCACGAATAGAGGTTAAAAAATGTAGAAGGTGCTGGGGATATGGACACTCGCCAACAGAATGCGACGGTGTAAATAGATATAACTACTGTTACAAATGCGGTGAAAGAGGGCATGAAGCTAAAACATGCGTAAACGAGGTGGCATGCGTGACATGTATGGTAAAAGGACACCAGACCGGCAGCGGCAAATGTCCAATCTTCCGACAAGTCCTCAATGAGAATAGGCAAAAAATAAGAAGATACAAGACCGGCAGAAGGTCGGTATATTAGAAGAAAAGAAGAAGGCGGAAAATAACAATATCTCCCATGGCCAACATTATGCAAAAAATTCAAGTGTTGCAGGTGAACACGGATAGACATAGGACTGCGATGGATCTATTAATGCAGACAATAAGAGAGTTGCAAATAGACGTTGCGTTAGTACAGGAACCGAATAAATCCATGTTAACAAACATGATTACCGATATTGAAGGAGATGCAGCAATTATAACCGGACCAGGTACCACCATAACTAGATACTATCGAGGCAAAGGCTATGTGTGTGCCAAAATAGCTAATATAAATTTTTATTCGTGCTATTTTTCACCAAATAAACGAATAGAAGAGTTCAATACTTTTCTTTACGATTTGGAAAACCAGATTAGGCTAAATCGTGGACCCATCATAATCGGAGGGGATCTAAATGCTAAATCCTCGATATTCAACTCGCAAGTTACAAATCAAAAAGGGATGGTATTAGAGGAATGGATTGAAGCTAATAATATTACACCTCTTAATCTGGGAAACATACCTACGTTTAGCAACGCAAATGGCCAATCCATCATCGACTTTACCATTGCGTCGCAAGATATAGCCAGCCAAGTATCGAACTGGAGAGTGAACGAGCATGTGGAAACCATGAGCGGACATAAGTATATACAATTTACCTTAAATACAGAAAAACACCAAATTGCTACCGCAAGCATGGGGTGGAAACTAAATAAAGACGGAATAGAGAGAATTAGGAACGCTATGCCTTTGCATCTTACATGTCAGGATAATGTGGAAGATAATGCTAGTAAATTGGTATACGAAATCCAAAGACTATGTGATAAAAACCTTAGGCGCAAAAACGTATACAACGGGCGACATACTCCGGTATACTGGTGGACACAAGAAATCGCTACGCTGCGAAAAAATTGTATAAGAATACGCAGAATACTCAGTAGGAAAAGGGGAAATGAACAGGAAATTAATGCCACAAGAGACAGATATAAAAACGCCAAAAGGGCACTAAAATATGCCATTAAAAAAGAAAAAAATAACGCTTGGCAAAAATTAGTGGAAGAACTTGACAACGATGTGTGGGGAAAAGCGTATCAAATTGTTTTGAAAAAAATAAGGCCAACATTTAGGGTAGTTCTTGACAGAGAGGACCTAAAAGCACAGATTTTAAAGCTATTCCCAACACACGGAAGAACATCATGGGTTCGAAACGATATAGACCCCGACACAATTCCAAGTTTCAGCAATGAAGAGGTACAAACAGCAGCTGACGAATTAAAAAATAACAAATCACCAGGACCGGATTACATACCTGCGGAAATAATAAAAATTATAGCTAAAAAAGACGTAGGAACAATAGCCCAGGTAATGAGTAAATGTATTAAGCATGGAGCCTTTCCAAAGATCTGGAAGATAGCAAGACTGGTTCTCATAGAAAAACCACAAAAAATTCCAAACGCAATTGTAAGCTATAGACCTATATGTCTAATTGATGTGCTAGGAAAACTACTGGAAAAGCTAATTAAACAACGGCTGGACAAAGAATTAGAACAAGTAAGACGACCGCATGAGAATCAGTTTGGTTTTAGAAAAGGCCGCTCCACTATAGACGCCCTCCAAGCGGTCATGAAAACGCCTGAAGAGATTAGAAAGAAAGCGTATCAACACAGAAATATTTGTATCATGATCGCGCTAGACATTGAAAATGCGTTCAATTCGATCTCATGGACTGCACTTGTTGAGGAATTAGAGAATACGAACATTAGTCAATACCTAGTGCAAATTATTAAATCATATTTATGCGACAGGTACATAATAACAGAATATGGAGAGAAAATCACAGTGAGCGCAGGAGTGCCCCAAGGATCTGTTCTGGGCCCCATACTTTGGAATGTGGCATACGATAAGATTCTGAGTATACAAACAGAAAAGGACGTAACACTGATAGCATACGCGGATAACCTCGCAGTAATACTACACGCTAAAGACAAGCGACAACTAATAGCTAAAGCAGAAAGGATTTTGAAAAAAATATCTGTTACCTTATCTTCGCTAAGTCTAAAACTCGCAGCCCACAAATGTGAAGTTGTTATTCTCGTGGGAGGTCAAAAACTAAAAGATATAACGGTGAACATAGGAGATCAGAACATCTCAAGTCTGGCGGCAATAAAATATATGGGAATGTATATCGACAGGAACTTACGCATGACAAAGCACGTTCGAGAAGTTTGTGGTAAGGCCAATCGTATGTTAGCACATATGACTAGGATAACACCTAACATAGGCGGACCAAAGTATCACAGACGACAGATGTTGGCAGCGGTGGTAAACTCAGTTATACTTTATGGTGCCCCAATTTACTACCCTGCAATGAAGTATAGCCACTATCAAAAAATGTTGGAGAGACTGAATAGGAAGTCAGCCATTAGAATTATATCGGCGTATAGAACAGCACCAACAACCGCTGTTCTAGTATTAGCTGGAGTTCCGCCGATTAAATTGAAAATAATAGAACGGATGGCGATATACCAAAACGGACGAAACTACAAAACCACGGCCAGAGAAGAACTCTTGGAGAGCTAGCAACAAACATGGGATGGTTATACAGGGTGGACGAAGATATTTATCAAAGACCTAATAAGGTGGCAAAATAGAAAATGGGGCGAAATAAATTATTACTTGTCTCAAGCTATGACAGGGCACGGAATTTTTGGCAGTTATCTACACAGAATACAAAAACAAGAAAATAGTAGGTGCTGGTATTGCGCAAACGAAGACATCGCAGAGCATACCATATTCATTTGTAACAGATGGCACAAATATCGACTAAGTGCTGAACTAGCCTGCGGAAGTAAAATTACTAAAGAAAGCATGGCTGAACTCTTATTAAGAGATGAAGCATCATGGGAAGCAATTAGTAAAATGATCAATAAGATCCTAAAAGATAAAGAAAAGTATGAGAGAGAAATAAGACCAGGACAATAAGTAAGTCACAGACATGGAATGTATAGAAATAAAAAGAATAGATACCCTGCGAGCACCACGATGAAATGCCTACCGGCGGTACCGTGGTGCTCTATCACTAGCAGGAAGAGAGGGAAGGGTTTAGTTGGCCAGTATGGATTCTTGAGAGGGGGTCCAGCGAAAGGACTCGTCCTTTTTCTGGCCCACCCTAACGGGAGTGCATACGAATCCAACACTACCTGCCAGTAGATCTCCATCCAGTAGGCAGGTGTCTTCCCCACGGTAAGGAGCCTGGGAGCTTTGCGAAAGGGTAAGTTACTGTGGGGGCATCGGAAGATTCCTAATCCTCTATAATTAAAAAAAAAAGGTTAGGTTAGGTTAGGTTAGGTTAGGTTAGGTTAGGTTAGGTTGGGTTAGGTTAGGTTAGGTTAGGTTATGTTAGGTTAGGTTAGGTTAAATTTTCCCCTCGGGGTTAACTACCTTGCAGTGGTGAAGGGGCTCTAGTACTTTTTGCGAGGGATCTCAATTCGTTGAGGTCCAACGTAAAAGGGAAGCCAAGGATAGCACACATCACTTACACATCTACACACCCAAAGCAAGCACACAAACACAACTTGCATACGTGCATGCCTTACCCCTTAACATGCCCTAACACTTACCATCCACACAAGCTGTACCTTTCAGCATCTATATTCCATCCTATCATGGAGGCGCTCTAGTCTCCCGACTCTACTTCTTCAAGTCCTTCTTGGCTGTTAGGGTATCCGAGGACAGAAGTACCTTTTCTATATACTTTCACAGATAAGGACCTGGCGAGTAAAGGACAAAGGGAATTGATCAAACGGCTATAGAAACCTCGGATAAAGATTATGACGACCTTGCGAGAATATGGACGTATATGGAATGACAACCAAAAGGGAAGCGTTTACGGTGCATGGGGCGTCGGCTCGGCCAGTACCGGTTGGTGCTTATGGAGAGCAAGTGGACCACACCGGACTGTCAGCCGAGACCACAAGGAACCCATTCCGGCAGTAGGTGACCAAGCTGCTGGAACGGATGGAAAGATACTGGAAGACAATTTGAAGAATAAAGACATATTTATTCGAAGTAAAAAAAACTAAGCGAACGCCTACCAAAGAAACTGAAAATCATCCGTCTAATGACATTGATAAAGGACCGATCCTGGGTATATTAAAATAATTAAATGTAGAAGTTGAAAGACGAAAATAGGTGATCCCTCCTATAAGAAGTAAATCGCTAAGTGACGGCATTAAAAAAAGCAAATCCTTATCTGGCATGGCATAGGTAAGCAATTTGGAACTAGATGTAGATACGAACCCTTTTACTAAGCCGGTTGAGGCGATAGACACGGACTGTTCAACAAAACAAACATTAAGCATATATGAAGATGATCTCTCTGAAGCAGTCTCATTTCCTGAGCAGGGGCAACATAAGCGAAAAATGAAGTAAAAAAAGACTGCAATGGACCTGAGCCCTTTTACAATCAACACAATCACAAATAGAGCCAATGGCGACTGTAGGCAACCTATACCTGCAGAAACTTAAATTAAAGGTAGATCAAATGCAAATTTTCAAGAATGAGAATAGAAGCGTACATAGAGAATTAAAGCATGGTATCGATTAAACGTTATAGTTAGTCAGAATGGTCATGAAACGATACGAATATAAAGAGGAAAAACAAAAAACCTTGGATATGAATATGGAAATCTAAATGATATGTAGAATGGAAGAGTAAAAACGCAAGACCAATGGAAAAGGGTAGACAAAAAAGCTCCCTTCAGAATACACAAGGAAAGCATGGGACCTGCGACCAAAAATTATTTTCCAATACAAATGTAGAATCAGGAAACTCATTGGATACTGAGGATAGAAATACAAAAGTAGTTATGGTAGAACCACAAGAAAAAAACATGCGCATCGGAGTACAAAGCAAATTAAAGAAAGGTACCCGTAACTAATGAATACGACGGATATGATTAGAAAAAAAGTGATAAAAGCTAATCACGATGGTACAGAATTAAGAGTGAGAAAAACGATGTAGAGTATCAGAGATGAATCCAAAGACGATAAACAGGTGGCACTACATCACATAAAAGAAATGAATACAGTCACACTAAGAAGACTAGTGGAATGGGCGTATCAAGGTACCCAAACCAAAGTAACGCTGTATAGAATCGGCAACCAAATGGAAGACGAGGGATAGGAAAACGAGAATAATGCAGAAAGAAGGAATGTATACGCTATAATCCAAGACAAAAAGATAATAGATTTTAAATCCTTATTGTCTAAAGTTAAAAGCGACCTACGAGGTTGCGAAGCAACAACTGCGATAAATAACGTAAGAAGTCGTAGAGAAGGCAAGTTGCTTATTACCTTGGACTGGGATAAGGCTGCACTAAAAACAATTAAAAACGTTATAAGTTCAAAGGATAATAGTATTTAAATGAGACAACTTGGTGTCCAAAAAGAACAAGAAGTACTTCATATTAGAGGCTGCCACGGAGAGGCAGGACGTCCTGCATGCTATAGAAGAAACAGTTGGAAGCCTAGCAGAAAAAGATTATAAGCCAGGAAAACTGAGGCCCAGTCCGAGAGGCACACAGGCAATCACCCTAACTATTAATAAATCAGATTGTAAAGTAGAAAAAAGGGTTGACGTCATAGCTTGTTATCGTTGTTGGGAATTGGGTCATACCGCTAAAGAGTGCAAAGGCACTGATAGATCAAAATTATGCCATAAATGCTCTGACGACGTACATAATGCATAGGAATGCGAAAAAAAGAATTTTGTATTTTATGCAACCGGGTGGGTCACAGAACAGGTAGAGGTAGATGAGAAATCTACCAAAAAGCCCCGGCTCCTGCTAGACAAGAAGAGCAAAAACGTCAGTAACTAGAAGCAAACTCCGACCCCATAAATATTGATGTCAGTTTTGCAAATAAATGTTAACAGAAGCCAGACAGCACATGACTTAGCATCGGTGGTAGCAATAAATCAAAAATGTGACTTCATCACTATAAGTGAATCAAATATAAAACTAAAACCTAAAAGAAACGTATATGTGAACTCTAGTAAGACCGCTCTGATAATCAATTGTAGCCACAAATATATGATCGAAAAATATAAGTTTGGCAAAAGCTATGTCCAAATAAAATCCGCCTCAATCTAATTGATTTCAGTGTATATTAGCCCAAACTGCAATGCAGAACAGTATCTGTAATGTTTGGAGGAAATTTGAGTCGTAGCAAGATATACGGATAAGGACACAATCATATCAGGGGACCTTAATACAAAAAACTCATACTGGGGAGGAGAAACAACAAATGATAGAGGAACAAGGCTATTGGAATGGACGAGTTCTATGAATTTCAATTCTCTATATGACGGAAAAACGCCTACGTTGATTAGACATAATGGGATCTCGTATATGGACGTATCCATTGTGTCAAGCCACTTATCGGGGAGTCAGGTTAATTGGCAGATGTTGGGAGAGGAGACCTACATGTGCTTTTCGAAGTAGAGGGCGATGTAAAAACAGAGGTGGGTGTACGCGAATATAAATAAAGAGAAACTTACCCAATATTTTGCCGAAAATATAGGGAAGAATAAAACACGTAACAAAATACTACACTGAACTAAAGTAATCTCCGGGGCCTACAAAAGGACAACGGAAAAGATAAAAGTGGATTATGGTGCGAAGATGAGTTTATGGATATGGACTTTAATCCAAAAACAAGGGACAGAAAACAATGATCCCACCGCCTAAACCGTACATAAAAGCACAGGGCATAGAATGCCTCAGGCTAGGAAAACCGTCATTCAATAAGATACGGTATGCGGATGTTCAAAAGAAATTGCAAGCTTTGTCGGTTTTTAGTGCATTAAAAGTGAACAGCCAACTTAGCCCACGGAAGCGACTTCTCAAGAGCAGATGGTGAAGACTGACACGACCTTAGGAATCATTCTTCATGGGCTCTTGCGTCAGAGGGAAGTATTTCCGGAATCAATGTGAACCTTAATTGAGAAACACCCGATAAATAAGAAGGATATTCAGAGCCTGTTAGTTGAACCCAAATAGGTTTTCAGGCTGCTCACGGATGATGTTTTACAATACGTGTGTGGTCGAAGGGCAGAGGTAATAAAACAAAGAAGGAAGCTTTTCCTTCCAAGAAATGTTCAGGTGGGAACATTGTTAGAAGCAATACCCCCATCTTCTACTCATCTTGATCAGACACTACGGAGATTCCTTTCGTGCCACTCACAAAAGAGTCGCCACTTTTGCTATGTCAACACACGATTCGTCTAGTGGTCAAACGAGGCCAAATAGGGCAGTGTTACAGCCAAGACGCCCCTCTGAAAAAACGGCCGCGTTTTCTACAAGAAAAGATTAGCCACACAGAAATTCAGTTTTCAGAAAGCGGGGTTATTTGCACAAACCCGATCGATTGGCGAAAAGACCCTAGAAAACAATGACAAAACAATAACAGCGTTCAGGGCGGGCCAGTTGAGGGATTACCGAGGGCAGCGGAAAACCATTGGAGCTGCACGAAGAATTTTGGAGACCCTCAGGGGCAATTCAATACCGTTTGTCAAAAAACCGCCCTCGATAGCTTTTGTAAAAGACAAAATGCAATACAAAATACGCATCTGGATATGGCTTTGGAAACGCGCAACATGATCAGACAGAGAGTTCTGGAGAAATTCCACTTCTCTACGGGATTTTTATCTCGAATGTTCTCAGTTCCAAAACCGGACCGGACAAAGAGACAAATTCTCAACCTGAAACGTTCAAACCAGCTTCTATCCTCACGGGAATTTCGGCTTATAAACCATCAAAATATTCCTTCGTTTCTTCAAAACAATGACTTCATGACCAAGATAGATATCTTCCAAGCTTACTGTCATATCACAATAAAGGAGAGATATTGAAGGTTTCTTGCCATAGTACACCGGCACAAAATATACCACCTGACATGTCTGCCGTTTGGCCCCTCAACCGCGCCTCTCGATTTTTGAAGAATTTCAAATTGCCTAGCAGCTCAACTGCGCAAAAAAAAGCATGAAAAACTCCGACAATCTTAATATCCAAACAAAAAAAGCGATATTGTTTCTGGAAACCTTAAGAAAGGGGGTGTGAACAATGAAAAGTCAATATTGTTACCCCGCCAAAGTTTGGATTATTTGCGAATCAACTGGAATACAGAACTATACGCGGTGGCGTTGCCTTCAAAGAAGGTGGATTCTATAAGGAAAAACCTAGAACAAATTCAGAGCACAGTGCTGGAATTGGAATATAGCAAAAAACCTGCTAGGCAAAATAAATTTCGCAGCCTTCGCTATTCCTCTGGTAAGGCTGCATTCGAGATATTTGCTGCGCGCAAGTCAGGCGCTTGCAGAAAACAGGCCGTTCTTGAATCACAAGATTTCAACAAAATGCTTGCGGAATGCCAATGGTGGGCGAGGAATTTAGAAATAAAGTCCTCGATTTTCGAGGCCCAGCCTACAATATTTATAGCCACAGACACGAGCGAGTCAGGCTGGGGGGCTCAGATACAAAGTTCTGTAACGAAGGGGCTATGGTCTCCCGCTCAAAAAGAGTGGCACATAAACTATAAAGAGATGTTTGTAGTTTACATGGTGATAAAGTAGAACGTGCGCTCGATGAAGAAAAAGATCGCACTACTTCAATTCGACAACAGTACGGTTGTAGCCTATTTGAAGAACCAAAGAGGAATGAGATCTTTGAAAATGTTGGAGCTGACGTACACTTTGCTCAAGTTGGCACATGCTTGCGGGATTACCTTGATAGCTCAATATATGCCAGGAGTGTACAACAGCGAAGTGGAAAGCTTATCGGGGACAAAACCCTTGCAGATTGGCACTTGCTCCCGAGCATAACACGTCAAATTTTCAAGAGCACCGAGGGTGGTACCGCGACCATCAGGCCGAATTTACGAATGCCTTCAGCAGGGCATGGGTATACCAGCTAGCATGGATGTTTCCGCCCCCCGGTCTAATACCGACAGTATTAAACCACCTGAATTCGGAAGAAGGTATTTATATACTGATAGTACCGAATTGGGACAAGGTTTACTGGAAAGGCGACCTGAAAGTACGTGCATTGGCACCTCCCTTTCAACTAGCAAAATTCAAGCAATCCCTAAAAAATGCGCGGACTCGAAATCCCTTACACCAAGCACAGAACTTACGCTTGGAAGCCTGGGATGTACGAGGTAGACCAGCTTGATTAGCGATTGGTCGAGGGTGGATAGAGATTTGCTCAAAAGCTTATGGCGGAAATCCTCTCTTAAAACATATTTTGCTCCTTGGAGAAGATGGGTTGCATGGATGAAGCAACAGGGCATATTAGCAGTTAACCCTGAACCAAAGTCAGTCGCTCAATACCTGGCTTACATATATACCGCTAAGGGATTTGCACCAGCCACAATCAAAGCCACGCTATCCGACCCTACCAAAAGCGAACAGATATCGGGTCATCCACTAGTTAAAAGGATAGTTAAAGCTATTGAAATTACGAACCCAATTTCAATTAACAAGGTTATCTGGAACGTAAATAAACTCATTCTCTGGGTGAAATTCCACGATGTGGAGAGAAGTAGTATATTCTAGGTGTCCAGAAGATTGGCTGTAATTTTATTGCTAGCTTCGGGTCGCAGAATACACGACTAAACGCTATTGAAAATAAATAAACAATCGATGAGTAGAGAACAGGGATCAGTGTCGTTTTGGCCCGACTTTAGATTTAAAATAGATAGGTCTTTTTAGAGAGTCAAACTGGAAGCTATTAGAGAACTGCGATACAGATTTGGACCCAGTACATTTTTTTTTATTTGTTCCAACGTTTCAGTAGTCTGCTACCTGAAATTTAAGCAGACCTGGCTTTCCCACAGAAAGTAACCATCATGTGTTATGTGTGTATGTGTGTGTATGTGTGTGTATGTAGGGGATGGTTGTGTGTTGTGTGTGATGTTGGTCCGTGATACGTTCCCCCTCTAGGACCAGGACCATCGGCAGCCGGATATCCCAGTCGTCAAGGAAAAACGAACAACGGACATTGCAATGTCAGTCCGGACCATCGGCAGCCGGAAATCCAGATGTTGAAAAGGCAATGGAAGTGTGTGAATGGTGTTTTGTGTTTGCACAGTGCATAAGAGGTGTTTTGTGTGTTTGTGTGTGTGTGAAGTGTGTTTGAAATGTTAATTTGTGTTTATGTTTGCCCAGGTTACTAAAAGGTTGAATTGAATTAGTATAATTTTGTACATGTTTGAATTTATACTATTACATAAATAAAAAATTAGGTTCTTTCAGAGGAAAGGATTTGTTTGCAGTATTGTTTGCCTCGGGTATATGTAAGTTCTTAAAATTTAGCGTTTGTTAAAAAGAAAAGAAATTCCCTATTCTACTACTTAAAATTAACGTATACTACTACTGTTGGTTATTATTTGTGAGAGACAGGGTTGCTAATATGTAGAAGCATGCAAATTCTACATATTAGGGGATTGGATCGTTTCAAAGTCTGGTTGATGGTTTGATCTTGCTGCTTCTGGTCGTCAAGAGCAGAGCTCTTGGAATTCCAGTACATTGGACAAATACATTAATCGAGCTCTCTTCGAAAAGAAGAGAGCCAAACAATAAATCAGTTTTTATTTCAACTCGAGGAAAAGTTGCCCCAGCCTCGAGAGTGACCATAGCGGGCTGGATTAAGACAGCTTTCGTAAAAGCAAAAATTAATTAGTCACCGGGCAGCATTAGATCTGCAGTGTCCTCACACAGACTACAAAACGAGGTGCCTTTAGATATTATATTAAAAAACGGAAACTGGAAAGGGAAGACGAACTTTTTAAAATTCTATTATAAAGATATTGTCAGGTTATCTCAGCCTCCGCTATAGAATTTTTGTACGTCTGCATTTGTTCCCATATAGATTAAGCTCATCTTACGTGTAGTATATAAATTACTTTATATGTGTTTTCCCTTACCTTATTACGATGGCACGACATACGTTGGTTCTCGGCTATTGCCTTCTGTTTTAGCCGTTATTAGAGTATACCTAATCTTAACCACAGTACGCTTCCACGCCGTCAGATTCTAAACACGTCTCACGAGGTCAAGCCGAAAGCACAAGACTAAAATAGACAGCGTTTTCTCCGCGAAAGGCAGAAAACGACTTATTTTTGGCCTTGCCTAGGCTTGACCTAGGTAATCGCTTAACGACTTGCCTAAACAAAGTACTGAATTATATTCCGCGCGATCGCTACCATCAAGCGGTGCCGGAGTGCGCGAGCGCGTGGGAAGCCTGACGGAGGTGGAGGTGGAAATGAGGAATGAACGAGCAGAAATCATTGAAAGGTCAAGCCTAGGCAATGCCTAAAATAAGCGTTCTCTGCCCTTCGGGGGGAAAACGCTGTCTAATTTAACGCTTTATTTACCCACATAACTGTTTCGGCCAAGTGTTGTCTGAAATACATCAGGGCAACGCAAACTCTCACGCAGCATAACAAAGAGAATTATTTAACGAGTTAAATTGGATAAATGTTCGGTAAGTACTAAATTTGTGTCCAGTTTAGTCCACGCAACTTTGTACGATGCGCTTAAGATTCCACTGTAACCAATTGCAAATTTTAATCTTTGCTCGATCTAAAAAGCTCAACAACTGAAATATAAACCATAATTTTACGTATAATTTATCTATGAAAAGCGCGTTCTTTCAAGACGTCTCATCTTACAGGGTGTCATATTACTCCGCTACTGAGACGTAGACACGGGCTTTAAGGCGGCTCCTACCACGGATGTAGAATGACAGCTTCTCAGCTACTATAAGTATGCTATTCAAACAAACATACGAAACATTGTAACAAGTTTTAAACAAAGCTTATATACACGCGACTGCCACGCGACAGTGCAAATTACATGTAGCTGTACTGATTAGCTTGACTGCAACAAAAGGAGGCCGCAATGACGTTGATATGTGTAGCTACCAATTTATTAGCGGGGTTGATGTTTGCTCGAGCACAGCGTGGCACCCCCACAACATTACTGCACAAATATAGTGCCATTAACTTGCACTCAACCAGTTATTATGGAAATTGACTTTGTTTTGCATCTTCAACATTTTACTTTGTGAACTACGGTTCCGGATGCAATATTACCTGTTGGTTCCAGTGACAGTTTTAGTCAAACTCCGTTTCGAGTCATTGGATGCAGGATTATATCTTTTGGTTTTGTGCTCTAATTTTAGAATGCTTCCAACAAGCTGTTCTAGTTAAAGGAGGAAAGTTTTTTCTTGCTTGCTTATATTATAGTTAATCTTTGTTTTAGTATTTACTTGTAGTCTAATTACATTAGTCGTGACAAAGTTGTACGGGAATTTTGAAAAAGCAAAGCAAAGATAACATTAACCTACAGTATAATAATTAACAAAAATAATAGTAGAAAAATTGATCATTCACCAAAACGAGAAAAATGGATGAAAGCGAAGAGGCCATTAAAAACCAGATTAAAGAGAATAGAGAAAAGTTAGCTGCAGAAATAAAAAATATAAGTAACGGATTAAAGGAAAGTAACCAAACCCCATTTGGGAAATTTTGCAAAAATAAAACCCACTATTTCCTCCAGCTCTCAATCCCAGGACAAAAAAGTTTTCCCATACCCATCTTTAAAAAATTTTTTGCTATAGCTTTTTCATTTCTTTTTTTAGCCACCTTTTGAGATTAACCAATTTTGTTGTTACATTTAGATTTCTCACTCCCAATTAGGGATTTTTAATTAAAAAGAAAGCACCATTTTTTCCTTCTTACAATTTTAATTTCCAAAAATTAATAATTAATCAACTTGGGTTTAACCTAGATTTTTTTCAACCTGTAACCGATTTTAAACCCAAAAATTTACATTCCAACACCTAAAAACTTTCTCAAGGGCTAATAACTAGAATCACACTAAAACCTTAAATTTTTTTTTTTTTTTTTTTTTTTTTTTTTTTTTTTTTTTTTTTTTTTTTTTTTTTTTTTTTTTTTTTTTTTTTTTTTTTTTTTTTTTTTTTTTTTTTTTTTTTTTTTTTTTTTTTTTTTTTTTTTTTTTTTTTTTTTTTTTTTTTAAACCAATTAAAAGTTTAAATTTTAAACATTTCAAATACATATTCACAATTTTATTTTGAACCAGAACCATATCGGTTCAATTAATATTTATTTTGACCTTTAAGCCAACGAACCCCATTTCAACGAGTTCATGTTTGCTTCCCGATTTCGAATGCGTATCCGAAAGGAACACACCCCATTTGAAAACGCCATTCCAAGACTTTATCGCGGGTTCCAAAACGTCGCCGCCCAAAAACCGATCCATCGTCGACATGCTATGCGATAACCAACAAACCGTACAACCATTTAAACCGAAAATGACAATTCCTGTTAGTTTTCCAGAATGCCACACAAATTTTTTCGTACAACCTTAACGCTGGCGGAGCTGAACTTAGTTTTAGTCTTTTTGCCATTCCATTGTCAAAGAAGTCCCAATTGCCGGCGGCGAACGAACGGTCCCACATTTGTGCCGGAGCATTTTATTAAAGACCGCAAGTTGCACTTAAACGTTTCGACCATTTAGCAAAACTCCGCACTATAAGACTTGATGTAAGCGAACCAATTATAACCAAGAGTTTATTCCCAGCGTACCGCATGTACCCAGAATGCAAACCGAAGGTTTCGAAGATACCGAAAAGTTTTATCGGGAACTAAATGACGTCAAATCCACTGCTCGTCCAATACATTTAGCCCAATGCATGCACCGGGTTCGTCGATGGTGGAATGCCGTAGTAGAAACATCGGAAAACGTCTTCCAGACGGATCGCGTGCATATTAAAACAAGAGGTAGCACACGCACACAAATTTGAAGTCGTGTTAAAGATGCAGTGTATAACCAAAAACACTTTAAACCATTACTAAGAAAATACCAATTGTCACAGGATACTTACAACAATTTAATTTTAAAACTTCACGTCATATTTTAGGTGTTTGAATTTTCAAATGAATCACCACGAAAGTATATGCTTAGCAATTAAATTAACCATTAATTCCATTTTACGACCATTTAATTATAGATTAAAATTTAATTTTGTACGTTCGAGCCACAAACCAACATATTTGCAAACCGTATATACTCTGCGCCTTTCTGTTTTGCTTAAACGCACCTTTACGTTAAGCCCAAGCACCATTTATTTATTTAGAACCGCATTTTCGGTTAAAATTTTTAAATTTGATTTAAAAACTTAAACCGTATAAATTTCAAATGTGATGCTAACACAATGTTTGGCCCTTTTTAAATTTTTTCCATTTCAAATCATATTTCACAAATTTTTTTTGAAACCCCAAACGGGGATAATTTAAGGCAAAAACCCTTTTTTCCTTTGGCCTTAAGGCCATTATCGTAAAAGCGAAACCCAAGTCCCAAGTTTAAACTTTGCTCACGCAACCGTGGAATTTCGCACAATTTTTCGGGCCGGAGGATTTTTCCAAAGGAACACCGCAAGGGACTTAAAATTTGCGAACCATTTTAGCAAAACAAAACCGCCATAAACTTGACTTTAAGGAACTCTTTAACAAAATTTACCCAGGTACCGCTTTATGTACCCAAGAATGCAAACCGAAGGTTTTAAAAGAAAATTAGGAACAATAAAGCTATCCACGCTCGTCCAATCATTTGGCCAATGATGCACCCGGGTCGTCGATGGTGGAATGCCGAGTAGAAAATTTTAAAACCCAGCAAAGGAAAAGGGGCCCGCAAAAAGGCCCGGGACCAAACGAGCGAAACCAAAATTTGTTTCAATCGAACCTTCCTGAAACCCCTGACCGCATGCTTACCAAACCCCCAAAAACCAAAACCGCTTTCTTCAAAGAAACCGCCCATTCGAACGTGATCCGATACCGCAACCATTTTAGGTACAACCTTTAACCCGAGAAAATGCAAAAAAGTTTTTTCCCAATGACGCAACAATTTCCTACACGCAACATTAACAGCACACCGTTTGACCACCCAAAACAGCACGTTAACAAACAACGATGACGGCGCATGAAGTGCCATTATCGTAAAAGGTTACAATCCACAGTTATACTTGCGAGGCAGTTACGTCACGGATAGTACCACATTTCATCCATATTTGCATTTCAATCAGCACACCAGATCATCAACGATTCGATACCATTATGAAAACAAGATGTATAGACTACATTGTATTCACATCATAAACCTAATTATCCCCACCGCTACTATACGCACAACAGCAAATACAACATATACGGACTGAATACGTCATAATTTCGCTGTCCTGCATTTACAGCCAACAACGTAAACATTTCACATGGCGAGCACGTTAGCAAAACAACGCAACCATCGTATACAGCCTTAAATAAGCGTGATCAACACCGATGACCATAAAGATTGCATAACGCATCAAACATTAACCTTCGTAAGATACCAACAGCAGCATATTTACATTATTAAAGCTCGTACGATTTTAGGATTGAATATTTCAAGACCCACATGTATATCACCATAAAACCAAACCATATCACCACACGAACCAGATTCAATAATTGTACGTCGACACGGTAACAAATACGACCTTTATCTGAAGTCCCGCACTCATCACCGCAAAAGTCATCACACCCTGCTAATTTCGCAACACCATTTCCACTCATTTAAATGTACACACGCCATTTTACATTAAATCATGCACGCTACACTTTGTTGATGAGCACGCACATCAGATACATACATACTCGACGAGACACATACCACCTTTACACCATGGCCACGCACACATGACGAATTTTAATTAACACTACGGTACGCCATACGTAACAGATGTAGTACAGATATGTAAATACATTGCATTTATGTCACACGAAACTAGCATCCTAAACATTGAATCTCTTATGTCACATTCGACGATTTACCAGTGTTTAGCAAAATAGAACTAAGAATCATGATCCAGAAATAATCAGTTAGGTCAGCACC
Source organism: Platerodrilus igneus (assembly GCA_036346225.1). NCBI lineage: Eukaryota > Metazoa > Arthropoda > Insecta > Coleoptera > Lycidae > Platerodrilus > Platerodrilus igneus. Next base: position 4,400,528 of record JARFIW010000828.1, read on the forward strand.
GGCGCACCCACCTATTAATTTTTCCTTTATCTAACCTAGGTCCACACTTGGTTTTAAATTTTTCATCCCTATGAGAGATTCCTATTTTTGCAAAACCCTGAACATAACAATCCAATTATAAATCTATTAACAATTTCCGAAACGGATTATATTCAAACATAGAGTCATGTATAATACTATTGATAACTGCTTAAATGAGGAGTGAAAGCGCATTACTTAATATCACCCATTTACCTAATGCGGAAAGCTTAGTTTAGTTCATAATATATAATAACTAATTTACGCTGTAATTATCTAGGAATATTTCGGGTTAGTAATAATTCATACGAGTAGGTTTATGATTTTTCATTCTCAGTCTATTTCTGCTGCCTGCTCGAATTCCCTTATACCAGTATAAAATATAGATTGTGAGTAGTAGTTATGAATACCGAGCTAAATAATCGACTTATTGCGCTATTTAAATGCCCTATCTGTTATGACATTGCATTGCCACCCATTATGCAGTGTATGAATGGGTATACATTGTAATAAGTGTATAAAAAATAGTTTCATGCGCTGTATGTAGAGTACCGTTGGGTAAGGTGAAAAGAGGAAAATGATTTTATAATATATGTATTTTTAGGAAATGCTCGAAACTTAGCAGTCGAGGAGTTAGGAAGATATTTAATATTTAATTGTGAAAATACAGAATTTGATGTCAGTTTGTTGGTGAGCTTCAAGATAAAAAGGAGCATTTTGTACGTTAAAACGTTATAAATGTCCTCTATTGGATGAGGCGTGCCAGTTAGAGGTATTGTATAGGTGTATATTATATATGGTGTTTACTAATTATGATAAATGAATAGGTAGTTTGGAAGATATATATAATCATTTCCAGTCTAACCATACTGATTGGTGTTCGTCATATAAATATGACTGATATAATTGTAAGGTTCCCAGTACTGGTTATCGGTTATGGACCGTTCTGATGCGGTGTTTCAATAAATATTTTATAGCATCAATTTTAAAAACAGTTAACAATGATCAGAACGAATTTGATGTATATTTTATAATACGAATGCTTGGTGTAGGATAGTTTTAATTATAGGTATGTATATATAATTATTTAATATTTTTATATATTTATTTTATTTTAGTGTTTTTAACCCGCTCGATTATTAATATATAATGGAGATGTGTTGTCAACTGAGGATTCTATAGATGATATAATTGATAGTTGCTGTGCTAAATTAACTTCAGGGAAAAATGTTTATATGGGTATAAAGAATTTTTATTATAAGGAAATTTAATTTAAAAGAATAAATATGTTAGAAATACATCTTGTTTAACATAATTAAAATTCAGATTTTTTTTTTTTTTTTTTTTTATAATAGATGATGTACTTTATTAGATGATAATACAGAAACAATTAATTGTATTCTGGTATTAATATCACTATTTCGGTATGCTAACGCAATTGCTAACCCCTCCCCAATATATAGATGATGAGTGTTTTGTATAGGTTCTGCTATCTTGATTTGTTTGCAAGTTAGCATAAAAAGACTTTTTAGGGTGTAATGTTCAAACGGTTAATAATACAATTATCTTGAAAAGTAGCTGGAATTTGTGAAATAACGTTGAAAATGTTGAAATATTTGGTGCCCCCAAGTTTTTTAAAATTTGTTGTTGCGTATAACTTTGTGATATTGTAATAATATTAAACTATTTCTTTATTTGCATAATCGGATTTAGGTCTGGTTGTGGGGCGTATTAATGGGTAAAGTTCCTCGAATTTATCTCCATCAGAATAGGGTGAAATTGTGGATTTAATCCGAGCTAGATCGGATAACAAAACTATTCCTAATCAAGAGGATGTAAGCGATATGAGGGTGTCCAACATATGCCCTGTCATCATAACTGCATTTAATGTAGTATGCGAAGCTATTAGGGGTATGGTTATGCATATTATTAGTGAATGAAGTTGAGGTGTCTGGAGCAACAGAGCGAATACATTCGGCATTTTTGTAACTACTTTAGATTTCGAATATTTTGGGGTTTGGTGAAATTTTTAGTAGTTCTGATTTAGAAAAATTTTAACATAAAACTGGAAATTTTATACCAAGACCTCTATCTCGTAATGTGCCCCTACGCACCCCCTGATGCATCCTGCGCGCGCACCCCTGTATTTTTATTGCAGCCTAACAATACCATTATATTTAAATAAAACCAAAACGTTTGAAACAATATTTATATTTCAATTCAAATACTTAACAGGTACACTTCACATAGAAATATATTTTATTCATTAAAACTAATACACAAAAAGTCACTTTTTCCTCCTTTTAATTGGTAAATGTAGTATACATATCCAAATTTTGCACACGATTTTCTTTTGATCTGAGTTTCGTATAGAGTGTAGCTGGAACATTGTAGATTTCGGATGCTTCTGAACCAGTAATCCATCCTTTGTTTATTTCGTCAAGGGCTTTATTTAAACCTCTTTAGTATACGATTTAAGTTGTCTCTTTCTTTTCTGTCAGAAACGTCTGACTTGGAGTCTATGTTCTGATCTTTCGCATCAACATTATCATGTGTAGGTTTATCTTGCACTATTTTAGTATTTACCAGAGATTCATTAGACATACCATTCAAATGTTGGCTAGTTGAATTGTTTGATAAACTTGTTTTCATCTCCTTGACAACTTCTTCTAAAATTTTTATAGCATCTAAGGATATAATTCTTTCCCGCTCATCTTATTACGATGTTTACTTATCAAAATGCAAATGCAGACTATTCCAATTTTACAATTTCAATAAATATTTTATGTATAAATATTTACCCCCATCTAACTTTGTTGTCGTTCTATTTTATAATCCTTTTGTCGAAGTTTAGATATTATAGAGATAATTTCATTTAGGTTATGCATATCTCGATGGTTGTGATAATCAACAGTAACTAGCAACTGCAGTCTTTCAATCAGCCCATGCACATTAAAGTGAATATACGTCGGTATTTTAGTGTCCTGACTATTGCTTTCCTGTGTTGAATCCTCATCTTCAGAATTTGGAGTGTAATCCATAGAACTTGCTTCATTTATTATTTGCTCTGATAGTTTATGACGAGCATGTTCATTATTTTTGCAGAGTTCATTTCCTCAATATTAAACTTTTGTTTTGCATCCTAAAACTTCTTTACAAACTTTATCATCTTTACCATCTGAGTAGATAGGTGTTGCTGTACATCTTAGAGTACTTCCTGTGCACATTTCCGCAGTTTGTAAATTAGTTGTTTTTAAATTTGTTATGTATAATGTCAGAATAAACATTTTATAATAGTATATAACATTGTTCTTTATTTATAAAAGGCTGTGACGTTACCACGAAATAGCAGTCGCACAGAGAGGGGTGCGCATGGGCAGCGCGCATGGGCAGGGGTGCGCACGCGCAGGGGCGCGCATGGGCAGGGGTGTGCACGCGCAGTGGGCGCGCATGGGCACAGGCGTGCTTAGGCGTACACGAGGGATGCGGAAGTTAACAGTTACCAAGCATCCAATTCTTTATTTGGTGTGAGTACTTGTCTGCGTATGTATCCGGAGTAAAAATACGATTTGCATACGCAGCTTATTAATAAAATTAGTTTATCGAGGGAAGATGACAAAAGGTACATCATTCCTAATAGTACAACAATCTACGCATGGGGCATAAAGATATAAGATAGTTGTATAGATTTTGTAAATCTATTGTATATATTAGTTTTAAATTCCATAATTTTAAGTTCCTCGCCCACCTTCCAAATCCTTCCTCTGCTTCTATCCTGGTTGACAGAGTATACGTGTTATCTCCACGCGGTATTCGCGGGGCACATCGGTTTTAGATTTCTAGGGAATGGTTAGTTAAAGCATATGTCTCGGTTAGCGAAAAAGGGTTTTAAAGATGGCGTTAAATAAAGATGGGCAAAATTAGTCTTTAAAAGGTATAACTTTGTATGGGTTGGTTCTATTTATAATTTATTTACAGATTTGGGGTTCCTAGAAAATTTAATATTAGTTGATACCTAGCAAAATATATTTATCTTAAAAGAGTGACTACCCGCGTATATTAAATACAATATAACACTTGTCAACAAAAAGTTGTAGGAAAATTAAAGACGTATTTAATGGGGTCCAGTATTAGAATTTGTTGGTAGTAATGTTAAGTCCTACTGTAATGTAGGCGAGAAAGATACGATTAAAAAGATTAAAGGGGTCTCACGAATTGTAGTTAAGTAAAACCGAGGGTCTTACAACTTATAACGAGCATATACTCCAAAAGGAATGGACATGCAACTACGTAGCAGTGCGCGGAGAATAAGAATTTCTCCAATAAGAAATTAAAGTTTCCATGTACGTAGCACCAGCCATTGGGTAATGGTCGAAATGTGGAACCTATAAAGACGATTATTAATTGTGGTTTAGAAAATAGTAGTTTTCGTGGACTAAATAAAATAGCTTAGACTGGTTAATGTATATGGTTACATATTCTCGCACACATCCACAAACATCTGTTTACGTCCACAATGGCGATACCGGTAGTTTTTGTTTAACAAATAGTAAGAAAATACGTCAGGTGTTAGTGCGTGGAAGCCCATAGGATCGTTGGATTCAAAAGAACGGTGCGTATGGTGGTCTCCGTTAGAATAATCGAAAGTGGTTAATCAATCGTATTAGATGTTTAAATAAGCGAAAGTGTAAAGGCTACATAAACAAAAATTTAATTAACTGACAAAAAGTGTGCGATGTGCTACACTTATAAATAAAGTATGGAATGGTGCTTTTTAGCGGCCCTAGCAGTAAAAAGGGTGACTGACTTTTCCAAGCAACTACAAGAATAGCAGTAGCGCAGAGAAGGGGTATGCATGTATTATACAGTTGCTGCAAAATATGTTAGTTTACGCGTAGCTCGAACGTACACAAATTAAATTTTAATCTATAATTAACTATGGTCGTAAAAATGGGAAATTAATGGGTAATTTTAATAGTGCTACATATACTTTCGCTTGGTGATTCATTTGAAAATATTCAAGCCTACCTAAAATATGACGTAGAAGCTATTTAAAATTAAATTGTTGTAAGTATCCTGTAGACAGCAAGTTGGTATTTTCTTAGTAATGGTTTAAAGTGTTTTTGGTTATAGTAGCACTGCATCTTCTACAGCACGACTTGCACACAATTTGTGTGCGTGTGCTATCACCCTTTTGGATTTTTAATATGCACGCGACCCGTATAACATGGAAGACGTTTCCGATGTTTCTACTAACGGCATTCGCACCATCGACGATGCGAACCGGTGCATGCATTGGCGCTAAATGTATTGGACGAGCAGTAAGGATTATGACGTCATTTAGTTCCCCGATGAATCCTCAACTTCGTTCGGTATCTTCGAAACCTTCGGTTTGCATTCTATAGGGTACATAAAGCAGGTACGCTGGAGTAAATTTAGTTATAAGTTAGTTCGCTTACAGTCAAGTCTTATAGTGCGGATTTTGTTTTGTACTAAAATGGTATCTGCAAACGTTTTAAGTGCAACCTTTGCGGTGCTTCCTATACCTGGAAAATGCTCATACGGCACCAGAACAAATGTTGTGACGTAACATCGTCCACGGTTAAGTCGTCCGCAGCAAAGTACTTAAACTGTGGGACTTGCGGTTCGCTTTACGAAATGGACAACTTACAGCGACACAAGGAAAACAGCACGGTATGTCATTAAGCCTTAAACGTTCAGCTCCGCCAGCTGTTAAAGGGAGTTGTACGAAACAACCACGAATTATTGTAAAGTATGCGATTTCGAAATGGAAAAGAATACGTATGCCGCACATTAAGGAGCAACAAACATAAAATGCATCAGTTACCGCTACTAGCGACGATGGTGTAGAAATGGTTAGTACAGCGTTTAACAACCGTATGGCTAGCTATCGCATAAATAACCCAGTGTCGACGATGGAGTCCCGAGTTTTGGAAGCAGAAAGAGCGATTTATTCGATTAATTAATGAAAAAGAATACAACATTCAGCAGTAAAAGTCTATTGCGAACTCTACGGCGTTTACACAAAATGGGGAAGAGATACCGATGTGAAACTTTAACACAAAAATGTGGTTATAACGTCTTCTAGTAATCTGGAAAATACGTACGAGGTCTTAAGCGAAACCATAAGAACAAAATCAGAGGAATTTGAAACATGCGGGTCCGGTTGGTCTTTGGAAAAGGTGCTCTATTTAGAAATAAATATTAATAAGTATGAACCGATATGAGAAGTTCTAGGTTCAAAATAAAAATTGTGAATATGTATTTAGAAATGTGGTTTACAAAATTTAAACTGTATTAGTAAAAATTGTCTGTAATAAAAGTTTTAAGAATGGTTTTTAGATTTTCTTTAGGTATAAGCTGCAGGAAAGTTATAATTTAGAGGTGTGTGTAAAATGGTAAGGGTGGTCCTGTTTTAAATCTGTTTACAGATTCGGATTCTACATAAAATTCTAGACTAAGAAGATGTATCGCATGACTAAAAAAATTTATAAGAACGGTCAAAAGTCGCTACAGGTAAGAAATCTTAAAATCAGGGTAGCTCCTTGGGGGTGATGATATCTGAAAATTCTTAGAGATTCGGGTAGCTGAGAAAATTCTAATATTGATTGATACCAAACAAGATAGGTTTATCTCGAAAGATGCGTTGGCTAGACAAAGAAAAGTATTTGGTTTAGATGGAGCAAATGAGGATGCTCATTTATCTCGAAAGATGAAAATTAAGATATATTTATCTCGAAAGATGAAAATGGTTAGTCGAAGAAAACTATTTCCTCCAGATGTTGAGGAAATGTGGGAGCTTATAAAGCAAAGAGTAAAATTTAGAGGTTTGAGAGCTTAAAGTGTAACTTTGTAAGGAGTAGTCCGATTTTAAATCTGTTTGCAGATTCGGGATGTGCATAAAATTCTAAGCTAACAGATGATGCTGACTAAGAAAATTTATAAGAACGCTCAAAAGTCGCTACAGGTAAGAAATCTTAAAATTAGGTAGCTCTTTGGGGTGATGATATCTGAAAAATTGTAGAGATTCGGGTAGCTGAGAAAATTCTAATATTGATTGATACCAAACAAGATAGGTTTATCTCGAAAGATGCAATGGCTAGACAAAGAAAACTATTTGGTTCAGATGAAAGATAAAAAATGGTTAGTCGAAGAAAACTTTTGGTTCAGATGTGGAGGAAATGAGGATGCTCATTTATCTCGAAACATAAAAATTTAAGATAGGTTTATCTCGAAAGATGAAAAATGGTTAGTCGAAGAAAACTTTTTGGTCCAGATGTGGGTGCAAATGAGGATGCTGGTGCAAATGAGGGGGTGGATGCCCCAATTATACTCTACTGCAGATACACTTTGAAAATAAATTCTCTAGAAGGATGGATGTTGTAGATAAAGTTAGAGAAGAGGTTTGGAAAGTAAAACTAGATCAAGAAACATGTGAAAAAGAGACAAATGACCGAATTACAGATTTAGGTAAAAAGATGCTGGAAATTCAAGGAAACTGTGAATTAGGACTTACGGATGTAAATAGAGACTTAGGTAGTTTAAAATCAGAATTTGAAAATGTGGGTAGAAATCAGGGATTGCAACACACTAGGATAAATAGACCGGAAATTTCAGTAGAACAGTATTCCAAATTTTATGGAGGCAACAAGATAAATCCTAAAGTATTTCTAAATAATATAAGAAAACTAATACAGGGATCAAAGGATGAAAGGTACAATTTAAACTTCGTCAGATCAATGTTGAAAGGAAGCGCGGACATATGGTTTGATTTAATAGAAAACGAAATCGGGACATTTCAGGAGTTTGAAAGTAGGTTTTTGAAAAAATTTTGGGGGGATAATCAACAATACAAGGCGCGAGATAATTCAATTACGGGGAAATATAATCAAAATTTAGGGATGACTAGAGAAATATACGCTATACAAAAATTCAGTCTGGGGAAGCAATTGGATCCGCCGATGGAAGAAACTCAAATCATAAAATACTTAGCGGGACATTTTGGCGAAGAAATAAGACATTATGTAATGATTCAAAATATAGTAAACATAGAGATTTTTTTGGAATATTTATAACGTTGTGATGAATTAGGACAAAGTCGTGTAGCGGAAGGTAGGATGGCACCAAAACAGCGAGAAAATTTAGGTAGATTGCAAAGAAACACAGAAAACAATAGATCAAATAATAGGGGAAATTATGGGTGACAATTTTATAGAAACAATCACAATAACTACTATCATAATAATAATTTTAGAAGGAACTGGAACACAAGAAATACTCCAAGAAGAGAAGTAGAACGGACGAATCACGACAGAAGTATAAATCAGTGTACGCTACAAACACAACATCGAGAACAAGCAGCACAACCTACAAAAATGAACCGTACCTATGCAGAAGTTACGAGTCAGGCAAGACCATCTACGTCGAATCAGGATTTTTGAAAGAGGACAAACCAAGCAAGCCCTTAAAAATAAATCAATACGAACACCAGCGTGAATATATAAAACGTGAAATGGAAAAGGAAATGAATAAAAGCTTATTACCGATAAATAAATTAAGAATTGGAAATAGTCGAGGTGGAACACTCAGTGATACGGGAGCTGAAGCGTCGTATAGTGTCTGAGGACTTTGTTAAACGGGAAAAATTAATAGGAAGCATGATGCCCATAAGGAAATTTAATTTAATAGCACCAAACAGCAAGAGATTTGCAAGTGTGTACAAAATAATAATTTTGGAATGCGAAATGGGTAAGATAAAGTTTGAGAATGAATTTATAATAGTGCCGGGGTTAAGAGTAGATGCAATATTTGGTACATAAAATGGGATGATGAGGAGAGCATTGAAGTCGAAGGAGACTGTATAAATATTAATAAATTTGAGGGTGAAGTTGATATAAAGGGGGATAATGATGATAAGATAAAATGTCTAGAAGAAGTAAAAGAAAGGGTAGATGCATTGTTAATAAAGAATTCAGAACTAATAGGATCAGAATCCAGAACAGCAACAGGTTATGTGCATAAATTAGAAGTCGTAAATATGGAGCCGTTTAACACAAAGTTATATCCTATTCCAGCAGCGTATAGGGATAGAGTGAAAGTAGAGATAGATCAGATGCTAAGTGAGGGTATCATTGAGAAGGCGAACACGCATTTTGTTAATCCATTGGTTGTTTTTAAAAAGAATGATGACAGCATCAGATTATGTTTAGATGCTAGGTAAATAAATAAAAGGACCAAACCTCAATAGAGCAGTCCACCAACTATGGATACAATTTTAGCAACAATAGGTAATAAGATAATATTTTCAAAAATTGACTTACAGAATTCACTTTGGCTTATTCCACTGGAACGTGAATTCAGAAAATATACGGGTTTTTCGATAGAAGGGCAAATTTATCAATTTAAAGTGGTTCCTTTTGGTTTGTCTTCAAGTACGGTTGCATTAGTAAAAGCTATGCAGGGTATATTGGGACCATATGAAGAATTCTGCATACATTATGTGGATGATGTTTTAATTTTTCGTGATGACATAGAACAACATTTTGTACATCTTGAACGGATCCTGTTAGAACTAAACTTAGCAGGACTAAAATTAAATATGAAGAAGTGTAAATTTTTCCAAGAAAAGATAAAATTTTTGGGATATCAAATTGGTGATGAGGACATATTCATGGACAAATTGTAAATATGAGAGACCAATAGAACATAGGATAGCTAAACAATAAATTAGGATATGAGAATTAAATAGGATATCAACAAATTAGGATATCAATCATAAATTAAGATAGATTAGGGAATAGGTATTGTACATGTTGTAAAAATTAAAAAACAATAGAACATAAGATAGGTTAATAATAATAATTTGGATAAGCTCAGGATAAACAGGAGTAACATAGGTTGATAAAAGGGAGTGATTCATTGGATATGGAAATATGATGATGCTTATGAGAAGTAAGAAAAGGTATCGATAAGTTGAGGATAGACGAATAGAAGGGGTTTATAGAAACATGGAGAGATGTAGATACGTTATATAAATATAATAATAAATAGGAAAAGTATTGAATAGAGACAAGAGAAAAATGAAGATTTGGGGAAGAATTATATGAGTAAATATGAAAAATATGAAAATGGAAAAAGTTTATGTAAACAATAAAAGTATGGGTAGATAGGTAGTAAGATATTAGTAAAGCACAATAGGTAGTATGTAAATAGAAGAAGTTTATGTAAATAATAAAAGTATGGATAGATAAGTAGCAAAATACTAATATATTATAAAAGAACAATAATAATAAAATTTAGAATGAATAGATGTATAGGTATAATATAATTAAAATAGGAATAGGGATGTAAATATAATGTAGAAGTTGTGTACATAGTAGAACAAAATAAAAATAAATAATTTTGGACCAATGGGAATTTTGTCTCACGTTGGGCGCCAAACACTAACATTTTTCCAAAAATTTTTATTTTAATTTGGGGAATTAATGATGTAATTATAGGGTTAATTTAGGGGTAGGTTAAGTCATAGGGGTCGTGGAATAAACAAAAGAAACTCTCAAGTAACAAAAGCACATAATTACAGATATTAGAAGAGTAAATAGGTCATTATAAATATTATTAATTGAGAGCACACTGTATATAGCAATACAAGCGATTAAAACACATATCCAAGAGTAGCTACGAGCAAAGATAAAAGTTTAAAAATGTAACAAAACGCATTGAAATTAAATCAGTAAAAAATCTGCATGAATTGGCTAGATAAATATTCAAAAAGTGCGTTGATATATCATCGTAAACTCACGCAAAAATTATGCATTATTTGAAAAGCGTATGTGATCTAAAAGTATTACATTTGTTCAAAAATCCAATTTATTAGGAAATAAACAAACACCAAATTTATTCCATTTAGATTAGAATAAGGCCAACAACAATAGTACGTGAAATGTGAGGTATTATAATGAAGTACGTGACATTCTTAGCATCGCTTCATGAAATTGAACTAAACAATTGGTAAAGTTTCCCAAAATAACAAGAGATAAGACACTTGGTCTCGCCCAGCACGTGAAGTCAACGAATCGCAAACAAAAGGGGCCGATCCTATAAATATCATGACAATTAAATATCGAGTTAGTATTCTTTAGAAACTGGGCAGTCACTATACTTGAAAGTACTAAATATTTACGTGAATAGTAAATTAAATTCAAGTAAAAATTAAAGAGTGTGTAATTGTGCAAGCGAGCCGTACTTCTAAAGACGTAAGTAGGTAAGATTTAGTGAAATTATACCATTTCTAATAATAAATAAAACAGGGCTCTTAATTACCGTTTTAAAAACCATCTTAATCAACATTTTAATTACCATCGTAATTACCATCTAAATTACAATCTTAAATTGCAATCGAAATAACGATCCTAATAAAGATCTTGTTACGATTCCTGTTAATTACGATCTTAAATACAATTTTGGATACGAGACTCTAGAGAATGCTGCCTGTTCAAGCAATTTGATAATCTTTGAAAATGGTAAATATTCTATTACGGAAATGAAAAACCTTTCATTTGAATAAACTCACCAATAACGATTTGAATACCAATTTGGTTGGATGTGGATTTCAATTCTTGGGAATGCAGAGCACCTACTGAACCACTTCAAGTTAGACATTTTGATATGATTTCTTTTTAAAACTGTTTTTATCTCAATAATAATTCAAAGTGTTAGAACCAACAAATTGGGGTTTCTTGTATAAATTTATGAAAAGTAATAGACATCTTGAAACGTTTCAATAGGTCTCTAAAGGTAATAAAATCTCGTTTTGCTGGCTTGATTTTCTAAAAATCTGACAGATGTATATAATTTATAAAGGAAGAAGTTATTTAAAAAGGTTGTAAATATTTAATCATTATACTGTGTATTGTAGAAGTGCTTTATTTAATTGAATCAGCTAGTCGAAGCAAAGAAAACTATAAATTAACATTTCTACAAGTGCTTGAGTAATAAAAGAATAAATCATAGCATAAATATGTACGTCAAAGACGTGGGGCGAATATTACAGTAAATATAGCTAAACCCAATCGTGGGGCTAAATATTAATATAATAAAAAGGGGTTGCGAGTATAACGGCATAAATATTGCCTCCAAGCGTAGGGGCTAACAGTGGTTAACACAGCAAAAATATATATACATATATACCTACATAAATATAAAAATTGGTCTGAACTTCAAGTCATGTTGGGCGCCAAAATTGCTACAAAAGCTGAGGTCTCTAAAATACAAAATACTACAAACCTTCGATGCTGCTTGTATACCCAAAAAAAACTTAAAAATCATTCTGCTTTACAACGAAGTATGTCACGGCGGCTCAGCAACTTTCTGCAAATAAAACTAACTACTAAAAAGATTCTGATATGATAAATCGCCTAAGTTTATTAACATATTCATAAAAAAGACACGCCAAGATCAACATAAAACTTTTTGTTCACTCGTTATTTATACATTATATACATCCTCTTTGTTAAAATAGCACATTTCACAATACATTTTGAAATCAATAATTACTCAGATAAATATTTACAATTATATTATCATAGAAAGTAACAGGGCTTTACCACATTCTTTACTTCAACTCCGGTTTACTACGAGCTCATAATAGGCCTAAATCCTTCGTGCCAAATTTTGCGCATCAATCCTCCAAAAGTACCCTTTTACTTTGTACATACCAAATATTGTTAATATCACAAATCATTTCTGAACCTAAATTCTCATATAAAAATACAGTGCAATAATGCAACAGAAAAAGTTCAATCCATAACTCCTTCTCAAGCTCATCTTTTTAGTTCATAACATAATACCCACAATGCACAAGAACACCTGTTTATACACATATGCATACAAAAGCAACAGTTACCTGGGTTCTATCACTGTTCCCAAGACCGCCATCATACCATCAACGACTGTTGCCTGCAGGAATACCCAATCTGGATTGCAATCACCGTATCATCAAAGAGTTATCTCGTTTTTCACCTCCATACCCTTCAGACTCTCAAACTTCTTCTATAAAGTGTAGGTAATCAACCAGTTCAACCAAACACTATCTTTTATTCCATTCTCAATTTTATACTTAGCACACTTAGTGCAAATTAAAATGTAGCAGTTTTACTTACATAAACAGAACTATTATGCAACGCAAGTTAAGGATCGGGCCTTGGGAGCTGCGTTTTTAAAAAACACTTTCAAACTTCTTAACAAATTTATTTGGCTGATACAGAATTTAATGTAGAATTTTACAAACTTGAACTAAAATTACTCTAAATCGAAAAAAAGAATTAATTGTACTATTTTGAGTAGCCTAAACAACTGCAATGTTAAAGCTGAATACTTTGACTGGCTGCCGGGTCTTGGGGCTCCCGAGTTATTTATGATGTCCCTACCCCCTCACATGGCTGTGGAAACTTGCAGACCTCATGTTGTTACAATGTTATAATCTTATTTTTTAGGTAATTGCGGTATCTTAAACGTTTGTGACCTGCCACCTGCAGTGTCACTATCGTCTGGATAGAAAGTATTGCATCCGTTCTCATAAACTGTTAATAAACTTTATTAATTGTCTTTGTATTATATTGCTGCACTTCACTTAGTAACTTCTTAATAATGTCTAATAATTTTCTATTAGGTTCTATTTTATAATACATACATAACTTGGGGATACATAACTCGCGTAAACGTATTAATACTTGAAGTTGTCGGCTGGTTGTAAACTACAAGTGTAAGCCTAATGAAACGTACGTTGGCTGGAAACTTAAAGAGCCTCACCACCAATCGTTGGGGTTTATATATACTTCTTTTGCCCCTCTGAAGCTTGTTAATTCCGTCAATACAAACAAAGATTCAATTCTTAAAACTTCCAACGGTTATGTTTTTCCGCAATCGTCCCCAAAACTTCTAGAAACTGTCCGATACAACAACTCCAACGGCCAACGAAGTCCTAGAAATTTCCCCCACACCACAAGCTAACGTATACATTTCTCTGTATTTTATTTCCAACCGAAACCGATTTTCTACGAAAACATAAGTTAAAGCTCACAACAACGCACGTACTAACATCATTACCCTGTATCCGTTTCAGCTGACAACACTTTTCAAAATATTTTCTAGAAAATTAAAGTTCTACTGGTAAAAGTTTACGTTTTAGACACGCCTTTAAAATACGCGTTATAGCTATCTCGCTTTAATACATACGCGCTAAATCACCTGTCTACTTTGTCTGTCATTTCCGTTGTCCATGAACGGTAAATTCCATCTCTGCTTATCTCACTCATACCTATTCTATCAAACAATCTCCCTTTTTGTTTATTGGTTTGCAAGTTCTATTGTAACTGACAAAATCGCCCTCTCCTCTTATGTTTAAACTTTGTCTATGTTAACACGCCATATTTCCATCTTACCTCTACCCATTCCCTTTTTGTATCGCTGTTGGCAAGCAGTATTTGTAACCGGTTAAATGCTTATTCCAAAACCATAAATTCATTTTTAATTGTCAGCGCCAACCAACCCTACTTAGAATTGCGTTATTTGTGTCGTCTTATCTTTTAACAAGCTCCGTTCGAATATAACTGCCACCTTTACTGTTATAAACATTACGCAGAACTACAACGATTTAAAATGCTCAAGTTTTTTTTAGAAAATATACATCCCTCTTTGCTATAATTTAACTCTGAAGGTTACTTTGGTTTAAATATGAAATTTGCAATGCTTTATATTTTTTAAATATAACGGTAAAAATATGTTTATGATATTTTTAATTAGTATTTAGTAAAATTATAAATTTCTACTCTAAAGAAAAGCGTCTCACCTTGTTATTTGTGTTTTCTATGCTAAATCCTTAAATAATTACCAAATTGAATACTAATGCTGTTTTAACTCCCAAATATCACAGATATATATATATATATATATATATATATATATATAGTAGTGGTTTTAAAGGGTTAAAAGTAAATATAAACAAAGCAATTTCAAAACACCCTGTATAAAGGAAACAACCAGAATTTACGTGCGAAATTTATTCCAGTTAGTTCATCTTTAAATATCAAGTATTACCATTATTTTATAATTAGGGGTTAAGAATTTAATAGGTGCGTAATAAATTGCATAAGCCAATGGAAATGATTATTTAATTTTATTGAGTTGAATTCACAGGAATATAACGTTTAAAACGCATAAGAGCGTGTAAAAATCGATATATCCAAGGCGAAACGCTTTACTATATAAAATACGGTGAAAAGAAGATCCTAGAAATGTTATTTTAAAATGATTGTTAATTAAACACCTGCATGTTTTCTAAATGTCAACTTCCACTTATTTTGCGTAGATAAAATTCAACATTCTAGGTATATTGTACAAACGGTCGGATATTTTCGCATTAAACGCTAATGAGGGGTTATTTAAAGCACGTAGGCAAGTACACGTGGGGTTAGATAGCAGATGGACAGAAATATCGATTTCTACCACTCAAACAAGGTTAGAGAAAGACGTAGAATATGCATAAGTAAGGGACAACGTTAATATAGGCGGGATTTGTAAGACGTCAATGCATAGACTATTGGTCGATATCGTTATCTGTACATCAGACAAACACGCGAATATTGAATGTTAATTTTTCAGAAAATATCGTAACGACGCGCTGAATTTCGAAGATTTAAAAGACGGTTGAACTCAAAATTTTTAAGAAATATTATTGTAAATGAAGGACTTCGGGTGAAATGCGTGAAATGCATTGTAAATGGTATAAATACTTTTGAAAATGAATAAAAGTTCCTTAATATTTTGATCGCTTCAGACTACGTACGAAAGTTACCACGAGCTTGTAAGTATAGAAAATTATTTTAATTAAATAGTACAGTGAGCCTCATAATTTGTACGCTGGTAGTGCCGAGTCTCAGATTTATTGAGGTGCAATATATATTTTTTAACAAGCTCGTATAGTGACGTTATGTAACGTGAATTAAATTAAACAATTATCAAAGAAGAGTAATAATTGGATTTGGAGTTGGAGGTATCGTGTATGAACAGCCTTGCAGCACAGCTTAGTGGGGTTCGACTACAAATAGCTAGAGGCGACCAGCAGACCAAAGCGAAACAACTATACGGCATCGTCAACGGAGCAGTGATCTTCTAGAAATTCCAGGTAACGCTTTAGAATTTGTTATTGCTGATAAACTATGAAGGTTATTGTGATGGGGAGAATGAACTATGATGGTATTTTACATTATTTGGAGTATTGAAAGTAATACGTATAACTAACTTTTATTGTGGTATTTAACTATAAAGCTATAGGTGTATATAAAGCTGATTAATGTTCCGCAGGAATTTAAATATTTTTTTGTTACGAGTTCATGGGTTTTTGTTGTGTTTGTAATAAGAATATGCCAAGTAAAAAGCATACATTAATCATAATTAACTGGGTTATCATGAGCTCACCATACTCCAGAGTTGCCTAATTGAAATTAATTATAAATACAGAAAGAAAGATAAGGTATTATTCAGGGCCCATTTACTCAGGTTACATTCAATGTGTTTGATATTGCTAGTTAAAATTCTGGACTTTACTAAATAGAATTTATTGAGGTGTAACTTGACCACTGAGATGTATATAATTTTGAAGTTTTATTTGTAAATAGTGGAAAATAGATATTGTATGATTGTTGTATTATTTTGTGGTTTATTGAGAGTGTGCGTGAACGATAGGGAATATGAGAGTGAATCTAGGTATACAAGAGGAGGTCCAACTGAGCTAGCCGGAAGCAGTTGAAGAAAGCAATTCAACCGAGGAGGCCGGAATCGGAGTAAAAAATATTATTTTCTTTGTTTTTAAATTTTATGACGATTTTGAAAAATTAATAAAATTTCGAATGTTTTTTTGTTGGTGAGGATTTTACCCCAGATACACGGCAATAATATATATATATATATATATATATATATATTGCTATGATAATAGGGTTATTTAAGGCTATATAAGAAAACAAGGGAGGAACATTTCATGTAAATTTCATAAAAAATTGCGAAAACCAAACGTTTAAATCATAAAATGTAAATAATTCGTTCAATATGCAAAAAGCGGATACACATCACCTTAAATCAAGAACAAGCTACAGTTAATAAAAGGGAGCTAATTCTGTAATGACTTAAACACGTTTGGTAAAATAAATAATTGCGGGCGCAACCCAATCCATTTTAAAACATATAAAACTGTCATAAACTTAAAATAAATACAATTTAGGCATACTTAAAGAAAAATAAACGTGAAATAAAATCTCTTTGAAACTCCAAGCATACGCGTAAGAAATAGAAGTCAATAAAACGCATAGAATTTGAACCGGTTTATAATAAATTTTGAAAAACAAACATATTTCATAACGCAATAAGAAATAGATATTGAGGGAAAAGCGTACATGACAATTGAAATGTAGAAATTGCCACATTTAACAAAACCCAACTTAAGTAAACAAAGTATAGAGACTAAAAATTACGTCTACGTGCAAGTCGAAAAGTACAAAATACCACATCGTGATAAATTCCTTAATACAAAGCTTTTGTGTACGTCCTAAATCGAGCGTCTATAACAAGCAACACTGAATAAAACCCAATAGGTTGAAGACGGCACATAATGATAACGCGTTGGCCATGGTCTAATAACAACAAATACGAGCCCGTGGGACGAAGTTGTTTATAAATCCGACCGTAGCTGAGAAGAGGAGCATTTCATATTCGACGTGCGAACTGTAACAGTTGAAACCAAATTATTACGCGAATTTCAATTTATTCCAAGTGACAAGTAATCGAAATTATGAATTACAAGTGAAGTAAAAAATATAATTGCGAATTGAAATACGAGTGTAGAACTCTGCCTTTAATATAAAACGTAAGTCTAGATTTAATTAATACAAACAAAATCCTTACAATTTATTTAGGGGTCTAAGTATGAGGTTAAATCGACTCTAAGTATACGAAATTAAATCGACGCTAAGTATGGGAAATTAAAATCGTCTAAGTAAGGACACAACTATAAATCAACTGTAAGTAAGGAAACTAAAGTCGAGACTAAATCGACTCGAAGCACAGGGTTAGTACTACAAAAACAACTCCAAGTTGCCGATTAACATTTTTGATGTATTAGGGAGCACGCCAAGCTGAGAGTTAACTACAGAACAAGCAACCTATTTGGATCAAAAAGCTCTAATAAGAAATTACAGCAAGATCATAAGGTCAGAATTATGTTTTAAATTTATAGTGTTACTTGTATTATTTTAAATATTCGATTAAGAATTGCATGTAATTTAGATATTTGTATAAAAGGTTAACAAAATTTGGTTGATACGCAATGGTACTTTTTTTAAAAAGGATTTGTTCTTTGAACGTTTAAAGAAACATTCATGGTAAATTACAATTCTTTTTGCTGGCTTTAATTGACATAAAAAGTGTAAAAAGGGTTATGATTTCCGTAATGAACAAATTTGATAGGAATATTTATTTTGATTTAAAAGTTCTGTAAATAGTAAATTGTAAATTGTTTTGCTTATTATAAAAATTTTGGTGAATTTCGCTTGCATTATTCAGGTGTATGGAGTGTTAGACGGAAGTGGGTAAAAATTCTCTTTTATCATATCGTCGTTTACTCTGTGCGGGGCATCACTGAGCTAAAGGCACAGAGATGGCGATCAGCAGGCAATTGGTCGTTATACATCTGGCGAACGGCGATACCGTATCAATATATACATGTATATATACATGTCCCGCAAATAAAACACCCTAAAGACCCAAGATTTTAAATTTTCTAATACCTAATTTCTGTGAAGAAATACCCTGTATAATATTACCGTGGTACAATGAACCTTGCATAATAGTACGTAAGTAACATCGGTAAAAATTGATTTATTAAATGAATTATTAAGAATCAGATCACTTATATTTGAAAAAATAGTCATTCTAAAAGGTTATGTAAAAAATTATAAAACTACGTTTTTAATAGAAATCGCCATAGTAGAAAGTAAAACTTATAATTATTATTAATGATTTGCTTTCCCCATGAAAGTTACTAGCAAGTATCAAGTTATTATTCTTAAAACCAAGTTCCTTTCCCTAAATAAACTTAGGCATGGCTTCACGAATGAAAAATGCAAAGAAGTAGCACCAAGTCAATACCTATGCCAATCATTACCGACAACAGCTATCAAGCAGATAGCCCCTGTGAAGTACATTTGTTAAGATTCTCTAATCACTATGAAAATTGTAATCGAAAACCAATACAAATTACAAATATGAAAATTCAAAGTTACGGACAACAAATGGATTGCTGTATTTCCACAAGAAGTAATAGCAGCCGCCCATTGCAACCAAGACGAAAATAATTTAGCATTAACTGGAAGTAAAATAATTATCATAAAAGAAGATTGTTATTTAAAATTGAAAAATGAAATGATTCGAGTATACCAAGACCCAACAGTAACGAAGAAATTCGCAAATTTATTGGAACTACAGTTCAAGATTACGCACCCCGAAGACGACAAAATCAGCAAAAAACCAATGCAACTGGAGCACCTAGACCTAGATGATCTCAACCAAGCCGTAAAATTAATGGACAATTACATAGAACATTTAAGTGAATTAAAAGTGCCAAAAGTATATTATGATATCAATCTTTGAACAATTTGATTAATCATTTTAATCATTTTATTAACTATGTATGTATTGTACAAAATGTATCTTAGATATAAGAACAAAGAAACAAATTTTTGTAATAAGAAACAAAAAACAAAAAGAATTAAAGAAATAATAAAGGAACCCTTAGGGACAATAAGTTTCAAAAATTAAGCAAAACCCCTAAATTTTCATTTACGTCGGGAAGAGTTACATATCCCCAAATTAGGATAATATGTAAATAAATTGAATTATTAAAACTCAAGTTAAATGTTACATTGTATAAATTAAGGGACATAATAAAAAGGTTAATGAAAGTTCAATAAGCCAGACAGTGAGAACCGAAAAGAACATTGTATTCCAGACGTAACGTGATACTGCAGGTACAGGTCGCAGTAGGTTATAAGACAGCAATTATTAGAAATAAGATTGTTACATTGAATTAAATACAGAAATAAGACGACATGATCTCTGCAGTTCCTACAAGCAGTGTGAGGGGTAGGGATAGCATAAATACCATCGAGAGGCTAAGATAGTTAGTCAGTCAGTCTAGAGCTTCACAACTTTAACATTGTTGGTAGTTCAGCTACTCACCGTAATTTTAGTTAATTTAATCAAAGTGAATTTCAACTTAGAATTGTTTCGATCTCCACTTGTAAATTAAAAATTAATTGTAATTCAGTATAAAATAAAATTGATAGAAATTTTTTGGAAAAGCCTTTTTAAAAAGCCGCTCCAACAGACCCAAAACCTATCTAGCGGCTTTCATAATAACGGTAGACAGTCTATAACTGCTTCTGGGTAGCTTCTACTCGATTCCTAAACCGTTGTCTAACAAAAATATAATTTATTTGATATCTTCCTTTATCTCCTGGAATCTTCCACGTGTATCGTTTTCTAACATAATGTTGAAATAATGTATTTGTTATAGTTAAATGGTTCTTGTCGCAAAATTCTACCAGCCTATTTCCCCTGTCGTTTCTCGTGCTTAAACCAAATAAACCCACCACCGCTCCTTCCTTACCCTCACCTACCACTGCATTAAAATCCTTCGCAATTATTAAATTTTCATGTCCTTTTACGTAACTTAGTACGTCTGTAGATCGCTTCTACCTATTCCTCACTGTAGCTACATGTGGGCATGGAAACTTGTACTATTACTGTATTTACCAGTTTAGATTCTAATCTAACCATGAGTACTCTTTCGTTCGTTTGTAAGTAGTTTGCTACTCAGTGTCCTCTTTTTTTGTATAACTACCCTCACACCCGAATTTCTTTCCTCTAATCTGGTATAAATTATCCTAAAGTGTCCACTCCAAAAATCCCCCGCCTGGAAATCAAATTTATTTGTGATTTAAATGTCTAGAAAAACTTGAAACATCAAAATATATACGTATTTATTTTAACCAAACCACAGAAATTTAATTAATTTTTTTGTGGATTAATACGTTGACTAAAGTCTCTTCCCAGTCGTACGGTATCAATATTAAGTTACCTTGCCGGCAATATCTAGATTCATTGCATTATATGATCCCATTATGTGTTTGAGAGGAAAGAGGGGAGATAAATGTATGTATGCCAGTTTCACCTCGTACTCCTATAATGACCAAGTAGAGAAAATTACATTCAAAACCTCGTCGCGATCATTTTATAATTAATTATAAATGTGTAGTACATGTGATCAAGAATTAATATAATTCCCAAATTTAGGCTGTAAAAAAGAGTATCACTGAATTTAGCAGCTGACCTAAAATCCACAAGAAACTATATAATTATATGTTTAAAGCAAGGTCGTGAAACATAAAAGAAGAATTCTATATCTAGATACACATATATACACATATATACACATATAATATATTATAGTGGTTTTAAAAGACTAAAAGTAAATATAAACGAAGCAATTTCTAAACACCCTGTATAAAGGAAACAACCAGAATTTACTTGCGAAATTTATTCTAGTTAGTTCATTTTTAAAATAGCAGGTATTAACCAAAATTTTACAAATAATAAATAAGATTCAGTAGGTTTGCAAAAGAAATAAAATGTTAGAGGCCAATGCCATTAATTTATTAATTTAATTGAATTTAATTGAACGGTTATTTACGTATAATATGCATAAAAGCGTGTAAAAATCAATAATACCAAGGTGAAACGCGTTGCTAACAAACAAATATATCGGTGGGGTTGAAATGCGTGGAAAATCCAATTCGTAGAAGTGTTATTTAAAACGCTCGTTAAAATTAAACACCTGCAGATTTTTAAATGTCAAGTTCCATTTATTTTGTAGATAACAAACAAGAATTCTAAGGATTGTACAAACGGTTGGATGTTTTCGCATGAAACACTAATGAGCGGTTATTTAAAGCACGTAAGTTTGGGGTCCACATGGAGTTGTAGAACGCGTCAGGAATATTGATTTTCTACCACTCAAGCAAGGTGAGAAAGAGGCGTAGAAAACGCATAAGCAAGGGACAGCGTGAGATAGGCGGGACTTGTAGGACGTCAGTGAATATACGATTGGGTTGATATTGTTAGTTGGACGCGACACAAATACGAGCATAGTGTATAGTAATTTTCAGAAAAATATCGTAACGACGTGCTGAAATTCGCGGACTTAGAAATCGTTTGAGCAAAATCTTAAGAACGTGTTGTTGTAGATGGGGATTTCGGACGAAATGTGGCCAGGAGGTAGCGGGCTAAGTTCTATATAAGATTTTCAAAAACCTAATAAAAGCCCTTAATATTTCGATCGCTTCAGACGACATATGCAAGTTATCACGAGTTGTAAGTAGAATAAAATTATTTTTAATTATATTGCATGGTAAATTGCTCACAATTTGTACGCGGTTTGTGTGCCGAGATTACAATTTTAATTGAGGTATCACCTATAAATTTTTTTAACAAGCTCGTGTCGTGACATTAAGTAACGTGGATTAAAGTAAATAATCATGAAAGACGTATAATTAATTTGGAGTTGGAAATTGGATACACAGTGAAGGCAGCGCTAGCAGCTCGACGTACATGGGGTTCTTCTACTAATAGCTAGACGCGGCTTGCAGACCCGAAAGAAGGAAATACATGGCATCGTCAACATATCAGAGATCCTCTAGAAATTCCAGGTAACGCTTTGAAATTGTGTTGTTGTAAACTATGAATATTGGGTGACGTATGAGAGTGATTTTGAAGGTATTGTGCATTATTTGGCGTAGTGAACATAATACATGTAACTAACTTTATTATGGTATTTAAATAGAAATCTGAAGGTGTATATAAAACCTATTAACGTTCCATTTTGTGAAGAGTACATAGGTGTTTTTTGTTTGTTTGTTGTAAGAGTATGCAAAGTATAAGGGCATACACTATTCATAATTAACTGGGTTATCATGAGCTCACCATACTCCAGAGTTTACTTAGATTTAGAATAAATTAAATAAAAGGAATGAGAAATAAAATATTATTCAGGGCCCATTTACTCCGGGTACATTCTGTGTGTTTCATAATATAAATTAAAATCCTGGACATTACAAAATAGAATTTATTGAGGTGTAACTTGATCACTGAAATGTGGATAAAATTTAATTTTATTTGTAAATAGTGAAAAATAAAAGATTGTATGTTTGTTGTATTTTGTGGTTTTATTGGGAGTGTGCGTGAATGATAGAATATGAGAGTGAATCTAGATATCCAAGAGGAGGTCTAACTGAGCTAGCCAGAAGCAGTTGAAGAAGGCAATTCAACCGAGGAAGAGAGGAAAACGGGTAAGAAATTATGTTTTTGAATTATTTAATCTTTGAGAAATTTTCTATTATGAACAATTTTCGAGTTTTGAAAATTTAAGAAAAAAGTTCGAATATAATTTTATTGGTGAGGATCTTACCCGACGTCCACGGCAATATATATATATATATATATATATATATATATATTGTTGTGATACTGTGGCAATACCCCTATGCGCCCTTTTTATGAATTAAAAGGTATACATTTTTAATTTCTCAATTTTTGATTTCTAGTATACAATTTTAATTGCGCCGACTAGCTCAGATTTTGAATTACGCACGTAGTTTGGGACAATACGACGAACAAAGCCTTTAAACCTAACATCTACCTCTCCTTCCTGTTTTAATCTTTAAACCAAAACACCATTAAGCACAAATTATTATAATGTTCTCAAAAATATTTACAACGTATGAAAAGGTTAAAATTCTTTAACTGGAATTTTCTTCTAATATTTAAATCAATAAATTTAATAATTATTATAACCAAAGATGATCAAAAGTCAACAAAATCACTAGTATTATTAATTATTAACTGAAGCTTATGAAAGTTCATTTAACCTCATTTATTTACGTAATTTACAACGTATACCCTAAATTAAATCTTGCTGACCCCTCACATAAATTATCATGAAAGCAATTTTTAAATTATTTAAATTTGTAATATTAATTAAATGTTAAATATTAAGTTTTCAATTTAGCAAAGTGCAGTGAAATATCCACAAATAAAATAATCAAATAATAAACATTCAGATTGGCTAACTTGTTGTTTTTCAGCTTAAATCAGTTTTTGGTCCAACCGTTGTGTGCATCCCTCATAGCATCGCTTTCAATATACTAGAGTACTGCATTAGACTCCTTCACCATTAATCATTGAAGTAAATGCATGTTGCATTTCCTCTTTTGTTCCATTAATAACCCCTTCAGCATTTATTCAAACTTGTTTCCTTATTTATAGACTGGACTCCAGTAATTCTTTAAAGATTCTTCAGTGTCTCTTTAGCGATCCTTTTAGAGTCATTTTTCTATTTAAGGGTAAAACGACGAACCATTAATTTTCCATATTCAGCGGAATTATTTCACACTTCACAATAACTTACTTAACGTGTATATTTTGGTCTTCAGAGACGTGAACTATACTTTACTTCATGGTGAACTCATTTGTTTACAAATCTGGTCATATTTAAATGCCCCGTCTATCTATTGACAAGCGCAAAGTTCGTGGTTTGTATAAAGTTCGCATACCAGGTTTTGGATATTCCATGGTATTATGGTTGTATATTAACATCGACGCGTTCCTCTTGTCACGTACGATTTCAAGTTAATAGCATTGATCCGCTTGGACTTTCATACTTCTAGATAAGTATACCCTTGTTTGTTCAAATAAATTTGGCAAACTTTGATTTTTAATAAACATGCTTTGTTGGTTTCCAATAAATCAGGTGTCGATTTTAATTCTCTAGTCACGTAGACGAATATAATGTATGCATTAAATTATCTGCGTTTTCTATCCTACGCATTGTTAAACCTGCTTGTATTAATTAGGATTCTTGATGTAATAATATTGCGTTATCCACGCGTGTCGCGTTTCAACTTGCATTTCTGTTATTTAACGACTTGCGCATTTGTTTTATTCAAATAAATCTTCAAAATATTTTTTATTAACTGAACTAATTATGGTTATTATTTATATACAGGGCGTTGTCATTTACTTTCCAGTCTAATCATTGTATTTCTTGTTTTCTTCAGAAAACTGTGTTGTTTTCTGAGCCCTTGTGTATTTTATGTGGAGTGCGCTATACTCTTGGTTTTAACTACCCCTAAATGACTCTATTAACACAGCAATATATATACGAGTGTATAGCTATACACATCAAGCTAATAGTTATATAGCCATTAAAAAAAACTTTATTACTTCACAAGGGAATAAAACATCCACTGACCGGTTTCGGCTTTTTTAGAGCCTCGTCAGAGTAGGCTAGTTTCTAACCATCGTATGAAATAATCGAAGCTATTATAATGATATAAGTTTGAAGGAACCTTTGTACTATGGCAAGAGTAATCAAAATTGTCATTAGGTGGTAAACTCCAACACTACTAAGCGTGGAAATACAAAAGTTGATTTGAAACTAAATCTTAGTTTTTTAGATGCCTACCCAAGTATGTTCTGCCTTTGAAATCTGCGGATTGTTATGACAAAATATATTTGCATTAAATAACAGACCTTCTCGTGGCGTCGCCCGTTTTTTGCCCCAAAGGCAATTATATTAATACAGACAAAATATTTGCAGTCTGCAATCTGAAAAATTTGCGTACAGTAAAAAATTACTAAGATATAACTGTAAATAAACTTTTATGGAAATAATAAAAGCATATTTACATGTACAAATCGAGCTAATAGTTATATCGCCATTAACAAAACAATAACTTTATTACTTCACAAAGAAAAGGAAGTCCATTGAACGATTTTGGAAACTACAATTTAGTTTCGAATCAACTTTTGTACTTCTACGTTTAGTAGTGTTGAAGTTTGTCACCTGATGGCGATATTGTTTACTCTTGCCACAGTACAAAGGTTTTTTCGAAGAATATCATTATAATAGCTTCGATTACTTTATAAGACTGTTATAAACTAGTCTACTTTGATGAGGTTCCAAAAAAGTCGGAACCGGTCAGTGGATGGTTTTTTCCCGTATGAAGTAACTAAGTTATTGTTTTGTTAATGACTATATAACAATTCGCTCGATTTGTATAGGTAAAAATGTTTTTATTATTTCCATAAAAGTTTATTTACAAAAAAATCTTAGTAATCTTCGCTGTACATAACTTTTTTTAATTGCAACAGCAAAGATATATATATATATATACATATATATTTATTTGATAATAGGGTTATTTAGGGGTATATAGGGTCACAGGGGTGGTACACTTCATGTAAACAAAGAAAGTATACATTTAATTCATAAAAACCATACAATTCGCAAATTATGCAAACAGCAAATATCAAACACACTGTATAAAATCCACAACTAACTTTAATCAATGAAAGGAAGTTCATTCTTTAACAATTTAACCACATTTAGTAGAATAAATAACTCTAGACACAATCCAATTTATTTTAGAAACAGTAATGCATTTAGAAACCTTAAATAAATACAAATTAGGAGTGTCTAAAGTCAAACAAACGTGAAACGAATTCTTTTTAAACTCGACGCATTAATGTAGGAAAATAAACATGCGTGTTCACACTAAACGCATATAATTTACGTCATCTGTTACAGAATTTTATTATAAAATTTGCCTACGTGATCTTTTAAGAGTAAACTCGACAAATTCGAATAAAATTCAGCATATGAGGAAAAAAAAGTAAAACCATACGTTTTAAACATACGTGCAAGATTAAATATAATAGTTTATAAATTCCTATACAAAATACGAATACATGATACTGAAAGGTACAAAGTACCATAGCTAACGAACTCCATAACGTAAAGCTTTGATGTCTACGTGATTTGGGAGCAATTCAACAAAATATAGAATAGGTAACTCCGTGTAAAACCCAAATGCATACACGATAAGCCAAGTGCAACGCTTTTATCATGTTCAAACAACAAAGATAATGTGCGGTAAACCAAGACATCACGTGGGATGGCTTGCCAAGTGTGATATTAAACCACAATTTATAAGTGAAAGTCAACAATTAAAAATTTCAAGTACAAGTGCACGTTCAAATATACAAGTGTAATAGAAATTTGCCGTCGACATAAGACTTAATCCAAATTTTAATTAAGGTAAACAGGATCTTTAATATTTATTAACTTAAAGCTCTGATAAATCCACTAAAATTTTTAGGGAAAATTTACTAAGCGATTCAATAAACAATTCACTCAGCAAAATCAATAAGAAATCTAACGTAAAAATTCAATACTACAAGTAACAAATATAATAAAGGGGAAAACTCTGAATCAGGATGTTAAGCTAAAAGCAACCCAAGGTCACTGGTTAACAGCACGTGGCAGCAGTTCAAAGGATTAGGATGTACGCAGAACTACATATTCGAACCAGGAAATCAATCAAGAAGAATACCAGATTAGTGATCATAGTTAACTTATTTTTTTTAACATTTAAAACTTGCATGTACTTAGATATTTATGTGAAGGGTCATCAAAAATTTTGACTGATACGTAGAAATTACGTTAAGAGAAAGAAGGGGCATTAAACGTTCAACAAGGCTTCCAATATAACACAGAGTTATTTTTTATGGTTTTAACTGCTTTAATAGGGTTATAATTTGGTGATAAAGAGTTTATATTTTTACTTCGATTCAGAGGTTTTAAGTAACAAATAATATTACGAAGAGTTGCAAATTGTACATATTTCTTGGTTTATTATACAAATTTTGGTTATTTAGTTTATCCTATCTAGGTATGAAGTGTTAAAGGGGCTAAAGGTTTCTCTGTCATCGTATCGTCGTGCACTCTGTGTGGGATTAAACTGAGCTAGTCAAGGCATAAATCTAATTGTGTGAAATTTAAAATTTATTCTAGATTATTTAGGAACACAGAGCGGGGGCAAGCAGCAGGCAACTGAGCGTACGGCGATATCATAGCAATATATTTATATTATATATATTGTAGTAGATTTAAAGGGTTAAATTTTGGGATCAACAAAGCAATTTCCTAACACCCTGTATAGAGAAAGGAACCATTTATATACGCGCAACATTAATTTCATTTATTTAATTTAAACTAACAAGTATTGACATAATTTTATAATTAGGAATTAGGAGCTAATAAATTCATAAAGAAAATCAATTGTATAAGCCAATAAAAATTATTAATTAATTTAATTTATTTTAATTTAAGGGGTTATAACGTCACGAATAAGAGCATGAAAAATCAATAATCTCAAGGCAAAAAGCTTTGCTTAACAAACAGACAGACGTCGGTTAAATAGAATACAATGAAAACAAACTCCTAGAAATGTTATTTGAAACGATCATTAATTAGGCACAGCTGCACGTTGGAAAGGTCACCTTCCGGTTATTTCTGTAGATAACAGAGCGAGCTTCAAGGAAATATTGTTCAACCGTCGGTGGTTTCGTAATAAACACTAACAAGAGCTTCTTAAAGAGCAGAAAGGATGCACAATTAATAATATGTTACAGAATGAGACGGGCATAAAAGCATGCATTTTAGTAGGCACGGATTTGATCCACGTGGGGTTCATAAAGACGCGGGCAGCTATATCGATTTTCTACAACGCAAGCAAGGTTAGAATGCGACATCAAATATGCATAAAACAGGAATAGAGATATTACAGGCGGAGTTATAAGACGTCACTGAAATGTATGATTAGTCGAAATAGATAGTTTTAGAACAGACGAGCACGCGACAGGTGCATGTGATAGTTTTGTTGAATGTAGCGTGTTGACGAGCAATATTTCTAGAAGTTTAAAACGGTTACACAAAATTTGCGAAAATGTTATTTTGCAATTAGGTATTTTGCGTAAAGTGTGGCCAAGAGGGGCCTGGTTTTATCATATAAATACGCTAGGAAAATTAATAGCTCTCTCTTTATTTTGCATCGCTTACGACGTACAAAAATTTACTGACGAGGCTTGTAAGTATTAAAAATTTGTAAATTCAATAGTACAGTATTAGATTGTTGTGGCCTTATAGTTAGAAACGCGAATCGTGTCGAGTTTATTTAAATTTAACTGAGGTCCAACAAATACTTTAACAAACTCGTAAATTAATAAGGCGATAATAAACAAGTGTAATATATATGGATTTGGATATTGAAATTGATATTGGATGGGTAGCATGAAGCGCAGCTTATATGGTGTTCATCTTTAAACATCTGGTGGAGCCGCACGCATAACCACTAGGCCGAGGGGTTCAGGAACATAATACATCGTCAACGGAGATGCAATCTTCAAGTTTTTCCAGGTAACGCATTAGAATTTGCTGTTTTTTATAACCGTTGAAATTTTTGTGATGTGTGAGAGTGAACTTTGATAGTATTTTTCGTTATTTTACGTATTGAAAAGAATACGTATAGCTGACTATTAATATGGTACTTTGAATATAAAGCAAAAGGTGTACGTAAAGCTTATTGAATTGCTTGATGAATTTAAATTTAATTGTTAAGAGTACATGGTTTTTTTTTTGAAGTTTGTAGTAATAGTATACAAAGTGGAAAGCATACACTGATAAACTGGGTTATCATGAGCTCACCATACTCTAGTGTGTAGTAAGAAACCAAGTTCAGGTATTATTTGGGGCCATTTACTCCTGTTGCATTAAATGTGTTAGAAATTTTCATTTTCAAAAACTTGGACTTTACAAAGATAGCATGTATTGAGGTGTAACTTGAGCACCGTAAATAACTTTGAATTATTATTTGTAAATAGTGGTTAATAAATATTGTATGATTGTTGTATTATTTTGTAATTTTATTGAATGGGGTGTGAACGGTAAAGAGAATGAGAGTAAATTTAGATATACGAGAAGAAGCACAGCTGAGCTAGCCAGGGAAGCTGCTGAAGAAAATAATTCGATGAAGCAGAATGCGAGTAAGAAAATTTTTGTAAGATTTTTATGTTTGAAAATAAATTTCTTTTTGAAAACTGGTGAGGTCCGGACCTAAAAACAGGGTTCTACGGCAATATATATATATATATATATATATATATATATATATGTATGTTCACTCCCGTCTCCATACTAGTTAGTTTTTTATACAATCAAGCATTCATTGATAATTCCACAATTTAGTAGGCTGTTTTGAAAAACAAAAGAAGAAGAATAAACATGTCAAGTTTTGATATTGCTGTAGAACAGTCAAAGTTGTTACAATAAATACAAGTTTTTTTCCTACATCTACAATTCCAAAATAGTTATACACAGTTTCAGCTAAAAACATCACCGTTGGCAGTTTCCCTACACTCCACTGCTCAAGTTTCACATATTTTTGGTCGTTCGAGCCGGATTGGATATCTATTTTGGTTGTAAGCATAGACGAGTTATGGAATTTAGTTCCATCACACAAACTACAGCAATTCAAATCAAACAGTGGATACTTTAAGGTAATGAATCACCATATAATCTCACAGTCAGACAACGATACAGTGTCTCACAAGTACATTGATCGTTGAAATCAAAGAAAAACACAAAGCATTTAATCACGCACCGAATTGGCGTCTCACAAGTACGTTAATCGTTGAAACCAAGAAAAAATAGCAAGAATTTAATCAGAGTTAAGCATTCTAATAACAATTTAATTAATATTACTTGTAGATTAATACGCTAACTAAACTCCCTTCCGGGTCGTACGGCATATATATTGAGCTACCTGGTTGGAAATATATAGCTTCATCGTATTATACGATCTCTTGTGTGTGAGAGAAGGGGGAGGAGGGGTAAATATATGTATGCCAGTTCCACATCGTACTCTTATAATGACCACGTTCAGAAAATTACATTGGAAACTTTATGGGAATCATTTTCTGTACTTATGAATACTTTTTATGTTAGGAACAATATTCTGCAACCTAGCCTCCTATTTGGTCGTCGTTTGTATTCATTAACGAACAGTTTGCGTATACTGTTTACTTTAGTGTTAGCTTTTCAGTTTTGACTGTACGCAAATACGCTATATTTTTGCGAGACAATACAACAGATTGCTGCGCGAATATTAATATGAAACGATAACAGACTTCGTAATTATTAATTACGCAATTCTATTGTTTGTTCGCGTGTTCGCCTATGAGCTGAACACCTTGTACATTTCAAGTCGCATAATTTTAATACCAACTTATTCAAGGCATACCGCTATAACAGAGAGCATAATTTCTGATATCAAGAACAGCCACAATACATTCTGTTTATAAAATCAATGTTTATTATCGTAACAGCAGGGCACAAAGCAGCATTGTACTGGCTAATAACACGGCAGAGTTCAGATTGGCCCTATTATGTTCAAGATTGTATTACGTGTCACAGATCTGTATTTGACGTCTTAGTAAAGCAAGCACAGCAGGGCGCCTTGCAAAATCTGTAACATACATTTCCGCATCTGTACGAAAAGTACACGTGAAACAGGATAATTGCCCTTTGAAATAAAGTGCAAGGATTTTTAATAGTGCAAAATGCAGAAATTAATTGATTTTTGAGTATAAAAGGGACGAATTGTAGGCGGTACAAAGTGTAATTAGTGTTTAATATGACTCCGTTTGCGCACGAGCTCAAACTGAAGTCTTTGATGATATCTAAATGGTGCGTTACATGCTAAAATAATTTTATACAGTTGAGCTCAGTGGTTTATATTTAACAAATCATAAAAACAAAGCTTACTTACGATTTGTAACGTGTGAATTTCTATTTCACTCATGTTTGCGACGAGTGCTGTCCCTCAATTTTCTTTATGGAAACTAATATACCAGTCTAATCAAATTGTCATAAATGTTTACATTAATTAGGGTAGTTTCAATTTTTTGATGTTGTGTGGGTTGGTACGCTGTTGAAAAATTCAAGTTTTCTAATTCCACCTGTTACGGGCCTGTTTGACACTACGACACCAGGGGACAAAAGGATTGATATCCTTAAGTTGACTAGCTCTAGTCGGCGAGGGGTGGGTCTGACACAAGTCGTAGTTTGGGTGTCTAACAGCCCTAATCCGTAGTAAGCGGTAAACAGTATAGACCAGAGATAACAACATCGGGTGGGCACCACCAGTAGTGACACTATGCTAGCTATAATCATAAGAATCTCGTTACTGGTCGAGAAAGCTCGTTAGCACTTTGTAATAATAATAAAAGAAAAATAAAGAGAAACTCACTGTGTAGAATGCTCTGATTTGCCCTACTTGCACATGCAATCTTAAGAGAAATGATACACCTTATCTTCGGTTACTGGCTCTATTTTTACACATAGCTGCAAGGATTACATTAATTAACACAGATATACATTTGAACAAACATACGGCGCCTACTAGTACGCCTTAAACGCAACAAATATAAGCAATAACTTACTACTAAATCGACGTTCGCTCTGGCCAGAGCTATCAAAATAAACTCTTATATACAACTTATATTTTTAAACAAAGTAGGGATGGATGCACCTGGATCTCACGCTGATGCGGCTAACCAATTTCACGACGTAGAGTATGAACTGAAACCCAAAGTATCATGCGCTCTAAGCCGGGTGCATGCAAAACCTGCTGTATGTAGGTGGATACTAAACGTAGGACTATTTGAATAGGTTTGCTTTACAAATGTTGCGTTCACGGAACAAATTACACCACGGCTATATTACATTGAAAAGGCTCGTAGCTTTACAGTTATAAATGTTAACAGTGCGCACACATCTATTTCTATCCCACGTGGCCGACGGGGCAGGGAGGATAGAGTGGATATACGACAAAGCGCACTTCTCTAATTTTGGCTCCAGTGACACAGGTTGACAACAACAACTTATAGTTTTGGGGAACAAAATAGCTCAGTGCCAACGTGCAGAACTTGTCCGATCACTCAGTAAAAATAGTAACAGTTCAACGCTTACCTTGTGGTACATAGTGAGTAGGAGTCGTGTATGTTTTAACAAACTACCAACAAGCGTCATTACGGGGTGTGTGCTGTTCACAAGTAAATTGGACAATTACGGCATACGGCATACGTAATTTAAGGTCCTTTCTTATTCGTCCAAATTAGAAATTCCCAATATGGATTTGTATTTTATATTTATGGATATAGATAACGGCAAATAAAAGTGGACAATGAGTAGACCTACAACAGATAGATTAACACACCCGCACCATAAAATCTAACTTGACACACTTTCCAAAAAAAAAACAAAACAAAAAAACTGACGTTATTTAATGTCAATTCCTCGCCTGCTTTAAAATTAATATTAAAAGTGCGTCATTTACTACGCTTGCTAAACGATTATAATATAATGAATGATTATACAAACGGAACCTCTCCCACTCGAAGACGAAAATCCCATTTTCGGCTTATGAAAACGAAACATAAACCTAAAGAAAACGAAATTAACTAAACAACACAAGAAAGACAAAAAAATCAAAACACATTAACAACTAATCGGGATGGTGTTTGAGAATTTTGGCGTGCCATACACCTTTAAACATGCCAGTCGAATCGGACAACTCGTAAGTCGAATAAGACACCTTCTTACGAATAATAAAAGGTCCAACAAATTTCGGGGCTAATTTTGCGGTAAAATGTTTTGACGCATCAGATAAGACATAATTCCTTCTCCACACAGAATCACCAACCTCGAAATCTGCTGGACGTCCACGTAGATCATATTTAATTTTAGTGCGATCATATGCCACTTTAAGTCTCTTGACAATATCATCATAAATTTTCTGCATCGCAGCAGAGCGCGATAGAAGATCTTTTCGATCAGCAAAATCAACGTCATTCAAATTATGGGATTTATCAGACATATCGGGACTTCCTTCGAGGTTCATCTCACGACCAAAATTAGCAAAATACGGTGACATACCGGTAACTTCATGAACAGCAGTACGTACCGCGCCAGCTACTTTAGGTAAATAACGATCCCAATCTTTGTGATGGTCTTTCACATACGACGACAACATAGTTTTCAAAACTCTATGTACTCTTTCAACCGGATTCGCTTGAGGATGATAATAAGCATTAAATATAATCTGAATTTTATACGAGGATGCCAACTTGCTGAATTCTTTAGAACGAAACTGAACACCATTATAGGTAAGTAAATATTGCGGAACACCAAATACCAAAATAACATTCTCTTCAAGACGTTGCACCACAGCTGAAGCTGTACCAGAACGTAACGGGAAAAACAATGAAAATTTCGTAAAACAATCGGTAACTGACAAAATATAGCAATAACCTTTAGACGAACGCGGTAACAAACCTATAATATCACAAGATACCATCTGCCAAGGTTTCTTAACGATCGGGTGTCTGGACATCAGACCTGTTCTAAACACACCTTACAATGGTTCACATAACGAGTAACGTCGGCCTTCATTTTCGGCCAATAATATAAACGAGAAATACGACTAAAAGTCTTAAAAATACCTAGATGACCTGAAGTAGGCTCATCATGAAACTTTACTAAAAGATCTTTACACGAAACTTCGGGACAACTTCTCTCCAACAATCATCTTCTTCAGAAATATCCGGATAATCAACTTTCATCCGCTTATACAGAGTATCACCAACATTTTTCCAACTATTATAGACAATCGGTTTAGTCTGCACAAGTTTCCCCATACGATTATACCAACGATCAAATTTTGAATTTATAGGAGGCTCTACCTCTTCACGCTCCTCCACAATCACATTGACAGCATTAACTTCAGGCACGGAACGAGATAACGCATCGGAAACATGATGATCTTTACCCTTCCTATGTAAAATTTCAAAATCGTGCTGTTGTAACCTAATAGCTCATCTGGCCAATCTACCTGATGGCTCTTTTAAATTGCTCAACCACACTAGGGAATGATGGTCCGTTATAACGGTAAACCTAGTGCCTTCAAGATACGGACGTAACCTTTCAATAGCCCAAATCACGGCCAAACACTCACGCTCGGTTACGGAAAAATTCATCTCAGCTTTAGTAAGAGAACAACTAATATAACACACAACATATTCTTGACCATCCTTGGTTCGAGTTAGGACTGCATCTAAGCCATAACCAGAGGCATCTGTTTGTACACAAAACGGTAAGTCAAAATTAGGACATCTAACTATAGGGGCGGAAACCAAATGATTTTTAATAGTAGTAAATGTAACCTTACAAATTTTGGACCAATCAAACTTAGCATTCTTTCTTAACAAAGCAGCTAACGGGGCCACAATTGACGAAAAATTCGGTATAAAACGTCTATACCACGATGCCATACCTACAATTCTCCTAACTTTGCTAACAGACTTTGGTGGCGGTATGTTCAGAATAGCGGTAACCTTTTCGGGATCGGGAAGTAATCCTTTACTGACCTACAACAGATAGATTAACACACCCGCACCATAAAACCTAACTTGACACACTTTCCAAAAAAAAAACAAAAAAAAAACTGACGTTACTTAATGTCAATTTCTCGTCTGCTTTAAAATTAATATTAGAAGTGCGTCATTTACTACGTTTGTTAAACGATTATAATATAATGAAAAAAACTATCAAATTTCTGAACTTGTCTCAGTCTTTTCAAAATATCTTCAAATATATTCTTAGTTCAGAAAAAATATACATAGCTTTTTTAAACTAGAGTAAATTATCTACAACTTGAGACCATGAAAAAGTTTCGACCTGTAATACTTCCCGAAATAGAGCAATTTGAATTTTGAGAATTTTTCTCAAAAATGTGAAAGTACAGATTTTCAGTCTGTTTTTACTTGATAGATAAAGTAAATAGTGATAGTTCGTTATATAAATAGTCCAGTCAACAAATGACAAAAAAGTATTCATTTTTGAGATTTGGCCATCCACCATTTTGGAAGACGCCATCTTATGTTTAAGATAAAATGTCGAAGTCGTTAACTCCCATCATGCTACACATCGTTGAATAGATAACAGAAAAAGACTATTTATTTTGAAAACCAGACTTCTCTATCTATTACCATTTCAAAATGGCCGGCATTTGAAGTTTTCTACGTGAACATACACATTTTTTGGCGACAATTTGAAAATTCATAAATTTGGATATACAAAAGACTACAATGTTGTAAATTCAATTTCTAGAACATATAACATCCGTTATTTTGCAAATTATACATAATGCCAATGCACGACAGTCAATACCGTACGATGGGGGTTTAAGGTCAAGTGACCGCGGGTGAGCTGTGGAAGGAGCGACCGCCGTGGTAGGTGACCGCTCGCACAGGTTGTATAAATATTTACTATTCAATCACTATTCAGTTGCATTCTAATACTTGTTGGTGCAGCTTCACGGTTTAACAGTGTGATATTCGTTTTATTTTTACTTTTCGGTTTTATTATTGTAGACATTCTTGTGCAGTTTTTATTGTAGACATTCTTGTAAAATTTTTACTGTAGCTATTCTAGTGAAAACGGTGGTTTACAATGACCACTCTAGCTGGAAGTGTGTGTTTTATATGTAGTGCAAGGTTGAGTGCGGGTTAAGTTGTGACAGTAAAAAGGGGAATTGAAACTCTCTCAAAATCGAGTGTATTACGTATGCTTCCGGACCATACGCGATTGTTGAAAGACTTGAATGAAGTCACTATGTATATTGGTTGCCAAAAATCCTATACTGATTCAGGTATGATTGCAGCATCAATTAATCGACGTTCTGGGGTGGAACAAGAAGATGCACGACACATTCGATCGAAAGGATCGGTTTTCAGCTTTAAAGATCACTCCTTTATGTGTGGTGAAAAAGTAACATTATAATTTGAATAAGGGCCGCTATACTTGCGGCCACGTCCCCAGTGCTCTACCCGAAGGTACTACATTGGGTTTAAACGCGAAAATAAGCGTGCTTCTAATTTATTCTAACTTCATAATCAATCCACCCTAAATAAAAATGTAGCAGATTGAAACAAAAACTAAAAACAAGGTTTAAATAATGGTATCCCTAGCGTTGACCTCGGAGTGTGCTCGATCAACAAGACTCTCACCCCTGACCGACTCCGACCGATCACCCCTCTTCTTCCTCGGCAGCGGCTCCTCATCTCGGTGGACAACCATGCTGAAAAATCAAACAAACAAACAACAACCAGAAACAAAAAATGCAGATCAAAAACGCCTTCACCGTTTCGAAGCTAAATACTTAAAGTTAAGACAAAGTTAAGACGATCAGCTATACAACAAACCAACAGCAAGTACAAAACAAAGCGCTGCTTCAATAAAATATCTAGATTTAAAATAAACCGTAAACTTCCCGGTAATTATTTATTTAAATTTATTTATTTACTCAAATTTTCAAACTAGCAAATGAAGTTCCAAATTTATCAAAGATAAAACAAACACTAAAGTCAAAATAACAACGAAGACAAAATAGAATTACAAACCTAATAAATATATCTCGATTAAAAATGTACCGTAAACAAAACTGTATTTATTCATTTAAAATTCAAACTAGCTAGTTACCTTAAAAACAAATCTATAAAATATCGGACTTTAAATTTAGAAACAAACTAATTGGAACACGCGTTATGGGAATGCGGTACCGGAAGCACTTACCGCTTTTTTACTCGGTGTTTACGCGACCTTGAAATGTTACACCACTAATTAGAGCCAAAGATCGACTTTAAGGAAACATAAAGTACAAGTGTACTTAAAAAATGGAAAATTTATATTCAAATTATTTTAAAATTTAGGTATTTGTTTGATTCAAGAGGGGCTAGATTTTGGTTTTTAAATTGTTATTTTATTACTCGCACGTTATATAATTTTCCCGAATTTATTTGCTTGTTTTACGCGGTTTTTTAACCCGATTTACTAGATTTCCCAATAAATTTATTAAAAACGCCTTTTTAAATGATTTTGAAATTATTTGGGGTGTTTGGTTATTGGTTTTTGATTTATTAGCCCGAAATTTGATTTAGGTTATTTTAAAACGCAAATTTTAGTTAAAATTTAAGTTAAAACGCGGTTTATTTAGTATTTAACGGATTAACTTATTATTTTGGTTTTATTTAATGCTCTGTATATTAAAATTAACGGCACACAATAATAAAAAATAAAATACACTAAAATGAAAGAGTAACAGCAGAATGTTTGGCTGCCCATACAAAACTGTCATTTTAAAAAAAAAATAATGTGATGCAGTGGAGATACCAAGATTAAGGGAAGCAGTTTGGAAAGCAGCTGAAAATCGAGGAGCTGAGTGGGCACACAACATAATAAATCACTTACAAAATACTGAGGATTTGGTAAAAGCAGATGCACAGTACCACCTGTTTTGCCAAAGAAAGTTATTCAAACAACCATCAACTGGTTATAAAAGAGGACATAGGCCAGCTAACAAAGTAAATGAAGCAATGAAACAAATAATCTCCTACCTTGAAGAGAATTCTGAGGAATGTCAGTTCAGCATGGATGAGCTGGTTGATTAAATTGAAGGTGACTACATTCTTGGCATAAGAACCATCAAAGCTCGTCTTTTGGTTCACTATGGAGGAGATGTATTGATTGTTGAAAACAGTCGCAAGAAAACTATTGTTTGTTTAAAAAAAGTTGAATACAAAGTTCTCATACAAATTTGGTATCAACAGTATAAATCAAACCCTGAAGAAGAAAACCTACGAGTAGTTGGAGCTGCTGCTGATATTATTCTTGGAGACATTCGTTCACAGATGTACAACACTATAGAATACATGCCACCAGATAACTTTCTAATGGATGCAGAGTCTGTAATCCCTTCAACCCCTCTTTATTTATTTGAATGTATAGTATTAAAGTACAAGCAAGGGTTTTGGATAGTTGGAAAAAAAATGCATTGCACTTTCATATGCAGTTATTTCAGGTGCGAGACCCTGTCCGTTTATTTCATTCCTCCTAAATAGAGTTGGTATTTATGTATACCGCCATTTTGGGTCTAAACACTTTATTAATCTACTGTCAACATTGGGATCTTCATGTACTTATACTGATGCCACTTTACTTGAGATGTCGACAATATTACAACCTCAAAAGCCAGTCACTCAAAATAATGCATTCCTGCAGTTTGTGTTCGAGAAAGCAGACTTCAACGTAAACACACTTGATGATTTGGGAACGTTCCATGCTATGGGAGGCATTATGACAGTTACTCCTTGTGAAGCAATAACACCTGACAGAAATGTTACCAGAATTGGTAGGTGTTCAACTAGTGAAAAAAGCAGGCGGCAATATTGATTTGACAACATATAAAAAACGTAGTTTCAATGCCGGCTTGGCAAGTGTATCAATTGTAGATGTAAATATTCAGCCCTTGAATAATGAAATACTGCCTTCTGGTTAAGATATTTTGTGGTTGTATGGCAAAAAATTCAGACAGTATTGAGATTCCCGGTTGGAATGGGTTTATGGAAGCTGCTACCCAGGAAAAGAAGTATAAGTGCTCCAAAATTGTATATCTTTCTTTTATTAATAAACCACCAACTCAATATGTCACAATTTATACTACTCTTCTGATTGAAAGGGAGAAGAGCACAAAAGCTGGTCAAAAACCGTGTTTCATCACGTTGAACCAGCTTCTCTATTTAAAAGTGCAATAAATAATAAGAAACTGTGACAACTTTGAGATGCAAAATATGGAGATTCGTTTAGGGGGCTTTCACCTCCTTATGTCTTTCATGGGAACCATTGGAACCATAATGGCGGGAAGTGGCCTAAAAGAAATGTCGACAATGATTTACGCAACAAACAGTGTGGAGAAAATTATGAGTGGTCATACTTACTCAAGGGCTGTACAGGCTCATGTTTTGGTTCATGTTGCCTTGGCCACATTGATTTGGAAGTCAGTAGACCTATCAGAGGATGAAGCAGTGATGATAAAAAATACACTTAACAATATAAATACATCTTTCGTTTTAAATGTTGAAGAAAGTGAAGTATTCAAAGTGATTTCAGCAAAATTTATGGAGGTTCTGCACACACTTGAAAGTCGCGGACCTACGACTAAGTTGTGGATTCAGTACTTTTCAAAGGCTACTCTGATTAAAAATTCGTAGAGGTAGAGAGGATGGGAAACTGGACACTCCATCTGACCACTGTCCAAAAAATACTGCCATTATTTCATGCAGCTGGACATTTAGTCTATGCAAAATGTACACATTTGTACTTGCAAAATATGTTGTTGTTGGAAAAAATGGACTCAGCTGAATACCATGCGTTTACACGTTCGGGATATTTTACCATCAGGCGAGCAACTAAATTCTGGTTTGGTATTTGAACTGATCAGATGATAGAGCAAACTCTGATGCGAATGATGAAAACATCTGGTAGGTTGACGTCAGGTAGGAGTGTAACTGATGAAGTGCTCACTTGATTGGCCCTTGCGATGATCCATCTGCAAAACATTTGTTCTCAAGTTAAAACCTTTTGCAATATATCACTAGCATCCTCTGAACAACATGTTGACATGAGGCCTTCCCGAATAGCCCGAGATAATGAAGATGCAAAAAAGATTTCTCAGTGGCTTTCTAAACATAACCCATTTCTTATAATTGATGTGATAATGTCAATAGATTCAGGAATTGTAGGAGGTAGTGAAGTAAATTGCCATTTGTCTGAACAGATTAGGAAGGAGTTGATCTCTAAAATGATGGGCAAGAACTTTGAAAATGTCAAGTTCAAACGAAAGAACAAGGTAGTTACGCTTGCTTCTATTAACAATACTATAAAGTTTGGAAACATCAACATAGTTGCGGATCCTTTCATGCTTTTCCACAGGTTGTGCATAGCAAAGCAGTCAGATTTTGATTTAAAATCATTTTTCACATTCGAACTGTCACCATTTCCTGTCTTTATTCACATAAGAAGGTATGCGTAAAGGGAATGAAATCTTCGTTATACACATCATTCACACCCATTACAAAAGATGAAATGCATGTGGAACCTCAGTATGTCGTGGTTGATGGTGACCATTTAGTACACAAAGTTGTGTGGCGACGACAGACTTTTTTTGGAGTTATTGCTAACAGCTATGCTCAATACTTGCACAATCATTACGGTATATAGCTGTAATTTTTGATTCTGACCAAAAAAGCACCGAAAATTGTGAACAACTTTGAAAAACGGTTTACTTTTCTCCTGAAGTAATGTTTCATCAAGAAACAGTGTCACAAAGTACACCAGAAAAATTCCTTGCAAATAAAAGCATTTAGAAACGACTTATTGATTTACTCAAGAATACCTTACAAAAAGCCAACATTTACGAACAGCAGGCAGCTGAAAATGCTGACCTTATGATTGTGAACACTGCCAGTGCTGTTGCTAATAAGTATGACTCTGTGCGTGTGGTTGGTGAGAACATTGATCTTCTCGTCCTCCTCACTGTATTGGAGCCAACACACGGTAATCTTTTTTCCAAAAGTGTGAAAGAGGAAATACGCCAGATAGCTATTGCTCAACCACATCATACAATCATAAATTCACTGATGTATTTTGATTTATTCATGCAATTAGTGGGTGCGACACTACATCGGCGCTGTTTGGCCAGGGAAAAATAAATTTATTTTTGAAACATTCAGAACTTTTGAATAAAGTTTCATCATTCCTTAATTCTCGATCAACAACAAATGAAGTTGCACAAATAGGGGAAAAGGTTCTTGTTACTTTGTATGGGGGTGATGCAGCTACTCAAAAACTGCATAAACTACCGTACCATACATTTGTTAAAGCTGCAGTCAAAACTAAATTTAATCTCGCTAGATTGCCACCAACTACAGATGCTGCTCAACTACATGCCACGTGATGTTACCACCAGGTGGAAACATGGCTGGGAAATGAAAAGACCCTTTAAAATGGGACAGGATGCACACTCAATTAGGTATCTTCCCTAAGAAAACAAAGAAAGATTCAGCACCAGAGTCCCTCCTTCAATGCATTTCATGTACTTGCAAAAAAGGTACAAAATAAATAAATTCTTTATTACAACAGTTTGTGTTGCCATTGAATGTGTTTTGTTCTTTTTTAGTGTGCCTGACTGCATGTGGATGTAGGAAAACTGGATTGCACTGTTCTTTACTGTGTAAACATTGCAATGGACAGTCTTACGAAAATGCAATGTCAGTCATATTGGACAACGAGCCTGAAGACGAAGATGCTCAAGAAGCAATTGATATGGTTGATGAACAACTTAACTGCATTTAAACTTTATTGTTTTTAATAAACACTATTCACTTACTATATCTTTTCTTTACAACATATCGAAACTATTTGTAGCCTTTTGTACATCCAAATTTAAGAATATTCAAATGTCGTCAAAAAATGTGTTTTTGACGTTAAATACTTCAAATGACGGCCATTTTGAAATGGTAATAGATAGAGAGGTCTGGTTTTCACAATAAATAGTCTTTTTTTATTATCTATCCAACGATATATCGTATGATGAGAGTTTACGATTTTGACATATTGTCTTAAACACAGGATGGCGTTTTCCAAAATGGTGGATGCCCAAATCTTAAAAAAAACAAATATTTTTTGTTATTTGTTGACTGGACTATTTATATAACAAACTATCACTAACTACCCTAATTAATGTAACCATTTGGGCATTTTTGTGGCAAATTGACTGGACTATACATCAAGAGCTATATATTTCTAGACTTATTCGACGAACCTGCTTAAAACTATAATTTACTTCTCGCTCTTGATATTTACATCGATACCTATTCGGACGGCCTGGCTTTATCGCTATCACACAGTTACAACGAATTCGAGGTAATTCATTATTTTTCAGCACTAAGAAATACTTCAAGCTTCACGTCTAAAGTTGTCAGTTGAGCTCAACAGTACACAACCTCATTTTAACCTAAATGCACTATAGTGCGTTTAACAAACGGATTCAGCAAAAGTAGAAGCTTACCGATCTCGACTATCTCAGTATCATTTTTAACAATGGTACCTCACACCTGTAGAGCGATAATATCGATTAGCAGCAACAAGCAATAGTCTTACAGTGTCACGTTTCTTATCACGTAACTACACCAAACGGTAATACGGAATATGCCATTGACACACACAAAAGAAAACTAGTTGCATACCTGTAGGTGGCTGAATACTTAGCTTGCAACCCGTCGGGGGTGAGCCAACACAGAAACTCTGCGGTATCCAGGATCCATTCATCCTGCCATCGTAACTACAGCAGCGATCCACAGACAAAAACAGCTGGTCCACGGCAACGAACAGGTAGGCCTACACAAAGAACGAACCCATTTGGCCTCCAGCTAAAAAAGCTAAACAGAAAATCTGATTAAAATGGGTACGCGCGGGGAAACTCACCAATACACGCAAGACACCCCCTAGTTGTCGAACAAAAAAAAACAAACGTGCATTGCTTTTGAAATACGGTGACGAATAATGTAGAAAATATTTCGACGCA
The DNA here is from genome assembly GCA_036346225.1 of Platerodrilus igneus. NCBI lineage: Eukaryota > Metazoa > Arthropoda > Insecta > Coleoptera > Lycidae > Platerodrilus > Platerodrilus igneus. The sequence continues at coordinate 4,444,114 of JARFIW010000828.1, forward strand.
CAAGCTGCAGAATCAAATTCAACATTCGTTCAAAATGACACAAATTCGAACTGCAAATCCTCGCTTATCGAAGTGCGATTAAAACTAGAAAACACGATTTTATCGGATAGTGCGCGACCTTATTTCAAGAAGTCTTTACATTGGAACACTAGAGAAAACCATTAAACATTATCGGAAGGTTTAACAAACTAACGGATACCTAAAACAAGATATAAACTATTTAATTATCGAATAAATTTTCGTTTAAAAAACAAAGTGGATTGGAGTTAAAATTATGTTAAGTGGGCTTATACTGAACAGATACACTATATAGAGTTGTGTTGAAGAGTTTAAGAATTGAAACGGAATTTATTCGAAAGAGTAATGAATTAACAAGTGAGAAAAAAGGGCATTTAATTTAGGGAGAAATATAAACGCAACAAGATTTAGGCAAACACGTCATAAAATCGTACTCTATGAAAACACAACCGGCAAAGAAACAAATAATATTCAGCAAACGAGTTATCTTCAGCGCGGGTGGTTGTTGAAAATGCATTCGGGATACTAGCAAATAGGTTTTGATGTTTCAGAAAGCTGTCTTTAGAGCTGCAAAAAGCTGCAGTAATAATAATGGCTTGTTGCTATCTTCACAAATTTCTGTCCAAACAAAGTGGAAATAAGTATCTTCCATTACTTGGAGAAGACATTAAGAAATGTCTCTTACTACCATTGGCGCGTACCAACAGGAACAACAAAAACGTTGCAAAAATGTCATATCTATGTTTTGTAAGTACTTTAATGCACCAGCTTGATTAAAGAGTAGAGCAGTGTCAATAAACAGTATGTAAAATTTTTAGTAAAACGCAATGCTTACAGTATTATTTTTATTTGTAACCACTACCCTTTACAGCCTACCACTAATTTAAAGTAAAAAAGACGTTAACAAAGAGTAATTCGAAATTATTGCCCTACATAGTAGTAAATAAAATGCACAGACATTTAGCGTCACTAACATTTACTTTCACCATTATAGTTATATTGGCTAACTGCGAATACTTGTTTATTTGCTACATTCTAAGACGGCAAAATAAAGGCATTCTTTTTGTTAAACCATTTTACTTTAAATTTTTTATTTACTAAACTGTAAAGTATAGAATAACCACGATGTTGCTTTGTATACTTCGTCTGTTCCGGCACCCGAACGCTTGGAAGTTATAATCTTTTTTAGTTCCTTGCGATACTTTGTACTTAACGAGTTTATCTTCTTACGAATATCTTCATTTGTTGCATTTGGCGTAATTTCTTTATAAGAAACCAATAACTTGCCTAATGCCAATTTGCGTTTAACTTTGTTCTTATAGTCAACCCTCTGTGAATCCCACAGTTCTAAGAGTTTTTCATAGAACTCAATAAAATTTATTAACTGCTGCTTCTGGGTATCGTCAACGCCATCACGGATAACTACACATGGTATTGGTCAAAAATAACACATTCAACTGACCCTAAACTTTCGGTCGCCTGGTGTCTGCTAAGTAAACAAACGACTTTGGCGGGCGCGCGGGACGGTACACCCCTTCCACTTTTTCCATTGTATTGACAATAGTATTGACGCGTACACATGTACTTCAATATTATTGTCAGTATCCTCTACGAACTTCCGGTATTGATGACTAGATTTCAACATTTATAGATTTACTTCTATATCGTTTGTCAAACCATCAATTCCGAAGCGTTACTCTCAATAATATTGACTTTATTATAGACTATTGTCCATAATATTGATCGAGTAGGGGCCGCTGTAAACAATATTAAACTTCAGATTCTAGCTGCTTGATGATTGTCTGCTAGCGTTTCGTGGTTGTTGTTAGGGCTATATCATGGGTCTTGGTTTTCGTTTGACTGGTTGTCGTGTGCAGTGTATCGGTGCCACATTGCGAATGGTCAGAAGATCTGAGCCGTCTATCCTCTGGTAAGTGTTAGTTGTCAGCGCCGTGCAGTGTGCCTGAAAGGTGGTGATGTGTAACTCGTGTCCAATCGTTTCGTTTCCTGCCAAACTAGCGTGCGCCCGTGATAAGGCTTAAAGTAGTGCTCTGTAAAGCTTCTAGTTTTGTTACTGTCTGTTAGGTAGGGGTACCATGTTCCAGACGCATAGCTCAGGACAGATAAAAGGTACGCCTTGAAGAGCCTTAGTGGTGCTTTCAGCGGAAGCTTGTTCTGGTTGGTTAGTGTCGGGTGTAGAAACCCTTTGAATCGTCGTGCCTTGGAGAGAGTGTGCTGGATGTGCCGGTTATAGTTTAGTTGTCTGACAATATTGACCAATAGGTATTGAATGTTGAATAGAGTTTTGGTGGATCGTGCAGAGGTGTCTTGTGTTTGGAAACTATTATTGTCAGCGTCTTTTTTAAGTGAAGCTACATCTGTCAGTCATCAAACCACTGAGACAGAGATTCAAGTTGTTCCTGCATTCTGACTGTTGCAGTTCTAGGGTTCATGCGGTTCATCATGAAGATGTTGTCGTGCGAAAAGAGCACATTGAGTGTTCTTTGCACATGGAAGGTTATAGACGTACGCATTGTAAAGAGGAGGTGATAGGTAACCTTCCTGTGGAATTCCGGCCGGAATCGGGATGTTGTGGAACAATTGGTTTTCAACTCTATCTCGTAATCTTCCTCTGGTTAGATCGCTGGTTAGCAACTGCGGTAAATAGCCGGCACTTGGTAAATTGTTCCAAGTTTCAAGATTAGTCTGGTGTGCCAGGCTCTGTCGAAGGTTTTTTCAAAGTCCAAGGCGTCAGCGACGATGGATTTGTATCGGTTGTATTTTTCGGCTACGTCGTCTACTACTCGGATGACTTGGTGTGTTGTGGAGTGTTGTCCCCGGTATCCAAACTGCTCGTTTCTCCATTAAGTAGAGCTTCAGCCGTTGGAGGAGGAGTCTTTTCAATACCTTCGCTAACGTGTTCACTAGCTTTATAGGTCGGTAATTTTTGGGGTCGCATAGTGGATGTATGGGATGAATGAGGTGATATAGATATGTTAATTATAGGGAAGGACCAATTGCTTTTGTAGCAATACCGATGGCAGTGAAGCGGTTATGTAATAAATAAAGCAACTACAACGAACTACTTAATAAAGGGTATAAATACCTTAAAGCCTGTGCCGCTCGGGCAATAAAAGTCACACACAAAGGTTTAACGGACAACCAAGAACACGCACGTTCGGGTGATGGTGTCGCTTCCAAAAGCTCTCATACAACTGTATTCTGCAACGGTTCGAGTACGACTCACTTCACGCACTCCCACTGTCGGCATAAATGTTTCACTAAAACTATAGGATACCCGCACGGATAGTATTTATTGTCACCAATAACAATAAATGTTCGATGATGACGTAACACATAGGCTTTTCCCAGGTTTGACAATTATTGCTACTGTACTTTCGTTCTATGTCTCGAAAAGTATCATAGTAGGCGGATACGGTTGTGGATGCGTGTTAAGTGCGCCAGCATGCGCTTAGTAATTTTTCGTAGTGCTTCCTTCGTGATGCCATGGGTTTGGGTGCTTTCCTGTTCCCCTGTAGGTATGGCGGATTTTATTTTCTTAGGATTGATAAAGAAGATGTCTTGATTGGATTCCTTTTGAAAAAAGCCGTCAGACGATTGCCCGAATTATGTTGGTGTGGGCCATGCCTGTCTTAGGATTTAGTGTAAACGTCTCCTGAAGGGTTATGGTTCGTTGGTTTTGTCTATGGCTGTATACAGGCGTCCCGTTTGTCCTAATAATGGGGCGGACTGTCGTTCTTCTCGTTCTTGACTGCTTTGTTTAATTTGTAGTGGTGCGTGTCCTTGTTGGAACAGCTACGACCCTATCAGGTTGTCTAACCGTCTACTCTCTGAACGTGACCTACACAATTAACTTGGTTTTAATACCTCTAAACGAAACAACATAAAATCCAAAGTCAGAGTTTGAAAAATTTTTATTTTGACATCTATCAAAAACAGACAGACAGACACTTTTTCTTGATATAGCCCACCCTTTTTCACTCTTCTAACAACCTCCCGCATATCATTTTTCTTCCATTTTAATTGTAGTAATTTCAGAAAATGATACAAAATTCACTAACCCAACAGAACAAAATCAAACTGATAACTTGAAGGAAGGTTTCATTATAAGTCCAAACCGAGTCACAATATTTTTCATCGCACTTTTATTCTAAGGTTGACTGTTCTTCTTGCGCACGTTTTGCACTAAAATCCATTCTGTGGTGCGAATTATTTTACAGTAGCTGTTGGTTCTTTCCATAAACCACGGATGGAATGACTTCATAGTTACTGTGTGAACTGCAGCTGTCTTCAACAACCCCCGATTGACTTCACTTTCATCAGTTACGTCTTCAGATTTCGGCCATTCACATTCACTTGTCAACCAAGACGGTCCTATCCACCGTTTACTGTCTTACAATCTTCGCATTGTACAACCTCTCGATGGGGGATCAGCTTACCTGGAACGTGAAGCCAGGTTACTCCCACCGTCAATTCCGGAATTTTTTTCATTCTGTTTCTGATAAAAGTTCCCCATCTGTCCTGTCGCTTTACCCAAGCTAAGGCGGTGGTCGAATCACGTACATATGACTCGAAACTGTTTTTCAACCTCTCCGTTGATAACTGTCAACAATCGACATCCAATGACTATTGCCATGAGTTCTAAACTAGGAATGCTGAGTGGTTTGCTCGAGGATGCACGTGATTTCGCTTGCAAAATACGAGACGTTGATTACTTCGTCGCCTAAAACTCTTGGACCGCTCCTTTGCAAACTTTGGCCGAGTGACTAGAAATGAGGCACATATAACATGTGTTACCTTTCCTCAACTTTTTTCGCTTCTGTACCAACGGCATATTCAGAGATTTTATGCATTGCGCTTGCACGTGTATACCTTCAGAACATGCGCATTTTTTAAAATTTTTCCAACGATTAAGCCGTGAGCAGTAGATATATCTCCTTCGAACTTGTCAACCAACCGGTGAAGTTATGTTTCAGACCTATTGAAGCTAAACTCTTGACGTGCCAGATGTACTCTTTCTTCTCCTTCCACCTATTCTCTCAAAACTCCATCAAAAAGCGTAAGTGTGACGTATCTGGTTCTGTGACTTCTTTCTTAAAATGACAACTTCAATGCCAAGCTATGAGAGTTTCTTACTGCGCATTTAAATAACAACATTTAAAGAAATAACTTTGTCATGGTTTAATCTTATTAAAGTTTTACATAATTCGAGAATTAACATCTTTTGAAAATTAACACCTCTAGAAGTTATAGTAACACGGTTTTATAGTGCTAAAACTTTATACAATCTATGAATGATCTGTATAGTCTGGGTATACCTAGTTAATCAACAGGCAGTTGTTAGTTTTTAAGGAGATTTGAGATCTCATGCTATATTCGTATGAAGCTCATTCCGAAGCCTTGAAGTAGATGTAGGATGAGGGAATTTCAGGGAAATGTGTACGTTAGCTCAGAATGGAAAACAGTGGAGGTACGTGTCTAACCAGTACCAGGACTGAAAACCTAATGACGATGACCTGTTTCTGGTTTTAGGAAAAGGTTTCTTTAATGGACAGGTGAATTAAAGCTGTAATTTTGTTTATTTGTCAAACTGAAAACATTTGCAAGTCGTCTAATAATAACTAGAAATTTTTTGTGGTTGGACAATTGTTTTAAAGAATCTTACGACATTCTTAATGTACGTTTATTTAAAATGTTCTAGAACAAGAATTATCATAAACACTATGAGGCTTTAGTGTTTGCTTATAGAGAGCAACCATAGGACATTTGGCAACCTTTATTTCTATATGTTACAAATTTAATTTTTAAAAATGAATATTAGAATATTTTGTCATAGTCGTTAAAGCCAACTTTGTATTGGTTTAATTTTTTTACCTTAGAAAGTGCCTCAGTAACTAAGAAAAACTGATTTGACTGTTATATTTGATCACTGTTAATTCCGTTAATAACTTAGGTTATTAATTTAAAAGAGACTATTAAATACTTTGTTCTTTATCACGCAATGTAAAGATAATTCTTTTTACTAAACTATACTTTGAATACCTCAGATATGACTTATTTTAGACGCAAATTGTTGTCTCCATTTGTTTTATAATAAGTTGTTTTTATATCAGCCTTACCTAGCTCACAGTCAACCTTTTATTATTAGGTATATTTATTTTTGCTCCCTACACCATCTCTAGGGTCATATCAACAAGTATTTAAACAAATGTAGTGGCTTCTAACTTTAATTCTTTTACATCTTAATTTTACATAAAACCTACCTGTTCATAATTCTAACTCTGAAGTATAGACCAGAGTTAGCAAATAGACTTTATCATTTCTCCAAATATTTAACTTCTTTACTTTGTATAAATATAAGCGTATTTCTTTGCTATTAAACGACAAAACTATTTATTGCACTCGTGTTATTGCAAAACATAAAGAAGCCCTCATTCATTATGTAAAATCTTTAAGCCTTGTGTGCAAATTAATCGTTTTATTAAAAACGAGCTTCATTTCAGTACCATATTCATGTCTGTAGCTTAAAAATTTCTATTCTTAGTAAAGATAACATAACACGTATGCTTCAATAGGATGCAATTATGAGCTTTAATTATTTTTCTGTGTGTGTATAATATCAAAAATAAAATATTCATTTTGTTCAAAATAACACCTTAGGAGCTTTAAATGGAGTCTAGATTCCAGAAGCTTCGCGATTAATAAAGACAAATAAATATTTCATCAATTACGAAGAAATGCCCGGTTGGAGGAATTCGCGCGAACATTAAAATGCAATAAAAATAAATAAGAATTTTATAACTTTGCGCATTTTAGAAAGATAGAATGAGACGCGACCATTAACTTCGTGCATTAGAAAACAATAGACATAACATAAATCACGACAATTGATACTAATTAGATAATAAAACGCACCATTCGCGGAAATATTACATCATTCAGTTGTGACTAAGATTCCAGAATACAATGGAATGTGACGTATTGGGATAATTTTGTATATAAACAGAAGTTATGAACATTCGCATTCATTCTTTCTTAAGCCAAATAACATGTAGGGTTCGCGATTCGTTATTCCTTCCTCAAATCAAACAATGTGTAACATTCGACGTTTGTCACGTCCGATATAAAGCGAAGTTGAAAGCTTTAAATTAGTTTTACGACTAATATAGAGTTCTCTGCAGTATATTGATGAAGCATCATTCTTTTGTAAATTACAATGAAGATTGAACATTTTTCGATACAAGAGCTACTGCTAAGTTAATTGATTAAAAATTAAAGATGCCTTTTTGCAAACTAATAAACTGATGGAGATAAAAAATAGAAATGGAAAGCTTTTAATATCATCAATTACGTTGGAAATAAAATTTTAATAAGCGCTGTATGACCGTAAGAATTGCAAATATAAATTTTAGATTTGTTTGTTTTGTAACTGATAAAAATATTTAAATATTTCTAAGCTAAAATAAGTCTTAATAATATATTTTTTTTTTGGTAAGGGGATAGTTACCAGAAAACTTTGAGGTCAAAGTTCCAAGCAATTTGACTTTTAATAAATTATCTTTCAAGAGTTATTGGCTAATCACTTTTATAAGCGTGGTAATAAGAGATGACTAAATTATCCACGTAGATGTTAAAGAAAATGTAATTTTTAACAAGAATTAGGTAAGAATTACTTTAATAATTAAGTAATTTGTAGGAATCATTTTCTGTAAGAACTTAAGTTGTAATTTGTTTTATAAATTCTTTTGTATGAAAGAAAAATGTTTAGAATGTATTGATGTTTTTTGAGATTACAGCGTTTCATTTTGTTTTGTAAATTCCATAGTATAATTTCCGTTGAGCTAGTCAGCCAAAGGAAAATTAGATAATGGTTTCAAATTCCCCATTGCTGTACGTAAGTTACAGCAATAATTAGTGGCGCTCCTACTCGCAACCGCTGTCACAGCAATATATATATATATATATATATATATATATATATATATATTATCATTTCAAATCGAGCTAGTAATTAAAAGATGGAAAATATAAGGTCTTGGACAGGACTTGAACCTGTATCTTGGTTTTGCCGGAACCATGCGTTTACCAATTACGCCACCGAGACTGATGACGACAATTGGGAAATTTACGAATTTAAATCGTGTACACGACTATACATAAACCCAATTGTCGTCATCAGTCTCGGTGGCGTAATTGGTAAGCGCATGGCTCCGGCAAAACCAAGATACAGGTTCAAGTCCTGTCCAAAACTTTATATTTTCCATCTTCAATTACCAGCTCGATTTGAAATGATCATTTGGGCTTTGCATAAAAGTCTAAGTTATTATTTCATATTATTCACTGTAATACAATAGTATTTATCAACTTACCTTGTGTAATTAACTATCTAAAATATTTATTATATATATATATATATATATATATATTTATATATTGCTATGATGATAGGGTTATTTAGGGGTATAAAAGGACACAGTCAGCTTGAAAACTGTTAGGCGAGCATTTTTCCTAAAAATACGCCCTCGTTCGAATGAGAGGTAAAATGGAGGATCCGTGTGTGAGTGTTGACGCACGTTAAAGATTGCTACCTTGCTTGAAACCGCAAGGGTTCGGAAAGATTTAAAATTTTTTAGGTAAAAAAACTCTCTTCCAGGCCAATGTAGTACCTTCGGGTGGAGCATTGGAAAATCATATGTAAGCTACATAAGGTCACAGGGGAAGTATACTTTATGTAAACATCATAAAAATAAAGAAAACCAAACATTTTAATCGTAAAAAGTACATAATTTGGTCATTATAAAATAAAGTAAATTCCAGTCACCTTGTGTAAAATCAGAAACCAGCCCCAATGAATAAAAGGAAGCTCATTCTGCTATAAATTAGAAACATTAATCAAAATAAATAATTTTGGAAGTCGTGCAATACTTTTCTAAACATTTAACACATTCTCAAGTGCCAAAGTAAAATGTAAATCAACTTGTATAAAATAAAAGAAAGCTCATTGTGTAATAACTAAATCACCTTTAATAAAAGAAATAATTTTGGGCGCAACTCAATTCATTTTAGAAACATTTAAAGCATTCATAAATACAAATTAGGCATACTTAAACGTGAAACAAATCTCTTTCAAAGTCGACGTATTGCGTAAGGAATCGAAGGCAATAAAACGAATAAAATAAACTTTAGAAAAACGAGCATATTTCCTAACACAATAAGATATAGATATTGGGGCAAAACGCCTACGTGACATTAGAAATGTAGAAATCGCCACATTTTTGTAAAGCCCGACATGTATAAACAAAATATGGAACCATAAGTTTTGGTATACGTGCGGAATTAAATGGAAAATTTAAGAAATTCCTGTACAAAATTATGTCTACGTGATGCATAAAATTACTACACTTGTTAACAAATGCCAATACAAAGCTATGGCTACGTGCAAAGTTAAATACATAAAGTAAGCAATTTTGAATAAACCCAACAGGTTAAAAGATAGGAAGAAACGATGTTCTATATAAGGAACATAAACTGATATAATGCATTCATTCCTTTAACGACGCACGTCTTAACTAGTCTAAACGAATTTATTACGTAAATTTGAAATTAAGTAAACTCAAAAGTGCCATAAAATTAAATAACATAAAGAATTCAAGTAAAAAAATTGTAGATGTGCGTGAAGTACGAGTTAGTGAAAATGTGCCGTTTGTATAGTAAACGTAAGTCTAAATTTAATTAATGTAAACATAATATTTACCATTTATTAAGTTAGGGCTCTAAGCAATTATCTAAGTAATGTTCTAAGAAACTATTTAAGTAAACGTCTATGAAAAGATCTAATTAATTATCCAAGTAATGATGTTAAATTAAATACGCAACTAGAGAATTCACTAAAGAACGCCTACAAGTTTGTGGAAAACTGGCAATCACTGGGTTAAAAGCCAAGTTAAGGGTCAACGACTGGAATTACTAATCAATCTGGTTCGATAAGCTTTCTCAGGGGTCAACAGAAAGATACAAGGTAAGAATTTAATTTTATAATTCCTTGAATGTTGCATGTTTTATTTGAAATATTTATAAGCGTAATACTCGCATGTAATATAGGTAACTTTTTGTGTAAAATATCATCAAAAACTTTAGTTGATACGTAAAAATTACGTTAAAAGGAGAATAGTTTTTTTGAACGTTCAACGAAGCTTTCAATATAAAACTTAATTATTTTGTTGGCTTTAATTGCTTAAAATTTTGATAGTAAACAAATTTAATAAGAATATTTATTTCCATTTGATTTAAAAGTTTTTATAGCTAATGAAATTACAAGAACGTAGAGTTATAGATTCTACAATTTCTTAGCCTATTATGCAAAATTTGGGGAATTTTGTTTGTCTTATTCAGGTATATGAAGTGTTAAAGGGAAGTGGGTAAATATTCTCTCTTATCATATCGTCGTTCACTCTGTGCAGGGAATAACTGAGCTAGCCTAGGCATAAATTTATTGTGTTGATTTTAAAATTAGTTTGGATATTTTAGGGGTACAGAGAGGTTAGGGTATAACTGAGCGTTAAATACACCGGGAGTTCGGCGATATCGAATTGGTATTTAATCATAGTTTTCATATACCTATAATTTTCTTAGATTTTAAGGTTTAATTCTTAAAAATTACTTTAAAATCTTCAGATTCATTGATCGATCTGAATGGATTTTCATAATATAAACAGACGTTACGGCTTATTACCAGCATTGTTCTATGTTCATGAATAAATCTATTTAACAAACTCGTTTAAAACTTCAAGTTCTATTATAGGGTTAAAGTAGTAACTCACTTCAATCCGTTTATTTTGCTATACTGTCGATGACTCATCACAGTAAATTGTTAAACAAATGCTGTTTGAAAAGCTAGCATCCAAAAATTTTCTTTGTAAAATACAAATTGGTATACATTTTATTCTTTTATAAAAAGTAAAATGCACAGAAGCTTTAGTAAAATACACGAATTGAAAAAGAAAAACAGTTCTATTAATTTATCAAATCGACAGACTCAAAACTATTATTTACAAACTTTTCTAGAAGCATCTAATCTGAACATTTTACGCGCACTAGCTTATCAGCTCTGAGAATTATTAAACAAATACAACATCAAGGACAGATATTGCAATATCAACCCATTTTTCGAACACACCTACCTCTTAAGGTATTTGATCAATTTTCCAAATTAGGCATAACATAATCGTGAAAGCCCCGTTCGGTAAGAGCATCCACTCCAACCTTTTTGCATAGTATTAAGCTGTAAGGTTAAAACCAATTGAGAAGTGTTTCTTATATGTCAATTCAATCGGTCAAAGATCACTTTTTTCTTCGCTTCGTCGATCCATTTTGTTTTAAATTTTGAAAATCGTTTTTGTTCGTTTAATTGGATAAAGGTTTAGATTTAGTTTGTTTATTTGCTTCGTGTGTGGAAGTATTATGTAAATGTATTTGTTATGATATACAGTAAATGAGAGAGAGCATTTCATATATCCGAAGAAGAATAGTCTTCATTTGACCATTTTACCTTAAAGTTTTCTAAAGCTTAAGACCGTTTTAGATTTGAGTAGATAAGCTATATGTGTACGGCCTCAAAAACACGTTTTTTAATAAGATATAACATTGGTAATTTTAAAGTCCGTTCTAACCGTTTTTGTGCCTTTTAACGTCGTTCAGTAAAGAATTACGTGACTAACCTTTCACTTTTCAAAGTCGAAGTTCAATCCTCTACCACGTCCCTTCTATTATCATCTCGACCTATGGGAGAGCTTAAAAAACAATCCATAGAGTGAGATTACGCTCTCAAGATTAGACCACGAGTATGAAAATTACTCTAAAAGTCGAATCATATAAAATTTTATTAGGAAGTGTTTTTGGAGGTCGTACTAATAATTTGCAACTGTATTAGTTCGTTTTATACTGACAGGCGTAAAAAAAAGGAATCCATAGATTTAAAAATTGGCAAAATTGCCTTAATACTACTTATAATATTTGCAAATCCTTCTAGAGCGACATCAATCCTTAATCAATTTAAGATGATCCACCCTAAGCAACCCTAACTTTCCCTAATATTAAGCAGTTTACATGTGACGTGAAAATCATTCTTTCAAGACAGCATATGCTTTTTCCCAAAGATCATTTTAGCCATTTACCCTGCAATAAAATGCTTAATATCCGCAATAGAAAGAAAACAACTATTATCGTCCGAGCTTAATCTAACAATGATACCGTTTCGCGCTATTAACTACAAAGAAATCGTCCCATTGAGCATCAAAACTATAGAGGGGTCTTGCCAATTTAGCCCAACGTAAACTCATAATCCCTGTTCACCGATGCTTAATAAGAAGTTCATTCGAAAGGTTTATCGATAAATTTGTACTGAAATTCGTTTAGCTAATTTTATTTAGATGATTTCTAGTGTTTTCTCACCCTTAAGATATCGTCTTTCAAAAGAAACAACACATTAGTATGGATACATCACCCCACATCATTTGTCTTTACAAAAACCCAGCTCCATTTTCCTTCACAAACGAATTTTCCGGTTGGACGCCTAGCGCCTGTACGAATTCTCACACTTATATAACAGTCGAGAATCGCGTTCTGTACCGGTTTTTTACCACTTCCCATATTTCCTCCAATTCGCTTCCTTTATCGACAAGCGTCTATGGCTTTACCTCATCTTGTTTATCCACGATACAGACAGTGTTTCCGTAATTTTATCTGAAAATTTTAAATTCTTATACAGTTTTATTTTAAAGCTGAAGCTTTTATATTGGGCTGTAAAGTTTTTATGATTTTGGAGGAGGGTGGAGGGTGGATGGAAGTTATAATAGTTGCACAAACAATTATAGTAAACAAGAAGCACCTAAAAATAGCTTTGAAAAATCACTTTATATGGAGAAGAATTCAATTTACATACTTTTTCTTTCTGCAGATGGTTATAGAAACAGTGGGTTAAAAATTGCTTTCAGACTTTCAAATGTCCGATCATTACTGGCCATGTCTGGCTTTTTCACGCCCGCGTCTAACAGGCACCTAAAAATGCTTGATATAATCAAAGCAAGCGGTCAGAAATTCGGACATTGTGAATAGCAAACAGCATAAAACATTCAAGTAGTTATTTATTATATGGAACAACCGTACTAATTTGGCCATAGTAGACAGAGAGTAGCAGTTATGTATCCACCGCAACACCTCACGGCACTCAACTACTTCGCGATGGTTATAAACTCCAAATCTCAATTGTTAGTTTACAGACAACTCATTAAGTTGTTCAGCGATTCCGTTTTTTGTGGTATTTTTAACTTGGGATCAACTTTCACGATGGCACATAAATAGCACATAGAATTTCTCTCCTCCACATAACAAAAAAGGATGCTGCTTGATAGGGTTTCGTTAGAACTCTTTAGCACTTCAAAACGCATCATTAGTGCTCTCGTGGTTTCCCAAAAATCTGAAAAGAATGTAGGAGCAAGTTAACTGCCGGCTGTTGGATTTACAAAGGAAAAAAGCGCTCATAAATAGGGATCTATTAGTGCTTTTTAGTGCCGCAAAATTTATTGTTAGTGCTCTCATGGTTTCCGAAAGAATCCAGAAACATCGTAGCTGAAAAAAGCGTAACGGTCAATTTTTAAATTTGTTAAAAACGAAATTACTTACAGAAAGTGCTTCGCTAGGTTTTTAGTGCTTTAAAGCTTATTATTTGGGCCTTTATGGTTACCAAAAAAACGGGAAATCCAAGGCACCAACTTGGCGATCGACTGTCGGATTTTTAAAACTTGAAAGTGCCTATAGATAGTGCTTCGTTGGTGCGCTTTAGTACTGGAAAAATTATTGTTAACGCTCTCATGGTTTTCAATAAAAACAAGAAAAGCCCTAGCGGAAAAAAACGTAGCGGTACATTTTTTAATTAATGGATACTGCCTGATTAATTAGTCACAAAATATCCCCTATTCACTGATCGTGTGAATAGCCAATTACAAAATTATTCAGGAAGGAGGTGGTTGGACGAAATAATATGGAAAAGGACGAGAGGACAACTTGTCGACTCCCATAACAAAAGGGCCTTAAAAGAGTCAATGCGACTTGATTATTTGGTGCAAAATAATTTAAAAATTTTCGAAAACCATGAGAGTGCAACGATAATATTTGAGGCACTAAAAAGCACTAAGAAAGCACTTTCGTCAGTCAAGGTTTATCCCGTTTTTAGGAAAGAAATGCTGACTTTTGAAGCACTAGAAAGGCCTAACCAAGCACTATCTGTAAGTAATTTCGTTTTTTAAAAAATTAAGAGATGGACTGTTACGCTTTTTCTACCTCTGGCATTTCTTGTTTTTCGGATACCACGAGAACGCTAACAATAATTTCGCGGCACCAAAAAGCACTGACAAAACATATCCTATAGGCATCTTCCGTACACCATGAAAACCTTAATGATGAGCTTTAAGGGTCCAAAGAGCTCTAAACCAAGCACTCTCTGTTCGTAATTTTGTTTTCTTAAAATTTAGAAATCAAGTGTTTTTTTCACCTATAATTTTTCTTGCTTTTTTGGAAACCATAAATGTTAACAATAATTTTTGTGGCATTAAAGAGTACTAAGGTAGCACTTCCTACAATCACTTTCGTTTTTTAAAATTCCGACAGTCTGCGGTCAAGGCAGCCCCTCCCACATGGTTTATCCTGTTTTTTTTTGGCAACCATGAAAGGCGAAATGATGACTTTTGAAACACTAAAAAACCCTAAGCAAGTACTATCTATAGGTAATTTCGTTTCTTAAAAAATTAAAAAATTGACCGTTACGCTTTTTCTGCCTTTTTCATTTTCTGCTTTTTTCGGAAACCTTGAAAGGGCTAACAATAATTTCGCGGTACTAAAGAGCATTAGCAAAACACTACCAATAGGCATCATTCGTACATCATGAAAACCTTAATGATGAGCTTTGAGGGACCAAGTAGCACCAACTAAGCACTATCTACATGCAATTTCATTTTTAAAAAGTTTAAAAATTGAGCGCTATAGTTTTTCTTGATTTTTCGGAAACCAGATGAACGCTAGCAAAAAGTTTTGCGGTATTAAAGAGTACTAACAAAGTTCTACCTATAGGCACTTTTGTTTACAACACTCAAAAGTCGACCGTTGACTCCTCATCCCCACGGTTTTTTCGGTTTTCGGAAACCATGAGAGTAATAAGGATGGTCACTAAAAAGCACTAGCAAAGCACTATAATCAGCATCCTTTATGTTATTTTAGGGGGGCAACTTTAAGCGTTTGCAGCAGAAAGTTATTTCCTTGAAAAGTTTTAAACCTGTGACATCGTTTATTAAAACTCAAAACCCTGGAAACTATTTCTGTTTAGGTTTCAACTTGGGATGCATCCTTCATTCTCTCGACGAAGAAAAAACGCGCTTTCTGGCAAATGCAGAACCTTCACGTGGAGCATTGGAATGTCAAATGTATAGCATTTCTACCAGGCGACTTCATAGATCAGACATGTTTGCGTGTCACTGCTGATCCCAATGTCTCGGGTTTGATTTCCGACACGGACAGCTAGAAAAATGCAATGCGAGCATCTTTCACAAAAACAAGTCCTTTTTTGGACGAAAGGTAAAACGTAGGTCCCGTGTTTGAGTGTTATCCTGCACATTATTGATCCCTACGTTGCTTGGAATAGCAAGGGTTTAGCAAAATTCAACATTTCCAGGTAAAAAAAACTATCTTGCTAGCCAATGTAGTACCTTCGGGTAGAACATCGAAAAGTAAAATGTAAGGGCAAACCCAGGAGGCGGTTCCGTGAATCAAACAGTTTTGCGTATGACTACCGATCTCTTGGTCCCGGGATCTATTTCCGACAGAATCGCTTAAAAATTGTTAGCGTGCATTTTTTTTTTACAAAAAAACGTCCTCGTGTGTTATCGCGCACGTTAAAGGTCCCTATTTTGCTTTGAATAGCAAAACTTCAGCAAAATTCAAAATTTTCAAGTAAAAAAACTCGCTTACTTTTCAAACCAGTATCTTTTAGTAGAGCATTGGAAAGTCAAATATAAGGAGTATTTACAGCTGCAGATGGACTCAGCATACCCAAGAAGCAGAAAATTCAACCCGATGTGCTCTGGACAGATAAATGAGTTGTTTGTGGAGGTTACAAACCTAATTCCATTGTTTGCAGAATTCGTAACGTAGGTGAAATCTTGCAAACAGGCCTTTGTGTGTTTGTAGGTAGACCGATTACACTACAGGAAATAGGCGAAGCAGTAGATGGGTCTCAAGTACAACCACTTACCTGTACTGGTTCAAAATCATTACATTTTTGTCTTTGCTTTGCCGTATAAGAAACTAAAATTCCTCCTGGTTTTTTTGGTATTGTGAAGGTCTGCCGTTATAAAATCTAGGCCGCTAGCGCTAGCACTACGTCGCCTTCTGTAGCTCGAGATCCATCGCATAGTCAAGCCGGCGCTTCCACTTGGAGATACTTATAACCAGCATCCGGCGCTTTCATTAACCCGGAATCAACGCCGACGTCGAACCGGCGCTTCTATTAGCCCGGGGATAAGTTAATTTACAGGCTCCCCAGGTCAATCCCAATTGGCACCGCTTCCCAGCAGCCGGCCCTCTGGTGGAACAAGTGGATGTTACCATTTTATCATCACAAAATCCTATAGCGAGACATGCGCGACATACGCACATATATTTATAAACAAACACCAAAAACACTCAATCAAGGAAACCACGCACCTCGACCAATAGGAACGCTCTGCTTTTATTAGAGCCAGAATGAGACAACCAATGATAATGCTTGATTTGCACAGTACTGTATAAAAGTAGCCTGGACTATCCGACTTCACTTGACCTCGCCTAGAGCTTCCACTAGCTTAGTAAAGAAAAAGCAGACTCGCGCGTCCACTAGCGTAGAACCATCATCTCTGCGTTTCCTCTAGCCCGATATACATCGCATAGTCATGCCAGTGCTTTCACTAGCCCGGGGAGACATAACCAGCATCCAGCAATTCCACAAGCCCGACGTTTTCACTAGCCCGGAGAGACGTGTAAGAATCAAGAGAAAGACGCCAAGCAGACGACGAAGCCAACGCCGACATCGACCCGTCTATATCGACAAGATTGCCAATACCATCTCTGCATGGACGATATCCCTGCAGGTTCCAACGACCACAAACGCCAGCGAAGCCGGGATAACCACACCCTTCGTCACTTCTTGCAACGATTACTATGTCCACGGCCAGTATTACCACTACATATATCCCCAATGACGTGGCAGTTGACAAGAGTAGACCAACGACCGCTTCAAGAACGCCAGTCCATTCAACGTCCATCCTGATGACTCCAGGAGGGTTGCTGTACGCCAGGCATTGCAACGCCACTAACTTTCACTTGCTAATTATGATCGAGGAAGAGTTGTTACAGCGTGAGAAGTTGATCTACAGGCTTCCAAGATGAACTGTAGCAACCGACATCGGAAATAGCATGCGGTGCCCAACGTCAAAGACTTTTTCAACAAGAAGATTACAGACAGGTATTTGGGACGCACCGAACGCATCATGCCTGAGACACGAAGGTGGACGAGCAGCACAAGCCAACTAACCGCTGAACAGCACTCTCCTGAGCAGAAGAACACACCCACAGAGCAAGCCGAACCACCGTCAACTAGCCTATCCAGAAGTTCAACGAAGCATTACCAACAGGTGAAATTGTACTGGGAATTTAACGTCTTAAAATACGTCACTTGTGTTGCCTATTCCGTAGGCGGTCTGTATTCATTTTTAAGAATTACTAAATCAATTTAGCACTTGTAAAAGGTGTCACGAGGTGACGCTTCAGAAAGCTTACCTGTTCCATATATTGACAGAAGCGAGGATAACTCGGCCATTTTCTTGAGTACACCGATAACAAGGCGGGTGAAGAAAATGTTGGCGCATTTATGTGCCAGCTGGAGTTTGAGGATCGTTATTTAGGGCGCGTAAGGTTGACGGTCGTTTTAGAAGGGGCGGGGATGTTGAAGGTTCCCCGGGTTTTGGTAAAACGGCTTAAATGTTAAATGAACGTAACAACGTGGTTATCTAACCTCGGCATCCATCAACGGTGAGATAATAATATTTTACGTAATTGTTATGCTAAAAGAAATTTTAATTTTTAGCGCATATTTTTTATTAGGAAGAAATTTTTGTAACAGGAAGTATTTAAGATCGCTCACATGGTGTTTGTTAAATTGAGGAGTATGACGTCATGATGTCAGCCGTTTATTTCGGAACTCACATAAACGAGATTTTTTTGCCAGGATGGAGTCCGGTGTTTTTGATTTGGAAATCTTTTTCTGAAGCTGGAGTTTTTACGTATATGAACGTCAGGTATTTAGAACCCTCAATGGTGCGGGAGCCGATTCCCGGTAAGTGTTTAATTTTTTTATGTTGGCTACGGTTAAAGCTTTATTATCACCTTTATAAACTTTTAAAAATGTTCGTGCAATTATTAAAGATATTAAATTTAATGGAAGTATAAATTTTGCATCTAAAATTTCATATAAACGATCGTAAAAATTATAATGTTTAGGAAAAAGATTGTGTGTCAGATATTATTTGTTAAGTGTCAAAATTTTAAATTCTATACAAGAAAGGGAAACTTTGCTTTTTTTGAAGCCAATTAAACTATTTTGCGAAACACGTGAAATAAGAATGTAGTTTTATAATAAGTTTGTGAAGTCCAAATTTCAACTAAATATGTCTATAGTAAGCTTGATAATTAGTAGATTAAGTGTGTTATTCCTATGCCATGTCAACCTGAACAATTTTAACTTATTTAATCTATACACTTTTTAAATACCTTTTTCTAACAAAGCTACGTGTGAGTTTTTTTTTGAAACTTGTTGTGAACCAATCTAACAGATCTGTCAATTGGGGTTATTAAAATTTTGTTTGTGAAAATGTTATTAAATGTCAAAATTTCATTATCTAAGGAGAAAATTTATGAATCTTTATTACATAGAAAAATTTAATTTTACTCTTGAAAATCAATCTTGTGATTTTGTATACATGTATAAAAAAATATATAAAAGAAAAAGAAAAAAATTACTTTACATTATATTTTTGTGTAAGACGCAAACTGTGTCTGTTGATTAAAAATTTATTGTGTCACATTTTCTTTCAGGATCATCGCAGCAGGAAGTGAAGTAGATACATTTGAGAGGTTCCCAGACGTATTGTTTTGTATAACTTGTATGTTTTTGATAGGCTTTATAGCCTGTGAGTTTCTGCATCTTCTCATAAGATACTTTTGTTTTATTGTTGTCCATATGGATGTAGTGGCGCTCAATTCCCCTCCCTCTTTTTCATATCTGTGTATAGTTGTATTTACTTTGCATTTATGCCCATTCTCATTGCTTACCCTTGGCGTAATTTCCAGACTAAGCCGTGAATATCGTGAAGTTAGAGAGTCTATTGGAAGCAACAACAAAATTATTTCACTGACGCCAGTTAAGTATCTCCCAATGAATGTATATTATAAAATAGAATAATTAGGAAATTATTAGAAAGTGTTAAGAAGACGCTAAGTGAAGTGCAACAAAGTAACACAAGGACAATTTATAAAGTTTATTAACAGTTCATGAGAGCGGATGCAATACTTTGTATCTGAGACGATAGTGACACTGCAGATGGCAGGTCACAGACGGTCAAGATACCGTGATTACTTAGAAATTAAGATTACAACATTGTATTTATGCATAGTATTAAGAATAAGCAGACATGAGATCTGTAAGTTCCCACAGCCATGTGAGTGGGTAGAAAAATTATAAAAAGCCCGGGAGCTCCAAGACCCGACAGTCAGTCAAAGTATTCAGCTTTAACATTGCAGTTGCTTAGGCTACTCACGATAGTACAATTAACTAGTGTAATTTCGATTTAGAGTAATTTTAAATTAACTTGTCAAAATTCCATAAGTAAATTCTGTATTAATTAATAAATTTGTTAAGAAGTTTTGGAACTGGTTTTTAAAAAGGCAGCTCCCAAGACCCGAACCTTAACTCGCCCAACGTCAAAATAGTTGTACTGGTGTCACCGACTCGCCAGAAAGTTGTCACAAATCTGTTATACTTATTTGCAACTGCACCCCTATAGAACGGCAAATTCGAGACTGTATTGCGTCTTAGAGAAGCTACACTAGAAGACATTTACATCCTAGAGTGCTACCATCAACAAAGCATCTTCCTAAACTCAATAACCAATAAGCATATGCACTATTAACAAATGGGTCAAGAATAAAAATAAATCAAGCTTTTTTTTAAAACTTACTTATATAAAAGCGCACCTTTCCCATTTACAATATTGATCAAACATTCTGCATGAGTAATTCGGAATAAAAAGACAATCATTACAGATCTATCAGCTGAAATACCTCTTTCATGCATAGGTAACGTTTCGAATAGATTTAGAAAGAATAGGTCTGAAGTACCTTGGAGTCTAAACACCTTTGAAAGATAAGCACAGTTAATACAATCACCCTTTTAACGAGTGCTCAGCTTTATAAAGGATTTCTGTTAGGTCTATTATGTAGCAAATTGCGTGCGTTGTGGAATGCGTTCGGATCAACTTCGGTGCGTTTATGGTGTAGGGTGAGATAGTCATTCGAGCGAGAAACAACCGAGACCCACAACTTTTAATGCTAAGCTTTATTTAACTACCATGGGCTTTGTATTAGGGGATACGAGAATATGTTTCAATCCATTTGTATCGTATAATATCCATTCGCGGACATACCGGAAAACTGGCATAATCATTGTTAGGAAATACAATAATTGTTCCAATGATTGCATTCAATTTGTTTTGCTTATAGTAGGTTTCAATTTTTATATATTTTATTTTATTCTTATAAATGTTTTAAACTTATAAATACACACCAAGAATATTTTCTTTTTTTTCATTTAAACATGATTGATTTGTCCATTCCTAATTCGGGGTGAATTTTGTTTCTGAACTAAAAACTTCCAAAAAAACAATTTGAAACGTTTTTTTAATGTTGGATGGGCTCCAGTGAAACGTAATTTTGCGCTACTTTACAGAGAATCGAAGAAAGGGCCATCTTCCGACATAGTTAGGGGTCTATTCCTGGGTAGAGCAATAAGAAATGGGGGGGTAAGTCGAATTTTGTTTTCAAACAAAAACTAAACAAAGTTAAATAGGCGCCACCAAGCCCTGGGATAATCACAATAAGAGCAAAGCACAATTCTAAGGGCGGACGTTGAAACCCAAAGATAAAACGATCGCCTTCGTTAACAAAAACCTGTCTTATAAAAATAAGACGCAGCTCCTGTAAGAAATAACAAAGATTAAATAAAAAAAAATGTAGAATACCATTTGTGTCCTATAAAAGTATCAAAAATAAAAAATGTATATCCAATATGATATTGGCACAAAATTATTACCCAAAAATTTTACCTTTATGTTATCAGATTTGATCGCATTTGACCAAAATAAAAGTCTCAAAGTTTACTTAGTTGTTTACTGAAGTAAAAAGAAACTTTCTTTTAAAAATTCACAACTTTTGAACATATAAAAATTCTCAACAATAATGTTTATAACAAAATCAAAATTTTGTCTTTTTAAAGCAAAAGACTGCTCTCTAAACATAAGCTTCTTTTAAATATTTAATCAAAAAAAATTTGTAACCACAATGCATTGAACTAGCATTTCTATCCTGGGCAGATCTTATCAGGTAGATTACAGTTTCATAATTATTACGCAGCGTGTATTTAAATTTTGCAATAAAGTGAAATAAACTTCCATGTACATAACAAATTAAAAGTAAACAAAAGTTCACTGCTATCACTTATCAAGTACTTTTTGTATTAAGTATATAAATTTTCATAACCTCAAAATTTTGTATGAACACAAATGCAAACACTTTGCAATTGTCACGAAACAAATTTAAATTTTTATACTAAGTTTTTATAATTTATATGTGAATAAAAGCTAACTTCAAGATTGAAGAATGTTTAATTTGAATTTTAGGAAAGCTACACGAAGCATCAGCTTTCATTGCAAATATCTTTAAAATGTTACATCACAAACAAATATAACGTCGAAAATATACTTTGAAATTTATCTGAAGTTCGAACGTAAACAAAGTCTACAAATATATATAAACCTAACCTAACAAAAATTTCTTTTTGCGGTTTGTAAAACCAGTTTAACAATAATCGAAAGTGAAACAGGTCATATGGCCATAAACATGATAGCAAATTTTGTGTTTTTTATATGACCGTCTGTTTATCAAAGACTAACGACATTCTAAACACATGCAAAATTTCTTAAATTTAATAACGAACCAAACTGCATCTGATTTTCATAGACAAATCCCATCAGAAATTTCATCAGCTCCAAACAACACCATAAAACATTTCAAACTTAGGAAGCCGTAACCATTTCTTGGGGTAACAGCAATCACGATCACATGTGCGCAATCTCCAATCCTTGTACAGAACAATACTACTTACAAAACAAAATTCTCACTTGTACTTCTCTATTGTTTTTCGTAGACGCGCGTTAGTAGAAGTTATTGATATTTATTCAAGTCTACCATAACTTGAACCACTCACACAAATAATTTAATCGAGGGTCGCAAGCCTCTAGTCTGGAAAACATCTTGAGGAATTGATAGCTTGGCTGCGACTAACGAACAAACGAGAAACGAACGATAGCGACAATTCAAAGACTCGCCGTTAGAGGTGGGGAAATACGAAAGCAACAAGATTGCTAGAGATGCTTGACGAAATAACTTTGTCACACAGATATTTTACTACAAGAAGATTATTAAAACGAAGCGTTCCATTATGTACTATATGGGACATTAATAAAGAATAAGGCACGCTTGGCGCATTATACTTGTAATTCAATACGAATAAATACTGAGCAAATTAAACATGCTTCAAATTAATTATTGAAAAGTGCACAGTTAAACTTCTTCAACTAATGGACAGGCAGGGGTAGAAATACTGTTAGGTAAAAGATGAGGGCGTAAAGTTAAAGACTACTTACAATTTAGTGATAGAATAGTTATGGTTAGATTGAGTACGAAACCCACAGACGCTGTTTTAGTACAGGTTTACATGCCAACAACTCAGTACGGGAATGAGGAAGTAGAAAAGGTATACGAGGATAAAAATAGGGTAGTAAGAAAAGTAAAGGAAGATGAGAATTTAATAGTTATGGGCGATTTTAATGCGTCAGTGGGAGAAGGTAGTGAGGGAAAAATGGTAGGAAAATTTGGGTATGGCAGACGAAATGATAGTGGAGAAAGATTAGTTGAGTTTTGCCAGGAACATAGATTAGTAACTGTAAACACCCTATTCGAACAACACGTTAGAAGAAGATATACCTGGAAAGCGTCAGGTGATAGGGCTAGATACCAACTAGATTATATTTTAGTTAAGCAAAAATTTAGAAACCAAGTTAAAAACTGTCGTAGTTATCCAGGGGCTGACATAGATAGCGATCATAACATAAAATGAAGTGTAATTTAAAATTAAAAAAATTGAGAAAGGCTAAAAGAGAGGAAAGGGATCTAGGTAAGCTTAAAGATAATGAGGTAAAAGAGGAATATAAACAAGTATTAGATAATAAGATCAAAAAGATATCTGTAGGAAGGAACGTAGAAACTAGATGAAAAGAAATAAAAAGAGCTGTACATGATACAGCAACACAGACTATAGGTAAGAAAAAACTAGAAGCGATAAAACCCTGGGTAACAAAGGAAATATTAGATTTAATAGCGAATAAAAGAAAGCTTAAACCTTTCAGAGAATTGGATAGTGAAAGTAAGCAAAATTATAATAGAGTTGAAATAAGATAGTACATGAGTGTAGAAAAGCTAGAAATAAATGGATCGAGTAGAATTGTAAGGGAATATAAAATGATTTGAGAGTAGGTAAGACAGATAGGGCTTACGGGGCAGTTAAAAAACTTTACGGGGAAGATAGGAAAAAATATAATGGTATTAAAGATGATAATAATAAGCTTTTAATAAATAAAGTTGAGATAGCAGATAGATGGAAAAGATGTTTAGAAGATTTGTATAATGGGGACGATATGGATGAGTTAGAGAACGACCAAGAAGGGGATGTAGAAATAGCGGTCCCGATATTAGGAGAAGAATTTGATAGAGCTGTTAGGGATCTTAAACTAAATTCCAGACCACAAGGTGGAAAAACAGACACCTAGAACACTCGCACGACAAATGATACAGACAAGACAGCAGAAACCACTAGGTTCACGCTGACTACTATACGCGCCCTGAAAGGGCAGGATCAACCAGGATAAACTTAATAAAGCACCGGGGATAGACGATATACCTGCAGAATTAATAAAATATGCAAGTCAGAAAACTTTAGACAGATTATATGAACTAGTAAAAGTAATATATGACACAGGTGAGGAACCAATAGATTTCGAAAAATATATTTTTATCCCAATCCCAAAAAAGTCAGGAGCTTATAAGTGTGAGAATTTTAAAACTGTTAGTTTAACTTCCCACGCTTCCAAAATACTAACAAGAATAATTAAAAATAGAGTAGAAGGTTTAACTGGGAACTATTTAGGCAAAGACTAATATGGTTTTCGTAAAGACAGAGGGACTAGAGAACCGATGCTAATTATTAGGTTAATTATCGAAAAAAGGTTACAAAAAAATAAAAACACTCATTTCGCGTTTGTAGATTTAGAAAAAGCATTTGATAGGGTTAATTGGATTGTTATGTTCAGGGTTTTGCAAAAAATAAGAATCTCTCATAGGGATAGAAAAATTATTTATAGTCTAGATAAAAACCAAAGCGTATAGTAATTAGATTTGATGTAATAGGAAAGGAAACTAAGATTAGAAATGGTGCTCGACAGGGCTGTATACTATCTCCTTTGATTTTTAATGTTTATATTGAGAAAGCTTTAAACTTAGCTAGGGAGAGAAAAGAGATAGGTATTAGTGTACATGGACAGAAAATAGACATGTTACGTTTTGCAGATGATATAGCCATTATAACAGAGTCTAGAAAAGAGTTGAGAGAGTTTTTAAATGCTTTAGATGAGATACTACAGAGTAACTATGGTATGAGAATTAACTCAGGAAGGACAAAGATAATGACAAGTGAGTTACAGCCTAGTTCTAAACCAAAAATAGAAATAGGTAATACCAAGTTAGAGGAGGTAGATGAATTTTGGTATTTAGGTAGTATAATGACAAAGGACGGACATAGCAGAAGGGATATAGTAGCTAGAATAGCTCAAGCTAGAAAAATGTTTTTAAAAAAAAGAGACTTACTAATAGCTATTAGTATTAGATTAAATAATAGAAAAAGTTTCTTAAAGTCGTACGTATGGAGCGTTCTATTATACGGTAGTGAGACTTGGACAATTAAAGGGGTAGATAAGAAAAAGATGGAAGCTTTTGAATGTTGGTGTTATAAAAAAATGTTAAAGATTAGTTGGGCAGATAGAGTAACAAATGAAGAAGTTTATAGAAGGATAGGTGAGGAACCCTGTATGTGGAAACAATTAAAGGTCAAAAGAGATAGAATGATAGGGCAGCAGTTAAGACATGAGGGACTATTTCGTAAGGCCTTAGATTATAGACTATCAAATAAAAATAGAGTAGGAAGACCTAGACAAAGCTATATTGCTTAAATTATTAGAGATTTAGGCTGTGAAGGGCATGTAGACATTTTTAGACTAGCTCAGAATAGAAAAGAATTTAGAACTGTGTCAAACCAACCTTAGGTAAGTTCGAAAAAAAAACAAAACAACAGCACAGTTAATACAATTTGAAGACAATTGTAGTTATAACAATAATAGTGAATAAGAACCGGCGTGAACTTGGAAGTTAATTTACGAGTTTTGCCGAACGACCAGTGGCGTCTGCAAAGAAGGGTACAAACAAAAACGCCGGTCAGCAGCGAATTTAAAAACACATTAAATCATATAAATCGCATATGATGCGCAGCTTACTCAATTTTAAGTAATCTTATTAAAATATCACAAATTCAAATTAACAGCAACTTTATTAGTTATCTTAGAACGATTTACAAATTCATAATTACCTGCCCATTCTGAACGCACCTGCACCTTGAAGAAGTTCTAAAGTACTAGAACAGGTGGAATGGCTTGGGTGTTTTAATGAGCTAACGAGCCGAACTACAGGTTTAACCAAATTAGTGGGATCTTTAGTGAGTAACCAGACTCAGACAGGTTCCCGAAAAAGGGCAGCAGCTTTTTGGTACTTAGAGTGGCAGAGGCCATATGGGTCGGTATAACATTCTAAGACACACTACTGCGATGTGGAAGACAACGGGAAACCACCACATTATCTCCCAAGTACACAGCGTACATAAATTGTTATTAATGATGTTAGCATCCTCTAAGGTAAAAAATTCCGGAGTTATAATGCTCCACCTACATTGCCCTGAAAGCGAGTTTTTTTTTACCTGGAAATTTTGAATTTTGCCGAACCATTGCTGTTACAAGCAAGGTAGGGATCTTTAACGTGCGTGACAACACTCACATACTGGACCTCCATTTTACCTCTCATCCGAACGAGGGCAAATTTTTGTGAAAAATGCCCGCCTAACATTTTTCAAGCGGACCGTGTCGGGATTTGAACCCGGGACGTTGGGCATAGTAGTGACACGCATACCAACTACACCACGGAGCCGCCCGTTAAAATAGTTCCCCATTCGGATCTCCAGGAGAAAACTACTTCGGGGGATAAGCTCCGATAATTTAGAAAAAGAGTCGTGAACATTCTGCGAGTCGGAGCGTGAAATGTCAGAAGTATGAAGCAAGTAGGTAAGCTAGAGAACTTGGAAATTGAAATGGATAGGTTAGCACTAGACATTGTAGGGATCGACGAAGTTCGCTGGTCAGAGGCGGGGAATTTCTGAAGTGAAGACTTTAGTGTAATTCATGCAGGATCAGAAGAAGGGAATTCGGGTGTGGGGATAGTTATGCGAAAAAAGATAGAACAACGTGTAGAAAACTACTTATAAAAAAACGAGAGAGTACTTATGGTTAGATTAGAATCTAAATCGGTAAATATAGTAATAATACAAGTATACATGCCCGCCTCTAGCTACAGTGAGGAAGAGCTAGAGGCGATCTACAAAAATATCGAAGTCATACTATGATACGGAAAAGGACGTGAAAATTTAATAATTACAGGGATTTTAATGCAGAGGTAGGTGAGGGTAAAGAAGGAGCGGTAGTAGGGTTATTTGGTTTAGGCACAAGAAATGACAGGGCAAATAGGCAGGTAGAACAATTTAACCCTCACAAACACATTATTTCAAATTCATGCTAGAAGACGATACACGTAGAAGATGCCAGGAAATATACGAAGATATCAAATAGATTACATTCTTGTTAGACAACGGTTTAGGAATCTAGTATAAGACTGTAGAAGCTACCCAGAAGCAGCTATAGACACTGACGACAACGTCGTAGTTATGAAGGCCGCACTAAAATTTGAAAATCTGAAAAAGAGGAACAGAAAAAGGCACTTTGACTTAGAGAAACTAAAAGATAAATATATCCACAAAAGATTTGAAAAAAAGGTAAATGAATTACTAAAAGATATCGGGAATCTTTCTTATACTAAAGAACTAGAGACAGAATGGAATAATATTAAATCCAGCTTAGACATGGCAACCAGAGATATTCTGGGGTACACACAGAAAGAAGATAAGAAACCATGGATAACAAAAGATCTAATAGAAAAAAGACGAAAATACAAAAATAAATGATATGAAACAGGAAAACAGAGATACAAAACCATAAAATGAGAAACTATTCGCAAATGCAAGAAAGCTAACGAATAATGGAAGGATGATAAGTGCAAAAAGCTACAAACTAAAATAGAAATAGGCAGGACAGACGAAGCACACAAACTAATTAGAATGAATTTTAGGGATATAGCAAAAATAGAAGGGATGCAGGAGGAAACGTCAGAAAATGTAGAGAAAGTAGATAGAGCAAGATTATACAGGGAATTCAGATACAGGAGAGGAACTAACAGCATTAGAACAAGAATCAGACATTGGAAATGACGACGTGGGATATCCTATACCAACAGATGAGTTGAATTAGCATTAAAAGGTTTGAAAATGGTAAGGCACCTGGTACAGAAAGGTGCAAGCAGAAACTCTAAAAGTCGCTGGACAAGCAGTAAAAGAACGTCACTGCCAACTAATAACTCGTATGCATGAGACAGGCAAGATACCCAAAGTTTTCAAACGTTACATCATAGTACCTATACCAAAAAAGAGAGGTTTGCATAGATGTGAAAATTTTCAAACAGTTGTTACGTTCATTTTCCGCCAGTGAATTTAAACCGTACTCTTTTAGTTAATTATCCATTCACACAGATTCTGCTGTCTAATACTCAAACAACATTCTGTATATCTTGCCTTCTTACAATAAGTACACTGTACAATAATTTTTACTTTAAACTTATTTACTTCAAAACGAAAAGCTTTTCTACAATCGAATAGTTGGTATTTTGTTTTAAGTATCCGTCGAACTGATACAGATTCCTATAGTGCATAATTACTTCTCATACTATTCCAACTTAAAGACTCGTTGAAATAATGAATCCTCCTTTACCGATAAAGCTTGTTTCAAATTGCTAATCACATTCGTATGTTTGATAATACCGACATGGATATAAATTGGTGCTATCAAACGAGTTAATAACAATTTCTTTCCGCATACGACCAAGAGCAATTGTCGCTTTTGTTCTCGGAAAAATTTTCGTGCACACACTGCGTGGTAAGTTCTTGCAGTGTTAAAAAAATGTACTCTTCGGCGTAAATAAACTAATCGTTACTCGGACTTATTATAGCTTCCTTCGGTAGACCTGACGGACCATTGAATTGCCGCTCCTTATAGTATGGAAAGACACCCACATTGTGTGATCCCAAGGTCATCTGTTCCGCCCTGCGCCTAAGAGAGGGTGTGACCAAACCTACACCGTGGATGCTTGGGTAAGTGTTTATGCACTATTTTCTTGTATGGGTCTCGTGAAATTGGTCGAAATAGTATATTTATCAGGCTCCACGTAATAACTAAACTTAGTAGTTTTAAAATGATTTTCGTTATGTAAGATAATGTTTATTATTAATATTGTATTTATTGTGACCATCCTATATATTTAATTATATGTATACGAGGTTGATTTAGAACTGTGGGTTTTCCTTTTTGAGTTGTAAATTTTTGTTAGTTAAGACATCGTAGTGCCAATGTTATATATGTACCTATATGTTTACGATAATAATTTAGAGCTGTTGTTTTTAGAGTTGTAATTTTTTTAAATTTTGTTAATTAAGATTTGTAATGACCTAAAAACTGCAGCTCGCCATGTTAAACAGTATTTTTTTTGGTGTTTTTTCTGCTATACGTACAACTGTAGTTATTGATTTTTCGTCTTTGGTTATACTACGCTTTTGTCTCTCCCAAAATGTCATTTAGGGTAATTATATGAATTAATTGACACTGTTAATTTCTTTTCTTTATCTCAGGCCTTCCCTTAATTTTTGGTAGTTATAAAACCCCGCTTACTTGTCCAGCTGGGTTGATGTACGTAGCACAATAAGTTTGACAGCACATGTGTCAAAAATACTAACTAGAATTGTACAAAGACGAATGGATAAACGAGCTATAGAAGTACTAGGAGAAGATCAATTTGGGTTTAGGTGAAACGGAGAAACACGAGAGGTTATTTTAGCTCTGAGGGTAATAATAGAGAAAACAATAGAAAAAGGATACAGCATGTATATAGAGTTTGTAGATCTAGAAAAAGCATTCAACGATGTAAAATGGAAAATTAAGTTTGAAATATTCAAAAAGATTGGAATGAGTTTTAGGGATAGACGGATAGTGTACATTGCTTATACAGCGAAGCAAACAGCGGTGATAGAATTAGAGCAGGAACGTAGAGAAGTAAACATTAGGAAAGGGGTGAGACAGGGATGTGTCCTATCCCATTAATTTTTAACTTGTACATCGAAGAGGCAATAAATACTGTCAAATTCAAGAAGAGATTTGGAATTACTATGCAAGAACAAAAGATTGATATGCTTAGATTTGCAGATGATATAGTAGTATTAGCATCTAGTATGGAAGAGTTAAAAACTGCTTTCAACGAAACGGAAACAGTTCCAACAGAGAGAGATACGGTATGAAAATTAACAAAAATAAAACTAAGGAGGGAAAAATAAATTAAAAACTAGAATGAGAACTTACAAGAGGTTAAGGATTTCTGCTGACTAGGATGGCAAATAACGCTAGAAGGTACTAAAATCCGCCAACCGTCAAAAAATCTCCTAAAAGAAACTAATCGCCACTGGCGTGTGTATTTGTCATCACTGTTTCAACGACAACAGCCTCCGATCTTCAAAAACGTGCTAACATTTGCAGCGCGGTGCGGTACGTCAGCTATCAATTTAATGGGCAAGGAAAATTTAACTAATTTAAATTGAGAAATTAAATATAGTCGCACCTTGTACGATAGATCTCACGAATAATTATTTTTAATTAAGCATGATGTTTCGAATTTTGTTTCTATAAAGGTCTTTCAGCTAATAACTTTTAACTTTAACAGGTAAAATATTATTTCGCTTAAATACATTGTAGGCGTAGAAATCCAAGACGATGATTTTAATTAAAGCCGTTAACAAATACATATCTTAATATTTCATGCATTTCACCTAAAAAGATAATTGACAAAAGACAGATATCGTCTGTCCCAATCACCAAGAAATTAAAAATTATACCGTATTATAAAACAATACAAATTTGATACAAACAAACGTGATAATCGTACGTAAGCATAGATTAAAATATATTGCATACTGAGAACGGGTTTTATGGTGGAAAAAATGACAAGTAGTTAGAAATTAGTCTGAAAAGAATTTTTTAGTTATTCGCGAAAAAAGAAATTCGAAACGTCAAAATATAGTACGAACGAGCAGAAAGAGACTGGGGCAATTGAAAGTAAACAAAACGCAGCATCAAGTTCAAGATGTGACTGAATTTCACACAGGAAAACCCACGGCGTGCGAACAAGGTACGTTTAAATTCACGAATTTGTGGAACTATCATCGTTTAAACCGGTTTTAAGGGGGGGGGGTATAACCTGGAGAATTAACCCAATCCAATTATTGGAATTATGCGTTTATTGTGTTAAGGTAGCTGTGTTAGGTGGGAATGAAAATTAGAAATGCTAGAGATTTCTGGACAACCTGAACGTTCTAAAGATTAGAATTGAAATAGTGAGTAAATACAAGCTTTTATGTCGATACGTTGTAATTATGTACATGTGAATGCTGAAATATAAACAAGTTGATATTTATCTAGTAAGAAATTAACTGATTTTAAATGTAAGTTTTATTGGTGAAATTTAGTATTAGTTATAGCATGGAACTTTAGTATTTTGGATGGATAATAAAATGATAAAAGGAACAGTTGGTATTTAACTGTTGTTACAAAAGTCGTTTTCTGAAACTGGCATCTATAGCGCCATATAATTTAATAGAAAAGGAAGAACATCGAAACAACAGTACTATTGGTGGCGATAATTTAATGTTCTTTTACGACTTCTTTTAGTAATACTTGCTTAGAGTGAGGTTAAAATATTATGCTTTTTAAGTACATTTGTATTTATATTGTAATTATTTATTGTCAATAAAGATTAAGCATACGTTAAACTTTATTTACATTTAGTTATGACCTAAGACAAAAGTAGGTCGTTGTAACAGGATATTCAGTTATTCCAGTGACGGAGTTGTATTTGCAAGAGGTGTTGTAAACATTTATCTAATTATAACAAACATTTAATGAGAATTTTTACGGTATTGTAGAAAAGGGCAAAATATAATGTGATAAATTGAAAAACCGGTAGCAAACGAGACATATTCAAAATAACTGTCTTTCAGGCAGCGAAAATATCTAAGGAATTGCTGAGGCGAGACAGTTAGGCGTTCCTTAATTATGACACGAGAAAATTTTTTAGGGTAAATAAATATTTTAACGTAGTTTGTTGGCATATCAGTCATTTGATTATTTTTATCTAAAACTCTTCTATTTTCTTTTATTATTTCTTCCTAAAGAAACCACTCCCTTGCCACTGCAGTTAGCCGACGCACCCTTAAAATGCAACGGTGTCAATGTATTTTTAGAGTAAATTTAAGTATATATCGTAACGCTTATTTTACACCTACTAGTATTTTTGGTACACGTTAGGCGCCAATTGTTACGTACAATTTTTAACTACAAATTTTTTTTCCTTAATCTTTCTTGGGTATTAAACAAACCACAACAAACATAGAGGAAATATTTAAAAAAAATTTAACCGGAAATCCACAGAAAAACTAGGTAAAGTACCCGCTAAAAATTTTGCTTTAGTAAAGTACCAAAACTCGAGAGTAATAACAGGTATAACTGCCAACCAACAGAAAGGGTGATGTAAGTGTTTGAAGAAGATGTTGAAACACTATGGTATGGGAAATACCAGTTTTAATCAGGAATTTTTTTGGACGCCATCTAATCTCAAAATATCGGGATTTCTATATAAAAACTCCAGAAAGAGTAACAAGAAGATGCTGAAATCCGAGATCAGGAAATTGACTTTGACATAAAATTCACACGAGAAGTTTTTGAGTACAATGATAAAACAAGCTTAAAATGAACGTTGAGAATAAGGTCACTAATATATATACTTAAAAACTGTTAGCTGAAAAAAGGTTTCTAGAAATGCTAAATTACCTGTATATTAATCACGCTTCTAGGTAATGGCAATATAGTTTATTGCAACAAGGATGGAACTATTAGCTTTACACTAGGTGTGAAAAACACCAATTTGGGATATAATGCCATAACAAGTAAATATTCCTAAACACAGTAAAAATCAAATATGTCAAAAACTACTTAGTTTCATGGAAAACGTTTTCGGAGACCAAATTACTTTCTACATTCTTATGGTATCAACAAGAACGTACTAAGGGTAAGTTTATAAGTTCAAACAGTTAACATAAAGGTCATTCGTTTACAGCAAATGTAGGTTGTAGTTTCAGAAGCTTAATCATAAATACCTGGAGCGATTTTCAACTGTAGATGCCTTGGAAATAGCCAAAAGCAATGATATTCTGCATTTAATGCGTTCTAAACAGATCCTACGGGAGTCCTGGGATGCTGTTGAATATTATTTTGACAGGACTTTTTCCCAATATAAAATTGTCTACTATAGGAATATTTCTTCTAAAATTGAAGGTATCCAATTCGCTTGGGTATTATAGCGGACACATTAATCAATACCTTATCAAAGGTTTACTGTATCTACTCAAGTTGCATGTTATCTATCTTAATAGTAATGACGAAGCGCTCAACCAAAAGACTTTCTTTTCATAAAACAATTTGATATTATTTTCGGCAAAATTCGGAAAAATGAATTAAGACTGCAAATTGGAACTATTTTTGGCGTTTTTATTTATTTAACATGTGTAAGATTTTTCTTACTAAAATCTTAACCTGACCAGAGAAAGAGGCATTACCATCTTTTAAATCAGCATAAATTTAGCGAAAGATTTTTCTTCGTTCCAAGACTACGGTGTCATAGGCGTCAATGTTATACTTTATTAATCAAAACAAACGAATCATAAAACTGTAATAATTTAAAGCACAAAGTAACCACGTTATCATTCTTAACCTTAAAACCGACATAATTAATTTGACAACCTATGCGTATGAACAATGTAGGATACAAAATAATCTATCCTCATGTCAAAAATGCACGGAACCTAAAATTATATTTCTAAAAAAAAATAACCGTGACCCTATTGGTGGGGTTTGCCAATACAGAAACTATTAAAATGAAATATGATTATAAACATTTCAAAGTTGTGTAATGAATTATCACTAAATACCTATTTTTAGTATTTGTTAACATCGTCTGGCGATTACCTTAAAGGAATTTTAGGTTAATTCGCTTCTCGATTTTTATGTCAACCATGATCGCAGCACAACTATACAGTATTGTCCTCTAAAATTAACACTCGTAAGCAAACTAAAGCAGACAGAGATAAAGCTATGAGTTTCTGCGTCCAAAGTGTCAAGTTCCCCGATTTTCAATAACAACCTTGTCCGATGTAGCTGCGCGGTAGAGGATGCGCAATTTTGTTATTTAATTTCCGCACCTCGTATGTTTTGGTCGACATAAGTTTAATCTACAATTCTCTTACGTAGTCTAGAACCATCAGCAGCTTCTTGCTCCTTCAACAGTTTAAGCTGAAAGATGGTTTAAATGATTTAGTAAGTTTTGTGTTCATTCTTTAAAAGCCCAATAGATTCGAAATATAAGGTTTTCTTTAAAGCTTTTTGTACCTTTGAAATTACGGCATAAAGGCTCTGAACGTGTCGGCGTAATCAAATTGAAACGTGAGATGAGAGAAGCTTGATGCTTGCGCTGTAAATCTTTCGGAGGCAAATGTGCCAGTTTGGTTCATTCCATACTCCTTGATTAGTGTTCTAACAACCTCCATTAGAACTTTGATTAATAACCGCTAAATTGAGTGTTAAATTCATTACACAAAGTGAATAAATTGAAGATTAATTAACCATTGATAATTTAAACTCGCTAGGCCGTGGGCTTAACGAGGTTAAAATTTGCATTTGAGGACGGAAAGCACTTTGCCGTTTACAGGCTGTAACGCAATTAAAAGGGATGATGAAGGGCGACGGAGGAAGGGGCAGATTTGCGATGGACCTAAAACATTGAGCTGTGGTAGTATATAACACAACGCCACTTCATTAAAGGGACTATAGTAGAAGGGTTGGCCGGAAGTGTCAAGTGCACGCGCACTTCCTACGGCCATCTGGCGGACCATCTATCAATCAACCCTTCAGCTAATTCCAATGATGCAACAAGAGGCTGTAGAGGTTCGCACGTCCCGTACTATTATCGAGTATACAAAAGAGTCAAGTGGACCTTATGTTGCTATTTGAAAATGGGACAACAATTTATTTGTTGTCAAGGGGTTTTAGAAGGCTGACATAAGTTAAATATACTTAAAACTTCATTAAGGATGCGTCATTTTGTGCGACATTTCTATTATCTTCTTCCCTGAATATAGTTAGCTTCATGGACATTCGCTCAGAATGTGATATAAGAAATTAGAAAGCTTCAGCTACTTTTCATAACATACAAAAAATTTTTAACATTCAAGGTGGGTGAAAGCGTATGAGACAGGGAACTTGAATATGTATAAAAGAAATATCGGGGTAAACTCAACAAATTCCAGCATTTTTTAAAGTTGGAGCAAGTATAAGGATGGAATGAAACCCTAGCGTTCTGCTAGCTATAAATTAGATGGTAAAGGAAAATTTAATTTTGTAAGGACAGAATAAATATGAACGCACCCCGTATAATAAATTTTACACTCTTAATATTTCAAATTTGTTTCTATGAAAGTCATTTAGGCTAATAAAGTGTAACATTATTTCTTATAAATACATTGTAAACGTAATATCTAGGGCTATGACTTATTTTAAAAAACCACCCCGGTACATTGATGAAATTAATAAATACACGAAAAAGGCAAAATCATATCTAAGACATTGCTAGACTTTCAACACTAACTTGCAAGAACAATACAAAGCACGTGCGCGTAGATTAAAATTGTTATATTGTATTAACGGATGCTGACCGCAATAAATAGGATTTAATCGAAAGAGAAGAGTGATATAACAACTAACGATGACAGTTAAATGTTGAAGTTCAGAAATTTAATTAGAACCGTATAACTGTAGTCGTATGAGCGAACAATAAGGCGGGAAGATTGCACTGTTGGGGTTGGTGTGAGGACAGATTAAAATTTAGTGGACAAAACTAAGCTCCAAGATCCACACAGGTGAAAAATACGCGGCGTAAGACATAAGGTTGTACTACATTTGCAATGGCAAAGTAGTTTTTAGATACGGAAGGAAAGACGTAAGTTTAGTGTCGTCACGACCGGTTAAAATGAAATTTGTACCTGGGGAGTTTACCCTTCTATTAATTTGGATTTTGTGTTTGTTGTATTAAGAGAGCTGTGTTAGATGAAAACGAAAATTGGAAATACTGAAAGTTTCTGGACAATTTTGAGTTAAAAAATATTATTAAGGATTGAGTAAATAAGCTTATATGTTTGTATTTTTTAATTATGTATGTGTGAATTTTAAATGTAAGTTTTATTGGTGCAATCTGGTGTTACTTGAAACATAAAACTTTAGTATTTTAAATAGATAATACCGATTAAAAAAATAGTTGGTATTTAACTGTTTTCTAAGTTTGTTATTAAGAGCACTTTAACACAATGAAATTTAGAAAGGCATATAATTCAATATGGAAAATGAGAAATTTGAAATGCCAGTACTATTGATAGATTTGGTTCAACGTTTTCTTTTTGGGATTCCTTTTAGTAATACCTGGCCAGTTTGAAGTTAAGAAATTAGGTTTTTTTAGAAAGTATATTTGTATTTGTCTTGCAATTATTTAATGTTAATAGAGTTTAAGTTGTATCCAATTATGAAGCAGATAGAAATTAGGTCACGGTAAAGGGATACCCACCTAATCCGGTGATGGAGCTACATTAGTCAGAGGCTTCTATTTATGAAAAAATTTTATTTTTGAAAAAATTTATTTATGGTATTTTAGAGAAAGGTAAGGCAAAAGGTAATAATTTTACAAAAACCAGAAGCAATTGAAATTACAGTCTCCTGTGTAGAGATTACATCGAAATGATTGCTGAGAAAATATAATTTGGCTCCCCTAATTATGACAAGAGAAAACTCTTTCAGGGTAAATGAATATTGCAACGCACCTCAGCCATTTCAAATGCTTATTTTTTATTATTTTTATTATTATTATCATTACTATTTTTTATTTTTACTAATTCTCTTTTAGGAACCCACTCCCACACAACTGTAGTTAGTCGATGCCCTTTCAGGGCAAATCTAAATGTACAACGTTAACGCTCATTTCGCCCGTAACATTGATTAAGTATCGCACAGTTGTCACTGAATGCAACAAAGTTAAAATTAATACTTTATTGGACTGGTTTATAGCTTTGATATATGTGAATCGCTTCCTCTTTGACTCCAACTCATCATGCAATGCACTGAACCTGTGTTGATCCATGGCGACGCGTTTTATCAGATACCGCATTAACAAAACTCGAATTTTAGTCAAAATATGCAGCTTTCTCATAAACTTTCTCTTTATTCTATTTTTTACTGTTGCAAACCTTCTTGAGCGATAGCTTCCTTTCAAAATGTCTTTTGATAGGTTTTACGCTATCCGCTTGGTTTGCCTTTTTTATTTTAGTGGTCGCATTTTTATTTGTACGTCAATTAAAACGGAAAAAGTTATTGCTTTTCCTTTATTTTTACTTTTCGTTGACTGTGGTTTTGCTTTTTCTTTTTGAGCTACTACACTTTCTGTCATTTTTATCCTGTTATAAGCATCTTTTTTAATAAATTTCTTTCAAAATGTCTCTGTTAATTTTTTAGACTCATTTGGTTTCCATTTTTTCTTGAATAGTTCTATTATTAGTATACTTCGCTAAAATGGCAGAAACTCATTACAATTTTCCCCTTATCTCTTAACTTGCGTGGGCGATGGTTGATTTCTCTTCTTTTGCTCTACTCCTAACTTCTGCCTATTTTCAGCATTTTCTGCTTCTTTTCCAAGATGTTACATTGCGTTAATGGATGTTGACTTTACATGTGATTTTCCAATGCTTCAACTAAAGGTACTACTTTGGCCACAAAGCGAGTTTTTTTTACCTGGAAAATTTGGAATTTTGCCGAACTCTTGCTGTTCCAAGCAAGGTAGGGATCTTTAACGTGCGTGACAACACTCACACACAGGACCTCCATTTTACCTCTCATTTTAACGAGGGTGTATTTCTGTGAAAAATGCTCGCCTAACATTTTTCAAGCGGACCGTGTCGGGATTCAAACCCGGGACCTTGGGCGTAGTTGTCACACACATACCACTACGCCACGGAGCCGCCGTAACGGGTGCTGACCGCAATTAATAGGATTTTATAGTGAAAGAAATATGTTGTATCAACTAAGCACTTAGTTGAAAGTTCAAGTTTAGAAAGTTAATTAGAACTGTAAATATGTGGTCATACGAGAAACTAATACGGCTAGAAAGTCGTGCTGTGGGAGTTTGATAAAGACCGATTACTCTTTTTTGGAGGGAACAGAGCTCCACAGTGTGACTATGGGTTTCCTGCAAGGGATAAATACGCGGCATGCAACATAAGGTTGAACTATGCCTGCAATTGCAGGAGAGATTTTACACACAGGATAGGGGTCGTAAATTCAACGTCGACACGACACTTAAAAAGTGGTCAAGACCTGGAGAGTTCACACCTATAATTGGATTTTGTGTAGGTGGTATTATGGAAACTATAGTATATGGGAATAAAAATTGGAAATATTGATAGTTTCTGAACATTATTAAGTTTAAAAATATTATTTTATGTTTATACGTTTATACGTTTTAATTAGGTATATGTAAATTTTAAAAGCACGTTTTATTGGTAGAATTTAGTATTAGTTATAGCATAAAAACTTTGTATTTTGAATAGACAAAGAAACGATAAAAGAAAAAGTTGGTATTTAACTATTTTCTATGTTTGTGTTAAGGGCATTTCCAGAAATGGGATTTAGAATGTCGCGTGATTCAATATAGGAAACAGAATATTTGGAGTCATAGCATTATTGATGCATTTGCTTCAATGTGGTTTTAGGATTTCTTTTAGTAATACCTGGTCGGTTAAGGATTAAGAAAATAGGTTTTTAAGGGAAAGTATATTTGTCTTTGTTTTGCAATTATTTAATGCGATTAAAAGTTGAATTTTAGATGCATTTATTTATAAACTAGATAAAAATTAGGTCACTGTAAAAGGATATCCAGTTAGCACAGTGGAAGAGACTTCTATTTTGAAAGTTTCCTTAGTTTTAAAAAAATTAAAGTAGTGTTTTATGGTATTTTAGAGAAACGTAAAACTAAAGATAATAAATTCAGAAAACCAAAAGCAATTTGAAATAACCGTCTCATGTGTAGATATGATATCAAAGGAATTGCTGAGGCAAAATGGTTAAGCGCTCTTCAGCAATGACAAAAGGGACCCTTTTTAGTGAAAGTGAATATTGTAACGCATTTCAATTACCCGAAGGGGCTATTTTTTCATTACTTTTCTGTTATTAGTATTATTTTCTTATTTCTATTAATTCATCGGTTGAACCCATTTCCCCACACTGTAGTTAGCCGTTGCATCTCAAAATTGTAACGGGGGTCCTCACCTCTTCAGGGAAAATCTAAATGTATAAGGTACCGCTCATTTTACCCATAACAAGATTTAAAAATGAAACAGTTGTCATTTAAGGCAACAAGGTTAAAGTACAATACTTAATTCAATTCAGTTACAGTTTTGGTCTACGCGAATCGGTTCCCTTTGGCTTTAATTTAGCACCTAGTGCACTGAAACCGTGTTGATTCATGGCGACGTTTTCTTATGAGATTTTGCACAAATAAAAATCGAATTTTAGTCGAAGGATTTAACTCTCTCTTTTTTCCTATCTTTACAAGTCTTTCTTTCCGATAAACTTTTTTCAAAGTGCCTTTGTTAGGTTTTTTTATGATTTACCTGGTTTTCCATTATTTCTTTAGTAGTTGCATTCTTATTAGTACTTTGGTTAAAATAAACAAAACTCGTTGTAGCTTTTCCTGTATTATTTAGCTTTCGCTGACCGTAGTTCTGTTTTTTCTTTATGGCTACTTCTCTTTTTGTTTTTTTCTACCCTAACAAGTCATTTTCTCCGATAAGATTTTTTCAAAATGTCTCTAAAAAAAGACTTTCTTGGTTTCTGGGTTCTCTTTAATAATTGCTATTTCACAGGTATGTCGGATGAAATAGCAGAAGCTCGTTGTAGTTTTTTCCTTATTTCTTAACTTCCGCGGACGATGATTCTATTTTTCTCTTTTTGCGTTTATTTCCTTTTCGGTTCTCTTTCGATCATTACTAGTTCTCTTTCAAAAAGTTTTTGTTAGTATTTTTTTTCATGATTTACTGGATTTTTCATTATTTTCTTTAATAATCCCATTCTTAGTGGTATGTCGGCTAGAATGACAGAAACTCATTACAGTTTTTCCCTATTTTTAACTTCCGCGCACGATAATTCTGTTTTCCCCCTTTTTCTGCTACTCCTATTTTCCACCATTTTGATCTTTACTAGTTCTTTTCAAAATGTTTTTCTTAATTTTTCTTAATAATTTTCTTGGTTTTCCATTATTTGTTTCAATAAATGCATTATTAGTATGCCCCTTGAAAAAGGAAAAAAAGCGCTGCAGTTCTACTTCTTTTTTATTTTCAGTAAACCGTGGTTCTGCTTTTGAATAAAGGCAAATTATTTCTCGGCAAATAAAACCTGCTAATTAACGTTGCGTTTTATTCAAATGCTGTTGTAATAAGACTTGTATTAAAAATATTTGTAACAATACATAAGCGAGATATCTCAGAAATAATATACTCACTACCTGAACAAATATTTCATCGAATCTGCAGACTTTGCAGGTAAACTTGAGGATGTCAGACTAGGATGTGCTACTAATTCTGGCCTTGTCGGGTCAGGAGTCTCCTAGGATGGAACCTCGAAGTCTGGCGAGTGCCGGACAGGAACACAGAATATGCGTCACCGTCTCGTCATCTTGTCGACACCCAGGCAGGTAGGGTCACTAGACAAACCCAACCTGTTTAGGTGTTTTTTGAAATTATCATGCCCAGTTAAAATTCTCAGGAGTAACCATAGTTTCTGTCTCGGCAGGTTAATGCAATATTTCCCGTATTTGATCGCAGGAAACATGATACACAATTTTGCCTGTAGCCTATTTTTCACGCTGGCCTTGTCTGTATATCAGCACTAGGTTGCTAGTTTTAGCAAGGAAAGCACTGCAGACGGCGGTATGGAAACAAACGGCTCTGGACCGATATAGCTCTGAGTTGAGCCCTGTTTCTTTAAATCGTCAGCTTTATTTACAATGCTGTGATGCCTGTCTCCGCAATCCTTATCGATCCACAACCATTTAACCCGCTGCCTTATTGCCGCCTTCAGAGTCATTTCCTCCACATGAAGATCAAACGGAGTGAAGCAGAAAATGGTTTCCTAGGCTGCAGGGAGTGTAGATCTCATCGCGTTCGTAATGCTTAAGCAAGCTATAGTATGAGTTCCCATGCTGTGTGCACCAATCTGGCTTTGGGTCACTAGACCAGAGAGCCATTGCAAAACATTGGTCTAACTACCACAGAGAACAACCACAAAACAGCTTTCGAGGAAAGACCCCAATGTTTACCAATGGGTCGTCTGCACTGCTAGAAGATCATGCTGGTCTTTGTAGTTTTGGTTTGGAGGTGTTTGGCCAAATTCAGCTTCTTGTCAAGTATAATACCCAGATACTTGTCAAGTATGATGCACAGATCCTTGACCTCATCCGAAAGGGTTAAAGGGGTTTGGAAAAGTAGTGGAAATTTCGTTACCCATTAGCTTCTTTTTGTTAGTGAACAGCACAAGCCAAATTTTGTTGGAGTTGACGGTCAAGGAGTTTTCGACGCACCATCGTTTTGTTAGCTTAAGAGCTGTTTGCACCAATTTGCACAGCACTTGTTCGAAACCACCCAGTCGACCGCGTATAGGGTAGACATAGGCAGGTCCTTCTCGGGGATGGAGACAGGAGATACGCTTCTAGGGAAGAGTGTTTCTGTAGTTCATCAGTTTCTTTCTCGCTATCCGTGTACCTGTCGCCTGGACGTTTCAGACAGTATGGTACGTGGCGAGGATCTTTAGACAGAATTCTGTTGATTCGGGAAGTTTCCTTGTCAGGCTCTACTCAGTTACAGAAGGTCTTCCAGGAGTCTCTGTCGTTTCCTGACCTCGGTTTTTGTATTTTAGGGGCAAAGAGCTTGCTTTTAAATAAATAAATTTCCCTCTGCTTGAAAATTACAGTAGAGACACTTTTGGATGTTTTACAAGCGAACTGGTTGTGCTAGGGTTTGGATTTTAGATAAATAATTACTTCCATGCTTGAAAATTTTAGTGGTAAAACTTTTGGATCTATAGAGACAAATAACTTGTGCTAGGGCTCTGGCTTCATGTAAACAAACTTGCCCAATGCTTTAAAATTCTAGCGGTAGGCCTTTTCAAAAAGTGGTTCTTTTTGGACTTTTAGAGGGTAGTGGTTTGCTTCAGATAAATAAATTGCCCCCTGCTTGAAAATTCCAGTGGAGAGATTTTGAATGTTTTAAATACGAAGGGATTGTGATTTTACATAAATAAATCGCACAAAGCCCGAAAATTCCAGTTGCGGATCAACGTAGTGGAACTAGAAAGTGCTTCTTGTTAACGATTGGATACAGTACCCTTACGGACGCCCCCGCCTTTACAAGAGGCCGTCTTTATCTTTGCCAAAATCCAACCCACAGGCGTTTGGTTGAATTGCTTCGCTTAAGACACCTTGAGCGCTGAGCGGGCTAGTGAGTCAGCTAGTCTGGGAGTAATTCTACTGACCGTGCGTGTCTGGAGGGGACGCTTCATTACATCGCACCAGCGTAGTGCTTGCACTACTACCCGCGCCATGTATCGGAACGATGGAGAACGAGGACGTAGCGATGGCACCTGACGCCGAAGCAAAGGACCACCTAAAGCGCGTCATTGACGACGCTTTGGAGGAGTCTTGTGACGACGGTTTCACGGTATTGAAGAAGAACACGTGGAAACAACCGAAGACGACTACCGCCGCCGACCACGAATCGGAATAAACCAATTGCCACGCCAGAAGAAGCAGCAGAAATGGAGTCCGATGCCCTCAGTAAAAACCCTGCGTCGGCCCGGTGCCGCCGTGTTGTGCCCCGTCGTTCTTCGCAAGAGGGACAAGTGGGTGACGATTGCGGAGGAGCTTAACCGTCACACATTACTGTTTACCAGCGTGTAACACCCAGGACGGTATCAGTTTCACACCGGCGACCCCGACTGATTGCCGTAGGATCACGGCTTTTCTGTCCGAGCGCGGCGAGGAGTATCCCATTTATCGCATCCAGGACGACAAACCGCTCAGGGTGGTCTTGAGGGGCATCCCGGAGAATATTGCAGCTATGGACGTCCGAATAGAACTCGTTGGACGCGGACTTCCAGTACTCTCGTATGCACGCATGCCCAAAGAGCGATCGAGACAAGCCTTGCCTTGACGAAGTCCATGGAGGCGAAGCAAT
Source organism: Platerodrilus igneus (assembly GCA_036346225.1). Taxonomy (NCBI): domain Eukaryota; kingdom Metazoa; phylum Arthropoda; class Insecta; order Coleoptera; family Lycidae; genus Platerodrilus; species Platerodrilus igneus. The sequence continues at coordinate 4,487,525 of JARFIW010000828.1, forward strand.
TCTTCGAGCTCCGGCACGTGCTGCACCTACGTGCACAGGTGGAGATACCGCACCAACGTTTCGAAATAGGGCAATGCCATCAGTGCTAGCGATTCGGGTACACGCAAACGAACTGCAAGGCCGCGTTTAAGTGTGTCAAGTGCGCCGGCAACCACCTTAGCGGCACCTGCTCCAAAAGCAGGAAAGTTTCTGCGGTGTGCGTTAACTGCGGTGGCGCGCATCCAGCGACCTATAGAAAATGCTCTGCATTCCCGAAGCCAAGGGTGGTTACCAAGAGGCAACACGAGACGGCACTTAATGCACCGATCAACGTCCGTCCTGCAAAGTCGACGCCTGGGGCCGCTGCTGTGGGAGACCGCTCCAGCGCCAGCATCGCCAACGGCTCGGCTACGGCCGTCTCTACACCGACAGCCAAGAGACCAGCTCTTGCGCAAGTTGAGGAGATGCTTGCCCAGGCAGCCCAACCCACCCCCAGCGGCAGCCAGAGTGACACCGTCCTGTGGGGGCACCCAATGGGGTTCACTCATCGGACTCTTGGTTGAAACTGATTTCCAGAAGCTGATTGCGATTGCCAGAAAGCTGTTGCCTATAATCGCCGAAGCCAAAAACTTAGTATGAGTTTCATTGCCTGCAGAAAGGATCTCAGCAACTCTTCTATTTTAAAGAATAGACGTCGCGGAAATCCAGGAACCCTGTAGATAGTGTTCTAGAACGCGTGAGGGCTGATGGGAAAGTGATTTGAGTTGCTGGAGTTTGCGTTGAGACACAATTTAGACGTTGTCCTGGTGAACGAAACGTTCCTCAGCTTACGAGACAAGCCTAGGTTTCCCAAATATAGGCTGTTTTATAACAATTGAGATGACGTCGGAGGAGGCACAGCAGCGTTCGTCAAGGCAAGCCTGGACCGCTACGTTGTAGACCTGCCAGACCTAGAACGACTTGAAGCGACTGCAGTATGCATAGTACTAGAAGGTTTAGGCATAGAACGCAGAACATGGACGCGTTGTTGGATGTGAGAGAACCTGTACCTTTAGCAACGGACCTCAACTTCAAACATTCGTCATGGAACAACCGGGTAGCGAATCACAATAGACGCATACTCCGACAGTTTGCTGACGGACGTGAGGTCGAGATTTTAGGACCGAAAGGATCCACTCACTACGGAAATAGAGGCAGGTCAGATGTACTAGACGTCGCAATACTCCACCAAGTAACGCTAAATACGGAGATCCGGGCCGTCAGCGACCTTAATTCTGACCACAACCCGGTACTACTCAATCTCGGAGGAGAACGAGCCCCGGCCACCAACGAAACCCGCAGGGTTTCGTGGTCGACATTTGTCGCCAGTCTAGTAATGTCGGTCAAATAAATATCTAACGACATCCGGACGACTTGCGCGCTAGAGGCGCAAGTGTACCGCCTCGTGGAGTGCATACAGACCTTAGTCAGTATAGCCACTTCCATGAGACCGGTAGCGGACAAGAGAGACATCCTCTCTATGCATATCTATGATCTCATCCTCACCCTTGGGGTGTTAACCGGAATCATCAATGCCATGTTGAGATTTCGCCCCATCCCATCCACGTGGAAGACGGCGGACGTCGTAGTGCCCCGGAAAACAGGCAAATCTGCGACATTTCTGCCAATTAGCTTGCTGTCGGTTGTTGCGAAGATAGCGGAAGCCGTTTTCCTAAAAATACTCCAGGCAGCGATGCAGGAACTCTACGTGATCCAGGACAAGCGGTTTGGGTTCCGTAAGGGACATTCCACCGTTCATCAGATACTGCAAGTGGTGGAGCACATCGCGGAAAGCTTCAACTGGCAACAGTTAACAGGCGCAGTGTTTCTGGACGTGTCTAAGGCTTTCGACAAAGTTTAGAGTAATGGCCTACTCTGCAAGATGCCGGAGAGAGGGTTACCACGCGCTCTCGTGCAACTGACAAAATCCTATCTTCACAATAGATGGTTTTGCATCAGGCTGGACGGAGTGCGGTCGACGAGGCGGAGAATTAGGCTCCGCACCACATCATGCGGAGGCTGCAAATGGCGATGGAGGTTCTCAAGGTGTTGCTAAGACTGGCGAGTCGAAGTCAATCCAGAAAGGAGCACGGCAGTTTTCTCCTCGAAGCGACATCACCGACCTGGAGACGACGTCAAAGCATTCAACAAACCGATACTTTGGCGTTCAGATGTCAAGTATCTAGGGGTAATCCTTGATTCGAAGCTCACTTGGAAACCTCACATTGAGTATGCGGCAAACAAGACCAAGGGAGTTATGGCTCTGCTATACCCCTTGACCATTCGTTTATTTACATTTCCAATGCTCCACCCGAAGATACTACATTGGCCAGGAGGCGAGTTTTTTGTTGCCTGGAAATTTAGAATTTTGCCGAACCCTTGCCGTTCCAGGCAAGGTAGGGATCTTTAACGTGCGTGACAACGCTCATACACGGGACCTCCATTTAACCTCTCATCTGAACGAGGGCGTAATATTTGTGAAAAATGCTCACCTGCCATTTTTCAAGCAGTCGGCCGTGTCGGGATTTAAACCCGGGACCTTGGGATCCGTAGTCTTTCGCTTACTACATTGATCCACGACGACGCCCCCCCTCTTGACCATTCGCCGAAGCAGGCTATACGTTTCAAATAAGCTTAGGCTTTACAAGGCGATAACCAGACCCACATTTGCATACGCATGAGCGGTGTGGGGCAACGCAGCGGAAACGCACATGCGTAAGCTTCAGATGATCTAGAACAAGGCCCTAATGGGAGTTTTCAAAGCTCCCTGGTTCATTCGAAACGCTCAGCTTCACAGAGAGGCAAATCTGCAAACTGTCAAGGAATAGCTTCGGTCGAACGTAGAGAGGTTTTACGGATCTCTAGAAGATCACGAAAACCAGCTCATACGAGCCTTGGGAGCCTATGAGGATGTCCTATGGCAACGACATAGACACCCCAGTGCGATGCTCCGGTAATGATCTTTGCTGCGATTCCATCAAACGTCCGAAAGGGATAAATTGCGAGTAATACCATGTTTTCTCCAATCCGCGACGGCGGTGAAGGACCTAGTCCAGGTACACTAGTCACGGGATTCCTATAAACGTCTATGACAAGGATCTCGAATCCCACACTGAAGTAGATTTTTAGTGGGTATGTCCTTGCTCCTTGCACCTTTCACCACTATAAAAAATTTTTTTAGTGGTAGACCGTTTGGATCTTTTAGAAGTGAAAGGCTTGTGTTAGAGTACAAACTCCATCAGAAAAAATTGTCAGAGAAAAATTTTAAAACAACTAGAACAGCGATTAGAGTAACTCTGAAAATAAAGAAGTTAAATAAGGTCAAGAGCAAAAAATCAGTAGTAGGAGCGTGTGGTGTAGCTCCCTTAGAGCCTAGTTTTCAATTGGTAACTCCGGTGTTATTACGTCTTGATTTCGATAGCAAAATCCGATGTTCAAGCAATCTTTAGTTTATTAGATACTAGTATTATTTCTTATATCACCAATTTATTTTGGGTGTCGCAAAATGCATTAAATTTGAGGAAATTATTGGATGACAAGTTTGGATAGTATGGCAGAGAGCTGTTAAAAATTTTTGCAATTGGTTGACTGCAATCGTATTAGAGTGCGCAAGTAAATTGGTGTTGGAAAGCGTCAAGCTTTTCTATAACCTTGCTCGACTCTGCTTGAATCCAATGGTTATCGCAAAATTATAGGTTAGCGCTAGTTACATATCCCCCAAATTAAATATATGTATAATTAAATGGAATTATTGAATCTTAAATTAACTTGCAACATTGTATAATTCAAGGATAGATAATAAAAGGTTAATAAAAGTCAAACAGAAGACATGAGAAAGGATGTTGAATACATTGTATTGCACACGCAATGTGGCACTGCAGGTGCAGGTCACAGTAGGTTATAAAACCGCAATTACTAGAATTAAGATTGTTACGTTGTATTGTATAAATGAATAAAGAAATAAGCAGACATGAGCTTTGCAGATTCTACAAGTAATGTGAGGGGCAGGGTCAACATAAATACCCTGCAAAGCCCAAGGAGGTCAGTCAATCTTGAGCCTCACAGCTTTAGCATTGTTGGTTATTCAGGCTACTCGCCATAATTTAGTTCGTTTAATAGTAATTTCAACTTAAAATATTTTTGATACAGTACTTGTAAATTAAATTTCAATTTGTAATTTCTGTTGTTACAAGAGTTTTTGGAAGAAATCTTTTTAAAAAAGTAGCTACCAAAGAACAAAACCTAACTCGCTTAGTAAGCTTGCGGTAAATCCAAAGCTCTATACATGTCCAAGTAGCGTTGTGCAAAGGTCACAAACTTCTCTCTATGGTTATTTGAAAATCAAATTCTTTCGTATTGAATTTTTTAATCACCGAAGGCTAATAATATAAAGTGCGATTAAAGCTCGTCACAAAAGTTTACACTAAGTTAGAATGTGATATTCTACGTTATGAGAAACAAGAGAAATACGCGTCTTGTTGCGTTTATTGCTGCTCAGGTGTGTGATATGTCTTTGATTAAGCGACGCGTTTAGGCGCTCCGGCGTCGCGTGACTAAAACGCCGTTATTAGACACGACATTTAGAATTATTTTATCAGCAAGTTTAGATGCACGAGGACTCTTATTTCCCGGCATTTATTAGCAATCACGCGCAAAACTAGCCTTTTCTTACCTCGTGCCAGCTTCGTGATTCGATTAATTATGCGTACCACCCTTGCATGTTATTTTAACGATTTGAAATTGGTTTAGGTTACCTACTGTTGGTTTTAGTCCGATTTGCGAGGCCCAACTAATGTATGATAAATTAATTTTATTGCCGGCTAAACAGCCGAAGATTATTGTCGAGTCCGCACGCGATGTGACATGTATTTATGCGAGAGTCGCACGAACGCCTCGTTACGCACCGGTTGAAGGCGCTCTTTTCTACCCACATCTCACCCCTCATAGACTAGGGAAATCTGAAAGTTTAAATTAAATTTCCGTTTTTGAATTGCACGCAACAAGCCAACCAATTGACGTTTTATATTTGGGCGCCCGAGGCCGACGAGGTTCTACAGAAAATAACTTTTCTTATACATTCTTTGCAGCCAATATGAGTCGAGAAAGTAAATAACATAAAAAGACACAAAGTTATTCAATTTAGACGAATTTTACGTGCGAGTTAGGAGAGTTTATACCGTATTTTGTTTGAGAGACGGAATCCAGTTGATAGGAGGGTGGGCTATTGCTGAGTCACTTGATTTCCGCGATTGTCGTGTGCACCTGGACATGGTAAAACTGTGCTTTCTCGACGCTAATTTAACCGAGTGGAAGCTAAGCTCTCCTGCTTCTCTAACAAGACCGCCCTAACGAGACAATCGGATTACAAAGCTTTATCCCGTGTTAGATTGACGCCTTCCAACACCAACTTACTTTTATGCGCACTCTAATACGATTGCAATCATCCAATTGCAAAACTTCCAACAGCTTTCTACCATACTATTTACACTGACGTTCCATAACTTCCTGAAATTTAAGTGCAATTTGCGACAGCTAAATTAAATTCGTGATATAAGAATAAATACTGGGATCTTATAGATTAAACATTACTTGAACATCGGATTCTCAATCGAAATTAAGAGGTAACTAACTACATAGAGGTTGTGTATAGTTCAGGAGAGAAAACGGGTCTCTGGTGAGCAGCAGCCACACATTCCTACTACTGATTTTCAGCTTTAGACCCTTTTCAACTTCTCAAAGTTAACCTAATCGCTTTCGTAGTTGTTTTAAAATTTTTTCTCTGACAAATTTGTCTGATGTAGTTTTTACCCTAATACAAGCGTTTCACCCCTAAAACATCCAAACGACCTACCATTAGAATTTTCAGACATTGAACAATTTATTCATCGCAAAACAAAATCCTAGCGCAAGCCCATCCACCTAATACACTCAAAAAACATCACATAATTTCTAAAGCATGGGGCAATTTATTTATCTAAAACTAAACCAACCAAACCCCTTTAACGCAAGCCCTTTGCCCCTAAAAATCCCAAAGGAATCACTACTGAACAAGCTCTACTATTGGAATTTTAAAGTTTGGTAAACCCAAAGCCCTAGCGTAAGCTAGTCCTCACTAAAAAATCAGAAAGGTTTACCACTGGAATTTTTAAACATGGAGACAATTGGTTTAACTAAAACCAAAACCCTAACAGAAACCCTTCACGGTTAAAAATTAAGAATCCTGCCCTTCTATTTTTAAGCGCGTGGCAATCCATTTATTATTTAAGACCATTATTCTAGCTCAGGATTTTTTCCCCAAATATATTCGAAAGGTTTATCACTGAAATTTGCAGACATCGGAAAATTTATTTATATAAAATTAAACCTGGGCACCTAAACGATCCAAAGGTCTCACTACTATAATTTTTAAGTACTGGGCGAATTATTTATTTACAACCAAACCCTAGCTAAGGCCCGTGCTCTTATGAAATCCACAAAATGTTGCTCCTACAGTTCTTCAAAAAGGAGCAATTTGTTTATCTAAAGCAAAACCTTAGCATTAGCTCTTTGTCCATTATAAATTCAAAAGTCTTACCCGCAAAATTGTCAAGCATGAGGCAATTTATTTATCTAAAATCAAAGCCCTAGCAAAACCCTTTTCTCCGTAAAATATCTAAAAGGCTTATCACTGAAATCTTCAAACATCGGACAATTTATTTATGTAAAATTAAACCTCTAACGCTGTCCCTGTGCACCTAAACGATCCAAAGGTCTTACTATAGTAATTTTTAAGTACGAGGCAATTTATTTATTTACAACCAAAACCCTAGCATAAGCTCCGTGCCCTTAAGAAATCCACAAGATGTTGCTCTTACAGTTCTTCAATAAGAGGCACACTATTTATCTAAAGCAAAAAGCTAGCACTAGCTCTTTGTCCATTATAAGTCCAAAAGTCTTACTCGTAAAATTCTCAAGCACGAGGCAATTTATTTATTTAAAATCAAAGCCTTAGCAAAACCCTTTCCTCCCTAAAATATCTAAAAGCTTATCACTGAAATTTTCAGACATCGGACAATTTATTTATATAAAATTAAACCTCTAACACTGTCCTTGGACACCTAAACGATCCAAAGGTCTTACTACTATAATTTTTAAGTACAAGGCAATTTATTTATTTACTACCAAACCCCTAGCATAAGTTCCGTGCTCTTAAGAAATCCACAAAATGTTGCTGCTACAGTTCCTCAACAAGGGGCACTTTATTTATTTAAAGTAAAACCCTAGCACTAGCTCTTTGTCCATTATAAGTCCAAACGTCTTACCCGTAAAATTGTCAAGCATGAAGCAATTTGTTTATCTAAAATCAAAGCCCTAGCGAACCCTTTCCTCCCTAAAATATCTAAAAGGCTTATCACTGAAATTTTCAAACATCGGACAATTTATTTATGTAAAATTAAACCTCTAACGCTGTCCCTGTGCACCTAAACGATCCAAAGGTCTTACTATAGTAATTTTTAAGTACGAGGCAATTTATTTATTTACAACCAAAACCCTAGCATAAGCTCCGTGCCCTTAAGAAATCCACAAGATGTTGCTCTTACAGTTCTTCAATAAGAGGCACACTATTTATCTAAAGCAAAAAGCTAGCACTAGCTCTTTGTCCATTATAAGTCCAAAAGTCTTACTCGTAAAATTCTCAAGCACGAGGCAATTTATTTATTTAAAAATCAAAGCCTTAGCAAAACCCTTTCCTCCCTAAAATATCTAAAAAGCTTATCACTGAAATTTTCAGACATCGGACAATTTATTTATATAAAATTAAACCTCTAACACTGTCCTTGGACACCTAAACGATCCAAAGGTCTTACTACTATAATTTTTAAGTACAAGGCAATTTATTTATTTACTACCAAACCCCTAGCATAAGTTCCGTGCTCTTAAGAAATCCACAAAATGTTGCTGCTACAGTTCCTCAACAAGGGGCACTTTATTTATTTAAAGTAAAACCCTAGCACTAGCTCTTTGTCCATTATAAGTCCAAACGTCTTACCCGTAAAATTGTCAAGCATGAAGCAATTGGTTTATCTAAAATCAAAGCCCTAGCGAACCCTTTCCTCCCTAAAATATCTAAAAGGCTTACCACTGAAATCTTCAAACATCGGACAATTTATTTATATCAAATTAAACCTCTTACACTATCCTTGGGCACCTAAACGATCCAAAAGTCTTACTACTATAATTTTTAAGTACGAAGCAATTTATTTATTTACAATCAAACCCTACGTAAGCTCCGTACCCTTAAGAAATCAACCAAATGTTACTCTTACAGTTCTTCAACAAGGGGTAATTAATTTATCTAAAGCAAAACCCTAGCACTAGCTCTTTGTCCATTATAAGTCCAAAAGCCTTACCTGTAAAATTGTCAAGCATGAGGCAATTTATTTATCTGAAATCAAAGCCCTAGCAGAACCCTTTTCTCCCTAAATTATCTAAAAGGCTTATCACTGAAATTTTCCGACATCGAACAATTTATTTATATAAAATTAAACCTCTAACACTATCCTTGGACACCTAAACGATACAAAGGTCTTACTACTATAATTTTTAAGTACGAAGCAATTTATTTATTTACAATCAAAACCCTACGTAAGCTCCGTACCCTTAAGAAATCAACCAAATGTTACTCTTACAGTTCTTCAACAAGGGGTAATTTATTTATCTAAAGCAAAACCCTAGCACTAGCTTTTTGTCCATTATAAGTCCAAAAGTCTTACTCGTAAAATTGCCAAGCACGAGGCAATTTATTTATCTAAAAATAAAAGCCTTGGCAGAACCCTTTCCTGCCTAAAATATTTAAAAGGATTATCACCGAAATCTTCAGACATCGGACAATTTATTTATATAAAATTAAACCTCCAACACTGTCCCTGGGCACCTAAACGATCCAAAGGTTTCATTACTATAATTTTTAAGTTCGGGGCAATTTATTTATTTACTACCAAAACCTTAGCATAAGCTCCGTGCTCTTAAGAAATCCACAAAATGTTGCTCCTACAGTTCTTCAATAAGGGGCACATTATTTATCTAGAGCAAAATCCTAGCGCTAGCTCTTTGCCCATTATAAATCCAAAAGCCTTACCTGTAAAATTGTCAAGCATGAGGCGATTTATTTATTTAAAATCAAAGCCCTAGCAGAAGCCTTTCTTCTCTAAAATATCTAAAAGGCTTATCACTGAAATCTTCAGACATCGGACAATTTATTTATATAAAATTAAACCTCTAACACTGTCCCTGGTCATTTAAAAGATCCAAAGGTCTTACCACTATAATATTTAAGTACGAGGCGATGTATTTAATTACAACCAAAACCCTAGCATAAGCTCCGTGCCCTTAAGAAATCAACAAAATGTTACTCCTATTCTTCAACAAGGGGTAATTTATTTATCTAAATCAAAACCCTAGCACTAGCTTTTTGTTCATTATAGTTCCAAAAGTCTTACCTGTAAAATTGCCAAGCATGAGGCAATTTGTTTATCTAAAATTAAAGCCCTAGCAGAACCCTTTCTTCCCTAAAATATCTAAAAGGCTTATCGCTGAAATCTTCAGACATAGGACAATTTATTCATATAAAATTAAACCTCTAACACTGTCCCTGGTCATCTAAACGATCCAAAGATCTTACTACTATAATTTTTAAGTACGAGGCAATTTATTTATTTACAACCAAAACCCTAGCATAATCACCGTGCCCTTAAGAAATCCACAAAATGTTGCTGCTACAGTTTTTTAACAAGGGGCAATTTATTTATCTAAAGCAAAACTCTGGCACTAGCTCTTGTCTATTATAAGTCTTAAAGTCTTACCCGTAAAAGTGTCAAGCATGAGGCAGTTTATTTATCTAAAATCGAAGCCCTAGCAAAACCCTTTCTTCCCTAAAATATCTAAAAGGCCTACCACTGAAATCTTCAGACTTTATTTATGTAAAATTAAACCACTAACACTGTCCCTGGGCACCCAAACGATTTAAAGGCCTTACTACTATAATTTTTAAGTACGAGGCAACCTATTTAGTTACAACCAAAACCCTAGCATAAACTCTGTACCCTTAAGAAATCCACAAAATGTTGCTCTTATAGTTCTTCAATAAGGGGCAATTTATTTATCTATAGCAAAACCCTAGAACTAGCTCTTTGTCCATTATAAGTCCAAAAGTCTTACCCGTAAAATTGTCAAGCACGAGGCAATTTATTTATCTAAAAATCATAGCCCTAGCAGAACCCTTTTCTCCCTAAAATATCTAAAAGGCTTATCACTAAAATCTTCAGACATCGGACAATTTATTTATATAAAATTAAACCTCTAACACTGTCCCTGGACACCTAAACAATCCAAAGGTTTTACTACTATAATTTTTAAGTACCTGGCAATGTATTTAATTACAACCAAAACTGTAGCATAAGCTCCGTGCCCTTAAGAAACCAACAAAATGTTACTCTTACAGCTCTTCAACAAGGGGTAATTTATTTATCTAGAGCAAAACCCTAGCACTAGCTCTTTGTCCGTTATAGTTCCAAAAGTCTTACCCGTAAAATTGTCAAGCATGAGGCAATTTGTTTATCTAAAATCAAAGCCCTAGCAAAACCCTTTCTTCCCTAAAATATCTAAAAGGCTTATCGCTGAAATCTTCAGACATAAGACAATTTACTCATATAAAATTAAACCTCTAACGCTGCCCCTGAGCACCTAAACGATTCAAAGGTCCTACTACTATAATTTTTAATAGAGGCAATTTATTTATTTACAACCTAAACCCTAGAATAAGCTCCGTGTTCTTAAGAAATCCACAAAATGTTGCTCCTACTGTTCCTCAATAGGGGGCAATTTATTTATCTAAAGCAAAACTCTAGCACTAGCTCTTTGTCTAGTATAAGTCCAAAAGTCTTACCCGTAAAATTGTCAAGCATGAGCCAACTTATTTGTCTATAATCGAAGCCCTACAACATCTAAAAGGCTTATTACTCAAATTCTTAAGCATCGAGCAATTTATGTATCACAAATTAAACCTCTAGTACAACCCCTTCGAACATAAAATATCAAAGCCTTAGCATAAGCTCTACTCCTCTACAAGATTCAAAAGTGCCAATCCTAAAATTTTCTTTTTATCTAAAGCCAAAACCGTAGCATAAAGCCTCTGCCCCTAAAGAATCCAAAAGGCCGACGGTAGGAATTTTAAACCATGGGGCAATTTGTTTATATAAACTAAAACATTATTACTAGCCCTTGGTTCTTAAAAATCTAAAAGGCAACCCTAGAATTTTAAAGCATGGGGCAAAGTATGTATCTAAAACCAAAACCCTACCGAAGTCTTTCAACCTTAAGATATTCAAAGAGCCCTTTACGGGACTTTTTGGGTGTGTTTTTTATTTATCTAAATTCAAAACCTTAGTACCATACTTTTATCACTCAAGAATTTAATAAGATTATTAATGGCATAACAAGCATGAGACAATTTCCTTATCTTAAGTTTAACCCCTTCGCACATAAAATCTAAAATCTAGGATTTTCAAGTACCTGGCAATTTATTTATCTAAAACCGAAACCGTATCACCAACATTTGGTCCATAAAGAAAACCAAATTGCTCCACCGAAATTTTCAAGATAGCGGCAATTTATTTATCTAAACACAAACCTATAGCGCATCTCCATTGCTCCTTAAAAATTCGAAGATCTCACTACTGGAATTTTTAAGTACAGAGCAATTTATTTATCTAAATCCAAAACCCTAGTACAAGCTCTACGGGCATAAAAGAATCCAAGAAAAAATACCCCTGCAATTTTCAACCGCTGGGCAGATATTTTTAAAACCATAACCTTAACACAAGGCTTTTTGTTCCAAGAAATCCAAAAGGCTACACCTGCCATTTTCAAGCATGGTGAAATTTATATATTTCAAATCAAACCCTACAAAATCGAAAAGCGCTGTCCTTGGAGCTTTTAACGATATGGCAATTTAAATATATAAAAGCAAAACCCTAGCACAAGCTCCAAAATTAAAGGCCTAGCATTGGAATTTGAAGCAAATGGCAATTTTCTTGTTTCAAACCAAAACCTTAACTAAGACCTTTTTCCTAAAAAATCAAAAAGCGCTACTACCCTGGAAACTCTCAAGGCGTAGGCCCATTTAATTATGTAAAGCCAATACCCTAGCATAAGCCTAATGCCCCTAAAAATCAAATGTCGTACTATTGAAATGTTAAAGCATGGGGAAATTTGCTTATCTGAAATCAACCAATCAACCTAGAACACGCCTTTCGTCTCTTAAAAATCCATAAGCTACAATTGGTACTTTAGAGCATGCGGTAATTTTGGTAGTCCACGTGGATCAGTGCCATGGCCGGTTTGTATATACAAAGTTATGTTTTCTTAAAAAATAATAAAATATACGGCAAATGACCCTAGTAGTCGATGCCGAACCTTTAAAGAAACAAAACTTAAAATAAAATATATTTTCAATGTTCTTCTTCATTATCACACGCACCTATTTTCTTCCAAATGTTTTTTTTTACCAATAAATCTTTATAGCTTTTGCTGTCGTTACTATATATTAGTGGATGTCGCATTAGCAAGTCTATTAAAACTTTATCAACTTGAAATGCGAATTTGTCACTCATTATTACAACTTCTTTATGTTATAAAACATCTCCTTACATGTTATTTTCCAATGCTCCACCCGACGTTACTACATTGGCCAGAACCGAGTTTTTTTAACCTGAAAAATTTTAAATTTTGCCGAACCCTTGCTGTTCTAAGCAAGATAGGGATCTTTAACGTGCGTGACAATACTCACACACGGGACCTCCATTTTTACCTCTCATCCGAACGAGGGCGTATTTTTGTGAAAAGTGCTCGCTTAACATTTTTCAAGCGAATCGTGTCAGGATTAGAACCCGGGACCTTGGGTGTGGTAGTCACACGAATACCAACTACGCCACGGAGCCACTTAAGGGTTGGAACACCGGCATTTACCTACATGCACAAGCTTTCCCAACGTTGTTTCGCAGAGTTTGCTCTTGGCTATCTAATAATGATTTGTTTTCCCGAGTGGTTGGTGTTTACCTATCGGGCGTGTCCCGACGTGAAGGATAGGGGAGGGGAGGCAATGTAATCGATCGAGTAATCGACGCTGCAATCGGGCTTGGTGGCAGAATAAACCTAGCACTCGTGTGAATCCAGAGCATTGAGTGGCCTAAAAACCGCAACACACGGAGGATTGTGTATACGACAGTGCGGACTAAACCCAACATGATGATGGTTAGGATCGAACCAACAAAAAACACTACTGCTGCATAGGCGGACAACGTTCTGTACAGGGCAATGCCACCTCGGGTTTGTGCCGTGCCAGGCAACACGTGTTGGTTGGATTGTAGGTTCCTGGTGGTCTTGCCACACCTGAGGCGGGATTAGTTCCTTGGAGTCTGGCAACATACCACTTTAGCCCGTATTTCACCTAGATGGAAGATTGAAACTAATCCATCTCGACCAATTGGCTGTCACCGGGTCAAACCTCCGACTGGGTGAGTTCTTGTGGGCAACCGGTACTGCGGTCGTGCGGCACATCCTACATGTGTGCTGTCACAAAGAGGTATGCGAGCTCACACGTAACCTTTCCTAAGGGAGCTATATCTTCCTGGTAGAATGGTGTCGGTTCTGGCATTCCATGTTGGGCTCTATGGTGGATAAGGAGCTAGAAAGATGAAGTTTTTTTCTGTTAGCATGGATTTATTAAGTGTAGCTAACCCAGAGGTCGCGTCCTCGGACACCCCTCGAAATATGTTGCAGGTCCCTCAGAAAGTGCCACATCACTAGCAGCAACTCCAATCTGGGGTAGTAGACCAGTCAGAGGAGTGGCAATAACAGCGCCCACAGAAGAAGCGGATCAGTGTGTCAGAACAGAAAAGGAAAAAGAAGGCACGTATGGTGGCGCAAACTGCTGCCGGAGATAAGGCTGGCCTTAAGGATAACCTACCCCTGGCGCAGCCTGCTGCCCATCACGCAAACCCTACCTCCACACCATCAACTTCTACTCCTAGGTCTGCGAAGGTCAAAAAAGTTGTAAGCAATAAGAGGACCAGGTCCGAAGATACCCTTTCGTTGGTAAGACCACAGAAAAGGGAGTGCAAGTGTAGCTCTACTATGGCTGTCGCCGTCGGTGGGGTCTATGTAGAGGTAGCCGCAAGGCACCTTCATGTGAACGTAATCGACAGTAACAACTTTTGAGGCAAAAACTCAAAATAAAACAATAAGCATTTTTGCAACAGTAGGGCAACCCTAATGGCCTTAAACAAGCAGAAGCTTCTTTCAGGTGCGGTACTACAGTAACACCACACGTTAGAGCTTGTTTTTTGCACTAATGTCCTCCAGCTAATCTAGATCAAAAGACATTCAGCGGCGCATGGTGACGTGCAAGAGGTTGATCTGGCGAAACGGGTCTCAGCTCAGTGGTTTATCGGCCCTGAGCCGTCGGTTCCCATTTCGTCTTCTGCAGTGGTTTCCATGCTAAAACTGACAAGCCTCCGCTATCATGTGAAGAGTTGGGCTAGCTTGACAAGCTGCCCAGAGGCAAAATTGTGTATTACGTCCCCTGCGACCAAAAACGGAAAATATTGCATTAACCTGCCGAGACAAAATCTATGGTTACTCGTGTAAATCCTGACTGGGCAGGGTAATTTCAAAAACACCTGCATAGAATAGATCTGTCTGTTGACACTACCTGCCGCGGGTGTCAGCAAGACGACAATACGGCGGCACACTTTCTGTATTCCTGTGCGGCACTCGACAGACTTCGAGGTTCCATGCTAGCAGACTTCTGGCCCGACAAGGCCAGCAACATACCCTGGTCTGATATCCTCAAGTTTACCTGTAGAATGGCTGAGCGAGGGAAGACTAGGCTAGTGTAAGGAAGGCAGCACAAAGGGCCCACCTTGTAGCCTACGTGCGTGTGGCGCACGCCACCTTTCCTAATTCAATAAATAATGACTTGTTCTTACTACCTATAGTTTTTATAAGTTTTGGTCTCCGAGTAATTGCATGGTATTTTCGTTTCTCACGGATTGCGCATAAACTATCCTAGTTTTTGGTTCAATGTCGCTCTGCCTGTGTAAACCGTCATTTTGGTTATACGATTGTACTTTTAAAACCAAGAGTTGCATCTACGTCGTAGTTATTTTATGACTATTGGATTGTTTTTGGGGTTAGTAGTTCTTGAATTTGCGTAAATTTGTACTAACTTTAATATGCCAGTTATTTCCCGAGTGTCTATCATAATTTTTCTGAATTTAATACGAAGGGGTGTAAAGACCGGATATTTATTACCGTTTGTATTTAATTCATTAGGCGCCTTACTATTTTATTTCCTTTATCCTAATTTAATATTATATTAAATGTAAACTACTAAAGCTTCTAAATTTTAGAGGCTGTTTTTATGTTAATTACTCATTTAACTCACAAAAATTACTAAACGCATGTTTACTACTTAACATTTGCTTAAGTAACGCATTAGCGTTACATTCTTCAGCCAACCTACTTTCAGCTTGAACAGATTGTTTACACTTAAACCACGTTGAGCTTAAATTATAAAAGCGCATTTGTTTATAAAGCAAAACTTCGATACAGTAAGATGTTGTCGATATGACTAGAATGTTTTTTGAGTGGCTATTTAAATCAAGCAACAAGTGTGAAACATGTATGTTTTAAGCACAACTCCGCACTGCTAATCAATATCTAATAAGTTTAATAAAATATTGCAGTATATACAATCACACACAGTAATGAATAAAGTCGAAAATAAATATAAAAATGAGTTTTATATTCGTGACTAACTCCAAGTTGGCGTGCTTTTACGACACCATACATCGTTTTCATGTACATAAACAAGCGTCCTTTCTCCGAATGTTCCAAAACCTATTTCATATATAAATGCATTACGCTTGCTTTTTCTACTTTTTATTCAACCCGTAGATTCAATAACTGACGTTAAACACAAAGCAAAAGAATTAAATGCTATATAGGGCCCCCTTCTTGTCAAGTCATTATAGATTTTCGATAACGTTTTGTTACGCCAATGCAATCAATTTTCTCATGATTTCATTTTATTGGGAAAATTATTATTTCTATTGGAAATTTGTTAGCAGCGAACATAAAAACGCAACCTGTCATGCGTGATTCAATACATGAACAAATTTATTTCAGTCGAACTTTTTTATATGTAAATTTGATTATCGAGCCCTATTCAAAATTTTTTTCAATTCAAATCATTAACAAAAGCTCACCTGTACTCTAACTTCTGGTAAATTAACTTTCATTGCCAGTTCTTCTCTGCTGTAAACATCGGGATAATGGCTCTTTTCAAAAGCTCTTTCTAGCTCGTGCAATTGATACGTTGTAAACGTTGTTCTATTGCGTCGATGTTTTTTCTTACAGCTTTCACCCTCAGAGAGACCGGAATTCGTTGTGGCACCCTCGTCCTCTGATCCGCTGCCACCCGGACCTGACATCTTTCCGTATCGAATCTCGGAAACTCCATCGTTGGAATTACAACTTCCTTCTCCTAAAAAGAAAAATTTAATCATGTGTTTGATGTTTTTGCTTGATATGATAAATAAACATGAATTTGTTGAATTTGATACAGAAAGTTGAAGTTTAGTAAAATTTTCTACGCACACAGCTTAAAATTTAGCTCGTCATTACGCTTAGTAAACTACCCCAAATAGATTACATTTTCCGTAATTGCAAAAAGATTGTTGCTAAAGTAAAGATATTAAAAAATATCTAAATTAAATAAATGTTGGCGTTTTAATTTTAATTACAGGACATATTGAAAAATAATTATAACCATATTTTATTTAAAGTTTTGTATTAATAATTCCATCAATAGGATTGACTTATTCTCTATAAGAAGTATAATTTTTAGGCTACTTTAAATATCTAGAAAAAAATTATTGTGTATAATATTTGATCCATAGTCAAAGGTTGTCAAATTCATGTTAGTTTCAAAGGTTAGAAATGATGTCATCATTGTAATTAGTATGGTCGTGATTTTGTTATGTCTACAAAGAAATAATAGCGCCAGATAATCTCATCGTCTGAGTACAAAGACAGATCATATACAGTTTTATGCTGACTTAAATAAATGTAAAATTGCGATTTCTGATTTTAGGTCGACAATAGGTGAATTGAAATAATATATATATATATATATATATATATATATATATATAAAAGGCTGTTTGGGGTGTATTGAATAGTAAGGGTCGTCTAGTAACTGTAAATAGCAATGGGAATCAGAAAACTGCATTTATTTAGCAGAAAAATAAGTAATTCCTGCATTATGTAAATAGCAAGCATTTAACACCCTGTATATAGACCGTAATTAACTTTAAGCGATGCAAGTAAGCATATCTTTCAACAATAGAACGCGTATTCAGCAGAGAAATAATCGTACATGTAATTAAACATACGTTGAAAAGTGTTCTACAAGTTTATAAGATAAAATACGCAGAAGGTAAGATGAAACCTAATAAATCCTCATGCAATTACGCTAGAACCATAGGCGCTTTGATAAGAAAACGCACTTTCAAATAAATAAATACATGAACGTAAACAGCACTAGAGTTACATCATTTATTTTTGTACAATTATCCAAAAGCATTTATACAAAACAACAGACGTAAGTTGAAAGTCTGGTCACGACAACAAATTATAATGTATCAAAGATCGCAAATAAACACCATGATACGGAAATCCGAAGAAATTTCATCAGAAACAGCTTAAAAATACAGGGAATATTAAAGAAAACTTGGTTGGTCGCGACAAAACTGCTTAGAAACTCAGCCCAAAGGTAGTGGGAAAAGCTATTTAACACCCACCGGTAATAAGACAGCTTAGTCTACACTTGATGCACATTGAATCCACATCACTTTTAACCAGAAATCCACGCGTCAAATAAATAAAGTTTAGAATATAGTGAAAATAGTGCTGCATAGAGATTGTGTTAAGAATACATGAAAAGTTTTTGTCGTTTTTCTTTAGAAAACGGCATCTAATCTACGTCGAAAGAAAAACAATTCTAATCTGCGTCGAAAACAGTTCTAATTTTGGAACAATTCAATTCCAAGCCTGGAATTTTAAGTGGTATTCAAGGAAAGAGATTCAAATAACATGCAGAGAGATATAGAATAAAGCACGAGGTGATTTTGGAAAGCAAGGGGTAACTGTACTGAAATATTGGTTCGACAAAAAAGAGCATTGGTATTCGATTGAAGACAGTAAGGGGGTGTTGATCCACAATACGAAACAAAGCAGGTCAGACCTACCACTAGGTAGGTTAAGGAATCTTTTCAGTTTAAATTAAGATTGAATATATTAATTTTCTCATTAATTTGTAAAGAGTCAACAAGGACCTTGAGTACGTTAAAACTTACGTAATAATCATAAAGAGGTCTCGAACGTTCCAGATTTTTTTGTAAAGGGTGTTGTTTTTGATGACTTTATATTAAATTAAAAGTATATAAATTTTGGGATAAATAATCCATATAATATTAATTGATTGATGGGTGTACTTAAAGAATTTCGAAAATTGTAAATATTATTTCCTTTCATTATATGAATGTTGATTGACTTCGTTTTATCAATTCAAACAGGTAATCATAAAGGGGTGAAAAAAGAAAAATTGATCATCGTAACGTTGTGCACTCTGTGTAGATTAAAAAGGGCTAGCCGTGGCATAATAATAAAGTAAAATATTAATTTGAGAAAACACACAGAGCGATGGCGTTAAGTAGAACGTTTATTACATCCGACTACAACAAGTGAGGGGGCTACTACATTCTTTCCACTTTTTAATTGCACACTAGAGGGATTTCCTAAACCATAGAAGATACAGTGGTGGTTAAATTAGGCAAAAGTTACCTACTTATGTGGGTATTCCAAAGCCAAGTAAGTGTTTTATATGGTTGAAATTGTAATCATTCTTTCTATACGTTGATGTGAAAATTCAATATGGCGGCTATAAGAAAAAAGAAAGTTGACTATCGCACAGAAGAAATTTGTACACTGCCATTAAATGCAGAATTAGGCTTTATCATACCATACCAAATTTCATTATTTTGACTGAAAAACCAAGGAAGTTATTAAGGAAAGTTGAAAATCGCAAAATTCTATTTTAGTTGATATCAAGGAATTTGCGGATATCATTTGCAATTCAAGGTTGGCTATGAAATACCCACATAAGTAGGTAGTTTTATCTTATTTAACCACCACTGTATCTCTTATGGGGGTAAAACATCTATTGACCAGGGTTCAACCTCCATGGGTTTCGTCAGAATGAACCAGTTTTAACCCTAACAAAATATCAAGCAATCTCAATGTATATGCATGAAGAACTTTTGTACGTTTGCAAAAGGAAAATAAAGCGCCATCAGATGGCTAAAAGCAGTACTAAAGCTAAAACTGTACAGAAGTTGATTCGAAACTATACTGAGTTTTATAGATGGCTATATATATATATATATATATATATATATATATATATATATATATATATATACGTTCTGCCTTTATGTTAGGTAGGAAAAGACAACACAAGACATGCCAATTTTTATACACTTGATCCATCGGTCCAAAGTTTGCTGAGGACGTCTCGAATAATTTGTAAAAGGTAAACCAGTATCTCATAGGAAACTTCGTTTGTAACATCCAAGCCCCCAACATGCCACTTCGGTAGGTCTATTACAGTGACTAGAGGTTATCGAGCAAGGCAGAGTAGACTACGTATGTTGGGATGGTTCCCTGCAAAGTGGGTCAGTTTTATTTGTAGGAGCACATGGGTTCCCATATATTTAACCCTTGTATTGGAATTAACCTTGTTTGGGTACATAGAAGTCAATATCAACATTTAAGGGAAGAACAGTCAATCACATGCGAAAAAATAAAGAGAAAACTCCCGAAACTATACCAAAGTAAATGTTGTTAAAAATACTTTTAGTTAAATGCATGGAGTGCACGTACTGATAGTACGTCTGTGTATAGGTTAAGGTTCTAGTTATTAGATTTATTATATACTTGATTTTTAATACTTGTTTAGAATTCTAGTGGTATTTGTAATAAAAACGTGTGTGCTATATTAGTTAAAAATGTTGTATTAAATTGTGTAAAAACTGTGTATATATGGTTTTCCCATTATTAGACGATATAGTTACAGTTTTGCTGTAATAAATTGTTTTGTCATTAGCTAGTCGCTTTTAGGAATCTTAGTTGCAGTTAGTAGTCGTAAATAGGTCTACGTGTTTTTACGTTTCATGTTTGTTTTAGGTTTAAAATAATATTGGTTTTAAGGAATTTTCAGATATATCATTATTTTATATTATATATATATATATATTACTCATATTTAGACCAGGGTAGAAAATTAAATAATCACATCAAATAATTTTAATCACCGTGTATAAGGAATTTCATTAAATAATACGCGTTATTAAAACCATGAAGCATAAATAAACTCGGTTGTTTCAGTAAAAATAAGAAATTCAAATTATTTATACGACGCTTTATATCAAAAGAAGCAGTATTGAAAAGCTTTGCGTGTAATGTAATTATTCCTAAACAAAGAGAAATTACGTGCAAAATTTATCTTAATTAACCCTATTTTAAGTAACCGGTAGTAAAACAAAGTGTACATATAATAATTAATATTTAAGTTGTATTCGCTAAAAATGAAAAGGATAGAAATCAATTTTAATTGGAGTTAATTAAACCGTTAATAACATATAATACCTATAAAAACTTGTGAAAATCCAAGATTAAAATACCACGGAATAAAGCTCTGAGAATTAATATTATTTTGAACACCTGCGTAGTTTAAATGTCACATTCGGCGTAAAGTTTGCAGATAATTAATGTTTCAAAGAATCTTGGGGAAAACGTCGCATAATAGTTACGAGAATTGCTAAAGCTGGGTATTTCACACTCCATGTGGACTAAAATAATCGATAATAAAGTATATCAAGTTGCACCAATAAGAACACGGTAGAGAAGGAAAGAGAAAATGCGTCAAGCAAAGACACATATTGTAAAAGGCGGGATTTAAGCAACGTCACGGGGGTCACAATTGGTTAAAAATAGGATGCAAATATCAGAGGTAGAACAACAATTTCTGTACAAAATCAATTAGTTTTTCTCGGACATGCTTGCGTGCCGGGTGGAAATTTTCTGAGATTTAAATGGGGCGAGTGAAAATTCGTAAAAATCGACGCGCGAGCGACAGACTGGGAACATGGCATGAGAAATTCTTTAGAATTACCCGTTTTGGGGAACCGACCGATAGACAGGCTTTTTGCTATATATATACCGAGATGAATATAAACAAGCCCTCTTAGACTTTTGACGATTCGATGCGTTAAAAGCTCGTACATACGCGACTTGATTGAAAATGTTAAACCGTGCATTTTAGTTTGATTAAATAATTTAAAGTTTGCTAGTATATTTTAGTGATTCAAAATAGCTTGTTATTTACGTGCTAACATGAATGTACTTCAGTGCACTTAGATACAAGGTAATAAAATTTAGTTTCACTGTACCAATTAGCAAAATTTACAACGACGAATGTATACACAAAAGTAGGCAGTTTTGGCGTATAGTGGTGACAGAAGCATGAATTTCTTTGCTATTTTTCGGGGGTGTTAATAATTAAATGGTTCAAATACGTGTCTGGATCCGTGAAACAAGGGTCAGATAAACACAGATGAGTTCCGGAAAGGCCCAGAAACGACTTTGAATGGATGGTGATGGAGAAAATTTTAAAAGCGTAGAGAATCAGAAGCCGTAAATATAATCCTGTTGAATGGTGTGATTAACTAAAGAAACGATACTTCGAAGCTACGAGGACAGTAACCTTCCGGTAAATTATACTATTTTGTTTGACATTTTTGTGTGTATTGAATGACTTTATAATTGATTTACTTTAAATGGACATTAGTGAAATTGTTCTAACCATAAAAGTTTAATTTTAAGATGAAATTTGCTTGTTTAAGTAAAAAGGGGTATTTTGTTTTGATGTTCGGGAATATGATGAAACTTTGGGTATGTCTTTGAGCTCAATTAGACAAACCTGGTTAATTAACGTAAAGGGGTGGTAGATGCTCCCTTTATACTCAGACTCCGGTCTGCTTATATTGTTATATTAATTAGTAGGCATCCAACAAGGACTTTAATTCTGGATGCACGTTAAAGTGATAATAAAATTGATTTTGAAATTCTTTTTAAAACTGAATGTTATGCTGAAATTTAATTTGAAAATTTAATGTATTCTGAATATTGATGTAAATAGAGTTAACGTTGATGTTTGTGGTAGGAATGTGTTGTTTTTTTTTATGAATGAGGAGGTTTATAAAATTAGGAGAGCAGCCGAGGCGAAAAGCGTAGTTCACGGATTTTAAAGGTATCACAGCATTCTTGACGACCAAACTGTGGGGCTCGAATGTTTTTTTGAAAGGGCCAGTACCTGCAGATATGAGAAGAAGAACACAGCAATATATATATATATATATATATATATATATATATGTATATTGCTGTGAATAGACCGCCTATGAGCTGGGGAAGCTTCATTTTCTTTGCCTGACTAGCTCAACAGGAATTATGATGTGTTAAATTACGAAAATGACATGAAACATAGAGATCTCAAGAAACACATATGCATTCAAAACATTTTCCTTTTATACAAAAAAATCTTTCACATTTATAAAACAGTTTACAGCTTAAGCTTATACAGAAAAATATTCATAAAACTGAATAATTTACTGATGCCTTATTGCTCTGTTTCCGAGTGTAATTGTTCAATGACTCTGCACAGATAATTTAATAATGGTAAAAATGCTTCGAACTCTAACCTCAAAATTTGCTGGCAATTATCCCCTTGACAAATACTTTTTTATAAGGCTAGGAATGTATTATAGTGTAAGCTGTACATATTTAAATATTTTTATAAGTTACAAACAAAGAACCAAACTTTATACTTGCAGTTGTTATTGT
This sequence comes from Platerodrilus igneus, assembly GCA_036346225.1. Taxonomy (NCBI): domain Eukaryota; kingdom Metazoa; phylum Arthropoda; class Insecta; order Coleoptera; family Lycidae; genus Platerodrilus; species Platerodrilus igneus. Next base: position 4,510,607 of record JARFIW010000828.1, read on the forward strand.
CAAATAACGCTTATCAAAACCTCATTTATTGCGGCCATCAAAATTTTCTATCTTTTATTACTTTGCTAACTTATGGTTTATGGCTTTGAAAACACTTTCCAAAGAATGTAGTATCTTTAGTTTTGTATTGAATAACGCATATTGACTTATATTTTTAAAAAGGGCGAATGCATTATTTATATTTTAGAAAAGTGCGGATTTTTATATTTCTGCCGTCTGAATCTATTTGTCTTTGAAATTAATGTATTACGTTTATTAAATGATGTTCTTAAAGCAGATAACTTAACATCGAAGTTAATTAGTATCCTTATCATTTATCAATTATATATATATATATATATATATATATATATATATATATTATTTATATATATTATAAACGAGAAGTAGTTTAATGAGTCTTAAATTAATGAAAAGTAAAAAAGAATTAATGGCAAGTGACTCAAATTCAGCCACAAAGGCATCCTGTCGACGCGTTTCGCCCTAATTGGGGCTCATCAGGACAGGAGTAGCAAAGTTGTAATATTTAAAACCGACACCTTATGGGAAGTACAGCATCACCTAGCTCACATGTGTCTTCGTATCGTTTCACCTAACATCGCAGGTTTTAACAACAGTCGGCACGGAGGAGATCCGGCTCAACAACCTTTTCCATAGCAAAGATATAATTTAAACGAGAAGTAGTTTAATGAGTCTTAAATTAATGAAAAGTAAAAGAATTAATGGCAGTGACTCAAATTCAGCCACAGGCATCCTGTCGACGCGTTTCGCCTAATTGGGGCTCATCAGGACAGGAGTAGCAAAGTTGTAATATTTAAAACCGACACCTTATGGAAGTACAGCATCACCTAGCTCACAATTTGTGCTTCGATCGTTTACTAACATCGCAGGTTTTAACAACAGTCGGCACGGAGAATCCGGCTCAACTGCCTTTTCCATAGCTAAAGATATAATTTAAACGAGAAGTAGTTTAATGAGTCTTAAATTAATGAAAAGTAAAAAAGACAAGATGCCTTTGTGGCTGAATTTGAGTCACTTGCCATTAATTCTTTTTTACTTTTCATTAATTTAAGACTCATTAAACTACTTCTCGTTTAAATTATATCTTTTGGCTATGGAAAAAGGCAGTTGAGCCGGTTCTCCTCCGTGCCGACTGTTGTTAAAAACCTGCGATGTTAGGTGAAACGATACGAAGACACAAATTGTGAGCTAGGTGATGCTGTACTTCCCATAAGGTGACGGTTTTAAATATTACAACATTGCTACTCCTGTCTTGATGAGCCCCAATTAGGGCGAAACGCGTCGACAGGATGCCTTTGTGGCTGAATTTGAGTCACTTGCCATTAATTCTTTTTTACTTTTCATTAATTTAAGACTCATTAAACTACTTCTCGTTTAAATTATATCTTTTGGCTATGGAAAAAGGTTGTTGAGCCGGATCTCCTCCGTGCCGACTGTTGTTAAAAACCTGCGATGTTAGGTGAAACGATACGAAGACACAAATTGTGAGCTAGGTGATGCTGTACTTCCCATAAGGTGTCGGTTTTAAATATTACAACATTGCTACTCCTGTCTTGATGAGCCCCAATTAGGGCGAAACGCGTCGACAGGATGCCTTTGTGGCTGAATTTGAGTCACTTGCCATTAATTCTTTTTTACTTTTCATTAATTTAAGACTCAATAAACTACTTCTCGTTTAAATTATATCTTTTGGCTATGGAAAAAGGCAGTTGAGTCGGATCTCCTCCGTGCCGACTGTTGTTAAAAACCTGCGATGTTAGGTGAAACGATACGAAGACACAAATTGTGAGCTAGGTGATGCTGTACTTCCCATAAGGTGTCGGTTTTAAATATTACAACTTTGCTACTCCTGTCCTGATGAGCCCCAATTAGGGCGAAACGCGTCGACAGGATGCCTTTGTGGCTGAATTTGAGTCACTTGCCATTAATTCTTTTTTACTTTTTATTTATATATATATATATATATATATATTGTAGTGGATTTAAAGGGTTAAATTTGAGGTAAGCAATGCAATTTCAAACACCCTGTGTAGAGAGAGGAACATAATATTTACGTACAAAATTTATTTCATTTATTTAATTTAAATTAACAAGTATTGAGGTATTGTTATAATTAGGGATTAAAAAGTAATAAGTTCATAAAGAAAATCAGTTTTATAAGCCAATAGAAATGCATAATTAGTTTAATTTATTTTAATTCAACTGGTAATAACGTCAGAAAACGCATCAGAGCATGTAAAATCAATAATCTCAAGGCGAAAAGCTTTTGTAACTAACAAACAGACATCTGTTATATAGAATACTGTAAAATGTAAACTCCGAAAACTGTTGTTTTAAACGATCAATAATTGAGCACACCTGCATGTTGGAAAGGTCATGTTCTGCTTATTTCTGAACATAACAAGGCGAGCTTCAAGGAAATGTTGTTCAACCGTCGGTGGTTTCGCATAAACACTAACAAAAGTTCCTTGAAGAGCATAAGGGATGCACAACCAATAATATGCTACAGAATGAGACAGGTATAAGAACATTCGATTTCATAGAGCACGTACTCAGTCCACGTGGAGTCCATAAGACGCGGGCAGCAATACTGATTTTCTACGACGCAAGCAAGGTTAGAACGCGACATCAAATATGCATAAGACAGGAATAAAGATATTACAGGCGGAGTTTTGTGACGCCACTAAACTGTATCATTGGTCGAAATAGATAGTTTTACAACGGACGAACACGCGACAGGTGGATGTGATAGTTTGGATGAAATAGCGTGTTGACGAGGGAATATTTCTGGAAGTTTTAAGATCGTTATACAGAATTTACCGGAAATATTATTTTCGATTAGGTATTTTGCGCTAAGAGCGTACGGGAAGTTACAGTGTTAGTGTATAAATACGGGAAAAAAATTAATAGGGCTATCTTTAATTTCGCATCGCTTAACGACGTATAATAATCAACCAACGAGGCTTGTGAGTATTAAAAATTTGTAAAATTCAGTAAAATAGTATTAGATTATTTGGGGCCTTATTATTAGAACGCGAGTAGTGGCGAGCGAGTTTTAATTAACTGAGGTCCTCGAATAACTTAACAAGCTCGTAAATTAATAAAGCGATAATAAATAAGTGTAATATACATGGATTTGGATGTTGGAATTGATGTTAAATGGGTAGCACGAAGCTCAGCTTAAACTGAGTTTTCATCTATAAACATCTAGTAGAGCAGCGCGCATAATCACGAAGCCGAGGGGTTCAGGAAGATAACACATCACCTACGGAGAGGGATTGTATTATTTTGTGATTTTATTGAATGGTGTGTGAATGGTTAAGAGAATGATCGTAAATTTAGGTATCCGAAAAGAGGCACAGCTGAGCTAGCCAGGGAAACTGCTGAAGAAATTCACTCGGTGAAGCAGAATCCGGATAAGAAAATTTTGTGAAATTTTCATATTTTTAAAAATTAATTTTTTTGACACGGGCGATGTTAAAAGGTTTTAAAAGCTAAATTCCACGGAAATTTATGACGGCCTAACGTTGGGGCTTGAATGTTTTTTAGAAAGTAAGTTTCAGAGATAAGTCAAGATCCACGGCAATATATATATATATATATATATATATATATATATATATATATATAAGTAAGATGTATCTGTAAACAAACTCTTATGAAAATAATAAGAGCCATTGACAAATACAAATCGGGCTGAGTAGATGGGTCCCACATGTTACACTAAATTGACTTTACACTAGAGTATGGTGAGCTCATAATAACCCAGTTTAGTTTGTATATGCCTTTTGCATAAATTAAAACAAAATTTACAGACCCGTTTACCCTTTACAATTTAATTTATATGCTGAATAAAATTTTGAATGTTCTAAATACACCCCTTTTCAATATTTAACCTCAATAAATTGTCCAGTACATGTATCATTTAAAAATAAGTTTCTATAACCAAATATGCCACCAAAAAAGATCAACCACACAGCACAAAATTTCACAAATGTTTATCAAGCAACAGAAATTTCAAATAAATACCTGAAAAATTCTTTAGTCTTCAGTCCCGTCGGAAATAGTTACCAAAAAAAACCCCTTGGCGTTGTTACCATTAACTATACTGCTTGTCGAATCTACAGGCCTCTACCATCCATATCATGCACACAAAATAGATTACCAGCTCTGGTTATACCCCATATATCATGTTTCCATTTATTGATTTTTGCTTTGTATTGTAGTAGCCGGACCTTTATTAATTTATAATGCACTACTCGTACTTCACGTCAATAATTAAAAGTCCGCTACTACGGTTTCATACTTGTAACCACTATATTTACTGTAATATTACATAAAATACTCACAAAAGCTTTATTATTATTGTATTCGGAATCGGTATTCAGCACTTTTATCGACGTAAAGGAAAAGAAAGAGAACCTTAATAATCCAGGTTGAGTATTTATATGCTCCTAAAACCCCCTAGTGGACGCGCTTCCAGCGAAAAGCTTATTTTCAAATCTAATTCCATAAATTTTGAATATAACCTACGCTTAATTCCGCAAATTTTTCCCGCCGTGCTTGCTGTATACTTCGAATTCGCTTGCAACCTTCGCTTGTGCATTTGTTTCTAACACTGTTGACTTTCGACCAATGATAGAGTTTTCTGTCGTCACAAACCCCGCCTAAGTTCTATTTATCTTTGTTTTATACATGTTTGCTGTCTCGTTGAAAACCCCACTTGTTTACAGAAAATCGACATTGATGACATTCTATCTCAACTCCACGTGTATATGGTACGTGCTTTTCAATCCCAACGCTTTTATATTTGTCTTTATCTGTTGTATATTACCAATCGTCCATTTCCCTCGCTCCTTAAGATGTTTGTTACCCTAGTTGTTTATCCAAACTGACGGTTGGATATAATTTCTATGAAATCTTATCGTAATATACGCTCGACTTCTTTGAATGTAACCTTTTAAAACGCAGGTGTTTCTGTTAATTATCGACCGTTTTGAACATAACAATTCCTAGGCTTCTATTTTTTCGTATCTGTATAAAACGAATACATCTGCTTTGGAATTATTGATTTTCTTACACAGCACGTTCCCTTTTGCTTATATGTGTTGAATTCAAATAACTTATGGTTAATTATGCGTATCCTTGAACTTCTATTTGCTTGGACCCTTTCTTCCTTCCTGTGATCTTAGCATTTTAACTATTAATTATAAAAATACTCTAATATTCGTCTGTTTTAACTAAATAAATTAAATTAATTTTTGCTATATACAGGGTTGTTGAAATTTTATAGTTTTGCAGCACTTTACCCCTTTGAATCCACAACTATATATATATATATATATATATATATATATATATATATATATATTACTCATATTTAGACCAGGGTAGAAAATTAAATAATCACATCAAATAATTTTAATCACCGTGTAGAAGCTTTGGGAAAAGGTACGCGTTATTAAAAAACCGTGAAGCATAAAAATTCATTCGTTTCATTAAACATAAGAGACTTAAATCATCTACAAGACGCTTGCTATAAAAAAAAGCAGTATTAAAAAGCTGTACGTGTAATTTAATTATTCCTAGTAAAGAAACAAATAGAAATTACGTGCAAAATTTATATTAATTAACTCAATTTTAAGTAACCGGTATTAAACAAAATGTACTGATAATAATTGAATATTTAATTAGGATTCACTAAAAATTAAAGGGTATGATTTTTAATTGGAGTTAATTGAACCGTTAGTAACATATAATATCTATAAAAACTTGTAAAAACCCAATAAAATGCAAATCGCAGTAGTGGTAGTTAGAAGTAGGATGTTTGAACACCTGCGTATTTTTAAAAAAGCTAATGAGCGTAAATTTTGCAGATAATTAATGGTTACAGAGAATGTTGGAGAAACCGTCGCATAATAGTTACGGGAAATGCTAAAGGTGGGTTATTTCACAGTCCACATGGACTGAAATAATCGATAATAAAGAATATCAATTTGCACCAATAAGAACAGGGTAGATAGAGACAGATAATATGCGCAAGACAGAGACACATATAGTAAAAGGCGTGAGTGGAGCAACGTCACTGGGTTGCGATTGGGTGAAAATAAAAGGCAAAATTGAGAGGTAAAAATAACATTTCTGTATAAAATTCAATTAGTTATTTGCAGACGTTGCGAGCCGTGTCGAAATTTCTGAGATTTAACTGGTGCGAGTGCAAATTTCGTAAAAATCGCATGCCGGACTGCGGAATGGGAACCTAGCATGCGAAATTCTGAAGAATTGTCCGTTTTGGGGACTAGACCGACAGACAGGCTAACCTCTATATATACCCAGGTGAATATGAACAAGCTCTCTTAGATCTGCGACTTGATTCAATGCGTTAAACAGTGCTTTTTAGTTTTCCGAGTTTGATAAAATAATTTAAAGTTTGTTCGTATATTTTGGTGATTTAAAACAGTTTGTTCTTTACGTGCTACAATGAATGTACTTTAGTGCACTTAGAAAAGAAGATACAAGGTAATAAAGTTTAGTATCACTGTACCAATTAGTAAAATTTACAACGACAAATGAATACACAAAAGTAGGCAGTTTTGGCGTATATTGGTGAAAGAAGTATGAATTTCTTTGTTATTTTTCGGGGGTATTAATAATGAAATGATTCGTAAACGTGCCTGGATCTACAAAACAAGCTTCAGATATACACAAATGAGTTCCGGAAAAGCACTGAAACTACTTTAGATGAATGGTGATGGAGAAAATTTGAAAAGCGTCGAGAATCAGAAGCCGTAAATATAACCCAGTTAGAATGGTGTGATTAACAAAGGGACGATGTACATTGAAGCTACGAGTGCAGTAACCTTCAGGTAAATTATACTATTTTGTTCGAACTTTGATGTTTTGGTGTGTGTTGAATAACTTTATAATTTGTTTATTTAAAATGGACAGTAGTGAAATTGTACTAACAGCAAATTTTTAATTTTAAGGTGACATTTTCTTGTTTAAGTAGAAAGGGGTATTTAGTATTTATGTTCTGGATTATGATGAAAATTTGGGTATGTCTTTGAGCTCAATTAGACGAACCTGGTTAATTAACGTAAAGGGGTGGTAGATGCTCCCTTTGTATTCAGACTCAGGTCTGCATATATTGTTATATTAATTAGTAGGCATCCTACAAGGACTTTAATTCTGGATGCACATTAAAATGATAACAAATTTAATCTTGAAATTTTCTGATATTAAAATTTATGCTGAATTTTAATTTTGAAATTTTAATGTATTGTGAATATTGATGTAAATAGAGTTAACGTTGATGTTTGTGGTAGGAATGTGTTTTTTTTTATGAATGAGGATGAAGGTTTAACTAGGTGAGCAGCCGAGGCGGAAAAGAGTAAAGAGGCGAGTAACAGAAGAAAGTCAATGGACCAACACAGTTAAGGTAATGAATAGCTTTTTGTAGGATTCACAGCATTCTTGACGCCCAAAAGTGAGGCTCGATTCGAAAAGTGGAGTACCCGGATTTTGGTGGTTTCACAGCATTCTTGACGCCCAATTCGTGAGGCTCGACTCTAATTAAAAAGGATTCACAGCAATATATATATATATATATATATATATATATATAATACTTCTTCTTTGTAGGTTTTTTTAGGTCTGCTGAAGAAGTATTATTCCTGCAAGGTCACCAAGAATTATATTATTATATATATATATATATATATATATATATATATATATATATATATTGCTGTGGATCGTGGGGTCAAAGTTTTAATAATCGAGAGTGAGTCATTAAAAACTTTTCAAAAAAAAATAAAAAGTTCACAACAAAAAAAATTTTCTTACCCTGATTTCTTCTGCTGCAACAATCTTCCGCAGCTTCCCTGGCTAGCTCAGCTGTGTCTCTTTTCAGATACCTAAATTTACAATCATTCGTCCTTCCCACTCATACATCATTCAATAAAAGCACATAATAATACAACAATCATACAATCTTTATTTACCGCTATTTACAAACAATTATTCACAGATATTTACAGTTTGGTACACTAATTACAACTCAGTAAGTGATATTTTTGTAAAGTCTGTGTTTTAAATTTTTAATTGCAAACACATTTAATATAACAGGAGTAAATGGGCCCCAAATAATACCCTATATTTATTGCACACTGGAGTATGGTGAGCTCATAATAACCCAGTTTATTAATGTATGCCTTTTACCTTGCATAAAATTACTACAAATCAAATAAACCTATGTACCCTTAACAATCCAATTTAGATTCGTAATGAAATTTAGTAAGCTTTACATACACCTTTTTTTCAATATTTAGAATACCCTAATAATTGTCAAGTACACGTATCTTTTCCAATACGTTAAATAACCATAAATAACCATCAAAGTTCACTCACACATTACAAATAATGTTTATCAAATAACAGTTTATCAAATAACAGCAAATTCAAATGAGTTACCTGGAAAATGCCTCAAGTCTCCATCTTCTTCGATGATGCACTAGAAACCCTTGGCTTCGTGACTATGTGCTTTGATCCACCAGATATTTATAGATGATAACGTCAGTATACGCTGAGCTTCTTGCTACCCATTTACCATTCCATCCCAGCATCCAAATTTACATATATTATACTTTTGTTTATTGCTTTATTAGCTTGTTATGGTATCAGTTGGACCTCGGTTAGTTTAATTCACTCGACACTACTCACGTTAATAACTATAAGGCCTCAACTTACTACGTTATAGTGCTAATACTATTTTTACTGAATTATACAAATTTTCAATACTTACAAGCCTCTACTATAACCTCAGTTGATTAGTATACGTAGTCTAAAGCGATGAAAATATAAAGAGCGATCAGAATACAAAGAGGACGCTGCTAATTTTCTTAAAGTATTTATACTATTTAAAATGCCACCTCTCGGGTCACTCTTCACGCGAAATACTTAATTTAAAATAATACTTCTGCAAATTTTAATCTAACTGACTTAAAGCTCTCAGAAATTTACCTCGTGGACTCACAATTTAATCCAAAAAATTGCATTCACATGTCGCGTGTTCGTCCGTTGTAAAACTATCTATTTCAACCAATGATACAGTCCTGTTGTCGTCATAAAACTCCGCTTGTAATATTTTTATCTTTGTCTTATGCATATTAGATGTCGCGTTCCAAACCCCACTTGAGTTATATAAAATCGATATTGCTGACCGCGTCCCAGGACTCCACGTGGATACAAACGTGCGTTTTTAAACCAATGCTTTTATATCCGTCTCTATTCGTAGCATATTATTTATCGTGAATCTCCTCCTCTCTTTAAGAAACTTTGTTAGCTTGTTTATTCGAAGCAACTGACGGTTGGAAATATTTTCTTTGAAGCCCGCGTTATTGTGCATATAAATTCGACGAAGGTAACCTTTTCAAACATGCAGGTGTTCTTAATTATCGACCGTTTAAACAACAATTCTAGGAGCTTGTATTTCACGGTATTCGATACGATTGACGTCCTTGTCTGCTACCACAAACCCTTTTGCCTTCGGATTATTGATTTTCTATACCCCGATGTGTTTCTTAATGCTATTACACGTTGAATTAAAATAGATTAAATTAATTATGCGTTTCTTTTTGCTTTTAAAAACTGGTTTTCTTTATGAATCTATTACTTTTCAATCATTAATTATAAAAATACGTCAATACGTGTCCGTTTAAATTAAATAAATGAAATAAATTTTGCGCGTAAATAAATTGATCCTTTCTCTATACAGGGTGTTTGAAATTGCATTCCTTACCCCAAATTTAACCCTTTGAATCCATAACAATATATATATATATATATATATATATATATGTATGTATCTAATATATCTATATATAAAGTCTATAGGTATCAACGATATAGCACACAATAAAATTATCTTTGTATTTGCCAAATGTAATAAAAAATTAACTAAGCTATACCTAAAATAAGAATAAGACGTGACTTCAGCAAAGATAATTTAAACAAGAGTATACTAACATAGGAATTTTAGGTGTAACCGTAAATAAGCTTATTATATGCGATCATCAGGAAGTATTGGAAGAGATTTTTGTTAATTATTGTAGTCATAGAGATATAAATAGGAAAAAAGATTATTTTCTAAGGTATCAAAAAGTTTCCCAAAAATTTGTGCTTCATTTTCAAACTTTAGGGAATTGCTTTATATTAAATATTTTTTCATACTAAACAATCTACAAAAGTTCCACATTTGGTCAAAAAATGCGGAGACGGTCAATTTCCTTAACAACCTGCGTACAATGTGTCAGTAACGTTATGCATTGTTAAACAAGCAGGGAAGTCGTTTAAGTTAGGTACAAAAAGACGTGCATGCGAAAACGCAATTAACAATTACCGAGCTTATCGCAAATCTGATGTTATGTTATTCATTATTAATGCAAAGCAATTAGACGGCACGACAACAACCCCCTAGATCAATGCACTTAATTAAAAAATCAATTACTTGCTACGTTTTACTGTTTCTGTTTTGACTAAAACGTATGTTAGAACCTTTCCAAAAGCGACTCAGGGAAAAAGTTAAATTTTTATAGCCCACGCCTTACGCTTTTGTTGAAATTACGATTTTGAAGTGATAATGGTGGTAATTAATGTCTTTGGTGGATAAATAATTGAACTAGTTTCAAAAAGCGATTGTAGAACTGATAGTGTGGACACTATGTCATTATGTTATGATAGATGGCAGCACGTTTCTCTCGTGTTTGTATTGTATTTCATTTAGGAACATTGTTGCGTTTAATATCGTCGAGGGACAGGTGTGATTCCTGGTAATTACGTATGTAGTGTACCTTGTTTAATATAAATAAAGCACGCTGTCTGCTACGAATCAATGAAACAATCATGCCACGTAAATTAATATAAGCAATCTTGTTCGTATCAAAAAACTTCAAAATCAAATTCAGATTACCATATTTACATAAGTAAAAAAATGCTCTCGGATACTTACTTCTACATTTCAGTGCAGCGACATCTGCAGCTCATAGGCGCTAAGCCACTAACCACTACTTGAGCAGTTAAAGTATTGCTCTATCCGTGCTATCTATGATATCCATGTTCGTTGGTACATTTATGGTTTAACAGCATCATACAACACGTATCAGCATTGCTAAGGATTGTCCCATTCTAGTATCCCAAGCTTTTTCTACTTATTGTGCGTTGTGACGCCCTTTTGGCATCACAAAGTTTTACTTTTAATCCGAAAAGCAAAAGCTCTATTTTTTCCTTATTGTAGTTAAGTTACAACGCACAAATTTACGGGTTCTAAGTTTCAAGAACCTACAGGTTATTGTACATGATCATATAGACACGTTTTTTCGCGTGCTTTAAAGATTGTGTAGCTATCGCCCTATCCAATGAAAACGATGGGCGGTTGGTTAAGCGACGAGCAGCTACATGAGAAAACATTCATTTTGGGAGACTATATTTCGAACTACCCTACCGTATCGACGTGACGTTTTTAGTACGTGTTGAAGAATACAGTGAAGTTGACATGTAAATTCGCCATCTCTCCAGTACCTCCTATCTAAATATTTTGCTCCAAATGTTATAGGTTACAACAACAACTTCACTGCAGAATTTGAAAAAATCAGCTGCATACTTAGGCGACAGTGCAGATCTACCAAGAAGCAAGAACATTAAACCTACTTTAAACTACGACTATAATTAAAGGTAAACTGTTTTTAGTTCGTAGTTAACTACACGGTTTCTTATTGTGTTGAAATTTGTGCAATGCGCCGCACTTTGTTGAACCATGCCTGATGCTAAGTATTAATCTTTAGTTATCGTTTTTTAAAATAAATTTAGCTTCCAATTTTGTTAAGTCTTTAGAAACACGCATTAGATTTTTTTATTTTATTTAACTTAGCTTATCTTTTTTCTTGAACCTGAATATCATATATAATATATTTTACGTTTAAATTACAATAAATTAATTTTATTATAAAGATTACTGATATTTTACAGGTTACGTCCGCACCAGCTTTTATTGGCAACCACCAGGTTAAATTTGCATTTTATTTACTGATGTAAACCTTTAATATTAAAAATTATCTACAATTTTTTTTCAACATCTACTAGTTTGTGGAAAATTGTTTTTGATTTTCACTGCTTTTTTGTAATGTACGTAATATGGTGCAAGTATAAGTGACATATAGAACATAGCTTGAATAACTCTTATGCATACCCCGTTTCGGTGATTTTTTTTACAAATTAGTAGTTATGCCAGGCCGTTTTGAGAACAAAATTTCCTTTATATACAAATTTTCTCATAGAATGCCTTGTATATCCGCTTAAAATAAAATGCGTGCGAAACGCTGGGGTAACGGTGCCTTTGTTGGTTGATAGTTTGCTTAATGATGAATGTGTAATGGGGCTCTTTAAGTATTTGCCCTCGTCACCGTGGGGGCAAAGCGCCGGGTTTCTTTTTTGTTAGATAGTATGATGAATGGCGCTTTGCCCTCGGAGGGGTGGGGCAAATGCGTAGTGGGGTTTCTTAGTGTGTTCTGAACGGGGCTGTGCCCCATAAGAGATTTTTAGGTTAAGCAAAAATACGAAACGTGGTGGATGGCGTATTCATTCTCAAAATGGTGAATGCAAAATGGGATTCACTAGCATGTTCTGAACGGGGCTATGCCCCATTGGGTGATTGACTACTTCGGAGATTTTTAGGTTGAGCAAAAATTAAACGTGGTGAAGGGTTTTTAGGTTATGAAAAAACGTGTATGTGGCGAAGAATATAGCGGTGCTCCTTAGAGCTTCGCCCTCGCTTTTACTCTCGTCGCATTCGTTAATTAAAAAGAAATTTTTAAGTTAAGCAAAAATAGGAAATGTGGTGGATGACGTAATCATTCTCAAAATTATGAATGCGGCATGGGCCGCCCTAGCGTGTTTTGAACGGGGCTGTGCCCCATTATCTTTGTATTAAATATCAAAGAATAGCAGAATTACACGGCTCATAATATAATGGTTTTAATTTAAAATAGGGTATGCATACAAAATCATGTTAAGACAGGTATGTCGTTATTTTTATTCAGGGTTGCATCACGAAAATAATTTATACAATTACAGTGAACCCGCAGCCGGATCTAGCGTATAACCTCGTCTTCTTTATCCTAATTATAGTCATCTGAATTTAACCTAGGGTGTTCTGAACGAGGCCTTGCAGCCATTAGGTGATTGAATACTAAGTAGATTTCTAGGTTAATCAAAAACGTGCACGTGCTGAAGAATCCCCCGTAAATCTCAAAAGTTATTTTTGTATTAAATATATAATGTTAAAAAAGAAACACAAAATTTTAATGTATAATTTACAAAAAATTTCATTCTTTAATTGTCTTTTTATCTTTTTGTGGAGTAGCGGTAGCAGGTTCTTATTTATTCAATTTTCTTGTTTTAGCATTGTCATCGCCGCTAGAGTCCTATTAATATCAGAAAAATTTGTTAGTAATAAATATTATATTCTATTTTTACTTACCGCATATTCTAATTACATGGCAATGAGTTCATATTTGCATGCAGTTTGATTGGTTCACTGCAGAAACAAAACATTTTTTTAAACAGCTGGAAATACTGTGTGGCGTTTATTTCAATATAATATGAGTAACTATCTACACCACAGCTGCATACTGAATGTGACCTCGTTATTTGTACATGAGGAAAAAACTAAGGTTGTATGCAGGTATTAACTTTAATAGCTTTAAGTTTTATTAAATAATAACAATTTTCAGTAATAAATGTAATTAATGTATAGAAGTAAATAGTTTTGCAAATATTGTACAATACCACCTACTCTAAGATAATGTCTTAAAAGCACGTTAATAAAAATACCTCCCCTGAGGTTTCTGAGAAATTTAAGTGGGATTAATGTTGGAAAAAACCCAGACAATGTAGCATAAAAAGCAATAAACAGACGTATACTAAAACTTAATTGAATCTTAAAAGTATATGCATATCTATGGCAGGCAACCCAACGTGCATAAATTATGATTTATTAGGGATAAAGTGATTAGTTAGGTGACAAACTACTTATTTAAAATTAACAGTTGCTAATTATATGATAGGCAACCAAGCATACACCAATTATGTTTTCATAGGGTAAAATTTTATTGTTAGATGAATAACCAGCCGTTTATTATGTAATATTTATTGCTATATGCATGGAGATAATAATTTGCAATGCGCTAAATACATTTTTGTTGTTAAAAGAATTGTTTAATAAAACACAATAAAAAGATTGTGAATTATTTATTCAAGTTAAATTTTACATTGCTTGAGACAACAATTATTATTAGTACTAGATGTAGGTGTAACCGAAGTTGTATTCCAGATGATAGTATGTTTAAGGGATATTACTATTTAAAAAGACACACCTAATGTCTGGATGTATGTATCTACTTATTAGAAGATTTTAGAATATAAACTTGAGATGATTTTGAATTCTGCATGTAATCCTGTTGACAGTCATGTATGTATTAATACATTAAGACTGTACTTATAAGTTGCGTTATTATCATCGAAATGTGGAACAAAATTTTTTTTAAAAGATAGTAATTTAAACATGGATGTATGAACGTACAACTATACCTTTCACTACATTTTCTATGGTCTTCAGCGGATGTAGCTATTGGTTGGATGACAAAACTAAAAGAGCATATTCTATCAGTTGGACACATTTTTGTTTATTCAATATATCCGTTAGCAGGAATTCTCTAATATGATGCTTACAGATTCTGTTACCCTATATCTATTTACTTCCAGCCTAAGATCGGGCATAATCTATAAGTCCCGTTCATATTTTCTACATAACAATTTCTTATTTCAGGAAAAAATTGTGTCAAACTGATAGAATATGATATCAAGAATGTATGTGAGATTAAGTGAAAAATAATTTAGTTGAAGCAGACAAACTAGGAATGTAGGTATACGATAGTGGCGTAATTCTTAAGTAGCCTGTAAACGTAATTATTTGTCTTTTTATCCAATATTTCCTATGTGTACATTCAGTTAAAACTAACAAAAACCTTAAAGGTTGTTTAACTATTTACTGCAGCAAAACCATTTTCTCTTTTATATCCAGAAGTTTAACATTTTTCCTTAAAAAAAATCTTGTTTGTTAATAAGTACCAGAACCAGTTTGCTACATGTTCAATACAATCAAAAATAAATTAGAAATCGATTTGCAGTAGTACTTTTACAAAAAATTATTTTGCAGCATCTTCCTTCTGGGTACGAACAGCTAGTTCTGATCGCGCTGTGAGTTCCGATTAAAGCTTTGATTACAATATACTCTGGTTTATAGTTTTAAAAGATTGGATTTGTCAGAAGTTAGATTAACCGGTGTTGTCTGAAGCTAGGTCAGGTTAGTTGGACTTGTATGGATTTAGGTTAAATAGCAGAAAAAATTGATAGGTTAGGTCAGCGTCGCCGGCCCGGCGATGCTAACCTAACCTATCAATTTGCGGTTAATTTATAATATATTGAACAGACTACACTATTTTGAATCATCCAAATCATATCTGTGCTCCCTGGCAGTTTATGGTAGCGACGAGCGACCATACTCTTATTAAACAACGGGTAGAGAAAGGTTGCAGCAGTCAGTCGTGGTTTGACCATGCTTTGATTCGGACGTGTCTTATGGTACGAGGCGGATTGTGGTCATATCGCCTTTATACAACACCTTTGTAATTAATTTATTTTATCCATGCATAAGTATGTATGTACATTGCCATGTTGCATTTAATTTTATTCATTTTAATTAATATATAGTCCACGTGGTTTTAATTTAGTGTTGTTTTTTTTATTTAATAAATTATACACAAAAAGATGTGTGGAACATGAGCCTACGGAGACACTAACTTAAGTGGTATTTTATAAATCGTGTTTACCAGAAACTAAGGGTAATTTTCGGAAGTTTTAACCCAGCTTCAACGTTTATTAAAGGATTAGGATTAGTAGTGGTTGTGCCGGAACCAGATTTATTAAGCTTGCTATAAATTGGTTTAGTATCGTAATAAAAGTTATCGGTTTCTTTACGAACGGTATCTTGCTGGATGAGTTCTTTGTCATTAGCTGCCAACATGACAATTTCGTTATGCACTTAATCGAATTTGTCGTAATTAGATTTTAAATTTGCGTATAAAGTACTTTACATTTTTCAAGAACCTCTGGTTGTCCCTGGGTTTTAACGGCTAGGCGGTACACCTAGGTAATTCGTGAAGCGTAAGTTGACATTTCTTTTTTAATTTTTGACTTGCGGCAAGCGGCATTTTCTTACACTTGATATTAGATAGCAAAATTAAAGAAAATAAATCAAGAAATAATGTATGTGTAAAGAAATGAATTAGGTTCAATAAATAACTTGAAGTATTAAAATGTAATGAAAAATTGAAATTAGTTTAATTGAACTTAATTTCAAGAACGGTTACCATATAATTATTAGCGAAATGAAAATGAACTGCATTCAATCCAGACTCAAGAAATAGTAATTCGAAAAATAAAGTGGGTTGGATCGAACACAATTGTAAAAAGAAAGTATTTTTAACAATTATGTAGTCGTAAGAAATATAGTGGTGTGCCACTGCACTGGAAAATCGAAATATGATAAGATGCACCTATTTCAATCTGAACTTGGCTCAGAGTATCATAGTTGCTACGTTCATTTTCGGAAATAATCGGTTAGTTTATGTACAATAATTTTTAACTCAAATTCTTTTGGCGTTAAACACGAAAATTAATTCCGTAAATTAAAATAACCCTTTCGCGTGTTTAAAATTGTATTGTAATTAATAATAAATATCCTATATATTTTACTTGTTAAATCTTTCTGCTCATTAAAAATAAATATCCTTTCTAAGAATTCCTTAACGTGGAATTTACGCCATAATTAAATAAGCGAGAACGTCTTTTCAAGTATCCGATAATTAATGCTTATG
This sequence comes from Platerodrilus igneus, assembly GCA_036346225.1. NCBI lineage: Eukaryota > Metazoa > Arthropoda > Insecta > Coleoptera > Lycidae > Platerodrilus > Platerodrilus igneus. Next base: position 4,527,619 of record JARFIW010000828.1, read on the forward strand.
TGTTTTTCCTTTGAAAAAATTTGTCGAATAAAAGCTGCATATTATTTCCATAAACTCGGGTTTTTCTGTTTTATTTCCTTAACAACAGGATCACTTTGAGCTTTGTGCTTTAGCTAAACAAATTTAACGTTCACTTTCTGTTCGAATAGCAACACGAAAACATCCGTCCTGTTTTGCATCGTTCCGTTTTCCGTCATTCGAATTTTGTGCACGCAATGCGGCGTGGTATGTATTTAGGGTTTTTATAAAACTGGATTTTTCGGTTTCAATAAATGAATTTATTGTTCGTAATTATTTTAGCTTCCTGCGGGGGACACGCTAATCTCTCGAATTGTCGTTTCTTGTTGTAAAGGGAGGCCAAACGCGTTCTTCCTGAGCGTAGGCCCACTTACTCGCTGACGTGGACTAGCTGCTGACTCAACCCCGACGTTAGCAACTTGAGGGTGAGTTTTTTTTTGTTTTCTCTCGCTACTTACTTTGGAACCAGATCGCCGGGGTTTTACCGTTCAAGTATCATGCATTTTCAAATTGAATTGATCTACACGAAAATTATTGCCCTATTTTGGTATTTATTAGCATTATAATAATGCAGTACTATTTGTTTTTAAATAACTAAAAATACACTACTTGTTAACGTAAAAATGGTTTAAAGACTTGCTGGCATGTGTGAAAACGTTGTTGCCATTATTTTGTAACTATAGATTAAGTTTATATTTACTATGGTCTAGAGCTGTGGTTTTTAGGGTTGCGTTTGGTTCTTTTTAACTAAATAATGTCAGGGGGTACTTACCTAAAAACTACAGCTCGCCATTTTCATGAGTAATTTTTGTTGGGCTATTTGGGGGTTTCTCATGATGTATATGTAAATTGGTGTCATTGATTTTTTTTATTGGGTTTGAGAACACTGTGTTCTGTAAATATATAAGTTCTCTTTTTTACTTTGTATGTCTTGTTCTTAGTGTGAATGAGTGAGTGTATATAAATTTCTCTGTATTTATTTCAGGTTTCTTTCCAATTTGTTTATAGGTAAAAAACCCCGCCTACTCACCAATTGAGCCGGTCATACTTTTTCTTTTGCTTTTGGTTTTTTTTTTGTAGGCTACGTCACTGTACGTAGCGTAAAATATTGGCACCCAATGTGGACCAGATTCCCTTTTTTGTAATTAATTTCTGCTGCGATTTTATTTAGTTAATTTCTTTTGCGATTTGGGTTTAGTTAATTTTATTGTGCTGCGATTTTGTTTTATTTAACGGTTTCTCCGATTTTTTTTTTATTACTTTCTGCTCCGAGTTTGTTTTAGTTAATTTTTGCTCTGATGTTTTGTTTATTATTGTTAGTGCCTAAGTTCCTACATGACCCGCATTTTCTCAGTTTGATATTAGTCCGTTACGTTCAATATTATTGGTGGGTTAATTTCAGATTATTGGACTTGTGTTTTCGCCAATAATCCTAGTCCATTAAAAACTCTGGCGCTCAAGATTTTTCTTTTTTCTTCCTTCCCTCTCTGTATATTTTGTTCTCCCATCAAGTCTAGAGTTAGTTTTTTTCTCCGATTTTTCTTTTATTCTACAGCCCTATTCTAATTTCTATATTGTTGTTTTGCTTCCATTGGTGTTCTTAAAGTTTATCCGTCGGATCTGTTTTAGATTGACCTGTATTTGCAATAATTTTTTTTTCTTTTGAGCTTCTACCGAGTTACGGTTAGTCTTTATTTTGTTACTTTCTCCCAATTTCTTTTTTTTATTATAACGAAAAATGACTTTTTTTTGGCTTCCTACCAAGGTCTTCCTGTGTGGGAGTAAAAGTTGAAATTTTCCGGTGTCCCTAACACTTGTACCGTACATGATTTTTTGAGACGGGTCGAATAACTCCGACGAACTCACCATGTGTCGGAATTGCAGTTATTTGAGTCTGCAGTGGATTTGTTTGAGTCGAAAGCGTTACTTTGGTATCGTGGTTTTCGGCATAGGTTTTCGGACGGAAAGTCGTCTAATTCTAATTTACTGATTCAATATTTTGACCCTCGGATTTTACTTATAAGTTTGCTACTACCGAGGAAAATAAGGTTACTTCACATGACCGAGTTGTTAAGATTTCTCCGACGCCTACGAGTAGATCCGATACTTCTTCCGTACGTTCTACTGTTCTTGTTCCTTGTTCTACTTCTACTCGTTAAGTCGTATGCTTTAATTGCGAAAAACTTGGTCATGTTTCGACACGTTGTACTCATCCTCAAGTACTTCATTGTTATGGTTGCGGATATCAAGGAGTTTCTCGCCGCAACTGTCCGAACTGTCATCCTACTACCAATCGTCCTTCAAATAATCCTTTAAATTCTGCTCCACTTCTAGTTGCCTAATTTCTTCTGATTCCCACTCTACGTTCTCTTTTGTACCTCATCCAGGTCACCCTGCTCCTACTAGCAAAGCGTACCCTTCTTCTGCAAATATAACTTTGAACAAAATTTCCTCTGTTTCTAGTTCTACATTCTATTCTACTCCTCCTTCTTTTTGCCATTCACTCTCACCCCAGACTGTGCCTCCACCACCCTTACAACCAATGCTTCGAATTGATGACTTGCAGCTAGCTTTTCAAGAGTTTGTTCCCGCTTTCCTAAACGATTCTATCAAAGAATTTTCTGTCCTGTCTGCAAGCACAAAGTTCGCTGAGATGACCATAACTTCTAATTCAGTCTGCGAAGGTCTTGCTGAAGTCCACGAACCTGTATCTTTAAAGCCTCTTCCCGTTTTTGTCACAATTTTACCAGTTCCTGCTTTCTTAAATGCTTCGACTCAAGAAGTTCCTGTTGTGCCGGCGATCACAGCCGTAGCTGAAGTGAAGATAATTTCTAATACGGATAGAGAAGGTCCTGTTGAAGTTAGGGAACCCGTAGCTGTGATGTCTGTTGCTGTTGTCGATAAAGCTTTACCTGATCTTGTTTCGTTACCTACTCTTACTCTTTTTCCTTATGTTGGCAAAATGCTACTTACTTCTGTTTTTTTAACTAAGGTTGGTGACATCCTAGCTGATGTTCTGTTATCTAATGCTAACGAACTTCTACCTGATTCTGCTGCTTTTCCTAGGGTAGATACTTCTACAGCCAATGCTGTTTTCTTTCCTAACTGTGATATCTCTAGTCCTGCAAATAACGTCAATGAAATTTTATCTGCTTCTGCCCCTTTCTCTAACGTTACTGAAGTGTGTTGCGCGTGTGTTTCTTTTCGTCAAATTGGTTCTCGTACAGCCAATACGTTTTCTTTTTCCACCATTGATATGCTGTCAACCCATGATGTTTCCTTTTCTGCCGTTGGCCTTCTTACCACCCTTCCTAACAATAAACAACGTCCTGCATTGACGCGTTTTGAGTTTTTTAAACTACCCTTGCCACCTCTTAAACTTAGTGCCATAACTACTACATCCCATGCTATTCCTATTTGCCAGAAAACTGCCCAAAAAAGGCAGTCTTTATTCTATGCTCCTTCCGAACCCAAGGACGTATGTCGGCGACACCCTAATGTTCTTGATCTTGTTTCGTTGTTCTTTGGCGGCGTAAACGCCTTAAGCCCAATATCTAGTCTTCGTGCCCCAGATTATTATGACGACTTTGCTCTCCTTCGGACATGATTTTTGGATATTGCGATTTCGGTTTACTTCCCAGTTTTGCTGGGTTTTCTTTCGTTTGCTTTCCTTTTTTTTCTTCTTCACCCGTGTGGGTCCGGGAATAGAATAGTCCCACGGTACGACCTGCCTGTCGTAAAAGGCGACTACAGCGGTGCAACACATATACATACAGACCTCATTCACACCTACACACGCTCCATAAACGCACACACTTCATGCATTGACTCATTTCTGTTTGGTTCTCTTTCTTTTGTTCTCTTCATGGGTTTTTTCTTCTTCACCATTGTGGGTCCGGGAATAGAACAATCCCATGGTATGACCTGCCTGTCGTAAGAGGCGACTACAGCGGTCAAACATATACACACACGCACACTTTAGACACGCACAACACCTACCTACACACTTTTTACACACCCACACACACACACACACACACGCAAACCCCTACTCTATCTAACTACACTGGAATTCTGTTTTATTTTCTTTGGAACGATTTTTAGTTTTTTTTTGGGTTTTGTACTTGGCGTTGGTATTATTCTTTTTGGTTTTTTTCTTTTCTTTACGTTCTTCCGTTCCTTTTGTTTCACTTTCCTTTTCTAGCCTTTTGCTGGTCTTCTTTGCTGTCGGTTCTTAGTCCGTTTGTGTTTCTTCCATCCGCTCCTGTGGTAGGTGCTTTCTAGTCCGTTTTTCCGCGACTTAGTCGACTGTTGGACTTGTCAGCATTCCTTTTCGTCAGCTTTTCGTTTGTTGCGTTTCTTCGCTAACACAGTTAAGAGTATATCTTTCCTGTTACCAGCGTTCCTCCTTTCTTCCTCTCGTTCTCCCTTGTTGTCCTTTTTTTACTTGAGACTTGACCTTTGGATCTTTTTCTGGCTGCACTGTTAGTTTTCTTCCTCGTTCTTTTTTTACTTTGGTTTTTCACGAGAAACTAATTTCTTCGTTAAGGTCGAAGACTTCCCTGTTTCTCTTTCTGAGATGCATCCGTCCTCTGACGACTTTGCAGTGTCAATTCCATTCCATCTTTGTTCTCGATGATTGATATCCTTTCCTTTTTCTTTTCCTATGTCCTTTTCACTTTTGGTTTTGTCCGGTTCCTTGGTCCGTCGAGCCGGATTAAAATTCTTTTTAGTTTTTTTGGGGTTTTTTTGGGTTTTCTTTAGTTTTTTTCGTAACGAGTTTTCTTTTAGTTTCCAAGCAAATTTTTTTGTATTGTTTGTTTTATCCATTCCCATTATTTTGCTCCCCGACGCCGACCTTTTAAATTTGGTGGGGGGATTTGTTACGTTCATTTTCGGAAATAATTGGTTAGTTTATGTATAATAATTTTTAACTCAAATCCCTTTGGCGTTAAACACGAAAATTATTTCTGTAAATTAAAATAACTCTTTTATGTGTTTAAAATTGTATTGTAAGTAATAATAAATATCATACATATTTTACTTGATAAATCTTTCTGCCCATTAAAAATAAATATCTTTTCAAAGAATTCCTTAACGTGGAATTTACGCCATAATTAGATAGGTGAGAACGTCTTTTCAAGTATCCGATAGTTAATGCTTATGTGTTTTCCCTTTGAAAGAATTTGTCAAATAAAAACTGCATATTATTTCAATAAACTCGGGTTTTCATGTTTTATTTCCTTAACAACAAAAATACTTTGAGCTCTGTGCTTTAGCTGAACAAATTTAATGTTTACTTTCTGTTCGAATAGCAACACGAAGACATCCGTCCTGTTTTGCTTCGCATCGTTTATCGTTATGCGAACTTTGTGCACGCAAAGCGGCGTGGTATGTATTTAGGGTTTTTATAAAACTGTATTTTTTGGCTTCAATAAATTAATTTATTGTTCGTAATTTTTGTAGCTTTCTGCGGGGGACACGCTAATCCCATGAGTTGTCGCTTCTTGTTGTAATGGGAGGTCAAACGCGTTCTTCCTGGGCGTAGGTTTACCTACTCGCTGACGTGGACCAACTACTGACTCAACCCCGACGTCAGCAACTCGAGGGTGAGTTTTTTGTTTTGTTTTGTTTTGATATTTATTGGCATTTTATTAATGCAGTACGATTTGTTTTTAAATAACTAAAAATACACTACTTTTTAACGTAAAAATGGTTTAGAGACTTGCTGGCATGTGTGAAAGCGTTGTTGTCATTATATTTGTAACTATAGATTAAGTTTATATTTACGATGATCTAGAGCTGTGGTTTTTAGAGTTGCGTTTGGTTCTTTTTTACTATATAATGTCAGGGAGGTAATTGCCTAAAAACTACAGCTCGCCATTTTTATGAGTAAATTTTTTGGGCTGTTTGGGGGTTTTTCATCATGTATTTATAAATTGGGATATTGTTTTTTTGTTGGGTTTGGAAATACTGTGTCCTGTAAATATTTTGTCTAATTATAAGCTCTCTTTTTTTCTTTTGTATGTTTTGTTCTGAGTGTGAATGAGTGTAAATGAGTGAGTGTATACAAATTTCTCTGTCTTTATTTCAGGTTTCTCTTTAATTTGTCCATAGGTATGAAACCCTGCCTACTCACCAATTGAGCCCGGTCATACTTTTTCTTTTGGTTTGGTTTTCTTGTGGGCTAGGTCACTGTACGTAGCATAGTGAAATCTGGTAGTAATGTAAACAAATGAAACTGCCTTGAAGTCATTAAACTGGTATTGCAAATTATCAATTGTGTACCGAAAGCATCTGGAATTTTCTATTTTCTGAATAATATAAGTGCATTAATTAGGATAATATTAGAAATCTGGATTCGACAGGACCAGCTATGTTACTGCAAGATTAAACATTGCGTTATCAGTGGACTGTGGGTGATATCTATTTATCTCGCCAACAACATTTTAAGAAAGTAACGTAAAGTATTCCATAAGATTTCAATTATGATCTTAATCAATATGCACGTTGTAAATACAAAAACTCACCGTATACAAAAGCTGCTTCTTCAGGAGTTGACTGTCACTGGCCAGTGGTCTGGTGCATCAGAAACGTACAGCACTTGCACTCTGAAAACTAACACGTTCCCGAAAAAATGTAAAAGTATTATTAAATAGCAGAATTGTAGATATTTACTCTATGAACAGTAACTAATAACTCTGTCTTTATCGCGTTGCTAGAGTTATCTCTCGAAAACAACGTGCATTTATAGCTTTAAAATTCAAAATAAATTGAATTGTAATAATAAATACAGGCAACCAATTTGAATAACAGATGGAGTGTTACATGCCGAAAATCGGCTATGTAAACATTTTTGGTAAGTTTTTAAATATATGACTGAAATCGCGTCAATATTTTAAAAAAGGACTTGTGCATTTCCGTAACTTGGGACAGTTGCGTCGGCGCTGGAAAACGCACAGACGTGGAGTGCAGAAGTAAGTGGCGGTTTTCCGACACGACGGCACTAATCAACGATACGTCAAACAGTGAGGTTTATCTGTGTCTTTTTTTGTCTTCTCTTTCAGGTAATGTAGGTTTCCTTTTATCTCCACCTAATATCGTTGCCTTGACCTTATTCCTACCGTACCTCTACAAATTAATCTGGTTTGAGAGCACAATCCGAACCACGCCCAACAACACGCCCGAGATGACGAGAAGCATGGCTCTTGCCGCAGGAATAACCATAAGGTCGTGAAGAGCTTCACATTTTGTGAGTACATTTTATCTTTTCCTAAAAGGCGCCTCCGGTATTACAATAAATATTTTTGGTATGTAATACAGTTGAGACGCAATTATGACGTAATATCTCTTTGCGTAATATTATGTACGCTTTAGTACGTATTGCCAACTGTCGTAGTGGCTCTTATCAATTACGCCGAGACTTTGACGGTTATACCTTAGACTATAATAGTTGCGTGCATTATAACAGTCGCGGGGGTTATAACAGTGGCGCCTGAACGTTTTTTGTTAAAAAATTTGTTTTTACCTCTTGTGTGTCTTATAAAGTGTTAGTTTTCAATATATTTGTAGCAATTGGACTTTTCACTCAAAAATTAAATTTTTTAAATTTTTAATACTCTTTAAATAGAAAAGATATATTCTGGCAACATTGCAAGTTGGCAACATCTTTTTCATGTTGAAATGACATTGGAAACAGCTGATGTGTCAATCTGATTTAGACAGCCATGGTTGATTACTGCTTATTTTCCATAAATGTTGTTGCTAACTTAATTAATTCACATTTTACTTTATAAAAATAGAGTGTTTGTATTCTGGGTTCTTTTAAATAATTACCTAATCTAATTTAGCATGAAGCTGGAGCGTATACCTTTCAAAAGTGTCTAGCAAATTACCATAACCTAACTTTAGCATGTGCTTTTGGGATTACTAATGCTTTATGTAAGTATTCTAATTATAAATAAATAGCTTTATTTATCATTCATTATGATTAAAAAAAGGAAAAATCTCTTAAAGTGACACTAAGTTTAGTTAAAATAATTATTTTAATCCTGAAATTTTTCTTATTTTATTCTAACCTATTTTTTGGGTTAACTTAAAAAATAGCCGTGGTTTAGATAACTTATACACTATCTTACCTTATGATTATTCTAAAATGTTTCCTTGACAATCTAAATAATCAACCATAAGTTACGAACACCTTCTTAGAGAAAATTTTGTTTTTAAATACAGCTAACGCAATTAACTGAGTTCTAAGTATATCTTTTACCTTTTAAAACGCTATAATAAACTTGATTTCGTTATATCTGTTTCTTTAAACACTACAATAATGAAGTTGTTGATAACGTTTTCTATTTAAGCTCATTTACGACGGTTGTTGATAAATCCTGTGATATAAAAGGAATATTTTAATAATTTGGAATACTGTTTTTTCTATACATGTATCGTACAATATTGCTTTTGTGTAGCGAGTATAATTTTGTTTTGATAGCATATTTTTTAGATACATCGATATTGCAACTCAGCATTTTAAGATCTATTTGGTTTAGGCGAGATTTGCCGCCCAAGTCGGTCGCTCAGCATTACATAGGTCTAGACGAGACTCGGGGTAAGTTTGTCGTTCTAACAATTTGTAAATCATTTTTTAAAAATGATGTTGAAGTTTTTCTTTATTAGTCTAAGTGAAGCTCAAAGGAGGGCTCGTCATCCTAGTAATTTTATGCGTTGTAACATATCTTTTTGTTCTTCAACAATTTTATCAGTAAATCGAGTTTTAATTACTGCCATATCTTCATATATCGATTCAAACCACACTAGGTGGCATAAAATTATCTTTAAAATCGTTTAAGCTTTGCGTACATCCAGAATTTTTCACGTTTCATTTCTTTAACGATTTACTTAATGCTTCTGTCCTTACTATAAATTAGTTAACTTCATTTACTCATTCCTTCTCTTATATAGCACATATCTTCTACACGTTTAACTTATTTACCTTAAAGTAGTTATCTTTTTGCTGCCCGTTAACTTTCCCTTGATTTTATTGTTAGCCTCATATCTCTTTGTTATCTACATTCTCTAATATAACTTTGTCGCTTTATTTAGCTAATCCCCGCACCTTTTCTACAACGGATTATCCTGTTTTCAGCATTTATCTTACATCGTTTAATTTTGTGGTGATTGTCGTAACTTTGGTTGTAATAACTTATTGAATTTTTATGATTGGTTTTAGCTGATGTTAAGTAGAGGCTTTTTTTTTGGGCTCGCATAGGAGACGCGGCCTATGCCATTGTAAGAAATACTCCATATTCGCAGTTGCAAAAAACTAGGAGTTTCTATTCCATGCGTTTTTCTTCTGAATTATTACAGTCGCCCACTTTATCCTATATCATTACTTGTTTTCTTTTTCTACTAAATTACCATAACATATAAACATTTCTTTGTTGTTTTTATTGAACTTCGTGGTGAGGTGCTATCGCTTTTTATTGATAACATATCGAATTCTCGGTTGTTTTTAGCATATTCGGACAGTGTGTCTGTATTTAACTGCTTATAATTAGGCATTTTTGTGTGTTTATGGCGTTACCGTTTTTAAAAATTACCTTGCAACAGTTGGTTTTTTGTGTGAAGGTATCTGTAGGGATACTTTAAAGTTGTTGTTTCAACTTTTGTCTTATTGTAGTGGATGCACTCGTTAGAAAAATGATTGTACTAGTTCTCTTAAGAATCTAGTAATTCTTTAACTTATTAGGTGCCTTAACTTGTCTGATTAATATAGCAGGTGGTCCTTCAGACCGACCTGTGTTTAATAGGGACAACTCTCTATATTCTCTCGGACGCTTGTCCAAAAACTTTACTTTTTATTATCCTGCTGTCTCCGTTTCTTGGCGGCTCCGTGGCGTAGTGGTATGTGTGTGACTACTATGCCCTAGGTCCCGGGTTCGAATCCCGACACGGTCCGCTTGAAAAATGTTAGGTGAGCATTTTTCGCAAAAATACACCCTCGTTCGGATGAGAGGTAAAATGGAGGTCCCGTGTGTGAGTGTTGTCACGCACGTTAAAGATCCCTACCTTGCTTGGAACAGCAAGGATTCGGCAAAATTCAAAATTTTTCAGGTAAAAAAAAACTCGCTTCCTGGCCAATGTAGTACCTTCGAGTGGAGCATTGGAAAATCACATGTAATGTCTCCGTTTCTGCCTTATCTTTCATTCGGTAGACTTGTTCTTGTCCCGGAACACCCGTCTATCACATAAGAGTGATTTTTTCCTCACTCCGGGCTACTGACCTTTTCTGTCTCTTTAGCTCAATTCGAGCCCTTGCTCTATTCTTTTCTACCTGGAAGTGTCTCTTATGCATTTCGAAAATGCCTACCTCCCTCTTTCTACCTTTGCTATAACTCTATTATGTTTTCATTTCCGTTAGTCACCGTGCGGTTGCGGGGAGGGTTTTCACAGACATTATAATTTGAATAAGGGCCGCTATACTTGCGGCCACGTCTCCAATGCTCCACCCGAAGGTACTACATTGTGGTTTTCACAGACACCCGGACCACGTCTTTGCGAATCTTTCGTGAGGTTATGCGGTGCCGCTGTCAGCGCACATGGCCCCTAACAGTGCATGTATGTATTAGTGTATGAATGTGTGAGTGTATATAGAAAAGAATGGATATCGTATCGATATCGATTAACGCCGGGTGCAGGAATGCATCCAAATTCCCTTTTCAGGTTTCTCGTACCGTTTTTTATAAACAAGCCTGCTTCACACATCGCTCTCTTTTAGGGGGTACGAGTATTTTTACCTGTGTAACAGCTTCAAGGAGCCACTCTATCTTGTATCTTTGGGATGGATGACGAAACGGCTTGGTGAGCTGGGGAATTCTACGCTATATCTTTAAGGTATGTAGCCGTAACGTACCTTAGCGTGCTGGGACGTTTCGGATCCATCTATGGCTATCTAGTTTTATCTTAATATCGTCATTTTACCTATAATTTTTGATAATAACTTTATCTTAATATCTTTATCTTACCTATTATCTTTGATAATAACTTAAGCTTGTTATTGTTAGCTTACCTATTATTTTCGACAACAACTTGAATTATTTTTTGAATATCGAGTGAAGAAGCTAACCTGATGGTAGCCATGTAATTTGTTAGGTTAGTAACGTAAGAAATTAGTAAGATGGTACTGTTGGTAAATTTGTTAATTCACAACCATGTCATGAACAAGTTTGGATATGTATTGTTTATTAAGCCAGAGTACCAGTACATATAAGGTGCAGAGTAACTTGCTTTTTTGGACATTTTGAAATTTGGGCATTTTCTTGCCAAAGAAGAAACAGTTTAGATGCAATGCTTATGTGCGTCTACACTTAAAAACTGGAATGTTAGCTTTAGTTATAGTATACATGTTAGGCGACTTGTCGCATTTGTTCTAGTTTTAGTAGTGTTTCGTGCTCTCCGACAAATTTGTGCTGTCGATTATAACTGCGCCACATTAAAGACTCGTGTGTGCATTTATAAATGTAGTCAAAAACAATTGGTCTACACATTCCGTTTCCTGGTAATTCGGAAGACGCGTTATCGGTTGAAAAAACCAGGTGGCGCCTAAAATAAACATTTTGTAGAATTTAAGTTAGGGTATATGTAGGTTAGTTAGGATTTAGATGTTAAGCTTTTACCGTGCTAACAGTCATTTTCTCTTTTAAAGATTTTTTTTCTTTTATGGCTTTGTCTGCGATTGTTACATGCCGAAAATCGGCTATGTAAACATATTTGGTAAGTTTCTAAATATGTGACTGAAATTGCGTCAATATTTTAAAAAAGGACTTGTGCATTTCAGTAACTTGGAACAGTTGCGTCGGCGCTGGAGAACGCGCAGACGAGGAGTGCGAAAGTAAGTGGCGGTTTTCCGACACGACGGCACTAGTCAACGAGACGTCAAACAGTGAGGTTTATCTGTGTTTTTTTTTGTCTTCTCTTTCAGGTAATGTAGGTTTCCTTTTATCTCCACCTGATATTGTTGCCTTGACTTTATTCCTACCGTACCTCTACAAACTACGAAGAGGGAAGACAAATTAATCTGGTTTTGACAAGGGCACAATCCGAACCACGCCCAACAACACGCCCGAGATGACGAGAAGCATGGCTTTTGCGGCAGGAATAACCGTAAGGTCGTGAAGAGCTCCACATTTTGTAAGTACATTTCATCTTTTCCTATAAGGTGCCTCCGATACTACAATGAATATTTTTGGTATGTATACAATTGAGACGCAATTCTGACGTAATATCTTGTTGCGCAATATTATGGACGCTTTAGTATGTATTGCCAACTGTCGTAGTGGCTCTTATCAATTACGCCGAGACTTTGACGGTTATACCTTAGACTATATCACGAGTAAAATGTATTATTCATTACTGAATTAGAGAATTGAGCTGAAGTGATATAAACAAAGAACCTCTTTTGCGAAGGTGTTGGAAGTTCCACTTTAATTTTACGGCTACAGACTGCAATCAAAATAGATGACGCGCCAAAAATTAGATATTCTTTAAACCTTCAGTCGATTATCAAAAGATTGATATATCGTTAAATGGCAATCGAACGAAGAAAGCTAAGACTGTGTTTAACAAGCTTTAAGGCCACAGTAGTGCTGGATAAATTCAGATGCCAAAAACCTTTCAATCAGTTAGCTATAAATTAAGGAATGAATAAGCAAGCTTCCGTGATGTAAGGTTCATTTAAGTGCTTCCTAATACAAAAGATACTTCCAAATAGCATATAATTAGTAATGTCAATCAGTTGTGCGGTAACTTCAGTAATTTTACAACCCACCCCAGTATAACAAGACGGCTTAATTTCTACAATTTAATCCTAATTAGAAATGAATTTCCATTAACAACTGTGTTAATTATATCTGTCAAAGAGTAGAGGACCAGATGTTGGGTTGCACAACTCAACTTTTGGGTATATAGAATAATTCTATTACAGCATGTTTCGTGTATTCGTTTTACTCATTAACAAAATCTGAGCAGTAATTTATTTTGAGCTTTAATTACCGCCTTGACGCTTAATTAAAATGTAAATTTTCCTTTTTAGGAATTTGTGTAACGCTTTTATATACTTTGCGCTCTAATTAGGAATTCGCAGCCATTAAGTTTTGCTTAAGAGAGAACGTTTGGTTTAACTACGAAATTGTTATGTAGAGGATGGTGATAAAAATATTCCAGTTCGAGATGTCACTTGGTGTGTTATAGATAAACTAAAATTGGTTTTCAGTCCCTACGGTACTGATTTTCTATCGCCCTGGAAGCTTTTTCATTCCGGGAGTTCTCGTCCAGGAACCCCCTTTGCTTCTAGGCTCCTTTCGCTTCAAAAACCAGTTTTTCGCGGACTCCTTTCGTTCAGTCTCGCTTTGGCGAGATCGTATCCGTTTACGCTCGTGGCTTCTGGTCATCGATATACATATGCGACTACTTCAAGTATGGGCTTGCTCACGGGCTCTGGCGCATCGCTCTTGAAGCAACTTTCTTTAAATATAGGTTTGTCCAGACGTTCTCTCCCTTTGCGCTTGGCCAATTATTTAAAGTCTCTTTAAGTTTTTGCCAAATAAGTAACGACAATGCCATACTAACATTATCAATTTTATTTATTGTATTACCGCAAGTAATTATTTTACGTTTAAAAATTAATTTAAATTAGAAAGAGTATTACCCACACTTCTGAGATAAAAATCTGTGTTCCATAGGCAAATGTTCCAGATTATATTTTTTTGCGTGTCTTCGTTTTGAATTTCTTCTGAAAAGTGATTGTAATATTTGATGCAAAATAATGTTGGGCGTCTTTTTTAAAGAGTAAATATTTACGATCGTGTCAGAAAAAGAGTATGTTAAATTTGATATAATTTTGTTAATTATTCTTAACAATTAGATATGATATATTAGAAATTATCATGAATAGAGATATGATATCAATCTGCAGGCCTTTCACTTTACATTAGACGTTTCGTATTGTATTTGTCTATTTAAAATTGATAATGACATTTCAAGTATTAAACGCAAGTTTTTTAACGCTTTCGTACGTGTCTTTACTTCGCCCGCCATAACCTTTAAATAAATTTTCTCAAAAATTAAAACTTCCTTTGTTTGAAACGGTACAAAAATTATATATAAAATGCAATTTAAGTCTTCCAACATGTACCTAATATTTAATATAGCACAATAATTTTGAATTTAATAACTTGAATGACGAAGAATTGACTAATTAGCAAATCGGAAATTGACGCGTGCGTGATTCTCGTATAAAGAGTTCTATAAAATTTGATCGATAAGATTTTCGTAAGATAGATTGTGTCAGTTGTTCTTAAAAAGGCATTGAAAGCGGGACTCCGTATGTGAGTGTGTCCGTGTGTATGTGTGTTTGTGTGTGTGTGTGCGTGCGTGTGTGCACGTGTGTCTGTGTGTTTGTGTGAATTTAATTTATTTGGAACTATACTTAAGCCATCAGCCCATGCTAGTCGTACATAACTAATATATATATATATATATATATATATATATATTGCTATGATAAGAAGGTAGTTTAAGGGTATATTAAGTCATAGGGGTCATAAGATAAATGTAAATATTATTAACGTTAAGAAAACCAAACAATTTCACTATTAAATAAGAGTAAATCGACTATTTTATATAAAGTCAATAGCGAGCACACTGTATACAAATCATAAACAATTTAATTCATAAGAAAAAAGCTCATTATTCAATAATCAGATACTATTTAGCAAAAATAATGATGTGTACGTCGTATAATACGTTCTAAGTTAAATATACAAGTCCAGAACTGGAAACAAACGAGCAAAAACAAGGTTTTAAACGCTTTAAGTTTCATCAAAATAAACACGTAATCGGCGAAGATAAACAACCTGGCATACTAGCTATTTAATAATATCATTAAATATATCAACGTATAAATAAATATACGCGTCCACATACGTCATTATAAAATATGAATACGTCACCAAAGACATTGTATTTGTATAAAATCCAACATATTTGGAGTAACAAACAATAAATTTCAGGTGGGTCGTGATATGATAAAGTTTGAACTATAGTTGACGACAAACATGAAGACGTAACAAAATGCAGTAAAAATTTGGACTTTCTATAAAATATACCACACAAAATTGAACGTCTACGTGTGAAATGAAGCGTCTGACCAAGATCAAAACAGATAATTTTTAGAAATACCGAGTTCTGCAGAGATAAGCGCAAGGTACGACGCCTTCATCAACAAGCACACGATAAACACTAATAGAAAAAATAGATAGGAGGAGTCTATAAATACTATGGGGACCTCGTAAACATTCAGCATCTCTTCGACCAAGGCACTAACAACGTCAATTAAGAGTGGAATATTACGTAAAAGTAAACTTAGTGAAAATTAATAATTTATTAAAATAGTGAAAATTAAAAGTGCCAATTTATACAACAAGAAGTAGCCGTTTTGATCTTAAAACGTAAGGTAAACTATTAATTGAATTTAATTCTAAGATTTAAGAATTTGGGGCTCTGAATGTGCCTCCAAACATACTTCTAAATATCCGTCTAAATAAATAGCTACAAACAGACTTCAAGGAAATTCTAAATAAACGTACAAGGAAACAAAATAAACGTCAAAATACTCAAATTATACTACAAGTAAACTCCAAGTCATTTCAAAATCCTAAGGGAAAATTCGAGCAACAATTAATTAATTATTCTGGTCAACAAGTGAAGAAACTATGCTAACAAGTCAAGTTGTAACAATGCAGGGGTGCTGACCATCGATATTCAGAGGCAGTTCTTAAAACCAAGCAGGAAAAACACAAGTCAGAGATTTTATTCATTATTAGTATAAGACTGTTTTTCAATTTTTAACATTTAATATTTGCTATATCAAATATCTGTAGGGGTCATCAAACATCATTTGAGAATTTGAAAAATAGAGAAAAGATCGTTTTGAACGTTCAAAAGGTACTTAAAAGTAATTACGGTGGTATTTTTGCTGACTTACAGGGAACATAAATTTTGGTGGAATCAGATAAAAATCAATATTTTATTCAAGAGCTAATTTTTGAATATTAAACAAATTAATAGTTATTGACATAAAAGTGTACATATTATCGATTATTATATTGTATATTTTTAGATTGCTTCATTTTTATTTTTATTATAGAAAGAAAATAAGTTAAACAATCTTTATTGTCGTGACGTAGGACACTGTTTAATAGATTGAGCTAACTGAGGCATACCAATTCAAGGAATTATAGGATTTAGAGACGCAGAGGAAAGAGGCAGAGTATGAACAACAGTAAAGTTTTAAAAGGCGACGGCATCGTTAGGGGTTGTGACATAGCAAGGTTGTATAACGAAATAATCGTGGGCAGAAATTATAGTAAAATTAATACGACATCTAATCGTGGGGCTGAGATCACAGCAATAAAGTCATTGCACCAACGTTAGGGGCTTTTCACAGGAAATTTATATAACGACTAGGGGCTATTTTACAGCAATTTATAGGACACCCAACGTAGGGGCCAATTCACAGCTATATATATATATATATATTTATAATTATATATATATATATATATATATATAGTGAATAAGATGAAATAATAACTTAAACTTTTATGCAAAGCTCAAATGATCATTTCAAATTGAGCTAGTAATTGAAAGATGGAAAATATAAGGTCTTGGACAAAACTTGAACCTGCATCCTGGTTTTGCCGGAACTATGCGTTTACCAATTACGCCACCAAGACCGATGACGACAATTGGGAAATTTACAAATTTAAATCGTGTACACAACTATACATAAACCTAACTTTCAATTACGTTTGGCATTTTTGTCAATCATATCTGACATTTTCAAGTTTTTAACTTATGTCAATTATAGACAGGAAGCTACGCTCAAAATTACTGCTGTAAGCCAAATATTAAATATATATATATATATATATATATATATTTTAGATAGTTATTACACAAGGTAAGTTGATAAATACTATCGTATTACAGTGAATAAGATAAAATAAAACTTACACTTTCATGCAAAGTCCAAATGATCATTTCAAATCCAGCTAGTAATTGAAAAATGGAAAATATAAGCTCATGGATAGGACTTGAACCGGTATCATGGTTTTGCCGGAACCATGCGTTTACCAACTACGCCACCGAGATCGATGACGACAATCGGGAAATTTATAAATTAAAATCGTGTACAGAACTATGCATAAACCTAACTTTCAATTACGTTTGGTATTTTTGTCAATCATATCTGACATCGTCAAGTTTTTGACTTATGTCAGTTATAAAGAGAAAGCGACGCTCAAAATTACGACTCCTGTCTATAACTGACATAAGCTAAAAACTTGAAAATGTCAGATATGATTGGCACAAATGCCAAACGTAATTAAAAGTTAGGTTTATGTATAGTTGTGTACACGATTTAAATTTGTAAATTTTCCAATTGTCGTCATCGGCCTCGGTGGCGTAAGTGGTAAACGCATGGTTCCGGCAAAACCAGGATGCAGGTTCAAGTTCTATCCAAGACTTTATATTTTCCATCTTTCAATTACTAGCTCTATTTGAAATAATCATTTAGGCTTTCCATAAAAGTCTAAGTTATTATTTCATCTTATTCACTGTAATATGATAGTATTTATCAACTTACCTTGTGTAATTAACTATTTAAAATATATATATATATATATATATATATATATACATATGTATATATTGCTGTGCTATGCGCCCCACGATTGGGGGTACCATAAAATTGCTGTGATATTCGCCCCACGATTGGGCATGTCATAAAATTGCTGTGATATTCCTTTCATTATTTTAAGCCCCAATGTTATGAAAGGTTAAATTAGGATTTTTACCCCGACTAGCTTACTGAATAAATCTTATTGAATCAAATAAAGCAATTCTAGAGCATACAATATAATAATTGATAATATTTACAACACTCAAAATTTTCCTTTTTGTACAAAATATCTACATATACCAGATTTATGCTTTTCTGAAAGCCAGCAAAAATATTTTTTAATTATATTCAGGTACCTTCAAACGTTCTAAGATACTTATTCCATTTCCATGTTTTTTTAAGTGACCTTTTTGATGACAAATATACAATGTGTGGCAAATATTAAATCAAAAACAGTTTTTCAATAATAAAGTGTATTAAGATTGCTAACCTGGAATGGGTTGTAGAGTTCCATCCTAGTCTATGATCTGCATCCCCTTGCGGTGTCCGCTTTGCTTATTAATATGCCGGCCCCATATAAGAATCGCCTACCATAAATCGCTTCCAATTAAAATAGTACCAAATTACATTACATCCAAAATTAAAACGTCCCAAATCAAAACATGTCAAAATTAGAATATGTCCATTTTTAAAATATTTCCAAAATTAGAATACTCCATTTTTAAAATATCACCAAAATTAGAATATGTCCAAAATTAGAAGTCCCACATTAAAGGTCCCAAATTAAAATATCGCCAAAATTTGAATATCGCCAAAGTTAGAAGTCGCAAATTAAAGGTACCAAATTAAAACCCTGTTTCGTTAATATTAAAAATAAATTTAATTGATTTGTTTAATTTACGTTTATTTATAGATCGGCTTATATTTCGCACTTTTAAATCTGATTTGTTTTGATTTATTTCTTCACTAGTTACGTGAGTTTTTAACACTTTCGAACATAGTTGTTGCTCAGTTGAATATAGACTAAAATGTCGTTCCGTTTCTATCGTATATATATATATATATATATATATATATATATAGCCCTTTCTCCAATTGTTTTCATTGGCGTGTTTACAATCTAGGCTGATACTTTTGCCTTATCTAGCAGAACTCGGAATTTTTACAAATTACTTAGTTTGAATCTTCGATGAATGTTCATCACGTCCGCATTCGGCATATTGCAGTATTATTCCAGGATTCCCAACTTTTGGCTTTCATTAACTCAAGTATTTGGACGTTTGTTAATTTATTATATAATTGAACCGCCTGGTGTTTATTTGTTTCCACAGAATATTGGTTTTCTGAATAAATGTGTTCTTTTTAGTCAGGTAACGATTTTCTAATAAGGAATTATTTAGAATGCGCTTACGTTAATATTTTCGACGCAATTGTTAAATATTTGTAATGCCAATTTATCTATGCTTCCCAGTGATTTAATTTTGATGCAATTTATTGCGTTTTAAAATCTTATCTTTACTTGTAAACTATACTTAGACATATTTATGTTCTCATGCATTTAATTCCTTATATATTATATACAGTGTCCTCTTAATTAACAGTATGCAGAATGACCGATTTACTCTTATAATTTCTGGAATTATTTGCTTTTCTTAAAGTTGAAGTTGTTTATATCTATTCTACGACCCCTATGACTTAATATACCCTTAAACTACCCTATTATCATAGCAATATATATATATATATATATATATATATAATGTCAAAAATAACGACCTTTAATTTATATTCAAATGAGTTAGGTAACGGGTTTATAGGTCTATGTTATTTTATAGATTAAAACTCTTTGTCTTTCACCAAGCTTTCGATTTTAATTAAAATCTTCATCAGGGTGCTGCAATATTATAACATCATTAAAATATTATAGATAAAATGACTTACAAAAACTGGAGTATTGGTGTAGGTACAAAAGCAGGAATGTAACAAAAATATAAATATAAATCACAAAACACAAACGTAAACGAACATGTTAAACCTAAAAGTATATCGTCACAGTTTTTTGAAGTGTATATGACTGAATGGTGACAGATGTTACTATAAGTTAAAATACAATGCTAAGGTGATAAAAATATATAGTTTAATTTGGTGTTCTTATTCTACAATTGTTTCTATGTATATTACCTAGTTTTAAAATATACGAATATATTGCACTTAAACTGTCTGTATCCGATTTATAATTTAAGGCATTACTGTTGTTTATGATATGTGTCATTTCAAGAAAAAATCTCCCTGTGTAGTTAACTTCAGTATCTAAAATATTAACCTTATTAAAGTCAGGTTGGTGATTATATTTTTTTGAATGATAGGCTAAGGCACACGAATCTTTCTCTGTTTTACAGTCACTCCTATGTTGAACAATTCTGGACCGTAACCATTGAGAAGACTGTCCAATATAGATCTTATCGCAATCCCTACAAGTAATAGAATTAATGATATTGGAATTTTTGAGCATAGGAGTCCTGTCTTTGATAACAGAAAATAAATGGTTCATTGTGAAAGGATTATATTTAGCAATTATGACAGAATCATTCTGTAGGACATTTATTAATTTAAAAGTTAAGTTTTTTACCATAGGAAGTTTCTTGTAAGTAACATCGGTAGAGGGTGTTATATTCGAGGTAAGCTTTTTGTTGTGGACTGTGTTGAAAATCAGTTTTTTTGTTAAACTTTTAGGAAAACCATTATTGATAGCAATTTCAGTTAACAAGTGCAAATTTTTAAAAACTTACGGATGGATGTGAGATTTTAGTTATTCTATTTTTTAAACCTAAAAAAGTGTTAATCTTTTGATTGATACTATAATTAGAAAAGTAATTAATATATCTTCCCGAACTTGTAGGTTTTCTGTACCAATCTAAAATAATTATATTTTCGGTGTTTTTGATTAGTTTGATATCTAGAAAGGAAATTGTGTTTTCGTGTTCTCTTTCTAAGGTAAATTGTATGTGCTTGTTGAAGTTATTAAAAATAGCTATAGCTTCGTTAACTAGGTTTTCAGGTACTGCTCAGATGACATCATCCACATACTTCTTAATAAAAGCTGGAGGAGTGAGTAGGTAGGAATAACTTCATCTTATAACACCGCACGCACTCCGCCATTCACTTTGCGCAGGCGCGACTCGGGGACGACAAAAATTGACATTTTTTTATTAAAAAATATCCGCGGGAATTTATTTACAAGTTAAAACTAAATCTGAAAATGCACATTGCCAATTTTGGCATGTAACAAAGTGGATTTATTACATCTAATTAACGGCGCGCTGATACTGTTATAATATCGTAACAGAACCTCTATTTGCTATAACAATAGTTCTTTATTTTCAAACTTGTTATACATTCATTCTCACCATTCGCTGCTACAATAGAAATTCTAAACAATAATTTATTTTCAGCTAGTCGCTAACAGTAAAAGTATAATCTGTTTAAAATACAATTCTATCTTTTTAATTAATTTAACCTCGAAGCACCATAATTAACTATCCAAGCACTAATCACTAATTCATATTATTACTATAATAGTTTACATCAAAACTAATTTATATCGACAATACACAGTAACTTATGTCACATATTTTAAACCTATAAACTACAACAATAGTTTGTGTAAATACTGTACAGTGCAATTTGGCTGAAGCCTATCTTGAAATTGACACGAAGTTAACTATGGTATGTATTTTCCTATCTAAAATCATAAGTTTTAATAAAAATAATTTTAGACGCCTTACCCCACACGTAAGATGAAATTTTGCCTGGTTAGACCTGTCTTTCAAATTAAAGATGGTAAGATAAAAACAGATTAATTTTTGATTGTTAGTTGAAACAAGTGCCTTATAAATTGGTAACCCAATTGATTTTGCAGGGTCCAAAATTTTACGTCGGATAAACATTTTATTTCAAAATGTAAACTTCTATATAAGTGTTTAAATTTATCTTAATCGCATGATGTCGACAATTCCTCTATAAATATTTTGTCAATTTTTGTTTCTACTTTCATAGCGTAAAAGTATCTGGAAGCCAGAATATCCTTGGATGGGATCATATAATTTTTAATTGCGACTATTTGGTGAATCAGATGTTTGCTATTTAGAGAATTTGAAGATTTCGCTTGGTGGACGACTTGTTCGACAGCGGCAGATGCTTCTCCTGCTGAACGCCAGATGAAACTCGAACACAAAAATATACTGAGACAAAAATAACTAACTTGGACATTTGGTTTGCCTTAAGTATGATTTTAGCTGTTTCCTTCGTGTCAATGATATTGGTATTTAAACCTAACTTCTACAAATCTCTAAATTGTCTAAATTGTTGCCGATCGGGTGGCGGCGTCTGGCTTCTTAGATATGTACAAGCAAAAACAATAAAAAAGTTCAAATATACGGAGATGTAATAGTTAAATAGTTAAATATGAATAAATTATACAGTTGAAGCAGTTTGGAAATGTAAAGACTTAAATACTAATTAAATATATATATATATATATATATATATATATATATATATATATATATATATATATATACTACTGTGATATTTGGGGTTATAAAAGTATTAGTATTCATTTTGCAATTTATTTCGTTAATTAGCATGTAAAAACAACAAAGTATAATTTGAAAACGCTTTTCCAATCGTTAATGTAGTAATTAATAATTCTACGGTAATATTTTAGGAAGCTAAAAGTTAATTTTCATAATCCTGCAGATGTAAATATTCATAAGGTATAGCGTATATAAAATAGCATTTCAAATTTGATAGTTTTAGCAGTCGTATTTAAACATAGGAATATCAAAACGCAAAGTGGCAATTATATTTGTTAACAGTTTGAAGCTGTTTGTCAAAGCTTTACCAAAATAATGAACGTATGTAACCGTCTTAAATTTATCCTGTATATTTTTAAGGAGCGTAGAATAACAACAGCAAATTCTAGACAGTGTGGTAACTGACGCCAATTATAATAAATTTATAGCTTTTGGAATGGGCAGCTTTTGTCAGTTACAAATTTAACTTGCCACTAAAAAACAAAGAGGGAGTATTAGATAAAATAGGTACAAGTGAGGTAGACGTAGATTGAACGTTTAGCGTTCGTTGACAACGAGGAAAGCAGATAAAGTAAAGGAGGGTTACTCTAGCGTGTAGGTTAGAATGAGATGAGGATAACACGTGTTAGGAATATATAATGTAATGGAGTGAGTACAAAGTAAGAGAGAGGTGATTTTGGGGCGTAGGTTGGAGAGAGATGGATACTACGCATGCTGCATACGTATTAAACGTTAACTTTGTCAGTTGGGGTCCTAAATATACACAGCGTGATTGGTGAAGGATGTTTTGAATACGGAGAAACAAGTCGAGTAAGAGTGTGGGTTAGGAGCGTTAGTTGGATTTTCAAGGCAATGTTTTGAAAAATCGTGGCGTTAGAATATTACTGGAAAACGGCGGCTGTTGGAGTTTGTTTGTGTGATGAAATTTTAACAACTGTGGACGGTTGCAAGTTTTACGTGGAAGTGAATGTTTGCATTGATGAAAGTTCCAGGAATTGACAGTCTTTTGTGGGGTGAAAAACAGGATATAAATCCCAACAGATTGTCGTGAAGCTCTCTTAGTTCGTATGAGTCTCTGAGTTCGAATAACGGAAAGCTTTTACTTAGTCTACAAGCAGCTGATGGCTACAAGTATAAAATACGTTAATAAGTAGAATCAAAGAGTACTCTACGTAAGTTACGTTTGTTTTAATTTTAATTTGCACTAAGTGTGCAAAAACATACAAATGGAAATGGAGTAGATATCAGTGGTTGGTCAATTTGTTGGTATATCAACATTCAATGGTATTAGTAGCGCAGTTTGGAGAATTTGGATCTATCTTCAATGTGGTAGATGAGTTGATGTCATGGTCAAATAAAGTCCAAATAGTGGGGCCGTAATAGTAGCATTTTAGGGTTCTTTTAAGCTGTCTTTAACAGACCGTAGTTCGTAGCATTTTTGACGCCTAAAGGTGGGGCTCAAATTAGCATTAGAGCAATGATTCCGTAGCATTTTTGACCATCCAATCGTAGGGCTTGAACTTTGCAGCAATATATATATATATATATATATATATATATATATATATAACTACAGTTTAAAGAGTTCCAGAAGTCTTCGGTAGTTTTCTGAACTTTTCTGAGAGCTTCGTGATTTACTTGTGAAGCCAAGTAAAAATTTAAATAACTCTAAAGAGAACATATATACAGTTTGGACAGGTTCAGAGTGTTTGGCGGTCTTCGAAACTCTTCGGAAGGTTTCGTGATTTACTTGTGGGACAAAGAATTATGATATGAACATACTATAAATGGAACATATATACAGTGTTAAGAAGTTTAGAAGTCTTTGGTAGTTTTCGGAACTCTTCGGAAAGCTTCGTGATTTACTTGTGGGGAAAAGTTAGAACTTGAATAACGATAGATGGAAAATATATACGGTTATCAGAGGTCTAGACGTCTTCGGCGGTCTTCGAAACTCTTCGGAAGGCTTCGTAGTTTACTTTTGGGACAAAGTAAAAATGTAAAGAAATATGGTATGAACATACGTACAGCTTGTAATAGTTCGGAAGTCTTCGGTGATCATCAGAACTCTTCGGAAGGCGTCGTGATAGTGATGCCCTAGGCCTCGTCGAGTGCGTCGCCGGTGAACTCTACGGGGTGCTATTCCGGAAGTAGAGCTTGCAGACGCACTCGGCGTCACCACAATAAACGACCTCTCGTGACGTTGTCGTCATGCGGGTGGCTTGGATAAATTCTCGCCGCAGCTCTGGTGGACGCCGAAGAAGGTCTGGTGACGGCGGTAGGGGTGACAGTAGCTTTGGGTACGTCTGAAGGCGTTTTGCGACTGCTTTCTGCAAGTCTGGTGAGTGGAATGGAGCTTCCTGCCACACGTGATTTACTAATGATTTACGGCAACAAATTATAGCGGCGTGCCCTAGGTACGGCGCCGAGCAGCGTTATTGGTAAAGAATAAACAGGCTATTGGAAATATTGCTTGCTAAAATGTTAACAGGCTATGGAAAGCATTGCTAGGGGATTTCTTAGGCTGTGGTGAGCACTAACGAATGTTATTTGTTGAATATGCAATTGTATTTATATGCTTTTTCCCCCTCTGCAGGGTATGTTGGAAAAACGTCAATGGGGTGGGCATTCAATAAGATCGTAGGGTTTAGTTTTCGTATGTATAAGATGTACACGTGCTGTTGACCAATGGGTTTGTTAGTTTTAGGGTAGCACAAAAATGAGTTGGATATTTTGGTTTCCTATGCGTTTGTTCTGTGTTCAGCACGTGTACTTTAATATAGGGTAACAAAATGAATATACACATAAAATTTTACTTTCTGCGTATCTTAAATTTCGTTAAACTATTCTTACGAATTTTTTTTTAATGCTTATTACCTAGTTCTGTGAACCTATACAATTTCATGAAATTTTTATGGTTAAAATGTTTTATAAGTAGGTAACTTAAATCTAAATAGTACTATTTTATTTGTCTTTGCAAGGAGCTTTGTGTAATTGCTTATTCAAACATCACATTAAAATTGTGATTTTCTGATGATGAACGGTTACGTTCATATTTTATAGAAATAATTGTCTAATTTTTTTGATAGAGATTTCAATATACAAGTTTGACACCTTTCTTGCTTTCACTTACGTTAGTTTCTAAATTCTTTTATAGCAAGTTGAAAAACGAAAAGGCAGTAACCTTACAAATAGCCGTAAAAGCTGTTTCTGTAATTAACTTCCTCCCCCTGAGATCAATTTTCTGCAAACTTCGCAGCCTTAAAAGACGATGATAGTTCCGCCGCGTATTTTTATACTGTGCAGTACACCTACCCTTTATATCTCATTGGAAAAGGAGACGGTGCAATACAATATTACATTTATGTAGCTAACATTAGCGTGGAACCTACCGACAAAGCGTGACCTACTTTAGAATGGAATGAAAGCAGCATAGTATATCTACTTATAATTGGCTTTTTCTGCAACATTGCCGTATAATCAGTTTTATAGATTCAATTCACATCAAAACTATAACAAAAATTAGTTTTTACGTAGTCGTTGGGTTAAGCTAATCAAAAACAAATCAACTTGAGTTTTCTCAAACACGCCACGAATTAGCAAGACCATTTTATTAACGCAACACGTACATTACAAATGCCATACATGCGAAATTAATTTAAAACAGTTAGAAATAAAGCGATAACAATAAAACCTAGAAGTTCGCATGACCGCTAGTAATACGTAGCATTTTCTGCGGGAGCAGACACAAATCATCCATTAAAATTGCGATTAATTTTATCAAAGATCTGTACTACGTAATTAGATTATGCTTTTATATACAACAACGTCAGCGCATAATGTAAGGGTGAATCGAACGAGACAACTGCATTACAGAGTTTAGTCGAAATAAAAACATCAAGTTAAGTGATCTAAGTGGCGTTCCATTAAGCTGGCGGCATATCTAAGGTGACATGATTGCTGCACGCGAGCTGCTTCGAGCAATATATGGGACCGTGCACCAAGTGGTGCTACAATTTCTATTATAACATGCATATAGTGAAATTATTATGACAAAAGGAAATATTTGCATTACTGTAATTGTGTAACAGAGACATAGATGTAGGATTGCGATTAATCCACGTTACTTCTAATAGTTAAGATCAGGCACAGTTGGTAAGGGTCTAGTGGAGTAATCTCTTTGAATTCCTGTATAGTGTTAAATATTTATTTGTAAAATTCTACAGAGGTTAATTTTTGTTATACACTTTAATTTCGGTCAAATTTTTGTAAAAATTGATATTTTTTAAGGTCGCGCGGTCTCACGTTCTCCCCCTGTCTCTTCCCTCCCTAACCGCTCTCCCCTCTTTTTTTCTCAAACTACCTTTATATCTCATTATCTCTATCACTATCTCCTTACTTCCCTCTTTCGCCACCCTCCCCCTTCCTCCAACGAACTCTTTCCTACTCCCTCCCCCTCACTTTTCCCCACTTTATCTCTGTCTCTCCTTCACCCCAGCCCCTCTTTCTCTCTCACACTCTCTCTTTCTTACACGTACCCGCCTTCTAGTAAAAGCAATTATAATTTGGTATAACAGAATACATAAAGTGTTGCATTGTACGTCTATAACTTTGATAAATGTGCTCTACATTTTTCCTCGCCTGGACTAGCAAGTTCGCTTGTACGATAAGACACTACCTGTCGGATAGTTAAAACAAAGTAAACATGTGTGTCTGTCGTTTCGTTTGGTACAGATACCTTTTATATAGCAATATAAGTACCTATATGAACAGTGTGATGGCATCCGTAATAACTCATGGGGCAATTGCGTGGCATCCCAGGATGAACCTAGCAAAGCCCCCACAACGCGTGAATTCGGCGCAAAGGGGATTCGTGCTGAGGTTGACAGGGGCCTACCGTACCACCTCGCAAGAGGCACTGGCCATAGCACTGGGAATAATGTCCCTAGATCTAATAGTAAAATAACGGGCTGCTACATACTTACTACGGAAGAAGCACTACGCCAAGGTAGAGGCAATTACGAAAGCGCCATTACGCATACGACGTAAGTAGTAGAAAATCAAGGTTTCTGTGACCACATTTGCTCCAGCATCCACATTTGCTCCCTCATCTGGACCAAATAGTTTTCTTCGACTAACCATTTTCATCTTTCGAGATAAATATATACTGTTTGGTATTAATTAATATTAGAATTTTTTCAGCTACCTAAATTTCTAAGAGCAATACTGTTTAGAAATAGATCAAAAATGAATTCCATATGGTTTGCAAAAGGTTGATCTGTAAATCAGTAAGGGGTTGTTCGATTTGGAAAAAAAAATCCGAAGGATTTGAGAATCTGAGGAAAAACACAATAATAATTGATATCTTACACGACGGAGTTATATTAAAAATACTGCTAAGAGTAATTTTTTATAATAATTCTAAAAAATGGTGTTGGTGGTTAAATACATACAGGTAAAACCCACTATAAAACAATTATAAGCGTCACTTTTTTAGTCAAAACTTGCATATAACTCCAATTAACGTAATAAGGAGCTGCGCACGCTTGACCATCGGCAAAAATGGCGAGGGAACCATGTTCCAGTGCATTAGTCGTCAAAGTATCGTCGAGTTTGGTTAAAATTACAAGTTAAAGATGGATTTTTCTTGTATTGACGTTACAAGTGATGTGCGAGTACCACAATTAAATATCAACCAACTAGTTGGTAAGACAACTTATAGGTTAGGCAAATTTCCTCCAAATTCTCACCACCATATAATAGAAGTTGGTTTTGATTTATATAGTGGTCTTCAACCTGTCATCCAAGTTATTTGCTGTAGTGATATGTGTGCAGATTCTACGATAACATTCTCATACTTCGGTTGGAAGAAATTGTGTACTTTTCAAGTGGAATTTCAAATTCACCAATTTGCTCAAGACTCAAAACAAGTCAGATTAAATGGTTTGACTACTGGAGACGACGTTGTTGACATACAATTGGATCAAGATTTCAAATTGCAGCTGAGCACAGCCTTTAATAGAAGTATGTGGCTGTTGAACAATTTTGATAAAGAGAATTTATATAATATGAAAATTACAAAAGATCGGAATGTTATTGTGCTACCTGCGTACGAGTGCATCAAGCTATTAAATTTACGAGAATTAATCTGTTCTAAAATGGCTGAGTTGAGGTGTAGAAACCTTCCAGAATTTTACAAAAAATCTGTAGGTGATTTAAAAAATGTATGTGGAAATACGACGGACGAAGAAATGGTTCAAACGTTATTAAAGGAAGAGAGCCGTGCCAGTATTTCTCTGTCTAATGATTGCAGCAATTTAAATTACTTGACAGTGTTGGAAATTATTAAATGTTACCCCATCCAATACTTAAAAGATGCAACTGCAATGCAATCGCTTGCGCAAATGTTTAGAGATTTGGCTATCCGAGATTCGCCAGACTCTGGTTACTACAGCTGTTTATAGATGTTATCAATACATGTATATATTTTATTAAAAACATTATATTTCTTTATAAAGTTTGTTTTACATATTTGTGTTGCCAATATTAGCAAAAATTATTAATAGACGTATTAAACTATCTTGTTTTTATTTTTAGGTTTAAAGTGGTGTACCCCGCAGATAATAAACACAATATACCGCATGTCAGCAAAAAAAAAGTTGTAGGGAAATTTAAAGACAACTTTAATGTGGGTCTAGTATTTAAATTTGTTGGTAGTAAGTCTAAGTCCTACTGTATTGTAAGCGAGAAAGACACGATTAAAAAGATTATAGGGGTCTCACAAAGTGTAGTTAAGAATATTAATGTAGATAGTTTTAAGGACATAGTACATTGCGGAAGATTTGGTTCTAGGAAATAAGCAACCTACGAAAGTACGGAATACTTGGTATTAATGCTAAGTGGTTTAGTAACCGCGCTTGTGCACTCTACGAGTGTCTTCGGCAGTCTTCGATAAAAATTAATTATTAAACTTTTGTGTGCTTAATTTCTTTATGTTCTTAGCTATTAATTGACTTGCATTCAGTGTACTTTACTTCTGTAATTAATGTATTTGTTTGGAAAAGAAATACGCTTTAAATGGAATTATACATTGCTTTCACATGTAATTTGGGTAATCCATAATCGTCAAGAAATTAGTTCGGATACGAATTGTATTTTCCAAGTATACATTTAGCATTGACTACATAATTATGTTATGACGTTTAGAAATTAAAATGTAAAACAAAAAAATTGGTGAAATTTTTACTGTTTAAAATTTTAAAAGACGTGGTTTTGAATATTCTAAAAACAGTACATTACTGTTTGAAAATGGTTTTAAATATTAAACACTTATGGCTTATAAGAGGTTCATTTATAAAATTCTCACGGGGTTAGATTGCTTTGGAACTTATAGATAAAATTAACATGAGTAGTCGAAGAAAACTTTTATCTTGGTTAGATATGAATGCAAAAATTTAGAGGTTTGTGGCCTTTAAAATGTAACTTTGTAAGGGGTGGTCTAATTTTAAATCTGTTTGCAGATTCGGATTCTGCGTAAAATTCTAGAGTCATTTAATGTATCGCTTGGCTAAACAATTTATAAGGACGGTTGAAAATCGCTACAAGCAAAAAAACATCTTAAAATAAGGGTATCTCCCTGGGGGAAGATGCAATCTAAAAAATTCCTAGAGATTCGGGTAGCTGAGAAAAATCTAATATTAATTTGTACCAAACAAGGTACATTTATCTCGTGGGTGGAAATGTGGAGAAAAATTTATCTCGCAGAAGGCATATGTCTAACACGATAAGGGGTGGATATATTTCAAATCTGTTTGCAGATTCTGATTCTGCGTAAAATTTTAGACTAATTTGATGTATCGCATGGTTAAAAAATTTATACGGACAGCCAAAAAATTGCTGCTGGTAAAAATTCTTAACATGAGAGTAGCTCCCTGGGGGGTGATGCTGAAAATTTCTAGAAATTCAGGTAGCTGAAAAAATTCTAATATTAATTGATACCAAACAATATAGATTTATCCCGAAAGATAAAAATGGTTAGTCGAAGAAAGCTATTTGGTTCAGATGAGGGAGCAAATGTGGATGCTGGAGCAAATGTGGTCACAGAAACCTTGATTTTCTACTACTGACGTAACATACAGAGAGCCATTATTGTTCAATGGCAACACAGATAGGACACTAACACGAACAGACGACGTACACACATACTAATTCCAAACATAGCACACAGACTGAAGACACGGAAGTTTCAACCCAGCCGGGGACTTATACATTTCATGACTGGACATAGTCCAAGCACAGATTTCAATTAACTGACACAAAAACGTTCTTATGCGGGTTGACGGGACTCCAGGGCATCTACTGCTGAATTGTATGGATCTCTGGGACCCACACGACAACGCACACCACACAAAGAAACTTATACAAGACGCAATTAACAACGGACAAACTATGACAGACATACTGTGGGACGAAGACCTGTTCCCGCATTTAAATCCACTCACACAATACATGGCAACAACACTACACAAAAGACATGAAAGGCAAAAACCCTAACTAACTAACTAACAAACAAACAATCGAACAAATAAATAACAAATACACACAAAACACACATACACACACACACACACAAATCGCTCGAGCGACCAAATGACATAATATGAATAAGAGCCGCTATACTTGCGGCCACGTCCACAATGCTCCACCCAAAGGTACTATATTGGGTTTAAACGCGAAATTTAAAGTTCTTCAATTGCAAACTAATTTCAAAATTAATCGATTCTAAATAGAAATCTAACAAACTAAAACAAAACTAAAAATAGGGTTTGAATAATGCTTTCCCTAGCGTTGACTTTGGAGAGTGTCCGATTAACAAAACACAAACAAAATTAAAAGGGGAGGGATTCGAAATACCGAATAGCGGCTGCTAGCTCTGCTTACCGGTGCGACCTGAAGGATCGTCTTAAAACTATCCAAATCTAGCTAACTGATTTTAAAAAAATAGATTCAAATTTTCTAAGCATTCGCCAAATATTTTAATAGTGAATGCAGCTATTTTGCCTACTCTACAAATTTACAAATTCGTGTTCCCTGGTTTAAGTATTTTATTCTAAGTCAATCCTATATTCGTCCCTAACGTTTTCTATCGTTCCCTAACTTGACACATTATAATTACATTCTTCTTTCCTACAGATACTGCTCACAAAAAATAGGCGACAAACGTCAATCGAATTAAATTAAGCTACAAAACAATACATGCAGGCAAAAATATAAATTTTAAAATAAATAAAAATATAATATAAACATATAAATAAATATAAAATAAATATATAAATAAACATAAAATAAATATATAAATAAACATAAAGTAAATATATAAATAAACATAAAATAAATATATAAATAAACATAAAATAAATATATATAAACATAAAATAGATATATAAATAAATAAATAAGCAAAAGTATGTAACAGTGCATAAAGTGACAAAAGCATCAACCAAATTATCAGTTGCACTCGCATAAGCATTATGATGGATAGCACCATTGCACACACAAACGTGCTCGTTAAATTATTTCAAAATCTTCTAATTGATACAAGTCAATGCTTATGCGAGTACAGCAGCAACAATTTTATTCCTACTTCGTATATAAATTTCTCCAACATCCAAGAGCTGGTCGTCTTCTTACGTCTATTGATATCTCATTGCTAAAGGGAGATAGATATGCACTGTTAAAGTCTTGCTGGGTATGAACTAAACGTTGGGGGGAGGGGCACTCACTATCGCTTTAAAAGTCCTGGGGGAAGGGGATGTGCGGTTTGACTCTATTTTATTTTTTCATTTATTAAATTAATGAGAGTTTTCTGATTTAGTTTGTTATTATTTATTTACGTTTGATTTATTCCCAATACTCCGCGCGTTCAAAGAGAGTCAGCGATTGTTTCAGTGGTGTGGGGGGTTTGTCGTGCATAATAGACCTTTAGTTAATGATTTTTGCTTTTAATATTTTTAAAATTTTTTTTATTTTTATTTTTTTAACAGATTTTAAATCGTGCTCGTATATCATGCCAAGTCAAATCCTAGTTTCCAATCCTCCTTTTGCCGCCCCTTAGCCCCCGATTTACGCGCGGTTATCACCGTCCAATCTCGCGACTCTTCCCGCAAATTCTTTAAAGGCTGTCTAGAACGCCTTCTGTTTAGCCACTTCCCCGACTTTCTGTAGGCTTTTTGGCCATGCTAGCCCTACTATAGCTAACTTTCGATCAGCCAACCCTCGATCTGCCACCTCGAACGGGCAGTCGAAGAGCACGGGCTCTGCGCTTTCTGCATTTTCACTGCATTCGCAGCGGTCGTTGTCGGTTAAACCGAATCTTTGCAAATACGCTTTCATGGCGCCATTCCCTGTTATTAGCTGCACTATTTTATGGTCGAGCTTCACCTCGATCTTATCTCTAGCTACTATACTCGGTATGAATTTATGTGTTAACATGTCTGTGGCAGCGTTGTTCCACCTCTCTTTCCATTGTCGTATTGATCTTTCCCGCAACTTTCTTTTAATCAGATACCTTGGTATTGACGAGTGTGATATCTGAAAGTCGCCCGCCGCGGCCTCTTTAGCTAATTCATCAACCCTATTATTTCCTGCGTTACCATCGTGCTATCTAACCCAACAGAACTTTAAATTTCGAAACCGGAGCGCCGTATGTGCTAACCTCCAGACCGACTAAATGACAACAGGTAACCTAACAAATATTACAACAAAAGAGACTACAATAACAATACAAAGACGCTCCTGGAACTACCAGAGATCCGCCCACTGACGACTTTTCAGGGGTTGGACCACTCAGGCACCATGAGCTAAATTATATAATAATAAATAATTAAATTTAATTTAAGTGAATATGTGCAGTGACACTATGTGCATGTGCATAAACAGCAAGTCTCATCCGGATTGATAAACTTCCACCACCACATTTATGACACACACACCACACACACACACACACACACACACACACACACACACACACACACACACACATATATATATATATATATATATATATATATATATATACGCACTCACTCACACACACGCACGCACGCACGCACACACACACACACGGGACGCACTCACACACACACGCGTAAGGAACGGGTAAGGACTGTTTTAATTATTTAGGTAACAGACTAGTAAAAAATAAAGTTTATTAAAAAAAATATAAGTACCTCGCGATATACTAACACTCCTGGGGTGTTAGGATACCTCGCGGTACTTGATGTGACGGTCACACCCTGCAATCGTTGTCATGAGATGTGATCGTTATTTATATTTTTAGTTTTGGCGTTCAAAATAAAAATATCGGCCGCGACCTGCACGAAAAAAGCGGGATTGCGGTTGATTCAAATATTACGAAATATAAATAATGCCAGAAAAATAACTATTGCATAAAACAGGCAAGCATTCCCGATCGCCAATCCGCAAGTGAAAGGCACATCCACGATTTTGCAAGCGATCGGTTTCTATCTAGTGTCAAAAAGGATTCGTAATTGTGAAAAAACAGTTTGTTTATTGTTTGCGTCGTTGTTATTTATTACTATAATAATGCAAGACGCGACGGCGCAGTTTAAGCGCATTGCTTGCTTATCCGTCCGACCAGCTGAATGTCCTTGGGCATGATCGTGATCCGTTTCGCATGAATCGCGAAGGCTTACTTAGACTTTCGTACGAGCAAGACATGCTTACGAGCTCCTAGCGATTTATTTAATTTTAGTTATAAGTTTCAAATTTTTGTTGTAAATAATAGTATCCGGTTGTTAATACAAACAACAAGAGCAGTTGAACTATATTTAAAGTGCATTTTCACCGCTTCCAGCCTCCGTAGATTCGTCTATGCCATTTCAAATATGATCAAGGGTGTCACACTCACTACCATCAGCAAGATCCAGAGCCTCATCAGTAAGCTCTGTTCTTTCGGGGACGAAGAAGATGTAGTTTCCACCATAAATATAAAATATATTACTGCTAATTAAAAAAGATCTGACCAGATATGATATGCTATAATGTAATTTGTTTTTTTTTTTTTTGGTTGGTCGTGTTGTACTAACTACGTTATTAATACTATACAATCTATTGATGTTATAAGGAGGTTATTTAACGCCAAATCTAATGAAACATTACCACCCACAGTGAAGAAAACGGAGAAAATTAAAAATTCCGAATATTTTGTTGTTCTACCCTGTATAATATAGGCGTATTTCATTAGCACCTAAAAGGAATTGACTATGTAATTAAATTCCAGGTATTACAGTCATTGCAGAAATCGTTAAACTAAGAAAAACTTGAAAGCCCCATTTTTAAATCAATTATTTTCAGCCGAATGAGATATTACGTTCATTTTTGTTAAAGATACCCTAAAACGCGTTTTC
The DNA here is from genome assembly GCA_036346225.1 of Platerodrilus igneus. NCBI lineage: Eukaryota > Metazoa > Arthropoda > Insecta > Coleoptera > Lycidae > Platerodrilus > Platerodrilus igneus. The sequence goes on from JARFIW010000828.1 coordinate 4,562,403, forward strand.
CGAGCTCTATTAAGATGCAAAGCAATTGCAGGCTCTAACTATTTATGTAATAAATTTTCCCTGTAGACTAAAAAGAAGTCGCATGCACTTTCAAAACAAAAATAATTATTCCGTATGTAGATCGTTTAAAATAAAAAAAAAATTAATTCATTTTAAGAGTTTCAATTAAAACATTTTTCTAGACATTTCAAATACGTCCTCTTTACTAAGAAATGTTTTTAAAAGTTATTGAATTGGTTGATTGTTTGTATCAATTAAACGCCGGTTCGAGGAACTCGCGCGAACATTAAAATGCAATAAAATAGATAAGAACCATTTTCAATAGCTTTTTATAGTACAATAAGGGAGAAAGCGACAGTCAAAATTAACTCCGTGGGTTAAAATAGGATAGACCGCAAATTTTACCATAAAAATAAATCATAGCTTGACACTAATTGGATCGTTAAAACCGTGAAATTCTTGTAAATTCTTATAGCACCGGTGACTAATGGGAAGGTTTTCGAAAATGACGTATACAAATAATTTTAGTATATAATCGGAAGTAATGGACATTCATGCTTCGTTTAATTTACGAGATCGGCAATGTAAGTTTGAGTAAAACATTTGGCATTGCATTGTAGCGTATTTTTGTTACTCAGTTACATTTTTCTTATTAATTCAATATTATGTTTCAATAAGATAAAAATATAATTTATAATTGTCTGATCACTTAAAATAATTTTTAAAGTATATAATAGATTATGCGCTCCTTTACTTTTGATGTCTAAGTTTCTATAATACAAATCGTTTGCCTGTCATTTCGTGTCATTTTTCGATCAGCGCTTGAACAAGTAAGCTGCTCTTCGGAGCGTAGAAAGGTCAATATGCTCAGGCACGTGGCCTGCAATAGAGTTCGTAAGAAAGTTTAATTAATTTAACCTTCGTGTCTGAATGTGGTTCCTGACGGCTTTTTGGTGATAGTTGTATTCTGTATTCCACCTTCAGCAAAGTTAGTTGATTCCTGCAGACCGAAGAAGATAGAAGCTCCCATCATTAAAACATGCAATACCACTGAAATCAGTATTTAGTTGAAATGTAGAATACAAGAATATAATTCGACATACTTAATGGAAAGTTTGCATGGTTAGATAATATTTTGTTCGGAAGATGTACATGAAACTGTCGACATATTATTTGGTTCTGGTCTAAAAGTTCAAGTTTTTTTGATTGAACTGTACTTCGGCACGTGAGTGACATTTAACCTTTAAATTAAGTCGTATTTATATACATGTTTTATGTATGATCGAAGGTTGAAATTTTACTTTGATTTAGTTATCTTAAAATTCATTTAGAAAAGAAAGATCCCGTTCTATTCTTGTAACTTTGCAAAATTTTAAAGATAGCTACGTAGTTTACCTATCACATTTGATACACTAGCAGACTGTGGTGGCTTCACTAAAAAATTGTTATTGACATATGATGTCAAAAATATCTAGTTATTCAACATAATTACCACATGTTATTTTGCGTTACATTAAAAATATCTTTGGTTATTTTGAGGTCATGTAATTTAATTTTAAAGAACATGATGATTTTTTTTGTAAAATATAAAGTAAAGCTTACTCTGTGTTTGAATAATACATTTTCATAAGACGTAAAATAATCTAATTTCTCACTTGTAAAGTCGACCGTAGTACTACTGATGACTATAATTAAAATTTAAAATATGAATTATTAAGAAAGTATATACCTTACAGTAAACTTACGTAGGAGTATTCAATTTAGAGATTTTTGTGTTTTTTTTTGAAGACAAAACAATACTAGTTTCTTTTCATGTAAATTTTTGTTGAAAAAGTTAATGTTGAAACAAGCTAAAACAATTTAATTGAATAGAATTTATTTTTGCTTAACTCTTTTATTATTAAAAATTCAAGTGAAATTTATAGGTTCTTAATAAGCAAAAGGCTAACTGTGTCTAATGATAACAAATACCCTAGGTGTATATATTTTTGGAACTTAAATACAATTATACTGTTTTTGGTGAATATTTTTAAGGACACAAACGGTGTCCATGTTGTGCATTTGTTTGTTCACAGGTTAAGCCGAGACATCTGTAATACATCTGACAATAGATATTTTGGTAAGTGCTTTGCAAGGTTGATATATGGGTTTTGTGGCTATATAAGCGGTGTAGACTTTAGTTTACCGGATTCCCCTAATACAAGTACCTGTATCTTCGTATGTTGTTGTATTGAAAAATACGATGGCGCTCTTTATCTATATTTTTAGTCATTTGACAACCCATGACCTAAGTTCTTGATCTACCCAGAGCTAACACTCTACTAGCCGTTTATCTCTAAAAAGTTTTTCTTTTCCTCAAGCCGTTTTTCATCCAACTTTACCTTGGGCTTCCTTCATTAATAAGAAATTCTCGACCTTGTGATATCAGGTAAGGGTTTATGGTATATGGTGGTGCAGTTTGCTATCTGATAATCACGACGAAAAATTTTTTTTACAGTATATGGTATTTGACATTTAGCATGTAACTTTCGGTAAAGAATTAATTGTTTGAATGTGTAAGTAAGAGCAATTTAAATTACTATACGAATTGAAACAAATACGTTTTAAATGATTTGTAATCAATCTCATCGGCGTTCCACAATTAACATGTTCTAACGTCAAATGGAGATTTAAGATAACATGGATAATCTTATACACTTAGATTTTAACGTCAATCTAAATAGAACCAGGAAGGATTTAATACCGGTGATGGTAATAGAAATTAGATTTGGACAAGCGCTCTTTGACAATAACTATAAGTATAAACTTTAAATTTCTTTGTTTGTAATTGATAAAATTATTTGAATATTTACTAATTTAAATTAGAATAAGTTCTCACATTTATTAATTGCGCAACGGATAATTACCATCAAATTTTGAGGTCAAAGTTTGAAGCATTTGAACCTTAAATAAGTTTTCTGTGGAGCATTATTGGCCAATTATACTCAGGAGCGGAGTAGTAAAAGATGAGAAATTATTCACCTATTAATTAAAAAGGATTTTGTACCTAACAAAGACTAGGTAAGGTGTATTTTAGTAATAATTTAGGAATAATTTTATGTATGAACTTAACCTGTAAACTGTTCTATATTCTTTTGTCTGAAAGAAAAATGTTTTTGAATGTATAGATGGTTCTTGAGAATGCTGTTTTTCATTTCATTTTGTAAATTCTACGGTATAATCGCCGTTGAACTAACCAGGCAAAGAAAAGTATAGGAAAATAAGATACTCATTTTATATTTTCTAGTGCATTCCCATTTATAGTTCGCTGTACCTAGGTCACAGTATAATTTAGGCAAATCCCCCAACCTCAAGACATATCACAGCAATATATATATATATATATATATATATATATATATATTGTCGTGGATTCAAAGGGTTAAATCAGTGGTAAACAATAAAATTTCAACCACCCTGTATATAGAAAAGAACGATTTATTAATGCGCAAAATTAATTTGAGTTATTTAAGGAAAACGGACATGTATTGACGTATTTTTATAATTAATAATGGTATGTTAGAAATTACATAAAGAAAAACAGTTTTAAAGCAAATAGAAATTCATAATTAATTTTAACTTATTTTAATCCAACACGTATAAGCATAAGAGAACGTGCTTGCGTAGCAAAATCAATAATTCCAAGGTAAATGTAGTTCGTTTTATACAAATACGACGAAATATAAAGTCTAGGAATTGTTGTGCTAAACGTTCGATAATTAACGAACACCTGTATGTGTTAAGATAAGATTTCATAGAAATATTTTCAACCATCAGTTGGTATAAACCACAAGGCTAACAAACTTCTTAAAGAGCGAGGAAAATGCACGAACGGTTATATACAATAGATAGAGACAGGTAGAGAAGCGTTGAGATTAAAAACGCACGTACCATATACACGTGGAGTGGAGATAAGCTGTCATCAATATCGATTTTCTGTAACTCAAGTGGGGTTTTAAACGCGACACCAGACATGCATATGACAGAGATGAATATAGTTCAGGCGGGGTTTGTGATGACAGAGAATTTTATCATTGGTTAAAAACAAACAGTTTTCCAAACGTAGACACAAGCGAAGGATGAGAGCGCTTTTTGGATACGGCACGTAGACCGGAGTAAATTTCAGGAATTTTTAAGACGGTTGTATGCAAAATTTTTAGAATTTAGATTTGAAAATAAGCTTTTCACTTGAAGTGTGTCCCGGGTGGGGTTTTAAAACGATATAAATACTCAATCTAAATTATGAACGTTCTCTTGTCTTCTCTTCGTTTCTATATTACTCTACTACAATAAAGTACTGAATGCTGACCACCATAATAGTAGAGCTTTTTTGTGAGTATTGTATGTGTTGATAATACAGTAAAAATAGTGGTTACAAGTGAAACTCAGTAATAGCGGGCATCTATTTATTAACGCAAAGTACGTGTAGTGTATATTAAATTAATAGAGGTCCGGCTACTACAACACAAAGCACGAAAATCAATAAATGGAAGCATGATATATGTGGGGTAAGCATCACAACTAACCAAGATTGTACGCTGATATATGGAATGGTACTCTGAGACGAGGCGGTTGGCTCGCAAATGGTGTTATCGCCTGTGGATCCGCTGAGTATCACAACGAATGGTAACGAAGCCGAGGTGTTCTAGCGATTATCTTCGAATGGAATGGAAGCCTGAAGAATTCTCTAGGTAATTTATTTGAAATTTCTGTTGTTTAATAAACATTTGTGACATTTTGGTGCTGTGTGATTGACTTGTTGGGGTTTATTTAGGGTTGTAGAAACGTATTGGAACAGATACATGTACTGTACAATTTATCGGGGGTAGATATTAAAAGGGTGTATTTAAAACATACAAAATTTTATTCTGGATATAAATTGGATTGTAAAGGGTAAACGGGTCTATAAATTTTGTTTTAATGTATGCAAGGTGTATAAAGCATATATAAACTAAACTGGGTTAATATGAGCCCACCATACTCCAGTGTACAGTCAATTTAGGGTAATATGTGGGGGCCATCTACTCATATTTTATTTAATTTGTTTGAAAATAATTAGAAAATCAAGGACTTTAAAAATATACCATATTTGAGTTTTGTAATGAGTGTATCAAACTGTTTTTTTATGCATGTGAATAATTTCTCTGTTAAGTGCTGTAAATAAAAGGTTGTATGATTGTTGTGTTATTTGGTGATTTTATTGAATGGTGTGCGAGTGTGAAGGAGGAATGGTTGTAAATTTAGGTATCCGAGAAGAGGCACAGCTGAGCTAGTTATAAAAGCTGCAGAAGGTTTTTGAAGCAGAAATAAAATAGTGAGAAATATTTTTTTTAAATTTTTTCATTTTTAAAAATAATATTTGATGACACTGGTGAAGCTTCAAATTTTTCTGAGGTTTCACGGCAATCTTATGACGCCCAATGTGTGAGGCTCAAATGAGTTAGGTAAAGGGCTGATGTTAAAGCTTTGTATGATAACACCGCACGCCGATGTAATAAACGTCAGTTTCCTGCTGTTCGTCACCGCTCTGTGTTTTTCTAATATTTTAATTTTAATTATGCCACGGTTAACTCAGGTTAATTCACACAGAGTGCACAACGTTACGTTGATCAAATAATTTACCCCTTTTCCCTTAAATCTTACCTGCTTAGAATGATAAAACGAAGTTGGTTAATATTTGTATAATGAAGGGAAATAATATCTACACTTCCAGTTGTGTAATCTGACAAATAAACCCCTAAATCAATTAATATAATTTAGATTATTTATCCCAAGAATTGTATCTCCCTTTCTTTAATTTAAAGTTACCAAAAACGACGTTTTTACTGAAAAATTTAGAACATTCAAGACCTTTTCCCCCTTTTTACGTAAATTTCTACGTATTAAGAATATTTTTGTTGACTCCTTACAAAATAGAAAATATAGTCAGTGTTTAAATTAAAATTAGAAATGATTTCTTATACTAGTCCTGACTTGTGGTTTTCCTGGTGTGTCCTTTTTCTTTTTGGTCTGCTGCTACGTGTTGTGGATCAACACCTGTTTATTACCTTCAATCGAGCTGTTTCGTTAAAACAATGCTCTGCTTTGTGCTATTTTACGTGAGTTTGGACCAATAATTTCATTCAGTATTGTTAATCTTTGTTTCCAAAATTTACTTCGTGCTTTACTTAGATTTCCCGGATGCAACTTTAGATTTCCCAACTTAGAGCCCTACATTATTATAAATATTTAACCTAAATTAATTAACAATTTCTACTCACGTTTTCAGCAAACAGCGAAAGCTTTTTCGTATATCTTCACTATAATTTGTTCTCAAATATTATATAACACCACTTTTCACAAATTTTAATAATTTATTTTAAATTTATTTCGGCACATAAATTTTTGAGTAACAGTGATTCAGCTTGGACGTAGTTCACATTAAGACTGAGCCTATTATCAAACTCTGGGCGTTATATAGTTTACGCTTTCTAAATTTCATTGGTTTATCTGAACTGTCGTTCAAAGTCTTGTAGCCAACCATAAGTTGTTTTGGATATTCCTAGGAGTTTTACAAGTTTAATTCTGATGAAATCATTCCGTGATTACGTATTCTGTTCATATTTTTATTATTTCACGATCTTTGACCGCTTGTTTTGCTATTGTTGCTGGAAATTTTAATTTAGCTTATGGCTCTTGTTTGTGTAGATAAAGCTTTTGGGGAATTGAACAAATAAACTGATGTAACATGAATGATGTAAATCAATATGTTTCTGTTTATGTCTTGTATTTAAAACTTATTTGGAAATGTGTGTTTCTTATCAAAGCGCTTTACTACTCTTTCTTTATCGCATGCTTAATTGCGTGATGACTTACTAGGTTTTATCTTATTTCATGCGTATCCTTTTGTTTATAAATTTATGCACGCTTCTTGAAGTAGTTGAATTGCATGTATAATTATCTCTCTACTGAATGTGTTCTATTATTGAAAGACATGCTTACTGGCATTGATTAAAGTTAATTGTGGTCCTTAGACAGGGTGTTAAATGTTCACTCTTTGCATAATATGCGAATTATTTATTTTCATGCTAAATAAATGCAGTTTTCTAATTCTATTGCTATGTACATTTACTACGCGACCCTTACGATTCAATACGCCCCTAAATAACCCCCTTATTATAGCATTATATATATAACAAGTATATTTGTTAAGATTGCAATTCCTGCCTGCAGGTCTTTTGTACGGAATTGCATACAAAAAAGACTAGCACTTTGGAAAGTCAAAATATTTCTAAGATTTGCAGGATTTAAAGCTCCGTTGCTGTCTCTTAGAAAAATTTGATTGATCCTTGTATAATGCTAGAAAATACCTCAATGCCATATAACGATTCTATTTAAAAGGCTGCGGTTTTTAGGTTAGGTCCACTTTTGGAATAATTTTGGTTTAAAGGTACTTCAGCGCTATTAACAATGCTCCGTATTACGTTCACTGAAGTAGGACAAGTAACCACAAGATATTAATTTGAATTTAGTTCAATAACAATAGAATCTAGTTCAATGTTTCAGCTTGTTTGACACTAATTTATTACGTATTTAGCTTCTTGTTCCCAATATAATCTTAAGTTAAAATCAGTTTTTATCCTCCAGATGGGCATAGGCGATACAACTGCTGTCAAGTAACTTGATTGCTATATTCAGGCTTATGTACTTAAGATAATTGCTTGATGGAGGATACGATAAATTAATAAAAGATTTTGCTTTTAGAGTGCGTGTAATCGTGCTTTTAAAATGTCAATTTTAAGTAAATTGGCAGCTTGTGTAGAGATGCAGCTATAAAAATTACAAAAGGGCAAGGTGCGTGTAAGTGACTAATCAGTGTGGTATTACGTGTTATTTATTTTTAATGTTGAATTAAAACGCCAAAATGAAAGCCGCCTGTAGAGATGCAGCGATACTTATTGTAGGGTCTTAGGTTCACCATATAGGTCAATTAAACGTTTTCTTATTAGACCACGATTACTTATATTTATTAACTATTTTTGCACAAAGACGGCGGCAATAATTTACAAGTAGACGCCAAGTGCGCTTAGCGTCCTGGAATTTTTGAATATACGATTGTTCTACATTTTAGTAGCGTATATTATATTATTCTATTTTTCTTTGTCTTAATCTTTATTACTCTTGATTCTATTACCCTGGTTGTGTTTATTGCCACGCTTGTATGTTCAGAGTATGGTCAGAGTTTCCAACTCCGATCGCAAACTTTACTGGTAAACAATCCTTCACAATAAAAATTATATGATTAACACTTAATATACTACTTTAAATTACATACAAATACTCCAATATCAGTTAAAAATAAATCTAAAAGTAATGCTTGCAGAATCCACCAAAACGTTCCTCGTAATTAAATGCCTTCTTATTTTAAATTGATGTCTAAATCAGCTTACAAGATTTCCCATATTTAAAATCCTCGTTTCAAAAGTACATTATGCTTAAATCTTCGTTTTGATTATTTAATAAAAATTTTAAAATAGCGTTATGCTGAAGAATTTTCTCTCTTTAATGTGATTTATAAATTACATTTTTTATGTAGTTTGCGTTTAAAACATCACTTCTATATACATAATAATTATTAGATTAAGGTATGCTTACTGCATACTTCAAATATCTTTGCAAAGCAACAGCTCGCGACTTAGAATAACATTTCGCGATCGAATTTAAAAATCGAACGAATCCTGTTTTTAATAAGCGCTCCCTTATATGCAAATTTTCTATTTTCTTGAATGTTACCAGAACAGTATGGAGCATTGTGATGCAAGATTTCTCAGAAAAACTCATTAGCATCTAAAATCGCGGCGTTTTATTACCTTGTTACCTGGTTTCCGTTATCCGTGACGCACGCTGTTTGTTTTGTTTAACACTCAAGGTTATTTCTCGCGGGTTCCTTTTATCCTACATTGAATGCGAAGATCATAAATGTTTCTTATTAATTTCTATTACATTTTCTGGCTTTTTAGTGTTTTGGGCCACTTCCTGGAATAAAATGTTTCATTTATTATGGGATATTTGCGTAGTTCTAAATACAGATGACTTATCTCTTTATATCTAAATTCTACAAAATTCTTTATTTCAAATAAATTTCTGTAATCCACGGGGCGATTAATTTAAACTTTAATTGCTTTTTAATGCAAAACGGTTTGCATTTTATAGAAAATATTTGCTTTCGTGTTTCAGTACATAAAATTAAGACTAGAATTGGTTTTTTAACTACACGAAATTATTTATTTTTATGCTAAATGCGTAAAGCCAGCACTATTCTATGCTATTTACAGTAAATGAAAAGCAAAAATGTATTGATAATTGTTATGTTACGCTAATTCGTGGCAGTCCCTGTTCGGGCGCCAAAGTTATGCTACGTTGGCTCGTAGCCGTGCGTAACACAAAGAAAATCAAAGAAATGACCCGGGCTCAATCGGAGATTAGGGGAGGTTGTAGAAAGCAGACTAACATATGATGTATACGGCGGTAAGGAGTTAGTGACAATACCTGCAAAAAAAATAGTTAAGCAAACCTGAAAAAAAAGAATAAGCATAGCAGCAATGGAAAGCCTAAGTTATTCAGTACTTTGTAGAATGTAAATAAAACTGTTTAGATAAACTATATAATATAATAACGGTAAAAGCATTACAAAAATTTTTATCACAAAGTGAGGTAGTATTGGGGAGTAGCAGAAACGTTTCCTCGTACACCAATTAAACATAAATCAGACAAAATGTTAACAAAAGATAAATAGATAAGACACCATTGGTATGAGTAATTCAGTAGTATTGATTGTTCTTTCTTTCTTTTTTTTTCTTATGTTTTAAAATAGCATGCAAGTCTATGGTAAAAGGTATCAGAACGACAAAGATATGGCAAAACAACGGATAGATATTTAAAGTAAGAATAAGTAGGAAATAGTTCAACTTACAAAAGGTCCTTCAGTAACGCTTCCCTACAATTGAAGTGTGGGATTCACGATGTCCTGCACTAACGAAGCATTTCACCCTGGACTGTGAGGGTGTTGATGGAACTTATCACACTTTACACTAATCACACCTATGTATTTCACTGGCGTTAGCAGCAGACATTATCATGCTGATGGAACTATGTAGCATTGATAAATTTGTTGTTAATTCTATTTCCTGAGACAATAATTTCGAAATATTTTGTAACACAAATCGAAAAAAAATGGTAATAAAAATTTAGAATCACGGGCTTTCAAGGCGCGACGTAATGCATTAAACTAACAGTAACGTGAGGTGTTTTATTTGCTACCTATGGTAACAAAGAAAAATCTAATGCTTTTGAATAACGAAATCTGGGCAAACAACGATCTATTTTAGATTCGTTGGGGTTAGAAAAATCCAGAAACTACAGTATCACTGTATTTAAATAATCCAAAGTATGCGCTACTCTGAGAAGAAAAGGACCGCGAAACTAGATTGCACACACATTAATCCCAAAGAAAGAATCGGTCAGCTTAGCAAGTTCTACGACTATTATTTCACAAGACAAACAACTAAAAACCACAAATTAGTAAAGTACGCGTAAGCAAATAAACCCGTCCGTCAAATGTTCCGTAAAGCACACGTGCCTCGAGTTTAACAAGCTCTACTACTTTTAGTTCAAACCGAAAAGCAACAAAACAATTTGTAGAGCAACGCGTATCACTAAAACAATCCAACACGTTACATATAAAGCATACTTCCTTCAAATGTCATCAGAACTACACTGCCTACAGTTAATATACAACTTTTATTTCACCAGAAAAACAACTAAAATCGCGCCGCGCTCGTTCATGAACAATTCGAAATTGATCCCGCATTAATTCCCACTATTCTCAAAAGCAGAAAAGAAACAGTATTTCCAACGTAATTAATATATAGCAACCAAGAACAAACTACAACTCTGCACTCTAATCTGTTTATTTAAACTGGTTGTTACCATGAACTCTTGTCGACGACTATCACGACTTCGTTAATAACATAAGGCACATCCAAAACGTGAATGCACCATCATATCTAATAACTAATTACAGTTGTTTATCATTTTTGATAAGCCGGAAAGCAATTTACGAATAATCCAATTTAAAACTTCGTCGCAATTTATTTATTAATGAAAATCAACCTTCAAATTATCTATCTTTAATTAATCTACTTTTAAAATTAATACACGCGAGTTAAATGCATACACATCTGAAAACTATTCGAAAGTATTTACTTTATACAAACAGCGATCCAAAAACACTGTATTTACTCAATATAATACGACGCACTCCCCAACGAGTTAATAAATATAAAATATAGAAATAGTAATTGCCAGAATGTACTTAGGAATTGGGAAAGAGCATAAAATGTTAAAACTATAAAAATGCCCGTTACATAATTAATAAGTAAAAATAAATAACGTTATATTTGTCATTAAAATTCATTGATTTGTGACCGTATTTAAATGCGTTTTACAGTATCTTAAAATTAATTATTTTTACATATACAACACGTTACTTGCTATGTATTTAAAATATGCTTATATCATACAGGGTGATTATTTATACAGGGGAAATTTGATTTTAGGGTTTTTCCTCAATGAATAAAAGTACGCTTGTATGGTACAGGGCGTAACCAGGAATTTACGATAAGTTCTTTTCCGGATTTTATAATATTTTAGTGAGATTTATTTATAGAATTAGGGTTTCAATGACCTTTCGTGACCCCTTATCACGTCAATATGTATATTGCTACAACGTCCGTTGCTGGATGTCACTCAATAATACAAAAAGCCCCAGTTTCTGGGTGCCATTAAATTGCTACGTCCTCTAGTTCCAACGACTGCTTATAAACTTAAAAAGCCCCACGAGTTGGACGTCATCAATTGCTGCGAGCGCAAGATCTTAAAACAAAATTTTCCCACGGCCGCTCAGCTGCTTCCTGAAATTAAAACTAACTACTCAAAAACAACAACGCTGCAACGGTACATCGCCTATCTTTATTAACATACCAGACATAAAGTACACGCCAAAATATAAATTAATTAGACTCCTTGTTCACACTTTATTTACATATTATATACACATTTCAAATTTGACATTTATACCAGATAATATATCCAGTTACTTATATAATAGAAACAAGCCGTAGCTATTTTACTTTTTCAAATCTTTGATAAAAGTTATATACATCCCCCTCCCTTCATTATCATTCTCTTAACAGTACATTTCGATATCCACATTTACCTCAAATAAATATTTGCAGTTAATAAAATAAAAGAAAAAGCAATAGAGCTCTACCACGTTTCTGACTTTAACTCTGATTTAATACAAGCTCATAGTAAGACCTTACCTTTCGTGCTAATTTATGTACATAAATAATCAAAAAGACCCTCTTTTTTTGTACATAAATTAAATATTACAGATGCCATGCACCACTCATAAATTCCCACATAAAATACAATAAACCTAATTCAACTTAAATTGTTCAATTAAAAACTTTTCCATGTTTGTCCTTTTTATACATAAAAATTATACTCTTCAATGCACCGGTTTAAACACAGATACAATGGGAAAATATCAGTTACCTGGATTCTATAACTGCACACGGATCTGCTATCATACCATCAAAACTTGCGGCATTCAAGAATACCCCAATCTGGACTGCAACAACCTCGACTGCAAGCTGCAACCTTATTACCACAAATTCACCTCGTCTACAAATTCGATAGTGCGTCCAAACTCTCCAGACCCATCTATTGATAGTATTAATTGTTGGTAATTGCCACATCGACCAAACGCTGACATCCACTCCATGTTCCAATCGCATACTTATTGCAACTTATACCAAACTGTTTCTACTTACGTAAACTTAAACTTTCATGCAAAACGTAAAAGCATTTTTGTATGGAGCCGTCAGCTTAAGAAACATTAATAGTAACGTACGCTAGTTGAAAACTTGGTTGCAAACTAAAAGAAAGAGAGCTTTATGCTGTTTGAAGACTGAGAGAGCTAAGAGCTTGTCGAAGACTAAGAGCAGATTCCATCGATATTCCGCAGCTTATATAATGCCTTTGATCCCCTCAAAGCCTGTTAGTTTCAGAAAATTTCAACCATACAAACATTTCTGCACAAAAATTTTTGGTAAAACTTCAACGGCCACTCTTTTCCACAAACACCTTAATTAACGTACACAGTAATTCCTCGTGTTTCTCTAACTGAAACTCGTTTCTTTGTAAATCACTTGACGTTAACCACCACACGCGCCTAACTAAAATGCTTTCTTTGTATTTCAACATTTCCCTCTAATCACGTTTTGTATATTAATCTCAGCTGACGAAAGTTAACGTTTAAAATACGCCCCTAATGCAACACATGTTGTCCCCATTTCACTCTAACATACACGTTCAATCCGCTATCTGACTTATATCGTGTTTTCAGGTTTCGTTGTAATCGAGCAAGTACTTACCCACTCCACTTAACGTTCAAACTGTGCCTATGTTAACACGCGTTAACCCCAGTTTGCTCTAACCTACACGCTAAATCCACTATCATTTGCTTTGTCTGCCATTGCATAACGAACGACTAGTTTTCACGCCACTACCTAGTATTTATAATACGTGTTATATCTATCTTATTTGTACCCGTGCTATCTAATAATCTCTCTCTGTTTCTCTGTTGAGAAGCTTCTTTCATAACCGACAAAATAACTCATTCCAACTTAATTTCTAAATCGTTTTAACGAGGCTACAAATTTATCCTAATTGACTGCGGTATCCAACACTACCTGGAATTTCTGTTATTTGTTCAACGTTTTAATCTATCCTTCTTGACAAAATCCAAGAAAATTGCGTTGGTTACGTTCGTTTAGAATTTAATGATAGTAGGAAAAGTTTCTTCAAAACAACATGTTTAAAACTACTCGTAACTACGATAACGGCCAACCTTGCTTGTAAAGTAACCGATTTGTACTCTTAAAAAGCTTTTTATAAAATATTTCTACACTTATTAAATATGTTTGTTTTTAACTATAAAACTCAAATACTTTATTCTACACAGCTATACTTTAGGAGTCTTTAAAGGATTATAAAATTCTAGCTTCTTGAAATGCGTTATGAAAAATTATTAATTTTAAAACTACTGACAATAAAAGCGCTTTTCGAAGTTGCTAGTTCTTTATACCTGCTGAATCACCAAATAAATACCATTGAATGTTAAACCCCAAATACCACAGAAATATATATATATATATATATATATATATATATATATATATATATATTGCTTTGGATTTCTATAAAAACGTTTCTCCCCACGCATTGGGTGCCACAAAATTGCTGTGGATTTTACAAAAGAATTCTCGCCCCACGGATTGGGTGCCATAAAATTGCTGTGGATCTCAAAAAAATTGTTTCTCACCGCACGGATTGGGTGCCATAAAATTGCTGTGGTAGTCGATAACACTCGGAAACCTTCTGTTGGGCTTCCATAAAATTTTCTGAAATAAAATTAGATAAAAAAAATTTCTTATAATACCTTTGGAACGCGTCCTTATTTCTGCACACCCTGGCTAGCTCAGAAATCTGCTTCTCCTTGAATACCTACCATCCTAAGTACATTCCTTTCTCACAAACACAGTCAAATGAAATTACCACTCAAATAATGCAACAAGACACAACCTTTTTATTTACACACATTAACAAGTTTCCATTAGTAAGTAAATATTTACACATTGATATTTACAGTTTGATATAACTGCTATCATCTCAATCTTTTAAAATTTCATGATATTAATATATTTCAACAATTTTATATTAAACGAGTAGATGGGCCCGTCGTGCAACCCTAAATTCATTTTTATTCTGGTATATTTTGAGCTCCGTATAACCCAGTTACGCTAAATGCTTTTAAACCTCGCATTTTTGTTTACAATAAAGCTAAAGACCCGTTTACTCCTTACAACAACATTTTTATATCATCAATAAACATTTTTGAATAATCAAAATTAATTGTCCTGTACATATACCCCTTTAATTGAGTTCTTATGGCAATAAAATACACCCCCAATAAGTCAAAACACTCAAACAGAAAAATATCAGCACAAATGTTCAAGCAGAAAGCAAGAAATTAATTTTCTTTACCTGGAGTAAGCTTCGTCCATTGCTTCCTCTGAAGATGTGTACCAAAAACCCACGTCGTTGTGTTCATATACTTCGTGATTGTGCCTGGATCCAACTGATCCCCACTCACTATCAAAATCTCTGCAACCACTTTTAAAATTCTACCCGGATAATTGTTTTGACCAAACTTAACCTTCCATACCACTACACTTCATGCATACTAGTTAAGCTTTTCGATTCGCTTACCCAAGTAACATCCTATCATTAGATTGTATCGTGCAATAACTGCACCTTATGTAACGCTAGCACCCACTTGTTCAAATCACTTTTAATATATCCCGGTACGTTACTACAAGCTTTACACACTTTAAAATAGGAGGTTGTATGCTACTTCAACGAATAAACACGTAATAGCAATTACGTTAGAGATCTAAACGATATAAGATCTAAGAGCAAGAGAGCTTTAATATTTTTCCCGGTGTATTTATACGCTTTTGTCGACCCCTCACGGAACCTCTTTCATCGAATAGCTTATTTTTAAAACGAAATTCTTAAAATTTTTATCGTAACGTCTAAAAAATTCCGAGTTTATCGTGCTGTTCCACTGAAATTCGTTAAATAACATCAACGGACGCGTGCTTCTCAAAACTGTTAACCTTAGACCAATGATATTGCTTTCTTCCGTTATAACGTTCCACCTCTTAGCTACCTCTCTTCGTTTCACCCATATTTATTGTCTCTTTCCGAACCCCTCTCAAGCTACAGAAAATCGATATTGTTGTTGGCCTTTAAGTCTTCCGTGTATTTTATATGTGTGTTGTAACCAACGTTTTCTTATACGTGTTCTCTGTCTGTTTTACATTATAGATCTTTTATTTCACTTAGTCTTCAAAACGCTTGTTATTTTATCAGCTTGTTGAACCGACCATTACAACCAATTCTATAGAAATTCTGTCTCAACGTATAATTCCGTTCTCCGAACTTGACATTTAACTAACAGGTGTTTCTTTGAAATAAACTATCCGTTTAAAATAATAATTCCAAGTTTAACATTTCTTAGGATTTGTATAATGAACGTTTTCGTTTATTTAAATGAAAATATGCGTTTAAATTATTAATTCTCTATACTTGAAAGCTCAGTTTCTTATCCCATGCGCTTGATTTAAACTATTACAACTAATTATGCGTATTCTTGAGTTTTCATGTACTCTAAAGCCTCTTCCCTTTATGCAATTTTACATTCCAATTTAAAATAGAAAAATATCTTAATAACCGTCCGTTTTTCACTATCTAAACTGATTAATTTGGCGCGTAAATAAATTGTTCATATTTCCTATATACACAGTTGTTAAAATTTTATTATCTAGACCTATTTAACCTATAATTCCATGACAATATATATGCAGTTTTCTGATTCCTATTGCTATTTATAGTTACTTCACGACCCTTGCTACTCAATACACCCCTAAACAACCCCTCATCACAGCAATATATATATATATATATATCGATGCGATAATGAGGCCACAAGAGGTCATTGAGCACCACAGTCTGTGAGAGAAAGCCGACCCCAAGCGGAGAAAAGTAAAATTTTCCAATACTTAAATTTCATTCTGTATAATATTCTCATAAAATTCCTTTAACAAGATTGATGTATTACCGTGAAAATTAACACACTTTAAGTACATAGAGTGTTGACATGTACCATTTAAAAATGAAGCCCAATTAAGCATTCATTGATTAATCCGTGTGTAATTAATTATTCTAGTAAAATACTTTTAAAGCAAGTTTCGTTGCATTTATACAGAGTGAAAAACATCTACTATAAAAGTAATTAGTAACTTTAATGTCTATCATTTAAAAAACGTAGTGCGCTGTTTTGAAAGCTAAATAGTTCAAACCGACAAAAACATAAACATCCGTACTTTGCTATAATATCGGTCAATAAACGTCATTTATCCAAAACGTTATAACACAATTGCGAATAGTTTTTTTTTTCAAAGAAGTCTATTTAGGGACGGTTCCGAAATAAGTTATATTTATGTTATTTAATACAAAAATAGTGCGTTCTTTCGAGAGTACTCTGAAAAGCTATAAATCATAAGCATATCGTATAAATAAACAGCTCAATTCGCGGAACATTTTAGTACCGGCCGACTATAAAACCAGATATGCTAACGAGTTTAATAGCTATAATTATTACAGAAGTTCGAGGGAGAGGTAGCAGCTGTTGATTGTATTCACTAGTAGTGAATGGAAAATGTTTAAGATCTCTATAAATTTTAAAACGGAAAGTTCATGATAAAGATAAGAACGCGAAATTTCGGTAGATTGTTACATCATGCAGTGACTAATACTTCCAGAATGTAATCACAAGATTCGGAACCTCTGACGTATTTGGAATTTTATTATATAAAGAGAACTTAAATGAGAAGCGATTCATCAACATTTGTAATTCATTCAAGATTCGGCATTCAGGATGTAACATTGAAGTTTTAAATATAAGTTATGAAACATTCGATAATTATTTGATGAAGAACAATGACGATATATTACTTCAGTATAAATAATCTTGGTGCAAGAACATGTGCTACTTTAATATGTAAAAGTACTTTCAAAGACGTATTCTTTGATGGTGAAAATGAACTAAAATGATGCTCCAAAAATTTGGAACCAGAAATTTTTAAATTGAGTTAATTTCAATGGAAATAATATTCTTATAAGCAAAAACAGGTGGTCATAAAGAAAAATATCAGCAAGAATTGACGATCCAAACTGCAAATATAAATTTGTTTGTAACCTAAAAAGACATCTGAATATTATTAGGTAGATTAAATTAGGAAAGTTTCTATTTTGCGAATAAAAATTATTTGTAAATGGATAATTTGATTTTAGCAATTTTGAGGTCAAAGTTCAAGGTGTTTTGACCCTCACAAAAAATTCTGTTCAACGTCATTGATCAACTACATTGATACGGCTTCATATAAGAATATTTCAATTACTAATGAACATTTTAAAGAAAATGTTGTGACTTACACATAGAATATTTTGGGGTTCTCTAATTATTAACAAGAATGAGGTAAAGATTATTTTACTACGTAAATAGGAATACGATAATTTGTCTTTCTAAAGTTAAGCTGTAAATTGCATTATAAGCGTTATTTACATTTGGATGTTTTTGAATTAATTGAAGATTGTTCATAAATGTTTCTTAAGGTTTTTTTGTTTAATTTCATTTTTATAATCCACAACCAGTTGTCGCTGAGCTAGCCAATGAAGAAAAAGGGAGCGGTAAGGTAAGAATTCACATTTTCTATTAAGCAAGCATCTATTGCATCCTTATATTAGTCAGAGTGGGGTACCCGAATATTCACAGCATTAATTCGTGACGCCCAGCATCAGGGCACTTTTACCCAGCAAATCATAGCAATATATCCCTATGACAATAGGGTTGTTTATGGGTATATAAGGTCACAGTGGAGGTATACTTCATGTAAACATCATAAAAATCAAGAAAACCAAACATTTAAATCATAAAAAGTACATAATTCGTCCATTATGCAAAAAATAAATCCCAATCGCCTAATATAAAATCAACAACCAACCACAATTAATAAAAGGAGGCTTATTCTGTAGTAACTTAAAAACATTAATTAAAATTAATAATTTTGGAAGTCATTCAATACATTTCTAAACATTTAAAATATTCTCAAGCGCCAAACCAAAAAATACAAATCACCTTGTATAAAATAAAAGAAAGCTCATTCTGTAATAACTGAACCACATTTAGTAAAATAAATAACCCTGGGCGCAACTCAATACATTTTAGAAACATTTAAAGTATTCATAAACTCCAAATAAATACATATTAGGTATATTTAAACGTGAAACATATCTCTTTAAACTCGATGCATTACGTAAGGAATAGAAGGCAATAAAATGCATAAAACAAACTTTAAGAAAACGAGCATATTTCATAACGCCACAAGGTATAGATATTGGGGCAAAAGGCGTATGTAACATTATAAATGTAAAAATTTGCCACATTTTTGTAAAGCCCAGCATGGGTAAACAAAATATGGAATCATAAGTTTTGGTATACGTGCAGAATTAAACGAAAAATTTAATGAATTCCTCTACAAAATTGTTGTCTACGTGATGTTTCAAGCATAAATACTGTTCCTTCGTATATATTTTCCCATAAAAATCTAAAGTCAGGGTGATCATTTTTGTGAGATCCAAAGCTCATTCACACCACTGAACCCTACATTTAAGAATCACATGGCCTCTCGCTGTCACCAGACATATCGTCCGAGGGTGCTCTAGGTGGCCAATATGTAGAACGCCATGCGACAGCACCGAGGATCATGTAATTCTTAAATGCATGAGTAAGTGCAAATCGAGCAACGTACCTTGAAACTCAAAATAATAACTGGCCCATCGTCTATTTCTTTTTAATTAGCAATAAAACGATTAAGAACAGTAAAATCGTCTTTGATTATATATTTTAATAACCACGTGACTGTAAAATCAAAATATTAACTATACTCATATTACGTTTTCACTTTACTTTCAAGGTAGATAAAATGTAAATTCTGTAGATAGAAATTCCATCTACTATTGACAACAGCACTAATTTGACGTCTGTTCGCCTGACAGGGAATTATATTTGATAGGATTACGAGATTGACAAATAGGATTTAGGGAGATTAATTGCGTGTTGGAAGACATTGTTTGTTGCTCTACAGCTCTTGTTTCACAAATTGATGGGAATTAAGTTTCTATAATCTTCAAATAATTATTAACGTGGTGGAATGGAATTATAATAAGCACTAAATTGATATCGCACATCTCTAATCCCATTCTCCTATTAAATAAATGAAATATAAAGCTGAGACGTTGAAGCTTCGAGCTTATCATAGCCTGGAAGAAGAGTAGATTATCAAGCTACTTGCTAGATAGTGGAACCACATAATTTAACATGCAGAAAACCTGTTCGAAAGAAAGGAATAAACTCTGTGTGCTTAGTTGGATTTTTATTTTCAACTTCATCGATTGTGCACCTTCTGAATTGTTTTGAGTGAAAATGGGGTTGTTTGTCATGAAGTAAGGGACAAAGTTCAAGGCGCAAATAATTTTAAAATATTAAAACATTGTTTCTGCTAATGAACGATGAAGTAATTTGTAATATTCATTTGAAATTTTTATATTCATGTTTCATATCAATAGTTTCTGCATTGGTAAATCCCAGCAAAGGAATAGGGTTTCTTTACAAAATATAATTTTTAGGGTGTATGCACTCTGAATCTAAGGAAGGATTACTTTGTAATCTTGCACCGTTTTTATTCTAAGGCTGTCAAATTCTGTATCGTAGTGCAACATGTTATTTGGCCGAGGCCTAGCCATGTTACAGCGGTCTTCGCACTTCATAAAATGTTACAGTTTTCCTTACGTATTGTAGCGGGCTACTACTACCGCGTTTTTACTAATTTAAAACAAGTAATAACAAGAGTCTTTATTACTCACTGTTCACAAGTCCAATTAACAGTATATGCATCATTTATAGATATTTTTAGTCCAATTAACAATGAGGCACTATCACACTAATGAATTTACAAGCACTAATATCTTCTTAAACTAAATTCTTAACCATAGGTCTATTAACAATACTAACACAACTATTTATTTATTACACTTTTGTCTATTTATGTATTCTACAAGCTGCTTGTACATTAGACACGTTCACATAATATAACATTTATGTTTACCCTTGGACGTCCAAAAGCTCAACTATTTAACTTTACACGATATAATTTATATTCGACATTTTGATATAGACTAAACTCTGTACTTCATCATCGGTCTTATTTATACCCTGAATTAAAAAGGATGATTTATCCCCCAGTAATTGCTAGAAAATTCTCGGTTTCTGGAGAATATACAGTGCTTACGGCGTTTGTGTGTTTGACGTGTTACCTAATAGTAGCTTGCAACACTGCCCCCTCTTTAAAACCGTTACGTCTCGTAACTGTAAATACATTTTGACGCCAATTCGATGACTGATGACGGTATCGGCAGCTATCTCCTCTGGTGCATCCACCGCGTCATTGGAAATAACAGTCAACATTTTTTCTTGGTCTTGGTAAGCAACCGGTTGATAACAACAAACAAGGACCTGGACGTTGGTTCTCTGGAAAACTACTAGCATATTTCGGACTATCCTCCAATCTTAGCGATCTAGTCCACAGCCTAGCTTGGGCACCGCAAGTTTTGTTACTCCATTTTCCATTATCTGAGCCTTAAGATTTAGCAAAGCCTCCCATAGATGTCCATAACTAGGTCTCTGCCATGAAGAATTTTTGGTGACCAAATAGTAAACATAACGATTTTTATCCTGAAGAACCAAAGCTTTTCCTACAGTTGGCTGCTGTTGTACTAATTCATCCAAACTTTTTCTTGAAAACAATAGCTATCCCTCTTGGCATTTGCAGGTCCTGAGCTACGCAATGTGCAAGGGAATACTCTTCTGGTGCTCTAAACAGATCTTGCTGTTTTTCAACAACAACGCCAAATCTCGCCTTAGCGGAACCACCATACGCCGCCATGAAACTATCAAAATCTACATTTGGCTCACGATTAATAACTCTTTGCACACCATTCTCATTACTCAAGTCGCCCTGGTTGTTGCCAGCGTAAGATGTTAATCGGTCAAAGTGTACCACTTTCGGTTTACCACGGAGAGGTCTTCTGATCCGGTACACTACATGATTAATTCTTGTTAACACTTCGTACGGGCCTTCCCATTGTCTTTGTAATTTTGGCGACAACTCACGCTGTCTTTTTGGATTATACAACCACACTAAATCTCCAGGTTGATAACCACCTTCTTGAGCTTTCGTGTCATATTGTGAATTCATTCGATGGCTTGCTGCCTGGATATTCTTTCGGACGTTTTCGTGAATGCTATTTGATCTTTCACAAAGCTTACTAACGTAATCTTCACCTGTGATCTCTTCTCCAGGTTTAAATCCAAACTTAAGATCACATCGTAGCCGCAATTCACGTCCTAACATCACGCAAGCGGGAGAGTATCCTGTGCTATCATGTACCGAAGATCGGTACGTCAGTAGGAACAAATGTAGATATTGATTCCTCTCGTTGATGTTCAGAGACAACTTTGGCTAGGTACTTTCCTAACATCCTGTTCATTTTTTCAACTATTCCATCCGATTGAGGATGAAGTGGCGTGGTTCTAGTCTTCCTGATTTCAAGATGCTTGCAGACGTTTTGAAACAACGCTGAGTCGAAGTTCCGACCTTGATCGGAGTGTAATTCCAACGGAACTCCAAAGCGACAAAACAACTCCCTCACTAGTACATCTGCAACCGTTTCGACTTCTTGTTTAGGTATAGCATATGCCTCCGGCCATTTGGTAAAATAATCTATTGCAACCAAGTTGTATTTATTTCCTTTCTCTGATTATGGCTACCCTCTCAAAAGGATTTCCCACGTTATACTGTCTCATTGGGGCTTTCCGTTTTGTGTCCGGGCCATTTGCAGAGGCACACAACTCACATTTCCGGCACCACTCCTTCACATCTTCGTTGCAGTTTACTCAATAGAATCTTTCTCTCACTTTTTCGAGAGTTCTTTTCACGCCAAAGTGCCCTCCGGAAATACCATCGTGCAAGTGCTGCAGCACTTCCGGCACTCTGCTTCTCGGCACTATCACTTGGAGTCTCTCAGTGTCATCTTCACATTCCAGGCGTCGTTTTAAGATTCTATTTTCAATTACCAAGGAGTTCCACTGTGCCCAGTATGCCTTCAGGCTCCTACTTGAAATACTAATTTTTTCCCAAGCTGGTCGTTGTCCTCTACTTTTCCACTCAATGATACGTTCCAATTCGGCGTCATTCTCCTGGTCTTCTCGTATTCTTTCGGGTTGCCAAGTATCATCGGTTACTGTCATTCTATGGATGACATTTATTATCTCTTCCATCTTGGAGCAATAATTGCAGTCTACCGGACAAGGTCTCCTTGATAGAGCGTCTGCATTCCGATTGCTAGTTTCTACACGATCTTCTGTGTCAAAGTCATATTCCTGCAGCCGCTCTATCCACCTTGCAACTTGCCCTTCAGGATTTCGAAACTGCAGTAACCATTTCAGTGCAGCATGGTCTATTCTCAACAGGAATTTACGGCCGTATAAGTACTTATAAAAGTGCTCTACGGATTTGACGACGGCCAACAGCTCCCTTCTTGTCACACAATAGTTCCTTTCTGGCCGCGACAAGACCTTGCTGAAATACCCAATAATTTTTTCTTGTCCGTCCTGCACTTGAGAAAGAACGCTTCCTATAGCTGTGTTACAGGCATCGGTATCCAACACAAATTTCCCCTCCATCCGTGGATAACTCAAAATTGGTGCTGTAACTAGTAGCCGTTTCAGTTGTTCAAATGTACTGTGGCAGTCGGCATTCCAATCATATTCTTGTCCATCTTCGGTTAATTTTGTTAACGGTTTGGCAATGTTCGCAAACCCAAGTATAAAACGTCAGTAATATGTGCACAATCCTAGAAAACTACGTAGTTGGTGTATATCTGCTGGTGTAGGCCACTCTTGTACCGTTTTATTTTGTCAGGGCTAGTTCTTATTCCGGTCTCCGAAACGACATGTGCTAGCTATTTCACCTCTTTTCCAAATAGATGACACTTCTTGGTGCTCAATGTAAGGTTTGCTCCACATAATCTTTGGAATATCTCCTCTAGGTTTTTAAGGTGTTCTTTAAAAGATCGGCCTAACACTATCACGTCGTCTAGATACACCAGACACGTTTTCCAGAACAGTCCACGTAGTATCGACTACATCAAACATTCAAAAGTAGCAAGGGCATTGCATAATCCAAATGGCATAACCTTGAACTGCCATAATCCAGTTCCAATTGTAAACGCAGTTTTTTCTTTATCGTTTGGCTCCAAGTC
This sequence comes from Platerodrilus igneus, assembly GCA_036346225.1. NCBI lineage: Eukaryota > Metazoa > Arthropoda > Insecta > Coleoptera > Lycidae > Platerodrilus > Platerodrilus igneus. The sequence goes on from JARFIW010000828.1 coordinate 4,586,553, forward strand.
TACCTGCCAGTATCCGCTTTTCAAGTCCAAGGTCGAAAACCATTTAGATCCAGATAGAGTATCCAGAGTGTCACCAATTGTGAGCAAAGGATAGCTCTCTTTCTTTGTCACATAGTTAAGCCGCCGGTAGTCTATACAAAACCTTGTCGACCCATCCTTTTTCTTGACAAGCACTACCGGGGATGCCTATGGACTATTCGAGGGTTCAATCACTCCCTGTTTTTCCATATCGGTGATAATTTGCTCGGCTTCCTTACGTTTTGCCAAAGGAAGCCGCCTGGGGTGTTGTCTTATCGGTTGCGCATCTCCAGTATTGATCTTATGTTGCACAACATTCGTCCTTCCTTTCTCACTATCATCCAGTGCAAACACACCTCGCCGCTTAATCCTTGACACGAAAGTATCAACATATCCAACAATTTCTGTGAGCAACCGTTGGCTGATTTATCTTTTGTGTCGTCCACACAACATTTAATATGGCATACTGCAATGCAACTTCCCACAATCATGTCTTTCTTCAGGGTCACCGTATGCGGATTAATGTTTAGCACCCTTACTGGTATCATATTTCGAAACTTTACCAGCGTTCTTCCAATCAGTAATCCCTCCTAACCCATTCCCGATTCACTTGCTTCCATCATGCAAATTTGTCCATCGAAGCGTAACATCCGGGCGTCCCATTACTATCATTTCCGCTTTCTCGGATATTTTCATATCACAAATCATTCGTACTTGCATGGTCTGAGTACTCGTCCCTTGAAATGGAATATCATTATCATCTATCCGTAGCACATCTTCTTTCATGTTCACATGAAACCCATATTCTCTCATGAGATCCATTCCCAAGATCATTTCTTCTGTAATTTCAGCTATAGTAGAAACCACGAAAGAAGGCCTCTACGTCATAGGTTCCTAACTTAATTCAAAACATACGTTTAACATTATTTAAAAGCTTAACTAATGGATATGATAAAGATAGTAATACGATTTGTACGTGTTTTAAATAACGACATACGTGAACACGTTCATCTGGGAAAACGACAGAGAAGAGTATGTTTTGAACTTTACACTTAAAAGACGAACCTTTGTCAAAAAGACAAAATGTGAATTTTTTCGTAAAGCACGGTTGTCAAAGTTATCGTACGGAGAAGAATTTCAATGCAGCTGCCGTAAATAGTTTATATTGCAGTTATTGTGCATTTCTATTCAGATCAATATATGTAACTCAAATTATGAAAATGAGTTTTATTTTAACTGAATTCATTATACTCGTAAAATAAGAGGACGCCAATTTAAAAATAGTTAAAGCAACTACTTCTATGAAAACAAAATATTATTGGCAACCATGCTTCATTACTGTTTGCAGATGCGCGAAGCTTGACGGAAACTTCCGATTCGTAATATTTATTAGGTATTAAATTTTCAACTTAATTCGTACGAATACAAGTAATGACGCAGACGACTTCTTTCATGGTTTCGACTATACCAACATCCGATGATTAATTAGTTTGTCTCCAATTCCCAACGTTACGGCAGTCTCTCCGTAAGTAGAAATTTTCTCACCACTTGCTGTTCGAAGACATACCGATACAGGCAGCACTTTTCCACGACCAACCAAATCTGGTTTCACAATAGTCCTTGTCGCTCCTGTATCCACGAGTAATCGAACAACCCTACCATTAATTCTACCATTGATATAAATGCTGTCCAGACTTTCCATCGACGATACAGCACGGATGATAATCTCCGGGGCACTACGTTGTGCTGTCGACGTCCCCCACTTTACATTGACTTGCTTTAGCTCAACCGGTTCTTTCTTTAGTTGAGTACAGCGTCTCTATATATGACCAACTTTACCGCAGCTCCAGCATCGCAGACGCCATCTCCGCGGCCGTCGTTTTTCTAGCCCTTCCGCCTTTTGCTTTTCAAACACACGGTTGATTATTTCATCTGTGCTGTTCTGCGATTGACCAGATTCTTCTAAGGCAGACCGAACTTTGTGATTCATCCTGTGTGATGTCTGCTTCAAATTCAAGCGCATGAACCAGTGCGGCATCTAACATTTGTGGCCGTGCTAATCTTAGCGCTTGCTGTATTTCGCCATCTTTAACGCCATCCACAAATGTTTGAACAGCCAGTTGTTCGAGGAAACTATCTGGTGCCGTTGGATATGCCAATCCAACTAATCTGGCAATGTCAGCTTCGAATTCTTGCAGGCTTTCATTTGTCTTTTGCAAGCGGTTCTTAACTTGTGCATGGTAAACCTGTTGAAAGTGAGCGTCTCCATATCTCATTTCAAGCTTCGATGTTAAGAGGCCGTAATCATTCTGTTGGTGATTGGAAATCGTTTGCAAGATGTTAAGAGCTTCCCCCTGTAGGGCCACTATTAAGGAGATAGCCTTCTCTTTGTTACACCAACTGTTGGCAATTGTAGCAGCTTCAAATTGTTTCAAATATGTCGGCCAAGGTGTTTTACCATCCAATGTCGGCGGTTTCACTCTAAATTTTGACGGTATTGACTCGCTCTCTACCATGCTTCTTATTTCTGGAATGTTCTGATTTACAACTTGGTTTGCTAATTCAAGTGGCCGCATTGTTAGTGAAATCACTTGTTCTTGCAGCCTCATCACATCATCTTTCATTTTTACCAATTTACTTTCCAACTCTTGCTCAACTGCTTTCAATGCAATGGAGCGTTCCATTAATCTTTGTTCTAACGTCGCTGTACTTTCATTCAGCTTTTCTTCCATTTTGGCAGCATTTTTTCAGCAATTCACTAAACTTTTTTTCCATTTTTTCAGCATTTTCACTTAACCTTTCTGTAAGGTTTGATTCCAGTTCAACTGACCTCACTATGTTTCCATTTAGTATCACTTCCAGTTTAGCCGACCTCCCTTCCATTTTCTCAGCATTTTCACTAAGTGTCACTTCTAGTTTAGCCGATCTCTCTTCCATACCAAATTTAAAATCCTTAAGGAAATTCATTAAAGTTTCTGCGTCCATTTTACTTTTGCTTCTTGTAACCGGCATATACAAACTACTTAAATGTCTTTAGACTTGTGTGTTTTTCCTTTTAAATTAATCACTATATACCCCACACAGACCTGACACCAGTGTAGCGGGCTACTATACCGCGTTTTTACTAATTTAAAACAAGTAATAACAAGAGTCTTTATTACTCACTGTTCACAAGTCTAGTTAACCGTATATGCCTTATTTATAGATATTTTCAGCCCAATTAACAATGAAGCACTATCACACTAATAAATTGACAAGCACTAATATCTTCTTAAACTAAATTCTTAACCATAGGTCTATTAACAACACTAACACAAGTATTTATTTATTACACTTTTGTCTATTTATGTATTCTACAAGCTGTATGTACATTAGACACGTTCACATAATATAACATTTATGTTTACTCTAGAACTTCCAAAAGCTCAATTATTTAACTTTACACGGTATAATTTATATTCGACATTCTGATATAGACTAAACTCTGTACTTCATCATCGGTCTTATTTATACCCTGAATTAAAAAGAATGATTCATCCTCCAGTAATTGCTAGAAAATTCTCGGTCCCTGGAGAATATATAGTGCTTACGGCGCTTGTGTGTTTGACGAGTTGCCTAATAGTAGCTCGTAACAGTATATTATTACTTTTTAGAATTAAGTTTGTTTTTGAATATCTATTCACGTTCTCTTGCACTAGAAAATAAAGCTAGACATAGAGATTACTATAATTATTCACAATTTTCTTATTTATTTACGTTGCATAAATAAATACGTTTACTGTAATTTTTAGATTTTAATTCTTCTTTCAAAACACAACTGGTGTGGATCTGAAATTAAATCAGGAGTGTCATTTCCTTTTGTGGTTATCTGTAGCATTCGTATAACGTTTGTCTTCTGATACTTGACTGTCTGCTAGTGCGAAAGTCGACCATGTTGACTTATTTATAAATCTCCATGAGGTTACCTATTGTATGTATTTTCTACCTAAACGCATAATGTTTTATAAAAATAATTTTATAGGTGACTTACGTCGAATGTAAGATGAAATCTTGTCTAAGTAGACCTGTCCTGTAAATCAAGGATGATAAGATATAAATGCATACATTTTTTATTGTTTCGTCGAACCATGTGTATTATAAATTGGTAACACAATTGAATTTTGCAGGGTCTAAGACTTTGCTTCGGATGTAATCTCTAAATTTATAGGTACGTTCAAATTTATCCTTCCAAATTTATACTTCCAAAGTTATATTCCAAAATGGTATTCCAACATTTTAATCCAAATTTACTTCCAACTTTGCTTCGGAAATAATAACCAAAAGCATATTCCAAAATTTTACTTTGAATATATCTACAGTTATTTCCATATAAATTTCTACCTACGATTGTCTTGATTTTGTCTGTTGCGTTGAATGTCGTCGATATCTTTAAAATTTTTCTCACAACGTTTTATATAAAAAACTAGGAAGAGCAACAGTTTCACCAACACAATATAAAAATATCTGACCGCCGGAATTTTTTCTTTGGTGGAATATAATTATGCATAATTACATGTATTCGGCAGAAAAAACGTTTAGTTAACTCAGAATGTTGAAACTTCGTTAGCAGTTACTAGCACGAGAAACGACACCGCAGATGTCTGCAGTTAAGATGCCATGTGAAACTCGAGACAACTAAAGTACGTGACTTTCTATTAATAGTTACTTATTACAGGTATCAGTTTTTCTGTTTTCTTTTAGTGTAAAGGTAGTACATAAATGTTATAAATATTATACCCTAACTTTTTATACATATTTAAATTATCTATGTGAGTAATCACAACAGTATTTTGTATGTCGCTTATTTAGCACTTAAATAGTACGCGCTTTAATATCTAAATTATCTATGTGAGTATTCCCAACAGTGTTTTGCCTTTTGCTTATCTTGCACTTAAATAAAACGTGCCCTTAAATAATTTTTTGTTACTGCTTATTACCTTACTTTCTGGCCATAAAAATTACATGAATTTTTTATGATAAAAAAGTTTGCAATCAAACAAGTAAAATTGAAACACAACTATTTTTTTGTGTTTGCAAAGGGATTTGTGTAAATGCTTATAAAAGCATTGCATTAAGACTGTGAATTCCTGATTATTGATCGCTATTATAGAGATAATTGTTCATATGTTAACCAAAATTTCAAAATACAGGTTTAGTATTTTTCTTGCTCCAACTTACGTATGATTTCTATTTCTTTTATTACCAGGTCAGAAAAACAAGAAAGTAATCATATCAAGAGCTTTATGTATGAATAACTTCTTCCCCTGAGATTAGTCTCTGCAGTCCTTAAATGCCAATGCTAGTTCCGCCAAAGTATATTAATCATATACTTTGTAGTACACCTACCCTTTATATCTCATCCGAACAGTGGAAGGTGAGGTAGTTTTAAGGTTAGAAGTAAAATCATTGTACTGTTAATTAGAGCAGTTTTATGAATCATTTGCATAACATTTGGGCTTATCGTCTTGAAACGAAGAAGGTTCACACTATAAATTATACTAATCCATAAATGGTAAAGCCGCTTACTGTTATTCAAGTTATTGTTTAGTAAGATTTCTTTACATACGATAGAGAGAGAAAAATAGCAATAGTAACTTCAATTTGCAGCCTTAATTTATTTTTCAGAATTCTGTTAAAGATATTATCAAATCGTCTTATGGAGGGAATTTTTTTTCTGTTGAGCACCTTCTTAAGACCATTTAAACAGATACATGCAAACTTAAGAAAGTACAATTACTTTCTGAATAATTATGTATTGAATTGATTAATGTGATTTGTTAATAGTGAGGAATCATATTCTACTAGGTTGGTGAATTTTACTTTTAATACCAATTGATTTCCATAGGTAAACAGCTTCATATCAGAACAGTCATGTTATTTAAGAACATGTAATTTTCTTCGAAGTCCCAGAAGTTCGAGTAGGATATGGTTAAAATGAATTGAATCCTGGAAATAGTTTGTATTAGTTGTTTTCAAAAGGCATCTACAGCCAAATCATCCATCAGGTATTTAAAATAAACCTTCAGAAACTATAACCTACAGTAACTGTAAATTAATGAACATTTTTTAACTGTATAAATTTATATACGTATCCATAACACGCTCTTGTTATTAATTTTAAGAATTTAGTAAACAGTCTTGTTCGCCGAAAACGTTTTCCATTAATATAAGTAATTTTTGATATTTCTGACTTTTGTTTAAGATCGTATAATGTAGGTATGGTTAAAGCGTAATCTTGAAATGAAGTAAAAATTCTACATACTACTGTTTTCACAACTAATGTACATGTAATGGTTTACAGCTTTGATATTACAATTACCTAAAAGCGTGATTAATAAGTTGGTAATTTAGCATTTGATTTAGAGAACCCTTTTCTTTCAGCTAAGAGTTTTATATAGTTATATTAGCCCTTATTATTACGTTAATTTTAGGTTTGTTTTTAAATTAGTGTTCTCATTTTCTCATGTAAACATCCCTGATCTAGGGTTTTAGCATCCTTTTGTTATTCCGTCTGGGTTTTTTTAGGAACGCTCGTATTTCAAAATTTCCAAGATAATTCCCGATCAACACCCGTATCTCCCACTCAGGACCATCACCAAACACCTACACCACTCATCGCACTGAGTTAGTCGGCAACCATGCTTATTAATACAGTTGAGGTTTTCGGTACTTTAACGAAATAGGGAGTTTTTCTGAGGTATTTTATTGAGTTTCTCTGCGGATTACCTGCTAGATTTCCTGGATAAAAACTGTACGTAACAAATTTCACCGCCTAAACTACAACAAATGTAATTTTGTGCTTTTAGTTTTTACATTACACCAAATCTAATTCCGGATGACATATTTAAATAATAATCATAATTATTGTACGTTTATCTCGGTCTCAACTGTCTACTGCTGCTGTTCAGTACAGTAATATTTGCGACTTGTTGGTGTTCAAGTTCCAAGTTGTTTCCTGGAGTAACTAAAATAATGTCCCAGCGGTGCTATACATGATATTGTTGTACGAGGGCGGTCCGATAAGTACTTAGCCTCACCGCCTGATGGCGCCACAATCGCAAGAGAAATTTACTATCGTGTAGTACATTCTCGTAAACGGCTACTGCCAAAATTTTAGCCAAATTGGACTTGTAGCTTTGTTTTGATCGCGTTTGGAAGCGGGCGTGTCCGCGGATTTTAGAAAAAATGAAAAAAAGCAATATCAGTCGGTGAATCGATTCTTGTTTTTGAAAGGAAAATCGCGCAGCGAAATCAAAGAGCGCTTGGATGCTGTGTACGGTGACTCTTCTCCTTCGATGGCGACCGTCAAAAATTGATTAAACGAGTTTCAACGTGGTCGCACATCGCCACGCTCAAGTGCCCCAATAACGGCTACCACGTCGGATAACATGAAAAAATTCACGATCTCCTATTGGCAGACCGCTAATTGAAGGTGCGCGAGATAGCTGAGATAGTAGGCATTTCAAAAGACTGCGTGGGTCATATCCTGCATGAAATTTTGGGCATGAGAAAGCTGTCGGCGCGATGGGTGCCACGTTTGCCTACTCCGAACAACAAGCGCAACCGCCCTCGCTACGGTCAAACTGTTTGAATTTAGCTACGAACTGCTGCCCCATCCACCGTAATCTTCGGATTCGGCCCTGTGCGACTTCTTTTTGTTTCCAAACTTGAAAAAGTCACTCACCGGGCAGAAATTTAAGTCGAATGAAGAGGTCATCGCCGCCACGGAGGCCTACTTAGAAGATCTCGAGAAAACGTTATTTTTTAGACGGGTTAAAAAAATTGCTCCGAGCTAAAAGGAGACTATGTTGAGAAATAAATTGACACTTTTCCTAAATTTATATTTTTTTTTTGTAGGCTAAGTACTTATCGGACCACCCTCGGATATTCTTATCAGGCATCCTTGTAAATTTTGATATTAGTATTGCCGAGGATTGCTCTTTATCAGCTTTAGAAGTTTTTTACTTATTTTGCGTGCGCCCGTTTGCGCTTATAGAGATTTAGCAATTAGAGCTTGTACTAAGCACGTTGCAAAAAGTATTTTTGTATTTGTAACTTGTATGACCCGTTATCTATTTACCAGTGTGTAGACAAAACCGACAACCTACTAATTACGCCATTTTCAAGCTTGCCCTTCTAACAGAAAATTGTTAGGCTTTATTTTAAAAGCTTTATATAGTAGGGTATTATAATTTAGGTTTAGGAACTTTTTTGGAACTCTGCCTGAGGAAATTTTTAGCCGCTAATATCTTTAATGTTAACGCAGCTGAAAACACATCAAGTCGTGGTTCGCACCGTAGCTTATGTCATTGACTTATCTTTGTGGTTGCCGAGATAACATTTATCACATGGAAAGTTTGGTTCCTACCACTGCTAGTGAAAGTGCGTTGACCTTATTTGGAGGAGGTAGTCATTTGATTTAAGAAATGTAGAATAGCTCGGAACACTTCCGTACGGTCTTCCGTTGAGTTCAAATGCGTTTTAGTGCTCCACGAATATCGACTACTGACTCCCCTCTTCCCTATCTTCGTAATATCGGATCGACCCAACATGTGATTTTCCAATGCTCCACCTGAAGGTACGACATTGGCCAGTAACCGATTTTTTTTACCTGAAAAATTTTGAATTTTGCCGAACCCTTGCTGTTCCGCGCAAGGTAGGGATCTTTAACGTGCGTGACAACAATCACACACGGGACCTCTATTTCACCTCTCATACGAACGAGAGCGTATATTTGTGAAATATGCTCTCCTAATATTTTTCAAGCAGACCGTGTCGGGATTCGAACCCGGGACCTTGGGTGTAGAATTCACACGCATACTAACTACGCCTCGGAGCCGCCGATTAGGAAAGAACGCAGTAGTCAAGCATAGAATCGATGCACCTGAAAAATTTTGAAGTTTGCTGAACCCTTGCTGTTCCGCGCAAGGTAGGGATCTTTAACGTGCGTGACAACACTCACACACGGGACCTCCATTTTACCTCTCATACGAACGAGGGCGTATATTTGTGAAATATACTCGCCTAATATTTTTCAAGCGGACCGTGTCGGGATTCGAACCCGGGACCTTGTGCGTAGAATTCACACGAATACCAACTACGCCACGGAGCCGCCGACAAATATGGGATCGACCAGCGGAGCAGAGTATATCGACAAACAACTAAAGCAGCCAGAATCCACTCCGAAAGACCAAGACTTCCGCACCCGTTTAGGATTTCGAGGTAAGTGATTTCATTACTTTTTTACCCGGAGTTTTATAGGAAACACGGAGGTAAATGTAAAATAAATTAAAAGAATTTAAACAATTTTAAAAAGTTCAATATCAGCAGAAGGATTAAGGAGTTTTAGCTATGACATCGTATTCAAAAATGTGTTGTCATGCACGTTAAAGAACCCTAGCTTGCTTGAAACAGCAAGGGTTCGGCAAAATTTCAAATTTTTCAGGTAAAAAACTCCCTTCCTGGCCAATATAGTACCTTCGGGTGGAGCATTGGAAAATCAAATATAATGACAATGTCCTTCTGGACTCACTTGTATTTAAATTACACTCCCTCCCGCCAAGCACTCTGGCCTAATAACATAAAGACCTCTATCATCCTAAAATTCTGGCCCACCCTGAGAGACTCTATCGCCTTTCTACTCCAAAAATGTATCTTATCCAATACATTTCCAGATATCTTAGAACGAGCCTCCATATCTCTCATACTCAAACCATCTAAAGCTCATGATGACCCAAAATCCTACAGACCTACAGCCCTCTTCTCGACCCAAGGCAAATTATCTAAGCGCACTATCCTACATAGAATACATTCCCACGTAGATATCCATTCTCTAATTTCATAGAAACAACACGGTTTTCGTTTAGGTTACAGAGCAGGAAAACTATTCGCTCATTAATTTCTTTAGTTACATCCTATCCACACAAGTACCCCATCGCTATAGTACTGGTGATATCTTAATATCGAGGTATAATGTAGGTACCGTGTGGGAGTGTTTTCATGCACGTTAAAGACCCTTACCTTGATTGGAACAGCATAGGATTCGTTAAAATTCAAAATTTCCAGATAAAAAAACTCGCTTTCTGGCCAATGTAGTACCTTAAGGCAGAGGCATTGGAAAATCAAACGTAGGGGTAGCCCAATATCCAAACCCAACTGAAACTTACTAATTTTCCATCCAATATCTTTCACAAAGTACAATTCTACTTAATCGATCATACCGCAACCCGAAGTTCCAACTTCGATTCCATTTCATAAACTTTAACCCAAAGATGTTCCCAAGGATAGATCTTCGATATTATGGAACCTTGCTATTAACCCCATTCCCAACATGCTTTTAACACTAAAGCCTTTGCTTATGCTCAAAATCTTATCTACCTAATTCACGGTAACTCGCACTCTTCACTTGAATCCACTGCAACTACCCATACACATCTCATTAAATCTATTTCCCTAGAAAATCCAAACTACTTTTCGTAATAGGTCACCTAGACCTTTGCTGTAGTCTTAAAATTCAGATCTTGGAACTCCTTTAACCTTGTCTGACTCCGTTGCCTACTTGGATATCCGTCTCAAAAGTAGACTAAAAATGCACTTACCTAATGTATTCTCTAAATTTAAATTGAAATTAAATAACGTACGACGCCGTAATAACATTCATGCAACTCACTCGCACCATCCTAAAACCTACCCAAATCAAATAATTCCCATTATTCTATACAGAGCTGACTCCTGGTACCTTCAAATAACCTTCTTGGGGGAGTGTATAAAATCATATAATTCTTCCCTTTTTTCTACGCAATTAGAGCTTTCAGAACCCGCACCCCCACCCCACCCATCTTTGCACTAAAAACCCTACCTATGATTCCGCCTTATAAATCTGCCTTGATGCATCGGTTCAACTCCGCCATCTAAAACACAATCGCATCATCAACCTGCACGACTGTATAGTACACCACGCTGACTACCGAATATAGACAAGAACTCACATAAAATTCTTTATCCAAAATTTACTCATACATTCCTGGCAAGAATAATGGACTGCTTCCCGTACTGGCTGTCAAACCTATAACATTTTCCACACGATCTCACTTATTCCCGACCACTTCCAATTTTCTGGTCGCTCTACCATCTAATTTTCCACAGTCTGCGGTAAATTCCAAGAGAAACTTCATTCCTTTAGTTGATCCCCTCCCCACTATGCCCCTGTTTAACAGCAGATGCTCTTGAAATTCTAATATACACTTGCGCTAACTCGACTTCCAGTATGATCTGGAACGTCCAATCAGCTTCGATCCATTCTCACTCCTTCTAATCATAATTTTCCTAGTCTGCAATCATCCGGTACAATTCGACAAATTTTAAAAAAGCAATCTGGTCAACAAACCCTCCATCTCCCAATGATCTAGCGTTTCTTTCACAACAGACCCCGTCTACCACCTCGTACACAACAGCACTGTATAATCGACACCCCAAATGTGACATGGTGTGATGATGATTTATAATATTCCAATAAGCTTATTATTATTATTGTATTTATTTTAGTATATAAGTGAAACCCTTAATTCTAATTTAAGCAAGTTCTAAAAGATAAATATTTATTTTTCGTTGAAAACTAACAATTTGAATACAACGCAGAACGTGTTGTGTAACCCTCTAAAAATACAAAATAAAACGCTGTATCAATAGTACTTTTACTGCAACCATTATTTAAAAAACGCTTGAAAGAGTTTCTTTTATTAAAAGCATTGAACGCGAAACATGAAGTTAAACAAAACTAATCAATTTTTTTTAGATTGTTCTATTTTTTCATTCTTTAGCGAGAATACGTCCTCTTAAAGCAGTATCAAATACTCCTTTTAAATGCTAAATAGCATTCAATAATGCATTGAATAACAAAGTACTACTGGAAAATCAATCCAGTAATTTAGAAAGAAGCCATTTTATTCGAGATTGTTCGTAAAGTCATAAATCATGTATAAATGACAACAGCTAATCGTCTTGAATATACACCAATTAAGCGAGTTTTTGCAACGCGACAAAGCAGACATAGACTATATGATGAGACTTTTCAATAGCCTAAATGATAACAAAAGCGATTACGAGTAAGTATTTTACACGCATTCCTACAAAAGGCATCAGTTAAGAAACTAGTTTTAAGATCGCAATAAATTATTCTGACAGCTAGTTATAATAAGAAAACGCGTAAAATGAATGAAATTACAGTTAATTATTACATCATGCCATGAGTCAGACCCACTGGTAAGATGTAGAAATTCGAGAACCTTTGAGGTATTGAACATTTTATTGTATAAAAGCTGGTAAATAATTAGGAGGAATCAATCATTCACCAATAGTTGGTGAAGCGTTACAAATTGTTTGTTTATAAAACACTTGTCGACGAGACTTTTGGTCGGTGAAGAACGAACTGTAATGAACGCTAAATTTTCGAGACAGGGCACGCCAGTTATATTTATTAAAAATAGTATGCTATGAAACTTATAAAGTAACACTGCGACATATAAAAATTTATTCAAAGTACATGGAAATATAAAATAAAACAATGTATTTGTGATGCGTTTATGGGTAAAACTATTTTTTTAATGGAATAATTTGGAAATGGAACATTAATCAACCAAGTATCGATTCTACAATTTAAGGGTCCAGAGACGCAAGTACAATTTGTTTGAATTCTTATAGAGACAGTTTATGCTATAATTAAGTTAAGATACCATTAGATTTTGGCATATTATTTGTGAGTGGATAATTTTATTTTATACAATTTAGAGATGAAATTTCGAGGAAGTTTAACCCCTACAAAGGTTTTTGTCGGGGTCAGTTACACAAAGGCGGGATAATAGAAAAGTATTTTAATTATCCATATTACTCTTAAAGAAAAATTTGTGACACCTATAAAAGTTTTGGGGTTTCTAATTATTAACAAGGATTAGGTAAAGGATGTATTAATGTTTAGTAGTGATAAAATATTGTTTATTTCTAGATTTAAGCTGTAAATTGCATTTATAAGTTTTCTTTATACCTGTGTATGTGAGTAAGTTTCTTAGATTAGCAAGTGCCAGCAACCCGCCACCAAGAATTCCTTTGCTATTATAATAGACTTGTTTACACCAAATATTAGGATAGGACTTTTGACCTGGGTATAGTATATGAGTTGGTCCAAATTTAAGAAAAACGTACTAGCGTACATTAGCCTCCTCTCGTCATCTACTATTTTAGAAGTAGATGTACTTGGGGATTAAAACAGTAAGTAACACCCATACTAAAGCACGAGGGAATAGTGCGGAATATATTAAACGCAAAGAAAAGAAAAAAGAGAGGTAGAGGTAAACCCAGATTAGACTATTGCACACAAATAGTGAAAGATGTCGGCTGTGGGAATTTAAGGAAAATGTGTAGGTTAGCTCAGAATAAAAATCAATGGATGTACGCGTTTAACCAGTTCTAAGACAAAAAAGCTTAATACTGAAAAATCAATTGTATTTAAACCTGATGATGATCGTAAACAACTACAGATGTTGTTTTTGCAATATACTCAACAAATGTTGATAGTGCAAAAGGAATAATTGGAAAACTATAAATTCAGAAAATGCTTAAGTAGAGAGGGATCTTAATAGCTATCAGGTGGCTTAACCCCCTTTGCGAGTTACATATCCCCCAATCCATATATGTATAACTAAATAGAAGTTATTAAGAAACTTAAGTTAGATGCAACATTGTAATTCAAGGATAAATAAAGAAAAGGATAATGAAGGTTCACAAGCAAGTTATGAGAACGGAGGTAAAAGCATTGTATTCCAGACGTAAGTGACTCTGCAGGTGCAGACATGAACTCTGCAAGTTCCCATAGAAATGTGAGGGGCAGGGACAACATAAATACCCCGGGAGCCCCAAATCAGTCAGTCAGTCTTGAGTCTCTCAGCTTTTACACTGTTGATTGCTTAGGCTACTCGCCCTAATATAACTTCAATTATTAGTAATTTCGACTTAGTATAATTTTATGTAGTTTGTCAAAATTTCAGATGTAATTTCTGTTAAATAAATATTTGTTACAAAAGGTTTTGGAAAAACTTTTTAAAAAACCAGCTCCCAAAGCCCAAAACGTAACCGGCGCAGCCGTACGGATCTACAAGGGTACTACAAATCCAAAAATCGGAAAACTGGTGGCCAAGAATTTCAATTCCCAATCTGGAAGAACCAACCAAATTTGGACCAGGTACAAAAATCGACCGAGCCCAAAGAAACAAACTTGGACAAGGTACAAAAATCGACCAAGCCCAAAAAAAGAAAACACGAAATCGACAATGAAAACTATAAAAGTTAATTTATCCTAACCAATTTATTCTTTTACAAATTTATTAATGCTAGCTAGTAAGAAAATTTTTTATGTATGTACAGATTTTTTTCTAAATATTATTATTGCAATTTATACCATTTATGAAAAGAATTTACTCATTTACTACAAGAACTTATTCTTAAACGCGAGAATTTATTTAAACAAGAGAACTGAAAAGACGCATTTATATGCGCAAATTATTACGAATTATTAATATAAAACGAAACGAATTAATTCAGCAAAACTGAAGTTAATGTATAAATAAAAACGTAATTTTTATAGCAGTTAAATACAGAAACGAATTATCCAAAACGTAACGTTCATCAAATTCTATAAGTGTATAATTGTAGAAGCATCTTTGTAATTCATTGTTAAATTAACTCAGCGTACAAATTTAAAACGCGATTCTCATACAACTATTACCGAAAACCATCACTGAATAAAAACCATTCAGAAAAATCAAACTCCATAAAGCTATAATTAAATATTTACAGCAATTATTATTATTACTGAAAAAATCTATTCAAACTTGACACATTTAAAGTTAAATACTTCAGCACAATTAACGAATATGTAATTATAAAAAACCGCAATTCATTATTGTAACAAAATGATCTACTTATCACCGAGACTAAAATAAGACCATTCACGAGACTTAAAACTTTATAATTATACAATTCAAGGCAGCGAACTGTATCATTATAAACAAAGCATTTACGCACTTTTAATGCAAAACCTGACGAGATAATTATAGCAAATACTCAACTACTCAGCAGGACTGAAATAAAAACGTACAAATTATAACGCAATTATTGCACGAGATTATTAACCACATGAAACCTTTCAGAAAATTAAAACTTGATTTGCAACAACTGTAACATTTGCGACGTATAAAAATATACGATTTCAAGGCTACAGCTATTGACTCAACATTACCAAGCACAAATTCCTTAATGTAATTATACCATCGTATAAATACAGATAAAATATAAGTAAAGCAATTCTTTAAATAATCCAATACAATCTAAACTGAAAGTAACAAACCAAACTAAAAATAAATCTCAATTTATACAAAAACCTGATATTAATTAGAACTGAAAGCAACATTAAATTATTAGAGCAACCATAAGTTCAAATATGAAGATTTATTTCGAGAGTATCCCTCAATATAACTGAGACCAGGCATTATAAGGTAACTTCATTACCGCGTGTAAAATATTTATGAAAACCCTTTATAAACCAGGAGATAACGAACGAAATGTTCTACTTTTACACCTAATAATAAGTAAACTGACCGGACGGGCACTAACACTAATTGCCAGTCGGGACGACCTTGAACAATGGGAAGACTTCAAACGCATACTAAAGGCATTTTTCGGCGACCAACGCAACATCAAATGTCTAATCCGCGATCTAATAAACTTTAAAATGGAAAGTAACCAATCCCCATATCAATTCGGAATGAAATGTCAAGACGTATGCAGTTTAATTCTGAAAAAACTAAATATCTAAAACCCGACCAAAATATCCGATTATTAGAGACAAAAATGTATGACGAAATGGCATTAGATACCTACATAAACGCACTACCTGAAGGATTATCAGAAAAAATAATATTCCAACATCCCCAAAATTTAGAAGAAACAATGAATATGATCATAGAAGAAGAAAACGTTATGTATTGCCGAAATAGACTATATAACCCTAACAAAATAAACGCTATTCACCGATAAAAACCAAACAAGCCGCGAGACAAATGTCCACACATCCAAAATTTACACCATATAACGCACAAACGAATCAACCGCAAATCAACAACCCAAATTTTAATAACACAAACTTCAATAATCATTTTAGACAATTTCCGAGACTAACATTTAACTCAAATTTTACAAAACCCACATTTCCACCAAGATTCAACCAACACGTAAACCAGCCAAGGTCAGCATTCGCCGCAAACCCCATCAGAAACACACCGACAATAAATAACAAGAAGAACCCTAACAGTTATTACAAATTAACTCCTATGGGCACTTCATATGGTAACACCAGACAAAATACAAAAATATCACAAATTAAACCCAATTATAATCAAAAACAAAACTTCACTTCCGAGGAACTATTCCACCAAGAAGTGGAAGAATTTAATAGCGACAGAAATAATTACACAAACTCCAGTAGAAACGACGAACCAAATCATTTAGAAAACTACGAACGTGGCTGACGATCCATGTGAAAATTGCGAAGAGGACGACGAGGAAAATGCGTGCTCAAATTTTCAGATTTATAAACGACCAAACATAATCAGTTTAAAAAATATCAATCAACAAATATTGCCATACATAGAAATACTCCACGCAGAACTTAAATTATTAATCGATACCGGATCTCCAAAAACACTACTTAGCCTTCGAACCGTAAAAGAAACATTATTTAGAGGACCTTTTAAAATTAAAACAACATTACATCAATTAATAGCAAACATTCCCTTACCAAAAACTTTCAACGTAAGAATGAAACATAAATTTTGCATTTTTGAATTTAACGACAAATACGACGGACTAATAGGAATGAACCTTCTAAGAAAATTAGGAGCAAACATTGACATAAAAAACCGCTTATTAAGAACAAAAGCACGGGGAAACCCCCCTTAAATTCCAAAATAGTAATTCTAAAACCGAGCAAAAATACACGATCGAACCCAGGACAGAGAAGCAAATAAAAATTTTAGTAAATTCAAAAAACGTTTTAATCATTTTACTAATTATGCATGTATTGTACAAAATGTGTCTTAGATATAAAAATAAAGAAAGAAATTTTAGTCACAAGAAAACAAAGGTAAATAAAAAAGTAATTAATGTACCCCTGAGGATAATAAATTTTAAAAATTAAGCAAAACCCAAATTTTTCATTTACGTCGAGAGGAGTTACATATCCCCCAATACATATATGTATAATTAAATAGAAATTATTAAGAAATTATTAAGAAAATTAAGTTAGATGCAACATTGTAATTCAAAGATAAATAAAGAAAAGGTTAATAGAAGTTCACAAGGTTGTGACAACGAATGTGAATACATTGTATTCCAGACGTAAGTGATACTGCAGGTGCTGGTTACAGACGGTTAGGAAAACGCAATTATTAGAATTAAGATTGTTACATTGTATAATATAATTGAATAAAGAAATAAGCAGACATAAGCTCTGCAATTCCCACAAAAATGTGAGGGGCAGGGACAACATAAATACCCCGAGAGCACCAAATCAGGAAGTCAGTCTTGAGTCTCTCAGCTTTTACATTGTTGATTGCTTAGGCTACTCGCCCTAATTTAACTTCAATTATCAGTAATTTCGACTTAGTATTATTTTATATAGTTTGTCAAAATTCCAGATGTAATTTCTGTTAAATAAATATTTGTTACAGGAAGTTTTGGAAGAAGACTTTTTAAAAAGGCAGCTCCCAAGGCCCAAAACGAAACTCGCGTACCACTAAATATCGGTGAAATAGGGTATATTTTTAAGGGAGTGTACTTTGGAATTTGACTTTAGCTACGAGTATTCGGAAAGGCTTCTAGCTGAATACAAAAAAACTGTGGTTGTTGCAAAAGAGTTTTCATTACAACAGTATAATGAGCTAGCCGAATAAGCCTTAAAAGTACTTCCTTCCCATTATAGATCTAAAGCAGAAGCTCTGCTACCGTTACTCATTCAAAAACAACCGCACATTAAAACCTTCCTTAATATTAGCTATATCTATTATTGAATAGACTAACCGCCTTGCAAAGCTTGGATCCTTAATGGAAATTAGAAGTGCTAACTTCCAGATAATTTAAATTGATTTATTCGAATTAAATGACTTGCAAACCACACCTACCACTTAAGCCGGTGTATCCAATGGTTATCTTTAAATCGAGTAGGGTATACTACTAACCGTTTTCTAACAAGCATTCAGGTCTAGCATCTAATAATGCCTTGGAAATATTTAATAGGAATAAAAAAAAATTACCTCAAGGCGATTATAAATATGTTAAAGCATGCCATGACTGACTACTTTAAACTAATTAGTGGTATGGAAAGGTTTGAAGAATGGCTGCATCCACATTAAATTAAGTAACTTTGTAGTTTGATGACATTCAGTTAGTTTGGGGAAAAGATCTAATTAACTAGGTTGCAACGTAGGAGCGTAGTCCAAAACCCTTCCTTTTTCATTTCGCATATAGCCAACCCCAAAATATATCTTCAATTAACCCTTTAGTGCCCAAACATAGAAAATAATAATTTTTGAATGTTTTTTTCTAGAAATTGGTTAAGGGGGGTATAAAAGGAGTACTGAATTTTTTTTGAAATTTTTCCTTTTTTGTAAGAATTTTGAAAAAAATAAACCCAGAAGTACCGTCAGGAATTAACAGTTAGCATAATCTTAAAACAATAATTATCGGAAACTAAATAAGTCAAAACAGCTTATCAAGTATTTTATTAGAGAACAACAGAAAATAAAGTGACAAAAGTATTACCTTTCGTGGTATACAGCGAAACAATTTTTCTACGAATTGCAGCACAAAAACACCCCACATGTAGAACATTTGGAATGTGGTCTCCACTGGATACACTTGCTACTGCACATTTCGCATCGTCCTTTAGATTTTACAAAAATAACCCAATGTGATTCACGATTTCCAAGTCGAATATCTTCATGAACACTATAATTATATTTTCGACGTTTTGGAATCGAGGGTAACAGAGAACCCTTTCGTTTTTTGAAGGATTGTGCAATAAACCCCAGGGCAATTGCTTTTCTAAATTTAAATGTTGACATCTTTTCATAAAGCATATTATAAATAATGTTGGCATTGATAAAAGCTATATCAAGAAAGCCCCAAAAAAGACGGTGTCACCATTTTCTCGACCTTCGGTTCATACCATACGTACTTCTCAGCTGATCTGCTCTGTCCACTCCCCCATATGTTTGTTATAATCGGCAACTATAGCAGGGCATTTGATATCTGTGCGTGAACCATCTTTTTGCGTTCTTTTCACTGTGACTTCCTTTGTATCGTGAAAGTTAGATGCAAAATGCACCGCACGGTTGTCCATCCATTTGAAAACACGTACATCTGTGGAGGATACTCGAAAATCAGAATCACCTCTTTTCAACTCCTTGTCTTCGACCATAGTCTTTGGAAATCCTATGCTCTTCTGTTGAATTGTACCACAGGCTAAAACTTTCTTGAGCCGAAGTTGTTCTAACGGGGAAATGGATAGAAAATAATTGTCAGCATAGACAATTTTATTTTTATCCCAATCAGTTTTTGTTAGAGATAGTACTACACGTTCACCGAGGCCAAAATCTTAAAACTCTTGTTGAATCTCTTTATTTTTTCCTTGATATACTTCAAAGTCGGAAACGTAAGCATTTTGATCTGCCTGGCACCACATTTTGTAGTCCCTTTTTATTAGTTTTTTAGCGTTATATTGTTTCAGAGTACTACGTCCTTTGAACAAAACAATGCTTTTGTCAATACTGACTCTCCGTGTTGTCCGATAGCATTTTCGGAAATTTTGGTTCAATGTTATTGTCATTGGTCTTAGTTTATAGATTTTATCTTTATTGTCACGTGGAAGAAGACTGTTGTCGTTACAGTGAAGAAATCTTAAGATATCTTCAAATCTATTTCACGGCATACAGTTGGTTATTATTTGTAAACCTAGATCAGAACTGCCGATCCAATAGTGTTTCCACGCTGGCAATCTATGATATGCCATCAAAAAATTTATCCCTATAAAAGAGAGCAATTCCTCTTTGGTCAGGCCTAGATTTTTGTTATTTTGCGTTGCATATAGGTTACTCTGGAAAACTATAGTGTCGATTACATCCCCCAGTAAATGCAAATAAACGTCAGTAGGGCTAAAGCAATTACTAAACTCTTCTTCTACCGGACCGCAAGATAAGTTGTATTTGGGCATGAATTCGCCCTATGCTCCTTTTTCCATTTGCGTAAGTCTTCTTTACTTGTTTGTTTTCCACTTTTACCCTTACTTTTACTCCGGCTCTTATTAGTGCACATGTCCGTTTCAATTTCATCATCAATTGGTGTAAAAATTTTTGATTCCAATCTAAAAGAGCGGCGTGTGCCATCATCTTCTTTATATGATGTTGATGGTTGATTATTTTCTATCAGATCATTTACTAAATTACTTTCTGCTTCTGTTTGATTATCATTGGTACATGACGTCGAAGTACAAGGTTAGACTTCAATTAGATGTGAAGGAAGCACCTCATTTTCAAAAAAATTTTCCACATTGTCATCATCATCGTCTTCTATGTCTGCAATCTTCTGCAGCTCTGCCTCAGCTAGCGGCCTTTTATAATTCCATTTGGTTGTTTTATGAGACATTGTGTGTTTATTCCCGACGGTATTTTTCAGACCTCTGAAACAAAGAGTCTAGACTTATATTATATTCATGACTTTTGCGTAAAACAGCGCGTAAAACAGCTAAACTAATCATTATACACAACTACTAACCTGCCAAATACTAAATTGTTTCGAGTTTAGCTTGAAATTCGTTTATCTAAGGAGCACTGTAACATAAAAAGCACCTGTTGACCAACTAACGGTAAACAAACACAGAATTCACTTTGCCGACATGCGCAATCAATCTGACTCGTTGGACGATAGGTAACCTACAATACCGTCAGGTATTTATAGACGCAGAGTTTCGAATTAATTATTACGTTCGTCAAATATTCATTAGTAATTAAAAGTACCGTCGGGCACTAAATGGTTAAAACGGCTACCATTTCAGTTCAAAGAAACGGATTTAACAAGTAAAAGACGTTTTAATTTAACCCTTTGCTGATATTGTATTATATGCACTACTGAAAACAAATCTAGTATATACTAATCCAGGGGTGAGCAAATAGCTGTCCGCGGTCCACTAGCGACCCGCTACGGTTTTGTGTGGCCGGCCAAAACAGTCAGATAATTTCGTTTGTGTCGAGATTTATCTCCCGCGAGCGACCGAAGATTAGTGTCGTATTTTTTACAAGGATGGCTAAATGGTGCGCCCTCCGCTGCTACGAAGTGACCCTCAATCCAAAACCATTGCCTTTCCCTGTACTAAACTACCAATGTGCTTTCTTACTATTTGCATTGCATCTTATACGATACACTATGAAAAATATCTAGGCCAATGTATTTCCGCTAGGTCCTACCGCGTTGTATATGCATTTGTCTGTTTTTTGTGCTACAAGTACGATTTGAAGTTATTACGAGTGTTATCGCACCTTGAGGTTAGATAGCAACAATAGTATAATTCAAATATTACCAAATTATAAATTTTAGTTTGATAAAACTTCCACAAAAATAGCTGATAATTTATCCTTGTGACACTGAAATCCGTTTTGAATAGACCTGCACCTTGCCGAAGTTCTAGATTACTAGAACAGGTGAAATGGCTTGCGTATTTTAATGAGCTAAAGAGCCAAACCACAGGTCCAACCAAAATCAGTAGAGGGTCGTTAGTGAGGAACCAGACTAAAACAGGTTATCGAAAGGGGGCAACGGCGCTTTCGGTACCTAGTCTGACAGAGACCATAGGGGTCGGTATGGCAGTCTAAGACACACTACCGCGATGTGGAAGGTAACGGGAAACCACCACATTACCTCCCAAGTACACAGCGTACTTAAATTCCTATTTAAGATGATGGCATCCTCTGGGGCAAAAGACTCCGGAGTTAAAATAGTCCCCCATTCGGAACTCCGGGAGGGGACTACTTCGGATGATGCAAACGGAAAGTTCAGAATAAGAGTCGGGAACATCTTGCGAGTCGAAGCGTGAAATGTTAGAAGTATGAAGCGAGTAGGTAAGCTAGAAAACTTGAAAATCGAAATGAATAGATTAGCACTGGACATAGTGAGGATAAACGAAGTTCGGTGGTCAGAGGCGGGGATTTTTCGAGTGAAGACTTCAGGGTAATTCATTCAGGAGTAGAGGAAGGAAATTCGAGTGTAGGGATAGTTATGCGAAAAAAGACAGGACACCGTGTAGAAAATTACTTACAAATGAACGAAAGAGTATTCATGGTTAGATTAGAATCTAAACCGGTAAATACAGTAATAATACAAGTATACATGTCTACCTCTAGCTACAGTGATGAAGAGGTAGAAGCCATCTACAAAGATATCGAAGACATACTAAGATACGTAAAAGGACATGAAAATTTAATAATTACGGGATATTTTAATGCAGTGGTAGGTGTGGGGATTTGAGTGCAGTCGAAGGTGAGGGTAGGGAAAGAGCGGTAGTAAGTTTATTTGGTTTAGGCACAAAAAACGACAGAGGAAATAGGCTGGTAGAATTTTGCGACAAGAACAATTTAACCATTACAAACACATTATTTCAATATCATGCTAGAAGACGATACAAGTGGAAGATGCCAGGAAATATAGGAAGATATCAAATAGATTTCATTCTTGTTAGATAACGGCTTAGGAATCAACTAAAAAACTGTAGAAGCTACCCTGAAGCAGATATAGACACTGGCCACAACATCGAAGCTATGAAGGCCGCACTTTAACTTAAAAATTTGAAGAAAAGAAACGGAAAAAGGTACTTTAAGTTTGAGAAACTGAAAGATAAAAATATTAAAAAAAGATTCGAAGAAAGTCAAATGAATTGCTGAAAGATATCAGGAAAATACATGATACTAAGGAAGTAGAAACAGAATGGAATAACATTAAATCCAGCCTAGACATGGCAGCCAGAGATATTCTGGGGTATACACAAAAAGAAAATAAGAAACCATGGATACCAAAGGATATCCTGAATTTAATAGAAGAAAGATGAAAATACAAAAATAAATCAGACGAAACAAGAAAACAGAGTTCAAAGCCATCATAAAATGGGAAATTATTCGTAAATGCAGGAAAGCTAAAGAACAATGGATTGATGAAAAATGCAAAGAGGTACAAACCAAGATAGAAATAGGAAAGACAGATGATGCATACAAACTAATTAGAATCAGTTTTAGGGATATAAAACCGTATAGTAAAAATATAAAGGACGCGCGAGGAATCGTCATTATAGAAAATGTAGAGAAAGTCTGTAGATGGCAAGAATATATAGGGAATTTATATGAAGGAGAGAAACTAACAGCATTAGAACAGGAATCATACGTGAAAAATGATGACTTGGGATATCCTATACCTAGAGATGAGTTTGAATTAGCATTAAATGTCTGAAAAATGGTAAGGCGCCGGATACAGATAAGATGGAAGCAGAAACTCTAAAAGCTGCTAGAGAAGCAGTAACAAAACGTCTCTTCTAACTTGTAAGCTATATGTATGAGACAGGCTAGATACTCAAAGATTTCAAACGTAACATAATAGTAACTACACCAAAAACAAAAAGGCGTGGAAAGAAGTAAAAATTTTCGAACAATAAGTTTGACAGCACACGTGTCGAAAATATTACCTAGAATTGTAAAAAGACGAATGGAAAAACGAGCTGAAAAAATACTAGGAGAAGATCAATTTGGGTTTAGGCGAAACAGAGGACACGAGAGGCTATTTTAGCTTTGAGAGTGATAATGGAGAAATGAATAGATAAAGGGGAAAGCTTGTATATAGAGTTTGTAGATCTGGAAAAAGTATTCGACAATGTAAAATGGAAAAAAATGTTGGAAATACTCAAAAAGATTGGAATGAGTTATAGGGATAGACGAATAGCAGGAACGTAAAGAAGTATACATTAGGAAAGGGTGAGACAGGGATATGCCCTATCCCCATTAATTTTTAACTTGTATATTAAAGAGGCAATGAATACTGTGAAATGCAGGAAGACATTTGGAATTACTAAGCAGGGACAAGAGATTGATATGCTTAAATTTGCAGATGATAAAGCGGTATTAGCATCTAGCAAAGAAGAGTTAGAAGTTTCTTTTAATGAAATGGAAACGGTTCTAACAGAGAGATACGGTATGAAAGTTAACAAAAATAAAACTAAAGTACTAGTATGCAAACGAGAGGAAAATAAATCAAAAACAAGAATACAAATAGGTTACAAGAATTTGAAAGATGTTGAGGTGTTTGCTGCCTAGGAAGCCAAATAACGCAAAGCAGGAAAAGCACAAAAGATATAAAACAAAGATTAGCACAAGGTCGTGCTACACTTAACAAGAAAAAGCAACTACTGTGTTCAAAGACAACAAACATAGAAACAAATAAAAGATTGCTTAAAACATACGTGTGGAGCACAGCACTGTACGGCTGTGAAGCCTGGACAGTAGGAGAAGCGAACATGAAAAAGGTAGAGGCCTTTGAAATGTGAAGCTACAGACGTATGATGAAGATATCATGGACAGACAAAGTTAAGAACAAAGAGGAACTAAAAATGGTAGGGGAAGGAAGAAATATATGGAAAATGGTAAAAAGCATTCTATGGCATGAGGAAATAGTGCGGAATATATTTGAAGCAGAGATTGAAAAAAAGAGAAGTAGAGGTTGATCTACGTTAAAATACTGCACACAGATAGTAAAAGATTGTAGGCTGTAGAAATTTCAACAAAATGTGTAGGCTAGTTCAGAATAGATATCAATGGAGGTACGCATTCAATCAATCCCAAGATGGTTAAACTAATGACGAAAGAGTAACTGTACGTTAACATGATGATTATTATAAGCAACTACAAGTCTTGGTTGTGCAACTTTCTTGAATAATGTTAATGGTGTGAAAGGATATACTGGAAAACTATTAATTCGGCAAATGCCTAAGTGTTGGGAGATTTTGGCAGCCACAGGCTGCTTAACCCCTTTCACATACCACTGAATTTCGGTGAAATAAGGCATATAACTAGAAAACAATAGAAGGGGAACCGAGCTGTATATAGGCTCTGTGGTAATTTTAGGGAACTGAGATGGCTGGCTCAGAATACAAATAAGTGGAGGTACGTGTCCAACCAGGTTTGAGACGGAAAATCTAATAACGAAAAAATAATTGCATTTAAATCTGATGATTATTATAAACAACTACAGGTGTTGGTTGTGAAATATCTGCAACTAATGTTGACTGTGCGAAAAGATATTTTGGAAAAAACATTAAATTGGCAAATGTTCAAGTGCTGGGAGAACTTGGCAGCCACACGCTGCCTACCTCGCTTCACAACCCTACATTTTGATTTTCCTATGCTCCACTCGAAGGTACTGCATTAGCCATGAAGCGAGCTTTTTTTGCCTGAAAATTTTGAATTTTGCCGAGCCCTTGTTGTTGCAATCAAGGCAGGGATTTATAACGTGCGTGACAACACTCACATACGGGACCTCCATTTTACCTCTCATCTGAACAAGGGCGTATTTTTGTGAGAAATGCTCGCCTAACATTTTTCAAGCGTACTATGTCGGCATTCGATCCCGGGACCTTGGGCGTAGTAGTCACACGCATACCAACTACGCTACGGAGCCGCCTGCCCCCCTTTACAACCACTGAATGTTGGAGAAATAGAGTATATAATTGTAAAACAATAAATGGGGACCGAACTGCATCTAACAAGAAAGAACAGCGCATATGATCAATGACAACAAACATGAAACCTGAAGAAAATTGTTGAACGCATATGTGTAGAGAACAGCACAGTATGCCTATGAAATACGGGCAGTAGAAAAAGCAAGCAGAAAAACGGCAACAACCTTTTGGAATGTTTTTC
Source organism: Platerodrilus igneus (assembly GCA_036346225.1). Classification (NCBI taxonomy): domain Eukaryota; kingdom Metazoa; phylum Arthropoda; class Insecta; order Coleoptera; family Lycidae; genus Platerodrilus; species Platerodrilus igneus. The sequence goes on from JARFIW010000828.1 coordinate 4,612,664, forward strand.
TTCAGATGTATGAGGATGTACCATCGAAAGACAAAGTTAATAACAAATAGGTTATAGAAATAGTAGAGAAATAAAGATATCTTTGGAAAAAAAATATATTATAAATAGAAGGGCAGAATACGTTCTAAGGCATTTTTGGGGAATAGTATGGGATATATTACAAGCAGAAATAGAAAAAAGGAGGTAGATGTAGACCTAGATCAGGTAGTGATAGATGCAGACTGTGCAAATTTCAATGAAATGCGTAGGTTAGTTCAGAATAGGAAACAATGAGAGTACACGTCTAACCAGTTCCAGGACTGAAGACCTAATGATGATGACACTTAAATAGTAGGTAGTCACCAGACAAAACATCTAATCTTTAACAAAAAACAACCTTATTACGTAAAAATAACATTTTAAGTCGAACACCCTTTATTCATATACAAAGTAATCAAATAATGCAAGCAGCTTCAAAAGATTAAACATGTACCCACGGCCCGGCATTTCAAGCTGTTTATTGCTTTTAAACCAACACAATTATAAAGTCAGTATCATTGTACAGCTGTATCTTTCCTGCGTCTTCAGGCACAAATGCGATTTAAAATAAGTGATATTCAAGGTTGTAACGTGCATTTTTATAGTTTTAACATTTTACGCTTTTATACTCAATTCGTAAGTACCTTTCTGCAATTACTAGTTCTATATTTTATATTTATTAACTCGTGTGTAGTAATTTAAAGATAGATAAATTGAAAATTATAAACCGCTTGTAATTGATTATAAATTGCATCGTCCTTGTCTTGCGTTCGTATAAATTTTGTTGCTTATGTGAATATACAAGTCTAGATAAGAGACGATAAGATGTTGTAATAGAACGAGTTGAATAAACAGATGAGGAGTCGTAGTCGTAGTTCGTTCTTGGTTGCTATATATTAATTACGTGAAGAAGACTGCTTCTTTTTGCTTTTGGCAAGAGTGTAAATTAATGCGGGATCAATTTCGAATTGTTCCTAAACAAGCGCGCCACGATTTTACTTGTCTTTCTTGTGAAATAAAAGTCGTATATTAACTGTAGCAGTGTGTAGTTCTAATTCCTTTTTGAAGGAAGTATGCTATATATATAACGTGTTTGGTTGACCACAAGTGTTGTGGTAAGGTCATTGACGGACGGTTTTTACTGATACGCGTTGCTTTACTAATTGTGTTTTTTTAGTTGATTTGTCTTTTTATATTTGAACTTTGTGTGCGATCCAGTTTTCGTGGTCCTTTTGTTATCAGAGTAGTGCATACTTTGGATTATCCAAATACAGTTTTAAGCTTAAGTGCTTCAAAAACAAATGATGATACAGTTGTAGCAGGTGTAGTAGGAAAAAGGTTGCTTCTTATAAACAGGTATCTCATTCACTTGTAAAGACAGTTGATACTGTAGTTTCTGAATTTTCTAACCCCAACGAATCTAAAATAGATTGTTGTTTGCGCAAATTTTCGTTATTCAAAAGCATTAGATTTTTCTTTGTTACCATAGGTAGCAAATAAAACACCTAGCGTTACTGTTAGTTTAATGCATTACATCGTGCCTTGAAAGCGTGATTCTAAATTTTTATTACCATTTTTTTTACGATTTGTGTTACAAAAGATTTCGAAATTATTGTCTCAGGAAATAGAGTTAACAAGAATTTATCAATGCTACATAGTTCCATCAGCATGATAAGGTCTGCTGCTAACGCCAGTAAAATACATAGGTGTGATTAGTGTAAAGTGTAAGAAATTCCATCAGTACCCTCACAGTCAAGGGTGAAGTGCTTCGTTAGTGCAGAACATCGTGAATCTCACACTTCCGTTGCAAGGAAGCGTTGCTGAAGGACTTTTGTAAGTTGAACTATTTCCTACTTGTTATTACTTTAAATATCTATTCGTTGCTTTACCATATCTTTGTCGTTCTGATACCTTTTAAAATAGACTTGCCTGCTATTAAAAAAAAAAAGGAAAAAAAAAGAAACAATCCTACTGAATTACTCATATCTATTGTGTCTTACCTATTTATCTTTTGTTAACATTTTGTCTGATTTATGTTTAATTGGTGTGTGAGGAAACGTTTCTGCTACTCCCCAATATTACCTCACTTTGTAATAAAAATTTTTATAATGCTGTTACCGTTGTTATATTATATAGATTATCCAAACAGTTTTTTTCTTACATTCTACAAAGTACTGAATAATTTAGACTTATCATTGGTGCTATGCTTATTCTTTTCTTTATTTCAGGTTTGCTTAACTATTTTTTTTCTTTCTTGCAGGTATTATCACTAACTCCTTACAGCCGCGTACATTGTATGTTGGTCTGCTTTCTACAATCCTCCCCCCCCCACTATCCGATTAAGCCCGGTCATTTCTTTGATTTTCTTTGCGTTACGCACGGCTACGAGCCAACGTAGCATAAATTTGGCGCCCAACGTGGCTGCCACGAAAAAAACGTAACAAGGTCGTCAAAAGTAAGAGATTATATATATATTGTACTTTATAGAGTAATATTAATTTATCCCAAAAGCGATAACAATAATACTGTCACGGGTCCTTCGGGGTGCCCGAAATAAAATATCTGACTTCGGCATGCCAGTTTACAGATAGTATTGGTTATGTTAGTGGAAAGACACGGTGTAGTGTGGTGGTTTTGGTTTTAGTTATCAATAAAAACTTTTGACTTAAGTTAATGTGTTTAAAGATTAGAACTGAACCCCTTCCTTGAAAAGAGACAGTTTGAGTGGATCAATGGAATCAGATCAGAGGGAGTGAATTATATTATGGAAGCAGAATGTACCACAAAGGAATGAAAGAACAAATAGTCTAACTATCGCAAGAAAGATGGAATAATGCCACGACAAGGAGAGAAGTATTAGTTTTTCACAAATATACAAGAGAGACTCAAACTACACTTCCACAAATCTTAAGGACTAACCACTTCATCACGAGCCACGGTCCTTAGTCGTCTAACAAGTGTAAGAAAGGCCGGAGGACACAAAAAGATGCGACTGTAGAGATGATGGGACACTTAAACATACTACATTGCAATATCAATTAACAATAAACGAAAACAAAGACAACAACTACAAAACATAAGCATAAATAATATAATCAGACAAGACGACTTATACGATATTCTAAACATACGCTCACAGAAGCATAAACAAATCGCAAAGAAACAACACCTGCAACAACTATGACAAAGTATAGAAACTAGAAACAAAGAAAAAGACATGTGTGTAAAGAAAAATGTCATATAAGCTAAGTAACAGAGAAAAACAAATAATGAAAGTTAGTTTAGGATCTGCGTACGCATCCACTCTTATCCGGCTGCCGATGGTCGGAGAGCGTATGCAGATAAATTAACTCGATCATTGTGTCGTTTGATTCAGACTGCCGATAGTCGGGACCCAATGGAAAGCACAAATAGATTAAGTCCGGTATAAAAGGTAAAATAAGTTAAAGTTTGCTAGGGGAAAATGTTTTAAGGTAGTATCTTCAATCATTTAGTTTTTACAAATTTTGGGAAACTGGCTTTCGGTTTTAGCGCTAGTGAAAGTCTAGTTTAATTTTATTAAAGTTATAAAATCAAGTATTAACACAAATTTTATTATTAATTTATATAAGGTTATGAAGTATTAAAATTTGTATTTTTTGGAGTTCAAATTATTGGAAAGCTGGCGAACCAGATTTTCTCTGAAGACACAGAAGAGTAAAGGCTGGAGTAGCCGTTAAGCTTTGTGCCTCATATACAAGAATTTATTTTAAGAGACTCTCTGAATATAAACCTTGAATATTTAAATCATTTTTAAAGGAATCAGAAATTCGCTTGCTATTGTTTAGTGTTTTGGAATTTAATAATTTTTATAAGATCTTCATTGTGAGAGGTAGTAATTTTTGTGTCTAATCAATTTAAGCGCTTATTTCACGATTTTTAGTTAGAATATTTAATTATATGAACAAAGGGCAATTTACGCGTGTTGAGGAATAATGGGTATTTTTGAATGAGCATAAAAGGTTGTAAGAGTATACTTAGACATTGTACAAGCAACGTAAAATTATTTTGCTAGAACTTTAACTTGTTTATTTGATCTTACATTCTTTTATATTTTTTATATTACATTGTAAATATTTGTTCTTTAACAACCTTAGTAAAAATTTATTGCACTAATCTATCAGATTTGTAGTGTTTTAAATTTTCTCCTTAATGAGCTAGTCTAGGAAGTAGATTCTTGAATTTAGGTTTGAAATTCTAAGACTGTTGCGTTGAACAGTGATATTGTTTGTAATTCGAGCTTTTTACTGCTTTTCCCTAAAAACGCCAAATTCAACAGAAGTTTTCTACGGCTGCTCAGCTGCTATATGAAATATACTACCATATTATTCTACAAAAGCAAACGCCTCTACTGTAACTATTTATTTATAGAAAAATTATACACCACAACTCCCCATCAGTTCTTATTTCACACATAAGTTAAATTACAAACATTTTCCTTTAAAATAATACATCGTTCCTCCAAATACTTCCTGATTTATCAAAATAACTTTAGTTTTAAAAGTAACAGGGCCTTTTCATAAACCTTACGTTACCCAGATTTAATAAGAGCTTATAGTAAAACCTATAAACATTTGTGCTAATTTTTGCACATTTTGTACATAATCTGTACATAAACAAATATTACACAACTTATTTTACACATATACAATTCCCACATAAGTGTATGGTCAAATAATAAATCAAAAGAGTTCATTCGGTACCTCATTAGTCCATTAAATTTATGGAAATATACCCATAAGGCATAAAATGTCATTACACACCAATTAATCCGCAAAAGCATTTATATACAAAGATCTGTTACCTGGAATGCACCACCACACATGTATCCACAATCATACCATCGATGACTGTTGCCCTCATCTATGACTGCACGTTCGGGAACCTCTCCAAGTTGTATTATACTATTCTAGACTGCAAACTGCTACTCTATTCTCTCAATCCCCACTTGACGATACAGCCAGACTCTCCCAACCTTCCTCCTGGTCCAATTTACCATGGGTACACCACCAAATCGATCCATCCACAATCTCTACTGCATTGTTTTGCATGCATTGCACCAACAACCATATATAAAACAGTTTGTACTTACTTTCATCAAATATGCTTCGGATCTTTAAACTAACTTTCCTATTAACTTGTACACTGCTAGTACAAACTCTACACCAACTTGTGGATAAATTTTATTTCAAGTACTATATAATTACTTGTTCACCACTATTATCGGACGCGTTGATGAAAATCAAAAGAGAACCACACTACCACACCTGCTGGTGTTTTTATAGCCATTTTTGCCCCGCTCAAGCTTCAAAATACTCGTAACTTCGTTGATACAAACAAAACAGCTTTCTTAGTAAAATTTTAAACGGTTAGAACATTTCTTAAAAACCCCTCACAAACAAACGCTCAACTGCTACTTTAATTCCGAAAACACCAGTTTAACCTTCACCAATTCTCTATAAATTTCTACCCTAATATCAACTGCCACCAAAATCTCAGAATTTTGACGATACAAACAAAATCTTTTCTACGAAAGCATAAGTTTCGCGTCGCAACGGATATCCACTTCGTCGAATCTTAGCCACTACTCTCAAACGTTTATAACAAACACCCCTTTTACGGAACTACTTGTCTCCTTTCATCTAACACACAAAATCTTCTATCCCTTACTTTATTTTCAACTTGCTCTTGCCCTTGACGTAATAGCCCTCTCTAAGCAATATTCAAGTAATCCCGTCTCATTTACACATCTATCCTATCTGATGCTCCTTCTCTGGCTTACCTTTAGCAGCTTGTACATGTAACCTAATTACCTTATTCCCCATTAAAATATTCCAATCTTCAAATGATGTTTATAGAAACATGCGGCATCTCACCCGTACCTATTAAATCTAATCTTTCCTTGGCTTACCGCTCTTTCCCCAAGTCAACCCAACACTTAACACATGATATCTCTGTCGTTTCTATGCCTGCTATTAACAGCCCCTCTTTCCAAAGGTTATTTGTACACATTTTCTGCTTGAATTCCTAGAATCTAGCTACGATAGAACTTATTTACAACAATATTAAGAAATCCTCGACCAAAACGATTTTCAAACTTGTAAACAAATACCAAGAACGTGTTATTTGTCTACCCTCTTCATTCAAATTTATTAAAAACCGTAACCGTTAAGCTTGTTTTTCTTTTGATATAAATAAGCTTTTGAAAGTTATACAAATGTTAACGTTTTACCAATTATATTTACACTTTATAAACTATGATTAAATATGCACACTAATGATATTTACATTTATTACACTTGTTAATTCATGAAAATTAATATTTCAACTTCCTTGACTATGACCTTCAAATTATTAATTTATACGCTAAAAGAATCTAAAAAGCTTTTGACTACTATACATCTAATCTGCTATAATTTAGGATGCTCGGTTTTCCACTGCACGTTTAACACATATTTTCATCTGCAATTGATTAGAAAGGTTTTTGTTACTTTACATCTAAGCTCCTTAAAGTTCTTTATCCAAACTAAATTCTATCCCAATGGTTTGCGATAGAAATAGCGAGGTATAAGTCTTAATGGTCAGAAATAAGAGAAATTATTCGTTCGCAAAATGAATTAAAATAATATTGACTATTCAAAATATAGTTTTTATTTGAATAAAAGCATATATAAAATTGGAATGGCAATTTTTATGATTAATGGTATTTAATGGATAATTTTGAACGATTTAAACGAATTTGAAACATTGATTGATGACTATATGCTTAACAGAACCAGCATAATTTACACGGTAAATTAAATTACATAGTTACATATTTTGAAAAGGACAATTTTATCAATTAGTTAAGTTCTGTGATAAAAGTATTTTGTGTGCAACTATTTGAAATTAGAGTAGAGTGTGTGTCCAAATTGATAATTCGATTTGAAGGGTGGCAAACCGTCGGTGAGATTTTGCCACTATAAATAAAATTTTATTGAACCTAAATGATCAGATACATTTAAATTCGATTTTAAATAGGGTGGCTATTGGGTTATCTGACCTACCTTAACAAATTTTGTACATAATAAGATTTAACTAAGGAGCTACTGTGAATGAAATAAAGATTAGAGTGTGCTCATCCTGATTATAAAAGAGACTTTGAACACTATTTTTAGTGTGAGTAATTATTCAGAAGTTATATTTTCCGTTAAATTTCAAATATTGTTTGTGAGACAAAGACGTTGCGACAATTTTGTACTCTACTTTTATATTTTAATATTTGTGCGATAGTGTATGTAATATATAGTTTGTTAAAGTTGTTGTGGATGTGGTAATTATTCTTTGCAAGATTGTTTTTTAATAAATATTTTAAATCATTATAGGTTTGATGTCCGATTATTGTGGTTTTATTTAAATAGAACTAACAAAAATAACTTTTATTGACACTCAACGTGGGGCCACTTCAGTCCCTAGCAATATATATATATATATATATATATATATATATAAATATTTTAGATAGTTAATTACACAAGGTAAGTTGATAAATACTATAGTATTACAGTGAATAAGATGAAATAATAACTTAGATTTTTATGTAAGCTCAATGATCATTTCAAATCGAACTAGTAATTGAAAGATGGAAATATAAGGTCTTGGACAGGATTTGAACCTGTATCCTGTCCAAGACCTTATATTTTCATCTTTCAATTACTAGTTCGATTTGAAATGATCATTTGGGCTTTGCATAAAAGTCTAAGTTATTATTTCATCTTATTCACTGTATATATATATATATATATATATATATATATATATATATATATATATATATAGATGTTACTAATAGGGCAATAGGGCATTGAGTTCATATAGTATCATTTCGTAAACATCAAACACTGTAAACTCGAACAAATTCAAGAAAAAGCTCAAAATATGTAGACGTTTCGAAAAGTATATTTGGAAAAACTTTTAGTATATTAATTATAAATGCATAAAACCGCGATTAAAAAGTTTTCATTTTTATCATCTATACTTAATGACGAAGAAATAATGTTTTAAGGTAAGAATAATGGCATTTCACTGCATTCTGCGTGTAAGAGCATGTTTTTCAAAGAGTTTCATACCTAAATTAGATTATTTAATAACATGTTTACATTTAATGGTATTCATTATGCGTAAATAAGTGCATGAAAAAAAATTTCACTGAGTAGTCTATAGATTATCCATCAAAATTATTCTTATCAAACTACTCAATGTGTATAACTTAAGCGTAATTTTCATCTTAACTGAAGCCACGTGTACAATATTTAATTTCAATTTCATTTATTAAACAAGCATACGTTAGTATTCTGACCAAAACGCATTGAGTTTAAAAGAAATTTAAATTTTCTAACAATGGAACGTGTTTCAATTGAAAAGATTGAATTTCTAGGAACTTTTCATTGCACTTCTAGGATAATCAAGTACTAAAATGGAACATATGGTGAATGGTGAAGTACCTTAGAGTCGTAGAGACGATAAGGTAAGGAATGTAAACATTCCTACATTTAAGGCCAGTTAAAGCGGTGAAGTCGTAGAGATAAGATAACGCATATTTAAACGGCATTAATTATATTATAGCTCAAAGTCGTAATACAACAAATTATTGAATGTTACATCACACGTCTGCGAAAAAGAACCAATTATAAAATTTGAGATTGACGTAGAAAATTCTCAGTGCCAACGTCACAGACAATTTCGCTCTTATAAACCCATTGGAAGACAACAATGAATTAGTTGATAAGTTGCTATTCAAATGTCACCATGTTGATCTGAAATTACATAGAATTTAGTAGTGAAGTTATTATAGCAAGCAGACGATTTTAATTGACGAATTCAAAAGTTTATTGTAACTCGGAAAGGAGTAGATAATTACTATGCTTTTAGAAACAAATTAATGAAAACTATCGTTACAGTCTCCTTAAAAGGAATGGTTTGTTACACGTTACATGAAGCAACTTGTATGAAAAGGCGTACTTCTAAAACTACTTGAGCAATTTTGGGAACTGTAGCTGAGAATTACAGTCTGCACGAAAACAATTAGCAGATTTTCACAGTAAAATAAAATTAGATTGTTCATTATTTAAAAGAAAAGGGCAATTCTAATAATTAGTTAAGTTACATCATAAGATGTTTTTTATTTTGTGAGAGTTGATGCACAAGTTGATAATTTCATTTGAAGAGTAGTAAGTTTTTGGTGCAGGTTTAGCCAGTATACAAAAAATAATTAAACCTAACTGATCAGATACGTTTAAATCCGATTTTAATGTGATGGATATTGAATTATTCGACCTTTCTTGATTAATTTTGTACACAATAAGATTCAATTAGGGTGTATATAAAAATTGAGAGATTAAGATTTATGGGTGACAAAAAAGAGATTTTTGTACTCTATTTTTAGTATGTCAGTAAGTATCCATAAGTTAAATGTTAGATTTAAGAACTTGTTCGCAAGGCAAAGCGGTTGTGGCAGTTTGGACTTTAATATTTAAAGCTTGTACTGAAATTTTCCTAGAGGTTATTTGTGAGATATTGTTTGTTAGAGTAAACCTATTGTGGATCTAGTAATTAGTATATGAAAGTTCTGTGTAAAAAAATATTTCCTATCGTTATAAATTTGATGTCTGATTCTAATCGTCTTATTTTGAAGAGATCTAGCAAAAAATATTTAAACAAGGGCAAATTTATTACGTTCATCATTTATTTAGGCTCTCTTAGAACCTCTTCAGTTCGTAGTGTCCTAGAGACGACTGTCTATTACTGACGCATGTCACATACGTACCTTACCCGCGCTCCATTGTGCATTAGTGATTCATTTAAAAATTGTCAAAAAATGCTTGATGAAAGTCAAAACTAATTTTAATTGATTTACATTAAAGCTCTTTTAAATAAGCTATATACAAATTATTTTAGATTAAACGGGGGAGTAATAAATTTGGAGTAGTGGGTTTTAAAAACAATTCTTTGGCGAACTTACTGCCCCCATCGTCGTTATGGGGTTTATTTTCTACGGGGAAGCAATCGATTTGGAGTGGTGGGATTTACAGATCATTTTTAGCAAACGTATTGGCCTTATTGCGAATGTGCATGGCTATTGTATAATATAAGAAAATAATTTTCAATGCATAACGTTATTTAATATATGAACTAGAAGCTTAATGAAAAACGTTTTCGACGAACAAAATTACTTTCTAAGTTTTTAAACTATTTACAATAACGTACTTAGCGTACGTGTAATAAGTATATGTAGTTAGAAAAACGTTCATTCATTTACAGTTACTGTACGTTATAGTTTCAGAAGTTTTATTATAAGTACCTGGAGTAATTTGGCTATGGAGATTTTTGGAAAGAAGTAATATTAATGATATTGTGGAGTCTATTCTTTCTAGCCAAATCTACGGGACTTTTGGGACTTCGTTAAAGAGTTTATATATATATATATATATATATATATATATAATAATGACGTTTTTACTTAACTCCACCGCTCTGTGTTCTCAAATCAAATTTAATTTTATCAATTTTATTATTATGCCACGGCTAGCCCTCTTTAATCTACACAGAGTGAACAACGTTACGATGATCAATTTTTTTCTTCTCCACCCCTTCCTGATTACCTATTTGTTTGAATTATAAAACGAAGTCAATTAGTTTCGTATAATGAAAAGAAATATTAATTACAAGTTTTGAAAAATATTAAAAAACACTCCTCAATCAATCAATATCATAAGTATCATTTACTCCAAAATTTATATGCTTTGAAATCAATCTAAATTCACCAAAAACTACCTCTTTGTACCAAAAAGACCTGTAACGTTCTGGACCCCTTTATAATATGTTACGTAAGTTTAACGTATGCAATGTTTGTTGTTGACTTTATCACAAGTTTATATAAATTGAATACATTCAGTATTGAAGTTTAAATAGAAAAAATATCTTAAAACTAATTAGATCTGACCTGTTACAGGTTGTTCAGGTTGTGGATCAACACGCTTTGTTATCCACATTCGTCTATCAGTGCTCTGTTTAGTTGAACCCCTCGTTTTCCTTAAACTACTTCGTGCTTCTTTATTTTATTTGCATTGATTCTCCCAACTCAAAATTGTACCAGAATTGTACCAAAGTCCTCGACGCTGATTTGAAATATTATATTAATTTATTTAAAATATCCCCACATTCGAATTATCATCAACACAATTGAATTATAATATCTATCTACTCGAATTTGAACACATTTAAATTATTCTTCTCATCAACCATTCGAAGTATTATATCTATCCACACATTTGAATTATCCATGCATTCGAAGCCCTATTATTATTAATATTTAGTTTAAGTAAATTACCCCAAATTCTACTCACGTTAAACGGCAAAAGAAGGCTTCATAATTGTTGCACTTGTTTGTAACTATAACGTACTTGATATTTTATTGTAATTACGCGTGATTAGCATTAACGCAGCTTTGCCCTGCTTGAGTTTAAAAACTGACCCGTCTTATCATTGCTCGGTGATAGACTGTTCCCACTTACATGTGGGCTGGGTTTTCAACAAGTCTCGTAGATATCTTAACCAATAAGGTCTGTGTATTTCATGCATTTTGAAGTGGTTTCTGATGTAATATATCGGTTTTCCATGTAATAGTGTTTGCTTGATACCTTATTATTTGCTATCTTGACCATACGTTGTTCTGTTCAGATATCGCTTTTTCCATAATTGAACAAAATAAATGATGTAACCTTAATTCTATTTTCGTTTATTTATTTTTGAAACTGCGTTTTCTTATCAAAATGTTTATTGTTTCTGCGTAATTGCGTAAAGCTTTGTTAGGTTTTATCTCTTATCTTCGTATTTGTATTATAACTAATTAGAACACTTCTCAACCCGTGTTTAATTACATGTACTATCCTTTCCTCTGACTGTGCGTACTTTTTATGCAAAGATATTCTTACTTGCATTGCTTAAAATTAATAAAGGTCTATATACCGAGTGTTAAATACTTGTTATTTTCATAACGTATGAATTACCTATTTTCTTGCTAAATACGAGTACTAATGTTGTAAGATATGCTTATTCGCATTGTTTAAAGCTAATTATGGTCTACATACATGGTGTTAAATGCTTGCTATTTACATAATGTATAAATTATTAAATTTTCTGCTAAATAAATGCAGTTTTCTGCTTCCTATTGCAATTTATGGTTACTATACGACCCTTGCTATTCAATATACCCGTAAATAACCCCTTATCACAGCAATATATATATATATATATATATATATATATATATATATATATATATATATAATTAATAAGATGAAATAATAACTTAGACTTTTATGCAAAGCCCAAATGATGATTTCAAATCGAGCTAGTAATTGAAAGAAGGAAAATATAAGGTTTTGGACGGGATTGGAACCTGCACCTCAGTTTTGCCAAAACTGTGCGTTTACCAATTACGCCACCTAGACCAATGAATATAATTGGGAAATTTACAAATCTAAATCGTGAACAGAACCATATATAAACCTAACTTTCAATTACGTTATCATTTTTGTCAATCCTATCTGACATTGTCAAGTTTTTGACTTGTCAGATATAGACAGGAAGCAACGCTCAAAATTACGGCTATAAGCCAAGTATTAATATATGAATATTTTAAGTAGTTTTTTACACAAGGCAAGTTGATAAATACTAACGTATTGCATAAAAGTGTAAGTTATTATTTCATCTTATTAATTGCAATACGTTAGTATTTATCAACATGCCTTGTGTAATAAAAATTAATATATATATATATATATGTATATATATAATGATAAGTGATCATTAGCAAGGGCATCCTGTCGACGCATTTCGCCCTAATTGGGGCTCATCAGGACAGGAGTAGCTAAGATGTAATATTTAACACGAACACATTATGGGTAGTACAGTATCACCTGCAAAGTCAGGTGAAACAGCACGAAGGCACAAATTGTGTGCTAGGTGATGCTGTACTTCCCATAATGTGTTCGTGTTAAATAATACATCTTTGCTACTCCTGTCCTGATGAGCCACAATAAGTGCGAAACGCGTCGACAGGATGCCCTTGTGGCTATAATTGAGTCACTTGCCATTAAATTTCATTCTTTGATATTATTTTAAGACTCAATAAATTTACTTATATAAATATATATATATATATATATATATATATATATATATATATGTTTACATATGGGAACCAATTGCTCCTAAAATTAAAAGAAACCAACCTGGTAGAGTTTTATTCCGAACTTCATTAACGAATTACAATCAGTTCGATAACCTAATTATTAAAGGTTAACTGTACCTACCCAAGTTTGCATGTTGTTTTTTTAACTACAATGTTGAAGTGCTCAACAAACAAATTATTTCCTCTTCATAGCCAACAAGACTATCGTTGGCAAATGTCGGAAAAATAAATAAAAACTGCTAATTGGAATTACCTTAGACTTTTTTTGCTTATTCTAAATTCAGAATACGTTGTAACTAGGCAACCAATGCCTTTAGAAACAAATTAATGGAAACTATCGTTACAGTCTCCTTAAATGGAATGGTTTGTTACACGTTATATGAAGCAACTTGTTTTTTTATTCGTGTGCAAATCTTTGTGTGAGAGTTTATGCACAAGTCGATAATTTCATTTGAAGAGCGGTAGCTCTTCGGTGCAGGTTTTTCCAGTATACAAAGAAATAATTAAACCTAACTGATCAGATACGTTTGAATCCGATTTTAAAGTCATGGATCTTTTTGATTAATTTTGTACATAATAAAATTTAATTAAGGTGTGAAAAAATAGAGCGATTACAATTTATGGGTGATAAAAGAGATTTTTGTACTCTATTTTTATGTCAGAAATTATCCATAAGTTAAATGTTAGATTTAAGAACTTGTTCGCAAGGCAAAGCCATTGTGGCAGTTTTGGACTCTATCTTTAATATTTAAAGCTTGTACTGAAAGAAAGTTGTTTTTCCTAGAGGATATTTGTAAGATATTGTTTGTTAGAGCAAAGCTATTGTGGATGTAGTAATTAGTATATGAAAGATAGTCTGTATAGGAATATTTCCTATCACTATAAATTTGATGTATGATTCTAGTCGTTTTATTTTGATGAGATCCAGCAAAAAAATTATTAAACAACGAACAAATTAATAACATTCATGCTTTATTTAGGCTCTCTTAGTCTTCCGTGTTCTCCTGTTTGCTTAACCTAAATTGATCTTCTCCTAGTATTTTTTCAACTCGTGAACCTCTTCAGTCGGCAGTGTCCTAGAGACGACTGTCCGTTACTGACGCATTTCACATACGTACTTTACCCGCGCTCCATTGTCTATTAGTGATTCATTTAAAAATTGTCAAAAAATGCCTGATGAAATCCAAAATTTTGTATAAACTAATTTTAATTGACCTACATAAAAACGCTTTTAAATAAACTAATTACAAGTTATTTTAGATTAAACAGAACGACACTTAGGGGAGCTTAGACAAAATTTCTTCACGAGTGTGGCTGTCACCGGGTCATTTGCCCTAACTATATTGTTAGAATTTTATTTGTTACAAACCCATAATTATAGTAGGAATATGAGCGTTAAAGCTTGCTCCTAACCTAGAGATTTGTAACGTTTCTCGTTTGATTCGTCACCCTTCGTTTGAGATAGAATAGCTTAGGCGACGATATGAAAATAGTATGGAAAAGGGTATCTTTCAGTTGAAGTAACGTTTCAGGATATTAGAAAATAATTCAGCCGGTTTAAAATTTAAGTGGGATGTGTTTTACGTAAACTATAAAATGGGCTGATTTCAATTTCAAGTTCTTTTTATCATCGGAAGCTTTTGTCCACGGTGACAAGCAATTTTCATTTAAGGGTTTCCGTATCAAATTTAGAACAAATAACAGAACCTCATTATTGCGTTTACAGAATAAAAAAGAAAAGACATACCGGCACTTTCTCCATTTCCTGGCGTCACTGAGCGGTCTCTCTCCGGATGATGATGATCAACAAAATTCGCATGTCTTGCAGCAAGTCCCAGAATGTTATCAATGGTATGTCTAGGGCCTAAGTTAGGGTTGGACATTATACGCAAAGGTTTCACTTCCAAACCGCTGAAGCTTAACATTGCGGATGTATCCTCGCAACGTTCCGACTCCATCACGCGGTTACGACCGACTGAAAGTCTGTTTAGTTCAGCTACCTGGGGGGCGGTTTTAGGGTGGAGTTTGTATAAAATAGCCAATCGAGAAATTGAAGTATCCAATATGGAGTCTTCCCCGTAGTAGACAAAGAAAGAATGAAGGAACCCTATAATGCTGATGCATTGTGACGGGATGTGGTAAAAAGAGGGGACTAAAACGTTGATGGGCAATAGAAACATTAGCGAATTGCATCTATTATGGTTTACTTACCCTGCGATTTATAACAGATCTGAAGCTTAATTAGATCTTGTGTGCTTCCTGTCCTAGTTTATATATGTGAAAAAAATCTACTGTTAATTAAATTGGTTCTTATATCGATAGTGAATTGTATCCGTGTCTCTTGTATACTGAAATCAAGCTGAAGACAAATTATCTTAGGTGTTAAGGCTATATAATTTGTGTAGACTAAATTCCATTGTACACTTAATAACCCGAAGTCGCTTTCAGAAACTGAAATTTTCATATAAATATTTTTTATTCATTATCGACTTGTTTACTGCGTTGCGATACCCGGATTTACATGTACACCTGAGGAATTATTAGCTAAGCAAATACGAAGCGAGAACGAATTCCAAAAATTTTGCAATTTTATTAAAGCGATTTCATAACGAATGAGCTTATCGGTATAAAACTTATGCAAATATTTCAAAAAAATTTCAGATTTGGATTAACTCACCGGGTCTTAGGGTCATCGGGTCCCGAATCAGCAAATTATTTCAGCATTTTCTGCCGGGTCACGAGTTAGATTTTGGGCCTCTTGGAGCGGCTTTTCAAAAAGACTTCTCCCAAAAACTCTTCTAACAAATTTTTATTAAAACAGAAATTTCAATGAAAATTAACAAATGGTTGCGTTATGTTCATTAACGTTTAACAATCAAAGTTACTTTTCACTAATTAAATTAATTAAACACAATTGAGTAGCTTGAACAACCAACAATGTTAAAGTTGTGAAGCTCGAGACTGTAACGAATATATATTCTATAGCACCATTTTTGCAAGAATCACATCAGTATTATTTTATTCTGTGGTATTTAATTTTCGTATTTGATACTATTATATCCAAAAGAAACAATTCCTTAATGAAACAGAAAATCATGTTCGCTTAAATAACTTAAATGCTTTACCCAGAGATATTTAATTATAATATACTTTCAAGAAACATATTTTTAAAGGGTGTTGTCGTTTGTGTTGCCTAACTTGCAAGCGGATTATTCCCTTTCATTCGTTAGAATTAGAATAGCGCGTGCGTGAATACGGTCACGGGTGATGCGCCACGCAGATAAGCGTCCCGTACTGAAACGGCACGAATAAGAAAGTCGGCCATTACTTTTGAGAATGTAGTAGAGCTTGCATCTTACAAAAGACATGGGTTCTCAGGCTCTGCATAAGTGGGGCCTCAGGATAGGCGTGCCAAGGTGAAGACAGGGGGGCTGGTCGCCTTGGGACACAGCAAAGTTCCGCATTCCTGTGACACCGGCAAGGCACTCGGCACTGGACCACGCCGCTCCTTGAATTGGTTCGTGTCGGTTCTTGTTAACGGTAAGACCGCATTAATTAAATAATTTATAAAATATATTTATTCCTTTAGCGCATGAAAGAGTAGAATGATGTAGTAACATAATGATATAGTAAGATAGTGGTATATTCAAATAAAGAGATTGGAACACTACTCGTTTGTTAAGGCAACTGCAGCTGTTGTTGGTGTCTTGTTGCAACCATTTGATAAGCAGATTTTAGAAGGTGTGCGTCGCAGTCTGATAACGAGGGAAGACGACCTCATTAAATACAGGTATCAAACCTTTTTGTTTTGTTTGTGAGACCTCGAGCGTGCTCACACAAATTGTATTCAGCGATTGCTTGGTTAAATTAAATTTTGTGCATAAAGAACAGCGTGGAAAATTATTGTCACGAAATGCTATTATAATAATTTTGTAAGATATGCAGAAATTCACTTGGTAAAAAGATGAGACTTCAAAGTCCATTTCTTGTTTTATAGAAACTTACTTGCAGATGTCAAATTTTTATAAGCTCATAATACCTAAATTAATTGAAAAGTTGTTTGTTCAAGTTAACTGCATGTGATTCAAATTTTTTTAAGAGATAATTTAAACTCAATGTGAAACATATGTAAGCCAATAATCAGATCTGGGTATTTGGTAGTAAAAACTTGTTATAAAATATTATTAACTTAAGGTCTTGTTATGTCAAGGCTGATTTATAGAGAAACCAATTTCATCATTTCATTTTTGTAAATATATTTAAAGAAAAAAACGAAAAGAGAAAAACTATATTAAATTTTATTTTTGGACTCAAGTTCTTTATTCCATGCATAATTAATTTTTACAAAATTTTTTAAAGAAAATAGATCTTTGAATAATGAAGTATACGAATGCTGAAGTAATTTAAAAACCACAGATATGCTACAACTGATTTGTTCTTGGTATTCATTTTTGATTTAAATATCTTTGGTGTGGTAATCTTAACATTATCCACCTGTAATTATTAGTCTATATTTTATTAGAAAGCACAAACTGTGTCTTTTTAATAGAAAGTTTGTTGTGTATTTTTTCTTTCAGGATCATCGAGATCGAAGAGGTTGTAAGTATGCTCCAGAGGTTTCCAGATACATTAGTTCAGTAAGTTGTGAATTTTTTTATTGTGTCTATATCCCATGAGTTTCTGTATCTTCTCATAGTAGTATAGAGTTTCTTGTGTTATCATCCATAAAGATACAGTGGCGCTCAACCCACTTTCTTTTTATTAATTTATTGCAGAGTTTAGACCATCCCCACACCCTTTCTCATTGCTCACCCTTGGGGTAATTCCCAGACTTAGCCGCGAACAATTAAAGCTTTACTTGTATCCAGTGAGTGGAGGTCAACAAAAAATAAAGGTTGCACTGACGCCCAACCAACATAGTCGTGCAAGTAAAAGACCCCAAATTGTTTCACGGGCGCCCATGCGTGAGGCTAGCCAGCAATAAAGAAGAGACAAGTAATAAAAAAAAAATAGTTATAAGACTGACTGACCATCTTGGGTTCCTGAGGGTATTTCTGCTGTCCTTGCCCCTCACATTGCTTGTGGAAACTGCAGAGCTCATGTCTGCTATTTTCTTTATGCAATACAAAGTATTACTTCTTAGTAATCTTAATTCTAACAATAAGTTTCTTACAATCTATTGTGATCTGCACCTGCAGTGTCAAGTTACGTCTGGAATACAATGTATTCACATCCGCTCTTATGTCTGATTTATGAACTTCCATTAACCTTTTGCAATATGTCCTTCAATTATACATTGTCGCATCTAACTTAAGTTTTAATAATTCTATTGAATTATACCATTGATTTGGGGGGTATGTAACTCCTCCCGACGTAGATGAAAATTAAGGGGTTTACTTAATTCTTAAAACCTATTGTTCCTAAGGGATCTTTTATGATTTCCTTATTTACCCTTATTTCTTTGTTCTTATTAGTAAACTTCGTTTCTTTGTTTCTATATCTAAGATACATTTTGTACAATAAATACATAGTTAGTAATATTATTACAATGATGAATAAAATTGTCCAAACACTGATATTATCGTAGTGTAGTTTTGGCACTTTCACTTCGTTTAAATGTTCTTTATAATTGTCCATTAACTTTACGGCTTGGTTGAGGTCATCTAGGTCTAGATGTTCTAGTTGCATTGGTTTCTTGCTGATTTTGTCCTATTCTGGTTGTGTAATCCTGAACTGGCGGCTCCGTGGCGTAGTGGTATGTGTGTGACTACTACGCCCAAGGTCCCGGGTTCGAATCCCGACACGGTCCGCTTGAAAAATGTTAGGCGAGCACTTTTCACAAAAATACACGCTCGTTCAGATGATAGGTAAAATGGAGGTCCCGTGTGTGAGTGTTGTCACGCACGTTAAAGATCCCTACCTTGCTTGGAACAGCAAGGGTTCGGCAAAATTCCAAATTTTCCAGGTAAAAAAACTCGCTTCCTGGCGAATGTAGTACCATCGGGTGGAGCATTGGAAAATCAAATGTAATGTGTAATCCTGAACTGTAGTTCGGGTAGATTTGCGAATTTCTTCGTTGTTGCTGGGTTTTGGTATACTCGAATAAATTCACTCTTTAATTATGAATAGCTGTACCGGCTATGTAGCTGGTAGCTAAGAGCACCCTGGTACGCGAGTGGGTTCAATATGAGTAGGACTGTATGACTGTAGGACTGTATTAATCTTTAGCTCACTGGATGGTTTCTTCAGTGCACATAAATAAGTTTATAACGTCAAGCACTAACACTCGCGTAAAGGCCAGGCCGACAAGGCAAGGAAATGAGGAATAATAGAAAAGAGGAATATATTAGAGTTTGACTGTTCAAGTTGAACGTGCTGTCCGAGAGCGTCCATTATTACTCACTATTCAGTGTTCGCATGCACACACTCGAGGTAATCACGAAGGAGAGTTTATACCCGACGCGGCAAATATGAAAGAGGCATACGGCGCGTACAATAGTAGTCTTCTTTTATTGTAATTACCTTGCTTCCAATTAAAGCTAGACTGCTTTCGTCTTGGTTGCAATGGGTGGCTGCTATTACTTCTTGTGGAAATACAGCGATCCATTTGTTGTCCGTGACTTTTAAATTTTTATATTTGTAATTTGTACTAGTTTTGACTCACAATTCTCGTAGTGATCAGAGAATCTTAATAGTTATACTTCAGAAAAGCTAGTCATTTGAATAGCTGTCGTCGTTAATGATTGACATAAATATTGACTGGGTGCCACCTCTTTGAACTTTTCATTCGTGAAGCCATACCTAAGTTCATTTAGGGAAAGGAACTTGGTTTTAGGAATAATAACTTGATACTGGCTACTTTCGCGGGGAAAGCAAATAAATGATAATAATTATAAGGAATAATTTCTACTATGGGGATTTCTATTAAAAACGTAATTTCACGATTTTTTACATAACCTTTTACTAAGGCTATTTTTTAAATAAAAGTATGTTGGTTTTCGTTACTTTAAAGGGTACTTTACTCTTAGTTATTTGAGTGATCTAATTCCTAATAATTCATTTAATAAATCAATTGGTTCTATTATGCTAGCATGTAATGTGTTTAATTTAGCAAATGTTACAGCGTTCTCAAGCGTGGCTAAAATTTGTTGAATTATGGTAATGGTTGATATTATCTGATTGAATATAGTGTTAAATCTTATTAAGTCTCGCATTCCTAGCATTGTGATTTGCATGTCACTTTCAAGGGTTAGTATTCTGTTACCTATACTATCTTGGTTTTTTACTAATTTACTTATAGTATCATTGAATTTTATTATGGTTGAATGGGTTAAGGATATTTGATTTCTAACAATAGTTTTTATGTCATTCTGGTTTTCAATTAGTTGTTGTATTGCGATGTCACATCGTTCAACATCTTAGTTGTCTAAATTACCTGTGATCACTTTTATAATATTACTTAGTCCGTTAATAAACTTTTTATCTTGTGATTTGGTCTGTTGGTATCAATCGATTGAATTTGCCATTTGTGTTCTTTAAGATGTTCGCCATTATGTTTTTGTAATTAAGAATTTCTATCGTGTATTCTTTTCCGAATTTGGCCATGTCCATTGAGTAGTAATTATCTCTAATTATATAAAATTCTTGTTTTAGTTCGGTTAAATCAAATTTCTGTGCGAATGTCCAGTAATCTATTGTGTTTTGCATACTTCCCAATTTTACTGGTAGTATACCGGGGTTGTTTTTAATGTCTTCCACTATTATGTCACTGTCGTCCGTTTTACATGGGTGGAGGTTGACGGCAAGGGTGATGGCTGTCCATCTGAAATTACAGGGTGTCTTAGATTCTTTAAGTGAATGTATTTTACGATTTTTCCGTTATCACTACGGCTATATTTGTACCTGAGATCTTTTTGATTTTAAAAGGACCTAAATTTCTGGTGGCCGTTTAGTATCTCTTACCTTCGAAATTTTTTTCATACACGATTTGTCCTACTGAAAATTTATTTATATTGGTGTTCTTGTTGCTGGTTTTTGTAATACGTTCTTTATCGTTATCTAATATATTTTTTACACTATCATAGGTTATTTTTATTTTTTTTTGTGATCTTTTGCCTACTGTTGGTATACTTCTTTGTTATAGTGTACATCGTAAGGGTTACGGGAATCTGAGTATCCTAAAGTTAATCTGAGGGGAGTAAAATTAGTTGATAAGTAAATTGTGTTGTTGTAGGCAATTAATGCGTATGGCATTAAATTAGTGATATGTTTTTTCTTATAGGTTAGTCTTAATAGTCTGATTTGTTCTAATAAGGCTAAGTGTAGTCTTTCAATTGGTCCATTTGACTCTGGGTGATTTTCGGTTATAAAATGAATTTTTATTTTGTGAGTGTCGAGGGTATTTTGTATTGTTTCGTTTCTAAATTCACTTCCATTGTCTAAAGTTATTGATTCTGGTGTGCCAAAAAATGTAAAGTATTGTAAGAATTCTTGAGTTACAACGATACTGTTTTTTGAAATAATGGGTATCGCTTGGCATACTTTCGTGAATGCGTCTACGATTATCAAAAAGTGTCTGCATGTAGTTTTTGAAAAGGTTTAGCGGGTGTTTTAGTTAAAAATAAAGGTACTTTTGGGGGTGATCTGTTGTGTTTTGTTTTGTCGTATAATTTGCATTGGTTGATAAAATCCGTGGTTAATTCTTTCATGTCATTAAAGTAATATCTTTTAATTATGTGTTTTAATGTTACGTTGATTTTCGTTGGTGTTTGCTTCGTGTTGATTTTGAATTACGTCATTTATTTCGCCAGGGTCATCTAAAGTTATTAATTTCCATGTACATCTGATAATCTCGGGTCCTGAGTTATTAAATAATCTAATATAAAATTCTGAAAATCTCTTGTATAAATGTTCGGCGGTAAAATAAAAGTAAAAACGTTTTTTCTCTAGGGTATATTCTTTTAAAATTTTTATTATCTACTCTTCGTTGTCATTTTTCGTTATTTGAATTTGGTATATTTTTCTATTATCCGTTTTTGTATATTTTACTGGATTGGGGTTGGCTAATACTTCGGTAACCATGAATTGATTTGGTTTCGTGTCTATCGCTTCATTTAAAATTTTAATTGCGTTTTTTTGGTTCTTCGTTTTGTGTTGAGTGTATGGTCTCTATTTCTTTTGGATTTTCTCTTATCTCTGTTTCGTTAACATTGCCCATAACTGACTCTGTCTCTATTGCGTTGATTTGTATTCTGCTTAGTGCGTCTACATTATTGTTGTAAACTCGCTTTTTGTATATAATTTCACAGTCATATACTTCTAATCCAATTCTCTATCTTTGTAATTTTGAATTCGGTTTTTTGAGTTTGCATAACCATACTAGTAGTTCTTATTAGTTTTGGGTAAGCGATAATTTAATACTGCGTTCCTTTTGTCTGGGTTTAGCATAACTCCTTGTGTGGTTATTATGTGTCCGAAAAATGCTACTTCTTTTTGTAGAAATTCGTTTTTATCTAGTTGAACTTTAAAATGAGCTTTTCGTAATTGTTCAAAAACTTCTCGTAATCTTTTGATTCAGTCAGTGATGTTGAGTATACGATAATTTGGTCTAAATATACAAGACATTTTTTATTGTGTATCCCTCTTAAAATGTTGTCTATTACTCTTTGAAAAGTAGCGGGTGTGTTCTTTAATTCAAACGGCATGCGCTTGTATTCATAATGTCCTCTAGGTGTACTAAAAACTGTTTTGGTTGTGTCCTTCTCGTCCATCTTTACTTGGTGATATACTGAGGCGAGGTCTAATGTCGAAAAATATTGACACTTTCCTAATTTATCCGAAATTTCCGTAATATTGGGTAGCGGGTATTTATTATCCATTTAATCGTCTATTTAATTAATAACCGTTTGAAATCTTCCTTTGTTAAAGATCATCGCGGCTTGCAATTAGTGTTAATGCTCTTACGGTCAATTTACTGAGAGTCAGGCGTAAAAGCATGGCGTCACGGTCAATGTCCCCTTCTTTGTAAAAGGAATTTAAAAATGTCTTAACGCGGTGATAAAGATACTTAGTATTGCTTGGTTTCCGTCGTACACTGGGATTGAGTCGAGATACAACAGCATATATTCCATTTTCATTCTGATTGTAGAAATTAATTCTATAATTATTTTTCAATCGAGTTTGTATTGTGTTAATATTGGATTAAAGTTGGTATTTAGTTATTTAAAGAATCATCCATCTTTTCCGTATATTTCATATGTAAATATCAAGTGCTATAATTACATTAAAGAGTTCTGCTGATTAATTGTCTCAGCAGTTACTGTTGCGTTAAGTGTACAATTATAACCTTTTATAGAGCTTGCAAATTGATTCAAAATAATTTTATTTCAGTCACAGTTTCCTGCAATAAATTGTATAAGAACTGTAATAATTACACGCTTTTGTTTCAGACTTTCGCTAAGTAAATCGTTTAAATAATAAAGTACATAAAATGCTTCTATAATTTTACACCTTCTTTAATTTGTTGCACTGAAAGTGTTTAATTACAAAATGTGATGAGGGTCAAGTTTTGAATAAATGGTTTCTATAATAATTACTGTAATGAGCTGTACATAAACTTGTGTTCTAATTATACCTAGGTTCAAACTTTGCTAAAATTGTTTCATTTGTTTAAATCGTAATAAATTGTAATACCTGTGCATAAATGCGTATATATAAATTCCTTTGTTAAAAATGAGTTTGCTGAGTAAATTTCTTGCATTAATAAATTGCGATAAAATGTAATAATAAATTGTGCAAAAATGCGTATATAAATTCTTTCGTTGCTTTACTAGCTAATATCAATAATTAAAAATGGTTAGAATAAATAAAGTTACATAATTTTCGTTGCCAGTTCCACCAGTTTTCTTTCCTTGGGCTTGGTCTATTTAGTACCTTGTCCATATTTTTGTTTGTTCTTGCAGATAAAAAATACAGATTTAAGACCACCAGTTTCCTCGATTTTGGATTCGCTAGTGCCCTTCTGGAATCTTACTTGCTGCGGCAGTTAGATTTGGGCTTCTTGGAGCAGCTTTTTAAAACGGCTTCTCACAAAAAATCTTCTAACAAATTTTTATTAAAACAGAAATTACAATGGAAATTAACAAATGGTTGCGTTATGTTCATTAACGTTTAACAATCAAAGTTACTTTCCACTAATTAAATTAATTAAACAAAATTGAGTAGCTTGAACAAGCAACTATGTTAAAGTTGTAAAGCTCGAACCTGACTGGTCATCTTGAGCAGGATATTTATGCTGTCCCTGCCCCTCACATTGCTTGCGGGAACTGTAGAGCTCCTGTCTGCTATTTTCTTTATACAGTACAAAGTATTACCTATTAGTAATCCTAATTCTAACAATAAGTTTATTACAATCTATTGTGACCTGCACCTGCAGTGTCAAGTTACGTCTGGAATACAATGTATTCACATTCGTTCTCATGTCTGGTTTATCAACTTCCATTAACCTTTTGTAATATGTCCTTCAATTATACATTTTTGCATCTAACTTAAGTTTTAATAATTTTATTGAATTATACTTATATATTGATTTGGGGGTATGTAACTCACGGAATGACCGGTTCTGGTAGACGACCCGGTTTTTAATCCGACCGTCCGGTTTTTATTCGATGAGCTAATTCTGACCCGATGTATACCGGTGTCAACTGCTAGAGCTAATAATATTAGTTCCAATTTCGAAATCTCAGTAAATTAATAGTGCTGTATGCAGAGCCGGATATACCATAAGGCTAGAAGGGTTATGCCTTAGAGCGGCAAATTTTAAGGGGCAGCAAATGTTGGAAGTTAAAAAAATTAAATAAATAAAATCTAGACCAATGAAAATCTTATGAAAACACAATATTTTATATACAAATACATTTATAAACCATATATGACGCATCGATCATACCTGGTGTAGTGAAAATTTTATTTCATTATTATGCAAGGCAACGGCCGGTTGCTTGCGCAACGTACGGTTGCTTGCGCGGTACCTACTATCTGTGGCGCCAGAATTATAAAGATAAATTTATTTTAGTTTGTTAGTATATTAAATATTGTTTACCAGCAGTAGAAACAAAAAGCGAAAATTATCGTAGATGAGGTGCGGCAAAATATTTCCAGCCTAGGGGCAGCAAATTCGTAAATCCGCTTCTGGTTATATGTAGGGTAAATTTGGAAGGGTCGCACAACCTTAAGAAGATTAATACCACCATTCCTATACGTAAAAAACAATTTTTTTTTATAAAACAATACACTTTTGTATATTATTTGTTTTCTAGTCTTACTTTTGTTTACGTATGTGAAAACAGAAGCCAAAAATTCCGAAAACAGCCGATCATCATGTGCATATTGGTAGACGGTCAAAATTAATACCCCCTTCAATATTAGCATCCAAAATATCAACTGTATAAGTGTTGTTAACTTTAAAACCCTGCAAGTAATTTTTTGTGCATGAACATTTACTTATTTTACTTCTATTTGAAACTTAAAATTTTAAGACAAATCATAAAAACTATCGCTCAACAAGCTCAATTTCCTGCAACTTGAATCTAGTATTATTTTATACAAAATTTCTCAAGTCTAATCTCTATAATATTTTGCCTTATAAAATCAAACAGCTGCTTAGAAAGCTTTACGTTACAAAGTCAGTACAGAAAAGTTCTACCACCTGCAGTAAATACATTGCATTCACAGCTGCAGATAAAGGTACGGTTTTCTTCTAAAAGATAAGGATGCTTAACCATCTGCCTAGTAAATAAACACTTGCAATTGGTTTGTTATCTATAAGTTTATATCGATATCCTGCAGCTGTGCAGATGTTTTAAAGTAATAAGATTGTTTCACTTTGTTAAAAATCCTTTGTTAACACATTATCTCTGTGTTAGCTGTAGCAGCTTGTATTTCTGCAGCTACCGTCTGAGAATTCTGCAAACTTGATCCTTCGGCGATATTTTGGAAAGTCAAATATTTACCCCCACACATGGTTCTTTTTTTATAAATAGACACCATGCTTTGGAACCGGTACATTTTAAATACAACATACTCTTAAGGAAAAGTCGCGCTATTAAAACGCTTTCTTTGATAGTATAGGTTAAGTTGGTGGTTCCAGCATCTAGCCCATAGAAAAAAGCAGCCGCATTTCCTCACCCTAAGATGATTTCAGCAAGGAGTCGATAGCTCAAGGTACAGTTTTCTGTTTTCTGCCTAGTGCGTCTGCATTATTGTTGTAAATTCTCTTTTTGTATATAATTTCATAGTCATATTCTTCTAGTCCAATCCTGCATCTTTGTAATTTTGAATTCGTTCTTTGAGTTTGCATAACCATACTAGTGGTCGGTGTGTATATAGAATATCCTTCCATAAAGATATGGCCTAAAATATTTTGTTGCCCATATTATTGTTAAAAATTCTTTCCCAATTGTGTTGTATGTGTTCTGTTTCATTTAATGTCCGTGATGCGTAGCTGGTCGGTTTATCGGTACCTACTTTTCTTTGACTCAATACTGCGCCTAAAACTACGCTCAATGCATCGGTTGTTGATATAGATGGTTTTGATAAATCTGGATAGTCTAATACAGGGTTATTCGTAAGGATGCGTTTATTTTTCTCTACTGATTTAATAACTTCTGGGGTGTGTTTGATCTTATTACCTTTCTTTAAACAATTCGTTCAATTCGTTGACGTCTTGGTTATTTGTGCGTAACCTTTGATAAATTTTCGGTATTAAACACCGAGTCCTAAAAATCCTTTAATTTTCTTATTTTGGGTAAGGGATAATTTAATACTGCGTTCGTTTGTCTGGGTTTGACATAACCCCTTGTGGGTTAATATGTGTCCTAAAAATGCTACTTCTTTTTGTAGAAATTCACTTTTAGCTAAGTGAACTTTAAAATGAGCTTTTCGTAATCGTTCAGATGCTTCTTGTAATCTTTTGATGTGTTTAGTCAGTGATGTTGAGTATACGATAATGTAGTCTAAGTATACAAGACGTTTTTCATTGTATACCTCTCTTAAAATGTTGTCCATTATTTTTTGAAAAGTAGCGAATTCGTTCTTCAATCCACCCGGCATGCGTTTGTATCCATAATGTCCTCCAGGGGTACTAAAAGTTGTTTTGGTTGTCCTTCTTGTCCATCTCTACTTGTTGATATCTTGAGGCGAGGTCTAATGTCGAAAAATATTGACACTTTCTTAATTTGTCCAAGATTTTCGTAATATTGGGTAGCAGGTATTTATCTTCCATTTAATCGTCCATTTAATTAACAACCGTTTGAAATCTTCCATTGTTAAAGGTCATCGCGGCGTGGAATTAGTGTTAATGCTCTTACGATTAATTTGCTGATAATCAGGCGTAAAAGCATGACGGCACGGTCAATGTCGCCTTCTTTGTAAAAGGAATTTAAAAATGTCTCACACGCGGTGATAAAGATACCTGATACTGCTTGGTTTCCGTGGTATATTGGAATTGAATCGAGATAAAACTGCATATATTCTAAGTTCATTGCTTTTGTATAAATTAATTCTATAATTATTCTTTAATCGAATTTGTATTGTGTTAATATTGTATTAAAGTTGGTATTTAGTTATTTAAAGAATTATCCATCTTTTGCGTATATTTCATATGTAATTATCAAGTGCTATAATTACATTAAAGAGTTCTGCTGATTAATTGCTTCAGCAGTTACTGTTGCGTTGAGTGTATAATTATAACCTTTTATAGAGCTTGCAAATTGATTCAAAATAATTTTATTTTAGTCACACTTTCCTACAATAAATTGTATAAGAACTGTGTAATAATTATACGCTTTTGTTTCAGACTTTCGCTAAGTAAATCGTTTAAATGATAAAGTACATAAAATGCTTCTATAATTACACACCTTGTTTAATTTGATGCACTGAAAATGTTTAATTACAAATGGTGATGAAGGTCAAGTTTTGAATAAATGGTTTTTGTAATAATTACTGTAATAAGCTGTACATAAACTTGTGTTCTAATTATACTCTAGGTTTAGACTTTGCTAAAATTGTTTCATTTATTTAAATCGTAATAAATTGTAATAATTGTGTATAAATGCGTATATATAAATTTCTTTGTTAAAAATAAATTTGCTGGGTAAATTTCTTTTATTAATAAATTACGATAAAATGTAATAATAAATTGTGCAAAATGCGTATATAAATTCTTTCGTTGCTTTACTAGGTAATATCAATAATTGAAAATGGTTAGGTAAATGAACTTACATAATTTTCATTGCCAGTTCCATTAGTTTTTTTTCCTTGGGCTTTGTCGATTTTGTGCCTTGTCCAAATTCTTGTTCGTTCTGCCAGATGAAGGATAAAGATTCAAGACCACCAGTTTCCTTGATAATGGATTCGCTAGTGCCTTTCTGGAATCGTACTGACTGCGCCAGTTAGATTTTGGGCCTCTTGGAGCGGCTTTTTAAAAAGGGCTTCTCCCAAAAACTCTTCTAACAAATTATTATTAAAACAGAAATTACAATGGAAATTAACAAATAGTTGCGTTATATTCATTAACGTTTAACAATCAAAGTTACTCTTTACTAATTAAATTAATTAAACAAAATCGAGTACCTTAAACAACCAACAATGCTGACTGGCCATCTTGAGCTCCTGAAGGTATTTATGGTGTGCTATAGCCTAGGGCGGCATATGTTAAAGGGAAGTTGGAAGTGAAAAATTAAATAAATAAATTCTAGACAAATTAAAATCGTATAAAACATATATTATTTTATATACAAATACATTCATAAACCATATACGACGCATCGATCATACCTGGTGTAGTGAAAATTCTGTTTCATTATAGCAAGGCGACGTCCGGTTGCTTGCGCGGTAACTACTAATTGTGGCGCTAGAAATATAAAGATAAATTTATTTTAGTTTGTGAGTATCTTAAATATTGTTTATCAGCAGTAAAAACAAAAAGCGAAAATTATTGTAGATGACGTGCGGCAAAATATTTCCAGTCTAGCTGCGGCAAATTCGTAAATCCGCCTATGGTTGTAAGTAAGGTAAGTCCGGTAGGATTGCACAACTTCAAAAGATTAATACCAGCATTCCTATACGTAAAGAACTATTTTTTCTCTAAAACAATAAACTTTTTCATATTATTTTTTTCTAGTTTTATTTTTATTTACGAGTCTAAAAACAGCAGCCAAAAATTTCGTAAAGAGCCGATCGTCATGTGCAGACTCAGCATTGTTGCGAAGTCGACAGCCAAAATTAATACTAGTTCTTACATAACCCCTTCAATATTAGCATCCAAAATACCAACTGTATATGAGTTGTTACGTTCAAAACTCTACAAGTAAATTTTTCTGCATGAATATTTATTCATCCTACTTCTATTTAAAGCTTCTTAAAATTTCTAGACAAATCATAAAAATTATCGTTCAACAAGCTCAATTTCCTGCAACTTGAAATTAGTGTTATTTTATAAAATTTCTCAAGTCTAATCTCTATAATATTTTGCTTTATAAAATCAAACAGCTGTTTAGAAAAGTCACTATATAGAAGTTCTATCACCTGCAGTGAATACATTTCAGTCACACCTGCACATAAATGTACGGCTCTCTTTTAAAAGATAAAGATGTTTTCCCATCTGCCTAGTAAATAAACACTTGCAATGGGTTTGTTATCTATAAGTTTATACTGTTATCCTGCAGCTGTGTAGATGTTTTAAAGTAATAAGACAGTTTCACTTCGTCAAAATGTTTATTTACACGTTATCTTTTTGTTTGCTGTTGCAGCGTGTATTTCTGCAGCTGCCGTTTGAGAATTCTGCACACTTGATCCTTCGGCAATATTTTTGAAAGTTAAATATGTACCCCCATACATGGTTCTTTTTTAATAAATAGAGATCGTGCTTTGATAGCGGTACATTTTGAATACAACATCCTTTTAACGAAAAGACAAGTTGTAAAGTCGCGCTATTAAAATGCTTTCTGTGCTAATATGAGTTAAGTTGGTGGTTCCAGCATCCACCCCATAGAAAAAAGCAGCTGCATTCCCTTACTCTAAGATGATAACAACAAGAAGCCGATAACTTAAGATACAGTTTTTCCGTTTTCGTTATTTTTTTATGCTGCTGTGAAGAATAGACATTTCATTTGCTGTTTATAATGTTACTACCTATGATTATCCAGTAAATTGCCAACGCCATGCGCGAGGAGTCTTATAATTTTATATATCAACTTACCTCCGCGTTATTCTATTGTTGTAAGTGTTGTTCCTGCTCTTCAACGAAGTGGACTGTAAGGCGATTTATTGGACGTGTTACGTTTGCACAATCACTTGTGTTTTTAGGGGTTATCACAAAAATCACATTCGGAGACATTAATGACTTAATTCACGAACTGACAACCGTTTCTTTTCGATGTCCATGAGCAAGTGTCTGTCACTACCTAATTTTCACAAGCACAAAAGAGGTTTTATGGTTTTATGACAGGATATAATGGGACAAGGGATGGCAGCTGTACTATTTGATTTACATCTACGAATTTACAGCGACTTAAAATTAACCACGAAAACGTGCGACAAAAAGACCAAACAGCCACGTTACAAAATTCACGTTCACAATGCACGAGCGACTATGTAATCATTGTTCAGGTCAATAATTAATTAATCAAAGTTCGTGTTAAAGCCCGTTTTACTGTTTCCTTTTTCTTTCTGCATGGATATTAAGATAATGTTATATTCGCTTACCAATAATATACGAGGGTCATTCAATAAGTCCTTAGAAAAAGTAAAAAAAAAATAACTTTTTTGGGTAGACTTTTTTTTATTTTTTTAGCATAATCTCCCTTCAGCTCTATACAATTTTCTAAGCGTTTTTCCAAATTTTATAAGCCGTCTAGAAAATAGAATTTTGGAAGCTCCTCAAAATGGGCATTTGTTTAGGCGATTGCCTCATCGTTAGACGTAAACCTTTAACCAACAAGCCACTGGGGGCCAAATCTGGCGAATATAGTGGATGTTGTAATAATTGGAACTATAATTTCATAATTTTGGCCATCGCAACTGCACAGGTGTAAACCTGTGCATTGTCTTGATGAAAGAGGATCTCTTTCCGTTTCAAATAAGGACTTTTTCCTTGATTTCTTCATTCAGCCGGTCCAATAACGACGCAAAATGCTCTCCTGTTATCGTTTTTCTCTTTTTCAAGTAATCAATGTAGATGATTCCGCGTGCATCCCAAAAGATCGTGACCATAACCCTTTCGGGCGATTACACCGTGTTCGCCTTCTTCGGCACCCGTTCGCCTTCAAAATTCCACTGTTATGACTGTTCTTTTGTCTCTGGAGTGTAGTGATATATCTATGTTTCGTCAACAGTTATGTATCGACGCAGAAAATCCTCAGGATTGTGACGGAAAAGCGCCAAAACAGCCATCAGAATCGATCACACGATTGCGTTTATTCTCCACTGTGAGCAGACGCGGCACCCATCTTGCCGAGATTTTTTCGCAGCCAATTTTTCGTGCAAAATTGAAGCGACTGTGCCTTGCGATATACCTGTGGCCTCAACTATTACGCACACTCTTATTCGTCGGTCATTCAAAATCATATCGTGAATTTTGTCAATCATTTCGGGGGTATATACTTTCACAGGGTGTCCGGAACGATGATCATCTTTTGTGGATGCACGGTCACGGTTAAACTCATTCATCCAATTGTAAACAGTTGCAAACATAGAAGCACATGTGCCATGAACTTCATCCAACTCTGCTTTGATATCTTTCGCCGTTAACCCTCTTAAATACAAGTGTTTAATCACTAATCGAAACTCACTTTTATCCATTATTATAATCAAATGAAAGTTTTTACTTCAATCAACAACAAAAATGAACTACGTGATGGATACGGCTGTAACTATAACAGCTAACTAGTTAGGAGTCCTGCTTACTGTAAAAAATTAATTTTTGGTACTAAGAAGGCCATTTCTTAAATTTCCTAAGGACTTAATGAACGAATCTCGTTTTTTTATGCTATGACGCTTTGTTTACCTTACATTGTTACAGGACCATTACGCAAATTATTGTTTTTTTTGGTGTTTTGTAAATTGTTTTTTGAGATTGTGTGTTGATAATATAGTTTTACTGTGGTTTCTAATGTGTTCTTTTGTATCATCCACGCCCTTCTACGACGTTGTTGGTTAGCTCCAAAACATAATACTTATAGATTTCGATTCTACCATTCTGTTCCTGTTTTTTTGCGGTATTAGGCCTAGAAGATTTCTTTACTGACTTTTACTGTTTTCTTTTGTGTTTGCACGGAATTTCTAGAAATTTTTTAGATAGCATCATCCGCCAGGGAGCTACCCTCATTTTAAGATTTGTTGCTGGTAGCGATTTTTTGGCCGTCTGCATAAAGTTTTTAACCATGCGACGCATCAAATTAGTCTAAAATTTTATGCAGAATCCGAATCTGCAAACAGATTACAAGTTACACATATACCCTCTGCGATATAAATCTTTCTCCACATTTCTACCCACGAGATAAATGATTTTAATATTTTCTACCAGCAGCGATTTCTAACCGTCCTAATAAATTTTTTAGTCATGCAATACATCAAATTAGTCTGGAATTGTATGCATAATCCGATTCTGTAAATAGATTTAAAATCGGACCACCCCTTATCATTTTACACACACGCCTTCTAAATTATAACTTTCCTGCAGCTCATACCTAAAAGAAAATGTAAAAACCATTCTTAAAACTTTTTATTACAGACAATTTTTACTAATACAGTTTAAATTTTGTAAACCACATTTGTAAATACACATTTGCAATTTTTATTCTTAAACTAGAACTCCTCACATCGGCTTATACTTATTAATATTTATTTCTAAATAGAGCACTTTTTCCAACGACCAACCGGACCCACGTGTTTCAAATTCCTCTGATTTTGTTCTCATGGTTTCGCTTAAGACCTCGTACATATTTTCCAGATTACTAGAAGACGTTATAAACATATTTTTTGTGTTAAAGGATTTCACATCGGTAGTCTCTTCTCCCATTTTTGTGTAGACACCGTAGAGTTCGCAATAGACTTTTATTGCTGTATGATGTTCTTTTCTCGTTAATTAATCGAATAAACCACTCTTTCTGCTTCTAGAAAATCGGACACTTTATAGTCGACACTGGCGTTCTTTATGCGATAGCTAGCCATACGGTTGTTAAACGCTGTGCTAACCATTTCTACACCATCTTCGCCAGTAGCGGTGACTGTTGCATTTTAGGTCTGTTGCTACTCAAGTATGAGGCATAGGTAGTCTTTTCCATTTCGAAATCGCGTACTTTACACATAATTTGTGGTTGTTTCGTACAAGACCCTTTAACAGCTGTCGGAGCTGAACGTTTACGACTTAATGATATACAGTGCTGTTTTTCCTTGTGTAGCAGTAAGTTGTCCATTCTCGTAAAAGCGATACCGCAAGACACACAGTTTAAGTACTTTGCTGCTGACGGATGTACAAGCTTAACCGCGGACGATGTTACACCACAACATTTGTTCTGGTGCCGTTTGAGAGCATTTTTCCAGGTATAGGAAGCACCACAAGAGTTGCAATTAAAAATATTTTCGGAGGGCATTTTAGTACAAAACAAAATCAGCACTATAGGACTTAGGTGAAACTTGTAAGCGAACTAACTTATAACTAAAAAGTTTACTCTTGCGTATCTGCTTTATGTTCCCTATAGAATGCAAACCGAAGGTTTCCAAAGACAGCCGAACGATGTTAAGAATTCAGCGAGGAACTAAATGACGTCATCTTTTGCCAATCCTTACTGATGGTCCAGTACATTTAGCACCAATGCATGCACCCGGTTCGCATCGTCCGTGCTACGAATACAATTAGTAGAAACATCGGAAACGTATTGCATGTTATGCAGATCAGCAATCGCATCGCGTGCATATTAAAAATCCAAAAGGGTGATAGCACACGCACACAAATTGGTTGCAAGCCTTGCGGTGGAAGATGCAGTGCTACTATAAACAAAAACTTAATAAAACGCTTTAAACTTTACTAAGGGAATACCAAACTTGTTGTCTACAGAATACTTACTAATAAAGCAATTTTATTTTAAATAACTTCTACGTCATATTTTCGGAAATGGCAGACTTGAATATTTTTTTTGAAAACAATCTAAGATTGCCGAAGACACTCGAAAAGTGCCCAAGCTCGGTGGCTAAACCAATTAGCATTAATATCAAGTATTCCGTACTTTCCTACGTTGCTCATTTCCTAGTACTGCATAGCGGTCGGTAGCGCGTAATAATTTCTAGAGCCGGCAAGTACTTGATACCACCCAAATAGAGAATTAAATGCTCGATGTCTGTCAACCTCCGATTCCCTCGTAAAAGGTAGAAAAAACTCGGTCAATCAACCGTCTAACTTATACTTCGACGCGCTCCCGTTCTGATAATTTCCAAATATTTTTCAAACGACAATAGTCTCAGAATTTTAAATCTCCGAGGGATCTATTAGTCGTGAGCAATTACACGTTCGAGCTATCGGTAAACTAACATATTTTATAGTAACAGTGCGCTGTATAATACATGCATACCCCTTCTCTGCGCTACTGCTATTCTTGTAGCTGCTTGAAAAAGTCAGTTGCCTTTTTTACTGCTAGGACCGCTGCATAGCACCACTCTATACTTTTTTTAAAAGTATAGCACATCGCGCACTTTTTTGTTTGATAATTAAATTTTGCTAATGTAGGCTTTTACACTTTTGCATATTTAAACATCTAATACGATCGATTAACCATTTTCGATTATTCTAACGGGAACCACCATACATCCCGCTACACCGTTCTTTTTAAATTAAACGATCCGAGGGGCTTCCACACACTAACACCTAACGTATCTGTCCTACCATTTGTTAAACAAAAACTACCGGCATCGACATGTTCGTATGTGGACGCAAGCAGATGTTTGTGGATGTGTACGAGAATATGTAACCATATACATAATTCAGTCTAAGCTATTTTATTTAGTCCAAGAAAACTACTATTTTTCTAAACCACAATTAATTATCGCCTTTATAGGTTTAAGATTTCTACCATTTCCCAATGACTGGTGCTACGTACATGGAAACTTTAATTTCTTATTGGAGAAAATCCTTATTCTCCAACGCACTGTTGCGTAGTTGCATGCCCACCCCTTTTGGGAATATATGCTCGTTATAGATTGTAGCACTCTCGGTTTTACTTAACTACACTTCGTGAGCCTCCTTTAATCTTTTTTTTAATCGTGTCTTTCTTGCTTACAATACAGTAGGACTTGGCTTTTGTACAGACAAATTCTAATATTAGACCCCCATTAAATTCGTCTTTAAATCTCCCTACAACTTTTTTGTTGACAAGCGGTATATTGTATTTATTATCCGCGGGGTAGTCACTCTTTTAAGATAGTTTTGTTTGGTATCAACTAATATTATATTTTTTTAGGAAACCCAAATTTGCAAATAGATTTTAAATAGGACCACCCCTTACAAAGTTATGCCTTTTAAAGTCCCAAACCTCTAATTTTTGTCCATCTATATTTAACTCCATCTTTAGAACCTTTTTTCGCCACCCAAGACATATGCTTTAACCAACCATTTCTCGAGAAATCTAAAACCGCTGTGTTCCGCGAACACCACGTGGAGATAACACGTATACTCTGTCAACCAGGATAGAAGCAGGAAGGATTTGGAAGAAGGGAAGATTGGAGAAAAACTTAAAAATTATGGAATCTTAAAACTAATATATACAATAGATTTACAAAATCTATACAAATATAAACAACTAACTTAGACCTATATCTTAATGCTCTCGTGCGTAGATTGTTATATATAACAAAATTTAAAAATACTTAATACCAGGTATGGAGCCATTTAAACTTAATTTTAATACAAAGTTATATACAGAAGACAGTCCTTTCTTTATGTTTGTTTGGAATGGTTTGATTTTATCTAATTTTCTTCGCAGCTTAAAATTCAAATCGACGCCCAAGTCCGCTATCTTCTTTTCTAGCCAATAGTTTGATACATAGAAACCGTCTAGGTTTTCGAATTGCAAAATGTACCTAAGTTTGTCTCTATATATAAAGTATTTGATTCCACCGACAACTAGATCTATTCCCTCGTGTAATTCTTGCAGCTTATGACAATCTTTTAATCGCAGCTTTCCCACTATATCCTGCATACGTATCTTGTTAGCTTGATCGACTTCTTTTTGTCGGTGTTGGAGGGAATCCTTATTCTCCCACTCACTGTTGCGTAGTTGCATGTCTACCACTTTTGGGAATATATAGTTTTTATAGGTTGTAGGGCCCGAGGGCCCTCGGTTTTAAATGATCCGAAAGGTTCTTTACTAGGCAAATATACAATGTTTAACGCAACCCCTTTGCGTGTGATGTACGCCAAGGTTACGAAACCCGCATTCCTTAGTTCTTCTTTGTTATCTGCCATTTTGATAAATACGTTTTTAGAATAACCTTTTAAAAAGTATACGGATTTAGTACTATCCTTTTCCGCAAGGACGCCTACATAAATAAGTCTTTCTTACTAACCACAAATGCATACAGCATGTAGAACCCGGATGTATTTAAGTCAGTCCATCGGCACATAAAATAATCTTTTAGTTCTTCCTCATTTTCTCTAATAAGATGTTCTTTGTCTAACACATCTTTGTATAGTTCGCGTATTCTCGCAGTTTTTTCCATGTAGTCCAACTTTCACCTTTTTGCATCCATTTCCTCTAATTCCAGTTGTCTTTTTCTTCCACTTACAGCGTATGGCGTGCATAATGGAGCAATTTCCTTTAGCGTAAACGGATAGAGTTTACTGTCAATATTTACGCGTTGTTGTACAACCTCAGAGCGAATGTTAGGCGTATCTATCAATCCCAGTTCCGAAATGGCTATTTCTTTTGGAATTGTAGAATATGGTGTTGCAGATTGTGTAAAATATGTAGTACCTGCTTTAATGTAGCACTTGTGTAAGATTTTTATTTTATTTTGGCTGTCTTCCTCCCCTACTATCTTCAAATAATTTACAGGTAAATAAATAGTTAAAACTAAAAGCCGAAAGCACATACTTTATCAATTTTTCCCTTTCCTTTTGTTTTTCGGACAACTTAATTTGCAAGCCCGTCAATTTCTTTGTATTGCTATTACCCCAATACACGTACTGTAGTAGGTTATTATACACTAAACAGCAGCTATTTTTGTAGCTTGTCCGATAGCTTACTTCACATTTTTGCAAGTGGTACCGAGTACATTAGCGCCTTTAGGAAGTATAACTTACTATCTTTCAATAAGATTAAACAGTCTTTTAAGGCATTATACACCCGTTCCGCACTGACATAGCTTTCAATTGTACAGTTGTATATTGTCGCTTCCAATCGCGTAATATCATGTTCTTTGGCCAAAGTAGACGCAAATGTGTCCCTTAAACGTACATCTGGACAACGTAAAAAATCTAGTATATGATTGCCAAGTTGTTTATTAACACCAGGACTTGTTATCTGACACACAAAATTGTTGTATATCTTAATTCTTGCATTGGTTGTTAGCCATGTTAAACAATCAATTCCCACAGTTTTATCGTTGTCAACTATAATATTGCACTGTTCTACGTATTCGCCATTATAGCAAAAGTTATGGTTTGTAGTTAAATAATTACACATCTCAATCTTGCTAAATATACCAGCAAAATCTTGGGTTACATCCATGTCAAAAAGATAGTAATAATCTTTTTTGAGTTCGTCTAATATATCTAGTAGTTCCTCCAATAAAGTTTCCAACTTAACATTGTAACCTTCCGGTTGACACTTCGTGTCAGCATTCTATTTATATAATATTTCTAAATTCAATTGTTTGTTGATAGCATTGTTCTACCATCTGTATCGTTGTTACCTTTGCGCTTCGTTTTGTGTTAACTTTCATAATTACAGGTTACTGCCGTGTACTCAAATATACGTTATTTATCTGCATTTAAAATTACAAATATGATGATAAGCCGTACTTTGCTCTTGTCCTTGTGGATAAGAGGCATTCATATTTCTATCGTTGTTGGTGAAGGTTGGATTTTTGCCGATATAATTGTATTAATTACGGATTTAGGTAGAACCGACAAATTAATATTAGAGTTTGGCAATTTTGGTTTTATGGTTCTAGAATGTCGTTTGCAAGCTTCGATTTTCACTTGTAGTGGATTTAAATTCATCAGCATCGTTCATAATTGGTGTTTGGTGCAGATGTTCGTTATTGAAATCTCAATATTGTATCGTCCTGTTATCTCTAAATCAGCTAGTGCACATGTAATTAACCCACTTACGTGGGTTCTTTTTCCTCCCCACGCCTTCTCATTGTGCTTGTTATGCGTATGCTCTTCATTCTGTTTGTGCTCCTGCCTCCTTTATCTCAAGAACGTTGTTGCACTACCAACTCTATTCCTTCTCATTTATTGGCGTTGCCGATCAGCTGTCGTTACTCTGTTTTACCATTCCAGCAGCCTAGGACTTCAACGACCTTTGATGTGAGATAACTACGTACAGAAGTTAATCATTGAGTAAGATTATTCCATGTATTTGTTATTCGTTTGTATTTGTGCTTATTTTGTTCTATTATGGTATCATTATTTTCCATTACTAGTACTTAATATTAATAATTTGAGCTATTGCTGTTCATAAGAAGTACATCTACTTCATTCAAAATTTAGTAATACTGATGTACTAAATTTAATATTTGAAACAAATTTTTAGTGTATTTCTAGGCACCCTCTTTATTGCCTAGGGTGATTTATCAAGAAAATTAGTGAAATACTTCAACAGTACATTAAGGTATCTAATATTTACAGGTTAGATAACCTAAGTCCACACAAGTCCAACTAACCTAACTCCAGACAACACGAGCTAACCTAACTCCTGGCAAGTCCACATCCTGTTACGTGCAAATCGAATTTGCACTTTAACATTTTATGTTAGGTTTAGTTTTCTTGATGTACAGAAGTTTCCCGCCATAATTTTCAAATACGCAAGACGCGGGAACATTTTTAAATAGACTGGGCGGGGCTTCCGGCACGTCACAATAGTGAGTTGCGCCAGTGTGCTTATCCCCATAGGGGTAAGGCAATAGTAGACAAAGAGTGGGGGAGAGTTTCGCGGTTCTCGACCTGAAACGTGGCTTTTTATCGGGTATCGTCGTGTTAAGTGCACGTATCTATTGTCTTGGGTAACGTATCTTAGGGTTTACCTATGTAGTTCCTTTCCTAATTATCTTTTGTTTGTCTGCTTTTACCTTTCTCCCGCCAAACCCTACGTAGGTAAGAATTTACATCAACCTCGAGGCGAAACTGGACCCGAGACGACCCTGAGGTGCAGGCTCCGCTAGCCGCTCCGGAGAAACAGCCATCTTTAATACCTCCGACATGGAACCCTGATAGAGGCCAACTTTGGTTCAACCCCGCCGAGTTCGGATTTCCGGGGTGAGTAATACCGTGATTAAATTGTTCACAAATGTGAACTTTTGAAATTGTTTATTTAATTTTTATATTTCCGGTTATGACGCAATAATTTGGGCAATGATGACGTCATGGGGTTGGCCACGTAAAACCTGTAAAAGGGGTTCGCGCTTCCGCCGCCAGGGCGTAGCATTGTTTTTATCCATTGCGCTTGCGCGATGTATCTTTTGAACTTTGGTACCTGTATTACAGGCTTTTAAGAGCCATCTATCGCCATTTCAATGTACCACCATCTAAGTGTAATATTTTGTTAACTGATTTACCGATCATATAAACCTTTAAATAAAGTGTAACAGATGGCGCCTTCAATGTGTTGAGGTTATGAACTTTGGGGGTCTTTTATCCTTTGTTTTTAGGTTATAATAATTTCCTTTATTCAGTGTATTATCAATGTTAATTAAATAATAGTTTTTTCACTTAAAAAATCAATTACCGAAAACCTATAACCTTTAGTTTTATACCCGCATTTCGGAACATGCCTTATTTTGTTAAATGTCAAAAACTTTAGTTGCTATGGCAATTGAAATGTGCATACCGTCATTTTGAAAATATAACTGTTGTTTAAAAAAATGTGTTTCTAATATAATATTTCTCTAAATTTAGAATGTGTGTTTTGTTTAACTTCAATTATGTTGTTGTGAGTGGTTTATTTTTGGATTTAAATATGACTTTTAGGAAATTATCTAACCCTATTTGTTTTCATGTAAGTATACAAATAATCATTTACATTAATTAGATATCTTTAAATACAGTTATTGCAAAATTACCTATTAAAATATCTTTGCTTGTTTTCGTAACTTTAAAAGCCCGTTTTTTTGAAAAATGCCTCAGTGATTACCTACTTAATAACAAAAATGCGTTTTATAAAGTTTTTGCCTTAGATATACTAACTAGATCATATTTTTACCTTTTAAAATGTTGTAAAAAAAGGGCATTTCTTTATATCTGTGCCTTTGAATATTAATTTAAAGAAATTCCCGTAACGTTTATCATTTAAACTCATTTAGGATACTTGTTAACTCCTGCAATATCGAAAGAACATTCTAATAATTTGGAATACTAACTTTTTGTACATGTATCGTGGAATTTTTCTTTCATGTTGTGAGTTTGTTTTTGTCTGACTGAATATTTTTTTTAGTTATTGAAATTTCAACCTACCTTAACATCTGTAGGCGAGGTTTACTGTCGAATTTGGTCAGTCAGCGGTATATAAGTCGAGACGAGACCCAAGGGTTGGTCGCTCCGCGTTACTTAAGTCTAGACGAGGATTCGGTTGGTAAGTTGTCGCTTTAATTTGTAAATCATTTTTTAATAATGGTGTTGAAATTTTTCCTTATTGGGTTGGAAAGAACTCAAATGAGAACTTCTCATCCCAGTAAAAATATGCGTTATAGAATGTCTATTGCTATTATCTTTTTACATATCGATTTCAATCTCTTTGAATGCCTTAAAATTGTCTTTAAAATCGTTTAACTTTACGTATATTAAAGAGCTGGTCACGTTTACTGCTTTGGCAATGTACCTAATGTTCTTAGCTTTCACTTGGCTCAATAATTTAAAATAACCCGCAGGTTGTCTGGCAAGATGGAACTTGCGTATCTATCAATTCACTTTTGATGTTAGGCATAGGCCTGGCAAACTAAATATCGTACCCGATGCCTTATCTCGTGACGTCGTCTCTCTTAATCTTCCAAATTTAATTCTGGATACCTAGTCTCTTAATATGATTAAACCCGCACGATTTACCTAATATTTTCTGTTCTCGTCACCAATTAGTTAACTTTAATTACTTATTCCTTCTCTCATATAGTATATAATTTCTTACACGTTTAACTTTACTTATCTTAATTTAGCTATCTTTTCCTTTTGGTTGACTTTTCTTTGACCATATCGTTACTTATATATCACTTTATTCTCTACACCCCCAAATATAACTCTGTCGTTTCATTTAATTAACCCTTGAAATTTTCCTACTACATATTGTTCGGTTTTTAGTATTTCTCTTATATGGTTTAATTGTGTGGTAATTGTCGTAACTTTGGTTGAAATAACTCATTGAATTTTTATGATTGGTTTTAGCTGATGTTGAGTGAATGCTTTCTTCTCTGGGCTCACATAGGACACGCGCGATCTATGCCATTGAAAGAAATAGTTCATATTCGCAGTTGCAAAAAGTTAGGATTATCTATTCCATGTGTTTTTCCTCTGAATTACTGCAGTCGCCTACATTATACTACATCATTATTTCTTGTTTTTTCTATTAAATCTACATATCTTATAAACATTTTTTTTCATTGTTTTTTGTTGAACTTTGTGGTGAGGTGCTATTGTTTCTTATTGTTATCTTATTAAATTCTCGGTTGTTTTAGCATATTGGGACAGTGTATCTGTATTTAACTGCTTATAATTGGACATTTTTGTGTGTTTAGGGTGCTACCGTTTTAAAAAACTACCTTCAAACAGTTTGTTTTTGTGTGTTTGTATCTGTAATGATACTTTTAAGTTGTCGTGTCAACTTTTGTCTGATTTTCTTATCGTAGTCAATGTACTCGTTAGGAAAATGATCGCACTAGTTCTCTTGAGAGTCTAGTGAATGTCAACACATGTTATATCTTATCTTGTCGGATTAATATCGCAGGTGGTCCTTCAGACTGCGCTGTGTTTAACAGGGACAACTCTCTACCTTCTCTCGGACGCTTGTCCAAAAACTATACTTTTTTCTAACCCGCTATCTCGGCTATGCCTTATTCTTCTTTCGGTGGACCTGTTCTTGTCCCGGAACACCCGTCTGCCACATAAGAATGATGTTCCCTCATTCCGAGCTACTGACCACACTGGTTGGTTGAGTAGCGCTTTGCTATCCACCTTTCCCTCTGTCGCTTTTGCTCAATGCGAGCCCTTCCTCTACTTTCTTCTACCTGGAGGTGCCTTATGCACTCCAAAACCAACCTCCTTCTTTACCTTTCCTATTTCTACTGCCTTTTCATTTCTGTTAGTCACCGTGTGGTTGCGCGGAGGTTTCCACAGACACCTGGACCATGTCTCTGCGAATCTTTCGTGGGGTCATGCGGCGCCGCTGTCAGTGCATGGGCTCTGGCAGTGAAGGTATGTATGAGTGTGTGAATGTGTGAGTGAATGTGTATATCGCATCTCGTTATATACCGAGTGGATATCGGGTGAATAGTTCACCGATATCGATCAACGCTGGGTGCAGGAATGCACCCAAAGGTCTTTGCCGGTCCCCGTGCTGTTCTTGCGAACGGACCTGCCTCACAGGTTTCTCTTTTTAGAGGGCACGGGTCAATCCCATTTCAACGGCTCTACTGGAGCCACTCTTTTGTTGTTATCATTGTCTTGGGTAATAACCAGGCCAATATCTTTGTCTTCTTTATTATCTTTGACAATACCCTTAGGTTTAATATCGTTATCTTATTGATTACCTTTGGTAATAACTTTAGTTAGTCTTGTTATCTTACCGACTACCGTTAGTAATAATTTTGGTTTAATTTATCGTTACCTTACCGACTACCGTTAGGAATGACTTCGAGTTATTTCACGTTATCTTACCGGTTATCTTTAGTAATAACTTCTGTTTAAATTCATGTTACCTACTATCTCTTATAATCACTTTAACTTAATATCGCGTTATCTTATCGAGTATCTCAAATAATAACTAAAGCTTAATACCGTTATCTTATTCATTACCTTTGAGGATAACAAATTATCATTACCTTATCTATTATCTTTAACATCAATTTGAGATCTTATCTTATCTTTTTATCGTCCTAACGTGTGGTATATATGACCAGACGTGGGAATTATCTTTCTGAAATTTAAGTGAAAAAGCTAACCCGATTTAGAAATGTAATTTGTCAGGTTAGCATATAAGGATTTAGTAGGCGGTACTTTTGGTAAATTTGTGGATTCACAACTGTGTCATGGACAAGTTAAATGTGCATCGGAGGAAACCAAAGTACCAGTAACAACATTTGCTGGAGTGCAAGGTGACGCTCTCTCATGAACATTTTTAAATTTGGGCACTTCTTGCCAAAGGAAGAATAGTTTTAATGCAACACTCCTGTGTGTTTGCATATAAGAACTTTATGTTAGCTTTAGTTAGATAAGTTTAGATAGGCTTAGATAGTTTAGGCGACTTGTCGC
Source organism: Platerodrilus igneus (assembly GCA_036346225.1). Taxonomy (NCBI): domain Eukaryota; kingdom Metazoa; phylum Arthropoda; class Insecta; order Coleoptera; family Lycidae; genus Platerodrilus; species Platerodrilus igneus. The sequence continues at coordinate 4,656,685 of JARFIW010000828.1, forward strand.
ACCCGTGTTAGTTTAAGTAGTGTTTCATGCTCCCCGACAAATTTGTGCTGTCGGTAATTAGTGTAGTCACAGACTATCGGGCTACCTATTCCGTTTCCTGGTACCTCGGTAGACGTGTTATCGGTCGAAAAACCAGGTGGCGCCTTATATAAACATTTTGTAGGTTTTAAGTTAGGGTTTATGTAGAGTAGTTAGGACTTAGATTTTAAACTGTTACTGTGCTAACAGACTTTTTCTTTTTTTAAGTTTTTTCTTTTGTGGCTTTGTCGCGATTGTTACGTGCAAATCGAATTTGCACTTTAACATTTTATGTTAGGTTTAGTTTTCTTGATGTACGGAAGTTTCCCGCCATAATTTTCAAATACGCAAGACGCGGGAACATTTTTAAATAGACTGGGCGGGGCTTCCGGCACGTCACAATAGTGAGTTGCGCCAGTGTGCTTATCCCTAAGGCAATAGTAGACAAAGAGTGGGGGAGAGTTTCGCGGTTCTCGCCCTGAAATGTGGCTTTTTATCGGGTATCGTCGTGTTAAGTGCACGTATCTATTGTCTTGGGTAACGTATCTTAGGGTTTACCTATGTAGTTCCTTTCCTAATTATCTTTTGTTTGTCTGCCTTTACCTTTCTCCCGCCAAACCCTACGTAGGTAAGAATTTACATCAACCTCGAGGCGAAACTGGACCCGAGACGACCCTGCGGTGCAGGCTCCGCTAGCCGCTCCGGAGAAACAGCCATCTTTAATACCTCCGACATGGAACCCTGATAGAGGCCAACTTTGGTTCAACCCCGCCGAGTTCGGATTTCCGGGGTGAGTAATACCGTGATTAAATTGTTCACAAATGTGAACTTTTGAAATTGTTTATTTAATTTTTATATTTCCGGTTATGACGCAATAATTTGGGCAATGATGACGTCATGGGGTTGGCCACGTGAAATCTGTAAAAGGGGTTCGCGCTTCCGCCGCCAGGGCGTAGCATTGTTTTTATCCATTGCGCTTGCGCGATGTATCTTTTGAACTTTGGTACCTGTATTACAGGCTTTTAAGAGCCATCTATCGCCATTTCAATGTACCACCATCTAAGTGTAATATTTTGTTAACTGTTTTACCGACCATATAAACTTTTCGAATTAAGTGTAACAATCCAACCTAGGTCGGAGGCAATTTCACCCTATGAGGCAATTTCACCCTAACCTAACATCCTGCATATATCCGACATATATCCGGACATATGTCGATGCGCACCTCTGCCGACCTAGGTCGGATAACAAAACTGTTCCTAAACAAGAGAATGTAAGCGATATGGCTGTGCCCAAGATATTCGGGTATCTTCGGCAATATGAGCCCCCACTCTGTAAGGTACATAAGGGCAATTTTCGTATTCAATTTAGTATTCGGTAGTAGCTAGAACGGTAAACATGAGTGATTCCAAGATGACTAACGTTCCTCAACTTCTTGGGAATAAAGTGAAACCAACAAATGAGCGATTTGCATTGTGGCCGTTGGCAGAAAATATGTGCAACAATAATTTGGTGACCGATATTGGTAATATTTGTTATATCAAAGGCGATCAGATGCTGACTGGTGGACTACACACACCAATTACAGAGCCATTGTGTGTCAATATAATGTTGGTGAAAATTTGCGACCTTTCTGACGCTGAACAAACATCTGCAAGCAACAGGATGTTTATCCTAAAAAAAGAAATTTGTGGTGCATTCAACAGCTATCTACAAAGAAAGTTCGACCGATTTATTTCCGCTAGGCATGGTGTTAAAGCTAAGCTTCCGTTTTCTCTGGAAAGCACTAACAAGATGGGCCAGCGAGTAAAAGAAATTATCGAAAAGAAAGGCCTCGAAAGCATTAATAAATAATTTCAAAATCCTATATGTGTTTTGTACAAAGTGGAACTAGCAGATGTTAAGTTGGAAACTTGATTGGAGGAACTACCAGATATATTTGACGAACTCAAAAAAGATTATTACTATCTTTTTGACATGGATGTAACCCAGGATTTTGCTTGTATATTTAGCAAGATTGAGATGTGTAATTATTTAACTACAAACCATAACTTTTGCTACAAGGGCGAATACGTAGAAAAGTGCAATATATTGTAGTTGACAACGATAAAACTGTGGGAATCGATTGTTTAACATTGCTAACAACCAATGCAAGAATTAAGATATACAACAAATTTGTGTGTCAGATAACAAGTCCTAGTGTTAATAAACAACTTGACAATCTTATACTAGATTTTTTACGTTGTCCAGATGTACGTTTAAGGGAAACTTTTGCGTCTACTTTGGCCAAAGAACATGGTATTACGCGATTGGAAGAGACAATATACAACTGTACAATTGAAAGCTATGTTAGTGCGGAACGGGTGTATAATCCCTTAAAAGACTGTTTAACCTTATTGGAAGATAGTAAGTTATACTTAATAAAGGCGCCAATGTATTCGGTACCACTTGCCAAAATGTGGAGTAAGCTATCGGACAAGCTACAAAATAGCTGCTGTTTAGTGTATAATAACCTACTGCAGAACGTGTATTGGGGTAATAGCAATACAAAGAATTTGGCGGGCTACAAATTAAGTTGTCCGAAAAACCAGAGGAAAGGGAAACATTGATAAAGTATGTGTTTTCGGCTTTAAGTTTTAACTATTTACCTGTATATTATTTGGAGATAGTAGGGGAGGAAGACAGCCAAGATCAAATAAAAATCTTACACAAGTGCTACATTAAAGCAGGTAGTACATATTTTACACAATCTGCAACACTATATTCTACAATTCCAAAAGAAATAGTCATTTTGGAACTGAGATTGATAGATACGTCTAACATTTCACCCAGAGGTTGTACGACAACGCGTGAATATTTGCAGTAAACTTTATTCGTTTACGCTAAAGGAAATTGCCCCATTATGCATGCCATACGCTGTAAGTAGAAGAAAAAGACAACTGGATTTAAAGGAAATGGATGCAAAAAAGTGAAAGTTGTACTACATGGAATACACTGCGAGAATACGCGAACAATACAAAGATGTGTTAGACAAAGAACATCTTATTAGAGAAAATGAGGAAGAACTAAAAGATTATTTTATGTGCCGATGGACTGAGTTAAATACATACGGGTTCTACAAGCTGTATGCATTTCTGGTTAGTAAGAAAGACTCTTATAGTTATGTAGGCGTCCTTGCGGAAAAGGATAGTACTAAATCCGTATACTTTCTAAAAGGTTATTTTAAAAACGTATTTATCAAAATGGCAGATAACAAAGAAGAACTAAGGAATGCGGGTTTTGTAACCTTGGCGTACACCACACGCAAAGGGGTTCCGCTAAATATTGAATATTTGCCTAGTAAAGAACCTTTTGGATCATTTAAAACCGAGGGCCCTACAACCTATAACAACCATATATTCCCAAAAGTGGTAGACATACAACTACGCAACAGTGAGTGGGAGAATAAGAATTCCCTCCAATACCGACAAGAAGACGTCGATCAAGCTAACAAGATACGTATGCAGAATATAGTGGGAAAGCTGCGATTAAAAGATTGTCATAAACTGCAAGAATTGCACGAGGGAATAGATGTGGTTGTCGGTGGAATCAAATACTTTATATATAGAGACAAGCTTCGGTACATTTTGCAATTCGAAAACCTAGACGGTTTCTATGTATCAAACTATTGGCTAGAAAAGGAGATAGAGGACTTGGGTGTCGATTTAAATTTTAAGCTGCGAATAAAATTAAAACCACTCCAAACAAACATAAAGAAAGGACTGTCTTCTGTATATAACTTTGTATTAAAATTAAGTTTAAATGGCTCCATGCTTGGTATTAAATATTTTTAAATTTTGTAATGTATAATGTCAGAATAAAAAGTTTAGAATAGTCATAACAATCTACGCATGAAAGCATTAAGATATAGGTCTTAGTTAGTTGTTTATATTTGTATAGATTTTGTAAATTTATTGGTATATATTAGTTTTAAGATTCCATAATTTTTAAGTTTTTCTCCAATCTTCCCTTCTTCCAAATCCGTCCTGCTTCTATTCTGGTTGACAGAGTATACATGTTATACATACATGTGATACTAAAAACAGAATAACAAACGGTTTAATTGATTTATTGGATTTGAGACAATTTAACACAATTCTCAATCAACAAGGACGAATTCTCGATCTTATTTTATCAAACAGTAGCACATGCGAAGTCACAAGAGATACGTCTCCGTTTGTTAAAGAGGACATATATCATCCAGCACTAATCATAAACTTAAAGTTATTCCACCACGTACATAATGAATTTTCTATGAATACAACATGCCAAAGAGCCTATAACTTTCGTCAAGCAGATTTTGTAGGTCTATACGGATCTTTACAACATATTGATTGGTCCTATCTTTCTGATCTAACTGATGTTAATATAGCATGCGAACAATTTTACAAGAAAATTTATTCTCTATTTGATACATATGTTCCAAGGTATTGTGGAAAAAAGCAACTATATCCGGTATGGTACTCGTTACACCTGATTAAAAGTATTAAATTAAAAAATATATATCATATCACCGAAAATACAAGAAAAGCGGGACACAATCTTTATATCAAGAATATAGCAGACTTAGATCGTTAGTAAAGACACATATTAAAGCAGATTACTGTAAGCACCTAGTTGAAATCCAGCAGGCAATTACCACCAATTCCCACCTATTCTGGACATTCTTACAGAAGAAACGTGGTTATAGTCGCATTCCTGGCAAGATGAGTGATGATGTACAACAATTCGAATCTCCAGAATCAATTGTTAATGCTTTTAGTGAGTATTTTAGAAGTGTATATTTACCTCATCAGGATGAGGACATCGCAAAGCGTAATAATTTCTTTAGCAATTTACCTATTGTACAAATCGATACCTTTTCAGTAGAGGAAATTGAAATGGCAATGGGAAACCTAAGTAATAAAATGACCGCCGGACCAGACTATTTACCTAGTTTTTTGGTTAAAGATTTGCGTACAATTCTTGCACTACCACTAAGAATTATCTATAATTTATCTTTAAAAACATCAACTTTTCCTACTGTTTGGAAATCAGCCAGAATCTGCCCTGTTCTTAAAAGTGGTGATCCTAAAAAGATCTATAACTATAGGCCCATAAGTATATTATGCAATTTATCAAAAGTATTTGAAATGTTACTATATAATCACATATATCCGTGCATCAAAAATTGTATATCGTCCTGATAACATTGGTTCATGGCAGGTCGCTCTACTGCAACTAATTTGATGTATTTTACACAGTTTGTATCTGAAACTCTCGATTTCCAAGGACAAGTGGATGTGATATACACGGACTTCACCAAGGCGTTTGATCGTATCGATCATACAATTATCATCAATAAACTACATGGTTTTGTATTTAGTGAGTTGCTAATACAGCTTTTTGAATCATATCTCAAGAATCGCAGGCAGTATGTGGCATATAATAATCACAACTCAGGTATTTTTGGTACGACATCTGGAGTCCCCCAGGGTTCTAATTTGGGACCTTTACTGTTTCTTTTTTTTTATCAATGATTTGCCAGACCTGCTATGTTGTGAAAAATTATTATATGCCGACGACTTAAAAATATTTTTACGAATAAATACGACTTATGATTGCGAGATACTTCAAACCCAGATAGATGTTGTACAAAATTGGTGCGCAGCCAATAGTTTGCATCTTAATAACGGTAAGTGTAAAATAGTTACGTTTACAAGAAAAGATCAACCTGTTATGTATCGATACACCTGAGTAGGGTAAAATCAGGTCTTCTACCGCCTCATTTGCTCCCAAATCCCTCATTTGCTCCCACATTTACATGTAAATCCCCATAAGGAGCAAATGAGGAGGAGCGACTTTTTCCGTTCTCATTTGCTCCCAAATCCCTCATTTCCCCACACATCTGGACCAAAAAAGTTTTCTTCGACTAACCATTTTTTATCTTTCATCTGAACCAAATAGTTTTCTTCGTCTAGCCAATGCATCTTTCGAAATAAACCTACCTTGTTTGGTATCAATCAATATTAGAATTTTCTCAGCTACCCGAATTTCTAAGAATTTTAAGATATCATCACCCCAAGGAGCTACCCTGATTTTAAGATTTCTTACCTGTAGCGACTTTTGAGCGTTCTTATAAACTTTTCTCAGCTACCCGAATCTCTAGGAATTTTTTCGATTGCATCACCCCAAGGCAGCTACCCCATTTTAAGATTTCTTACCTGTAGCGACTTTTGAGCGTTCTTATAAATTTTATACATGCAATACATCTTGTTAGTCTAGAATTTTATGTAGAATCCGAATCTGTAAACAGATTTAAAACAGGACCACCCTTACCATTTTACACACACCTCTAAATTATAACATTCCTGCGGCTCATACCTAAAAGAAAATCTAAAACCATTCTTAAAACTTTTATTACAGACAATTTTACTAATACAGTTTAAATTTTGTAAACCACATTTCTAAATACATATTCACAATTTTTATTTTGAACCTAGAACTTCTCATATCGGCTCATACTTATTAATATTTATTTCTAAATAGAGCACCTTTTCCAAAGACCAACCGGGCCCGCATGTTTCAAATTCCTCTGATTTTGTTCTTATGGTTTCGCTTAAGACCTCGTACATATTTTCCAGATTACTAGAAGACGTTATAACCACATTTTTGTGTTAAAGGATTTCACATCGGTAGTCTCTTCCCCATTTTGGTGTAAACGCCGTAGAGTTCGCAGTAGACTTTACTGCTGTATGTTGTATTCTTTTTCATTTATTAATCGAATAAATCGCTCTTTCTGCTTCCAAAGAAACTCGCGCACTCCATCGTCGACACTGGCGTTCTTTATGCGATAGCTAGCCATACGGTTGTTAAACGCTGTACTAACCATTTCTACACCATCGTCGCTAGTAGCGGTAACTGATGCATTTTTATGTCTGTTGCTCCTTAAGTGTGCGGCATACGTAGTCTTTTCCATTTCGAAATCGCATACTTTACACGGATGTTGGTTGTTTCATACAAGACCCTTTAACAACTGGTGGAGCTGAACGTTTACTGCTTAATGACATACCGTGCTGTTTTTCCTTGTGTTGCTGGAAGCTATTCTTGTAAAAGCGATACTGCAAGACCCAGAGTTTAAGTACTTTGCTGCGGACGGATGTATAAGCTTAACCTTGGACGATGTTACACCACAACATTTGTTCTGGTGCCGTTTGAGAGCATCCCTCCTGGTAAAGTAGACGTGACACAACTCGCATTTAAAAACGTTTGCAGATACCATTTTAGTACAAAACAAAATCCGCACTATAGCACTTGACTTGTAAGCGAACTAACTTATAACTAAAAAGTTTACTCTTGCGCACCTGCTTTATGTACCCTATAGAATGCAAACCGAAGGTTTCCGAAGACATACGAACGAAGTTGAGGATTCGGCGGGGAACTAAATGACGTCATAATCCTCGCTGCTCGTCCAATACATTTAGCGCCAATGCATGCACCTGGTCCGCTTCGTCGATGGTGCGAATGCCGTTAGTAGAAACACCGGAAAACGTCTTCCATGTTATACGGATCGTGTGCATATTAAAAATCCAAAAGAGCGGTAGCACACGCACACAAGTTGTCTGCAAGTCGTGCTGTAGAAGATGCAGTGCTACTATAACCAAAAACACTTTAAACCATTACTAAGAAAATACCAACTTGTTGTCTACAGGATACTTACAACAATTTAATTTTAAATAACTTCTACGTCATACTTTAGGAAATGATAGGCTTGAATATTTTCCAAATGAATCACCAAGCGAAAGTATATGCTTAGCGGTATTCAAATTACCCATTAATTTCCCATTTTTACAACCGTGGTTAATTATAGATTAAAATTTAATTTGTGCACGTTCGAGCTTCCCGTAAACTAACATATTTTATAGCAACAATGCACTGTATAATACATGCATACCCCTTCGCCGCGCTGCTGCTATTCTTGTAATTGCTAGAAAAAGTCACTCTCCTTTTTACTGTTAAGACTGGGCAAAGCACCATTTTTTTGTATACTTTCTATAGCACATCGCGCACTTTTTCGTCTGATAATTATGCTTCTGTAGGCTTTTACACTTTCGCATAGCTCTCGACCGCATGTAATGATTTCTAGAACCGGTAAGTACTCGATATCGTCCAAATAGAGAATTAGATGCTCGATGTCTGTCAACTTCCAATTCCCTCGTAAAAGGTAGCAAATACTCAGTCAATAATCCATTATACTTCGACCCGCTCCTGTTCTGATAATTTACAAACATTTTTCAAACGACAATAGGCCGAGAATTTTTAAACCTCCGAGGGATCTTTAAGTCGTGATCAATTACACATCCGAGCTACGCGTAAACTAACATATTTTGTAGCAACTGTATAATACATGCATACCCCTTCTCTGCGCTACTGCTATTCTTGTAGTTGCTTGGAAAAGTCAGTCGCCCTTTTTACTGCTAGGGCCGCTAAAAAGCACCATTCCATACTTTATTTATAAGTGTAGCACATCGCACACTTTTTTGTCGGTTAATTAAATTTTTGTTTATGTAGGCCTTTACACTTTCGCTTATTTAAACATCTAATACGATTGATTAACCACTTTCGATTATTCTAACGGAGACCACCATACGCACCGTTCTTTTGAATCCAACGATCCTATGGGCTTCCACGCACTAACACCTGACGTATTTTTCTTACTATTTGTTAAACAAAACTACCGGTATCGCCATTGTGGACGTAAACAGATGTTTGTGGATGTGTACGAGAATATGTAACCATATACATTAACCAGTCTAAGCTATTTTATTTAGTCCACGAAAACTACTATTTTCTAAACCACAATTAATAATCGTCTTTATAGGTTCCACATTTCGACCATTACCCAATGGCTGGTGCTACGTACATGGAAACTTTAATTTCTTATTGGAGAGAATTCTTATTCTCCCGCGCACTGCTACGTAGTTGCATGTCCATTCCTTTTGGAGGTATATGCTCGTTATAGGTTGTAAGACCCTCGGTTTTACTTAACTACAATTCGTGAGACCCCTTTAATCTTTTTAATCATATCTTTCTCGCCTACAATACAGTAGGACTTAACATTACTACCAACAAATTCTAATACTGGATCCCCATTAAATACGTCTTTAATTTTCCCTACAACTTTTTTGTTGACAAGTGTTATATTGTATTTAATATACGCGGGGTAGTCACTCTCTTAAGATAAATATATTTTGCTAGGTATCAACTAATATTAAATTTTTTTAGGGACCCCAAATCTGTAAACAGATTTTAAATAGGACCACCCCATACAAAGTTATGCGTTTTAAAGACTAATTTTTACCCATCTTTATTTAACTCCATCTTTAAAACCTTTTTCGCTAACCAAGACATATGCCTTAGCCAACCATCGCCCGAGAAATCTAAAACCGCCGTGTCCCGCGAATACCACGTGGAGATAACACGTATACTCTGTCAACCAGGATAGAAGCCGGAAGGATTTGGAAGGTGGGAAAAGAACTTAAAAATTATGGAATCTTAAAACTAATATATACAAATATAAACAACTATCTTATATCTTTACGCCCCCATGCGTAGATTGTTGTACTATTAGGAATGATGTACCTTTTCTCATCTTCCCTCGATAAACTAATTTTATTAATAAGCTGCGTATGCAAATCGTATTTTTACTCCGGATACATACGCAGGCAAGTACTCGATACCATCCAAATAAAGAATTGGATGCTTGGTGACTGTTAACATCCGCTTCCTCGTGTACGCCCAGACACATCCCAGCCCATGAGCACCCCTGCGCATGCACACCCCGCCCATGCGCACCTGCGCGTACGCACCCTGTCCATGCGCGCTGCCCATGCGCCCCTCTCTGTGCGACTGCTATTTCGTGGTAACGTCACAGCCTTTTATAAATAAAGAACAATGTTATATACTATTATAAAATGTTTATTCCGACATTATACATAACAAATTTAAAAATATTTAATGCCAAGTATGGGGTCATTTAGACTTAATTTTAATACAAAGTTATACACAGAAGACAGTCCTTTCTTTATGTTTGTTTGGAGTGACTTTAATTTTATCTAATTTTATTCGCAGCTTAAAATTTAAATCGATACCCAAGTCCTCTATCTCCTTTTCTAACCAATAGTTTGATACATAGAGACCGTCTAGGTTTTCGAATTGTAAAATGTACCGACGCTTGCCTCTATATTTAAAGTCTTTGATTCCATCGACAACCAGATCCATTCCTTCGTGTAATTCTTGCAGCTTGTGACAATCTTTTAATCGCAGCTTTCCCACTATATCCTGCATACGTATCTTGTTAGCTTGATCGACTTCTTCTTGTCGGTATTGAGGAAACTTATTCTCCCACAGACTGTTGCGTAGTTGCATGTCCACCACTTTTGGGAATATATGGTTGTTATAGGTTGTAAGACCCTCGGTTTTAAATGATCCAAAAGGTTCTTTACTAGGCAAATATACAATGTTTAACGGACCCCCTTTGCGTGTGGTGTACGCAAAGATTACGAAACCCGCATTCCTTAGTTCGTCTTTGTTATCTGCCATTTTGATAAATACGTTTTAGAATAACCTTTTAAAAATATACGGATTTAGTACCATTCTTTTCCGCAAGGACGCCTACATAACTAAAGAGTCTTTTTACTAACCACAAATGCATACAACTTGTAGAAACCAGATGTATCTAAGTCAGTCCATCGGCACATAAAATAATCTTTTAATTCTTTCTCATTTTCTCTAATAAGATGTTCTTTGTCTAACACATCTTTGTATTGATCGCGTATTGTCGCAGTGTTTTCCATGTAGTCCAATTTTCGCCTTTTGCATCCATTTCCTCTAATTCCAGTTGTCTTTTCCTTCCACTTACAGCGTATGGTATACATAATGGGGCAATTTCCTTTAGCGTAAACGGATAGAGTTTACTACCAATATTTACGCGTTGTCGTACAACCTCTGGACGAATGTTAGGCGTATCTATCAATCCCAAGTCCGAAATTACTATTTCTTTTGGAATTGTAGAATATGGTGTGACAGATTGTGTAAAATATGTACTACCTGCTTTAATGTAGCACTTGTGTAAGATTTTTATTTTATCTTGGACATCTTCCTCTACTATCTCTAAATAATTTACAGGTAAATAGTTAAAACTAAAAGCCAAGCACATACTTTATCAATTTTCCTTTTCTCTGGTTTTTGGACAACTTAATTTGCAAGCCCGTCAATTTCTTTGTATTGCCATTCCCCCAATACACGTACTGTAGCAGGTTATTATACACTAAACAGCAGCTATTTTGTAGCTTGTCCGATAGCTTACTCCACATTTTGGTAAGTGGTACCGAGTACATTGGCGCCTTTAGGAAGTATAACTTACTATCTTCCAATAAGGTTAAACAGTCTTTTAAGGGTTTATACACCCGTTCCGCACTGACATAGCTTCCAATTGCACAGTTGTATATTGTCGCTTCCAATCGCGTAATACCATGTTCTTTGGCCAAAGAAGACGCAAATGTTTCCTTAAACGTACATCTGGACAACGTAAAAATCTAGTATATGATTACCAAGTTGTTTATTAACACCAGGACTTGTTATCTGGCACACAAATTTGTTGTAAATCTTAATTCTTGCATTGGTTGTTAGCCATGTTAAACAATCAATCCCGCAGTTTTATCGTTGTCAACTATAATATTACACTTTTCTTCGTATTCGCCCTTATAGCAAAAGTTATGGTTTGTAGTTAAATAATTACACATCTCCATCTTGCTAAATATGCCTGCAAAATCTTGGGTTACATCCATGTCAAAAGATAGAAATAATCTTTTCGACTTCGTCTAATATATCTGGTAGTTCCTCCAATAAAGTTTCCAACTTAACATCTGCTAGTTCCACTTTGTATGGAACACATATAGGATTTTGGAATTTTTTATTAATGCATTCGATGTCTTCTTTTCCGATAATTTCTTTTACTCTCTGGCCTATCTTGTTACTGCTTTCCAGAGAAAACGGAAGCTTAGCTTTAACACCATGCCTAGCGGAAACAAATCGATTGAACTTTCTTCGTAGATAGCTGTTAAATGCACCACAAATTTCTTTTTTTAGGATAAACATCCGTTTGTTTGCAGATGCTTGTTCGGTGTCAGAAAGGTCGCAAATTTTAACCAACATTATATTGTCACAAAATGGTTCTGTAATTGGTGTGTGTAGTCCGCCAGTCAGCATCTTTTCGCCTTCGACATAACAAATATTACCAATATCTGTCACCAGATTATTGTTGCACATATTTTCTGCCAACAGCCATAATCCAAATCGCTCATTTGTCGGTTTCACTTTATTCCCAAGAAGTTGAGAAACGTTGGTCATATGGTCATGTGGTCATATGGTCATGCGGTCATATGGTCATATGGTCATGTGGTCATATGGTCATGTGGTCATGTGTTCATATGGTCATGTGGTCATATGGTCATGTGGTCATGTGGTTATGTGAGCAGGGAGATTAAATTTGGTATATGAGGAACCTACATATATCCGGACATGTGTTGATGCGCAACCCTGCCGACCTAGGTCGGATAACAAAACAGTTCCTAAACCAGAGAATGTAAGCGATATGGCGGTGTCCGACATAATCGACTATTTTCGGTAATATACGCCCCACTCTGTAGGATACATAAGGGAACAGATTTTCGTATTCAATTTAGTATTTGACGGTAGCTAGAACGGTAAACATGAGCGTCTCCAAGGTGATTAACGTTTCTCAACTTCTTGGGAATAAAGTGAAACCGACAAATGAGCGATTTGGATTATGGCTGTTGGCAGAAAATATGTGCAACAATAATCTGGTGACAGATATTGGTAATATTTGTTATGTCGAAGGCGAAAAGATGCTGACTGGCGGACTACACACACCAATTACAGAACCATTTTGTGACAATATAATGTTGGTTAAAATTTGCGACCTTTCTGACACCGAACAAGCATCTGCAAACAAACGGATGTTTATCCTAAAAAAAGAAATTTGTGGTGCATTTAACAGCTATCTACGAAGAAAGTTCAATCGATTTGTTTCCGCTAGGCATGGTGTTAAAGCTAAGCTTCCGTTTTCTCTGGAAAGCAGTAACAAGATAGGCCAGAGAGTAAAAGAAATTATCGGAAAAGAAGACATCGAATGCATTAATAAAAAATTCCAAAATCCTATATGTGTTCCATACAAAGTGGAACTAGCAGATGTTAAGTTGGAAACTTTATTGGAGGAACTACCAGATATATTAGACGAAGTCGAAAAGATTATTTCTATCTTTTGACATGGATGTAACCCAAGATTTTGCAGGCATATTTAGCAAGATGGAGATGTGTAATTATTTAACTACAAACCATAACTTTTGCTATAAGGGCGAATACGAAGAAAAGTGTAATATTATAGTTGACAACGATAAAACTGCGGGGATTGATTGTTTAACATGGCTAACAACCAATGCAAGAATTAAGATTTACAACAAATTTGTGTACCAGATAACAAGTCCTGGTGTTAATAAACAACTTGGTAATCATATACTAGATTTTTTACGTTGTCCAGATGTACGTTTAAGGGAAACATTTGCGTCTTCTTTGGCCAAAGAACATGGTATTACGCGATTGGAAGCGACAATATACAACTGTGCAATTGGAAGCTATGTCAGTGCGGAACGGGTGTATAAACCCTTAAAAGACTGTTTAACCTTATTGGAAGATAGTGTTATACTTCCTAAAGGCGCCAATGTACTCGGTACCACTTACCAAAATGTGGAGTAAGCTATCGGACAAGCTACAAAATAGCTGCTGTTTAGTGTATAATAACCTGCTACAGTACGTGTATTGGGGGAATGGCAATACAAAGAAATTGACGGGCTTGCAAATTAAGTTGTCCAAAAAACCAGAGGAAAAGGAAAAATTGATAAAGTATGTGCTTTCGGCTTTTAGTTTTAACTATTTACCTGTAAATTATTTATAGATAGTAGAGGAAGATGTCCAAGATAAAATATAAATCTTACACAAGTGCTACATTAAAGCAGGTAGTACATATTTTACACAATCTGTCACACCATATTCTACAATTCCAAAAGAAATAGTAATTTCGGACTTGGGATTGATAGATACGCCTAACATTCGTCTAGAGGTTGTACGACAACGCGTAAATATTGGTAGTAAACTCTATCCGTTTACGCTAAAGGAAATTGCCCCATTATGTATACCATACGCTGTAAGTGGAAGGAAAAGACAACTGGAATTAGAGGAAATGGATGCAAAAGGCGAAAATTGGACTACATGGAAAACACTGCGACAATACGCGATCAATACAAAGATGTGTTAGACAAAGAACATCTTATTAGAGAAAATGAGAAAGAATTAAAAGATTATTTTATGTGCCGATGGACTGACTTAGATACATCTGGTTTCTACAAGTTGTATGCATTTGTGGTTAGTAAAAAGACTCTTTAGTTATGTAGGCGTCCTTGCGGAAAAGAATGGTACTAAATCCGTATATTTTTAAAAGGTTATTCTAAAACGTATTTATCAAAATGGCAGATAACAAAGACGAACTAAGGAATGCGGGTTTCGTAATCTTGCGTACACCACACGCAAAGGGGTCCGTTAAACATTGTATATTTGCCTAGTAAAGAACCTTTTGGATCATTTAAAACCGAGGGTCTTACAACCTATAACAACCATATATTCCCAAAAGTGGTGGACATGCAACTACGCAACAGTCTGTGGGAGAATAAGGATTTCCTCCAATACCGACAAGAAGAAGTCGATCAAGCTAACAAGATACGTATGCAGGATATAGTGGGAAAGCTGCGATTAAAAGATTGTCACAAGCTGCAAGAATTACACGAAGGAATGGATCTGGTTGTCGATGGAATCAAAGACTTTAAATATAGAGGCAAGCGTCGGTACATTTTACAATTCGAAAACCTAGACGGTCTCTATGTATCAAACTATTGGTTAGAAAAGGAGATAGAGGACTTGGGTATCGATTTAAATTTTAAGCTGCGAATAAAATTAGATAAAATTAAAGTCACTCCAAACAAACATAAAGAAAGGACTGTCTTCTGTGTATAACTTTGTATTAAAATTAAGTTTAAATGACCCCATACTTGGCATTAAATATTTTTAAATTTGTTATGTATAATGTCGGAATAAACATTTTATAATAGTATATAACATTGTTCTTTATTTATAAAAGGCTGTGACGTTACCACGAAATAGCAGTCGCACAGAGAGGGGGCGCATGGGCAGCGCGCATGGACAGGGGTGCGTACGCGCAGGGTGCGCATGGGCGGGGTGTGCATGCGCAGGGTGCTCATGGGCTGGGATGTGTCTGGGCGTACACGAGGGAAGCGGATGTTAACAGTCACCAAGCATCCAATTCTTTATTTGGATGGTATCGAGTACTTGCCTGCGTATGTATCCGGAGTAAAAAATACGATTTGCATACGCAGCTTATTAATAAAATTAGTTTATCGAGGGAAGATGAGAAAAGGTACATCATTCCTAATAGTACAACAATCTACGCATGGGGCGTAAAGATATAAGATAGTTGTTTATATTTGTATATATTAGTTTTAAGATTCCATAATTTTAAGTTCTTCTCCCACCTTCCAAATCCTTCCGGCTTCTATCCTGGTTGACAGAATATACGTGTTATCTCCACGTGGTATTCGCGGGACACGGCGGTTTTAGATTTCTCGGGCGATGGTTGGCTAAGGCATATGTCTTGGTTAGCGAAAAGGTTTTAAAGATGGAGTTAAATAAAGATGGGTAAAATTAGTCTTTAAAACGCATAACTTTGTATGGGTGGTCCTATTTAAAATCTGTTTACAGATTTGGGGTCCCTAAAAATTTAATATTAGTTGATACCTAGCAAAATATATTTATCTTAAGAGAGTGACTACCCGCGTATATTAAATACAATATAACACTTGTCAACAAAAAGTTGTAGGAAAATTAAAGACGTATTTAATGGGGATCCAGTATTAGAATTTGTTGGTAGTAATGTTAAGTCCTACTGTATTGTAGGCGAGAAAGATATGATTAAAAGATTAAAGGGTCTCACGAATTGTAGTTAAGTAAAACCGAGGGTCTTACAACCTATAACGAGCATATACCTCAAAAGGAATGGACATGCAACTACGTAGCAGTGCGCGGAGAATAAGAATTCTCCAATAAGAAATTAAAGTTTCCATGTACGTAGCACCAGCCATTGGGTAATGGTCGAAATGTGGAACCTATAAAGACGATTATTAATTGTGGTTTAGAAAATAGTAGTTTTCGTGGACTAAATAAAATAGCTTAGACTGGTTAATGTATATGGTTACATATTCTCGTACACATCCACAAACATCTGTTTACGTCCACAATGGCGATACCGGTAGTTTTGTTTAACAAATAGTAAGAAAAATACGTCAGGTGTTAGTGCGTGGAAGCCCATAGGATCGTTGGATTCAAAAAGAACGGTGCGTATGGTGGTCTCCGTTAGAATAATCGAAAGTGGTTAATCAATCGTATTAGATGTTTAAATAAGCGAAAGTGTAAAGGCCTACATAAACAAAAATTTAATTAACCGACAAAAAAGTGTGCGATGTGCTACACTTATAAATAAAGTATGGAATGGTGCTTTTAGCGGCCCTAGCAGTAAAAGGGCGACTGACTTTTCCAAGCAACTACAAGAATAGCAGTAGCGCAGAGAAGGGGTATGCATGTATTATACAGTTGCTACAAAATATGTTAGTTTACGCGTAGCTCGGATGTGTAATTGATCACGACTTAAAGATCCCTCGGAGGTTTAAAAATTCTCGGCCTATTGTCGTTAGAAAATATGTTTGTAAATTATCAGAACAGGAGCGGGTCGAAGTATAATGGATTATTGACTGAGTATTTGCTACCTTTTACGAGGGAATTGGAAGTTGACAGACATCGAGCATCTAATTCTCTATTTGGACGATATCGAGTACTTACCGGTTCTAGAAATCATTACATGCGGTCGAGAGCTATGCGAAAGTGTAAAAGCCTACAGAAGCATAATTATCAGACGAAAAAGTGCGCGATGTGCTATAGAAAGTATACAAAAAAATGGTGCTTTGCCCAGTCTTAACAGTAAAAAGGAGAGTGACTTTTTCTAGCAATTACAAGAATAGCAGCAGCGCGGCGAAGGGGTATGCATGTATTATACAGTGCATTGTTGCTATAAAATATGTTAGTTTACGGGAAGCTCGAACGTGCACAAATTAAATTTTAATCTATAATTAACCACGGTCGTAAAAATGGGAAATTAATGGGTAATTTGAATACCGCTAAGCATATACTTTCGCTTGGTGATTCATTTGGAAAATATTCAAGCCTATCATTTCCTAAAGTATGACGTAGAAGTTATTTAAAATTAAATTGTTGTAAGTATCCTGTAGACAACAAGTTGGTATTTTCTTAGTAATGGTTTAAAGTGTTTTTGGTTATAGTAGCACTGCATCTTCTACAGCACGACTTGCAGACAACTTGTGTGCGTGTGCTACCGCTCTTTTGGATTTTTAATATGCACACGATCCGTATAACATGGAAGACGTTTTCCGGTGTTTCTACTAACGGCATTCGCACCATCGACGAAGCGGACCAGGTGCATGCATTGGCGCTAAATGTATTGGACGAGCAGCGAGGATTATGACGTCATTTAGTTCCCCGCCGAATCCTCAACTTCGTTCGGATGTCTTCGGAAACCTTCGGTTTGCATTCTATAGGGTACATAAAGCAGGTGCGCAAGAGTAAACTTTTTAGTTATAAGTTAGTTCGCTTACAAGTCAAGTGCTATAGTGCGGATTTTGTTTTGTACTAAAATGGTATCTGCAAACGTTTTTAAATGCGAGTTGTGTCACGTCTACTTTACCAGGAGGGATGCTCTCAAACGGCACCAGAACAAATGTTGTGGTGTAACATCGTCCAAGGTTAAGCTTATACATCCGTCCGCAGCAAAGTACTTAAACTCTGGGTCTTGCAGTATCGCTTTTACAAGAATAGCTTCCAGCAACACAAGGAAAAACAGCACGGTATGTCATTAAGCAGTAAACGTTCAGCTCCACCAGTTGTTAAAGGGTCTTGTATGAAACAACCAACATCCGTGTAAAGTATGCGATTTCGAAATGGAAAAGACTACGTATGCCGCACACTTAAGGAGCAACAGACATAAAAATGCATCAGTTACCGCTACTAGCGACGATGGTGTAGAAATGGTTAGTACAGCGTTTAACAACCGTATGGCTAGCTATCGCATAAAGAACGCCAGTGTCGACGATGGGGTGCGCGAGTTTCTTTGGAAGCAGAAAGAGCGATTTATTCGATTAATAAATGAAAAAAGAATACAACATACAGCAGTAAAAGTCTACTGCGAACTCTACGGCGTTTACACCAAAATGGGGGAAGAGACTACCGATGTGAAATCCTTTAACACAAAAAATGTGGTTATAACGTCTTCTAGTAATCTGGAAAATATGTACGAGGTCTTAAGCGAAACCATAAGAACAAAATCAGAGGAATTTGAAACATGCGGGCCCGGTTGGTCTTTGGAAAAGGTGCTCTATTTAGAAATAAATATTAATAAGTATGAGCCGATATGAGAAGTTCTAGGTTCAAAATAAAAAATTGTGAATATGTATTTAGAAATGTGGTTTACAAAATTTAAACTGTATTAGTAAAATTGTCTGTAATAAAAGTTTTAAGAATGGTTTTTAGATTTTCTTTTAGGTATGAGCCGCAGGAATGTTATAATTTAGAGGGTGTGTGTAAAATGGTAAGGGGTGGTCCTGTTTTAAATCTGTTTACAGATTCGGATTCTACATAAAATTCTAGACTAACAAGATGTATTGCACGTATAAAAATTTATAAGAACGCTCAAAAGTCGCTACAGGTAAGAAATCTTAAAATGGGGTAGCTGCCTTGGGGTGATGCAATCGAAAAATTCCTAGAGATTCGGGTAGCTGAGAAAAGTTTATAAGAACGCTCAAAAGTCGCTACAGGTAAGAAATCTTAAAATCAGGGTAGCTCCCTTGGGGTGATGATATCTTAAAATTCTTAGAAATTCGGGTAGCTGAGAAAATTCTAATATTGATTGATACCAAACAAGGTAGGTTTATTTCGAAAGATGCATTGGCTAGACGAAGAAAACTATTTGGTTCAGATGAAAGATAAAAAATGATTAGTCGAAGAAAACTTTTTTGGTCCAGATGTGTGGGGAAATGAGGGATTTGGGAGCAAATGAGAACGGAAAAAGTCGCTCCTCCTCATTTGCTCCTTATGGGGATTTACATGTAAATGTGGGAGCAAATGAGGGATTTGGGAGCAAATGAGGCGGTAGAAGACCTGATTTTACCCTACTCACCTGTGATACTGTACAACTTGATAGACTTACTTCAGTGTCGGATTTAGGCGTTGTATTTGATTTTAAACTTACTTTTCGTGAACATGTGCGCACGACATGCAGGTCTGCAACTAAATTATTAGGTCTGATAATTAGGAACTGTAAATCATTTTCAAGCGAATTAGCTTTAAAAACGTTATTTTATGCGTTTGTCAGAGCTAAGCTAGAATATTGTGCACTTGTATGGTACCCACATTATCAATATCAAAAAGAATGCTTGGAAAATACTCAAAGAAAATTCTTAAAATTTATGTATCGAAAAACTTGTGGACATTATCCAGCTATAGGTATCGAACAGAATGTTCTACTCTTACAGTTTGGTATGAAATCACTTGAGTATCGCCGAATACTTAACAGCTTGGTGTTTCTGTATAATCTACTACATCACAAGATTAACTGTATGCAGCTACTGTCCCTACTTCGGTTTAATGTACCGCGGTCTGGAAGTCGTAATACAGTGACGTTCTATAATTGTACAGCACGCTCGAATCTGATAAAAAAATCTCCAATATACATCATGTGTCGATTTAATACATATTCTTGAAGGTATTTTATTTAACTTTAATAGAACAATCTATATTATTTATATTTCAGCAATGGTGAACACACCGCTGATCCACAAAACTGCCACGGTATTATTTACGATAGAGGCGCACTTGTCCAATTCCCATAAATTCAAAAACTTTTACTGAACATTTTAATTTTGAATTAAAGTCGTATGTAGAGAGGGAGATACTTAGGATGGGAATTGTTGCAGTCGATATAGTGTGGAATCAACACGTCTGACAGTATTAAAAGCTGTGCCAGAGAAAAGAGAGGTCGTGGCATTCGTCGACAAGTTATCTCTACATCTAAACTTCCACTCAACTGGAATGATTTTCTTAAAAACTCACAGAACAACGAAAGCCTTTTTTGTTTTTAGCCGACTGCTTTATTGAGACGGAGAGCACAATTCACTACGTCTCCAACGTTAAAGATGTAATTTGTTCGACAATTTTCGTAACTTTATCGTTGGATGGCTAAAAATGTAGTAGCATGGAAGAGGCCGATATGGTCGAATAATTTTACACTGTGAAAGCACGACAGCAAATGGTGCGCGATGGTTAGTCATACTAACAGTTGAAACTGATGTTGTTGTTTTGGCCATAGCATTCTATTAAGGCTACGAGTTCTGGGATTACAGGCGTAATGGGTACTATTCGGCACAGGACAAAAGAGGAGATATATAGCAGCACATTTAACTGGGGGGTATAATGATCACAATTTAACACATTAAAAGCGATTACCGTAAGATGGGGCTATTTTGAGCGGGGGGGGGGGGACTGGTAACTCTGAACAAAAGTTCCATTTCGTTATTTTAATTTTCCTATCTATCACAGATGTTGCGACTCAGTGGTAGTATTTAGTACTTAGTACTATTTGATAGGGGAGTATATTTTTAACGGTTTAACGCACGCTTTGAAGCGGACGCTATTCCTAAATGTCATATGTTACAACATAACCTAGTAGGAGGAATGCAGGCATTCTGGCGCCTCATTTGCTCCCGAATCCCTCATTCGCTCCCTCATTCGCTCCCTCATTTGCTCCTCATTTGCTCTCGAATCCCTCATTCGCTCCCTCATTTGCTCCTCATTTGCTCTCGAATCCCTCATTTGCTACCTCATTTACATGTAAATTTCCATATGGAGGAAATGAGGAGGAGCGAATGTCTCCTTCCTCATTTGCCCTCTCATTTGCTCCCTCATTTGCTCCGCCTTGTGGACCGCCTTGTGGAATTTTTACCCCAACCATTTTGATTACGTCACACCCGCATTCGTCTAGCCATTTTCATCTTTCGAGATAAATCTATCTTAGCATCCTCATTTCATCCCACATCTGGATCAAATAGTTTTCTTCGACTATCCATTTCTTTATCTTTCGAGATAAACCTATCTTGTTTGGTATCAATTAATATTAGATTTTTCTCAGCTACCCGAATCTCTAGGAATTTCTTAGATTGCATCATCCCCCAGAGAGCTACCCCAATTTTAAGATTTTTTTACCGGTAGCGATTTCTAACCATCCTTTTAAATATTTTAGACATACGACACATTAAACTAATCGAGAATTTTACGCAGAATTTGAATCTGCAAACAGATTTAAAATCCAACCACCCCTTGCAAAGTTACACTTTTAAAGTCTTAAACCTCTAAATTTTGCTCTTTGCTCTATCACCTAACAAATAGTTTTCACCGACTAGCCATCGCATCTTTCGAGATAAATATATCTTGTTTGGTATCAATTAATATTAGAATTTTGTCAGCTACCCAAAATCTCTAGGAATTTTTTAGATTGCATCATCCCCCAGGGAACTACCCCAATTAAAAAATTTGTTGCTGGTAGCGATTTCTGACCGTCCTTATAAATTTTTTAGTCATGCAATACATCAAATTAGTCTAGAATTTTATGCAGAATCCGAATCTGCAAACAGATTTAAAATAGGACCACCCCTTACCATTTTACACACACACCCTCTAAATTATAACTTTCCCCCTGCAAAGTTATACTCCTTTACATTTTTGCTCATCTATGACATATGCTTTAACCAACTAAACAGATTCGATATAGGACCATCCCTTACAGTTTTACATATATACCATCTGCGAGATAAATCTTTCTCCATATTTCCACCCACGAGATAAATCTATATTGTTTTGTATCAATTATTATTAGAATTTTCTCAGCTACCCGAATCTCTATGAATTTCTTAGATAGCACCATCCTCTAGGGAGCTACCCTCATTTTAAGATTTTTTACCAGCAGCGATTTCTAACGTCCTTATAAATTTTTTAACCATACAGCACATCAAATTAGTCTAGAAATTTTATGCAGATTCCGAATTTGTAAATAGATTTAAAATCGGAGCACCCCTTATCATTTTACACACACACACACACCCTCTAAACTATAACTTTCCTACAGCTCATACCTAAAAGAAAATCTAAAAACCATTCCTAAAACTTTTTATTAAGACAATTTTTACTAATACAGTTTAACTTTTGTAAACCACATTTCTAAATACATATCCACAGTTTTTTATTCTTAACCTAGAACTCCTCACATCGGCATATACTTATTAATATTTATTTCTAAATAAAGCACCTTTCCCAAAGACCAACCGGTCCCATCTGTTTCAAATTCCTCTAATTTTGTTCTCATGGTTTCGCTTAAGACTTCGTACATATTTTCTAGATTACTAGAAGACGTTATAACCATATTTTTTGTGTTAAAGGATTTCACATCGGTAGTCTCTTCTCCCATTTTGCTGTAAACGCAGTAGAGTTCGCAATAGACTTTTATTGCTGTATGTTGTATTCTTTTTTCATTAATTAATCGAATAAACCGCTTTTTCTGCTTCCAAAGAAACTCGGACACTCCATCGTCGACACTGGCGTTCTTTATGCGATAGCTAGCCATACGGTTGTCAAACGCTGTGCTAACCATTTCTACACCATCGTCGCTAGTAGCGGAAACTGATGCATTTTTATGTCGGTTGCTTCTCAAGTGTGCGGCATAGGTAGTCTTTTCCATTTCAAAATCGCATACTTTACACATAATTCGTGGTTGTTTCGTACAAGACCCTTTAACAGCTGTCGGAGCTGAACTTTTACGGCTTAATGACATACCGTACTGTTTTTCCTTGTGTCGCTGTAAGTTGTCCATTCTCGTAAAAGCGATACCGCAAGCCATACAGTTTAAGTACTTTGCTGCTGGCAGATGTATAAGCTTAACCGTGGACGATGTATAGGAAGCACCGCAAAAGTTGCATTTAAAAACGTTTGCAGGTAGCATTTTAGTACAAAACAAAATCCGCACTATAGGATTTTGGCGAAACTTGTAAGCCAACAAACTTATAACTAAAGAGTTTACTCTTGCGAACCTGCTTTATGCACCCTATAGAATGCAAACCCAAGGTTTGCGAAGAAAGCCGAACGATGTCGAGGATTCAGCTAGGAACTAAATGACGTCATCTTTTGACAATCCTTGCAGCTCGTTCAGTACATTTAGCGCCAATGCATGCACCCGGTTCGCATCGTCCATGCTGCGAATGCAGTTAGTAGAAACGTCGAAAATGTCTTCCATATTATACGGATCAACAATCGCATCACGTGCATATTAAAAATCCAAAAGGGTGGTAGCACACACAAATTGGTTGCAAGTCGTGTGGTAGAAGATGCAGTGCTACTATAAACAAAAACTTAATAAAACACTTTAAACCTTTAATAAGGGAATACCAAACTTGTTGTCTACAGAATACTTACTAATAAAGCAATTTAATTTTAAATAACTTCTACGTCATATTTTCGGAAATGGCAGACTTGAATATTTTCTTTGAAAACAATCGAAGATAGCCGAAGACACTCGAAGAGTGCACAAACGCGGTCACTAAACCAATTAGCATTAATACCGAGTATTCTATGCTTTTGTAGGTTGCTCACTTCCTAGAACCAAATCTTCCGCATAGCGGTCGGTAGCACGCAATGATTTCTAAAACCGGCAAGTACTCGATAACGCCCAAATAGAGAATTAGATGCTCGATTTTTGTCAACTTCCGATTCCCTCGTAAAAGGTGGAAAAGCATCGGCCAATCATCTATCTAACTTATACTTCGACCTGCTCTCGTCCTGATAATTTCCAAACATTATTCAAACGACAATGGTCTCAGAAATTTTAAACCCCCGACGGATCTATAAGTTATGATCAATTACACATCCAAGCTACACGTAAACAAACAAAATCCGCACTATAGGACTTTGGCATTAAAAAGTCCAAAGCTTCTGTGTCTGTAAAGGTTATAAAAGAGTATTTTAAAAATTTAAAAGAAAGTACGTTAGGAATACTTGCCACCCACATTTTTAATTTCGATGAAACAAAGTTTTCTGACAATTCTGGGACCAAAAAATGCATCTTTAAACAAGGAGTGAAATATCCAGAACGTATTTAAGACTTTTCTCAAAGTGCAATATCTGTCATGTTTGCTGGCAGTGCATCAGTAGTAGTTTACAAGGCAGACAACTTGTGGAGTACCTGGTGTGAGAATGGTCTTTTGAAAACAAGATATGGAAGAACGAAACGTGTATGGTTTGACTCCTGTGCATTTTCCGACTGGTTTGCGTCTATTTTTGTGCCTGCCGCAAAAAAATTACCTGGCCCAAAAGCAATTATAGGGGATAATCTTTCAAGTCATTTTAATGATACAGTCATAAACCTGTAACGAATTCAATTACCTGGTTTATAAATATACGCGCTTGTTCTAAATATTTGTTTAACAAATATCCCTTACTAAACAGAAAATATTAAATTCCAATTGTAGCAATATATTACCAATTCGTACTTAGAGCTCCACCCGTATCTAAGGACTTGAAGTAAAATTTAAGTTTTCTTTTATCTGTATGTGTATTGATACAACATTCCCATTCTGCGCGTGCTTGAATAATAAAATTGCCTCGTGGACAAGGTTCATCATTTAACATCGGCATGTAATCAGCTAAGCAAGTGTTGAAACGTGGGCTAGCAGGTTTGATAAAACATGCCGTCCCAAAGACAGGTGAAATGGTTTCGACGTATACCATGGCATCGATTAGCGGTGGAATCGACCTAGTGTGACCGTGAAATACACATCGACTACGCGCAAGTAAAAAAGTATATACCGTATTAAAACGCAATTAAAAATGTAGATACAATATTGAAACGCAAATTTTAAGTTGATTGCTATAGAATATCAAAGCAAGTTTTCGGTCCAATTTTGAAACGCAAATTTTATGTGGTTACGGTATTGAAACGCAAGCACGTAATGTATAAAGTATAAGAGCGATATACAATTTGTTGTTAGCTGTATTGAATGTCCAAAGCCTAAAATGTTGCTATGCACTATGGTGGAATTTTCCGATAATCTTATTTTGTATAAAAGGCAAATTGTAACACCTGGCACGTGTGAACTGTGCACACCTGTTGTCGTAAGTACTCGAGATAGTTGACAAACTCTGATGTCTGGCAGATTATTTGTGGTAAGTTATCTCCAATTTTAGTTTAATTTTCATTTTATGGAACCATTACTGGAAATGTACAACTAATTTCTGTAAATTTTATATGTTCATTTAAATTGATACACAAAATTTTTGGAAATTTTATATGGTCATTTGAATTAGCACGTAATTTTTGTTCAAAACTTAATAGTTGGATATTGCATAGAAATTCTTATAAACACAAAGAAATTTCTATAAGATAATTTTTAAATTTACAAGGTAATACTAAAATGTATTCGTAACTAAGCACGTGACACGTTGATATTTGTTTGTCACACTATAAAATATAATTTTCTTTGACAGTATACTTGAAGTACAGATTAGTTCAAACCAAAAGTATTTTTGACCTTTGATTCCATCAATTAAATTAATTAAAAATGTAGTTCTGCAATCTAAGGAAAGTCAAAACATTTAATCGATTAATTGTAAACCCGAACAGGATCCTATTCAGGTATCAAATACAAATTGTAGAATAATAACGAAAACACTATATTTCTTCTAAAGAACAATAATAAATTTACAATCATAAAATTCATACAACTAATCAAAGACTAATACTAGACCTTAATAATAGTAGATATCTCAAAAGTTTCAGTGCGTATAAAATTGTACAAATGATGTATATATTTTTTTTTGTAAATCAATAGAAAGAGTAATAAGTTGTTTTAAAGCTTTCTTTCATTGATGTCAACAATAATTTTTCTATAGAAGCAAGCAACCATATTTATAAAATTTTTGTAGTGAAAAAGGATAGATTATTGGTATTGTGTTTAAAAATTTTTTGAGGTATAATTTTGACTAGTTAATCTTTTTAGAATTTATTTTTTTTGTGATAAAGTGACTAGGCTCTAATGTAGCCCTAGTTCAAAAGTGTTTAGAAGTGTTTAAATTTTCAGATTGTACGAGATCGTCGTTCCAATTCCAGTTTGCAGAGTCATAAGTAAGTATTATATTTATGTTTTGCTCGTTAAGGATATTTTTTCTTTTCGAAGATTTCCGTATCTTATCTTCGGATTGTTTCTCAATATAACTATTATTAAGATACGGTGGTGTCCATGAAAATTCTTTTATTATTGTATACCATCCTACGACCCTGGCTCATAGCTCTGCCCTAAGTTGAAGAAGCTTAGCTGGCTGGAAGATCTCTTTAGAGGGTTCTTTTATACTCTAAGCCATTTTCCATCCTCTTTACCCTGGGCTCAAACCTTAGACAGGAACCCCTCATAATTTATTGAGGCTTTGCCGCCTATAAAGTAGAGTAAATACACTATATATTCCTCTATAGAAAAAATAGTGTAACAAACCTTTATAAAAAAAATGACAATTAGATTTATTTGCTTACCCGCAAATACTACTCATCTGTGTCAGCCTCTGGACGTGGCGTTTTATGCGCCTTTAAAAAAATACTCGCGACAAATTTTAGATTAGTGGAAAATTAGTTTGAGAAGAAAGAGCAAAACTCTGTCAAAGTATGAATTTCCTGGGATTTTAAGTAAATTATATAAGAAGCTGCATCCAGACGAAAATGAAACGTCTAATAATATGATATCTGGATATGAAAAATGTGGGATCCAGATAAAGTCTTAGAACGCTTACCTGACAACATGAAATGCGATAAAAATGAAGTAGAGCAAGCAACTTCTAGTGCTGTTATCGAACTATTACAAAAACTGAGAGGAGTAGAACAGGTTGTACAAAAAAGAAAAAAGAAAAGATTAAAAGTTGCCGCCGGAAAAAGTATTTCCACAGCTGATTTAGAACTTGAGAATGAAGAAATTTTACGTGCGGAAAATAGCGCTAAAGAAAATGTAATTACAGAAATCGAAACTTTGGTCGCTGATAATAGCAGCAGCAGTTCAAGTAGCAGTAAATCAGAAAGCGCAAATGAGTCCGATAGTTACTCTGAAAATGATAGTGATAATAAGAACATAAATCTAGAAATTGGAAAGTTTTATTTAGCGAAATTTGAAGTCAAAATATTATTAAACACTTTGTGGAAAGTAATTTCGATTGCAGAATTGAAAGATAAAATGGTGGAACTTTCTTTTTTGCGTCATTCGCGTAAAATAAATTACAAATTTTCCCGGCCACATGTCCCAGACAAAGGCAGTATTCCTGTGCATAAAATTGTGAAAGCGCTGCCAAATCCAATAGCCGATCGAAGAGAAGCTTTGGTTTTTTTTTATCAAAAAACGTAAAAATTTTTTGAAGATGTTGGAATAACCTATTTCTAATACTTTTTTCAGTTTAATGCTCCTATATTATTGTTTTTTGTTTTTGTATGTAACATTTTCAAAAATAAATTATTATGCCATATATATCAGCAAATTAAAATTTCAAAAATCTCAGGTTACAATAATAAATTTATTGAAGTATACGCTCAAGTTTCCGTGTTCAAAGTAGGCCTTAGAGTGCCATATTATTGAACATAGATTTAGTTTTCACGTGTGTTCAAAGTAGCCCCAAGGGCATGGTAACATTAAACACCCATATTTAAAAAACAAAAAATAGAAGCAATTATTTTATCAAACTCAAATTTTCTAGATTGCTTCTCCTACTTGATGCCCAAAATTTAGCGTTTAAACGATAAAAAAAACATAAGCCAAAAAAGTTATTACAAAATTAACGTAAAAAAAATGTTCAAGTAGCCCCATCTTTTACGGTAATTGTTTGGTTGCTCTTTGACCGATGTTTTAAAATTATTTACTTCTTTAGACATACTGGGCGAGAAATCGTTTGCACTTCCCGATTTTCGCGCTTTTACGGGGTGCGACACTGTCTCTTCCTTTTCATACAAGGGAAAGAAAGCGGAATGGAGAGCTTGGAAATTCATTCCTGCAGTAACTGAATTTATTGTAGCATATCTAAACTTTTGCAATGTGCCCGAAGATGTGTTTACTGCTTTGGAAAAAAACCGCCAGGTTTAACGATCCTCATGGCTCATTTGTCAGCACGGATTATGCACGAAAAGAATTACTTTGCACAGGAAGAAAACTATGCCACTTAATTCCTCCGACATCAAATGCTCAAAGAAAGCACACATTAAAAGCCGCTTATCAAGCTGGTGACGTATGGGGTCACGTAGATATTGTCGAAGATAATATTCCAACTCCAGAGGGGAGGGGATGGATTAAAAATATAAAAACTGGTCTCCTCTATGGTCTGATCTTCCTGAAATATGGGAAGCGTGCCGGGAATTGGCAAGATGCAGTTGTAAAACAAGCTGTATCAGCAACCGCTGCACCTGCAACTGCATATCTTGCAAAGGAGATTGCGTAAACAAAGCGTAGGTATGTATTTCGATTTTTTAGGTGACAATATTTTTGAATTTTTATTGTTCTTTTTTAGACTGGATATCTTTTAAGCGCCATCTTGTTTTGTTTGCCAACTTGATGTCATAGAGGCCCCATTAAAATATATAACTAGCGTGAAAAAACCTAAATTTTGGAATAAAATAGTAGTTGTAAAATATTGAGGTGAATTTCGAATAGCTCTGTGGTAGAGAAAAGTGGACTGTACATAAAATTAAGTAATAATTGAACAATCAACATATAATTAATGTTTTTAATCAGTTCAAGGGTTTACTAAAAGCACTCACCTGGTGTTTATGAAGCCATGCCAACGACAAAAACAATGTAAACAAATACTACTTTTCTCTTTGGCAGGTGTAGCAAAGTACATCTATGACGACAGCGGTGTTGTAAAGAAAAGCGGTTCATGTACTTAATTTGTTCTACGTAGAACATGTAAAACAGCGATGCGGTCTGTTCGAACGACAAATTGATTCTCTGGCTTCGTGGATTTTCCAGTTAAATACTGTTCTTCCACATGCGGAATAACACAGTCTTATCACTCGCGGCACTTGTTGGCGAGTGCATGAAGTAAACATGGAAATTTTATTCTAACAAATTTAAATATCCCGAGGCGGACGTAAATAATCAACAAACTCAACGTAAAATGAAATTTAGCTTTAATTATTTATAATATAAATGAAACAATAGTTAGGCACGTTTTTATTAATACAGCAGCCGTCTTGGATTCCATCTACTTGTAGTAAAGTGTTGCGGGTCAAATCATTATTTATCGCCTAAATCACCTCTGTGCCAAAATATGTTTCTATCACGTACCGCTTCTACTATTTAGACAATCTAATGAATTATTAAATTATAACCACGTTTGGTATAAGGTTAAAGAAACCCTTTTATTACAAAAGGTTCTACTGAAACTATAGAAAAACACTACCTTCTACTTCTACTCTAACTAATAGTCAGCTTCAAATAATGAAGCAGCAAATTGTTTCATCAGGAGAACGCTCAACCATTTGAAGTGAAATTGATGGCGTTACGCTGCTGCAACACCAAAGCTCTAATTACAACTTTCATCCTGAAAATACAAACTTCAGCGTTTTCAGGTTGTCCTACAACAATTTACTGTGAGTAATGGTGAAATTTTAGTCATTTATACAATTTGAAGGGTGTGAATTTTGCTTGGAAGTGTTTGCAAAATCCAAAAATATTTTTTCTAAACTATTTCCATAATTGACTCTTAATTATAGTTTGTAATTTGCAACGCAACAATGAAATCTAGTGGGCAATTAATGTGAATCTAACTGCGGTTACATTGATGATTAGTTCCCCAAACCCCACGTAGCAAGAGGGCGCCACCTGCGTGATAATTACCATAGTCATGCAGACCCAACCGCCGGAAATTAAATCGGTTTTGAACGCTCCAATATTTGTGTTACCAACGTTTAAACAATTTAGTTTCATTATGGCAGTTTGATGAATTTACATTATACTGTTTGCGCTGAACTAATACAACATTATGCAATTTCTAGTATCGCATACGTATCTTAAACCCCAATCGACTGCAATATTGCAAGATTTCAGCTCTTCGTGAAAATCTGTGTTTATGCAGACGAGATAAAATTGTTAATTTTATGATAGGGTCGGAAGTCATTCGTTTGTTATTAAAAACACTATCACATCAAACAAATCGTATTAAGGGGAGCACAAAGAGTATAAAACAATGAACCTTTCACATAGAGGAACAGTAACAATGTGCCAATTTATCGCTAAACGGCCCATTGTAGCTCGAAAATATAATAAAAGCATTTTTATAGCAGCTCCCATCTGCCGTTCTATCTTGGAACTAATCTCATTACGTACTCCATTTTTGAAACGCCCTGCCTGAAGCTTGCAATTCAATTTAAAAGTCATTTGTACCATGCTCGAACATTGTTAGCATCGTTAATAATCATAATAATTTCATTTTGTACTTAGAATGTCAGAAAGAAGATTATAGAGACGCCATCCCGTTAAAAATGAACATTATAAACGCGTTTAGCACGGCGCATTTTCCAATTTAAAATGCCTTATAGAGAGCTTTTGTTCTATAAAAGTAAATTACTTTATTATACGGAGTATTATGTTTTAAATCTGCTTTAAACTTTAAAAAAAATGTAAGTTATTTAGAGAAAATATATAATGACTTTTGAATTACTTATTCTTGGATTATTACGAATAATTAAGTTGCTTTTAAATAGTTACTAAAATAAATCCCGTTGAAATTAGACGTTTATTGTAGAATAAATGTAACAATCTCTATAACAGTTTAAGCCACTACTATTAAGTAATTGGAAATTACCGATCACTTCGTCATGCTTCGTTTGAAATCGTAGTATTCATAAATCCCGCCCAAAATTCGACAAGACATTAGTGATGGATTCGAACCGAACCGAACCAAACCTTGCCCTCGGTTCGGTTCGGTTCGAAAACTGTTTAGTCCGGTTTGGTTCGAGGTTCGGTTTGAAAAAATATATTCCGGTTCGGTTCGAAAAAAACGAAACGAACCGAACCGGTTCGACATTTTGATATTTTAAACTAGTGCGTTCAACTACAAGAATTTAAATGTTTAATGTAGTTTTTATATTTAGTAGTTGCTACTTTCAAATAAACCCAACATTAATTTGCTATAGACTTTAGTAGCATAAATCATGTTAATATTTGTCCATGTTTGATTTTTCAATACGTACTATCTTTAACAAAGCGTAATTACAATTAGGTTAATAGTGAAAGCCATGATTTATACTAATGTCATTTTACCGTGAAAGAACGATATCACACGATCTTTGCGATTACTTTTATTTTAGTTTTAGTTAGTGTAAAAAGAGTATCAAAACAATAAAATGTTGCTGATTTCTTATACAGTACAAACAAAAAACTAGCTGTTAGGTTATCTTTATTATTATTTTTTTATAAGACAATATCAGATGGTTCTCGGAAAAAATCGTAAATCTACCTCAAACAGCGTTTACGTTTTATATAATAAAATATAACAGTATTTATAGCACGGGCATTGTCTGCTTGTTATTTGCATTATACTGTGTTATTTTATGTCAGCATTGATTGAAAAGTTTATGCCGCCGTGAGTCGTAAACTTCAACCTTTGGTTTTGAGAGAAAGTTCGGGGTTATTCTTCTGGAGTATCGGCTACTTCTAAAGACGTTGGTGGTAATGACCACACTAAATAAACAGTAAATATTATGGTACCGTGCGCTTTATAATACCATTTGTTAAGCGATTATGTAAAAAAAGAAAAAGGAGATTAGTTTTTGCTACAAGGTCATATTTTTTAATATTAATAGAAAGCTGGTTTTCATACAAAAGTAAAAAATTCAAAATGATGGATTAGTAATACATACTTAATTAAGAATTAAATTGTTTCGTTTATTCTGAAAACTTCTGTAGTCTCTAGACCGTGACATCGGCGTGTATATGTTAAAGATGGTTTTCAACACGATTTCTGTTTATTAAATAAAATAGACTTGTTTTTAAAACCAAATTTTCAAAATCATTTCGAGTTTCTTTAATATCAAATACTAGTTATAAATAAACAACAATTTGAAATAAGGAGCATTAAACATATCGAACCAATGTAGAATTTTTTTTATCTACAAACGTGCCTCGATGACAAAATCTATTAGATATATAACACTAATACCTATTACATTTTTACCTATTGGCTTAAAACCCGATAATCATGTACATTAGAAAATCGTTCTATTTCTTATATGCTTGCGACTAGAGATTTTTGAAATGTGCATTTAGGGAAATTAAGATTGACATATTTTTAGTGAAAATTAAATTTTTTAACCAAATTTTTATTTAAAAAATCGAACCTTTCGAACCGAACCGGACCGAACCTTGAGCTAGGTTCGGTTCGGTTTGAAAAATTTGCCGGTCCGGTTTGAGGTTCGGTTCGAAAATAAAATGTCTGGTTCGGTTCGAAAAATCGAACCAAACCTCAAACTGAACCTCAAACCTGTTCGGTTCGTGTCCATCCCTACAAGACATTGTAATGGCCGCTACAAATATCGTCTGTAAAGATTGTAAACAGGGTTGGCAGCTGCTTACTCAAAAATGTGATTGTGATCCTCATTATGTATTTTAAATAAGTATTCACGAAACTGCCGACCTATGCAATTCTACATCACCAGCGTATTCTCCATCTAAAAACAATAAATTGTAATATTCCACTGCATTAGTAACCGGTATATAGCCTATAAGACGAATCACCAATAATAAACGCTGCAAATAAATTCCACTCATCTTTTATTTTTTCGACTACTTGCAAGCGGGTCAGTAGTAGGATAGGCGCATCCTGGGCCAGATCCACATTCCTCCCTATGCACCCGATCCTCCCGATTCATATCTAACCCAGATTTTTACATTTAAATTCCCATAAGGAGGATCTGCTAAATATTATTTTAATGGGTTTCCTCCTTGCTCCCTGCTTGTGGACCTCCTTTTGGGTTAAAGGGATTTTTTCCTTGCTTTATTTTTAACCCCACCATTTTGGTAACCTAACCCTTAACATTAAGGGCCAACCCTTACAACCATCAAACCCAAATTTTATAACTTTTTTGTTTATAAACAGTTTCTAATCGTGTAAGGTAATACCGATTTAATTTTTCTTGGAAGTCCGAATCTACCATTATTTTAACATTAGGCCAACTCGATTTAAAAAATTAGTGTAAGCAAAAAGTAGTACACATACCTTTAAAACAATTTTATTTAATTATAAATATACAGTGTACACTTAATATTTATTTTCATATAGGTAAAACCACCACTTCGCTATGCTCTCGGTTACCTAGTTTCGGCTACTTTACCAAGGTCATGGTGACGTCATAACCTTTTGTAAATAAAGAGTAATGTAATACTATTCTAAAATTTTTATTCTGACATTATACATAACAAAACTGAAAAATATTTAACATCAAGCATGGAGCCATTTAAACTTAATTTTAATACAAAGCTATACACAGAAGACAGTCCTTTCTTTATGTTTGTTTGGAGTGGTTTTAATTTTATCTAATTTTATTCGCAGATTAAAACTTAAATCGACACCCAAGTCCTCTATCCTTTTCTAACCAATAGTTTGATATATAGAGACCGTCTAGGTTTTCGAATTGTAAAATGTACCGAAGTTTGTCTCTATATATAAAGTCTTTGATTCCACTGACAACCAGATCCATTCCTTCGTGTAATTCTTGTAGCTTGCGACAATCTTTTAATCGCGGCTTTCCCTCTATATCCTGCATACGTATCTTGTTAGCTTGATCGACTTCTTCTTGTCGGTATTGAAGGAAATTCTTATTCTCCCACTCACCGTTGCGTACTTGCATGTCCATCACTTTTGGGCATATATGACCGTTATAGGTTGTAGGACCCTTGGTTTTAAATGATCCAAAAGGTTCTTTACTAGGCAAATATACAATGTTTAGCGGACCCCTTAGCCTGCGGCGTACGCCAAGGTTACGAAACCCGCAATTCTTAGTTCGTCTATGTTATTTGCCATTTTGATAAATACGTTTTCAGAATAACCTTTTAAGAAGTATACGGATTTAGTACCATCCTTTTCCGCAAGGACGCCTACATACCTAAAAGAGTCTTTCTTATTAACCACAAATGGATATAGCTTGTAGAACCTGGATGTATCTAAGTCAGTCCATCGGCACATAAAATAATCTTTTATTTCTTCCTCATTTTCTCTAATAAGATTTTCTTTGTCTAACACATCTTTGTATTGTTCGCGTATTGTTGCAGTGCTCCATGTAGTTCAACTTTTGCCTTTTCGCATCCATTTCGTCTAATAGTAGCTCTCTTTTTCTTCCACTTACAGCGTATGGCGTGCATAATGGGGCAATTTCCTTTAGCGTAAACGGATAGAGTTCACAACCAATATTTACGCGTTGTTGTACAACGTCAGGGCGAATGTAAGGCGTATTTATCAACCCCAATTCCAAAATGATTATTTCTTTTGGAATTGTAGAATATGGTGTTGCAGATTGTGTAAAATATGTACACCCTGCTTCAATGTAGCACTTGTGTAGGATTTTATTTTATGTTGGCTGTCTTCCTCCTCTAATATCTGCAAATAATTTACAGGTAAATAGTTAAAACTAAAAGCCGAAAGCACATACTTTATCAATTTTCTTTCCTCTGTTTTCTTCGGACAAATTAATTTGCAAGCTGTTACGATTTTCCGCGTTTCATATTATTGCGCAATCATTTTATATAATGTATAATTACGTAGCAAATTACGCGCCATTTGTATCAAATACCAAACACCTTTAAAAGTGATACAATAGGCAAAGTTTCGGCACAAGTACCTCAATCTCAATTGATCATACACACAACGTGCTTTGTGATGTATACGCGCATCGCACATTCGTCTTCTCATTAACCCTCCTGCACTGTTGGAGTCTATATGACCAAATCGCAATTTTAAACTGTTGTATTATAGTAGAATATTTGAGCCGGTTTACGGCCCTCATTTCCTCCAGAATCCCTCATTTTCGCACTCATTTTCTCCTGCCTCCCTAGCTCATCTTTCAAGATAAATATAACTTGTTTGGTGTCAATTAATATTAAATTTTTCTCAGCTACCTAAATTTCTAGGAATTTTTTAGGTAAAATCACTTCCTAAGGCGGTATCCCAATTTTAAGATTTTTTACCAGCAGCGATTTCTGACCGTCCTTAGAAATTTTTTAGCCATGCGACACATCAAATTGAAACGACTTTTGTTTTACTGAAGGCACCACGTTGTGAGCGCCACTGAAACGTTATTTCTTCTACGTTGAGGCGCTAGTGTAACTTATTTTCCTTAATGAGCGCCAGTGAACAAAAATCTTTCGACATAGCTAGGGGTCTATTCCTGGGAGAGCAATAAGAAGTGGGGGGGGGGGAGTCGAATTCTGTTTGCAAACCAAAGCTAAGCTAAATTAAATAGGCGCCACCATGTCCTGAGATAATTACGATAATAGCAGAGCACAATTCTAAGGGCGGACGTGGAAACACAAAGATAAAACGATCGCCTTCGTTAACAAAAATCTGTCTTATCAAAATAAGACGCAGCTCCTGTAAGAAATTGCAAAGATTAAATAAATAAAAAAGTAGAACACCATTTGTGTCCTATAAAAGTATAAAAAAAAAAAATGTAAATCCAATATGATATTGGCACCAAATTATTACTCAAAAATTTTACTTTTGTGTAATTAGATTTGATCGCATTTGACCAAAATAAAAGCCTCAAAGTTGAACTAATTGTTTACTAAAAAAACTCTCTTTTAAAATTTCGGAACTTTTTAACAAGTAACAAAAATTTATCATTAACATCTATATCAAAGTCAAGGTTTTGACTTTTTAAAACAACCAACTACACTTTAAATATGAACCTGCTTTAAACATTTAAGTGAAAATAATTTGTAAGCATAATACACTGAATTACGTTCTAACCTGGGCAGATCTTTTCAGGTAGATTACAATTTCTAGAATCTTATACTGAGTGTCGTTAAATTTTCAGATTTAAATTTTATGATTTACATGTAGATAAATGCTAATCACAAAAATAGGAATGTTTGGTTTAAACTCAATGACAGCTGCACGAAGCATCTGTTTTCATGACAACATCTGTCAACTGTGCAACACAAAAAATATGACGTCGAAAACATACGTTGAAGTTATCTAAGGTTCAGATGGAACAAAGCTTGTAATTATAAAAATCTAATATGACAAAATTTTGTACTACGGCTTATAAAACCAGTTCAACAATAATTGAGAATTACACAGATTACATGTTGAAAACATAATAGCAACTTTACGTGCTTTATATGATAGTCTGTTTATCAAATTTTTATGACATTCAAAACACATGCTTGAAATATCTTATATCTAATAACGAACCAAACTGCTTCTGTTGCTCCACGACAAATCGAGATGGAAATTTATATTCTTCAAACAAAGTTGCCAGCCATTTCTAACTAGAGACGACTGCAATCCAAACCAACATCCATAATTCCTAGTTAAAAAATTTCTTAGTAGACAAATTTCAAATCGACAAATTCTAAGTGACGAATTTTAAATCATGAATTCTACATGACGCGCTAAATAAATTACACCAAATTAAATTAGTTCGTAAAATATATACTTTACCAACCGTTAGTAGAAGGTATCTTAATAGTTTCAGGTCGAGCACGACCTGACCTGCTTACTTTAGTAATTGATGCGAAGTTCGCCTGCCTCTAGCCGGGAATACATGTTGATAAAGCTGTTGCTAGCGGGCGACTAACTTAACGAAACAAGAACCGAATCGTCGCGACGTTAGAGGCGTGGAATACGAAAAAAACAACTAGAAATGCGCGTGGAAATAACTTTATGTGACACAGATACTTAAATAAGAAGATTAATAAGGAATAATGCACGCTTAGCGCATTATCCTCATAATTCAATGTGAATAATTATTACTGAAATTAAACATGTTACACTACCCCTTTCCCAAAAAAAAATAATTTTTTATAACAAATAAGTTTAAGCGAAAACAAAAGATTTTTTTTATAAGAGCTTTTATCAAACTCCTAACTAACATCACAATTATTTGCTAAACATCACAGTTTACGAATTAGAAATACTTATTTAATCAACATCCAGAATAACTACAAAAGTTATGAAAACGAGAGGGACTAATATATACAAATTTGAGTGTGCTGGTAACTACGTGCACCAAACGTCCATTGGGAGACAAAATCGGGGAGTCATAACCGGTATAAGTCAAAATCGAGAGAAGTCAAATCAAAAAATCAAACACTCCACGGGACAAAAAAATTAATTTAAGTTTAAGGGAATTCTTTTATTAGAGCAAGAATTTTCTTACTCCTACTGAAGACAGTACGTACTAACTATAACTAAACATAACATAAAATATCCAAACTTTCCAAAAATAACAACTCCACTTCCTGGAGCTCTAGCAATTTTACCAACTAAAAAGGACGCTACCATATCAAAACAGCATCTTGATACTAAACACTATCTGCTCAAAGTGATAACCAAACCAAACCAACCAACAGGTTACTTACAAAAATGGAGGTGAGTACTCATCACCCCTATAACTCAATGTGCTAGAAGTTTTGTTTCTACTAAACTTAAACTTCAACACAAATATTTCACAAACCAAAACTCTTAATACAAAACCGAACCAGTCAGGGCTGAAATCTTTTTCACCCTACTGATTATCCTATCACTAATTTCCAAACATCATCACCTATTAGTGATGGATCAAATGGTGAGGTTCACCATGCAAACTTCTGACCTTACCAAACAAAAAAATTAAAGAAAGGTCAAAATCGAGGGAAAGAATACGCCAATATTCTCTCTACCTAAATATGTAGAAATCAGGACTAACAATTTATATAGTCGACTTATTTCTACTTTCTAACAATATCTTCTACTAGCGCGCGACAACCTATACTAGTATGTACATCAACGTACACTACAAAACTACTACTACATTTTGACTACAAGTTTCCATAACCATACAAAATTTCCAAACAAAATAAGTTGCAAAAGGACAGTCTTCATTTAGTATAAGTTATAACCATACTAAATCAAAAATCAGAACAAAACGAAACAAGCAAATAACTAATTTACTTATAATCACAGAAATGACTGAACTGAAACTAATCTTCAGGATCATCATTCTCATCAAGTGTGTCAGATGCAGCAAAGGGCTTCAAATCTTTGAGGTGCCATTTACCGGTTTTAGAATCATCAATAAAAAACTAATCACGACGATAGCTAACAGAAAAAAATATCAGTCTTCAGGTACACTCTCACCCTAATACCAACTGAACTGTCGAAACAACTACAATGCTTCACAACGCCTAAATTTGCTAGAATGACAAATCTTCTACGAGTCTCACCTAGACTAACAATCAAAAATTACATCAACTGGAAAAAAGTTATGATGCATAAATTACTAGAGCAACTAACTCACCTCGAGTCTCGTCTAGACTTACGTAATGCTGAGCGACCAACTCTTCCTGAGTCTCGTCTAGACTAACATACTGCTGAG
Organism: Platerodrilus igneus; assembly: GCA_036346225.1. Lineage (NCBI taxonomy): Eukaryota > Metazoa > Arthropoda > Insecta > Coleoptera > Lycidae > Platerodrilus > Platerodrilus igneus. Next base: position 4,695,689 of record JARFIW010000828.1, read on the forward strand.
CGACCAACCACGACAACAAGTTCCGCCTAGACTAAATTGCGTTGCAATGCCGATCTAAATTAAAAATCTGCTATCAACAACAAAAGCGTGCCTATGCACAGGAGCAATTCTCAAATGATATGACGACAGCTCAAACCGATGTACCCTTAAAAATAGAATCTGTAGCATTATCATCAAATTTTGACAAAATGTTCTTTATTGACTCAAGCGAATTAAACAACCAGGTTCTTTCACTTATTACACCTCTAATCCCAAGTTCATATTCCAGTTCCTCTTTAAGTAAACAAACAATTTGAAATTTTTCAGACATATTTGTAATAATCTAATATTTTAATGAAATTAAATTGATAAATCTAAATGATTCAAGCTTTAAGAAAATTGTCAAAACAAATTTTGGGCAACGAAAGGTCAAAGTCAAAAAGTGAATTTGGTAAAAATAGATTTTTGCCAAAACAATATCGAATAAAATCTTTATTAGGCCAAAATAAAATTAAAGTTAAAAATAAATTTGGCTAAGGTAATTAACTGACTAATAGAAAGTCAATGTCACAACTAAATTTGTGCCAAAACAAATTTCGAGAACATTAGCTAATTTGAGCAAACAAATTTCGAAACTAATAGCAAATTTAAGCAAACAAATTTCGAAGCCCTACACGTTGTGGCGTCACTGAAACGAATTAGTCTAGAATTTTACGCAGAATCTAAATCTGCAAACAGATTTAAAATTCAAACACCCCTTACCGTTTTACACACATACCTCTAGCAAACATATAAAAGATCATTTTCGTTTCTTTTAAGATAAATACGTCTCCTTTGGCATCAACTAATATTAGATTTCTCTAGGGAGTGCAAATCTTTAAATAGATTTTAAATAGGACCACCTCTTACAAAGTTACATCTTTTAAAGACACAAAACCTCTCATTTTTGCCCATCTATATTTAACTCCATCTTTAAAAGTTTTTTTCGCTACCCAAGACATGTGCCTTAACCAATCATTTCTTGAGAAATCTAAAACCGCTGAAATTTTAGGAATGAACTTTTTATAAGCCATATGTGTTTGATATTTAAAACCATTTTCAAACAGTAATGTTCTGTTTTTAGAATAATGTTAGGTCTAGATTTTTCTGGGGAACCCGAATCTTTACAAATTTTTTAAATCGGAGCAACCCTTGGGAGAATTGTACCCTTATACCTAATATCAAACTTATTAAAATTTTTCTTTTAAATATCAAACACTTATGGCTTATAAAGTGTACATATCTAGCGGTTTTAGATTTTTCGGGAAATGGTTGGTTAAAGCATATGTCTTGGGTAGCGAAAAAAGGCTTTAAAGATGGAATTAAATATAGATGAACAAAAATTTGGAAGTTTGGGGCTTTTAAAAATATAACTTTGTAAGGTGTAAAGTGTAAATTGAGAAAGTAAATTTTAACACGCAGTCTGTAATCTATTGTGAAAAGCTACAGCACTTAAGTAGTTATCAATCAGCAGAAGAAGTGTCTATATTTCATTGGAGCATTAAAAAAAAGAAACAAAACAGTGTCTGTACCTTAGGAAGGTATCTTAATTAGCAGTGCGATTTACCGGGCTCCTTTACGGAAAGGGGCTCGGTGTGGAATAGCCAGTTTACTAAGTATTGTCTGTGTTTATAAGGAAAAACTCACTTAGGAAGTAAGGTGTTTGGCTTTCAAAAATATTTCCGAAGGAACAAGTGCAAAGAATTCTCAGGTAGCACCTACAAAAGTATACCAGCTATAAAGCACGGCTTTCAAGCAAAGAGACAACCTAAGTGCTATCAAGAATTGTTAACAAAATGGGACAATCTTAATGCTTTTGGTCACCTGCACAGCTGCATGATAACAGCGTACCGCTCGATGGAATTATAAACTTGGTATAGATAACAAACCCATACCAAGTGTTCATTTTCTAGGCAGTTGCTTAAGACCGCCTAATCTTTTAAAGAAAGCAATAAATGTATGTGCAGTTGTGGTTAAAATGTATTCACTGAAGGTGGTAGAATATATCGCAGCCACTTTGTAAAGTGATGTTTGTAATCAGATGTTTGATTTTATAAGGCAAAATATTATAAAGTAAATACTTGAGGAAATTTTATAAAATAGCACTAATTTCAATTGGAAGGAGATCGAGCTAGTTGGCCGATAACTTTCCTGATTTGTTTAGTAATTTTAAAGGATTTTAAATTAAAGAACTCAAGAACTTACACAAGAGTTCTTATCTGGTTTGAAGGATTAGAACACCGGAGCAAGTCAAAAAATGTTAAGGATGTAGAAAACGAAGGGCATACGGTAGCAATTACCGAGGACAAAGATGGAATGGCCTAACACTGCAATAGTCGTCAAACTCTAACAAAGAAGTAGTAAAGTTTGCAAACTTAAGAAAAGAAATTGGTTTCTCGCGACAAAACCCAAAGAAAGAAAGGAAGGAGGAGGAAAACCAACAGTGCAAGGCAAACCGAGACAATAACTGCCAAGCCTAAAAGTATGCAAGGTACTACGTTATGAAGCGCACGGGTCAGACAGAAATAGAAAGGATACTTACAGTGAAGACCCGCACAAATCACTACCACAAAACAGAATACAAGTAACGTAGAAATACCAGGCTAACTACTAATGCGGAGAAGGAGGATTTTCAGCAAACAATAAAAATATATCGTCATCGACTTTCTAATTACAATAAATATTAATTAACAAAAAATTTGTTTTAAACCAACAAAAAGAAAATAAATTAATAGTTATATTACAAAGAACAAATTTCAAGAGTTGACGTACGAAGTGCGCATTTCGTTTAACATGTAGAATTCATTAGTAAAAAAACGAAAAAAATTAATATTTATACTTTCTCATAACACCAGGGTATTAAAGTAAAAATATTAACGGTAAGACAAATTTTAGTAATCGTTTAATAAAATACTATGGAGCACCAGCGACGCACTAACAACAAAAGTAAAAAAAAAGAGGTGCTCCCGATATATGGGAAGACTATCACAGCATACCTCCATGAGCCAAGATACTATCGTGTGCCCTATTCTTCCACGGAAGTGAATCAGCTAAGTGTCAGGGTGCTTGCGTCTAGATGCAGCGTCACCACGGTCGACAGATTTTGAGCGCTGCGACAATCACTGCAACAGCGAAACACATACCAACGCAGCTGGTTCTACATAAAAAATAATCGGGCCTACATAAATCAATTTGGCCTCCAGCTAAGAGCTAAAAAGAGAGTCTTACTAGTATTCATAGCGCAGGAGAACTTATCGATACACCCAAGATCTACACTTCGTGTCAAAAAAAGCGTGCATCGTTCTTGAAGTAATAAAACGAGTAATGTGGAAAATAAATATAAGAACAAACTGCAGAATCAAATTCTCGTTTTTCGTAAGAATTAATTCCAATCCTGACGTTATCCCACACACAGGTGTGATTAGAAACTCGAAACAAAATTTATCAAGTAAGTACGATCCATTATTTCAACGAGTCTTTAGGATTGGGTATTATAAGAAGTAATTACACGCTATAATTATATGTATCAAGCCAACGGATACCTCAAACAAAGTACCAACTATTTAAATTATAGAAAAACTTCATTTCGTAGTAAATAGATTTAAATAAAATTGTAGTAAAGCGTACTTATTGTAGGAAGGTCTAATATATAGGACGATGTCTGAGTATTAGAAGCAGAATCTATGTGAATGAGTAATGAAATAAAAGGTGTAAGGTTCCATACACTGTTGGAAAGTGAACGTAACAAAGGGAATAACAAGAATGCTGGATAGAAACGTTGAAATATTTTAAGCGTGGTAACAAAAAGTTGTATTAAACAAACAGCTGAAGAAAAGAATAACTAACTAGGAATGAAAGTCGACTAAGTCGTAATTTTCGAAGAAAAGAAGAAAGATCTAAAAAGCACCTACCACGGGAAGCAGTTCGAAAATTTTAACTAAGTTTGTATGAGAACTAACAGTAAGAGAAACAACAGAAGGAACGAGAAAGAAAATGGACCAAAAATAAACGGAGAAGTAAAATTAAAAATAAAATAGAACTCTAAACTAAAAATAAAACCACAAGTAAGCAGTACCAAACTAAAAAAAAGAAAGAACAATCAAAAATATGTATGTTTGTGAGGAAGAGAGTAGATATGTGTGTTTGCGCGTGTGTGTGTGCGTATGTGTGTGTGTGTGTATGTGTGTGTGTATGTATGCGTGTCTGTTGGACCGCTTTAGTCGCCTCTTACGACAGGCAGGTCGTAGCGTGGGTCCATTTTAATCAGGGCCCACACGGGGTTTGGGTGAGTACGAATAGCAAAAATGAAAGAAGAGAAAGGAAACCAATCAGAACAAAAAAATATTTAGAAAAAAGAAACGTGAAGCCCAAAGATCAAGTACTAAGGAAGGGCGGAATCAGCATAGAAATTGGGTTGGCAGAGGATTAGTAATGGGGCTTAAGACGTTTGCGTCGCCAGAAGGAAAACGAAGCGAAATAAAGGACATTAGAATTATGCTGACTTTCATCTCTATGTTCTAAATCAACATAGAATATTTTCTGCCTTTTATTTCGTTTGTTAACCGGTTTCTTGGGTTGACTTACCGGAGCAGGGGGTAGCATTGGTTGAGAGGTTTTCCTAAACACGATTATCAGAGGTATAATAGTTGTAGCACGTGGTTAAGGAGATGGTGACGATGGTGTAGGTAGAATGGTGGTTACGGTTTAGGAAACTCATTACACGTTATGGAAGAAAGCCCTTTATATTTAATATTGGTTATAAAAACTCCAACGTTAGTCAAAGGAACAGCATTGGCTGTAAGGGTATCAACATTACAAAAATAAACAGATTCAGACAACACTTTAGCTACGCTAGATAAAAAAACAGAATTAGATGGACTTTTATCAACATTAGATAAAGGGACAAAATCTGATAAAATTTCATCAGCCTTGGAACAGAATCAAGTAAAATTTCATCAACGTTAAGTAAAGGACCAGAATCAAGAAAAACTTTATTAAAAGGAGCAAAATCTAAAAGAACTTTAGCCACATCGGGAATTGCTTCCTTGACAACAACAGATACATAAACTGGATTAGATGAAATTTTGACAACATCAGCAACCGCAACTAAAGATATGAGTTCACCAACTTTAAAAGGATTGTCTCTGTCAGTATGATAAGTTATCGTCACTTCAGCGACATCTGCTATTGCAGACACGACACGAATTTCTTTCGTAGAACGCATTACACTTGCCGACGAACTATATGAAAAAATTTCCCTATTACTAACTAATTTTGTCACCACAGAAGTAAAATTATTTAACAACAAGTTATCTTACTTAGCAGCGCGACTTACCGGGTTCTTTTTCGGAAAAAGAGTCCAGTGCGGAATAGCCAGCTTTCAACGTACGGTCTGTGTTTATAAGGAGAGAACCACGTACGGGCAAGGTGTTTGGCTTTCAAAAATATCTCCGAAGGATCAAGTGTAAAGAACTCTCAGGCAGCACCTGCAAAGGTATACTAGCTGTAAAGCACTGCTTGCAAACAAAAAAATAACCTATGGGCTACCAAGAATTGTTAACAAAGCCGGATAATCTTATTGCTTTGGACACCTGCACTGCTGCATGATAACAGCACACCGCTTGATGGAAGTATACACTTAGTATAGATAACAAACCCATTCCAAGTGTTTATTTACTAAGCAGATGGTTAAGGCCGCCTAATATTTTAACGAAAAAAATAAATGTGTGCAGCTGTGGTTGAAATATATTTAATGCAAGTGTAGAACGTATTGCAGCGACTTTGTATAGTGAAGTTGCTAAGCAGATGTTTGATTTTTTTAAGGCAAAATATTATCGAGTAAATAAAATACTTGATGAAATTTTGTAAAATAGCACAAACTTCGATTGGAAAAAAATTAAGTTTGTTGATCGATAGCTTAAGGCGTTTTAAATAACAGTAGTATGAATTAATATTCACGCAGAAAAGATCGATCGCAAGATTTTGAACGAAACACGTTCATTCCTTTGACTTCCAACACGTTATTTCAAGATTTGTAATTCATTCTGTAACATAGAAATTTGAGCATAAGTTACGAGCATAATTATTTTTAAAAATGCAACGATGATTTATCGCTTAAATATAAATAACATCAGTGCAAGGTTACAAGCTAATTTTAATCTATAAAAAATAACGTATTTCAAAAAAACGTTTATTTTTACAGATGGAAAATTAAGGGAGCTCTATAATTTGGAACCAAGAATTTTTCAAATCTGCGACGTTTTATAAGCGAATACAGGTAGTCATAAAGAAGAAATTAACAATTCAAACTGCAAATATATTTGTTTCTGTAACCTAAAAGGATATTTAAATATTATTGAGTAGATTAAGCTAGAATAAGCTTTTATTTTGCGTATTTGTCAATGGATAAATTATTCCACCAATATTAAGGTCAGAGCTCGAATCATTTTGACTCTTACAAAATTTTTTGTTTAAGGTCGTTGATCTTTACTGACAGGCGAGGTAATATAGGAATAGGTAAATTATCTAGAGCATTTTTGTGACTTGCACATACAATATTTTGGGGTTGCTCTAATTATTAACAGGGACTAGGTGAGATTGTTTCACTTCACAAGTAAAAGGAAGATACTTTTTTTTTCTAAACTTAAGTTGTAAATTGCATTTATAAGCGTTATTTATGTTTGTGCATGTTGGTAGATTATTTAGATAATGTGTGTAACAGAAAGATGTTTTTGAATGTATAGAGGATTAATAAGGGTTAATAACGCTAGCGGTCACGTAGTTGAGTAAGTGACAAGCACAGACAGAGAGCAAAGTGGCGTTTTATTTATCTTCCGCGCGCATATAGTCCATATGGACACAATCTCCATGCATTTCTTATAGTTCGAACTTTTTTTACATCTTCAACAGCATGAACAACCACAAATACTTCCCAGACTTATGAAAAACGGTAATAGTGGTTATGATTCCGAAGACAGGGAAGAAGAGGATGGACACCGAAAGCTACAGACCAATCTCCTTACTAAGTACGATATCCAAAATCTTCGAACGATTACTACTGACAAGACTGAAATCACTGCTGAAACACCTACCAGAACAATACGGATTCCAGTAACAGCACTCCACCACATTACAAGTCATCCGGGTAATAAACAACATAGTCACCAACTACAACCGAGGACTAACCACAGTCGCCATCGCCCTCGATATCAAAAACGCCTTTGACAGGGTATCGATCAACGAACTGCTGTTTAAGCTTGCCGGGCGGCTCCGTGGCGTAGTGGTATGTGTGTGACTACTACGCCCAAGGTCCCGGGTTCGAATCCGACACGGTCCGCTTGAAAAATTTAGGCGAGCATTTTTCACAAAAATACACCCTCGTTCGGATGAGAGGTAAAATGGAGGTCCCGTGTGTGAGCGTTGTCACGCACGTTAAAGATCCCTACCTTGCTTGGAACAGCAAGGGTTCGGCAAAATTCCAAATTTTCCAGGTAAAAAAAAACTCGCTTCCTGGCCAATGTAGTACCTTCGGGTGGAGCATTGGAAAATCACATGTAATGTTTAAGCTTGCCACCATTCACAACCTTTCGACACCTTACATACAACTGTTACGAAGTTACCTGACCAACAGGAAGATACATGTGAAGGTAGAAGACATTCTGTCACCAAACTCCCGTCACAGCCGGCGTGCCACAAGGAGGGCGTCTTTCACCTACACTATTCAAAGCATATATCCAGGACCTACCATACCGCCAAAGAGTCTTATGCGCCATGTACGTCGACGACACCCTGCTTCTGACAACTGGACGAAACGCAAAGAAAACCACAACAAAAATGCAAAAACAGCTCGACACAGTACCGGATTGGTTCCCAACAGTGGAAAATCAAATTAAATGTTCAGAAGACTAAAATGCAAGAAGAAGCCAAAACCACCGACGTTAGAAAACCAAGAGCTAGTTTGGAACCAATCAATAAAATACCTAAGGGTTCACATCGGCAAGCAATTAACGTTCAGCAAACACGTCTCTGAAACGACAAACAAAGCTCTAAAAGCAAAATGCTTTATCCACCGAATACTCGTCCACAAAAATAGACTACCAATGGACATCAGACTACAGACTTACCGGATATACTTACGACCCATACTAAGTTACGCATCGGCGGCATGGTTCACCTCCATTTCAAAACCAAACTTGAAACATTCCAAAACAAAGCCGTTAGGACCATCACCGAAGCACCATGGTTCGTTAGAAATGAAACCCTAAAGCAGGACTTTAGACTACAAACGCTAGAAAACCACTTCAAGACCCTGGCGTCAAATATATAAGTAGATATACTACCTTCCTACGAGCACAAAAGGTGCAATTTTCTAACGAAAAAGACCGGTTTTCCCATGTATTTTGAGCATTAAAGTCTCAAAAAATTTAAGGTCCGTTGTGGTCATTTTTGTACCAAGCATTGAAATCCCCTTAACAGTCTTAAAAATCCTTGTCGCGTACATCTTTGATCGTAACCCAATAAAATCTGTCAAAAGTCGTCCATTATTCTAGTCTTTCATCATACGCAATACTTTTTTGTACCAAGCATTGAAATCCCCATAATGAGGAATTGAGGGTCAATTCAGGTTACTTTTCAATCAACACCCGCAGTAGGAGGAATACAGGGTTTCTGGGGCCACATTTGCTCCAGCATCCAGATTTGCACCCACATCTGAATCAAATAGTTTTCTTCGACTAGTCATTTCCACCCGCGAGATAAACCTATCGTATTTGGTATCAATTAATATTGGATTTTTCTCAGCTACCCGAATCTCTAGGAATTTTTTAGATTGCATCATCCCCCAGGGAGCTACCCTCATTTTAAGATTTTTTTACCGGTAAAGATTTTTGTCCCGTTCTTATAAATCTTTTAACCATGCGACACATCAAATTAGTCTAGAATTTTATGTAGAATCTGAATCTGCAAACAGATTTAATATAGAACCACTCCTTACAAAGTTAAACATATACCCTGTGAAAGATAGATCTTTCCCCACATTTCCACCCAGGAGATAAATGTACCTTGTTTAGTATCAATTAATATTAAATTTTTCTCAGCTACCCGAATCTCTAGGAATTTTTTAGATAACATCATTCCCCAGGAAGCTACCCCCATTTTTAGATTTTTTTATCAATGTCGATTTTAAATCATCTATTCTTTTTAATATCTAGAATCCTTGAACCAAACACTTAGCAGTATCAACACAAAGAAATTAAGCACGCTAAAGTTTAATTATTTATTTTATCCGATTTACAGTTTAATAAACTAATTGAATACAATATTTACAAAGTATAACATTATCTTCTTAGAGTAGCCGAATCCAAGCAGGTTAAAGTTCCTAAACCAGAGAATGTAAGAGATATGGCGGTGTCCGAGATATTCGATTATCTTCGGCAATATACGCCCCCACTCTGTAGAATACATAAGAGAACAATTTTTTCGTATTCAATTTAGTATTCGACAGTAGCTAGAACAGTAAACATGAGCGTCTCCATGGTGATTAACGTTTCTCAAGTTCTTGGGAATAAAATGAAACCGACAAATGAGCGATTTGGATTATGGCTGTTGGCAAAAAATATGTGCAACAATAATCTGGTGACAGATATTGGTAATATTTGTTATGTCGAAGGCAAACATATACTGACTGCGTACTACACACACCAATTACAAAACCATTTTGTGACAATATAATGTTGGTTAAAATTTGCGACCTTTCTGACGCCGAACACACATCTGCAAACAAAAGCATGTTTATCCTAAAAAAGAAATTTGTGGTGCATTTAACAGCTATCTACGAAGAAAGTTTGATCGATTTGTTTCCGCTAGGCATGGTGTTAAAGTTAAGTTTCCGTTTTCTCTGGAAAGCAGTTATAAGATGGGCCCTAGAGTAAATGAAATTATCAAAAAAGAATACCTCGAATGCATTAATAAAAAATTCGATTGCAAACTCTACGGTGTTTACACCAAAATGGTAGAAGAAACTACCGATGTGAAATCCTTTAACACAAAAAAATACGGTTATAACGTCTTCTAAGTAATCTGGAAAATATGTACGAGGTCTTAAGCGACACCATGCAAACAAAATCAGAAGAATTTGAAACACGTGGGGCCGGTTGGTCTTTGGAGAACGTGCTCTATTTAGAAATAAATATTAATAAGTATAAACCGATTTGAGGAGTTCTAGGTTAAGAATAAAAAATTGTGAATATGTATTTAGAAATGTGGTTTACAAAATTTAAACTGTATTAGTAAAAATTATTATACACCGCTTTCACATGTAATTCGGGACGATAATGATGTTAAACTTGACCTTCCCATTTACATATTAAAAACACATTACATTGGAATGTTTTACATTATTCTCATATTGTTAGATTAACGACAATATGTCTTATTGACCGAAACACGTTTCCTCTCTTTTTTAAAAAGCACATTAATCTCTTTTGTTATAGATATTTTTAAACACATTAACGTCTTTTTTGTTACAGGTTACTTTAACCTGCTTGGATTCGGCTATTCTAAGAAGATAATGATATACTTTGTAAATATTGTATTCAATTAGTTTATTAAACTGTAAATCGGATAAAATAAATTATTAAACTTTTGTGTACTTAATTTCTTTTTGTTAATACTGCTAAGTGTTTGGTTAAAGGATTCCAGATATTAAAAAGGATAGATGATTAGAAATCGACATTGATAAAAAATCTTAAAATCGAGGTAGCTGCCTGGGGGATGATGCTAATTAAAGATTTTTTAAAGATTCGGGTAGCTGAGAAAATCTAATATTAATTGATACTAAACAAGGTACATTTATCTCGTGGGTGGAAATGTCGGAAAGATTTATCTTGCAGAGGGTATATGTGTAACTTTGTAAGGGGTAGTCCTATATTAAATCTGTTTGCAGATTCGGATTCTACATAAAATTCTAGACTAATTTGATGTGTCGCATGGTTAAGAGATTTATAAGAACGGGACAAAAATCTCTACCGGTAAAAAAATCTTAAAATGAGGGTAGCTCCCTGGGGGATAATGCAATCTAAAAAATTCCTAGAGATTCGGGTAGCTGAGAAAAATCTAATATTAATTGATACCGAACAAGATAGGTTTATCTCGCGGGTGGAAATGACTAGTCGAAGAAAACTATTTGGTCCAGATGTGGGAGCAAATGAGGATGCTAAGATGAAAGTGCAAGATATATTTATCTCGAAAGATGAAAAATGGTTAGTCGAAGAAAACTATTTTGTCCAGATGAGTGTGGAAATGAGGGATTCTCCTCATTTCCACCTTATGGGAATTTACATGTAAATGTGTGTGGAAAGAGGGATTCTGGTGGAAATAAGGTTCCAGGACCCCCCTATTACATCTACTATTGGACGAGGATTTTTAAGATTTTTATGGGGAATTCAATGTATGGTACAAAAATGACCAAAACGGACCTTAGATTTTTTGAGACTTTAATGCTCAAAATACATGAGAGAACCGGTCCTTTTCGTTAGAAAATTGCACCTTTTGTGCTCGTACGAAGGTAGTATATCTACTTATATACGAGAAAATCGACAACTCAGATATCGAAGACATTCAACACATCGCTCCTCCGCTGGACGAAAACCCACACAAACGCAAGAAAACACCCAGAAAGCATATTAGATGGCTGAGTCGTAAACACATACACCAAGCACACAAATCCTTCCGCCAGCAAGACTGGCGCGAAGAAACGATTTTACACCCTCTGCGAGCAGCGAATCAAAGACCTATAAAGCAGTAAAATCAATTGATTAATGCTGTAAAAGGAAGTTAAACTCGAGACGTCCCTGTTCGACTAAGCTGAGAGACTCATCCTTTATATCATTATGTAGTTTAAAGCAAAGCTTTTGATTCGTACACTTGACTTGAAAATTAATCGCAAACACAGTCAACTGGTTATTTAGCAACAACTTTGTATTTCCAAAAGGGCCATTGACAAAACAGTTGCCTTTGAACCACAGAAAAATATTGAACTAGATGGAAGGATAAGAACTGGAAGGTCCATCATATTACAATTACCGAAACGAAATAGTTACATTAATTTCATTAGTTCTTTGAATAAAACCAGCATAAAGCATTTAATAACTGATTTGCATGAACAGATGCTAGATAAGCCTCAGCGAATACAATGAAATTCACTCAATGGGATTCATATAATAAAGCGTTGCGTGTCGCCTAGAATTGCATTATCCAGAGTGGATGATGCCAATCAAACCTGTATAAAAATATATTTTAGTAGCCTGTCAATTCCAGCACCTTATCTACCCTTTATCTAGTCTTTTAATAAGGTCTTTAAAAGGGTCGAAGCAACTTCCATTCTCCCCGAACAAAGATCTGCTGGAGCCTTTTTAAATTTGTCTTTTAAGTCGTTTTGACGTAATCGTTTCTAACAGATATAGGTTGTAATTTTACGATTTGTGTACCTTTATTAACCCTTTTTGTGAAGTGGAGAACGTCCTGCTGAGATTTGCAATAACATCTGGACTAAGTGCACCTCGTACTACGAAGCGGAAACAAGTTTCTACGCTGTTATTAAGCGTGATTGCGTGTATTCCATTGAATAACAGGGAATTTGTTGCAAATTGAATTGATTGTAAGTTATACATATGGCGGTTGGGGTGTTCAACTCGCGCCTAATCTTGATGGTTTGATGGTTAATTTAAAATAGAACACCTGGAGCTTAATATCGAATTCTTAATCTAGATAGAGTTTGTACGTTCATAGGAAGTTGACACGGGCCACGGGCTCAGCATGGCACATCCTAAACCGCAAACAAACCACAAAGAAGTGGGTTCTTTCCAAATATTTCTCAAGTATCGATAAGCCGCCTTTTGATATTTGTTACAAGTTGAGATCCGAATAGATACTGTAAATAGATGGAATTCTAGACTGTTGAAATGGTGCAGTTGCCGACACTGTCACAGCGTCTTTTCAAGCTTTCTATGGTGAAATAGGTACACAAGTATATTATATGCTTAAAAGTATTTAGGCTTTGTTGGTTCTAGTTTTGGGCTCATTATATTATGTGCTCCATTAGGTTTCTTACCTTTGTTCGTGTTCTAGCTATTCATGAAGTGTAAATGGAATGTTTTCCTTATTTGTACTAATGCTTCAGTTTATTTGTATTGTTAGGTTAGAGGGTCTACTTATAATATAATGGAATGTAAGTGTATGAATACGGTAAGTGTTGCTACCGTATTTCCCCTTTTATTCCGAATTACTATTGTAGCTCTGGACTCTATAGAACCGTAATCCTTTTTTATGCTTCGGAGAACACGTACGTTTCTGTAACAAATCAACATAATCTGTGATAACAGGTTATTCTGATATTCTAAATCAAAATCAAATCGCTGTTCCACTACTCTGTATCACATAAATCGAGATCGGCGTGAAGTTAGCAGACATATTTCAGCAGACAAATCAGTGGAAACACCCGAAGGTTCAGTAACGTAGGTAAAATTAATATAAAACGACTTACTCATTTGCTTACTATTTTATGCTGAATATCTTGTTATATAATTTCTAATCAACCATAGATCACGCCACAGAGCATGGGCGGTAGTGTAAGTTATCAAAAAAATCGTGGTTGATTTTCTATACCTTTCGAGAATTCTTGTAAATTGTAACAAGCCCAAGGTATGGTTGGATGACAAACGGCTTATAAAAAAGAAAACTCGTATGACGTAGCTAGCTGAGCTTTTAACCCGCGGTCGCATGAGATTGGGTCAGTGGATTTAATTAAAGTTAAAAAAAAACAAGGTAATGGACGCCACCTAAATTTTTATAAAGCAATTGACTAAATGAATTTGCTTAAAGGAAAAATTTGGAAACCTATACTATCACAAACCACTTTAAATACAAGATTGATTGTCACAACTAGGTTACTTACTTTCTTTCTGCTCTAAAGAAGTTCTAGGATGGCTCTGAAACAAAATTACTACTAGCAAACATGTAATTTATTTAATAATTCTGTGACTATACGAAGTCCTTAATTTTGTTTCAAATACTTATCATTGAATTGTTGTATTAATTCCTTTAATGGTCATAAAACCTTTGGGAAAAATTAAATATTCATAAAAAAAATGAACTCAAGAAAAATAGGTTTCTATATTCTCATTTTAAACAATTATGTACAAAATAATGTAACTCAACAAAACAATTTCTTACGAATCAATATAATTACGTTACTCAGGAGATGTAAAATTTAAGTTTTTGTTATGTCTACTGAATTTTAATTAAATGGTATATTTTGTTTAACAATATCCATTTATATTTAATAGCTCGATTAAAAAAATAAAATCATCACCACAATTAATAATCGCCTTTATAGGTTTAACATTTCTACCATTACCCAATGACTGGTGCTACGTACATGGAAACTTTAATTTCTTATTGGAGAGAATCCTTATTCTCCCACGCACTGCTGCGTAGTTGCATACCCACCCCTTTTGGGGATATATGCTCGTTATAGGTTGTAAGACCCTCGGTTTTACTTAACTACAATTCGTGAGACCCCTTTAATCTTTTTAATCGTGTCCTTCTCGCGTACAATACAGTAGGACTTAGCCTTACTACCTACAAATTCTAACACCAAGTCACCGTTAAACTCGTCTTTAAATTTCCATACAACTTTTTGTTAACATGCGGTAAATTGTGTTTATTATTTGCGGGGTACACCACTTTAAACCTAAAAATAAAAACAGGATAGTTTAATACGTCTATTAATAATTTATGGTAATGTTGGCGATACAAATATGTAAAAACAAACTTTATCAAGAAAATATAATGTTTTAATAGAATACATACATGTATTGATAACATCTATAAACCGCTGTGGTAACCAGAGTCTGGCGAATCTGGGATAGCCAAATCTCTAAACATTTGCGCAAGCGATTGCCTTGCAGTTTCATCCTTTAAGTACTGAATGGGGAAACATTTAATAAGTTCCAACACTGTCAAGTAATTTAAATTGCTGCAATCATTAGACAGTGAAATACTGGCACTGCTCTCCCCCTCTAATAACGTTTGAACCCCTTCTTGCTCCGTCGTATTTCTACATACTTTTTTTATATCACCAACAAATTTTTCGTAAAATTCTGGAAAGTTTCTACACCTTAACTCAGCCATTTTAAAACAGATCAATTCTCGCAAATTTAATAGCTTGATGCACTCGTACGCAGGTAGCACAATAACATTCCCATCTTTCGTAATCTCCATATTACATAAATTCCCTTTTTCAAAATTGATCAACAGCCATATACTTCAATTAAAGGCTGTGCTCAGCTGCAATTTGAAATCTTGATCCAATTGTATGTCAACAACATCGTTTCCAGTAGTCAAACCATTTAATCTGACTTGTTTTGAGTCTTGAGCAAATTGGTGAATTTGAAATTCCACTTGAAAAGTACACAATTTCTTCCAATCGAAGTAAGAGAATGTTATCGTAGAATCAGCACACGTACCACTGCAGCAAATAACTTGGATGGCAGGTTGAAGACCACCATATAAATCAAAACCAACTTCTAATATATGGTGGTGATAATTTGGAGGAAATTCGCCTAACCTATAGGTTGACATACAAACTAGTTGGTTGATATTTAATTGTGGTACTCGCACATCACTTGTTTTATAGTGGGTTTTACCTGTATGTATTTAACCACCAACGCCATTTTTAGAATTATTAAACAAAATTACTCTTAGCAGTATTTTAAATATACCATCGTGTAAGATTTCAATTATTATTGTGTTTTTCCTCAGGATCTCAAATCCCTCGGATTTTTTTTTCAAATCGAATGACTCCTTACTGATTTGCAGATTAACCTTTTGCAAGCACCGTATATAATTCACCTTTAATCTATTTCTAAACCGTATCGCTCTATCTTTTGAGATAAACCCCTGGTGTAACCTATAAAATTAGTATAGAATTTTCCTGGGGAATTGAAATTAATTATCACGTCTTTTAAAATTAGTTCCAACAAAGACCTGTATATATTGTATTAATATTCAAAAACCTATCAGCAAAACACCTTTGCATTTTGATTTAGATTTAGCTCGATAATAGAGTTAAACTCCAAAAATATTTATTAGTGGCTAGAATTGTTAAAATTTTCAATTAGTGAATCCACATACAAATGATTAAACCAAAAGGTATAATACATATATTAATTCTGCACGGTGACCTAGAAAGTGGTTCGATAATCTATTTTAAATGTAGTTCAACATAAGACGTATATTCTAAATAAATTTAGTGAAATGTATGATCATTAGCCTTGCATTGTTTGTCGATGACGTCTGACTATTAATTTAATAAAAGCACTTTCCCAATTCTAGTTAATATACGGAATACACATTCTATAATTTGATTTAAATTGGGTTAATGTAAGGACAAATTAACTTATACTTTCTCTATGTACATAAATACGGAAATGATACCAAAGTTCATTTTAAGTTTATTTTGTAAAACGTAAAGTCGTTTATAGTGTAATTAATAGTAATACTGAATTTTCAGTCTTTGGTTTAAAATTTCGTGTGAGGACTATCGACAAAGAAGAGTAAGTCTTAGTTTGAATTTTGCAAACGTAGAAGAATTAATATTTACATGTATAATTCAAAACTGTTAATCAATAATTTTTCTAGAATGAACATCTTAAGTATTGCGTGCAGTGTGTGCGAAAATGTTTTACTGGATGTGATGCCATAAAAACAAAAGAAAGGCACATCGAGATGGTTTATTTCAGGAGGAACTAAAATTACAGCCAATGAGTGGGAACAAATTAAGGATTTGGAAAACCAATCGACCGCAGCGCATAAAGAACGTATAAACGCCGCAATTCAGTTAGAACGAACCAAGTTACTATTTGAAAAACCATACACCATAACAAAATCTTCTTCCAAAATCATAATTGTAGGCCTGAACCCGTTCGACGATTACAAAATAATTTTTAGATTTGTTAACACCATTTCGCAGAGCGTACTTGATGTATCCTTCAACGTATTTAGGAAGTTTATATCAAATCTTCCACACATTATAGGCACTATGGAAGTTGGCATGCAAAATCAGATATGCAAATTCGACAACTTGCGTTTTATTTAAATAAAATTGTTTAGTGAAGATGATGACATTTGATAATTATTGATATTTACCAAAAAACTTTAGAGCACTTTTTTATATCTCAGATCGTTCTCAACCATGCTAATACTTTAAAAGAACTAACGGAAAAATACTCTAATATAGATCTGTTTCTGTTAGATGTCAATGGAAAGATATAATAGAATGATAACAGGATCTCCACATGATGTAATTAAAACAAATACAGTAATAGTGATATTGGGGTCATATTATAAATTTATAAGAACCTACCCAAGATTGTTTGAAAACAGTATTTGTAAACAAGTTGAGTATATGGAAGAATACAACAGGTTTCCATTCCACGCATTTACGAGCGATGTTTAAATTTTAAAAAACAGAATACCAAAAAGATTCAATTTTTCGATGATATTGGTAGGGTAAATCAAAAACCACCCCCATTTAAATCCCTCATTTACATCTGGACCAAAAGTTTTCTTCGACTAACCATTTTCATCTTTCGAGATAAATATCTTAAATTTTTATGTTTCGAGATAAATGAGCATCCATTTCCTCCACATCTGAAAAAAGTTTTTTCGATTTTTTTCTTTCATTAAAAATAGTTTTCTTTGTCTAATTCATCTTTCGAGATAAACCTACCTTGTTTGGTATCAATCAATAGATTTTCTCAGGTACCCGAATCTTTAGAATTTTTGATATCATCACCCCAAGGAGCTACCCATTTTAAGATTTCTTATTAGCGACTTTTGACGTTCTTATAAATTTTTTAGTCACGGATACATCTTGTTAGCTTAGAATTTTATGCAGAATTAGAATCTGCAAACAGATTTAAAATCGGACCTCCTTAAAAGTTACCTTTAAGCTCTCAAACCTCTAAATTTTACTCTTTTTTATAAGCAAAACTAACAAATAGTTTTCTTTGTCTAAAACGCATCTTTCGAGATAAACCTATCTTGTTTGGTTCAATCAATATTAGATTTTCTCAGCTACCGAATCTCTAGGAATTTTCAGATATCATCACCCCAAGGAGCTACCCTAATTTTGATTTCTTACCTGTGGACTTTTGAGCGTTCTTATAAATTTTTTAGTCATGCAATACATCTTGTTAGTTTAAAATTTTAAAAATTGAATCTGCAAACAGATTTGAAATCGGACCATAAAAAGTTATCTTTAAGCTCTCAAACCTCTAAATTTTTTGCTCGTATATAACTCAATTTTTAAAACCCAATAATCTTTAACCAAACAGTTAAGGTAGTAACACAAAAGTTTAATAATTTATTTTATCAATTTGTTTAATAAACTTTAAATTTTACAAAGTAAGCATTATTTTTTGGTTTAATTAACATTAATTTGTTTAAAATAGACTGTAACAAAAAAGATTAATGTAAAAAGGGAAACGTTTTCAGTCAATAAGACATATTGTTTTAACAATATGTTTTAATAACAAACTAAAACATCCCCGGGTAAAAAATTTAATTAAAAGCAGAAAGTTTTGTTCAAAACGTAAAAATATAGAGCAAATAAATTATTCCCTGAATGTTTTCAATTGCAATAACTTATACAATCACAATTTAAAACACTTTATTTAACTAAGTTACTTTAAACAAAAATTACCGCATCCAAAATTCAATGCATGCTTAACAATAATGTAGAAATGGCAAGGTCGACATGTCAATTAATGTTTTTAAATATCTAAAAGCGCATTTTGCTGGTATGAAATCTGAATTTCTCCTGTAATGAAGAAGAATGCATTCGTAATTGAAAATGCGTGCTACAACTTTCGCTAGATACCAGTCATGTATGTTAATTAGAAATTTTGTTATGCATTTAACTACCTAAATTCCAAATTAACAAAATGTAATAAACCAATTAATTGAAAGTAACTCGTAATCAACAAATATTCTAGATTTCTTAACGACCATTTGAATACTGTTTAATTTCTTTTCTTGGACTTTCTATTAATTTGTTGAAATATGTTTCAATGACGCATTTCAAATCGAGATATAATTGTTTGTGATTACCAAACCACGGGTGCTGAAAAGTGCGTATTTACGGAAAATACAAACCTCATTTAGTATTAAAAGCTTAACAGTGGACGATGTTACCACGACATTAAATGGCGTGCTTGAATATTTTCTTTGGAAACAATCGAAGATTGCCGAAGACACTCGAAGAGTGCACAAACGGGTCACTAAACCACAATTAATAATCGCCTTTATAGGTTTAACATTTTTTACCATTACCAATGACTTTAATTTCTTATTGGAGAATCCTTATTCTCCACGCACTGCTACGTAGTTGCATTCCATTCCTTTTGGTATATGCTCGTTATAGGTTGTAAGACCCTCGGTTTTTAACTACACTTTTGAGATCCTTTAATCTTTTTTCGTGTCCTTCTCGCTACAATACAGTAGGACTTAGCCTTACCTAAAATTCCAACACCAAGTCACCGTAAAACTCGTCTTTAAATTTCCCCACAACTTTTGTTAACATGCGGTATATTGTGTTTATTATTTCCGTACCCACTTTAAACCTAAAAATAAAAACAGGATAGTTTAATACGTCTATTAATAATTTATGGTAATGTTGGCGATACAAATATGTAAAACAAACTTTATCAAAATATGTTTTAATAGAATACATACACTATTGATAACATCTATAAACCGCTGTGGTAACCAAGTCTGGCAATCTGGGATAGCCAAATCTCTAAACATTTGCGCAAGCGATTGCCTTCAGTTGCATCTTTTAAGTACTGAATGGGAAAATTTAATAAGTTCCAACACTGTCAAGTAATTTAAATTGCTGCAATCATTAGACAGAAAATAATGGTACTGCTCTCTCCCTCTAATAACGTTTGAACCCTTTCCCTCCGTCGTATTTCCACATACTTTTTATATCACCAACAAATTTTCGTAAAATTCTGGAAAGTTTCTACACCTTAACTCAACCATTTTAAAACAGATCAATTCTCAAATTTAATAGCTTGATGCACTCGTACCAGGAACAATAACATTCCATCTTTCGTAATCTCCATATTATATAAATTCTTTTTCAAAATTGTTCAACAACCATATACTTCTATTAAAGGCTGTGCTCAGCTGCAATTTGAAATCTTGATCAATTGTATGTCAACAACATCGTTTCCAGTAGTCAGACCATTTAATCGTACTTGTTTTGAGTCTTGAGCAAATTGGTGAATTTGAAATTCCACTTGAAAAGTACACAATTTCTTCCAATCGAAAAGAGAATGTTATCGTAGAATCAGCACACATACCACTGCAAATCACTTGGATGACGGTTGAAGACCACCATATAAATCAAAACCAACTTCTAATATATGGTGGTGATAATTTGGGAAATTCGCCTAACCATAGGTTGACTTACCAACTAGTTGGTTGATATTTAATTGTGGTACTCATCACGTAACGTTAACACAAGAAAATCCATCTTTAATTTATAATTTTAATAAACTCGAGATACTTTGACGACTAATGCACTGGAACATAGCTCTCGCCTTTTATGCCGATGGTCGAGCGTGCGCCTTAATATTAGTTGGCGTTATATGCAAGTCTTGACTGGAAAAGTGACGTGTATAATTGTTTATAGTGGGTTTTACCTGTATGTATTTAACCACCAACGCCATTTTAAATTATTAAACAAAATTACTCTTAGCAGTATTTTAATATACCATCGTGTAAGATTTCAATTATTATTGTGTTTTCCTCAGGTTCTCAAATCCCTCGGAATTTTTAAATCGAATGACCCTTACTGATTTGCAGATTAACCTTTTAAGCCCTATATAATTCATCTTTAATCTATTTCTAAACCGTATCGCTCTGTCAATAAACCCTGGTGTGTCCCCAATCGACTTCCTTTCCAAAACACGTTGAATGATGTTGTTTAATTCCTCGAACCGTATATCCATGGATATCAAACCAGTCCTGTCAAATTGAGAATGGTGCTGTAATGGGGGTTACCGACCCTTTGGGATTGTGAGCACTGGTAGAGCGCAGCTATCCGCACCAGTCAAAGCATGCGTTGTCGTCATTTTTATATTAATAACAGCTCTGTGTTTCGAACCCATTTAGCTCGATGTATGAGGATCACGCAAAGGGTTGTACTTTTTAATTAATCTCCAAGTACAACGCCTGTTTCAAGTCCATCCTAAAAAAAAATTAGAAAAAATAAATTATTGTGAAACTAACCAGAATCTTTCTTGGAACTCCTCTGACTTATGACATCCCCCACAAAGGTGTAGATCTCCCTAGGTTACTGGAGGAGGTGAGCACAACATTTCAGTGTTGAAAGATTTAACATCCTCTACACTGTCCATCTTTGTAGCCACTAATTGGTAGTTTACTTTTAAATTGGAGAAACCCAGCGTCGTTTAACCGAGTAACATTTCATACCAGTCTATTCCGTCGGTAAAATCAATTAACTTCTTGCTTACCCTACATCTATAATTATCGGATGTATCAAACGAGAACAAAGTTAGACAAATATTTATACATATTTTCGAAATTGTGAAATTGGAATAGTCTGCATTTGCATTTGATAAGTAAACATCGTAATAAAATGAGCGAAAAATTATATCCTTAGATGCTATAAAATTTTTAGAAGAAGTTGTCGGAGATGAAAACAAGTTTATCAAACAATTCAACTAGCCAACATTTTGGTATGTCTAATGAATCTCTGGTAAATACTAAAATAGTGCAAGATAAACCCACATGATAATGTTGATGCGAAAGATCAGAACATAGACTCCAAGTCAGACGTTTCTGACAAAAAAGAAAGAAACAATCGTATACTAAAAGTTTAAATAAAGCCCTTGACGAAATAAACAAAGGATGGATTACTGGTTCAAAGCATCCAAATCTACAATGTTCAAAAGCTACACTCTATGAAACTCAGATCAAACGAAAATCGTGTCAAAATTTGGATATTATACTACATTTAATTAAAGGAGGAAAAAGTGACTTTTTGTGTGTGTGTGTGTGTGTGTGTGTGTGTGTTGGGTTTAATGAATAAAAATATTTTCTTGAATTACATTTAAGTATTTGAATTTAATATAAATATTGTTTCAAACGTTTTGGTTTTATTTATATATAATTATTGGATACAATTACTCAAAGTAAAATTTTGGTTTATTAATATCATGGTTGAAAAAAAAAAAAAAAAGGTATGTTTGAAACATGTTTATCATTTCTATTAAAATTAAATGTACTCTTTGTTATAATTCTTTTATAAATTAGATACCCATTTCAGTTACGTGAACATTTGAAAAATTAAACAACCAATGTATGCTTTATATTTTAAAACATAAACAAGCTAATATATACAAAAATAATTTCTAAATCACATCATTCATTTCTTATGATAACAGTTGTGGTGGTTAAATTTTTATTTTAAAACTTACAATTTAGTATATATTCCATTTGAATATCTGCCAACAGTTTTATAAACCCCATCTCCTCGATTATTTCCATAAAATCATCCAGATCCTCGGGCAATGATAACACTGCAGTACAGTGCTGTATTGCTTCCTCGTAACTGACACAAAGAATTTTCTCCTCACAAAAACTTCCCACATTTTTTACTCGTAGACATTGCAAATTTCGAAAACCTTAAAGTTTTATACAATTTATTAATTTCTTTTAAACCTAAACCAAAAAAATAATTTAAACTCCTTTTTAGACCTCCTATTCGGATAGTAATTAGTTTGTGTCCAAACAACCTATAATTTTCTAAATATTACATTTCTTAAAAAATCTAAGGACTTTAAAATAATTTCTCTTGTTAGACCCATCCTAGTAAAGATTTTTTAGGTTGTTATTTTTCTAAATAATTTCCTCATTTTTCCTAAACTTGGTAAATTTGAGGTTTTTTCTCCATAACCGACTTGTATATATTGTTTGTCTCTAGCTAAACATCCCATAAAATGGAACGGTTCTTCTGGAAGATTGCTTAATTTTCTTTAAAATACGTCCGTTTTCGACTTTAACCTTTTTGTATATATTTTTCGGTGATCATTGCAATAACTTTTCAGTATAAATTGTTTGTGCACCTCTTTAATTTTTGTAATGTACATTCCCTTTTGGTTTCAAACTTTTTCGTACAGCATCCTGCTAAGTAAGACCTTTATTTGCAATAAAATTGTTAAGTCCGCACAGAAACTTTGGTGGGAACTCTTTTTGAATAATATCAAAAATAATTGAAATTCTTCCTTATCCCTTATCCAAATCAAAATCTTTAACCAGTTAAAAATTTTTTTAGTAAAAACCTTAAAACATTTCTTTAAATTTCGGAATACATGACCATTTATGATCCGAAAAAGATTAGTTGGTTTCACCTGTTTCCAAATGCGATTACAGGCGTTACCATCTTTTTTAAGGCATAGCAAGTTTCATAATGAAGAATTATTGCTTTATGCACCGGGAAAAACTAGTGATTTTACTTTGCTCGTTTCAGGTATATCACGAAAACCAAATTGAATCTTCTTTGGTATTGGGTTCGATCAAATCATCGAATTTTCAAACTATTACCCAATTTCTTCTTTTAATTGTAAAAACTTTCTTAACAATTCTATTTCGGGATACAAACCTTGAAAATACATAGACATTTTGAAATCAAGACCTTCCCAAGACAGAATATTAAAGCTTGGTTTCCCAAACCGTGGCCCAGAATAAGGATGTTAGACGGGGCGGACCATTTTAATCCCTTTTGCATTAAATGAAAGTTATATTTCGTTGGTATTTTCTTTGGTTCATCTTGGTCTCGTTGGAATTTGTAATTTTTACTTCTGAATTTTAAATATTCATAACGTTGTTCTGGTATATTATATTTTTACAGGCGTAAAACTCGCCTCAGGATATCCTCGCTGCTTTTGAATAATTTTTGGGCCCCTGATTCAAAGCGAATTTTTCAAAATGTTTACATAATAAGCTTCCCAAAATTTCCTTTACCTTTAATCTCCCTGTAAAACATGACCAATGCCATTGACCACTGACCAATGCCATATAAATGACCAAGACCATATCCAAATGCCAATCCACTGAAAATTTGCCAATAACAAACATGCCATTGAACATACCAATAAATGACCACATGACCAATAACATACCAATTTTGAAAACCCTAATTGCTTTTTGGGGTTTTCCATTAAAAACCAATTGGCCTGGTTAATAAAGGAAAAATTGGGGGCCAGCGGGCCCGCGCTGGCAATTTTTTTTTAAAATCACCGTTTTTTATAAGGGTGTTTGTGTTTTATTTGGTGAGTTCAGCATTGGGTCTCTGCATGGCTGTTCTTTTTAAATTGGTGGATTTTTAAAACTTTTTCATTTTGTTCACGTGAAAAAGGATGTGGTTTAAATACCGGAACAGTTTGGGGCTTTTTGGTGAAATGAAATCAATTTTTGCTTCGGTCATGGTGCCGTTCGTTGCGGTGGGCCTCGGTGTGGCCGCTGCCCTTTGGGTAAAATGTTGGTTTTCGCGCGGTGCCATTGAGGGCCCGGGTTTAATTGAACAAAGTTTTGATGCCAGGAAATTGGCTCCTTCCTGTTTCCAAAATTGAAAACCCTGGAACGAGCCCTCGGTTTTGGATCTAGTTTAAAAAATGTTTTGGGTGACTCAAAACGGGTTTTTTTGAAAAATTGAAAATTTTAATGTTATAAAATGTAAAATTTGACTTGTGCAAATTTGGTCGGATGCTTCGGAAATGTAAATTCGAACCTTCCGGGAATTTCGAAATATCCCGGGCTAAAAATTCCGTTGGCGTTATTGGGAAATTGTCGGTTAAAAAGTCGCTTTAAAATTTTAAAACGGGAAAAATAAATTTTCTGGACTTCAACTTTTATATGTTAAATTAAAGTTTCGCTTCCTCCTTCTTGCAAATTCGAAAATGCTGTTGCGTTTGGTTTGGGTTTTAAAAATTTAAAACTTTGGTCAAATTTCAAAATAAAGAAATTGTTTGGGTTTAATTGGGTACGCCCCAAAATCGGGAAAGTTTTAATCAAAGAGGGGTTTTAAAATAACCGGTATTTAAATTAAATTATGAAATGAAGGCAAATTTTTTCATCTTTGAAAAAGTTTCAATGGCTAATTTTCCTGACAATGTGCTGTTTCAAGCGGTTTTTTTTTCGGAGATTTTGCTCCGGGGAAATTCGTTTCCAAACGTTGAAATTTTAATTCAAATGTGACATGCATAAATTTTTTTTCGTTTTTAGCCCATGGAACACGGGTTTTATTTTCCTTTTGTTCGAACTGGTGGATTTAATCGTTTTTCTTTTGTTTTTTTAATTGGAAACTGCCGCAGGTTCCTGGCATTATCGGATTTGCTTTAAAATTTGCCATTAAAATGGGTGTTTAAAAGTTTTTAAAATTTTTTCCCTTTTCCGGCACCTTTGGTTTTTTTGGAAAAATTTTTTTTGGGGGAAAGAAAAAAAAAAAATTTTTTTTGGGTTTTTTTTTTTTTTTTGGGTTTTTTTAAAAAAAAAATGGGGTTTTCCAAAACCAATTTTCCAAATTAAGGGGTTTAAAAATTTAAAATAATCGGAAATTCTTTAAACCCAAAATTTCCTTTTTTTCGGAAATTTTAAAAATTTTTGGGGGGGGAATTTTGTTTTTTTTCCCCTTTGGCCTTTAAAATTTTTCCCTTTTAAAACAAAAATTTTAATTTAAAGGGGGTTTTTTAAAAAATTTTAAAAATTTTTTTTAAAATTCGGTTTTAACGGGTTGGAAAAATTATTAATGGGTTTTTTTTAAAAATTTTTTTAATTTTGGGGGAAAAAAGGGTTTGGGGTTTAATTTTTAAAATTTAAAAAATTTGAAAAAAAAAAAAAATTTTTTAAAAATTGGTCAAAAAATTTTTTGGTTTTCCAAACGGGTTTTTAAAAAAAAAAGGGTTTAAAAAAATTTGGCAAAAAAATTTTAAAAAAAAAATTTTTAAAATTTAAAATTTTGGGTTTGGGATTTTCAAAAAACCCAAAAAAATTTGTTTTGTTTTTAAAAAAAATTTAAAAAAAGGGGAAAAAAAAATTTGGTTAAAAATTTAAAAAAAATTTTTAAAATGGTTTAAAAAAAAAAATTTTTTTTTGGAAAAAAAAAATTTTTTTTTTTAAAAACAACAAAAAAAAATTTCAATTTTCTCGTTCGGCCGACATAAAGCAATAGATTCGTTCTATCTATGTCAAACTTACGCTAGTGCCTTAAAACATAGACTCAGAGATAACGCCAATGTAATCGCATTATGGAAACAGGATGAAACCAATCTCAGACATATCTTTTCGGATCATATAAGTGGTGACATGACATATCCGAAATTTAAAGAAATGTGTTTACAGGTTGGGGTGACTCAAAACATAATTTTATAACTGTTGTGAAAGATTTTGATTTGGATAATGGTCGATATAGGAAGAATTTCGACGAGTAAATAAACAAGCTTCATTTATGCAGGATTCTGTACGAAAAACTTTGCCATACAAAAGGGAGATGCTACATCTCACAAAATTCAAAGGGTGCACAAACAATTGATTGATCCCTTTAAAACCGATTCCTAGTCAAAAATAGCGGAAAAATTACCCTACAACAAGCGTTAAAGTGAAAACAAAGCCTTTTAAAAAATTAAGTTACCAGTTGACGACGACCTGTCATCTTTATTATACGGACGTGTTAGCTAGAGACGAATAAAAAATATACAAGTCGTTTATGGAGTAAAGTATAACCGTCAATTGATACCATAGTTTAGGAAAAGTATGTAGGAAATTGATTTAGAAAATAGTGACACAACCTAAAATAATAACGTTTATCTAGAGACTAGAGGTCTAACAAGAGTTATAATTATTTTTAAGTCCTTAGCATTTTTCTTAAAAATGAATTTTTGTTCATAGAATACATTCCATACCGGTTGCTTCGTGCGTGCACAAAATCGGTGCAATCGGTACATATCCGAATAGGAGTAGCCATATAAAAGGACAGTTCGCGTAGAAGTTATTATTTGTTGATTGTACGGTTTAAAGAGACAATATAACAAATATGTATAAAACTTTGGAGAGGTTATTCGAAGATTTCGCAATGCTCTACGAGTAAAAAGCAGAATGTGGGCAACGCTTTTCGATAGAAGGAAAAATGTCTTATGTGTCAGTCATAGGGAAGCAATACAGCACTGTACTGCAGTGTTATCAATGCCGAGGATCTGGATGATTTTATGAAATATCGAGGAGATGGGGTTTATAAAACTGTTGGCAGATATTCAAATGGAATATAT
Organism: Platerodrilus igneus; assembly: GCA_036346225.1. Taxonomy (NCBI): domain Eukaryota; kingdom Metazoa; phylum Arthropoda; class Insecta; order Coleoptera; family Lycidae; genus Platerodrilus; species Platerodrilus igneus. The sequence continues at coordinate 4,723,120 of JARFIW010000828.1, forward strand.
ACTAAATTGTAAGTTTTAAAATAAAATTTAACCACCACAACTGTTATCATAAGAAATGAATGATGTGAATTTAGAAATTATTTTTGTATATATTAGCTTGTTTATGTTTTAAAATATAAAGCATACATTGGTATTGTTTAATTTTTCAAATGTCCACGTAACTGAAATGGGTATCTAAGTAATTATGAAAAGAATTATAACAAAGATGTGTATTATTTTTAAAAGGTGTTATAAACGTTTTACAAAATTATTAATCAGAATCGTTTTATTTAAAACTATAACATAATTTTATTGACATCTATTAATATCTGTAGTTGAAATACAACAATTTAGAAAGTATAAGAAAACAAAAGTGTAATTAATAGTGTTACAAAATTTTCAGTCTTCGGCTTAAAATTTAAACATCGCTCGTAAATGCGTGGAATGGAAACCTGTTGTATTCTTCCATATACTCAACTTGTTTACAAATACTGTTTTCAAACAATCTTGGGTAGGTTCTTATAAATTCGTATAATATAAATATCACTATTACTGTATTTGCTTTAATTACATCATGTGCGAGATTCTGTGGACATCATTCCTATTATATCTTTCCATTGCGACATCTAACAGAAACAGATCTATATTAGAGTACCCTTTTCCGTTAGTTCTTTTAAAGTATTAGCATGGTTGAAAACATCTGAGATACCCTAAAAGTGCTCTAAAGTTTCTTTGGTAAATATCATATAATTCCCATCAAATGTCATCATCTTCACTAAACAATTCTTATTTAAATAAAACCAAGTTGTCGAATTTGCATATCTGATTTTGCATGCCAACTTCCATAGTGCCTATAATGTGTGGAAGATTTGATATAAACTTCCTAAATACGTTGAAGGATACATCAAGTACGCTCTGCGAAATGGTGTTAACAAATCTAAAAATTATTTTGTAATCGTCGAACGGGTTCAGGCCTACAATTATGATTTTGGAAGAAGATTTTGTTATGGTGTATGGTTTTTCAAATAGTAACTTGGTTCGTTCTAACTGAATTGCGGCGTTTATACGTTCTTTATGCGCTGCGGTCGATTGGTTTTCCAAATTCTTAATTTGTTCCCACTCATTGGCTGTAATTTTAGTTCCTCCTGAAATAAACCATCTCGATGTGCCTTTCGTTTGTTTTTTGGCATCACATCCAGTAAAAACATTTTCGCACACACTGCAAATACTTAAGATGTTCATTCTAGAAAAATTATTGATTAACAGTTTTGAATTATACATGTAAATATTAATTCCTTCTACGTTTGCAAAATTCAAACTAAGACTTACTCTTCTTTGTCGTTAGTCCTCACACGAAATTTTAAACCAAAGACTGAAAATTCAGTATTACTATTAATTACACTATAAACGACTTTACGTTTTACAAAATAAACTTAAAATGAACTTTTGGTATCATTTCTCCTGTATTTATGTACATAGAGAAAGTATAAGTATAATTTGTCCTTACATTAACCCAATTTAAATCAAATTATAGAATGTGTATTCCCGTATATTAACTAGAATTGCGGAAAGTGCTTTTATTAAATTAATAGTCAGACGTCATCGACAAACAATGCAAGGCTAATGATCATACATTTCACAAATTTATTTAGAATATACGTCTTATGTTGAACTACATTTAAAATAGATTATCGAACCACTTTCTAGGTCACCGTGCAGAATTAATATATGTATTATACCTTTTGGTTTAATCATTTGTATGTGGATTCACTAATTGAAAATTTTAACAATTCTAGCCACTAATAAATATTTTTGGAGTTTAACTCTATTATCGAGCTAAATCTAAATAAAATGCAAAGGTGTTTTGCTGATAGGTTTTGAATATTAATACAATATATACAGGTCTTTGTTGGAACTAATTTTAAAAGACGTGATAATTAATTTCAATTCCCCAGGAAAATTCTATACTAATTTTATAGGTTACACCAGGGTTTATCTCAAAAGAAGAGCGATACGGTTTAGAAATAGATTAAAGGTGAATTATATACGGTGCTTGCAAAAGGTTAATCTGCAAATCAGTAAGGGTCATTCAATTTGAAAAAATCCGAGGATTTGAGACCTGAGGAAAACACAATAATAATTGAAATCTTACACGATGGTATATTAAAATACTGCTAAGAGTAATTTTGTTTAATAATTCTAAAAATGGCGTTGGTGGTTAAATACATACAGGTAAAACCCACTATAAAACAATTATAACGTCACTTTTCCAGTCAAGACTTGCATATAACGCCAACTAATATAATGGAGCTGCGCACGCTCGACCATCGGCATAAAAGGCGGAGCCATGTTCCAGTGCATTAGTCGTCAAAGTATCGTCGAGTTTGATTAAAATTATAAATTAAAGATGGATTTTTCTTGTGTTGACGTTACAAGTGATGTGCGAGTACCACAATTAAATATCAACCAACTGTTGGTAAGTCAACCTATAGGTTAGGCGAATTTCCTCCAAATTATCACCACCAATATTAGAAGTTGGTTTTGATTTATATGGTGGTCTTCAACCTGCATCCAAGTTATTTGCTGCAGTGGTACGTGTGCTGATTCTACGATAACATTCTCTTACTTCGATTGGAAGAAATTGTGTACTTTTCAAGTGGAATTTCAAATTCACCAATTTGCTCAAGACTCAAAACAAGTCAGATTAAATGGTTTGACTACTGGAAACGATGTTGTTGACATACAATTGGATCAAGATTTCAAATTACTGGGTTTTGGAATTTTGAAAATTTTGAAAAAGAAATTAATATGGAGATTACGAAAAGGGAATGTTTTTGCCCTGGGAGTGAAAGTTTTTGCAAAATCAAAATGGCTGAGTTGGTTGAAACTTTAAATTTTAAAAAATTTGTTGGTGATTAAAAAATGTGGAAAACAAGGAAGGGGTTCAAAGTTATTAGAGGAGAGAGCAGTGCCAGTATTTCCTGTCTAATGATTGCAGCAATTTAAAATTGCAGTGTTGGAACTTATTAAATGTTTCCCATTCAGTACTTAAAGGATGAAACTGCAAGGCAATCGCTTGCGCAAATGTTTAGAATTTGGCTATCCCAGATTCGCCAGACTCTGGTTACCACACGGTTTATAGATGTTATCAATACATGTATGTATTCTATTAAAACATTATATTTTCTTGATAAAGTTTGTTTTTACATATTTGTATCGCCAACATTACCATAAATTATTAATAGACGTATTAAACTATCCTGTTTTTATTTTTAAAAGTGGTGTACCCCAAATAATAAACACAATTTACCGCATGTTAACAAAAGTTGTATGGAAATTTAAAGACGAGTTTAACGGTGACTTGGTGTTAGAATTTGTAGGGTAAGGTAAGTCCTACTGTATTGTACGCGAGAAGGACACGATTAAAAAAGATTAAAGGGGTCTCAAATGTAGTTAAGTAAAACCGAGGGTCTTACAACCTATAACGAGCATATATCCCCAAAAGGTGGGTATGCAAACCGCAGTGCGTGGAGAATAAAATTCTCCAATAAGAAATTAAAGTTTGGTAAGGTAGAAATGTTAAACCTATAAAGGCGATTATTAATTGTGGTTTAGTGACCGCGTTTGTGCACTCTTCGAGTGTCTTCGGCAATCTTCGATTGTTTCCAAAGAAAATATTCAAGCCTGCCATTTAATATCGTGGTGTAACATCGTCCACGGTTAAGCTTATACATCCGTCGGCAGCAAAGTACTTAAACTCTGGGTCTTGCAGTATCGCTTTTACAAGAATATCTCACAGCGACACAAGGAAAAACAGCACGGTATGTCATTAAGCAGTAAACGTTTAGCTCCGCTAGCTGTTAAAGGGTCTTGTACGAAACAACCAACATCCGTGTAAAGTGTGCGAGATGGAGGTGTTAAAGTCTGCATACCCTGGTCCTAATAGTACAGCAACCTACACATGGGGCATAAATATATAAGGTAGTTACTATATTTGTATATATTTTATTGTGTTTCCTTGTACAAACAATTAAGGTAGGTCAGTAAACACTACTAAATTGCTATTAATTGACTTGCATTTAGCGTACTTTCCTATTGTAATAACCGCATTTGTTTGGAGAAGAAATTATATACAGCTTTCACATGTGATTCACATGTTCGTTAAGAATCTAGAATATTTGCTGGATTACAAATAATTACAAATTAATGCTACATTGGAAGTTTTGAAAATATTGAATTTAAATATTTTGCTATATTAATACTTAATTTCAATTACGAATGCATTATTCTTGTCATTACAGGAGAAATTCCATAGATTTCATACCAGCAAAATGCGCTTTCTTAATTATTAACCACGCGATCATTACACCAAAGGTCGACCTTCCCATTCACATATTTAAATCCCATTACATTGGAATGATTAGATTATTAAACTGTAAATTGAATGAAATAAATTATTAAACTTTTGCGTGCTTATTTCTTTGTATTGGTTAAAGCATATGTCATAAATGAGCAAAAATTTTAGAGGTTTGAGAGCTTAAAGTATAACTTTGCAGGGCGTGGTCCGATTTTAAGTCTGTTTGCAGATTCGGGATGTGCGTAAAACTTTAGGCTAATTTAATGTATTGCATGACTAAAAAAGTTTATAAGAACGCTCAAAAGTCGCTACAGGTAAGAAATCTTAAAATTGGGGTAGCTCCCTTGGGGATGATGATATCTAAAAAATTTAAAGAGATTCGGGTAGCTGAGAAAATTCTAATATTAATTGATACCAAACAAGATAGGTTTATCTCAAAAGATGAAAATGGCTAGTCGAAGAAAACTATTTGGTCCACAATGTTAGCGGTAAAAAAATCTTAAAAATAGGTTTATCTCGTGTGTGGAAATGAGGATGCTCATTTATCTTGAAAGATGAAAAATTTAAGATATATTTATCTCGAAAGATGAAAAATGGTTAGTCGAAGAAAACTTTTTGGTCCAGATGAGTGAGGAAATGAGGAATTCTGGAGGAAATGAGGGCCTCATATTCCCAATAATGGTCTACTGTCGGCGCTTACGCCAGGAAAACTTAATTTCCAGCAACAAATCGTCTGCTTTTATATTGCAGACCAGTGACCTTTAGGCTCGAGGAGCAGACAAAAAGTGAGCATCTGACACAATTCGACAAACAACATGAGGATCTTAGATTTTCTACATACGAGTAAGGAACACGCGCAAGATATGTAATAGTGTTATCAGCTATATTAATAAAATGCTTTAATTTTATTGGTTTATTAAATATACAAAGTGTTGGAATTCATATTAGGTAAAGCGTTAAATAAATAAATCGGTCGTCACGCGGTGCGGTCGTGTTTATTTGAGCTCTGCAGTAAACTGTAATCATTTGTAATTTGACTGTAGTATTCATACATATTGTAGTAAAATATGAATCTATTAGAGTGCTCAATATGTGACAATAAAATTAGCTATTCCTTAGCAGGCTATACAGAGAAAAATTTTAAGAAAATGTCTTCCGAAACTAAACGTAATTGGAAATGTGCTCATTGTATTGGTTTAACAGCCAAGGACAAACCACAACATTCGAAATTAAGTATCTCAGATAACACCGCAGAAGAGAAACTTGATTTAATACTAGCTAAACTAGAACAATATGATAGGCTGGAAACATCTGTTAACAAAGTAATCTTGGAAATTAACGAAATAAAAACGCAACAGGAAACTATAGCGACCTCTCTGGATTATTAGTACAAAATATGATGAACTCCTCCAGAAAATTGAACTTGTAGAATCTTTAAAGCAGGATGTAGTGTCTTTGAAGACACAAGTCAATAAACTTCAACACTCCGTACAGGCGCTTGAGCAATATTCCAGACGTAACAACATTGAAATAGCTGGTATCCCTGAAGTGAAAGGTGAAAATATAGTCTCGCTCGTAACGTTAGTTGTTAATGCAGCAGGTTGTGATATTTCAGTGAACGACATAGATGCATGCCACAGAGTACCCGTGTTCAATAATAAGCCTAAGCCTATAATCGTCCGTTTTGTTTCACGCTTACAAAAGAAAAATCCTTGGTACTTGCCGCCGAAATCGAAATTTATTAGTTTCTAATTTAGAATCAAAAGGAGTAAAAGCGGAAAACGTGTACATAAATGAGCACTTATCTCCTCATTATAAAATGTTATATAATAAAGCGAGAGAAACTTGTCGGCTTAATAAATTTAAGTACTGCTGGATTAAAGACGGCAAGATTATGGTACGTCCCGATGAAACATCACGTGTTACCGTAATCTATGATGAGGACTCGCTAAAAAAATTGGTTCGTCAATAAATTGTAATCTTGTGTATATACATAAACTTATACTAATGGCAAAAGCGATAATACATTTTAACTATTTACTATCAAAATGTACGCGGCATTAGAACCAAATGCGAGGACATATTTATCGCCACTTCTTCTTGTGATTACGATATCGTTTGTCTTACCGAAACCTGGTTACGGGATTCGATAACTGACACAGAACTTTTTCCTTCTGATAAGTTTAATGTCTATAGAAAAGACAGAAATCATACTGGTCTTCGTCGAGATGGTGGCGGCGTTTTAGTCGCAGTTAACAATGCCTACGAGTCTCGTGTAATCAACAACTTTTCATGCTCTGGTATCTGTGAGGACATTTGGATTTCCGTATTGAAGGTGAATTGTAAAAGTATTTTTATCTGTTGCGTGTATGTACCTCCCTATGTGTCGTTTGATTACCTAACTTTACATCTTAACAAGATTATGGAGATAGTACTTAATCACCCCAATAATGATTTTATTATACTAGGCGATTATAACTTACCGGAACTAATTTGGTCTGTTAACTCAAATCCTACATTTTATAAAGCACTGAACATTATAACCAGTCTTAGTGAAATCTCCATTGATACTTTTACTTTGCTAAACTTAAAACAATTTAACGGGATTGTCAACCTTAATAATAAAATACTAGACCTTGTCTTATCGACAAGGAAGGTATTATAGTGAACCACTGCGATAACCCGTTTGTTCCTGAGGATGTACACCATAAAGCACTAGACATAACCTTTCCATCTTGTAAACTAGTAACGAAATCTGTTATCTCTTATAATAAACCAGATTTTAAGAGGTGTGATTATAATAAAATAATAATGGACCTGAATTCTAATGACTGGCTGAGTTTATTTAATAGCGATGCATCCGTTGATGATTATACACACATCTTGTATGACGTGTTAAACAATTCAATTAGGAAACATGTCCCGTATAGAAATGTAAAAAAATACAGGTTTCCACCATGGTTCACACGCGGCACTATTAAATGTATCAACGAAAAACAAAGCTCATACTCGGTGGAAAAATATAACAATAATTCAGATTATAATACATTTTCATTATTAAGGAAGCGCAGTAAACAGCTTATCAAGACAGACTATAATCAATACATAGTGCGTACGGAAAGTCAAATAAAATCAAATGTTAAAAAATTCTGGTCATTTGCGCAGCAGAAAAGAAAATTAATACCATACCCACTACCATGTACTTTAATGACAAACAGTCATCTGATAGTTCTGTAATATGTAACATGTTTAGAGAACATTTTCACTCGGTCTACGAACCTGAGGCTGTTTCTACTCCGCCACATTGGGATGTGTACAAATTTAGTAAAAATTCTGATTTACACACTTTTAAAATAACCCATGACGAGTTAATGGAAGCACTCAACAAATTAGATGTTACTAAGGGCGCTGGTGCTGACGGGATTCCTCCAAGTTTTATATATGAATGTCGCGAAGCACTAATAGGTCCATTGCTTATCATTTACAATAAAGCTCTAGATGAGGGTTGTTTTCCATCGATATGGAAAAAGGCATTTATAACCCCTATTCTTAAGAATGGTGATAAAAATAACGTAAAAAATTATAGACCGATATCCATACTTAATACTTTTGCAAAAATTTTAGAATCTATAATTACCAAGCAACTTTTTTTCAAAATAAAAAATCATATCGACAAGTTTCAACATGGATTTTACACTGGGCGGTTTACAGTAACTAATTTGACATCATTCACGCAAGATGTTACTGATCAAATGGATAGTAGAACTCAAGTGGATGCTGTGTATACCGATTTCTCTAAAGCATTCGACAAGGTCTGCATCCAACTTCTGGTTCTTAAATTGGAGAGGATTGGTATAGGCGGTATGTTACTAAAATTTCTTCATTCATATCTGACATCACGTCAACAGTTCGTTGTGGCAAACAACCAACAATCAGATTGGTTCTTAGCAAGCTCCGGTGTTCCGCAAGGTTCACATATAGGCCCTTTGCTCTTTATTATATTTATCAATGATATCTCAGACTGTTTTAAGCATTCTAAATTTTTACTGTACGCAGACGATCTGAAAGTCTACTTGCCTATAAATTCAATAAATGATTGTCACTTTTTACAACAAGATTTGGATAGACTCTCTAATTTCTGCCGTAAAAATAAACTTTCACTAAATATAGATAAGTGCAGCAAAATCTCCTTTACGTGTAACAGAATAATTATCAGTAACGCTTATCATCTAGATGGTCAAATATTGAAAAGTGAGGTTATTGTCAAAGATCTCGGTGTTACCCTTAACACAAAAATGACATTTGAAACGCATATAAATAATATTGTTAGCAAAGCGTGTCGTAACCTAGGTTTCATCCTCAGATTGTAACGTATTTTTTTTCTAGTTACACCTAGCCTAATAAATTAATAATAAAACAAATAAATTTTAAAGTATTTAATTCGTAAATATTCAGCCAATAAAAATTAAAGTATAATGTTCATAATAACACATGGATTCTAGAAGATATATATTCTAAAGCTTGTTACCAAGCGCTGTCAAGTTGATAACCGGCACTTTGGTCTCCAACGTCCTAGAGTGAAGCCGCTTTTTGTAGACGAGAGATAAAGTCAAGATGATGACCCGTCAGAAACACGAGGCATCTAATCGAGTGAAGAAGAAAACTTGAGCTGAGAAAATGGATTGATAATATACATCATTTTAATACAGTTGGTATAGAATAATAAAATATATTAGACTAACACTTACTCACTTTAGTGCAATATCATATGGACAGGTTTACAGCAACGGTTTTCAATGTAAATTATAATAATTTTCCGTCACAGTAATTAATGGTAAACAGCTATGGTTTCGTCCTTTTATCTAACTACGCAGTATGGAAATGGTTGATGTTACAAAGAACCTTGACACTTCAATCTAACTGATGACTAATACGATGAAATAAATACAACAGCTGAGGTCGTGATTTTCCACCTGCAGTTCTTTTGTCTACACGTGAGTGTTTGAAGCTATAGTAAATTATTATGAAATTTTCTACGTTAATTATTAGAGTAACAGAAAATATAAAGTACTTTCTTAAAGTTTGTAAAACAACGTATAAATATCTAGGTTGTCAGTCACTAGTACAAGCACACAATGTGTTGAGATATTCAGAATCTAAACGCCAGACGCAGTCTTGATTTAATTTTATATTTTGTTTAATTGAAAAACATGCACGTCATGTAAAAGTCTTTTATTGATACTGAAATTCACGTATATTCTTTTAGTAGATTACCGTTAAAATTGAGTAGTTACATTTTAAGGTCGTTATTGTCCTGACGATCGAATTTTTTTGTGAATGGTCAAGGAAGCGCTTCTATGATTATAGTAAAAATAAAATCCTGTGTTAGGAACTAATAAATTATGACATATTTGCTTAAACTAAATTTTATAGAAACGATTAATTTATACGTATTTATTCTGAAGGTTAAATTATACAAAATTCTTTTTATAAAATTAATGACAAAATAGTAAACATATGTATTGCAGTCGCATGTATATAGTCAGATTTCCATATGAATAGAATTCCTTTTGTTTTTCATAAAGTCGTTTTATTATTCAATATTTAAAATATGAAAAGTAAACTAGAGCAAATCCTCCTTAAGAAAAACAGATAGAGAGAAGAAAATAAATGCCTTTAGTATTTCATAGATGTTTAAATTCTCTTATTATATTTTTGGGCATATGCTTTTAAGGACACAAATAGTGTCCATGTGGTGTTTTGTTTGTTCACAGGTACAGCTGAGACAACTGTTTAACAACTGGTGGTTGATGTTTTGGTAAGTGTGTGATAAAGAGTGAAATTCAAGTTTTATGGCTAAGATAGTGGTGTTAACATAAGGTTTCCGCATTTCCTTATACAAACACAGTTAAATTTTGTTGGCACTTGTATTAAAAATACGGTGGCGCCTATTAAAACTATTTTTGGTCAGTTATCCACCCATGACCCATGCTCATGATCTACCCAGAGCTAACACTCTACTAGCCGTTTAACCCTTAAGAGTTTTCTTTGTCTATAGCCGTTTTCCATCCGACATTACCCTGGGCTTGGAGTTTAAAGAAGAAATACTCGACCTAGTGATATCATATTAAAATATAGAGATTTAGTATATAGCTGATAGTCACCAGGATAAATTTACAAAATTTTATTTTAATTACACTTGCGCTCGCAACGTGGGGCTGGAAATTCATTTAGGGGCTGGAATTTCATTTAGAGGCTTGAATAACTTCACTTATAGGCTGGAATATTTAGTAGTTATCTTCATCACACTTATATCTACCGACTGAGGTTTGCATTGATTCTAGTAAATAGTTTTGTTTCATTTTGTTAAAGTTTGTTACAGTTTACAGTGGGTTTTATATATAGTTAGGACATTCGTTCGTTTGAGATTTCATCTTCAACAATTTTATAATTGAGTTACATTAGAGATATTCAGATATTTAATTATGGCAGAAACTTATAGCATCGTACACTTACTTAAAAATGAGTTAGAATATGAATTGAACATTAGAGGCATTGAAAATTCAAGACCAGTTTCAGATAAAAGGAAAATTTTAGCAAGGTTGTTGGCCAAAGAAGCAGATAAACCAGGTTGTTTGATAGATCCTTCTTATTATAAAGTAGATTTCGAAGTAGAAAGCAGAGATTGAGTCTAGTATAGAGTCCGTTAAAAATGTTTTGTTAGAATTTATAGATGATCCCGCAGAGTCAATTTTAAAAGGATAAGGTCAAGATTAGTGCATCTTACAGGTAGAATACAACGGTTAAAGCTCCCTAAAGAAAATTTTGAGGAAATGGTGTTATTTAAAATGAAAGTTTGGCTACTATTCTTGTTGTGGAAGCAGATCTGCATGAGAAATTAAATAAAGATACAAGTTCAAATAGTAAAGATATTAACGTAAATTCTGTTGCTGCATCTAATGTGCCCGTTCCAACAGTTACATATGTCACACAGTCAGTTCCTATAGCATCTTGGTCGATAAAATATTCAGGAAACCCATCTCTCTTATATCAATTTTTAGAAAACATCAGTGACATTGCACAGTCTCGAAAGGTATCTGAGATGGAATTGTTTAATTCTGCAGTTGAATTGTTTACCGGTGATGCCTTGCTATGGTATCGTTGCGTTCGTGGTTCGTTAACAGATTGGAGTTCGTTAGTTAGTAGACTAAAGGAGGATTTCCTGCCAGCACATCCTGAAGACGATATTTGGGAAAAAATCAAGAATAGATTACAGAAGAACGGTGAATCTGTTGTATTGTTCATTGCTAACATGGAAAGTTTATTTAACCGATTACCTATTATTCCTGCAGAACACACTAAAGTTAGAATAGTCAAGAAAAATTTATTGCCATATTTCATTCAGCATCTTGCTCTTACAGAGATCGAGAATATTAGTACGTTAGTTAAATTATGTAAGAGGTTAGAAGAAGCTTCGTTGAGTAAACATAAGTCTGTTTCAGTTACGTCATATAGTCACAAACAGCCTTTTAATCATTTTAATCCACATTTTAGAAACAAAACCCCTAGTTCATTTCAGAATGCTTCAAGTCGTGTTTATACCCTCCGTCTTCACATTCCCCAGTACAAGTTCTTAATTCTGCCACCCCAATGACAGAAATGAGTGGAGTAGGTAACTCATTTATTAAGCGTAAATTGATTTGTTGGAATTGTTCACGTGATGGTCATACTTTCAATGTTTGTAGATCTTTCAAGAGATTATTTTGTTATGGTTGTGGTCGTAAAGGAGTGACTAGTATCACTTGTCCGTCGTGTCCAATTCAAAGAGTAAAGAACAGAAGTTGAGTAGCGAAATTCCTATTTCTAGATAAAATGGTAAAGTTATTTGATATGGATATTACGAGTTTGTTTGATTTTTGGATGTATTGCATCGATCGTGGGTTCATCTTTTAGCCTTATTAGCTATAATAGTTGGTCGAATAATGGTACACTAGTCTTTACTGTTGAAATATAGTTTGAGATTGCTCTTGTGCATGAGCACGTTTTAGTTTGGTTTGATTTATTTAGAGTAGCAATTTTATGGTCGCGTTGCAACGTAGTATATTGAGTTGAGTTACAACTAAGCGAGACTTGTTGTGGTTCATCGTGTAGCGTTATGTTAGTCTAGACGAAACTCAGGAAGGGTTGGTCGCTCAGCGTTATGTCAGTCTATACGAGGGTCGTGGTAAGTTGTCGCTTTAGCAGTTTCGACATCGTCACTTGAAATTATTTGAGGTCAGTTATGATGTGATTTGTTTTGCTTATTTAGTTTGTCAGTCTAGATGAGACTCAGAGGAGAGTCTGCCGTTCTAGCAATATTGTTTATAAGTCTAGGTGAGGCTCATAGAAGAGCTTGTCATTCTAGCAAGTTTATGCGTTGTGAAGCACTTTAGTTTAGGTCGACAGTTTGACTATTGGTAGAGTGAGAGTGTACAGTACAGTTATTAATAGTTATCGTGAAGTAAAGTGGAAAATAATTTCGTATTTGAATTCCCTTTTATTCACCATATCGTCGATGGCAATTTACATGTAGCCTATGAGCGAGCTAGTCGCCAATATAATTTGAGAAGAAGAAATGTGTGCTTTGAGGTTGGTGATAAGGTGTGGAGAGTGAACATGGTTTTATCAAGTGCAGGCGATAAATTCACTGCTAAACTCGCACCAAAGTTTGTTTTATGTGGTTAGGAGAAAGATTACTAATTTAGTTTATGAGTTGAGTAACATGGATGGTTCTAAGGCGGGTCGATGGCATATCAAAGACTTAAAGCCATATTCTGCGATTGATGATGATGAAGTTGAAGTTATTAACAATGTTTCTGATCCTTAAGTACTTCCGAGTATAGTTGATGTCAGTTGTAATTCTCTTTAGTCCGTGTTTTGAATCCTTAAGTTAGACAAGTTTAAAGTTGGGAAAATTTTTTATAAAGTAATTTATGTTTTAGTAGTAATAGAGCTTAATATGTTTGTTGATTTAGATATTGCATGTGTTAAATGAAAATTTCTGATGACGATAAAGGACTGTTAAATGATAATTTTGATGACGACAAGGATATGTTTATGGATTTTGAATGATGATATTTTTTTTTGAGGTGTTTGAGAATGCAGCATATGCATAGAGATGTTGCAGGTATATAGAGATGGATATGTATTCAGTGAAGTAATACGTATTCAGTAATGGAATATATGATAGAGAGTATAGAGGGTGTTTAGTAGAGTATTGAGTATGTAGTCATATAGTTAGAGTGTGATAGAATGTTAAGCATTAAAGGAATGCTTGAGTTTTGGTTTAATAGTTTGAGACTAGGCCTAATGTGCTTATTCTTATTGAGAGCGTACATGAGCTAGGATAGTTCATGAAGAGTTTTGTGAGTAGTTGGTGGTGGTCACCAATAGGCTCAATATATGATTCGTTAGTGGTTTTAGAGTTCTTTAGTGATGAGTCATTGAGGTTATATAATTTTGAGAGAGATAGTTGAGTATGTAGAATAGAGATCTTACAGAAAATATTGTGAGATGCTCACTCAAAGACTAAAAGTGTCTTGTTGATGAATATGTATTGTTAATACTTTGTCTGTTTCTCGAGTGTTAGAGATTCGTTTCGTGAATAGACTTTGTATCTAACAGCTTTTGGTACTTACTAAATTCATCAATTTTATGCACATAAATCTTTAAGATAGATATATTAAATTAGAGAAAAATATTCGTTGTACAGATTTTTGTTTAGTAGTAATTATAATGTCCAATTCATTTTGTTTATTACAGTTCTGATTTGTAGTAAAATATTTTTCATTTAAAAAAAAAAAAAAAAAAATTTTTTTTGATATGGTTGTTGCGTTTGTAACTATAGATGACATGCATCCACTGAGTGTTAGATACCCTAAATATACTTAACCGATTGACGTATATACTGGCTATGACTTCCCGGATTTGTCCCTTTATAGGCGTGTAGTACGCGCAGTTACTAATCACTCAATCCCATGCATTAATACCTCCCGTATCAATTAGCAAATGATCCTGATATTTTTTTGTTAAACTCATCATTAGGTATAGTTAAAATTTGTGTCGTCTTGTTGTGAGGTGTAAGAGGTTGGTACAGTTAAGAAGAATAAGTTTGAAGTTTCAGTTGCAAAATTTTTTTTAGAAAAAATTCTCCCATACCTCGAATTTTTCTCTTGGGAAGAGGCTGTGTAACGTATTTTTTCTAGTTACACCTAGCCTAATAAATTAATAATAAAACAAATAAATTTTAAAGTATTTAATTCGTAAATATTCAGCCAATAAAAATTAAAGTATAATGTTCATAATAACACATGGATTCTAGAAGATATATATTCTAAAGCTTGTTACCAAGCGCTGTCAAGTTGATAACCGGCACTTTGGTCTCCAACGTCCTAGAGTGAAGCCGCTTTTGTAGACGAGAGATAAAGTCAAGATGATGACCCGTCAGAAACACGAGGCATCTAATCGAGTGAAGAAGAAAACTTGAGCTGAGAAAATGGATTGATAATATACATCATTTTAATACAGTTGGTATAGAATAATAAAATATATTAGACTAACACTTACTCACTTTAGTGCAATATCATATGGACAGGTTTACAGCAACGGTTTTCAATGTAAATTATAATAATTTTCCGTCACAGTAATTAATGGTAAACAGCTATGGTTTCGTCCTTTTATCTAACTACGCAGTATGGAAATGGTTGATGTTACAAAGAACCTTGACACTTCAATCTAACTGATGACTAATACGATGAAATAAATACAACAGCTGAGGTCGTGATTTTCCACCTGCAGTTCTTTTGTCTACACGTGAGTGTTTGAAGCTATAGTAAATTATTATGAAATTTTCTACGTTAATTATTAGAGTAACAGAAAATATAAAGTACTTTCTTAAAGTTTGTAAAACAACGTATAAATATCTAGGTTGTCAGTCACTAGTACAAGCACACAATGTGTTGAGATATTCAGAATCTAAACGCCAGACGCAGTCTTGATTTAATTTTATATTTTGTTTAATTGAAAAACATGCACGTCATGTAAAAGTCTTTTATTGATACTGAAATTCACGTATATTCTTTTAGTAGATTACCGTTAAAATTGAGTAGTTACATTTTAAGGTCGTTATTGTCCTGACGATCGAATTTTTTGTGAATGGTCAAGGAAGCGCTTCTATGATTATAGTAAAAATAAAATCCTGTGTTAGGAACTAATAAATTATGACATATTTGCTTAAACTAAATTTTATAGAAACGATTAATTTATACGTATTTATTCTGAAGGTTAAATTATACAAAATTCTTTTTATAAAAATTAATGACAAAATAGTAAACATATGTATTGCAGTCGCATGTATATAGTCAGATTTCCATATGAATAGAATTCCTTTTGTTTTCATAAAGTCGTTTTATTATTCAATATTTAAAATATGAAAAAGTAAACTAGAGCAAATCCTCCTTAAGAAAAACAGATAGAGAGAAGAAAATAAATGCCTTTAGTATTTCATAGATGTTTAAATTCTCTTATTATATTTTTGGGCATATGCTTTTAAGGACACAAATAGTGTCCATGTGGTGTTTTGTTTGTTCACAGGTACAGCTGAGACAACTGTTTAACAACTGGTGGTTGATGTTTTGGTAAGTGTGTGATAAAGAGTGAAATTCAAGTTTTATGGCTAAGATAGTGGTGTTAACATAAGGTTTCCGCATTTCCTTATACAAACACAGTTAAATTTTGTTGGCACTTGTATTAAAAATACGGTGGCGCCTATTAAAACTATTTTTGGTCAGTTATCCACCCATGACCCATGCTCATGATCTACCCAGAGCTAACACTCTACTAGCCGTTTAACCCTTAAGAGTTTTCTTTGTCTATAGCCGTTTTCCATCCGACATTACCCTGGGCTTGGAGTTTAAAGAAGAAATACTCGACCTAGTGATATCAGATTAAAATAGAGAGCTTTAGTATATAGCTGATAGTCACCAGGATAAATTTACAAAAATTTTATTTTAATTACAAGATTAACCAGAAACTTTAAAAATCCTTCATCGTTAATTTTACTATTCAATTCCTATGTTAGGAGTCATTTAGAATATTCTGCAATTATTTGGGCTCCTTTTTACCATAAATACACAGCTCGTATCGAAAGAATTCAAAAAAAATTTATTAATAGTTTAAACTATGGATTCAATAGATATTTATACCATACGCCTTATGAATCAAACCTAAGCTTTTATAATTTACATCCGCTAACAAAAAGAA
Organism: Platerodrilus igneus; assembly: GCA_036346225.1. NCBI lineage: Eukaryota > Metazoa > Arthropoda > Insecta > Coleoptera > Lycidae > Platerodrilus > Platerodrilus igneus. Next base: position 4,739,756 of record JARFIW010000828.1, read on the forward strand.
GGTTGATCACTGAGCAAATTTTTCTTTTTAAAATTTTACATGGCGTGATTGATAGTGAGTTTTTAGTCGGAGCCTTGTGTTTTAACGTTCTTGTATACCCTGTCCGAAACCCTCCTCTATTTGCTTTAGAACATTGTAACACCAATCACGGTTTAAATGCTCCAGTCACAAGAATTATGCGTAATTACAATAATTACGTACACAGCACCAACCTGGATATATTTAGCTATAGTCTTAGAAAATTTAAACACTATTTAATGCAAATGTTTTAACATTGAATTTGTTAAGTTTAAAATTTGTAGAAACATCTTATTTCTGTTATGTTAAATATTGATTATTTTAGTTTTATACTAGTTTTTTAGTTTTATAGTCATTTATTTTTACTACATCAAAGCTATTAATAATTAAGTTTGAATTTGTAAAATTCCGTTGTCACTGCAGTATTATAAAGTTGTGGCACCTTCATTGGAAGATTTATACCTTCTGTTTGGTGTCCTTTATTGTAAATAAATAAATAAATAAATAACGGCTTTATAGCAGTAATGTTGACGAATAATTCAGTTCGGAATTTTTACATGTTACAGTCCTTTGGCAAAACAGATTTATACCGGTTGATTACTCTTGCACCTATATATAGCATCCAGACAAAATTATTGGCGCATTTTTCAAAAATTTTAAAATACCCTAAACGCAAATACCTCAAAATTGAAAAAAACTTGTATAAGGAGATACACTGCCAAGACCAAACCAAGCCAATTACATCTGTATTAACTATATCTACGACAGACAAAAAGGAACATCACTGATCAGCCGTCTAAAGAGTCAAAATGGCACCAAATTATAAATAGTAAATTACTTAATATTTTACCAAAAAGTTGAAAATCTGGTAGAAGGAATTAGAGTGCCAGGTTAAAACCAAGCTAACTACATCTGCATTAACTATATCTACGACCGACAAGAAGAAAAATTACTGACCAGCCGTCTAAGGGTTCAAAATGGCGTCAAATTATAAATACAAGATTATTTAACATATTACCGAAAAGTTGAAAAACTGGTAGAAGGAAATATAGTGCCAGGATAAAACCAAGCTAACTACATCTGCATTAACTATATCTACGACCGACAAAAAAGGAAAAATAACTGACCAGCCGTCGAAGGGGTCAAAATGGCGCCAAATTATAAATACTACATTACTTAATATTTTACTGAATAGTTGAAAATTTGTTAGAAAAAAATAGAGTGCCAGGATAAAACCAAGCTAACTACATTTGCAGTACCTATATCTACGACGTACAAAAAGGAAAATAACTGACCAGCCGTATAAGGGGTCAAAATGGCGCTAAATTATAGATACTACATTACATAATATTTTACTGAAAAGTTGAAAATCTGTTAGAAGGAAATAGAGTGCCAGGATAAAACCAAGTTAATTACATCTGAATTAACTATTTCTACGACCGACAAAAAAGAAAATCACTGACAAGCCGTTTAAGGGTTAAAAATAACGCCAAATTATAAATGCTAGATTACTTAATATTTTACTGAAAAGCAATCTAGTATTTATTATTTGGCGCCATTTTAACCACTTAGACGACTGGTCAGTGATTTTTCTTGCAGATGTAGTTAGCTTGGTTATATTCTGACACTCTATTTGCTTCTTCCAGATTTTCAACTTTTTCAGTAAAATATTAAATAATCTAGTATTTATAATTTGGCGCCATTTTAACCACTTAGACGGCTGGTCAGTGATTTTCCTTTTTGTTGGTCGTAGATATAGTTAATGCAGATGTAATTAGCTTGGTTTTATCTTGGCACTCTATTTCCTTCTAGCAGATTTTCAACTTTTCTGCAAAATATTAAGTAATCTAGTATTTATAATTTAGCGCCATTTTGACTCCTTAGACGGATGGTCAGTGTTTTTTTTTGTTTTTCGGTTATAGATATAATTAATGCACATGTAATCAGCTTGGTTTTATCCTAGCGCTCTTTTTCCTTCTACAGGTTTTTCAACTTTTCAGTAAAATATTAAGTAACCTAGTATTTATAATTTGACGTCATTTTAACCTCTTAGACGACTGATGAATGATGTTCTGTTTTGTCTGTCGTAGATATAGTTAATACAGATGTAATTGGCTTGGTTTGGTCTTGGCAGTGTATTTCCTTAGTAGAGGACGATGTTCCTACAAAAACAGCGCCGCCGCCGCCGCCGCCGCAGCGGCGCCGCAGCGCCGCCGCAGACCCTTCCTCATTCTGGACCAAATAGTTTTCTTTGACTAGCCATTTCCACCCACGAGATAAATATATCTTGCAGTTTCATCTTATCATTCACATTTCCACACACATCTGGACCAAAGAGTTTTCTTCGACTAGTCATTTCCACCACAAGATAAATGTACCTTGTTTGGTATCAATTAATATTAGATTTTTCTCAGCTACCCGAATCTCTTTAAATTTTTCAGATAGCATCATCCCCCAGGGGGCTACCTTCATTTTAAAATTTTTTACCGGTAACGATTTCTGGCCGTTCTTATAAATTTTTTTAGACATTCGATACATCAAATTAATCTAGAATTTTACGCAGAATTCGAATCTGTAAACAGATTTAAAATCCGACTACCCCTTACAAAGTTACACTTTTAAAGGCTCCAAACCTCTAAATTTTGCTTTTTGCTCTATAAGCTAATCTAACAAATAATTTTCTTCGACTAGTCATTTCCACCACAAGATAAATATATCTTGTTTGGTATCACTTAATACTAGATTTTTCTCAGCTACCCGAATCTCTTTAAATTTTTTAGATAGCATCATCCCCCAGGGAGCTACCTTCATTTTAAAATTTGTTTACCGGTAACGATATCTGGCCGTTCTTATAAATTTTTTTAGACATGCGATACATCAAATTAATCTAGAATTTTACGCAGAATTCGAATCTGTCAACAGATTTAAAATCCGACCACCTCTTACAAAGTTACACTTTTAAAGGCTCAAAACTTCTAAATTTTTTGCTCATCTATGACATATGCTTTAACCAACCATCTTCGAAAGTCTAAAACCTCGACAGTTTTAGAAATGAGTTTGTTATGGGCCATTTTTTGTACCTACGAATTCTAATACTAGACCCCCATTAAATTTGTCTTTGAATTCCCTACAACTTTTATGTTGACAAGCGGTATATTGTCTTTATTATCCGCGGGGTAGTCACTCTTTTAAGATAACTATATATGCATTATGAGGATATATATAGGATGTTAGGTTAGGGTGAAATTGCCCCATAGGGTAAAATTGCCCCGTAGGGTGAAATTGCCTCATAGGGTGAAATTGCCTCCGATTAACACTTATACCCTTTTGTATTTCACTAATTGCTTTCTCTAAAGATTCCTTGGTGAGCATCTTTCAAATATAAGTTTAAACTGATTCAAATTGAAAATAGTACTCCCTTATATACCAGCATTACAAGAATGCGCATGAGCAGGGGTGCGCACGCGCAGGATTGCGCGTGGACAGGGGTGCGCACGCGCAGGGGTGCGCATGAGAGAGATGCTTCCGCGTAAAGGTGCGCACGCACAAGGGTGCACATGAGCAGGGGTGCGCACGCACAGCGGCGCGCATGAGCAAGTGTGCACATGGGCAGGGGCGCTCACGCGCATAGGCGCGCAAGGGCCATGGTGCGCACGTGCAGGGGTGCGCACGCCCAAGAGTGCGCATGGATAGGGTGCGCAGGGTGAGCAAAGAGCAAAACTTAGAGGTTTGGAGCCTTTAAAAGTATAACTTTGTAGGGGGTGGTCTAATTTTAAATCTATTTACAGATTCAAATTTTTCGTAAAATTCTAGATTAATTTGATGCATCGGATAGTTAAGAACATTTATAAGGATGGCCAAAAATCGTTGCTGGTAAAAAAATTTAAAAATGAGGGTAGTTGCCTGGGGGATGGCGCTATCTGAAAAATTCCTAGAAATTCGGATAGCTGAGAAAAATCTAATATTAATTGATACCAAACAAGATATGTTTATTTTGAAAGATGCAATGGCTAGTCGAAGAAAACTATTTGTTAGGTTTCCTTATAGAGCAAAGAGCAAAATTTAGAGGTTCAGGAATTTAAAGGAGTATAACTTTGCAAGGGGTGGTTTCGATTTTAAATCTGTTTGCATATTCAGATTCTGCGGAAAATTCTAGACTAATTTGATGTGTCGCATGGTTAGGAAAATTTATAAGGACGGTTAAAAATCGCTACCAGCAAAAAATCTTAAAATAAGGGAGGCTCGTTGGGGAATGATGTAATCTGCAAAAATTTAAAGAGATTTAGGTAGCTGAGAAAATTTTAATATTAATTGATACCAAACAAGGTACGTTTATCTCGAAAGATGCAATGGCTAGTCGAAGAAAGCTATTTGTTAGGTTTGCATATAGAGCAAAAGAACAAAATTTAGAGGTTCAGGACTTTAAAGGGGTATAACTTTGCAGGGGGTGGTATCGATTTTAAATCTGTTTGCATATTCAGATTCTGCGTAAAATTCTAGACTAATTTGATGTATCGCATGGCTAAAAAATTTATAAGGCTGGTCAGAAATCGTTATCAGCAAAAAATCTCAAAATGAAGGTAGCTCCCTGGGGAATGATGCAATCTAAGAAATTCCTAGAGATTCGGGTAGCTGAGAAAATTATCATATTAATTGATACCAACCAAGGTACATTTATCTTGTGGTGGAAATTACTATTCGAAGAAAACTATTTGTTAGGTTAGCTTATAGAGCAAAGAGCAAAATTTAGGGGTTCCGGACTTTAAAGGGGTATAACTTTGCAGGGGGTTGTCCGATTTTAAATCTCTTTGCACATTCAGATTCTGCGTAAAATTCTAGACTAAATTGATGTATCAGATGGCTAAAAAATTTATAAGGACGGTCAGAAATCGCTACCAGCAAAAAATCTTAAAATGAGGGTAGCTCGCTGAAGGATGATGCAGTCTAAGAAATTCCTAGAGATTCGGGTAGTTGAAAAAATTCTAATATTAATTGATACCAAACAAGGTACATTTATCTTGTGGTGGAAATGACTATTCGAAGAAAACTATTTGTTAGGTTAGCTTATAGAGCAGAGCAAAATTTAGGGGTTCCAGAATTTAAAGGGGTATAACTTTGCAGGGGGTTGTCCGATTTTAAATCTGTTTGCATATTCAGATTCTGCGTAAAATTCTAGACTAATTTGATGTATCAGATGGCTAAAAAATTTATAAGGACGGTCAGAAATCGCTACCAGCAAAAAATCTTAAAATGAGGGTAGCTCGCTGAAGGATGATGCAGTCTAAGAAATTCCTAGAGATTCGGGTAGTTGAAAAAATTCTAATATTAATTGATACCAAACAAGGTACATTTATCTTGTGGTGGAAATGACTATTCGAAGAAAACTATTTGTTAGGTTAGCTTATAGAGCAGAGCAAAATTTAGGGGTTCCAGACTTTAAAGGGGTATAACTTTGCAGGGGGTTGTCCGATTTTAAATCTGTTTGCATATTCAGATTCTGCGTAAAATTCTAGACTAATTTGATGTATCAGATGGCTAAAAAATTTATAAGGACGGTCAGAAATCGCTACCAGCAAAAAATCTTAAAATGAGGGTAGCTCCCTGAAGGATGATTCAGTCTAAGAAATTCCTAGAGATTCGGGTAGTTGAAAAAATTCTAATATTAATTGATACCAAACAAGGTACATTTATCTTGTGGTGGAAATTACTAGTCGAAGAAAACTGTTTGGTCCAGATGTGTGTGGAAATGTGGATGCTAAGTTGAAAATGCAATATATTATTTATCTCGTGGGTAAAAATGGCTAGTCGAGAAAAACTATTTGGTCCAGAATGAGGAGGGGTTTGCGGCGGCGCTGCGGCGGTTTTCGAAGGAACATCATCCTCTATTTTTGCCAAAGAATATTCAGCATAAAATAGTTAGCAAATAAGTATTTTTATATTAATTTTACTTACGCCACTAAATCTTCGGGTGTTTCCGCTGATTTGTCTGCTGAAATGTGTCTGCTAAATTTACGTCGATTAAATCGAGGAGGTATAGCGTAATTGCTCCATTTATCCGGACGCAACCTTTTATCGGACAATGCCGCATATAATGCTCCGAAATAAGGAATTGGATATTGGTAACCGCCTTCTGATATGAATCTCCTTTCCGGACATTCTTCTAGCATTTAAAGCCCGGGTTACGACATGCTCATGCGTCTAACAAAAATACTTCTGATATTCAAACACTCTTAACCATAATCATACAATTTCTAATTAACAAAAAAAAAATAAAAAATTAATTAGGTACAAAGGCATAATGGTACCACCAAATGAACAATCCGTAAGTTAACACATATTTACAAGATCAACAAAAATCCTCTCTAACATGGAGAGCTGCCGTTTTTAAGTGTCTACCCGTTACGTTATTTCGCAACACAACAAAACTCAAAAAGAACACTAAAAACCACAGCTCTTAATGGTTGTAAATATAAAAATTACACATGCCTCATTGGCAGGACAATAACTTAACTAATAAAAATTTAGCACAAAAAAATTAAAGCACATAGTAACCCAACAGCTATAACTCATCCTCGTACGCCTACGATTACTTACAGTAATCCGTTTAAGGCAACCAATTGTGGTTACCAAATGGTGTCAATTAGTACTTACGCACTCACCCTCGAGTTGCTGCCGTCGGACCGACTCCTAACGTATCTAATGACGGGGCGAAGGAAAAGAGCACGTGATTCCACCTTGGGGTTGTCCTCCCATTACAACAAAGGGCGACCATCCATCGTGGCTTTAAGGGCCACTGGAAGAAGCTGTAGTAAGTACAACTAAAATTAATTTGTTGATGTCGAAAAGTACAATTTTACTAAACCATAAATACACACCACGCTGTAAGGCGTGCGCAAATTTTCATAATGAAAACAAAACGAAGAAAACCAGAACGAATGTTTTAATCGTGTGAGTTGAAAAGCAAATGTATCAGGTTATCATAAAGTAAGGGATATATTTTAAATTATGATAACTTTTTAACAAATTAAGTTAGTAACATAAAATAAATAAAATCTAATTGCTTATGAAATGGGATTTAGTATGCCCAAAACAGGTTACGGCAATTGCTCAATATGACCTCCATTTTGTTGTTGTAAGATCACCATCTTTACCTCCAAATTGTACACAGCATTTCGTAACATTTCTGGTTGAATTGTACCAATTTGCTCCGTAATACTGTCTTTTAATTCTTGTAGCGTAGTTGGTCGTCTTCTAAACACTAAACTTTTTAAATAACCCCACAGCCAGTAATCCGCTGGGTTTAGATCAGGTGATCTTGGTGGCCATGAATTTACGAAATGTCTGCTTAACACGCGATCTTGAAAACGTTGGTTAACAATTCTTTGACTGGTCGAAAATGTGCGGGGTGCTCCATCCTGCATAAAATGATGTTTTCAATTCCGTAGTGCTCGTTTTGCAGCTGTGGAATAACATAATTTTGTAACATTTGCAAGTATCGTTCACCATTTACAGTTACAGATACGGCTTGTCCATTCTGCATTTCCTCGTAGAAATACGGACCAATAATAAAATCAGCTGTAAAACCGCACCAAACGGTGACTTTCTTGTCATGAAGACCTTTTGAACGATTTGTTGCGGATTTTCTGCAGACCAGATTCTACAGTTTTGAGTATTGACTCCACCATTCAGAGTAAAATGTGCCTCATCTGTCCATAAAATACGGGATAACCATTCGGGTTCAATTTCCATCTGAGCCATTACTCGCAAAGAAAAATCGTACCTAGTAGCCAAATCTGCGTCCTTTAATTCAAACAGCATTTTCAGTTTATATGGATACATGTTTAGAATTTTGCGTAAAATTTTCCAAACCGTGGTATACGGCATTTGCAATCGCTTGGATATCGCATTTGCACTGCTGATTGCGAGTGAATTGCTTCTGGCTATGTCTTGATTTTCATGAAGAACCTCTGCAACTTGGACATCGCTAATTATTGGTCTTCCTGATCTTGGTAAGTCAGTTACAGACCCTGTTCTTTCAAATTTTTGTATCAAATTGCGGTACGCTTTCATTTGACAGGGTCCCGCTCTCAAACCCATTCTCGTGCGAAATCTTCGTAATCCAGCGGTGTAATTTCTGCGGGATTCATAATAGCACTGAACTAAACCAATTCTTGTTTGTAAATCCATGTTATTACAGTTGAGTCGTTTGAACTCAACGTTTACTTGAGTTTTAATTTCAAAATAAAACTTCAAATTGAATAATTTCGTTTTGACACTAGTGTTAACAATTGTTATGACCACGCTTTTGTTTCTCATAGATACGGTAAAATCCCATTCATTAAGCAACTAGATTTCGTTTATTTTATGTTACTAACTTAATTTATTAAAAAGTTGTAATGATTTAAAATATATCCCTTACTTTATAATAACCTAGTATATTAATTTCGTTTAATGAATGACCAGAGTTTAAAGTAATATTGTTGCTAAGGATTAAAACTGGAAAAACACGGTTTTATCAGATAGTACGCGGCTTCAGTTCGACGAATCTTTCGATGGAAAACACATAAGAATCAATTATCGAATACCTAGAACAAGTTAATTATAGCATAAACTTTACTTTAAGGAATTCTGAAAAGAAGTATTTATGATTAATTAGGCGGTAGGATTTAACAATAGAAATAGAATTTATACAAACAGAGAATGTGTTAACAAGGGAAAGGGTTATCTTAATTTACCAAATTAATTTTCGTTCTTAAAGCAAAAGGGATTTGAGTTGAAAATCATTACACAGCCTATTTATTATTAATTACGAATTAACGATTTTATTTAACGGTAGAAACGGAATTTATTCAAACGGTAATCAATTAACAAGAAAGAAAAAGGGTAATTAATTTGTGCTGAAAGTAAACGTAACAAATCCCCCCTTTCCCCATCCCAGCAAAATTAAAAGGTCAGGGTAAGGAAAGCCAAAATCCGGAAGTGGGCAGGACCAAGCAAAAACGCAAACAACCAAAAAGAAAATTCGCTTAACAACTAAAAGAAAATTCGTTACAAAACCCAAAAAAACAGAACAAGATCAAAAGAACACACCCCAAAATCAGAAAAAGAAGAACTCCGGTTCGAAGGACCAATAATAGAAGAGGAAAAAAGGAAGGAAAAAAGAGAAGCGAGCAACAAGGACTAATATGGAACGGCATTGACACTGCATAAAAGTCGTTGGAGGACGGATATTCCTAGTAAAGAAACAGGAAAGTCTTCGACCTCAATAGAAGAAAACAAACGAGGAAGAAAACCGACAGCACAAGCCCAAACAGGACTCAAAGGTCAAGCCTCAAGTAAACAAAGGGACGACAACAAGGGAGAACGAGAGGAAGAGAGGAGGGACGCTGGTAAAAGGAAACAGTGTACTGCAAACTGTGGTAGCCAAAACCGAAAAACCGAAGAAAAGAAAGACTAACTAGTCCTAAAGTCGACTAAGTCGTGGTTTCCGAAGAACGAAAGACGGACTAGAAAGCACTTACCACAGAAGCGGATGGACGAAACACAATCGGACCAGGGACCGACAGCAATGAAGACCAGCAAGGATAGGGAAAGGAAACTGGAACGAAAGGAACGAGAAAAAAAAACCAAAAATATAACACCAACTACTAGTACAAAATCCAAAACAAACTAAAATCGTACAAATGAAAATGAAACCGAATCCCAGAGTAGTTATGTATGAGTAGGTGTGAGTGTGTGTGTGCGTGTGTGTGTATGTGTATGTGGAGGGAGGGGTTGTAAGAAGTGTGTATGTGTGTTGTGCGTGTATAAAGTGTGCGTCTGTGTATGTGTTGTGGGGGATATAGGAAAGGTGTGTGTATGTATTACGCGAGTATAGAATGTGCGTGTGTGTATGTGTTTGACCGCTGTAGTCACCTCTTACGACAGGCAGGTCGTACGATGGTTGCTATTTTATTTCCGAACCCACACGGGCAAAGAAAAAAGCAAGACGACGAAAGAAAACCCCGTAAAACAGGGAAAACAAAATCGTAACGTCCAAAAATCATGTCCGAAGAAGAGCAGAATCATCATAAGAATCTGGAGCACGAGGACTAGATATTGGGCTTAAGGCGTTTACGCCGACTGAAGGAGAACAGAGCGAGATCGGGGGCATTAGAATCGTCCGGATGGGCAGATTTCAGATCTTTAACGCGCCAAATGGATTTGTGACCGGAAGGATCAGTAAGTTCGTAGGTCCAGGGAGAAACGACTTTAGAAATGGGAAAAAGACCACTGAATCTAAGAGTAAGTTTGTCGTTAAAATGACAGGAAGCGTCGGACAGAGCAAAATTATGGCGCCAAACAGATTTGCTTAGTTGATAAGAGACAGGACGACGGCGGAGATTATTGCGGGTGTGAATTTTTCGATAACCGGCATAAAGTTTTTTGAGAATGTGGGAACGAATATTCTTAAAGTGGTCGGGATCTGGTAAAGCATGTTTAGGATCAGGAATGTTCCTGTCGTTTATTTCGGACAACTGTCCAAAATCATTGCCGGAAAGGATATGATCAAGACCAAATAGAGAGAAAAACGGAGTACAGCTTATGATTTCATGTTTGGAGGTGCGGATTGCACAAGAATTTTTTGGGAGGTTCACATCCCAATGACGTTGGTCGTTCAGCAGGATTGGCTTTGGTATGGTAGCGGGCGGTGAAAAGGATTTTGGAGTGATAACGGACACACAAAGAAGCAAACTGATGGCTATGGAATTGAACACCGTTATCTGTGATAAGATATTGCGGGACACCAAAAATAAGGAAGACTTGTTTTTCGAGGACTTAGGTGACTGACTGTGCAGTGGCTGTACGTAAAGGAAAGAAAAGAGAAAGATTAGTAAAATAATCAGCCACTACAAGAATATAGGAGTGACCACGAATGGAACGAGGGAGAGGACCTACTATGTCTCAGGAAAAGACTTGCCAGGGATAAGATGGTTTGGCCCTAGGAGCGAATAAACCAGGAGGAGGTAACTGTTCAACACTTCACCGCCAGACACTCCTCAGTAACTGAGTAGTTGCGCTCAGGTTTGGTAAGTGACCGACTGTTATAGCTTATGACCTTCTCGCCGTCGGGATGGGATTGACTAATAATGGCACCCAGGCGTCAGTTTGGATGGTGAAGGGTAAGGTAAAATCAGGTCAGGACAGGATGGGGGCAGAAATTAGGTGTTGTTTAAGAGAAAGATAGGCAGATTGATAATCGGTGGTCCAAAAGAAAGGGGTTTTTTGCGGGTCAGGTTAGAAAACGGAGCTGTAAGGGCGGCAAAATTCGGGATAAAACGCCGGTACCAACTGGCCATGCCAATCAGTTGACGGACTGCGGTAAAAGTGGAGGGAGGAGGGATCTTAAGAATTGCAGAAACTTTATCGGGGTCAACAAGGAGACCATCCCGAATAACGATGTAACTAAGATAACGGAGTTCAGGAAGGCAGAAATAACACTTGTCTTGACGAAGAGTAAGGCCAAGCATGTAAGAGACGAGAAAGGACTAGGTCAAGAATTCGGTGTAGGTATATGTGTATGTCTGGTAATGTGCAAACGAAAAGGTATCAAGTAGTCTCATTATAAATAAAATTAAATAAAAACCCTTAACCACAAAAAATATTTAAATTACTAGATACGTATTTCGACCACTATGTGGTCATCATCAGTAGGAAATCTGTAATTAAATAATAATTAGTTGTTGTTCTGGAACACTTCAGAGGATATTCTCCTCACCACATAGGCTGAAGTAAACCTTCCCAACATACAATTTACTATATTGTTGCTTAAACACTATTGAGGATATTCTCCTCACCCGCAGGCTGGTATTATTAACAACAAACAAGTGAATTATGACATCATTAAATCTACATAATTTATACTAATTCTAAATCTACTGAAGCGGAACCAATTTAATCTTGCTTTCTCATTGGTTGTTGACCAATAGGGAAAGCAAAGCAGATGGCTCTATAGGCCCTTTATCGGTGTTTAAGAGGGGTCCTTTATGTTTAACAATTTTAATTGATTTATAGGCATTTAAGGAGGAAAACATTGGTACCGGTTTAAACAATTTAACATTTTCTAGTTTAACGAGGTGACTGGTTTCAAATATATGTTTGGCGACCTGAGACAACAGCTAATTATTATTTAATTACAGATTTCCTACTAATGATGACCACATAGTGGTCGAAATACGTATCTAGTAATTTAAATATTTTTTGTGGTTAAGGGTTTTTATTTAATTTTATTTAAATCGTGCCATAGTGTTCCTATAGATTATTAGTCTCATTATAATTCATTTTTGCACATTTTGAACGGTAGCTATCGTATAGCGGGTACTACAAAGGTAAATGTTAAATAAGTTTTGAATTTAAGGTGTGCAAACGAAAAGGCGACTTGATTCATGATGTGCAAACGAAGATACTTTGATTTCCGTTACAACATGTTAGAATTGCACAAAAATGCGATATTGGACATGTGTGAAGTTAGCATCCATGATTAAATATAAAAAAAATTTTTGACTTACAGTGGTGTGCAAACAAAAATTGATGTGTTTCGTAATGTGCAAACAAAAAGGTATCAGTTGGGTTCATTGTAACAATGTTTTCACGTTTTCAACAGTAGCTATCGTATAGCGAGGACTATGAAGCTGAATGTTAAATTACATTTAAACTGGAAGTGTGCAAACAAAAATAATAAATGTGCATACATGTGCAAACGAAGATCTATCAATTTTGTCGGTTAAAAATTAATTTGCTGAATGTCGGGGGGCTAGTGTAAATTTGGCCTCCCACAATGGTTTCTTTAATAACTTTTAAACGAAAGGTGTGCAAATAAAAATCGCGGATGTGCATACATGTGCAAACGATGATGTATTAATTCCGCCGGTTTAAAATAAATTTCCTGAAAGTCGGGGGGCCAGTGTGAAGTTGACTGCCTTAAATTGTTTCTAGTATAATTTTAAAACGAAAAGTGTGCAAACAAAAATACCGGATGTGCATACATGTGCAAAGAATGTGCAAACGAATGAGCTATAGATAGTTACTTTTTTCAAAAGCTGGGAGCTAACTTCACGCGTGTACTGCGTGGTGCGTATTTTGTTTAAAAAAAAAGTACTTTCCGCCATCAGTAAATTAATTTTTACATGTGCAACGGTTTTTCTAACTGGGCTCAGCTAGCCTCACGCATGGGCGCTAGTGAAACGTTTTCTAATTATACCAGCCCCACATTGGGTGTCAGTGAAGCGTATTTATAAAATGGGCGCCAGTGAAACGAAGTCTTCCGACGTAACTAGGGGTCTATTCCTTGCGTAGAGCTATGAGAAATGGGGGGGGGGGGTAAGTTGAAATCTGATTGTAAGTCAAACTTAATCCAAAACAACAAGGCGCCACCAAGTCCTGACTTATTTATGATAATTGCGTGGTATATTTCTAGGGGCGGACGTGGAAACCCAAAGAAAAAAATCGCCTTCGATGACAAAAACCCGTCTTAACAAAATAAGACGCTGCTCCTGTAAGAAATTGTAATAATTAGATTAATAGAAAGGTGGAACACTATTTGTGTCCCGCAAACATACCTAAAGAAATATTAAAAAGATATTTTCTATATAAAATTAGCATCAAAATTCTACTCTTAAGGATATTAGTTTCCTGTTGTTAGGTTTGACCATATTTGATCAAAATAAAAAACTTTAATCGTGAACCAATAATTTACTCAAAAGATTCTCTTTTAAAACAAAATGCAATGCAACAAAATTTTATAAATAATTAAATGAGTTCGTGAATTTTAAATTAAGGTTTATCAAAATTGTTTATAATCAAACATTTTACAGCTTAGTGTAAACTTGTTACACTAAAAAGGTCCGACCCGTGCAGATCTCTTCAGGAGGATTACATTTAAAAACGTTGTTACTCAAGTTTTTGCTTTTCTAAATTACTTGTATTAGTTTTAATTTCTACAAAAAAAAGGAGATCACAAAAATATTCTTGTTTACTCAACTTGGGCAAACGCTGTTCAAAGCATTTGTTTTCTAGAACACATCTGTCAGCAGTAACTGCAAACAACCAAGTGACGTCAGTAACACCTGTTGCTGTTACTAACGGTACATAATGAACCACGTGTGTGGTTTCTAAAACCATCAAAATAGTGAATTATAATTTTAACACTGGAAAATTCCAGCTCAACAAATAATTGAAATTTTTATAACATTCGTATTTTTACACAATCAAACAAATTAAAGTGTTTCCAATGTATAAACCATCAAAATAAAGATTCTTAAAACTAACTACGAACCAAAACAATTTAATAACGTTCATAGGATACCAACCGCTATTTAAATATGTGTCACGACTGCTCAAAATTTATACGCAAATTGCCGGCCTGCGTTTTTTCGTACATCTTGACTCTACTATCTCGCATGGCCGACTGGTTATCAATCTCACTCGGACGAACGGAGTGTCCCAGGAGGGGGTTGTCAACCAAAACGCGCTTGCAAATTGCTATCGAAGACACAGATATTTGACTATACATACAAGAGATCTGCACGGGTCGGACCTTTTTAGTGTAACAAGTTTACACTAAGCTGTAAAATGTTTGATTATAAACAATTTTGATAAACCTTAATTTAAAATTCACGAACTCATTTAATTATTTATGAAATTTTGTTGCATTGCATTTTGTTTTAAAAGAGAATCTTTTGAGTAAATTATTGGTTCAAGATTAAAGTTTTTTATTTTGATCAAATATGGTCAAACCTAACAACAGGAAACTAATATCCTTAAGAGTAGAATTTTGATGCCAATTTTTTATAGAAAATATCTTTTTAATATTTCTTTAGGTATGTTTGCGGGACACAAATAGTGTTCCACCTTTCTATTAATCTAATTATTAAAATTTCTTACAGGAGCAGCGTCTTATTTTGTTAAGATGGGTTTTTGTCATCGAAGGCGATTTTTTTCTTTGGGTTTCCACGTCCGCCCCTAGAAATATACCACGCAATTATCATAAATAAGTCAGGACTTGGTGGCGCCTAGTTGTTTTGGATTAAGTTTGACTTACAATCAGATTTCAACTTACCCCCCCATTTCTCATAGCTCTACCCAAGGAATAGACCCCTAGTTACGTCGGAAGACTTCGTTTCACTGGCGCCCATTTTAGAAATACGCTTCACTGACACCCAATGTGGGGCTGGTATAATTAGAAAAACGTTTCACTAGCGTCCATGCGTGAGGCTAGCTGAGCCCAGTTAGAAAAACCGTTGCACCTGTACTTATTATAGCTTCTTTCGGTGGCTCGAACCATCTGTTGCCTGGACCTAGATTGATGATGCGCTTGCCGTTTTTTTTGTGGAGGGAAGACACGAGTTGCGTGGTCCCAAGTCCATCTACTCCATCCTGCTCTGGGGGAAGGTGCGATTAATACTCCGTGCTGGACACGCAGGTAAGTCTGTGCCCTGTTCTGTTATATGAGTCCTAAGTAACTGTAGCAACCGCACGTGTATAAAGTCCCATGGATGGTAAGGCTTCGGTTTAGAAAGACACTTTGTTTCGGGGGTCGTAGATATATTTCGATTCAGCATGTTCCCCTGAGTCTAACGACATACGACTTTCAGTGCGGAAACGACCCCTTAAAAAGTTATGAATTTTTAAACTTCGCATCTTAAGTATATGGGAATTTTTTTGAAAAAAAGGAAAAAAGATTTTTGAATAATTTAAATGATTCTAAGCTTAACCCAACCTAACCTAACCCAACCTAACCTAACCTAACCCAACCCAACCTAACCTAACCCAACCCAACCTAACCCAACCCAACCTAACCTAACCCAACCCAACCCAACCTAACCTAACCTAACCCAACCTAACCTAACCCAACCTAACCTAACCCAACCCAACCCAACCTAACCCAACCCAACCTAACCTAACTCAACCCAACCTAACCTAACCCAACCTAACCTAACCCAACCTAACCCAACCTAATTTATAGCGTAATTCTCCATGATCTAAAAAACTTAAATTTGAACTTGTAACAAAGGTCAAGCATAAGTTCTTTCTTACTTGAGCTTATGAAATGAAATACCAACCACTCTCTTCAAAACGTAAACACAAACCGACGTTAAGACAGACGGCGGCCTCCCCAAATTGTGTTCATGCGCAGCTAATCTTTTGATCTGCGCATGCGCATAATTTCCGCGCATGCGCAGATTTTTAGCTTAAAAAAAAATTTCCCATACACTTAACATGGGAAATTTAAAAATTCATAACTTTTTAAGGGGTCGTTTCCGCACTAAAGGTCGTATGTCTTTAGACTCAGGGGAACATGCTGAATTGAAATATATATACGACCCCCGAATAAAAGTGTCTTTCTAAAACAAAGTCAAGCCCCATGGATGACTAAACCTTGTAAGTTATGTGTTCAAGCGCTATTCTTATCACTCTTTTTGTTCTATGTCCCATTACTAGTATGTTGTAAAACTCTATTTCTGTCTGGAATACCGTACTATTTAATATTTGTATATAAATATTTAACACTTACATGTTATGTAAAGTCTAAAAGATAGTTTAAAATGGTAATTGAAGAACCGAAAATCTAAGATCTCGGACAGGATATGAACCTACTACCTTCCAAGATTTAAACAATTGTTTAACTTCGAGTCGAAGGTTGAGAATAAGTATAGCATCGTGTAAATTTCTCTATATATCTTCATTTCAAAAATATAAAGCAATTATTTTCAGAATCAGCTCAACTTTACTGTTCGCAGTATCGGTCAGGAGGATATATTCACGTGATTGGGCTATAAAAATAATATGCCGCACATGGACATATTTGCGATCAAAGACGACTATTTAAAAAGTGATGGTAGATATGCTTTAGATGCGTTTAGAAATTATATTTTTAACATGAAACCATGCTGCTTCGTAATTGTTGAAATAAAATTAGAAGAATTATTCTTTTTTATTGCAAACAAACTTTGTAACTGTACCCAACTACTTTCTTATACGCCCCTGTATATATTCTATTAGAAAAAATGTAAACTACGAACCAGCTTAACTTATATTACCTTTAACTAAACATCAGTATCACTCTTAAGATTTACAATAAGTAATAATGAAACAATGGATAAACTTACATAAGTATATATTATATATTATATTATATTCAATTAAATTCAATTAAAAAACTCAAGAATATATATAGTGAAGAAGAATAATCCACATTTGGAATGCAAATGCATGTTTGTTAATATATATTAACAGTTTTAAGATGAAATGGAAACCCAACTTTTGTGTAAAGTTGAATTACCATTTCAAATCAAACTGGTAATTGAAAACCGTTAAAAGAATAGTTGCAGCAGGATTTGAACCTGCGACCATTGATTTGCCGGATCAAGGCTCTAACAAACTGAGCTATGCAGCCAATTGATTAGAATGTGTTAGAATTTATACTTTATACTTTACATAAACAGTTGGGTTTTCATTTCGTCTTATAAATGTTTATATATATATATATATATATATATATATATATATATATATAATATTGAAATTTCTTGGACGTTGGTCAATGTATACCTATAGTTATTTCTAAGAGTAGGTAGAATAACTATAACAATTTGTAATTGCGTTTATTATTTTTAAGACGCCGTTCGGTCTTCAGGACCATTATCAATTACGTTCTACAAAATATTACCTATAGAATATGAAAAATATTTTTAATAATTACATACCTAAAACTTAATTGTAGATTGCGTATTTAAACTAAAGTAAAACATTTAAACATTTGTCACAATTATAAAATTCTCTGATAATTATTATTTCATAAAAATAAAATTAAAATGATGTTTTTCGTTTAAAAATACAAGAACGAAGAACACTTTAAAAAGTATATGAATGTAATAATATTAATTATTTAGTCTGAACTGTTAAACAATATAAAATGTAGTGTGTGGTGATAAGTAAAGCCTGCTTAATAGTGGTGGTATATGTATGAAATATGTGCAAATAGGATATTTATAACAAAGTGCAAATTATGCTATTAAATTTTGGTAGAACTGTGTGAAATTTTCTTGATCGTTTTTTGAATTTATTGCTTGAGAATTTTTTTGGATTTGGATAGTTTCTAAAAATCTTCTTTTACTGTCTTTTATTTCAGTACCTAAAATTTCTACATTATCAAAATCAAATTTGTGCAAATTTTCTAGGGCATGGGCCGCTAGAGCGGTGCATTTTTTGTTGTTAGTTTTTATGGAATATTTATGCTCGTATATTCGTTTATGGGGGTATTGCTTGGAATTTCCGATATACACGCCGGGACAATCGCTACAATTTATTTTGTATATGGTGTGTGTTTTGTACTTTTGCTCTATTTCGGGTCTTAATTTTGTAAAAAAAGTTTTTGTAAAATTGTTTGGTTTATGTACAACTTGAATATTATGATTTTGTAAACATTTTTTTAGTTTTTCGGATAGTCCCGGGGTGTAGTCGATACTAATCCTGTTGTCTATTCCGTTTGATTTTTTATTATCGTAGTTGTTAAATATCTTGTGTATTTTTGTTTTTATAACTGGCTCGTAGAAGCTTTTTGGGTAGTCGTTATTCTTTAAAATATTTTTAACTTTTTTAAGATTTTTTGGTTTATGTTTATTATGTGAAAAATGCATTGCTCGGTCGACAAGGTTGTTAATGATATTTTTCTTATACCTCACAGGGGTGTTAGATTTGTAATTAAGATATCTACCACTCCAGGTTGTTTTGTTGAACCAGTTGGTAGTGGTTTCTCCTTTATCATTCTAAGTAATTAACAAATCAAGGAAAGATATGGTGTTGTTAACTTCTTTCTCTATTGTGAATTGTAGACGGGGGTGGTAGGAATTAAATTTGTTTAGTGTTTCGTCGATTTTGTTTTCTGAAAGGCACATTATACAGTCGTCAACATACCTTTTAAAAAATACCGGTTTATAGCTAAGCTGTTTTGTAATTTCTTCTTCTAGATCCTCTAGTACTAGGTTTGCAATGGTAGAAGATATTGGAGAGCCCATTGCTATGCCAAAAATTTGACTGTATATTTTGTTCTCGAACTTAAAATAAGTAGCATTTAAACACATTTTGGTGGCTTGTAAGAATTCATTAAAAGGTAAATTAGTGAAATGTGCTATTAAAGGCCACTTTTTTGTGATTGTTTTAAGTGCTAGGTCAATAGGTATATTAGTAAAAAGTGATTTAGCATCTAATGAAATTATTACATGTTTTTTTGGAATATTTTGCTTTGTAATAAATTTATGGAAGCTCCAGCTATCTTTAACAAAGTATTCGTTTTGTCCAGTTATATTTTTTAAAGCCTCTACTAAAAATTTTGATAGTTTATAAGTTGGTGGGATTATATTACTAACTATGGGTCTTAGTGGAACGTTCGGTTTATGAAACTTCGGTAAGCCATACAAATAAGGAGCGTGCCCGTTATGACAAATTAACTGGTTTTTTATCGGTTGACTAATATATTCTTTTTTATTCCATGTATTTATTAGAGAATTTAGGGCATTTTGTATTTGTAGTGTTGGATCGATTTTTTTAACAATATAGGCTTATCCATTAACATTTCATTCATTTTATTTAGATATTCATTTTTATACACAACAAAAACTAAAAAAATGTTTACAAAATCATAATATTCAAGTTGTACATAAACCAAACAATTTTACAAAAACCTTTTTTACAAAATTAAGACCAGAAATAGAGCAAAAGTACAAAACACACACCATATACAAAATAAATTGTAGCGATTGTCCCGGCGTGTATATCGGAAATTCCAAGCAATACCTCCATAAACGAATATACGAGCATAAATATTCCATAAAAACTAACAACAAAAAATTCACCGCTCTAGCGGCCCATGCCCTAGAAAATTTGCACAAATTTGATTTTGATAATGTAGAAATTTTAGGTACTGAAATAAAAGACAGTAAAAGAAGATTTTTAGAAACTATCCAAATCCAAAAAAATTCTCGAGCAATAAATTCAAAAAACGATCAAAAAAATTTCACACAGTTGTACCAAAATTTAATAGCATAATTTGCACTTTGTTATAAATATCCTATTTGCACATATTTCATACATATACCACCACTATTAAACAAGCTTTACTTATCACCACACACTACATTTTATATTGTTTAACAGTTCAGACTAAATAATAAATACTATTACATTCATATACTTTTTAAAGTGTTCTTCGTTCTTGTATTTTTAAACGAAAAACATCAGTTTAATTTTATTTTTATGAAATAATAATTTTCAGAGAATTTTATAATTGTGACAAATGTTTAAATGTTTTACTTTAGTTTAAATACGCAATCTACAATTAAGTTTTAGGTATGTAATTATTAAAAATATTTTTCATATTCTATAGGTAATATTTTGTAGAACGTAATTGATAATGGTCCTGAAGACCGAAACGCGTCTTAAAAATAATAAACGCAATTACAAATTGTTATAGTTATTCTACCCACCCTTAGAAATAACTATAGGTATACATTGACCAACGTCCAAGAAATTTCAATATTATATTCAATACATATGGTCAAGATATTAAAATAAAATTTATATATATATATATATATATATATATATATATCACTGTTTTGAATTTTTATTTAAAAAAGTATTAGTGAGCGTCTTCTTGAATAGGAATACCAAAAGCTTTGTAGGTTAGACTTAGCAATGACCCCAAAAATCGTGATAGAGGCATTCTACTACTATCTATATCTTCAATACTTCTTTGTCTTTGTTGTAGTCCTAATTCTGTAGTTGAATCAATACTTGAACTTTCATCAGTTCTGTTAAAGTTGATGACTTCTTTGCTTACATTGTGAATACTATTTGTAGTCGTATTTAAAAATTCATTAAAAGAGTTTGTGAAATTATTTAAAAGTTGAAACTTTAGAAGAACTTTCTCGATTTTCTTTTGAAAAAATCCAGGAGTTGCTTCGTTTTCATCTGTTTCATTTAATTCGCCCATGTTTAGTGGTATTTCATAGGCTTCAGGTGAGGGATGTTTCTCAAGATCTAGTGTTTTTGATTTTCGTAGGTTAGCGATATTGCTTTGTTTTATTCCTTGAGGAAGAAAATTGGTTGCAGTAAGCTCCTGGTTGCGTTCGAGTTTGTGTAGAAATGGCGATGCATGAACAGACACCTACAAAAACAATCAGTTAAAAATGTATAAGTTAGCATGACCATACCGCAAGCTAAAGATTTTAGCGTGTTGTAAAAGATTAGCTATTAGTATTAACATAACATTGCTATTCTAACAAGAAATAGTAAAAAAAAACTAGTGTTTCTGTCGAAACGAGACCGAGATTAAAATATAGAAAGTGAGACCGTGACCAGTTACCTATTTCGAGACTAAGACCTACATTATCGAGACGAGACCGAGACCTAGACATTTTTGGTCTCGCCCTGTCTCGTCTCGACATGTCTGTTGAAATGAGATCATTCTCGATGTCGTTTGGTTTCGTGTCGTTTTTCGAAATGAGACCTAAGTCGAGACCTAAGGAGTAAGACTGATACCGAGGTTAGTTATTTGTTTCAAGATAGAGAACAAAACTTTGAGACGAACCCGAGACTGGGACTTGCTTGAACTCTTTTCTTCTTGATAAAAACACTAAAACGAACAAAGCAAAGTACCTATACCTAGTTATGAGTAGCTAATTAGTATTAGCATTGGCTATTTTAAATTAATTTCTTCTTTGTTACAGCTTTGCCGCAGGGATTACAAATATGTAGATGACGAACAACTATCAAGCAGCCATTGTTTGCATCGCATGTATTCAAACCAGTCATCTTCTTTTGTTGTTCGATTATAATCTTGGCCACATCCAACAAAGGCATATTGTACAGCATTTAGAGAAGAATTGGAGCTGTCACCGAACTCTACATTCTCAAGACAGCTGCTGCTACTGTTGGAAACTGCCCGCTGTTATTTCTTTTTTTTAATAAATGACTGTTTCCGAGTATTTTTTAATTTCTTGGTCCTTCCGGTCGCCTTCTTGGTTTTATCCTTAGCGTTGGCAATAATTTCAGGAGATGTAAGTAGAGTGACTTCAATACTTCGGCGAGTATTAGCAGTAAATTCGGAGATGGATAGAATATGTCAAATCTCTTGTAGCAGCTTAGTTGACGTAAAGTCAGGTGTTTTATCTTGAAAGCAGTCCAGATGTGTGGATACAGTCCCCTGCGTCTGCGTGTTGTTAGCACCAAATTGGTCGGGCGTAGTTTGAATGGATGGTTGCTTAACCCCTTTCACGTACCTTTGAACATTGGTTGCACTATGGTATTTTTTTAGAAAGCGATAGAAGAAGAAAAGTACAAAAGAAATTAAATTTAAAAAAATAGCACCAGCCGTGCTAAAAGCGCTATGTTCGCAGACAACAAGCATAGAAACTAAAAAAACATTGCTGAAAACATATGTATGAAGTACAACACTGTACGGCTTTGAAACGTGGACAGTAGGAGAAGCGAACAGGAAAAAGATAGAAGCTTTTGAAATGTGGTGCTGCAGACGTATGATGAAGATATTATGGACAGTGAAAGCTAAACTATAACAACCCGCGCCGGTGTACAAAATACGCCATTTCTACTAAAGAAGCGGTAAAAACCCGATGCGGTATCCCTCACTCATGCCCCTCGATGTAACCCATGACCGATATGTTTACTAGCTGCTCAGAGACTTGCGCTTTGGTGGCTGGAAAGTTAGTTGGTTTTATTTTGTTTCATAAGTGCACTACAGTCTGGTGTATAAAATACACCGACGCGAGTAGCTATGAAAGTAATATTGACTGTCGTCTAGGGGCTCTTATTTGTCCACAAAATTTAAGTTTATGTCAAGTTTTGAACATTTTTTATCGTTTTAGGGACAAAGTACAAATAAAATAAACCCTAAAAAATTGGCACGGGCGGAATTAGAGGAGCTGGCTTAAGTGATTTTCGACTCCGACTCGGAAGAAGAATTTCCCGACGATCATGCTGATACTGCTTCCGAAGAGTACTTTGAGGCTACTGAACATTACTCCAAATCAGAAATCGAAGGCAACCACTCCGATGATTTAAAAGATGTTGGATATAGCAGTAACTTTATTGCCAAAGATAACGTGACTAGATGGAACAAAAATTCGCTAAAGAGCAAATTCAGTAAACTAAGCGCTAAAAATCTTGTGAAAATCTTTCCCGGTGCCAAACAACAAGCAAGGGAGCATTCAAAATTAAACAGATGCTTTTATAAGAATATTCACTGATGAACTGATAGGAGATAACTGAATGCACGAATCTACACATTTCGAATGTTAGGTCTCAATTTACGGAAGAACGTGACACAGACCTATCAAAAACAGAAATGCGAACATTCATGGGTTTGTTACGGTTATCTGAATATAAGAAGCAAAATTATACCCACTTTTTAGAACTCTGGACAACAGATGGTACCGGTTCTGAAATTTTTCGGGCGTGTATGAGTACATACCGATTCCTATTTTTATTTGCCATTATCCGATTTGATGATAAAAGTAAACAATAGATAAGTTGGCTACAATAAGAAGGCTTATAGATAAATTCGTAGAGAATTGCAAGAACAAATACTCTGTGAGCGAATTTTTCACAATTGATGAAATGTTGATACCTTTCCGAGGACGATGTAGCTTTCTTCAATATCTTCCGAACAAACGTACGAAGTATGGATTGAAAGTTTGTGTATTGTGTGATGCAAAAACATTTTATGCGTCGAATTTTGAAGTTTATTGCGGTGAGCAACCCGAAAGCACCTACAGCATGCTAAATACACCTACTGCGATTGTTCACCGCTTGTTGAATGAAATAAAAAGTAGGAATCAGAATTTGACATGTGATACATGATATTCAAGTTATCCGCTAGCAAAAACATTAGAAGAAACAATTACTATTATTGCGACCATGAAAAAAAAATAAACGCGAAATACTGCAAGACTTTTTGTCTCGTAAAAGTAGACATGTGAAATCTTTGTCGTTCGGATTCCAGAAAAATGTAACATTGTTTTCCTACGTACCGAAAAAAAATAAAGCGGTCGTATTGATCTCAACAGTGCACGAGGATGGAAATGTAGATCCAGTTTCGAGAAAGCCTAATACCATCTTACTATATAACGCCACCAAAGGAGGAGTTAATACTGTTGATAAAATGTGTGGCACATACTTAGTATTAAGAAGCACAAGAAAAAGGCCTTTGGTTTTATTCTTCCAACTGATGAACATCGCGGGAATCAATGGACAACTGCTCTATAATGCAACTCATGTCGATGTAGCTTACAAGCACAGAAGAGAATGTTTAAAGGTGCTCTCCTTAGGTTTGATGAAGCCATATCCCTCTGAACGTGCCAGTATACAGTTATTGCCAAGAGACATAAAATGTTTCCTGACAAACTACAAAAAAACAACAGCAAAATACACCGACGAGTAGCCACCTGCAAAGATACGTGCGAGGTGATTTATTTGCGGTAGGAAAAAATCGAGTCACAACCATCATCTGCGGAAGTTGCAGTATGTCACTTTGCAAAAAATATATGACAACAGTTGCTACATGCGATTCCTTGAAAAATGTGGCGAAAATAAATTGGGGTATCAGGTGCGAATCGCTTAGGACAGTTTACGCCGGAGCAATAGAGCCGACGATGCTGTACGCAGCATCCGTTGGGTGGAGGGTTGTAAAGTAAGAAAAACTCGACAGCTGGCGAGTGTGCAACCCAAAACCCCGGTAAAGTCGGTGAGATCGTACAAGACCACCTCTACGTAGGCGGTCCTGGTGATCAGTAGGATTCTCCTTATCGAATATGTTGTTATGGAGATCAGAGATAGAAGATTAGTTTATACAGGGAAAGGACAGGAACTTATAGAAAATATGAATTTTGCAAATAGGGAAGCTGGGAAGAAAATCGTCGTGTCAGAGTTAGGGTACCCGGCCGATGTTAGAGGTATAGAATTTGTCGAAGGTCATGGGGACGCGCTAGGGATCAGGATTTACACGGACGGTTCGCGTATGAACGATGGGCAAGCAGGTGCGGCGTTTGTCGTATATACTGAGCAAAAGGAAGTGTTTCGGTTTCAGAACAAACTCGTGAACTAAAGCACTATCTTTCAGTACGAATTGGTTGCTATACGGAAAGCTATCGATTATGTGATAAATCACACGGGTAGAAACGTGTACTACATCATCAGCAATAGTAAATCAGCGCTGACGGCCCTAACCAATATGAACACCTTGACAGACCTCCAGGCGGACGTCTGGAGGTTACCACATACGACGCTCCGGTTTTGACATTTAAAGTTCTGTTGGGTTAGATTGTACGATGGTAACGTAGAAAATGATAGGACTGATGAATTAGCTAAAGAGGTCGTGACGGACGGCTTCCGCATATCACACTCGTCAATACCGAGGTCTCTGATTAAAAGAAAGCTACGGGAAAGATCAATACGACAATGGAAAGAGAGGTGGAACAACGCTGTCACAGGCAGGTTGATACATAAATTCATACCGAGTATAGTAGCTAGAGATAAATAATCATCATGTTTAAGCACAGTTATTTTTTCGTCATTAGTTTATTTATCTTGAGATTGGTTGGATGCGTACCTCTATTGATTTCTATTCTGGGCTAACCTACACATCTCCCTGAAACCCCTACAGCCTACATCTTTTACTATCTGTGTGCAGTAGTCTAACCTAGGTCTGCCTCTTCTTCTCTTTTTCCTATCTCTGCTTCTAATATATTCCGCACTATTCCCTCATGCCGTAGTATGTGGCCTATCATCCTATCTCTCCTATTTTTACCGTTTTCCACATATTTCTTTCTTCCCCTACCATTTTTAGTACCTCTTCGTTCTTAACTTTGTCTGTCCATGATATCTTCATCATACGTCTGTAGCACCACATTTCAAAGGCTTCTACCTTTTTCTTGTTCGCCTCTCCTAATGTCCAGGCTTCACAGCCGTACAGTGCTGTGCTCCACACATATGTTTTAAGCAATCTTTTCCTTGTTTCTATGTTTGTTGTCTTTGAGCACAGTAGTTGCTTTTTCTTGTTAAATGTAGCACGACCTTGTGCTAATCTTTGTTTTATATCTTTTGTGCTTTTCCCATCTTGCGTTATTTTGCTTCCTAGGTAGCAGAAATCCTTTATCCCTTGTAAGTTCGTGTTACATACTTGTATTCTTGTTTTTGATTTACTTTCCCCAACTGTGCATGCTAGAACTTTAGTTTTAGTTTTGTTAATTTTCATACCGTATCTCTCTGTTAGAACCGTTTCCATTTCATTAAGAGCAGCTTCTAACTCTTCTTTGCTAGACGCTAATACCGCTATATCATCTGCAAATATAAGCATATCAATTTTTTGTCCCTGCATAGTAATTCCAAATGTCTTCCTGCATTTGACAGTATTCATTGCCTGTTTTATGTACAAGTTAAAAATCAATGAGGATAGGGCACATCCCTGTCTCACCTCTTTCCTAATGTTTACTTCTCTACATTCCTGCTCTAATTCTATTACTGCTGTTTGCTCTTTGTATAAGCTATGTACTATTCGTCTATCCCTATAACTCATTCCAATCTTTTTGAGTATTTCAAATATTTTTTTCCATTTTACATTGTCGAATGCTTTTTCCAGATCTAGAAACGCTATATACACGCTTTCCCCTTTTTCTATTGTTTTCTCCATTATCACTTTCAGAGCTAAAATAGCCTCCCGTGTTCCCCTGTTTCGCCTAAACCCAAATTGGTCTTCTCCTAGTATTTCTTCCGCCCGTTTTTCCATTCGTCTTTGCACAATTCTAGTTAATATTTTTGACACGTGTGCTGTCAAACTTATTGTTCGAAAATTACTATGATGCTACGTTTGAAATCTTTCGGTATCTCGCCTGTCTCATACATATAGCTTACAAGTTGGAAGAGACTTTCTGTTACTGCTTGTACAGCGGCTTTTAGAGTTTCTGCTTGCACCTTATCTTTACCCTGCGCCTTACCATTTTTCAGACTCTTTAATGCTAATTCAAACTTATCTCTAAGTATAGGATATCCCAAGTCATCATTTTCAATGTCTGATTCCTGTTCTAATGCAGTTAGTTCCTCTCCTGCATATAAATTCCCTATATATTCTTGCCATCTACCCACTTTCTCTACGTTTTCTATGATGACGTTTCTTTGTGAGTCCCTTATATTTTTACTACACGGTTTTATATCCGTAAAATTCATTCTAATTAATTTGTATGCTTCGTCTGTCTTTCCTATTTCCATCTTCGTTTGTACCTCTTTGCACTTTTCATCAATCCATTGTTGTTTAGCTTTCTTGAATTTTCGAATAATTTCCCATTTTATGGCTTTGTATCTCTGTTTTCCTGTTTTGTCTGATTTATTTTTGGATTTTCGTCTTTCCTCTATTATATTCAGGATATCCTTTGTTATCCATAGTTTCTTATTTTCTTTTTGTGTATACCCCAGAATATCTCTGGCCGCCATGTGTAAGCTGGATTTAATGTTATTCCACTCTGTTTCTACTTCCTTAGTATCAGATATTTTCCCGTTATCTTTGAGCAATTCATTTTTCGAATCTTTCTTGAATATCTTTATCTTTTAGTTTCTCTAAGTCCAAATGCCTTTTTCTGTTTCTTTTTTTCACATTCTTAAATTTAAGTGCGGCCTTCATAATTACGATGTTGTAGTCAGTCTCTATATCTGCTTCTGGGTAGCTTCTACAGCCTTTTACTTGATTTCTAAACCGTTGTCTAACAAGAATGTAATCTATTTGATATCTTCCTATATCTCCTGGCATCTTCCACGTATATCGTCTTCTAGCATGATGTTGAAATAATGTGTTTGTGATGATTAAATTGTTCTTGTGACAAAATTCTACCAGCCTATTTCCCCTGTCGTTTCTCGTGCCTAAACCAAATAAACCCACTACCGCTTCTTCCCTACCCTCACCTACCACGGCATTAAAATCCCCGTAATTATTAAATTCTCATGTTCTTATACGTATCTTAATATGTCTTCGATATCTTTGTAGATGGCTTTTACCTCTTCGTCACTGTAGCTAGAGGTGGACATGTATACTTGTATTATTACTGTGTTTACCGGTTTAGCCATTTCGAATGGACCTGCACCTTGCCGAAGTTCTAAATTACTAGAACAGGTGAAATGGCTTGCGTGTTCTAATGAGCTAAAAAGCCAAACTACAGGTCCAACCAAAGTAGTAGGGTCGTTAGTGAGGAACCAGACTAAAACAGGTCCCCGAAAGAGGGCAGCGGCTCTTTCGGTACTTAGATTGGCAGATACCATAGGGGTCGGTATGGCAGTCTTAGACACACTACCGCGATGTGGAAGGCAACGGGAAACCACCACATTATCTCCCAAGTACACAGCGTACCTAAATTATAATAAAATGATGGCATTCTCTGGGGTAAAAGATTCCGGAGTTAAAATAGTCCCCCAGTCGGATCTCCGGGAGGGGACTACTTCGGAGGATGCGATCGGAAAGAGAGTCGGAAACATTCTGCAAGTCGGAGCGTGGAATGTTAGAAGTATGAAGCAAGTAGGTAAGCTAGAGAACCTAAAAATCGAAATGAATAGGTTATCACTAGACATAGTAGGGATCAGCGAAGTTCGGTGGCCAGAGGCGAGGGATTTTTGGAGTGGAGACTTCGGGGTAATTCATACAGGAGCAGAGGAAGGAAATTTGGGCGTGGGGATAGTTATACGGAAAAAGATAGGATACTGTGTAGAAAATTACTTACAAAAGAACGAAAGAGTACTCATGGTTAGATTAGAATCTAAACCGGTAAACACAGTAATAATACAAGTATACATGCCCACCTCTAGCTACAGTGACGAAGAGGTAGAAGCGATCTACAAAGATATCGAAGACACATTAAGACACGTAAAAGGACATGAAAATTTAATAATTACGGGAGATTTTAATGCCGTGGTAGGTGAGGGTAGGAAAGGAGCGGTAGTAGGTTTATTTGGTTTAGGCACGAGAAACGACAGGGGAAATAGGCTGGTAGAATTTTGTGACAAGAACAATTTAATCATCACAAACACATTATTTCAACATCATGCTAGAAGACGATATACGTGGAAGATGCCAGGAGATATAGGAAGATATCAAATAGATTACATTCTTGTTAGACAACGGTTTAGGAATCAAGTAAAAGACTGTAGAAGCTACCCAGAAGCAGATATAGATACTGACCACAACATCGTAATTATGAAGGCCGCACTTAAATTTAAGAATGTGAAAAAAAGAAACGGAAAAAGGCACTTGGACTTAGAGAAACTAAAAGATAAAGATATTCTAAAAAGATTCGAAAAAAAGTCAAATGAATTGCTCAAAGATATCGGGAAAATATTTGATACTAAGGAAGTAGAAACAGAATGGAATAACATTAAATCCAGCCTAGACATGGCGGCCAGAGATATTCTGGGGTATACACAAAAAGAAAATAAGAAACCATGGATAACAAAGGATATCCTGAATTTAATAGAAGAAAGACGAAAATACAAAAATAAATCAGGCGAAACAGGAAAACAGAGATACAAAGCCATAAAATGGGAAATTATTCGAAAATGCAGGAAAGCTAAAGAACAATGGATTGATGAAAAGTGCAAAGAGGTACAAATGAAGATGGAAATAGGAAAGACAGACGAAGCTTACAAATTAATTAGAAAGAATTTTAGGGATATAAAACCGTATATCAAAAATATAAGGGACGCACACGGAAAAGTCATAATAGAAAACGTAGAGAAAGTGAGTAGATGGCAAGAATATATAGGGAATTTCTATGCAGGAGAGGAACTAACTGCATTAGAACAGGAATCAGACATTGAAAATGATGACTTGGAATATCCTATACTTAGAGATGAGTTTGAATTAGCATTAAAGAGTCTGAAAAATGGTAAGGCGCCGGGTACAGATAAGGTGCAAGCAGAAACTCTAAAAGCCGCTGGACAAGCAGTAACAGAACGTCTCTTCCAACTTGTAAGCTATATGTATGAGACAGGCGAGATACCCAAAGATGTCAAACGTAGCATCATAGTAACTATACCAAAAAAGAAAGGCGCGGATAGATGTGAAAATTTTCTAACAATAAGTTTGACAGCACACGTGTCAAAAATATTAACTAGAATTGTGCAAAGACGAATGGAAAACGGGCGGAAGAAATACTAGGAGAAGACCAATTTGGGTTTAGGCGAAACAGGGGAACACGGGAGGCTATTTTAGCTCTGAGAGTGATAATGGAGAAAACAATAGAAAAGGGGGAAAGCGTGTATATAGGGTTTGTAGATCTGGAAAAAACATTCGACAATGTAAAGTGGAAAAAAATGTTTGAAATACTCAAAAAGATTGGAATGAGCTATAGGGATAGACGAATAGTACATAGCTTATACAAAGAGCAAACAGCAGTAATAGAATTAGAGCAGGAACGTAGAGAAGTAAACATTAGGAAAGTGGTAAGACAGGGATGTGCCCTATTCCCACTAATTTTTAACTTGTACATTGAAGAGGCAATGAATACTGTCAAATGTAGGAAGACATTTGGAATTACTATGCAGGGACAAAAAATTGATATGCTTAGATTTTCAGATGATATAGCGGTATTAGCGTCTAGCAAGGAAGAATTAGAAGCTGCTCTTAATGAAATGGAAACAGTACTAACAGAGAGATACGGTATGAAAATTAACAAAACTAAAACTAAAGTTCTAGTATGCAAAGGTGGGGAAAATAAATCAAAAACAAGAATACAAGTATGTAACACGAATTTACAAGAGGTTAAGGATTTCTGCTACCTAGGAAGTCAAATAACGCAAGATGGGAAAAGCACAAAAAATATAAAACAAAGATTAGCACAAGGTCGTGCTACATTTAACAAGAAAGAGCAACTACTGTGCTCAAAGACCACAAACATAGAAACAAGGAAAAGATTGCTTAAAACATATGTGTGGAGCACAGCACTGTACGGCTGTGAAGCCTGTACAGTAGGAGAAGCGGACAAGAAAAAGGTAGAAACCCTTGAAATGTGGTGCTACAGACGTATGATGAAGATATCATGGACAGACAAAGTTAAGAACGAAGAGGTACTAAAAATGGTAAGGGAAGAAAGCAATATGTGGAAAACGGTAAAAAATAGGAGAGATAGGATGATAGGCCACGTACTACGGCATGAGGGAATAGTGCGGAATATATTAGAGGCAGAGATAGGAAAAAAGATAAGAAGAGGCAGACCTAGGTTAGACTACTGCACACAGATAGTAAAAGATGTAGGCTGCAGGAATTTCAGGGAGATGTGTAGGCTAGCCCAGAATAGAAATCAATGGAGGTACGCATCCAACCAATCCCAAGATGGATAAACTAATGACGAGAAAATAACTGTGCTTAAACACGATGATTATTATAAGTAACTACAAGAATTGGCTGGGCAATATTCTCGAATATTGTTAAGTGTGTGAAAGGATTTACTGAAAAACCATTATTTCGGCAAATGTCTAAGTGTTGGGGGATCTTGGTAGCCACAGGTTGCTTAACCCCCTTTACTGAATCTCGGTGAAATAGGGCATTAAATTAGAAAACAATAGAAGGGGAACGAGCTGTATACACATGCTGTGTGAGAATTTCAGGAACTATGTAGGCTAGCTCAGAATATAAATAAGTGCAGGTACGTGTCCAACCAGTTTTGAGACAGAAAACCTAATGACGAAAAAATAAGCGCAGATAAATTTGATGATTAATATAAACAACTAGTTGTTGGTTGCGAAATACCTGCAACTAATGTTGACTGTGCGAAAAGATATATTGGAAAATATATTAAATCGGTAAATGGTTAAGTGTTGGGGGAACTTGGCAGCCACAGGCTGCTTACCTCCCTTCACAACCACTGAAGGTCGGAGAAATAGGGTACATAATTGTAAAACAAGAAAGAACAGCGCCTATGAGGAAAGACAGCAACATAGAACAAGAAGAAAATTGTTGAAAGCATAGGTGTGGAGCACAGCACAGTATGCCTGTGAAATACGAGCAGTCTGAAACGCAGACAGAAAAACGGTAGCAGCCTTTTGAAATGTTGTGCTTCAGATGTATGAGGACGATAGCATGGACAGACAAAGATAATAACAAATAGGTTATAGAAATAGTAAGGGAACAAGGATATCTGGGGAAAAATAAGAGAAATAGAAGGGCAGAATACGTTCTAAGGGATTTTTGGGGAATAATATGGGATATATTACAAGCAGAGATAGGAAAAATGAGGTAGATGTTGACCTAGATCAGATAGTGATAGATGCAGACTGTGCAAATTTCAGGGAAATCTTTAGGTTAGGTCAGAATAGGAAACAATGAGAGTACGCGTCTAACCAGTTCCAGGACTGAAGACCTAATGATGATGATACCGGTTTAGATTCTAATCTAACCATGAGTACTCTTTCGTTCTTTTGTAAGTAATTTTCTACACAGTATCCTATCTTTTTCCGCATAACTATCCCCACACCCAAATTTCCTTCCTCTGCTGCTGTATGAATTACCCTAAAGTCTCCACTCCAAAAATCCCCCGCGTCTGGCCACCGAACTTCGCTGATCCCTACTATGTCTAGTGATAACCTATTCATTTCGATTTTTAGGTTCTCTAGCTTACCTACTTGCTTCATACTTCCAACATTCTATGCTCCGACTCGCAGAATGTTCCCGACTCTTATTTTTAACTTTCTGATCGCATCCTCCGAAGTAGTCCCTTCCTGGAGATCCGAATGGGGGACTATTTTAACTCCGGAATCTTTTACCCCAGAGAATGCCATCATGTTTGATACAATTAAGTACGCTGTGTACTTGGGAGATAATGTGGTGGTTTCCCGTTGCCTTCCTCATCGCGGTAGTGTGTCTTAGACTGCCATACCGACCCCTATGGTCTCTGCCAATCTAAGTACCGAAAGAGCCGCTGCCCTCTTTCGGGGACCTGTCTTAGTCTGGTTCCTCACTAACGACCCTACTACTTTGGTTGGATCTGTAGTTTGGCTCTTTAGCTCATTAGAACACGCAAGTCATTTCACCTGTTCTAGTAATCTAGAACTTCGGCAAGGTGCAGGTCCATTCGAAATGGTTAAATCCAGAAGATAAAGATTTATTTAAATTAAATTCATTTGACAGAATTTTAGAAAAAAGGCAACCCATAACATTTATTTTATCACAAACGTTACAAGAACTACAAAGTAGTAGACCAGAAACATATAACCCCAACATGCTTTTACAAGATTAATGCAAAAAATACCACAACTTACGAGAGGCCAACAACATGACGCACACGAGCTATTACGACATGTGCTTGAAGAAATAAATAAAGAGAATTTAAAAAAATATTAAACAGCAATACCGAAAACATCATTTGATACCAATAATAGCGGAAAAGAAAGTACCAATATGTGCAGGCATCAAACACTTGACTTACTATTACCCACAGAAATTTTTCAAGGCTTATTAGTTAACACACTACAGTGTCAAGTCTGTAAACATACTTCATGCCGAAACGCGCACTTTCTCTCTGTACACTAATACCTATCTCTTTGCTTTCTCTAGCTAAGTTGAAAGCTTCCTCAATATAAACATTAAAAATCAAGGTAGATAGTATACAGCCCTGTCTAACTCTATTTTTAATCTTAGCTTCCTTTTCTATTTCATCAAATCTAATTACGCTTTGGTTTTTAAATAGACTGTAAATAATTGTTCTATTCCTATTAGAGTTTCCTATATTTCGCAAAACCCTGCACATGACAACCCAATTAACCCTACCAAGTGCTTTTTCTAAATCTACAAATGCGAAATGAGTTTTTTATTTTTTTGTAAACTTTTTTCGATAATTACCTTATTCATTAGTATAGGTTCTCTAGTCTCTCTGTCTTTACGAAAACCATATTGGTCTCCCCTAAATCATTCTCATCAAAGCTTCTCTATTTCTAATTATTATTGCTAGTATTTTGGAAGAGTGGGAAGTTAAACTAACCGTTCTAAAATTCTCACACCTATCAGCTCCTGACTCTTTTGGGATTGGGATAATAATAATTCTTTCGAAATCTATTGAGACCTCACCTGTGTCATATATTACTTTTACTAGTTCATATAATCTGTCTAAAGTTTTCTGACTTGCATATTTTATTAATTCTGCTGGTATATCGTCTATCCTCGGCGTTTTATTTAGTTTAAGATTCCGAACAGCTCTATCAAATTCCTCTCTTAATATTGAGAACCCTATTTCTACATCCTCTTTTTGGTCGTTCTCTAACTCATCCATATCGTCTCCCTTATATAAATCTTCTAAATATCTTTTCCATCTATCTGCTACCTCAACTTTATTTATTAGAAGCTCATTATTCTCGTCTCTAATACCATTATATTTTTTCCTATCTTCCCAAAAAAACTTTTTAACTGCTCTGTAAACCCTGTCTGTCTTACCCAATCATCTTGTATTCCCTTTTTCTACCTTTTCTACACTCATGTACTATCTTATTTCTAACTCTATTATATTTTAGTTTACTTTCACTATCCAATTCTCTGAAAGGTTTAAGCTTTCTTCCATTCTCTATTATATCTAATATCTCCTTTGTTACCCAGGGTTTTCTCGCTTCTATTTTTTCTTACCTATAGCCTGTATTGCTGTATCATGTACGGCCTTTTTTATTGCTTTCCATCTATTTTCTACGTTCCCTCCTATAGCTATCTCTTTGATCTTATTATCTAATACTTGTTTATATTCCTCTTTTACCTCACTATCATTAAGCTTACCTAGATCCCCCTTTTAATCTACTTTTTCAACTTCTCACTACAACGGACATAGATCCATTTTGGACTGGTGAGAAAAATTCATGCTTATCTAGTCTACTAAATTATAAAGTCTTACCTGAAGTAGTATCACTAGTAGGCTAATAGTCGACATTTGTAATACAGAATCTAGCATGTTTTGAGCTACGTCTTGTATCACTGAAACCGTATAACATTCTGTACCATCAACTGCAATCAGTCGTTCCCCACCCTTATTAATCTCACACGATGGTACATATCACCGGAAACACTACGTACATTACAATTTCAGAAATCAGATAATTTTGACCAAATTCTTTACATCAAGAATTTTTGAATATGTATACAACTGACAAAAAATATTTCGAACTGGTTATTTTGAGCAAAACGGGTCAAGGTTTGTGGACGAATTGCGTAGGATTTAATGAGATTTTGGTATTCATTACATGTACCACCTTCGCTGTATGAAGTTTCAAAACAATTAGTGATTTGTAAAGTAATCACGTTGTCAGTCGAAGTGGTTATTGATCAATAAATAGTACAAATGGAAGTTTAAATTATGTATAAATCATATTTTACTTCCAGTTAAGGCACTAGATATTCTCTGTAATATTGCTAATTGTTTCTGCACACAAACAGGATCTTTGTTATTGCTTTTAGACCATTTTAATAGTTATTGTTGTGTATTTTCAAGGCTATACAGAATAAATTTGTAATTCTTCTATTAGAAATGTCATAGAAATAGCAATTTGCAGCTCTTCTTTTGCTTATGCAATTTCTTTATGCATTTTTTTTAAATGACATAAAATGTCAGTCACATTGAACAGGTATTTAAATTTAACAGCAATGATGTCCCTGTAAGAAGTGTAGGGTATGCAGTGGTACGCTTTCGTACGAGGGATTCTCCTAAGTTGGTCCATTTGAAGTATTGCAAAGAAGTAACAGATTTTAGATGGATTTAAGTAGATTTTAAGTGGAAATACATATGATGGAGAGCTCACAAGTAAAATTCTTGTCCGGAGGTAAAATACTCCCTCATTCGGATCTCCGGGAGGGGGTACTTGGGGCTCGTCATCGTAAGAATATAAAACAACAGTTCGATTTAGTGATAGGGACTTGGAATGTAAGGTCATTACTTAGAGTAGATAAGTTAACGAATTTATTAGTCGAAATGAGAAAGGAAAAGCTGGACATTTTAGGTATTAGTGAGGTGAGATGGCCAGATAGTAATGACTTTTGGAAAGATAATTATAGAATGATTACAACTTCTTCAACTAATGGACAGGCAGGCGTAGGAATAGTGTTAGGTAGAAGATTAGGGCATAAAGTTAAAGAGTACTTACAATTTAGTGATAGAATAATTATGGTTAGATTGAGTACAAAACCCACAGATACTGTTTTAGTACAGGTTTACATGCCAACAACTCAGTACGAGGATGAGGAAGTAGAAAAGGTATACGATGATATAAATAGTATAGTGAGAAAAGTAAAAGGAGATGAGAATTTAATAGTTATGGGCGATTTTAATGCGTCAGTGGGAGAAGGTAGTGTGGAAAAATGGTAGGAAAATTTGGGTATGGCAGACGAAATGATAGAGGAGAAAGATTAGTTGAGTTTTGCCAAGAACATAGATTAGTAACTGTAAACACCCTATTCGAACAACATGTTAGGAGAAGATATACCTGGAAAGCGCCAGGTGATAGGGCTAGATACCAAATAGATTATATTTTAGTTAAACAAAGATTTAGAAACCAAGTTAAAAACTGTCGTAGTTATCCAGGGGCTGACATAGATAGCGATCTTAACTTAGTTAAAATGAAGTATAAACTAAAATTCAAAAAATTGAGAAAGGTTAAAAGAGAGGGATGGGATCTAGGTAAGCTTAATGATAGTAGGGTAAAAGAGGAATATAAACAAGTATTAGATAATAAGAGCAAAGAGATAGCTATAGGAGGGAACGTAGAAAATAAATGGAAAGAAATAAAACTGCATGTACATGATACAGCAACACAGACTATAGGTAAGAAAAAAATAGAAGCGAGAAAACCGTGGGTAACAAAGGAGATATTAGATTTAATAGAGAATAGAAGAAAGCTTAAACCTTTCAGAGAAGTGGATAGTGAAAGTAAGCAAAAATATAATCGAGTTAGAAATAAGATAGTACATGAGTGTAGAAAAGCTAGAAATAAATGGATGGAGGAGAATTGTAAGGGAATACAAAATGATTTAAGAGTAGGTAAGACAAACAGGGCTTACAGGGCAGTTAAAAAGTTTTTTGGGGAAGATAGGAAAAAATATAATGGTATTAGATACGAGAATAATGAGCTTCTAATAAATAAAGTTGAGGTAGCAGATAGATGGAAAAGATATTTAGAAGATTTATATAAGGGAGACGATATGGATGAGTTAGAGAACGACCAAGAAGAGGATGTAGCAATAGGGTTCTCAATATTAAGAGAGGAATTTGATAGAGCTGTTCGGAATCTTAAACTAAATAAAGCGCCAGGGATAGACGATATTCCCGCAGAATTAATAAAATATGCAAGTCAGAAAACTTTAGACACATTATATGAACTAGTAAAAGTAATATATGACACAGGTGAGGTTCCAATAGATTTCGAAAAAAATGTTATTATCCCAATCCCAAAAAAGTCAGGAGCTGATAGGTGTGAGAATTTTAGAACGGTTAGTTTAACTTCTCATGCTTCCAAAATACTAACAATAATAATTAAAAATAGAGTAGAAGCATTGACTGACAATTATTTAGGCGAAGACCAATATGGTTTTCGTAAAGACAGAGACACTAGAGAACCGATACTCATGATTAGGGTAATTATCGAAAAAAGGTTACAAAAAAATAAAAAGACTAATTTCGCGTTTGTAGATTTAGAAAAAGCATTTGATAGTGTATCGGGCATTTTTATAGTTTAACATTTTATGCTTCCTTTCTGTTACGTACTTAAAAATACATCGTTTCTTTGAGATCGCTGTTTGTATAAAGGAAATACTCCAGAATAATTCAGAATAGTATGCAATTTAACTCGTATGTATTAATTTAAAAATAGATTAATGGAAGATTGATTTTCATTAATAAATAAAATGCGAGGAACGAGTTTTAAATGGGATTGTTCGTGAATTACTTTCCAGCTTGTCAAAAGTGATAAGCGGCTCGTGATTAATTAGTAGATATGATGGCTGCATTCATATAAATTTAGTTCCTTATGTTATTATCAAACTGGAGATAAGAGTCGACAAGAGTTTATGGTAACAACGAGTTGATATAAACAGATTGGTAGGAGTTGTCGTTTGTTCTTCGTTCCTGTATGTTAATTGCGTTAAAAGTATTGTTTCCTTGTTGCTTGACTAATTGGGTTTTTGTGGCGTTGTCCTTTTTTTTTACTTGAGTAGTTCATACTTTGGATTATCCAAATACTGTGGTTACTGTAGTTTCTGAATTTTCTAACCCCAAAGAATCTACAACAGATCTTTGCTTGTGCGAGTTTCGTGTTTGCGAAATATAACAGATTACCGGCTTACAAAGGTATCGGTTGAAGTTTCTCACTGCTTTTTGGAATGTTTATGAAGATAATAAACATTTGGTCCCAGTTGAAATTAAATTAGTGCTACAACATATTTCGAAATTATTGCCTCAGGAAATAGAAGTAACAAGAAATTTATCAATACTACATAGTTCCGACGCGTGATATTGTCTGCTGCTAACACCAGTGAAATACGTAGGTGTGATTAGGGTAACGTGTGATAAGTTCCATCAACACCCTCCCAGCAAAGGGTGAAGTGCTTCGTTAGTGCAGGACCTCGTGAATCTCACACTTCAAATGCGAGGAAGCGTTCCTGAAGGACTTTTTGTAAGTTGAACTATTTCCTACTTATTATTACTTTAAATATCTATCCGTTGTTTTGCCATGTCTTCTGTTCTGATACCTTTTACAATAGATTGCTTGCGATTAGAAAAAAAAGATAGAAAAAAATCAATCTGCTGAATTACTATATCAATTTGTTTATCTATTTACTTTTTTAATATTTTGTCTGATTTATGTTTAATTGGTGTGAGGAAACTTTCTGCTACTCCCCAATATTAACCTCACTTTTCTAAAAATTTTGTATTGCTTTTCCGTTGTTATATTATATAGATTATCTAAACAGTTTTTTTCATTCACCAAGTACTGAATAACTTAGACTTGCATTGCTGCTATGCTTTTTCTTTATTTCAGGTTTGCGGACTAATCTTTTTTTTGCAGGTTTGCTTTCTAATTTCTTTTATTGCAGGTACTGTTACTAACTCCTTACCGCCCATACATTATAGGTCGTCTGTTTTACAACCTCTCTCCCTTCTCCGATTGAGCCCGGTCATTTCTTTGATTTCTTTGTGTTACGTACTGAATTTGGCGCCCGATTGGTGCCAGAAAAAACTAACCGAATTTTGGGCCCAAGTGGACTCGATTTTTTTAGGGGCTGATTTTTTGATTGGCCCGATAATTTTTTCTTCCTTCTGTTTGCGGCTCGATTTTTTTTTGAGAGGCCTGATTTTTTTGATTTGCTCTTGATTTTCTAAATTTTTTTGACCTTGATTTTTGGCCTTGATTTTTTTGGTGTATCGGTTCGATTTTCTTTTCTGCCTATTTGGCTGGCTCTAATCTTTTTTGTGTGTAGTCTTGAATCTTTTTTTCGCTATATGAAATTCCTTGATTGTAATTTTTTGTGAATTATCAGATTGTGTTTTCGCTGGTAATTTGTTCTGGAAAACACTGGCGCCCAATTTTCTGTAACCACTTTTTTTTTTTTTCTTCACGTCACTTTCGCTCCTCACTTAAATATAATCCTAATGTCCCCGATTGTCTGGTTGTATTTACGCTTTTTTTCCTTTTCCTTCTTGATACCACATTTGAAGCTTTCGTTACTTTTTCAGTTTTCCGTTTGCGTTCCTAGCTTATTGAGGCTTGACACTTGTGTCTTATGTTGGCTATTGCTTTGGTTTCCTTCCTCGCTACTTTTCTTTTCTTTTGGTTCTGCGCGCGAAACCAATTTCTTGAGGTTGGAAACTATCTTTCTTTTCTAAAGAGACATCCGTCCTTTGACCTTTGGCAGCTTTATGCCTTTACACCTTGGTCTCTCATTCTATGCTTACCTATTTTCCTTGGATTTCTTTACTCTTAGTTTTGTCCGACATTTTGATTCGAACCTCCGGATTCTAAAGGGCTCCCTACGGCCGATTCTATTTTGATCCCTACGTGTGCTATCCCTAATGACTTGTAATTTTTTTTTGGCTTATTGGCTTGTGTTTTCTCTATTGCTTTGTCCGAAAACCTAGCGCCCATTTCGTATTCCTATTCATATTTTTGTACTAGCCCATCCCGTGACTTTTTCTTCTGGTAGTTCTCCATTTGTCATATTTGCTATTATAGTCGTTTCTACATTCTTCCTTGGTAGGCTTCAGATCTATTTTCTTTTCCTTTAGGGATTTCGACTTGGTCGCCTCTGTAGGTCTGTTAGCCATACTTTGCTTAAGTATCGTTTCATACGAATCTGTGTTCCTCAGTTGGAAGTATTCTAATGGTGTACTAGCTTCCTTTGTCCTTTGCTTTGTCTTGGTTCTTTCTAGCTGCACACTTGAGGTTGACAGTTTTGCTAGAGTTTTCTTCCTCGTTTTTTTTTTTCTCTTGGTTTCTCCGGAAAGCCAAAACTTTCCTTTGAGGTGAAAACAGAAATGTCCCTTTGGAGACATCCGTCTTTTGACGATTTTGAAGTAGCTAAGCCTTTAATCCATTGGTTTTACTTGATGTTTCTTTACCTGTTCTGTCGTTGTTGGTTATGATAATGACTTTGTTTCTTTTGAAAAAAAATGTTCCTTTTCTTATACTGGTGTTGGTCCTTCGGACCGGATAAAATAAATTTTTTTGTTTGGTTTCTGCTGTGTTTTTTTTTACCCGACGTCTTTATTTTGCTAGGGGGGAATTTGTAACGGGCATTTTTATAGTTTAACATTTTATGCTTCCTTTCTGTTACGTACTTAAAAATACATCGTTTCTTTGAGATCGCTGTTTGTATAAAGGAAATACTCCAGAATAATTCAGAATAGTATGCAATTTAACTCGTATGTATTAATTTAAAAATAGATTAATGGAAGATTGATTTTCATTAATAAATAAATTGCGAGGAACGAGTTTTAAATGGGATTGTTCGTGAATTACTTTCCAGCTTGTCAAAAGTGATAAGCGGCTCGTGATTAATTAGTAGATATGATGGCTGCATTCATATAAATTTAGTTCCTTATGTTATTATCAAACTGGAGATAAGAGTCGACAAGAGTTTATGGTAACAACGAGTTGATATAAACAGATTGGTAGGAGTTGTCGTTTGTTCTTCGTTCCTGTATGTTAATTGCGTTAAAAGTATTGTTTCCTTGTTGCTTGACTAATTGGGTTTTGTGGCGTTGTCCTTTTTTACTTGAGTAGTTCATACTTTGGATTATCCAAATACTGTGGTTACTGTAGTTTCTGAATTTTCTAACCCCAAAGAATCTACAACAGATCTTTGCTTGTGCGAGTTTCGTGTTTGCGAAATATAACAGATTACCGGCTTACAAAGGTATCGGTTGAAGTTTCTCACTGCTTTTGGAATGTTTATGAAGATAATAAACATTTGGTCCCAGTTGAAATTAAATTAGTGCTACAACATATTTCGAAATTATTGCCTCAGGAAATAGAAGTAACAAGAAATTTATCAATACTACATAGTTCCGACGCGTGATATTGTCTGCTGCTAACACCAGTGAAATACGTAGGTGTGATTAGGGTAACGTGTGATAAGTTCCATCAACACCCTCCCAGCAAAGGGTGAAGTGCTTCGTTAGTGCAGGACCTCGTGAATCTCACACTTCAAATGCGAGGAAGCGTTCCTGAAGGACTTTTTGTAAGTTGAACTATTTCCTACTTATTATTACTTTAAATATCTATCCGTTGTTTTGCCATGTCTTCGTCGTTCTGATACCTTTTACAATAGACTTGCTTGCGATTAAGAAAAAAAAAGAAAGAAAAAAAATCAATACTGCTGAATTACTCATATCAATTGTGTCTTATCTATTTATCTTTTGTTAATATTTTGTCTGATTTATGTTTAATTGGTGTGTGAGGAAACGTTTCTGCTACTCCCCAATATTAACCTCACTTTGTACTAAAAATTTTTGTATTGCTTTTACCGTTGTTATATTATATAGATTATCTAAACAGTTTTTTTTTCATTCTACCAAGTACTGAATAACTTAGACTATGCATTGCTGCTATGCTTTTTCTTTATTTCAGGTTTGCAGGACTAATCTTTTTTTTGCAGGTTTGCTATTCTAATTTCTTTTATTGCAGGTACTGTTACTAACTCCTTACCGCCGCATACATTATAGGTCAGTCTGCTTTCTACAACCTCTCCCTCCCCTACTCTCCGATTGAGCCCGGTCATTTCTTTGATTTCTTTGTGTTACGTAGCATGAATTTGGCGCCCGATGTGGCTGCCACGAAAAAAACATAACCGAGATTTTGGCGCCCAACGTGGACTCGACTTTTTTTTGAGGGGCTCGATTTTTTTTGATTGGCCCGATAATATTTTTTCTTCCTTCTCGTTTGCGGCTCGACTTTTTTTTTGAGAGGCCTGATTTTTTTGATTTGCTCTTGATTTTCTAAATTTTTTTTTTATGACCTTGATTTTTTGGCCTTGATTTTTTTTTTGGTGTATCGGTTCGATTTTCTTTTCTGCCTATATTGGCTGGCTCTAATCTTTTTTTTGTGGTGTAGTCTTGAATCTTTTTTTTTCGCTATATAGAAATTCCTTGATTGTAATTTTTTTTTGTGTGAATTATCAGAGTTGTGTTTTCGCTGGTAATTTGGTTCTGGAAAACACTGGCGCCCAAGTTTTCTGTACACCACCTTTTTTTTTTTTTTTTTTCTTCACGTCACTTTCGCTACCTCACTTAAATATAATCCTAATGTCCCCGATCTAGATCTGGTTGTATTATACGACTTTTTTTTTCCTTTTTCCTTCTTGATACCACATTTGAAGCCTTTCGTTACTTTTTCCAGTTTTCCGTTTGTCGTTCCCTAGCTTACTTGAGGCTTGACACTTGTGTCTTATGTTGGCTATTGCTGTTGGTTTCCTTCCTC
This sequence comes from Platerodrilus igneus, assembly GCA_036346225.1. Classification (NCBI taxonomy): domain Eukaryota; kingdom Metazoa; phylum Arthropoda; class Insecta; order Coleoptera; family Lycidae; genus Platerodrilus; species Platerodrilus igneus. The sequence goes on from JARFIW010000828.1 coordinate 4,782,800, forward strand.
GCTACTTTTCTTTTCTTTTGGTTACTGCGCGCGCGAAACCAATTTCTTGAGGTTGGAAACTATGCTGTTTCTTTTCTAAAGAGACATCCGTCCTTTGACGACTTTGGCAGCGTTTATGCCTTTACACCTTGGTCCTCTCCGATTGCTACTGCTTACCTATCTTTCCCTGTGGATTTCTTTACTCTTAGTTTTGTCCGACATTTTGATTCTGAACCTCCGGATTCTAAAGGGCTCCCTACGGCCGATTCTATTTTGATCCCTACGTGTCGCTATCCCTAATGACTTGTAATTTTTTTTTTTTGGCTTATTGGTCTTGTGTTTTCTCTGATATGCTTGTGTCCGAAAACACTAGCGCCCATTTCGTATTCCTATTCATATTTTTGTAGCTAGCCCATCCCGTGACTTTTTCTTCTGGCTAGTTCTACCATTTGTTCACTATTTGACTATTATAGTCGCTTTCTACATTCATTCCTTGAGGTAGGCTTCAGATCTATTTTCTTTTCCTTTAGGGATTTCGACTTGGTCGCCTCTGTAGGTCTGTTAGCCATACTTTGCTTAAGTAATCGTTTCATACGAATCTGTGTTACCTCAGTTGGAAGTATTCTAGATGGTGTACTAGCTTGCCTTTGTCCTTTGCTTTGTCTTGGTTCTTTCTTAGCTGCACACTTGAGGTTGACAGTTTTGCTACGAGTTTTCTTCCTCGTTTTTTTTCTTTTCTCTTGGTTTCTCCGCGGAAAGCCAAAACTTTCCTTTGAGGTGGAAAACAGAAATGTCCCTTTTGGAGACATCCGTCTTTTGACGATTTTGAAAGTAGCTAAGACCTTTAATCCTCATTGGGTGTTTACTTGATGCTTTCTTTACCTGTTCTGTCGTTGTTGGTTATGATAGATGACTTTGTCTTCTTTTGAAAAAAAAATGTTCCTTTTCTTATACTGGTGTTGGTCCTTCGGACCGGATAAAATAAATTTTTTTTTGTTTGGTTTCTTGTCTGTCGTTTTTTTCTTTCACCCCGACGTCTTTATTTTGCTAGGGGGGAATTTGTAACGGGCATTTTTATAGTTTAACATTTTATGCTTCCTTTCTGTTACGTACTTAAAAATACATCGTTTCTTTGAGATCGCTGTTTGTATAAAGGAAATACTCCAGAATAATTCAGAATAGTATGCAATTTAACTCGTATGTATTAATTTAAAAATAGATTAATGGAAGATTGATTTTCATTAATAAATAAATTGCGAGGAACGAGTTTTAAATGGGATTGTTCGTGAATTACTTTCCAGCTTGTCAAAAGTGATAAGCGGCTCGTGATTAATTAGTAGATATGATGGCTGCATTCATATAAATTTAGTTCCTTATGTTATTATCAAACTGGAGATAAGAGTCGACAAGAGTTTATGGTAACAACGAGTTGATATAAACAGATTGGTAGGAGTTGTCGTTTGTTCTTCGTTCCTGGATGTTAATTGCGTTAAAAGTATTGTTTCCTTGTTGCTTGACTAATTGGGTTTTGTGGCGTTGTCCTTTTTTACTTGAGTAGTTCATACTTTGGATTATCCAAATACTGTGGTTACTGTAGTTTCTGAATTTTCTAACCCCAAAGAATCTACAACAGATCTTTGCTTGTGCGAGTTTCGTGTTTGCGAAATATAACAGATTACCGGCTTACAAAGGTATCGGTTGAAGTTTCTCACTGCTTTTGGAATGTTTATGAAGATAATAAACATTTGGTCCCAGTTGAAATTAAATTAGTGCTACAACATATTTCGAAATTATTGCCTCAGGAAATAGAAGTAACAAGAAATTTATCAATACTACATAGTTCCGACGCGTGATATTGTCTGCTGCTAACACCAGTGAAATACGTAGGTGTGATTAGGGTAACGTGTGATAAGTTCCATCAACACCCTCCCAGCAAAGGGTGAAGTGCTTCGTTAGTGCAGGACCTCGTGAATCTCACACTTCAAATGCGAGGAAGCGTTCCTGAAGGACTTTTTGTAAGTTGAACTATTTCCTACTTATTATTACTTTAAATATCTATCCGTTGTTTTGCCATGTCTTCGTCGTTCTGATACCTTTTACAATAGACTTGCTTGCGAGTAAGAAAAAAAAGAAAGAAAAATCAATACTGCTGAATTACTCATATCAATTGTGTCTTATCTATTTATCTTTTGTTAATATTTTGTCTGATTTATGTTTAATTGGTGTGTGAGGAAACGTTTCTGCTACTCCCCAATATTAACCTCACTTTGTACTAAAAATTTTTGTATTGCTTTTACCGTTGTTATATTATATAGATTATCTAAACAGTTTTTTTCATTCTACCAAGTACTGAATAACTTAGACTATGCATTGCTGCTATGCTTTTCTTTATTTCAGGTTTGCAGGACTAATCTTTTTTTTGCAGGTTTGCTATTCTAATTTCTTTTATTGCAGGTACTGTTACTAACTCCTTACCGCCGCATACATTATAGGTCAGTCTGCTTTCTACAACCTCTCCTCCCTACTCTCCGATTGAGCCCGGTCATTTTTGATTCTTTGTGTTACGTAGCATGAATTTGGCGCCCAATGTGGCTGCCACGAAAATAACATGGAACCTGGGTAGATTTTCGTCTCCAACGTAGTATGACTTTTTTGAAAAGGAGCTAGATTGTTGTTGAAGTTGTTTGCCCCCTATGATTTTTATGTTTGTTTGGGCTAGCTTTTATTCTGGAGAAAAGGCCTAGTTTTGTGTACAGGGATTTTCAAATAACATTTACGTTTTGCATGACTTGATTATGCCATTGCATTTCTAGAAAGGTTGGTAGATTTTACTTTTCTGCTGATACTGCTGGCTACTACATTTAATTATCGTGGCAAGTATACTGAGTGACACTTGTTCTATCGCAATTAAATAGGAATTCCTTGAGTTGTAATTTTCTTTGTAGGTACAATTTAGTGAAGTGTGTTTTCTGAATTCTTCGAAAACATGGCCCAGTTTCTTACACACTTTTTTTTTTTCCTTAGTACTTTCCACTCTTAAATTAATCCTAAGTCCCGTCGACTGTTGATTTACTTTTTCCTTTTTCCTTCTTACCACATTTAACCTTTCGTTCTTTTTCCATTTATTTTTCTGCTTATTGGTTGCTTGTGTTTTGTTGGCTTGTGTTGGTTCCTCCCTCTTTCTTTTTTTTGGTTACTGCCCCGAAACCATTTCTTGTTGGAACTAGTTTTCTTTTAAAATCCTCTTTGCGCTTTGCACTTTCCTTTCCTTGGCTCGTTGTCTTTCCTTCTTTCGTGGATTTTTTCTCTTAGTTTTGTCCAATTTTGTTTAACCTCCGATCAAAGGGTCCCTGGCGATTCTATTTTGTCCCTAGTTGCTTCCCTATGCTTGTATTGTTTTTTTGCTTATTGGCTTGGTTTTCGTTGCTTGGTCAAACCTCGCCTTTCTTTCCTTTTTTTTTGGAGCCCACCCACTTTTTCTTTGGTATCTCCTTTGTTCCTTTTGACATTTGTTTCTAATCTTCCTTAGTGGTTACTATTTTCTTTTCCTTTGGGTTTCGCTTGGTGCTTGTAGGCTTTGCCTCTTTGTAATATCTTTCTAAATGTGTTCCCTTGGAAGTATTAAGTTTGTTGCTTTGTCCTTTGTTTTCTTGTTCTTCTAGCTATTGAGGTGAATTTTGTACGAGTTTTTTCTGTTTTTTTTTTCTTGTTTCTCCGGAAACAAAACTTTCCTTTGAGGTGGAAAACGAATGTCCTTGGAAATCCGTTTTAGATTTTGAAATACTAAGCTTTAATCTTTGGTGTTTATTGAGTTTTTTCCTTTTTTTGGTAGAAGAGTTTTTTTTTGAAAAAAAATTCCTTTTCTTTAGGTGTTGCCTGGCCGGATAAAATAAATTTTTTTGTGTTCTTATTGTTTTTTTTACCCCACTTTATTTTGCGGGGAATTTTAAGGATTTAAGTTTAAATTTATTTCTTTTGTTGTCTTAAAATCTGTTTTTTGGTGTTTGTTAAGGAATCTCAGAATAATTGATGTGCATTTACTTATTATTAATTTAAAAATGATTAATGAAATTGTTTTATTATAAATAATTCGAACTTTAAATGGATGTTCTATTCTTTCCAGTTGTAAAGGAAAGCGTATATTAAATATGGTGATTTAAATTTTTCTATGTTATTAAAATGAATAGGTCAAGATTTAGTAACAACATTATTAAAAATTGGTAGGATTGTTGTTTCTCTTATTAATTCTTAAAATATGTTTCCTTTTGCTTGCTAATGGGTTTTTGCGTTGTCTTTTACTTGGTAGTTCATACTTTGATTCCAAAAGGGTTAGTGTTTCGATTTTCAACCCCAAGAATCTCAACACTTAATGGGAGTTTCGGTTTGAAATATAACATTCCGCTTAAAAGTACGTTAATTTTCCTGTTTTGCAATGTTTGAGTATAAACTTTGCCCAGTTGAATTAAATTAGAAAAATTAAATTATTGCCTCGGAAATAATAAAAAAATTTTCAATCTATATTCGTATATTTTGCTGTAACGTAAATGTGGTGTGTTAGGGAACGTTGTAATTCCATAACCCCTCCCAAAAGGTGAATGCTTCGTTGTAGACTGTAATCTACATTAAATCAGAAGTTCCTGAAGGATTTTAATTAACTATTTCCTACTTTTTTCTTTAAATATTCCGTTTTTTGCCATGTTTGTTTCTATCCTTTTAAAGACTTGTTATTAAAAAAAGCAAAAAATAATAATATCTGATTCTCAATCATTTCTTATCTTTTACTTTGTTAATTTTTGTTATTTTGTTTAATGTGTTGGGAAACTTTGTCTCCCCAAATAACCTACTTTGACTAAAAATTTTGATTGTTTTACCGTTGTTATTATAAGATTATCAAACGTTTTTTTATTTACAAGAGAAAACTTAGATTGATTGTGTATGCTTTTTTTTATTTGGTTCGGATAATTTTTTTGAGGTTGCTTTCAATTTCTTTTATGCAGGTATGTTACTAACTCTTACCGCGCAACATTATAGGTCAGTTCTTTTAAACCTTCCTCCATTCGATTGAGCCCGGATTTTTAATTCTTTTTGTTACGTAGCATGAATTTGGCGCCCAACGTGGCTGCCACGAAAAAAACGTAACAATAGGGAATCTCTCATAGGGATAGAAAAATGATTTACAGTCTATATAAAAACCAAAGCGTAGTAATTAGATTTGATGAAATAGAAAAGGAAGCTAAGATTAGGAATGGTGTTAGACAGGGTTGTATACTGCCACCCTTGATTTTTAATGTTTATATTGAGGAAGCTTTAAACTTAGCTAGAGAGAGAAAAGAGATAGGTATTAGTGTACAGGGACAGAAAATAGACATGTTACGTTTTGCAGATGATATAGCCATTATAGCAGAGTCTAGAAAAGAGTTAGGAGAGTTTTTAAATATTTTAGATGAGATACTGCGGAGTAACTACAGTATAAGAATTAACTCAGTAGAGACAAAGATAATGACAAGTGAGTTACAGCCTAGTTCTAAACCAAAATTAAAAATAGGTAATACCGAGTTAGAGAAGGTAGATGAATTTTGCTATTTAGGTAGTATAATTACAAAGGATGGACGTAGCAGAAGGGATATAGTAGCTAAAATAGCTCAAGCTAGAAAAATGTTTTTAAAAAAGAAAAACTTACTAATAGCTAATAGTATTAGTTTAGATAATAGTTAAAGTTTCTTAAAGTCGTACGTATGGAGCGTTCCACTATGCGGTATAGAGACTTGGACAATTAAAGAAGTAGATAAGAAAAAGATAGAAGCTTTTAAAATTTGGTGTTATAGGAGAATGTTAAAGAATAGTTGGACAGATAGAGTAACAAACGAGGAAGTTTATAGAAGGATAGGTGAGGATCCCTGTATGTGGAAACAATTGAAGGTCGGGAGAGATAGAATGATAGGGCACCAGTTAAGACATGAGGGACTATTCAATATAGTCTTAGATTATAGACTACCAAATAAAAATAGAGTAGGAAGGCTTAGACAAAGCTATATTAGTCAAATTATTAGAGATTTAGGTTGTGAAGGGTATGTAGACCTTTTTAGACTAGCTCAGAATAGAAAAGAATTTAGAGCTGCGTCAAACCGACTTTAAATAAGTTCGAAAACAAAACAAAAAAAAATAAAAATCAGCAAACAGAAAAATACACTGTACATTAAGCTATCGGCCTCTCTCTGATACCATCTTAAGATGAGGAAATACAGAACATAACTCACAATTAGTTAGCGGTCTGGCATGTTGGTAGCGTTTCGTTGGTTAAGCCTTACCATAACATATAATTTAATAAACGTCACCATGACAACTCACAATTAGGTAACGGTCTGGCATCTCGGCAGCGATTCGTTGCTTAAGCCTTAAAATAACATATAATTTAACACTTTTCCTTTTTTGAAGCGGATAACCAGGTTATATTTCATTTCCTTATAAATGGTAATCATGTAAACATGTTAGATTTCTTTAACAACCATCAGGTTGCTAATATCTATGTAGAGTCAGCTGGATAGGAAAAAGATAGAAGGATATAGGAAGACCTAGACCAAACTATATTAGTCAAATTATTAGAAATTTAGGTTGTGAAGGGTATGTAGAGCTTTTTAGACTAGCACAGAATGGAAAAGAAGTTAGAGCTGCGTCAAACCGACCTTAAGTAAGGTCGAAAACAAAATGATGATGAAGTGGATTTAGGAAACGCGTATTTTAAATTTTGCTGATCACCCGCTTTACCAAAATTCAAAGCATACCGTTCTGTGTTCGCTAAGCGACTTATCTGTGATGACAAATAAAACAACACAAAGTCACAAACTGTAAGCTAGATAATGATGTACTGTGGTTAATGTTACAATTGCTGCTCCTATTAGTGGGGTTCCAATTACTTTTTTACACCCCGTGTGTTGTTTTGTGATTGAGTATTGTGAGTGGTCCGTTTATGTTCGTTATGCCTTTAGAAATATAAAAGTCATGGTGACAATCCGAGAGCCATCACTGGCGGGGGGTGGTGGATGGGTGGGTGGGGGGGTGTGCTGATAGACACAAATTTGTTACGTTAGCTTTTTAAAATAGAGCGATTCTGCATTAATTTGTAACTACCTTAATTAAAAACGCTGATCTAAACCCTATTTATGTTATTCTGAAATAATACAAACCTAACAAGTGCAATAAAAACGTATTAAGCCGTTTTATAAAACTACCCTTTTCAGCCATATAAGTCTTTGAACTGTAGTATCGATTTTTAAGGCTATCACGCCCCTACTGATCGAACCAAATTTCTCCTGTCCTTTGCGATTCCAATGATGATCAAACGACTCATATGTACTCAGTTCCATCTGTCTGTGCCTTCTCCACCATTAGAGCCCATACTTAAAATTAGTGGCTTACATGTAGCAACTCGAGAGTCTGTTCCTGCTTTATTAAATGATTCCACTCAAGAAATTCCTGTCGTATCTGCAATAACAGATGTAGCCCAAGTGACGATAACTTGTAATACTGTTAGAGAAGGTCCTGTTGAAGTTAGTAACTCGTATCTATAGTGCCTATTGCTGTTGTTGTCAAAGTTTTACCTGATTTTGTTTCTTTATCTGCTGTTGTCAAGGAATCAGTTTCTATTATAAATGAAATTTTGCCTGCTTCTTCTCCTTTTTCTAATGCAGACGAAGTTCAACCTGAATCTGCTTCTTTGTCTAATGTTGATGAAATTCTGCCTGGTTCTGTTCCATTGTCTAACGTAGCCGAAGTGTGACCTGATTCCGATCCTTTTCTTGAGGTTGATACTCCTACAGCCAGTGCTGTTCCTATTTCTAACGCACGCTACCCACCCAACCCCGTGTGGACCTGGATTAGAATAGTTCCACGGCAAGACCTGTGTGTCGCAAGAGGCAATTAAAGCGGTGCAACTTTAGGCCTAGATAGCTAATCTTTTCTTCGGTTCTTCGTTTAATGCGATTCTTTGTTGCCAGAGCCTGAAGTACTTCAACTTTTTCTATCCAACATTCTTGTTGTTTTCTAGCTTACTTTGAAGCTTGACAGTTATCTCGTTTTGGTTTTTACTGGTTTTTCTCTTCGTTCCTTTTCTTACATTTTGGTTTTGTAGTGAAATTTTTTTCTTTTCTTTTCATGGGCTTGAAAGCTTTACTGTGTCTTTACTAGAGGATACCCGTCTTCCGACGATTCTTTGCAGTGTTGAGCCATTCCATCTTTGTCCTCGACGATTGCTACTTTCTAATTGTCCCTTTCCTATGTCCTTTATGCTTTGTGATTTGATCCGGTACTAGTTCTTCAAGCCGGGTAAAAATTATTTTGTTGATTTTTAAGTGTTTCTTGTAGTTTTCTTAAGCGAATTATCTTTTGGTTTATCTTATTAGTGTATATTGGCCTTTTAAGTCGTAAATAAGTTAAATTATTTTGATTTTTTGCTATTCTTTGAATTTTCTGAAATGAATTTTCTTTTGCTTTATGCTATTACTGAACTCCCTGCTTCGTTGCTTTTACTTTCTACCCCGACCTTTTAATTTTTCTAGGGAAGTAATTTGTTACAATAACTTTTTGAAATAGAGCGATGCTGCATTAATTTGCAACTACCTTAATTAAAAACGCTAATTTATTTTATTCTCATATTATATAAGCTTAGCAACCTTAACAAGTTTAATAAATGCGTATTAAACCGCTCTATAAAATTTTCTTTAGTATTTTATACAATAAAAGCACGTAGAATATATCATATAACAGCTTGTATTTTCTCTGAACTGTTTATGTATCATTAAAACAACTTCGCTAAATTCGTTGAAACAAGCAAGCATTTGCTCCTCCTTAAACCACTTTAATAGTTTCTCCTTCCTTGAAATACGCGCTTGTTATCTCCAATAGTGTATTTTACGAAACATGTTCGAAGTAACTACTTTGTATAAAAGCTTATACTGAGAAAACCTACTGTGTTATATTTGCAGGCGTTCAAGTTCACTCAAGTTTTATGGATAATAAAATCGTCTCCCCCCCCCCCCAATTAGTTGTTCCTGGTATCTCCGTAGCGTGGCCCGATAATAGTACAAACCTCTATTCATTTCTATAAGCTAGAGAACTGACTTTTCTTGACAGTATACCTAGTTGCATACTCGCTAGGATGTTTAAAAATATATTTTGCTTTCCCATGCGAACAACGAAATCCAATAGATTTATTTACCGTATTTGCCTTCTTTATTGCTTGCATTCTAGGAATATTTCGCCGTTGTTGTTTGGAATACATATTTTTGCTTGTTTTTGTAGAATATTTAACATTTTATCGCTGGGAATGGCTTTATGTTACTTACCGCTGTCGTTTTCAAATTGTATAAATACAAGTGCAAATTTTGAAGCTTTTTTACTTATTCGACTCATTTGTATCCGATTCTAATGCTGTACAACATTCTTTGAGCGTTGTAAAGTCGCGATTTCAAAATGTTTTTTTGTATATGGTGTGCTAGTATAGTTAAGTTGTAGGTTCCAGCATCCAGCCGCAGACAAATGCAGCCTGTATTTCCTCATCTTAAGATGGTACCAGAGAGAGGCCGATAGCTTAATGTACAGTGTATTTTTCTGTTTGCTTTACTGGTGTTGCTGTTTTGGAAGATAGGCGTTTCCCTTTGGTTGATTTTGCAATATATTGCACACCGTACGTTACCAAATTCACGTCCACAAACACGAACGATTATGCAATTATATGTAAAGCTTGCCTTAGAGCACTTTGTACTGTCGACCTTTCTATCTACATTAACGATAACAGCAACTTGCTTGTTAATACTTGATTACGCTATTTAAAATTTAATGCTACATTCTTAAATTTTACGTGGTGCACTTCCCAAAGCAGATGTTACTGTATTGTTTCATGCGAATATACTGTATCATTTCTTGTACATATTTAGGGCTGGAATACGTTGTTAGTATTTTTGCATGTATATATGTACCTATTATTTAGATAATAAGATTCTGGATATTTTAAAATGTTTAGGTTTATATTGTATTATATGTAAATTGACGCTCGGTTCACATCACGTTCTAACGAACGGCTACGTAAATGTGTGTTTTGACTTTTGTAAGTATTCCTTTGGGACTGTATGTTGGTAACACAGCTATTCACATAGGTTTCCAATTTTTACTTTCTATTTCACCCACCTCACTCTACGACGTTTATGAGCTAGCCCGAACTCTAATTTGTTTGGAGTTCGATTCCACCATTCTGTCCCTGTTTTGTTGCGGTATTTGGTGTAGACGATTTTCTTTCCTGACTTTGCTGGTTTCTTTCTTGTCTGTACGGCATATCGTAACTTAAAATTTGACATACCTAACGTTAGCTCTGATTTTCGAAACCGTTCTTTCTACATAACGTTGCCTAAATTTGTTGAAAACCCGTTCCTTTTTCTTACCGATGGGTTTAATTTTTCTCTAGAAACCTTTCTTTTACTTAATGTTGGCTATGATTTTCAAAACCTTTTTGTTGTTCTTAAAATTTGCTCGATTTCTGAAACCATCCTTTTTATACTTAACTAGTTTGTCCCAAAATTTTTGAAACCTCTATTCTTACTCAACATTTCGTCTCGAATTTTCTGTACATACTTTTCGTCCTAATAAAGATCTCTTTGTTGCGTTCGTTTTATTGTTCCTTGTCCGTTATGTGGTTATTTATTGTAAATTTTTCTTTACGCCGTTTTCGCTGGCAATTTGAGTTTTTAAAAACACGCGCCCAAATCCTAATTCTACTTCTACTTCTATTTTACTGGTATTTTGATACTATGTTGTGATACGTTTCTACTATACTACCTCGTCTGTTCTGATATACCTCGTGTGTATTATAGTTTACTGTTGTTCCTAGTGATTATTGCTGAAAATAGCTAGTGGTTATTGGAAGTTAAAGGTTGATCACTTACAGGAACCAGAACTCAACTACAGGGTTAGCTCTCGTAGGTTCGATGATGCTTAGTTATCTGTAACCGAACTTAGAACAACTCTAAGAAAAATTTTAAAATCCAAATCTTTTGAAAGTTCATACTCAATTATATCCAAACTTAATTTTCGAGTAAATTACGACTCGGCGACTGAAGGTTTAACTAAGTTGACTGCTAAATGCGAAAATTTTGACGGGAATTTTTCTACAGACGACGGCGAACGTACTACTATACTCACAATACATCTGGAAGGTAGAACTAACCGGATGAGTGTTGTTTTGACGCGAGTTATATATTCCCCAACCAATATATGTACAAATAAATAGGAATTATTAGAAAATCACTAAGAAACTTAAGTTATATGCAACATTGTAAATTCAAGGATAAATCAGAAAGGTTATTAAAAGTTCACAAGCAAGTTGTGAGAACGGATGTAATACATTGTATTCCAGACGTAAGTGATACTGCAGGTGCAGGTCACAGACGGTTAAGAAACCGCGATTACTTAGAAATTAAGATTGTTACATTGTATAATGAATAGAATTAAGAAATAAGAAGACATAAGCTCTGCAAGTTCCCACAGACATGATCCCACAGATCAGTTAGTCAGTCTTCAGTATTTCGGCTTTAACATTGCCGTTTGCTTAGGCTACTCGCCCTAATATAAATTCAATTATTATTTATTTTCCACTTAGAATAATTAATCAAATTCGTCAAAATTCCATTGTAATTTCTGTTTAAGAAATAAAATTTGTTACAAAAAGTTTTGAAAAAAGTTTTTAAAAAGAGCGCTTTCAACGCCCGAAACATAACTCGCGGAAGAGTACAAACAGCGACAGTCTTTGGTAATTGTTATCGAGTTACGCAACAACTGTGAAAAGTTATATGATCAGTTCAATAGTTTTACAAGTCTGCCCGCTCCTTTTGACCGCTGTGGAGGAACACCCTCCTGCTACAAAACTTTCGGACGTATTACCTATAGCAATGCCTATTCCTATTTCTAACTCTATTCCAAGTTGGTCAGTTATTGTCTAAGTGCGATTTGAAAATTTCAGGTGATACCATATGTCTTTCAAAGCATTCTTGTTACGCGTTGACGAATTTTGTGTAGCGCGTAATGTTTCTAATTCTCAGTTATGTGCTTCCTCGTCCGATTTATTATCTGACACGATTCTAATCTTATATAGGGCTCATAAAAATTCGATAAATAAGTGGTCCGATGTTGTTCGTTTGTTACGTGAAGAATTTCAAACAGCTAACTGTGACGAAGCGCTTTTAGACGAAATCAAATAACGTACTTCACATGATCGAACAGTTAAGGTTCCTCTTACGCCTACTAGTAGATCAAATACTTCTTCTGTAATTTCTTCTGTTCCCATTCATGTCTACTTGTACTCGTCAGGTTACATGCTTCAATTGCGATCAACCTGAACATGCGTCCACACGTTGTACTCATCCTCATGTAATCCATTGTTATGGTTGCGAGCATAAGGGTGTTATGTCACGCAACTGTCCAAATAGTCATCCTACTACTAATAGGTCTTCAAATAATACTCTGAATTATGTTCTCAGCTCTAGGAGACAAATTTCTTCTGCTTCTAGTGCTACGTTCTCTTCTGTACTTCATACAGGTCATCCCATTACTGTTACTACTACCAAGACATATCTTTCTCCGGCAAATATGGTTTTGAACAAAATTTCTTCGATCTCTAGTTCTACGTTCTTCACTGTACCTTCTCCTGGTCGTCCTACTACCATCACATATACTTTTCAACTATATGAGCCTCTGAACTGTATTTCTTCTGTCCTTTGCGATTCAAATGATGATCAAACGGATCATATGTACTCAGTTCCATCTCAGACTGTGCCTTCTCCACCATTGGAGTCCATACTTAAAATTAGTGACTTACAGGTAGCAACTCAAGAGTCTGTTCTTGCTTTTTTAAATGATGCCACTCTAGAAATTTCTGTCGTGTCTGCAATAACAGATGTAGCTGAATTGACGATAACTTGTAATACTGCTAGAGAAGGTCCTGTTAAAGTTAGTGAACCCGTATCAATAATGCCTGTTGCTGTTGTTGTCGAAGTAGTTTTACTTAATCCTGTTTCCTTATCTGCTTTGTCAATGAATCAGTTTCTACTATAAATAAAGTTTTGTCTGCTTCTCCTGTACTACTTTATTTAATGCAGACGAGGTTCAACCCAAATCTGCTCCTTTGCCTGGTTCTGTTTCTTTTCCTGAGGTTAATGCTCTTACAGCCAGTGCTGTTCCTGTTTCTAACGTTGAGTTTCTTACAACCAATACTAAAAACAAACTGGTTTCTTCCATAACGTGTATTGAGTTTCCTAAACCACAACAACCTTTACTACCTCCACCCTCGTCACCACCTCCTCAACCGCGTGTTACAACTACTACACTCCCTGTTAATCCTGTTTTACGGAAAACTGCCAACCAATACTACCTTCTGCTCTGGTCACTCAACCCACGAAACCGGTTAAACAAAAGAAATAAGAGGCAAAAGATATTCTATATTGATTCAGAATCTGAAAATTTTGGTCGGCGGAATTCTAATGTTATTGATCTCGCTTGGCGACGCACACATCTTAAACCTTATTACTAGTCTTCTGGGTCCTCAATTTCTATATCGACTATGCCCTTCCTTAGAAATTAATTTCTGGATTTTACGTTTTATTCTTTTCTAAAGAATTTTCTTGTTTAGATTGGTCTTGATTTTTACTCAACATTCCACACGCACGCTACTCGCCCAACCCAGTGTGGATCCGGATTAGAATATCCCCACGGCTTGACCTGTCTGTCGCAAGAGACGAGTAAAGCGGTCCAACACACACCCACACACACACACACACACACACACACACACACACACACCCACCCACACACACACCCTCTGACACGCATTTTCTTTTGTTCTTGCTTTTCTTCGTTTTGTCCCCTTCTTATACTTTTAGTGCTGCTTTCTTATGGTTTCTTTATATTTTTAGTTATATTTCTCCGTTCCTTTTGCTTGTTGCTGATTTTCTTACTGTTAGTACTCATAAGACCTTATGAAGTTTTTCAATACACTTCCTGGGGTAGGTGCTTTCTAGGCGGCTTCGTGGCATAGTGTTATGTGTGTGACTACTACGCCCAAGGTGCCGGATTCGAATCCCGACACGGTCCGCTTTAAAAATGTTAGGCGAATATTTTTTACAAAAATAAGCCCTCGTTCGGATGATAGGTAAAATGGAGGTCCCATGTGTGAGTGTTGTCACGCACGTTAAAGACCCCTTCCTTGCTTGCAACAGCAAGGGTTCGGCAAAATTCAAAATTTTTTAGGTAGAAGAAAACTCGCTTCCTGGCCAATGTAGTACCTTCGGGTGAAGCAATGGAAAATCACATGTGAGGCACAAAATGGTTGGCAGCTCGGTGGCGTAGTTGGTATGCGTGTGACTATTACGTCCAAGGTCCCAGGTTCAAATTCTGACACGGTCCGTTTGAAATATGTTAGGCGAGCATTTTTTACAAAAATACGCTCTCGTTCGGATGATAGGTAAAATGGAAGTCCCGTGTGTGTGTTGTCACGCACGTTAAAGATACCTTTCTTGCTTGGAACAGCAAAGGTTCAGCAAAATTCAAAATTTTTCAGGTAAAATAAAAACTCTCCTTTTTTTCCAATGTAGTACCTTCGGGTGCAGCATTGAAAAATCACATGTAAGGTACAAAATGGTTGGTGGCTCCGTGGCATAGTTGGTGTGCGTGTGACTACTACGCCCAAGGTCTCGGGTTCAATCTCGAAACGGTCCGCTTGAAAAATGTTAGGCGAGCATTTTTCCTAAAAGTACACTCTCGTTCGGAAGAGAGGTAAAATGGAGGTCTCGTGTGTGAGTGTTGTCACGCACGTTAAAGATCCCTACCTTGCATGGAACAGCAAGGGTTCGGCAAAATTCCAAATTTTCCAGGTAAAAAAAAATCGCTTCCTGGCCAAAGTAGTACCTTCGGGTGGAGCATTGGAAATGCACATGTAAGGTACAAAATGATGTATATGTTTAAAAGGCAAACGGAGCATAAATCTTAAAAAAGCTTTTAACAGATTGTAAAAATTTATTTTTAAGTAATGTGCACTGAAGCGTGATTCTCCCCAAAATATAATGACTTGAAGTAAGATCGATCTCGGTTGTCCTTATCTAGCATTGGATTTTGAACAATATTTAAGTTTAATGACGTACCATAACAAGATTTGCTAAGATGCCTATTGCATCCCCTTTCAAACTCATCTAAATCTGGAAATTCAAATAGGAAAAAGAAAAATTGAAACGGTAATTGAAACCAGTTCCGTTTCCTAAATGTAAATAATTCGTATTTGGTTATAGAATGAATATTTTGAAACTTCCTTAAAATAGTGATTTTATGAGTGAAACGCTGTACAGGTGGAGGTGCTGTTTTGAACTATATTTAGTTGTTCTGGGTAAATGAAGAGTGGATCATCGTGCAGCCTCTGATGTATAATTACAAGACCTTCTCAATACGTACTTAATAGAGGAAACACCAAGAATATCAACATCATTACGGGAAGGACGTTTCTGTCACGTGTTTAGAATTTTCAAGTTCAGATTGTGTTACAAATCTAAACAAAGTAAAAATCCAATCGCTGCATAAACGTGTTAAGACTGTAAAAATTGCAAATGGGTTTTGTAAAGGCAAAAATTACATTTTATATACGCCCTAAAGAATCAATTAAATATATGCCCCTTGTATACAAATGATTTGGGTGATTCGAGTTTGCTAAACACCGATATGCGCCTTTCATCTTCCCCTACTTTCAGCAAGGGATGTCACCATCATACCATAGAAACATTGCCACCCCAGGCGAGGTTGTAATGATTTTTTGAACGCAATTAGGTTTGTTTCATCATTCACTCAACATTGGAATATTTGTCGTAGGTGCGCGTTTATTACTTTTTGTCTGTGGGTATACGGAATGCTTGCTTTGCTTTAATTTATTTTATTGTTATAAAAAATTACGTCGTTTTTCGTTAACAGAAACAAATACTTATAGAATAATTTATACGTTTGTAAATTGCAGTTTTTTTGGAAATATAAAAACAAATTCAAAAACATTGTAGTTAAAAATACCTAGTTAAAAGAATTGGTACATCAACGCTGAATTCAATATATATATATATATATATATATATATATATATATATTGCCGTGGAATGTAGAATTAAGCTCTTACATCGAGCCCCTGCGTTGGGCCGTCATAAAAGTTGCTGTAGAAATTTCAAAATTTCGCCCCACGCTTGGGCCAACATAAGATTTTCTAAAAACAAAAAATTATAAATTTTGTACACCACCTTTTGGAACGCCTCCCTATTTCTGCACACTCTGGCTAGCTCAGCAATCGGCTTCTTCTTGAATACCTACCATCCTAAGCACCTTCCTTTCTCACAAACAGTTAAATGAAATTACCACTCAATTAATGCAACAAAGGATATAACCTTTTTCTTTACACATATTAGCAAGTTTCCATGCTTAAGAAAATATTTACACCTTGTTACATACAATGTGATAAAACTGTTACCATATCAATCATGAAATCCTTTAAAGTTCTTGATTTTAATATATTTCAACAAATTTCTCTTAGACGAGTAGATGGGCCCGTCGTGCAACCCTAGATTGATTTTATTCTGGTCTATTTTGAGTTCATTATAATCCAGTTCCTCTAGATGCTTTTAAACCTCGCATTTTTATTAAAAACAAATCTAAAAACCCGTTTACTCCTTACAACAACATTTTATATCATCAATAAACATTTTTAAATAGTTAATATTAATAATCCTGTACATATACCCCTTTAAACGGGTTTTTATAATAATAAATACACCCCCAATAAGTCAAAACATTCAAACACAAAAATATCAGCACAAATGTTTAAGCAAAAAGCAGGAAATTAATTTTCTTTACCTGGAGTAGATTGCGTCCCTCGTCACCTCTGAAGATGGGTATCAGACACCCTCGTCGTTGTGTCCATATACTTAACGATTATGCCTGGATCCAACTGATCTCCACTATTCAAATCTCTGCAACCACCTTTAATCTACTACCCAGATATTTGTCTTGTCCAAACTTAACATTCCATACTACCACACTTCATGCATACTAGTTAAGCTTTAAGATTTGCTTACCCAAGTACCATCCCATCATTCAATTGAGTCGTGTAGTAACGGCACCTTTTGTCTAGACCTTAGCACCCACTCGTGCAAATCACTTTTACTACTTTTTCGGTACGTTACTACAGCTTGACATACTTTAAAACAGGATGTAGTATGCTATTTTACCGAATACACAATAACTAATACACGTAAGAGCATATACTATCAATTACGTTGAAGGTCTCAGCGCGATCTAAAATCTAAATGAAAAAGAGCTTTAATAACTTTCTCAGAGTATTTCTACGCTTTTCACACCCCTCAAGGAACCTCTCTTTATCAAATAGCTTATTTTTAAAATCACTTCCACAAATTTTAAACGTAACGTCTGAAAAATTCCGAGATCATTATAATGTTACACTGAAATTCTTTTAATGCCTCAACGGACGAGCGGTTCTCAAAACTGCTAACCTTAGACCAATGATATAGTTTTCCCCGTTATAACGCTCCACCTCTCAGCTATCTTTCTCCGTTCCACCCATATTTATTGTCTTTTTTAGAAACCCCTCTCAAGCTACAGAAAATCGATATTGTTGTTGGCCCTCCCATTTTTCCTTGTATTTTAGACGTGACTTGTAACCAACGGTTTCTTATACATTTCTCTGGCTGTTTTATATTGTAGATCGTTCATTTCACTTAGTCTTCAAGACACTTGTTATTTTTAAGCAGTTTGTCAAACCGACCGTTGCAAACAATTACATAAAAATTCTGTCTCAACGTATAATCAAGTTCCATGAATCTGACATTTAACTAACAGGTGTTTCTTCAAAGTCCCTTGTTGTTTAAAATAACAATTCCAAGTTCATCTCCTTCTTAGAATTTGTAAACGAACCGTTTTCGTTTATGTAAATGTAAATATGCGTTTAAACTATTGATTTTCTATACTTGAAAACTCCGTTTCTGCTCCATGCGCTTGATTTAAAATTATTACAATTTAATTATGCGTATCCTTGAGTTTTTATGTACTCTAAAGTTTTTTACCTTTGTGCAATTTTAACATTCTAATTTAGAATTACAAAATCTGTTAATAGCCGTCCGTCTTCACTATCTAAACTGATTCATTTGGCGCGTAAATAAATTGTTCCTATTTTCTATATACACAGTTGATAAAATTTTATTGTCTAGACCTATTTAACCTATAATTCCACGACAATATATATATATATATATATATATATATATATATATATATATATATATTGCCGTGGTAAGGTCCGTTTGAGAGGGTCGCTTAAAGAGTGATATGATAATGACCCCACGTTGAGGTGTCTGTATAAGAGTGTTGTGAAAAACCCCGTGTTGAGGTGCCACTAAAAGCGTGATATAAAAATGGTCTTGCGTCGGGAGCGTCGCTGAAAGATACTTCTGGTTTGTAAACTTAAAATTGTTTACTTACTTTCATTTTTTACTTTGCCTGGCTAGTTCAACGGAATTTACGGAGTTTTCATAATGAAATAAAACGCAGCAATATCACAACGCATTTGTACAATATGAAATATCCTTATTTTACATATACAGAATCCTCTTGAGGATCTTTCATCTGGTCATAATTTGTTTCCACGTTGGCAAAATTTGTTTTGGCTAAAAAAATCTTTGGCATATAATCTATTAAATGTTATAGTATATCGAACTCTGATCACAAACTCCTTGTAAAAAAAATTCCTCGCACTAGAAGAAATTATTAGGATTATTTTAAACTAGATCTAAATACACTAATATCAGTAAAAATAAATCTAACAGTGATACTTGCACAATCCATAAAACGCTTCTCGTAATTAAAAATCTTCTTATTTTAAATTGATCTTCAATCTGGCTTACAAATTTTTTTAAATTAATATTCCTGATTTCCAGCAACAATTATCAAAGTACATTTTTGGTCAAATCTTCTTTTCGATTATTTATTACATTTTTAAAATAGGTTTATACTGAAGAATTTTGCCTTCTCTTTGTAATTAATATTTCCATTTTTGTATGTAATTTGGGTTAAAAACATTCATTGCAACCCCGCAACTATGTTTTACTGCATACTTCTATATAACGCAACGGCTAGTATTTTAAAATAACATTTCTTGATCTACATCAACTGCATCGGATCAAATTTAATGAATGAATTCCCTTCAAAACGATAAGCCCTTTTTTATATACAAATTGTCTCTTTTCCAGAATTACACCAGTATAATCTCGAATATTATAATGTAAGGTTTCCCTGAATACCCAATTAGCGTATAAAACTTTGCCAATTTATTACCTCTTTATCTGATTCCAGCTACTCGTGACGCTCGCTTTTGTCCTTGTTTACCATATGCTATTACTGCTGCGTTTCGCTTCTCTCCAATAGTGAATGCAAAGATCATAAATTATTTCGTATCAGTTGTTCCAGGGATTTTACGTTTTATTTTCAATGTTCAAGCTGTTTCTTGGAATAAAAATGTTTATTTAAGGAGTTTATACGAATTTGACGTATTCCTAAATTCCGATGACTCATCTTTTTATATTCTAGAGAATTCTCTATTTAAATAAATTCCAATATCAATGAAATAATTAATTTAAACTATCATTGTTTTTTAATGTAAAAGGGTTTGCGCTTTATTGGAAATATTTGCTCTAAGTACACAAAATTATTTATTAATTTTGTTTTTTCCGGAATCTATTATATTTTAGTGGGATTTATTTTTAGAATTAAAGTGTCAATGACCTCTTGTGATCGCTTATCACGTCCATATATATCATCATCATTAGGTTACCAGTCCTGGAACTGGTTAGACGCGTACCCTCATTGTTTCTTTCCTATTCTGAACTAACCTACACATTTTCCTGAAATTTGAACAGTCTGCATCTATCACTATCTGATCTAGGTCTACACCTACCTCCCTTTTCCTATCTCTGCTTGTAATATATCCCATACTATTCCCCAAAAATGCCTTAGAACGTATTCTGCCTATCTATTTCTCCTATTTTATTTCCACAGATATCCTTGTTCCCCTACTATTTCTATAACCTATATGCACACACGCACACGCACACACGCACGCACGCACGCACACGCATGCATGCACGCACGCACGCACGCACGCACGCATGCACGCACGCATGTTCGCACGCACGCACGCACCCACACACGCACGCACGATCGCACGCGCACACACACACACACACGCACGCACGCACGCACCCACACACACACACAGTCTTTAGACTGATTTATTTTTGTTTAAATTAATCACTATACACCCGACACAGTCTGACACCAGTGTAGCGAGCTACTATTAACGCGGTTCACCAATTTAAAACAAGTAATAACAAGTCCTTATTACTCATTGTTCGCAAATCTAATTAACAGTATATGCCTTATTTATAGATGTTATCAGTCCAATTAACAATGAAGCACTATAAAATTAATGTTCTTTACAAGCACTTATATCTTCTTAAACTAAATTCTTAACCATAAGGCTTCTCAACAACACTACACACTACTATAATTTATTTATTACACTTTTGTCTATTTATGTATTCTACACGCTGGCGGTACAATATACACGTTCACGTAATACAAATCTATATTTATTCTTAGACTTTCAAAAGCGTAATTAATTAACTTTACACGATATAATTTATATTCGACATTTTGATATAGACTAACTCTGTACTTCATCAGCGGTCTTATTTATACCCTGAATTAAATAGATGATTCATACTCTGGTACGTGCTCGAACATTCTCGATTCTTAGAGAATGTACTTGGATTATGTAGCTTGTGTGTTTGACGGGTTGCCTAATAATAGTTCGTAACAGTATTATCTTTTTGTCCTAATATACTGTGCATGAGGTCAAAATAAGGTGGTGTATCTATACGTTTTTCACCCGTTGTATTAATATGCTTTATATAGCTAAAATACTGCATTTTTAAACAGCATCTTATCTGGTACCTGCATAAAATCCAAAATCATTCATATCGTTAGCGATCGCGGGCCAAATTTGGGATTTTACACTTTTTTGTCAGTAAACCTTTTAGCATATTTTTCACGTAATTGTAAAAAATACTCCGTTGCCATATTGTCACTTTCTGTTGGCATTTTACTGCACCATAAAACTTTTAGATCTTTATTGGTGTTTTGAAAACCTGTAACATTTTGAGGGCTGACTTTATTCACACCACTACTACACGGTTCAATCAAAAGTGATTGATTATCCGCTACATCTTTATGGAATGGTTTTATAAAACTACTCACTTCTATGGGATCTGCAATGCAAAAGAATAATATTTATCATACAATTTTAATGCCGTTAAGGGCATAAGTACCATTTAATAGATTATGGCAGTTTCGGTTATCAACAACTACGTGATAATCCTTGCCCCCATCGTTCAACACAATCTCAACTTTTTCCATTAGTAAAAATTAAGAAATTTGTAATCGAACTCCTTCATTAAAACAACAACTGTCAAGTGTAACCGCCAGTAGCTCACCTCCAAACACCGGGAAGTAAATTCAGTTCACGGTGAAGTGTTATGATGTTTAAAATTGTTACGTCATCTCCGTCTTCCCCTATAACCGCTCTTCGCGAAAACGAACCGGTTACTGATATACCTTCAATGGAAAGTCACGAAAAAATTTCTTTAGTTGTATTTAAAACAGATAATCAGAAATAACTATTCAAATATGCCCCATCTCTTTATTATATCACAATGAATGTTCTAAATACAATTAAAACAAAATTAAAATAACACTTAATCGGGTACATAACCTATAAATTGAATACAAAAATCTCATTTTTATCCATAAGTCGATAAAAACCCGCCATTATTTCTGTTGATTTGTTATTTTATACCTATTGAAAGTATTTGCTTCAAAGTAGAAGTCTATTGCCGAGGTCACATTTTGTACACTGTGTTCGATTTTGTTTAATTGTGTCTTGCATGTGTTTTTTATTCTCTATAATGTATTTATATTTATAGGCTATATTTACAAGGCGCTTGTTACGTTTATTTTGAGCATCCCGTACATTTGTTTGGTGTTAATAAAAAATACACGGTCTAGTAATTTTCAACTCAAATCCGTTTGGCGTTAAAAACGAAAATTAATTTGGTAAATTAAAATAACCTTTTCACGTTTTAATTCATTTATCTATTTGTATAAATTCGATTCTTATTGTTACATCCTAGAGCCTAATTAATAATAAATACTCTTTCTAAGAATTCCTCAACGTAAAGTTTATGCTAAAATTAAACAGGCGATAACTGGTTCTAGGTATTTGATAATTGATTCTTGTGTTTTCCATTGAAAGCTTCGTTGAATTAAAGCCGCGTATTATACCAATAAACCGTGTTTTTCCAGTTTTATTTCCCTAACAATAATATTCCTCTGGTCAATAGTGAAACGAAATTAATATTCACTTGCTCTTTAAGCTACACAACGAAATCACGTGTAGAATGGTTGGTTGTTTCCATTTTTCTGTATAAAAAGTTTGCGTACGCCTTACAGCGTGCTCCTTCCGGTGGCCCTTAAAGCCACAAGGAATGGTCGTGGTTTGTTGTGATGGGAGGACCACCCCAAGGCGAGATCACACACACCTCCGTTTCGCACCGTCTTTACAAACGGTAGGAGCCAACCCGACGGTGATGACACGAGGGTGAGTGCTTATACACTAATTTTCGGGCTCAAAGTTACACGAAACAAAATCGGAGCACAAGAAAATTAACTAAACAAACTCGCGGCTTTACGCTAGGGCGTCAGATTTTTACGCTGTTCAGAAGGTACGACGCTCTTTCAAAGAGAATCGGCAGCGATAGAAGTTTCTAACGCCGTTTCATGTTTTCCTTCCTGGTCCGTGATGGACAATGTCCTTTTCTGTCGTCACAAAACTTCTGTCGCTGCCGATTCTCTTTGGAAGATCGTCGTACCTTCTGAACAGCGTAAAAATCTGATATCCTTTTATCGCGATCCTCCTACTTCTGGTCATTGTGGCGTGACCAAAGCTTCTGCTCGTCTTCTTCAAAAATATTACTGGTCCTGCCTCAGAGCTGACATGGCTCGTTACATCCGGCGTTGTCCGATTTGTGCTGTTCACAAAGTTGAACAGTTACCTCCTCTTGGTTTATTCACTCCTAGAGCCAAACCATCCTATCCCTGGCAAATCCATTCCTGCGACATAGTAAGTATTCTTCCTCGTTCTACTCGTGGTCACTCCTATATTCTTGTAGTGGCTGATTATTTTACTAAGTGTTTTCTTTTCTTTCCTTTACGTACAGCCACTGCACAGTCTGTCACCAAAGTCCTCGAAAAGCATGTCTTCCTTACTGTCGGTGTCCCGCAATATCTTATCACAGATAACGGTGTCCAATTCCATAACTATCAGCTTGCCTCCTTGTGTGCCCGTTATTACTCCTAAATCCTTTTCACCGCTTGCTAACTGTGTCCTAAAACCATGATTGCTTCCTATGTACGCGACGAGCAACGTTCTTGGGATCTGAACCTCCCAAAAGTATCTTGTGCAGCCCGCACCTTCAAACACAAAATCATAGGCTGCACTCCGTTCTTCGCCTTATTCGGTCGTGAGCATATCTTTCCAGGCGATTATTTTGGATAGCTGTCCAAAATAAACGGCATGTACATTCCTGATCCCGAACATCCTTCCCCAGATCCTGACCACTTTAAGAATATTCGTTCCCACATTCTCAAAAAACTTTCTGCCTGTTATCGAAAAATTCGTAGCCGCAATAATCTCCGCCGCCTTCCTGTTTTTTATCAACTAGGCGATTCTGTTTGGCGCCGTAATTTTGCTCTATCCGACGCTTCACGTCAATTTAACGTCAAACTTGCTCCTAGATTCATTGGTCTTTTTCCCATTTCTATAGTTGTTTCTCCCTGTACCAACAAACTTACTGATCCTTCCGGTGACAACTCCATTTGGCACGTTATAGATCTGAAACCTGCCCATCCGGACAATCCTAATGCCCCCGACCTCGCTCTGTTATCCTTCTGACGGCGTAAACGCCGTATGCCCAATACCTAGTCCTCGCGCCCCAGACTATGACGACATTGCTCTCCTTCGGACATGATTTTTGGACATTGCGATTTCGGTTTACTTCCTGGTTTTGCTGAGTTTTCTTTCGTTTGCTTTCTTTTTCTTTCACTCCGTGTGGGTCCAGGAATGCCTGTCGTAGAATTCGACTACAGCGATCCAACACATACACATACACACTTGATACACACATACATACACTCCATAAACGCACACACTTCATACATCCACACATTTCTTTTTGGTTCTCCTTTCTTTTGTTCCCTTCTCGTTTTTTCTTTCACCCGTGTGTGTCCGGAAATAGAGTAGCCCATGGTACGACCTGTTGTAAGAAGCTACTACAGCGGCCCAACACATACACACGCACACTTTATACACGTATAACACATACATACGCACATCTTACACACCCACACACACACGCCCGCCTCCACACACACACGCGCGCACATGCATCCACCTACTCATACATAACCACACTGGGATTTCGTTTCATTTTCTTTTATACGATTTTGAGGGGTTTTTTTTTGCTTTGTACTTGATGTTGGCTTTATTCTTTTTGGTTCTTTCTTTTTTCTCGCTCCTTTCGTTCCACTTTCCTTTCCCTATCCTTTTGCTGATCTTCCTTGCTGTCGGTCCCTAGTCCGATTGTGTTTCGTCCATCCACTCCTGTGGTAGGTGCTCTCTAGTCCGTCTTTATTTTTTCCGATGACACGATTCAGTCGACTGTAGGACTAGTTAGCATTTCTTTTCTTCAGTTCTTCGGCTTCGACTACCACAGGTGATGATACATCGTTTCTTTTACCAGCACCACTCCTCTCTCCCTCTCGTTCTCCCTTGTTGTTATTTTACATACTTGAGACTTGACCTATGGGTCCTGTTCTGGCATACACTGTTGGTTTTTCTTCCTCGTTCCGTTTCTTCTTTTGAGGTCGAAGACTTTTCTGTTTCTTTCCAAGAAACATCCGTCCTTTGACGACTTTTCTTCAGTGCTGAGGCCGTTCCACCTCCTTGATTCCACATTACCCGTTTTTCCATTCTTCCTTCCTTTTTTGTTCTTTCTTTCTCTTTCTCTTTTCTATTATTGGTCCGTTGAACCGGACGAGAGTTATTTATTTTTTTGGGATATCTTTTTTTTCTTCTTCGGTTTTTTTTGTTTGGTTGTTGTTTTCTTTTAGTTTTTTTGTAAGCGAATTTTCTTTTTGTTTGTTTGGGTTTCTATTTTTTGTAGTTTGGTACTGCCCGCTTCTTTACTTTGGTTTTCCTACTTCGACCTGTTAATTTTGCGGGGAGAAGGGGATTTGTTACGATTACTTTGGACATCCCGTCCATTTTTTTTCTGTTACTAAGAAATACGTGGTCTAATAATTTTCAACTCAAATCTCTTTGGCGTTAAAACCCGAAATTAATTCAGTAAATTAGAATAACTTTTTCACGTGTTAAATCATTTATCCATTTGTATAAATTAAATTTCTATTGTTACATCCTAGAGCCTAATTAATAATAAATACTCCTTCTAAGAATTCCTCAACGTAAAGTTTATGCTAACATTAAACAGGTGATAACTGGTTCTAGGTATTTGATAATTGATTCTTATGTGTTTTCCATTAAAAGCTTCGTTGAATTAAAGCCGCTTATTATCCCAATAAACCGCGTTCTTCCAGTTTTATTTACTTAACAACAATATTACTTTGAGCTTTGGTCATTAGTGAAACGAAATTAATATTCACTTGCTCTTCAAGCTACACAACGAGAACACGTGTAGAATAGTTGGTTGTTTCCGTTTGCGCACGTCTTACAGCGTGCTCCTTCCGGTGGCTTTTAAAGTCACAATGAATGGTCGCCCTTTGTTGTGATAGGAAGACCACCCCAAGGCGGGATCACACGCACCTCTGTTTCGCACAGTTTTTACAGACGGTAGGAGCCAACCCGACGGTGATGACTCGAGAGTGAGTGCTTATACACTAATTTTCTTATATGGGTACCCGGTAGTAGTTGGAAACAACATATGTACACGGGTCTACAGATGCATCACCTTGTTGGTGGTAAAATGACTGGTTGTTTGTATGTGCGAGGATATTATAATGTTCACTGATTTCTTTATTAGGATAATTTTATGTATAGAATTCCGTACTTACAATACTGATTTCGAGTTGTGATTTTTAGTAGGGTAATTTTGTTCCTTTTTCTTGTGTGAAGATTAATATAGAGGGTAACCTGAAAACTGCAGCTCGCCATGTTAAAAATAATTCTTTTTTTTGTATTCGTAAATATGTATATTGTGTAACTACGAATTGTTCATTTTTGGTACCATGGTGTTTTGTATATAATTTTGGTTTTTTTAAATTAGAGGTTTTTAGTTTGTAAATGTTTGATTGTGCGTGAGTGAATATATTTTTATTTCAGGCCTCCCTTAATTTTTTTTTCTAGGTATAATACCCCGCTCACTCGCCGATTGAGCCCGGTCAATTTCTTCTTTTTCTTTTTCGTTTTATTTTCTTTTTTTAGACTACGTCGCTGAACACAATATAATTTCTGGTGCCCAACGTTGAGCCTGAAATTAAGCGGAACTAAATCGGAACACCAATTAACGAAAACCAAAAGCGAAGCAACAGAAAAATTAACTACAACAAAATCGGGGCCAAAGTTACACGAAACAAAATTGGAGCACAAGAAAATTAGCTAAACAAACTTGCGGCTTTACGTTAGGGCGTCAGATTTTTACGCTGTTCAGAGGGTACGACGATATTCCAAAGAGAATTGGCAGCGATAGAAGTTTCTAACGCCGTTGCATATTTTCCTTCCTGGTCCGTGGTGGACAATGTCCTTCTCCGTCGTCACAAAACTTCTATCGCTGCCGATTCTCTGGACGATTGGAAAATCGTCGTACCTTCTGAACAGCATAAAAATCTGATATCTCTTATATCACAATCCTCCTACTTCCGTTTATTGTGACGTGACCAAAACTTCTGCTCGTCTCCTTCAAAAATATTACTGGCCCTGTCTCAGAGCTGACATCGCTCATTACATCCGGCGTTGTCCGATTTGTGCTGCTCACAAAGTTGAACAGTTACCTCCTTTTGGTTTATTTGCTCCTAGAGCCAAATCATCTTATCCCTGGCAAGTCCTTTTCTCGTTCCACTCGTGGTCACTCCTATATTCTTGTAGTGGCTGATTATTTTACTAAGTTTTCTCGTTTCTTTCCTTTACGTACAGCCATTGCACAGTCCGTCACCAAAGTCCTCGAAGAGCAATACCTTATCACAGATAATGGTGTTCAAATTCCGTAGCCATCAGCTTGCCTCCTTGTGTGCCCGTTATTACTCCAAAATTTAACCGCCCGCTACCATCCCCAAGCCAATCCTGCTGAACGTGTTAACCGTGTCCTAAAAACCATGATTGCTTCCTATGTACGCGACGACTAACGTTATTGGGATGTGACCCTCCCAAAAGTATCTTGGGAAAACCGTACCTCCAAACACGAAATCATACGCTGCACTCCTTTCTTCGCTTTATTCGGTCCTGAGCATATCCTTTCCGGCGATTATTTTAAACAGCTTTCCGAAATAAACCACATGAACATTCCTGATCCCGAACATCCTTCCCCAGATCCTGACCACTTTAAAAATATCCGTTCCCACATTCTCAAAAAACTTTCTGCCGGTTATCGAAAAATTCACAGCCGCTATAATCTCCGCCGTCGTCTTGTCCCATATCAACTAAGCGATTCTATTTGGCGCCGTAATTTTGCTCTGTCCGATGCTTCACGTCATTTTAACGCCAAAATTGCTCCTAGATTCATTGGTCCTTTTCCCATTTCTAAAGTCGTTTCTCACTGTACCTACGAACTTACTGATCCTTCCGGTCACAAATCCATTTGGCACGTTAAAGATCTGAAACCTGCCCATCCGGACAATCCTAATGCCCCCGAACTCGCTCTGTTTTTCTTCTGGCGGCGTAAACGCCCTATGCCCAATACCTAGTCCTCGCGCCCCAGATTATGACGACATTGCTCTCCTTCGGACATGATTTTTGGACATTACGATTTCGGTTTATTTTCCGGTTTTACTGAGTTTTCTTTCGATTGCTTTCTTTTTTTTTTCACCCCGTGTGGTTGCGGGAATAGAGTAGTCCCACGGTACGACCTGCCTGTCGTAAGAGGCGACTACAGCGATCCAAAACATACACACTTCATACACACATCATACACACACTTCATAAACGCACACACTTTATGCATCCACACATTTCTGTTTGGTTCTCCTTTCTTTTTTTCTATTCTTGTTTTTTTTACCCGTGTGAGTCCGGGAATAGAATAGTCCCACGGTACGACCTGTTTGTCGTAAGATGCGACTACAGCAGTCCAACACATATACATACACACTTCATACACACATACACACACTCCATAAACCCACACTCTTCATACATCCACACATTTCTTATTGGTTCTCCTTTCTTTTGTCTTTTTCTTGCTTTTTCTGTCACCCGTGTGGGTCCGGAAATAGAATAGCCCATGGTACTACCTGCCTGTCGTAAGAGACGACTACAGCGGTCCAACACATATACATACACACTTCATACACACATACATACACTCCATAAACGCACACACTTCATACATCCACACATTTCTTTTTGGTTCTCCTTTGTTTTGTTTTTTTCTTGTTTTTTCTTTCACCCGTGTGGGTCCGGGAATAGAATAGCCCATGGTACTACCTGCCTGTCGTAAGAGACGACTACAGCGGTCCAACACATACACACACGCACACTTTATGCACGCATAACACATACACACGCACTTCTTACACACCCACGCACGCCCACTTACACACACACGCACGCACACGCACCCACCTACTCATACATAACTACACTGCGATTCCGTTTTATTTTCTTTTATACGATTTTGAACGTTTTTTTTTGCTTTGTACTTGGTGTTGGTGTTATTCTTTTTGGTTTTTTTCTTTTTTCTCGTTCCTTCCGTTCCACTTTCCTTTTGCTGGTTTTTTTGCTGTCGGTCCCTAGTGCGATTGTGTTTCGTCCATCCACTCCTGTGGTAGATGCTCTCTAGTCCGTTTTTCTTTCTTCGGAAGCCACTACTCAGTCGACTGTAGGACTAGTTAGCATTTCTTTTATTCAGTTCTTTGGCTTCGACTACCACAGGTAATAGTACATCGTTTCTTTTACCAGCACTCCTTCTCTCTCCCTTGTTGTTCCCTTTGGGTCCTGTTTTGGCATACACTGTAGGTTTTTCTTCGTCGTTCTGTTTCTTCTTTTGAGGTCGAAGACTTTCCTGTTTCTTTACAAGAAACATCCGTCCTTTGCCGACTTTTCTTCAGTGCTGAGGCTGCTCCACCTTAGTTCTCTTTGATTGTACATTATACGTCCTTCCTTCCTTCCTTCCTTTCTCGTTTTTTCTTTCTCTTTCTCTCTTCTATTATTAGTCCGTCGAGCCGGACGAGAGTTTTTTTTCTTTTTTGCTTTTTTTGGTTGTTGTTATCTTTTAGTTTTTTTGTAAGCGAATTTTCTTTTTGTTGTTTGGGTTTCTTTTTTTGTAGTTTGGTACTGCTCGCTTCTTTACTTTGGTACCTAGAACCTGTTAATTTTGCTGAAGGCGATTTGTTACGTTTACATCCCGTACATTTTTTTTCTGTTAATAAGAAATACGTGGTCTAATCATTTTCAACTCAAATCTCTTTGGCGTTAAAAACGGAAATTAATTCAGTAAATTAAAATAACCCTTTCACGTGTTAAATCATTTATCTACTTGTATAAATTAGATTCCTATTGTTACATCCTAGATCCTAATTAATAATAAATACTCATAAGATTCGTCAACGCAAAGTTTATGCTAAAATTAAACAGGCGATAACTGGTTTTAAGTGTTTGATAATTGATTCTTATGTGTTTTCCATTGAAAGCTTCGTCAAATTAAAGCCGCGTATTATCCCAATAAACCGTGTTTTTCCAGTTTTATTTACTTAACAACAATATTACTTTGAGCTCTGGTCATTAGTGAAGCGAAATTAATATTCACTTGCTCTTCAAGCTACACAGCGAGAACACGTGTAGAATAGTTGGTTGTTTCCGTTTGCGCACGTCTTACAGCGTGCTCTTTCCGGTGGCCTTTAAAGTCACAATAAATGGTCGCCCTTTGTTGTGATGGGAGGACCACCCCAAGGCGGTATCACACGTACCTCTATTTTGCACCATTTTTACAGACGGTAGGAGCCAACCCGACGGTGGTGACTCGAAGGGTGAGTGCTTATACACTAATTTTCTTATAAGGGGAGCCGGTAGTTGTTGGAAACAACATATGTACACGGGTCTACAGATGCATCACCTTGTTGGTGGTAAAATGACTGGTTGTTTGTATGTGCGAGGATAATGTTTACCGATTTCTGTATTATGATAATTTTATGTATAAAATTCCGTCCATTTCGAATGGACCTGCACCTTGCCGAAGTTCTAAATTACTAGAACAGGTGAAATGGCTTGCGTGTTCTAATGAGCTAAAGAGCCAAACTACAGGTCCAACTAAAGTAGTAGGGTCGTTAGTGAGGAACCAGACTAAGACAGTTCCCCGAAAGAGGGCAGCGGCTCTTTCGGTACTTATATTGGCAGAGACCATAGGGGTCGGTATGGCAGTCTAAGACACACTACCGCGATGTGGAAGGCAACGGGAAACCACCACATTATCTCCCAAGTACACAGCGTACTTAAATTCTAACAAACATGATGGCATTCTCTGGGGTAAAAGATTCCGGAGTTAAAATAGTCCCCCAATCGGATCTCCGGGAGCGGACTACTTCGGAGGATGCGATCGGAAAGTTAAAAATAAGAGTCGGGAACATTCGGAGCGTGGAATGTTAGAAGTATGAAGCAAGTAGGTAAGCTAGAGAACCTAAAAATCGAAATGAATAGGTTATCACTAGACATAGTAGGGATCAGCGAAGTTCGGAGGCCAGAGGCGGGGGAATTTTGGAGTGGAGACTTCAGGGTAATTCATACAGGAGCAGAGGACGGAAATTTGGGTGTGGGGATAGTTATGCGGAAAAGATAGGATACTGTGTGAAAATTACTTACAAAAGAACGAAAGAGTACTCATGGTTAGATTAGAATCTAAACTGGTAAACACAGTAATAATACAAGTATACATGCCCACCTCTAGCTACAGTGACGAAGAGGTAGAAGCCATCTACAAAGATATCGAAGACATATTAAGATACGTAAAAGGACATGAAAATCTAATAATTACGGGGGATTTTAATGCAGTGGTAGGTGAGGGTAGGGAAGGAGCGGTAGTAGGTTTATTTGGTTTAGGCACGAGAACCGACAGGGGAAATAGACTGGTAGAATTTTGCGACAAGAACAATTTAATCATCACAAACACATTATTTCAACATCATGCTAGAAGACGATATACGTGGAAGATGCCAGGAGATATAGGACGATATCAAATAGATTGCATTCTTGTTAGACAACGGTTTAGGAATCAAGTAAAAGACTGTAGAAGCTACCCAGAAGCAGATATAGATACTGATAAAGATAAAGATAGAGATATTCAAGTAAGATTCGAAAAAAAGTCAAATGAATTGCTGAATGATAGCATCATAGTAACTATACCAAAAAAGAAAGGCGCGGATAGATGTGAAAATTTTCGAACAATAAGTTTGACAGCACACGTGTCGAAAATATTAATTAGAATTGTGCAAAGACGAATGGAAAAACGAGCTGAACAAATACTAGGAGAAGACCAATTTGGGTTTAGGCGAAACAGGGGAACACGGGAGGCTATTTTAGCTCTGAGAGTGATAATGGAGAACACAATAGAAAAAGGGGAAAGCATGTATATAGAGTTTGTAGATCTGGAAAAAGCATTCGACAATGTAAATTGGAAAAAAATGTTTGAAATACTCAAAAGATTGGAATGAGTTATAGGGATAGACGAATAGTACATAGCTTATACAAAGAGCAAACAGCAGTAATAGAATTAGAGCAGGAACGTAGAGAAGTAAACATTAGGAAAGGGGTGAGACAGGGATGTGCCCTATCCCCATTGATTTTTAACTTGTACATAGAAGAGGCAATGAATACTGTCAAATGCAGGAAGACATTTGGAATTACTATGCAGGGACAAAAAATTGATATGCTTAGATTTGCAGATGATATAGCGGTATTAGCGTCTAGCAAGGAAGAGTTAAAAGCTGCTCTTAATGAAATGGAAACGGTTCTAACAGAGAGATACGGTATGAAAATTAACAAAACTAAAACCAAAGTTCTAGTTTGCAAAGGTGGGAAAATAAATCAAAAACAAGAATACAAGTATTTAACACGAACTTACAAGAGGTTAAGGATTTCTGCTACCTAGGAAGCCAAATAACGCAAGATGGGAAAAGCACAAAAGATATAAAACAAAGATTAGCACAAGGTCGTGCTACATTTAACAAGAAAAAGCAACTACTGTGCTCAAAGACGACAAACATAGAAACAAGGAAAAGATTGCTTAAAACATATGTGTGGAGCACAGCACTGTACGGCTGTGAAGCCTGGCCAGTAGGAGAAGCGGACAAGAAAAAGGTAGAAGCCTTTGAAATGTGGTGTTACAGGCGTATGATGAAGATATCATGGACAGACAAAGTTAAGAACGAAGAGGTACTAAAAATGGTAGGGGAAGAAAGAAATATGTGGAAAACGGTAAAAAATAGGAGAGATAGTATGATAGGCCACATACTACGGCATGAGGGAATAGTGCGGAATATTTTAGAAACAGAGATAGGAAAAAAGAGAAGAAGGGGCAGATCTAGATTAGACTACTGCACACAGATAGTAAAAGATGTAGGCTGTAGAGGTTTCAGGGAGATGTGTAGGCTAGCCCAGAATAGAAATCAATGGAGGTACGCATCCAACCAATCCCAAGATGGATAAACTAATGACAAAAAGATAACTGCGCTTAAACATGATGATTATTATAAGTAACTACAAGAATTGGTTGGGCAATATTCTCGAATAATGTTAAGTGTGTGAAAGGATCTACTGGAAAACCATTATTTCGGCAAATGTCTAAGTGTTGGGGGATCTTGGTAGCCACAGGTTGCTTAACCTCCTTCACTGAATCCCGGTAAAATAGGGTATAAAATTAGAAAACAATAGAAAGGGAACGAACTGAATACACATACTCCCTAAAAAGAAGAAAAAGAACAAAAACACCAAAAACGCAAAATCAAAGAAGCTGCCTATATAACCCTACATAAAAATAACTGAGTTGCAAACGAATCCGTGACTTTCAGTAAAACAATGGATTCCATTACTAAAAGAAATAACAAAAGAAATAACAAATGAAAATCAAATGCCCACAATATCTAGGTAGCATTGCAAGTTTTTCCTGGGTTTTCCTTGCAATATTAACATGAAATACAGCCTACATACATGATTTCTATTTATACATAAAATAACTAATTACATAAAAATACGCATATTAACAATTCTTGTAAAACAGCATTGGTATCTGACAAGTGTAAACCCGCCATAGGGTCGCCTCAGATCCATATACAATCTTCATAGAACAACATTGGTATCTGACAAGTGTAAACCCGCCAAAGAGTCGCCTCAGAACCATGTTAAAATCTACCAAAGAGGTAACTTAAATCATAATGAATTTTCTCCCTCAAAATAAATATAAAAAACGACTACTTAAGCCTTTCAATAATGCAATCGCACACTTCTTTAATAACCATCCTCTCAATTGTATAAATAGAAACTTGTTAAAAAATGTTTTCCAATTCCAAGTTATTGAATTTATATAAAATTCACCAATAAAAATTAATCAGCTGATTTTACGTTAAGCGTATTGGCTACCTAAAGAAAGCCGATCCCAAGTCGCAACACAAATTGAAGACAATCATTCTGTTAAACTTTAAAAATTTTTGCTTAGTATACTCAAACCAAATATTTCAAACATCAATAAATCAAAGTCACCTTCACTTTATGTCATAAATGTCAAACTTGAAGTTTTTATTATTATTTTGACAACGATCCTAGGTCATGGATCGAAACGTAAATAAAGTTGATTTTAAAAACTATGAGTGGTTTAATTCCCAAAGAAGATTAACCTGAATACACATGCTGTGTGAGAATTTCAGGGAACTATGTAGGTTAGCTCAGAATATAAATAAGTGCAGGTACGTGTCCAACCAGTTTTGAGACGGAATACCTAATGGCTGCGAAATACCTGCAACTAATGTTGACTGTGCGAAAAGATAAATTGGAAAATATATTAAATCGCCAAATGGTTAAGTGTTGGGAGAACTTGGCAGCCACAGACTGCTTACCTCCCTTCACAACCATTGAAGGTCGGAGAAATAGGGCATATAACTGTAAAACAATAGAAAGTGATCGAACTGCATCTAACAAGAAAGAACATCGCCTATGAGGAAAGACAACAAACAGAATAAGAAGAAAATTGTTAAAAGCATATGTGTGGAGCACAGCACAGTATGCCTATGAAATACGGGAAGTCTGAAACGCAGACATAAAAACGGTAGCAGCCTTTTGAAATGATGTGCTTCAGATGTATGAGGACGATAGCATGGACAGACAAAGATAATAACAAATAAGTTACAGAAATAGTAGGGGAACAAGGATATCTGGGGAAAAAGAGAAATAGTAGGGCGGAATACGTTCTAAGGCATTTTTGGGGAATGGTATGTGATATATTACAAGCAGAGATAGGAAAAAAGCGGTAGATGTAGACCTAGATCAGACAGTTATAGATGCAAACTGTGCATATTTCAGGGAAATCTGTAGGTTACTTCAGAATAGGGAACAATGATGGTACGCGTCTAACCAGTTCTAGGACTGAAGACCTAATGATGATGGGAATTCCGTACTTGCAATGCTGATTTCGAGCTGTGGTTTTTAGTGGGGTAATTTTGTTCCTTTTTCTTGTGTGAAGATTAATATATAGGGTAACCTAAAAACTGCAGCTCGCCATGTTAAAAATAATTTTTTTTTGTATTCGTAAATATGTATATTGTGTACCTACGAATTGTTAATTGTTGGTACTATTGTGTTTTGTATATTATTTTGGTTTTTTAAATTAGAGTCTTTTAGTTTGTAAATGTTTGATTGTGCGTGAGTGAATATACTCTTATTTCAGACCTCACTTAATTTTTGTTGTAGGTATAATACCCCACCCACTCGCCGATTGAGCCCGGGTTATTTCTTTTTTTCTTCCTCGTTTCAATTTTCTTTTTTTGTACTACGTCGCTAGCACGCTCTTTATCTATAGGATTAAAATTCGCACCTTCTTTTTTGTTTTCAAATTTATTCTAATAAAATAGTTTGTCCATTGTGTGTAATTGCTTATTTTCTATAACTTACTTTACAACTTGCACTCATCACGGCGAAAAAAAATACCTCGTCAACAAGGAAATACGAATATACAGCTGACAAAATGTAGCTAAAACATACAGACCACTCAGTATTATCAAATTGAATTTCAAATTTTTGTATTTTCGAATTTTAAATTTGACATTTAACTGTAATTTGCAATGTTGCCAGTTCATATGATTCCTAAGTTAAGAAACGCAAAATTTATAACCAAAATTGAGCTCAGTTTTAAGTAGTTCCTAAGATAGGATGGTGCAAGCGGGTCTTAATGTCGATAATGGTTCTTATTTAAACCTGAAAAAGAAGTTGGGCAATGTTTAATTACTCCATACACGTTCAACTTTATTCCTTTGTTTTATACCTGATTACTT
The DNA here is from genome assembly GCA_036346225.1 of Platerodrilus igneus. Lineage (NCBI taxonomy): Eukaryota > Metazoa > Arthropoda > Insecta > Coleoptera > Lycidae > Platerodrilus > Platerodrilus igneus. The sequence goes on from JARFIW010000828.1 coordinate 4,818,725, forward strand.
TTTAAACGTAGAATCCGCTTATGTTATTTTTTTCAGCAAATACAATTATCTGGGCTAAAATGCGTTTCAAAGTACGTAATAAAAATGTATAGAAAACGGATAATGACATAAGGGTATAACAAGGTTAAAGGAAGGGATCCGAAAGGGAGAGAATATAAATCGGCCCCCCGGGGTTAATCGGCGCCTCGAAAACATTGTTTACATTTGTATCTGCCCGCTTTAAGCCATTCTTACAGTACAATGACGCTTTTTGTGTTTTTGTTGTATGTGTGTGTGACAGTCTCACTTTGCCGAAAAAGCTTCTTAATCCTCCTAATGATGCGTTTTAACCGCAATTTGTAAAGCAGTGGCGGCGGTTATATTATAATAGACCGTTGTAACTAGTGTACTGGCGGAAGCTTTTAAATAATTTGGAATTTTTAATTAAATGGGAATTTGTCTGGACTCGATGTTAAATATACGTGTAATAAATTTTTTTTCTATTAGAAAAAGTTTATTCCTGTTTGATTTCTGGTAGAAGGGGTTCTTTTCATGATTACATTGAAATTTTTGGAACGAGGGATTATTCTAGTCATGTGGGTAGACTCTACTATCATCATTTCCTTCCTAATGAATATATTAATTTTCTAAGTTGGCAACGCCGCATAGACGCAATTTTTAAGATTATTGTAATTTTTGCGTTGAATTGATGATTAAACAGTTATAAACAAAGGCTTGTTTATGACACCTCGGTGGACACCGTGTTACATTTTAGCAGTTGTCTGTCATAGCCTATGCAAGCGACATGGTGGAAGGGAACTTGAGGGGGACTCTCGAAGACAAAGCGACCAGCGTACTACTCAAACTACACAACTGGACTACTAACAATAAACTAAAAATCGCACAAACAAAAAGAATACACACAGTAATCAAGAAAACCCTTAAACGCAATCCACGTGTTTTAATAGACAAGAAACTAACCGCACTAGCACAAACATGAAAATACTTGGGAGTGACACTGGACGAAAAAGTAAATTACACTCACCACAACATGTGAAAACGTGACACAGGCTAGCAGCTTTTCCAAGTTGTCGGATCGTACTTTCTTCAGGAATCCGCCTTTGAAACTCATTTTGTTCTTCTACTTCACACCCATACCCATTTTCCTCTTTGCTTTCATAGCGTTTGTCACAAACCAAGCTGCAGCCTTTACGCCAAACTTTACATTTTTGGACTTAACTCTTTTCCAGGCTTTTACAAAACTTTATGTGCTCGATGTCTAGTTAGGAGATCGTCAGAGTACTTGGAGTATGCAATGTTGTGGTCCCTGCACACGCGATCCAACTCGTTTATTCCAGGATCGCCTCTGGCTAACCGCTCTTCTAATCTTTAACTGGAAATCACATAAGAATCAATTATACGTGGTCGTAATGTACAACTTAACGTATACCTAAAACAAGGTATTGACTATTTAATTTTAGCATAAACTTTACGTTTCCAAATAAATAAGTTTAAAATGAAAATTAGTAAGATGTTGTCGAAGTATTAAAGAGTAGAAACTAAATCGTTGTAAATGAAATAACCAAATACAGCCAAAAATGAACGTAACAACCCCCCCGCCTCAGCAAAATTAAAAGGTCGTGGTAGGAATGTAAAAGTACTAGAGTGGGCAGTATCAAACAAAACAAAAAAATCCTAACAACCAAAAAAAATCGCTTAAAAACTAAAAGAAAATTCGTTACAAAAAAATAAAAACCAAAATAAAGTAAGACACACCCAAAAAAAGAACTCTCATCCGGCTCGAAGAACCAATATATAACAATAGAAAGAGAAAAGAAAAAAGAATTCGCTTAACGGAATCAATAAACAAAAAAAAACAAAAAAAAGCACTCCGAAATAGAAAAGGAGATCTCATCCGGCTCGAAAAACCAAGTTACCGGATGAAACAAAAAAAAACAATTTAAGAGAAGCACTGGGAAAAATAGGTAGGTAGTAGCACGGAACGAAGGCAAAGGTCGAACGTCGTCAATACTGTCAAAATCGTCGAAGGACGGGTGTTTCTTCAGAAAGAAAACAGGAAAGTTTTCGATCTCAAAAGAAAATTGGTTTCCTGCAAAGGAACCAAAAGTAAAGAAAAGAAGCGAGGAAGAAAATCAACAGTAACAGCCAAAATGACAAAAGTGTCAAACCTCAAAGAATGCTATGGAACAACAAAAATGCTGGATAGAAAGAAAAATAAAATTACTTCAAACTGTGGTACCCAAAAATCGCAACAACCAAAGAGCCAAAGATAAGAAATTCTAACTAGTCCTAAAGTCGTCTATGCCGTGGTTTCCCATGAAAAGAAAAACGGACTAAAAAGCACCTACCACAGGAAGTGGTTCGAAAAATATACCAAGTCGGCACGAAGACCGACACAAAGTAACATCAGTCACAGGAAAAAGGAGAGGAATGTGGAACGAAATGAACGAGGTAATAAAATAGAAAAACCAAAAAGAATAACACCAAGCAACAAGTACAATAACCAAAAAAAAACCTAAGAATCGCACAAAAGAAAATAAAACATAATCCCGGTGTTGCTATATATGAGTATGTGTATGCGTGTGTATGTGTGTGTGATGATGTATGAGTATATGTGTGTGTATGAAGTGTGTGTATGTGTATAAAGCGCGCGCGCGTGTGTGTGTATGAAGTGTGTGTATGTGTATAAAGCGCGCGTGTGTGTATGTGTTGCACGGCTGTAGTCGCCTCTTACGACAGGCAGGTCGTACTTATGGGGCTATTCTATTCCCGGACCCACATAGGTGCAAGGAGAACAAGGAGAAAACGAAAGAAAGGAGAAGCAAGTAGAAGTGTGTGTTTATGAAGAATGTGAGTGTATGTGTGTGTGTGTGTGTGTGTGTGTGTGTGTTGTGTATGTGTGTGTGTGTGTGTGTGTGTATAAAGTGTGTAGGTATAGATTCGACGTGTATAAAGTGTGTGTGTGTGTGTGTGTGTGTGTCTTACGACAGGTACGTCGTACCGTGCGATTATTCTATTCCCGAACCCACACGTGTGCAAGGAAAAGAAAAGAAAGAAAACCCACCAAAATGGAAAATAAATAAAAGGAAAACTTAAAGTCCAGAAATCAAAACCTAAAGAGAGCAAAGTCGGCATAAGGATCTGGGGCACAAGAACTAGATATTGGGCTTAAAGCGTTTACCCCGCCAGAAGGAAAATGAAACGAGGTCAAGTACATTAGGACTTCACCGACATACTTCTCCGGTTCGGAAGAAGCATAGCCAAATTTCTGCTTCTTGTGGACAGTTTTCCGCAAAACAGGGACAGAAGGGGATCTAGTAGTTGTAGCACGCCATCTAGAAGATGGCAAGGGTATTTTAGAAAACTCAAAACGCGTTATAGAAGAAAAGGGTTTGTTTTAGAAGGAGTTACAAGAAAGCTAACGGTAGATAGAGAAAAAGTATTGGCTGTACGAGAATCAATCTTACGAAGAAAAACACAAGCAGAGCACATTTCAGTTACGTGAGATAGAGGGACAGAATTAGATAAAATTTCAACGACGTTAGATAAAGGACTAGAAGTATCACAGTTAGGAAAGAAAACATCATTGGCTGTAGGAATATCAACCTTAAGAAAAGGAGCAGAATCCGATAACACTTCAACCATATTACTTAAAGAAACTGAATCTAGTAGAAGTTCATCAACGTTACAAGAACAAACAGTATGAAGTCGAACTTCGCCAATATTAGATAAAAGACTCGAATGAAGTTTATCAACATAAAAAAAAGTTGCCGCACCAGACAACTTTGCGTCAACATTACAAGAACAAACAGCACCAGAAAGAACTTCATTCACAATAGTTATGAAAGCAGAATCAGGTTGACCTTCGTCAACCTTAGACAACAGGACATCAGCTAGGATTTTACCAACTTTAGTTAAAAGAACAGAAGCAAGTAGCATTTTGTCCGCATGAGAAAAATGAGTAAGAGTAGGTAACGTTTCATCAACGTCCGATGATGGAGTAGAATCAAGTAAGATTTCATCACTGTTAGACAACGGAGTAGGAACAGACAAAACTTCAGCCACAATAGGAACTGATTCCTTAACAATAGTAGATAAAGAAACACTTAGATAGAACTTTGACGACAGCAACAGGCATTATAGCTACGGGTTCACTAAATTCATCAGGACCTTCGCTAACTAAGTTAGAAGTTATCGTCAATTTAGCTACAGCTGTTATTGTAGGTACTACAGAAATTTCTTGAGTAGAACCATTTAAGAAAGCAGGAACATGTAAAATGTTGACAGCACAGCAACAGACATTAAAGATACAGGTTCATGAACTTCAACAGGATGTTACGTTACTTCGAGGCAGCCACGTTGGGCGCCAAATTTATGCTACGTTGGCTCGTAGCCGTGCGTAACACCAAGAAAATCAAAGAAATGACCGGGCTCAATCGGAGATTAGGGGGGGTTGTAGAAAGCAGACCAACATATAATGTACGCGGCTGTAAAGAGTTAGTAACAATACCTGCAATAAAAAAAATTAGAATAGTAAACCTGAAATAAAGAAAAAGCATAGCATGCTGATCGAGCATAGATTGTTCAGTACTTTGTAGAATGTAAAAAAAAAACTGTTTAGATAATCTATATAATATAACAAAAGTAAAAGCAATACAAAAAATTTTTAGTACAAAGTGAGGTAATATTGGGGAGTAGCAGAAACGTTTCCTCACACACCAATTAAACATAAATCAGACAAAATGTTAACAAAAGATAAATATATAAGACACAATTGATATGAGTAGTCCAATATTGTTCTTTTTTTTTATAATAGCATGCAATTTTATGGTAAAAGGTATCAAAACGACAAAGATATGGCAAAACAACGGATAGATATTTAAAGTAATAACAAGTAAGAAATAGTTCAACTTACAAAAAGTCCTTCAGTAACGCTTCCTTACAATTGATGTGTGGGATTCACGATGTCCTGCACTAATGAAGCACTTCACCCTTGACTGTGAGGGTGTTAATGGAATTTCTTACACTTTACACTAATCACAACTACGTATTTCACTGGTGTTAGCAGCAGACATTATCATGCTGATGGAACTATAGAGCATTGATAAATTTCTTGTTAATTCTATTTCCTGAGACAATAATTTTGAAATATTTTGTAACACAAATCGAAAAAAAAAATGGTAATACAAATTTAGAATTACGGGCTTTCAAGGCACGATGTAATGCATTAAACTAACAGTAACGTGAGGTGTTTTATCTGCTACCTATGGTAACAAAGAAAAATCTAATGCTTTTGAATAACGAAATTTGCGCAACCAATGATCTATTTTAGATTCTTTGTGGTTAGAAAATTCAGAAACTAAAGTATCAACTGTATTTGGATAATCCAAAGTATGCACTACTCTGATAAAAAAAAGGACCACGAAAACTAGATCGCACACACAGTTCAAATATAAAAAGACAAATCAACTAAAAAAAAACACAATCAATAAAGCACGTGCAAACACTAAGCAAGTCCGTCAAATGCTCCGCACAACACGCGTGCAAGTCGAGTCCAACAAGTTCTACCACTTTTATTTCCAACAGAAAATCAACAAAAACACAATTAGTAAAGCAACGCGTATCACTAAAACCGTCCGTCGATTTTCCGTAAAACACGTGCGGTCGAGTAAACGCGTTCGCCTATAAAGCATACTTCCTTCAAATGGAATTAGAACTACACTTACTACAGTTAATATACAACTTTTATTTCACAAGACAAACAACTAAAATTGTGCCGTGCTTGTTCATGGACAATTCGAAAATTCATACCGCATTAATTCTCACTATTTTCAAAGCAAAAAAAGAAATAGTATTTTCAACGTAATTAATATATAGGAACAAAGAACAAAACTACAACTGCTCATCTGTTTATATCAACTCGTTGCTGTTACAACCTCTTATCGTCTCTTATCTAGACTTGTATATCCACATAAGGAACAAAATTTATATGCACGGTAAGACAAGAACGATGTAATCCACTCATTATAATACGACGCATTCGCCTAAGGAGTTAATAAATATAAAATATAGAAATATTAGTTACTGAAATGTATTTACTAATTGAGTATAGCGTAAAATGTTAAACTACAAAAATGCACGTTACAAGGACCTTCGCTGACTAAATTAGAAGTTAGCGTTCCTTCAGATACAGCTGTTATTGTAGATACGACAGCAATTTATTGACTAGATTCATTTAAGAAAGCGGGAATAAACTCTTAAGAAGCTAGCTGCAAGTCACTAATTCGAAATATGGGTTGCACTGGTGTTGGAGGCACAGTTTGGGGGGAAGAAAAAACGTTGGGTTTAGTTAGTCATCTTTTGAATTGCGAAGGACAGAAGGAATTTGGTTCTTGTTAGTAGAGGCTCCGTAAGTTGCGGCGTGATAGTCGTAAAAATCAATATTACAGTTCAAAAACTCATATAGCTGAAAAGGATATGAGGCGATGGTGGTAGGGCGAACAGAAGGAGGTGTAGAAAAGAATGTAGAACTAGAGACGGAAGAAATTTTGTTCGAAACTGTATTTGCTGAAGAAGGATATGTTCCGATAGTAGTAGCAAGATGACCTAGACGAGGTACAGAAAAAAACAGAGTGAGAAGCAGAAGAAATTATGCACCTAAAGGTGAGGGCAAAATTTGAAAGATCATTCGAAGACCTATTAGTAGTAGGATGACAGTGTGGACAGTTGCGGCGAGAAACTCCCTTATGCCTGCAACCATAGCAATGGAGTACTTGAGGACGAGTACAACGTGTCAAAACATGACCAGGTTTATCGCAATTAAACTATACGACCTGACGAGTAGAAGTAGAACTAGCAGGAAGAACAGTAGTACGTACGGCAGAAGTATCGGATCTACCAGTAGGCGTAGGAGAAATCTTAACAACTCGGTCATGTGAAGTAAAAGTATTTTTCTCAATAGTAGTAGACTTATAAGCAAAATCGAGGGATTCAAAATGTTGAATCAGTAAATTAGACAACAACTTCCAGTCGGAAAACGTATGCCGGTTACGACGATACCAAAGTAGTGCTTTAGCCTCGAACAAGACTGCAGACTCAAATAACTGCAATTTTGACACATGTTGAGTTCGACGTAGTTCTTAAACCCATCCCAAAAAATCATGTACGGTAAGAGTGTTTGAGTTACCAGCAAATTTCAAATTCCACTCCCACATAAGAAGGCCTTGGTAGGAAGCCTAAGCAGGAGTAGCGACTGACTTAGGCACTGTTGCAGGAGCTGATTCCAGTTCAGGAGTAACAGTATGTTGGTCGTGACTAGGTGATACGGAATTATCGGCCAGAATCTTTGCCGGTGCTAACTTCAGGCATTCGTTCTTTAATTCTTGCAAGGAGTGGAAGGTAGGCAAATGAGTTCTATAAAATGGATCAAGGTTACGAAGCAAAACGGACAATTGATCATATTCACTAAAAGAACCATAGTTCCCAAACAGGCCTGTCATACACACGAAATAGTTAGTGAAGCTATCGGATGGCTTCTGCCGTCTCTTACACCAACCTACGATCAGTCATTTTTTAGTAAGAATCAAAAAGATATTGGGAGAAAGTAACTAAGTAAAGGCTAACCGTAACTCGATAAAAGCTCAAAAAAAGTTTTGCGAGTACAGGACAATTTAAAACATATCCGACGGATAAACTTCAGGAACACGAATAGGAGCTAAACAACAAAATAAAAATTAGGGAAGTAATAGGGCGCCAGCGTTTTCAACGGACTCAAATTATCGGCGAAAACACAATTCCGATAATCTGAAATGAGCCAACAAATGATATTGAGCGATCAAGGAAGAAAACAAATTAAAATTTAAGAAGATCGAACCCACATAAAAAATAAAGAAAAGAAATAAATACGAGTTCGAACGTAAGGGGTAATGCAAGAAATTAGGCAGTAACAACCAACCAAAAAAAAAACGGACCAGGAATTAAGCGAAACCAAATCGGAGCCAAAGTTACACGAAACAAAATCGGAGCACAAATTAACGAAAACCAAAATCGAAGCAAATACTACCCAAGACAAAATCGGAGCCAAAAATTAACCAAAACAAACTCGGGGCCCCACGCCAAGGCGTCAAAGTTTATGCTACGTACATATACGTAGCTTAAAAGCCAAAGAAGAAAAAAAAAGAAATTGACAAGGCTTATTCGGTGAGTGGGCGGGGTATAATACTTACAAAAATTAAAGAAAGGCCTGATATAAAAAAAACACACACACTCATATAAATAACCATACAACCCCTAATTACCAAAGAAAATATATATATATATATATATATATATATATATATTACTCATATTTAGACCAGGGTAGAAAATTAAATAATCACATCAAATAATTTTAATCACCGTGTATAAGGAATTTCATTAAATAATACGCGTTATTAAAACCATGAAGCATAAATAAACTCGGTTGTTTCAGTAAAAATAAGAAATTTAAATTATTTATAAGACGCTTTATATCAAAAGAAGCAGTATTGAAAAGCTCTGCGTGTAATGTAATTATTCCTAAACAAAGAGAAATTACGTGCAAAGTTTATATTAATTAACTCTATTTAAGTAACCGGTAGTAAAACAAAGTGTACCTATAATAATTAATATTTAAGTTGTATTCGCTAAAAATGAAAAGGATAGAAATCAATTGGAGTTAATTAAACCGTTAATAACATATAATACCTATAGAAACTTGTAAAAACCCAAGATTAAAATACCACGGAATAAGGCTCTGAGAATTAATAGTATGTTTAAACACCTGGGTTTATTTAAAAGCTCATTCGGCGTAAATTTTGCAGATAATTAATGTTTCAAAGAATCTTGGGAAAACGTCGCATAATAGTTACGAGAATTGCTAAAGCTGGGTATTTCACACTCCATGTGGACTAAAATAATCGATAATAAAGTATATCAAGTTGCACCAATAAGAACACGGTAGAGAAGGAAAGAGAAAATGCGTCAAGCAAAGACACATATTGTAAAAGGCGGGATTTAAGCAACGTCACGGGGGCCACAATTGGTTAAAAATAGGATGCAAATATCAGAGGTAGAACAACAATTTCTGTACAAAATCAATTAGTTTTTCTCGGACATGCTTGCGTGCCGTGTGGAAATTTTCTGAGATTTGAATGGGGCGAGTGAAAATTCGTAAAATCGACGCGTGAGCGGCAGACTGGGAACATGGCATGAGAAATTCTTTAGAATTACCCGTTTTGGGGAACAGACCGACAGACAGGCTTTTGCTATATATACCGAGATGAATATAAACAAGCCCTCTTAGACTTTTGACGATTCGATGCGTTAAAAGCTCGTACATACGCGACTTGATTAAAGATGGTAAACCGTGCATTTTAGTTTGATTAAATAATTTAAAGTTTGCTAGTATATTTTAGTGATTCAAAATAGCTTGTTATTTACGTGCTAACATGAATGTACTTCAGTGCACTTAGATACAAGGTAATAAAATTTAGTTTCACTGTACCAATCAGCAAAATTTACAACGACGAATGTATACACAAAAGTAGGCAGTTTTGGCGTATATTGGTGACAGAAGCATGAATTCTTTGCGATTTTCGGGGTGTTAATAATTAAATGGTTCAAATACGTGTCTGGATCCATGAAACAAGGGTCAGATAAACACAGATGAGTTCCGGAAAGGCCCAGAAACGACTTTGAATGGATGGTGATGGAGAAAATTTAAAAGCGTAGAGAATCAGAAGCCGTAAATATAATCCTGGTGAATGGTGTGATTAACTAAAGAAACGATACTTTGAAGCTACGAGGACAGTAACCTTCAGGTAAATTATACTATTTTGTTTGACATTTTTGTGTGTATTGAATGACTTTATAATTGATTTACTTTAAATGGACAGTAGTGAAATTGTTCTAACCATAAAGTTTAATTTTAAGATGAAATTTGCTTGTTTAAGTAAAAGGGTATTTTGTTTTGATGTTCAGAATATGATGAAACTTTGGGTATGTCTTTGAGCTCAATTAGACAAACCTGGTTAATTAACGTAAAGGGGTGGTAGATGCTCCTTTATACTCAGACTCCGGTCTGCTTATATTGTTATATTAATTAGTAGGCATCCAACAAGGACTTTAATTTTGGATGCACAGTAAAATGATAATAAAATTAATCCTGAAATTCTTTTTAAAACTGAATTTTATGCTGAATTTTAATTTAGAAATTTTATGTATTCTGAATATTGATGTAAATAGAGTTAACGTTGATGTTTTTGGTAGGAATGTGTTTTTTTTTTATGAATGAGGAGGTTTATAACATTAGGTGAGCAGCCGAGGCAAAAGCGTAGTTCACGGATTTTAAAGGAAACACAGCATTCTTGACGCCCAAACTGTGGGGCTCGAATGTTTTTTAAAGGGCCAGTACCTGCAGATAATGAGAAGATTCACAGCAATATATATATATATATATATATATATATATATATTGCTGTGAAACCAACAAAATCCGTGAACTACGCTTTATAATCGAGCCTCACTTTTGGGCGTCAAGAATGCTGTGAAACCTACAAAAAGCTATTCATTACCTTAACTGTGTTGGTCCATTGACTTTCTTCCGTTAATCGCCTCGGCTGCTCCTCTAGATAGCTTTCATCCTCATACATAAAAAAAACAAACACATTTCTACCACAAACATCAACGTCAACTCTATTTACATCAATATTCACAATACATTAAAATTTCAAAATTAATATTCAGCAAAATTTTAATATCAGAAAATTTCAAAATTAAATTTATTATCATTTTAATGTGCATCCAGAATTAAAGTCCTTGTAGGATGCCTACTAATTACTATAACAATATATGCAGACCGGAGTCTGAGTACAAAGGAGCATCTACCACCCTTTACGTTAATTAACCAGGTTCGTCTAATTGAGCTCAAAGACATACCCATATTTTCATCATAATCCAGAACATCAATACTAAATACCCCTTTCTACTTAAACAAGCAAATTTCACCTTAAAATTAAAATATTATTGTTAGTACAATTTCACTACTGTCCATTTTAAATAAACAAATTATAAAGTTATTCAACACACACCAAAATATCAAAGTTCGAACAAAATAGTATAATTTACCTGAAGGTTACTGCACTCGTAGCTTCAATGTACATCGTCCCTTTGTTAATTACACCATTCCAACTGGGTTATATTTACGGCTTCTGATTCTCAACGCTTTTAAAATTTTCTCCATCACCATTTATTTAAAGTTGTTTCAGGGCTTTTCCGGAACTCATCTGTATATCTGAACCTTGTTTTGTGGATCCAGACATGTTTATGCACCATTTAATTATTAATACCCCGAAAATAGCAAAGAAATTCATACTTCTTTCACCAATATACGCCAAAACTGCCTACTTTTGTGTATTCATTTGTCGTTGTAAATTTTACTAATTGGTACAGTGATACTAACTTTATTACCTTGTATCTTCTTTTCTAAGTGCACTAAAGTACATTTATTGTAGCACGTAAAGAACAATCTGTTTTACATCACAAAAATATTCGAGCAAACTGTTTAAAATTATTTAATCAAAACCGGAAAACTAAAAAGCACTGTTTAACGCGTTGAATCAAGTCGAAGATCTAAGAGAGCTTGTTCATATTAACCTCCGTATATATAGCGGTTAGCCTGTCTGTCGGTCTGTTCCCCCAAACGAACAATTCTAAAGAATTTCGCCTGCTATGTTCCCATTCCGCAGCCCGGCATGCGATTTTTACGAAATTTGCACTCGCACCAGTTACATCTCAGAAATTTCGACACGGCACGCAACGTCTGGAAATAACTAATTGAATTTTATACAGAAATGTTATTTTTACCTCTCAATTTTGCCTTTTATTTGCACCCAATCGCAACCCAATGACGTTGCTCCACTCACGCCTTTTACTATATGTGTCTCGGTCTTGCGCATATTATCTGTCTCTATCTACCCTGTTCTTATTGGTGCAAATTGATATTCTTTATTATCGATTATTTCAGTCCATGTGGACTTGTGAAATAACCCACCTTTAGCATTTCTCGTACCTATTAAGCTACGGTTTCTCCAAGATTCTCTGTAACCATTAATTATCTGCAAAATTTACGCAGAATGAGCTTTTAAAATACGCAGGTGTTCAAACATACTATTAATTCTCAGAGTTTTATTTCATGGTATTTTATTGGGTTTTACAAGTTTTTATAGATATTATCTGTTACTAACGGTTCAATTAACTCAATTAAAATAATACCCTTTAATTTTAGTGAATCCTAATTAAATATTCAATTATTATCAGTACATTTTGTTTAATACCGGTTACTTAAAATAGGGTTAATTAATATAAATTTTGCACGTAATTTCTCTTTGTTTTTTACTAGGAATAATTAAATTACACGTAAAGTTTTCTAATACTGCTTCCTTTTATATAAAGCGTCTTATAAATAATTTAAATCTCTTATTTTAATAAAACGAATGAATTTTATGCTTCACGGTTTTTAATAACGCGTACCTTTTCCCAAAGCTTCTACACGGTGATTAAAATTATTTGATGTGATTATTTAATTTTCTACCTGGTCTAAATATGAGTAATATATATATATATATATATATATATTACTCATATTTAGACCAGGGTAGAAAATTATATAATCACATCAAATAATTTTAATCACTGTGTAGAAGCCTTTGAAAAGGTACGCGTTATAAATAACACGTGAAGCATAAAAATTCATTCGTTTTATTAAAATTAAGAAATTTAAATTATTTATAAGACGCTTTATATCAAAAGAAACAGTATTAAAGCTCTGCGTGTAATTTAATTATTCCCAGGAAAGAAACAAATGGAAATTACGCAAAATTTATATTAATTAACTATTTTAAGTAACCGGTAGTAAAACAAAGTGTACACATAATAATTAATATTTAACTTGTATTTGCTAAAATGAAAGGATAGAAGTCAATTTTAATTGAGTTAATTAAACCATTATTAATAATAAGCATAAAAGTCTGTGAAAATCCAAGATTATAATACCAGAAAATAAAGCTCTGAGAATTAATATTATTTTGAACACCTGCGTAGTTTAAATGTCACGTACGGCGAAAATTGTGTAGATAACAAATGGTTTCAGAGAATCTTGGAGAAACCGGGGCTTAATATTCACGGGAAGGTGCGATACGGGGTTATTTAACTAGATAGTCCACATGGACTGAAATAATCGATAATAAGGAATATCAATTTGCACCAATACGAACAGGTTAGAAAAGGAAAGAGAAAATGCGTCAAGCAAAGACACATATAGTAAAAGGCGTGATTTAAGCAACGTCACGAGGGTCACAATTGGTTGAAAATAAGATGCAAATATCAGAGGTAGAAACAACGATTTCTGTACAAAATTAATTAGTTTTTCTCGGACATGTTTGCGTGCCGTGTGAGAATTTCTGAGATTTTCAACTGGCGAGTGCAAAATTCGTAAAAACCGACGCACAGGCTACGGACTGGGAACCTAGCATGCGAAATTCTTAAGAATTGTCTGTTTTGAGGACAAAAGCGACGTGCCGGCTATCCGCTATATATACCGGTGGTAATATGAATTTTGCTCTCTTAGACTTTTGACTATTCGATGCGTTAAAAGCTCTCTTACATCTGCGACTTGATTCAACGCGTTAAACAGTGTTTTTTTAGTGTGATAGAATAATTTAAAGTTTGCTCGTATATTTTGGTGATGTAAAACAGTTTGTTCTTTACGTGCTAACATGAATGTACTTCAGTGCACTTAGATACAAGGTAATAAAATTTCGTATCACTGTACCAATTAGCAAAATTTACAACGACAAATGTATACACAGAAGTAGGCAGTTTTGGCGTATATTGGTGAAAGAAGTATGAATTTCTTTGTTATTTTTCGGGGGTGTTAATAATTAAATGGTTCAAAAACGTGTCTGGATCCACAAAACCAGGGTCAGATATACACAGATGAGTTCCGGAAAAGCCCAGAAACAACTTTAGATGAATGGTGATGGAGAAAATTTGAAAAGCGTTGCGAATCAGAAGCCGTAAATATAATCCTGTTGGAATGGTGTGATTAACAAAAGGGACGATGTACATTGAAGCTACGAGTGCTGTAACCTTCAGGTAAATTATACTATTTTGTTTGAACTTTGAAATTTTTGTGTATGTTGAATAACTTTATAATTACTCCCTGTATGTTTGTTGTGGTTTGTTTAGCATTCTTCTTAATCTTCTTTGGGAATGAAACCACTCATAGTTTTTAAAATCTATTTTATTTACGTTTCGATCCATGACCTATATAAAATTCACCAATAAAAATTAATCAGCTGATTTCACGTTAAGCGTATTGGCTACCATAGGAAAGTCGATCCCAGGTCGCAACACAAATTGAAGGCAATCATTCTTTTAAACTTTAAAAATTTTTGCTTAGTGTACTCAAACCAAATATTTCAAATACCAATAAATCAAAGTAACCTTCAATTTATGTCATAAACGTCAAACTTGAAGTTTTTATTATTTTGACAACGATCCTAGGTCATGGATCGAAACGTAAATAAAATAGATTTTAAAAACTATGAGTGGTTTCATTCCCAAAGAAGATTAAGAAGAACTTTATAATTGATTTACTTTAAATGGACATTAGTGAAATTGTGCTCACAATAAAATTTTAATTTTAAGATGAAATTTGCTTGTTTAAGTAGAAAGGGGTATTTAGTATTGATGTTCTGGATTATGATGAAATTTTAGGTATGTCTTTGAGCTCAATTAGACGAACCTGGTTAATTAACGTAAAGGGGTGGTAGATGCTCCCTTTGTACTCAGACTCCGGTCTGCATATATTGTTATATTAATTAGTAGGCATCCTACAAGGACTTTAATTCTGGATGCACATTAAAATGATAAGAAAATTAATCTTGAAATTCTTTTTAAAACTGAAATTTATGCTGAGTTTTAATTTGGAAGTTTTAATGTATTGTGAATATTGATGTAAATAGAGTTAACGTTGATGTTTGTGGTAGGAATGTGTTTGTTTTTTTTAAGGAGTGAGGAGGTTTATTAACTAGAGGAGCAGCCGAGGCGATGAACAGAAGAAAGTCAATGGACCAACACAGTTAAGGTAATGAATAGCTTTTTGTAGGATTCACAGCATTCTTGACATCCAATTCGTAGAGGCTCGATTCGAAAAGCGGAGTTCCCGTATTTTGGTGGTTACACAGCATTCTTTGGCGCCCAATCTGTGGGGCTCGATTGTTTTTTTTAAAGGGCCAGTTCCTGAAGATATGAGAAGAAACACAGCAATATATATTACACCAGAACAGTAGTGCCAAAAATGAACGTAACGTAAAAGAATCAATAATTACAATGGCGAGCTGCCTTTTTAGGTCCCCGACATTAATTACAACCCTAAAAACAACAGCTCTAAATTATTATTTTAAATATAACAATTATGCATATACAATTCAATAGCACTACACTGCCTAAATTGACAAAATTTTACTATTCCAAAAAAATACAACAAAAAGAGAAACCTTCCTTTTGTAGACATTAAGTAGTTTGGGTGTCAAATTGGAAATTAATGTCAAAAATTTGTAAGCACAAAAATGGAAACTCTCCCCTTGTAGACATTACCACCGTAAGTATACCATTAGGGATGTATGATGGTCACCGTATGTGCAATATTAAGGATAAGTACCATCTCATCTAACAATGCTCATGTTCACAACTACCAAGCGTGGGCTTCGAGTCGAACCCGATAAGCAGGTGGGCGTGACCCTTTCCCAGAAGCAGTGCCAACAAAGAATGGATCTAACAATCACGACGAGTGCTTTTTGAAAATTCAGAAAAGAAAGTGAATATTAATTCGTTTAACAAATAACTAGAGTTCAAAATAATATTCGTGTTATCAAACGAGATTAGAAAACTTGAAAACACGGTTTTATCGGATAGTTCAATACCTCGTTTCAACGAGTCTTTAGCTGGAAATCACATAAGAATCAATTATACGCGGTCGTAATGTATAACAAGTAGTAGCCGGATCTCTATTAATTTAATTTACACTACACGTATCTTTCGTTAATAACTAGAAGGCCACTGCTACTCAGTTACACGAGCTAGCACTATTTACTGTATTATGAAAATATCTAATACTCACATAACAAAAACTTTACTATAATGTTGGTCTATCGTAGTATGATGAGAAAGCAAAGAGAAACCTAATAATTTAGCTAGAGTATTTATATCTTTAAAAATGCTACCTCCCGAACACACTTCACGCGAAAAGCATATTTTCAAATAACAATTCTGCAAATTTTGATATAACCGTGTTGAAAATTCCTAAAATTTACTCCGTGAACGTGCCTGCCGTATGTATCCAAAATTGCTCCCAACTGTCACGTGTTCATACGTTTGGAAAACTGTCTGTTCCTAACCAATGATACTATTTTGTGTCGTCATAAAACTCCGCCTGTAATATTTTTATCTCTGTCTGATGCATGTCTGCTGTCGCGTTCAAAACCCCACTTGTGTTATAGAAAATCGATATTGCTGACAGCCCATCTTCACTCCACGCGGATATTGTACGTGCGTTTTAAATATCAATGCTTTTATACCTGTCTGTATCTGTAGTATATAACCTATCGTGCATTTCTCTTGCTCTTTAAGAACTTTGTTAGCTTGTTATTCGAACCAACTGACGGTTGAAATTAATTTTCTATGAAGTCCTGTCTTATTATGCTCATAATTTCATCCAATGTAACCTTTTAAAAATGCAGGTGTTCATTAATTATAGACCGTTTAACACAACAATTCTTGGAGTTTGTAACAATTTTATTTTGCAGTAAAAAATCTATTCATGAAAGGTACAACGAATGTTAAAACACCTTTATTAACTAAAGTAATAATACGTGTAACAATCAAATCCTTACATTAATACAGTATCTAGAGTCGTTAGTCTATTTGTTTCGGAGTTCGGTGTATTCCACAGCCACTGGCGCGCGCGTGAGAGGTTTGACAACCCCACTCGGGACCCTCCCACGATAGAAGAACGCGGCAAAAGCACTCGTCGATAGGTAAGAGCAGCGACAGCATGCATTTGAAATTAATGGCGAGTGACCTCCGGGTCGCATTATTTATGTGACACACTTCCTGAGTAACGGTTGGTATTGTATATTCGTTATCATAGTACCTAATTTAACAATTTGTTTAGCGCAACGACAACTTAGAATCTACAATTTAGAAACCCTAACTTATAGACTACGCAATGAAAAATTACATTTGTGACTAAGATTAGACAACGGAAGATTACGCTACAAAAGTTATGCAGCCTTGAATCAATGTAAGAAACCCGCTTCGCTTCAACACCTGTATTTAAAGCATGGAAAGCAAGAATAATTAGCTGCAGATTCCGCACGGCGATGTAGTTTCCATTCCAGCCAAGGACAAAAGCCCGGGGTTTGGTTCATAATAGCTTTAAGATTTCCTCAGTGCTTCCTTCTAAAAGCACGTTATTTCGTTTTGTTTTATAGAAGTACAAATTTGTTATTCAGTTTATCTGTAGCTAAGCTGGTTTTCTCCAGTATCAAATTTAATTTCACTTAGTTTCGTAGATATGTGACTACACGTGGCTTCAACATAAATTAACAGCTGCGGTTACGTCACCTGTTTGTTTGAAATATGCCGTCAACAATTGCACAATTGCTAACAGATGTTTAGTATTACATTACTACCACCTTTGATAAAATTAGAGAATATCTTTGTGAATATTTTGACTTCAAATTGATTTTAATACCGTTAACTTAAAGAGAAAATTTTGTATATTAATTTGTAAATGACCTACACAGATCTGATTGGGTTATGAAACCTTAGTATAACCAGTCACACTGGATTGTAATATATTTGAGTAAGGATCATGTTGATAAACCTTACATTAACTTTGCAAGTATTTCAAGTATTCATTTTATTTTATAGCATTGAATTTTATTTACAGAAACGGAAAAAATTCTCTCTAGTAAATTTATAATCCACGCTTAAAGTCTTTTTATTCTGATCTAGTTTGATCAGACCTGATAAACAAAAAGCAATAAGAGTTAAATTTTATGACACCCTTATGTAGAAAATATTCTCTATGCATTTTAGGTATATTTGAGGGACGCAAATTGTGTTCCCATTTTCTATGTGACTTAATTATTATTTTTCCTTACAGGAACAGCGTCTTATTCTGTTAAGACAAGTTTTTGTGTCAGCGAAGGCGATCTTTTTTTCTTTGGGTCTCCACGTCCGCCCTTAGAAATTTGCCATGCCATTAACATAAATCAATCTGGACTTGGTGGCGCCTGTTTGTTTTAGTTTGAGTGTGACCCCCACAGATTTCGACTTACCCCCATTGCTCATAGCTCTACCCAAGGAATAGACCCTAGTTACGTCGGAAGACTTTGTTTTGCAGACACCTAACTTGGAGCATGGTGATTATAAAGTAGTGTCGGCCAGAAGTTTAGAAAAACGTTTCACTAGCGCCCATGCGTGAGGCTAGCGGAGCCAATTAGAGAGAGAAATATAGGAAAACATTTCACTGGCACCCATGTGTGGGATTGGCCAGGAAAATTCGTTACACTGGCGCCGGCAACGTTTGGGGCCTCGAAATTTGTTTGTTCATAATTTGATTTACCTCGAAATTTGTTATTCAAAATGTAATTTGCTTCGAAATTTGTTAGCTCAAAATTTATTTTGCTTTGAAATCTATTTGTCCAAAAATTATTTTGCTCCGAAATTTGTTTGCTTAAAGTCTATTTGACATTTAGATTTGTTTGTTCGCTTTTGATAAAAGATTGGTTGTAATGTTAATCCCCATACAGTCAATTAATTAATTTGGTCAAATTTACTTTTGGCTTTCATTCTATTTTGACCCCTTATAATTTTTTGATATTGTTTTGGCAAAATAATTTTACCAAAAACATCTTTTGATTTTTACCTTTAGTAGTACGAATTTGTTTTGATAACTTTTGTAAGGTTCGGATCAGTTAGATTTATCGGTTTGATTCCATTAGGCTTGAGTAATCATGTCGGAAAAATTCCAAATTGTTTGTCTACTTAAAGAAGAATTGGAGTATGAACTAAGAATCAGAGGAGTGGTGAGTGAGAGACAAGTGTTGGAGAAAAGGAAAATTTTAGGTAGATTGTTGGCTAAAGAAATAGATAAGCCTGGTTGTTTGATTGATCTTTCGTGTTATGAAGTAGACTTTGCAACGGAAAGTAAAGAAATTTCAGTTTCAGTCGAATCAGTTCGTAATGTTGTGTCCGAATTTGAAGGTGACTCATCAGACTCAATTTTAGGAGAGCTTGTTCAAGGTTAAACCACCTTTCGGGGCGAGTTAAGCGCATGAAAATCCCTTCAGTAAATTCCGAGGAAGCAATTAAGTTCAGAAATGAGACAGTAGCAACGATATTAACCCTTGAAGCTGACTTATACGATAAAATCAATAAAAGTACAGAGTCCACCTATTTGGATCGGTCCGTTGTAGTATCTCCTTCAGTTGCTAGTGCACCTATTCATTCGACTTCGTATGTAACGCCTTCCGTACCTATAGGTTCATGGCCTGTAAAATTCTCAGGTGATCCCAAACAACTATATTCATTTTTAGATAGAGTTAGTGATTTAGCACAATCTCGTAAGGTATCCGAAGCTGATTTATTTGGATCAGCATGTGAACTTTTTGTGGGTGACGCTTTAGTTTGGTTTAGAACAGTGAAAAGTTCATTGAGAGACTGGAACTCCTTGTTAGAACGTTTAAGGAAGATTTCCTACCTGGTTCTTCAGATGATGACATTTGGGAAAAGATCAGAAATCGTCGCCAAGGTAAAGACGAAAGGATTATTTTATTTGTCGCGCATATGCAAACCTTGTTTAGTAGACTGACCAACGAACCAGCAGAAGTTACTAAAGTTAAGATGATAAGAAGAAATTTGGTTCTTGAATATATTTCAGCACTTGCATTGTCGGACATTCAAGATTTGTCTACCTTAGTAAATTTGTGTAAAAGGTTAGAAGAAGCTTCTTTGATGAAACTAAACTTGGTTTCAGCATCTTCTAGTAAACCTAACAAGATTGCAACCCTCTAAGCATCAATTTGAGAACAAACCTCCTGGGTTGAATGAAAAGTTTGTGCTGTTAAGAGTAGGGTGTTTCAGAATAAATTAGTTAATCCCCAAGTAACAGTAGCGGATAAGAGCTCTTTGGAGTCCTCAGTTTGTAATTCCTTTAGTCCCGATAAGAGAAATAATTTTGTTTGTTGGAATTGCTCCCGTAGTGGACATTGGTTCAGAGATTGTAGAGCAACTAAAAGATTTTTGTTTTGGATGTGGTCGAAAAGGCGTTAAGGCTACGTCATGCCCACAATGCTCAAAAAACCAGTAAGGCGGCAGGCGCATAGTGGTCGGCATCCTGTTCCGCGTAATAAGGCCATGGTTATGATTTGTAAACAAGAAAAATACTTTTGTAAAGACGAGTGGTCAAGATGGCTTACAGTTGTTAAAAATTTTGTCAGGACTCTCCGAAGCCTAAGAATAATACTTTGTTCATTGAGAAGCAGTGTGATAATCGACCTTACATTATGGTGAAATTAATGGATAGAGACATTACCGGTCTTCTAGATTCGGGATGCACTACCTCAGTGGTAGGATCTTTAGCCCTTTCAATTGTTAGAAAATTAGACTTGAAAATTTTTAGTTCAGCAAAAACGGGTATCACTACAGCTGATGGTTCAATAAAGTCTGTTGTAGGCTCAGTAGATTTGCCAATTTGTATAGGTAATGACTGCCGCATCCTTAATGCATTAGTGGTTCCGTCCCTACCGCATACATTTATCTTCGGTAGTGACTTTGCAAAATTATTTGGTGTAGTTGCTGACTTTAGAAGTAATAATTGGTTTATCCAAAGTAACATTGGGAACGACATTGGGTATATAGGTTCGTCTTCCATCCCTTTGAACACTGAAGATTCTTTATTTGGTTTACATGACCTTTCAGATGCTCAATGTGTGCAAGCACAAGAGTTAATAAATTCATTTAGTGAGATTAGCAGCGACGATAGATTAGGACGAACTCACCTAATCGAAATGGACATAGACACAGGCAATGCCAAACCCTTCCACAAGAAACCATATGTCATGTCACCATATATGGGTAAGATATTGAATGAGGAGTTGGACGACATGCTTAGACTTAAAGTTATAGAACCGTGTACTAGTCCGTGGTCCTCTCCAGTTTTGTTGGTTAAGAAAGCAGATGGAGAATATCGTTTCTGTTTCGATGGTAGAACCCTGAACGACTAAACTGTTCATGATTCGTACCCCCTTGCGAACGTAGATAGAATTCTCAATATGTTGAGAGGTGCGAACTACATTTCGTCTCTGGATTTGAGAAAATCGTTTTGGCAAATCCCCCTTTGTGAGTCGTCTAAAGATAAGACTGCCTTCAGTGTTATTTCACGAGGACAATTTAGATTTACATGCATGCCATTTGGGTTGAAGAATGCTGCGCAGACACAACAGCGTTTAGTAGATGCGATTTTTGGTCCACGTTTTGAACCCCATGTATTTTGCTATTTGGACGACATAATATTATGTTCGTCATCTTTTGAAGAACACCTAAAGTTATTGGTAGAGGTTAAGCAACGTCTAAAAGAAGCTAACCTTACTATAAACATAAGTAAATGCGAATTTTTAAAAGACACTTAAATTTTTGGGTTATATAGTAGGTTCTAACTCACTTCGTACAGATCCCGATAAGGTGTCGGCAATGGTTAACTTTCCTCGTCCGAAAACCACAACGGAGATTAAAGGTTTATAGGAATGTGCAGCTGGTACCGTCGCTTTATAAAGAATTTTTCGTCTTTAGTTTCGCCTATTAATGACCTCATTAAGAGTAAGAAAAAAGGTCAAACTGTAAACTGGAGTGCGGAAGCAGAAAATTCATTTGTGCTGATCAAGCAAGCATTAGTTTCTGCACCTCTTCTTTCGCAGCCAGACTACTCGGCACCCTTTATTGTTGAGTGTGACGCAAGCAACACTGGGTTAGGAGCTGTGTTGATTCAAAATGTAAAAGGAGAAGAGCGTGTAATTTCGTACGCAAGTAAAACCCTGAGCCGTACCGAGCGCAATTATTCCACCACAGAGAGAGTGTTTAGCAGTTATGTTTGCAATTGAGAAATTTCGTCCGTGGGTAGAAGGAGTTCGCTTCACAGTTGTCACCGATCATTTTCGTTACTTTGGTTGAGTAATCTTCAGAATCCAACTGGAAAACTCGCCAGATGGTCTGTTGGATTAAGGCAACATTCATTTGATTTGGTGCATAGGAAAGGAAAGTTTAATATAGTCCCAGATTGTCTTAGTCGTGGTGTTCCTTTAGAAAATCCAAAAGTTAATTTAGTAGAGATTAAACTTGATGGCGTAGACTTGTGGTATGAATCTTTGAGAAAGAAAATTTTGTTGTCGCCCAGAAGCTACCCACAATGGAAAGTGGAAGATGGGTTTATTTATAAGTTTATACCTTCCCTATTACCGCATTCGGCGAATGTTGTAGAGTGGAAGTACTTAGTGCCAAAATCTCAGCGTATAGATGTCATTAAATCATGTCATGACCCCTTCAGCAGGACATTTTGGTTCCTTAAAACTTTGTCTCGTGTTCAAGAATTATATTATTGGCCAAAGATGATCTTTGACGTACGTAAATTTTGTAGGAAGTGTTTGATTTGTGGTGCTCAAAAACCACCCAATAAAGGTCCCCTTGGGATGATGGGAAAGGAGAAAGAGGTTGGACTACCGTTCCAAACCATTGCGTTAGATTTGATGGGTCCGTTTCCTCGTTCCAAACGCGGACATAAATGGCTCTTAGTTGTTGGTGATTGGTTCTCGAAGTATTCGATTTTGCAACCTTTGCGTAGTGCCACGGCACATTTGATCGAGAAATTTTGGAAGAAAAGTATTTCTTGTCTACCACAGTTTGTTATTTGTGATAATGGTCCACAATTAATTGGACGTATTTTTAAAGCTTTGTGTGCAAGGTACGAAATTCAAAAGATTTGGTATAATGCTGTTTATGCCCCCCAATGCAATTTTGTGGAAAGAATCAATAAGACAGTTGGTACAGCTATCCGTTCATACGTAGAAGGACATGATACGTGGGATAGTGAGATATCAAAGATCCAATACGCAATCAACTCAGCAAAACATGAGTCCACCAACTATTCGCCAAATTTTTTAGTTTTTGGTCGTCAGGTATCTTTAAGTGGAAAAGCTTATAATGATAATTTTATACATGGTGAGGATGTTGATGTCGTCTCCAGTAGTAGACCTTCTTATGTTTTGGATCGTCAACCTTTGTTTGATATTTTTGGAAATGTCCGTGAAAATTTGCATGTAGCTTATCAACGTTCGAGTAAACGCTACAATCTTAGGAGAAGAGACATTTCATTCCGAGTCGGAGAGTGTGTTTGGAGAGCTAATAAGGTCCTCTCGAGTGCTAGTGATAAGTTTTCCGCTAAGTTAGCTCCAAAGTTCGTTATGAGTAAAGTTCGAAAAACATTCCAATTTAGTGTATGAGTTAGAGAACGAAGATGGGACAAGAGCAGGAAATGGCACGTAAAGGACTTGAAACCAGTTGAAGCGTCGTATCCAAAGGAAAATGATGATCCTGACGATTAGTTCCGGTCCGGTCATCTCTTTGATGTTAAGTAATGCAGTAGTGGTTTGCTTTGTTTTGTCCAGATTTTTGATTTAGTGTCGTTTCACTAATTTTGAGTATTTTGTTTGAGAAGTGAAATAAGTGGTTAGAGATTTTGTAGATTTTGTAGATTTTGTAAGTTTGAGGTGTGCCTTGGTGTGCACGCTGGTCATTTTGCTCGCGCGTTACTCAGAGATGTGTTTAGAAGATGTCTTTAACAGGTATCTTTACAATGTAGAAGTAGGTGGGCTATTTGATTGTTGGTCCTGATTTCTACATATCTAGGTAGAGAGAATATTAGATTATTCTTTCCCTTGTTTTTTTTGACCGTTCGAAATTCTTTGGTTTGATAAGGTCAAAGTTGGCTTGGTGAGTCTCACCATTTGGTCCATCACTAATGAGATCTGTTGTTTGTTGGAACTTAGTGATAGGATATTCAGTAGGGTGTAGGATATTACAGCCCTGACTGGTTCGATTTTGTATTTGAATTTGTTAAGTAACCTTATGGTTAGGTTACCTTCGTTTTGATTATCTCTTTGTAATAAAGTGATAATACTTTGTATTTGGATTTGATAAGTAACCTTTTGGTTAGGTCACTTTTGTTTTGATTATCACTTTGTGATAATAGTGTTTTAAATTTAGACCTATTAGTAAGGTCTTCCTTTGATTGTCACCTTATAGTGATGATACTTTGGATAGTTATGCTGTTTTGATGAGGAAGCATTCCTTTTTTTGTAGATAGAGCTAATTGAGCTCCTGGAAGTGAAGTTTTTTTTGGAATTAGAAATAAATTGTAAATGTTTGGTTATAGGTAATAAATATTAGCCTTGTTAGGAATAAGGACCCCCAGGTTAAAAAAAAAATCATTGTGAATTTAATCTTTTTGTCCCGTGGAGTGTTTGACTTTCTAATTTGACCCCTCCCAATTTTGATTAATACCGATTGTGACTCCCCGATTTTGTCTCCCAATGGACGTCAGGTACACGTAGTTACCAACACACTCGCATTTGTAATTATTTGTCTCCCCCATTTGAATAAATTCATAAAATTGCATAGTTAGTTAGGAAAGTAGAAAAGGCTAGTATTATTAAGATAAAAATTTTTTTTTGTATTTGTTATATTTGAAGTTTATTCCTTAAAAAAATTTTTTCTTTTAGGAAAGGGTAGTGTAACAATTTTATTTTCGCAGTAAAAATCTATTCATGAAAGGCACAACGAATGTTAAAACACCTTTATTAACTAAAGTAATAATACGTGTAACAATCAAATCCTTACATTAATACAGTATCTAGAGTCGTTAGTCTATTTGTTTCGGAGTTCGGTGTATTCCACAGCCACTGGCGCGCGCGTGAGAGGTTTGACAACCCCACTCGGGACCCTCCCACGATAGAAGAACGCGGCAAAAGCACTCGTCGATAGGTAAGAGCAGCGACAGCATGCATTTGAAATTAATGGCGAGTGACCTCCGGGTCGCATTATTTATGTGACACACTTCCTGAGTAACGGTTGGTATTGTATATTCGTTATCATAGTACCTAATTTAACAATTTGTTTAGCGCAACGACAACTTAGAATCTACAATTTAGAAACCCTAACTTATAGACTACGCAATGAAAAATTACATTTGTGACTAAGATTAGACAACGGAAGATTACGCTACAAAAGTTATGCAGCCTTGAATCAATGTAAGAAACCCGCTTCGCTTCAACACCTGTATTTAAAGCATGGAAAGCAAGAATAATTAGCTGCAGATTCCGCACGGCGATGTAGTTTCCATTCCAGCCAAGGACAACAGCCCGGGGTTTGGTTCGTAATAGCTTTAAGATTTCCTCAGTGCTTCCTTCTAAAAGCACGTTATTTCGTTTTGTTTTATAGAAGTACAAATTTGTTATTCAGTTTATCTGTAGCTAAGCTGGTTTTCTCCAGTATCAAATTTAATTTCACTTAGTTTCGTAGATATGTGACTACACGTGGCTTCAACATAAATTA
Organism: Platerodrilus igneus; assembly: GCA_036346225.1. Classification (NCBI taxonomy): domain Eukaryota; kingdom Metazoa; phylum Arthropoda; class Insecta; order Coleoptera; family Lycidae; genus Platerodrilus; species Platerodrilus igneus. The sequence goes on from JARFIW010000828.1 coordinate 4,844,477, forward strand.
ACAGCTGCGGTTACGTCACATGTTTGTTTGAAATATGCCGTCAACAATTGCACAATTGCTAACAGATGTTTAGTATTACATTACTACCACCTTTGATAAAATTAGAGAATATCTTTGTGAATATTTTGACTTCAAATTGATTTTAATACCGTTAACTTAAAGAGAAAATTTTGTATATTAATTTGTAAATGACCTACACAGATCTGATTGGGTTATGAAACCTTAGTATAACCAGTCACACTGGATTGTAATATGTTTGAGTAAGGATCATGTTGATAAACCTTACATTAACTTTGCAAGTATTTCAAGTATTCATTTTATTTTATAGCATTGAATTTTATTTACAGAAACGGAAAAAATTCTTCTAGTAAATTTATAATCCACGCTTAAAGTCTTTTTATTCTGATCTAGTTTGATCAGACCTGATAAACAAAAAGCAATAAGAGTTAAATTTTATGACACCCTTATGTAGAAAATATTCTCTATGCATTTTTAGGTATATTTGAGGGACGCAAATTGTGTTCCCATTTTCTATGTGACTTAATTATTATTTTTCCTTACAGGAACAGCGTCTTATTCTGTTAAGACAAGTTTTGTGTCAGCGAAGGCGATCTTTTTCTTTGGGTCTCAACGTCCGCCCTTAGAAATTTGCCATGCCATTAACATAAATCAATCTGGACTTGGTGGCGCCTGTTTGTTTTAGTTTGAGTGTGACCCCCACAGATTTCGACTTACCCCCATTGCTCATAGCTCTACCCAAGGAATAGACCCCTAGTTACGTCGGAAGACTTTGTTTTGCAGACACCTAACTTGGAGCATGGTGATTATAAAGTAGTGTCGGCCAGAAGTTTAGAAAACGTTTCACTAGCGCCCATGCGTGAGGCTAGCGGAGCCAATTAGAGAGAAATATAGGAAAACATTTCACTGGCACCCATGTGTGGGATTGGCCAGGAAAATTCGTTACACTGGCGCCGGCAACGTTTGGGGCCTCGAAATTTGTTTGTTCATAATTTGATTTACCTCGAAATTTGTTATTCAAAATGTAATTTGCTTCGAAATTTGTTAGCTCAAAATTTATTTTGCTTTGAAATCTATTTGTCCAAAATTATTTTGCTCGAAATTTGTTTGCTTAAAGTCTATTTGACATTTAGATTTGTTTGTTCGCTTTTGATAAAAGATTGGTTGTAATGTTAATCCCCATACAGTCAATTAATTAATTTGGTCAAATTTACTTTTGGCTTTCATTCTATTTTGACCCCTTATAATTTTTTGATATTGTTTTGGCAAAATAATTTTACCAAAAACATCTTTTGATTTTTACCTTTAGTAGTACGAATTTGTTTTGATAACTTTTGTAAGGTTCGGATCAGTTAGATTTATCGGTTTGATTCCATTAGGCTTGAGTAATCATGTCGGAAAAATTCCAAATTGTTTGTCTACTTAAAGAAGAATTGGAGTATGAACTAAGAATCAGAGGAGTGGTGAGTGAGAGACAAGTGTTGGAGAAAAGGAAAATTTTAGGTAGATTGTTGGCTAAAGAAATAGATAAGCCTGGTTGTTTGATTGATCTTTCGTGTTATGAAGTAGACTTTGCAACGGAAAGTAAAGAAATTTCAGTTTCAGTCGAGTCAGTTCGTAATGTTGTGTCCGAATTTGAAGGTGACTCATCAGACTCAATTTTTAGGAGAGCTTGTTCAAGGTTAAACCACCTTTCGGGGCGAGTTAAGCGCATGAAAATCCCTTCAGTAAATTCCGAGGAAGCAATTAAGTTCAGAAATGAGACAGTAGCAACGATATTAACCCTTGAAGCTGACTTATACGATAAAATCAATAAAAGTACAGAGTCCACCTATTTGGATCGGTCCGTTGTAGTATCTCCTTCAGTTGCTAGTGCACCTATTCATTCGACTTCGTATGTAACGCCTTCCGTACCTATAGGTTCATGGCCTGTAAAATTCTCAGGTGATCCCAAACAACTATATTCATTTTTAGATAGAGTTAGTGATTTAGCACAATCTCGTAAGGTATCCGAAGCTGATTTATTTGGATCAGCATGTGAACTTTTTGTGGGTGACGCTTTAGTTTGGTTTAGAACAGTGAAAAGTTCATTGAGAGACTGGAACTCCTTGTTAGAACGTTTAAGGAAGATTTCCTACCTGGTTCTTCAGATGATGACATTTGGGAAAAGATCAGAAATCGTCGCCAAGGTAAAGACGAAAGGATTATTTTATTTGTCGCGCATATGCAAACCTTGTTTAGTAGACTGACCAACGAACCAGCAGAAGTTACTAAAGTTAAGATGATAAGAAGAAATTTGGTTCCTGAATATATTTCAGCACTTGCATTGTCGGACATTCAAGATTTGTCTACCTTAGTAAATTTGTGTAAAAGGTTAGAAGAAGCTTCTTTGATGAAACTAAACTTGGTTTCAGCATCTTCTAGTAAACCTAACAAGATTCGCAACCCTCTAAGCATCAATTTGAGAACAAACCTCCTGGGTTGAATGAAAAGTTTGTGCTGTTAAGAGTAGGGTGTTTCAGAATAAATTAGTTAATCCCAAGTAACAGTAGCGGATAAGAGCTCTTTGGAGTCCTCAGTTTGTAATTCCTTTAGTCCCGATAAGAGAAATAATTTTGTTTGTTGGAATTGCTCCCGTAGTGGACATTGGTTCAGAGATTGTAGAGCAACTAAAAGATTTTTGTTTTGGATGTGGTCGAAAAGGCGTTAAGGCTACGTCATGCGCACAATGCTCAAAAACCAGTAAGGCGGCAGGCGCATAGTGATCGGCATCCTGTTCCGCGTAATAAGGCCATGGTTATGATTTGTAAACAAGAAAATACTTTTGTAAAGACGAGTGGTCAAGATGGCTTACAGTTGTTAAAAATTTTGTCAGGACTCTCCGAAGCCTAAGAATAATACTTTGTTCATTGAGAAGCAGTGTGATAATCGACCTTACATTATGGTGAAATTAATGGATAGAGACATTACCGGTCTTCTAGATTCGGGATGCACTACCTCAGTGGTAGGATCTTTAGCCCTTTCAATTGTTAGAAAATTAGACTTGAAAATTTTTAGTTCAGCAAAAACGGGTATCACTACAGCTGATGGTTCAATAAAGTCTGTTGTAGGCTCAGTAGATTTGCCAATTTGTATAGGTAATGACTGCCGCATCCTTAATGCATTAGTGGTTCCGTCCCTACCGCATACATTTATCTTCGGTAGTGACTTTGCAAAATTATTTGGTGTAGTTGCTGACTTTAGAAGTAATAATTGGTTTATCCAAAGTAACATTGGGAACGACATTGGGTATATAGGTTCGTCTTCCATCACTTTGAACACTGAAGATTCTTTATTTGGTTTACATGACCTTTCAGATGCTCAATGTGTGCAAGCACAAGAGTTAATAAATTCATTTAGTGAGATTAGCAGCGACGATAGATTAGGACGAACTCACCTAATCGAAATGGACATAGACACAGGCAATGCCAAACCCTTCCACAAGAAACCATATGTCATGTCACCATATATGGGTAAGATATTGAATGAGGAGTTGGACGACATGCTTAGACTTAAAGTTATAGAACCGTGTACTAGTCCGTCGTCCTCTCCAGTTTTGTTGGTTAAGAAAGCAGATGGAGAATATCGTTTCTGTTTCGATGGTAGAACCCTGAACGACTAAACTGTTCATGATTCGTACCCCCCTTGCGAACGTAGATAGAATTCTCAATATGTTGAGAGGTGCGAACTACATTTCGTCTCTGGATTTGAGAAAATCGTTTTGGCAAATCCCCCTTTGTGAGTCGTCTAAAGATAAGACTGCCTTCAGTGTTATTTCACGAGGACAATTTAGATTTACATGCATGCCATTTGGGTTGAAGAATGCTGCGCAGACACAACAGCGTTTAGTAGATGCGATTTTTGGTCCACGTTTTGAACCCCATGTATTTTGCTATTTGGACGACATAATATTATGTTCGTCATCTTTTGAAGAACACCTAAAGTTATTGGTAGAGGTTAAGCAACGTCTAAAAGAAGCTAACCTTACTATAAACATAAGTAAATGCGAATTTTTTAAAAAGACACTTAAATTTTTGGGTTATATAGTAGGTTCTAACTCACTTCGTACAGATCCCGATAAGGTGTCGGCAATGGTTAACTTTCCTCGTCCGAAAACCACAACGGAGATTAAAAGGTTTATAGGAATGTGCAGCTGGTACCGTCGCTTTATAAAGAATTTTTCGTCTTTAGTTTCGCCTATTAATGACCTCATTAAGAGTAAGAAAAAAAGGTCAAACTGTAAACTGGAGTGCGGAAGCAGAAAATTCATTTGTGCTGATCAAGCAAGCATTAGTTTCTGCACCTCTTCTTTCGCAGCCAGACTACTCGGCACCCTTTATTGTTGAGTGTGACGCAAGCAACACTGGGTTAGGAGCTGTGTTGATTCAAAATGTAAAAGGAGAAGAGCGTGTAATTTCGTACGCAAGTAAAACCCTGAGCCGTACCGAGCGCAATTATTCCACCACAGAGAGAGTGTTTAACAGTTATTTTTGCAATTGAGAAATTTCGTCCGTGGGTAGAAGGAGTTCGCTTCACAGTTGTCACCGATCATTTTCGTTACTTTGGTTGAGTAATCTTCAGAATCCAACTGGAAAACTCGCCAGATGGTCTGTTCGATTAAGGCAACATTCATTTGATTTGGTGCATAGGAAAGGAAAGTTTAATATAGTCCCAGATTGTCTTAGTCGTGGTGTTCCTTTAGAAAATCCAGAAGTTAATTTAGTAGAGATTAAACTTGATGGCGTAGACTTGTGGTATGAATCTTTGAGAAAGAAAATTTTGTTGTCGCCCAGAAGCTACCCACAATGGAAAGTGGAAGATGGGTTTATTTATAAGTTTATACCTTCCTATTACCGCATTCGGCGAATGTTGTAGAGTGGAAGTACTTAGTGCCAAAATCTCAGCGTATAGATGTCATTAAATCATGTCATGACCCCCTTCAGCAGGACATTTTGGTTCCTTAAAACTTTGTCTCGTGTTCAAGAATTATATTATTGGCCAAAGATGATCTTTGACGTACGTAAATTTTGTAGGAAGTGTTTGATTTGTGGTGCTCAAAACCACCCAATAAAGGTCCCCTTGGGATGATGGGAAAGGAGAAAGAGGTTGGACTACCGTTCCAAACCATTGCGTTAGATTTGATGGGTCCGTTTCCTCGTTCCAAACGCGGACATAAATGGCTCTTAGTTGTTGGTGATTGGTTCTCGAAGTATTCGATTTTGCAACCTTTGCGTAGTGCCACGGCACATTTGATCGAGAAATTTTGGAAGAAAAGTATTTCTTGTCTACGGAGTACCACAGTTTGTTATTTGTGATAATGGTCCACAATTAATTGGACGTATTTTAAAGCTTTGTGTGCAAGGTACGAAATTCAAAAGATTTGGTATAATGCTGTTTATGCCCCCAATGCAATTTTGTGGAAAGAATCAATAAGACAGTTGGTACAGCTATCCGTTCATACGTAGAAGGACATGATACGTGGGATAGTGAGATATCAAAGATCCAATACGCAATCAACTCAGCAAAACATGAGTCCACCAACTATTCGCCAAATTTTTAGTTTTTGGTCGTCAGGTACCTTTAAGTGGAAAAGCTTATAATGATAATTTTATACCTGGTGAGGATGTTGATGTCGTCTCCAGTAGTAGACCTTCTTATGTTTTGGATCGTCAACCTTTGTTTGATATTTTTGGAAATGTCCGTGAAAATTTGCATGTAGCTTATCAACGTTCGAGTAAACGCTACAATCTTAGGAGAAGAGACATTTCATTCCGAGTCGGAGAGTGTGTTTGGAGAGCTAATAAGGTCCTCTCGAGTGCTAGTGATAAGTTTTCCGCTAAGTTAGCTCCAAAGTTCGTTATGAGTAAAGTTCGAAAAAAACATTCCAATTTAGTGTATGAGTTAGAGAACGAAGATGGGACAAGAGCAGGGAAATGGCACGTAAAGGACTTGAAACCAGTTGAAGCGTCGTATCCAAAGGAAAATGATGATCCTGACGATTAGTTCCGGTCCGGTCATCTCTTTGATGTTAAGTAATGCAGTAGTGGTTTGCTTTGTTTTGTCCAGATTTTTGATTTAGTGTCGTTTCACTAATTTTGAGTATTTTGTTTGAGAAGTGAAATAAGTGGTTAGAGATTTTGTAGATTTTGTAGATTTTGTAAGTTTGAGGTGTGCCTTGGTGTGCACGCTGGTCATTTTGCTCGCGCGTTACTCAGAGATGTGTTTAGAAGATGTCTTTAACAGGTATCTTTACAATGTAGAAGTAGGTGGGCTATTTGATTGTTGGTCCTGATTTCTACATATCTAGGTAGAGAGAATATTAGATTATTCTTTCCCTTGTTTTTTTGACCGTTCGAAATTCTTTGGTTTGATAAGGTCAAAGTTGGCTTGGTGAGTCTCACCATTTGGTCCATCACTAATGAGATCTGTTGTTTGTTGGAACTTAGTGATAGGATATTCAGTAGGGTGTAGGATATTACAGCCCTGACTGGTTCGATTTTGTATTTGAATTTGTTAAGTAACCTTATGGTTAGGTTACCTTCGTTTTGATTATCTCTTTGTAATAAAGTGATAATACTTTGTATTTGAATTTGTTAAGTAACCTTATGGTTAGGTTACCTTCGTTTTGATTATCTCTTTGTAATAAAGTGATAATACTTTGTATTTGGATTTGATAAGTAACCTTTGGTTAGGTCACTTTTGTTTTGATTATCACTTTGTGATAATAGTGTTTTAAATTTAGACCTATTAGTAAGGTCTTCCTTTGATTGTCACCTTATAGTGATGATACTTTGGATAGTTATGCTGTTTTGATGAGGAAGCATTCCTTTTTTTGTAGATAGAGCTAATTGAGCTCCTGGAAGTGAAGTTTTTTGGAATTAGAAATAAATTGTAAATGTTTGGTTATAGGTAATAAATATTAGCCTTGTTAGGAATAAGGACCCCAGGTTAAAAAAAAATCATTGTGAATTTAATCTTTTGTCCCGTGGAGTGTTTGACTTTCTAATTTGACCCTCCCAATTTTGATTAATACCGATTGTGACTCCCGATTTTGTCTCCCAATGGACGTCAGGTACACGTAGTTACCAACACACTCGCATTTGTAATTATTTGTCTCCCCATTTGAATAAATTCATAAAATTGCATAGTTAGTTAGGAAAGTAGAAAAGGCTAGTATTATTAAGATAAAAATTTTTTGTATTTGTTATATTTGAAGTTTATTCCTTAAAAAATTTTTTCTTTTAGGAAAGGGGTAGTGTAACAATTTTATTTTCGCAGTAAAAATCTATTCATGAAAGGTACAACGAATGTTAAAACACCTTTATTAACTAAAGTAATAATACGTGTAACAATCAAATCCTTACATTAATACAGTATCTAGAGTCGTTAGTCTATTTGTTTCGGAGTTCGGTGTATTCCACAGCCACTGGCGCGCGCGTGAGAGGTTTGACAACCCCACTCGGGACCCTCCCACGATAGAAGAACGCGGCAAAAGCACTCGTCGATAGGTAAGAGCAGCGACAGCATGCATTTGAAATTAATGGCGAGTGACCTCCGGGTCGCTTTATTTATGTGACACACTTCCTGAGTAACGGTTGGTATTGTATATTCGTTATCATAGTACCTAATTTAACAATTTGTTTAGCGCAACGACAACTTAGAATCTACAATTTAGAAACCCTAACTTATAGACTACGCAATGAAAAATTACATTTGTGACTAAGATTAGACAACGGAAGATTACGCTACAAAAGTTATGCAGCCTTGAATCAATGTAAGAAACCCGCTTCGCTTCAACACCTGTATTTAAAGCATGGAAAGCAAGAATAATTAGCTGCAGATTCCGCACGGCGATGTAGTTTCCATTCCAGCCAAGGACAACAGCCCGGGGTTTGGTTCGTAATAGCTTTAAGATTTCCTCAGTGCTTCCTTCTAAAAGCACGTTATTTCGTTTTGTTTTATAGAAGTACAAATTTGTTATTCAGTTTATCTGTAGCTAAGCTGGTTTTCTCCAGTATCAAATTTAATTTCACTTAGTTTCGTAGATATGTGACTACACGTGGCTTCAACATAAATTAACAGCTGCGGTTACGTCACCTGTTTGTTTGAAATATGCCGTCAACAATTGCACAATTGCTAACAGATGTTTAGTATTACATTACTACCACCTTTGATAAAATTAGAGAATATCTTTGTGAATATTTTGACTTCAAATTGATTTTAATACCGTTAACTTAAAGAGAAAATTTTGTATATTAATTTGTAAATGACCTACACAGATCTGATTGGGTTATGAAACCTTAGTATAACCAGTCACACTGGATTGTAATATATTTGAGTAAGGATCATGTTGATAAACCTTACATTAACTTTGCAAGTATTTCAAGTATTCATTTTATTTTATAGCATTGAATTTTATTTACAGAAACGGAAAAATTCTCTCTAGTAAATTTATAATCCACGCTTAAAGTCTTTTATTCTGATCTAGTTTGATCAGACCTGATAAACAAAAAGCAATAAGAGTTAAATTTTATGACACCCTTATGTAGAAAATATTCTCTATGCATTTTAGGTATATTTGAGGGACGCAAATTGTGTTCCCATTTTCTATGTGACTTAATTATTATTTTCCTTACAGGAACAGCGTCTTATTCTGTTAAGACAAGTTTTTGTGTCAGCGAAGGCGATCTTTTTTTCTTTGGGTCTCCACGTCCGCCCTTAGAAATTTGCCATGCCATTAACATAAATCGATCTGGACTTGGTGGCGCCGGTTTGTTTTAGTTTGAGTGTGACCCCCACAGATTGCGACTTACCCCCATTGCTCATAGCTCTACCCAAGGAATAGACCCCTAGTTACGTCGGAAGACTTTGTTTTGCAGACACCTAACTTGGAGCATGGTGATTATAAAGTAGTGTCGGCCAGAAGTTTAGAAAAACGTTTCACTAGCGCCCATGCGTGAGGCTAGCGGAGCCAATAAGAGAGAGAGAAAAAAATAGTTATAAGTTTATATTTCGTTGTATTAGATAAACTGACGTTTGCTTGTTACAAAGAAACCTTTTGCCTTGAGATTATTGATTTTCCTTACCCTAATGGATTTTCTAATGCTTTTACGTGTTGAATTAAAATTATTTAAATTATTTATGCGTATTCTATTTGTGTTAAAACTGTTTTTCTTTATGTACTTTTAACCTTTCAATCATTAATTATAAAATACATCAATACTTGTCCGTTCTCCCTAAATGAATTAAATAAATTTTGCGCGTAAATAATTTGTTCTTTTCTCTATACAGGGTGGTCGAAATTTTATTGTTTACCCCAAATTTAACCCTTTGAATTCACAACAATATATATATATATATATATATATATATATATATATTCTTATGAAGGTTTAATACTCCACCCCTCCGCCCTAATATTTATTTTTTATTATTTAAATTAATTTTTATTTATTTATAAATTCTGATATACGACTTTTGTCGTCGCCCCTAATTTTAGTATTCAATGAATGATTCCTATATGATGTGTTTTAGCAAAGTTTGGTTGGTTATCTATTTAAAACTGTTTACTATATTTTATGCCTCGACTATATGAAACCTTTATCTCAGGGCGTTCACCTACTCACCGTGGGTTCAATCGTGAGTAGATGTGCACTGCCCAACCAAACTGCACACTCGTTTGTTTTACCACTTTTTATATGGAATTATTTACTGTATATGCCAAATTTTACTGATCAATGTTGCTTGGTGCCAAATTAATTTATGTATACAATTTCTGACTTATCTGACGTTTTAAGATATTTCACGGTACTCACCTGAATTATACAGCGCTGATGCCTTCTTTAAATGTTGCTGGCTCAAGTTCTTATTCGCCGTACGCGCCTTTACAAGGATTCACAATCACTGATGATCCTGCGTATCGCTTCCAGGTGTCTTAATATAATTTTGCTGACCCCAAATCTGAAATAATTTACCCTAATTTTAGAATTTTGAATAAACCGTAGTATTTACTTCCCCTGCGTTAATCCTTCCATGTTCCCTTGATTTCTGCGTTGATTCTTCCCCTGTACTTTGCTGCTCTCCTGTTTTCTCTCTGCGTGCTCCAATTAATCCTTTCGTCTTTCCGTAGTCAATCCCAAACCTATCCTGCCGTCCTGTTCCAATTCAATCTATGCCCTGCTATACTTCAATGTCCACTCTATGTCCTACTGCCGTTAATCTTTATCCAAATCACTCCAAAATTATAAATATCGTCGTTGCTTCGCCGTCGCTTTGTATAACCACTCGAATCTCCTACTGCCTTTTAACCAAAATTGTTCCAATTCCAATACCAATCTCGTTCAAATCCAACTAAATATCCGTTACTTTCCCGTCGCACTTCACTTTAAATATTCTTCTATAATCGTCGCTTTTATACCTTCACTTTAATAATCATACTCTTTAAACTCAAAAACATTTATTTTATTCAAATATTTATACAACTTTAACGCAGGTTTGCAAAACACGTCTTTTTACTAAAAGAAATCGAAATAGAATCCCCTTATTTACTTCGCTAGGCAATAAGCACAACAAAACTAGCTTACTTAATCACATTTTAAAAGCATAAAACTATCCAATAACAACTTTTCTTTTCTCTAGTGTCACAAATACCTTAACTATAGTCTTTACATACAATTCTAATTTCTACCATTGGTCCTACGCACTTCACAATTCTCCAATTATATTTTATATTACTATTCACTTATAATTTTGAATTTAAAATTCGTCCAAAAGTTGATTCTACTTAGATGAAAAGCCAAAATAATTCACACAAGACCTGGACGCTTGGTTGATTGTAGATATCCGTAGACGCGTCCGGTTTTCCGACGGCAAATGTACTTTCAATGGCTTATAAAATTTCAACTTAGTATAAAACCTTGAGTACCGTGCATTGTATCAACGTCATTAAGTCATCTTGTTTACCTTTTGGCACATACGTTTCAAACTAAAATGGTAAATACTTTAGCATATGTAAAGTACGGCAAAATATAGTTTTTGAATTACTGGATCTTATATATGAATTATGTCGTTTGGCATACACCCTTTTTAACACAAATCTACTCTTAGAAGCCTTGTACCCCCCCCTTTTCATAACAATATATATATATATATATATATATATATATATATATATATATATTGCTGCCATATCGCTCTGGTTTAATCACCGATTTTCTTGCTTTAATATTTGAATACGTCGTAGAATTAATTTTTCGAACCCCCACGTTGGGTTGCTAGATTTCTTTCAAACGCCACGTTTGGTTGTCAGTTTACTTTGCTACGATATCGCCGAACACCCGGTTGCTTGCTGCTCGCCACCTCTCTGTGCCTCTTAAATAATATAAAATAACTTAAATCATCACAATTGAATTTATGCTTCGACTAGTTCAGTTTTAACCTGCACAAAATGAACGACGATATGATAACAGAGAATATTTACCCACTCCCCTCTAACACTTCAAATACCTGAATAAGACAAATAAAATTCATCAAATTTTGTATAATAGGTTAGGAAAATGTACAATTTATAACTCTACGTCTTTGTAATATTATTAGCTATAAAAACTTTTGAATCATATAAAAATAAATAGTCTTATTAAATTTGTTCACTACCAAAATTCTAAGCAATTAAAGCCAGTAAGAATAATTATGTTTTGTATTGAAAGTTTCGTTGAACGTTCAAATAGACTATTCCCCTTTTAACATAATTTTTACGTACCATCCAAGATTTTTTTGTTGACTTCTTACACAAAAATTACCTATATTACATGTGAGTTTTATGCTTATAAAATATTTGAAATAAGACATGCAACATTTAAAAAATTATAAATTTAGATTTTGACCTTGTATCTTTCTATTGACTCCTACAGAATTTCGTGACCCAAATCAATTGTTGGTTCCAGTTGTTGATCCTCAGCTTGACTCTTAACCAAGTAAATCACAGTTTTCCAATAACTTGTAGACGTTCTTTAATGAATCCTTTAGTTGCTTATTTAGTTTAACATCATCATTAGATTGTTATTTAGATTATTACTTAAATAACTTAGAGAATTTCTTAGATCCTTACTCAGATAATTTTTTAGAATTTTACTTAGAGCCCTAAATTAATAAATGGTAAAAATTAGTTTACTTTAATTAAATTTAGACTTTTGTTTTTAATATTAACGGCAAATTTTCACTAACTCGTAATTCATGCGCACTTCTACTATTTTTCACTTGAATTTTATTTTGTCACCATTGACTTCACTTAATTTCAGTTTTACGTAATAAATTCGTCTAGACTGGTACAGCCGTGCGTTGTTAATGGAATGAATGACTTTTATCAGTTACGGTTCCTAATATAGAACAAGTTCGTTCCTTCCTATCTCTTAACCTCAGAGAAATTTGCAAACTTGAAGTAAAAACATTGAATTAATCGATAACTTAACTGTATTTGAATTAAATAAAACAACTTGCTATTGAAGTTTTTGTACCGGGATTTCACATACACATATTGGAAAAGACTATTTAGTTATTACAAGCAGTTAAATTTTATATGATTAAGATCAATATAGTGTTGTTTAAGTACTGATACAAACAGTAATAAGAGAAGTAGAGTACGTTCCAAATGACATACATATATTTTATTTATTTAAATTCATTAATACCGTTAAACAATCTACACGCATTTTATTAGAGATCTTTGACTAATAACGGTACGTTTTTTATAAACCCAGAGTAAAAGCCATGAATGAAATTGATAACTTATCTGAAAGTCGAGTCAGATGAAACCAGTTGATATCGAAACATTTAATTAATTTATTGTTTGTTGTTACGTTTTATTTTAATTTACTATTGTTGGTTGTAATTTGCAATCGTGTACCAGGATTGCACATACACATATTAGATACTAAAAATAATTAAAATTTCTAAAGATTCAAAAATTTTTTAAGCGCTTTTTAGTACTCACCTAGAACTAATAAAAAGAAAGCTAAATGTTTGAGGGAGTTGCGTGTACATAGTGTTGCCTAACACCAAGAACTTTGTAAATGACTGGAAAAATTGTGATAACCGTGCATTTTATGATGAATATTACCACTGTAATTTATAAAATCGAATTGTTTTGGTGTGGTTTTCAGTTTTATCTGAAAGAAACTGGTTTAGCCATGGAAGTGGCTCCATGAGGTAATGTTTTAGAGTACAAACGTAGTTGTAACTATTAAATCCCCAGCAATTCTTAATCTTGTTCTTCCACACCCATTTATTCATTTATATTTCCAAAAATTCCAACAGAGCCTAATATTTAAAGGACTGCAAATTATATATTTTTTAAAAATACTTAAATAGCTAAAGAAATTTGTTCGGACACAGATGGATTTGTTTCTGCAGCCCTTATAACTACTTGAATGATTTTCAACGTTTAACCTCATTCAGGGGTTTGAAAAAAAGACTTCGCATAGTATTAACGAGTCGACCCTGCCGTAAAACACCCTATAAAGCATGGGCTTTTATACAAAAAAGGTGAGAACATTATTAACGCCATGACGCTTTCACCAATGCACAAATACAAGATTTGTACTACACACTTGAGAAGAAGTTTAATGGAAGGACACTCCTTGTTTACTAGTATAATAGCTTTGATATTCAATTTGGACAATGGATTATCAGGTAAAATGTAAAACGTGCCCGCTTTATTGAAAAGCTTTCAAGAGGCCCTATTATATAGGTACACAATACCATGGTGAAAACCTTCACGGGCGTTAGAGGATTATCACTTTTGTATACTTAAATACTTAGGAAATAATTTGAAACTTGTACGAAAAAGATTCTTATACACCTGTGAATTTAAATATAATCGTCATGGTTTTGTAAACAATTGATGTATTTTGGAGTTTATGAGTTACGCAAGATTGCGCAATAAATTGAATCCGATAAAAATATAACGAAAATAAAGCCACCATGTTTAGTTAGAAATATTTTACTATAATACCCTACGATAAAAAGTCTACAACAGTTGTTGACATTTGTAACTATTTCTTTAGGGTAAATTGTCTTTGGTTCAGTTGCAAAACCTTCTGTGGGAAAGACCTGTAGATGATAAAAGCAAGAACATCGTACCAGCTATCCACTTCAAGGCACCACTAAACATGAAGCAATGCCATTCTGCTCTTGCTGTAGAAAGTCGGTCTCAATCGGCTTAGAACGGTCACGCCATCGCCGAAAGTCTACCACTCTTCGTATTAAATTAAAAAGAAATACAAATACATTTCGGTGATTAACCAGTATAAGAAAGCGTATTGTAAACATTTAAACAAAATCCAAAAACAAACCATTGAATCATGGAATTGGACGGATATATCCTACGACACAATAGCCATAAAATCCACCACCAAATGAAAGCGTTACACGTAAACTGTGGGAGGAATTAAAAGCTCACACGAATTTAAGGGAACCGAGACCATCGTAAATTTCCCTAACAATCATAAACTCATAAATTTACAGTCATAAAAAGATACATTGCGGGCGTAAACAAACACGTTGCTTTTAAAAGCGTTATAACAAAATTATCATGGACATAAACAGAATGACATAAACTTGACGAAAGAACAGCTTTAGGAACGAGGAAATCGGGCAATCGTCTAACACGTTCTAACTTATAAAACCGACGGATTTGTTATCGTTCGGTTGGGCGGCGTCTGAAAGTATGTCGGCTTGGCTCTATTATTTTTAATATGTATTAGCAAAAATAATTAGAAAGTTCATTGATATATAAATATGAAAGTTAAATAGTTAAAAATGAACGATCTGTACAGTTTGAAGCAGTTCGGAAGTCTTTGGTAATCATAGGAGCTCTTCAGAAGGCTTCGATATTGCTTGTAGAACCAAGTAAGAACTTAAATACTAATTGCATAAATATATTGCAGTGGAATTCAAAAAATCGTTTCTCGCTTCACGGATTGGGTGCCATAAAAGTGCAGGGGAAATCATCTAAACCACTTCGAGATCGCCTTTGTTGGGCCGCTATAAATTTTTCTGAAAAAAAATACTTCTTACTCTATCTTTTGAACGCCTCCTGATTTCTGCACACCCTGACTAGCTCAGAAATCTGCTTCTTCTTGAATACCTACCATCCTAAGTACATTCCTTTCTCACAAGCACAGTCAAATGAAATTACCATTCAAATAATGCCACAAGACATACAACCTTTTTATTTACACATATTAACAAGTTTCCATTAGTAAAAAAATATTTACACATTGGTATATACAGTTCAATAAAAAACTGTTACCATCTCAATCTTTAAATCTCTTAAAATTTCATGATTTTAATATATTTCAACAATTTTATTTTAGACGAATAGATGGGCCCGTGGTGCAACCCCAAATTAATTTTACTCTGGTCTATTTTGGGCTCACTATAACTCAGTTACTCTAAATGCATTTACACATTGCATTTTTATTTAAAATAAAGCTAAAGACCCGTTTACTCCTTACAACAACATTTTCATACCATCAATAAACATTCAACATTAATTGTCCTGTTCATATAACCCTTTAAATGAGTTTTTATGTTAATAAAATACACCCTCAATAAGTTAAAACACTCAAGCTCAAAATATCAGCACAAATGTTCATGTAAAAGCAAGAAATTAATTTTTTTTACCTGGAGTAAGCTTTGTCCATCGTTACCTCTGGAGGCGTGTACCAAAAACCCTCGTCGTTGTGTCCATATACTTCGTGATTATGCCTGGATCCAACTGATCCCCACCCGCTATCCAAGTCTCTGCCACTTTCTTTAGTATCTCTACCCGGATAATTGTCTTGAGCAAACTTAACCTTTCATAACCACTACACTTCACGCATACTGTTTCTAACTTTTCGATTTGCTTACCCAAGTACCATCCAATCATTAGATTGTATCGTGTAGTAAACGCACCTTTGATACGCTAGCCCCGACTTGTGCAAATCACCTTTAATACATTTCTGGTACGTTACTAACAGCTTCATACACTTTCAAATAGGATGTTGTATGCTACTTCAACGAATAAATAATAATCAATACAACGTAAGAGCATATACTAGCAATTACGTAGAGCTCTAACCGATATAAGATCTAAGAGCAAGAGAGCTTTAGTAACTTCTCCCGGTGTATTTATATGCTTTTCCATACCCCTCACGGAACTTCTTTTTATAGAAAAGCTTATTTTCGAAAACCAATTCTCCCAATTTTGGTCGTAACAAACTTCAAATTCTGAAAAATTCGTTCAATAACATCAACGGACGCTTCTCAAAACTGCTAGCCTCTGACGAATGATATTGCTTTCCCCCGTTATAACGTTCCGCCTCCTAGCTACCTTACTTCGTTTCACCTCTATTTATTGTCCCTTTTAGAACCCCTCTCAAGCTACAGAAAATCGATATTGTGGTTGCCCTTCAAATCTCCCGTGTATTTTAGATGTGTGTTGTAGCCAACGTTTTCTTATACGTGTTCTCTGTCTATTTTACATTATAGATCTTTCATTTCACTTAGTCTTCAATGCACTTGTAATTTTAGCAGCTTGTCAGACCGACCGTTACAAACAATTTCATACAATTTCTGTCTCAACGTATTTTTCCGTTCTCTGAACTTGACTTTTAACTAACAGGTGTTTCTTCGAAGCAACTTGTCTGTTTAAAATAATAATTCCGAGTTTACTTAGGATTTGTATAACGAACATTTCGTTTATTTAAATAGAAATATGCGTTTAAATTATTGATTTTTGATACTCAAATGCTCTGTTTTTGATTCGATGCGCTTAATTTAAAATATTACAACTAATTATGGGTATCCTTGAGTTTTCATGTACCCTAAAGCTTCTACCCGTTATGCAATTTTAACATTCCAATTTAAAAATAGAAAAATATTTTAATAACTGGCCGTTTTTCACTATCTAAACTGATTAATTTGGCGCGTAAATAAATTGTTCCTATTTCCTATATACACAGTTATTATAATTTTATTATCTATACCTATTTAACCTATAATTCCAGGACAATATATACAGTTTATTGAGGTTTAGAAGTCTTTGGTAGTCTTCGAAACTTTTAGAAAGGCTTCGAAATTTACTTGTGAGGTTGAGTAAGAACTTGAATAACGATAGATGGAAAATATATACAGTTTTAAGTGGTCCAGATGTCTTTCTACGGTTTTCGGAACTCTTCAGAAGGTTTCATGATTTGCTTGTAGGACAACGTGTAAATGCAAAGAATTATAATATGGACATAAGAACTATAAATTAAACATATATACAGTATTAAAAGGTTCAGAAGTCTTCGGCGGTCGTCGGAACTCTTCGGAAGGCTCCAAAATTTACTTGTGAGGTTGAGTAGGAACTTGAATAACGATAGATGGAGAATATATACAGTTTTAAGAGCT
Source organism: Platerodrilus igneus (assembly GCA_036346225.1). Classification (NCBI taxonomy): domain Eukaryota; kingdom Metazoa; phylum Arthropoda; class Insecta; order Coleoptera; family Lycidae; genus Platerodrilus; species Platerodrilus igneus. The sequence goes on from JARFIW010000828.1 coordinate 4,861,967, forward strand.
CCAGACGTCTTCGACGGTCTTCGGAACTTTTCGGAAGACTTCGTCTTTTACTTGTGGGACAACGTGTAAATGTAAAGAATTATAATATAAACATAAGAACTATAAATTAAACATATATACAAGCAAAGAGAGGTTTAATAGTTTTTGGTAGTCTTCGGAACTCTTCGGAAGGCTTTGGAATTTGCTAGTGAGGTCAAGTAATAACTCGAATAACGATAGATTGAAAATATATACAGTTTTAAGAGGTCCGGGCGTCTTCGGCGGTCTTCGTAACTCTTTGGAAGGCGTCGTGGTTGTGATGCCTAGACCACGTCGAGTGCGTTGCCGTGGAACTCTACGGGGGTAGACTTTGCACATGCACTCGGTGTCACTGGTGATGGTGGCCGAGCGACAGGAGATTCCTGCCTATACGTGTTTAGCTAGTAACTATAGACTGTGACGAATTACAGTGACGTGCTCTAAGTACGGCGGCGGACAGCGTCGCTGGCGGATAATAAGCAGGTTGTGAAGAGCACTCTTCGCTGAAATATTAGCAGGCTACAGTGGGCACTGCCAATTGATTCTTTAGGTTATAGGGAGCACCAACGTATGTCTTTCGGAGAATTTGAAATTGTATATATACACTTCATTTCCTATGCTTGCTGTGTTGAAAAACGTTAATGATGTCTCCAACCAATGAAATTGCGTGGTTTTCGAGTGTAAAAGAATGTCCAAATTCTGTTTGACCAATGAGCGTGCAGATTTTTAGGTAGCACAAAAATGAGTTGAAAATTCTTCAGATTCTTTAGTTTGTTATGTATTCAGCTCGTGCATTTTAATATAGTCAACATTCCACATCGCTGAAGAGCGTAGTGTAGCTAGGTTGATACGGGGTGGTGGTAGTCTAGTGGTACTGGTCATATATCCTTGGAGTGTATCTTCACGTCTCCTCATTCCGTCCGGATCCAGTAGATGTTGGGTCCGGCTATCCATTGGATTGGGTGAGAACCAGTCCATTTTGCTTCGAACCGATTTCTGGTGGAGGGATGTCTTCTAACCATGACCATGTCCTCGGGTGAAAACAAAGCGGGATCTTCGTCTTCGGCATATTTTGCCCTAGCGGCGCTCGTAATCCTAAATTTGTCAGATGCGGCGACGTCAGGTTTTTCCTTAATTGTTCACTGGTGGTTGGTGGAGGTCCTCTGGACGGGGTAGTTTATATCCTAGTTGGACGTAACTGGATGTGGTTCCCGTAGCTGCGTTCTTCCTGGTGCGGAGGAAATACATTATCTCGGGTAGTTTCAGGGTCCAGGATCGTGCGTCGTATTGGGTTGCGAAGGCTCGAAATGCTTTCTTGATTTCCTGGTTCCGGCGTTTGACTGGGTTTGTTTGTGGATGGAAGATCGGCGTAGTCCAGTGGTTACAACCCCATTGATCCAGTCTTCGGTCTCATCGTCGAGATACGTATTGGAACCCGTTGTCGGTGAGGATCGCTCTTGGGTACCCATACCGGAAGATGTTCTCGTTTTTGAGTAGGTTGATGATGGTTGCTGACTTGGAGTCAGGCGTCGGGAAAATTTCGACCCATCTGCTAAGCAAGTCGGTTACGACCAGTATGAACCGATTGTTTTGACGTGATCTGATGTATGATCCTATGGTGACGACGGATATAACTTCCCATTGTCGGGTGGGTAGATATGGTCGGAGGGGCGCTTTCTGTTGATACGGTCCTTTTCCAGTAGGAAGGGCCATTCTCAGGTCATCCGTCCAATGACTTCACTTTTGCGTTGTGCAGTTTGTACCCGTTCTGGCAAATCCACCAGACCTACGTAGTGCGCCTGTGGACTGCCTGGGTTGTCGGAAATATCATTGTTAACGGGTGGATTGTGGTTTGCGTGGATAACCTGTTGGCGGAGACAGGTGTCGTCAGTTGGGTCCAGTGGAGCTTTTTGCGGTTGTGTGTTCCAAAGTGTACAGATCCTCGTTCGTAATCCATGACTGCTCTTTGCCCCAGGATGACATCCTCTGCTAGATTAGTTACTACCAGAAAAGTTTTACGGTCCGTCACTTTTTCGAGGGTGAATGGCGTGCGGAACTTGCCCTTGTTTGCCATTTCTGTTCCTGCTACGGTTAGATAGGCGGAGACATGATAAAGTTTTATCAGTGAACCTGTGGGTATTCAATCTTCCCTAATCATGCACATCGATGCTCATGTATCTAGCAGTGCGTTGAAGGTTATTTTCTGTATGGTGACGGGGATCCTTAGCAGCGGGTCATCGTGAGTAATGTTTAGTTGCACCAGTGCGTTTCGCCCGACCGGGCGGTGTATTGGCACAGCTCGGCCGAAGTGAAGTTACGCGAGTTTCTGGTTGGACAATCTCAGTGTCAATGTCTTTGTGGGCAAAAGCGGCACCTTGGTAGTTGTTCTGCTGTGGGTGGACGTCTGGCAGCTGGTGTCGGGTTAGTCGTCCTTATTGTCGCCTCTTTTCTTCGATTTTTGTGAGGCGGGAGATCATTTCCCATACTGTTGTCGGACGTGACACTGAATTGGGTTTCTCAGTGTTGGCAGGAGTAGGTTCGTAAACAGCTCTATGTGCCGGTTGATGTCTAGCTTTAGGCGGTGGGCTTGTTGCGTCTTAGTACCGAGGAAGGCGGCTACTGGTTGAGACGCCATCCGTAGTACTCTGAGGTTATTTTGGATCGAATGGTTGGACGGTCGTATTTGTCCAGAAAGAACCTTTTAAATTTACTGTAGCTGTAGTGGAACATCGCGTATGCTTCTCACCATGTGGCTGCTTGACCTAGGAGTTGAGTGGCCGTTGTAGGTACATCCGCGTCCATCGCCTCCATCTGTTGAAGAAATTCTGCAAGATTCTCCAGAAGGGTGCCAGAGACTATAGGTTTTTGTGCTTCGGATGTCGCTGTAGCGACGTGGTAAAGGTCCTCCGCTAGCGCCATAATTATGACCATTTTGCTGGTTTGTTGTGTTTGTTGAGCGCCACTGGGTTGTTGCAGTCTCAGAACTGTTGGTCGTTGTATATCCTCCTGGGTTGGAGGAGGCTGGTTGGTGACCATCAGGACGTTTGATGTCGTTTGACTCCTCATCTCGGGCATGTTGATAGTTCTAGGAAGCGCGCTGTTTGCAAAATTTTTTGTGAAGACGGCCCAATCACGTTGGACGCCACTTTTTATCAATCGGGTGGGCGGCGTCTGAAAGGAGGCATTCCAGCTGTTTAATTTCAGTTATTCGAGACCAAGTAACAGAACAAAACTACGCAACAATCGTCATGTGGATGAGATTGAAAATCGGGTAGCACAAGTGACGGTATTTAAAACTCCGCGATTGTTAAAGAAACGAGTTTTCAAACGCTGAATTAAAAAATACCGTTACAAGTGAAAGGGTCCCTTTTTTGGAAACTTTTCATTTAACGCTAAGTTGAAATATTGGATTACCTGCAATTCTTTGTGCTTTGTACAAAACAAAAAAAAATTGTAAATCATTTGAATTTTTGTTGTACACCTGCTACACATTTTATACTGTTGTATATTTAATAATTATGATTAGTTGTAATCATACGAAAGAATAAAACTTACTATTAGTGGAACTTTTACGTTGGTACATGCTAGGTTAAAGCGTATAGTAAACCGTAGATTCTTAAAAGGAGGGACATACAATTATAGCTTCATAGTTTATATGTACTAGTTATTTTATTGAATGTCTGTAATTGATATATTTTATATATTCTTTTTCTCTTAGATACGCACATACTTGACCAACTAGAGATATAGCTTAATTTGTTTATTTTTGTTATTTGCCGTGATATTCATGATTGATAATATAGGTTAAGTGAACAAGATTTAGAGTTTCCTAATTATCCGTGTTTATTTTCAATTAGTAGAAGGTGAGAAAAATTGTAGATAAGGCTCCATCAACCTATTTCGCAGTAAGAATAGCTAAGTTGTCTCTTGAAGAACGCATCTTTCGGAAAAGCATACTTTATGATTTTCCAAGCGAATTATAGTCGACAGACTTTATTAGACAGAGAGTGCAAGGACCTTTCCAGGTTGGTAGTAAAAGTGTTACAATTTGTATACCTTTAAAATGATTTGCATTTGTTTTTATGGAACCCACTTTTCATCACTGGAAGTTAGCTCGTGCATTATTTGCCGTCGTCACTTTGCTTTTGTAGAATAAAATAGTTCAGGTACTTAGCGTCGATCAACACGTATCATATTGTTCAGAGCTAAATTGTTTATTTGTTACCTGCTTTTAGTCCTCATGCTTTTTGCTAATGAACTGAACTATTTTAAATGATGCTAACTCTTCTAGATGTAGAAAAAGATTAAACTTTTTAGGGTTCCATCGGGTTAAAGTAAAAGCTTAAACTGTATGGCGTTCTTTGAAAATGTTTCTAATCATATCTCATTTAAGTAGTTTCTGTATAGTAAATCCCACCAATAGATTTAAGCAATTTGTTTTAAGAAATACAATTTGAAGGTTACTACATTTTTGATCTAAGGTAAAATCATTTTGTATCATATATTCCAACTTAAGGATTGTCAAAATTATTATGTCAGTTTTTAAAAGTTAGAGATGATATCGTTATTATAATTCAATTCTGATTTGGTACAATTTCATAATTCATTTGTTTTGATTGATAATGTATTACGTTGCCGCCTTAACAATCTCATCGACTAAGCATGAAGACTTCACAAGCAAATTTTTGCCGACTCTAATAAATAAAAGTCCCAGTTTATGATTGAATTAAGGTATCTCTTAGTTCAGTATAAATGCAGATCAAATAGAAAAAAAATGACACAAGGTATTTTTATTTTGCAGTCTTAATTAATCTGTCCAAAGTTTGCCAAAAATGTCGCAAATTATTTTAGGAAGACAAGGTCAATTTTTTAGAACACTTCGTGCGTGACATCAAAACAATCAACATGCAACTTTAGTAGGTGAACTGCTTCTGGCAAAAAGGTTTTTGAACAAACAAAGTCGTAAAATGTTTGGATAATACTCCAGCAAGCTTGTTTATTTTTAATTTTAGGGGCACATTGGTTCTCAGATCGGCAGCTTTATGTTGCAGATAAACAGGTTGAGAGATACGGAATCACCGCAGGCACCTTATCGTATTCCTCTTAACGACAGTCAATCCCTCATTAGACGAAAGTTAAAGATACTATTAAAGCTGAAAGAGTCCCTTTGTTAGAAGCTTTCATTTAATCTTAGTTGGAATATTGGATTACTTACAAATCTTTTCTAGCAGAATAAGGTCGCTTGTGCTTTGTACAAGATTAGCAAACCTATAAGTCATTTGAATTTTTGCTGACCACCTGTTACACTTGAATGTTGTTGCATATTTTTAATAATTGTAGTTCGTTGTAATCATATGAAAAAATTATATCGTTTACTTGCGTTAGATATTAATTACTTTTTACTTCTAGTGATGTTTTAATTAACTGGGATGGAGTAAAATGTCAATTAGTCGGAAAATACATTGCGTTATTCTATAGCCGCCTGTTTGGTAGCTAAAAAAAGATATTAATCGGGATAATAATTTTGATGTTACTAAATTTGCGTGGTATTGATAACTTCAATACTAAATAGCTCCTTCTGATTTTATTACAAATAAGTACTTTTGGTTCTAAGAGCTATTGCTAGTAACAGAAGACTCGCATTACTAAATTCTCAAATAGAAAAAGTTCGCCTTATTTTCGTATTGAACGGTCTACATTATACGCAGCTGCTATGTACTATAATTGAGGTTAAAGTTATTCCTAATTACATGTACTACAATTTTTCCCTCCCTTTATTCATTCCCAAATGACTATTATATTCGGACACGCTTACTGTTATCTGTTCCTGCTATTTGTATGTTGTTCCTAGTTTAATGCACTGGAAATACTAAAGCGAGCTGTACTGTATTGATGATTATTTGCTGCTCAACTGAACTATACAAATAATCTCTTTATTATAACAATGAGAAGTAGAGTGGATTCCGTTTTTATCCCTTCGTTTGTGTTTGGTTATGTTATTAATTTATACGTAGTTTATAGTAGATTTGGTCTCGCTCTACAAGTGGCATACTCTTACAATTTCCAGCAAAGATATTACTAACTTTAAACAAACATTTAGTGTAGCACCCAGACGAAAACTTCCGGTTACATTGCAACTGTACACGTGGATTACTCAGAGGTCGGTGCATGTTAATCTTGTCAATGTTTACTTTGTTGCAAACTTTGCTTGGAAACGCTTACAGTTATATATTTGTTAGTCGAGATAAAACACATTTTCTTATGAAATACTGTAAATCCTTTGGTTTACTATGGTTCTCTATTTATTAGCAAGGTGGTTTTCATCCTTCTTTCATTTTCTCCTATCTTGGTAATCAAGTGCTACCCTATCGCTTTGTAGTAGGACTGCAAAGTCTGTCTTTTATCCTTTCACGTATCATTTGCACCTACCGGGCACAATTTTTTTTCATTGACCGTTGCTCTATTACTCAGTCTCTTTCTATCTTGTATTCATTTTTATAATTTGTCATTCTTGTTTTCGGCACCACATTTGTGGGACATTTTCTCAGAAATATTCGTGTTGGAATAAAACTTACTATTATGAGGATTTTTACATTTATGCACGCTTCGTTAAAGCGTACTGTAAACGGTAGATTCTTACATGGAAAAGTATCAGAATTATACTACATAATTTTTATTTATTAGCCAATTTGGTTGGATGTATTTAGCTAATAAATTCAAGACGTCCTTTTTTTCTTTTAGATAGTAATACAACGTAGCTTGTTTATTTCTGTTACATACTGTGATATTCATGTTTTACAATGTTGGTTAGTTGAACTGCAACTGGGGTTTTCTTGTTATCTGTGTTTATTTTAAATTAGTCGAAGCTAAGAAAACGTGTACACAAGGCTTTATCAACCTATATTGCAGTAAGAACCGTTGATTCATTTCTCGAAACACCCAGCTTTCGGACAGGCATCATTCATGATTATCTAAATGGATTATCGCTCAAAGGCTTTATTAAACAGCGAGTGTAAGAACCTTTCCAGGTAGGTGTAAGAATATTTAGTAAAAGTGTTACAACTTGTATACCCTACTAGTATTTAAATTTGCTTTTATAGTACCCAATACTTACCAATGAATGTCAGCATTATTTGCTCGTACGTCATTTCGCTTTTGCAAATTAAATTAATTCAGGTATTTAACGTAATTTTACACGTAAAACATTATTTTGAGTTATATTGTCTATTTGTTACGTATATAAACCGAATTCAGCCTCAACGTTTTTTTGCTAAAAAACTAAACTAATTTTAAAGAGAGCTTACTCTTCTAGATGTAGAAAAAGTTTAAAACCCATGGGGATTCTTCGGGCTATAGCAAAAACTTAAACTGTACGACGTTCTTTAGAAATGCATATAATCAGAATTTATTTCAGCTTTTTCTGTATTAGTAAATCCACGAATGGGGTTAAGCAATTTTCTTAAAGAAATATAATTTTTAGGTTACTGCGTTTTCTATTAAACGTAAAATTATTCTGTATTGACAAATTTATTATGCCAGTTTGTAAAGGTTAGAGATGATGTCAATATTGTAATTTCGTTCTAAATTGGTGCAGTTTCAGGATTTATTTGTTTTGATTAATAATGTATTACGTTGTCGCCTTAGTGATTTTATCGACTGAGCATGAAAGTTTCGCAACCAGGTATGTGCTGACTCTAATAAATAAAAGACCCGGTTTCTGTTTGAATTAAGATACCCGTAGGTTTATTATACGTACAGATTAAATAGAAAAAAAAACGACACGAGGTATTTTCATTTTGCAGTCTTAATTTATTTGCCCGAAGTTGGAAAGTATGTTTCGAATTATTTTATAAAGGGTAGTTTTATTTTTTAGAGCACTTGTGCGTAACATCCAAACAATCAACATGCAACTTTAGTAGGTAAACTACCTTTAGTAAAAGGTTTTCGAAAAGACAAAGTCGTCAAATGTTTGGATGATATCCTACCAAGTTGGTTATTTGCAAGTTCCCAGATCGATAACTTTATGTTGTGGATAAACATGTTGCAAGTAGCGAACTTTCCTAGGACCTCATTGTACCCTCTTAACGACAGTCGACCACTAATCAGGTATTTATAAATCCATCTGAAACTATATCCGCAAAAATTTGTAAGAAAGATGAACATTTATTTCAATCAGTGCATGAACTGATAAGTACTTACAGTATACTTGTGGGTTTAGGTTAAGATTTCAATTAAGTAAATTTGAGATACATTTGATCTTTAATACTTGTTAAGGGCTGTATTATGTATTTGTAATAAAATGTAGGTTTGCATAGATAGAAACAATGGTCTTGTATAATAGTAAAGAGAAATATTTATCTCCAGCATGAAGTTGCCGATCTGGGAACTAATATGCCTCTTAAACTGAAAATAACCAACTTGGTAGTGTACTATCTGAATATTTAACGACTATCTTTTCGAAAAACTTTTAGCCAAAGGTAGTTTACCTACTAAAGTTGCATGTTGATTGTTTGAATATTAAGCACAAAGTGCTCTAAAAATGCATGTTCTCTTCCTAAAATAATTTGAAACATCCTCGGCAAACTTCAAACAGGTGAATTAAGACTTTGGAACCAAAATACTACATGCTGCTTTTTTCAATCTAATCTGTGTGCATAATGAACTTATTAATATATTAACTCAACCACAGACAGGAGCTTTTTATTTTTTAGAGTCAGCACAAATCTGCCTGTGATGCCTTCATGCTCAGCCGATGAGATCGCCGTGGCACCAACGTAATGCATTATTAATCAAAACAAATTAATCACAAAACTGAACTAATTTAGAAAGAAATAACAATAATGATCTCACATTTAACCTTTAAAGTTCACATAATGAATCTGACAACCTTTGGGTACGAACAATAGACGATACAAAATTAATCTTTCCCCAGCTCAAGAATGCATGTAACCTAAAAAATGTATTTTTTAAAGCAAATAATCTAACCCTATTAGTAAGATTTACTAATACAGAAATTATTGGAATGAAATATGATTATTAGTATTTTCAAGAAACGGCATGACTAAAAACGTAAAAAACACAAGTGATCTCATCTATGATAGAGTGATGTTAAGAGATACTCTAACCTGGGTTTGAGCGGCAAAGAAAGATGCTTGTATCTAGGTTAGCGTTCGGTAGAACCAAAAGACGCTCAAAGTATCTGAGATGTAACGGTTTCGTGGATAAGATAGGTTCGAGTATAAGTACTTATTCCAAGGTCCCAAGTTTGAGTCCCGAAAGGGAGCGCTTGAAAAACGTTAGGCGGGGATTTTTCACACAAGTAGGCCTTTGTTCGTGTGAGAGGTAAAGTATAGGTCCCGCATGTGGGTGTTGTTACGCACATTAAAGATCCCTACCTTGCTTGAAATAGCAAGGGTTCCGCATAATTTAAATCCGCATAATTGCAGGTAAGAAAACCTTGCTTTGTGACAAAAGTAGTACCTTCATTTAAAGCCTTGGAAAACTCAAATGTAGGATAGATCGGAGATACGCTCGGTGGGTTAGGTCCACCGAGATTTATCGCTGGACGTATCCGAGAATTCCTGCCATTCTCTACTACCGTCTCTATCAGGCTTTCTGTACCAAAATTGCACGTAGCAAATCAACAACAAACTTCAAAAATATTCTGTTTACTTTGTTTCTAAATTTCATCTACATCCATTCAGTTTTATTCGGGAGAAGCCTCGCGACTAACAATAAACAGCCAAAGTTTAATAAAGTTATTACTTCATTAAAATATTAAATTGCGACAGAAATAAAAAGGGAAGCACCTAGTATATTTTCATATAACAAGTAATAAAGATTGGAACTTTTTGTATTAAATTTGGAAAAATAGACACATATCTGTAAATAACCAGCATAAGAAAGCGTATTTGTGAACATTCACACAGTTCCAGAAACAAACCATTAAATCATGGATTTGGACAGACACATCCTACTACAGTCAGAGTCATAAAAGTTCCCATAAAAAGTTAAAACGTTACATGTAAATCGTGGGAGGTGTTAAAAGCTCAAACAAATTTAAGGAAACCGAAATTTTGTTAGAATACCCGAATAATCGTACACCTACAGTTATAAACAAATACCTAGCGTACTTAAACAAACGCGAGTTACATATCCCCCAAATCAATATATATGTATAATTAAATAGAATTATTAAAACTTAAGTTAGATGCAACAATGTATAATTGAAGGACATATTGCAAAAGGTTAATAAAAGTTCATAAAGCATGAGAACGGCTGTGAATACATTGTATTCCAGACGCAACGTGATACTGCAGGTGTAGGTCACAGTAGGTTATAAGACAACAATTATTAGAATTAAGATAATTAAAATGTAATACTTTGTATAGCATAAAGAAATAAAGAGACATGAGCTCTGTAGTTCCCATATGCAATGTGAGGGGCAGGAATAGCATAAATACCCTCGAGAGCCCAAGATGGCCTGTCAGTCTGAGAACTTCAAACTTTTGCATTGTTAGTTGTTCAAAGCTACTCACCGTAATTTTAATTATTAATTATTAGTAATATTTGACTTAGAATATTTTTAGAATTAAGACGTTAATGAAAATAACGTTGAAGTTGTTAAAAAATTATTATTGCAATTATTATAATATAAATTTGATAGAAGTGTTTTTTGGAAGAAGCCTTTTAAAAATTCGTTCCAAGAGGCCACAATCTATCTCGCGTTGCTTTCAAAAGTGTTTGAACAAGATGGCTGTGCAAATAAACAAAATGACATTGAAGTCGACAATGGGACAGCTTTAGATGCACAATCCGTAAGAACGGGGAAATCGAGTAATCCTCTAAAACATAACCTATCTGCCTGTGTAGTCTTCATGCTCAGCTGATGAGACCACCGGGGCGCTAACTTAATACATTATTATTCAAAAACGAATAATAAAACTGTACTAATTCAGAACGTAATTACAATGATGACATATTCTTTAACTTTTGAAAACTAGAATAATAAATTTGACAACCTTTGAAAATTAACCTTATCTGCTACAAAATAATTTAACTTTAGATCAAAAATATAGTAACCTAAAAATTGTATTTTTAACGGAAATTGCCTAATCCTATTGGTGGGATTTGCTACTACAGAAACATTAAAATGAAATATGATTATAAGGATTTCCAAGGAATGTTACAGCTGAAATCGTAAAAAACACAAGTGATCTCATTTAGGTTAGAATAGCGTTAAAAGATGCTCTAACCTGGATTACAACAACACGGAAAGGCGCTTATACCTAGGTTAGAAGCGTCGGATGGTGTTCTGTGGATCCAAAAGTCGCTCGGTGTATTCAAGATGCGGCGGCTCCCTGGATCAGCTAGGTTCGTGCATGACTTCTGATTCAAGGTCTTCATTTTGAGTCCCAACATGTACCGCTTAAAAAATCTTAGGCTTAGTTCTCGCCTATCTAAATATGGCCTAAATTCCACGTTAAGGAATTCTTAGAAAGGATATTTATTTTTAATGAGCAAAAAGATTTATCAAGTAAAATATATAAGATATTTATTATTACAATTTTAAACATGTGATAGGGTGATTTTAATTGCCAGAATATTTTTCGTGTTTAACGCCAAAGGGATTTGAGTTAAAAATTATTGTACATAAACTAACCAATTATTTCCGAAAATGAACGTAACACATGCTCCCCAGCAAAATTAAAAAGTCGGGGTCGGGAAGCAAAGTAATAGAAGTGGGTAGGACCAACAAAAAAGAATTCGCTTAGAAACTAAAAGAAAACTCGTTACGAAAAAAAAGCTGCAAAGCCAGAAACGGATGCCTCAGAAAAGAAATTGGTTTGTCGCGAAAATACCAAGGTAAGAAAAAGAAACTAGGAATAAAACCAACGGTGCAGCCAGAAGAAGATCCAAAGGTCGAGCCTCAAGTAAACAAAAGGAACAACAAGGGATAACAATAGGAAAAGAAAAGGAACGCTGATAACAGGAACGATGGACTGTCAACTGTGATAACGAAAAAACGTAAAAAAAAAAAAAGACGAAAGGTCGCAGCTTCCGAAGAAAGAGAAATGGACTAGAAAGCACCTTCCACAGCAGCGGATAGAAGAAAGTGGAACGAAGGGAACGGAAGAAAATAAAGAAAAGAAGAAACTAAAAAGAATAATACCAACACCAAGTATATAACTCAAAAAAAACTAAAAATTGTTCCAAAGAAAATAAAACAAAATTCCAGTGTAGCATTTAAGAAAGCAGAAACAGGTGAAATTTTAACGAAAATGAGAAGATGTCTTAAAGATACAGGTTCGTGGACTTCCACAGGACCTTCGCAGACTGAATTAGAAATTCTGATCATTATAGCGACCTTTGTGCTTGCAGACACGACAGAAATTCCTTTGGTAGAATCGTGTACGAAAGAGGGAGCAATCTATTGAGAAGCTAGCTGCAAGTCACCAATTCAAAGCATGGTTTGTATGGGCGGTGGAGTCACAGCTTGAGGTGAGAGTGAATAAGTAGCGCAAGCAGAAGGAGGGGTAGAAAAAGATGTAGAACTAGAGACGGAAAAAATTTTGTTCGAAGCTGTGTTTGCCGAAGAGGGGTAGGTTTTGATAGTAGTAGCAAGATGACCTTGATGAGGGACAGAAGAGAACGTAGAGTGAGAAGTAGAAGAAGTTAGGCACCTAGAGTTGAGAACAGAATTGGACGTCTGATTCGAGAAACTATTAGTAGTAGGTTGACAGTTGGGACAGTTGTGGCGTGTAACTCCCTTATGTCCGCAACCATAACAATGGAGTACTTTAGGACGAGTACAACGGGTCGAAACATGACCATCTGTGTGGCAATTAAAGCATACGACCTGATGAGTAGGAGTAGAAATAGGAGGAAGGACAGTAGAACGTACGGAAGAAGTATCGGATTTACCCATAGGCGTAGTAGAAACCTTAACAACTCGGTCATGTGAAGTAAAAGTATTTTTCTCAATAGTAGTAGCCTAAAAACAAACTCTATGTGTTCAAAATGATGAATCAGTAAATTAGACAACGACCTCCAGTCAGAAAACCTATGCCGAAAACCACGATACCAAAGTAGAGCTTTAGCCTTGAACAACTCTGCTGCAGACTCAAATAGCTGCAATTCAGATACATGGTGAGCTCGTCGAAGTTTTTTTGACTCGTTCCAAAGAATCATGTACGGTAAGCGTGTTTGGATTACCAGAAAATGTCAAATTCCACTCCCACACTGGGAGGCCTTGGTGGGAAGTCGAAAAAGAAGTCATTTTGAATACGGACAAGAAAGAAATTGGTACAAAAAAACTAAATAAAGGCTAACCGTAAAAGTTCAAAAAAAAAAAAATTGTTGCAAATACAGGACAGTTCAAAATATTTTCGACGGATAAACTTCGAGAACACCATAGGAACGAAACAACAAAATAGAAAATAGAATAGGGCTGTAGAATAAAGGAAAATTCGAAGGAAAAAAACCAACTCTAGATTCGATGAGGCGAACAAAATATACAGAGGGAAGGAAGAAAAAGAAAAATCTTGGGCGCCAGCGTTTTCAATGGACTAGAATTATTGGCGAAAACACAAAACCAATAATCTGAAATAAGCCAACCAATAATATTGAACGTAAGGGATGATGCATAAGTAATATCAGGTCGAGAAAGTGCGGGTCATGTAGGAACTTAGGTACTAACAATAGTAAACAAAAAATCGGAGCCAAAGTTACATGAAACAAACTTGCAGCACAAGAAAATTAACGAAAAGCAAATCGCAGAAGAAATTAACTAAACAAAATTGCAGCAGAAATTAATTACCAAAAAAAAAATCGCAGCCCCACGCCAGGGCGTCAATATTTTATGTTACGTACAGTGACGTAGCCTACAAAAACCAAAGCAAAAGAAAAAGTATGAGCGGGCTCAATTGGTGAGTGGGTGGGGTTTTATATCTATGGACAAATTAAAGAAAAACCTGAAATAAATAAAGAGAAATTTATATACACTCACCCATTCACTCTCAGAATAAAACATACAAAGGCAAAAAAGCACTTATAATTAAACAAAATATATACAGAACACAGTATTCCCAAACCCAATTTACATATATATCATGAGAAACTCCCAAACAGCCAAAAATTAATATAATGCCAATAAATACCAAAATAGGGCAACAATTTTCGTGAAGATCAATTAAATTTGAAAATGCATGATACTTGAACTGTAAAATCCCAGGCGATCTGCACTCAACGGACATTGCCTTGTCAGTCCAGACCATCAACAGCCGGAAATCCAAATGTCCATAGTAAGTAGCAAAAGAAAACCAAAAAAAAACTCACCCTCGAGTTGCTGACGTCGGGGTTGAGTCAGTAGTTGGTCCACGTCAGCGAGTAGGTGAGTGTACGCCCAGGAAGAACGCGTTTGGCCTTCCATTACAAAAAGAAGCTTCAACTCAAGGGATTAGCGTGTCCCTCGCAGGAAGTACGCCGCATTGCGTGCACAAAATTCGCATAACGAGAAACGGAACGAAGCAAAACAGGACGAATGTTTTCGTGTTGCTATTCGAACAGAAAGTGGATATTAAATTTGTTTAGCTAAAGCACATAGCTCAAAGTAATCTTGTTGCTAAGGAAATAAAACAGGAAAACCCGAGTTTATTGAAGTGATATGCAGCTTTTATTCGACGAATTCTTTCAAAGGGAAAACACATAAGCATTAATTATCGGATACTTGGAAAGACGTTCTCGCCTATCTAATAATGGCGTAAATTCCACGTAAAGGAATTCTTAGGAAGGATATTTATTTTTAATGAGCAGAAAGATTTATCAAGTAAAATATATAGAATATTTATTATTAGTTACAATACAATTTTAAACACGCGAAAGGGTGATTTTAATTTACGCTATTAATTTTCATGTTTAAGGCCAAAGGGATTTGAGTTAAAAATTATTGTACATAAACTAACTAATTAATACCCGAAAATGAACGTAACACCCTACCTTGCTTGGAAGAGCAAGGGTCGGTAAAATTCAAAATTTCTTGATTAAAAAACCTTTCTTCATGACCAAAGTATATCTTCGGGTGGAGCATTGGAAAAATCAAATCTAGGATGGATCCGAGATGCGCTCGCCACCCACCTTCAGATTTATCATTGTATGTGTCATAATTCCTGCCATCTTCTACTACCGTCTATATTAGGCTCTTTACCACCGTCTGTACCAAAACTGCACGTCACAAATCAACAGTAGCCTTTAAAAAAATTTGTATTTCTTTGCTTCTAAATTTCGTCTACATCTATTCAATTCTTATTCAAAGCAAGCATCGTGACTGTAATAATAAACTGTCAAAGTCAATATAACAATTCAATATGTAGCTTTAATAACTTGTTTCTATAATAGGAAAGCAATTAAATTCAAAAGAGGGTCACAATAACAAATTTAGCGGAAATTAATTCGTGTTGACAAGATCACCAGCAAACATCGATATTAAACGTGAATCGAATTTGAATCAAAGTAATCGAATTTTGAAGGGGAGAGCAACTAAATTCGTTATGGTCTCTGGACCACCACTGTGTTATTACATGTAACATTAGATATATTTTCACGCCGTATAAAAACTGAAATGCAGTTTTATCTGCACTAAGTGCACCTAACCTTCCTTACTAATCAAATAAGGACAATTAGAGATAAATTACGCGATGATGAAAAGATGAAATATTTCTCGTTTAGTGTAATTGAAAATCAGTTTCCAATTCGCGTCTCATTTCCAAAGTGATCGGAAATTGCAGTTCTTATTCTCGAGCAAAATTTTAGTTAAAAAACGCCAAGCGTTCGAACTTTTAATTAGAGTCTAATGAACGGCGTACGATTTTATAGAATTTTAAAAGCGAAGGTTAAAGTAATTGGATTTTCTTACTATCTAATTACAATTTGATGCTAAAGAAAGGATTTAAGTTATTTTTTTCACGTGATTGAATTTTTGAAATATTAAATGGGAGAAATTTATTAAAGATGCAATTGTAAGAGTTTCATTTTGGTACTCGCCAAATCAATACAATTTTATTTGATTTAACCCCGTCTGTCTTAAATATTCAAAGCATTGAAAAATTTAGGTAGTGCCGCCCTCTAGGTACATTCGATAGGATAGGTTAGCCAAGTGAATAACCTCCTATTCTCCATATGAGTTTGTAGCTTTTAGTACAGTAACCTGACTCATAGAGGATAAGGCCGCTCACAAACAATAATCAATTATTGGACTACTTACTCTGTAGTAGGTTAGATGACGCCATATTTAAATTAAAGTGTTGTACTCGTATGTAAAACTCTAAAAATAATAGATTTAAAATTACAGGAACAATATTTAAGACGTCGAAATGTGATTAAAGTTTCAATAGAGCAAGTGTTAAGGACACGTGCGATTTTGGGCACGATTTATCACTAGCTTTGTCACCAACAATCCCACACATTTTGGAAAGCTTTGAGGAATAGAATTTACTGACATTGGAATTTCTTATAGATATTTTGAAAACTTAGAAATTGGTTAAAGGTATACGATGGCAGTTTCTGCAACTTTTAGTATAATAATGCGCATATTTAGTATAATATAGCCATTTTCTGTGTTAGTGCATACAGGTTTAACTACAAGAAAAAGATGATTTATTCTGTGTGCGTTAACAAAGTTGTTATATTAACGTAAGTAGACAAACTATGTATGCACGGCCTCAAAATCGAACACTTTTTATGTATTTTTTTATAAGAAAATAGAAAAATCATTTTACAAATATTTGATCAACTATAGGAACTCCTATAGGAAGGTGGAGGCTCCATTTTCAGCATATTTTAAGTCTGTGAAAAATTTGTTCCCGTTTCTCAACACTAATGGCAAGCTTTAACTATATACCAAAATAAATCAAGAAATATACAAAAATTAAACTTTATTATGCATACCTTTAGAATAATAGTGCATTATATATATATATATATATATATATATATATATATATATAGATATCTTTGTTTTATTCTTGGATGTTGGTCACTTTAAATGAACCATTGAAAATTAAAATAATGTGAAATTCTAACTTATTATATAGAACTAATGCTATTAGAAAACGGTGCACAAGACCGAAACATATCATAGCAATTTATATAATAAAAATTGGAATTCAAAAACGTTTTCAATTGGATTCATTTAAAGTGACCAACATCCAAGAATAAAAACAAAGATATCTATAATACAAGATCAAGATAAAACATAACTTTATATATATATATATATATATATATATATATATATATATTGCCGTCGAACTCCATAAAGCCCTCGCCAGCGTAAAAAAAAACATTCGAGCCCGAACGTTGGGCCGTCATAAATTGCCGTGGAAGCCTCTTTGTCGGTCCGGACTTCACCAGTTTTCAAAAAGAAATTTTTTTCAAACATAAAATTTCACAAAAACTTTCTTACCCGAATTCTGCTTCATTGACTTATTTTCTTCAGCAGCTTCCCTGGCTAGCTCAGCTGGACTTCTTCTCGTATACCTAAATTTACTCTCATTCTCTTTACCGTTCACACAACATACAATAAAATCACAAAATAATACAACAATCATACAATATTTATTAACCACTATTTACAAATAATAATTCAAAGTTATTTACAGTTCGGTGCTCAAGTTACACCTCAATACATGCTTGTAACAGGCATTTTTTTGTAGTTTTGACATTTCACGCTGTTTCCCAATTTATAGGTACATTTCTGCAAATTATTGTTTCTGTGTTTGATATTTATTGACTCGTTGACGAATGCGTCGTGTTATAATGAATAGATGGCATCGTTCTTGTCTTGCCGTAAATATAAATTTAGTTCCTTATGTGAATATACAAGTCTAGATAATAGGCGATAAGCGGTTGTAATAGCGACGAGTTGAATAAACAGATAACGGTCGGAGTTTGTTCTTTGTTCCGATATATTAAGTACGTTGAAAATACTGCTTCTTTCTGCTTTTGACAATAGTGAGAATTAATGCGGGATTAATTTTCGTATTGTTCATGAACAACCACGGCATGTTTTGAGTTGATTTTCTGTTGGAAATAAAAGCGGTAAAGCTTGTTAAACTCGAGGCACGTGTGTTTTACGGAACATTTGACGGACGGTTTTACTGCCCCACGGGCCCCACGTTGGGCGCCAAAATTTCTGTTACGTTTTTTCCGTGGCAGCCACGTTGGGCGCCAAAATTTCTGTTACGTTTTTTTTTTTCGTGGCAGCCACGTTGGGCGCCAAATTTATGCTACGTAACACAAAGAAAGTCAAAGAAATGACCCGGCTCAATCGGAGAGTAGGGGGGGTTGTAGAAAGCAGACCAACATATAAGGTACGCGGCTGCAAGGAATTAGCAACAGTACCTGCAATAGAAAAGTTAGAATAGTAAACCTGAAAAAAAACAAATTAGTCCTGCAAACCTGAAACAGAGAAAAAGCATAGCATACGGATCAAGTATAATTGTTTAGTACTTTGTAGAATAAAAAAAAAACTGTTGGGATAATCTATATAATATAACAACGTTAAAAGCAATATAACAAATCTTTAGTACAAAGTTAGGTAATATTGGAGAGCAGCAGAAACGTTTCCTCACACACCAATTAGACATAAAGCAGATAAAATTTTAACAAAATATAAATAGGTAAACACAATGAATATGAGCAGTCCGGTAGTATTGATTTTTCTTTTATTTAAAATAGCATGCAAGTCTATGGTAAAAGGTATCAGAACGCCAAAGGTATGGCAAAGCAACGGACAGGTATTAAAAGTAAAAGCAAGTAGGAAATAGTTCAACTTACAAACAGTCCTTCAGCAACACTTCCTCGCAATTGAATGTGGGATTCCCGTTGTCCTGCACTAACGAAGCACTGCACCCTTGACTGTGAGGGTGTGGATGGAATTTCTCACACTTTACACTAATCACACCTACGTATTTCACTAGTGTTAGCAGCAGACATTATCATGCTGATGGAACTATGTAGCATTGATAAATTTCTTGTTAATTCTATTTCCTGAGACAATAATTTCGAAATATTTTGTAACACAAATCAAAAAAAAAATGGTAATAAAAATTTAGAATCACGGGCCTCCAAGACACGATGTAATGCATTAAACTAAAAGTACCGTGAGGTGTTTTATTTGCTACCTATGGTAACAAAGAAAAATCTAATGCTTTTGAATAACGAAAGTTCGCGCACACAATGATCTATTTCAGATTCTTTGGTGTTAGAAAAATGCAGAAACTACAGTATCTACTGTATTTAAATAAGCCAAAGTATGCACTAATCTGATAAAACAAAGGGACACTAGACTAGATCGCACACACATTAATCCTAAAGAAAGAATCGGTCAGTTTAGCAAGTTCTACGACTATTATTTCACAAGACAAACAACTAAAACCACAAATTAGTAAAGTACGCGTATCACTAAAGTAAGTCCGTCAAATGTTCCTTAAAGCATTTGTCTCACAAGAAAATCAACTAAAAACAATTAGTAAGCACGCGTAAGCAATAAAACCGTCCGTCAAATGTTCCGTAAAACACACGTGCCTCGAGTTTAACAAGCTTTACCGTTTTTATTTCCAACAGAAGATCAACTCAAAACATGCGGTGGTTGTTCATGAACAATACGAAAATTAATCCCGCATTAATTCTCACTATTGTCAAAAGCAGAAAGAAGCAGTATTTTCAACGTACTTAATATATCGAAACAAAGAACAAACTCCGACTGTTATCTGTTTATTCAACTCGTCGCTATTACAACCGCTTATCGCCTATTATCTAGACTTGTATATTCACATAAGGAACTAAATTTATATTTACGGCAAGACAAGAACGATGCCATCTATTTATTATAACACGACGCATTCGTCAACGAGTCAATAAATATCAAACACAAAAACAGTAATTTGCAGAAATGTACCTATAAATTGGGAAACAGCGTGAAATGTCAAAACTACAAAAAAATGCCCGTTACAAATTATCTTTGTAAAGTCCAAGTTTTTAAAATGAAAATTTCTAACACATTTAATGCAACAGGAGTAAATGGTCCCCAAATAATACCTGACCTTGGTACCTTACTACACACTGAAGTATGGTGAGGTCATGATAACCCAGTTTATCAATGTATGCTTTCCACTTTGAATACTATTACTACAAACTTCCAAAAAAAACATCATGTACCTTTAACAATTAAATTCAAATTTGTGTATAATTAATTAATTGTAATTAAAAATCTCAACTCACTTAGTCACATTTACTATCGTAGTTTGAAGCTTGACTGAAGATCGAAAAAGAAAGAGAGCCTCTACTGCCTGTTTTCCTTCATATAGACTCATAATTGCCCCCAGTATCGTTTCACACCATACCCCTAACACGCTTTCTCGGTAACGTTTCTCAAACCGTCCACCGATTCCACAAACTCATTCACACCACAACATCTAACCGTCGTCCAATTCTCCAAAACCAGCTATTATTCTTGAGTTATTCCCGGTAAACTTGGCAACCGTCTTCCAACCGTCTCAAAAATCTTGAAAGTTCACTCGCAAATAAGCATTTTACTTCGAAACCCTTATAAAAAAATCTTTAACGGCTGTCGACTTCGTCGAAATCTCCCGGCAACTAACTCCAATCCAAGCATCCAAATCACGCCTCTCTCACACGCGCACATCATATCATCTCGCTCTAACTCGCATTCAAAATGTTCTGTTCTTTGTCTTCTACCCTTTCTCAACTTTCTACGTCTGTTATCCATTTCTGGTATCTTTGTCTAACCCGTATGTTATATCTCTTTACCTTTATCCCCGCTGTTCACAAGTTCTATTCCACCCTACAAATCTATACAATTGTCTTTCTCGTTCTTATACATACAGTCTAACAGTCCTACTCTGTCTGTAGCCTTCTACTGTACTTTCCATTTTTCCTTTCAACCAATATCTTATGCAAATACGCTGCATCCCCGTCTAGTTTATTGATTTTCGATCACCGGCAGAATGATTACGGCCTACTAACATCAAAGCTTGAAATGAGATATGGAGACGCTCACCTTCAACAGGTTTACAACGCACAAGTTAAGAACCGCTCGCAAAAGACAAATGAAAGCCTGCAAGAATTCGAAGCTGACATTGTCAGATTAGTTAGACTGGCATACCCAACGGCACCAGATAGCTTCCTCGAACAACTAGCTGTCCAAACATTTGTGGATGGCGTTAAAGATGGCAAAATACAACAAGCGCTAAGATTAGCACGGCCAAAAATGTTAGATGACGCACTGGCTCATGCGCTTGAATTTAAAGCAGCTAAGCAGACATCACACAGGATGAGTCACAAAGTTCGATCTGCCTTATAAGAGCCTGGTCAATACAGCATAGATGAAATAATCAACTATGTGTTTGAAAAGCAAAATGCAGAAAGGTTGGAAAGACAACGACCGCGGAGATGAGGTCTGCGATGTTGGAACTGCGGTGAAGTTGGTCATATACAGAGACGCTGTACTCACCCAAAAAAACAACCGGTTGAGCAACAGGAAAACTAGAGCAAGTCGACGTAAAGGGGACAAACGTCGACAGCACAACGTAGTGCCCTGGAGATTATCATCCGTGCTGCATCGTCGATGGTAAGTCTGGACAGCATCTATATTGATGGTAGAATTCATGGTAGGGTTGTCCGATTACTCATGGATACAGGAGCGACAAGGACTATTGTGAGACTAGATTTGGTTGGTCGTGGAAAAGTGCTACCTGCATCGGTATGCTTTCGAACGGCAAGTGGTGAG
This sequence comes from Platerodrilus igneus, assembly GCA_036346225.1. NCBI lineage: Eukaryota > Metazoa > Arthropoda > Insecta > Coleoptera > Lycidae > Platerodrilus > Platerodrilus igneus. The sequence continues at coordinate 4,883,793 of JARFIW010000828.1, forward strand.
AAAATTTCTACTCACGGGGAGACTGCCGTTACGTTGGCAATTGAAGACAAACTAATTAATCATCGGGTGTTGGTAGCTGAGATTACAGACGAAGTGATCTTGGGAATGGATCTCATGAGAGAATATGGGTTTCATGTGAATATGAAAGAAAATGTGCTTCGTATAGATGATGATGAGATTCCATTTTAAGGGACGAGTAACCAGACGATCCAAGTTCGAATGATTTGTTATATGAAAATACACGAAAAGGCGGGAATGATACTAATAGGACGCCCGGATGGTACGCTCCGGGAAGGACAAGTATGCATGATCAAAGCAACTGAATCGGTAATGGGCCAAGAGGGATTATTAATTGGGAGATGCGCAACCGATAAGACAACATCCCAGGCGGCTTCCTTTGGCAAAACGCAAGGAAGCCGAGCAAATTATCACCGACATGGAAGAACAGGGAGTGATTGAACCCTCGAAGGCGGCTTAACGATGTGACTAAGAAAAACAGCGTTTACTGGCAGGTAGGCTTGGAGTCAAACGATAAAAATAAAACTGCGTTTACAATTGGAACTGGATTATGGCAGTTCAAGGTCATGCCCATTGGATTATGCAATGCACCTGCTATGTTTGTTGGAGTCGGTACTGCGTGGACTGTCCTGGAAGACATGTCTGGTGTACCTAAACGACGTGATAGTGTTAGGAGGGTCTTTTGAAGAACACCTTAAGAACCTAGAGGAGATATTCCGAAGATTACGCCAGGCAAAGCTTACTTTGAGCCTTAAAAAATGTCACCTATTTGGAAAAGAGGTGAAATATCTAGGACATGTCGTGTCGGTGACCGGAATAAGAGCTGACCCTGACAAGATAAAAACGGTACAAGAGCGGTCTACACCAGCAGATATACACCAACTACGCAGTTTTCTAGGATTGTGCACATATTACCCACGTTTTGAACTTGGGTTTGCGAACATTGCCAAACCGCTGAAGAAATTAACCTAAAATAAACAAGAATATAATTGGAATGACGACTGCCACAGCGCATTTGAAACGGCTACTAGTTACAACACAAATTCTGAGCTATCCACGGATGGAGGGGAAATTTGTGTTGGATACCGATGCCAGTAACACAGCTATAGGAAGCGTTCTTGCTCAAGTGTAGGACGGACAAAAAAAACTTATTGGGTATTCCAGCAAGGTCTTTTCGCGTCTAGAAAGGAACTATTGGGTGACAAAAAGGGAGCTGTTGGCCGGATCGTCAAATCCGTAGAGCACTTTTATAAGTACTTATATACGGCCGTAAAGTCCTGTTAAGAACAGGCCATGCTGCACTAAAATGGTTACTGCAGCTTCGAAATCCTGAAGGGCAAGTTGCAAGGTGGATAGAGCGGCTGCAGGAATACGACTTTAACACAGAACATCGTGTAGGAACTAGCCATCGGAATGCAGACGCTCTGTCAAAGAGACCTTGTCCGGTAGACTCCAATCATTGCTCCAAGATGGAAGTAAAATCCACAGAATGACGGTAACTGATGATACTTAGCAACCCGACAGAATACAAGAAGACCAGGAGAATGACGCCGAATTGTGACGTACTATTGAGTGGAAAAGCAGAAGACAACGACCAACTAGGGAAAAATTAGTATTTCAAGTAGGAGCCTGAAGGCATACTGGGCATAGTGGGACTCCTTGGTGATTGAAAATAGAATCTTGACACGACGCCTGGAGTGTGAAGATAGCACTGAGAGACGACTTCAAGTGATAGTGCCGAGAAGCAGGGTGCCGGAAGTGTTGCAACACTTGCACGATGGTATTTCCGGAGGGTACTTTGGAGTGAAAAGAACTCTCGAAAGAGTGAGAGAAAGATTCTATTGGGTGAACTGCAAAGAAGATGTGAAGGAGTGGTGCAGGAAATGTGAGTTGTATGCCTCTAGAAATGACCCGGTCACAAAACGGAAAGTCCGAATGAGACATTATAATGTGGGGAATCCTTTTAAGAGGGTAGCCATTGATATAGCTGGTCTGTATTTCTGAATCAGAGAATGGAAATAAACATATCTTGATTGCAATGGATTAATTTACCAAATGGCCGGAGGCGTATGCAATACCTAACCAAGAAGCCGAGACGATTGCAGATGTACTAATGAGGGAGTTGTTTTGTCGCTTTAGAGTTCCGTTGGAATTACACTCCGATCAAGGTTGGAACTTCGAATCAGCATTGTTTGAGAACGCCTGCAAGCATCGTGGAATCAGGAAGACTAGAACCACGCCACTTCGTCCTCAATCGGATGGAATGGTTGAAAGAATGAACAGGACGTAGGGAAGTACCTAACCAAAGTTGTCTCTGAACATCAATGAGACTGGGACCAATATTTACATTTGTTCCTACTGGCGTACCAATCTTCGATACATGACAGCACAGATTACTCTTCCGCTTGCGTGATGTTAGGATGTGAATTGCGGCTATCGTGGGATCTTCAGTTTGGATTTAAACCTCAAGAAGAGGTTACAGGTGAAGATTACGTTAGTAAGCTTCGTGAAAGATCAAATAGCATTCACGAAAACGTCCGAAAAAGTATTCAAGCGGCAAGCGATCGAATGAAATCACAATATGACACGAGAGCACAAGAAGGTAGTTACCAACCTGGAGATTTAGTGCGCTTGTACAAGCGTGGATTGTCGCCAAAATTACAAAGACAATGGGAAGTCCCGTATAAAGTGTTAAAAAGAATTAATGATGTAGTGTATCGGATCAGAAGATCGCTCCGTGGTAAACCGAAAGTGGCACACTTTGACCGTTTAACATCCTATGCTGACAACAACCAGGAAGACTCGAGTAATACATATGATATTCGAAGAGTTATTAAACGTGAGCCAAATGTAGATTTTGAAAGTTTTATGGCGGCGTATGGTGGTTTCGCTAAAGCGAGATTCGGCTTTGTTGTTGAAAAGTGGCAAGATCTGTTTAGGGCAGCAGAAGAGTATGTCCTTGCACATTGCGTAGCTCAAGATCTGGAAATGTCAAGAGAAATAGCTGTTGTTTTCAAAAAAAGTTTAGATGTGTGGATAAATTAGTACAACAGCAGCCAACTGTAGTAGGAAAAGTTTTGGTTCTTCAGGATGGAAATCGTTATGTTTACTATTTAGTCACCAAAAATTCTTCATGGCAGAGACCTAGTTATGGACATCTATGGGAGGTTTTGCTGAATCTTAAGGCTCAGATGATGGAAGATGGAGTAACGAGACTAGCGGTGCCCAAGCTAGGCTGTGGACTGGATCGCTTAGATTGGAGAATAGTTCGAAATATGCTAGAAGCAATTTTCCAGGGAACCAACATCCAGGTCCTTGTTTGTTGCTATCAACCGGTTGCCTATCAAGACTAAGAAAAGAGTGTTCAATAAGCTTTACGTACACATTTTGTTTTATATTCAAAATACCATATTAATAGTCAGCTATACGTATCCTTTCCAATACGTAAAATAACGAAAAATATAATCAAAGTTCACTTTCACACATCACAAAAATTCCAACAGTTTATAAAAAAAACAGCAAATTCTAATGCGTTACCTGGTAAAACTTGAAGATTTCATCTCCGTTGACGATGTATTATGTTCCTAAACCCCTCGGCCTAGTGGTTCTGCGTGCGTCTCCACTAGATGTTTAAAGATAAACACCATCTAAGCTGCGCTTCATGCTACCCATCCAATATCAATTTCAATATCCAAATCCATGTATATTACACTTGTTTATTATTATTAATAATTAATTTTAATTATTTAATTATTAATTTACGAGCTTGTTAAAGTATTCGTTGGACCTCAGTTACATTTAAATAAACTCGACACAATTCGCGATTCTAACTATAAGGCCCAAGAATCTAATACTGTACTATTGAATTTACAAATTTTTGATACTTACAAGCCTCGTCAGTAGATTTTGTGTACGTCGTAAGCGATGCAAAATAAAAGAGAGAGCTATTAATTTCCATAGCTTATTTATATCCTAAAATTAGGCCCCCTTGGCCACACTTTACGCGAAATACCTAATTGCAAAATAACATTTCCCCAAATTTTGGTGTAACCGTTTTAAACTTCTAGAAATATCCCCGCGTCAATCACGCTATTCACGACAAACTATCACATGTTCCCCTGTTCTAAAACTACCTATTTCGACCAATCATACATTTCAGTGACGTCGTATAACCCCGCCTGTAATATCTCTATTCCCGTCTTATGCATATTTTATGTAGCGTTCTAACCTTGCTTGAGTGGTAGAAAATCGATATAGCTGCCCGCGTCTTATATCTACTCCACGTGGATTGAATACGTGCCTACTAAAATGCACACTTCTATGCCCGTCTCATTCTGTAACATAATATTAATTGTGCATCTTTTCTGTTCGTTAAGAAGCTCTTGTTAGTGTTTATTACGAACCCACCGACAGTTACACAATATTTTCTTGAAGCTCGCTCTGTTATCTACAGAAATATGGGGAAGGTGACCTTTCCAACGTGCAGCTGTGCCTAATTAATGACCGTTTAAAATAACATTTCTAGGAGTTTACGTTTCATGGTATTCTATATAACCGACGTGTTAAGAAAGCTTTTCGCCTTGAGATTATTGATTTTGCATGCTCTTATGCGTTTTCTGACGTTATATCCCCTTAAATTAAAATAATTTAAATTAATTAATAATTTCTACTGGCTTATACAATTGATTTTCTTTATGAATCTATTACCTCCTAATCCCTAATTATAAAATTATGTCAATACTTGTTAATTTAAATTAAATAAATGAAATTAATTTTGCGCGTATATAAATGGTTCCTTTCTCTATACAGGGTGTTAGGAAATTGCTTTGTTGACCCCAAATTTAACCCATTAAATCCACTACAATATATATTGTCATGGAAGTTAGGAACACTTGTACTTTTCCTAAAAACATATCCAGCCCCAGGGTTGGGACGTCATAAAAGTGCCGTGGTATCGGGGATTATGCTCTTAAAATTCTCGTTCCACGAATTGGGCCAACATAAAATTTTCAAAAAAAAATATAGAAAAATTTCTTACCCTACCTTTTTGTACGCTTTCGTATTTCGGCTCACCCTGGCTAGCTTAGCAATCGGCTTCGTCTTGAATATCTACCATTTTAAGTACATACCTCTATCACACACACACACAATGAAATTATCACTCAATAATGCAACAAACATACAACCTCTTATTTACACGTATTAACAAGTTTCCATTTTTAATAAATTATTTACACCTTGGTACAGACAGTTTGCTAAAACTGTTACCAACTCAATCATTAAATACTTTAATGTCCTTGGTTTTAATATATTTCAACAAGTTCTATATAGTACGAGTAGATGGGCCTCACATGCAACCCTAGTTTGACTTTATTCTGGTCTATTTTGAGCTCATTATAACCCAGTTTCTGTAAGTGCTTTTATACTTTGCATTTTTATTAAAAACAAATCTAAAGACCCGTTTACTCCTTACAACAACATTTTATAGCATGAATACACCTTTATATATCATCAATAAACCTTTTTAATATTCAAAAATTAATTGTCTAGCACATATACCTCTTTAAACAAGTTTTATAGTAATAAATCCACCTCCAATAAGTCAAAACACACAAACACATAAAATCTCTACACAAATGTTTATACAAAAACAGGAAATTAAATTTTTTGACCTGGAGTCGCTTTTGTTCCTTGTTACCGCTGAAGATGGGAACCAGAAACCCTCGTCGTTGCGTCCATCTACTTCGATTATGCGTAGATCCAACTGATCTCCACCTATCCAAATCTCCGCCACCACTACTATTCTTCTATCCAGATATTAGCCTTGTCTCAAACGTAACATTCCATACCCAATTATCGTTTATGCATACAAATTACGCTTTAGGCTGCTTACCCAAATATCATCCCTTCATTTAATCGATTCGTTGTAGTAACGCACCTTTTATCTAAACGACAGCACCAACTCGTGCAATATCACTTTTCCAATATTTGCGGTACGCTACTACATCTATACATACTTTCGAAACAGGATGTTATATATAACTTTACCGACTAAACACAGTAATTAATACCCGTAAGAGCTTTTACTATTGTTACGTTGTAGGTCTAAGCACGATCTCAGATCTAAAGGGAAAGAGAGCCTTACTATTTTTGTTCGTGTATTTATATGATTTTCCAAACCCCCTATGGAACCTGTTTCCCTTGAAAAGCTTATTTTCTAAACTGATTCTTAAAATTTCGAACGTAACAAACACTAACTTTTGAAAAATTCCCCGTTCGTTGTGCTGTTACATGGAATTTTGTTCAATACCCTCTACGGACGCACTTTTCTTGAAACTGCCTAGCTTTAAACCAATGATATAATTTTCCCTCGTCACAACGCTTCACCTATCAGCTATCTATCTCCGTTCCACGCATATTTGTTGTCTCCTTAAGAACCCCTCTTAAGTTACATAAAATCGATATTCTAGTCGTCCTTCATATCTACCCGTGTATTTCGTACGTGACTTGTACCCAACGTTTTCTTTATACGTTTCTCTGTCCGTCTTACATTATCGATCGTTTATTCCAGTCAGTCTTCAATGCAGGTGTTATTTATCAGCTCATACACTGACCGTTGTAAACACACTTCTATAGAATTTTGTGCTAACGTTTGTTTAAAATTCCATAGACCTGACATTTAACAACAGGTATTTCTCAAAACAACCGACCGTTTAAAATAAGACTTTATTCGTTTCATCCCATCTTAGTATTTGTATAAACAAACGTTGGCTTTTAAAATAAAAACATTTTCGTTTAAAATTATTAATTTTTTATGCATGCAAGCTCCTTTTTGCTTCCATGCGTTTGATTAAAATTATTATAATTACTTATGCGTATCCTTGAGTTTTTATGTACTCTAAAGCTTTCTTTCTATATGCAATTTTAACATTCCAATATACAAATAAAAAAATATTTTAATAACCCTCTGTTTTCACAATATAAATTAAATAATTTGGCGCGTAAATAATTTGCTGCTGTTTCCATATACACAGTTTCTAAAATTTTATTGTCTACACCTATTTAATCTCTTATTCCACAGCAATATATATATATATATATATATATATATATAATGTTATGTTTTTTCATGACCTTGTATTATAAATATCTTTGTTATATATATATATATATATATATATATATATTATTATCATGTTATATTATATATGTATATATACGTATATATATATATATATATTGCTGCGATAAGGAGTTGTTTGGGGGTGTATTGAGTAGTAAAGGTCGCGTAGTAACTGTAAATAGCAGTGGGAATCAGAAAACTGCATGTATTTAGTAGAAAAATAAATAATTCGCACATTATGTAAATAGCAAGCATTTAACACCCTGTATATGGACCGTAGACCGTAATTAACTTTAGTCAATGCCAGTAAGCAGATCTTTCAATAATAGAACGCGTATTCAGCAGAGAAATAATTGTACATGTAATTGAAATACGTCAAGAAGCGTTCAATAAGTTTATAGAACAGAAACTCATAAGATAAGATAAAATCTAGTAAATCTTCATGCAATTACGTTTGTAAGAAAGAAGGAACAATAAGCGCTTTGATAAGAAACGCACTTTCAAAGATGAGTTTTAAATAGATACATAAACGAAAACAACACTCATGTTACATCAGCTATTTGTACAATTCTCCAAAAGCTTTATCTACACAAAACAACAGACATAAACTAAAGTAAAGTCCAACAACCATAACAATAACAAGGCGATCAAAGATTGGAAAACAATAGTAAATAACTGCATGATACGGAACTTCAGAAGAGTTGTATCAGAAATCAGCTTGAAAAATACTAGGAATGTCCAAAACGATTATGGTTGGTTGCAACACTTTGTAAGGCTGTTTGGAAAACCAATCCAAATGTAGAGAGCAAAAGCTATTTCTCAAAACAACCGACCGTTGATAAGAAAGGGTCAGGCTCAATTTGAAGCACGTCAAACCTGCAATACTCTTAATCAAATATTTACTTGTCAAATAAATAAATTTTATATTATATTATTGTGAAAAATAGTGTTGTGTAATAATAATAGTTAATGACGAATTGGGTTAAAAAGGTCTCCTAAGTCTGGTATTCAGAACTTCTAATTTACGATATTAAAAGCCTACGAATTCTAAGTGGGATAATTCTAAATCAAGACCATAAGAAATCCAGTTTGTAATTAAGTGAAGAAGTCCAAGGCGTATCGAGAAAAATATAGAATAAAACAAGAAGTGAATTCTGGAAATAAGGAGGAACAAAACCATTGGTTCAAAGCACGTGAAGGAGTACAAAGCAGAGCATTGGTTTTTGATTGAAGATAAGAAGGGCTGTTGATCCACAACACGCAATAACTCATCAGAGTATCTCAGGTCAGTGCTAACTAGTTTAAGGAATCTTTTCAAATTTAAATTTTAAAACTGAATATATTCATTTTCTCTCAAGTTTGTAAGGAGTCAACAAGAATATTGAATACGTTGAAATTTACGTGATAATCATAAAAGGATCTTGAACGTTCCAGATTTTTTTAGTAAAAGGTATTGTTTTTGGTGACTTTAAAATTAAATTAAAAGGATATAAATTTAAGGATAAATGATCCATACAATATTAATTGATTGAAGGGCGTATCTAAAGCATTACAAAAATTGTGAAGTGTAACTATTATTTCCTTTCATTACACGAATGTTGATTGACTTCGTTCTATCAATTCAAACAGGTAAGAATTAAAGGGGTAAATTAAATTGATTATCGTAACGTTGTGCACTCTGTGTAAATTAAACTGGGCTAGCCGTGGCATAATTAAATTAGAAAATTAGAGAAAAACACAGAGCGGTGACGTTCAGCTGGACGTGTATTACATCAGCGTGCGATGTTATCATATTAATATATATATATATATATATATATATATATATATATATATATTGATATGATAACGCTGTACGTCGTTGTAATTATACTCTCAGTCTCCTTCGGATCACCCCCGCTCTGTGTATTTTAATACACTAAAATTTAAATATGCCTCGGCTAGCAGAATTAAATTCATACAGAGTATACAACGTTACGATAATCAAATAATTTACCCATTTCTTTCTAAACCTTTTCCTGCTTTAAATGATTAGTCGAAGTCGACTAATATTTGTATAATGACAAAGAGAAATCATATACACTTCACAACTTAATCTGTTGGATTGTATGACAAAAGTGAGCCCCTGAATCAAATAACAATAAATTTTAAATTTGTATATTTCCAAAAATTAAGCTCTCTTTCCTTATTTTAAAACCAGCAAAATGACGTTGTACTCTACTGAAAATTTCTCTGAACGTTCAAGATTTTTTTTACAAAATTTCTCACGTATAAAATAAATTATTTGATGACTCCTTACATAAAATATTCAAGTATAAAATATGATCAATGTTCAAAAATAATAAATAGAAAATAATGCCTTATGTTAAATAGTTCTGACCTGTAGTTTTCCTTGTGCGTCTTTCTGCTGCGTGCTGTGGATCAGTACCCCAATATTGCATTCAATTAAGTTGCTCCATTCAATTTATTTAGTCTCCAAGTTTTAGCCCGTTTAATTAATGATATAGTCTTTTTTTAATCTTCTTTGGATTTTCTTAATGTCATTTAGAATTTTTGTAATGCCCTTAGTATTTTTGTAATCTGACTTAGAGTTCTTGCTGTCACTTAGATTTCGTGATATCTCTTCAATTTACGTAATGTCACTTAGATTTCTCGATGTCTTTTCAATTTGCGCAATGTCACTTAGATTTCGTGCTGTCGCTTAGATTTTTTTGTAATCTGACTTAGATTTCGTGCTGTTACTTAGAGCCCTACATTAAAAATATTTAACTTGAATTAATTAATAAATTTGTACTCACGTTTTCTAGCAAACGGCGACCCTGTCTTATATATTTTCACTATAATTTATTTTAAAATTTTATAACACCACTTTTCACAAAATTTGATCATTTAATTTGAATATTTACTCCACATGTAAATTCTTGAGTATGAGTGAAGTAGTTAGTGCTTGGTTCAAACTAAGACTGTCTGCTTATCAAATTCACGTGTTATATGGTCTGCGGCCCATCTAAAAATTCATTGGTTATCAGAACGGTTGTTCAAAGTTTAGGACCAACCATCGGTTGTTTTATAAACTACGTCTGCCCACCCGATTATAAGATATATTTGACAAACAAAAGAAACCAGAAGAACACAAGCCATGAGCAATTATCATCATTAAAGCAGCATATGGGTGAATATTCTTGGGCTTTTACAAGTATATCTCTGATAATAACTTGTCGAAACAATTCCTTGATCACGTAGGTGACTGTGGATTTCTAGTTTATATTTATTTTAGACCGTGTGAATTGATGTTGTTAGAGGAATTTCTAGTTCGCCTTGGCACGTAATTTCAGCTATGGTTTTGTTTGTCAACATAATACTTTGGGATTCGTATTAACTTCATGCAGAAAATCAAAGTGACGTAAATTAACATATTTCTGTTGACATTTTTACGTTTCCGAAGCGTATTTATTTCAAAGGATGCGTTTCTTATCAGGACATTATGCTATCTGCTTTCACTTCCACCTAGAAATGTCCTGCCAGATACTTTATTACTTGTTTTTCCCATAAGGGAGGATCTAATTGTCTTGCTATGCTAAAGTTGCTTATTGTATATAATTCCCGGGTCATTCCTATATCTCGATTATATCTGTCCATGATCAGGTCATCTTTCACTTTATCCTGTTGGTTATTCCCCGAATAGTGTCTTAAAAATTTTTGTTCAAATTGTTGAAGCGTTTCTACCTCGCTCTCTTTTAATTTATACCACATTTCTGCTCCGCCTTGTAACATTGATTTTACCAAATTTATTTTGTATTGCTCGTCTATTAAGCCCTGTACTAACTTTTTAATGTTTTTCAAAAATATTTTTAAATTAAGCTTACCGTCCCCGTAAAATTTTGAATATTGTTCTATCGAAATATACGGTTGAATTAATCTTATGGGTTTCCTAACATTGAAATTTTGTAAATCCGTTTTTGAATTTCCTATTTCCCTGTTTATTGTCCTGAATTCTATCTCACAATTCCCCTCAACGTTTTGTATTTTAGCATCTAGATTCTAGATCCATGAGTCTTCCGTTTGTGTCACTTTCACCTGTTTCTTGTCTAGATTTTATCATTATAACTTCGTCCCTCACACCGTCAATTTTTTCCGTATTCCTCACAATTTTATCTCGCATCTGTGCTATCATCTCTGCAATTGTTTGATTAGTCTCTCTTAAACCATCGCTTAAAATTTTTATTTCCATGCTTAGTTTTTCCCCCATTCTGATCAATTTTTGTCCGTTTTTCAGGGCCTCTTCATTTTTATTCATTTTTTTATTTAGTGCTAATAAAATCGACATTATTTTTGCTTCATGTGGGGTTTGCTGTTCATCGCTATGGCTCCTTTCGAATGTCCTTTCTATGACTTCAGTTTGCGTATCCTGGAGGATTACACTTTCCTGGGATCCCTTTATTTCTCAACGCCTCTCTAGCTTCCTGTATTCTTTTGTCCATTTTATCGAAATTTATATTTACACTAAACCTTAAATACTAAATTGAATTTATAAATTTATCTGTTGTCTGCTTGTAATTTCTAATTTTAAATCATATACAAATTTTTCTGAATTTTACTAGCCTCAAGATCGAGTCGCCAAATTAATTTGTTTTGATGTTCTAGCCCTACGGTCGGGTCGTCAGTTATATTTGATTTGACGTTCTAGCCATACGTTGATGCGTTAAATTAATCGCTTTCCGCTACTCTCGCCCCACGTTATGCGACAGATTTACTTCTTTTTCTGAATGTGTGTTTATTGTTAAATGATATGCTTCTCGGCATTAATTAAAGTCAATTGCAATCCTTATACAGGGTGCTAAATGTTTGCTCTTTGCATAATTTGCAAATTACGTATTTTCATGCTAAATAAATGTGATTTTCTAGCTCCTAATACTATTTACATGTATTGTGAAACCATTATGACTCAATATACCCCTAAATGCACGTCTTGTTTAATATCATTTACTATTTACAAAACCTTTGAATCAAAATTAAAATAAATATTCCTATTAGATTCCTTCATTACGAAATTTAAAACCTTTTTATAGCAATTAAAGCCAGTAAAAAAATTGTGTTTTACTACGAACGGTTTTGTTGAACGTTCAACGACCTATTCCCCTTTTTAAACGTACTTTTATGTACCAAACAAATTTTTATTGGCCATTTACACCAAATATCTAAATTACATGCAGGTTTTAAGTTCATCAAATATTTAAAATAAGTGTTGTAACGTAATGTGAATTGAAACGAGAATTCTGACCTGATACTCATTCTGCTACTACTTGTTAGAGGTTTCTAATCCAAATTGGTTGCTTGTTTAGTGGTTTCGAGTCGTTGACCCGCCGCTTGGCGTGTATGCTAGTACTTCAACTATTTTCCAGCAACTTGTAGACGTTTGTCCAACGATTTGAAGTACTAACCCTGTACTTCAAGCATCATACCATTTGTTTAGAGTTTTATCCAAGTGATTTATTGTTTTAGCGTCGTAATTTACTCTTATTTATTTAATTATTTATTTGGTTGTTTAGTTTAATGCTCGGTACTTAGCTGATGTCTCAGTTTACTACTCGGTGCCCTAAATTAATAAATTCTAAAGTTTCATTCATATTAATTAAATCTAGACTTACGTTTTATATCAACGGCAGAGTTTTATACACACGTATTTCAATCGCGTACTTTTACTGTTATCCATTTGAAATTATTTAATTAATATGACTTTCACTTATAACTTTTAATCCAACTTCACTAAATTGAAATTTACGTAATATTTTTGTTTTGACTATTACAATCCGTGTGTCAGTTATGGAGTGGCTCCCCTTATCTGCACTGGTCGGTTTTATAGACAACTTTGTTCCACGTGCTCGTATTGGTTGATCGTTTGCTATTTTGTTATTAGGCCATAGCCAGGGCTTTGCAATTATGTGCCATCTTCAACCTGTTGGGTTTTATTTAGTATTGCATGTTGCAAACGCTTGACTGTGGCACGTACACCAAAACTTTGTATTGGATTTCGTTACCAAATGTTATATCACATATGTCTGAAACTGCCGTAATTTTAGTGTCCATACTTTGTTTACATATACGGGGTTTTATTAAATGTGGCAATTCCTACATTTCAAACGGCACGTACGCTTTCGCCTCAATTTTTTCAACTTTATGAAATATGCCTGCTTTTAAATATTTGTCTATACAAACTGGTATATATTATATACGTTTTATTGACTTGTATTTCTTATGCAAATGCATCTAGGTCGAAAGAAATTACATTTTACGTTTATTTCACTTTAAAAACGCCAAATTTGTATTTATTGTGAGCTTAAGAATGTTTTAAAATGGATTGGGTTGCGTCCGCAATTACTTATTTTAATAAATGAGGTTAAGTTATTACTAAACGTGCCTCCTCTATTTAACTGTAGCTGGTTAGTGATTTTATACAGGGTGATTTATGTGTGCTTTTGCATAATGAACAAATTATTTCCCTTTTATGATTTAAGTGTTTGGTTTTCCTAGTGTTTATAGTATTTACAGGAAATACTCTTCCCTTGTGATCTTATATACCTTTAAATAACCCTATTATCATAGTAATATATATATATGTATATATTGCTGTAATAGAAGGGTTATTTAGAGGTATATAAGGTCACAAGGGTTGTACACTCCATATAAATGACACCAAAGTCTAGGAAACCAAACATTTTAATCATAAAAGGTACGGAACTTGCCAATTATACAAAATGCAAATATTAAACACACTGTATAAAATTTACCATTAACTTTAATCAATAAAGGGAAGCTTATTCTTCAAAGATTCAATCATTTTGAGTAAGATAATTAATTTAGTGCGCAATCCAATTCATTTTAAAATAGCAATGCATGCATAAACTTTAAATAAATACGCATGAGGAAATCTCAAAGTAAGACAAACACGCAATGAATCCTATTCAAAACCAACGCATTGGTGTAAAATGTTCTTAGTAAACAGATTGTTTAAAACAGACATGTTTCATAAACGTAGGAAGTAAACAAACGCATTCAATTGGCGTCATTATAAAATTTGCCTACGTGGTCTTCATGCAAAATTAACACAAAACCAAAACAGATTAGGAAAACAAAACAAGAAAACATACGATTGGCTACGTGCAATTTAAAATTATAAATTCCTTTACAAAATAGAAATACGTGACTTGGGAAGGATTAATGTACCAAAATCTACAATATAAAACTAGATGTTTACGTGATGTACTAAAGCATTGGGACGAGAAATTGGAATGGTAACTACATGGATATCCGAAAGCTGGCGCAATGAGTCAAAGTACAACGCCTCAATTAACAAAATAAACAGGATAAACCAATTGTACAGGTGAATAGGCAGATCTTTAAATAGCTCACGATCTAATAAAAAATTAGTCTTTCAAAAACTAAGGCACGCTCCGTACTGCTTTGAATCAAGATAACACGCGAAGTTAAAATATCAAATTAAATAATAATTTAAGTGAAAGTTGGTGATTGAAAAATTTTAATAATCATACAGGAGCAAATATACAACAGAAATTCGCCGTTTAATAGTTAAAAACGTGTTCGAAATTCTAATTTAACATAATTTTAATATTTATTAACTTAGGGCTCTAAGAACTTATTCAAGTGTCTATCTGAGAATATACCTCTGAGAGTTGATTTGAGAATCTATCTAGGCGTTAAAATAAGCATTGATCTAAGGATTCAATAAGAATTAAATTAAGAGCTTGATCAAACTGCACTACGCAATTAAATAAGCAACTACCAAACAAAATCAATAACAAACTGAAAACAATCCAAGGACACTGGTCAAGAGCACGCACTGGCAGCTCTAAGAATTGGAGTGCATGCAGAGATGTGTATTTACAACAAGGAGTTTAACAAGAACAAGCAACAGGTCAGAGAAAAAATTCATTAATAGCTTAAGATATTAATTTCTTTTTGGACATTTTAATTTTTGTATGCATTGAGATATTTATGTAAAGGGTCATCAAAAATTTTGATAAGTAGAAAATTACATAAAAGGGAAAGAAAGTCATTGAACGTTCAACGTACTTCAAGTAGTATGCAGAGTTATTTTTGCTGGCTTTAAACTGATTAAAGGGAGGTGTAATTTGGGGACAAATTGATTTATATTGTTACTTTGATTCAGGGGTTTTCTTAAATAGCGATTAATATTTTAAAAGTTATGAAGCTACAAATTATACACATTTTTGGTTATTATATAAATTTTAATTAATTTCATTTATGTCATTCAAATAGGAAGTGTTAGAGAAGGGGGGGGGTATAACTTCTCTGTTATCGTATCGTCGTACACTCTGTGCAGGATTGAACTGAGCTAGTATATATTTACATGTCTACAACGGTGTATGATAATGAAGAGGTTGATCTCGTTTATGAAAAAACAGAGAGATTGACGAAATTCATTAAGAGAGATAAAAATTTAATAACAGTAAGAAATCGAAGTTCCAAAATCGGTAAAGGAGAAAACTTAAATTCTTAAAGTACATGGATTGAGAGCACTAAATCATAGAGGAGAGTAGTTAGTAAGGTTTTGCTTACAATATACATGGTTAATTCTAAGTATTCATTTTAAAAACTACGGCAGGAGACATGGAAGAAATCAAGTGGAGCATGAGACTAGAAATCGTATACAGGCGTTAATTATATTTAAAAAAAATAACAGAACTAAATTAAAAAGTGGAGCATGAGACTAAAAATCGTATACAGGCGTTAATTACATTTAAAAAAAACAGAATTGAATTAAAAAGTAGAATTTGCAAAAGCTGTGAAAAAATAGAAAATAAGTAAATTTTTCAAGAACCATATTGCAAACTGTGGTAATAGTGTAAAAATAATGTCTAACGGTTTGGTAATGAAAGGGATAAAGCCATTAAAAAATCATTGGAATTGTTGATAGTATACGAATAGGATATCGTAATTCAACATACGTGTAGAAGCACGTAGTTTGATATATAAAATGTACTAACCGACAGTCAGTCGAAGTATTAACCCACAAGTAATATGAAATAAATTATTGGATCGATTGTTAAAATAAATACATTCAATGTTTATATCACTTATGATAAACAGTTAATGCTTGTAATAAATTTGGTATGCATCAACAAGCGCAGCTGAATTGGTTATAAATATAGAATAATCGTCCTGTGAAGAAGATCCTAGCCCAATAGGTATTGTAACAATTATCATCGTGTCACGGCAACTGCACCCAGTTCATTATAGATCCTCTGTAAATAACTGCTAATAGTTAGTCTTCTATTAAACCGAATAAAAAATTTAATTGAAGTTTGTTGCAATAGCACAAAAAGTACAAAAATGTTGAAGAGTGGATAACTATTAAAAAAAAACGAGAAGCGACTTCGTTGATTTTGCGGAAGTCAATACAGCATCTATAGGAATCGTAATTTTTTTTACAAGAACAATGGGACTGAACTAGCGACTAGTGAAAGATTAGACAACTTCAAGACGAAGCATCTCGTCGAATTTGGAACAGGCTATCTTAAGAAGAGGAGAGGAAAGAAGATAATATCGTTGTTTAATACGTTCTGTGGTTGTACGGATATGGCGCTAGACAAAGGAGGTGTAACCATGACGCGGAGGTTGTTTGGAAAAAGCAGAGGAAGAATGGGAATCTAACTAATCTCGTTGGACGGGAGTAGGGTTGGATACAATGTAGACGGGATTAGACGTAGTGATGACCAACGAGGAAGATAAAACAGAGTTCCATTAACCATGGCGAAAATTTTGAACATATGGTACTGACTTCTAAAAGTTGATACTCATAATCAGTTTGTGACAAATTTCAAGAATGACGAGGACATCTAGAGCAGTGACGGAATTTTGAAGAATAATGAGAAGGGAAACGGAACCTAGGATGGCGCATTTAAAATTGTCAGGTAGGCTATAGAAAGAGGATCACAAAGATCAGCAAGAATGATACGAGTGACTCCGGAGCCCAGAAGGCCAGTAAAAAAAAATAAAAAATTTGGATGGACGGATATGGGCGTTCGTCGTCACGCATATTCACATACAAAATATCTAGCACAAAGCGGGATTTATCGTTAAGATCAGGGAAAAAGGAATCCGAGATCAATGAAACGATAGGGCCGACGACTCGTTCCAAAGACGCTACCGCCGGTTTAAAGAATTTTGACAGGACAGTCGAGTAATTTCCGTATGCCCGTAAACATAGCAATAAAGCATTTAAGAAGGGCTACACTAAGAAGTAATATACCCTTACTGATTTCAATTAAAATAAGTGACCTGTCCGTTAGAAACGGAACTAGAAGTAGGCGTAGTGACAGAACCAAAGCTAGTTCAATGAGTGGGTGTAGTTTGAACAAGCCCAGAGGAAGAACCACAAGCTGTAGTAGAAGAAGAAGAGGTAGTAGAGTAAGGTTTATAAGCCAACGTAGGTTCTAATAATTTTGACGTTTTATGAGAAGAAGCGGGTTGTTAACGTTCCGCTGAAATTATAGTGGCTTCATGTTGTTGACCCAAAGATTGAGGCTGACATATTAAACTAATAGGGGTAAGGCCTAATGACGTTTGACAGAAAGGAGTCAAGTTTCTCCGTAATAGTCGTACTTGCTTTTAGTAAAAGTACGGGACCGGGTAAGAGCAATCGGCTCAGGCTCTTCCTCGGTTTATGATTCACACTTTGGCGGGAGAGGGGAGCATCTTTTTTGGCGCCTGTTTTAGAAGCACTACTCCGACTGTTGGTAGTTCCTGATGTACTTGGTACTTGGAAAAGCGATGACCGGACCATTTTTTTTTTATTTTGTACTCATACAGGCTGCGAAGGCCATATAAAGTGAGTAGTCCTTGTTGACGTTGTGCTCTCCGGTCGCTTGTTTTTGGGGGCCACATTTCGGCGGCGACGTTCAATATGTAACAGTAGGAAACTAACACGTTTGAATTGCGAGGAGGATTTATACACACTAGATGTATCGAACGAATTTTGCAATTCCTGTATCACCACTTTAATCAGTGCTTGTTCCGACTCAAAATCGACCTGTGTAGGAGAAAAAGTGGTAGAAGACGTTGAGTAGAAAAGGATGATTGAACGTATAAAACGTAAGAACTATAAAAGCAAGCTGGGAAATATATGAAAGATGACTTCCAAAGAGGTAATGGTAAATGCAACCAAGGAAGAGGTTCGAAAGTTCAAAGCAAAATGATTTTGGTAAGGTTGGTAACGGATATAGGAAAGAACTAGCCATTTATAAGTTAAGAACGGATAACATTTATACGGTAGTAAAGAAAAGATAAATAAGTGGCAGAATATTTTCAGAAGCTGTATAGAAAAAAATGATTTAAAGATTAACGTACTAGAAGGAGAAGAAAGCGTTGGGGTGGATAAAAAGGAAGGCCTGATTTTAAAATCAGAATCGAATATTAATTAGAAGATTTAAATTCGATAAAGCAGTAGTAAGCTCAGATGGCATACCTGAAGGATTACCAATTCGTACCGGATAATCTCTATAGTCTTGTCTATAAGGTACGAAACTGAAGAAACACTATTAAATTTTAGGGATACTTCACTTCAAACGACACTAAAAAAACTTGAAGTAGAGTGAGCATTACTAACGGTTTAGTTAGCACTTGCCAAAGATTTTAAGTGGCATGGAAAAATAGGATAGAAGATGTAGTGTTGTTTGTATCTTTTCGTTCTGTCTAATTTCTTCGATTATTATTGCTGTTGTATTTTGAATGACCGTGGTCATTTGTGACAGTTTACTTAGTGTTGCATATTTATCATATTTTGATGACTAATTTTTTGAGTTTTCCATTTTAGGAGTGCCTTTCACAGTCGCATGTGTTTCTTCATCTGATGCACCGTAGCCTATCTCGGACTGTACAAGTTCTTCCAATCACTTTAAGTGTTTCATGTTCAATTGTTCTTTTACGTTATTCTCCCCACGAAAAAATTCCATCTTTTATGCCGCAATTAGATTATATTGTTTTAGTTTCCTTCAAGGGTGTTGAATCCTTCAAGTACTTTCTTAGTTTCGTTTTAGTTATTTCTGGTATGCCACGACCATGTTGTTTTCTGTTTTATATATAAAATCAAAATATATAAAATTAGTGTACACGAAGCTGAATGAGCGTATTAGACAACTAATTGGAATTGTTTATAATTTTTTTTATTTGTTGATAGGAATATGAATTCTAGGCCATGCTGGGGCGCATTATCTGTGCAACAAAACGCACCGGAGTTTTGACCCATAAGTCTCAAGTTGATTTTTCAAAATAGTACATTGTAGTGGTTCTATCTATTGATGGCTACCCGAGTTGAAGAGGTCAAACGCGTATGTCATTCGGACGTGAAGAATCGCCGAGTTGTTGTGGTGTCAGTGACAGGTTTTGGTTGCATCGGTGCAAACATAAATATGGAACAATGAGCAAGCATTAAGGTATGTTTTAGACTTGGTAATGTATTTGTCAAAACGCATCTATTCATGAAGCCAAGTGAGGGTAATGAATGTCTATTCTATAGCTGACTCCATGATTAGTATACACGCTTTAAGGGCCACGAAAACCTAAATGATGACCAACATGTTGAAATCTGTAATCAGCCAAAATCTTTATTACTGGTAATGAAATTGATCCTCTTTAAAACATCAATTAGTCGCATTTTCCCGAACATTTGGGCTTCTGATGGGTGGGTTTACATTTTCTCCTGCTCAAGTTGACATCACCAAGTATTGAGCAGACTTCGACTTCGAAGCGCATCATCGAAAAATAAAAACGGAACTAAAACTTCTTGCATAACATTGTGACTGGTGATGAAACGTGGTACTTTTAATACAGTTCCAAAGACAAGTGCCAAAGTACAGAATGGAAGCACTCAGATGAGCCTAATCCGAGAAAAAACTGTTTAGAGATGTCAAAGGTGAAGACAATGTTGATTTTTTATAGATTCAGAGGAAGAAATTTGTCTAACTTGGCTAGACGGTTAATTCTGTCTTGTCTTGGTGTATTGAAGCGGTTGGTGCGACGTATTTGTCGTTTTCTGTCATAACATCGTGAAGAAGAATGTCGGAGCCGGTTATGTGATAATTGCCATCTCTTCGATCGATACTTGTAATCGATCGTTTGATCAAAAAAACGCATTTTAACCATCAACCACCTGTCGAATTCGCCTGCTTTAGCACCGTGTAATTTGGAAAAATGCATTTGCCGATGAAAGCAGTGCGCTATGCCAACGTGGAGGCCATTCAAAGGGTTTACATCAACAATCTCAATGAAATTTGTACAGAGGACCTAAAATATCCGTTCTACATGCTTCCAGACTATGCAAATCGCTGTACAGACTATCAAAGAGACCATTGTGAATAAAATAGACGAGTTTTGCCAAAAAAAGTAAGACAAAGAAGTCCTGTTTACACTAAAACACGTGTAGTTAGATCGGTGCGAAGTGGGCACCAAAAAACTTCTTCGGGGTAGTTGAACAATTTGAACCTTGGACGCATTCGGTCGCATTCTGACGGCAACAACACCTCAAAATATTTTCAAGGACTTATGAAATTGGTACCTGCCTTCTCAAGTTGCTCTATTTTTTTGTTTCCCATGTGACAGTTGAATTGTCGGGTGCTCGAAAAATGTTTCAATGTTGGAACTAAGCCAAAAGCTTGCGGCAGGTGACCAACTTAATTGACAACTTTTTTTTACTAACGTTGCCTTGTTTAATTTTAAGGCAATCCAAGACAGTTGAAAATAGTTTGGTGCTTGGTTCATGCTTCTAGATTGTTTTAATAATAAATAAAATGAATTTTTTGCACAGCTTTACGTTTTTGTTCGTCATATTGCACGCCCAAAATTAGAATCAACTTTAGATGTCATTGTTTCCCAGCTAATATTTATCGCGAAAAGGGTTTCAACTGCATAAAATTATCAATGGCAATACTGTGTACAATTTGCCATTACCAATGCCGTCTTTAAGTACGGTTCGGTCAGTTTGAGGGTCAATTGCGCGCATGCATATCTAACAAAAAAAACTAATTTTTATATTGTAAACGATGATATCAATAATTAACGTTATCTAAAAAATACAATATTTATATATGTTTTGCTGACGTTGATATTCTGGTATTATCCAGTTTTGTAAATCAGGCGATTAAAATAGAGGTTAATTTTTGGAGCCAAGTTCATTTTTCTTTTTCACCGGAAGTGAAATCACTCAATTTAGATTATTTCTACTGACGAAATGCACTTTGTTCTATTAATTGTTTAGACAACGTAAAATGAATAATGTGTAAACGAGTTGAGACAGATAAATGTTGCTATGCTTTGAAGAAAATTTGAAGCAAGCCATTGCTACAAGTTTTCGGTATTTTTGGTAGAAGATATCTTTGGATCTTGAAATGTTTTTGATTTTGTAACAGGCGTGTTGGAGATTTTTAAGAAGTCATAATAAAGCTATTAATTGGGTTTATCAAGTGTCAGATCCTGACGCCTGATGTGATGTTGCACAAAACTGACGTACCTTTCTTCTAAAAAAAAGACCAGATAGTTCTACTCTTGCTCAAATTTCAGCGTTCTAGCTTGGTTTCCAATCAAGATAGTAGAATGTACGTCTTTTAATATATACTTGGAAACATTTGTGTTCAAAAAAGGATTTTATTTTTATTTCCAAATTTTGGAAATTTTTCTCCTCATTTACGGTGAGATCACGCCTTTTGCAATTGTATTTTATTTGCTTCTACAGCCACAATTTCTATTTTTTTGCAATTAAACCTATGTTCATTTTGTGTTTTGTAGTTATGAAGTGCTGTATGGTTGTTTTTATCATATTTGTACTCGTTTAATCTTTTGCATAAATGTTGCATATTCAATTCAAGGTACGACCGTCCTGGCAAAAGATTTTGTATTCTTTGTACGTTTGTTTGATTTTAGCCATTTCATTCTTTAAATCACTGAAATGCTTGAAACGCAAAGCCGTTACTTTACGCAAACAATAGGTATCAGAAATGAGTTTATTAATTTCAGATAATTAAATGAGCTTTTAGCACGAAAGCAGCTTGTAAAATCTAGAAACCTTGGTAGTTTGAATTTAAATAATGTGGCTATTGCAATGTAATATTAAATTAGGATCCAGAAATGAACAGCAAAACACCCAATATATTAAATATAAATGGCATTTTACCATTTTTGTATTATAATTAGGAAAATACAGCTAAATCTCGGTAAATCACCCGCCATAGGAAAGTTTATTTGTACACGTTTACAAGAGTTCAGAAACAAACCATTAAATCATGAAATTAGCCCGACACCTTTACAGACACAATAGATATAAATTCCGTCATAAAAATCAATGCGTGACATGTAACCCGAGAGAAAATTTAAGAGCTTACACGGTTTCAAAGAAACCACCTTCTCGAAAATCCAATACTCATAGATTTACAGCGATAAAAAGAGTGTTGCAAACTTTAGCAAATTGCGCCACATTTAAAAGCATGGGAATAAATTACCGGTTGCACGCAGTAAACGACGTTGATCTCGACTTTAGGATAACAGTTAGATGCACTACCCCGTGAAAACGAGCAAACTGGATAATATCCCTAGGTTGTTGTAATTTATAAAGCACCTGGATATAAGAGGGATGAGATCAGATCAGATCCGATTATCATATATTTGCTAGCAAACTCTCGAAATCCGATCGGTGCGCGAGCGACAGGTACGACAAGATTCGGGATTGTATCTTAGACTATTAGTGATTGAAGAGGTCTTCAAATACGATTAACTCCGTCATCAGAAACTGCTCTCGTAGGAAAAGTCATCAGTGTTGAGGAGTTTTTATCAACCGCAACAGTTTAAAATTTTACCCGCCAAGGGTTCTGCCTATTGAAGTGGTTAGAGTTTTGCAGGGATGAAATCAAAACAACTGTAAGTTATTTGAATTAAAACCATCACATGTTGCTTGTTGTGGCTAAAGATTGAAATTGATTATTAATATTCATAACTGCGTGGAATTTATTCTTACAAAAGGTTACTAATGTTGGTGCACGCTTTCGTACGTTTAGAGCTTATTACATTAAATTTGTATATATAAAGCCTCTTTAGTTTAAAAAGAAGTTAGTGAGTATAGATGATATTGATTAAATTTCGACGACGTTGTGTTATTAGTAATCCTAAGTTTCATATCTGAACGCGGATTTGGCCTAATGAGGGTAGATTATAATTCTTGTTTGTTTTTGTTGTTGCTATGTCTTGAAAATCATGTGTTTTAATATAGGTTAGATATGCATGAAGCCGAGTTGTTCTTCTTTCTGTTCATTTAAAATAAGGAGGGGATTAGAAAGCGCAATTGAGGCTTTATCAACCACTAACTGCAGTAGGAACAGCTTAAATAGGTACTCAAGACTTCCGCCATTCGAGTGTGCTTATTTGACATTAAGCATATCCAAGTGGGTTGGCGCTCAAAGGCTTTATATCGATATGGTGTTGAACGGTTTTTCAAAGTAAGTCTGGTGATATCTAGTAGAAAAATCATAATTTATATACTCTTAAGAGTTTTGCATTTGCGTTCGTAGAACCTCACACCACTGAAACCTAGTCATGCACTAATTAACTGTTAGGTCACTTCGTCCCCGGTAGACTAATAATTTACATACTTAACGTCAATTCAGTACGTATCATGCTGCGCCTTATAAAAACATTTATAAATTTTCTAATAGACCTCGTATATACGGAATTGAAATATTTTTATCAGTTTTGATTTTATTTTTTTTTATCTACGTTGTTATAGCACCTATTTAACTGGTTTTTAAATATCTTTTCCCCCTATTGTGTTTGATATATATATATATATATATATATATATATATATATATATTACTCATATTTAGACCAGGGTAGAAAATTAAATAATCACATCAAATAATTTTAATCACCGTGTATAAGGAATTTTATTAAATAATACGCTTTATTAAAACACCGTGGAGAATAAAAATTCATTCGTTCAGTAAAAATAAGAGATTTAAAATCATGTACAAGACGCTTTATATCAAAAGAAACAGTATTAACAAGCTCTGCGTGTAATGTAATTATTCCTAAACAAATGGAAATTACGTGCAAAATTGATATTAATTAACCCTATTTTAAGTAACCGGTAGTAAAACAAAGTGTACACATAATAATTAATATTTAACTTGTATTCGCTAAAAATGAAAGGATAGAAGTCAATTTTAATTGAGGTTAATTGAACCGTTAGTAACATATAATATCTATAAAAACTTGTAAAAACCCAATAAAAAGCAAATCCTAGAAGTGTTAGTTAGAAGTAGGATGTTTGAACACACCTGCGTATTTCAAAAGGCAATTTCAGTTTAATTTGTTTAGATAAACATGTCGATTCTAAGGATATTGGAAACGGTCAGATGCTTTAGCACGAAATACAAAACAGGGTTTATTTAAAAAGCTCTGAGAATTAATATTATTTTGAACACCTGCGTAGTTTAAATATCACGTACGGCGAAAATTAAGTAGATAACAAATGGTTTCAAAGAATCTTGGAGAAACCGGGGCTTAATATTCACGAGAATGTGCGATACGGGGTTATTTAACCCAGATAGTCCACATGGACTAAAATATAATCGATAATAAAGAATATCAATTTGCACCAATACGAACAGGTTAGAAAAGGAAAGAGAAAATGCGTCAAGCAAAGACACATATAGTAAAAGGCGTGATTTAAGCAACGTCACGAGGGTCACAATTGGTTGAAAATAGGATGCAAATATCAGAGGTAGAAACAACAATTTCTGTACAAAATTAATTAGTTTTTCTCGGACATGTTTGCGTGCCGTGTGAGAATTTCTAAGATTTAAATGGGGCGAGTGAAAAATTCGTAAAAACCGACGCGCGAGCGACGGACTGGGAACATAGAATGAGAAATTCTAAAGAATTGTCTGTTTTGGAGAACAGACCGACGTGCCGGCTATTTGCTATATATACCGGTGGTAATATGAATTTCGGCCTCTTAGACTTTTGACTATTCGATGCGTTAAAAGCTCTTACATCCGCGACTTGATTCAAGATGTTAAACAGTGCATTTTAGTTTGATAAAATAATTTAAAATTTTGCTCGTATATTTTAGTGATTCAAAATAGTTTGTTATTTACGTGCTAACATGAATGTACTTCAGTGCACTTAGATACAAGGTAATAAAATTTAGTATCACTGTACCAATTAGCAAAATTTACAACGACAAATGTATACACAAAAGTAGGCAGTTTTGGCGTATATTGGTGAAAGACGCATGAATTTCTATGCTATTTTTCGGGGGTGTTAATAATTAAATGGTTCAAATACGTGTCTGGATCCACGAAACAAGGGTCAGATATACACAGATGAGTTCCGGAAAAGCCCAGAAACAACTTTAAATAAATGGTGATGGAGAAAATTTTTAAAGCGTTGAGAATTAGAAGCCATAAATATAATCCTGTTGGAATGGTGTGATTAACTAAAGGGACGATGTACATTGAAGTTTCGAGGACAGTAACCTTCAGGTAAATTATACTATTTTGTTTGACATTTTTGTGTGTGTTGAATAACTTTATAATTGATTTACTTTAAATGGACATTAGTGAAATTGTACTAACCATAAAATTTTAATTTTAAGATGAAATTTGCTTGTTTAAGTAGAAAGGGGTATTTAGTATTGATGTTCGGGAATATGATGAAACTTTGGGTATGTCTTTGAGCTCAATTAGACGAACCTGGTTAATTAACGTAAAGGGGTGGTAGATGCTCCTTTATACTCAGACTCAGTCTGCTTATATTGTTATATTAATTAGTAGGCATCCAACAAGGACTTTAATTCTGGATGCACGTTAAAGTGATAATAAAATTAATCTTGAAATTCTTTTAAAACTGAATTTTATGCTGAAATTTAATTTGAAAATTTAATGTATTCTGAATATTGATGTAAATAGAGTTAACGTTGATGTTTGTGGTAGGAATGTGTTTGTTTTTTTTATGTATGAGGATGAAAGCTATCTAGAGGAGCAGCCGAGGCGATTAACAGAGGAAAATCAACAGACCAGGTAATTCAAGAGGTTTCACAGCATTCTTGACGCCCAAACTGTGGGGCTCGAATGTTTTTTTGAAAGGGCCAGTACCTGCAGATATGGGAGGAAACACAGCATTCTATATATATATATATATATATATATATATATATAAATATAGACAAGTTGATATTTTAATTTTTTGGGATACTTTTCGTTCGAATGTTTTATTAAATATTCATTTGCTTGTTTCTGACGTTTTGATTTTATTTAAAATCTTTTTCAAAGAGCTAAAAGTATAAAGATAATAACAGTATTAAAATTATAGTTTTTTGGCATACACAGCTTGAATAGAAAAATTTGACATTGACATTGACATAAAAATAAATGTGTAAATAAGGTAACTTGTAGAAACTGCAAATTATGGATGTAATGTTTTGATCATGTGGGGTGTATAGTATGGTGTGGTGTGCTGATTTAAATATATTTTGGAAATGTAGAGGTAAATTAGTAAATTAGTTTTATGGATGGTTGTGAGTACACTATACTGAGGTTATTGATGTCTTGTTTGTTGTTGATGCAATTATTGTCTTGTATTATGTAGTAAGATTCTAAAAATAATCGTCTTTTGTGGTCATTGTCTTCTGTTAGTATGGTGATTTCATTAAAATTGGCTACATGTTTGGTAGAATTTAGATGAGAAGCAAGAGCACAATAAGTTTTTCCAATTTTTGCATCGCTGCGATGTTGGGTAAGTCTATTTTTTAACCATTGTGAAGTCTGTCCTATGTACGTTTTTTTGCAATTGCATGTGATTTTGTAAATTAGGTTGCTGCGTAGAAGTGGATTAGTGGGGTCTTTTAGTTTTGTGAATAAATTTCGAATCGATTTTTCATATGTGTAAGCTATACAGATGTTAGGTTTTTTAATATTTTAGAAATTATATATATATATATATATATATATATATATATATCAACTTGTCCATATATTTACGTTCGCTAAAAAAAGAATCTATATATAATATATATATATATATATATATATATATATATATATATTATCCTTAGTACTTGCTTTACCCTAGATGTGTTCCTGTATCCTGGATTAGGGTCTACTTTTTAATTCAATCGCCACAAAATTAAGTAATCGTTAAATAACCCAGAAATCAAAATTAAAACAAGCTATTACATACGAGGGACACTATTTATGTATTGACAACTGGCAACACTGGTATTGCCCGGTATTGCAGTGTTTAAATCTTTATCTCAGCCAAAATATGGAATAAACTCGCAAACATTTTCGAGCTATAATTTATTATGACCTTCCACGTGGTCTAACTCAAGAACAATACACCAATCAACTGAATTCAACTTTTCGCGATGAAGCGAATTACATATTCTCCAAATCAATATAGGTATAATTCAATAGAATTATTAAAACTTAAATTAGATACAACAATGTATAATTGAAGGACATATTACAATAGGTTAATGGGAGTTCATAAACCGGCCATGAGTACGGATGTAAATACATTGTATTCCAGACGTAACTTGACACTGCAGGTGCAGGTCACAATAGATTGTAAAAAACTTACTGTTAGAATTAAGATTGTTACTTTGTATTGTATAAATAAATAAGGAAAATAGTAGAAATGAGCTCTGCAGTTCCCACAAGCAATGTGAGAGGCAGGGATAGCATAAATACCCTTAGTAGCTTAAGATGGCTAGTCAGTATCGAGTTTCACAACTTTAACATTGTTGGTTGTTCAAGCTACTCAATTTTATTTAATTAAATCAATTAATAGAAAGTAATTTTGATTGTTAAAAGCGTTAATGAATATAACGCAACCATTTGTTAATTTCTATTGTAATTTTTGTTTTAAATAAATTTGTTAGAAGAGTTTTTGGAAGAAGCCATTTTAAGAAGCCTCTCCAAGAGGCCCAAAATCTAACTAACGCCATTGTATATGTTTGGCGACTTGAGATCTTTCATATTTACCATATTTGAAATAAGCAATGTGCTCCTTATATCTAGTTGTAGCATTTCTCTTAGTATGACCAATATATTTTTGAGAACATCCTGGTCCCGAACAGCTAATCTCATAAATCCCTGACTTTTGAAACTTATCCACTTTGTCTTTCGGATTACCTAACAGATCTCTAACTTTATTAGTAGTATTATAAGCAATTTTGAAATTGAATTGTTTAAATATTTTATTAAGACCCTTAGTGGTGGTGTGAAATGGACGTTTGAAAAATTTGACTAATTCATTAACGGTGTTAGGTTGCGAAATGGTTGATTTACGGATGTTATTTCTATTCTTACATTTTCTTAGTTGGTATTTTCATAGATGAACTTCAGATGTCAAGTATATTAATTTTTTATATTTTTAACCGGTTCTTTGGCATGCTGTCTGGCAATTTATGCATGACTGATTCAGTTGGAACAACGTCGGTGTTGTTAACTTTTGAGTTAGTGCTTGAATGTGCGTTCTCTTTATGTGTGCTGTGTGTGCGTGTGTGGGTGCGGGTGTGTGGAACGTTTTTGTGTACGCGTGTATGTGCGTCAGCGTGTACATGTGTGCGTGCGTGTTTTCCTTTTGGCGTTGTGTTTGTGCTCGCTTTTAACTCGAGTCTCGACGATAGGCAGCCGCATATCAAAGACCTATTCCGTACCCATAAGTAGCGTGCGTCTTAGACCGTAGGCAAACGGAAACCGGGGGTTGCTATTGCAATATTAGGGGCGGGAAAAATGAAGTGACAATATTATTGATTCTTTCAGTTAATGTTATTTGTTTAGTATTTATTTTAAAAATACCTGGTCAGTTTGATGTAGAACATTAGCTATTTTTCAGATACGTATATTTGTATTTATATTGCAATTAATTAATGTCAATATTTCCATTTATTTATAAACTAGCAAAATTGGATAATTGTAAAGCAATATCCAGTCACCCCACTGATAAAATCTTATTTGGGGAGAAGTTCCTTTATTTTAAAGATTTCGTTAATGTGACAAAATTGAATGAGTGTCTTCAAGAGATTGTAGAAAATGTATAGTATAATAAAGTAAATTTAAAAACCAAAACAACGAAAACGTATTTGGAATAACCGTCTTTCGTGTAGGGAGACTATTAAAAGGGATAGGTGAGACAAGACGGTTTGGCGTTTCTTAACTATGACACTAGAAAATGCGTCTCAGGATAATCGGATTAGCACAGCCGCTTTACTTAATTACAATTGAACTGGCAACATTCTGAAGATTACTATCAAACGCATGCCAAAAGAAGATAGCAGAAGAGTAGGTAAATAAGGCCGGTCCTAATTCAAAACGCGACAGACGTATTTTCCATGTGTAAAATACGTCTGTCACGTTTTGAATTAGGATCGGCCCTATATAATTTCAATGTAAAATAGTTGTGAAAACATTTCAATGTAAAATAGTTGTGAAAACATGAATTCTTATATACTTTCAATGTAAAATACTTGTGGGCACGTTTTGAATTAGGATCGGCTTTATATTACTTTCAATGGAACATATTTCAAAACACACGTATGTTGAAAAATGTAAGTGCAGAGAAAATGTGTGTAGATGTTTTGAATTTGGTTTTCTAGCGAGACCGTATGACAGATGCAAAATATCGCATTCAAGTCAATTGTGTTTTAACTAAAGTGGATTCTGATTTATGTTTAGAGGCTGCAAATACACATGGGCCGGTTTCAATTCAAAATGACTTCACTCTTGTGATAGGTTGAAAAGTGGGTTGGCAAAGTACGCAGATGGTGGTAATCTGCTATATAAGGAGATTGCTCCTAATATTAATTTAATTAGTCGAAGTTTACTGCATATATTTACATACAAACATGTATATAATTGATATTCAGGGATTTAAATACAAGAAAAACGAGTTTGTGTGTAAAGAAATTGCGGTTTTGGACTTGTTGAAAGGTGATGTTTGGCATCAAATTTTTAAACTGCCAATGCAGCCTAGTTGTTTGAGTCAAGATCATATAAAACATAACGACTGGGTGACAAGGAATATTCATGGTATTTCTTGGGATGAACCTTCAACGGCTGGAATGGTGTCATCATATATAGCGCTTTATTTGAAGCAAGTTATCCGACCCGGTGAAGAAGTATTTGTGAAGGGTCTAGAAAAGAACAAATTGATTGAAAAA
This sequence comes from Platerodrilus igneus, assembly GCA_036346225.1. Classification (NCBI taxonomy): domain Eukaryota; kingdom Metazoa; phylum Arthropoda; class Insecta; order Coleoptera; family Lycidae; genus Platerodrilus; species Platerodrilus igneus. The sequence goes on from JARFIW010000828.1 coordinate 4,914,185, forward strand.
TATCTAATGCAAAACTTTGTAACTGATATGCTTGCACTAGGTTGTCCTAAGCTATCGGAGTTAAAAATCAACAATCGTTTAAAATATAACATCCATTGTTGTAGACACAGCTATAATAATTTGCAATGCGCAAAACAAAATATCTTTTTATTAAAAGAATGGCTTGATAATAATAATAATAAAAAACAATAGAAAGATTTTGTCTGTATTATTTATTTTAATATAATTTTACAATGTTAGCCTTATTAACTATTATTATAACAACTTCTAGCAAACATTATTTTTATCGATCCAGCTATTGTGTACGTTAGAGAAGCCTAACCATTTTACAAATACTTTATTTCCACTCTTTCTTAGGACTTTTCTACCAGGTAAATTCCTGGATGTTTAACCTTTGCAACTCAGTTTCATAAAATGCACCTTTGATTTCTTTCTCATCTTGATCTTCTAATATATATGTTGTAGGATTGGTTACGTTTACTTTTTAATCTTAAAAATTTCATTTGACCAGTTTGGCGTGTAACCTTTCGTAAATGCTTCCCTGTGTTTACTAATCCTCACACTGTCTTTTATTGAATATTTTGGTATTTTGGTTGCAAGTTTAATGTGGGTAAATGATGATTTAAGAATAGTTTTTTCATTTGATTTATCAACTTTTACAGGTTTGACTCCGATAGTATTGTGAACTGTATTGTTGTATTGTTTCACAATATCGCTTAAATTTTTATCCAATTGTAAGAACCGTTCAGGTTAAACAAGCGCCACATTTTTCCCTTTAAAGTTCTAATTACACGTTCCACAATGAATGCTTTCTTTGTAGAAAAAACACTATAATGGTTTATGCCATATGTCTGCATTAAGGATTGAAAGTGTTTGTTATAATATTCTTTACCAAAATCAGACTGCAAATTTCTTGGCGGATTTTAAATTTATTTAAAATTGTTTTCATTGCAGCAGTAACATCAATACCCGTTTTACTTTTAAGTGGTACAGCCCATACGTATTTGGAGAAACAATCAATAACTACTAAAATGTATTTAAATCCTTTGTTTGTTTGCGAATATGGTAGCATTTCAATCAAATCGGTCTGAAGAAGGTCATTTAAACCTTTTACTATCACTTTGCGTCTCTTGAAATTTATTCTTGCTGGTTTATGAAGTTCATTTACTATATCCTCTTTCACTTTTGATTGAGCAACTATCATAATACTTTTTTCTAATCAGGATTTATTAAATACAATTAATGAAATACTTCTATGTTTGAATGTCGTGGGCTCCACTTGCTTTGAAAGGAACTTTTAATATAAAATCAAGAAACATTGTGGTATTGTTTATAATAGCACCGCTGTCACGAAAGCTGATTACATCCATACGTTTAAGCAAAAATCCTTGTAACTGTGCAATTACATAACTTTTTTCGTTTATAAGAATTTCAATGTCTTGCGGGTATCCTTTAATATTCTCAATGACTGCTTCCTCATAAGGAAATTCATAATTATGTTTAATGTTGAAAATAAGGAATGTCTTGTCACCGTCGAGGAATGTATTAGAGTAAAACGTTGCTACTACCGTGTAATGTAGCATATGTAACTTGTACTCAATCAAGGTTTCAAAACCTTCACTTTTGTTTTCATATTCCTGTTCACTTATATCTATTTTACGGTTATGTAAGTGCCTTCCAAATTTGTCAATTGTCATATCATCTAATTACTTTCGCCTCACGCAATTCTTCAATGATCGAATTTATTTCGTTGCCGTGACCTGTGTGTCCAGCAGTCTGAGATGAAACTAAAAGTCGTAATCTATCAACAAGTTCATTGGGATCATTCCAATATAAATAAACTATAGCGTTATTTGATACTTCCATTGTCATACCGTCTCCAAGACGTTTTCTGTAGGGTAATGTTCTAGGTCTACGGGTGTTTGGGGAAGTATGTTTAATGTAGATATTATATTTTGTACTTATATGAAGTATTACCCTGGATTTGTTCTGTTTCAGAATAATATCTTCTATTAGCATTTGTTCTTTTACAATATCAAGATACGACTTTAGATCTTGATGACTGTACCCGACAGGATATTTTTAAACAGTAGTTCGTATAATCCAGGAGTACCTTTATATTTCAAATCATTTATTAGAACATTTTCATCATCCAACGCGAAATTCGAATTGCCTATCATAAGACCATTTGAATCAGGGTTAAACCTAATACCATATTTATGATCAAATTCGTTCTTAACATATTTAAACATATTGTAAATATATTCTCGAGGTAGCGGATGTAGCTGTTCGAGATAATGTGTCATACCAGGTGAATCGGCAAAGCTTTGAATATATTCCTGGGCTTCTTGTGCATTTCGATTAATTTCTGCTTCGTATTCATTCTCAACATCGTCATCATCAACATCATCTACCTCTATGGCATCATTTTTTAAACCGGGGAATCAATATAGTCAACGTTCCTTTCTAGCAATTTAGGTTTAATTTTTTTTACACTGCTATGAGGCAGTTTTTCTTCTTCTTTAAATTTTTCTTTCTTTACCGCACTTTCCCCATCCAGTTTATTAGCAATAGTTTCTAATCGTGATGTTATGGGTAATAAGATTGATTCCACTTGGACGACTTCATTATCTTTTAACTGACGCAATTTGTTTTTTACAATGTTTCTTTCCTTAATTAAAATTCTTTTAAGTTTTATCGCCTCCTTGTTCATTGCGTAAAAGTTTATTGTAGTAAAAAAAATTCTTCGATACTAACGATACTTGCGTCTCTCAAGGTTTAAATATGTATGAAGTGATCAAAACCTATTCGGTACCTTCCTGATCTGGATCACTATCTTTGTCTACAACTAAGAAACCGTATTTGTCTTGCCAACAAGCAGCACATATTTCACGGAATTTATCATACTTCATGTCAGTATTGACGTGATCGTCATATATGTGTTTTAAGTTTAAATCATCTTGTTTAAATAAAACTAAAAGATTAGCATTATCACGTAGTAAGTGCTTAGGTATACGAGTATAACTTTGACAAAGGTAAAACTGTCTACTTGTTTATGACGCCCCATACTAAAGTATTCCCTAATGATACTTTGTTTATCGCAAGCTACATCATCAAAAACAAATATAGAATTATTTCGAGCATCAGATGGTGATATAATATTATCAGAACTGGAAAATGTATAATATTTGATCCCTTTTATTGGTTGCAGTAGACTTTCAAGGTATTGATACTTTGGTTGATAAAGTGATTTAGAATAAACATATACGTTTTCAAACTTTAAACCATTAGGATGTTCTATCAGCCCAATCATAACGTTGGTTTTACCGCAATTTGATGGACCAACAACTAGACATCGAATAGATGAAGGCAGAAGAACGCTATGTTTTTTCTTTTTAGCTAAAGATTGCACGCCAATGTCATTATTGTTTATGGTTAAAGGTGTTGATTGTTTCACAACACGCATGTTTGCAAGTACTAAATTCGATTTGTAAAAAAAAAGTGGAATTATATATATATATATATATATATATATATATATATATATATATATAAGAAACGGCGAGTAGATAAAGAATCATTAATTCATAATATTTTATTTATTTACTGCACAGCTTGAGAGGATAGTTGTCCGCTAATGATTACATATAATAATTCTAAAACTACTGGGAACGGACTATTAAATACTGTAATTAACAATTTACCATTTGAAGCGCATATTCCGGGTTACAAATTTTGCGGTCCGGGTACAAAACTAATCGAACGGTTAGCTCGGGGAGACAAGGAATAAACAAGTTAGACGAGGCTTGTAAGGAGCACGATATTGCATACACCAAAGAAAAGGATCTATCGAAACGTCATCAAGCAGATTCGAAGTTAGCTCAGTTAGCTACAGAAAGACTAAATTCTGGTGACTCGTCTTTAGGTGAAAAAGTAGCAGCATTTGGAGTAGCTACCGCAATGAAAGCTAAAGTAAAACTTGGTATGGGTGTCTGTGCATCACTGAGAACAAACAATATCAATAAAATAAGAAAACTGATAAAGAAACGTAAAATAAGAAGTACGCTAGGTATTAAAAGTATTATCAAACAAGCACGTACAGCTTTAAAAAAGACTAAAGGATCTAATATTATGGATGCAATCAACATATCAATTAAGGCAGCCAATACAGCAAAACAAAAGAAGCATATTAAATCAGCTCGTATTATATCAATTCCTAAAACAGGAGGTTTTCTACCACTAATACCAATTTTGCAGGCCTAAGCGCTCTTGGTACTCTTACTGGAGGTGCAGCTGCTGTTGCAAAAGCAGTTTCAGATACTAAAATAGCTAAGGAACAACTAGCGGAAAAACAACGTCATAACAAGGCAATGGAGGACATTGCAGTCGGAAACGGCATGTACATCAAACCTTATAAAAAGGTTTTGGTCTTTTTAGCCCTGCAAAACCTCAAAGGAACGCAACTTGATTTTACCTAATCGAGCACTAAGCAATGTAGAATTAATAGAGTTTCTTAAGCAATTAGAAGTATTATATTTCCGTGGAGTGTTCATGAGAAACAATCTTCCCAAGAAAGTTAATTTAAAAGAATGTGGTATAATTAATTTAGATGGAATAGAAGGTTTAGGCACGCATTGGACCTCTTACAAAAAGTACGGTAGTAGCGCTATTTACTATGACAGCTACGGAAACCTGCGACCGCCAACAGAGTTGATAAGTTATTTGAATAGCGGGGGTAAATGTAAAATTCTTTATAACATTAACCAAGAACAATCGTACGGTACTGTGTTTTGCGGTCATTTATGCTTACAATTTCTAAGTAGTGCATAGAACTGCGTACGAAGTTGTTATGTCGTACACTTTTACTCTAACGGAAACACTTCAGTTTTAACAAGCAATTTTAATCCGCCTATAAACTTGGATAATGATTCGGAGTACGTATTAGGATTAACAAATTTTGAGTCTTATAACACAATTCCAAACATAGAAAAAGGAATAAATAATAAATTTTATTATGGATCTAACGGAGAATTCATAGAAATACCTGAAGGTGCTTATGAGATTAGAGAAATTAATAAATATCTTCAAAAAGCTTTAGGTGATAAAAGATGGCGTGGTCGTATGGATCAATCACGAAGCGCTAGAAAGACGCCAGTGTATATAGAAATTACAGCTGACAATAATACACTTAAATGTAGTCTAGATGTGGATTTTACCAAAAAGGATTCAATTGGTTCTCTACTTGGTTTCAATCCGCGAAAATTGCTAGCATTTGTCACGCATCAAGCAGACTACGCGATCAACATTTGTAAAGTGAATGCAGTTTTAATCGATTGTAATATTGCAAGTGGATCCTATTTAAATAGTAAACCAGCCCATGTAATACACGAATTTGTTCCTCAAGTACCTGCAGGTTTTAAAATTGTCGAGTGTCCACCTACGATTATATATCTACCAATCAGGTCACGTATAATAAATGAAATAATAGTTAAAGTGTTAGATCAAGATGGAAATTCAGTTAATTTCAGAGGAGAACTGCTAACTGTAAGGTTGCATTTAAAAAAAATCTGCAATAGCCATGGGTATTAAGTATAATGCACGCAACATGTCAAGAATTGATATAAATGCTGGAAATTTCAAAGCAATCGACACTCGATTGATTGTTTCAAGACCGCTAACAACACAAAACCGGCAGTTTCTACAATCGTTAGGACTGCATTTAATTACAAAAAAGTAGAATGAATAGTGAAATACTGAACGTGCGTGAAAAAGTTTACTTCGACAATGCAATTGTTAATATTGAAAAACATACTCATCAACCTTATGCTAACACAGCTTTAAACAATAATGATGAAATTCGAGTCCCTATACAACAACAAGATGTATACACCTTACCATCGAAGAGCATGCTGTACATAGAAGGCAAATTAATTAGAACAGATGGAACGCCGTCTCAGACAGCAAAGTTTGTAAATAATGGAATTTTGCTGCTTTTTGATGAAATTAGATATGAGATTGGTGGTATCATTGTAAATCGTGTTCGGAATCCTGGATTAACGTCTATAATGAAGGGATATGTTTCATATAATAGCAATCAAAGTAAACATTTACAAAACGCTGGGTGGTTTCCTATGGATGATTCACAAATAGTTGATGCCAATGGGAATTTTAATGTTGCAATAAACCTTTCAATGGTTCTCGGATTATGCGAAGATTTTAAAAAAATTATTTTAAACCTCCGTCATGAGTTAGTCTTACTACGTTCTAGTTTTGATACTAATGCTATAATTAATCCTACACCCAATGAAGAAATAAAAGTTGTTTTAAACAAAGTTTTATTGAAAATGCCGCATGTAGCCGTTGATGAGACTCAACGAATTAATTTAATAGAATGCGTTGCACAAAATCAGGATTTGCATATTCCGTTAAGAGGATGGGAGTTGCATGAATATCAACTTCTACAAGAAACGCAACGTCATACACGGAACATTAAAACAACAACACAATTAGAAAAACCAAGATTTGTGATTGTTGGTTTCCAAACCAACCGAAAAAATAGATACATGAGCAACTACAGTCGTTTTGATCATTGCTATTTAACCAATATGAAACTATATTTAAATTCAGAAATTTTCCCGTACGATAACTTAAATTTGAGGTTCGAGAATAAACAGACTGCGTTGTTATATGAGATGTATGCTCAGTTTCAGCAATCATACTACGAAAAGGAAAATGAGCCACTTTTTAATCCTGAAGATTTACAAAGTATTGCACCATTAGTAGTCATAGATTGTTCTAGACAAAACGAAGCGTTAAAATCTGGTACTGTCGATATTAGATTAGAATTTGAAACTAGCAGAAACGTTTTGCCAAATACATCTTGTCATTGCCTTATACTTCATGATAAGATAGTCAAATACAATCCACTCTCAAACAGCATAAGAATATTATAATTACTTTATTATTATTATTACTGTACCTTTACAAATTATGAAAAACAATAAATCATTTAGCAATCACAGTCTATTTATTAATATTTTACATGTTTTACAATATCTTTTACATGTTTGAATTATTAAGTGATTTAGTAAACAGCCATAAACATTGTCAATTTTAAATAAAAGTTTTGTTATACATTTCTCAAATAAACTAACTGGTATGTTAGTAACAAACTGGATTTTTTTTAAACAGAACGGTTACTACTACTACTACTATTTTCTCTACAATATATTTATACTAATATATAGTTCAAAACTCGGGCAGATTGAAAGGTATCCTATTTTTAGATACATCCAAAAACGAAAATCGGCGTACTTGTGCAGGTATAAACATAACACTGAAGTTTTATAACTAAAAAATATTATATGTTAATCTAGATAAAATAAATTGCATTCTTTATTTGAGCCAGTGGTTGAAGCTTTACAAGTCATTTCTGTATGTATAGTTATACCCCCAAGGTTTAGTATCAGTGGTTAAGGTACTAAGAATTCTTTTATCATCACTTGGATTAAGAACAATTTTGTTTTGTTTAATAGTACAGACATCATGTTTGACTGATCTAATTAAACATTGCTGTTTCTGTACAGTCTGTTTATAAAACAAAGCATTCTTATAATCATCAAAAGAAATTTGCTTAATACTTGCTAAGGAAGATCCTTTTGACTTTTTTATTATCCTATCCTGAACTCTGTAAGTGTACATTTTAGATCTAAGTCCTACAAACTCTAGCATGATGTCACCATTGTTTTCATCCTTCATAATACCAGGAACTTTTTTATTTGATAATGGAATATGATATTTGTTATGAGGGTCGTAATCGGAAGTATCAAATCTATGAATATCTTGTTTGATATAAGAGTAAATATCTTCAACGCTAAACTCGAATATCAAACTATCCGTATCTGTGTACAGCAGCTTTGCTTTGTTAGCAAATTGCGATTTTATATAACTATAGTGAAATTCATATAAATAGGTTTTGAAATATCTAGAATAGAGAAACCTACATAAATGGGTTTGTTTAAGTAAACCTCTAATTTATTCATTTCTATTAAGACTAGATCTTTGTCTAACACAGTGCAACTATGAAAATTAGGCTTCGCTATGTAACTACGAGCTCCAAACCGTTCTTCCCATTTGGTCACTAATTTCACATCTTTCCTTTTCCGTACGTTTTCCATCATCTTTCCATAAACCGAATTTATCATATTTTTATAAAAGCATATATCGAAACTGTTTTTGACTGTTGTCTTAATTTCGTATTCAAATCAATGTATTCTTTTAACCAAGGAGCTTGTTTAAACCGAAGAACCTTATGAATCTTTTTCAGTTCTAAACCGTAGCTTAAATACATTTTAAATTCTTGTAGTGAATAATATAGTTGAGTTTTGGATATAAAGTTGTAAGTAATTTCTTTAAGTTTGATTTATTAGAAGGTACTGGTGGTATCATATGTTCAGGCGCCAAAGGTAAGTCACTGTGAATTTCATGTAAAGATACTGGATAGTGTAAATCGCATTCAAAATATATCCTACATCAGAATCATCGGGAATATTAAGTATGTCTAAACGTACTATATCTGGACTGGTACCATCTAAAAATTCAAATTCTCCATATGGAAGATATTCAGACATTGCAGCCCCATATAGATTATTAACATCAAAATACATTAAATATTTAGAATCGAAATTTGGATCATAATCTGCATTCATATATTTGTTATTTGCTTTAGCATATCTATTCGAACATTGAGAAACACCGCCACGAATTCCCCGTTCTAAAAACATTATTTTTCAATATCAGTAAGCAGCTCGAGTTTAACGTTCGTCGTTTTAACATCGCATCTAGAGCTAAACCAGGAGCCGTAAAGTAGTGAAGCGGATCTAACTTATACGTGAACATACAAGTTTTTCTAAAGTTTTCAAATATATCAGTCAAGAGCAGTACATCTGTTTTTAAATATAGGTCTGAATAGTCCCCTAGTGTTTTTATATTAAATGTTTGCCAAACGTGTTTAGCATGATTGTAGTCTTTATCTGAGATTTCTTCATTGCGCAAACGATTAAAGAATGCTGTTTTACAGGGTAAATCGGTTTCATTGAGCCTATCCCAAGAGTTAATGTAATCATAGGAAATATACCTTTACGCGTAAGTAACTGAAACTCATTATCGGTGTTACAATTTTCCCTGGTGATGGATTTTTTATTATCATCTAAGTATGAAGCTAATTTTTCGATGCTAGATGCCATAAACCTGAATGAATCGATAAATCTAAAAGTAACTTTCGTACCATTTACATATTTTGTAAAAGATATGTATTTTTCCTTATTTATTGGTAGAATACTTACCAAACCTGAAAACCCTAACGCAATTTTTTTAATAATGAAATGCGAATCGTAGCCTAATAAGTTATGAAAAACTACCGGTATCATATAAAAATTATGATAATTGATGTTGCAATCTTGATGAGCCGCTCCTCGAAATTCACCTGTAAAGTGGCAGTGATCGCGAACTCTAATATCATCTATACTAAAAAGTTTATTGCAAATGTGACAGTGAAGGGCTAATTTAAATGCTAACTTTTGTTCTTCTGTTAAAGGATTCATAGGTTTTGGGTTACAGAAAATTGTATTAGTCGTTTCTGAAATCAGTTTCAATTGAGCAACAAACCATTCTATACAATCCTTTCCGCGATACAATTGAAATTTGGAATATTTATTATCATACGAGCATTTCAAATAATACGCTATACTAAAGGGTATATGCCTTTGGTAAGAGACTGTGTTTAGTATTACCTCCGACTCATTGCATGGTTCTAATATACATTCGAGATCTGCATAAACTACAAATGATACTTTTTCTTGATAGTGGAAATGTTTAAACGTTAGATACTTTTCGGATTCTTCGGGTAATCTTATTGAGCAAGTATTCTGTTTTTCGCAATAATTCGAATGACGCTTAAGTAATGCTGCTGTACTAAAATTATTTAAACATCTATAACAAAAAAATTTTCTATGTTCATGTGAAGACAACTGTTTTGCAAATAATTTTGACATATCCTTAATCCAAGTAAAATGAACGTGATTCTCATTAACATTTGTCGGACGAGAATATTGTAAGGAATCATTATTTAAAACTAACAGATTAATAGGTTCAATTTTTTTAAAATTTTCACTTAAACAAAATGGCAGTATTTTAGTATTTTCTATACAATATAGATTAATTGCGAGATTGTTAAGCTTCTCAATTTTTTTTATGTCTTTTAATGTGATTGGAAACTGAATTGAATTGTAGCGTAATACTGTATCAAAATGTGGATAGCTAGATATTCTCTGACTATTTTGTTTAGCAGGATATAAAGCGGAAACCAAGCTCCAAAGAATGCAATGTTGATCGTTATTTATTACATTTACCACAGCTTTTTTTTATAAAGTCCGGAACCGGTACAAACGTTGAACACCCTCTTTTAAGTGGATCATGATTGTTTATATTTACCTTCAAGTGTAAAACTTCATGGATTGCCCAACCAGAATCTTTCTCGAAAAATTCTTCTAATCGCTTCGAAATCTTGTTCAATACGTTCTCCTTATACCACAGCTTGAGATTGGTATTTATATCGATGTGACGATTTGCAGTAGGAAACGTTTTCAAATCTATTTCACCAGTTGTAGGCTTAACAAAGTTAGCTGCAAATATTACATTAACTTTCAACATTGACTTTTTTAAGCAAGCAACAATCTTGCGTTTAAAACTAGCGAACGCCTTGTCTAAGAACACTAGAGGATCTCTATAATTTAAATTGGTAATAAGTCCCGTAATTATTCGACTTCCAAAACATGATTGTACATCATGCCAAATCAAATTTTTCGAGTATGACCTCTAGAAAGCGTTGAATCAACACCTTTGCCACGATATTCCAAAGAGCGTTTCAAGTGCCTCAATCGTACAAGGTAGCTTTTAAGATGTGCTAAATTAGATTCCAGCCTACTAGGATTTTCTTGTTTATTGTCTTCGTATACCTTATTTCTAATAGCAAGCTTCAATATACTAATATTTGCTTTGATAATTAAAATGTGTTTCGTTATTTCATTCACTGATTTAATTAGATTCACGCATTTTACAGTTAATCTCAAAATTGAGCTACTAATCTCGGATACGGTTTCAGCATTCATGATTCTATAGAAAATCAAAATACACTACTTAATAATACAAGTATTTTCTCTATTTACTATTTATATAAAATATCATCTGACGTAAGCAAAACAACTGCAAAAAAGGTTCATTCATCTGAGTTTACGGAAAACGCGCGAAATTAATCTAATTTAGGTTTTATTATGCGCCTTCTTGCAATTTCTGTTTTTCAGTCAATGAATGTAATTCATTATTTCTGCTGAGCGGTACCTTTAAAAAATTTCTTATACAGCAAAAAATCGCCTAAACACACAATTACCTATGTACGTGTCTATGACAAATAATTCGCTAGGCAAGCATTTTCAATATTAACATACTGAATGCAACTCTAAGCAAAACAACTGCAAAAGGAATGCATTCAACATCATTTTTCATTCCGTATGCGTTTACTACAAAAATGTTTTATACGACCTTTGATTTATTATGTGTACAGAAAATACATTATCATTACAGCGCTATTTTTTATGATTACATTGAAATATTTTTAAATAAAAACAAAGCAAATTTGAAAAAAAAATGTCTCAGTTTAAACCGTCTTGTTTAATAATTTACACGCACTCATGGTTTTTAAAAAACCCAGTATTAAAAAAACATTCTGCAGTTTTATTATATAACAGTACCTTTAAAGAATTTTCACACAAATTACCTATATATATATATATATATATATATATATATAAACTAATTGACCTTTTTTTATAAATATTGGGATAAATTTCGTTCGATTAAAGTTAGTGGTTTAGTTTAAAAACATTTATTCAACTTAACGTTTCGGAAAAATTTGTTTCCTTAATCATAAGTTAATGTGTTTTTAGTAGAAAACCTGTTTTGACATGTAACGTCATTTTATTGAAAGTTGTTATTATATATATATATATATATATATATATATATATATATATATATGCATGTAATTGTGTCAGCGGTAATCTAAAAAACTTATTCTATAAATATTACTACTTAAAGGGATTTATTTGCATTGCATTATTATCTGAAGAAAAATATCATAATTTACACGCACTCATGGTTTTTTTTAAAAAACCCGTTATTAAGAAAAAACATTTTCCAGTACGTTGATAGTACTAAAGAATTTTTTCTTATTCAGCACAAATCACTATATCCCTATATATGCATATAAATTATGCTAGCAGTAATATAAAACGAAATTAATCTAATTTAGGTTTTATTATACGCCTTCTTGCAATTTCTGTTTCAGTCAATGAATGTAATTCATTATTTCTGCTGTGCAGTACCTTTAAAAAAATTTCTTATACAGCATAAAATCGCATAAACACGCAATTACCTATATATTTGCATATAAATTATGTCAGCGGTAATCTAAACGAAATTAATCTAATTTAGGTTTTTATTATGTGCATTCATTGCAATTTCTTTTTCAGACAATGAATCTAATTCATTATTTTCTGCTGAGCAGGACCTTTAAAAAAATTTCTTATACAGCTTAAATTATGTCAGCGGTAATCTAAAACGAAATTAATCTAATTTAGGGTTTTATTATGTGCATTCATTTCAATTTCTTTTTCAGACAATGAAACTAATTCATTATTTCTGCTGAAGTATAATTATATTCGCTTACATACTGTTTTGTTAATTAGAATAGATTACAGAGCTGAATTTTTTCTAACAGATCAGTTTATTATTTAATATAAATACTTCACGTAGATTTTACCAACAGTATTCAAATCAGATCTCTTGTATAATTATTAGTTACTATTACTAGCAACTTTTAAAAAATGAGTAACTTGTCATCAATCAAAAATTGTAATAGTACCAACGTAAAAGTTCTAGAGCAATTTATATTACATTCTGACGAAGACGTGATTAAAGAAGTTTTTGGTTGTTCTTCGCCTGAATTCAACACTGCTGCTATTTTTGATAGTAACGTAATAGATATATCACGGTAAGTGCTTTTTTTCACATTTATACATGTGTTTTTAAAACAGTACTAATTTATAAGTTACATTAGATCAAAAAACCATTCTGGAAATTCTGAGGCTATCGTAGGATCGTTGACACACTCTGATCCTCTCAGAAACATCAGGTAGTATACAAAAGAAAAGGTGAACCTACAATAATCTTTTATGTTATGCTTACAGATCAGGCAAAAACATGTCGACTATGAAAAAGTTATGTACAGAATCTAATATGGCTGTTTGCTGTGAAGATGATAAATCTTACGAAGATGACACAGTAGAGTTGCTTAACGCATTTAAAAAGCGTGGAGAGAAGCTACTGCGTCGTATAGATTTGGAACTAGAAATAATAAAGCAAAAAAGAGAGGAACTAACAGCGAGGGAGCAGCAGATACTTCAAGAACGGGAGTTAATAAATACTTTTTCATTTATAAATAGTTAGATCAAAATATTCAACAATTTGTAAAATGAAAAAGTATTTTATAAATGTTTCTCTTTTGAAACAAGACTTTCTCTAAACAAGGTAGTAAACTCAAAGTAAAACGCACATAAATCAGAACCCACTTTAATTTGATACATCATTCTTTATACAATCGACTTAGATGTGTTATAATAATAAACTAATTTCTTAAATTAGTGACATATTATTCTGAAAATTCTATGTTGACAGTTAGACCGATCGATCCCTTACAAGTTATGTATACGCGTTTTTGTTCGAGCCAATACTTTCATTTAATTGTTTCACTCCATGTGCTTGAAGGTATTCAAAATATCTCAATGGCAATATACTCTTGGACTCTTCTGTTTCCACTAATACTCTTTCTCCATATTTTGTCTTGATTGTTTCCACTTTTAAAACTTCACTACAAGATCTTTTGAATTTACATAAGGTTTGCGATATGTGGTTTTATTAAGAGTATTAAAATCCATATTGCTTTTCTTTGACTAATTAAATTAATATTAGGAGCAATCTCCTTATATAGCAGATTACCACCATCTGCGTACTTTGCCAACCCACTTTTCAACCTATCACAAGAGTGAAGTCATTTTGAATTGAAACCGGCCCATGTGTATTTGCAGCCTCTAAACATAAATCAGAATCCACTTTAATTAAAACACAATTGACTTGAATGCGATATTTTGCATCTGTCATACTGTCTCGCTAGAAAAACAAATTCAAAACATCTACACACATTTTATCTGCACTTACATTTTTCAACATACGTGTGTTTTGAAATATGTTCCATTGAAAGTAATATAAAGCCGATCCTAATTCAAAACGTGCCCACAAGTATTTTACATTTGAAAAGAATTCAGGTTTTCACATTTTACATTAAAAGTATATAACGCCGATCCTAATTCAAAACGGTGCACGTGTAACTTCTCGCTAGAAAACCGAATTCAAAACAGCTACACACATTCTTCTCTGCACTTACATTTTTCAACATACGTGTGTTTCATTGAAAGTAATATAAAGCCGATCCTAATTCAAAACGTGCCCACAAGTATTTTACATTGAAAGTATATAAGAATTCATGTTTTCACAACTATTTTACATTGAAATTATATAGGGCCGATCCTAATTCAAAACGTGACAGACGTATTTTACACATGGAAAATACGTCTGTCGCGTTTTGAATTAGGACCGGCCTTATTTACCTACACAGAAGGAATATAAACATGTAGACTTTGAATTGAATAAAGGACGGGTAACGTTGGTTGCCTAACTGACCTGTTTTGAAATAATAAAAGTACATAAAGGGTGCGCACAGTTGAGTATCTAGCTGAGACAACTTCATTCAATAAAAATGTTGCTAACCCGCATATTCAAATAAGTAGAAATTAAAATGGTTTTTAAAATTAAGGAGGCACAAATATAAAATGAAACGTAGCATATGAATTTACTATACATTAACATTAAAGGCATTGCACACACAAAGGAACTATTTACAAGTGGTTTGGTTTGTATAAATAAGACTGCAAATGTCCAACACTAAAATTAAAATACCGTTAGTTTCTAAAGTCGCAGAACGTTTTTCCTAAGTTGAACAATTGAATGTTGCGTCACGATGAAGACTTGAGTCTGGTGTCGTGTGGATAAAAGTGTTTATGGTTGTTAGCAGGCGTGGCGCGGGTTATGGCGAATTCGATGAGGCACCTTGTAGTGGAGATTGCAGGCGGTTTTCTAGTTTTGGCACCTAGCGGCTGGTGGACGGACGTTAACATACGGACGACTTTCTTAGTTGGTAGAAATTGTACCAGTTTCATAGCGAAATGTTCACAATCCTAGCGTGCTTGTTTGCGTGACATCTAAGCGATAGTCCTGATGACCGTGACTTGGAAAGTTGATTCGGTTTAGGCTGCTTAGGCAGGAGTTTCTCATCGCGGTATGGTTATAAGAATTTACATTATTTCATCCCATTATATATGGTGGTCACAACATAATCCAAAGAAAGTCTTTAGTATACGACGAGGTTGGTGACTTCTGTCTTGCACTATTCTTTCCATCTAAGAAGTTTAGTGACCTTCTCAAAGAGAGAACACTAGTGAATAGCTCGAGCGTTTGAAGCTCCTTCTATACCGTGGTTGGTTTGTATTTTACGTTTGGGTATTTTATTTGTATTTCGAGGGGTGTTGGACGATTCTACAATTGATTGAAAAGTGCTTTATGCAAGAGTGTTGTTTATTTGTAGGCTGGATGCTTATTGGTCAGTTAGGAGTATAGTTGGTTGCATACATTCTCATGATTTTCAATATTTTTTGTTATGCATATTCTTTCAGGTAATTTATTTATTTTATTGTATGTGCGCAAGTAAAGGACCTTAGTTAGCTGGTTACGGGGAATACCTTTTCTACACTTTCAAATTTGTTCATAATAACCGTTTCCCCTATAACAAATGACACATTTTCAAAGTCGCATTATCAACATTGATACACGCAAATAAAATACTAAGATTTTTCTAAATCTCAAAATTCTTTAAACATCATTACAATAACATTATAAGTAAGTTTATGGTTCAATAATATTTACCCAATAAATAATACTATCATCATTTAAGGACAAGAATAACAACAAAATACAAGGACAAATATATTAAGTATCTAATGACGTAATTCATGCTGTTATAGTTTACTTTTGTTGATATAAATATTTGTACATAACTGAATTTGTCAGCTTCGCTTTAGTAATTATTGACAACATATCATAAACGTCAGCAAGTTATTTATTACTTGATTTGATAAAGTTACAAATATACCTATTATCTTTAATTTCTTATGCTATGGTCTATCTTAAACTACTAAATACTTTTCTTGAGGAATTTTGCGTAACAGCACATTCAAGCAAAACGCAATCTATTAATTATCATCACTTTTATTTATTTTTTCAGGCGGTTGATGGAAAACTGTTATATTAATTTTTGCTTTAGTATGATTATCAGGTGCCCTTTAAGGGCATTTATATAATAACCAACAACGTCCTTCAATAACATTGATATTGACGTAGTAACGATCACATTACAACGCTCAGTGCTTGGTAACAGAAACTTAAGACCCGATATTGGGTATCAACGCAACTTATATATAAAAGATCTAGTTGCGCTTGTTTTGAGAAGTAAAATAATAAAACCAAATAAAGTAGAAAACAATCTTATCTCTTGAAAAACGAACTGTGCCGTACTGGACAGATTTGTTTGCTATATGGCAAAATACTAGCAAGATCATCTTGGCCCCCCAAAACCCAACTTTTTTATTTTCTGTATAGCATCTGATTGCACCAACATTGCACCACATAGCACCACAACACTTATAGCTAGCACCCAAAAACTATGTGAGTTATTACAGTTTAAAGTTTGGGGGGCTAAGGTGATGCCAGCCCCCCACTACACTTTTTTTCAAATTTATCTCTTCCACCTGATGGCACTAACATAGCACCACATAGCACCACCATTCTCACAGCTAGCACCCAAAAATTGGCGTAGATATAGCAATTTAAAGTTTAGGGCCCTAGGCTACGTCAGCCCCCCCCCACTACATTTTATTCCAATTTTTCCTCTTGCACCTGTTGGAACTAACATAGCACTACATAGCACACCAGTCCCATAGCTAGCACTCCAAAAATGACGTAGATATAACAGTTTATAGTTTATGCCGTTAGGCGATGTTAGCCCCCACTCTACTTTTTTTAATTTTTTTTTTGCACTTGCTAGTACTAACATCGCACCGCATAGCACCACCAATCGTACAGCTAGCACCCAAAAGATGGCGGATATAACAGTTTAAAGTTTAATCTTTTCTCTTGCACCTGCTAGTGCGTCAGCGACTCCCACATACACTTTCTTGAAATTTTTCCTCTTGCACCTGTTAGAACTAACATAGCACCACCAGTCCCATAGCTAGCACTCAAAAAGTGACGTAGATATAGCAGTTTATAGTTTATGCCCTTAGGCGAGGTTAGCCCCCCCACTACACTTTTTTTAATTTTTTTTCTTGCACTTGGTAGTACTAACATCGCACCGCATAGCACCACCAATCGTATAGCTAGCACCCAAAAAATGGCGGGATAAAACAGTTTAAAGTTTAATCTTTTCTCTTGCACCTGCTAGTGCGTCAGCGACTCCCACATACACTTTCTTGAAATTTTTCCTCTTGCACCTGTTAGAACTAACATAGCACCACCAGTCCCATAGCTAGCAGTCCAAAAATGACGTAGATATAGCAGTTTATAGTTTATGCCCTTAGGCGAGGTTAGCCCCCACTTCACTTTTTTTAATTTTTTTTTCTTGCACTTGCTAGTACTAACATCGCACTGCATAGCACCACCAATCGCATAGCTAGCACCCAAAAGATGGCGAAAATATAACAGTTTAAAGTTTAATCTTTTCTCTTGCACCTGCTAGTGAGTCAGCGACCCCCACACACACTTTCTTGAAATTTTTCCTCTTGCACCTGTTGGAACTAACATAGCACTACATAGCACCACCAGTCCCATAGCTAGCACTCAAAAAATGACGTAGATATAGCAGTTTATAGTTTATCCCCTTAGGCGAGGTTAGCCCCCCCACTTCACTTTTTTAATTTTTTTCTTGCACTTGCTAGTACTAACATCGCACCGCATAGCACCACCAATCGCATAGCTAGCACCCAAAAGATGGCGAAGATATAACAGTTTAAAGTTTAATCTTTTCTCTTGCACCTGCTAGTGAGTCAGCGACCCCCACACACACTTTCTTGAAATTTTTCCTCTTGCACCTATTGGAACTAACATAGCACTACATAGCACCACCAGTCCCATAGCTGGCACTCAAAAAATGACGTAGATATAGCAGTTTATAGTTTATGCCCTTAGGCGAGGTTAGCCCCCACTTACACTTTTTTAATTTTTTTCTTGCACTTGCTAGTACTAACATCGCACGCATAGCACCACCAATCGCTATAGCTAGCACCCAAAAGATGGCGAAGATATAACAGTTTAAAGTTTAATCTTTTCTCTTGCACCTGCTAGTGAGTCAGCGACCCCACACACACTTTCTTGAAATTGTTGTCCTCTTGCACCTGTTGGAACTCAACAGTAAGCACTACATTAGCACCACCAGGGTCCCATAGCTAGCACTCAAAAAATGACGTAGATATAGCAGTTTATAGTTTATGCCCTTAGGCGAGGTTAGCCCCCCACTACACTTTTTTTAATTTTTTTTTTCTTGCACTTGCTAGTACTAACATCGCACTGCATAGCACCACCAATCGCATAGCTAGCACCCAAAAGATGGCGAAGATATAACAGTTTAAAGTTTAATCTTTTCTCTTGCACCTGCTAGTGAGTCAGCGACCCCACACACACTTTCTTGAAATTTTCCTCTTGCACCTTTGGAACTAACATAGCACTACATAGCACCACCAGTCCCATAGCTAGCACTCAAAAATGACGTAGATATAGCAGTTTATAGTTTATCCCTTAGGCGAGGTTAGCCCCCACTTCACTTTTTAATTTTTTTCTTGCACTTGCTAGTACTAACATCGCACCGCATAGCACCACCAATCGATAGCTAGCACCCAAAAGATGGCGAAGATATAACAGTTTAAAGTTTAATCTTTTCTCTTGCACCTGCTAGTGAGTCAGCGACCCCACACACTTTCTTGAAATTTCCTCTTGCCTATTGGAACTAACATAGCACACAGTCATGGCACTCAAATGACGTAGTATAGCAGTTTATAGTTTATGCTTAGGTTACCACTACACTTTTGTTTTTCTTGCAGCAGTACTAACATCGCACGGATAGCACCACCAATCGTTAGGTAGCTACCCAAAGATGGCGGAGATATAACAGTTTAAAGTTTAAACTTGTCTCTTGCACCTGCTAGTGCCAGCCACCACACATTTTGAGTGCTAGCTATGGACTGGTGGTGCTATGTGTGCGTATGTTAGTTCCAACAGGTGCAAGAGGAAAAATTTCAAGAAAGTGAGTGGGGGTCGCTGACTCCTAGCAGGTGCAAGAGAAGATTAAACTTTAAACTGTTATATCTTCGCCATCTTTTGGTGCTAGCTATGGATGGTGGTGCTATGTGCGATGTTAGTACTAACAGTGCAAGAGAAAATTAAAAAATGAAGTGGGGGCTAACTCGCCTAGGAGGCACCTAAACTATTAAATCTGCTATATCTACGTCAATTTTGAGGTGCTATCTGGACTAGGTGAGAATGATGGTGCTATGTTAGTGCCATCAGGTGCAAGAGGAAAATTTGAAAAAAAGTGTAGTGGGGGGGGCTGGCATAACCTTAGCCCCCCAAACTTTGAACTGTAATAACTCACATAGTTTTTGGGTGCTAGCTATAAGTCTTTTGGTGCTATGTGGTGCTATGTTGGTGCAATCAGATGCTATACAGAAAATAAAATAATTCGCTGTTGGGGGGGCCAAGGTGATCTTGCCCAAAATATTTCGACAGTTATAGTTTACATTGTAACGCGTAGAACAAATACAAAAGTGTCTTTGTAGCTAATAAAGAAACGTAAAAATTACTAAGGATCAAAATTTAAAAGAAGGACAACCATTGCAATGTACTCCAACGTTAATTTATTGTTAAGTTCCTTAAATAGATAAACGTTAACAAGTAACGCTGGTGCGTTATTTATGCAAACATTAGTTAATAGGAAAGAATTTGCTAATTTCAGTTAGTCAAATGAGCTTTCAGCACGAAAATATTTTATAGACACTTTGGTAGTTCACATTAATAACGTGTCTATTTCATTATAGTATTAAATTAGGATTAGGATCCAAAATAAACTTGAACGCATTTAATGTATATTAAATACAACTAGTAATAAAAATCGGAACTTTACACTTTTGATATTAATTTAAAAAAGTACAGGCGGATTTCAATAAATAACCTATGTAAGAAAGCGTATTCGTAAATATTCACACGAGTTTAAAGAAACCGAAACCATTGTAAATTTCCCGATTAGTCAAAAGCTCTTAAATTTACAGTCATAAAAATGAGCTGCAAACATAATAAAAAACGCCGCTATCGAGAATCTGATAACAGGGCGACCGTGGACATAAACACGAATACATTGAACTCAACAATAGCTCTCCTATTTTAGACGCACAATCTCTGTCAACAAGAAAGTCAGACAATTCCCTGGAGCATCTAATTTATAAATATCGACCGATAATAAAAAAAGGGAGCTTTTTATTTTTGGTTATTTAAGATAGTTGATCGGGTAGCTAAACTGGCGGTAGTTAAAACTCGGGATTGTGAGAAAAACAAGTTCCTAAGCGCCAACATAAACGCGGAATTTAAAATTATCGTTAGACGTAAAAAGGCTTCTATGTTAGACGCTTTCATTCGACACGAAGTTAGTATATTGGACTACCTAAAAACCTTTTTATCCTCCACTATAAGGTTGTGAGCTTTGTACAAAATCAAAAAACCTGAAAGTCATTAAATGTTAGGTTTTCACTTACTACACATTTTATGCTGTTGTATATTTAATAATTAGTTGAGTAAGACTTATTTTTATTATGAAGGCTTTTTACGTTGGTACGCACCTAGGTAAAGCGTATTGTAAACAAAAAAATTGGTAGATGGAAAATCGCTATAATTGTATCTGCATAATTTATTTGTACATGTTAATTTAGTGGATGATTATAATTGATAAATTTAAAATTGTCTTTTTCTTTTAGATACAGGCATATTTGGCACCTAGGAATAGAGTTTAGTTTTGTTGTGTTTGCTACATACTGCGATATTCATATTTGATAATATAGGTTAGGTGAACACTAGTTTTCTAATTACTTGTGATTATTTTTAAAATTGTAGAAGATGAGAAAATGTGTACACAAGGATCCATCAACCTATATTGCAGTCAGAACCGCTATAATCGGTTCTTGTAACACTCATCTTCTAGTAAAACTGAAAACAGGTAGTTGAGTAAAACTTATTTTTATTATGAGAGCATTTTACGTTGGTACGTGCTTAGGTAAAGCGCATTGTAAACCAAAAAATTCGTAAATGGAAAAGCACGCCAGTTGTATCTGCATAATTTATTTGTACCAGTTAATCGATAAATTTATAATGTTCTTTTTCTTTTAGATACACGCATACTTAGGAATACAGTTTATTTTTGTTGTGTTTGTTATATACTGCGATATTCATATTTGATAATATAGGTTACGTGAACAAGACTAGTTTTCTAATTACTTGTGATTATTTTTAAACTAGTACACAAACGTGTACACAAGGCTTCATCAACCTATATTGCAGTCAGAATCGTTAAAATCGACTCTTCTAGTACAACTGAAATCAGGTGGTTGGCGCCCAAAAGCTTTATTATTAGACCGATAGTTGAAAGACCTTTCCAGGTAGCTGTAAAAGTGTTACCATTTGTATAACCCTACGACTGAAAGTTAGTTGGAGCATTATTTACTGTTACGTCTCATTTGTAGAGTAAAATTAATTCAGATAACTAACGCCAATTCTGCACGTATCCGATATCTCGATAACTAACTATATAACTAACCTTTAGTTGGTTTTTACGTACCTGGAGGTACACTTTTTTAAACTATAGGATTTGAATGAGCTTTCTCAAATGTCACGTATCTCGTTCATGACCAACGCAAACATCCTATTCAATCTCATATAAATAGCGTATTAACTAAAGATTCTGATACGATTTCCCAAATATACTCTACTGCGGTCTGCTGATCTGTAAAAATTTTTAGCATTTTTTGGACTATGTCTAAAATAGCAAGTTTTACTGTTGGTCGAATAATAATCTTAGCCGTCGTTTAAATTACGTCTTGTCGCACTTGGCCATTTATCCAGTAGTGGTATCAATAGCAATGCCATTTTACAACAGTTTCGTGGTTGGATTGTGGTGCTAGTGAGTGACATATTAGGCAGTAAAAAAGAGTTAATCAATTTCGGTTAGTTAAATGAGCTTTTAGCATTAACATGAACTGAGAAATTTAGAGCAGCTTTGGTAATATACATTTAATAACGTCAAATGTAGTATCAGGTTAAGATAAATAATTAAAATAATAAAGCACCCAATATATTAAATACAAACGTTGGTGACTATCGGTATTTCACCATCTTCGTATAAACTTAAAAAAAAATAAAGAACAGATACTTGATATAACCGACAAATTAAACTCACTTATGTAGTAATCCGTACTATTTCCTTAGGTCGATTCTCATTGGTTGATAATTATTGCAAATATTATAGCGTATATTTCGATATTCGAAAGTACGTTTGAACAGCACTGTAACCATGTTTAGGTTCCGAATGCACTCCGTGACGTCAGAATTTATCGCTGTAGGGGCGATCTTTCTTTTTACAAGTTTTAACAAGATTTGATTTTTAGATTTCAAAATGGAAAATCGAAAAGCTTCACTTGGCGGTTTTATTAAAGGTAATGCTTTAATTACATTCTATTTTTAAGTTATCTAATTGCATCTAAGCTTAAGTAATTGTATAATGTTATATCTTTATGTTTTAAGCTAGTATTTGAATTAACGATAAAGTTCTCATTCATATTAGTTGTTTGTAATTTTAATGCTACGTGATGTTTAGTTTTTAAGAGCACTTTTTAGCCGATGCAATCATTATGAATAATTCCTTTCTTTTGCTTACTAGATTGAGTGTATTTTGTTAATATGCATTTATGTTAATTTAGAGCCTGAATCTGGGCTTTTGTTTCTGTAGAATTTTGATATGAATTTACTACCAACATATTTTATAATTTGTTTTTAATGTTCTAATAACTTGTGATTATTATGTAATTGTTTATTTCAGTTTATATTCTTGCGTTTAAAACTGTATAATTCATATCTCTATTTTAAAACCTAACTGTAAGTTAGTTTGATGTGACTAGATATTTATAACCTATGATTCTATCGGTAACTAATATTAAAATTTAATTATGCCTGTTACGATGTGATTATAGCGAGCATCTGCTTCGACCCCGTTAAATAATGCGTTTCTTTTATGACTATGTAGGAAAGGGTCGATTCAATTTGTACCCTTTGTTTGATACTATCATATCATACGTTCATGTTTGTTTATAAATATTTATTTTGTCAATGTATTTGTGGTTGTGTTTATGCAAATGATAGAATGAAGGTTAGCTGGAAACTGTTAATGGTTTGTATGGTAAAAGTATGTTTGAGCCTTTGTTGAATTTGCTAACATTTTATGGCCGTGCTGGGTGAAACATTTGTAGTCAAAGTCCTTATCTTCCCGTTGTTCTTTCTCTTCAACTATAGCCAGGTAGTAATGGCACAGCCGTCCTTGGTATCTTTTAGAAAAGATTAGCTAGACTACACTTATATTTCTTCAGTTTCATATGTAGAATGTCCGACTAACAGTTGACATCACGTAATATTAAAACGCCCAGGTTTTTGTTCGCCACCCAATCCTTAGAGGTGTACTTATGCAGTTAGATGCGAAGGGTCGTTGAAGTTTTATCTGCCGATACTCTTTCCTCAGCGCTAACCCAGAGAGTCCGGCACTGTTTGCTCTTATAATACATGTATAATTGATGGGGACCTAATTTTGAAATTATCATAATAATTGAAGTAGGGATGGTAACTATTGTAGTTTTATTTCAAACCTTCCCACATCATCATCTCAGTGTGTATATTTGGGTTATGTTTTGGTTACTCAACGTAGATGTCACTAGCCACAGCCACTAGACGACGACTCGATCTCAGTCGGGTGTTTTCAAGAGAGGGCATTAATTCGTTCGCAGGTAGGTTAAAGTATAGATTTGTTGCCGCGACTAGGTGCGTTACATTACACTTGTACTAATTCACATGGGTTTAAGGAAATTGTAACCATGAAAAGTACATTCCCAATAACCATGTACGCATAAAACCCATAACGAAATGTGTTGGAAACGTAAGCAAATGGCATTTCCTTTTGTATTCAATCTAAAAGTGTGAGAAAAAGACGATTGTTCACATAAACAGAACAACATTGACCACGCAAATTGAGCAACGTAGATGCACTATCGCGTGTGAACGACGACCTCAGGTAATAACGTTGTGGTGTTGAAACTTATAAATATCACGTATAATATATTTGAGAGCAGAGATCAGATCGGAGCTTAGAATTCGATTGACACGCAACGATCGGCGTGCGGGACAAGTTAATTATCGGGTAATTCAAGTGTCAGTATTATACCCTACATTTGATTCTCCAATGTTCCACTCGAAGGCACTACATTGGCCAGGAACCGAGTTTTTCTTTACCTAGATATTTTGAATTTTATCCACCCCTTGTTAACGCAAGTGAGGTAGGGATTTTTACGTGCGTGACAACACACACACGCCACCTACATTTTTACCTCTCATACGAACGAGCGCGTATTTTTGTGAAAAACACTTTCCAAGCTGTCGGTGTTTGGAATTTAATCTGGGACCTTGGGATCAGCAGTCATAAGCAAACCTGTCTGATCTACAGTGCTACCAACAGTATTATACACTCGGATGACTGTTAGTAAATAAATTCCCAAACGCGAGTAAAAGCACGGATATAAAAATACCGTTAAACTTGGAAGTGCCATGTGTGGGTAGCATTTATTTACTAAGTTGGAGTAATTGGTTACGTGCAACTAATTCTTGCACTGAACGGTTGTCGGAGCATTGCAAAAGGACTAACAAAAAGCTGTAAGTTTAAGAAAATTTTGCTGTCCACCATCTAAGCATTATATGCTGTTTTATATTCAATAATTGTGATTGGTGGTAGTAATAAGAATTGGGTAAAGCTTACTGTTTTGGAGGACATTTAACGTTGGGGTACGTTTATTTAAAGCGTATTTTAAACACAGATTCTTTCATATGGAAAAGTTCTCAATTGTATCCACATAATTCATACGTAAGAATTAAATTGGTTGAAGGTGTGTAACTGATAAATTTAAGTTGTTCTTTTTAGTTACACGCAAATTTGGCCAATCAGAAGTAAATCTTTGTTTTCTCTGTTGTTATTTACTGTGATATTCATGTTTGATAATGTAGGTTAGGTGAATAAGATGTGGAATTTTTTATTACTTGTGTTTATTTTAAATTACGCAGAAGGTGAGAAACGTGTAAATGTTTGTTCATAAACCTCTACTGCAGTAATAACCGCTAAACCATTTCTCGGGACACTCATTGAATGACTTTTATGTGTTGATTATATTCAGGTTTGTTGGCCCTCAAAAGCTTTATTAGACAAAAACAATTTAACATATTCACTGCTGATAGCATTTATTTAATGTGTCCAAGGAGCTGATCGGTTTTTGACTTGAAGTCAGTTAATTGTAAGAGAATGGTGCTACTTGTGTCTTTAGAAAGTAAATTTAGAACTTGCGCTGGCAACAACACTGTGTCATCGGTTCCTGAAAGAAATTTATGTGCTGAGCCAAACACACACCTGGTGCATAATTGATGGATTAAAGGATTTTCACTTTTACTAAGCTATGGTGATAAGATTTCTGATTAAAAATTTTATTATATACACAGACGTAGGGGCAATCACATGTTCACAACGAAGTACTATATATGTATACACAATGTTACTGAAATAACTAAAACTTAGGTGTATGCCATTTTTCAAATGAACACAATGTTTACATTGCATTGTACTATGCTGTGTGTGCGTGTGTGTGCGCGCGTGTGTGTGCGCGTGCGTGTGTGTGAAAGTATGAGTGTATCTGTGTGAGTGTAAGTGCGCGAATATGTGTGTTTGTTATAATACGTGCATGTGGCTGTGGGCGCGCGGGCATTAATGTGTGTGCGCGCGTGCACGTGCAAAGTGCAAACAAATAACTAGGAAGCATTAAGTGTATAAGCACAGTTGCAATTTGTATATAAAACAAAAAAAAACACTTAACTTATCCACCTTTAAGACAAATTTTAAAGAATATATAAACACGGTCATCAAAAAAAATAAACCATAAGTAGAGGTAGCTTAAAATAAATACGTATCTAGGATCGATCGCAAAGATCAAATATTTGCATATAACTTTTGCAATCGTAAAAAAATTTGATGATACAAAAAAGTAGGCATGTTCCGGATGTCTCCTTGGGTGCAATGTTCTAAAATTTCATCGCTTCGTCTTTTACGCTTATCTACCAAACCTTCAAAAAACACACATCCACTTTTATCAAATTAAAGTAAATATTCATAATAACGGCCTTTCCTAAAAATACCTTATCACTGGGGTAGCTGGATACTCTTTGACAATGATCACATTTACTAATCTTATAAATAATTCCATATAAAGTACATCCAAACATAAACTATATTAACGGTAATTTTTGGAAGCACTCATTTGACATAAAAATACAAACTTAATGTATCATTCAACTGATCAGGTGTTATTAACAGAACTTTTTAAAAAAACATTTATCCGTTAATAATACTATCATTCCTTTGTTCTAATGTCCTAGATTGATGTATTCATTTTAAATCCCACTTATTTGTGAATTCACTTAACAACAATACCTAGAAAAAAAGCGCAATACCAACTTGTGCTTCCGCAATTCCAATGTCCATTAGAGATACTAAAATTACACTCATAGAAATTTACTATCTGATACATTCCACAAATAAAACTTGCGTTTAAACTAATACGCATATCTTTCTTATCGTTTCGAACTTTTATACTATCTTTCCAATAATATTAAAGTTAAATATAAACAAGCTATTTCCGTAGTCTACAAACCAGTTGCAATTTATATTTACAAGTTCTTATGCACATATTTATCAAGCGTAAACAAAAATCAGCAAAACCTCAAATAGTACTCACAGTGTTAAAAATATTAAGATTTTTAGGTATTTCCGCTGATTAATGTTTTTACTTTCTCTGCACGTTAGGTCCACCATTCTACTTATTTAACTTCTAATATTTAGTTCTAGAGTAAAAAATCATTTATCACCTTTTTGATACACCACCGACACGATTTAAATTTCACGCTTATCCCGCGTGTTTGGGTTTCAGGACCGATCATCCTGTAAAACACGGTGATTCAAAAAATAAGTCATAAGTACAATTAACTTACAATAAATATTTAGGGTCGATCGCAAAGATCAAATGCTTGCACATAACTCTTGCGATCGTAAAACAATTGAATGATAAAAAAAGTATTCATTTGCCGGACGTTTCATTGGGTGTAATGTTCTAAAATTTCATCGCTTCGTCTTTTACGCTTATCTACCAAACCTTCAAAAAACACTCATCCACTTTTATCAAATTAAAGTAAATATTCATAATAACAGCCTCTCTTAAAAATACCTTATCACTGGGGTCGCTGGATACCCTATGACAATGATCACCTTTACTAATCTTATAAATAATTTCAAATAAAGTACATCCAAACTTAAACTATATTAACGATAATTTTCGGAAGCATACATACTTTGACATAAAAACAACTTAATGTAACATTCAACTGATCAGGTATTATTAACAGAACTTCTTAAAGACATTTATCCGTAAATAATACTACCATTCCTTTGTTCTAGTGTCCTAGATTGATTTATTCATTTTAAATCCTACTTATTCGTAAATTCACTTAACAATAATACCTAGAAGAGAAGCGCACAACCAACTTGCGCTTCCGCCATTCCAATGTCCATTAGATATACTAAATTTACGCACAAAGAAATTTACTAGCAAATACACCCCACAAATAAAGCTTGCGTTGAAAATAATACGCATACTTTTCGTAGTGTTTCAAAATTCCAAACTTTCTTTCTAATAATATTAAGCTTAAATATAAACAAGCTAATTCCATCGTTTTACGAACCAGTTGCAATTTATATTTATAAGTTCGCAAGCACATATTTATCAACCGTAAACAAAAAGCAAGAAAACCTCAAATAGAACTCACAGCGTTAAAAGTATTAAGATTTTTAGTTTTTTACTTTCTCCACACGTTAGGTACATCATTCCATTTATTCAACTTTTAATATTTAGTTCCAGAGCGATAATCCACTTATCGCCCTTTTGATACATTACAGACGCAATATAAATTTCACACTTACCCCTCCTGTTTGAGTTTCCGGCCCGATCATCCACCAAAGCTCAAAGCCTACGACCTACACACGTTGCTGTCAGTAAACCATCATTTTGTTCTTAGCTTACTATTTCTTAACTGCCTTTTAAAATTCCGTTTTCACACTGTGTGCGTCCAATGTTGTCTTATCATCTGATTCAATGTCATCCTTTTGTGTAAACGATCATTGTTCCCACGCTTTACAGTTAATACCCAAAGTTTGTCATTTGCATATACTACGTATACTACCCAAACTTTAATACATTTTTTTAGGTTAATTTTTTACTAAAGCTCTCTGAATTTATTTCTACGACCTGATGTGTACGTACGAGCGTTTCACATTGACTTTATCTTATTTCTCAATGTCTTCTCCTTGTTTTCTTTTGCAAGAAAAACTTCTCTACAGTTTGCCTTACGAGTGGACCGGATATAGTAGAAAATTGGTCCCGATTTAAAGAAAAACATACGAGGGCCATTTTTTCAACCTCCGATCGCTCCGTGCAGACGCTACGCGGGTAGCAGAAAGCGGGCATGCGCTGTAGGCGACTGCGCAGCTCTTGCACTACACACTCCGCCATTGTTGACATTCAGGCGTCACTCGACGTTATGCTACAGTCACGTAAACATGTCCGCTATTATTATTGATGCTCCCGCCAAGTGTGAAGTGCGAAGTGTGATTCGTTTTCTACAGGCTGAAAGCCATAGTGCTGCAGAAATCCATCGAAGAATGAGTCGTGTGTATGGGGAAAACTTTATGAGTGATGGTGTTGTGCGTAAATGGTGTCGAAACTTTACAGATGGCCGTAATGATGAGCATGATGAAGGGGGCCAAGGGCGCAAATCTGTCGTTTCACATGACCTGGTTCAATGTGTTGACAGAATGGTTAAAGAAAACCGAAGATTCACCATTAGTGCTTTGTCTACGGAATTTCCAGAAGCTTCATGGTCTGTTTTGTACTTTAATGCTGACGGACGACCACAAAACTGGACGAATGACGTCAGCGTTGGAGTTCCTTGAGCATTATCATGATGAAGGAGACAACTCTTTGAAATCAATCGTGACTGGGAATGAAACCTGGATTCAATACGACACACCGGAAACAAAACGACAATCACAACAATGGATGCATTCAACTTCACCAAACAAACCAAAGAAATTCAAACAAACCTTTAACAACAGAAAGACTATGGCTACTGTGTTTTGGGACCAACAAGATGTGTTGCTTGTGGAGTTTATGAAGCCCGGAACCACAATCACTGTAGCTGTTTACTGTGAAACTTTACGACGGTTGCGTAGAGCCATTCAGAACAAATGAAGAGGAAAGCTGGCCGCTGGAGTTGTTCTGATTCACGACAATGCCCGTCCACATATTGCTGGAGCAACTTAACGGTCTCTCAAACAATTTGGATGGGACATTTTCGATCATCCGCCATACAGTCCTGACTTAGCACCAAGCGATTTTTATCTTTTTCCTTACCTGAAGACGTGGCTGGATGGGAAGCGCTTTCAAACCAATGAGGACCTGCAAACCAACGTCAAGGACTACTTGAATTCATTGGCGGCAACTTTCTTTGAACAGGGTATTGAGAAGCTTGTCCACAGATATGACAAATGTCTTAATCTCTTCGGTGATTATGTCGAAAAGTAACCGTAAGTATACCAACCTTTTGGTAATAAGATTATTGTTTTATATGAACTTGTCTTTTATTTATAGCCTATCGGAGGTTGAAAAAAATGGGCCTCGTATGTAGCTCTATCAAATAATTTTTGTCCAATAATTATAGGTCAATTTGCCATCTATGTGTAATAATGCGCTTTGCAAGGGTTAATATACTTAAAGAAATATTACCTATGTAAAACCTTGTAATTAAAATTAAATAGTAATTATTGCTAATGTTAGGAACATTAATATTCGAATGAAATTTCCAACTTTCTCTTTAAATTATCAACCGACAATTCGATGTAATGTTGCGAACGGAAGTTTAACAACATTTAAAAAACAAACAAAAACAGAGTCTAAAATTGTGTTGCAACTGCTAGGTTTGCAATAGAGTCTAAAAAACACTCAACTTTTAACACAAACTATTTTTTCCATTGTTGATGGCGTACGAAGGGAGTTGGTGGATAATAAATTACTTGTTGCACAATAGAGGCAACCAACTGCTTTACATATTACAAAAACAAGATTGCTTTGATCATTATTGCTAATCTTAGACTTCAGTTCTTATATTGGTGTCAATAGAAAATTTTTTAAATCTTTTCTCCAGGTACAGGTTGTTGGAAGGAGCCCTGTTGTAATTTGTATATATCTTATGGCTTTCAAACTCGATCGTTTTCTTAAACAAATCCTAAAAACACTATAGATACTAAATAATGAATCAAATAAAAAAGACCAAAATGCTTAAAGTATGCGTAGAAATCTCTAAGGCGGAAAGTAATTTAACGAAATTAGCATTCAAATTTCGTATTTTTATTTTATTAATATCCATAATCCATTCTGAATCCGCCTGCACCTTGAAGAAGTTCTAGATTACTAGAACAATTGGAATAGCTTTCGGGTTCCAATGAGTTAAGGAGCCCAATTACAAGTTCAACCAAAGCAGTAGGACCTTTAATGAGGAACCAGACTAAGACAGGTCTCTGAAAGAGGGCAGCGGCGCTTTCGGTACTTAGATTGGCAGAGACCATCGGGGTCGGTATGGCATTCTAAGACACACTACCGCGATGTGGAAGGCAATGGAAAACCACCACATTACTTCCCAAGTATATAGCGTACCTAATTGTATTTAAGATGATGGCATCCACTGGGGTAAAAGATTCCGGAGGTAAAATAGTCTCTCATTCGGATCTCCGGGAGGGGACTACTTCGAAGGATGTAATCGAAAAATTTAGAAAAAGAATTGGAAAATTCAACGCGTTGGAGCGTGGAATCTCAGAAGTATGAAGCAAGTGGGTAAGCTAGAATACTTGAAAATTGAAATAGATAGGTTAGCACTAGACCTAGTAGTGATCAGCGAAGTGCAGTGGCCAGAGGCGGGGGATTTTTCAAGCGAAGACTTTTGTATCAGAGGAATGAAAAATCTGGCGTGGGGATAGTTATGTGAAAAAAGATAGGGCATTGTGTAGAAAACTACTTACAAAAGAACGAAAAAGTACTCATGGTTAGATTAGAATCTAAACCGGTAAACACAGCAATAGTTCAAGTATACATATACACCTTAGCCACAGTGAGAAAGAGGTAGAAGCGATCTACAAAAATATCAAAGACGTAATAAGATACATAAAAGGACGTGACGATTTAATAATTACGGGAGATTTTAATGCAGTGTTAGGTGAGAGTAAGGAAGGAGCGGTAGTAGGTTTATTTGGTTAAGGCACGAAAAACAACAGGGGAAATAAGTTTGTAAAATTTTGCGACAAAAATAATTTAACCATCACAAACACATTATTTCAACACTATGCTAGAAGACGATACACGTGGAAGATGCCAGGAGATATAGATATATATCAAACAGAATACATTCTTATTAGACAACGGTTTAGTAATCAAGTAAAGGACTGTAGAAGTTACCCAGAAGCAGATATAGATACTGACAACAACATCGTAATTATGAAGGCCGCTCCTAAATTTAAAAATTTGAAAAAGGGAACGGAAAAATGCACTTTGACTCTGAGAAACTAAAAGATAAAGATATCCACGAAAGATTTAAAAAAAGTCAAATGAATTGCTGAATGATATAGAGAAAATTTGTGATATTAAGGAAGTAGAAACTCAGTGGAATAACATTAAATTCAGCTTAGACATGGCAGCCAGAGATATTCTGGGGTATACACAAAAAAACCATGGATAACAAAGAATATCCTCAGTTTAATAGAAGAAAGAAGAAAATACAAAAATAAATCAGACGAAACAGAAAAACAGAGATACAAAGCCATAAAATGGGAAATTATTCGCAAATATAGGAAAGCTAAAGAACAATGGATTGATGAAAAGTGCAACGAGGTACAACCTAAGATGGAAATAGGAAAGACGGACGAAGCATACAAACTAATTAGAATAAATTTTAGGAATATAGAACCGCATAGCAAAAATATAAGGGACGCGAGAAGAAACTTCATTATAGAAAATATAGAGAAAGTGGTTAGATAGCAGGAATATATAGGGATTTTCTATGCAGGAGAGGAACTAACAGCATTAGAACAGGATTCAGACATTGAAAAGGATGACGTTTTTTGCAATTTGTAGCAATGGTTGCGTATTCTAATGCTGGAATGAGTGATATGGTGTTCATGT
Organism: Platerodrilus igneus; assembly: GCA_036346225.1. Lineage (NCBI taxonomy): Eukaryota > Metazoa > Arthropoda > Insecta > Coleoptera > Lycidae > Platerodrilus > Platerodrilus igneus. The sequence continues at coordinate 4,947,139 of JARFIW010000828.1, forward strand.
ACGGTCGTGCTAGTGGGAATTTTTTACAAGCACGTCGCTTCTATGCTGAAACGTTTCCTGATCGCAAACTTCCTTCGCATATGATGTTTTAGACAGTGTTTCAACGTCTAAGAGAAACTGGTTCGTTTGAGAACCGGTCTTATGAAACAGGACGGCAGAGAATAACATGTACTGCACGGATAAAAATCGAATGTTGAATATTATTGATGAAAATCCCGAAACTATTCTTAGAAAAATTTTGACTCAAGTGGGTGTAACCAGCTATCTTGTTTGGAGAACTCGTCATGAACAACTCATATACCCCTACCATTTCCAACGGATACAAGCCCTTACTGCTGCGCATTATCAAGCGAAAATAACTTAGTGTGAATGATTTTTGCGAACAGCTGCTGATCGGCAAGATTTCGCTGATAACATCCTTTTTACTGATGAAACTGGTTTTACTAAAAATGAAATATTTAATTTCCACAACAATCACGTTTGGTGTGACGAGAATCCTTATGCTGTCGTTGAAGCCAGACATCAGCAACAATTCACTCTAATCATATGGCTAGGCATGATAGTGGAAAGATTGTTCGGACCGATTGTTTTGCCACAACACTTAACAGGTCTTACATACCTTACATGTGATTTTCCAATGCTCCACCCGAAGGTACTACATTGGCCAGGAAGCGAGTTTTTTTTACCTGAAAAATTTGGAATTTTGGCAAACCCTTGCAGTTCCAAGCAAGGTAAGGATCTTTATCGTGCGTGACAACATTCACACACGGAACCTCCATTTTACCTCTCATCCGAACGAGGGTGTATTTTTGTAAAAATGCTCGCCTAACATATTTCAAGCGGACCGTGTCAGGTCTTGCATACGTCGAGTTCTTGAAACATACTTTACCTGAACTTTTGGAAGATTTTCCTCTAAATCTGAGACTGAACCTCTTGTTTATGCAAGATGGAGCTCCGCCGCACTTTACGCTTGCAGCCAGGAAACATCTTAACAATGAATTTCCTGGGAGATAGATAGGGCAAGCAGGTCCCAGTGCTTGGCCTCCAAAATTTCCCGATTTAAATCCGTTGGACTTTAGTATCTGGGGTTATTTGAAATGTTTAGTGTACGCAACACCGGTAAATGATCTTCCAGAGTTGCGCTAAAGAATAAAACACTGTTGCCAGATAATTCAAAAAACCCTTGTTTTTTGAAAAAGTGCGCGTTTCCTTTGAAAGAAGATGTAGATCCTGTGTCGAAATGGAAGGACGTCATTTTGAACAACTTCTTTAGTTATAATCTAGTTTATGTTAAAATACAATAATATCTTAATAAAGTAAGCTTATACTGCAATTGCGATAAAATCGCTGTTATCTCGTAGACAGTTAATTTGTCGACACATGCTTATTATGACTTTCAACCTTATTTTCGTTCGTACTACATGCCTTTAGAATTTTTAAACGACGTTCCAAAACACCCTGTATATCAGGAAAAACCAAAAAAATTCTTAAAAGTGTGAACTGCCGTTTTTAGGTACCTACCACCCATCTTAATTAACGAAAAAAGAAAAAGAAACTACAACTCTAAAAACAACAGCTCTATACCATCATCTCAAATATAAAATTAAATATATAAAACCGTTACAATTAATACTATATCAATCAATAATAAGTATCATCTCAGATACAGATAATCATTTTAAAACTACAAGATGCAGTCACCCAACACAACTGACAGATACTGGCTCGACCAGTTTATAGAGCCCATAAAAAGAAATACTGGATAAACACTCACCCACGTATCGATGATGCTGGACCTATCACACCTTCCTTAAGGCCGGAGAAGGGTTGCGGTGCCTAAGACCACGTAATTTGTGCCATATAAAAAGGGGCGGCAATTGCCTCATCAATTAGGTCCAAGGTAATAGGTAGTCCTATCCACCGGAAGAAGCTACAAAGAGTGTAGAAACAGATTAGACCCTTCACGAAGGAAAGTATATTTATTACTCAAATTTAGACCAGGGTAGAAAATTAATTAACGACATCAAATAATTTTAATCACCGTGTATAAGGAAGCTTTGGGAAAAGTACGCGTAATTAAAGGCCTACTGTGAAGATTTAAATCATTCAATTAGAATGTAGGGTTTGTATAGAATTTTATTAGATAATACGCGTTATTAAAACCGTGGAGCATAAAAATTTATTCGTTTCATTAAAAATAAGGGATTTAAATTATTCACTAGACGCTTTCTATAAAAAGAAGCAGAATTAAAATGCTCAACTTGTATGTAATTTAATTGTTCCAAGTATAAAGAAACAAATAGAAATTACGTGCGAAATTTATATTTTTTAAAGTTTTAAGTAACAGGTATTAAACAAAGTGTACAAATAATAATTAATATTTAATTTGTATTCACTAAAAATTAAAGGGTAGAAGTCAATGTCATTCATTATTATTTTAATTGGAGTTAATTGAACGATTATTAAAGTATTATATGCATAAAAGCATTTAAAAACCAAATATGAGACGCGTTGCTAGCATACAAATCTATCAAGAATACGTGGAATATTCAAATCGTAGAAGTGTTATTTAAAATGTTACGATTGAACACCTGCGTATTTTTAAATGTCGAGTTCTGTTAATTTATTTGGATAAACATGAAAATTATGCGTATATTGCAAACGGTCGGATAAACCGTAGCTTATATTAACATAGGAAGCCACGTGGACTAAAATAACCGATAGTAAAAAATATCGATTTGCACCACTAAGGCCAGGTTAGAAAAAGACGGATAAAATGCGCAAGGCAGAGACACGGATAAAATAAAAGGCGTGATTTGAGCAACGTCACTGGGTTTGCGATTGGGTGAAATAAGTTGCAGATATAAGAGATGAAAACACAACAATTTCTATACAAAATTAATTAGTTGTTCTCGGACGTGTTTGCGAGCCGTGTGCAAATTCTTAGATTTTCAACTTGGACGTGTGCAAATTTTGTAGAACCGCGTGCCGGACGGTCGAAAGAGAACAAAGAATGCAAAATTCTAAAAATTGTCCGTTGAGGGACAAATCCGACGTGCAAGCAAAACCGTTATAAAAACCCAAACTTTAAACAGTTTCGCTCTCTTAGATTTTCGATTTTGATTCAATACTTTAAACAGTTTGGCTCTTAGATTTTTGATTTTATTGAATAGTTTAAAACAGTTTGCTCTTTATATTTTTGATGTGCTACGATACAAGTTATTATGCATTAGTGCACTTAGAAAAGATAGATAAGTAGCGATAAATAAATACATTTAAGTATGCAGCTTTGTATAGCGTGAACGAATTATGAATTGCTTTGCTAATTTTCGGGGATATACATAGATGAGTTCCTGAAAAGTCCTGAACCAATTTAGACGAATGGTGGTGTACAAAAATTTTAAAAGCGTTCAGAATCTAAAGCCGTAAACATAAACCAACTGGAATGGCGGAATTAGCAAGTCCGATGTGCATTGAAGCCACGAGTGCAGTAACCTTCAGGTAAATTATACTATTTTGTTCGAACTTTAATGTTTTGGTGTGTGTTGGATATCTTTATGATTTGTTTGATAAAATAGACAGTAGTGAATTTGTATAAACAACTAATTTTTAATTTTAAGGTAAAATTTTCTTGTATAAGTAGAAAGGAGTATTTAGCAGTTTATGTTTTGATTATGATGAAAATTTGGATCTGTTTTTGAGCTCAATTAGACTAACCTGTTTAATTAACGTAAAGGGGTGGGAGATGCTCCCTTTTATTCAGACTTAAATTTGCACATATTGTAACTTAATTAGTATGCATCCTACCAGGACTTTAATTCTGAATGAGGATGAAAGTTTTAACTAGGTGAGCAGCCGAGGAGGAAAGAGTAAAAGGTCGACCATCAGAAGAGATTCAACAGGGCGAGAATCACGGCAAATCTTGGTGCCCAATTCGAGAGGCTCAAATATTTTTTTTGACTTTGGTAAGGCTTTTTGTAGGTATCGCAGCATCTATGACGGCCCAACGCTGGTGCTCGATTCAAAAACCTTAGTTCACGAATAATGGTGAGGAATCGTAGCAATATATATATATATATATATATATATATATATACTTTGAAATTAAATGTACTCACTACACAGTGTGCACACAAAAAGGTCGTAAATACGGAAACGTCAATTTCTCGCAGTCGTATATCAAATTTTGAAATGAATATTAAATCGTTTAGTAACAAAAATTCGTTTCCATGCCGGCGTTATCAAACCCAGGTGTGGTTAGCGATTCGAAACACGCGCTATCAAATAATGTGATACCTTATTTCAACGAGCTTCTAAGTTGAAGTAATATAGGAAATAATTATACGCCACAAGACTATGGGCCAAACCAACAAACACCTAAAATAAGGTACCGACTACCCGACTGTAGAAAGCTTTTTGTTTTAAAATAAATAAACTTAAATGCAAAGTACTAGGAAGCGTACTTATTGTAGGAAGGTAAAATATACAGGATGTTGTTGGTGTATTGAAACATAATCTACGAGAATTAATATTGTAAGACAAAAAAGATATTTTTTAATTTACCGCCGAAAGTGAACGTAACATACTACTGAATCTTGGTAAAAAAGGACATATAATTAGAAAACAACAGAAGGGGAACCTAGCTGTACCTATGCTGTGGAAATTTTAGGGAACTGTGTATGCTAGCTCAGAATAGAAATAAGTGGAAGTACGGGTCCAACCAGGAAATCTATTAATTCGGCAAATGTTCGAGTGTTGGAGACCTTAGTCGCCGCAGACTGTTTAACCTTCTCCGCATACTACTGAATATCGGGGTAATAGGGTATATACTTGTAAAGCAATTGAGGGGGAAACGAACTACATCTCACAGGAAAGAGCAGGGGCTATGTTCGAAGACAACAAACATAGAAACAAGGAGTAAATTGTTGTAAGCATATGTGGAAAACAAGAAGCATAGGAGAAATAGACGGGCAGGATACCTTCTAAAGCATTTTTGGTGAATAGTGCTGGATATATTACAAGCAGAGATAAGAAAAAAGAGGTAGAGGTGAGCCTAGATCAGACTAATGCACGCAGATAGTAAAAGATGCAGACTGTGGAAATTTCAGGAAAATGAGTAGGTTAGCTCAGAGTAGAAAACAATGAGGGTACGCGCCTAAACAGTTTCAGGATTGAACATCCAATGATTATAAATATCTATAATCTGGGTCCTTAATCTCGTATGAATTGAACTGGTTTAGGGTGATTTTTCTCCTTATGAGGGAATAAAATTTTGTGGATTATTTATGTTTTTTCTCCAGGAAGCATTCAGTGCGGCACCTAGTAGTGGGGATAGCGGGCGGATTTCCATAGCTTCGGTACCTAGGGGCTGGTGGACGGTTGCTAACCTACGGACGACTCCTTTGGTTGGTAAAAATTAGTGAGGTTTCATGGGGTTCATACTCCTGGCGTGTTTGTCGACGTCACCTCTAGACGATAGTTCTGATGACCGTGACTTTGGAAGTGGATTCGGTTCAAGCTATGTAATGGCAGAATTTTCTCTCTGTATTGTGGTTTTGAGAGCTCACTTCATATTATCCCAATAAATTTGGTGGCCACAATATAATCTGAAGAAAAACCCTTAGTGTACGAGCTTTTTGACTTCTGTCTTTCTCTATTTTTAAGTTCCATTCAAGAAGTTTAGTGACTTTTCTCAAAAAAGGAACGCAGGTGATTAGCTCGAGCGTTTGGGCTCCTTCTGTACCAGGGTCTGTTTGTATTTTACGTACGAATGGTTCTATTTGTATATTGAGGGATGTTGGATGAATCCACTATTGGTTCAGAAATGCTTTGTGCAATCATGTTATTTATTTGCAGGCAGCGCGTTTATTGGTCAGGTAGGAGTATAGTTGGTTGCATGCTCCTACGCACTCTTTTTATGATTTTCAATATTTTTCTTTATACATATTTTTTCTGGTAATTTATTGATTTTATTATGTCTGCGCAAGTAAAGAACCTAAGTTAGCTGGTTCTAGAAGTACTCCATTCTACGTTTTTAAATTAGTATATGACAACTTTTTAGTCTATAACAAATGTACATATTTTCAAAGGTCACATTTTCAACATGGATGCACGCAAATAATATACTAAAATTTTTCTAAATCTAAAAATTGTTTAAACATCATTGCGATAACATTGTAAGTAAGTCCGTGGTTCAATAATATTTGCCCAATAAATAACACTAACATCATGTAAGGGCAAGAATAACAACAAAATACAAGTATACATATTTTAAGTATCCAATGACGTAATTCGTGCTGTTATAGTTTACTTTTGTTGATATGAATATTTGTACATAACTGAATTTGTCAGCTTCGCTTTAGTAATTATTGACAACATATCATAAACGTCAGCAAGCTATTTATTACTTTGATTTGATAAAGTTATAAATATACCTATTATCTTTAATTTCTTATGCTATGGTCTATCTTAAACTACTAAATACTTTTCTTGAGGAATTTTGCGTAACAGCATATTCAAACAAAACGCAATCTACTAAATATCATCACTTTTATTTATCTTTCCATGCGGTTGATGGAAAACTGTTATATTAATTTTTGCTATAGTATAATAATCAATGTCCTTCAATAATAACTATCACATTACAACGTTCAGTGCTTAGTAACAGAACAAGTCCTGATATTGGGTATCAACGCCAGCTATATAGAAAAGATCTATTTGCGCTTGTTTTGAGAAATTAAATAATAAAACTAAATAAAGTAGAAGACAATCTTATCTTTCGAAAAACGAACTGTGCCGTACTGGACAGATTTGTTTACTATATGGCAAAAATTGCGACAGCTGTAGGTTACATTGTAAAGTTAAGGTTCGGGCCTTGGGAACTGTGTTTTTAAAAAACGCTTCCAAACTTCTTAACAAATTTATTTGATTAAACAGAATTGAATGTAGAATTTTACAAACTTGATTAAAATTACTCTAAGTCGAAAAAGAATTACTTGTACTGTTTTGAGTAGCCTAAGCAACTGCAATGTTATAGCTTGGGGCTCCCAGGCTATTTATAATGTTCCTACCCCCTCACATGACTGTAGAAACTTGCAGAGCTCATGCCTACTTATTCTTAATTCTATTCATTGCTGCAATGTTATAATCTTACTTTATAGATAATCACGGCATCTTAACCGTCTGTGACCTGCCACCTGTAGTGTCACTATCGTCTGGAATACATTATTTTGCATCCGTTCACATAACTGTTAATAACCTTTTTATATTTATTTACATTGTTGCACTTCACTTAGTAATTTCTTAATAATTTTTAATAATTACCTATTAGATTCTATATTATAATACATACATAATTGGGGGATATGTAACTCGCGTTGAACAAAAACAATAGTGTCTTTGTAACTAATAAAGAAACGTAGAAATTACTAAGGATCAAAATTTAAAAGGACAATCACATCAATGTACTCCAACTTCAAATTTAACGTTAAGTTCCTTAAATAGATAAACGTTAACAAGTAACGCTGGTGCGTTATTTAAGCAAACATTAGTTAATAGAAAAGAATTTATTAATTTTAGTTAGTCAAATGAGCTTTCAGCACGAAAACATTTTATAGATGCTTTGGAAGCTTACATTAATAACGTGACTATTTCATTATAATATTAAATTAGAACACAGAAATAAACGGGAAAGCACCTAATGTATATTAAATACAATCAGTAATACAGATCAGGACTTTGCGCTCTTCGTATTAATTTAGAAAAGTTCAGGCAGATTTCGGTAAATAACCTACCTAAGAAAGCGTATTCGTAGACATGCACACAAGTTTAAAGAAACTAAAACAATCGTAAATTTCCAGATCAGCCAGAAACTCATAAATTTGCCGTCATAAAAATGAGCTGCAAACATAGTCAAACAACGCTGCTTTTAAGAATCCGATAACAGGATCCCAGTGGACATAAACAGGAATACATTAAATTCAACCTTAGCTGTCTTATTTTAGACGCACAATTCCTCTCTACAAGAAAATCTGGCAATTGCCTAGAACATGGTAACTTATAATTATCAACCGATTATAAGGAAAAGAAGCTTTGTTTAAATGAGACCAAACAGAAAACAGGACTACGCAACAATCGCCGTGCAGATAATATCGTAGATTGGGTACCAAAGTGATGGTAATAAGAAAGAACTCAGGATTGTTGGAGAAATAAGTTTCCAACGCAAATATAAACACGGAATTTAAAATTACCGTTGCAGGTAAAGAGCCCCCAGTGTTTGACGCTTTCCTTCGACACGAAGTTGGAATATTGGATTCTCTACAACTCCCGCTGTCTTGCACTAGAAAGTCGCTTGATCTTTGTACAATATCAACAAACCTATGTCATTGAATCTTTGCTTTCCACCTGCTACAGATTTTATGCTGACGTATATTTAACGTATCCGGAAATATCGTCTAATCTTTTTTGTCTAAAGACACGTTGTCTAAAGACACTTTGTCTAACGGACATTTAGTCTAATGGACACTTGGTCTAATAAACATTTGGTCTAACCGACACTTTTTCTAACAGACATTTGGTTTAATAGAAATTTGGTCTAATAAACAGTTGGTTTAATGAACATTTGGTCTAATGAACATTTTGTCTAATGGACATTTGGTCTAAACTTGGTCTAATGGAAGCTATTGATTTGAAACAATTGCTGTGATTGGCCTTTGCTCCTTCACATGCTGTAGTATCTTCATTTGTAATCCTGTCCGAATCCAAGTATTTTAAAGATAATCAATCCATACTTCAACCCATTTTAGAATATTACCAGGACAATTGGATCGGTAGACCACAGCAAATTAAAATACGTTTTCCTCCTAATCCAATTGAACACTGGAACTGTTTTGACACTACAGCAGTTGGTAATCATCGAGCAAGTAATAGCGTCGATGGCCGACACACAAGGTTTTAAGATATAGTTGGCTCTTATCATCCTTTAATCAGGAAGTTCATCTAAAAAATACAACTAGAACATCGGTTACTGCGCTAAAACTCCAGCAAATTCAAGCTGGAAATCCAGAGCCATTGCAAAGAAGGGAATATCGAAATTTGGAGGTCCGACTTATTAAAATTGTTGAAGAATATGAGAATCAACCATTAACCGACTATCTGTGAGCTATTTCTCACAACATTTCCTTTCATCCATAACTTTTCTTTCTCTCCTTATCTTTGATTTTTTTAAATTGCAATTAAATACTATTAAAAACATTTTTTCTTGTATTATCATTTTTAATCCTTTATTTATGTTTTCCGTTAGTTTATGCAATATTTTATCTATTTTAATAATTATAAGTTTTGCAAAATCTTATGTGAACGCCTGCACGTGGTCGTTCTGCACGTCAACTAATATTTATAACTTATAATTTAATATATGACAATATATATATATATATATATATATATATATATATGTGTGTGTGTCTGTGTGTGTGTGTGTGTGCAATTTTAGAATATGTGAGAATATTTTTATTAGAAAATATTAGTTGATGACTGAGTCTCAATTTAATGTATAAATACCGGACGATATTAAAATATTAATTGTTTTCTTTGTTTCTCTCGAATCGTGCATTAGGACACCGCGAAAAGATGTATACATACTAAAACATTCATGACTCAATTAGGTAGTTATTCTTCAACAAGATAATACTATATATTTAAATTGTTCATTAGATAGAGTTTAGATAAAGTTTAGACAAAGTATCCATTAGACCAAGTGTTCATTAGACAAATTGTCCATTAGACCAAGTGTTAATTAGACCAAATGTCCGTTAGACCAAATGTCCGTTAGACAAAATGTCCGTCAGACCAAATGTCTATTAGACCAAGTGTCCATTAGACCAAATGTCCTTAGACAAAGTATCTTTAGACTAAGTGTTTTTAAACGGAGGTCCGTAAACTATATTTAATAATTGGTCGAATAAAACTTATTTTTATTAGGTGAACAATTACATTAGTGCACGCTTAGATGAGCGTATTGTAAACCAAAAATTCTTATATAGAAAGGCACCGCTATTTTATTTGCATATTTAGTCAGTTAGAAATATAGTTTTTTTTTGTAGTATTAGTTATACACTGTGATACTCATCTTTGATAATATAGCGTGGGTAAACAAGGCTTGGAGTTTTCTTAGTATTTGTAATTATTTTAATATTAGTAGAAATTAAGAAAACGTGTACAAGGCTCCATCAAAGAATATTGCATTAAGAACCATTAAAATTGCCTCTTGGAACACCTATCATCTGGAAAGACTGAAATCAGGTTGTTGCCGTCTAAGAGTTTTATTGGGATGAGCGTTCAAAGAATTTTTCAGGTGTGTGTGTACGATTATTTAGTGAAAGTGTTACAATTGGTATACCATGAAAAGGATTTAAGTTAACTTTTATAAACACCCCCCGCCCCCCTTATTAAAACTAAAAATTTCCTGGTGCATTATTTATTGCTACGTCTCTTTTGAAGAGTAAAATTAATTCAGATAAATGTCAATTCTGAACTAGCATAGAGGTAAATTGTTATAAACTATTAGTGTATTTGGTTTACCAAAAGCTTTTTTCAAAATGTTACGAAACCACTTCAAGACAAGTACAGACTTCCTATTTAATCTCACATATATGGCGCAGTAACTAAGGATTTGGATGCCATTTCTAATATACTCCACTCCGGTAAACTGATATATAGGAACAGTTTAGCGCATTTTCTGGGCTGAGTCAAAAATAGCAAGTTTTACTGTCACATAAAGACGCTGGTCGTCGCTTGAATCATGTCTTATCGCACTTGGCAATTTCTCTAGTAGTGGTATAAATACTAATGCCTTTTTCTAGCAGTTTTGTGATTGGGTTGTAACTCTAGTGAGCTTTCTTAAAAAAATATTAAGTAGTAGAAATAAGGTTATTAATTTCAGTTGGTTAAATAGGCATTTAGGCCAAAACACTCTGAAAAATTTATGGATACTTTGGTAGTTTACATTTAATAACGTGGCTATTTCAATGTAATATTAAATTAGGATAAAGAATTAAAATAGGCAATTAATCAATATATTAAATGCAAACGTTAATGACTTTCGGTATTCTACCTTCTTTGTATTAAATTAAGAAACATTACAGAATGGATACTCGGGAAATAATCAGCATTTTAAAGTGACTTGTAGAAATTTACACGCGTTCAAAGAAGCCGCAAACTAGAAAAATGCGTCGCTAATAAACATATATTTATAAAACAGCTATAAAAATGTGCTAGGAACGTAATCAAGTGTTACCGCTTTCTATATCCAATGTAAAAGTGTGAAAATAAGATAACTGTACACTTACACAAAACGATATTAACCTCAAAAATTGAGCAGTTTAGACGCACTACCCCATGGGAGCGAGGACTTCAAGTAATAATCCTGGGTGGCTAAAACTTATAAAAGCCACGGATAATAAAGGTGGGGATCATCAGAATCTTTAGTTATTTGAAAACAAAAATAAAAGCAGAATTTGGAATTCGATTGATATGCAAACATCGTCGTGCGCGACTAGGTTGGTTATCGGGCAACTTAAGTGACGGTATTAAATCCCCGAACGGGCGGTAAATAGATTTCCAACCGCGAGTAGGAGCGGGAAAAGCAGAAATAAAAATAACGTTTAAAGGGAATGCGACTTGTGTTGGGAACTTCTATTCAATGCCCACTTGAAGTAATTGATTACCTGGAACTTAAAGGACTAATAACAAATTGTAAGCTTATTGAATTTTTGCTTTTCACTAATTAAACATTACATGCCATTTTGTTATTCAATAATTGTGAGTGTAAATTTAAGTTGTTCTTTTTTTAGTTATACGCATATTTTGTCAATCTAGGGTAGATCTTTCTTTGTTGTTATTTACTGCGATGTTCATGTTCGATATTAAAGGTTAGGAAAACAAAACGTGTGTTTTTTATTATTTTTGTTGTATTATTTGTGTTTATTATAAATTAGGAGAAGGAGGTGAGAAACGTGTAAACAAAGTTCTACCAATCTCTACTGCAGTAGTGACGGCTAAAGCGTCTCTCAGAACACCCATCCTCTAGAAAGGCTTTAAATATGTTGATCCTTTTCGGGTAGATTGGCATTGGCGCTTAAAAAACTTTATTATACAAAAACAGTTTAAGACATTCACTGCCGGCAACATTTATTTAATTTGTCTAAGGGGCCGTTTGGGTTTTGGTTTGAAGTCAGTTAATTTTAGGAAAATCGGGCTACTTGTTGTTTTAGGAAGCAAAATTTAAATTTTGGAATTTGGGCTGACGACAACACACACGGTATGTGTTCGGCAGCCGCAAGGAAATTTATGCGCAGAGGCCGATCACGCACCTGTTGCCTTATTTGTAATTTAAACGATTTTCACTTCTACTAAGCTGTGACAGTAAAACTTCTAATTAGAAGTTTATAATATACTGTGACGCAGGGGTAAACATGTTTCCAAAACCGTACTATATATGCATATACAATATTATTGAAATAATAAAAAGCTAATTGTATGCCAGCTATCAAATAAACAGAATGTTCAAAATATATCATATTGTGCGGAGTATGTGTGTGTGCGTGTGAGAGAAAGAGTGAGGGTGTGTGCATGTGTGTGTGTGTGTTTATTGTATGTGTGCGTGTATGTATGTGCGCGCGCGCGTACGAACCTGTAATATAAACAAAAATGGACCCTAATAACTAACAAACGGCAAGTTTGCAAGCACAGATGCGGTTTGATAAATAAACTGTAAAAACGTACAATAAAAACTTGAATTACCTATTTTCATGCCATATTTAAAAATATGGGTGCAAGCAACAGCCCTGGTTAAATATATTGCAACAAAAGTTGGTTATTTTACGAATATTAAGATTTTTCTTGCATATCCTACAATCTTCACGTTCAACTTTCTCATCACATGTCGTAGGTAGCTTTAATGGTAAGTGGTCAAGAATAAGTTTTACAGGTTTTGCTTCAGATGTGTTTGGCCAAAGGGCTTCTATGACGATTAGTCAATAAGCATAAAACTTTGTTTTTTTGCTCTAGAATAGTTACTATATAAAAGCCGTGCATTCAGTAGCAGCATCTAAAAATAAATCCCACAAAAATATAATAGAATCCGAAAAAAAGAAATTTTCCGTAAATTCATGGTTACGCCCTGTATAATACAGTCGTACTTTTATTCATTGATGTACATTGCAAAAACGCAAATTGCGCGTGTATAAATAATCACCCTGTATGATATAAGTGTATTGTAAATAGATACATAGCAAGTAACATAAGATGTATAGGTAACAATAATTAATAGTAAAATACCGTAAAACGCATTTAAATGTGAAAATATAAATCGATCGTTTTAAGATAAATACAAAGCCATTTATTTTTTTAATTATTAATACTTTTTTGATTTGCCGTAAATAGCATAAAAGAGTACTAGCTTTACCCATTTAGTTTGAGAAACTACAATCACCGTGTATTTAAGAAACTCAAAATTAATAAATAATTTTGTGCACTGAAACAAAAGCAAATATTTCTATAAAACGGAACCCCTTTTGCCTTAAAAACCAATTAAAGTTTAAATTAATTATCCCGTGGATATTGCAATTTATTCAAAATAAAGAATTCTCTAGAATATAAAAAACGAGTCATTGGTATTTGAAAATACGTCAAATTCGTATAACTCATTAATAAGTAAACATTCTTATTCCTAGAGGCAGCTTAAACATTGAAAATAAATCGTAAAACTCTTTTAATAACCGATGAATAATCCATTGTCTTTTTCACTAGTATGCGACGCCGCAATAATACTCTATGTGGGACAAGAACGGATAGAACGCGTCACGCATAATTGGAACCAGATAACAAGGTGATAAATGCCGAAATAACAGACGCTAATTAGATTTTCGGAGAAACCTTACATCGTCATGTTTCACATTTTTCTAATAAGCTTCTGGAAACAGATAAATTTGTATATAAAGGAAGCGTTTATTCATTGGAATGTCATTTATTGATTAGATTTCATTCATGCCAGCACAAAATATTATTTTGATTTAACCACAAGCTGTTGCTATAGTATTTAAGTATGTAGTAAACGTAATGTAATTTAACCAAGTTGCGATGTTTTAAACGTAACTTATAAAGAAAAATGGAATTTATTAATTACGAAGAAAAGACAAAATTACACAATATAAAGCCATTTTAATAAAATAATCAAAAGGGAGATTTAACCAAAAATGTACTTTGGTAATTACTGTTTGAAATGAGAATTTTTTATGGAGGCATAATAATAAGAGTAAATCACATATTTTTTATGTAACAGGGTTTTACCAAGAGAATTTGTGATCAGAGTTTGAAATACTCTGACTTTTTAATAGATTATGTGTCAAGAACTTTTTCTGGCCAGAACAAACCCTACAAGCGTGGAAATATTTTATAACCAGGTAAACGATCGTCAAAAGAATAAGTTTAATTCTGTAAATGTAAAATAAGATAAGCAACAATATTTTGTGACAAACTTCTTAGAAATTACTTTATGTTTGAAAGAAACGATGTTGTAAATGCTTTTGTATGAAAAAAATAATTCATATTGTATAAATGCTTTGTGATATTGCTGCGTTTTATTTCATTTTGAAAACTCCGTAAATTCCGTTGAGCTAGTCCAGGCAAAATTTAAAAAGAAAGGTAAATGAACCATTTCAAGTATACAAATTGCAGTATCCATTTTTATATCATTCTTTCAGCAACGCTCTCAACGCGGTCTTACGACAGCATTCTTTTATAGACACCTCAACGTACGGCCATTTTCATATCACTTTTTTGGTGACGCTCTCACAAACGGTGCCTTGTCACAGCAATATATATATATATATATATATATATATACAGAGATCCAAAATATAAGCCAAAAACAGTGGTAGCTTACAAGATATACATGTCAAAGAATAATCGCTTATAGCTTTTGCTATCGTAAAGCAATAAGATGGTACAAGAAAGTAGGCATATACCGAATGTCTTCTTGCCTCGATGTTCTAAAATCACATCACCTCGTTTTCTACCCTAATCTGCCATACCTTAAAAAACATTCATTCCACTTTGTCAAATTAAAGCAATTTTTCAAAATAGCGGCCTCTCTTAAAAATCTTTTCTTCACCGAAGTAGCTAGATATCCATTCTTAATGATCACTTTTACCTATCAAATACACAATTTCAAATAAAGTCCATCCTCGCTTTACAATTAACACTAATTTTCGAAAATCTACATACATTAACCTAGAAAAATCAAACTTAATGTAGCATTTAACTGACCGTGCAATATCATCGGAACTCTTTAAGAAACATTTATCCGTAAAGAATAATACTATTCTATTGTTCCACTTTCCTAGATTGATTGATACGACATTTTAAGTCCCATTTATTTAAAAACTCCCTTAACAACAATACACAGAAAAACATAGCTGAACACCAACTTCTGCATCCACCATTCCAACGTCCATTAAAAATACTAAATTTACACAAAACCGTTTACTAGCAAATGCATCTTACAAACAAAGTTTGCGCTTAAATTGATACGCATATGGTTCTTTGCGCTTCAAACGTTTAAATTTCCGTTCCAATAATATTATGCTTAAACGTAAACAAACTAATTTCATTGTTTTACAAACCAGTATATCGAACTTAAACCAAAAAATAAAAAGCCTCAAACAGTACTCACAGTCTTCAGAACCTTAAGATTGTCAGGTTTTTCTACTGATTCACCTTTATAATTACTCGGCACGTTAGATCACCTATTCCTGCTATTTAATTTTCAACATTTAATTACAGAGTGAAAATCCACTTACCACCATTTTGATGCACCTCTCCCCTACATTTGATTTTCCAATGCTCCACCCAAAGGTATTACATTGGCCAGGAAGCGAGTTTTCTTTACCTGAAAAACTTTTTGAAATTTGCCAAACCCTTGCTGTTCCAAGCAAGGTAGGGATCTTTAACGTGCTTAACAACACTCACACACGGGACCTCCATTTTATCTCTCGTCCGAACAAGGACGTATTTTGTGAAAAATGCTTGCATAACATTTTTCAAGCCGACCGTGTCGGGATTCGATTTTTTGATGCACCACCGGAAGGATGTTAATTTCACGCTTAAGCGCGTGATTGAGCTTTCCGGTCCGATCATCCTACAAAACTCAAAACATTTATTGTTGACCCTCTATCAACAGGGGTCTACGGCCTACACGCGTTCCCTGTCAGTAAACCATCATTTTGTTGTTATCTTACTAATTCCAAACTTCCTTTTAAAATTCCGTTTTCACACTGTGTGCGTCCAATGTCATATAATCAGGTTCAATGTCATCCATTTGTGCGAACGATCAGTATTGCCATAATTTACAGTTAATACCAAAGTTTTGTCATTTGCATTAAATTTTATGACGTTTTATGAATCTGTAATTTTTTGAACCCTTATGCATTATACAATTTAAATTGTTAACGGTAATGTTCCCAGTTTTTTAGTAATTGTTCATGTCCTAATTTAATACTATATTGAAATAGCCTCTTTATAAAACGTAAACTACCCAAACTTTTATACATTTTTAAATTTCAACTGGTTGTAATTTAGTCATAACATCTAGAATACGAGATATGTAAACATATCCATTACAACCGGGGCGTAATGGAGGGCGTAATGGTTTTATAACCTCCGTTCAATATGCCCCCAGAAACAAATTAATCAATTTTCTAGGTTTTTATGCACCAAGTGTGTTATTAAGCTTTCTCATAGCTTTGTTTAGATTTAATGGGTAGCAAACTTTCAGTTGCTTTTAGAGGTTGCTTTGCAATTATTTCTGGCGACTCTTAATCAGCCACTTTGCACTATTAATATTAAATAAATGTGACAAATGTCCAAGACATAGGAACGTCAAACTTACCTATCACCTATTTTTTATTTTATAAATGAGGTAAAATATAAAATCTTATATGCACCACTTGTATTACTAGATAATAACGCCCATCGGGTAGACTCAATCCATCCCTCGGGCCATAGGCCCTCGGGCTGCAAGAGTCGCCATCCGGGCATTATCATCTTAATAACACACTTGGTGCATAAAGTACTATTTTGGCTTGATTTTGTACCAAAGCTTATCGAACTACACAAGCCCTGTTAAAATTTGTAGGCGTCTTATAGCTTTCAAACTTGATCGTTTTCATAAACAAATAAAATAAAATACTATGCTAAGTAAACAATTAAATAAAAAGGAGACCAAATGCTTCAAGTATGCGTAGAACCCCCTAAGGCACTAATAAGAGTGGTTACGTTATAAATGGAAGTATGTAGGCAGTGAACAGGAACGAAAGATTGAGTATAAATACAAAGCTGGCCAATTACAACAGTTCTATATGGAAGAAAACTTAGGTCTTGCAGAAAAAGTATATTAGTCGTATAAATGTTGCTGGAATGCGGTTCCTAAGAAGTGTGTGGAAAAACATTGACAGATTAAAGTGCCAATCGAATGGGTCAGAGCAGAGTGTGGGGAGCAAGCGATTCTTAAGGAGTTAAGCGAGCGAAGTACGCTTAGATGATTTGGAAAGAATGAATGAGGATAGACTTACCAAAGTTGCAAGCAAGATGACTGGTAGATCAGCAAAGGCAGACCGCGTAAAAGATGGTAAGATGTAGTAGAGGAGGTTCTGAAAGAACAATAGGTGAGAATTATGAGGAATAAAAGAGCATGCCAAAAGCAAGGTATGAATGTTACAGAGACAAAAGAAGTGTAAAGGAACCGAAGGGATGTGGAGAAAGATTGTGCATGGCGCTGGGGGCATAAATAATGTCGTAGTCTAGAGTTATATTGTGCATATCCCTCCAGAAAGAGGTGTTAGGTTTGGTTACCCCTAAAGGAAATACCGTGATTGGTGTTGTTTTTCGTTATAAATCGACGCGAGGTCGAATCGTTATGCAAGATACTGTTGTTTTAACGGTATACCCTGTTGCGTTTGCTAGTGATCTGTAGGTTTACGCACGTATCAATCGAAAATCAAAGTAATTAACCCAAACTAAAATTAAAAAACTTTTATTTTAATTTTATTAATATCCGTAGTTTGGGTCCTTAATCTCGTACTAATTGAACTGGATTCAGATGATATTTCTCTTTATGAGGGAATAAAGATTCGTGGATTACTTATGATCTTTCTCCAGGAAGCTCTATAGTGTAGCTTTCACGCTTTTCTAAAAACCTTAAACACTCACATACCAACATCGTCGCATAGTTGCCTCCAGCAACGCATTTTACTTCTCTTGATGGCTTTTTAAATTTTGTTCGTGCAACAATGAACATTTCGTATTCATTCTTACATCACTGCTGTGTTTTTCTGTTTTCGATCTCGACCGTGGCGCCCTCTAGTTGTGAAATTTTCTTCGTCCAACAGAAACAAGGTATCCGCTTTATTGACGGGTATTTTTTCTTGGGCATGCTGATTAGCTGCTTTTAATTATACCAGGGCGCTTGCGCTTCTTGCAGAAATGTTATTTTATGTTTATTTAGGTCTGTTTTCCTAAAGCTCAAGCTAATGCAGCACTAAAACTATTGTGCAGTTGTTTCCAAAGGAGCAGATGGAAATCATTATCTATAATCGCTCATCGTCTCTGCCCATCTTCCTTACCATTGCTTAATTGCTGCTGCTATGACGCGTTGATATAGTAAGGTCAATTACTGATTTTGATGCACGCCTCACTTGTTAAAGGTAGGCCCTCGGTTTAACTCTGACAGATCCTGATTAACCAGGTATTTGGACATTAGTACAACATGAATTTTTCGAGCTACCCCAACGCTTTTAAGCGTGTTGTCCTTTGATCTGTGTTGACTCTCTAGACTTCTATTGGTGGGTGTTTTTTAACTTTTTCATGGCCTGGCCTTCGTTCTTCTGTTAAAAAGTCTATTTGATATATACCCGACACCAGAATCGCATCCATCTGTATAGTAGTAGATCTTCAATGCAACAATTCTTTGGCGTCTCTATTCAATTCAGAAATTTTTTATTCTGTAGGTCTTTGGCTAAATTGGTGGGGCATATAGAAAAATAGATTGGGTGGGCATCTGTAAAATTATCATTTTTCCTTGGAATGGTATGCCAATGTTGGGCTAAAGGATGATGATCGCATTCATTATTCGTTTGGGGTTGTCACTGACGTGTCTGGAAAAGGATAGCCTGTAGTCAATATTTACAGCTACATTTATCACTGGCTTGATGTAATGTTCTGCTACTCTAAATCTTATATCATATCATGAGCTTTACCTCTTCGGCTGAAATTATTGTGGTGTTTTTTGACATTATTTTCATCAGATGGATCTATATCTTGGTTATAGTTTTTGTAATACTTTCTGTTACCATATATTTCAGTTCTATTTCATCCTTTGCTCCTATCACAATGGCTAGGATGTCAACATGACGTATAGAGTACACCCCTCTTTGTCTATGACATTCATGACGTCTCTTTGCGCTCTGCTGTGGAACACCTCCATCAAGCATTCTGTACGTGTCACTTAGAGTGGTCAACATTTTGTCACTGAGATAAGACTCTATCCTATTTACTACAATTCTTGGTGTGTTTATGCCTTTCAGTCCCTTGATAATCATTCCCATGATGCCAAATGAAGAGCATTTCTGACATCCAGCACTATTAAAGCATTGCACTTGCGGCAGGTCGTTTAATTTTTTTCAACACTACTGAGTACGCATTCTATTGCTTGTGTCATGCCCTTTCCTTTTCAAAAACCAAAATAGGTATTATTTACTTCCAGTATTTTCATTGGAGCCTTCTGTTTATAAGACTTTGGACAATATTTCGGTTTGGTGTCTGCGGTTACTTTTCTTGACTTTTCAACTAAAACTAGTTTTTTCTTGTTTCCACCTATCGGAAAAAAGTTTTCTTTGAAGTAATAGCTGACAAAGGCAGTCTAATATTTATTGCCTTTCCAACCGTTATCAAACTTTTATTTATTTTAGGTTTAATGTCGTCTAGACCTGGAGCTTTTCCTGATCCAAGTTCTTTTGTCGCTTTTACTATCTTATCCGTCGTGACAGGTAGCTGTATTTCTTCAATATTTGTCCTTGATTTTTCATGTACGCCTTTCTCTTCATATACGTTTTCAAATTGCGTTACTTTCTCTTTGGTGGTCAGGAAGATATTTGTAAGACCTACGTTTATTTGGCTACGTACTATTTTGTAAGCAATACCGAAAATGTTTGACTCTAAGTTCTACGCGCGAGACTGTACAAACCTTAGGCTCTCTTCCCCTGTTCTATTTGGGGAGAAGTAGCAGCTACACAACTAGTTCGGGATGGTTGATAATTATCTAGACAAAACGGTTTCCTTTTCCCCCTTCCCTAATATCGAGCGCCTTATTCAATACCATCATCAAAAGAATAAATGTTTCAAAGCTGGGGTTAGTTTACGTTTTCTCTTCTTGACGGTTTCTTTTTTTCTCTTTTCTATCTTTTCTGTGACTCTCGTTTATTTCCCAAATTCGACTAGGTACGGTTATTGATATACGGTAATGCTGTTATCCACCTACAGTTACTTTATTCACGCTCTTATTCTTTTTCTACATTTTGGTACTGTGGATCTGGGATGATGAGTCAATGATGAAATAAAATGATTTCCAACGGCTATTCGAGGTGAGAAAAAGACACTTTTTAACAAGCACGGAATCACTAGTACATTTTACCTTGGTACCAAACAAATTTATAGTGGCAAGTGTAATTTTTGCATTGCACCCAAGAGAAAATATTGTTTTGATGACGCTTCTGGGTAGTATAAGTGGAATTGTTGTGAAAAAACATGTTTATTTTTAACAAACAGCTACAAGGTATCTTCTACGAGGTATCTTGCGTCGCTTAATAAAATCAAAGCTAAAGAATTGATTTAATTACTTCAAGTTGAACTAAAAGGGTGAGCTACCGCATGGGCTAAAATCCTGTCAAAATTCAGTCGAAAGCTACAGGTTTTGTTGTGATCGAAGTTACTTTCGCCCAAGTGACTTTAGAAAACAAACTTATTTATGCAGAAGTTATAAATGCCTTCTGAAACATGGAATATTTCTAACTCATTGCAGAAACAACTATTGACGTCATATTGCATCACATGTTTTTGTCAAAAGTAACTTTATTATTACAGTTTGTTACTAACATGATAACACATAAATCAACTTAAATATAGTAAAAGTAATTTGTTTTTTTGTCGATTGCTTTGCCTTCTACAAAGGATCTTAATTTTATTGTTATTGTTATTTTTTATTAAAGATAGTAACAGCACATTAACAAATACATGAGGCAATTTAGTGAAACAAAACCCTGTCTGTTAGGCAACTGTGTTACAGTAAACTGAGGGTTATGTTATAAATTCTAATTTGTTCTGAAGGGGAAGGGACCCGGTAAAAAGTTCAAAAGTGCACCCGCGATCGCGGTATGGAAGTGGATTTATATGGAAAAAATAATAAAAGATCACAAAAAATTTCGCAGCAAAAGTAATAAAATTGTTAAAACACAAACAAATTACGTTACAATATTGACTTAGCCTGAAAGATTTTTTCTACAGTCATAATTTAGGGGCGTCACAGGGTCTCGTCTCAGCAATCTCTTTCAATATTGTACCTACAAGGAAGACGGTTATTCCGCATGTCTCCTTTGCCTTTGCTTTTTTAAATTTCATCGCATTATGCTTTACTTTTTTCTATAACATCTTAAAACACTCGTTAAGTTTTTGATAAGTTACATAAACTTTTCGAAATCAAGGCCTATTCCAAATACGATTCCAGTACTGGGGTGACTGGAAATCCTTTCATTAGGACCTGATTTTTATCCTAGTTCATACATAAATACAAATAAAGTTTAAGCTATACATAACCTTCAATGAAATTAAATAATTGCCATATACATAAAAATATACTTTAAAAACCTAATAACCTCAATCTAAGCAGGTATTACTAAATAAACCCTAAGAAAACATTAAATCAAATTCTTCAATAATACTATCACTTCAATTTTCTTCTTTCCTATATTGAACTACAAGACATTCCAAGTTCCATTGTCTGAAAATCTACTTACCAAAAAACAGTTAAATACCAACTTTTCCTTTTATCATTCCATTGTCCATTTAAAATACCAAAGCTCCATGCTTTGACAAATACTAAAATTCACCAATAAAACTTACGTAAAAACTCACATGTACATAATTATAAAATGTAGATATTAAAACTCACATTTACTTACTGTTTAAATTCCAATTTTTTAAAACTTTTAGGATGTTCACAAACCTCCAGCATTTTAATTTCTCTTCTAACAATCAACAGCTCCCTTACAACAACATAAAACATTATTTCAAATTAATGGAGGGAGAAACTCTTCAGGTTCGTGACCCCTTTAACCGGTCGTAACGACGATCATTTTACAAGTTCGTGAATTGAAACGTACCCTGACAGAATCTGTATTCTCATCTTGAACTTGAAGCTGTGCTTTTTCACTTTCTAATTACCCGCTCCCTTTTCTGCTCGCTAGTGTTACCTCAATTGAACCTTTCTAATTATCTGCTCGCGAATGATTAATTTATTTTTTCTGTTAGTTGTATAACTTGTAATTTCTCCAACTATACGGTCAGAGCTGGTAATAAAATATAAGAAGTTTTATCTATGCTTATGTACAACGTTATTGTCACTTTACTTTGTATGTAATTTGTATTGTTGTTGCAAAATGGTACTATTTTTATGTTCTTTGTGGTCGGGACGGACGACATATGTCTATTGTAAATTATGCTTTCATAGGAAATGCATACGTGGTGTCTTGCACGTGATTTGCATTTGCGGTTTTAAAATAAGTCATCGTCCTGGATTATTATGATTATTGTGTATTTAAAAAAATAATCCTATATCTTTCGAAGTTAATGTTGGTAAGTTGAATTATCCTTATAGAAACAAAGATTGTAAAGGATCCTGCTTAATTAAGATTAATTATTCGAGAAAACTACCATACAAGATAAGTCTGTATTTCAATCTGTCCATTCGAATTTACTACATCATCCTTTTTCACCTAAATCATACCTAGCGTAACGCAACGCGTTACAACTCTTGAGAATGAAATGTGGCTACGGAAAATGTCAATGGCAATAAATTTTTGTTTCTTGAGCTGAAAAAAAAGGAAATGCTTTTGTTCTATGGTAATATAGCTTAATAATCTAAAAGGCATAAATAGTGCACAATATTCTTTATTCACAATCATAACAACCTATGGAAAGTTGAAAATCAACGATTCTTTTGTCTCTTGATGCTGCTTGAATCGAAAGTTGCAGTTACATCTCACGGTTGAAAGGTTGTTTAGTTGTTAACGTCAAACTGACAGTTCCGCCTTCAAATAGTATGGCTTTCCCTCATATACCCCTCGCGCTCTCGTATGGAGTGGCTGTCTTCTCATATCTTCTGCAAATCGGTCACTTAGGCTCTTCTTTCATATCCAGCAGCTTCAAGTACCTCTGTAATTTGCAATAGCCAGTTGAAACTCCCATCAATGCCTAAAGGGTTTTCTTACTTTTTTTTCAATAGCCATTCCGTTTTTGACTCGTCGGGACCGATTATCATTACGCTTGACTGTCTACAGTCGCCTTTTCATTTTCATTCCTTTTTCACTTTTTAAGCATCCAAAGTCTGGTAAACCTATGCACGGCCCAAGTCCTGTACAAAGAACCCAAGTAATCTAATTAGTCAACCTGACAGCTTCCTCTTTCCTATGTACACCTTGGTGACCTGGAATCCAGATAACCTATACTTTTCTAGAAGTAACTAGCTCCTCCACTGCATTTCCGAACTGTTGGACTAATGGGCACCTGTTTCCGGGAAAGACAACTGCCTAGAGTGCCGCTTGACTATCTAAACAGTTAATAACTACCTCTTTTATCTGATGGTTTTCAGTCATTTCTATTAGTGTATATACCTCCGCTTGTACAGCCGTTGTATATCAGCCTTAGAGTAGCATAAATGCGCCGCATTATCTTTAAAATATACGCCGGCCCTGGCAAGTCTTGTATCGCCTACACCCGACTCATCGGTGTAGGACATCACAGATTGCTGAAGGAATGTGACTTCGTATTGCTCCAATTTCTGCCTCCTTCACTCTGATAACAAAAATGAAAAACTTCCTTTCTGCTATAGTGTTATCTTTAGCATGTCTTACTACATCCCTACTGTTACGTCATCCGTCGGTATCTCGGAGTCTGAGATATCTTGCTAGAACTTCTTTTTGGATCCAGATAGTGAGATCTTGGAGCCCTTGCAAAACTTCTAGGGGTTTGATCCGTGTTCTTCCTCCTCCTAAAATTCACACGCAGGCTATCTTTGGATTATGGGCATTATGAGTCATTAGTACCGTGCCGTTTACTGCTCCGCTACGACATTCTTTTCTGTTTCATGATCACTCATGCATAAAGTTCTTGTCCTATATAAACTACCACTTTCGCTACTTTCACCAGTTACTTTGCCACGAGACACCTTTTGGCTTAAATGGACCAGTGAGTCTGGTGGTTTAGAAGTAATTCTACTCTATATACTTTATATATACTCTATATACTTTAACTTGTCTACTTAACATTATCATTCTTATCTTTATTATTTTTATTTTACTACTTATTTTCTTCGTCGACCTTAGTTTATAAAATGACACGGTCCCAATCCGGAACCATAAATATTTATTATGAAAGCCGCGTTTAAATTTAAAAATTTAAAAAAAGGGAGCGTAAAAAGGCACTTTGATTTCGAGAAACTAAAAGACTAAGATATCCACGAAAGATTTGAAAAAGTCAAATGAATTCCTAAAAGATGTCGGAAAATTTTCGTATTGTAAAGAAATAAAAATTGTGTGGAATAGCATTAAATCTAGCTTAGACACGGCAGCCATGGGGTATACACAAAAAAAAAGAAACCATGGATAACAAATTATATCCTGAATTTAATAGAAGAAAGACAAAAATACAAAAACAGGCCAGACAAAGCAGGAAAACAGAGATACCAAGCCATAAAATGGGAGATTATTCGCAAATGGGAAAAAGCTAAAGAACCATGGATTGATGAAAAGTAAAGGAAGTACAAACTAAAATGGAAATAAGAAAAATATACGAAGTATACAAACTAACTAGAATGAATTTTAGGGATATAAAACCGCATAGCAAAAATATAAGGTGCGTGGAAGGAGGCATCATTATAGAAAATGTAGAGAAAGTGGTTATATGGCAAGAATATATAGGGGATTTATATGCAGGATAGGAACTAGTAGCACTAGAACAGGAATCGGACATGAAAAGAATGGCTTGGGATAACCTATACTTAGAAATGAGTTTTAATTAGCATTCAGGGGTTTGAAAAATGGTTAGTCACCAGGTATAGATAAAATGCAAGCAAAAATTCTAAAAGCCGTTGGACAAGCACTAACAGAACGTCTCTTCCAGGTGAGATACCCAAAGATTTCAAAAGTAACATCATAGTCACTATACCAAAAAAGAGAGTCGCTGATAGATGTGAAAATTTTCGAACAATAAGTTTGACAGCACACGTATAAAAAATAACTAGAATTGTACAAAGAGAGATGAAAAAAGAAGCTGAAGAAATATTAGGACAAAGAAAGTCAGGTTGGGTTCAGACGAATCAGGAAAACACGGAGGCTATCTTAGTTCCGAGGGTGATGGAGAAGGCAATAGAAAAAGGAGAAAGCGTGTATATGGGGTTTGTAGATCTGAAAAAAGCATTTGAGAATGTAAAATGGAAAGAAATGTTTGAAATACTCAATAAAATTGGAATGCGGTTTAAGGATAGACGAATAGGTCATAGCTTATACAAAGAGCAAACGGCTATAATAGAATTAAAGCAGGAACGTAGAGAGGAAGTATTAGGAAAGGTGTAAGACAGGGATGTGCCCTATCCTCATTAATTTTTAACTTGTGCATCGAAGAGGTAATGAATACTGTAAAATGCAGGAGTACATTTGGAATTACTGTGCAGGTACAAAACATTGATATGCTTAGATTTGCAGATGATATAGCGGTACTAACATCCAGCTAGAAAGAGGTAGAAGCAGCTCTCGATGAAATAGAAATAGTTCTAACACAGAGATATGGTATGAAAATTAACAAAAATAAAACTAAAGTATTAGTATGTAAAGGAGAGGAAAATAAGTCAAAAACCAGAATACAAATAGGAAACTAGAACTCACAAGAGGTTAAGGGTTTTGCTACCTAGGAAGCCAAATAACGCAAGATGGGAAAAGTACTAAAAATACAAAACAAAGATTAGCACAAGGTCGTGTTGCATTTAACAAGAAAAATCAACTACTATGTTCAAAAGTTACAAACATAGAAAGCTTATATGCGGAACACTGTACCGTACGGCTGTGAAACTTGGACAGTAAGAGAAGTGGCCAGGAAAAAGATAAAAGTCTTTGAAATGTGGTGATACATACGTATAATGAAGATCTCATGGTCAGACAAAGTTAAGAACAAAGAGGTTCTAGAAATGGTATGGGAAGAAAGAAATATGTGGCAAACAGCAAACAACATGAGAGATAGGATGGTAGGTGTCATACTAAAGAATGAGGGAATTGTGCAGAATATATTAGAGGCAGATATAGGAAAAAGGAGAGGTAGAGGTAGACCTAGGTTAGACTCTTAAACACAGATAGTCGAAAATGTAGGCTGTGGAAATTTTAGGAAAATGTGTAGGCTAGCTCAGAATAGAAATCAATGGAGGTATGCGCCCAACCAGTTCCAAGACGGTAAACCTAATGCCGAAAAAAATAATTGTACTTGAACCTGATGATTATTTTCGTTTTCGAATATTCTCAACTTATGTTGATTGTGCCGAAGGATTTATTGGAAAATTATTAATTCGGCGAACGGTTAAGTGGGGGATCTTTGTAGCCGCAAGTTGCCTAACCCCCTTCATATACGATTGAATATCGGTGAAATAGGGTATATATTTAGAAAACAATAGAAGGGGAAACCGTGTTGTATCTATCTAGACAGAGCAGCTGCTATGTTCGAAATGAACAAAAATTGAAACAAGGAAAGAATTGTTAAAAGAACATAAATGGAGCACAGTACTGTGTTGCTATGAAATAGGGACGGACAGTAAAAGAAGTAGACAGGAAAAAGGTATAAACCTTTCAGAATGTGGTGATTCAGATGTAAGATGATGATAGAATGAACAGACAAGTTTATAACAAAGAGGTTTTAGTAATAATAGGGGGAAAAATATCTGTAGATAACAAAAAGTAGGAAAAATGGAAGGACATGACACGTTTTAAGACAATTGGGGAATGTTGCGGGATATAGTACAAGCAGAGTTAGGAGAAAGAGAGGTAAAGGTAGACCTAGATCAGACTATTGCACGCAGATAGTAAAAGATGAAGACTGTGAGAGTTTCAGGGAAACGTGTAGGTTAGCTCAGAATAGGAAACAACGGAAGTACGCGTCTAACCGATTCTAGGACTGAAGACCAAATAATTATTAATTTAATGATAAACGAAAAGTTAGTATTGCACTATGTTTTCTATATATTGCTATTGACAAATATTTGTATCCATATTGTAATTATGTAATTTTAATAAAAGTTAATTGTAGGTTGAATCTTCTTTGGATTTATACACTTGGTAAACATAGATAAATTTGGGAAAGGATATCCAGCTATCCCAGCGACGAAGTCTTATTTGGGAGAGGCACTAGTTACATATCCCCCAAATAAATATATAGGTATAATTCGATTGAATTATTAAAACTTAAGTTAGATGCAACAAGTATAATTAAAGGACAGATTACAAAAGGTTAATGGAAGTTCATAAACCAGACATGAGAACGGATGTGAATACATTGTATTCAGGACGTAACTTGACACTGCAGGTGCAGGTTAGAATAGACTGTAAAAAACTTATTGTTAGAATTAAGATTGTTACATTGTATTGTATAAATGAATAAAGAAAATAGCAGACAAGAGCTTTGCAAGTTCCCGCAAGCAATGTGAGAGGCAGGGACAGCATAAATACCTTCAGGAGCCCAAGATGGCCAATCAGTCTAGAACTTCTCAACTTTAACGTTGTTGGTTGTTCAAGCTACTTAAATTTAGTTTAATTAATTAGTGAAAGTAATTTGGATTGTAAAAAGCGTTATTGAATATAACGCAGTCATTTGTTAATTTCAATTATAATTTCTGTTTTAAATAAATTTGTTAGAAGAGTTTTTGGAAGAAGCTTTTTAAAAACTCGCTCCAAGAGTCCCAAAATCTAACTAGCTTTATTTTAAAATTTTATTCAATGTTTTTAAGTTATTGTAGAAAAAATAAAGTATGCTATCACAGATTTAGTAAGGAGACCTATCCGGAAGAACCAGCTTCTGTGTAAGGGAAATGTTGGTGGGAATGTTGAAATAAAACGGTTTGTCTCCCCTTAATTATGACAATAGAACAAGCCTTTCAAGGTAAATGGTTATTGTAAGGCAGTGTTATATTTCAGCGATTACTAAAGTTTATTTTTATTATTTTTGCATAGGAACCCATCCCTGTCCACTGTAGTTAGCCCGTGCATCCTTAATTTGTTACAGGGTCCCCATCTCTCTAGGGCAACTCTATTTTTTTTTAATGAAGATTCGACTAGCGTAATCATCTTAAATAAATAAAAAAATAACTTCCTGTAATAATTGACGAAGTTACCGTATGCTGTATTTAAAAAGTCCCCGTTATCTTCTTTCCCATGGTATAATTTACCATGAAAAAACCTACAGCTTCAAATTGTTCCACTTACTTTGCAATTACAACAGTACAAACATTTACTTTCTTCCCTAAACGACATCCTAATGCAAATACTAGTTTAACGACCTCGTTATGAACAACTAACCAGTTGTGAATGAAATTTAATTATAATGCTATTAAACTTGCTTATTTAAAAAAACGAATAAATAAATAATAACGCGTACGCAAGTAACCATCTTGATCGTAGTTGTGTGTCGTAACCTTCTAAGAATTTTATTTAAATGGCGATAAAGAAGATTAATTACAAATAAAAATTAAATTTTTCATTGCTACATACCGAGTATTTGATAAAAATTGCAGGTCAATCTGAATAACAAAATGTGATTTTTGATAGCTGGAGATTTCATCAGCTAATTAATTCGTTTACGCTAAGATAGCGACTTACCATAGATTACATCACACAAGTTCAAAATCTTGCCTCTATAAATACCATGGCGGTGGATGCATGACAACATTATAAATCTGAACGTGCTGTTTATCATAACGTGGTAGAAAGTTGGTGTAATTGTTTCTAATTATTACTTAGATATTATAAAACATGGAGCATACAGTCGATTATTCGTATTTTATCAACCCACATTCGTCCAGAAGAAGACCTGCCCTAACACGGGAATTAAGTAAGTTTACCTTTTTTTAAATTTGCATTTAGTTTCGATTTATAAATTTTGCTCAAGTCATCCCAAACACAATTTTTCGGTTTTATTTTCTTTAAATTTATTTTTTCTAGGAGCCAATTTACCCCAAAAACCTTGTATATATTTTTGTTTACATTAGATAATCCCACATATTACATTTGGTGCCCTTATGGTAGCTAGTCATAGATTATTTATTATCTAAATTTTTACATAAACTTTATTGCAGCTAAATTGGCTTATAATCAACCCAAGGAGGCAATATCCTTAGCTGAAGGCATGCCGTGTGACAGTACCTTCCCCTTTGAAAAAATCAACGTGGTAATGAAAGATGGCTCATCTTTTTCGATAAAAGGGCAGCAAATGGGTGTAGCTTTGCAGTATTTACCAACACGAGGTTATCCTCCTCTTCTAGAAACGCTTAAGGAATTTACGAGGCTTGCACATACTCCACCGAATTGGGACCAAAAGGACGTTATAATAACAAATGGTTCGCAAGATGGAATTAGCAAAACGATTGAAATGATTGTTCAAGAAGGCGATTCTGTTCTTGTACAAAATCCGTTTTATTCTGGAACTGAAGTTATCGTAAGTATTTACTTAGTGACAGTTGTATTGGTTTATTATAGCGACCTTTGCTTCTATTGGTATGTTTGAGAGATAAAAAGTGGTTTATACTTGTTATTTGACACATGAATGAAGAAATTGTTAGGATTGCACATGGTCTGATGATAATACAGTTCTTCATATTTAAACTATCACTCTTAATTAAAACAATTTTTTTGTTTCGAGCTAGATTTTTTACGGATGCAGAACTTTATCATGATCACAGTCAACCGCAAAGTAAAAGTGTAGGGCAAAATTCAATTTTAATTATTTTTCAGTTTCTCCTGAAGTGATTTAATTAACAACCACAAGATTAGTCTTGCGTAAAAACATTTTGTCGCGCTGATTAATTTTATTTAAATATCTCAAGATACACTTTCCCTATAATCTTTTAATAACATAAGTAAATCCATAGCAACAGCAACGTTATACAAACGGATAAAGAAAATTTTCTATATTAAACTATTTCACAAATACAAAAATTTATTTGTGATAACAAGGTCTCCAGTTTTTAAAAACATGCGCTTTTCATTTTTGACAGCATCTGTTAACGAAACTTAGGAGCATAAGATATAAACTCCTAAAACCTTGTTTCCCCCGATTCAAAGAGATAAACCTTACTTACATAAAAATATAACCACAAGATTAGTGCTGCGTGAGAGTATCCTTCACACTGTAATAATAAGATTTAAAGACAAATTCTTTTAGTGTATAATAAACTAAACAAATTCACACATATCCCAAATTTTACAAACGGTTAATGAAGATTTTCAGTGTTTCTCTATTATTCAAGTATAAAAAATTGTTTATCGCAATAAACTTATTTCGGCCAGTAAGATGTTTTTTTTCCTTTTATTGCTTTTATTACTTTTAAGAAGTGCCCGTGGACACTACGTAAATATATATATATATATATATATATATATATATATATATATATTGCCATGTACTCTTTTACGCTCGAACCTTCTCCTAAATATCATTCGTTTGAGCCCCACGAATTGGGCGTCAT
Organism: Platerodrilus igneus; assembly: GCA_036346225.1. Lineage (NCBI taxonomy): Eukaryota > Metazoa > Arthropoda > Insecta > Coleoptera > Lycidae > Platerodrilus > Platerodrilus igneus. Next base: position 4,978,241 of record JARFIW010000828.1, read on the forward strand.
AAAAGTGCCGTGGAAGGTCAGTAAAATTCGTGCCCCACCTGCGCTAACATACAATTTTCAAGAAATTAAAAAATTCCTTACCCTTTTTTAGGACGCCTTCGAATTTCTTTGCTTTCCTGGCTAGCTCAGCAGTCGGCCTCTTCTTGAATACCTAATTTTACATACATGCCTCTTTCACACTCACACACCATCAAATGAAATTACCAAAATAATACGACAACCATACAACCTTTTATTTACACATATTAACAGATAAAATATATTTACACATGTGTACCAACAGTTTGGTACAATAATTACAGGCTCAATTTATTGGATGTTTTAAAGTCCTTGATTTTTAAAATGATTTTAAACAAATTCGAGTAGATATGAGTAGATGGGCCCCCACATGTAACCCTAGTTTGACTTCACACTGGTGTATTGTAAGCTCATTATAACCCAGTTTTGTTTGTATATGCTTTTTAAACCTTGCATTAATGAAAAGAAATTTACAGACCCGTGCACTCCTTACAACACAATTTATAGCCTGAATAAATTTTTATTATATCCTAAATCCATTTCGAATGGACCTGCACCTTGCCGAAGTTCTAAATTACTAGAACAGGTGAAATGGCTTGCGTGTTCTAATGAGCTAAAGAGCCAAACTACAGGTCCAACCAAAGTAGTAGGGTCGTTAGTGAGGAACCAGACTAAGACAGGTCCCCGAAAGAGGGCAGCGACTCTTTCGGTACTTGGATTGGCAGAGACCATAGGGGTCGGTATGGCAGTCTAAGACACACTACCGCGATGTGGAAGGCAACGGGAAACCACCACATTATCTCCCAAGTACACAGCGTACCTAAATTATAATAAAATGATGGCATTCTCTGGGGTAAAAGATTCCGGAGTTAAAATAGTCCCCCATTCGGATCTCCGGGAGGGGACTACTTCGGAGGATGCGATCGGAAAGTTAAAAATAAGAGTCGGGAACATTCTGCGAGTCGGAGCGTGGAATGTTAGAAGTATGAAGCAAGTAGGTAAGCTAGAGAACCTAAAAATCGAAATGAATAGGTTATCACTAGACATAGTAGGGATCAGCGAAGTTCGGTGGCCAGAGGCGGGGGATTTTTGGAGTGGAGACTTCAGGGTAATTCATACAGGAGCAGAGGACGGAAATTTGGGTGTGGGGATAGTTATGCGGAAAAAGATAGGACACTGTATGGAAAATTACTTACAAAAGAACGAAAGAGTACTCATGGTTAGATTAGAATCTAAACCGGTAAACACAGTAATAATACAAGTATACATGCCCACCTCTAGCTACAGTGACGAAGAGGTAGAAGCCATCTACAAAGATATCGAAGACATATTAAGATACGTAAAAGGACATGAAAATTTAATAATTACGGGGGATTTTAATGCTGTGGTAGGTGAGGGTAGGGAAGGAGCGGTAGTAGGTTTATTTGGTTTAGGCACGAGAAACGACAGGGGAAATAGGCTGGTAGAATTTTGCCACAAGAACAATTTAATCATCACAAACACATTATTTCAACATCATGCTAGAAGACGATATACGTGGAAGATGCCAGGAGATATAGGACGATATCAAATAGATTACATTCTTGTTAGACAACGGTTTAGGAATCAAGTAAAGACTGTAGAAGCTACCCAGAAGCAGATATAGATACTGACCACAACATCGTAATTATGAAGGCCGCACTTAAATTTAAAAATCTGAAAAGAGGAACGGAAAAAGGCACTTGGACTTAGAGAAACTAAAAGACAAAGATATTCAAGTAAGATTCGAAAAAAAGTCAAATGAATTGCTGAATGATATCGGGAAAATATCTGAAACTAAGGAAGTAGAAACAGAATGGAATAACATTAAATCCAGCCTAGACATGGCGGCCAGAGATATTTTGGGGTATACACAAAAAGAAAATAAGAAACCATGGATAACAAAGGATATCGTGAATTTAATAGAAGAAAGACGAAAATACAAAAATAAATCAGACGAAACAGGAAAACAGAGATACAAAGCCATAAAATGGGAAATTATTCGAAAATGCAGGAAAGCTAAAGAACAATGGATTGATGAAAAGTGCAAAGAAGTACAAACTAAGATGGAAATAGGAAAGACAGACGAAGCATACAAATTAATTAGAATGAATTTTAGGATATAAAACCGTATAGCAAAAATATAAGGGACGCACAAGGAAACGTCATTATAGAAAACGTAGAGAAAGTGAGTAGATGGCAAGAATATATAGGGAATTTATATGCAGGAGAGGAACTAACTGCATTAGAACAGGAATCAGACATTGAAAATGATGACTTGGGATATCCTATACTTCGAGACGAGTTTGAATTAGCATTAAAGAGTCTGAAAAATGGTAAGGCGCCGGGTACAGATAAGGTGCAAGCAGAAACTCTAAAAGCCGCTGGACAAGCAGTAACAGAACGTCTCTTCCAACTTGTAAGCTATATGTATGAGACAGGCGAGATACCCAAAGATTTCAAACGTAGCATCATAGTAACTATACCAAAAAAGAAAGGCGCGGATAGATGTGAAAATTTTCGAACAATAAGTTTGACAGCACACGTGTCAAAAATATTAACTAGAATTGTGCAAAGACGAATGGAAAAACGAGCTGAAGAAATACTAGGAGAAGACCAATTTGGGTTTAGGCGAAACAGGGGAACACGGGAGGCTATTTTAGCTCTGAGAGTGATAATGGAGAAAACAATAGAAAAAGGGAAAGCATGTATATAGGGTTTGTAGATCTGGAAAAGCATTCGACAATGTAAATTGGAAAAAATGTTTGAAATACTCAAAAGGATTGGAATGAGTTATAGGGATAGACGAATAGTACATAGCTTATACAAAGAGCAAACAGCAGTAATAGAATTAGAGCAGGAACGTAGAGAAGTAAACATTAGGAAAGGGGTGAGACAGGGATGTGCCCTATCCCCATTGATTTTTAACTTGTACATAGAAGAGGCAATGAATACTGTCAAATGCAGGAAGACATTTGGAATTACTATGCAGGGACAAAAAATTGATATGCTTAGATTTGCAGATGATATAGCGGTATTAGCATCTAGCAAGGAAGAGTTAGAAGCGGCTCTTAATGAAATGGAAACGGTTCTAACAGAGAGATACGGTATGAAAATTAACAAAACTAAAACTAAAGTTCTAGTTTGCAAAGGTGGGGAAAATAAATCAAAAACAAGAATACAAGTATTTAACACGAACTTACAAGAGGTTAAGGATTTCTGCTACCTAGGAAGCCAAATAACGCAAGATGGGAAAAGCACAAAAGATATAAAACAAAGATTAGCACAAGGTCGTGCTACATTTAACAAGAAAAGCAACTATTGTGCTCAAAGACCACAAACATAGAAACAAGGAAAAGATTGCTTAAAACATATGTGTGGAGCACAGCACTGTACGGCTGTGAAGCCTGGACAGTAGGAGAAGCGGACAAGAAAAAGGTAGAAGCCTTTGAAATGTGGTGCTACAGGCGTATGATGAAGATATCATGGACAGACAAAGTTAAGAACGAAGAGGTACTAAAAATGGTAGGGAAGAAAGAAATATGTGGAAAACGGTAAAAATAGGAGAGATAGGATGATAGGCCACATACTACGGCATGAGGGAATAGTGCGGAATATTTTAGAAGCAGAGATAGGAAAAAAGAGAAGAAGAGGCAGACCTAGATTAGACTACTGCACACAGATAGTAAAAGATGTAGGCTGTAGAGGTTTCAGGAGATGTGCAGGCTAGCCCAGAATAGAAATCAATGGAGGTACGCATCCAACCAATCCCAAGATGGATAAACTAATGACGAAAAGATAAATGTGAGTAAACATGATTATTATTATAAGTAACTACAAGAATTGGTTGGGCAATATTCTCGAATAATGTTAAGTGTGTGAAAGGATTTACTAGAAAACCATTATTTCGGCAAATGTCTAAGTGTTGGGGATCTTGGTAGCCACAGGTTGCTTAACCTCCTTCACTGAATCTCGGTAAAATAGGGTATAAAATTAGAAAACAATAGAAAGGGAACGAGCTGAATACACATACTCCTGAAAAGAAGAAAAGAAGAAAAGAAGAAAACCACCAAAACGCAAAATCAAAGAAGCTGCCTATATAACCCTACATAAAAATAACTGCGTTGCAAACGAATCCGTGACTTTCAGTAAACAATGGATTCCATTACTAAAAGAAATAACAAATGAAAATCAAATGCCCACAATATCTAGGTAGCATTGCAAGTTTTTCCTGGGTTTTCCTTGCAATATTAACATGAAATACAGCCTGCATACATGATTTCTATTTATACATAAAATAACTAATTACATAAAAATAAGCATATTAACAATCCTTGTAAAACAGCATTGGTATCTGACAAGTATAAATCCACAATAAGGTTACCTCAAAACCATATACAATCTCAGTTGAACAGTATTGGTATCTGACAAGTGTAAACCCGCCATAGGGTCGCCTCAGAGCCATATACAATCTTTATAGAACAACATTGGTATCTGACAAGTGTAAACCCGCCATAGGGTCGCCTCAGATCCATATACAATCTTCATAGAACAACATTGGTATCTGACAAGTGTAAACCCGCCATAGGGTCGCCTCAGATCCATATACAATCTTCATAGAACAACATTGGTATCTGACAAGTGTAAACCCGCCATAGAGTCGCCTCAGAACCATGTTAAAATCTACCAAAGAGGTAACTTAAATCATAATGAATTTTCCCCCTCAAAATAAATATAAAAAAAAAACACTACTTAAGCCTTTCAATAATGCAATCGCACACTTCTTTAATAACCATCCTTTCAATTGTATAAATAGAAACATGTTAAAAAATGTTGGCTGAAATGCAGACACAAAAACGGTAGCAGTCTTTTGAAATGCTCCAGATGTATGAGGACGATAGCATGGACAGACAAAGATAATAACAAATAAGTTACAGAAATAGTATGGGAACAAGGATATCTGGGGAAAAAGAGAAATAGTAGGGCGGAATACGTTCTAAGGCATTTTTGGGGAATAATATGTGATATATTACAAGCAGAGATAGGAAAAAAGAGGTAGATGTAGACCTAGATCAGACAGTTATAGATGCAAACTGTGCATATTTCAGGGAAATCTGTAGGTTAGTTCAGAATAGGGAACAATGATGGTACGCGTCTAACCAGTTCTAGGACTGAAGACCTAATGATGATGATGATGATATCCTAAATAAACCCTTTTCAATACTCAAAATTATTAAGTTGTCCTGTACATGTACCCTTTTAAACAAGTTTTTAAAACAATAAATGTGCCACCAATAAGTCAACCACACAAACACAAAATATCCACAAATGTTTATATAAAACAGAAATTTCAAATTAATTACCTGGAGACATCTTCACTCTTCATTACCGTCGGAGAAGGCTACCAGAAACCCCTCGTCGTTGTGTCTATCTACTACGCTGATTGCCCGATCCATAGACCTCTACCATCTGATATCTCCGCTACCACTCCTGTTCTCCGCAAGATATACGCTTCGTCCACAGTATTATTCCATACTAGATATTACACGCATACAAAATTGATTTCTAGTTCTGCTTACTCCAAATATCATGCATCTATTTAATTATTTTTGTCGTAATAGCCGGACCTTTTATTTAAATAAGCACTAACTCGTGCACTCACTTTAATAACTTGAGGTCCGCTACTACAGTTTTATACTTTCAAATGAGATATTAAATGTAACTTTACTACACACACAAATTCTAACCAAAAGCTTTACTATTATGTTAGTCTAAACCCGTATTCAGAACTCAATGGAAGTAAAAAAGAAGGTAGCTTTAATATCTTCGCTCGGGTATTTATATTATTACCCAATCCCCCTATTGGACCCGTTTCATTTGAAAAACTTATTTTCCAAACGGCTTCTTAAAATTTTGAACGTAACCGACACTAAATTTAGCAAAATTTCTCCCGTCCTACGTGCTGTTTACATCGAATTCGTTTTCTATCTTCCCGTGTGCGTGCTTCTCGAAAACTGTTGGCTCTCAACCAATGACAAAGTTTTCGGTCGTCACAAAGCTCCACCTAACCGCTATTCATCTTTATTCTATGCATGTTTGTTGTCTCCTTTCAAACCCCACTTGAGTTACTGAAAATCGATATTGTCGACGTCCTTCGTCAACTCCACGTGTATATCTTACGTGACTTTCAATCCAATGCTTCATTTATATTTGTCTCTATCTGTTGTATATTATCGATTGTTCATTCCACTCCCTCGTTAAGATGTTTGTTACTCTAACTGCTTATACAAATTGACCGTTGAAAACAATTTCTATGAAATTATTTATTAACGTCCGTCCAATATTTTCTGAACGTAACATTTAATAAACAGGTGTTTCTTGTAATTATCGACCGTTTGAAAATAACAATTCCTAGATTCTCTGCTTTGTAGTATCTGTGTAAATGAACGTTGGCTTTTAAAACGAATATATTTGCGTTAGAAATTATTGATTTTCTTATGCAAGCACGCTCCTTTTTTGCTTTCGTGCGTTTGATTAAAAGAAATTATGATTAATTATGTGTATCCTTGAGCTTCTATGTACTTTAAAGCTTTTCTTCCCTTATGCAATTCTAACATTCCAATTATTTAAATATAAAAATACCTTAATACTCGTCCATTCTCACTATATGAATTAAATTAATTTGGCGCGTAAATAATTTACTTTTTCTATATACATGGTTGCTAAAATTTTATTGTATACACCTATTTATCCCTTTAAATCCACAACACATATATATATATATATATATATATATATATATATATATATATATATTCTATTGCAGTGGAGTTTGAGACTACCTTCGAGCCCTTGCGTTGGGAGCCATAAAAACGCAGTGGATATTCTGGATTATGCCCCTACAAATTGGGCTGCATAAATATTTTTTTTCCTGAAAAACAAATACTCCAATATCTCTGGAAAAGCTTCCATAAATCAGCATACCACGGCTAGCTCTGCTTCCAGCTTCTTCAGAGTTACTTACCCATCTTATGCTTACTCTTTCTCACTTAGACTACCAAATAAAATTACTACTCAAATAATTCAACGAAACATACAACCTTTTATTCATAAAAATCAAAAATTTTCGTCACCAGCTCAATATTTACAAAATCGGATATAAACATCTTTATAAAATTTTACACTATCCACCATTAACTTCTATTAATTTAATGAATTTAATTTATTTCAACATTTTTTTATATAGTTCAAGTAGATGGGCCTACCTTGGAACCCTAAATTGAAATTTACTCTGGTCTATGGTGAGCTCAGTATTAACCCTGTTATTCTAAATGCATAAATAAATTGCATCTTTGTTTTTAGCAACTCTAAATTGTCTCCATTATTAAACAACTCCTACCTCAAGAAAACAAATTTGAGTGGTCACGTTCATTGAAAAATGCTTAACTTCTACCTATTTTATATTCGACGGACAATTTTACAAACAAACTTCTGGCACACACATGGGCTCAGTTCTATCCCCTATTGTGGCCAATATATTCATGGAGTCTTTGGAATCCATGACTATAGGATCCGCAGACCTTAAACCAAAAACTTGGCTCCGTTATGTAGATGACACTTTGGTAATCTGAACCCATGGACTCCAAACGCTCAATAATTTTGTAGGTCAAATAAACAATCAACAAAAAGATATTAAGTTAATTATATAAATTGAAAAGAACGGAACTCTGCCATTCCTTGACGTTCTGGTGGAGCGCCAACCCAACGAGCGACTAGGTCATTCCGTATATCGCAAAGCCACATACACACAGACAGATACCTACATGCGTCGTCACATCTTCATCAGTCACAAAAATCATCGGTAATCAACTCTCTAATCCATCGTGCAATTAAGATTTCACAACCAGAACACTTATCTAATGAACTGATCCGTCTAAAAACTAGTCTTATAAAAAACGGCTATCGCAACTCAGATATCGGCAGAGTAATTAACCGGCATCTGCATCTAACCTGAACCCCCAAACCACGGTGTAATCCCGACACGCGATCTTTAGCAATCTTTTCATATATACAAAGACTAACAGACCAAATTGGCAAAATTCTACGTAAACACTGCATCAAAACAATCTATAAACCCATTAATAAAATTTCACAAATATTACCAACCCCAAAAGATTCCGAAAACAGTCTTAAAGCTCCAGGCGTATATAGTATACCTAGTAGTTGCGGTTTAGAATACATAGGAGAAACAGGACGGTCAGTTTTAAACGAGCATAAGCGAGGCTTTAGAACAAACCAGTACAATCACTCAGCGGTGGCCGAACACCAACATGAAACAGGACATACCATTAACTTTGACAAGACGAAACTAATTGCCAGAATTTTATTTTTCTATAATAGAAAAATCAGGGAATCTGTAGAAATCACTAAAAATTCTAACAATATAAACAAAGACGATGACTAGTGCCTATCCCCCATTTGGAAAACAAGCCTATGTTCACAAAAGCAGAACCGTGACGCTCACTAATCCGCTACGACACTCCTCTCTATTCGTGATCACTCGTGCATCAAGTTCTCGCCCTATATAAGCTACCACTTTCACTACTTTCACCAGTTACTTTGCCACAAGACACTTTTTGGCTTAAATGTGCTGGTGAGTCTACTAGTTTAGAAGGAACTTTTCTTACTTTTTACACTTTAACTTGTCATTTAATATTATCATTCTTATCTTTATTATTATTTTTATTTTTATTATTTATTTTCTTTTCCTGTTCTGATGAAGCCCCTTACAAAAATAAGCGATACGTCGACCTTAGTTTATAAAATGACACGGTCCCAACCCGGAGCCATAAATATTAATAATGATCCGGCCGTGAAAGCCTCCGACAATATCAATTGTTACTAGTGTTTCTAAACTTGTTTTTGTTACAGCTAAATCCGTTCCGAACAACTTTAATACCTATTGAGCAGGATCACCTTGGAGTCATACCTCAAGTATTAAGAGCAGTATTAGAAAATTGGAAGATTAAGTGCGAAACAGAAGGCGAAGTTTGCAGAATGCCGAAGCTCATGTACCTTAACCCAACAGGTAAGATAAGACTTGCTTAAAACTATTTGTCATTTCAAATAAGTATTTTCAAATCAGGAACAGCGTTAGCCACTCTGGTGTTTTTTATAAACTTTTGCTGATTATCAAAGAAACTTGCCAAGTTTTAGCAAATAATAACACGTGCTTGAATATATCAGACATTTTTGACCGCGCTTCTGGATCATACCATGTACTAAAGACCTGCAAGGCAATGATATTTAAACTTAGAAAAGTGGCTGATACTAATACTTTTGCGCAAAAATCATAAAGCTGAAAAGGATGGTAAATATAGCGGAATGGCATAGCTTGAAGAACCAGGATGTCACAAAGGTTGTCACTGTTTCAATAGTAATCTTATTACTCTCGTTATATATTCCTAAAGCTAATATAAAGTTTCGATTTTTACGTATCACTAAGTGACTAAACCTTTCTTGTCATTTTTCTGGGGGGGATTGGCTTAAGACAGTAGGTTTATCCATAATATTTTACGCGTTTTTCATTCCACCGGTGTGCGGGCTTTCACAGCCTTCTATGCAAAAAGCTCTACGTCATTAAGTGGACACTTGGTTTCGTTTGTATTTTTTTCGTCTTGTGTCTTGAATTCTTTGCTTTTAGGTATTCTGGCATCCAACACATCAAACTATATTTTGAGTGTAGTTTTGTATCTTTATTTTGTTTGCTCTTTCTATTTTAATATTTTGTTCTATTTTTCAATAGGTTAAGTTGTGATTGTACCTCTAGGCATCTTTTGTCATTTGCTAAATACCTTTCGGCATCCTCTTTCGTAAAACAACTTTTATTTTAAGTTATGTTACTGTTTTGTTTTTCTCTGATTCTTTTAGAGGGTTTTTTCAGGATCCGTACTTGCAGATGGACTTATGCGTATACTACTAGATATAGTTTGTTTTCTATTCTACTGCTCTCTTTCTGATTTTAGAAATGATCTACAGTTGTGGAGTAAAGTTTTGTTTATCTACATTCTTCTCGTGCCGTCATAGCTCTGGCCTGCATACAATAAATAGTCGTCTATAGGGAAAACTATGCATCATTGTTACGTGGGCATATAGATTCCTCTGTAGTTTTATCGCTTGACTTCTTGATCTTTTAGTTTTAAGGTACCTTTTGGTACGTAACAAATCAAACTATATTTTGATTGTTGATTTGTCTTGTTGTTTTGTTTCCTATGTTAATTTTATTTTTTTTTCTCATTTTAATGACATCATTTACTGGAAAACATGTGACTATAAAACTAGACGTCCTCTATCTTTTTTATTATTCTGCCTTCGACTTTTAGAAATGATCTACAGTTGCGGGGTGAAGTTTTATTTATCTAGATCCTTCTCTTGCCATCACCGTGTTCATCTATTTACATAAAAAAGAGTCGTCTTCTGGGAAAGAGTTTATACATCGCTATAACATAGAAAACCATTTTCCTCTCGATTCTTTCACTTTTGAGATACCTTTCGGCATCCTTTTTTGACAAACCAACTTTTATTTTGATTTGTATCTTTGTCTTGTTTTCTTTTACTGTTTTAGAGTTTTCCATTTTTCAAGAGCTTTATTTACAGAATGACTTGTACTTATACTCGTAAATATATTTTGCGTATTGCCGTTCCCAATTTTTGCGTTCCGAAATGATTTATGATTGTCTTTTACGACGGGGTTTATGTATCGTTATGACCTAGATATATATTTTCCTTTCCTTCTGTATTCTCAATTTTTCTACTTCTAAATACCTCTTGGTATCCGCTTCCCACAAATCAACTCTTATTTGGATCATGTTATTTGTTGTTTGCAACGCTAACGCTATATAAAACTTCATTCAAATTTATGCTGGATAAATTTCCCCCGCAGCAACAAAGCCTCTCAAATTGCAAAACAAAAATTTACCCCGGGGTTATCCTATTCCCGGTGCGTCTTTCATCTCATGGGAGATGTACAGATACCAGTTGTTTAGTTGGTGGTAGCTCTTCTATCGACGAAGGTAATGGAAATGGATCACTTCTCCGAGTGTCGAAAGTCTAACTAACACAGCCGTACTCGAGAAAGGCAGGTAACAAAATCAGCACGTTTTGACACATCGGCTCCACGAACCATTGTCCCCTCCAAGACAGCTTAATGTTCTCACGCAGTCTGCTAGGTGCAGTTGCACTTTAAGGTATGAGAAACGATGTGTTGGTAGTTTCCCAAACCACAAATCATAGATCAATATCCTAACTTACGTGAGAACCAAATCTTTGTGTGGTTTTACGTAACGTTTTTATTAAATATAATAATAATGGCGAATTTCGCCATGCTAAACAATACAATGAAAAAGTGAAGTCTTTTATAAAAAAGCGCAACGTGTTTTTCCCTTGGTGTTTTTGGATTTTCTCCATTTTTCAAGGCCTGTGTTTGAAAATGGAGTTGCGCTTATACTCCTAAATATAATTTGCTTTTTATTGTTGAACTCTGTGTCTGTCTTTGGAAATGACATATCGTGTGAAGTATGGGTTTCTTTATCTAAATTCTCTGCCTGCCATACTGTGCTGAGCTGTGTACAAAAAATGATTTTCTACGAAAAAGTTTATACATCGAAACGACCTAAACCTATATTTTTTTTCGATTCTTTTGCTATTTAAATACTTTTCGGCGTCCTCTTTTAGCAAGTCAACTTTTATTTTAGCTTGTCTTACTTTTTGCTTTGCTCTTACCATTGTAGATTTTTGCCTATTTCCAAAGTCGGTTTTTGTTTGTGGATTTCTGATTAAACTCCTAAATATTCTTTGCCTTTTATTTTGTTTCTGCTTTTAGAAAAGGTATATCATTGTGTAGTAGAGGTTCTTTTATGCATCCTCTTTGTGCTATTACTACGCTGAAATCTATACAATCAATGATTTTTTGCGAAAAAGTTTATTCATCGTTATAAACTAAACAAACGTTCTCTTTTTGTTTTGTTTTTTCATTATTCTCTTTTTCAGTAGCTTTCGGCATCATCTTTTGACAACTCTTTGCTTATTTTGATTGCTCGTTTATCTCACCATTACTGTTTTAGAATTACAGATTGACTTATGATTACATTCTTAGTTGTTCTTTGTTTTTTATTGTTCTGTTTTATTTATTCTTTCGGAAATGATCTACAGTTGTGAAGTAAAGTTTTTCTTTGCCTACTTTCTCCTGTTTCTGTCAAACTTAGGCTATAGAAAATGTTGCATAAGCTTAAGGCTACATTCTTTATTAACGTTTTAGAAAGTCCTAAAATGACATACCCAGGGGCTGAAGCTTATGCCAAGTGTTCCGAGACACGCCAGCCCTAACTAATCCTTTTGCTACAAATTTTGGCAGCCAGTTGAGTGTGTATAGCGTACTTATCAATAAAGAAGAGAATGTGATCTTCCGTTGAGGAAATATTATGTTTTGCAAAGTATTTTACATGAATTTCTGCATACAACCAACTGCGTTCCTAAGCGCTGCTATTGAGTTGATAAGCTCGTGCTCAATCGATCACAACCATAAATAGGCTTTTTTTTTAATTACTACTATCCGCTACATTAAAATTCAACTCAAGTCCATATCCGCGCCCAGTTCGTCATCACCTAATAAACGTCCTGCTATTTCCCTAAGCCCTATTATTTGCTTCATGTATAACCACCCTACCTGCAAATTCCTTAAGCGCGACCCAGAACGTATTCTGGTTGGCGACTTCCTGGACCTCCTCCAAGTTCCTAGGCCAACTAAAACCTTCGATAGGCAACTTTCTGTCAGCTATCCCCCTATTAGAAGTTTCGATGTGGCAATCGAAGAGTACGTGTAAAGCATTCTCCGATCCCCCGCTGCACTCGCAACCGTCGTCATTACCAAGCCCGAACCTTTTCAAATATGCCTTCAACACCCCATGACCTGAAACAAGCTGCACCATTTTATGATCGAATTTATCTCGATTCTGTTCCTAACCCTTATACTTGGAATAAACCTATGCGTCAATCTACCGGTGGTGGCGTTATTCCACCTTTTCTCCCACTGACTATTCGATCTTTCTCGCAGCTTCCTTTTGATTAACGACCTTGGTATTAATGAATATGATGAACGAAACTCCCCTGTGACGGCTTTCTTAGTCAACTCGTCGACCCTATCGTTCCACTTGTTTCCCTGGTAAGACTTGACCCAAAAGAACTTCAAATTCCAAAAACCTAGCGCTATACGCGCTATTTTCCAGACATCGCCCTGAAGACCGGTCGAAGTGAACATGTTCAAAAAGGCTACTAAGGTGGATTTACAATCGTTAATAATAGAGTAGCCACTCGCACCGGAGTTGTAGACGACATACTCTATAGCTTCCCTGAGAGCCACCAATTCGCACTGAAAGATGGGCCATTCCGCGAGTTTTGTTTGGAAATGAAACACTTCCCTCTCCTCCTTGTACACAACGCCGCGCCTGCCTGCCCGTCGTCCATTTTCGAGCCGTCCGTATAGATCCTAACGCCTCTAGTACTTTCATCTCCTTCAACAAACTAAATCCCCTTAATATCAACCGGTTTGCCCTAATTCCGAAATTACTATCTTCCTCTCAACCTCTCTTTCGATGATGTTCTGTCCTCCCCTTGTATTTATAATTCTGCGATCTCTAATTTCTTTTATAACCAATTCGATCGGAAGAATCTTACTAATAACCAGCAACACCTCCGTAGAAGTGGTCCTGTATGCTCGCGCCGCCTTAACCGCCGTGATTCTCTGGACGCTTCACAACTGTCTACCTTCCATAACCTTACAACATTCAGCCCAGAACGATACTGCGTACAACATTGCCGGCTCGATTGCTCCTGTATAAACCGTCTTCAAAGATTCGTCTCTAAATCCCCAATTAATTTTTGCAGCCGCCGTCATCCTATTGGATATTTCGCTTTCCTTAGCCCTAATGTACTGCACATGCGTCTTCCAATTTAATTTATTTTTGATTTTAACTTTGAGGTAAGTGATAGCTTCCCTAAACGGCATCTTTTCGCCGCCCAGTTTTAACCTAGGGGGGCGTTGCCCCGGCTTCGTACCAAAATAAACAGCCTCCAACTTCGAAGTATTAAATTTTAATTTAACCTCCTTCTAGTAGCTCCTCTAGCGCCTCATTTGGTTTGGTGCGTATTTCCACAACCAACCTTGACCTAACAATCAGTAACGTGTCGTCCGCAAACCCTACAATTATGTACCCCTTAGGCAATCTGACCCTGAATATACTTTTGTACAAAAGCTTCCAGAAGGTTGGCCCCGAGCAAGACCCCTGCGGGCAACCTCTTTCCACAGTTCGCGATACAATTTCTCCCGGAATTTCCACCTGCGCCAACCTTCCTGAAAAATAGCTTTTGACCAGTGACATCAAGTTCGCCTGACAATTCCTACGTTCTAACGACTACTCAACATTATAATTTGAATTAGGGCCGCTATACTTGCGGCCACGTCCCCAATGCTCCACCCGGAGGTACTACATTGGGTTTAAACGAAGAAAATAAATGTGCTTCTGATTAATTCTGACTTCATAGTTAATCCACCCTAAATAAAAAACTAAATAAAAATCTAACAAACCTAAAAATCTAACAAACCTAACAAGCTCTAACAATCTAACAAACATAAAAATCTGACCAACTGAAACAAAACTAAAAACAGGGTTGTAAATAATGGTATCCCAAGCGCTGACTCAACAGCAAAACATTGCATTTATATATGCTAGTAGTACGCTGCCATATTGTAGCCTCCCTTTAATGGCACCTACTGTAAAAGCACCGATGGACAAACCCATGCAATCCACCGGTACAGCAGGGCTTTGTCATAATGTCTAATTTAGGTGTAAGTGTAGTAGTTCCCCCTGCTCAAAATCTCGGAGAACTACTATGTCTAATGCAACAAGACGACCCTAATAACCAAGGTCCCCTCACACAGTAAATCCGCCAAAAGCATTCCTATTGCGCGGTCATTAAATTAGCACAATGATGCCCCACAGTGGTAAGCAATATGAGGTCCCAATGCTCGCCAACTTTCAGCTCGTCAAGCAATGCCAAAGGATTTGCCAATGCTAAGTGGAAATCTGAAAGAATGGCCCTTGTTTATAAGCTATTTTCACACATCTACTAAAGTATGTGGATTTACCAATGAAGAGAACCCGATACATCTTCAACGGTGTTTAAGAGGAAAGGCGCTAGAAGCAGTGTCAAGTCGACTGTTACTACCTAGTAGTGTTCCCAATGTTATTGCCACTCTGGGGATGCTCTTTGGACGACCTGAGTTATTAATTCACATATTTCTGCAGAAAGTTAGAGCAGAGCCAGCACCCAAAATCGACAAATTGGAAACAATAATTAACTATGCGCTTGCCGTTCAAAACATTAGCGCCACCATGGAATCCGCAAGCCTGAAAGCACATTTGGCCAATCCTATTGTACTCCAAGAGCTGATAGAAAAACTGCCATCACACTTGAAATTAGACTGGACCCTGCATAAAAAAACCATCAGTGAAGTAACAATAACGACTTTTGACACATGGCTATTCCAGCTGGCCCAATCTGCTAGTAAAATAACTGCAGACTTTGCTCATGCTTCAAATTCAAATACTAATAAGCAAAACTTGAATCAAAGGGTGTACCTTAATACTCATGACAAAGATCGGTAAGGTGCAACAGAAAAGGCTATTGGCGCAAATGACAATCGTATCTTTCTTTCGTCCAGCTAAAAAAACATTGGCCATCAGTTTCGTTAGAACTCCAAATCTCTTGGTAGTTTGGTTCCGTACAGAAACTATAACTTGTTCCGTTCAAAAATCACAGGGTGTGACATCCAGCAGAGTCCAAATTCATTCCATGCCTTTAATAAATGCGCATAGCTAACCATTTTGTTAAATTTCAAGCTTTTTGATAAATCAAACGCTGCTTCTCTAAACTTTATGGCCGTTTAAATTTTTTGCCAGTTGAAGTGTTTTCGTTTTTGCAATATTAAATGGATTTCAAAACCTTTTTTTGTGGCTTGGAATTTCTCTTTATCGGTTCTGGAAAGTTATATCATTCTGGTATTTTTATTTTACAACTGAAGAAATTAGGTCTTCGCCTTACATACGGTTCGATTTCTTTGGTTCGCTCTATCATCCATCAAAAAATCGAAGACCTAATTGCATTTGTAGGAATACAAGTTTTCCTTTCGGGATAACGTTTTTTTACGTATTGAGTACCAATCAATCTCTCAAAGTGGAAAAATGGAGGCGAGTAGGATGCTGAAATAACAAAATTGGTCTACGTGTTGTTTTTTTCGTATATGTACAAGTCGGTGTATGGGACAACGCCTGAATAGTCTAGTCTGAGTATCCAATTGCAACGTCAAGAGATGGTACAGTTGGGCGTGGTGTTTCCATCATACAAACTGTCAATATTGTCAAATGCCAAAATATTCACTTAACCCGGAAGGTTAAAAATCTTTTATCAAGCACGTTTCTTCTACGAAAGTGACAAATATCGCACAACCCATACCTTTCAAAATTGCTTACCTACAATGTAATAATAACAGTATTCATCTCCATCCTTACTTACTCCTCCTTTTCCAACCAAATACCTTAGTTGACCTATATTATTATTTTTTATTTTGTTTCAGGATCAAATCCAACTGGTACCACAATACCCTTAGAAAGAAAAATTGAGATATACCAGATATGCTGTGAATACAACATTATTATCATGGAAGACGACGCGTATTACTATATGAATTTTGCTCAAGAAACGCCTCCATCGTTTCTGTCTCTAGACACGGAGGGACGTGTTGTCCGTTTTGATTCACTATCAAAAGTCATTAGTCCTGGTTTACGCTTGGGATGGGTTACAGCAGCAAAACCTATTATACAAAATATTGAATTGCATATCCAGAGTTCCTATCTGCACTCCAGCACGCTTGCACAGGTACACATTTTTAGCTTATTCCATTTTGCGACAGATTGAGTAATCTGTGTAGTTATCTTTGACCCTTTTTTTACCGTTAGCTACTTTGTCTTATTCATCGCGAGCTTAATCTAAGTAGCAACTTTGATACGAATGGGTTTTTGGCACTTTTCTAATTTTGACTTTGTTTCAGTTCCTAACCTACAGTTTGCTACAGACCTGGGGATTTGAAAAGCTTCTCGAACACTATAGATCCGTAAGAGATTATTACCAAAGAAGACGTGATTTAACCCTCTTGTCGATGGAAAGACACCTCAAAGGGCTTTGCGAATGGAGTGTGCCATCTGGCGGAATGTTTGTTTGGATCAAAGTAAAAGGCGTTGCAGACGTATACGAAATGCTAATGACTCGTGGTCTTAAGAAACAAATTACCTTTGTACCAGGACATGCGTTCATGGCAGATCCCACACAAGCTTGTAGTTACATAAGAGCATCGTACAGTAAGGCAAGTCCAAAGCAGATCGATAAAGCCATGTCCACGCTAGCTGAACTTATAAGGGAGGAAAAGCTTTTATTACGTAGGAAATTAGAAAACTTTACATAATAGTAAATTTTCACCACCCTGAAAAGGTTCTGAAAGCTGTCTACTTTAGCTATTGCGAAGCAGATTTCTGCAGTATCATGTCTATGTCAACTACTCCACACCAGGGTGCGCTAGAAACCATATCCGCAGATTGGCTCATCTAAAGTGTATCCAAGTTAGATTGTTACTATAATTATTATAATTACGGTTTGGTTAGGTATAGAAAAGTTATCTTTATCGGCAAATGTTTTTTATGTAAGATCCGGAAGTGTTTGGTAATGTGTTAATAAATTACAGACATTTTAAATTAGATTATTTTGTTTTTCATTGATAGTGGTCCATTATCATGTATATTCTATGATTATTCAAGTTAACAACAGTTATGTTTATTAAATTGTTGACCTTGAGATCGTTAACATACAAGTGTCATCGTTTCACTTAGCAAAGGTTGCCAAAAATAGAAAGAAGACCGCGAATCACGTTTATATGTAATGAGCTTTTGAAACCAGGAGATAAAATATTTTCTTAATTGATTGTATGTACAATGTTGCAGATATTTTGCCCAATGCTATCACTATTACTGTTTGTCGTCGATCTCACCTTCAAGCAAGTCTAAATGTGGGATTTTTCGTTACTGCCTTTCAAATGATACAAAAAGCCCTGAAGATATGTACAAATTGAATTCTAAAGAGTTTCGTTTATTGCTACTATTTTTTTAAAGCAGTTTTTGATGGAATTTTAATGGCGATACTTACAGTAAAAGTACCAGTTTTCTCGCCATCCGAAATAGTCATTTGTCTTGGTTTTTTGATTTCCTATCAATATTGTAATTAGTTCTAATTTGTATTTTATTTTTAGATTTAGAAATACCATTAAAAGATATTAAAATTAACCGTATCGTTCATTCATATCCCTTTAAGAGGTCAAGAGAATTCTACGTAACATCAAATTTCATACTTTTGTGCTTTCTCTTTCTGTATTTAGCTGAGTGATTTCACTCTCTGCTAATAAAGCTCAAGGTGAAACTACCAAAATATTTTGGCAATAGACATAGCTATTTTTTTCCATGAACGTTTGAAATATCGTAATATCCCTTCTATTGGAACGTATGCAAAAAAATCTTCAGTAGCGCTGGTTAAGAGAATTGGCTCAATATAATTTTGCTCTTTCCCTGCTTTCCATAGGAGTTTCGAAGAGCTAGGATAAGTCTCACTCAGGCCATCTTAGAAAATCAAAATTTTTCTGAATTTTTGCAATCGACTAACCCCTGCCTAGTTCGACCTTTTTAAAATAACAATCCTAAGATTTACTTCACATCCGGCTCTAGCTCTGCTGTCAGAGTCGTTATTGACTTGTGAGAAAGTATTTTTATGCAGAATATTCCGGAAACCTAAATCTTTCTAAAGCCTTGAAATTGGACTAAGCCTTTTTTGAGGAAAAACGATATGTTACAGATTTAGCTTCAACTCAATTGCGAAAGACTTTCTAGTCGGGTAAACATGTACTTTAATGTAGATTTACTGGGGAATGGAAATCATATTTTTGAAATCGGACAAACCCCTGCAGAGGTTTACATCTATATTTTAGCGTATTTTTCGAGATGTATTTCTAAATGTTTCACACAAATATTTAATGTAAAGTTAAATTTTTCCAAAATTGAAGCATCCATTTGCTACATACTTAGACGTAGCCGGAAGAAAAGTAAATACCAGGCTAATTATCAATCGCGGAGAGTAGGTAAATTTACCTAAATAACAAAAAAAAACACGTCGCCCACGATTATCTATTAACAAATAAAATTAAATAAAGGATCCTGTACAAACAAGCGAAAAAAATTAATTCAGAGTTACTATTTTTCACCAAACAATTATATTATACGAACAATTTAGGAATCTAGATACGAAGTGCGCATCTCATATTTCACACAAAATAAAATTAATCAGTAGTAAATAAACCTGTGAGAGCTTTTGTCAAGCGTTTTTAAAATTTCACCTAATAGTTTTTGTAAAATAACTAATTAGTAGGAAAGAATTAACGTGTGAGAGCTTTTGTCAGACATCTTTTAAGTTATACATAGTACCGTTTGTAAAATAAACCAATCAATATAAAAGAATAAGCGTGTGTCTGTCCAACATTTTTAACAGTGGTACGTCACACCTATAGAGCGATAATATCGATTAGCGACCACAAATCATAGTTCTACGATGTCACGTTTCTTATCACATAACTACACCAAACGCTGATGCGGAATATGCCATTGACACACGCAAAAGAAAACGAGTTGCATACCTGTAAGTGTCCGTTTACTTAGCTTGCAAGTCATCGGGGCTAAGTGAACACAGAAACGCCACGGTATTCAGGATCCATTCCACTGCCATCGTAACTACAGCAGCAAACCACAGACAAAAGCAGCTGGTCTACGGCAACCAGCAGGTGGGCCTACACAAAGAAAGAACCTATTTGGCCTCCAGCTAAAAAAGCTAAAAAGAGAGTCTGATTAGAATGGGTAAGCGCGGGAAAACTCACCGATACACGCAAGACACCTCCTAGTTGTCGAACAAAAAAAAACAAACGTGCATTGCTTTTGAAAAACAGTGACAAATCATGCAGAAATTATTTCGACGCACAAGCTGCAGAATCAAATTCAACATTCGTTCAAATGACACGAATTCGAACTGCAAATCCTCGCTTATCGAAGCGCGATTAAAACTAGAAAACACGCTATCAAATAATAGTAAGATCTATCATCTCGACAAGTTTAAATAGGAAACACAAGCGAAGCAATTATACGCGGTCGTAACGTATACCAAGATAAGGGGTACCTGAAACAGGATATAAACTATTTAATTGTAGCATAAACTTGTCGTTTCAAAGCAACTAGATTTAATTTGAGAAATTATTAGAGAGCGTATTTATGATTAATTATGTTAAAGGATTTAACAGTAGCAACGGAATTTATTCAACCGGATATTAAATTAACCAGAAAAATTTTAAAAGCAAATTTGGAAAATAACAAATCCTCCCCCCCTCCGGCAAAATTAACATAACAGGGTTGTAACTCAAAAGCACGGAAGTGGGCAGGACAAAAAAAACCAAAGAGAAAAAGACAAAAGAAAATCGCTTAAAAACTAAAAAAAAAATCGTTAAGAAAACAAAACAAAAAACCGAAAAAAAAAAGTATAAACGCCAAAAAAATAGAACTCTCGTCCGGCTCGACGGGCCAATAATAGAAGAGAGAAAAAAGGAAGGAAAAAAGGAAATCAAGCAACATTGACTTAGATGGAACGGCATTGACACTGAAAAAGTCGTCGGAGGACGGATATTTCTCAAAAGAAACAGTACGGTTATCAACTTCAAAAGAAGAAAAGAAACGAAGAAGAAAACCAACAGTACCAACCAAAATAGCCTCAAGCAAACAAAGGGACAAAAAGGGAGCACCTGAGGAAAAGAGGAAAAGCGCTGGTAAAAGGAAACGGTGTACTACATACTGTGGTAACCAAAAATCGTAACCAAAGATCCAAAGAAAAGAATGGCTAACTAGACTTAAAGTCGACTAAGTCGTGGTTTCCGGAGAAAGAAAAGCGGACTAGAAAGTACTTATCACAGGAACGGATAGACGAGACAATCAGTATAGGTACTGACAACAAAGAAGACCAGCAAAAGGATAAGGAAAGAAAAGTGGAACGAAAGGAATGAGAAAAAAAGAGAAAAAACCAAAAAGAATTACACCAAGCACCAAGTACAAAACCAAAAAAAAAACTAAGAGTACAAAACAAAATAAAACAGAATTCCAGTGTAGTTATGTATGAGTAAGTGTGTGCGTGTGCGTGGGTGTGTGTATATATGTGTGAGTGTGTGTTAGAAGTGCGTGTGTAGGTGGTTTACGTGTATAAAGTGTGTCTGTGTGTAAGAAGTGTGTGTGTATGTGTTGTGCGTGTGTGTATGTGTTGTGTTGGACAGCTGTAGTCGCCTCTTACGACAAGTAGGTTGTACCATGGAGCTATTCTATTCCTGGACGCACGAGTTGAACAAGTACAAGGAGAGAACGGAAGAAAAAACCAAGAAGAGAACGGAATTAAGGAGAACCAAGTAGAACTGTGTGTTTATGAAATGTGTGGGTGTATGTGTTATGTTGGACTACTGTAGTTGTCTCTTACAACAGGCAGGTCGTACCGTGGGACTCTTCTATTCCCGGACCCACACGGGTTCAAGGAGTACAAGAAGAAATCAAAAAAAGAGAACCAAGTAGATCTGTTTGTTTATGAAGTGTGTGGGTGTATGAAGTGTGTGGGTATAGATTGGACGTATATAAAGTGTGTGTGTATGTGTTGGACCGCTGTAGTCACCTCTTACGACAAGCAGGTCGTACCGTGGGACTATTCGATTCCCGGACCCACACGGGTTCAAAAGAAAAGAAAGCAAAAACGACAAAACAAGGAGGTAACTAAAGAAATCTTAACGTTCAGAAATCAAATCCTAAGGAGAGCAAAATCGGCATCAGAAACGGACGCGAGGACTAGATATTGGGCTTAAGGCGTTTACGCCGCCAGTAAGAAAATGAAACAAGATCTAGGACATTAGGATTTCGTCAACCAACATCTTCAGGTTCCGCATCAGTATAGACAAATTTTTGCTTCTTATGAGCAGTTTTCCGCAAAACATGGACAGCAAAGAATGTAGTAGTTGTAGCGGGCGGTTTAGAAGGTGGCAAGGGTAGTTTAAAAAACTCAAAACGAGTTAAGGAAGAAAATTGTTTGTTGTTAGGATTGGAGGTAATAAAATCAACGGCAGAAGAGGAAACATCATGGGTTGTCAGAATATCCACGGTAGAAAGAGAAAAAGTATTGGCTGTACGAGAATCAACCTCACGAAAAAAAAACACAAGCAGAGTACACTTCAGTTACGTTAGATAAACGGACAGAAACAGATAAAATTTCAACAATGTTAGATAAAGAACTAGAAGTATCACAGAAGTATCACAGAAGTATCACAGGACAGAAAACAGTATTGACTGTAGAAATATCAACCTTAGGAAAAGGAGCAGAATCCGCTAACACTTCAGTAACATTACATAAAGGAACAGAATCAGGTAGAACTTTATCAACCTCACAAAAACCAACAGCATTAGGGAGAACTTCAACAACAGTAGATAAAGGAACATCAGCTAGAAGTTCATTAACTTTTGCTAAAAGAACAGAAGCAAGTAGAAGTTTGTCAGCATGAGATAAAGAAACAATTTTGTCAACATCAGAAAAATGAGTAAGAGCAGGTAACGTTTCATCAAACTCCAATAAAGGAGTAGAATCAAGTAAGACAGCATCACTGTTAGACAAGGGAGTAGGAACAGACACAACTTCAGCCACAATAGGAACTGATTCCTTAACAATAGTAGATAACGATAAAGGATCAGGTAAAACTTGGACAACGACAGCAACAGGCATCACAGCTACAGGTTCACTAACTTCTACAGGACCTTCTCTATCCGTACTAGAAGTTATCTTCACTTCAGCTACGGCTGTTATTGTAGACACGACAGATATTTTTTGAGTAGAACAATTTAAGAAAGCAGAAACATGTAAAAATTTGCTAGCAACAGCAACAGACATTAAAGATACAGGTTTATGAACTTCAACAAGACCTTCACTGACCTAATTAGAAATTATCGTCACTTCAGCGACATGTGAGTTTGCAGACACGACAGGAATTTCTTGGGTAGAATCATTTGAGAAAGTGTGAACCAACTCTTGAGAAGCTATCTGCAAGTCACTAATTTGAAGTATGGGTTTTAATGGTGGTGGTGGCACAGTTTGGGGTAAGAGTGAATAAATAGGGCAAGCAGAAGGAGAAGTAGAATAGAATGTAGACCTAGAGACGGAGAAAATTTTGTTTAAAGCTGTATTTGCCGAAGAAGGGTAAGTTTTGATAGTAGTAGCAGGACGACCTGGATGAAGTACAGAAAAGAACGTAGAATGAGAAGCAGAAGAAATTAGGCAGGTAGAGGTAGGGACAGTATTTGAAGTATGATTTGAAGACCTATTAGGAGTGGGATGACAGTGCGGCGGAAAACTCCCTTATATCCGCAACAATAACAATGGAGTACTTGAGGACGAGTACAACGTGTCGAAACATGACCAGATTTGTCGCAATTAAAGCATACAACCTGACGAGTAGAAGCAGAACTAAGAAGAAGAACAGCAGAACGTACGAAAGGCGTAGGAAAAATCTTAACAACTCGGTCACGTAAAGCAAAAGTATTTTCCTCAGTAGTAGCAAACTTATAAGCAAATGCCGGGGGTTCAAAATGTTAAATCAGTAAATTAGACAACGACTTACAGTGAGAAAACCTATGCCGGTAACCACGATACCAAAGTAACGCTTTATCCTCGAACAAATCCACTGCAGACTCAAATAGCTGCAACTCTGACGCATGGTGAGTTTGTCCGAATTCTTCGACCCGTCCCAAAAAATCATGTACGGTAAGAGTGTTAGGGTTACTAGAAAATTTCAAATTCCACTCCCACACAAGAAGACCTTGGTAGGAAGCCGAAAAAGAAGCCATTTTGAATACGAACGAGAAAGAAATGGGTAGAAAGTAACTAAATAAAGGTTATCTGTAGTTCGATAGAAGCCACAAAAAAATTATTGCGAATACAAGGCAATCTAAAACATATCCGACGGAAAACTTCGGGAACACCAATAAAAGCGAAACAACAAAATAGAATTTAAAATAGTGTTGTAGAATAAAAGAAAAATCGGAGAAAGAAACCAACTCTAGACTTGACGGGTAGAACAAAATGTACAGAGAGGAAAGGAAAGAAAAAGAAAAATCTTGGGCGCCAGCGTTTTCAATGGACTAAAATTAATGGCGAAAACACAAATCCGATAATCTGACATGAGCTAACCAAGGATATTTAGCAATCTTGGAAAAGAACAAATTCAAAATTCAAAAAAATCAAACCCACACAAGAAATAAAGAAAACCGATCCTCATACAAAGAACACTAAAAAGTCGAAAGAAAAAGAAAAAATAAACAATAGGTCGAACGTAAAGAAAGAAAAAAACAAGTAGCATCAAGCCGAGAGATGCGGTAATGTAGGAACTTAGGCACAAACCACAAAAAGAATAGGAGCAAAAATTAACTAAAACAAACTCGGAGCAAAAATTAATCAAAACCAAATCGAAGTAACCGTTAACTAAAACAAAATTGGGACCAAAGTTACACGAAACAAAATCGCAGCACAAAAAAATTAACTAAAGCAAACTCGCAGCCCCACGACAGGGCGTCAGAAATTATGCTACGGGTCTAGACGTAGCCGGAAAAAAAGTAAATACCAGGCTTACTATCAATCGCGGCAAAAAAAACAAAGCACGTCGTCCACGATTATCTATTAACAAATAAAAATAAATGAAGGGTTCTGTACAAACAAGCGAAAGAAATAAATTCAGTGTTACTATTTTACAGCAAACAATTATATTATATGGACAATTTAGGAATCTAGATACGAAGTGCGCATCTCTTATTTTACACAAAATAAAATAAGTCAGTAGTAAAAGACTATGTGAGAGCTTTTGTCAAACGTTTTTAAATTTTTACCTAATAATTTTTGTAAAATAACTAATTAGTAGGAAAAAACTAACGTGTGAGAGCTTTTGGCACACATCTTTTAAGTTATACATAGTACCGTTTGTAAAATAAACTAATCAGTATAAAAGAATAAGCGTGTGTCTGTCCAACTTTTTTAACAGTAGTACAACGCACCTGTAGAGCGATAATATGGATCCACAAACAATAGTTCTACAATGTCACGTTTTTTATCACGTAACTACACCAAACGCTGATGCAGGATATGCCATTCATACACACAAAAGAAAACGAGTTGCATACCTGTAGGTGTCTGGATATTTAGCCTGCAAGCCGTCGGCGGTAAGTCAACACAGAAACGCCGCAGTATTCAGGCTACATTAACCCTGCTATAGTAACTACAGCAGCGATCCACAGACAAAAGCATCTGGTCCACGGCAACGAACAGGTGGGCCTACACAAAAAAAGAACCCATTTGGCTTCCAGCTAAAAAGAGAATCTGATTAGAATGAGTACGCGCGGGTACCTCCTAGTTGTCGAACAAAAAAACAAATGTGCATTTCTTTTGAAATACGGTGACGAATAATGTAAAAAATATTTCGACGCACAAGCTGCAGAATCAAATTCAACATTCGTTCAAATGACACAAATTCGAACTGCAAATCCTCGCTTATCGAAGCACGACTAAAACTAGAAAGCACGCTATCAAATAATAGTAGGATCTATCATCTCGACAAGTCCTTAAATGGGAAACACAAGCGAAGCAATTATACGCGGTCGTAATGTATACCAAAATATCGGGTACCTAAAACGATATAAACTATTTAATTGTAGCATAAACTTTTCGTTTCTATGCAACTAGATTTGAGTTGAGCTATTATCATAGAGCGTATTTATGATTCATTATGTAAAAGTTAAATTTTTCCACAATTGAAGCATCCATTTGCTACGTACCTAGATGTATGCAGAAGAAAACTAAATACCAGGCTAACATTCAACCGCGGGGAGTGGGGGGATTCACCTCAATACCAACAACACAAAAAAATCACGTTGCCCACGATTATCTATTAACAAATAAAAATAAATGAAGGGTTCTGTACAAACAAGCGAAAGAAATAAATTCAGTGTTACTATTTTACAGCAAACAATTATATTATATGGACAATTTAGGAATCTAGATACGAAGTGCCCATCTTTTATTTTACCCAAAATAAAATAAGTCAGTAGTAAAACATTATGTGAGAGCTTTTGTCAAACGTTTTTCAAATTTCACCTAATAATTTTTGTAAAATAGCTGATTAGTAGAAAAGAATTAACGTGTGAGAGCTTTTGTCAGACATCTTTTAAGTTATACATAATACCGTTTGTAAAATAAACCAATCAGTATAAAAGAATAAGCGCGTGTCTGTCCAACATTTTTAACAGTGGTATATCACATCTGCAGAGCGATAATATCGATTAGCAGCCACAAACAATAGTCAGCAGCAAACCACAGACAAAAGTAGCTGGTCCACGGCAACGAACATGTGGGCCTACACAATGAAAGAACCCATTTGGCCTCCAGCTGAAAAAAACTAAAAAGAAAATCTGATTAGAATGGGTACGCGCATGGAACTTACCAATACACGCAATACACCTCCTAGTTGTCGAACAAAAAAAAACAAGCGTGCATTGCTTTTGAAATACGGTGACGAATAATGTAGAAAATATTTCGATGCACAAGCTGCAGAATCAAATTCAACATTCGTTTAAATGACACGAATTTGAACTGCAAATCCTCGCTTATCGAAGCGCGAGTAAAACTGGAAAACACGCTATCAAATAATAGTAGGATCTATCATCTCGACAAGTTTTTAAATGGGAAAATGTATACCAAAATAACGGGTACCTAAAACAGGATATAAACTATTTAATTGCAGCATAAACTTGTCGTCTCAAAGGAACTAGATTTGAGTTGAAGAATTATTATAGAGCGTATTTATGATTAATTATGTTAAAGAATTTAACAGTAGCAACGGAATTTATTCGAGCGGGAAATTTTAAATGCAAAATATTACTGGGTTTTAAACCTTAAGGTCCAAAGCTTTTCTGCGCCTATATTTCAAGTCACATCTCGGAATTTCCCTTGGCAAAATTAAATTTATTCGTTTAATATCTCATAAACCTTTTAGATATGTCTAAATCTAAGACCATTGTTAGATGCTTGATGATCTATATTGTAAATTAATGCAGCTTGATACGCAGGACCTGTAAATGTATATAAACAAAACTGACTTGCATTTGAACAATCTTTAGTTTGATAATCTTGAAAGAGTAAATGTGTATAAATTATTTGGAACAACTTGTACGGCTTGCTAGCTTGGCAGCGGGAAAAACAGAACACGCGAGCCGAGAACGCATGCTCATAATTAAGATGAAAAAAAATGTAAATTCGCAAGCCATCACCAGAAGGCGAGCGCGTTAAATTTGAACATGTAATAATAATTTATAAAATTAATTTACAGCATGAAAAGGGTTTAAACAACCTAATTTCAACAGCATGCTTTGAGGAATAAACATCTATCTACCTTCGCCTCTGCGAGAAACAAAGTGAGCAGCAGAATGGTGAAAACTCGAGGGCGTTTTCCAGCTATGCGGGGTGCCAAGGAATGGGGACACAAGCAAAATCGTTGAGAATGCACATCCGTTAGTCCTGTTCGACGAGCTATCTGACGATGGAGAGGCCTGTGGCGAATAGATATCCTGTCGGTCGAAAACCACAGGCCGATGGACCCAGGATTTGGATATCGTATAGTTGACGAGCAATCAAGAGAAAGATCCGGGAAACTATTCATCGCATCAACCACCCGCCAAAAAGTGGCAAAATCTGTAACAACATATAGCGACGAGACAGTCAAAATCATTTCATGATAAATGCTGTAAGAGCAAGTTGAACCTGAGAGGTTCAGGATCGATCAAGCTGAGATTAAACAACCATAAAGTCTTTTTTAGCTGTTCAAATATGTGTGGCTGTTCCTGTAATAAGTACATCAACTTTAGCTCTTCATTCTTATAGCGTTTTTCGAGAACTTCTAAGGATGGTTACGACACAAATTTGATTAAAAATTTCATGAGTAATCTAAATATTTTGAATATCTAAAATCAGATCTAGCCTTGCCGAGTTACGACCTTATTAAGACCAGAACCCCAACACCTGATGCACATACAAGTTTAACTTAATTGATAGAGCCTTTTTAGATATGCCTGCTGCAGAGTTTCCTGGGGTACTCTTTCTGATGAAACCCTGCGGAATTATGGACTTCAATTCCAAAGTAGGTTTATACCTAGATTTTTCGAGATACGCGACGTATTTGTTGACATTTAGAACACGTGTTTGAGGTATTCCTAAATTCTAATTAATCTTCACTATACTCACTTCCCCCTACCTAATCCTATATACTTATCCTATTCCTATTCTATTCCTAACTCTCCACTAATCTTATAAGAAATATCTACACTTAACCTATCTTATTTTCTTCCTACATTTAATTTTCCTTCTCATCCTATACACCTATTTCTAACTATCTCCCATATTTATCCTATACTTAGCTTTATTTTCTATAAACACTTACTTCTACTCTTCTATATACACCTATTTTATCCCTATATTCTGTTCATTTAACCTTCATTTCTTATTTAAATCTGACTCTTTTCTTGATCCTCCAAGTCTTTCTTCTCACCATCCTCTCTAGCATTCTCATTATCATCTTGTTTTCTTGATCCCCTGATTCCGTCCTCGACTGATCTCTACTGCCTCCAGCTTCTTCTATTTTCGAATTTTTTTCACACAATGCACTATTGTCACTTCCAATTTCCACTCCTTTCTCTGCATACGTTCTAATCACTCTCACACACTCTAAAATACTCTTAAATTTATACACAAACAGAAACTCTCTCTCTCAGATCGCCAGTTTCCTGGAATAAAATCACAAAAATTTTATTTGGAATTCGAGCCTCACTTTTGGGTCGCCATAGATGCTGCGATATGCTCCTTTGGTCACGGGAACTGGTACTTGTGGTGATCATTCGAGCCCCGCATATTGGGCGTCATAGATTCTGTGATACCTGCAAAAAGCCTCACCAGAGTAAAAAAAATATTCGAGCCTCTCGAATTGGGCACCAAGTGTTGCTGTGATTCTCGCCCTCTTGAATCTCTTCTAATGGTCGCCTTTTTACTCTTTCCGCCTCGGCTGCTCGCCTAGTTAAAACTTTCATCTTCATTCATAAAAAAACAAACACATTCCTACCACAAACATCAACGTTAACTCTATTTACATCAATATTCATAATACATTAAAATTTCAAAATTAAATTTCAGCATAAATTTCAGTATAATAAAAATTTCAAGTTTAAATTTGTCATCATTTTTAATTTTTATCCAGAATTAAAGTCCTTGTCGGATGCATACTAATTAATTTCACAATATGTGCAGATCTAAGTCTGAATAAAAGGGAGCATCTCCCACCCCTTTACGTTAATTAAACAGGTTAGTCTAATTGAGCTCAAAGACAGACCCAAATTTTCATCATAATCAAAACATAAACTGTTAAATACTCCTTTCTACTTATACAAGAAAATTTCACCTTAAAATTAAAAATTTGTTGTTTATACAAATTCACTACTGTCTATTTTATCAAACAAATTATAAAAATATCCAACACACCCCAAAACATCAAAGTTCGAACAAAATTGTATAATTTACCTGAAGGTTACGGCACTCGTGGCTTCAATGCACATCGGACTTGCTAATTCCACCATTCCAGCTGGTTTTTGTTTACGGCTTCTGATTCTGAACGCCTTTAAAATTTTTGTACACCACCATTCGTCTAAATTGGTTCAGGACTTCTCAGGAACTCATCTATGTATATCCCCGAAAATTAGCAAAGCAATTCATAATTCACTCACGCTATACAAAGCTGCATACTTAAATGTATTTATTTATCGCTACTTATCTATCTTTTCTAAGTGCACTAATGCATAATAACTTGTATCGTAGCACGTAAAGAGCAAACTGTTTTAAAGTATTCAATAATCAAAAAATATAAGAGCAAACTGTTTAAAGTATTGAATCAAAATCGAAAATCTAAGAGAGCGAAACTGTTTAAAGTCCGGGTTTATATAACAGCCTTGCTTGCACGTCGGATTTGTCCCTCAACGGACAATTTTCAGAATTTCGCATTCTCTGTTCCCTTCTCGACAGTCCGGCACAGCGATTCTACTAAATTTTTGCACTCGTGCCAGTTAAATCTAAGAAATTTTCACACGGCTCGCAAACACGTCCGACAACAACTAATTAATTTTGTATAGAAATTGTTGTGTTTTCACCTCTCATATCTGCAACTTATTTTAACCAATCGTTTCCTCGTGACGTTGCTCAAATCACGCCTTTTATTAGAATTTGACATTTAAAAATACGCAGGTGTTCAATCGTAATACTTTAAATAACACTTCTACGATTTGAATATTATTGGGTTTTTAAAAGCTTTTATGCATATTATATCTTAGTATCGTTCAATTAACTCCAATTAAAATAATAATGAATGGCATTGACTTCTACCCTTTAATTTTTAGTGAATCCTAATTAAATATTAATTATTATTTGTACATTTTGTTTAATACTCGTTACTTAAAAATTGAATTAATTAATATAAATTTTGCACGTAATTTCTATTTGTTTCTTTACTTGGAATAATTAAATTACATACAAGTTGAGTATTTTAATTCTGCTTCTTTTTATAGAAAGCGTCTAGTGAATAATTTAAATCCCTTATTTTTAATGAAACGAAAAAATTTTTATGCTAATTTATTATCTAATAAAATTCTATACAAACCCTACATTCTAATTGAATGATTTAAATCTTCACAGTAGGCCTTTAATTACGCGTACTTTTTCCAAAACTTCCTTATACACGGTGATTAAAATTATTTGATGTCGTTAATTAATTTTCTACCCTGGTCTAAATTTGAGTAATATATAACATATTTTTACATGATTTGATTGCGTGGATTAAACATTTTTGTCCTGTAAATTCTGAACGTAAAATAAATGCATAAAGCCAACTACGCGAGCTGACTCAAAGAAACCAAAAGATTAATGCACAGAAAGGAAAAATATACACACACTGGTGGGATGTTGTCTTCAAAAGGTGCACTTCCCGACGTCCTGCCTTCGTCCGTGGAAGATTCTACGACACTAGAACCATCGTCAAAGGAATTCCGCAAAACAAACCATGCCGCCTCCTACCATATGTTTGCCCAGATTTTCCCATATGTTTCGAAACCTTGAACGACGATTTGTACAAGGATAGGTTTAAAGTTTGCAGTTGCAGAAAAACAAACCTCGTGTCTAAACCATTAATAAAAATCAAAGAGTTTGTGATGATTATATTATTGGGCAGTTTGCAGATAGCGAAATTCAAGTTCACTCACAATCGCGTTAACTATATTTAAACCGGTGTTAGAATACGTCAAAATAATTGTTTGTAAAAATTGTAGAAGTTCAAGACGTCTTTTCTCAGATTCTTCAATAATTTATATTGTTCCAATACGTTCCACCAAAATAGTAAAAATGTACGTTAAGTAATAATCATCTTTTTTACAACTTCTCTAACAAAAAGAATTTATAAACTTAATGCCTTGACTTCTTGTTCTAAGCTTATCAAAACATGGTCTTGAAGGTTTTTATAATTCACGGTTGTAGTGCAACATTTTGTAGTTGACATCTGCTAGATCACATTTAACACTATAATTTAAAAATTGCAAAATGCATTAAAACCTTCCGTTATAAATGAAGCAAAAATCACTTTCGTACTGCTTGATATTATAATAGCCATCTGTGGAGATACGGCAGAAAAACGAATCCAATAGTTTCATGATTTTTACGATCTTACGTCACTGTTTCACTAAAAATATTCCACAAGTTGCATTTTGCCTTATTAAGAGAGATAGCATATTTCTAACTTTACACTAAGAAAACTTACTGTTGCTTAAAAGTAGTTATTCGAGATATATGCCGTGCAACGAATTTATGGTTTTAATCTAACAAGCAAAATTACAATCGATAATAGAAAAAAAACCGATTAATATCTGATCCCGTACTACAACCGGTGATAGCGTTCTCAAACACACCAATACACTTCAAATTCAAGAACTTATGAACGATGCGTAGGGGAAATTGCCTAACTTGTCGCATAAAATTATAGAAATTTAACATATCAATTGATAATGCCGTGTAAAGATATGCGAGCGAAAATTTTAATGGATCGAAATTTGTATTCGTAAACAACCTGCAGAAAACACGTACATACTTCGTTGTAATATTTCCGAAAACAAATGTTACTGATAATCGAATACCACACTTCAACGCTATGCCAAAATAAAATATATCGCAGTACTTTAAATTATGACTGCATATTTTAATAAATTCCTACAGGATGATGAATAAGTAATCATTTAACCTGAGAAAATGGTTGAAGTTGTTAGTGAATACTCTGAATATTCAAATTACCGTGGAAAGAGAGTAAGGAATGTAAAATTTCATCACGAAGAACAAAAACATTCAAGTGCAGAAACTGCACGTACTAGTTTGTAGTAGCGTTCCGTTTTCGTCGGTGTCGTTGTTAAATCATAAAGTTGATATAGCGTTGACGTCAAAAGCTGAGACGATTTCAGTTAGTACACGGTCTAGTTGGTGTAAGTAAGTTTTGATGTCTTTCTTGTATTAGAAGTAGGGGTAGATTAAAAAAGCGGTACTTGTTTTCCAATGGAGTTCAAGTACTGTGATTTGAGGAGATGAAAGAGAGTACTGTAGGATGCGTCCAGGTGCGGAGTGAATATGAAAATGGTAGAGGTAATGTTTGGGTTCGTAGACTAAGAATGATAATAGTAGTGGGAATTAAGAAGGAGATGTGGGATTTTATTGCTGATTAGATATGTTAATTGGTAGAATTGGTGGTTTGGAGAATGTGGAGCAGTTGTAGGGCGGCTGCGCGGGAGTGTTGAAAATTTCTCTGAATGAATCGTAATTTAGGGTGGAAATTGTATGAAGCTAAATCTACCTTCTTAAATGGTGTCTAGAACTCATAGTCTGTGCGTAATTTGGTCATGTGCAAGTGACATAGTGGTCATGGGAGCTGTCGATTCAAGAGAGATTCACACACATGTAAGCGGCGGTGATGGGATTAGGATTGTCTCTGGCGAGATGGAGAGCGGCACAACGTCCACACGTTGCTGAAGTGAGATAGGATTTAACAGAACACCAAAACAACTGACGATTGTAACAGCTGGTAATCACTACAAAGTCCCTGATTTTGCGTATTTGTATCCGATGAAGATATTTGTGGTGAGGATAGATCTTAGTCTGAAAGAAACGTTCGCGATTGAGATGTGGATGTAGTCAGTTTTAAGACTACGAATGGCGACGGAGAGTTCTGATCTAAAAGAGCTTTCGGGAATTAAGGTACGTAGTATGTTCTTTAATTTAGGACGTCGGTGGTGGTAACGTCCTTGTCCAAGTCGAAAGCGATCAGTTGAGGTAACTTTGGTTTAGGGAGGTAGATGTTACAGGAGTTTTGTGTAAGGGAAGAGTAAGGTTGATATCGGTGGGATGGTGACGGATGGTTGAGTGGGGCAGATGCTTTGGATATTTAGGTTGGGTAGAGATCGCAAAACTTTTAAATCGAGTAAGAACGTGTCCATGTGCGCCTGCGCGCACCACGTTGTCAATTACTTGTCCAGAAAGTTTAGGTCTCTGGTTTAGCAAAATCACGTCAAATTATAATACAGCAATCAATACACTCTTAGTGCCGATTTCTTTTTAGTTCCTACCTTGTAAGAATCAATACGAAAATATTCGCTTTGACGACTACTTTAATAAAATATGAATTAAGAACCCGCCACTGCATGTAGTCATTCATCACCTAGCTGGGACGGTTTGTGACAGGTAGCCCTTAATTAATATAGAAGCGCTCCGCCCTGCTATTCACGTCACCTCTCTAATGGATTTCCACCCCCAAACAAACTTTTAAATTACACTCACCCTGCATAAATCTTAACCAAACATGCTTTGTTATATTAAATTTTACTTGAAAAGCCCACAAAAAATTACACCAATTTTTAAAGCTCATATGCGACTTTCTGCTAAAAATTTCCGAAGTTTTTCGTTATGGTAAAGTTTTTTAAACGTATCTCAGTCGAACATAAAAATTAAATTTAAAGGGCAATATAATGTTTTTTTATTATTATTACTTCACAAAATCGCAGCATAACCGTAAAATAAAGGGCGAAATAAAAGAGATATAAACCCTGAAACCTCCTCTATACCGAAAGCTCTATAATGGGTTCTTCATATTGCCTACGGGTCTTTGGTGTGAATTACGACATCTATTTGCTCTTTTTTTGTCGTCGTCCAACGTGTACATAAAATTTGGGTGTATTACTTTTGCGTAATGTGGATGTTCTCGTAAAGATTGTATTATTACGGTTTCAGCGTTCTTTCATAATCAAAGAGTGGGTTGTACAGATTAGTAGAAGTAGCCATTAAAATTCTAAAGATGTAGTATATTGGAATTCTTATACAGTAAAGTACATTTGAAATATATTTGAAAGCTTGTTGGTGGCGTCTGGCGTATCCACAACCCGGATGCGGTTTGATCCCAGAGCAGAGTTATGTATCTTCCAGATTTATGTATAAAGTGTAATACCAGTAAAGCCGCATGGTGGCTAAGCCGATACAGTGAAACACGATCAAAACGTGTATTATATATAGAGCGTTCAAACTTATAACACAGCAGTGTGGGTTAAAATACCAGTGACGTATACGCTATGAATTGTGTGTAATTGAAGTTGAGGTTATGTACTTGTATGATCCAATAGACCCTCAAAAAGCTTCTCTTCGCACACATCTTATAGCAAAGAAACACAAGAAACATTTTATGAAATGAAGTTACAGATCGTTAAGAATCTAGAAATTTGTCTAGTAGAGAAAACTCCAAGTAATAAGTAAAATAGTTTCTGTAAAATGGTTAAGGTTGTCTAAACCACGCAATAGCTGGATTATTAACATAATAGACATTAGAGTCACCTTCCTCAAAATACCGTTAAAATTCAAAATTCGAAAGTTTTTCTAGATTAGTAAATGTCTAAATTTGGAATACACGTATCTTTAATCCATCATTTATAAACTGAACTGTATCTCGAAAGACAAGAAAATTCGAACAATGGAGGACCACGTTTTTACTCCCCAGGCAATCGCAAGAGCCGTGTTAGACTCTTTAAAGCCTCGCCAGAGTAAAAAAAAATCATTCGAAAATTTAATTAATTTACCCAAAATCGTAAATTTTACAAAAAGGAAATTTTAAAAAAAAAAAAATTTCTTACCCAGCTTCTGCTTCCATCAACTTTGATTTCTTCCACCGCTTCCCTGGCTAGCTCAGTTGGGCCTCCTCTTAGATACTCTTCACGCACACTTTCAATAAAACCACAAAATAATACAACAATTATACAATATTTATTAACAACTATTTACAAATAATAACTCAAGATTATTTACATTTCGGTGCTCAAGTTACACCTCAATAAATTCTATCGTTGTAAAGTCCAGAATTTTTAAATTGAAATATCAAACACATATTATTTTAAAAACTATCCTAGGTTATGGATCGAAACGTTAATAAAGATAATTTTAAAAATTATGAGTGGTTTAATCCCCAAAGAAGATTAAGAAAAATCAAACACATGTAACAGGAGTAAATGGGCCCTGAATAATACCTTATTTTTCTTTTTTATTTTATAATTATTTCTAATTAGTACACTCTGAAGTATGGTGATCTCATGATAAACCAGTTTATTTTATTAATGTATGCTTTTTACTTTGCATACTCTTACTACAAACACAAAAAAACCCATGTACTCTTAACAATAAAACTTTAAATTCTTGAGGAATGTTAATAAGCTTTATATACACCTTTAGATTTATATTCAAATACCATAATCCAAGTTAGTTATACGTATTATTTTCAATACGCAAAATAATGCAAAATACCATCACAGTTCACTCTCACACATCACAATAATTTTCATAGTTTATAAAAAACAGCAAATTCTAATGCGTTACCTGGAATTTCTTGAAGATCCCTACTCCGTTGACGATGAAGTTAAGTTCCTGCACCCTCGGTCTCGTGGTTCTGCTCTGCTTGCCGCCTCCACCTATTTATAGATAAACACCATCTAAGTTGTGCTGCATGCTATTCATTCAAGATCCATCCAAATCCAAATCCAAGTATATTACACTTTTTTTATAATTGCATGATTTACTTTACGTTACTTTACTTTACTTCACTTCACGAGCTTGTTAAAATATTTGTTGCGCCTCAGTTAAAATTAAACTTGACACTAACAACGTTTCAAACTATGAGGCCAACACTGTACTATCTAATTTAAAATCATTTTAAATACTTACAAGCTCGTGGTGGATTTTTGTACGTAGTCTAAAGCGATGAAAATACCAAGAGCGCCTAATTAATTTTCTTAGAGTACTTATACAATTCAAAATGCCACCTCTCGGCCACTCTTCACGCGAAATACTTTATTTAAAATAATACTTCCTCAAATTTTGGTTTAACCGTTTTCGAAATCTTTGAAATTTAGCTCGTTGATACGATATTTACCGAAAAACCCGCATTCAAATTTTCCCATGCTTGTCTGTTGTACAACTAACTATTTAGACCAATGATATATTCAGTGACGTCTTAAAAACCCCGCCTATATTAACTCTATTCCTCTCTTATGCATATTAGATGTTTCCTTCTACCCTCGCTTGAGTGGTAGAAAATCGATATTACTGTCTGCGTGCTATCTAACACACGTGGACTGAATAGGTGTGTTTCGAAGTGAACTGCTATTATGCCTGTCTCATTCCGAAGCATATCATTGATTGTTCATCCCTTTTGCGCTTTAAGGAAACTTTTGGTTAGCGTTCATGCGAACCGTCCGACCGTTTGCACAATATACTTCGAATTTTGTCTTTTATCTACACAAATAAAGAGAAGTTGACCTTTCCAAAACATGCAGGTGTTCAATTAACGAACGTTTTAAAATAACATTTCTGGGAGTTTGCGTTTCAAGGTATTTCATATATTTGACGTGTTTGTTTGTTAGTAAAGCGTTTCGTCTTGGAATTATCGATTTTTCACGCTCTTATGCGTTTTAGACGTTATATTCCTTTGACTTAAACTCAATTAAATTAATTAATAACTTCCATTGGCTTATACAATTTATTTTCTTTACGAACCTATTAAATTTAAATCCCTACTTGTAAAATTATGGTAATACTTGTTACTTTAAATTAACTAAATGAAATAAATTTTGCACGTAAATTTTGGTTGTTTCCTCTATACAGTGTGTTTGAAATTGCCTTGTTCATACCTAAATTTAACCCTTTAAAACCACTACAATATATATATATATATATATATATATATATATATATATATATTTATCAACTTACCTTGTGTAATTAACTATCTAAAATATATATATATATATTGCCGTGGCAGTCGGAACAGTTCTAAGAACACTCGAACCTTCGCCTAAACCAACCTAAAATTTTCACAAATTAACAAAAATTCCTTACCCTTTTATTAAGCCTTCAAACTCCTATGCTTCCCTGGCTAGCTCAGCTGGGCCTCTTCTCGAATACCTAAATTTACAGACATACCTCTTTCACACTCGCACACCATTCAATAAAAATTACCAAATAATACAACAACCATACAACCTTTTATTTACACCTATTACCAAATAAATTATATTTACACATGTGTTAAAACAGTTTGATAGAATAATTATTAGTTCAATTTATGGTATGTTTTAAAGTCCTTGATTTTTATACTGATTTTAAACAAATTCAATTAAATATGAGTAGATGGGCCCACATGTTACCATAAATTGACTGCACACTGGAGTATTGTGAGCTCATTATAACCCAGTTTTGTTTGTATATGCCCTTTAAACCTTGCATAAATTAAAACAAAATTTACAGACCCGTTTACCCTTTACAACACAATTTATATCCCAAATAAATTTTTAATATATTTGAAATGCACCCTTTTTTAATACTCAAATTTAGTAAATTGTCCTGTACATGTATCTTTCCAAATAAGTTTCTAAAACCATAAATATGCCACAAAAAGTCAACTACACAACACAAAATTCTACAAATGTTTATACAACAGAAATTTCAAATAAATTAGCTGGAGAATTCTTCAGTTTTCATTGCCGTCGGAAATGGTTACCAAAAAAAAAACCCTCGGCGTTGTTCCCATTTACTATGCTGCTTGTCGAATCCACAGGCCTCTACTATCTGATATTTCGCTTCGTCTCACATTACCATTCCATACCCATATATCATGTACCCCAGCTCTGCTTACCCCAGATATCATACATCCATTTAATGAATTTTGTGGTAGTAGCAGGACCTTTTGTTTAATTCCGCACTAACTTGTGCACCACGTAAATAATTCGAGGTCCGCTACTGCACTTTTATACATTTAAACACGATATCAAATGTAACTTTATTACACACACAAACTACTCACCAAAAGCTTCATTGTTATGGTGGTCTGAATCGGTATTCAGCACTTTATTAAGTAAAGGAAAAGAGAGAGTTGAATATTAAAGCTCCGGTTTTTATATCATTTTTTCAACCCCCTATCGGACGCGTTTCATTAGAAAAGCTTATATTCAAAAACAGTTTCGGAAAATTTTGAGCATAGCCGTCGCTTCATTCCGAAAATTTCTCCCGCCGTACTTGTTGCTTACAGAAAAATCGTTTTCGACCTTCGCATGTGCATTTGTTTAAAAAACTGTCCGCTTTCAACCAATGACAAAATTCTCTGCCTTCACAAACTCCACCTAAGCTCTATTTATCTTTGTTCTATACGTGTTTGCTGTCTCCCTCAAAACCCCACTTGAGTTACAGAAAACCGATATTGTTGACATCTTATCTCAACTCCACGTGTATATCGTACGTGCATTTCAATTCCTTGCTTGCTTTATATCTGTCTCTATCCGTTGTATATTACCGATTGTCCGTTTCCCTCGCTCCTTAAGATATTTGTTACCCTAGCTGTTTATCCAAACTGACGGCTGAAAATAATTTCTATGAAATCTTATCGTAACATACGCTCGAATTATTTAAACGTAACCTTTAACAAGCAAGTGTTTCTGTTAATTATCGACCGTTTGAACATAACCATTCCTCGACCTTTTACTTCTTAGTATCTGTATAAAAGTAGGTTGGCTTTTAAAACGAATATATTTGCCTTGGGATTACTGATTTTTTTACACAAGCACGCTCCCTTTTGCTTATATGTGTTTAATTAAAATAAATTATGGTTAATTATGCGTATCCTGGAACTATTTGCTTTGAAGCTTTCTTCCTTTATGTGATCCTAACATTCCAATTATTAAACATAAAAATTCCCTAATACTCGACCGCTTTCACTAAATGACTTAAATTAATTTGGCTCGTAAATAATTTGTTCTTTTCTATATACACGGTTGCTAAAATTTTATTGTTTTACACTGATTTACCCCTTTGAATCCACAACATATATATATATATATATATATATATATATATATATATAATTATAGGTTAAGAAGGATAGATGGGTCTAGATAATAAATTTTTAGCAACTGTGTATATAGGAAATAAGAACAATTTATTTACGCGCCAAATTAATCAGTTTAGACATTGAAAATAGACGGATAATAAGATATTTATGTATTTCTATATCAGAATGTTAAATTTGCATAACGTGTTGAAGCTTTAGAGTACATGAAACTCAAGGATACGCATAATTAGCTTTAATATTTTAAATCAAGCGCATCCGATAATAAACGGAGCTTCTGGGTATATAAAATCAATAATTTAAACGCATAGTTCTATTAAACTAAACTAAACGTTCGTTTATACAAATCCTAAGAAATTCTAGAACTCGGAATTATAATTTTAAACAGACAGTTTGCTTCATAGAAACACCTGATAGTCAAAGTAACAAGTTCAAAGAACTGAAATAAACGTTGGAACAGAATTCTGAAGAATCGTTGTTAACGGTCGATGTACAAGCTACTAAAACAACAGATGTTTTGAAGGCAAAGTAAGAGGGAATATTCGTCATATAAAACAGACAGAGAACACGTATAATAAAACGTTGCTTAAAATACTCTAAAGTACGCGGTAGATTTGCAGGTCAACCACAATATCGATTTTCTGTTGCTTGAGTGGGATTCTAAAAGAGACAGTAAATATGGGTTAAAAGAGGAAAGGTAGCTAGGGGTTGGACGTTAAAAACAGGGGAAGCAAAATAATTGGTTGAAGGCGAGAAGTTTCAAGAAGCTCGCAATGGTTAAATGTTGTTAAACAAATTTCAATGTAAAAGCACGGTGGACTGGGAATTTTTCGGATGTAGAAGTACGTTACGTACAAAATTTGTAAAATCTGTTTTGAAAAATAAGCTTTTCGACGGAAATAGGGTCCGTGAGAAGTGTACAAAATCATATACATACACTAGGAGATGTATTACAGCTCTCTTACTTGCTCTTGCCTCTTACTTTGTACTGATTCTCATATGTCGCTTAGTCGTTAAATTATAGTACAACATCCTAATTTAAAAGTGTATAAAACGCTGTTAATAACGTACATCGATAATTTATTAAAAGCGTGATTTGCACAAGTGAGGGCTGGCTGATAGACGGTGCTGTTACTATACGCAAAGATCTAATGAGAGGATGGTACTAGGGTAAGCGAGTTAAAAAGTTTGAAACAAGAATGCGTGAAGTTTAGTGATTACGGAAGGTTAAGCTTGGTCGAGACAAGTATCGGGGTAGAAACACTGAAGGCGGTGGCAGAGATTTTGATAGCGAGTGAAAATGAGTTGGATCTATGTATAATAACAAAGTGTATGGACACAACGACGAGTGTTTTGGAACGCATCTTCAGAGGTGATGGTGAAAAGAAGCTTACTCCAGGTAACGAAATTAATTTTTCTTGTTTTTGCTTGAACATTTGTGCTGGTATTTTGTGCTCGAATGATTTGACTTATTGGGGGTGTATTTTATTACCTTAAAAACTTATTTGAAGGGATATGTAAAGGACAATTGATATTTATTATTTAAAGATGTTAACAAATGACATAAAAATTTTGTTGTATTGAGTAAACGGGTCTTTAAGTTTGTTTTAAATAGAGATGCGATGTTTAAAAGCATTTAGAGTAACTGGGTTATACTGAGCTCACCATAGACCAGAATAAAAATCAATTTAGGGTTGCACGATGGGACCATCTAGTCGTCTAAAATAAAACTGTTATAAAAGGTTTAAGGATTGAGATTGTAAATTTATGAAACTGTATATACAAATGTGTAAATATTTTCTTGCTAATGGAAGCTTTTTAATATGTGTAAATAAAAAGGTTGTATGTCTTGTTGCATTATTTGAGTGGTGATTTTATTTGACTGTATTTGTAAGAAAGAATGAACGTTGGATGGTAGGTATCCAAGAAGAAGCAGATTTTACAGCTAGCCGGAGTGTGCAGAAATATTCAAGCGTTTCAAAGGTATTGTAAGAATTTTTTTTTATTTTATTTTTTCAGCAAATATTTATGACGACCCAACGACACTGGGACTCGAAAGCGATCCCGATTGTTCTAGAAATCCACTGCACTTTTATGCGGCCCAACGTTGGGGCTCAATTGGTCTTTAGGAAAACCACTGCAATATACATTATATATATATATATATATATATATATATATATATATATATTTATAAAACTTTATAGTAAACTTGATAATAATAGTTTTTATTGCAGTTATGTTTAAAAATTCATAATCAGATTTATATTTAATTGATACTTTAATTAGAATAATAGTTGCAAATTGAAATTTTATTGAAGTTTAAAAACTTTTAAAAACTTCAATAAAGACAGATTTCAAATACTTTAATAGAATATACAAATTTTTAATTTTACACCTTAGTCAAATGCAAACTACTTTTACGACTACATTTTAATTTAGATGCAATCTTTTATTATTCTCAATTTTAAAGCCTGTGATCAAGGATTCAAAAATAAACTGAAAATTTAGGCAGTTAAAGAAAGAGTTTATATACCTACTACCAGCAGACCTAAAACCCGCAATAAAACATTTATATATATATATATATATATATAGATATATATATATATATATATATATATATATATAAAAGACAAGTTATTTGCAGTCCGCAATAAGAAAATTGAATATAAAGTAAGATGTATCTGTAAACAAACTCTTATGGAAATAATAAGAGCCATTGACAAATACAAATCGGGCTGGTAGTTATATAGCCATTAACAAAACATTAGCTTTATTAATTCATAGGGAGGAAACATCCACTGACCAATGGTTTCGGCTTGTTAGCCTCATCAGAGTGGACTTTCGAATTACAGAACAATTTATTTGCTAACGAACAAACCTTACTTGGCAACGGTAATCCGCCATAGGCATTAAATAAACAAATACTAAGTTTTGAAGTACGAATAACGAAAATTACATATAAATAAATGTACTTAAAAAACGTCCTTAGTGGAAATAATAAGCAGCAAACATCTTAAAGTTTGCTAACGTAACACACTGACCAATGGTTACGGTTAGCCATAGGATTAATACAAAGAACCCTTATTTGCAAGTAACGCAAAATATTATAATGATATAATTTCGAAACAATCACTGTACTATGACAAAGTAAATAAAACCGCCATCAGGTGATAAACACCAACACTACTAGTGTGAAGTACAGAATTGAACCGAAACTACATAATAAATTTTAAAAT
Organism: Platerodrilus igneus; assembly: GCA_036346225.1. Taxonomy (NCBI): domain Eukaryota; kingdom Metazoa; phylum Arthropoda; class Insecta; order Coleoptera; family Lycidae; genus Platerodrilus; species Platerodrilus igneus. The sequence goes on from JARFIW010000828.1 coordinate 5,021,327, forward strand.
GACTATAAAAGTACGTTGGGCCTTTGAGATTTGCGGAATGTTACAGCAAAATTTATTTGCTAACGTAACAAACCTTCTCGTGGCGACACCCGGGTTAGCAAACAAATTTTGCTGTAACATTCCGCAAATCTCAAAGGCCCAACGTACTTTTATAGTCATTTTTAAAATTTATTATGTAGTTTCGGTTCAATTCTGTACTTCCACACTTTAGTAGTGTTGGTGTTTTATCACCGATGGCGGTTTTATTTACTTTTGCCATAGTACAGTGATTGTTTCGAAATTATATCATTATAATAGCTTTGATTACTTCATAGGGTTCTTGGGAACAGTCCACTCTGATGAGGCTAACAAGCCGAAACCATTGGTCAGTGGATGTTTCTTCCCTATGAATTAATAAAGCTAATGTTTTGTTAATGGCTATATAACTACCAGCCCGATTAGTATTTGTCAATGGCTCTTATTATTTCCATAAGAGTTTGTTTACAGATACATCTTACTTTATATATATATATATATATATATATATATATATATCTCGCTATGTTAATAAGGCCATTTAGAGGTAGATAAGATCATTAGTATAGTGCGTTTCATGTAAACGTCATGAAGGTTCAGAAAACTAAACATTTTTACACAGAATGTGAGAAAGTCAACCATTAGGCAGGAAAGCAAGTGCCAACGCTTTGTATATAAACTATAGTTAGAATTATTTTAAGAAATAAGAAGTACTCTAGAAGATTTAAGTAAATAAATAATTTGGCGAGTCATAAAACGACGTAGACAGAAGCTGCAACACAATACGCGTAAGTAATGCATCATTATTACACAAAGAATTCCAGTTAAACAAGCAGGATTGAAAATGCGTAAGATAGAAAACGTATATAATTTAATACATAAATTAAATTAAGGCTACGTGACCAGAAAGTTAAAATCCACCACCTTGATAGATTAGTAATTAATACGGCATGGTGATAAAAGCAAAATTCATCAAATTTATTGTAGAAACAAGACGCACGTGACCAGGGAAAGTGAAAATCCAAAAAAACCAATGCAAATAACTTGAAGTCGTACGTGCAGGAAATAGCGCATCAACTTCGTTTATACATCAAAAATTCTTAGAAATATCCAAAATCTTGCATGTAACAATCACGTATAAAGCTTTAACCTTTGAACTATGCGCTTGTCAACAGATAGGCATTCCTTTTAAATACGACATGATTTGTAAACAAATCAGTTTCACTTGAATGAGGGCATGGTTCAAATCGCCTTTAAGAAGATATTTACGTAAAAGAATCATAAGTGATTTTATAGTTAATAAATTGTATAATGATGATAATCAAAAATTAAATAAAGTTTTCCGTTTAAAACTCAAAACCGTAAGTAACAACAGGTTGTTTTTAAATAGATTCTAAGTTTTACTTTAACAAAAGGACTCTGAATAATTACTGGATTCGACGTGGAAATTCAACAAGCATTTAAACACTTACTGGATCCTACGAGGAAACATAATAAGCATTTAAAGACTTACTGGGTCCGACCAGAAAATTAAACAAGGACTCTAAAATAATTTATGAATTAATCAGGAGAAGCTATACAAAGAAAAATGCAAACCATATCTAACGTAGATCTGGATTTAACATTAGGCTATTTAAAAGCACTAAGCTGAAACTGAAACAGCAGGAACTGGTCTAAACAGAGCGAATGAGCCAATCCACAAAGGGACAACAAATTAGTCAATCTGAATATTTTGCTGTATTTTTATTTATGAATATTTCAAACATTGTTTTCTGAAAACTTTGCGAGGGTCAACAAATATCGTTTTAGTACACGTTAGAAATTACGGTAAAATTGAAGAAAGTATAATGAACGTTTATAGGGCTTCACATAATAATAACATGGGTAATTTTTGTTGACTTTTTGTTTAATTAACGGGAATGATAATTATTAAAAGAATTTAATTCAATTATTAAAAGGAGGTTATATTCAAAAGATTTCTTAAACGTTTTGTACATTGTAAATATTTAGAGAACATTATTTAAATTCTGGTTAATTGTGTTTAGATCAAAATACATAGGAAATGAAGATGAAGAGGGGAAAATAAAATTCTTTGTTGTCGTATTATCGCAAGCTTAGTGCGTAGTAAAAAACTGAGCTAGTCGAGGCATATTAAAAATTTAAATTAAAGTTAAAAATTGAGAAAAAGAAATTTCTTAATCTTTTATTTATAATAGGGAGACCGGGTCATTGCAACGATATTACAGCAATATATATATATATATATATATATATATATATATTTATATATATATATATCATATTATATATATATATATATATATATATTATATTATATATATATATATATATATATATATATCATATCATATATATATATATATATATATATATATATATATATATATATATATAAATATTTTAAGTAGTTAATTACATAAAGTAAGTTGATAAATACTATCGTACTATAGTGAATAAGATGAAATAATAACTTAGACTTTTATGCAAAGCCCAAAGGATCATTTCAAATCGAGCTAGTAATTTAAAGATGGAAAATATAAGGTCTTGGACAGAATTTGAACCTGTATCCTGGTTTTGCCGTACTCATCAGGTGCTCAACAACCAATTGCCTGCTTATCTCCACCTCTCTGTGTCTTTAAAATAATTTAAATTACCACAATTAAATTTATGCCTCGACTAACTCAGTGACACCACGCACAGAGTGAAACGACGGTTCGATAACAGAGAATTTTTACTTACTCCTTTCCAACACTATGTACACTTAAATAAAACAAACGAAGTTCACCAAAGATTGTATAATGAACTAAATAAAATTTTTATTATATTACAAATTACAAATCTACGCCCTTTGTAATATCATTTACTTTTTATAAAACTTTTAAATCAAAATTAAAATAAATATTCTTATCAAATTAGCTCTTTACGAAGAGTATGAATTTTTATACTTTTTTAAATTAAAGCCAGCAAAAAAAATTTATCTTAGCACGAATAGTTTCGTTGAACGTTCAAAAAAATATTCTTCTTTTAACATGATTCTGCGTAGCAACCAAATTTTTGTGGACTTTTACACACTATATTTTAATCACTTGCAAATTTTAAGCGCACTTCTGAATACACAAATTATGTAAAATTGCAAATGCAGCGTGCTATAAATTAAATAAATAATCCTGACCTTATAATTTTCTGTTATTATTTTCTTGCTGGAACGTCCGGGCCCAAATTCCCACTTGCTCTGGAACTTCCGGCTTAGTAATCACTTTTGATTGTTGTCCAGTAACTTAGAGTCGTCTTTACCAATGACTTAGCTTTTTTAATAGTATTTTGGTCTCTATACGAGTGACTTGGTACCCTAAATTAATAAGACTGCAAAATTTTTATTTATATTAATTATTTCTAAACTTACGTTTATATCAACGGCAAAATTTTACATAAATTTATTACCACACGCGCTCTACTGCTTATATCACTTTACGTTTAAATTTTGTTAATTTCAACTTTTAAAATTATTAACTTTCACTAAAAATTTCTATTCGCGTAAATATCTGCTTTCAAAATAGCACAGTCGGCGGGTAGATTGTAAAATGATCCTCCTTTATTTGCTTTGGTAGTTTTATAAAATCAAGTTTCCTTTCGAATGTTCCACGCGTTCTCATTGGTTGACGAAACGCTATCAGTTGTTCCTACGTGGAAGAGATGTTTCAATTATAGTTGTATCTGTAAGGTGTTGGATTTTCCATGATCTAATATCCGAACTATCTAGAAGGATTTGATTAACAAATGGTATTAAACATTTACGTTCTAAATTGCACGTATATAGTATTTTATGTACGTTCTATATTGCACGTATTATGATGATTTACCGTCGCCTCAAATATCCATACTTTATACAAATAGGCTTATACAAATAGCCAAATTTTTGTTGATCTTTTACACAAAATATATAAATTACATGCAACTTTTAAGCTAACTTCTGAATACACCAATTATGTAAAATTATAAATGTTGCACTATAAATTGAAAAGGTAGCCCTGACCTTATATTCATCCTGTTTTTCTAGCTGGAGCTTCCTGGCCCAAATCGGTCGTCCGTTCAGTAGCTTAACGTGTTGACCCAGTGCGTTGAAATATTTAGCAGCAACTCGGAGTCATTTCCCCAATGATCTGAAGTACGAACCTTAGAGTTTTAACCCGGTAGCTTGTTGTGAACGTCGTAATTTAGTGCCGTTTATGTCAACTGCAGAATTTGATACACACTTGTTTCAACGCGCACTTTACTCTTTTATCACTTGCAATTATTAATTTATGTTACAGTTTAATTTATTCAAATTACAACTTTTACTAAAATTTATTTACGTAATAAAAATCTTTCAACTATTACAGTCAGCGCGTCGAATATGGGATGAATGTCCTCTATCTGCTTCGGTTAGTTTTATAGACAAATTTCTTCCCGAATGTTGCACGCGTCCTCATTGGTTGACAGCCCGGAGTGAATATTGTACATAAACAGTCTAGAAGAGATGAAGGATTTTCTTTAGAGGGAAAAGATGAAGATGTTAAGGTAGTACTGTTAGGTTTGTCCGCATCAAAGGGAATAATAGTAAATGAGAAACAGATAAGTATAGGGACTGAGGATGAAAGATTTAGGACTCAGAATAGTAAGGATGATTTTATTTTATGTGAAGTAACAGGGATGATAAGTATAGAGATAGAAGGAGGAAAAATGGGAATGAAGTGTATTAAAATTGTAAGAAGAAAGACATGAAGGATCAAGAAAAGAGTCAGATTTAAATAAAGAAATAGGGATAAATGAACAGTTAGAGTTGAATTTAAATAAATAGATAGAGATAGGTGTATATAAAAAAGTAGAGTTAGGAATAGGATAAATAAGGGAAGATAGTTAGATGTAGATATAGAGTTAGGTGTGTATAGTTAGTATAATAAATAGATAGTGATAATAATAGGTAAGGTTAAATATAAAGATGGGACATAAGTAGAAGAGACTTAAACAAAAGTGAAGATAGATAAAAAATTATAGAAGTGAAGTACTTAAAGAGTCAATAGTCGACAAAAGGTAAAAGAAAATAAATAAAAATAAGACAGTGAACAGTTAGTAATAGATAGAGATAGTTAGTTAACAAGTTGTGATAGGTGTGAATAATTAGATAGAAATAAAGATAGAGATAGATATAAATAATCAGAGATAGATAGAAATAGGTAGATACGGAGTGATAGGTTGAATAGATAGGCATACGTAGTGTTAGGTGAGTAGTTAGGTGTTTAAAAATATCATGTAAGATTAGGTAGTAGGAATTAATATATTTAAATTCAAGAAAACGTAGGTAAGTTTTCTTTGAATTAAAATAGGGGGATTATGTTGTGGATTTAAAGAAGTATATAGCTGTATACAATATAATTTTAGCAACCATGTATATAGAAAAGAGCAAATTATTTACGAACCAAATTAATTTAATTCATATAGTGAAAACGGACGAGTATTAAGGTATTTTTATATTTGAATAATTGGAATGTTAGAATTACGTAAAGGAAGAAAGCTTTAAGGCATATAGAAGTTCAAGGATACGCATAATTAAAAATAATTTCTTTTAATCAAACGCACGAAAGAAAGTAGGAGAGCGTGCTTGCATAAGAAAATCAATAATTTCTAAGGCAAATATATTCGTTTTAAAAGCCAACGTGCATTTACACAGATACTACGAAGCAGATATCTAGGAATTGTTATTTTTAAACGGTCGATAATTACAAGAAACACCTGTTTGTTAAATGTTACGTTCAAAGAATTTGAGACGAACGTTAATATAGAATTCCATAGAAATTGTTTTTAACCGTCAATTTGTGTAAGCAGCTATAGCAGCAAACATCTTAAGGAGCGAGTGGAATGAACAATCGTGAATATACAACAGATAGAGACAAATATAGAGCAAGTGTTGAATTGAAAGTCACGTAAGGTATACACGTGGAGTTGATGCAGGACGTCGACAATATCGATTTTCTGTAACGCAAGTGGGGTTTGAAAGGAGACAACACACATGATTAGAACAGAGATGAATAGCGGTTAGGCGGAGCATTGGGACAACATAAAAGTATGTCATTGGTTGAAAGTCAACAGGTTTTGAAAGGAACGCGAACGGTAATGTAGAAATCGAATTCTCTGTAAATAGCACGTAGAACGGGGGAAATTTTGCAGAATTTAGAGACCGTTAGATTCAAAATTTTGGGAAGCCGCTTTGGAAAATAAGCTTTTCTAATGAAACGGGTCCGTTAGGGGGTTTGAATTAGAATATAAATACCGGAGCGTAGATATTAAAACTCTCTTCACTTTTACGTCCATTGGATTCTGAATACGGATTTAGAGCAAAATTATAGTAAAGCTTTTGGTTAGAATTCGTGCGTGTAAAGTTATATTTAACATCGCATTTGAAAGTATAAAGCTGTAGTAGCGGACCTTAAGTTATTAACATGCACGAGTTAGTGCGTATTTAAATAAAAGGTCCGGCTACTACGATAAAATTATTAAATGCATGCAGGCTGTATGGGGTAAGCAGACCTGAAAATTAATTTTGTTTGCGTGACATATACAGTATGGAATAGTACTGTGAAATGAAGAGAATATCTTGCATGGTAGCGGAGATATCAGATAGTAGAGGTCTGTAGTTCTTGACATCAGAGCAGTAGGTAGAAACAACGCCAAGGGGTTCCTGGTAGCCATCTCCTGGGGAATAAAAAATGAAGGTGCTTCCAGGTAATTACTTTGAAAATTTCTGTTTCTATATAAACATTTGTGGATATTTTTGTGTTGGGTGGTTGACTTTTTTGGGTGGCATATTTATTGTTTTAGAAACTTGTTTAAAAAGATATATGTACAGGACAATTTAATAACTTTGGGTTAGAATATATAACAATTTATTCAGGCTATAAATTGTGTTGTAAAGGGTAAACGGGTCTGTAAATTTTGTTTTCATTTAATGCAAGGTTTAAAAAGCATATACAAATAAAACTGGGTTATAATGATCTCACAATACCACAGTGTGAAGTCAAATTAGGGTTACCTGTCGGGTCTATCTACTCATATATACTTGAATTTGTTTAAAATCATTTAAAAATCAAAGACTTTAAAACATTCCATAATTTGAGCTAGTAATTATTGTATCAAATTGTTTGGACACATGTGTAAATATATTTTATCTGTTAATATGTGAAAATAAAAGATTGTAAAGTTGTCGTATTAATTTGGTAATTTTATTTGATGGTGTATGAGTGTGAAAGAGGTATATATGTCAAAATAGGTATTCAAGAAGAGGCCGATTGCTGAGCTAGCCAGGGAAGCTAAGGAATTCGAAGGCGTCCTAATAAAAAACAAGGGTAAGGAATTTTTTTAATTTGTTTTTTAAGAAAATTTTATATTGGGAAAATTCGTGAGGCTTGAGATTTTAGTAGAAGGTTCCACGGCACTTTTATGACGTCCAAACGATGGGGCACGAATTTTGGTGACTTCCACGGTAATTTTATAGCTGCCCAACGCTGGGGCTCGAATAATATTATAGAAGTAGAAGGTTCCCGACTTCCACGGCAATATATATATATATATATATATATATATATATTGCTATGATAATAGAATTATTTAGGGGTATAAAAGATCAAAAGGGTCGCACACTACATGTAAATAGTACTAAAAGCTAGAAAACTAAACAGTTTTTTCATGAAAAGTACGTCATTCGCAAATTATGCAAAAAACAAACATTTAACACCCTGTATAAGGATCACAATTGACTTTAAGTAATGCCAGGAAGCACATCCTATAATAATACAAACATATTCAGTAAAATAATTAACTCTGTACGCAATTAAATTCTTTTAAATCCGAAAAGCATCAATAAATTCTAAACAAACACGCATTAAGAGCATTGGAAGCTAAAAATCATGATTAGAATTTTAGTAAAAAAAGACATGCAATGGTACAAAGAAATAATAAAGCTATTTCGCGATAAACGCATTTTTCAAAATAAATATGTCTTGGAAACGCAGGATGCAAATAAACGCATTTCAATTTACGTCATTATAGAAATTTCGCGTACGTGATTTTTAACATAAAAATTGAAAACCCAAAACATTATCTAGATAAAATAAAGCCATAAGTTTGAATACATGCAAGATCGAGGAAAAATTTTCTAAAACAATAACACCAAACAGACTGGTAAAAGTTTAAGAATTATAGCAATTTACCATGTGGAACTGGTATACTACGTGACCACAGCATTGTCCAGCGAGCTATTATCTAAATAATACCTGAGATAGCCAAGAATATTGAAAATATCCTATAGCATGCCTTAAACCTTGACCGTCGTACGCCGATAACCAATCCTGGCAGATAAAGGCGCTGTTTTATATACCACTCAAATTTGATAAACAGACAGTCTCCTTTCAACAAGAGCACGATTCGTAGCAGTTCAAATTAAATATTTACGTCAAGTGAAAATAGAAAATTAAATAATTATATTTTTCAAAGTTTTGATAAAGAAGTTGTTGAAAATTAAAGGAATACTGAAAAATATAAGAGAAAAGTGTTGCCGTTAACTGGAAAACGCAAGTAAAAGTTTATTAATTAAACATAATTTTAATATTCATAATTTAGGGCTCTGATGACTTTAAGAAACTCTAAGTAATAAGTGAAACTTTGAGAAATCTGTGAAATCTGGGATAATTTAAGTAATAAGTGAAACTCTGAGAAATCTGGGAAATCTTTGAAAATCTAATTAATAGGTGAATGCTGAAACTCTAAGTAATAAATGAAAGCTGAAACTCTAAGTAATAAGTGAATGCTGAAACTCTAGGTAATAAGCTGAAATCTGGGAAATTCTAAGAAATAAATCCGAATTTAAATCAATCTAAATAGAAATATTGGTTTGCATCTACGCATCGGAGCATAAAGTGGAGGATTTTTTAAGCATTAAATGGGATTTGGCCAAGTGGTATCATAAAATCAACAAATGAGCTCAACTGAAAGCAATCCAGGGGTACTGCTCCTCAGTACGCAGTAAAAGAACGAAAAGACACGCAAGGAAAACTACAGGTCAGAACTTTATCTAAATAACATAAAGCATTATTTCCTTTTTTATTGAACATTTTCTATATTTCTTTTTATTATACCAGAATATTTATGTAAAGGTTCACCAAAAATCTTTTTATACGTAAAAATTTACATGAAAAAGGGAAAGGTCATTGAACGTTCAACGTTTCCAATGGAATACAGTGTCATTTTTGCTGGCTTTAACCTAACTAAAGGGAACTATAATTTTGGGGATAAAGAAATTGATATTATTATTATTATTTGATATTCAGGGGTTTATTTTGTCGAATAGTAACATCATATTAAGCTGTAAAGTGGATATAATTTTTCTCTGTCATTGCACAAATCTTGATCAATTTTATTTTTCTCATTCAAGTAGGAAAGTATCAGATAGAAGGGGGGGTAAATTGTTTGTTATCGTAACGTTATACACTTTGTATGGATTAGACTGAACTAGTCGAGGCATATTTAAATTTTAGGTTATTTAGAGACACAGCGCGGTGGCGGGCAGCAGGAAACTAAACGTTGATTACATCGGCGTGCAGCGTTATCATAGCAATATATATATATATATATATATATATATTGCTGTAATAAGAGGTTGTTTAGGGGTGTATTGAATAGTAAGGGTCGTATAGGAACTGTAAATAACAACAGGAATCAGAAAACTGCATTTATTAGCAGAAAAATAAGTAATTCGTACATTATGTAAATAGCAAGCATTTAACATCCTGTATATAGACCGTAATTAACTTTAAGCGATGCCACTAAGCATATCTTTCAACAATAGAACGCATAATCAGAAGAGAAATAATCGTACATGTAATTAAATATACGTTGAGGAGTTCATAAAATAAAATACGCAGAAGATCAGATGAAACCTAACAAATCGTCATGCAATTACGCTGAAACATTAACAGCTTTGATAAAAAAACGCATAAATAATTACATGAACGAAAACAGCACTAGAGTTACATCATTTATTTTTGTACAATTATCCAAAAGCATTATCTATACAAAACAACAGACGTAAGTTGAAAGTCTGGCAACGATAACAATAGCAAATAACAAACATGATATAATTTATCCGAAATATTTTTATCAGAAACAGCTTAAAAATACAGGGAATATTAAAGACAAAAGCTGGTTGGTTGAGACAATCTGTAAAACTGCTTGGAAACCCAACCCAAAGGTAGTGGGAAAAGGCTAATTAACAACCAACGGTGATAAGCCAGCTCATCTTCTACTTGAAGCAGGTTGAATTCACATCACTTTTAACCAGAAATCTACGCGTCAAATAAATAAAGTTTATAATATAGTGAAAATAGTGCAGCATAAAAATTGTGTTAAGAATATATGAAAAGTTTTTGCCGTTTTTCTCAGAAAACGGCTTCTAATTGGTTTCTGGTACAATTCTAATCGGATTTTGGACTATTTCTGGTTCACTTATAAAACAATTCTAATCAGCTTCCAGTCAAATTCTGGTTCACTTATAAAACAATTCTAAGCTGCGTCGAAAACAATTCTAATTGATTTCTGGTATAATTCTGGGACAATTCTAATACGCTACTATTTTCAAGTAGTAGTTAATGAAAGTGATTCAAAGCATATGCAGAGAAATATAAAATGAAGAACAGGGTGATTTTTAGAAAACAAGGGGTAACTGTACTGAAATATTGATTCAAAAAAGCAGAGCATTGGTATTCGATTGAAGACAACAAAGGGGTGTTGATCCACAACACGAAACAACATATCAGAAAATCACAGGTCAGATCTACTTAATTTTAAAGAATTTTTCAATTTAAATTCTAATACTTAATTTAATCAATTTATCCAAAACTTGTAAAGAGTCAACAAGAAACATTGCATACGTTTAAACTTACGTAATAAAAAATAAAGAGGTCTCGAACGTTCCAGATTTTTTTGTAAAAATGTAGTTTTTGGTGACTTCAATTTAAATTAAAAGAATATAAATTTTGAGATATATAATACATATGATATTAATTGATTGAAGGGTGTATTTAAAGAATTTCAAAAATTGTAAATATTATTTTCTTTCATTATATGAATGTTAATTGACTTCGTTTTATCAATTCAAACAGGTAATCATAAAAGGGGTAAAAGAAAATTGATTATCGTAACGTTGTGCACTCTGTGTAAATTAAAAAGGGCTAGCCGTGGCTTAATAATAAAAGAAAAAAATTAATAAAGTGAGAAACACAGAGCGGTGGCGTTAAGTAGAACCTTTATTACACCCAGGACGGCCTAATCACAGCAATATATGTATATATATATATATATATACATATATATTTAGGTAGAAAGGGGTATTTAGTATTGATGTTCTGGATTATGATGAAAATTTGGGTATGTCTTTGAGCTCAATTAGACGAACCTGGTTAATTAACGTAAAGGGGTGGTAGATGCTCCCTTTGTACTCAGACTCCGGTCTGCATATATTGTTATATTAATTAGTAGGCATCCAACAAGGACTTTAATTCAGGATGCACATTTAAATGATAATAAATGTAATCTTGAAAATTTCTGATACTGAAATTTATGCCAAAATTTAATTTTGAAATTTTAATGTATTGTGAATATTGATGTAAATAGAGTTAACGTTCGTGTTTGTGGTAGGAATGTGTTTTTTTTTTATGAATGAGGATGAAAGTTATCTAGGGGAGCAGCCGAGGCGATTAACAGAAGAAAGTCAATGGACCAACACAGTTAAAGTAATGAATAGCTTTTCGTAGGATTCACAGCAAATATGACGCCCAAAAGTGAGGCTCGATTTTAAAATGGTGGTTTCACAGCAAATATGACGCCCAATCTGTGGGGCTCGAATGTTTTTTTTTTAAGGGCCAGTTCCCGCATTCAAAGGAGGTTTCACAGCAAATTTGGCGACCCAAAAGTGAGGCTCGAGTTCCAAATAAAATTTTTGTGATTTTATTCCAGGAAACTGGCGATCTGAGAGAGAGAGTTTCTGTGTGTGTATAAATTTAAGAGTATTTTAGAGTGTGTGAGAGTGATTAGAACGTATGCAGAGAAAAGAGTGGTTAAGGAGTCAAGGAGTGGAAATTGGAAGTAACGATAGTGCATTGGGTGAAAAAAATTCGAAAATGGAAGAAGCTGGAGGCACTAGAGATCAGTCGAGGACGGAATCAGGGGATCAAGGAAACGAAATGATAATGAGGATGCTTGAAAGAATGAACGAAGAATCGAATAGAGCGAGGGAGGAGTCCAACAGAAAATTAGAACAGCTAAGCGATGAATCTAATAGAGCTAGGAGGAGTCCAACCAAAATTAGCGCAGATAAGCGGGAAAATTGAACAAAATACTAAAGAATTTACAGAATTTAAAGATAGTCTTACCGTGAAACTGGGGAAGTAGAAAATAGGGTTGAAAAAATGAGCGTGATATTACAGGTCTTCGACAGGAAATGGGACATTTAAGGTCCGAAGTACGCATTTTTTGTGAAGAAGAGATTAATATAAAAATGACTGAAGTAACGGACTCATGTAGGGATCAGTTAGGCAGGGTAGAACGCGAAGTTAGTAGTATCAAATACAACATGTCAAATTTAACGGGGGATGGTCCCAGATTTTCTACAGGTGGAGTATCATTGGACCAACACATGAAGTTTTATGGCGATGACAGGGTAAATCCACAAATTTTTATTAATAGCGTAAGAAATCTAGTGGGAAATTTATTTGACGAACAGACTAAACTGAATACGATAAAGGCTTTATTAAAGGACAATGCGGAAGCATGGTACAATTTAGTAGGACAGGATATACACGTATCAGGACTTTGAAAACAAATTTTTAAAGCACTACTGGAGTGACCACAGACAAGACCAGGTACTAGACGACTTAATCACAGGGAAGTTTAAGGGAGAATTTTCAGGAAGTAGGGAGCAATATGCTATACGCAAGTATAGCATAGCAAAGCAACTGAACCCACCACTGACGGACCGACAAATTATTAAGTATTTATCACGACACTTCGAGGTAGAAATAAGACAGCACGTAGCACTACAGAACATAGTGGACAGAGAAATGTTTCTAGAATACTTGCAGAGGTACGACGACGTAAGTAGTGGACGACCTCGGGATAACAGGGAAAGACAGATCAACACAGTTAGGTTTGACAATAGACGGGACAACTACGCTAGACGGGGGAATAGTTACGGATACCAGCGACAGAATTGGGAACAGAGACGACCATATGTTAGGAGTAATAGTTTAGGAAGGGGACCTGCACCGAGACCGGGACCTACCAGAATGAATAGTTCACCAGACATGAGCGGGACTGCTAATACAGACACGGAACGAGTGGAAACGCCTAGGACATACGCTGAGGTGACGGCTAGACCAGGACCGAGTAGGGAAAACAGACCTGGACAGGATTTTAGAACGCGACAGACCACTAGATTTCAGTGTAAATGTATATGAACATCCACGTGAATTTTTCAAAATTGAGGAGGAAGTAGAGCCAGAAACTAATGAAAATTTATGTTTGCCAATTATTAATTTAGAAATTTTTGAGAATAATGTAGAAGTATTACTTGATACAGGGGCAGAGGCGAGTTTAATATCGGAGGAATTCGTCAGCAAAATTAGGGATAAGGTTTGTGATAGAATTATGCCTATAAAGCGTAGCCATTTAGTAGCTCCAAATAAAAGAAGTTTGCTGTAGTAAATAGTGTTGTGGTGCTTAGGATAGATATAGGAGGTTTAAGCTGTGAACAGGAGTTTGTAATTGTACCTGGACTGAAGTTTCAGAGCATTTTAGGTGTTGACAGTATGATGAAGTTAGGGGTTTTGATAGATATGGAAAGGAAGGAAATAAGGATTAAGGATAGGGTAGTGCCATGGAAGGGCAGTTATGAAGTCACAGAGGATGACACGGGGTTTAGTATTAATGTAGTAGAGGTAGAGGATGATGAAGGTAAACAGATCAACACAATAAGATGTCCAGAGGATAGGAGAGTAGAGGTTCAAGCTTTAGTACAAGAAAATGCAGAATTAGTGGGGGTAGAAGCAACAGCAGCATATCAGGAGCAGGTGAAGGCAGAATTATTTTTGATGAGGTTAAGTGGCAAGTTTGTTTTTAATAAAGTAGATTTAAGGAATTCATTCTGGCGGATTCCATTACACAAGCATTCTAGCAGGTACATAGGATTTTCCGTAGAGGGAAAAATCGATAATTGTAAAGTAGTATCGTTTGGTTTGTCGGCAGAAAGGGAAACAATAATAAATGAGAAACAGACAAGTGTAGGGACTGAAGAAGAAGCAGTATTTAAGAGTCAGGATAATAGGGATGATAAGTTTATTGTATGTGAGATAACAGCGATGATAAGTATAGATATAGAAGGGGGAGAAATAGGGATGAAGAGTATTAGGTTGGTGAGAAGAAAGACTTGGAGGGTGAAGAAGAGAGTTAGATTTAAATAACTTGATGAACAAAGAATAGAGATAAGTGAATTTTAGTATAGTTATAGAAAATAAAGCTAGGTATAGGATAAATATGGGAGATAAGTAGAAATAGGTTTAGGATGAGAATAAAGAGGAATGTAGGAAGAAAATAAGATAGGTTAAGTATAGATATTTCATATAAGATTAAGTGAGAGTTAGGAATAGAACAAGAATAGGATAGGTATATAAGAAGTTAGGGGGAAGTAAAGTATAGTGAAGATTAGTTAAAAAGTTAGGAATAGGATAGGTATATAGGATGTATATAGGATTAGATGGATAAGTAGGATGAAGTTAGGGATAATTTCAGTTGATAAAATTAAGTGAGAGTTAGGAATAGGATAGGGATATAGGATAGGTGTAAATATTTTTTGGATCGGAGATAAAGTAGGTAAGTTAGATAGATAAGGGTAGAGAGAGATAGGCAATTTTTTTTTTGTAATTTTTTTTGTCTAAATGCTTTATATTTGCATTCAAAGAAGTGGGATTATTTGTATTCAAATAGGGGGAAAATACTCATATTTAGACCAGGGTAGAAAATTAATGAATTACATAAAATAATTTTAATCACCGTGTATAAGGAATTTTATTAGATAATACGCTTTATTAAAACACCGTGGAGAATAAAAATTCATTCGTTTCAGTAAAATAAGAGATTTAAATCATGTACAAGACGCTTTATATCAAAAGAAACAGTATTAACAAGCTCTACGTGTAATGTAATTATTCCGAGGAAAGAAACAAATGGAAATTACGTGCAAAATTTATATTAATTAACCCTATTTTAAGTAACCGGTATTAAACAAAACGTACAGATAATAATTAATATTTAGTTAGGATTCACTAAAATTTAAAGGGTATTAATTTTAATTGAAGTTAATTGAACCGTTAGTAACATATAATATCTATAAAAACTTGTAAAAACCCAATAAAATAAAGCTCTGAGAATTAGTATTATGTTTGAACACCTGCGTATTTTTAAAAAGCTCATTCTGCGTAAATTTTGCAGATAATTAATGGTTACAAAGAATCTTGGAGAAACCGGGGCTTAATATTCACGGGAAGGCGCGATACGGGGTTATTTAACCCAGATATTCCACATAGACTGAAATAATCGATAGTAAGGAATATCAATTTGTACCACTAAGAACAGGTTAGAGAAGGAAAGATAATGTGCGTAAGACAAAGACACTAATAATTAAAGGCGTGATATGAGCAACGTCACGAGGGTCACGATTGGTTGAAAATAAGATGCACATATGAGAGGTAGAAACAACAATTTCTGTATAAAATTTAATTAGTTATTCTCGGACATGTTTGCGTGCCGTGTGAGAATTTCTGAGATTTAACTGGGACGAGTGCAAAATTCGTAAAAATTGCATGCGGAGCTGCGGACTGGGAACCTAGCATGCGAAATTCTTTAGAATTGTCCGTTTTGGGGAACAGACCGACAGACAGGCTAACCTCTATATATACCGAGGCGAATATAAACAAGCTCTCTCTTACATCCGCGACTTGATTCAATACGTTAAACAGAGCATTTTAGTTTGATAGAATAATTTAAAGTTTGCTCGTATATTTTGGTGATTTAAAACAGTTTGTTATTTACGTGCTAACATGAATGTACTTGAGTGCACTTAGATACAAGGTAATAAAATTTAGTATCACTGTACCAATTAGAAAAATTTACAACGACAAATGTATACACAAAAGTAGGCAGTTTTGGCGTATATTGGTGAAAGAAGTATGAATTTCTTTGCTATTTTCGGGGGTGTTAATGATTAAATGGTTCATAAATGTGTCTGGATCCACAAAACAAGGGTCAGATATACACAGATGAGTTCTGGAAAAGCCCAGAAACAACTTTAAATAAATGGTGATGGAGAAAATTTGAAAAGCGTTGAAAATCAGAAGCTGTAAATATAACCCAGTTGGAATGGTGTGATTAACAAAAGGGACGATGTACATTGAAGCTACGAGTGCAGTAACCTTCAGGTAATTTATACTATTTTGTTTGAACTTTGATATTTTTGTGTGTGTTGAATTACTTTATAATTGATTTACTTTAAATGGACATTAGTGAAATTGTACTAACCATAAAATTTTAATGTTAAGGTGAAATTTGCTTGTTTAGGTAGAAAGGGGTATTTAGTATTGATGTTCTGGATTATGATGAAAATTTGGGTATGTCTTTGAGCTCAATTAGACGAACCTGGTTAATTAACGTAAAGGGGTGGTAGATGCTCCCTTTGTACTCAGTTATATTAATTAGTAGGCATCCAACAAGGACTTTAATTCAGGATGCACATTTAAATGATAATAAATGTAATCTTGAAAATTTCTGATACTGAAATTTATGCCAAAATTTAATTTTGAAATTTTAATGTATTGTGAATATTGATGTAAATAGAGTTAATGTTCGTGTTTGTGGTAGGAATGTGTTTGTTTTTTTTTTATGAATGAGGATGAAAGTTATCTAGGGGAGCAGCCGAGGCGATTAACAGAAGAAAGTCAATGGACCAACACAGTTAAAGTAATGAATAGCTTTTCGTAGGATTCACAGCATTCTGGACATCCAATTCGTAGGGGCTCGATTCGAAAAGCGGAGTACCCGGAGTACCATATATGTATGAAGTATTTTTATTGCGGGTTTTAAGTCTGCTGGTAAGTAGGTATATAAACTCTTTCTTTAACTGCCTGAATTTTCGGATTTATTTTTGAATCCTTTATCACAGGCTTTCTATAGTTATATAAAAAGGAATGGACTAAACTACACATAGAATCTGTATAAACTTACAAAATTGAGATTAATAAAAAGATTGAATCTAAATTAAAATGTAGTCGTAAAAGTAGTTTGCATTTGACTAAGGTGTAAAGTTTATACAGGTTCTATGTCAGTTTAGCCCATTTATTTTTATATAATTATAGAAAGAATGTGATCAAGGATTCAAAAATAAATCCAAAAATTTAGGCAGTTAAAGAAAGAGTTTATATACCTACTTACCAGCAGACCTAAAACCCGCAATAAAAAACACTTCATATGATTATAGCAAGGTCGTTACTATAAAAGTTTTATATGATATATATATATATATATATATATATATATATATATATTGACGTGACACGGGGTCACGAGAGATCATTGAAACCCAAATTCTAAAAATAATTCCCACTAAGATAAAAAGAATCCTCAAAAATAGAAGTTTCCGTATATTTATGGTTACGCCCTGTATAATACAAGCGTACTTTTATTCATTAACCTTCAAACAAAAAATGCAATTTCGCGTGAATAAATAATCACCCTGTATTATATAAGTGTATTGTAAATAAATAGCAAGTAACGTAAGCTGTATATGTAAAAATAATTAATTTTAGATACTTTAAAAACGCATTCAATGCGAACGCAAATTGATTATTTTAAGTCAAATACAAAGCCATTTATTTTCGCTTATTAATTATCAGTTTATTTTCATAAAAATGCTTTTCATTTGCAGTAAATAGCATACAATAGTATTAGCTTTACGCATTTAGCATAAAAACTACAATCAACGTTTATTTAAAACCCCAATTTTAATATTAATTTTGTGTACTGAAACGTGTTTTGCCATAAAAGCAAGTATTTCTCAAAAATTCAGCTCCTTTTGCATTAAAAAGCAATTAAAGGTTTAATTGATTGCCTTGTGGATTACAAAAATGTATTTTTAATAAAGAATTTTCTAGAATATTAGGAATAGAAAATGATGGGTTCCGTTTATAGTGTAAATAATTAAAACTAAATTTTATGTTACATTGAGTTTGTTGATTATTTACATTCGCCGCAGTATATTTAAATTTATTAAAGTAAAATTCCCATGGTTTTACTTGAAATACGCGCCAACATGTGTCGCAAGTGTTAAACGTTGTTATTCCGCATGTGCAATAACAGTGTAGTGACTGGAAAATCCACGAAGCAGAAGAGTATTGATTTGTCGTTCGAACTGGCCGCATCCCTATTTTACACGTTCTACATAGAACAAATTATGAACTGCTTTTCGTCAGAACCGCTATAGAAATAAATGTGCTTCGCTGCACCCGCAAAAGGCAGAGTAGATTTTTCATCGTTTTTTCGTTGGCACGGCTTTATAAATCTCCAGGTGAGTGCTTTTAGTAAACGTTTAATTTGGTTAAAAACATTAATTATTTGTGGTTTGTTCAATATCATTTAAATTTGATATACAGTCCACTTTTCTCTCCTAATTAGCTATCGTAGTTTTGTTACCGCATTTTACAGGATGAGTCATCCGTAATTAGAACTACGTAAATATCTAATTAGTAAATAAAACATTTATTCCAACAAGCGGCCGAAATACAAAAAAAAACGTAAAATCCTTGAAATAACTGATCAAAATTATTTATTACTCTTTGCATTCACTGCTGGAGGGAAGCGATGCGACACCATAACCTTGGGTGTTAAACAAAGACAAAGCAGCGTGCGTCACGAATAAGTGGAACGAGATTACGAGGTAATAAACGCTACAATTTTAGACGCTAATGAGTTTTTCTGGGACACCTTGCATCATAATGTTCCATACTATACTACTACCTTCTGGAAAAAGATAATTTAGATATATAAAGAAGCGTTTATTAAAAACAAGGATTCAGTCGATTCTTGAATTCGATCGCGAAATGTTATTTTGATTTAAATCGCGAGATGTTGTTTTGCAAAGATAATATTTGAAGTATGTAGTAAGCATACTGTAATTTAATAATTTGATTTTTACAATGAATATAGAAGTGATGTTTTAAACGAAAACTACATAAAAAATGGAAATTATTAATTACAATGAAGAGGGAAAATTCTTCAATATAACGCTATTTTAAAAATTTTATTAAATATTCCAAAGGTAGATCTATCCAAAATATATACTTGGTAACTGCTGTTTGAAATGAGGATTTTAAATATGGAAAATCTTGTAAGCTGATTTGACGTCAATTTGAAACAAGAACATATTTATTTACGAGGATCACTTTTGTGGATTCTGCAAGTAATACTTTTAGACTTATTTTTAATTGATAATGGAGTATTTGTATTTAATTTAAGGTAGAATCAAAGTTTGAAGTCATATTCGATGACGCTGCAGAATCAACGAATCAATTTGTTGCTTAATTTTTAGCTAATAATCCCGCAAACTAAGTTGTTTCTGCACTCTTTCTTAGCTTCACCGTTGTATTTATTTTTATTTTTAAAATATTCAGGAGCAAAATATCCAGGTTTTGAACAAATATGACGCTTGAACTTTTTCCTATTTGATTTTACAAATGCGCTATCATTATAGTTAACTTTGTCGAACTTCTTGTCCTGTACCAATATATTCTTCCCCGAATCTACTGAGAGTTTTTCTTTTTGGTTTTCGATTGCTGAAACAAGCGAATCACATTCATGTGGCAGACCAGCGAGCATTAATGGCGTGAGCAAGTCTTCCTCTAATTTAAAGCCTGCGTTTTTGCATTTAAATGACAACAATATAAACGTTTACGTAGTCCTTCATAGAGTCAAAATCGCTGACTTTCATTTGTACTACATTTTTAGTAACTCTACCTTACGTGTTAATCCAGACGATTCAGAAGCACTTTTTAGATTATCTCAAGCATTTTTAGAGGTTTCACTGGCGGCAATGTGTACGTAAATATACGGTTCTTTCATAAACGCTATTTCGGCTAATGCTCTTGCATCGCTTTCTATTGGTTCAAACTTAATATCACCAGTTAGTTTGGTCGTAACTGAATTCCGCAAGCTTTTAATAATTAAATATGATTTAGTTTGTCTACTCCATATTGAATAGTTATCTCCTTCTTTTAGTTTAGCGAAATTAGAATTCACATTCGATCCAGACCTTGTTTGCCGATAAATTCACATGGTTTTATCCTCCAACACAGTGGTACTTTCGGGCAGAAAGTAGAATTCTTTTCTGTTTTCATGCAAAGAGCCCATAACCTGATGTTGAGAAAACTATTTTGAACATATAAAATTATAAAACATCTGACAGACCAAAAAACTTGGTCAGAAACAAACTAAATATACGTTTACAATTCAATAGAGTACAAGAGAAATCAGTCTTACAATTTGAGCTTGCAGTAGTGCGTTTAGATCTTATTGAACGTGTCCACCACACCTTACAATGCAATAAAGTAAGGGGTTTCCTCAGGCTTGCTTTGCTCTCTTTTCTAAACTAATTCGTGCAAGTCATTTCCTTCCTAATAGCGTGATCGGATCAATTGCATTTCCACTGCTTTTAAACCGTATCGGAATAAATCCATTACCGAATATTTTATAAGTAAAATTTGCATACTAAATGCACAAAAGTTTAATGATGAAACGTCAGAAACAAATTTACTTTACATGTTATCCCCAGCGCGACTTCTTTATTATGCATCATGTCATAATACATATTTCAAAGGGCGACAGCTAATGTGGTAAAAGATAATGGACCAGCACATCGCGCATCAAAATACACAATTTTCCTCTTTATTTTTAATGCTTATTCATTGTAGGAATAAGAACCCATCCATAATCCTGACACGAGAAACTTGTGATTTCTACTAGGTTAAAATGTACAAACAACGCGTGCTGTACGCATACAAGACGTATTAGGCGTATAACATGTTAGTAATTTAGAGCAGCTGTTAAACGTTATTAATATAGGGAAGGGTGCATAATCTGATCGGCCAAAACTAATCAAAAACCGAACAAATCTGGGCTTGGTAAGCTGATAATCTAGCTACGTTAATATTCATAGGATCTCACAGCTATTTATTACTAGGGTGTTTTTAGGTTAGCATCTACTTGCGCAATTCTCTGTGCATCCCCTTAATTTTAACTAGAAAACGTATATCACTTCTGAAACGTTACTATATTGTTGGTGCGTTAGGTTTCGGTATTTGATTTATAAAATAGTCATTGTCTATATTGAACCTTATGAATTTCAGAACATTCTCTAGTGTATTTTGTATATGTATATACATATACATATATATATATATATATATATATATATATATGTATATATTACTCAAATTTAGACCAGGGTAGAAAATTAATTAACGACATCAAATAATTTTAATCACCTTGTATAAAGAAACAAATAGAAATTACGTGCGAAATTTATATTAATTAATTCAATTTTTAAGTAACGGGTATTAAACAAAGTGTACAGATAATAATTAATATTTAATTAGTATTCGCTAAATATTAAAGGGTAGAAGTCAATGCCATTCATTATTATTTTAATTGGAGTTAATTGAACCATTAGTAATATATAATATGCATAAAAGCTTTTAAAAACCCAATAATACCAAATATGAGACGCGTTGCTAGCATACAAATATATCAAGAGGATTAAAATACGTGGAATATCCAAATCGTAGAAGTATTACGATTGAACACCTGCGTATTTTAAATATCACGTTCTGTTTAATTTGTTTGGATAAACAAGAAAATTCTGCGTATATTGCAAACGGTCGGATAAACCGTAGCTAGGAAGGCTAGTTGAGGGGTTATTTAACTCAAGTAAGAATCCACGTGGATTGAAATAACCGATAGTAAAGAATATCGATTTGCACCACTAAGACCAGGTTAGAAAAAGACGGATAAAACGCGCAAAGCAGAGACACGGATAATAGAAGGCGTAATTTGAGCAACGTCACTGGGTTTGCGATTGGTTGAAATAAGATGCAGACATGAGAAGTGGAACATAACAATTTCTATATAAAATTAATTAGTTGTTCGCAGACGCGTTGCGAGCCGTGTGAAAATTTCTTAGATTTAACTGGCATGAGTGCAAAATTTTAGTAAATCGGTGTGCCGGACTGTCGAAAAGGGAAAAGAAAATGCGAAATTCTAAAAATTGTCCGTTGTGGGACAAATTCGACGTGCAAGCGGGCTATTATATAAACCCGTGCTAATATGATTTTCGCTCTCTTAGATTTTTGATTTTATTGAATACTTTAAAACAGTTTGCTCTTTATTTTTTGATGTTATACGATACTGCAAGCAGAATACGTGCTACGACACAAGTTATTATGCATTAGTGCACTTCGAAAAGATAGATAAAGTAATAAAGTCTAGTTATATTTGCGGGTATTACTGTACCAATTATCTAAATTAGTAGCGATAAATAAATACATTTAAGAATGCAGCTTTGTATAGCGTGAACGAATTATGAATTGTTTTGCTATTTTTCGGGAGTGAGTAATCAAGTGTTATTCGTAAACATGATTGCATCCCTGAAACAATTTTAGATGAATGGTAGTGTTGAAAAAGTTTAAAAGCGTTCAGAATCTAAAGCCGTAAACATAAACCAGCTGGAATGGTGGAATTAGCAAGTCCGATGTACATTGAAGCCACGAGTGCAGTAACCTTTAGGTAACTTATCCTTTGTTGTTCAATCTTAGATGTTTTGGTGTGTGTTGAATATCTTTATAATTTGTTTGATAAAAAAATGAACAGTAGTGAATTTGTAAAAACAACTTATTTTGAATTTTAAGGTAAAATTTTCTTGTTTAAGTAGAAAGGAGTATTTAGCAGTTTATGTTTTGACTATGATGAAAATTTGGGTCTGTCTTTGAGCTCAATTAGACTAACCTGTTTAATTAACGTAAAGGGCGGGAGATGCTCGCTTTTATTCAGACTCAGGTCTGCAAATATTGTTAAATTAATTAGTATGCATCCTACCAGGACTTTAATTCTGGATGCAAATTAAAATGAGGACAAATTTAAACTTGAAATTTTATGATACTGAAATTTATGCTGAAATTTAATTTTGAAATTTTAATGTATTATGAATATTGATGTAAATAGAGTTAACGTTGATGTTTGTGGTAGGAATGTGTTTGTTTTTTTTTATGAATGAGGATGAAAGTTTCAACTAGGTGAGCAGCCGAGGCGGAAAGAGTAAAGAGGCGATTATCAGAAGAGATTCACCAGGGCGAAAATCACAGCAAATCTTGGTGTCCAGTTTGAGAGGCTCGAATATTTTTTTTGACTCTGGTGAAGCTTTTTGTAGGTTCCACAGCATTTTTATGACGGCCCAACGCTGGGGCTCGATTCGAAAACCGTAGTTCCCGAATTTTTTTGAGAATCACAGCAATATATTCATATATATATATATTATATATATATACGCAGGCAATCCGATGAGTACTTAGCCTCACCGTCCGATGGCGCCACTATCGCAAGAAAAATTTACTATCGTGTAGTACATTCTCGTAGACGGCTACTGTCGAAATTTCAGCCGAATCGGACTCATAGTTTTGTTTTGATCGCGTTTGGAAGCGGGCGTGTCCGCGTATTTTAGAAAAATGGAAAAAAAGCTATATCGGTTGGTGATTCGATTCTTGTTTTTGGAAGGAAAATCGATCAGCGAAATCAAAGAGCGCTTGGATTTTCGGTACGGTGACTCTTCTCCTTCTATGGCAGCCGTCAAAAATTAGTTTAACTAGTTTCAACGTGGTCGCAGGTCGGTTTTTGATGAGCCACGCACAGGTGCCCCGAAAACGGCTACCACGGAGGATAACATGACAAAAATCCACAATGTCGTTATTGGCAGACCTTAGATGTGATTTTCCAATGCTCCACCCGACGCTACTACATTGGCCAGGAAGCGAATTTTTTTTACCTGGAAAATTTTTTATTTTGCCGAACCCTTGCTGTTCCTTTAACGTGCGTGACAACACTCACACACGGGACCTCCATTTTACCTCTCATCCGAACGAGAGTGCATTTTTGTAAAAAATGCTCGCCTAACATTTTTCAGGTGGACCGTGTCGGGAATCGAACCCCGGACCTTGGGCGTAGTAGTCATATACATATCACCTACGCCACGAAGCCGCCGTTATTGGCAGACCGCCGCTTGAAGGTGCGCAAGATATCTGAGACAGTAGGCATCTCAAAAGACCAGCAGGGTGATATCCTGCTTGAAATTTTGTGCATGAGAAAGTTGTCGACGTGAAGGGTGCCGCGTTTGCTCACTCCCGACAACAAGCGCAATCGCCTTTGCCATGGTCAATTTGGTCGAATTGGGCTACAAACTGCTGCCTCATCCACCGTATAATCCAGATTTGGCCCCCCGCGACTTGTTTTTGTTTCCAAACTTGAAAAAATCACTCGCGGAGCAGAAATTTGAGTCGCAAGAGGAGGGCAAGGCCGCGACGGAGGCCTACTTTGCAGACCTCAAAAAAACGTATCTTTTACTCAGGATAAAGTAGTTAGAACATAGCTGTGTCAAGTGTATCGAGGGAAAAGGAGACTATCTTGAGAAATAAATCGCCACATTTCCAAAATTTTTGTCTTTCCTTTGTATGCTAAGTACTTATCGGATATCCTCGTGTATATATATATATATATATATATATATATATATTGACGTGATAAAGAGGTCACGAGAGGTTATGGGAATCCAAATCCTATCAATAAAGCTCGCCCAAATAGAAGGTAACAGAAAAAATTGAAATCTTCTAATATTTATTTTTCTGCTCTGTATAAAAACAAGCCGTGTGTGTAAATGAAGTCAATTATTAAGAAAGCAAGATGAAGTATAGTCTTCATCAAAAGTACTAGAAATAACTTAGATTAAAGCCATTCATTTATTATAAAGATATACCTTCCGTGCATAAAATAAATAATTTTGTGTACAAAAACACATTGCTACGTACCTAGACGTAGCTGGAAGAAAAGTAAATACCACGTTAACTATCAAACGCGGAGAGTGGGGAGATTCACCTAAACACCAAAAAAACCAAAAAAAGAAAACACATCGCTCACGATTATCTATTTACACATAAAAATAAATAAAGGTTTCTGTACAAATAAGCAAAAAGAAAATAAATTAGGTGTTATTATTTCACAACAAACAATTATATTGTACGAACAATTTAGAAATTTAAATACAAAGTGCGCATCTTGTATTTCACACAAAATAAAATTAATCAGTAGTAAATAAACCTGTGAGAGCTTTTGTCAAACGTTTTTAAAATTTTATCTAATACTTTTTTAAAATAACTAATTAGTAGGAAAGAATTAACGTTTGGGAGCTTTAGTCAGACATCTTTCAAATCATACACAGTACCGTTTGTAAAAAAAACAATCAGTATAATAGAGTAAGCGTATCTCTGTCCAATATTTTTAACAAAGGTACTTTACACCTGTAGAGCGATAATATCGATTAGCAGCAACGAACAATAGTTCTACAATGTCAAGTAAATACACCAAACGTTGATACGGAATATGCCATTGACACACACACAAAAGAAAAGGAGTTGCATACCTGTAGGTGTCCGGATACTTAGCTCGCAAACCGTCGGGGGTGAGTCAGCACAGCAACGCCATGGTAGTCAGGATCCATTTACGCTGCTACCATAACTGCATCAGCGGTCTACTGACAAAACCAGTTGGTCTACAGACAAAAGCAGTTGGTCTAAATAAAGAAAGAACCAATTCGGTCTCAAGCTAAAAAGCTAAAAAGAGAATCTGATTAGAATGGGTACGCGCGAAGAAACTCACCAATACACGCAAGACACCTCCTAGTTGTCGAACAAGAAAAAACAAACGTGCATTGCTTTTGAAATACGGTGACGAATAATGTAGAAAATGTTTGTACGCACAAGCTGCAGAATCTTATTCAACATTGGTTCAAATGACACGAATTCGAAATCCAAACATCCGTGTTATCGAAACGCGATTCAAACTGGGAAACACGATTTTATCGGATAGTGCGCGACCTATTTCAACAAGGCTTTACATTGGAACAATAGAGAAAACCATTATACGCGGTCGTAATGTATACCAAGATAATGGGTACCTGAAAGAGGATATAAACTATTTAATTGTAGTATAAACTTGTCGTTTCAAAGCAACTAGCGTTAAGTTCAGGAATAATTAGAGAGCATATTTATTATTAATTATGTTGAAGAATTTAACAAATTACCAGATACCTAAAACAATACATAGACTATTTAATTTATCGAATAAATTTTCGTTTTAAAAGCAAAAGGGATTTCAGTTAAAATTATGTTAAGCAAGCTTATATTGAACAGATACACTATATAGGGTGTTGAAGAATTTAAGAATTGAAACGAAATTTATTCGAACCAGTAATGAATTAACAAGGGAGAAAAATAGGGTAATTAATTTATGCTGAGAATAAACGTAACAACATTTTATTCACCTTGATCAAATATTTTCTTTTACAATTGTTAAGAATACAAATCATACTGTATTTGCAAAATATAGACAAGCTCTTATTAATTATGTGTGTAGATATGACATTTAAATTCATTTGGGGTTTTAAATGAAACAAATCTCGAATATTCTTCATTAATCTAAACAAATACGTCAAATCATAAGAAATGCTTATAAATACCTAAATAATAAATAAATATTTATTGAAAAAACTCGCGTTATCATTGAAAGGCAATAAAATCGATTGATTTTTTAGCATTTGTATTAGTGTAGGATAGAGTGCGATCCAAAATTAACCCGTGAATCAGACAAGGATCAGTAACGCCTTTTCTATGTTCCTAAATCGTTCAGCAGCATAGTTTGACACTAATTAGGACATTAAAACTGTGGAATTCCGGAAAATATTACACCACGTAGTGGACAAAGATGCTAATTAAATCACGTAAAATCTTGAACCATGACGTAGTTAGATAATTTTAATATAAAAGCAGGAACTTTATTAGAAGTAGTCATTCATTAATTCGCACCTTGCTAAATACCATCTAAGAATTAAAAATGGATTCGTTCCTAAACCAAGCGATACGTTACATTCGTGTTTGATTATAAAACAAAATAACATAGCGAGTTGCATAAAACTTATGTGTTTAAATAATTTTAAGCATGGAAGTTTGAAGTATCATTTGTTTTATAAAGATTGTACGTTTTTTAGTACAGAAACTGCTCTAAAGCTAATTAACTAAAAATAGAAAATGCACTTCTAAATGGAGATTTAAAACTATATGAACAAAACTTGGAAGCTAAGCCTTTAACGACAATCTAAAAATGGAAGTAAAAGTTATTTACTACCATTAATTACAAAAAGCGCTAGTGGATTTTGCGTGTTAATTTTAAATTTTTGGTTTGTAACTGATATTTGAGTATTTTGTCGTTTGAATTTACGGTAGAATAAGTCTTAATCCTATAATATTTTTTTAAGCATATTTACCAGAAAGTTTTGGGGTCAGAGCTCGAAAGATTTTGAACTTTAAATTTACTATCTGTAAATAATTTTTGGCCAAACACACTTACAAACGTGAGAGCAAAAGACAGGTGAATCATCCACAAGAGAGGAGATTTGAGTTCTGTAAATTTTAACACCGATTATGTAATGAATATTTTAATAATTAAGTAAATAGGTACTTGTTAGGAGTAATTGGCCCATCAAAGCGTGAAATTGGCGTAAATATTACATCACACGGTTGTGTCAAGTTTCTAAATAGACCCGGAAGGTTCTGAAATATTACGTATTTAGTTCATTTTTGTGTATTGAATATTTTGTATATTGAAAATGAGGTTTTGCTGAGCGTTATTTTCGCAAGTATGAAGTTTAGATTTTTCTTTGTATGTAGCTGATAAGAATATTTAAATATTGTTAACTTAAATTAGAATATGTTCTTGTAACAGTTTCTGACTATGTAAAATAATTAATCTATGTAGGATAATTTACTTAACTCAATGTGTTAATAAATATGTATAAATTTAAAATTATAAATGAATTTCAACTAATTTTTTAAAAAATTAAGTTGGATGTTTATTACTTTTAATAAGAGATATTAGATAAGAATAAATATTGTTCAAATTTTGCGTTTCTGTTTTCTGGTATAGTGTGTTAGATTTGATTGATATTGCAATCATTTCTGAAAATAACCGTTTTTAATAATTAGCTTCTCTATAAACAATTTTAGTGTCCGTGTAGTTTATGGAATATCCCCCAATTACATGAGTGATAAGAGCACAGAATTTAACTTTCCTATTACAATCATTTTTGTGTAAGCTAATTCTGGCTGAAAGCCATCTTGCTGTTTGTCCAACATAACAGGTTTGACAATTGAGGCAAGATATTTCATAAACTAAACCAGACTCCTGCAATTGTTGAGTATTATCTTTTACTTTTGACATAAGTAAACAAGGTATGGAGACTAAAAATTACGCCTACGTGCAAGTCGAAAGGTACAAAATGCCATTTGGTGATAATTCCATAATGCAAAGCTTTTGTCTACGTGCTAATTCAAACGTCTAAAGATTATGCAATACAGAGTAAAATCTCAACAAGTTGCTGATAGCAATAAAAGCGAAATGCCTTTTCCGCGATCTAATAACAAAGGGAGGATACAAATTTGTCTATAAAACGAACCTGAAGACATGAAGGAGAGGCATTCCACAATCCACGCGTGAATTATATTAGTTGAAACAAAATAATTACGCAAATTTTAATTTGGTCTAAGCGATAGTAGTAGAAAGGGAAATATAATATAAATTAATAATTTCAAAGTGAAGTACATAGTGCAAGTGCGCGTTGAAAATAGTGTGCATTCGATTCAGTCGTTGAGATAAACGGCTTTAAGTATCTAAGTATATAAGTATCTATCTGTCTAAGAAATCATCTAAGAAATCATGTAAGAAATCATCTAAGAAATCATCATAGAAATCATCTAAGAAATCATCCAAGGATCATCTAAGAAATCATCTAAGAAATCATCTAAGAAATCATCTAAAAAATCATCTTAGAAATCATCTAAGAAATCATCTAAGAATCTAAATATCTAAGTACGAGAATAAATCGACTCGAAGTACAGGGTTAGTACTTCAAAAACAACTTCAAGTTGCTGATATATGATTTGGAAGTTTTGGAGAGCACGCCAAGCGGAGAGTAAACAACTCGAAAAAACCGTTTGGGTCCAGAAGCTCCAGTGAGAAGCTACCACTGGTCAGAATCTTTTTTTTTATTCATAACACGTTACATTGATTATTTATTTGATGAACTTAGAACTTGCATACAATATAATTGTTTGTGTAAAAAGTCAACAAAATTTTTTTTGGTACACAAGGGTACGTTTTTAAGAAGAGGAATAGCTCTCTGAATGTTTAACGAAAATATTCATGGAAAAATACAATTCTTTTTGCTGGCTTTAATTGATATAAAAAGGTATAAAAAGGGTTATGACCTTCATAATGAACAAAAACGATAGGAATACTTATTCTGATTTAAAAATTCTGTAAATAGTAAATTGTAAATTACCTTGGCTTATTATACGAATTTTAGTGAATTTCGCTTCCTTTATTCAGGTATATGGAGTGTTAGACAGGAGTGGGCAAATATTCTTTGTTATCATATCGTCATTCGCTCTGCGCGGGGTATCTCTGAGCTAGGCGGGCGTAAAAATTATTTGTGTCAAATTTAAATTATTTTAAAGACACAGAGGGTGGCGATCAGCAGGCAGTTGGTCGTTATATACATCCGGCCAAAAGCGATATTGTGGCAAAAAAATTTGACGACCAAACGTGGGGCTCGAAAGAAAATGGGCGGCCTATCGAAAAGGATCGAAAAAGCTTGAAAAGGCTCAAATATAAACTATAAGACTTACACAAATTTAGATGGGAGTTAAGAGAAAGAAAATCGGTAAACCCAACAAGAGACTCGAAAAACTGGAATGTAGGTGGTAGTTAGGGGTAGAAAATCGACTATAAAATTGAAGCATATTAATTGAGATTAGGAGTTATAGACCTCATTTAAAATCTATCGGCAGTCAGAAATTAAATATAGAAAGTGGTAGAAATTAGAATTTTAGGGTATAGTGTAAATATAATTAAATTAAAATGGGGAAACAAATGCGGGAAGCTAGGAACACGTTGAGGAATGAAGAGCTTGAGATGGGATCTCAGGAAAGTGTGTTCTTAGAAGATACACAAATCGAAACTGCGGGGAGAGTATTAGAGAGGAGTAATAGTGAGGAAAAGTCAAATACACAGGAGTCTAGAATGATGTCGATTTTGCTAGCACTTAATGATAAAATGGACAAAAAGAAACCAGTATAAAAGAAATGAGTGAAGGCATGAAAAATATGACAATAAGAATTAACAAAAATGGGCAAGATTTGGTTAAGTTAGGGGAAAAATTAGGTTCAGAAATAAAGACATTAAGCGAGAGTTTAAAACAAATAAATCAAACAATTGAGAATATGAGGCTACAAGTGCAGAATAAGGTTGTACGAATTATGGAGGACGTTGATTGGCGGTGGAGCGGTTATGTAATAACTAAAAACAACTACACCAAACTACTGAATAAAGGGTATAAATACCTTAAAGCCTGTGCCGCTGTGGGCAATAAACGTTCACACACAAAAGCTTTTTACGGACAACCAAAAACACGCACGATTGGGTGTTGATGTCGCTTTCAAAAAGCTCTCACACAACCGTCTTCTGCAAGGGTTCGAATGCGACTGTCTTCTTCAACGCACTTCCACTGTCGGTATATAAAATGTTTCACTGAAAACTGTAGGATGCACGCACTGGTGGTATTTATTGTCACAAATACCGAATTGTTCGATGATGACGTAACATAAGGTGATTAAAGTACTCATTGATACAGGAGAGGAGGCGTCGCTCGTTTCAGAAGATTTTGTCAAAACATGAAAAATTGATGAGTAAAATATCTGTAAGGAAGTGTAACTTGGTAGCACCAAACCGTAAAAAGTTTGCGAGTATAAACAGTTTGATGATTTTGAAATGTGAATTGGGCAGTATGAAATTTTAAAATGAATTTATGATGGTACCTGGATTGAAAATGGACGCTATTTTTGAGATAGATATTATAGATTAGTTGGGGTAAAAAATAAATGCTGAAAGCAGGATGATAATATGTAAGAGGGGATGTATTAAATGGGATGATGAAGTGAGAGCTGAAGTCGAAAATCAGTTTGAAGCTGAAGCAGCGAATGACGGGAAGATAGAAGATGAAATTAAGTGTAAAGGTGAATTGAAAGGTGAAGTAAAGTCATTGTTAAATAAATATTCAGAATTGATAGGGTCAGAATCTACAATTGCTACAGGTTTCGAGCATAACTTGGAGGTTGTTAATACAGAACCGTTCAATGCAAAATTGTATCCTATTCCAACGGCGTACAGAAATAGAGTGAAAATAGAAAGTGATCACAAGGTTAAAAAAATGTATCATTGAGAAAGCAAGAGAGTGAAGAAGATATACCGGTTTTTCGATAAAAGGGCATAAATACCAATTTAAGGAGGTCCATTTTGGTTTGTCTTTAAGCACAGCTGCATTAGTGAAGGTTATGCAGAGTATTTTAGGACCATACAAAAAGTTTGCATCCCGTTCGATCCGAGGTAAATTTCAGATCAATTTGACATACTAATATAAGCTAGGGGACTAAAATATGGGAATAGTTGCATAAAAAAATCAGTAAGGTGTTATATAAATAATATAGGTTTAGGTAGCCAAGGGAGTAAGGCAGGGGAATAATTATATAAAATTAGCTAGGCAGTATAGAACAAATATAAGGAGTCTGGAATTAAAATAAGGGACATGGTTATTATATAAATAAGTTAGGTCAGACAAATATAGCTAGTCAAGAAAATAAGGGGGGAATAATTATATAAAATTGATTGGGCGTTATATAAATAACTTAGGGGAGGTAAATGTAGAAAGCTTGGGAAATTAAGAAGGGAGAATAGTCGCATTAGTTAAGATTTAAATAGGATAAATATAGATAGCTGGGAAATAATTGTATAAAATTAATTAGGTGTTGTATAAATAATTTAGGTGAGATAGGTATAGGAATAGCTAAGGGGATTAAGATAGGGAATAATTGTATAAAATTAGTTAGATATTATATAAATAATAAGGGACATAGTTGCATAAAAGTAATTAGGTATAGTATAAATAATTTAGATAGGGTAAATGTAAATAGCTAAAGGGATTAAAAAGGGGAAAAGTTGCATAAGATCAGTTAGTTATTATATAAACGATCGATAGGATTAGTATGAATTTGGAAATAAAAATACAAAAATTTGAGGATCAATGTGGAATTTATGGGCACGTTGGGCGCCAAAATGACATTGACTCAAAATTTTATATTTTAATTTGGGACAAAAATTCTATGATAATAGGGTTATTTAAGGGTATATACGGTCACAAGGAAGGTATACTTTATGTGAACATTATAAAAATCAAGAAAAGCAAACATTTAAATCATAAAATGTACATCATTTGTTTATTATGCAAAAAGCAAATACAAATCACCCTATATAAAGTCAATAATAAGCTACAGTAAATCAAAGGAAGCACATTCAGTAATAACTTAATCATATTCATCGAGATAAATAAATACGGACGCAATTCAATCAATTTTAAAAAAGTTTAAAACATTCTTAAGCAAAATAAATACAAATTCGGCACATTTAGAGTAAGATAACTGTAAAGCGAAATTTCTTTCAAAACGCATTTGCGTCAGAAAATAATCAGTGCGTGTTTATAATAAATATAAAATGAAACTTCGTTCAACCTAGATGCATTTGCGAAAGAAATACAAGTCAATAAAACGCATATAATTTATACGGGGATTGTAATAAACAGATTCTTGAAAAACAAACATATTTAATAACGCAATAAGGAATAGATATTGAGGAAAAGGCGTACGTGACAAGAGAAATGTAAAAATTTCCACATTTTTATAAAACCCTACCTAAGTAAACAAGGTATGGAGACTAAAAATTACGCCTACGTGCAAGTCAAAAGGTACAGAATACCACTTGGTGATAAATTCCATAATGCAAAGCTTTTGTTTACGTGCTAATTCAAACGTTCAAAAAGTATGCAATACAGAGTAAAATCCCAACAGGTTTCTGATAGCGATAAAGGCGAAACGCCTTGTCCGCGATCTAATAACAAAGGGAGGGTACAAATTTGTTTATAAAACGAACCTGAAAACATGAAGAAAGTGCATTCCACATTCCACGCGTGAATTATATTAGTTGAAACAAAATTATTATGCAAATTTCAATTCGGTCTAAGCGAAAGTAGTAGAAAATGAAATACAATATAAATTAATAATTTCAAAGTGAAGTACATAATGCAAGTGCGCGTTCAAAATAGTGTGCATTCAATTCTGCAGTTGAGATAAACGGCTCTAAGTATCTAAGTATCTAAGTTTATAAGTACCTATCTGTCTAAGAAATCATCTAAGAAATCATCTAAGAAATCATCCAAGAAATCATTTAAGAAGTCATCTAAGAAATCATCTAAGAGATCATCTAGGGAAACATCCAAGAAATCATCTAAGAATCTAAATATCCAAGTACGAGAATAAATCGACTCGAAGTACAGGGTTTGTACTTCAAAAACAACTCCAAGTTGCTGATAAACGATTTGGAAGTATTGGAAAGCACGTCAAGCGGAGAGTAAACAACTCGAAAAAACCGATTTGGGTCCAGAAGCTCTAGTGAGAAGCTACCACTGGTTAGAATCTTCTTTTTATTCATAACAAGTTACATTAATTATTTATTTGATGAACTTAGAACTTGCATACAATTTAATTATTTGTGTAAAAGGTCAACAAAATTTTTGTTGGTACACAAGAGTACGTTTTTAAGAAGAGGAATAGCTCTCTGAACGTTTAACGAAAATATTCTTGGAAAAATACAATTGTTGTTGCTGGATTTAATTGATATAATAAGGTGTAAAAAGGGTTTTGGCCTTCATAATGAACAAAATTGGTAAGAATATTTATTCTGGTTTAAAAATTCTGTAAGTAATAAATTGAACATTTTCTTCGGTTATTACACAAATTTTGGTAAATTTCGCTTGCTTTATTCAGGTATATGGAGTGTTAGACGGGAGTGGGTAAATATTCTTTGTTATCATATCGTCGTTCACAATGTGCGGGGTATAGCAATATATATATATATATATATATATATATATATATATATATAATATATATATATATATATATTGCCGTGTAACCTTTAACCTCACCTATTGGGCGTCAAAATTATGCCGTGGAACTCGGGTATACTCCTCACCAACACAATTATTTTTGAAAATAATATAAAATTTTCAAATTTGACAATAAACAAATTTTCAAAAATCAACGAATTCAAAAAAATTATCCTTACCCGTTTTCCTCTCTTCCTCGGTTGAACGGCCTTCTTCAACCGCTTCCGGCTAGCTCATTTGGATCTCCTTTTGGGTATCTAGATTCACTCGCATATTCTCAATCGTACACACGCACCAGCAATGAAACTTCAAATACAACCAACATACAAGCTTTTATTTATAACTATTTACAAATGAAATGCAATATTGTCCATATTTCATTGATCACGTTACACTTTAGAAAACCTTATTGTATAATGTCCAGTATTTTATTTTAAAATCATCAAACACATAAATTGTACCCGGAGTAAATGAGCCTTGAATAATACCTTCTCTAAAATTCCTTTTTTAAAATTAATTTATTCATTTTACTCTAGCTAAACTCTGGGGTAGGGTGAGCTCAGAATAACCCAGCTAATTATGCATTTGCATACTTTTAAAACAAATAACAAAACAAAGCCATGTACTCTTCACAAAAATTTAACGTTCTGATGGAACGTTTAAAAGCTTTATAGACACCTTTAACTTTCTAGTTAAATATCATAATAAAGTTATTTACACGTATTAAGTTTAATACGTAAATAATACACACTACCTTGAAATTTCACTCTCATACGTTCTCCCAATATTCACAATTTATAAAGTCACAATTCAAATCGTTACCTGGAAATTTATAGTAGATCTCTGCTTTGTGGATGATGCCATGTATTTCTCCTATCTGTTCTGCAGGTCGTTTCTATCTGTTACTAGAAAACTCGATCTAAATTGAACTGCTAACGCAGCCTCCCCGGTATAACCAACTTCCAAATTCCATTTAAAAATACTTCTTCATGAATTAGTTGCTTCAAACCACGTCACTTAATGTCCAGACACGAGTTGATTATAATTATAGGTAATACCTCTATTAAAATGTAATTTCGGCACACTTAACCGCGTATTTAATTAAGAGACTACCACCATGGAATATAATTTAACTGATTTAGTAATACTTACAACTCGTGATACTTAGATACGTCGTTTGAAGCTATCGAAAACTTAAGGGCCTTCACCACGTTCTCTAAAAGCATTTATACACTCCGAATGTAACCTCTCCATACCTGCCTAACGCGAAATCCACTGTTAACCACACACATTCTTGCAATTTTGCACTCAACCCCATTTTCAAGTCCGCGAATTCCCGTCCCTCGTTATAACATTTCAAGAAAATTATGTTACACTATCCTCGTGTTTGTTTCAAATCAAACTAATATATCGACCAATCGTAGACCTAGTGACGCTTCACAAATCCCTCCAATCCTATTAGTGTCTTTTATTTATGCGTTTTCTCTGTCAGTTTCTACCCTGGTCTGAGTGGTACAAAATCGATATTCTTGACTATCTGCTGTCTAAACACACGTGGACTCGCGACGTGACTTTAAATAACCCCTGTTTAGTATTTCATGCTAAAACATTCAACCGTTTCCAATATACGCAGAATCTGCATGTTTATCTACTCAAATTTATTAGAACTTGACATTTAAAAGTCTACAGGTGTTCGATCGTAATGAACGTTTTAAAAACAATTCTCCGAGCTTCGTTTCATGGTATTTCAACCCTCCTGATATATTCACTTGTTAGCAACGCGTCTTCACCTTGGGTTTTTACAGGCTTTTATGCTTATTATATATCAATAATTGTTCAATTAACTCCAATTAAATTAATAAATGCATGGCATTGACTTATACCATTTAATTCTTTGCAAAGCTATTAAATTTTTAATTATTATTTGTACAATTTGATTAATACCCGTTACTTAAAAATTGAATTAAATTAATATAAATTTCACACGTAATTTCTGTTTGTTCCTTTATACAGGGTGTTTTGAAATTGCTTCGTTTATTTTTATTTTTAACCCTTAAAACCACTATATATATATATATATATATATATATATATATATATATATATATATATATATGCATATATAGTTGTCCACAATCGGCTGCCGTACTTTTGGCAAATTTTATTATAAAACCACTTGTCCCGTAAAGTATTAATCGCAGTCTTCACGCAGTTGGCGATTGTTTTCTATAGTTTTCTTGTTTGCAAATAATGCGAGCTTTGAATTTTATTCGCAATCTTCCCTCTTACACGTTTCTAAATCAACGTAAAATGCATTTATTAATTTTCTGAAGACGCAGCACAGACTAAACTAATACCTGAATATATCTACAAGTGGATTAGAACTTTAGAGGGGAAACCAAGTTATTGGTATCACTGATAATACACGGCACGTGACTAAAGCCCCTTGATCTGCAATATGTTGTCGTTGTGATTTATAAATACTGACATGACCTCTCTATTAAACGGGGGTAACAAATTTATTCATAAAGGGTACAGCTTGTCATATTCTTGTATTTTCTTTTCGGTGTTGTATTGACTGATAAGATGTCTTGAGTTTCACATTATTATCGAGTCCTCAAAGCAAATTCTTTGTAGTAATTTAGATAGCGCAAGGGATGCTAGAAGGCGTTGACAATAACACGTGTCGGTCACGTGTCGAAACAACGCTTACTCTGACAGAAACAATCATATCCATGGTAGAGCACTTAAACTACAGGTGACTTGTCTAAAAGCTCACAAGCAGTTGCGTGTGTGTCTGTTATGTGAGTAGTAATGTATGGCTTTTCTAACCTGATGCATGCAGACAGGTGACGACGTTCGATATGAAACATGAGGGTTGAGGGATATGTTTAATAAGAAGGAGCAAATTAAACAATATCTAAATGCCCCTTCTTATAAATAAAATAACCTTTGACATCGTATCCCTAGATCCCTTGATCCTGCTTCCCCTTGCCAAGAATAAAATAAACCACCGTGGGATCAGTAATGCGCACCAAGCATAAAAATAGCCTTTTTTTCTCCAAACAATCAAAGTTGAGCTTAAATGTGACCTGTGTAATCGCAATATTTTACACTAGGACGATGGCTTTATAAGAGGCGGATTTGTATTATCCAACTATCGTTAAATAACAGCTTTTCAAAAGTGGTTCGTTCGCTGAATGAGCGCAAGCTATGTGACAGACAGTCGTACACTTTTGTAATTTAATTTTCGCGAATAGTAGGTGGTATACAGCTGGAGTTGGCACTTCATTAAATGACAGTTTCAATTTTCAGTGCAAATTGCGTTTTTTTGTGCTTTGGTTAATTGCATTGTTCGTTGTTTGTAACATGTATTTTGTACTATTTTATAGACAGGTATTAGAAGACGGATCCTCCCCGGATGCTACAAAAATGTAAAGGGAGATATAGGAAATGTTGCCGGTGCAACGCAGCAGCGTTGATTCAGTAGAGCAGGATCTGGTAGCGTCACGCCAGGAAATCAAGACTAATGCGGACACGAAACTGCACTCTCTCGCCTCCCATGGGAGAGAAAATGGCGTTGAGCACAAGTCAGTGCGTTTATCCATCTCTCTCTGGCTTGTACGCGCTTTAATACTTTACGGTGCAATGATGAATTTAACACTTTTTAAAACTGAGTTTTGTTGATCAATTGCTCGCTAAAGTTTCTAAAGATACATCTTCGCGAAAATAGGAAAATCCCTTTCCAGTTTGCATGCTTTTTAAGTAAAACTGGATGCGAGCACAGCCGCAAAATACAGGTTAAACTGCAACTAAATTTATAGTTCAACAGCCCCTAGGTGTCTGGATTGACTAACTTTTACTGGTGGTAAAATAAAAGTCTCGAACAGACATTATTACAAGTATGCAACACAAAACCTAGTTGACTCTGACAATTATTTTACTGAAACGCATAATCGGCACAATGTGTAAACTACAAATTTTAGAATAAAGCAACAAAATTTCCTTGAGCGCAACTTTCTTTGTTACAAGCCATTTGTGCGTTAAAAATTACAACAATCTTTTGTAGTTATAGAAGTCAATCATCAAGATGTACACTCCATAAGAAACTTTAAGAAATTTATTGTTATGAACTTGTACACACTTTAATTTACAATTCTCATTTCTTCACTCGGTCTAATTTGTTACGCCTCAATAAGCTTTGCAGCGATTTTATTAAATAATTAACTATGGGAGATTTCTTATCGTTAATTTAAATAATAATACAAATAGTTGTGTAAAATAGTTTTGGTATTACACATTGTAATTCAGCTACGAAACGAGTCGTGTAGTTTTCCCGGGGGTTTTAGAATTTGTTTTTATTATCAAGTATTATGCGGTTTTGAGTTTCTAGCATTGTTTCGAGGAAATTAATTATTGTTATGTAATTTGCGGCGTATACGTTTTCTCATGCTTTGAAATAAAGATACATAATTGCTTCAACCGATAAGAACGCGTAAGGAAAACGGGTGGTGATTTTAACAATGAAAGAGCCAGCAGTTACGAAGCATTGGAGACGTAATTTTCGTATCTTGAAAACTTAGTAGAATTCACTCCTTCATTCTTACCTAATCAATTGCCCATTTACCATTTAATGTTGTAGGTACGTATGGAATCCGCGAACTAAATTTGCGTATGGAAACGATTTAACCCTATGACCCGGTGGTAAACGCTGTAATTAAGGATTCATTAATTGGATTTACCGTAACATAATTAGTGAGAACTAAAGGTAAGTCTAGTTTATTTATTTGTTCAATCAGTTTGTAAATTAATAAAATAATATTGATTGTAAATTCGTGTGAAATCAATTACGCCCTCTGTACGGGCACGCTTTGAATGATAGTACCTTCTACCTGGCGCAGATGGATTACGTACTCTTTCTAAATAATTAACTTACGGTAAAGCCAATTAATTAATTGTTTGCGGCGCTGAAATACCAACGCTGTTCGTCTAAATAAACCGAGTCGTAAGCCTAAATCCTTTTCTATATGAAAATTGAGTTAACA
Source organism: Platerodrilus igneus (assembly GCA_036346225.1). Lineage (NCBI taxonomy): Eukaryota > Metazoa > Arthropoda > Insecta > Coleoptera > Lycidae > Platerodrilus > Platerodrilus igneus. Next base: position 5,060,957 of record JARFIW010000828.1, read on the forward strand.
AAAGTCTATATGTACCTACACTACTAAAAAAACAATGAAAATAAAAAAAGCAGTGAATCAGGAATGGGCTGGTGAGCTTCACGTACTTAGGCACTACAGAGTCCTCAAGATACGATAGTTACATCTTGAACGTCTCATGGCGGCTGGCTTTTTCCTTGTCAAAACAACCGCCCTTCTTTGTAAAGCGTTGTCATTGGTTGAAAGGCGGCTTTGTGGATTCAGTGGTTCGTCGCCGCTTATGTTTGGACTACCCAAAAATTATATTCTCATATCTTAGTATGTAGAAATGGACAAACATTTGTACACTGTGCACATGCGTGCACCTACGACACATAAACGACTGACTATAAAAAAAATTCAGAATTGCTTTGGTGAGGAGGCCACCGTTTCTACGGCCCTACCATTTTTATATCTTCGTATCTTTGTAAAAAGAAGTGCTCATACGTTAGTTCACTGTGCACATTTAAGCAAAATTCTGCAAAAATTTCAACGTTTGTGCACTTTCAAACACTAAGGTAAAAGGAAAGCAATTTACGGAAACCGGAGACCGCAGAAATGGTAACTTGTTTACCAAATAAATTTCTTCTCTTCTTTATGGATAATTGTTCGTTAGGGCGTAACATTTGAACACTTTCTCAAACTATAATATAAAGAATAAACATAGAATTGCCAAAGTGTCAGCGCCCATCAAATGACCGACGTTTTCTTACAAAAATTTTGTTGTGGACAGATAATGCAAAATGGGACGGGAAGAGATTGGCGGACAGAGAAGGGCGTCTTGGTTTTCTTACCGTTTACGCCTTTAGTACTTCTTAGTACTTATCGCCTTTTTTCAATTGTCGGTTGTTTCCACTAACGTTCGCGTTCAAAGTGTTTTGTTTTGAAAACTCCCATTTTAACTATGCCGAAATGCAAGTCCATATTTAGTATTACTTTACAAGCAAACTGTTTATTAAGCAAACGAATACTCCCTAGGATGTCATATGCGTAAGCGTACAGAATTCAGTGTGTCTCATAGCGGTACCGGTAATATTGAACAGCATATAAAGTCTGAGACACGTAAATGTGTCGACCGTGTCACCCCTTCGAGTTCTTTGATGTTAAATTTTTCAATTTTTCAATCGAACGAAAACAGATATTGTAGTAAATGTATTGAGAGGTACAGCGATTGTAGAATTAAAGGTTAATCATGGTAAATACCATTTCGGATGGACCTGCACCTTGCCGAAGTTCTAAATTACTAGAACAGATGAAATGGCTTGCGTGTTCTAATGAGCTAAAGAGACAAACTACAGGTTCAACTAAAGTAGTAGGCAGTGAGGAACCAGGCTAAGACAAGTCCCGAAAGAGGGCAGCGGCTCTTTCGGAACTTAGATTGGCAGAGACCATAGGGGTCGGTATGGCAGTCGAAGACACACTACCGCGATGTGGAAGGCAACGGGAAACCACCACATTATCTCCCAAGTACACGGCGTTCTTAAATTTTTACAAACATGATGGTATTCTCTGGGGTAAAAGATTCCGGAGTTAAACTAGTCCCCCATTCGGATCTCCGGGAGGGGACTAATTCGGAGGATGCGATCGGAAAGTTAAACATAAGAGTCGGGAACATTCTGCGAGTCGGAGCGTGGAATGTTAGAAGTATGAAGCAAGTTGGTAAGATAGAGAACCTAAAAATCGAAATGAATAGGTTATCACTAGACATAGTAGGGATCAGCGAAGTTCGGTGGCCAGAGGCGGGGGATTTTTGGAGTGGAGACTTCGGGGTAATTCATACAGGAGCAGAGGAAGGAAATTTGGGTGTGGGGATAGTTATGCGGAAAAAGATAGGATACTGTGTAGGAAATTACTTACAAAAGAACGAAAGAGTACTCATGGTTAGATTAGAATCTAAACCGGTAAACACAGTAATAATACAAGTATACATGCCCACCTCTAGCTACAGTGACGAAGAAGTAGAAGCCATCTACAAAGATATCGAAAACATATTAAGATACGTAATAGGACATGAAAATTTAATAATTACAGGGGATTTTAATGCCGTGGTAGGTGAGGGGAGGGAAGGAGCGGTAGTAGGTTTATTTGGTTTAGGCACGAGAAACGACCGGGGAAATAGGCTGGTAGATTTTTGCGACAAGAACAATTTAATCATCACAAACACCATATTTCAACATCATGCTAGAAGACGATATACGTGGAAGATGCCAGGAAATATAGGAAGATATCAAATAGATTACATTCTTGTTAGACAACGATTTAGAAATTAAGTAAAAGACTGTAGAAGCTACCCAGAAGCAGATATAGATGCTGACCACAACATCGTAATTATGAAGGCCGCACTTAAATTTAAAAATCTGAAAAAAAGGAACGGAAAAAGGCACTTGGACTTAGAGAAACTAAAAGATAAAGATATTCAAGTAAGATTCGAAAAAAAGTCAAAAGAATTGCTGAATAATATCGGGAAAATATCTGAAACTAAGGAAGTAGAAACAGAATGGAATAACATTAAATCCAGTTTAGACATGGCGGCCAGAGATATTCTGGGGTATACACAAAAAGAAAATAAGAAACCATGGATAACAAAGGATATCGTGAATTTAATAGAAGAAAGACGAAAATACAAAAATAAATCAGACGAAACAGGAAAATAGAGATACAAAGCCATAAAATGGGAAATTATTCGAAAATGCAGGAAAGCTAAAGAACCATGGATTGATGAAAAGTGCAAAAAGGTACAAACTAAGATGGAAATAGGAAAGACAGACAAAGCATACAAATTAATTAGAATGAATTTTAGGGATATAAAACCGTATAGCAAAAATATAAGGGACGCACAAGGAAACGTCATCATAGAAAACGTAGAGAAAGTGGGTAGATGGCAAGAATATATAGGGAATTTATATGCAGGAGAGGAACTAACTGCATTAGAACAGGAATCAGACATTGAAAATGATGACTTGGGATATCCTATACTTAGAGACGAGTTTGAATTAGCATTAAAGTGTCTGAAAAATGGTAAGGCGCCGGGTACAGATAAGGTGCAAGCAGAAACTCTAAAAGCCGCTGGACAAGCAGTAACAGAACGTCTCTTCCAACTCGTAAGCTATATGTATGAGACAGGCGAGATACCCAAAGATTTCAAACGTAGCATCATAGTAACTATACCAAAAAAGAAAGGCGCGGATAGATGTGAAAATTTTCGAACAATAAGTTTGACAGCACACGTGTCAAAAATATTAACTAGAATTGTGCAAAGACAAATGGAAAAACGAGCTGAAGAAATACTAGGAGAAGACCAATTTGGGTTTAGGCGAAACAGGGGAACACGGGAGGCTATTTTAACTCTGAGAGTGATAATGGAGAAAACAAAAGAAAAGGGGAAAGCATGTATATAGGGTTTGTAGATCTGGAAAAAGCATTCGACAATGTAAATTGGAAAAAAATGTTTGAAATACTCAAAAAGATGAGTTACAGGGATAGACGAATAGTACATAGCTTATACAAAGAGCAAACAGCAGTAATAGAATTAGAGCAGGAACGTAGAGAAGTAAACATTAAGAAAGGGGTGAGACAGGGATGTGCCCTATCCCCATTGATTTTTAACTTGTACATAGAAGAGGCAATGAATACTGTGAAATGCAGGAAGACATTTGGAATTACTGTGTAAAGACAAAAAATTGATATGCTTAGATTTGCAGATGATATAGCGGGATTAGCATCTAGAAAGGAAGAGTTAGAAGCTGCTCTTAATAAAATGGAAACGGTTCTAACAGAGAGATACGGTATGAAAATTAACAAAACTAAAACTTGTTATAACACTATTATTGGTGAAACATTTATATGGTGATAGATTGTTCCTAAAAGCCGGTAATACAGTTACCAAAGTTCATAAGATACATCGCGCAATGAATAAGGCGAGTGACGCCTCTAGCGGAGGAAAGCGCAAACCTTTTACAGATTTGGTGCGCAGCCATCCACCATGACGTCACCAATACAAATTACATTGCGCCATAACCGGAAATATAAAAATTAAATAAACAATTAACAAAAGTTCGTATTCGTGAACAATTTAAACACGGTATTACTCACCCCGGAAATCCGACATTCTCCAGGTACGCCTATCATCCTTCCGGGTCGATAATGAAGGTATTGCTCCGGGCTCCGGTGATGTTGGCTGAGCATGGACATCCGGTCGTGGGCTGCTCCAGGGATCGTATTAGTCCTAAATGTAGTGGAACGACAGGAATAGGTTAATTAGGGAAAGACAAACAAGATAAGCAAGACAAGGGAATCTACATAGTAAGATAAGATATGGTACCCGGCACGACTATTTCACTTCAAGATCAAAGGAAAACAGCCCCGATTCAGGGCGTCACGGAAACACTTCTCCCCACCCTTTGTCTAGTATTGCTCTACCCCTCTAGGGATAAGCACACTGCGCGAATGCACTACTCTGACGTACGGAAGTACCGCCTAGTCCATTTAAAAATTCCCGCGCACCGCGTATTTGAAACTATGCCGCAAAACTTCCGTACACTAAAATTAACCTAAAAACACTGTTTAAGTGCAATGGCACGTAACAATCGCGACAAAGCCACAAAAGAAAAAACTTAAAAAAAGAAAAAGTCTGTTAGCACAGTAACAGCTTAAAATCTAAATCCTAACTACCCTATATAAACCCTAACTTAAAACCTACAAAATGTTTATATAAGGCGCCACCTGGTTTTTTCGACCGATAACACGTCTACCGAAGTACCAGGAAACGGAATAGGTAGCCCGATAGTCTTTGACTACACTAATTACCGACAGCACAAATTGGTCGGGGAGCATGAAACACTACTTAAACTAACACGGTGCGACAAGTCGCCTAAACTATCTAAACCTATCTAACTAAAGCTAACATAAAAGTTCTTATGTGCAAACACACATGAGTGTTGCATCGAAACTATTCTTCTTTTTGGCAAGAAGTGCCCAAATTTAAAAATGTTTATGGAGTGCGTCACTCTGCACTCTAGCAAATTTTGTTACTGGTACTTTGGTTTTCTACGATGCACATTTAAAACTTGTCCATGACATGTTGTGAATCAACAAATTTACCAAAAGTACCACCTACTAAATCCTTATATGCTAACCTGACAAATTACATTTCTAAATCGGGTTAGCTTTTTCACTTAAATTTCAGAAAAAAAATAATTCCCACGTCTGGTCATATATACCACACGTTAGGACGATAAAAAGATAAGACAAGATCTCAAATTGATGTTAAAGATAATAGATAAGATAATGATATTAAGCTTAAATTGTTATCCTCAAAGGTAATAGACAAGATAACGGAATTAAGCTTTAGTTATTATTTGAGATACACGATAAGATAACACGATATTAAGCTAAAGTGATTATAAGAGATAGTAGGTAAAGCAACACAAAATTAAACAAAAGTTATTACTTAAGATAACCGGTAAGATAACGCGAAATAACTCGAAGTTATTCCTAACGGTAGTCGGTAAGATAACGAGAACTTAAACCAAAATTATTACTAACGGTAATCGGTAAGATAACGAGACTAAACTAAAGTTATTACTAAAGGTAATCGGTAAGATAACGATATTAAAACTAAGGGTATTATCAAGGATAATAAAGAAGACAAAGATATTGGCCTAGTTATTACCCAAGACAATGAATAACAACAAATAGAGTGGCTCCAGTAGAGCCGTTTAAATGGGATTGACTCGTGCCCTCTAAAAAAAGAAACCCGTGAAGCAGGTCCGTTTACACGAACAGCACGAGGGACCGGCAAAGACATTTGGGTGCATTCCTGCACCCGGCGGTAATTGATATCGGTGAAACAATCACCCGATATCCACACGGTATATAACGACATATATACTCATTCACTCACACATTCACACACTCATACAAACCTTCACTGCCAGAGCCCATGCACTGACAGCGGCACCGCATGACCCCACGAAAGATTCGCAGAGACATGGTCCAGGTGTCTGTGAAAACCTCCCGCGCAACCACACGGTGACTAACAGAAATGAAAAGGCAGTAGAGAAACAGGAACGGTAAAAAAGAAGGAGGTTGGTTTTTTGGAGTGCATAAGAGGCACCTCCAGGTAGAAGAAAGTAGAGGAAGGGCTCGCATTGAGCAAAAGCGACAGAGGGAAAGGTGGATAGCAAAGCGCTACTCAACCAACCAGTGTGGTCGGTAGCTCGGAATGAGGGAACATCATTCTTATGTGGCAGACGGGTGTTCCGGGACAAGAACAGGTCCACCGAAAGAAGAATAAGGCATAGCGGAGATAGCGGGTTAAGAAAAAAGTATAGTTTTTGGACAAGCGTCCGAGAGAAGGTAGAGAATTGTCCCTATAAAACACAGCGCAATCTGAAGGACCACCTGCGATATTAATCCGACAAGATAAGGTATACACATTTTTAAAATTCACTAGGCTCCTAAGAGAACTAGTGCGATCATTTTCCTAACGAGTGCTTCGACTACGATAAGAAAATCAGACAAAGGTAGACACGACAACTTAAAAGTATCGTTACAGATACAGACACACAAAAACAAACTGTTTTAAGGTAGTTGCTCAAAACGGTAGCACCCTAAACACACAAAAATGCCCAAGTATAAGCAGTTAAATACAGGTACGCTGTCCCAATATGCTAAAACAACCGAGAATTTAATAAGATACCAATAAGAAACAATAGCATCTCACCACAAAGTTCAATAAAAAACAATGAAAAAAAATGTTTATAAGTTATGTTGATTTAATAGAAAAAACAAATAAAGATATAGTATAACGATTTAGTATAATGTGGGCGACTGCAATAATTCAGAAGAAAAACACACGGAATAGGTAGTCCTAGTTTTTGCAACTGCGAATATGAACTATTTCTTACAATGGCATAGGTCATGACTCCTATGTTGGTCCAAGGAAAAAATCATCCACTCAACATCAGCTAAAAACAATCATAAAAATTCAATGAGTTATTTCAACCAAAGTTACGACAATTACCACACAAAATTAAATGACGTAAGAAAAACACTAAAAACCGAATAATATGCAGTAGGAAAAGTTCGAGGGTTGATTAAATGAAACGACAGAGTTATATTTTGGGGTGTAGAGAATGAAGTGATATATAAGTAACGGTATGGTCAAAGAAAAGTCAACCAGAAGCAAAGGGTTTAAGGTAATTGAGTTAAACGTATAAAGCGTAGGTGTATAAGAGAAGGAATAAGTAATTAAAGATACTAATTGATGGTGAAAACAAAAAATATTAGGTAAATCGTGAGGGTTTAATCATATTAAGGTACCAGGTATCAAGAATTAAATTTGGAAGGTTAAGAGAAACGACATCACGAGATAAGGCATCAGGTACGATATTTAATTTGCCAGGCCTATGCCTAACATCAAAAGTGAATTGAGATATACGCAAGTTCCATCTTGCGAAACGACCTGCGGGTTATTTTAAGTTATTAAGCCAAGTGAAAGCTACGAACATTAGGTACATTGTCAAAGAAGTAAACGTGACAAGCTCTTAGATATACGTAAAGTTAAACGATTTTAAAGACAATTTTAAGGCATTCAAAGAGATTCAAATTGATATGTAAAGAGATAATAGCAATAGACATTCTATAAAGCATATTTTTACTGGGATGGGAAGTTCTCATTAGAGTACCACCCAAACCAATAAGGAAAAAATTTCAACATCATTATTAAAAAAATGATTTACAAATTGTAAAGCGACAACTTACCAACCGAATTCTCGTCTAGAGTCACAATGCTATACGACTGGCCTTTGGGTCTCGTTCTAGACTTACAGAGCTATACGACCTAATCCGACTGTAAACCTCGCTCAACAGATGTTAAGGTACGTCGTTGAAATATCAATAACTAAAAAAATATGCAATCAGACAAAATCAAACTCGCAACATGAAAGAAAAATTCCACGACACCTATACAAAAGGTATTCCAAATTTTTAGAATGTTCTTTCGATATTGCGGGGGTTAACAAGTATCCTAAATGAGTTTAAATAATAAACGTTAACGGAAATTTCTTTAATTTAGTATTCAAAGGAACAGATATAAAGAGATGCATTTTATTACAACATTTTAAAAGGTAAAATATGGTCTAGGTAATTTTGTTATTGTATACAAGGCAAGAACCTTTATAAAACGCCTTTGTAGGTTATACTGGTTAAACCATACAAGGGAAAAACTTTTTTAAAACTATATCCAAACAAGATAATATCTAAGAGAACAAAATATATGAGGGTTAGGTCAAAATAACGCGTTAAAAGACACTAAAAACTTAGGTAAACAAGAGTTCTATATTTAGGCAAACAATTTTGTTATTAAGTAGGTAATCACTAAGGCATTTTTAAAACGTAACATACAAGACAGTGCATTTAAGTTTCAAAAAACGAGCTTTTAAGGTTAAGAAAACAAACAAAGATATTTTAATTTAATATATGTAGATAATTTTTTAATAAATGGTGTTTTAAGGCCTAAAATAATGTAAAAGCTTATTTTATTTATATACTTACTTGCATAAAAAAATAGGGTTAGATAATTTCCTAAAGGTCATATTTGAATCCGAAAATAAACCACTCACAACAACATAATTGAAGTTAAACAGACAGATCGCACATTCTAAATTTAGAAAAACATTATATTAAAACACATTTTATAAACAAGTTATATTTTAATTTCAAAATGGCGGTATCACCTGTTATTGCCAAGCAACTGGTTTTGACATCTGAAAGAATGCGTGTTCCAAAACACGTATTAGTTTCAAGGTTATAGATATTTGGTAATTGGTTTTAAGTGAAAAAACTATTTTTAAATAACATTGATAATACATTAAATGTTTATAAAAAACAAAGGAAAATTCCCCGGTTCGTTACCTCCACATTTAAAAGGCGCCATTGTTATAACACTATTATTGGTGAAACATTTATATGGTGATAGATAGTTCCTAAAAGCCGGTAATACAGTTACCAAAGTTCATAAGATACATCGCGCAATGAATAAGGCGAGTGACGCCTCTAGCGGAGGAGAGCGCAAACCTTTTACAGATTTGGTGCGCAGCCATCCACCATGACGTCACCAATACAAATTACATTGCGCCATAACCGGAAATATAAAAATTAAATAAACAATTAACAAAAGTTCATATTCATGAACAATTTAAACACGGTATTACTCACCCCGGAAATCCGACATTCTCCAGGTACGCCTATCATCCTTCCGGGTCGATAATGAAGGTATTGCTCCGGGCTCCGGTGATGTTGGCTGAGCATGGACATCCGGTCGTGGGCTGCTCCAGGGATCGTATCAGTCCTAAATGTAGTGGAACGACAGGAATAGGTTAATTAGGGAAAGACAAACAAGATAAGCAAGACAAGGGAATCTACATAGTAAGATAAGATATGGTACCCGGCACGACTATTTCACTTCAAGATCAAAGGAAAACAGCCCCGATTCAGGGCGTCACGGAAACACTTCTCCCCACCCTTTGTCTAGTATTGCTCTACCCCTCTAGGGATAAGCACACTGCGCGAATGCACTACTCTGACGTACGGAAGTACCGCCTAGTCCATTTAAAAAATTCCCGCGCACCGCGTATTTAAAATATGCCGCGAAACTTCCGTACACCAAAACTAACCTAAAAACACTGTTTAAGTGCAATGGCACGTAACAAACTAAAGTTCTAGTTTGCAAAGGTGGGGAAAATAAATCAAAAACAAGAATACAAGTATTTAACACGAACTTACAAGAGGTTAAGGATTTCTGCTACCTAGGAAGCTAAATAACGCAAGATGGGAAAAGCACAAAAGATATAAAACAAAGATTAGCACAAGGTCGTGCTACATTTAACAAGAAAAAGCAACTACTGTGCTCAAAGACCACAAACATAGAAACAAGGAAAAGATTGCTTAAAACATATGTGTGGAGCACAGCATTGTACTGCAGTGAAGCCTGGACAGTAGGAGAAGCGGACAAGAAAAAGGTAGAAGCCTTTGAAGTGTGGTGCTACAGGCGTATGATGAAGATATCATGGACAGACAAAGTTAAGAACGAAGAGGTACTAAAAATGGTAGGGGAAGAAAGAAATATGTGAAAAACGGTAAAAAAATAGGAGAGATAAGATGATAGGCCACATACTACGGCATGAGGGAATAGTGCGGAATATATTAGAAGCAGAGATAGGAAAAAAGAGAAGAAGAAACAGACCTAGATTAGACTACTGCACACAGATAGTAAAAGATGTAGGCTGTAGAGGTTTCAGGGAGATGTGTAGGCTAGCCCAGAATAGAAATCAATGGAGGTACGCATCCAACCAATCCCAAGATGAATAAACTAATGACGAAAAGATAACTGTGCTTAAACATGATGATTATTATAAGAACTACAAGAATTGGTTGGGCAATATTCTCGAATAATGTTAAGTGTGTGAAAGGACTTACTGGAAAACCATTATTTCGGCAAATGTCTAAGTGTTGGGGGATCTTGGTAGCCACAGGTTGCTTAACCTCCTTCACTGAATCTCGGTAAAATATGGTATAAAATTAGAAAACAATAGAAAGGGAACGAGTTGAATACACATGCTGTGTGAGAATTTCAGGGAACTATGTAGGCTAGCTCAGAATATAAATAAGTGCAGGTACGTGTTCAACCAGTTTTGAGACGGAAACCTAATGACGAAAAAATAAGCGCAGATAAATCTGACGATTAGTATAAACAACTAGTTGTTGGTTGCGAAATACCTGCAACTAATGATGACTGTGCGAAAAGATAAATTGGAAAATATATGAAATCGCCAAATGGTTAAGTGTTGGGGGAAATAGGCAGCCACAGGCTGCGTACCTCCCTTCACAACCATTAAAACTCGGAGAAATAGGGCATATAACTGTAAAACAATAGAAAGTGATCGAACTGCATCTAACAAGAAACAACAGCACCTATGAGGAAAGACAACAAACATAGAATAAGAAGAAAATTGTTGAAAGCATATGTGTGGAGCACAGCACAGTATGCCTATGAAATACGGGCAGTCTGAAACGCAGACAGAAAAACGCTAACAGCCTTTTGAAATGCTGTGCTTCAGATGTATGAAGACGATAGCATGGACAGACAAAGATAATAACAAATAAGGTACAGAAATAGTAGGGGAACAAGGGTATCTGGGGAAAAAGAGAAATAGTAGGGCGGAATACGTTCTAAGGCATTTTTGGGGAATAGTATGTGATATATTACAAGCAGAGATAGGAAAAAAGAGGTAGATATAGACCTAGATCAGACAGTTATAGATGAAAACTGTGTATATTTCAGGGAAATCTGTAGGTTAGTTCAGAATAGGGAACAATGATGGTACGCGTCTAACCAGTTCTAGGACTGAAGACCTAATGATGATGCATGGTAAATCGAATTTACAATTTTGACGGATGCTTCAAACCACGATAACAACAACGTACATCTTCTTTTGATGCGCTTTTGTCCACCATACGAAGACATACAAGTAAAATACTTTGATCTCCAAGATCAACATGAAACTTCAAATATTTGCAGTTTATTTTTTCTATCTCTGAATAAAGAAGTGCACAAACATTTGTATACTGTGCACATTTGTACACCTACGATGCACAAACGATTGGCTATAAAAAATCTGGAATTTCTTTGGTGAGGGGCTGGGGGTGCCGTTTCTACAGCTCCTCCACTTTATTTTCTTCGTATCTCCGTATAAAGATGTGCACAAACGTTTGTATACTGTGCACATTTGTGCACCTACGATGCACAAACGATTGACTATAAAAACTCCGAAATTTCTTTGGTGTGGGGCTGCTGTTTCTACAGCCCAGACACTTTATTTTCTTCGTATACAGATGTGCACAAACGTTTGTATACCGTGCCCATTTGTGCACCTACGATGCACAAACGTTTGGCTATAAAAAAATCCGAAATTTCTTCAGTAGGGGGCTACCCTTTCCACAGCCCCCATTTTCGTTTTCATCGTATCTTTGTATAGAGAGCTGCACAAACGTTCGTTCACTGTGCACATTTGTGCATCTATGATGCACAAACGAATAACGTAGAAAAAGTTCATATTTCGATTGTGGAAGGCTGTCAAAATTGACTTCAATATATGGCCATTTAACTTAAAGGAGCTTTAAACAGTAGTTTAAGTCTCTATTAAGGATTGTGAAACACATTTTTAACTAAAGGGACTTTTAATTTTGAAAGGAACGACCATTTAAATTTTATTATCAAACCGGCCGTTATTTTTTCCTTCTTCTGTTTACTTTTTATTTGTTGATTTACTTTAGTCAGTCTATTTCCACCACTACGGTAAACAATGATATCACGAAGCGAAAACTATCACTTAAAAATTAAAATTTTCCTACATGTTTGATTTTAAGTAATATCGGGATCGTCGATTTAAATTATAACATTCAAACAGAAATTCCGTCTTTATTTGGCGTATCTGCGAAGTGATTAGAAAAAATGCTTTTCTTGTCGTCTCTGGGATTTAAAACAAGAACCTTTGGATCTAAAGACAGACCCACTTCATTGCGCCACCTGCGCATTTCGCCCATTACTTGAACGACACCTGGAATTCTGGGATTTGCGGAATGCATCCTTAAGCAATTGTTAAAAAAAATTGGAGTTTATGTTCGCTCTCAACAAAAAAATACAAGTTAACAAGATTTTTAGCGTGCTCTAAAAAATAATAGGCGTTATATAACTTATTAATTAGTGGATACTTGCTAACATATGTAATTGTGAGAAATTCTGTTTGGTTTCAAGGTTACTGTTTGTGCTTCTTTTTGTTAAACAAACTAATTAGAGTGCATGCTTGAGCTTGTGTGAAATGTATCGGATGACAATGTTTGAAGCAAAATATGGGAGCAGCAAGATTATTGTCGAACCTTTTACCTATTAAAATCCTAATGTTCTAAATATTTAAATCTGTAAAGTCATAATTACTCAATTTAATTACTTGGCAATAAGAAAATGCCATTTGGAATTTGACTTCATTTTTGAATTCCCAACTTAGTAAACAAAAATCGAACCTATATTTAATCACGATCGAGCCAACTACCGCTAACGTCATTAAAAAATCTGCCAAAACGAAAGCGCAGTTTACTTAATGATGAGGTACAGTTTGATCTAAATCCTTTTGGGGTATTCCGAACGGACGAAAAAAAATAACTTAAACAATGAAAATAGTTCGCACCGAGTACCGCAATAAAAAAAGGAATCGAAAGAATGCCGTGCTAGTTAGAAAGTCGTAGAGTGGGGTGGGTGGCAAAAAGAAAAAGAAAACCTTAAGACGGAATTAGTAAAAGACATTTACAAGAAGGAAAACCAACCCGCTAAGAAAACAATATTTATCCTAGAGGATTTAAACAGTACAGAAATCTGCGCCAAAAATAATTAATATACTCCTCGCCCCAAACTAATTTTTGACCTCAATTCTAGTATTTACATAAAACAGAAATTAAAAAGAGTGTTTTGCGGATTACTCTCAGTAACTTGTTTCATACAATTCTTAAATACTTTATATTCTCAACCTTATATTCAAAATATTTCTCCAAAAAAAATTCATGTGTATTTGCTCACATAGTGCCCACAAACACTCCTTAAAAGTAACTCCTGATGAGTAAATACCAAGAAAATAAGGCAATTCTAGACAACAACAATAAATAAAAAACCATTTACCAGACGAAACGCATTTTGCAATAGCGGTAAAGAATTATGTAATAACACCACATCTAAACAATAGTGTAACTCAAAATTTGTATACAGAAGATCTTATGGACAGTCAAAGCAAATCTTATTTTATAATTAATACCCAAACAATGAAAGCCGGCGATACTAGCATATTCATAACATTAAACCAAAACAATTAAAATTCGTTTCTACACAAATTTTGTTTACTTCAGTGTGACTTAAAAATAATTACGTAACCACATTCTGTATATCTCAAAATATACTATATAATTAATCAGAATCTAAATCTGTAAAATTTATCATACAATGACCAAGTGTAAACAACATTTTTCTGCGTATTTTTTTTTAATTGCTGTAGGATAACTGCATGGTTTTAAATTAATTTTTATAGCAAAAATATTAAATAGTATTGTCTTTTAAATTATAGGCGTGATATAAACAAAGCTAAATATGTAGGTTGACTTATAGAAATCAAAATATTACTACACGGAAGGAAAAGCTATTATGCATACGCCGTTGAATTGGTGCGTTCAAAATGCGCATTTTTCGGAGGGACTCGTCCTTCATGAAATCGTTAGCTTGGAGTCGTCTAACGCTTTACACGTCGACTTTCTGTATTCGTACCTTGAAAATTCTACGACACCATCCCCACAGGGATTTGGCAAAACAAACATCGCCGCCTCTTCTATAAGATCGCTCAAATACTACCATATGCTTCGAAACCATGATCGACGATGTGTACAAAGATATCTTAGAAGTAAACCCCACCGTTAACAAACTTCGAAAGTTAAGTACAATTGTCATCATGTTTTGTTTTGAACAGAAAGAAACCCTTAATTTATAATAAAATGTATTACATCGACGATATTTATTTAATTCATGTTTCGACGGGATAAAGGTAACCTCAATAAAAAACACCCGTATAACCATAGTACCATTTCCTGTCAGTTCACATACACGGACACTATTTCGCGTAATAGTACTTAGAAATATCACTCATTTTTATATCCGTATCGGAAAGTAATTCTATTCTCCCCAAGCAAATAAAGCCTGCACAATAATGTATTCATAAAAATTGTATCTTCCCTCAAAAACATCCATATGTAGATAATAAATAACATGAATGGTATTTTTCTCAAAACATCCATCTATCGATAAGAGAACCAGAAAACTAATTAAATCGCACTCGTCTTGGAAAGTCCTTTGGTAACCTCGTAAATTAAAACTTACTATATTATTTTAACAGGCTACATTACGGTCAATAATGGGAAACCCAGTTAACGCTTTATAAATGGTTGTAGCGTTCCAAACTACAACGAATATACCTCAACGTATGTAAACACAAAATAAGAAATATATACAACCATACCTGTAGAATTATGAAGGATGCGTAGGAAGAGTTGCCTAACTCCTCGCATTAAAATTAAAGACACGTAACCTACGTTAATTAATAATTTATACTACGTAAGGTGTAGATATAAGTAAACCAGCAATTTTAGTGGATGGGATTTTGTGATTGAAAAATAACCGTGATGAAACATGTACAAAAACCCATTGTAATATTTAGGAAACAAACGTTGCTGATAACAGAACCACATTTTTAACGCTATATTAAAATAGGATAGATCGAAGTATTTAAATTGTTATTTTAATAGAATCTTACAGGACGATGGATAAGCAACGGTTTAAATTAAAAAGGCAGTCAAAATCGTTAATAGACACTCAAATAACTGTGAATAAAGTAAGGGATTTGAAATTTACTTAAGTAAGAACAGAAATATTCAAATGCAGGAACTGCACTTAACAAACGTATACACAAAGATAGGCTTTGTACTTTAATTGCTGTAAATAAGAAAATCAATTTGAAAACTTAATACGCATATATCATCATCATCATCGTTATTAGGTCTTAAGTCCTGGAATTGATTAAACGCGTACCACGATTGTTTGCTATTCTAAGCTAACTTACAGATTTTGCTAAAATTTTAATAACCTACACCTTTCACAATCTGTGCACAATAGTCTAATCTAGGTCTATATCTACTTTTCTTTTTCTCCTCTCACTGCTTCTAACATATCCAACACTATTCCTTCGAGCCTTAGAACGGGTCATATCATCCTATCTCTTGCCCTATTTTTTTACTATTTTCTACAGACACCTTTCTTCCTCTACTACTTCTTGAAGCTTTTTGCTCTCAACTTTTTCTGTCCAAGCTTCATCATACGTCTGAAGTTCCACATTTCAAAAGCTTCTACTTTTTTCCTGTCTGCTATTCCTACTGTCCACGTTTCACAGCCATAAAGTGACATTCTCCACACAAAAAATTTTCCTTGTTTCTGTTTTTTGTCTTCGAACGTTGTGTTTTCTCTTGTTAGATACAACACTACCTTGTACTAATCTTTTTTTATATTTTCGGTACTTCCTCTTCTATTATTTTCTAAAACTTCGATAACAATAGATAGTGGAGATAGTGGACGTGTAAATACGAGCAAAGTTTATATAAGCTTAACCTTCAAGTACTTACCACTAATACTTCAAATTTAAGCGGCGGCGAAATGACGAGAAACTGTCGACCTTTTGCGTAACTCCAACATTAACATCTTTATAGCACCACGGTCTACGATATCGCCCACTTTTTACAACTGCAAGGGAACATCACAACACAAATTACTTGAAGGTTAATCGCGCTAAAGACCACAGATTATACTATATACACGACATAGTTAATTTTAACTATAATTTCAAACGGTGAAACATGTCATTTTACCTATGGTAAACGCCACGTTTCAGCTTGATTTATCTCTCCCTTTAAACCTCAGATTTTACTTTAAAAAGTCCATTGAACCTTAATATACACTTTTACTTTAATAGATTTATTATAATCTCAGAATATAAGAAGGTTATAGTACTTTATAAAGTACCGTGTTTGTTTTCTAATATTCATACTTGTTTGTAAAGTTGCCTACAATCCAGTATTCTTGGTATTTAATTTCACACTTACTTTGCAGAAGAGCTCTATAGTTTTCTTTCCTTACAATCCTAAATACCCCGCTCTGATATTTGAGACAGATTGTTTGCCTGTCAAAACGTTCTGACAAAAGTTTCATTTTCTTGTCTTGACTTGTGCACAACAGGTCGCTTTTAAGTTCAAGGTGATAAAAATTGACCATGAGGTCGTATCAACTATCTTGTCTAGCGTTTCCTTCCCTTCATGGGCTGCGAATCCCACCGGATTGCTTTTCCGATGGTAAGAAATTAACAGATGTATTTTAATTTCTTTTGACTTTTTTGCGTGTTAACTAATTCACATATTGTATTTTAGGGTCGTTCTCTACCCTCAGTTTTCCTATATTTGCACCTTACGCTCCGTAAAGAAGCAAATGTGTTTTGCTGTCGTTTGACCATGAGATGACGATGGCGTTGTACATTTAAATTAAGCTACCGCAACATACATTTTTAGTTTTATTAATTACTCTCTTAAATTTTGGTTTAAAATGGATCTATGAAGTTAACACAGAATAATGTTTTTCAACTTGTTTGTATGCTAGCGAATTCTACCTCACCATTTGTTTTATTTTGATGTTACCTGGGACTCCTGCAGTTTCTACACATGTGATTTGGATTTCTACAGATGTTCCGTTCAAGAATATCAGGGTAAAAAAAAAATATGTTATTCAATGCACATGTCAGGTATGACAAACTAAAATACTATTTATCTACTCAAAATTTAATGAACTGATTTATACAATATTAAATTTTCTCTTTATGTTACACTTGTAAAACATATTAATCTTACAGATAATTTATCTGGTGTTCACAAATAGTAATTCTTTTTATACATAGTCTTACTGGACGCATACTGTCCAAATGTAAGCCACACGTTTCATGAAACTTATGGTAGTAAAGTACATTTATTAATTTCGTTACGCATTTAAAATCACAAGATACTTTTCTTTGTATTTTGAACGTTTAGTTCACGTTAAATATTTTATTGACTTTTATATGTTACATTCACATATTTAAAAAACTCTCTTAGACTTATGTACCTACTTTGACTAGTAAAAAAAAAAAGAAACATGTATCATAATCTTTACTGATCCTTTCATTTTATATGACTTCATAGAATATTTATGTTTTGTTCAAAATTTATTTTCTATAAAATTTAATAAACACACTATATAACTTTTCATAGTTTCTCACAGTTGTTTAATTTACAGTTATTAATTCACAAATTTTCTCCCTTCGAGATTTTAGGTCTCTTGCAGCCTCTGCAACCTCAACGGTCGATGCTAGCTGTGCCAGAGTGTAATTTTTATGCTCTGTCGTGCGCCTATCCTTTTAAAACACCTGGAAAAGGGTAGGGTGCACGTGGCGCCCAACCTATCTTCTTTCTTTCTCTCGCGCACGTTTACACGTAGCGCCCAACTACCTAAATATTTTTTTTTCTCTCTCCATTTTTTCTCGTGCATGTTTCCACGTGACGCCAAACCTCCCTATTTTTTTCTTCTATATCTGACACACGAAATTTTTTTCTATACCTGGCTACGTTTACACGCGACGCCCAACAGGTTTAATTTTTTCTCTCACCCACGTCTATACGTGGCACCCAAATTTCTAATATTTTTCTCTATATCAGGCACACGCATACACGTTGCGCCCAATATAAATTTTTTTAAAATTTTGACATAACACAACCCGACGATATTTTTCTTTAAATTTTCTATACAACGCGTTTTGTTTCTTTAATATTTTATACAGCACATGTCCACGCTTCCACGTGACGCCAAACCTGTCTCATTTTTTTTCTCTTGCGTACGTTTACACGTGACATCCAACGTATCTTTCTTTTTTTTCTCGTGCATGTTTGCACGTGTCGCTCAACGTATCTCGTTTTTTTTCCTGCATACAGTGTCACGTGAAGCCAACATTTATTTTTATACCTATTTTTACCTTGAAATATAAATAAATATTCCTTTGTAAAATATAAAAAACTAAAATGGAAGCATACTTAAAAGCAGGTTATTTACTAATAGAGGAGCTTGAGTATGAACTTTACATAAGGTCCATTAGTTCAAAAAAGAGAACTATGGAGGATAAAAGAAAACTTTTGGCTCGTCAATTAAGAATTGAATTAAATAAACCACCACCACATAAAGAACTATCTCAATATACTATAACTTTCGAACAAGATAGTGAGCAAATAACTAATACTATAAATTCAATTACGAATTTAATAGAAGAATTTGATGGTGATGTTAAAGATTCACTTTATAAAAGAATTATGTCTCGACTGGCGCATGTATGTGGCAGAATAAACCGATTAACTATTCCTGATAATGATAATGAAATTGTAACAACTTTTAAAATGAAAGTTATTCAACTGCACTTTTGTTAGATGCAGAACTTCATGAAAAATAGACAAATATGAAATTACTACCGGTAAAATTAATGTACCTTTAACAAATACTACCCCACAATAAATGTTCATCCACCAACAGTAACTTATATATCTAATCCTACTCCAATTTCTTCTTGGTCAATAAAGTTTAATGGTAAACCAGACACAGTCTTTGAATTTTTAGAAAGAGTATCTGAATTAGCTGAAACCAGAAATGTTTCACTACAAGATCTGTTTTCGTCTGCGATGGAATTGTTTGACGGAGATGCAATTGTTTGGTATAGGGAAATAAAACACTCTGTAACAGATTGGAACTCCTTAATAACTCGTTTAAAACAAGATTTTCTACCTCCTAACATAGAAACTATTTTATGGGACGAAATAAGACTTAGAAAACAAAAGACGAATGAAGCAGTGACTATCTATATAATGAAAATGCAGAATTTATTCCGCAGATTTCAAAAATTACCTTTAGAATCAACAAGAATACAAATTATTTCACAAAATCTATTACCTGATTTTATTACACCACTTTCTATAATTCTACCTACAATTAATACTATCTCAGATCTCGTTACAGCTACAAAAAGATTAGAAGAATCTTTTCGTATAAAAAATCAACTTATATCTAATAATAACTCATTTAAACCAACTACCTCTGTTTCACTACAAAACAAAAATTCTTTTCCACAAAATTTTTATACACAAAAATTTCAAGAAAGTAAACCGAAAACTTGGACATACAACAATAAACCTAAAATACAAAATGCTTCGTCTCAATTAAATGCCATACAATATAATACGATTCCAAAATTCAAACACAACCACATACCACAATAAATAAAAATATAAATACAAATTTACCTACTTTTCCTTCAACTCAAAATACACGTTATTTCTCAAATACCTATAGACATACCACAAGTAAATGTTGGAACTGTTTAAAATCAGATCACACATATCCTAATTGTAATATTAAAAGAAAATTTTCTGCTACAGATGTGGCATTCCTAATGTAAAAATATCCACATGTCCCGTTTGCTCAAAAACGAATAAAAAGTACAGGACATATAGCCAACCCTGTACTGAGATATCTATGGCTACCCAAAATTATCTTAAACCAAATAAAATTGTCTCTACCACTATTTTTCTAAAAACAAATGACTACTCTACCTAGTACAAATCCTACTTTACCTTATACAAAACCTACCTTACCCTCAAAAATAAATCATTGTTATAAAACAAAATTATAACTTAACAAGTTTGTCTAAGAAAAATTACCTTAACTTACATAAAATTTCTCAAAACAATGATAACTGGTCAAAATGGTTGACTACTGTTAGAAACTTCTATAAATCAAAACACATTCAATAGAAACTTATAATTTAATTACAAAACATTTAGATACTAGACCATATCTTAAAGTAAAATTATTAGACATTTATATAACTGCACTTTTCGATTCGGAAGTAACATTTCTGTTATAGGATCTCTAGGCATACCTATAATAAAACCTTAAATCTATTTATATTTCCTTTAACTACACATAAATTACTAACTGCAGATGGCACTCCACAAAATATTTCTGGTACTTTAGACTTGCCTATTTTATAGGTGACACATGTTGTTTCATTACTTGTTTAGTCGTTCCTGCACTACCTCACTCATTTATTTTTGGTTCAGATTTTGCGAAAAAGTTTGAACTATCTATCAATTTTAAAAATAATTCCTGGGATGTTCACACATCTACAAATATACCTATACCTGTGGAAAAGTTCCTTTAAAAATTTAGATAAACATAAACTTTGCACGTTAGACGATTTACTTCCTACACAATTACCTAAAGCAAAACAAATAATAGATTCCTCAATTTAATTGCAAGCACTGATACAAATATAGGTCGCACTGAAAAATTTATATGAATATTGACACTTGTTACCACAAACCTATCAGAAAACGTCCATACCCAATGTCTCCATATATATCAAAAATATTGAATGAAAAATTAGATGAAATGTTAGAGCTGGGTGTAATTGAAAAATGTACCTCACCTTGGTGTTCTCCTATCTTACTAGTTAAAAAATCTTCTGGTGACTATAGAGTTTGTTTTGATGGAAGAGCTCTAAATGAAATAACTACCCACGATAGCTACCCCATGCCTAATGTAGACCGAATTTTGAATTTGCTAAGAGGTGCTACATACATTTCTAGTCTTGATCTAAGACATAGCTTTTGGCAGCTACCTTTAACTACAGAGTCTAAGGACAAAACAGCCTTTAGTGTAATCTCCAGAGGCCAATTTAGGTTCGTTACAGTTCCCTTCGGTTTAAGAAACTCTGCACAAACACAACAACGTCTCGTTGATACTATTTTGGACCGGAGTTGGAACCCCATATTTTCTGTTACCTCGACGATATTATAGTTATATCTTCAACATTTTCTGAACACATCAAGTTACTAGAAACAGTTCGTGACCGTTTAAAAGATGCAAATTTAACTATAAATCTCAAAAATGTGAGTTTTTAAAAAAATTAAAATTCCTAGGATACATTGTTGGTTCAAATTCTATTAGAACAGATCCAGAAAAATTTCAGCAATGACTAACTATCCAAGACCTAAAACAACCACACAAATTAAACGTTTTGTTGGCATGGTTAGCTGGTATAGAAGGTTTATAAAATCTTTTCACCCTTATGTCTCCTATTAATGATCTGTTAAAAGGAAAAGAAAAACAACCAATAGTTTGGAATTCGAGGCTGAGTCAGCTTTTCTAAAAATAAAACAAATCTTAGTATCTGAGCCTATCTTATCTCAACCTGATTTCAATCAACCATTCACGATAGAAGCTGATGCATCAAATACTGGTTTAGGAGGAGTTCTATTACAAAATCTAAATGGTGAAGATCACATTATCTCTTACGTAAGCAGATCACTTACACGTTCTGAACGCAATTACTCCGTTACAGAACGCGAATGTCTCTCAGTTATTTTTTCTATAGAAAGATTCCGTCCGTGGATAGAAGGAACAAATTTACAGTCATAACAGATCATCACAGTCTGTTATGGCTCAATAATATCCAAAATCCTTCTGGGAAACTGGCAAGATGGGCCACCCGTTTAAGACAACATACCTTCGATTTAATTCACCGTAAAGGCAAGCTACATGTAATACCTGATTCCCTTAGTCGATCAACACAAGATAACACTGTAAATTTAAATGCCTTAGAAATAGATTTAGCTAACATAGATGATTACTATGTATCTTTAAAAAATAAAATTATAAATTCTCCAGATACCTATCCGCAATGGAAAATAGAAAACGGTTTGTTATACAAATTCCTACCTTCAAATTTACCGTTAACTACGAATATAAATAATTGGAAAATCCTAGTACCTATTAAACAAAGAAATGAAGTAATTTCTACTTGTCATGATCCACCTACTGCTGGACATTTTGGATTTTATAAAACATTAGCTAGACTTCAAGAAAATTACTACTGGCCTAAAATGAAATATGACGTCATAAAGTATTGTAAAATTGTCTAATATGTGGAGCACAAAAGCATCAAATATGAAACCATTAGGTTTAGCAGGTAAAGAAAAAGATGTTACATTTCCGTTTCACACAATTGCTTTAGACCTCATAGGACCCCTTCCTAGGTCAAAACAAGGACACAAGTGGTTACTTGTTGTAGGAGACTGGTTTTCTAAATTCACTTTATTATTTCCTTTACATAGTGCTACAGCACCAAATATCGAAAACATATCGAAAATAAAGTATTTCTAACCTACGGGTACCTAAATTTGTAATATGTGATAATGGATCACAACTATCTGGAAACATTTTAAAAATTTAATTGCTAATTATAATGTTGAAAAATATGGTACACTGCAGTATATTCCCCACAATGTAATTTTGTAGAACGAATAAATAAAACTGTAGGTACGGCGATTAGATCATATGTCGAAACACACAACATGTGGGATGAAAATATAGCAAAATTCAGTACGCTATAAATTCAGCAAAACATGAGGTGACGGGTTTTTCGCCAAATTTTTAATTTTTGGTAGACATGTACCTATTTCAGGAAAATTTTATAGTTCGTCTTATAAACCCTCTGATGACGTAGATATAATGCCTGAAGATAGGACCGCATATTCTACCGACCAACAAGGTCTTTTAATCTCTTCAAAGATGTAAAAATAGATTACATCTTGCCTATAAAAAATGTCTAGTCGTTACAATTTACGACGCAGACCATTTACTTTCAATGTAGGTGATACAGTTTGGAGAACAAACAAAGTATTGTCTAGTGCCGCTGATGTTTTTACTGCAAAACTTGCACCCAAATATATTTTATGTACAGTTAATAAAAACTATCTAATTTAATTTATAATCTTACTAACCCAGATGGGTCAAAGACAAATAACTGGCACATAAAAGATTTAAAGCCATATACAGGCACTGATATAAACTTAATAAATTTTCTAAATATACCTACCTTAACTTAAATAATACTAAACATAATCTTTCTTAACTAAAATTTTTTTTCTTGTAACATTACACGTGTTTGATGTAATATTTTTTGATGACATATCATATCTAGCCCCCACACTTACATACATAACTGGTGTACAACAGTTATACCCTCCTATAACCCCCATTGCCATTTTTCTACAATTTTTTGTTTTATTTCTAATCTTTTTACCCGTGTCGAGTGGTTTAGTCCTTACTGATTTTGACTTCACGGATTATTGACTTTACCAATTTTGTTTCCCTTTGGGACGTGTGATACGCGTTAGATATCCCACCACTCAAACAATTTTTAAACAATTTTTTCTCAAACATTTTTTCAAACATTTTTTCTTAAACAATTTTTTCTCAAACTTTTTTTCCTTTTCTCAAATTTTTTTTCAAACAATATTTTATTTTCTTTTAATAAGTCTTTCACTTCAATCCAATTTTGATTTTATAAAAAATATATCTTCATATATTTTTTTCTTTTGTTCAGGGCAGTGAAACATGTCATTTTACCTATGGTAAACGCCACGTTTCAGCTTGATTTATCTCTCCTTTAAACCTCAGATTTTACTTTAAAAGTCCATTGAACCTTAATATACACTTTTACTTTAATAGATTTATTATAATCTCAGAATATAAGAAGGTTATAGTACTTTATAAAGTACCGTGTTTGTTTTCTAATATTCATACTTGTTTGTAAAGTTGCCTACAATCCAGTATTCTTGGTATTTAATTTCACACTTACTTTGCAGAAGAGCTCTATAGTTTTCTTTCCTTACAATCCTAAATACCCCGCTCTGATATTTGAGACAGATTGTTTGCCTGTCAAAACGTTCTGACAAAAGTTTCATTTTCTTGTCTTGACTTGTGCACAACAGGTCGCTTTTGAGTTCAAGGTGATAAAAATTGACCATGAGGTCGTATCAACTATCTTGTCTAGCGTTTCCTTCCCTTCATGGGCTGCGAATCCCACCGGATTGCTTTTCCGATGGTAAGAAATTAACAGATGTATTTTAATTTCCTTTTGACTTTTTTTTGCGTGTTAACTAATTCACATATTGTATTTTAGAGTCGTTCTCTACCCTCAGTTTTCCTATATTTGCACCTTACGCTCCGTAAAGAAGCAAATGTGTTTTGCTGTCGTTTGACCATGAGATGACGATGGCGTTGTACATTTAAAATAAGCTACCGCAACATACATTTTTAGTTTTATTAATTACTCTCTTAAATTTTGGTTTAAAATGGATCTATGAAGTTAACACAGAATAATGTTTTTCAACTTGTTTGTATGCTAGCGAATTCTACCTCACCATTTGTTTTATTTTGATGTTACCTGGGACTCCTGCAGTTTCTACACATGTGATTTGGATTTCTACAGATGTTCCGTTCAAGAATATCAGGGTAAAAAAAATATGTTATTCAATGCACATGTCAGGTATGACAAACTAAAATACTATTTATCTACTCAAAATTTAATGAACTGATTTATACAATATTAAATTTTCTCTTTATGTTACACTTGTAAAACATATTAATCTTACAGATAATTTATCTGGTGTTCACAAATAGTAATTCTTTTTATACATAGTCTTACTGGACGCATACTGTCCAAATGTAAGCCACACGTTTCATGAAACTTATGGTAGTAAAGTACATTTATTAATTTCGTTACGCATTTAAAAGCACAAGATACTTTTCTTTGTATTTTGAACGTTTAGTTCACGTTAAATATTTTATTGACTTTTATATGTTACATTCACATATTTAAAAAACTCTCTTAGACTTATGTACCTACTTTGACTAGTAAAAAAAAAAAAAGAAACATGTATCATAATCTTTACTGATCCTTTCATTTTATATGACTTCATAGAATATTTATGTTTTGTTCAAAAATTTATTTTCTATAAAATTTAATAAACACACTATATAACTTTTCATAGTTTCTCACAGTTGTTTAATTTACAGTTATTAATTCACAAATTTTCTCCCCTTCGAGATTTTAGGTCTCTTGCAGCCTCTGCAACCTCAACGGTCGATGCTAGCTGTGCCAGAGTGTAATTTTTTTTATGCTCTGTCGTGCGCCTATCCTTTTTAAAACACCTGGAAAAAGGGTAGGGTACAACGGAAGAAACATACCACCCACCAAAATGCAAAGCATTTTTGAAGAGAAAATAACTACAAAGGGTGGAACAGAATGAGGAAAAGAAAAAATACACTTACTTAATTAAAATAAGAAAACCCAGGAAATATTTAGGCGAAGAAATCAAAACAAAAAAAAATTATACAGAAAAGATAAAAGAAAAATCTGCAACGAAGATAAAAGATAGGGCTTAGAAATAGGGCGCTTCAGATCATTTTGTGGAGTTTTAAGAGTGACAATTCTAATGACGCCATCATATCCTGGATGGACCGTAACAACACGTCTAAGTGATCAACAAAGTGGTGGAACGTTGTCGGCTTTAACTAGCACTAAGATATCAACTGAACCCGCGGAGACGCTTTGTGCCATTTAAACAGTTAATTGGAGAGTATGCAAGTACTCTAAACCACCAAGACAAAAAATCTTGATAAATTCGCTGGAGAAATTGTCCACGAGACAGGTGGTTGAGCGAACAGTCAGAAAGAGTAGGTGCTGAAATACCGACTAAAGAGGCCAAAGCCATAAAAATGACATGGTGTACGGCAACTCAAACCGTTGGAGTCACTGTTCACGGGGTTGAGAGAACACAAGTTTCAAAGACAGTGACTAGTTTCCCGTAGCTCGGAACTTGCTCACCTATGGTACGAAGAAACAAGATTTTAACGAACTTCACACACGCCTTCCACAAACCACCAAAATAAAACGCAGAGGATGGTATAAAGTGTCAAGAAATATGTTCTTCCGTCGCAACTTATTTTGCAAGAAAAATTAACTGTCTATGAACACCCCCAAAATTTGTGTCGCAATCATTGTAGAGATGATCCCAGCAGCCACGCCTGACAATAAATCGGCGAAAAACAGCTTGAAAGGCGTCGCCTGACAGATTAGTAACTCATTCACGATGGAGTGACTTCGTAGTCGTGCATATAAAGAGACATAAATATATTTTCAACACATTAACCCCCCGTAATTGCGACAAGGTAATAGAGAAGGGGCCATCAAAATCAACTCCCAAACACAAAAAGGTTTTGGCTTGAGTGACTCGGCATAGAGAAAGGTGGCTTACAGTAGGCTGCGAAGGGTTAGGAATAGTCTTCCAAAAAGTCACACACTGAACGAAAACTCGACGAATTGACTAGTTACTTAAAACAATCCAAAAACGGCAACGATCGAAAAAATCAACCATTTGAACACCAGCTTGAAAGTATCTCAAATGAGTAAAGTTGATATACAAAACCGTAAAGCAACTTTTATTAGCTAAAAGAGCTGAACATTTCCTGTCGGAGGATAAGGGTTTGTGAGATAGACAAGTACCAATCCGTAAAATTCTCTCTCTAGCAAGAGAGAACAATTGGCGAAGAGTCTTTTTTAGAACTGATCTGGACTTGATTGCGTCAAGCTCAATAGAAGAGTGAGTCTGTTCTGTATATTTAATCAGGGGGTATAAAGCACTATGGAGCTCGAAACAGCGCAAAGGCGTAATTCATTTTGCCAACGGATTTTGTATGTTATGGCCAAAGCGGAAAGTCTAAAGGACGATTCGAATGATAAATTGAAAAGATGAAAGATTTTCTAAAATCGTTTCAATCCAAGTAGGGAATTCGACAACGGTCAAAACAATATTACGTTTCTCGATGAGAACTTTCGAAGAATTAAAAGGCGGAATGAGCGGACTGGAAGTGTCGAAAAAGCGATGCAAGGCAGGCAATTCCGCTCACCATAAAGAACAATGATACAAGTCGGAAGGTAGCAAACCACGTGATCCGACATCGGCAGGATCCTCAGTGGAAGGAACATGATGCCAAGAAGTACGAGAGGTGTTTTCTTAAATATAAGAAACTCGATCGGCGACAAAGTCTCGCTGCAGTGGAGAATTAAACCAAGAAAGAGCAACCATGGAGTCAGACCAACAAAAAATGTATTCAAAGGTAAATATGGGGCTCAAAAGTTTTAAGAAGTTTTAAGGGGGTGCAAAGTGGAGCAACAGGTGAAAGGGTAAGAAAACGAAGATAAACGTCTGCACAATATCTGCGTTCGGAAGCGTCC
Source organism: Platerodrilus igneus (assembly GCA_036346225.1). NCBI lineage: Eukaryota > Metazoa > Arthropoda > Insecta > Coleoptera > Lycidae > Platerodrilus > Platerodrilus igneus. The sequence continues at coordinate 5,088,805 of JARFIW010000828.1, forward strand.
GCAAAACAATGAACTTCACGTAGAAAATTGTGGCGGAAGTATGCGTGGTAAAGCAAAGTCGGTAAGAAGTGGTAATTCATGCAGATATCTCTCCCACAAACGAAGTAAGTCGGGGGAGGGATATCAGCGCAATAAAATTTCAAAAAACCACAAACGCTAAACTAAATGTTTCACCTAATGAGTTAGAATAGACAAAATTTCTATAGGTCGAAAATATGGGCTAAGTTGAGAATTAAGTTGCGATTGGTACAGGCGGTGCACTGTGTCTGAACTAGAAAACAAAAGGTATCTAAGGTGGGATTCCGTTGAAAACTTAGAACTTTTAGGCCAGGGACCTGTTCGGCTTCCCATAGTTTCGCAACAATATTTTTTATGGAGAAAGCAGACTCGGTCATACAAAACAAGCTTGTGACTATAGAAGCGGGTGCAGCCGGTATGTCTTTCATCAAAACATATCCAAAAATAGTGTAACGAGCAATAGGTTGATTACCTGAACCTTGGAAACGGCCATTTAATAAGACTTTAGGAAAAATATCCGCGCCAAGTAATAAATCAATAGGTCCAGATTGAGCAAAGAGCGATCTGCCAGTTTGAGATTTGCTAGATGAGCCAAATTTTCAAAATAAATATTAGTAGTAAGTAAATTTTTACAAATTTTGGGAAATACGACAGCTTCGAAATTATTCATAAGGAGGAATCACTTATGGGTTTGGGCAAACCTGCTATAGCGCCATGCATAGCCGCAGAGCACATGAAGCCTAAACCACTAAGGATTAGAAATTGTAGAGTAGCGCGGAAACCCAAACGTTTCACACTATTTTGCGAAATAAAGAAAGTCATGCTACCCGAGTAAAGTAAACAATAAAATTTCTGGAAAGAACCGAAGCGATCAGCGACTTTCCCTTGAACGGTCGAGAGTAACATAACTGAAGGTTTGGAGAGAGGATTAAATAAGACCACATTCGACGTTGACGGGCCACTGCTGCTAGACGAAGTGAGCGTCTCTTCAGAAGCAAAAGTAGCGCATGGCTTATAGTAGTTCAGGTGAAACCGTTGAGGCAGCAGGAGTAGGGTTCAAACAAGCCTTATTACTAGTAGTGGTAAGCGGGTTTAGGTGAAATGCGATGAAGGTGCAATAAAGAATGATGACATTCATTACATTGGCAGCAGGAAATAGTGGATTTACACTTAGTCAAAACGAGTGAACTGCTTAGACAACTGATACAAAGTTTATGTTTCTTAACAAAGGTGTAGCGATCTTGTGGGGAAAGTTTAGCGCAATTATTACAACTATAAACACTATGATCTTGATGACAAAGCGGACACTTAAGCAGAGCGAGACCTGGACATGTTGCTAGGATGAATAACTTTGTTTATATCGGTTTTATGATTGATCGACAAATTTGACAAGGATTTACAATCTTTTCTAAGCAAAGAATTGCTTTTGTATAGGTTGATATAGAAGTGGGGTTCTGATGCAATTTGCTTCAGAAGTATCCTACATAAGTTTAAAATATGGTAATTATTCTTGCAAGCTGTGCATTTCTTAAATAAGTTGATGAACGTGGTTTTGGTAATCAAAAGTTAAAATTCTTGCAATATGTGTTTGCTTTAATAAATTGAAAAGTGTTGTTTTGCTAATCAAAACATTTGTTTTCAAAGATTATAAGGTGTTAGGTACGTGCTTCTCTAAGGTTATCTCTGGCCTCAAGTGAGCATCACGTTACTAATTAGATTTATGCTACAGTCTATAATTTTTATACGAAATACAGGCCACCAAATCTATACGTATCTTTATGATTCTGTATGATTGGTTGCAGATACTTTATAGCAGGTTAGAAACGTGTTGTTTGGCAAGCAAGCTTAGTCTTTCGAGGACATTGCGTTTTCCAATTACGCCACCGAGGCCGATGACGACATTTGGAAAATTTACTAATCTAAACCATGTACACAATCATACATCAACCTAACTTTCAATTACGTTTGGCATTTTTTGTCAATTATATCTGACAATGCACCGCCAAAGCTTAAGATATAAGTTCGAATCCTGTCCGGGATCTTATATTTTCCATCTTTCAATTACTAGCTCGATTTGAAAGATTATTTGGGTCACAAGAAAAATTTTAAATCCCTGACATTTAATTTTCTACTCTATATAAATATAAACGTATTTCTAAATTTAAAAGTTTTTATTATTTATTAAATCCCATGCATTGCATTTATTGCAAAGATCGTAAAACGGATATAAACTTAAACTCCCAATTTTTAAATTAATTTATTTCAATTGTTGAGAAATACTTTAAAAACGAGTTTCATTTAAAATATAAATGCAAATTCATTCATTTCATATGCGTTAAAACAAAACACACTTTTTCCTAGTATAAATGATTGCTGAAAGCGAGTTTTCATTCTAAGACGTAAATACAAGAACCATTTAATTTCATTTAAGCCGTGTGTGTAGAAATATTTACTCTTGAGATATCTTTAAATGCGTTTAAAAACTATGCATCTATACCCTGTTAGAATACAAATCAATGCAAATCGTATTGCATTTGCAAAGTATAAAGAAGCCTTTTTAATTATGCAATTGATTTCTGTGTGTAGATTATATCAAAAAGAAAACATTTTAATTTTAGAATCTTTGTTGTTAATAAACAAGTACGCCAGTTACTAAGAAATGTTTTTAAAAGTAAATAAATAAATAAATGCCCAAATACAAAAAATCCCCGATTAATAAATGCAATAAAATAGATATGAAATACTTTTAATGGCTTTCCATAGTACAATAAGAAAGAAAGAAACAGCGAACATTAACTCTTACATCAGCAGTGACTGATATTCGAGAATAAATCAAGAGACGCATAGAGATAATTTTTGTATATAAACCAGATCCGAATAAGGGGATCATTCTATCCAAAACCAAACATTCAACATTTAAGATTTGATTCAACATCCGTCATGTAAGATTTAAAGCAGAGCTCTAGGCTTTAAATTAGTTTACGACATAGTTGGAATAGTTTGAAACATAGAAGTTCTCAGATGCAATTATTTGATGAAACAATTGTTTGAAAACTACTAAGAAAATTAAACCTTTTTCGATACAAGAGCTACTGTTGAGTTAAATTGATGAAAAAAGAGAATGCACCTCTGTAAACTCATTCTGAATGGAGGCAGTAAAGGAAAGCAGGAACTATTTAATACCGTTAATTACGATTTGGATAATCGCTATTTGACAGCACACGTACAAAATTTTGGTTCTTCGTTTGTTAATTAATAAGAATTTTTAAATACTTTGCAATTTAAATTAGAATAAGATTTCAATTTTATTAATTGTAAAGTGGATAGTTTGCAGAAAATTTTGAGGTCAAAGTGCGAGCATTTTGACCTTTAATAAATTATCTGTGAAGATTATCGAATAAAGTGCGAACCTCTTCAAAAGAACGTTGCCGGTCATCATACCCACGCATCATCAAAATATCAATCAGTTCAGATTTTGTTAATTTCATTGCCATTTTCAAAGTATTTAATAAAACAATTGCAAAGATAAAAACAACAATAATTTGTGAAACACTTGCAATCTAACAGGTTACAGTAAAATCATCTGCTCTCAAGGACATTTTGATTTTACGTTAGCGGTAGTTCTTATTATTTTTGTAATGCGTTCTTAAAAATAAAAAAATATGTTAATATTTCTGGAGGCTGTTTTTATTCTGCATCCGAAAATGTAAAAATATAGTGAGTGCCTTATTTTAAAAAGAAAGTGATTGGTATTTCCGGTTAAACAGAAAGTGACACAAAGTTGAAAACTGCATAAATAAATTTAATAATTTTAACCACATATTCATACCAAATTTCTAAAGAAAATGCACTTCATATAAAAAAGTTATTCGATCGTTCCGGGACTCTGTACTAACCCGGTATAAGAAATTATCCTTCTTATCTGCTTTTGTAAATATTTAGAACGGCATACATCTGACACATCCGACACACATCCGACATACATCCGACATACATCCGACATACATCCGACATACATCCGACATACAAGTGACATACATCCGACATACATTCGACATACATCCGACATACATTCGACATAGTAAGGTATATACGGGAGCATATTTTCTAAAGTTAATCAGTTTTATTGCAGCATTCTTAAAAATGCAAGCAAACCGTGAACGCTGCACTAAAAAGTCATTGTCAAAAGCTATGAATGAAATTTTATTTGCTTTATTTTGGTCTTCATTCCGAATGGACTTGCACCTTGAAAAAGTTCTAGATTACTAGAACAGGTCGAATGACTTCCGCGTTCCAGTGATCTAAAGAGCCAAACTGCAAGTTCAACCAAATTAGTAGGGTCTTTAGTGAGGAACCAAACTAAGACAGGTTCTCTAAATAGGGCAGCGGCTCTTTCGGTACTTAGATTGGCAGAGACCATAGAGGTCTGTATGACATTATAAGACACTATCGCGATGTGGAGGGCAACGGGAAACCACCACATGACCTCCCAAGTGCAAATGATGGCATCCTCTGAGGTAAAAAATTCCGGAAGTAAAATATTCCCCCATTCGGATCTCCGGGAGAAGACCACTTTGTAGGATGTGATCGGAAAACTTAAAAAAAGAATCTAGAATATTCTGCAAGTCGGAGCGTGGAATGCCAGAAGTATGAAGCAAGTAGGTAAGCCAGAGAAATTACAAATTGAAATGGATAGGTTAGCCCCAGGCATAGTAGGGATCAGAGATGTTCGGTGGCCAGAGGCGGGGGATTTTTGGAGCGGAGACTTTAGGGTAATTCATGCAGGATTGGCGAAAGGAAATTTGGACGTGGGGATAGTTATGCAAAAAAAGATAGGACAACGTGTAGAAGACTACTTAAAACAGAACGATAGGGTACTCATAGTTAGATTAGAATCTAAACCGGTAAATACAGTAATAATACAAGTATAAGTATCCACCTCTAGTCACAGTGAGGAAGAAGTAGAAGCAATCTACAAAGATATCGAAGACATACTGAAATACGTTAGAGGACATGAAAAGGATTTCAATGCAGTAGTAGGTAAGGGTAGGGAAGGGGCGGTAGTAAGTTTATTTGGTCTAGGTACGAGAAACGACAAAGGAAATAGGTTGGTAGAATTTTGTAACAAAAACATTTTAACTATCACAAACACATTATTTCAACTGCATGCTAGAAGACGACACACGTGGAAGATGCCAAAGGATATAGGAAGATATCAAATAGATTACATACTTATTGGACAACAGTTTAGAAATCAAGTAAAAGACTGCAGAAGCTGTTCAGAAGCAGATATAGACACTGACCACAACACCGTAAAATTTGAAAAAAAGAATGGAAAAAGGCACTATGACTTTGGGAAGCTAAAAGATAAAGATATCCACGAAAGATTTGTAAAAAAGTCAAATGAATTGCTGATAGTTATTGGGGAAATTTCTGATACAAAGAAGTGGAAACAGAATGGAATAACATTAAAACCAGCTTAGATATGGCGGCCAGAAATATTCTGGGATATACACAAAAAGAAGATAAGGAACCATGGACAACAAAAGATATCCTGAATTTAATAGAGAAAAGACGAAAATACAAAAATAGATCAGACAAAACAGGAAAACAGAGATATAAAGCCATACAATGGAAAATTATTCGCAAATGCAGGAAAGCTAAAGATCAATGGATTGATGAAAAGTGCAAAGAGGTACAAACTAAGATGAAAATAGGAAAGTCAGACGGAGCATACAAACTAATTAGAATGAATATTAAGGATGTAAAACCGTATAACAAAAATATAAGGGACACGAGAGGAAACGTCATTATAGAAAATGTAGAAAAAGTGGTTAGATATCAGGAATATATAGGGAATTTATATGCAGGAGAGAAACTATCAGCATTAGAACAGGAATCGGACACTAAAAATGATGACTTGAGAAATCATATACTTAGAGATGAGTTTGAATTAGCATTAAAGGGTCTGAAAAACGGTAAGGCGTCGGGTACAGATAAGATGCAAGCAGAAACTCTAAAAGCCGCTGGACAAGCAGTATCCGAACGTCTCTTTCAACTAGTAAGCTATATATATGAGATAGGTGAAATACCCAAAGATTTCAAACGTACCATGATAGTAGATATACTAAAAGGGAGAGGCGGGGATAGATCTGAAAATTTTCGAACAATAAGTCTGACAGCACACAAATCAAAAATATTAACTAAAATTATACTAAGACGAATGGAAAAACGAGTTGAAGAAATACTAGGAGAAGCTCAATTTGGGTTTATGCGAAACAGGCGAACACGGGAGGCTAATTTATCTTGGAGGTTGATAATTGAGAAAATAATAGAAAGGAGGGAATGCGTGTATATAGGGTTTGTAGATCTGGAAAAAGCATTTGACAATGTAAAATGGAAAAAAATGTTCGAAATACTAAAAAAGATTGGAATGAGTTTTAGGGATAGACGGATAGTACATGGCTTATACAAAGAGCAAACAGTTGTAATAGAATTAGAGTAGAAACGTAGAGAAGTAAATATTAGGAAAGGTGTAAGACAGGGATGTGCTTTATCCCCATTAATTTTTAACTTGTACATAGAAGAGGCTAAGAATACTATCAAATGCAGGAAGACTTTTGAAATTACTATGCAAGGACCAAAGATTAATATGCTTAGCTTTGCAGATGATATAGCGGTATTAGCATCTAGCAGAGTTAGAAGCTGCTCTTAATAAAATGAAAACAGTTCTAACAGAGAGATACGGTATGAAAACAAAAGTAAAACTAATGTTCTAGTATGCAAAGGAGGGGATTATAAGCCAAAAACAAGAATACAAATAGATAACGAGAACTTACAAGAGGTTAAGATTTTCTGTTACTTAGAAAGCCAAATAATTCAAGACGGAAAAAGCACAAAAGATGTAAAACAAAGATTAGCACAACGTCATGCTACATTTAACAACAAAACGCAACTACTGTGTTTAAAAGCAATAAACATAGAAACAAGGAAAATATTGCTTAAAACATATATGTAGTGCACAGCACTGTATGGCTGTGAAGCCTGGACAATAGGAGAAGCGGACAAGAAAAAGATAAAAGCTTTTGAAGTGTGGTGCTACAGATGTAAGATGTAGATATCATGGACAACGGCTAAAACAGAGAGTTACTAGAAATGGTAGGGGATGAAAGAAATATGTGGAAAATAGTAAAAATAGAAGAGATAGGATGATAGGTCACATACTAAGACATGAGGAAATAGTGCGGAATATATTACAAGCGGGGATAGGAAGAAAGAAAAGTAGAAGTAGACCTAAATTAGACTATTGCACACAGATAGTGATGTAGGATGTAGAAATTTCAGGGAAATGTGTAGGCTAGCACAGAATAGAAATCGATGGTGGTATGCATCCAACGAGTCCCAAGATCTAAAAACTAATGTCGAAAGAAATAAATGTACTTAAACGTGATGATTAGTATAAACAACTACAGGTATTGGTCTTGCAATGTTCTTAACTAATGTTAATTGTACGAAAGTATTTATTGGAAAACTATTAATTCGGCAAATGTTAGTGTTGGGGTTCACATACCACTGAATCTTGGTGAAATAGAGCATATAACTAGGAAACAATAAAAGGGGAACCGAGCTGTATATAGGCTGTTGTGGGAATTTCAAAGAACTGTGTAGGCTAGCTCAAAACATAAATAGGTAGAGGTACGCGTCAACTAGTTTCAAAACGGAAAATCTAATGACGAAAAATAAGTGCACTTATAAATCTGATGATTATTATAAACAACTACAGGTGTGGGTTATGAAATATTTTCAACTAATGGTGATTGTGTAAAATGATATATTGGAAAAACTATTGATTCGACAAATTTTTAAGTGCTGGGGGAACTTGGTAGCCACAGGCTGCTTACCCCCTTTACATACTACTGAATATCGGGGAAATGGGGAATATAACTGTAAAACAATAGAGGGTGACCGAATTGCATCTCACAAGAAAGAACCGTGTATATGTTCAAAGACAACAAACATAGACTTAAGAAAAAAATTGTTGAAAGCATATGTGTGGAGCACAGCACAGTACGTCTATGAAATAGGAGCAGTAGAAAAAGCAGACAAAAAGAGATTATCGTCTTCTAGAATGCTGTGTTTCAAATGTATAAGAATAATAGCATGGACAGACAAAATTAATACCAATTATGTTATAGAAATAGTAGGGAATAAAGATATCTATGAAAAACAAAAAAAAAATGGAGAAATAGAAGTGCAGAATACTTTCAAAAGCATTTTGGGGAATAGTACGGGATATATTACAAGCAGAGATGGGAGAAAAGAAGTAGAGGTAGACTTTTGCAGACTGCAAATTTCAAGGAAAATAGGAAACAATGAGGGTACGTGTCTAACCAGTTCCGTTACTGAAAACCTAATGATGATGATTTTGGTCAGTTGTTATAGGCAAATAATTGATGTTGGAAAACGGAAACATATTTTCCCACGTACATAGGACATGATGAAAATAGACCTCACGCCTCCTTACGGAAATTCCTATAATTGGTCAAAAATTTACAAAATGAATCTTAGATTTTCTTGGGGGAAAATACATGTAAAGATTTTGGGCCAGAACATACATAACCCTTCTACTTATCCATCCTAGATTTATCTTACAGAAGGCGTTGCAGAATCGAGCCATCGCAGCGTAAACATTACTGAGATTATTGTAAAAAAGCGCCTATGCCAGAAGTAATTACCATAAGCTTCTTTTCGTTGGAGGTTTATTGTGAGCAATATTTCCAATTAATTATGTTCGCGTAAACTCATTTTATTTTTATCTGATTTCTTTTCACCGACATGAGTTTCAATTTAATGAACTAATTAGTTTGTTAAAAAGCAAAAAAAAGCATAAACTAAACATTGAAATTAAACGGTAACTTTTTGTAAATGTACATTAGCAAGTAGATACTAATTAATAGCTTATTTAACATCACTCATTTTTAGAGCACCCTACAAATCTTGTCCGCTTAAACGAATTCATGATAGGTTCTATTGGCAGTTTATGTGCAATAGGTGTAAATGTTAACCCCCTCATACTGCCAGTTTCTTCCTGTAAACATTTCTGCGGAAAATGTACATACAATCTTCTAAAATAAAAAAAAATCGTTCATGGATAGTTCTAAACCCTTTAATGTATGATGCGTTTTAAAGGTAAACAATTATGGCGATGAAAATCCTTGTCCACGCAGTTTATCTTTAATTACTGAAAACAAGAAGAAGTCACTGGGTGCCAAGTTGGGCCTGTAAAGCGGATGACCCATCAATTCGATCTTTTGTGTGTCCAAATACTCGTTTGTTGCATGTGATGTGAGTGGGCTCGCATTGTCATGATGCAAAATGATTTGTCGTCTTGGGTTGGGTCCTCTCAATTTACCGAAAACTTCAGGCAAACTAATAGTCGTATACCACGCTAAATTAACAATCTTTTGATTTTCGAGAGCCACAATTGCCACAGGACCGGTTTTCGTGGAAAAAAACGCCATCATTTGCTTCTTAACGCTTCGAGAACGAACAACTTTTGTTGGCTTTTCTTCACATTGAAACACCCAAACTGCCGACTAGCTTTTCTTTCTGGCTCATACGCATAAATCCACGACTCGTCACCTGTGACGATGTTGTATACCGCTTTGGATGCACCACAGTTGTATTTTGAAATCATTTTACGGCACCAATCGACACGAGCATTTTTTTGAGCATCTGTCAACAAATGTGAAATCGAACGCGCACACAGCTTCCAAACACACAAATGTTTGTGCAAAATCTTATGTATGCTGGTCATACTAGTGCTTAAACATCTCTCGATTTCTTGATATGTCAAATGACGGTCTTCTTCAATTAGTTTTCGCACAGCATCGATATTTTTCGGCACAAAAACCGATTTTGACCGACTTTCTTTAACTTTGTTCGTGAACGAACCACATCGATTTGTATTTACTTTTCTTCCGGCTACGTCTAGGTACGTAGCACACGGTTGAATTCGGCGTACCCCCGATATACAGTGACTGTGGATGGCGCTTCATCGCCAAAAGTTAAATACAGTTGATTGATGCATTGTTCTGAGTTAGACCACGTCAAAAGTCATAATAAATCATAGCTCGAAAATTTTCGCCAGTTAATTCCATATTTTGGCTGAGATGAAATTTTAAACATTGCAAAAAACACAAATAGTGCTCGCACGTTAAAACGTCCAGACTACCTATAACCTCAAAAATGTCAAACTTTACAATGGCATTTTAAGATTTCACCTGACAATACCAGTGTTGCCAGTTCTCAATACATAAATAGTGTCTCTCGTACCTAGCCACCTGGAAAGGGTGAGGGTAGGGCGTCGAATAACATGATGTGTCGTCCCAAACAGTTTTGCTCATTGTAAAATATACAAAAACCAAATTAAACCAAAATCAACGTGTCGTACTTACTCAAAACGTGTGGAAACCAGATATCTTATTTTGAATCTGCATGTTTTTTAACTCGACATGTCATACTTCAACCCAACTTGTGTTTTATTTTATTTAAATACATCATCTCGTGTTTAAACCGGACAACACGACATGTGATTAAACTCGACATGTGCGTATCCGACATCGAGTATTCAAACTTGGCACGCCGTGTTTGAGTTCGACTTGTCTTGTTTAAACTAGACATATCGTGTTTAAAATGAACACGAATGTTATTCTTAAACTCGCTTCTCGTACTGAAAGTCGACTTAACATGAACTCGACATGCTGAGTTTGAAAATCGGCATGCATCGGAAAGATATTTTGCTTTGGATATATATATATATATATATATATATATATATATATATATTATGTATATATAGATTACTTTAAAAGATTAATCTGTGCAAGTACAGTACTTAATCAATGCTACTACAAGAGTTATGCAAATATTTGAAATTGTAGCAAATAAGAATTTAATTTGCAAAAGATTGCATTAAGTTTAATGGATTAATCTAGTAGACTTATGTAAATATCACCATTAATTGGTGGAAGAATTTGCAGATTCGGTGGTCCTGTGGAAAAATGCCGAGGTTTTGCGGTAGGATGCCGCGGTCCGACGGTCCAGATCAGGGTGTCGAGAGCACGATCCTTGCCAGAGGCTAAAAAATGATTAGTGGAAGAAACAATTGTGTATATTTAAGATGACAATATTATTTAATACTGTTACTAGATGTACGAATATTTGCTAATATGGTGGACGGGTAACCGTAAGATAAAGACAAATTAGAATTTAATTTAAAAATCCATGCCGGGGACTAAAAAATGCTTAGTTGAAGAAAACTGTGTGCGAGTTTTTTTGCAAGGTGTGGTAGTAGTGGTAATGTGCGTTTTTTTCAAGGTGTAGTGGTGGTGGTGGTAGTGATGGTGGTGGTGGTTTTGGTGGTGGTGGGTTTGGTGGTGGTGGTGGGACCAGAACAAACTCCTCTCTCTATGGTGGAGGTGGTGTGTGGTGGTGGTGGTGGGGGTGGTGGTGCTGGTGGTGTGTGGTGGTGGGTCTAGAACCAACCTCCTCCATCTATGGTGGTGGTAGTTGTGGTCGTGGGTTCAGAACCAACTTGCTCCCTCTATAGGGTAATTGCAGGGCGTTTTGGGAACCATGTGGTGAGGATTGGACGTCATAGGATCATGTGAAACTGGAACGTAGGGGTCACGCGACAGATGGAATGAATGATCTTTGGAACTCACAAAAATAGTCTTATTGGACTTTAGAATTTCCTATGTTAAATGCCATAAGAAAATAAGTTTTTTATCTGATAGGAACATAGCTAATCTACTCATGCTTACTCAAAACATGCCGAAGCCCGGCGAGAGGAAGCATGGAATTCCATGTTCCTGCATAACAAAAATTCTAGCAATTTAGTTTATTTTAAAATATAAAATCCTAAACATGCTGAAACCCAATATCTTGTATTTAAAGTCGGTAGTGTTTGAACTCAACGTGTCGTGTATATACTCAATTTATCGTGTTTTATCTTACTTAAGGTGCGCATGTCGTGTTTAAACTGGACAAGTGTTGAAACCTCGACATACTATTAACTCGAATTGATGTTCTCAAATTGGCGTGTCGTATTATAACCCGACATCACCTATTCAAACTTGGCATACATTATTTCAGCTCCACATGCGTGAACGATATTTTAAATTTCTAAAAGGCTGCTCATCGTGATGCTTACAAATCAAAAATTTTAATGGCCATCTGCCGCCCTAAATTCGACACCACAGATGACCTCATCCTCAATTTCCTAAATTTTGTTTTATTGTGCTCTACCTTTCTCTACTATACCTTAAAAACACTCATTAAAATGTGTCATATTAAAAAAGTGTTTAAAATAAAAAAGCCTCTTTCCAAATACTTCGTCACTAGGGTAACTAAATATTCTTTCACGATTTTATTTAGTTTTACCCAGTTCATTCATAAGCCCAAATAAAATTCAATCCATCCGTGATCTCTACTGACATTAAATAATTATCATTAGAATACTGATATTTTCCTAAAAAAAAACTCAATTTCCTAACATTAGACTATCCAGGTTTTACTCAAAGAAATCCTAAAGAAAAGCGTTAAATCCATTAATAGTACTACCACACCATTTCTCCAGTTTCCAATATTGATATTCATGATATTCTAAATACCATTTCTAAAAATGATCTTTATAACAATACATAATTTCCTATTATTATTCTACTGTCCATTAAAAATTATAAATTGTCACTCCTAGTTAAAAATAAACCTCATATTAAAAATCAATACGCATACATTTCTTAATATTTTCAAACGTTTCCAGCTTCCCTTCACGAAAACTAGTTCAGTGGCTAATTGATAGTCCAATAACATTTTACTTCTACGTTCCGTTAATTTTCTACTACATTTTAAATCTACATACTCATAATTATAAATCATAAATAGAAAGCTCAATTTTATTAACGGTTTAATTTCTAGTTCATCTTTAAACTTAAAGATATCCAAAAACACCAACCTTTCAATTTTCTTTATCCAATTAACAGCCGCTTCTGTAACAAAATCCCAAAATATTTTTGGGGTTAACTTTCAAGTTCCTAACCTTTTTGCCTGGTCGCCACGATTTTACACTTGCAAGAGTAGTTAAAATGAAAATAAGTTGAGCGACGCGTGTGTTTCTCTGCAGCAAAATCTTTATTCACATCTTGAAACTGTGTTACTTTAAACTTAATTAGCACTTTCAGGGTTAGTTATTATGTAACATTTCTTCTTTCCTGTAATGCATGCTAACGGCAGTCAAACTTTCGTTCTTACAATGTAACATTTTATCTATGTTGAGTAAACGTTATTGTCACTCACGTTAATTACAGAAAAGTCACGTATTTTGTATGTAATTTGAATTATTGTAGTAATATAGTATCATTTTGATGTTCTTGATGGTCGGGACAGAGGGCAACTATCATATTGTAAATAATCTTTTCATGGAAAGCGCATACGTAGCGTCTTGTAAAATATTGAGGTCTGTTTTCTTTTGCGGTTTTATAATAATTCATCGTTCTAAATTATATACGTTTACAATGTATTTAAAAGAAATAAAGTTATACCATATTAGCTGAATTACCTTTATAGAAACAAAATTGTGAAGTGTCATGCTTAGTTAACATTTATTGTTTGTAAAATCTTACTATGCAGGCTGCGTCCATATTTAATCTGTTCACCCAGATGTCTTTTTCCCTACCTGGTGTATAATTAAACTAACACGTTCGCGTTACAGTATAACACATTTTGGTGACTTTATCATCATTTTTCTCTTCTCAAAATTTGTCGAAGAGCTGCTAAAATGTCTGATAGAAACAACCAATACTCAAGTAATCACTATCTCTTGTTTCCAACTCTTGTGGATTAACACGTTAACAATATGATAAAATTAGAATTATAAATAATGGGTTAAATTGTTTAAATTTCAGAGTTCACAAGATATATTTCTGTAAACGAAAGACGTATAAATTGCAATCTAAAGTAAGAGAGAATGTTGTTTACGTACCTGTATTACATGGCAGCCTTTAAATAAGTTATACAAGAGTTATATTTTTCATATAACGTTGAAGATTTTATTTCCTTCAATTCCTGATTTGAAGGGGCTTGAAACTTAATTGGTACTTGGATATCCAGGTGCACAGGCTCATGTACAAGCTGCATTCCAAAACCACTTAGCTTTGAAGTTTGTTACATAATTTTAGGGAGGAATGCATGAAATAACCCCGTCACTAGGCAACCTCTGACAAGCTCTCAGTCCTGAACGAATTTTTAGGTTTTCAATAAGCATGGAATTCTCTAGAAGCAAGAAAGCCAATTTCTGGATAGTTTCGAGCTGCGTTTAATGAAACGTTACATGGGTTTAATATTTTCAATCTCAAATACCATGAATACAAGTAAGTATGCCGTAAGGATGGAGAAACTGGCTTGATGGAATCTCGACTTTGACCATACATGAGATATGCTGTGATAAACAATCCTGATGAGTGGTCAAACGTTTTTCCTTTATCAAAACTGTTGGTGACCAGGAAAAGCGGATTTTCTTCTCATAATAATCATCAAGCCCAGAATCGTCATAGCTAGGAGTAGAAATTTTACTTCCAGTGCTGTTCTATGTAAGCATTTGCGGAGAATCAATTTGATTATATTACTAATATAGTGTTCCAGGTCTTTAAACTATAACCGCGCACTCACGAAAAGCTTGCAGGAATAATTAATATTAATTAAGCACAATATTTAAATTCGTCTGTTTTTAGAAAATATAATTTTTTATTAGGGCAGATAGTATAATTAAAGTAATAAAATAAATTTTCTTAAAATACATTGGAACAATTTAATACAATACTGAGATAACGCGTTAATTATTGAGTAGGATTAATGTCGCGACAATAAAAAGCGCTAAAATAAAAGATTCCATAAAACGTACAATGTTATACAAGAATGCGAGACATGTGTAACTGAAAATTATGGAATAATATAAAACACAAGACATCATTTGATAAACAAAACTACACAGTATATATTGATGAAATAAATTGAATGCTTGAGAAAAACAGAAACCGCTAACACGCAAAACGATATCCGAGAAATGGTTAGACGTTTAAGAACAGCTTGCAACAACACTACAAATAACGTGACTTTTATGTAATTGACATGGCAATAACCCCTTTATTCAGCATAGATGGAATATGTTGCATTATGTTAACGAATTCTAACCGCAATTTATTTGCCATGAGAAAGGAGAATGATGTATAATGACTAAGCCTAAAAACGATTGAGTAGTTGAAAGTTAAGATCAAACAGAAAATTAGTTATATTCAATTCTACCTTTATAAATATGTTAATTTAATTTAGGATTCTTTTTAAATATTCCCACACTTTCGTTCCGATATTCTGTACAAGTACCCGTCATGGAAAACGTCTCTAGCTACGCCTTATAATTAAATAAATCGATTGCTTCCTGTATAGCATATCATGATGCAATCGTAGCGAATACTTTTCCAACAATCTGTGGAACGTTAATAGCGCATTTAGTTCAAGTTGAAAGTACTTAAATTCATTTATTGTTTAAGATAACACAGCAAATATACTCGGTTATCTAAAAACCTTGTTTTCTGAAAAGAATGTATTTACTTTATCTATAAGTAATTTGAAGTTTGAATAACGTAAGTTTTCTACAATAGTATTCGTATTTACCGGATACAAATTTGGGAAACCAACGTGTGTCATCGATTTTTCTTATTTAACTTTTAGCCCCATTTTTTCTTACTCAACTTTCTGCCTCGATCTTTTTTCTTACTTAACGTTCCGACCCGATTTTATTACTTTCTCCCGCTAAACCTGTTTTAGATTCTCAGAGTAGCATTTCGCGTGAGTTTGTTTTCTTTTATCTACATTCCTACGGATTATCGGAATTGCGTTTTTGCAGATAATTCCGATGACAGTCGAAACCGCTGGCGCCCTACTAATATTTATTTTCTCCCGTTAATTTTAAGGTAATTCTTAGACGTAATCCTTTTGCTACGTCTTTACTTAATTTAATCGTTTATTTTTTTGAGTAAAATTTAATTTAATATATTCTATTATCGTGTTCCTGGTCGGTTAATTGTCTTTATTTATTATTTTTTATTTGTTTTATTTTTTTGTCACAATGGTTACTTGAACATTAAATGTCACCCGACTCTTAAAACACGAGCAACTCGTGGGTTTGACCTGGATTTTAAAGTAGAGGTGTTGCGTAAAGCCACCCGTAACGCTCTTAAGAAAGAGGCAACCCAATGGTTCACGAAAATTGCTTACACCGTCGGTTTTGAAGACGATTGTAAAGCTATTCAATGCGCACTTACAGAACTCGGATCACTCTCTGACGAATTTGTTGGGGATATCGCTGATGGTAAATTTGCACGTTTACGGTTCTTATGGGTAATACTCAGCGACGCTGTGAACTGATACCATCTAAATCCAATGAGGAAGTTATAATAAAAAATAAATTCCTGTTTGCTTTACAAACCATTCGTTTGGATGTCGAAAAAACATTAAAAAGTTGAAACGTGTCACCTTTCTGATTTTTCTCAGCAGCCTGGTTATAGTTCCTACTCTTGAATTACTTACTAGAAAAGTTTTACTAACCTTTAGAGCGCATCGTAGTTTTCTTACGTGTTGGAAAAACGTTGTCGATTTACTAAAGGCCAAATTTCTGCCTGTTGGTTATAACAAACGCCCAATGAACAAAATTAATTTCGGAGCTATGGGTCTTACGGAGACCATTGGCTTGTATGTTCAGACAATGCAAAGTTCATTCTTGCGGCCGTCCGTTCCCTTATCGGAACCGCGACGACTGAAAATTCTGCAACGCAGTTTAGACCCGTATTTTCAATCCTTGTTAGCACTAACGAAATTATTTCTATTGCACAATTACTATCTCTCGGGAAAAGACTCGAATTTAGTAAGTATTCTGTAGACACTTTCCGACCAACGCCTTCTAGTACTACCACTAATTTGTTGGAACCTTCCTTAGCGTACATGCTTTCTGCGTCTACGATTGCTACTTTGGTAGTTACTTTTACTAATGGTCAAGCCGGATGCAAATCTCCTCTCTGTCACATCCTCAACGTCCACATTGCTATGGTTGCGGCAAACTTAACATCACCCGTCATAACTGTCTTGATTGTCAGAAGTCTTTAAACTACAGAGCGAGTTGTTATGTGAAGGTCACGACTCATTCGATTCATTAACGAAAAATGTTGCGGATAGCGGCGCAGACGAGCGATCTAAATAATTTCGGGATTTTATCTTGGTCAATGCTCGAGAGGATGAAAGACCCTATCTCGCTGTTAGTGTTTTTGGGATCAAATTAAAGGGATTGTTAGATTCTTGTGCCTCCCGCACGATTATTGGTGGACCTGGATGGAAAATTCTCTCTACATTTTCTTTACCTCTTAAGTCATCTGGAACCCTTTACTGTACTGTGGCCAACGGTCAGTTTGTGAAGTTTTAGGGTCCCTTAGCGTACCCATTGCGGTAGAATCAAAACACATTTTCATGATTGCTTTAGTTGTCCCATCTGCCGCACAGACACTAATACATGGAACTGACTTTTGGAGAGCCATGGGTGTCATTCCTGATTTACATACTGGACAATGTTCTTTTGGTGCCACTGGCATCCGTCTATTAATTCCATTGATACGCTCGACGATCTCAACGCCACCCAACGGTCGAAATTATCTAAAGTAGTTGATCAGGCAATTCTTACTGACCTAATTACATCCTCAGGTTGTAAGAGTTTAATCGAACAGCAGATTAAAACTACTGCCGAACCGATTAAACAACGGTATTATCCGCTTTCTCCGGTGTTTTGGAGTTATACCAACAAAGAGTTGGATAAAATGTTAATAGTCCATAGTCAAGTCCAATTGTTATGGTGCCCAAGAAAGATGATACTTATCGTTTCTACATTCACTTTTGAAAGGTCAATAGCGTAAATCAGAATGACTCTTATCCACTCCCTTATATTGTCACGATTTTAGACCGCCTACGTGATGTCAAATTTCTTACTAGCTTAAGCGTCCGTACTACCTACTGGTAAATCCCTCTTCTGCTGATTCAAAACCCGCTACCGCTTTCACGGTACCAGGTCATGGTTTGTTTGAATTTATTATAATGCTTTTTGGACTTCATGGCGCTCCTGCTACATTTCAGCGTCTTATCGAACGTGTGCTGGGAGTCGACCTTGAACCGGATTGTTTTGCGTATCTCGATGACATTGTATTTATTACTTTTACTTCCGAAAAGCACGTACAAGTACCGCAGAAAATACTTTCTCGTTTGAATTCTGTTGGTTTTACTCTTAGTAATGAGAAATGTAATTTTTGTCGTTCTGAACTAAATAGCTGGTATACGTGGTGAACCGCCAAGGTTTTCATATTGATCCGGAAAAAGTTTCTGCTACCCTCAACCTGCGTCTTCCTACTACTGTCACTCAGGTTCGACGCATCGTCCGAATGGCTAGTTGGTATCGTCGCTTCATACCTAACTTTTCTTCGGTTACTGTTTTGGTTACTGCGCTTACTAGGAAGCATGCAAATTTCAACTGATCCTCTGAATGCTATTCCATTCTTTTGTTACCTTTTAATACTCAAACCGACGCCTCTGATTTTGGACTCGATTCCGTTTTAACTAAACAGAATGGGATTCAGGAAAAAGTTATTTGTTATATTAGCTGCTCTCTGAAGAAAGCCGAATGTCATTATAATAAAACCGAGAAGGAATGTTAAGCCGTTTTTTGGGCTATCGAAAAGTTTCGACTTTAAGTTGAAGGCAGCCATTTTACGTCCATCACCGACCACCATTCTCTAGTCTCGCTTAATAATCTTCGGAGTCCAACTGGTCGTTTAGCTCGCTTGTCTATTAGACTTCAACAATACGATTCAACTATGCTTCACAGTAAAGGTAAAGTCCATGCCGTCCCTGATACCCTTTCGCGATCGTTTCTTTACTTGAATCTATTCTTATTTTCGCCATTACTTCCCCTGATGTTACCATTCGTACTCCTGATCCCTGCTATAGAAGTATGCTCTAAAAACTTTCCCATTCTCCTACATGCTATCTTTCCTGGTCCGTGGTCCGTGTGCCACCGCCACAAAATTTCTATCGTTGCCGATTCCCAGAACGGCTGGAAAATTGTCGTGCCGTTGCGCAGCGTAATTGTTTGCTTTCCCTTCAGCATGATCCGCCTACTTCTGGTCACTGTGGCGTGACTAAAACTTCCGCTCGCTTCTTCCAGACCAACTATTGGCCTAGTCTTCAAACAGACGTCGCTTGTTACATCCGACTTTGTTCTGTTTGTGCTGCTCACAAAGTTGAACAGTTATCCTAAAGCCAAACCATCCCACCCTGGACAACTCCTATCCTGCGATATCGTAGGTCCTCTTCCACGCTCCACTAAATATTATTCTTATATCTGTGTAGTGACCGACTATTTCACTAAATTCCCTTTTTTATTTCTTTTGCGGAAGGCTCCTGTACAATCTGTTGTTAAGGTCCTAAAAGAACAAGTCGTCTAACATTTTGGCGTTCCACAATACCTGATCACGTGGTCACAATTCCGTAGTCTCCTCCTTATGTGCCGGTTATCACACCAAAATCCCCTTTGCTGCTCGTTATCATTCTCATGCTAATCCTGCAGAGCGCGCTAACCGTGTCCTTAAATCTATTATTACTTCCGACGTCCTTGACGGCCAACACCAATGGAATGTTAATCGTCCTAGAAGGTCGTGAGCCATCCGTATCTCCAAACGTGGAATCATTGGTTGTACTTTTCTTCGCTTTGTTTGGTCGTGAATATATCCTCTCCGGCGATTATTTCAGGCAATCATCCGAGATAAACGACATATATTATATTCCTAAACATCCAGAACATTTCATAGGTATACAATCACATATCCTCAAAAAAATTTCTGCTGCGAACCGCAAGACCCATAATTCTTATAATTTACGTCGTCGTCCTGCTTTCTATCAAGTAGGCGATTCTGTTAGACGCCCCATTTTTGCTCTGTCCGACGCTTCACGTCATTTTAATGCCAAAATCGCTCCTACATTTCTTGGTCCTTTTTCTATCACTAAAGCTGTTTCTTCTTGGACGTATGAACTTGGCAATTCTTCCGGTTCCAAAGGCATTTGGCATGTCAAAGACCTTAAACCCGCACATCCTAACAATCTTAATGCAACGCAAGCATCATAAACCACATTCTTGGTCCTCTTGTGCTGGTATTTTTTCCAGGTTCCTGTACTTGTTGGTTAGTGTTGTTGATTATGGCTTTTTTTCTTGTTTCTTTCGTTTCACATTCCTCTCCTTTTCCTTTGGCTGGACTTGCTGTCTGTCAGTTATGGTATTTTGAGGTTCTTGTACTTGTTGCTTAGTGTTATTATTTTTGGTTTTTTGTTCGTTCCGTTCGTTCCACATGTCTCTCCTTTACATGCGGCTGGTCTTGCTTTTCGTCAGTCTTCGTGCTAACGTACTTTAATTCTCGATCCTCTTCCTGTAGTAGGTGCTTTTTATATCTTTTTGTTTTTCTTCGGAAACTGCGGCTCAGTCGATTTTTCGTTCTATTAGCGTTTTTTTTCTTTGGGTTATACGTTTATGGCGATTTCCTGTTACCGCACCGTGAAGTATTCATATATATTTTGTACTCCAGCTCTTTTTTCGTTCCTGTACATACTTGAAACTATACAATGTTGTTTTGTTTTGGTTACAGCTAGTCATCTTACTCGTATACTTTTCTTATTTATCGTTTTCTGCAGAAACCAATTCATTTCCTTGAGGTTGAAGATTGTAATGTTTCTTTATAGAAGACATCCGTCCTGCGAGGAACTTTGCAAGTGTTAGGCCATTCCATCTTTGTCCTCGTTGATTACTACCCTATTCGTTTCTTTTTCCTATATTCTTTTAAATTTCTTGATTTGGTCCAGTTTGCTGGTTCTTCAAGCCGGATAAAAATTCTTTAATTGTTTTTGTGCTTTTCTTGGGTTTTCTGAAGCGAATTATCTTTTTCGTTCACCTTATTAATATATAGTTGTCCTTCGAGCCAGATAAATTCTTTTTCTCTCTTTTTTGTTTTCTGAAAGGAATTCCTTTGTGATTTGTTCTCTTGGTATATTGTTTGACTCGTTGCTTCTGTTGCTTTCTCCGAGCTTTTAATTTTGCCGGGGAAAAATTTGTTACGTTCAATTTTGTACCTCTAAATATTTTCGTTTGATTTACGACCTTTTTAAATATTCCCATACTTCCAATTAAACATTTTATAAACTGCCTGTTATAGTAGACGCACCTGATCTAGTATTATAATTTAATCACTCAATTTGTTCCCACAAAACTCATTCTAATGGAATCCCTGCATGTATTGGTCTGTTAAATATTTTTTCTTGCGATTCTAACGCTTTGATATTTTACTGTTGTATTTTTACAGCAATAGCCATTCCTTATTCAATTTTGCATTATTGGTTGAGTGTAATTGTTTCTACATTTAACACATTTCGACCTCCTTTGCATTTAAAATCGCTTTTCTAATATTGTTCAATTTTCTGAATTTACATGATTCGATTAGGCAGTCCATCTTACACGTTCATATATAGACAACGTCTCGCGTTGATCGTCGCTAAAAGAGCGCTGTGAGAACGGTACGACAATTGGAAATTTAAAATTATTATCATACCTTTTTTTTCTAACTTTGCCTAACTAGCTCAAAAGAAATTTTTACTATGAACGTTACCAAATGAAATAAAACACATCAATCTTAAGAAAACATCTATACATTCAAAAATAGTTTTCATTCATTCAAAACAGTTCATAAAACAAATCACAGTTTCAGTTTATACAGAAAATAGTCAAAATTCTTACTTAATATGTAGTTACAGGTACACAAATAGGCGGATAATCTACCCATTCTTTATTCCCACGCTTGTAAGGTTGTTTAGCCAAAAATCCTTGACAATCGTCTATTTAGTAAAGACCAAAATACCTCGAATTTTAACCACAAAGTTTGATTCAAACTATCCCCTTTACAAATCTTATCCTAAACTTAAATTACAAAATATTCAAATATCTTCATAATCAACAAACAAAGAAATTGAAATTTATACTTGCGAAATCAAATAGCGCTTATCTAGCTTGTAATTAACGGTATTAAAAGCTCATGATTCCATTTGATATGAACGTTAAAATCTCGATGTACAATATTGTCCATGTTATTTCATATCTCCATTTAAACCATCAGTTACCAAAAGTGCATCTGCTTTTATTTTTAATTAATTAACTTCAGCGTAGCTTTTGTATCGAATAATGTTCAATTTCCATAGTATTTCTACAAAACAAACGATGCTTCAACTAATAATCGCATTCGATAGCTTCTGTGTTTGAAACTACTCAAATTTATAAGTTTCATATTTATGCACAGTTCTACGGTGGTTATTGCATATCGTAATATTATAAATCGCTCAAACTTATGCGTTCAAATCTTTCCTCTCGTTTCATAATACTTGGTGATAAATCGCAAATTAATGAATGAAATTTGAATGAATCGTTCTAATCAAGTTAAGATTAAACAGAAAAGTCGAAAAAAAAACACAAAATATAGGAAACGCGGCCGTGGTGTGTTTAAATTGCGAAAAGGCAATAAATTACTTTCACGTGTTCGTAAATTTTACTACCGCTCCGGTGAGATAAAAATCTGTTAACGTAGTTAGGGGTTCATAACTAAACGTAAGAGTAGACACGTGCGAGTATATCCGTTCAAAAATGGGAACTTGTTATTATTTTATGTACGCTGATCACCTACAGGGAATTTGAACCATTGGTGTTCCTGGAATATTTATTCAGGGGATGTAAAAGAAACCGGACTATGGAATACGGACATGAAAAGCTGTATTGACCAACGTCTTTTATTTATGACTAAATTAGACATTCCCAGAAATGGGATTCAGAGTTTAACCACCAATATTTGAAAAACTTATGAAAATCGGTTTGATAACCGTAGCATTAACTTTTTAGGTTTTCATTTTTTTCAATACCTGGCCAGTCTGATGCTAGGATATTAAGTTTTTAGAAAAATATTTGTATTCATTATGTGATGTAGATAAAAGTTAAATTTTGGTTGAGTTTTACTTTGACTTATTTATGAATTCGATCAAATTAGACAAAATTTGTAAAGCGCTATCCAGTTACTCCAGTGATGAAATCGTACTTAAGAGAGGCACTTTGAAAAGTTCTATGATATGACAAGATTCAATTGGTGTTTTTACGGGATTGTAGAAAAAGATAAGATATAGTGAGTTCAGAAAACCAAAAACAAAACGTCTAATCTTTAAAAATGCATCGCTGGCTAGAACACTTATGCAGGTAACAATGTAATTCGAACTATCCTTAAATAAATGTATGCCATGTTGTCAAAATGTTATTGTCATATACCGAGCGGCAAAGAATGAAGTAAGTAAGGTAAATTGCATGATTATCCAATGCATAAAACTTTTTATTATGAATTTACAACTCTACGCACTTAACCAATTTACTTGAAATTGGACAGCTGTTCTAGTCAGTAAGTGGATCCTTGGAGCATTTATTTTTATTTAAATGAGTAGAATACGATCTTAGCACATGCATATTATACAATCAGAAACTGTAATATTAAATCAAAACACGGAAATAGACAGGGAAGCACCTTGTCAAATTAGAAAAATACAGACGTATTTCAGTAAATCACCAGCCTAAAAAGGTGTATTCGTAAACATTCACACGAGTTTAAAGATATCGAAACTATAGAAATTACCCCAATCTAAGTAAACTCGTAAATTTACAGTCGTTGCAAACATAAACAACCACGTAGCTTACAAAGGTATGAGAACTAAAATGGCATAAACTTAAACAGATTGACATTGAACTTAAAATGGGACTCCTTTAGACGCATTATCCGTATAAACGAGAAAATCGGTCAATCCCGTGAAACATAATTAATAAACACTGACGGATCATAATAAATGCGATATTCAAGCTTTTGATATTCAGTGACAAAGTTTTGAGTTTGACAGGCAACCATCGCCGAGCAGTTTAAAGATTGTGTAATTCAGTGGCGGCACTTACAGTTTAGGATTGTTAAAAAAGCAAGTGCCCAAACGCGAACGTACTCGCGGGTTTAAAAATTGCTGTTACAGGTGAAAGTGTCATTGTTGTGGATGCTTTTCTGCAACACAAAGATGAATTATTGGACTACCTATAACCTCATTTTTGTCTTGCACGACAAGGTCGCATGAGCTTTGTGCAAGATCAACAAACCTGTAGGCCTACTTGTTCATGTATATTTAATAATTGGTTGTATAAAACTTTTTTCAAAAAGAACTTTTACGTTAGTGCACGCTTAGTTAAAAGTGTATTCTAAACAGGCAATTCCATTCTAGAGAAGCATAACCTGCAGAGTTAATTTGATTGAATACTTACAAATGATAACTTTAAGATGTGTTTTTCTTTTAGTACACTGATATTTGGACAGTTGGGGATAGAGCTTAGTTTGTTTTGTTGTGTATATTCGAGTTTGGATGATGTAAGTTAGGAGAACGACTGGTAGCTTTTTTATTATATATATTTATTTTAAATTACTACTAGGTGAGAAAAACGTGTATACAAGATACATCGACCTGTACCACTGCAAGAACAATCGTCTAATAAAACAAACATCTTCCAGGGAGACAAATCCAAGTGTGTTGGCGCTCAACTGCTAGACAGAAAGTTAAAAGACCTTTTCAGGTAGGTATAAGAGAAATTATATCCCTATAAAGATTTGTATTTGCTTTTAATGGAACCCGCCCCTCACACTAAAAGCTAGCTGGTGCATTATTTACTTTTACGTCTCTTTTTTTGAGTAAAATTAATTCAAGTATCTACCCTCAGTTTAGCACGTAACATATTATCTAATGCATCTTGAATAATTCATCATATATTCTACTTCTTCTCTTTTGCTGCTCCACCTCTTGTTTTCTGCATACCAAATCATCGCGGTTATTTACAAATTGTTAACTTTCATCACTAATTTGCCTGAGGGACTTTTTTTGAAATTGTCAACCTCATTTTTAACATGTTCTTCGCTGACAGTTGCTTCATTTCTTTTTCGATACCAATTGTGGCATATAGATAAATCACCTTTTCGAAGTCAGAATTACATTTTAAATGTTTACTTAGAATGCAGAAATAATAAATATAACGTTAATATTTCAAGTTGTTACGAGTAAAAGTGACGTTATATTACGAATTTCGATATGCCCAGAAGGGGCAAAAACCACATAACAATTTTATTGTGTGCACTTGCAACTACAGTGGTAGAGAAGTGGGTTCCTATTAAAAAAATGATAGTATCATGGTGTTGTAAGTCATAATTAAAGCTTCTATAATTTCTTCAGGGTAGTTTCGTGGTAAAAGTTCATTTAACTAACTGAAATTAAAAAATTTTTTTCTTAGAGTTACACCTACCTTACAAACAAGATTTTCTCCAAAAATCTTCTATCCTAAACCCGTAAACATTTTGTCTGTTTCCTTTGAGTGCTATGTTTTCGTCATACCTTGGAAAAAGTCCAAGGACTGTTTATACAATCCCGTTTATACAACCCCATGGATGCCACTGAAAACTAAAAATCGCGAAGCGGCCTTCTCAGTTCTTCATGGTAGTATTACACTTTCGTGGCACTCCATCCCTTGGTGCTGGATTGCTGGAGAAATACCTTTAAAAATCAACCTAGTTGCATCCGTCGGTTAAGTATTACACCAATCTTCGGCACATAAATTACAATTGGACCATTGGCCAAGAAGTCCATTAGAAAATCCACCTCAGCTACCACTATCGCTTTACCTCTTGTCTTATACTACCCACGAAAGAAAATATCGCACCAATTTAACCCTTAAATTACCTAAATATCCGTTCTATTCAGTACGTTTGCCAAATTCTAATACATGCATCCCTCACATAAAAAATAGCTATAGTTATGAAACTACTCAAAAACATAAAAAATTAAAGTAAGCTATTGATCTAATAAATCTAAATTTTACCTTCAAGTGTTTCTAATCGGGATTGATCTATATCAATACTAATTTATAGATTTTCGTGAAAACTTTGTCAACAATCGTGAATAACCCATTCAGCCCTGACGATGTTTGTTGCCTTTGAGAGAAAAATACTTTCCCAAACTTAATTTTCGACTTAATCACTAACTTCATGCCGTCATGAATCATAATTATGTTCTGCCCAAAATTTTCTTTTCAATTCCGTAACTGTTAAATCATACACTCATTTACTTCTAACTCGTAATTCATAACTCAATTTAATTTTACCCAAGAAAATAAATATAATTTTGATTTTTCTTAAAAAAAAAGATTTCAATAAAACTCTCTCTGCTTTATCAACAAAATACAGAATAATGACTATCAATAAAAACAGCCATACGATTAAAAAAACAAAAGGCCTTGAAGTTGGGCAACTAAATTTTATTACGGATGAAAATGACGTTATGTTGCGAATTTCGATTTGGGGCAAGAATCCCATAATAAGGATACACGGGCTAACTACAGCAGTGCTGGAATGAGTTTCTATGCAAGAATGATAACAAAAAAAAAAATAAAGGTATAAGATAACCGAAATAAAAAATTAACTTTACAAAGACCATTTACTTTGAAAGGCTTGTTAGACAAGGGTCCCATATCCATCTTGTCCTAGCAATTCCTTCGATATTTTCGTTAGTCGTAAGACGGCTATTTACCGAAATCTGTCTGTATTAATACGAACAGTGTAAAGTTTCGATCTTAATTGCTAGTTGTATTTAATATATATTAGGTTTGTGTTGATTTCTTCGTCCTAGTTTAATAGTATATTAAAATAGCTATGTTATTAAAGTAAACTAACAATGTATTTTTGTGCTATAGACTCAATTAGGCAATTGAAATTAATAAATTCTTTCATAGCACATAATGTTTGCTTAAATGACACGCTGCGTTACACCTCCCTTACAAACAAGATTTTTCCCAAAATTCTTTTAGCCTAAGCCTCTAAACAATATGTCTGTTTCGTTCGAGTGCTATGCTTCTTATCGTACCTTGCAGAAAAAGTTCAGGAACTTATTATCCAACTCTGTAAATGCCGTTGAAGGCAAAAGGTCGTGAAGCGATTTTCTCGATCCTTTATGTTAATAGAACAATTGCATACGTCGTGGCACTTTCTCCTGGTGCTGGATTGATAAAGCAGTAACCCCTGAGATTGGAGCCAGCTGCATACCTCAGTCAAATATTGCCCCAACCCTTTAAGCATAATTTACGATTGGACAGTTGGCAAAAAATCCATTCGAAGATCGACCTCAGCTACCACTCTCTTTCTTTCTATATCTCTCTCTCACTCTCTATTTTTCTCTATATTACTCCTTTCGCTTTCTCTCTCTCTCTGGTTGCTAATTTATTAGGACACTCGGATTTCTATAGCTATAGTCCTTTTTGTCTAGAAATACCAACGCAACGGTGAAAAGTTAACTATATTTTTAATATTGCAAACCACTTAATTTGTACTAATTTTAAAAGTCTTTTTAAGTTGTGGGAGGAATGCAGAAAGAGTAAACAAGATGAAAATTGAGTATGGTTATCAGTGTGCTAAAGAGGAGTTGTTTGTTTTTACCTATTTCAATTGATCCATAAGCATCCTACGAGGAATGCGTCGGCATCGCTTTTAACAGGGAATAGCTAGAAAAACATTTTCTTAGCAAAAATGATCTCCAACTTTATCCCTAATATTAATCTAACGATTTACAATTCCAGTTTATCGGTGGTCTGGTTTCAAAAACAAAATTATCGGCTGGAGATCGTTGATATGAACCTTTCGAAATAAGCAAGGTGTTCTTTAAATATAATTGCTACATTTCGCTCACTCTATCTAATATATTTTTTTAAACGTCCTTGTACATAATAAATAAATTCATAAATTCCCGACTTTTGCAGCTTTTTAGGTTGCTCAACAAATTTTAATCCTAATCGTATTTTACGCTTTAGAATAGTAGTTATTTATTATACAAGGGAAAAAAGTACTAGATTTGAGCTCGAGGTGTGTTTGTCTCCCGACGCGTAGCGGAGGGAGACAAAACACCGAGAGTTAAAATCTTACATTTTTACCCGTGTATAATACATTTTTTTTTCTGTGAGAGGCAAAACGATGATGTAATATTGAAAAAAATATTACAATATATTAAAGTCAAAAAATCAATCGACGTCAAATTTGAAGTTTCAAACAAGTAATCAAATATCTGTCAATTTAATTCTGCTAGTGGTTTCGAAAATTGCTTACTTAAGGTGTTTATATTGGTTGTTTTGAACGCGACGAAATTATGATACGATGTTATATTACACCCGAATGTTACAAGTGTGGACCCGACTATAAATTAAATATCTTCGTGTTCCTACTTATTTGCACATACCCGGGAAAAAGTACTCATTTTTTCCCGGGGAAAAAAGTAAATTCATAAACAGTTACCTGTCAAGAAACGTTAAATGTCAAATTTTTTTCCCGTCACAGAAAAAACATTTGAATATCTTATTTAAGAGCCTTTGTAATTCTGCAAAATGAAGAATTAACGTATTTAACGGTATTGTTGGTGCTGGTTGCATCCAAGAGAGTAGATATATATATATATATATATATATATATATATATATATATATTGATATGATAACGCCGTACTCGGTGTTATGACGTTTTCATAACTCCGCCGCTCTGTGTTCTCACTTCAAATTTACTCTTACTAATTTTTATTATTATGCACGGCTAGCCCTATTTATCTACACAGAGTGCACAACGTTACGATGATCAATTTTTCTCTTCTCTTTATGACTACCTATTTGTTTGAATTGATAAAGCGAAGTCAATTAATTCCATATAATGAAAAGAAATATTATTTACAATTTTTGAAAAATATTTAAATACACCCTTTAATCAATCAATATCATATGTATCAGTTACCCCAAAATTAATATGCTTTGAAATCAATCTAAGGTCACCAAAAAGTACCTCTTTGTACCAAAAAGACCTAAAACGTTCTGGACCCCTTTATAATATGTTACGTAAGTTTAACGTATGCAATGTTTGTTGTTGACTTTATCACAAGTTTATATAAATTGAATAAATTCAGTATTGAAGTTTAAATAAAAAAAATATCTTAAAACTAATTAGATCTGACCTGTTACAGGTTGTTCAGGTTGTGGATCAACAGCCCTTTGTTGTCCTCATTCGTCTATAACTGTTCTATTTAGTAGAACCTCTCGTTTTGCATAAATTACTTCGTGCTTCTTTATTTTATTTGCATTGATTCTCGCAACTGAAAATTGCACTAGAATTGTACCAAGATCATCGACACTGATTTGAAATATTATATTATTGACCCAGATTTGAATTATTCTCATTAACACAATTGAATTATAATATCTATCCACTCGAATTTGAAGTATCCACACATTCGAGTTTGAATTATCATCAACACAATTGAATTATAATATCTATCCGCTCGAATTTGAATTATCATCAACACATTCAAAATATCCACACATTCAAATTTGAAGCCGTTAAACGGCAAAAGAAGTTTTTATAATTGTTGCACTTATATGTCACTATAACATACATATTATATATGATTAACTATTAAATTACGCGGGACTTTCTGTTTAGCAGTGACGCAGCTTTTCCCTGCCTGAGTTTAAACTGACCCGTCTTATCATTGCTCGGTGTTAAATATAGGCTGTTTTCCCACTTGCATGTGGGCTTGGTTTTCAACAAGTCTTGTAAATATTTTAACCAATAAGGTCTTTGTATTTCCTGCATTTTAAAGTGGTTTCTGATGTAATTTATCGGTTTTCCGTGTAATGGTGTTTGCTTGATTCTTCGTTATCTTGACCATACGTTGTTTTGTTTAGATATCGCCTTTTTGGATAATTGAACAAAATAAATGGTGTAACCTTAATTCCACTTTCGTTTATGTATTTTTGGAACTGCGTTTTCTTATCAAAATGTTTATTGTTTCTGCGTAATCGCGTAAAGCTTTGTTAGGTTTTATCTTTTATCTTCGTACTTGTTTTATAACTAATTAGAACACATCTCAACGCGTGTTTAATTACATGTACTATCCTTTCCTCTGAATACGCGTACTTTTACTGAAAGATATTTTCACTTGCATTACTTAAAATTAATTATGGTCTATATACAGAGTGTTGAATACTTGTTATTTACATAATGTATAAATTACCTATTTTCCTGCTAAATACGAGTACTATTGCTGTAAGATGTGCTTATTTGCGTCGCTTAAAACTAATGATAGCCTATATACAGGGTGTTAAATGCTTGCTATTTACATAATGTATAAATTACTTAATTTTCTGCTAAATAAATGCAGTTTTCTGCTTCCTATCGCAATTTATGGTTACTACACGACCCTTGTTATTCAATACACCCCTAAACAACCCCTTATCACAGCATTTTATATATATATTGCTTTGTTACACCCAGATATCAGGCCCCCCGATTGGGCATACCATAAAATGCTGTGATATTTTTTATTATCCTCTTTGATATTAAATTAATATTTAGCCCCACGATTTGGGCGTACATAAAATACTGTGATACTTTCCGCCCCACGATTGGGTCTATGATAAAATGCTGTGTTATCCCCTTTACATTAATCAGGCAACCTATGATGTGAAATGTTAAGTTATGGATTTTTTTGCCTCAACTAGCTGATTCAATTAAATAAAGCAATTCTACAATATACAATATAATGTTAAATATTTACAACTTTTTAAAATCTTCCCCTTTTTCAGAATGTTTACATACACGAGATTTAAGAAATTGAAGCCAGCAAAACGAGCCTTTTGTTATATTTAGTGACCTTTTAAAACGTTTCAAGATGCCTATTACCTTTCATAAATTGATCAATGAAACTAATGTTTTGTTGACTCTTACATGTACCAAAAATATTGAATTACAACAGTTTTCAGTAATAAATTATATCAATATGACTAACCTGGAATGGTCCTATAATTCCTCTGCATCCCCCAAGAGTTTTCGTGCCCAGTCTGAATATTTAGAGTCGAATTTGGAAGTCGACATCAAACCAAAATACTATCCAAATCGTTATTCAAAATCCCATAAGCTAATCCAATTTAAGATTCAATTTGTATATCAGTAAATAAAAGGTTTTCCATCTCCGTAATTAACAAGAGAGTAATAGAGCATTTTCTAACGAACAAAAAACTACCATCTCAATTTATTCTCCAAATTACCCTAAATGTCCGTTGATATCAGTTCAGTACGTTTGTCAAATTTCAAGATGTAAATCTCTACCCCTAAATTGTTTCCTAAAAATAAATAAAATTAAAATAAGTATCCTATTGATGTAGCTGACCAATGTTTCAACTTGAAATATTTTTAATTCAAATGCTCTTCTTTATTTTCACTATAATCCTCGATTAGTTTTAAATTTTCCCCACGTCAAATCGTACGTGATTGACCTATATTATCTCTAATTTGTGCATATCTGTAAAAACTTTGTCAATATTCGTGAATTACCCAATCAGTTCTAAAAAAAGCCCATCACGTTTAACAGCAAAACTTTTTCCTTAACTGTATTTTCGAATCACTAACTAACTCGATGCCATCGTAAGTCATAATCATGTTCCTCCAAAAATTTCTCCTTTTTATCTAGCAACTGTCAAATTGTTATTTTCAATTACCTCTTAACTCATAATCAATATTTTAGTTCCATTTTCCACAAAATAAAATCAGTTTTATTTTTTTTGTCACAATCAGTCCATCCACCTCTTATAAAAATTTTTTTTATAAAAACAATCTTTAGAAAAAACACTGTTTCGTCAACTAAATTTAGAAAAATTACTAACAACAGAAATAGCCAAACGATAAAAACCAAAAGGCCCCGAAGTTGGTCGACAAAATATTGTCGTGGGTAAAAATGACGTTATATTGCGAATTTTGATTTATCCAGAAGGGGCGGGAATCCTGTAATACTTTTAAAGGTCCACAGGCTAACTACAGTGTAAGATAGCCGAAATAAAACTACTTTATAAGTATTACTTACCTTTAAAGGCATTACTAGTTGTCAAAAAAAAAAGAGGCGTTACACCGTCTAGTATTAGCAATCCCTTCGATACTTTCGCTACGCAGAAGACAGCTTTTTACCGAAATCTGCTTGTATTAATACGAAGAGTGTAAAGTCACGAGCTTTATTACTGGTTGCATTTAATATACACGAGATACTTTCCAATTTACTTCTGACCTAATTTAATATTATATTGACATAGCCACGTTACTAATATAAACTACGAAAGCTTCTCTAAATTCGTCAGGATATTTTAGCGCGAAAAGTCTATTGAACTAACTGAAATTAATAATTTTTTTCTTGTTACTTAATGTCTGCTTTAATAATACGCTAGTGTTACACCCCCTTAAAAACAAGATCTTTTCCAAAAAAAATTTGTTTTATATCCCTATACAGTTTGTCTGTTTCGTTAGAGTGCGATGTTTCTCGTCATAGGTCTAAGAACTCTTTATCCAACTCTGTAAATGTTCCTGAAGGTAAAAGGTCGTGAAGCGAATTTTCCTTCCTATTCCTCGTGCTAATTCAACACTTATAGGAGTTATGACACTTCATCCTGTGGTGCTGGATTGCTAGAGTAATACCCATTGAGAAATAAAGCCAGCTGCAGCTTTCAACTAAGTGCTACACAAACTTTGCGAGCATAATTTACGATTGGACGATTGACTAAAAAAAACCCATACGGAAATCGACCTAAGCTACTATTCTCTCTCTTCCTCTTGCCTTATACCACCTATGAAAAGAAAATATCCCCTCAATTAAATTCCTAAATTACCTTAGATATCCACCGATGTCCGTTCAGTATGTTTTGTTACGTTCCGAAATCGGCACTAAACATTATCAATTAAGTTTTAATTTGTAAGAATTTCGCGCCATAAATTTAAAAGGACGTGTGCGTATTTTAGTCACTTCAGACAGTGCGTTTGCGCCAGATTGCGCCGACGCGGTGTGCCAAGAAGGGAGTGGTGGATTTCCGATATACGTGTGAGGACTGTTGATCTAGAGACGCCATTAAGGGTAGTTATCTTTGTGCCGTATCGTATCGTGTCTTTTTTGTTATGTAGGTTCCTTGCCTTATTTTTGATTATCGTTCCTTAAACCAATTCCTTTATCGTACCTCTACATAAGAAGACAACTAAATTTGGATTCGACCAGGGCCGACCAATCACCCACGTCCGAGAAGGATCAACCATCATGGAGTAGCGCTGGAGCGGCCCTATATGTTTACGTGAGTACCCCTTTGGGGTTTTCTTTAAAATTTGTATAACCTTTTAATTGTGTTGCAATAATTCAAATATTGCGTGACGTAATCTTTTATTTGCGCGTCAAATCGCAATTATCTAACATTGCTACCAACTGACTGTAGTGGCTCGCGTACCGCACCGGCGGGGCTATAATAGTTTGTCAAATTCCAATATATAAATCCCTATCATAAAACATGTAGCTTGAAGCTACCAAATTATCTTACTCTAATGTTTCCCAAAAAACAAAAAAAATGTATTCAAGTTTTCTTCTATAAGTTCCCGTTTAGTTCCAAATTTCCTAAGGTCAATCCTTCGAGCTTGACCTACATCATCGCTAACTTATACATATCCGTGAAAACTTTGTCAACAATCGTAAATAACCCTAGATATGTAGATATCCATTCAGCTCTGAAGAAAGTCACTAACTTCATGCCAGAGTAAGTCATCATTATGCTCTTCCAAAAATTTTTCTTTGCAATTTGGTAACTGTTAAAACGTTATTTTCATTTACTTCCTAACTCTTAATTCATAACTCAAATTTTGTTTTTCACAAAAAAAAATTAATTTTATTTCGATACTCAAATCAAAAATCGTTTTTCTTGTCACAATCAATCCATTTTTGTCATTTAATCTCTCAAAATAATTTTGTTTATAAATACAATCTTTTCAAAATAGTACTCTCTTTTATCAACTGGATTTAAAAAAATGACTAACAAATACAAAAAACCCTTAAGTTGGGCGACAAAATTTTGTTACGTGTAACAATGCGTTACCTTGCAAATTTCAATTTGCACAGAAG
Source organism: Platerodrilus igneus (assembly GCA_036346225.1). Lineage (NCBI taxonomy): Eukaryota > Metazoa > Arthropoda > Insecta > Coleoptera > Lycidae > Platerodrilus > Platerodrilus igneus. The sequence goes on from JARFIW010000828.1 coordinate 5,123,068, forward strand.
AGTCTATTGTAGACGCTGGATTTTCAAAGAGAAAATTATTAGCAAAGACCTCCCACAAATCAAGTTTGCATTTAAATTAATACGCACATCTTTCTTACAGTTTCACAGTTTTTAACTCCCTTTCCAATAATATTAGACTTAGATGTAAACAAAACTACTTCCGTTCTTTACGAACTAACTACAATTTATATTTACAATTTCACGTGACATATTTATTAAGCAGAAATAAAAAATGCAAAACTCAGACAGTACTCAGTTTAAAAATCTAGGATTTCTCAGGTAGCTACTTCTTTGGCACGTATAGTTTCCCATTCCAGCTATTTGAATTTCAACTTTTAGTGGCTGATTAAAACCCGCTTATCATCTTTTAATGCACCACCAACGCGATTTAAATTCCACGCTTAACACTCGTGCTTGGGTTTTCTGGTCTAATGCTGCAGCAAGTTCAAAACAATTCGACCTACGCCAACCATCAAGGGCCTACGGTCTGCGCACATTCGTTGTCCCTAAATCAGTACTCCTTTCCTAACTTAGCTTAGTGATTTTTAGAACTTATCCTAACATTTCAATCTCCCTCCTTTAAAAGAAAATACCCGTTCTCACACTTTGTGTGGCTACAGCTAGTTTATGGTCGAGGTCAATGCCATCAGTTCGTGTGAACGAATTAATTTTATTACGTTTTATAATTATGTGGTATTTTGAACCGTAGGGGAATTCATACGAATATTTATAAGAACACTGTTATTCCCGGTTATATTGGTAATTTTCTGTATTTGATTACGAATAGGGTAAAATCCCGGTCGTTGTTGCTGTTTATATAAAAATAATCTACGTGCTTTTTGGTTTGTTTTCTTGTCTTAATTTAATATCATATTGAAATAGTCTTTTTATTAAATGTAAAATATCCAATTTTTAGGGTGATTTTTCACTAAAGCTCATTCAACTAAGTTATATAAATTTATTTCTACAACTTAGTGTGTACTTAAGTAACGCACGAACGTTACAACGTTTTCATCTATAGTCAGACATTTCTCAATTATAAAGTGGATTAAATCCTTTACCGCTGATTTTGATGTAATTTGATGTAATAACATTATTATATTCGGAAACAATTTTTCGGTATGTTTTTGCCCCTTTATAGGTTTCTTCTGATTTTTTCTGATTTTTTTGTAGGCTAAGAAAGACTTTAATTTTTGATTTTACAGCTTCCTTAGTAGAGTGTTGACATTGTAGCAAAAGGGGCGATATCCATTTATTGAACGTTTGAGCGTATGCCAATTTATTTTCACTTATATATACTTATATATTATAGTGGTTTTAAAGGGTTAAAGGTAAATATAAACAAAGTAATTTCAAACACCCTGTATAAAGGAAACAACCAAAATTTACTTGCAAAATTTATTCCAGTTAGTTCATTTTTAAATATCAGGTATTAACAAAATTTTACAAATAATGAATAAAATTTAATGAGGTTTGTAAAGAAAAGAATGTTAGAAGCCAATGGAATTAATTTATTAATTTAATTAAGTTTAATTGAACGGTTATTTACGTATAATATGCATAAAAGCGTGTAAAAATCCAATAATACCAAGGTGAAACGCGTTGCTAAACAACAAATATATCGGTGGGGTTGAAATAAGTGGAAAATCCAACTCGTAGAAGTATTATTTAAAACGCTCGTTAAGATTAAACACCTGCAGAATTTTAAATGTCAAGTTCCATTTATTTTGTAGATAACAAACAAGGATTCTAAGGATTGTACAAACGGTCGGTTGTTTTTGCATGAAACGCTAATAAGCGGTTATTTAAAGCACGTAAGTTTGGGGTCTACGTGGGTTAGATAGAAGATGGTCTGGAATATCGATTTCTACCACTCAAGCAAGGTGAGAAAGAGACGTAAAATAGGCATAAGCAAGGGACAACGTTAGCATAGGCGGGATTTGTGAAACGTCAATGCACAGTCTATTGGTCGATATCGTTAGTCGCACATCAGACCAGACACGGGAATATTGAATATTAATTTTCAGAAAAGATCGTAACGGTGCACTAAAAATTTGCGGACTTAGAAATCGGTTGAGCAAAATTTTAAGAACGTGTTGTTGTAGATGAAGGATTTCGGATGAAATGCGGCCAGGAGGTGGCAGCCTAAATTGTATAAATACTTTTCGGAAACATAATCAAAGCCCTTAATTTTTCGATCGCTTCGGACGACGTATGAAAGTTACCACGAGTTTGTAAGTGTAATAAAATTATTCTAAATTATATTGCACGGTGTTAGCTTCATAATTTGTACGCGACTTGTGCCGAGTTTAGAATTTATTGAGCTATTACCTATATTTTTTTAACAAACTTGTGTAGTGACGTTATGTAAAGCGGATTAAATTAAATAATTATGAAAGAAGTATAATTAATTTGGATTTGGAAATTGGATACACCGAGGAAGCAGTGCAAGCAGCTCACCGTAAATGGGGTTCCTCTACTAATAGCTAGAAGCAGCCTACAGAGCAGAGAGAAGCAAATACACGGCATCGTCAACGGAGCATAGATCTTCTAGAAATACCAGGTAACGCTTTGAAATTGTGTTGTTATAAACTATGAAACTATGAATATTGGGTGACGTATAAGAGTGATTTTGAAGGTATTGTGCATTATTTTGCTTATTGAATATAATACGTATAACTAACTTTATTATGGTATTTAAATTGAAATTTGAAGGTGTGTATAAAGCTTATTAACGTTCCATCAAAAAGTTAAATTTTGTGAAGAGTACATGGGTTGTTTTTTTGTTAGTTTGTTGTAAGAGTATGCAAAGTATAAGGGCATACATTATTCATAATTAACTGGGTTATCATGAGCTCACCATACTCCAGAGTTTACGTAGATTTAAAATAAATTTAAAAAAAATGAGAAAATAAAGTATTATTCAGGGCCCATTTACTCCGGGTACATTCTATGTGTTTGATAATTTAAATTAAAATACAGGACATTACGAAATAGAATTTATTGAGGTGTAACTTGATCACTGAAATGTGTATAATATTGAAGTTTGTTTGTAAATAGTGTAAAATAAAAGATTGTATGTTTGTTGTATTTTGTGGTTTTATTGGGAGTGTGCGTGAACGATAGAATATGAGAGTGAATCTAGATATCCAAGAGGAGGTCCAACTGAGCTAGCCCGAAGCTGTTGAAGAAGGCAATTCAACCTAGGAAGAGAAGGAACGGGTAAGAAATTACAATTTTTTTTGAGTATTTAATTTCTATTATGTGCAATTGTCGAGTTTCGAAAATTTAATAAAATTTTCGAATATATTTTTGTTGGTGAGGCTTTTATCCAGAGAACCACGGTAATCTTATAACGTCCCAACGTAGGGGCTCGAATGTTTTTCTCTCTGGCGCGGCATTTACCAGAGATCCACGGCAATATATATATATATATATATATATATATATATATATATATATACATTGTCGTGAAATTTTAGGTTAAATAGGTCCAGAGAATAAAATTTCAACCAGTGAGTATATAGGAAAAAGGAGCAATTTATTTACGCGCCAAATTAATCAGTGTAGATAGTGAAGACGGACAGTTATTAACAGATTTTGTAATTTTAAATTAGAATGTTAAAATTGCACAAAGGGACGAAGCTTTAGAGTACATAAAATCTCAAGGATACGCAAATTAATTGTAATAATTTTAAATCAAGCGCATAGGGTAGGAAACGGAGCGTGCAAGTATAGAAAATCAATAATTTGAACGCATAATTTCAATTAAATAAACGAAACGTTTGTTTATACAAATCCCAAGAATGGTTAAACTAGGAATTGTTATTTTAAATGGACAGTTGCTTCTTAGAACACCTGTTAGGTAAAATGTCGAGTTCTGGAAACTTAAACGAACGTTAGCACAAAATTTTGTTTGCAACGGTCAATGTATAAGCTGCAAAAATAACAAGTGCCTTGAAGACTGAGTGAGATAAAAGATCTATAATGTAGAACAGACAGAGAAGCGTATGAAGAAAGCATTGGTTACAAGTGACGTATGAAATACAAGGGGAGATGCGAAAGCCAACAACAATATCGATTTTCTGCAGCTTGAGTGGGATTCGGAATGATACGGTAAATATGTGTGGAAAGGAGAAGGTAGCTAGGAGGTGGAACGTTGTAACGAGGCAAAGCAATTCATTGGTCGAAGTATGACAGTTTTTGAAAAACTCGCGTACGTTGAGACTAACGAACGAATTTCTAGGTAACAGCTCGATGAACGGGGAATTTGCCAGCCGTTGTGCTGCTATTTTTGTGTTTGAGTGTTTTGACTTGTTGGGGGTGTATTTGTTACCTTAAAAACTCATTTAAAGGGGTATATGTACAGGACAATTAATTTTGAGTCTTTAAAAATGTTTATTGATGATATAAAAATGTTTATTGATGATATAAAATGTTGTTGTAAGGAGTAAACGAGTCTTTAGATTTAATTTTAACGAAAATGCGAGGTTTAACAGCATTTTGAGGAACTGGTTTATAATGAGCTCAAAATAGACCAGAATAAAGTCAATCTAGGGTTGCATGACGGGCCCATCTACTCGTAAAAAAATTTGGTGAAATAATTAAAATCATAAAATTTTGAAATATTTAAAGATTGCGATGGTAACAGTTTTATCAAACTGGATGTACCAATGTGTAAATATCTTCTTAACAATGGAAACTTGTTAATATGTGTAAATAAAAGTGTTGTATGTTTTGTTGCATTATTTGAGTGGTAATTTCATTTGACTGTGTTTGTAAGAAGCCGATTGCTGAGCTAGCCAGGGTGTGCTGAACTACGGAGGCATTCCAACAAGAAAGTGTAAGAAATTTTTACTAAAATTTTTTCAGAAAATTTTATTTGGCCCAAAGCTGGGGCTCGATTTAAAAGCATAATCTCCCTTCCACAGCAAAAAAATATATATTATTGTGTGGTTAGCTCTCTAAAACGTCTCTACTGTCATACTTCACTGTTGTACTGCATAAATTACTGTGAAGTATTATCCTGAATAATCGTGCCCCAGCGTTGTGCGCCATAATTACTGTGAAGTTTCTCTGGAACGTGCTCTGGAATCATGCCCCATTAATTGGGTGCCATAATACTGTGAAGTTAAACCTGTACCATCGTGCCCCAGCGTTAGGCTGACATAATTCTTGCCCTCGGCTGCTCCTAATAATTCCTCGACTGCGCCCAATAATTCCTTTTACCTAATTTCCTAATAATATTAACACCTACTGTTACATCCAAAAACTTTCTCTCAATATCCTTATGCTGAAACCTAAATAGACATTCACACCAATCACCTTGCTTGACTCCTTTCTCCCACTTTTTAACAGACTCGTGTTTGCATTTAAATATCCTTGAAATTATCGATTTTATTTAGGTCTCCCAACTATACTGTCTCCTGAATTAAGTATACGCATCCCTCTTGCACACAATACACTTTTATTCTGTCTTGGTCTTTTGTTGGGCTCTTCACTATACTACCACCAAGATCGGAATCAATATTTTAACCACAAAACCGCGTCTACCTTAATCCCAACGACTGTTCTTTTCCAATAACCCATTAAAGTTTGTTTGTTGCCAAGCATACCGAGAAATATTATCTCCCCTCGTTGTTTTGTTTAAACGTGTCGAATTTTACGTTTGAGAACAGAAATGTTGTTTTATCACCTGCTCCGCGCTTTTAGTTTTTCATATAACCACTTTACTATAAATTTAAATATGTTAGAATGATTTTGCCCCAATTATTATTTATTCTGCTCTATGTTTATACAAAATTATGTTACATTATCCTTGGCTAAATTACATTAATCCTACATTACTATACACTTCTTAAGTAAAAAAAAAATTTGTTAAAAAGATCTCAACTCCATAATTAAATAAATTTGTCTTCCTTTATTCAAAAGCTCTCAATATATATATATATATATATATATATATATATATATATATATACACACAAATTCAGCCACGAGAGCATCCTGTCGACGCGATTCGCTCTAATTGGGGTTCATCAGGACAGGAGCAGCAAAGTTGTAATATTTAATACAGACACCTTATGGGAAGTACAGCATCAACTAGCTCACAATTTGTGTCTTGGTGTCGTTTTACCTGACATCGCAAGTTTTACCAACAGTCGGCACGGAGGAGATCCGACTCAACTGCCTTTTTCTATAGCCAAAAGTTATAATTTATAAGAAAATTAGGATTAATGAGTTTTAAATTGATACAAAGTAAAAAGGAACCATTGGCAGGTCACTCAAATTCAGCCACAAGGGCATCCTGTCGACGCGTTTCGCCTTAATTGGGGCTCGTCAGGACAGGAGTAGCAAAGTTGTAATATTTAATACAGACATCTTATGGGAAGTACAGCATTACCCAGCTCACAATTTGTGTATTAGTATCGTTTTACCTGTATAGGTTTTACCAACAGTTGGCACGGAGGAGAACCGGTTCAACTGCATTTTCCATAGCCAAAAAAGTAAGTCCCCCCGCTCATACATTCAGTATATACACATGGAAAAAACAAAAAAATTCTCTAAAAAGTGAAAAAGTATGTCATCCTGCTCGTACATTCAGTACATACACATGGGAAAAACGTAAAAAAAATTCTCTGAGAATTGTAAAAAAGGTATGTCATCCTGCTTCTACATTCAGTATATACATGGAAAAACGAAAGCTAAAAATTCTCTAAAAAAAGAAAAAAGGTATATCATCCTGATCGTATAATCAGTATATGCACATGGGAAAAACGAAAGAAAAAATTCTTTAAAAAGCGAAAAAGAGCATGCAATCCTGCTCGTACATTCACATGAAAAAACGAAAGAAAAAATTTTCTAAAAAATGAAAAAAAAAGTATCTCACCTGCTCGTACATTCAGTATATACACATGGGAAAAACGAAAGAAAAAAAATTTCTAAAAAATGAATAAAGTGAGTCATCCTGCTCGTACATTCAGTATTTACACATGGGAAAAACAAAAAAATTCTCTTAAAAGTGAAAAAGTATGTCATCCTGCTCGTACATTCAGTACATACACATGGGAAAAACGTACAAAAAATTCTCTGAGAATTGTAAAAAAGGTATGTCATCCTGCTTCTACATTCAGTATATACATGGAAAAACGAAAGCTAAAAATTCTCTAAAAAAAGAAAAAAGGTATATCATCCTGATCGTATAATCAGTATATGCACATGGGAAAAACGAAAGAAAAAATTCTTTAAAAAGCGAAAAAGAGCATGCAATCCTGCTCGTACATTCACATGAAAAAACAAAAAAAAAAATTTTCTAAAAAATGAAAAAAAAAGTATCTCACCTGCTCGTACATTCAGTATATACACATGGGAAAAACGAAAGAAAAAAATTTTTTAAAAAATGAATAAAGTGAGTCATCCTGCTCGTACATTCAGTATTTACACATGGGAAAAACAAAAAGAAATTCTCTAAAAATTGAAAAAAAAAGTATGTCACCTGCTCGTACATTCAGTGTATACACATACGAATAACAAGAGAAAAAATTCTTTAAAAAATGAAAAAAGAGAATGTCATCCTGCTCGTACATTCAGTATACACATGGAAAAAACGAGAGAAAAAAATTCGCTAAAAAATGGAAAAAAGTATGTTATCCTGCTCGTACATTCAGTATATACACATGGGAAAACAAACAAAAATTCTCTAAAAAATGCTCGCGCATTCGCTATATACACATGGGATAAACGAAAGAAAGAAATTCTCTAAAAATTGTAAAAAAGAAATGTCATCTGCTTGTCCATTCAGTATATACACATGGTAAAACGAAAGAAAAAAATTCTCTAAAAAATGAAAAAGTATGTAATCCTGCTCGTACATTCAGTATATGCACATGGGAAAAACGAAAGAAAAAAATTCCCTAAAAAATAAAAAAAAGTATCTCACCTTCTCGTACATTCAGTATATACACATGGAAAAAACGAAAGAAAAAAGTATGTCATCTTGCTCGTACATTCAGTATATATACATGGGAAAAACGATTGAAAAAAATTCTCTAAAAAATAAAAAATAAAGTATGTCACCTGCTCGTACATTCAGTATATGCACATGAGAAATCAAAAGAAAAAAATTCTCTAAAAAATGTTAAAAAGTATGTCATCCTGCTCGTACATTCAGTATATACACATGGGAAAAACGATAAAAGAAAATTTTCTAAAAAATTAAAAATAAAGTATGTCACCCGCTCGTACATTCAGTATACACACATGGGAAAACATGGAACATTGTCGTGGTTTCAATGTTTTTGACTATTAATTAATATAAAGTTTGCAATAGGTTTATACTCTCGGTGCTAGCCATATTATACAAAACTGTACCATTAAAATTTTCTCTCAAATTATGGGAAATACTAACTTCTACTACATCGCACAATAGCTTAAATACGATCCCTGAATGAAAGGCCTTCTATAAAATAAACCTTAAATTTTCTTATGGTTAAATACAAGTAAGTGATTTCTGGCTAGAACATAGCTAGCTTATATACTTCCATGTATTGAAAATTTTGTTTTGGCAAACATCTTCTATAACAAGAAGACAGTCATGAAGGTACGTGCAGGTTTTACAAATGCGCATAGTAACATATTGCGATTAATTAGTAATAATACCTCCCATTTCTCCAACCTCTTCAAACTTCTAATTAAGGATGACGCAAAAACGTAAAGTAAATCAGGTGCAGCAGCTTATAAATGAGCTGCATTCCAAAACCATTTAGCTTTGATATTTGTTACACAACTTCGGATAGGAATGCTCGAAATTACCTCGTCACTAGGCAACCTCTGCCAGCTCTTCAATTCGATAGGAATTTTTAGATCTTTAATAAACACAAAATTACACAAAATAAAAGAACAAAATTCCTGCTACAAGCTACGTTTAATGAAAAGTTACCTCGGTTGAATATTTTAAATCCCGGATATCTTGTGAAGGAATAGGTCAATAACGAAGTGAGACTCCGGGGAGGAATTGGCATGATTGCACCATTACTAGGATCAGACACGCTGTTTCATACAACGTTGGGATGCACGAGCTTGAATCTTGCTGAAGCTTTTTCTTCTTCAATGAGGAAATTGGCAATCAGGAGACTTATTGATGGGATTGCGCTGCGACATCGCTGTTTCTAAATTAAATTTCTTGAGACGTTTAGAGCTTACGATTGCTGTCATCAAGAGGTGAAAATTTACTTTTGCTTGAGTTGCTTATATTGATTTTTAAAAAACACTGAGAGCAAGAGCTTATGTTGGCAATAACAAATACTTCATTGAAAAATATTCAGAAAATTCATTCGACAATTAGGATTTCACTAATCGCATTCTAACAGGATAATTAAGTACCATTTAAATCTTCCCTGAATTAGAGAAAAATATCCTACTGTAACGAAAATTCTATTTGCAATAACAACAGTTCCTTAGTTTGAAGCTTATTATACAAATCTTTTTAACAACTCGTAATTACAATGGAATTTGCTAAAAGCTCTCTGTACAAGTTATTTTCAGTTAATCGCTAACAGTAGAAATATTATCTTCTTAACACTACGATGCTATCTTCTCAATTACTATCGAAGCACTATAATTAAATATACAGGCACTAATTATTAATTTATATAATCACTACAGTAATTTATACCGACAATAATTTATATCACATCTTTCAAAGCTTTGAACTACAACATATTGCAATCGAAGCTTCAACCAAAGCTGAACTCCAATATCCACGATAGCAATTTATATACATATTCAAATACCTATAAACTATTCTAAAACATACCAGAAGTTATGCAAATAATATTTTCGAATGTATCTACTGTAATCTAAAAAACTCCTAAATGAAACCATCTGAAAGCCGAGGTGCCGGCAAGACCTATCCATCATCCTTTGTATTAAAATACCCCGCTTGAATTCCGGTATAATTATACTGGTCAACAGCAGACCAATCGGCGCTACACTCTTAAAGTTGTTCAGTCACAGCACAGTCTATGATCCGGACGTTGGAATTACCTATGGCGGTGAGGACTGTCAAAACCATTTCTGCCGCTTCCGTGTCGATAGAAGTAGCAATCAACACTTTTCATAGCAGACGCTGTACCAGGTCGATTGTAATCAAACATCAAAACCTGGACCCGATATTCTAAAACAATACCGCCTTACATATTTCGCACTACCCGTGAGGTCAATTAACGTTTTCAAAAGATCCTAATAATTTACTAAGAGACTGTTGCTTAGAATGTGCCAAGGAGTATTCCGATGGCACATCAAATACACCACCTTAAATCTTTTCCATGACCCCAAATCTCGCATTACCGGTGCCGCAGCAAGGAGATATGAACCAATCATAGCTCAGTCCAGACCTTCATTCATCCTCACGAACGTAGCTGCTGCCGTTCTTCGGTATTATTGGCGTCGTCACTACCGTGGGTGCCAACCGGTTAACATCGTCCTAGCAGCCTACTCAGTAGAATCTTGCTCGGACTTTCTCCAGAGTCTTCTTAACTCAGAAGCGTCTCCCGAAGGTCTCATGTGGTTGTTCTAAAACCAGGAGGCTCCGTGGCGTAGTTGGATGTGTGACTACTACCCCCAAGGTCCCGAGTTCGAGTCCCAACACGGTCCACCTGAAAAATGTTAGGCGAGCATTTTTCACAAAAATACACCCTAGTTCGGATAAGACGTAAAATGGAAACCCGTGTGTGTGTTGTCCGCACGTTAAAGATCCATACCTTGCTTGTAGCAGTAAGGGTTCGGCAAAATTCAAAATTTCCAGGTAAAAAAACTCGCTTCCTGGCCAATGTAGTACTTTCGGGTGGAGCATTGGAAATGAAATGTAAGGTTGTCCTAAAACCTCCGCCACTCGACTTTTAGGAACCACCACCTGAAGCGTACTCGCAGATCTATCTCCATTCTCTCAGGTTCACACTATAATTCTATTCTCGACTTTCAAGGAATCGCATTGTGCCTAGTACGACTTCAGGGTGCTGCTCGGCGGGCTAATAGCGTGCCAAGATGGACGTTTTTCTCTGGTTTTCCAACACAGGATGACACCTATGTCTTTGTCTTTCTTCTTTTCTGTTCGCATCTATAGAGCCTGTCAATCATTGTTGATTATTGTAGTCCGACTAACAAAACCACATTTTATCTGCCTGTAACGGACGACCATTTTCCGGGCAGAATCTGTGCAAATCGATTTTCGCCCCGTTCCCTCGACCTCCTCTATTAATTTCGGCTCCTCATCTTCTGGTTTAAGTTGATTACATCGGTTCTATATGTGCTTAAATTCGCGGTTCCAAAGTTTTAGCCCCTTTATCTTCGACTGTTGGTCGCGCAATACCTCTATCAAATCGCCTTCTGCGCGTTCTCTTGACTCTGCTCCTTTTCAGAACGACCTATCTAATCACAGATTAAACGCGTCGCTTGCTTTGCCGCCTTGAAATCAAAGCCTTATGCCAGTGCATCATGTGAAGTCTTTGGCCGAGCCAACCACAGTGCCTGCTTGATCTCGCCGTCGCGTATTCCTTCAATGAAGGTCTGCACTGCCACCAACTCTAGAAAGTTATTCGATGCTGTTACGTAGGCTAGCCTTACCTAGCGATCAGTATCTGCTCAAACTCTTGCAGAATATCGTTAACTTTTTGGTAACTGTTCTTCACTTGATAAACATGATACACTTGTTGCAGATGAAAGTCATTGTACCTCATTAACAAACTTAATGTTATTGCCCCGTAGCTTGTTTGGTCATACTCTGTTATAATCTGTAGAATAGCAAGACCTTACTTTGTAACGTCACAATCAATGCGGTTGCCCTTTCACTATCGTTCCAGTCGGTACTTCTCGCGGCAGCCTCAAGTCGCTTAAAATATGTCTTACATGGTGACTTTTCATCTCATGTAGGTAGATTTACTCCTAACCTTCTCCAGCCATTCTTCAATTCTGATGCGTGTTGTCGTATTCCTAACACTGTAGGCTCTGGTGCTTGCAGTGTTAGTGAATTAATCTGTTCTTGCTTTATCACAGTTTCATTGGATTTCTTAAAAATTCTTCTTACTAACCAAGCTCTCCCAACAAATTTATTTTTAACTAATGCCTAACAGTAGAAATATTATCTTCTCACCACTACGATGCTATCTTCTAAATTACTATCGAAGCACTATAATTAAATATACAAGCACTAATTATTAATTTATATAATCACTACAGTAATTTATATCACAGAGTATTTTATACCGACAATAATTTATATCACATCTTTCAAAGCTTTAACTAGAACAAATTGCAATCGAAGTTTCAACTAAAGTTGAACTCCAATATCCACGAGCAGTTTATGTACGTATTCAAAAACTTTTAAATGCAAATAACATTTTCAAATGTACTTACTGTAATCTAAATAACTCCTAAAAGCAAACTTTTGTACCTGTCCAATGAAACCATCTGAAAGATGAGGTGCCGCCGCCTGCCGGGGCCTATCAATCTTCCATTGTGTTCAAACGCCTCGCTTGAATTTCGGTATAATTATTCTGGTCAATAGCAGACCAATCCGCCCTACACCATTCACCTCTCAAAGTTGTTCTGTTTCAGCATACTCTGTGATCCGTACGTTGGAGGTACCTATGGCGGTGAAGAGTGTCGAAACCATCTCTGTAGCTTCCGTGTCGAAAGATGTAGCAATCAACACTTTTCATAGCTGACGCCGTACCATTTGGATTGTAACTAACCAAGCTTTCCCAACAAATTTATTTTCAACTAATGCCTAACAGCTTTAACTAGAACATATTGCAATCGAAGTTTCAACTAAAGTTGAACTCCAATATCCACGACAACAGTTTATGTACGTATTCAAAAATTTTTAAATGCAAATAACATTTTCGAATGTACTTGCTGTAATCTAAATAACTCCTAAAATCAAACTTTTGTACCTGTCCAATAACCATATGAAAGATGAGGTGCCGCCGCCCGCCGGGGCCTATTAATCATCCATTGTGTTCAAACGCCTTGCTTGAATTCCGGTATAATTATTCTGGTCAATAGCAGACCAATCCGTGCTACACTATTCACCTCTCTAAGTTGTTCTGTTCCAGCATATTCTGTGATCCGCACGTTGGAAGTACCTATGGCAGTGAAGACTGTCGAAACCATTTCTATAGCTTTCGTGTCGATAGATGTAGCAATCAACACTTTTCATAGCAGACGCTGTATTATGTAGATTGTAACCACACATCAAAACCTGGACTGCGCTATTCTAAACAATACCTCATGCATATTTCGCACTACCCGTGAGGTCTACTAACGCTTTCAAGGTATCCTAATAACCCGATTTACTAGAAGACTGTTGCTTAGTCATCAAGTAGTAAATGCCTCGATGTTGGTCCTTTTGCCATATGACCCCACAAACCTACGGTTGTTGGTTTCTCTACCTCCAAATTTATTTTTAAACGAACGAGCAAGCCCACGGGACATGTGAAGGTGCACGCTACGAATATGCCAAGGAGTATTCCGATGGCCCCAAATCTTAGTTTACCGGTGCCGCTGCAAAGAGATAAGAACCAATCATTGCTCGGTCCAGACCTTCGTTCATCTTCACGAACGTAACTGCTGCCGTTCTTCGGCATTATCGGCGACGTCATTATCATGGGTGCCAACCGGTTAAGATGGTGCTTGCAGCCTACCCAGTAGAATCTTGTTCGGACATTCTCCAGAGTCTTCTTAACGCCGAAGCGTCCTCCGGAGGTCTTATTATCTAGTTGTCCTTAAACCTTTGCCACTCGGATTTTAGGAACCACCACGTGAAGCGTACTCACAGATCTATCTCCATTCGTTCAGCTTCGCACTAGGATTCCATTCTCGACTTTCAGGGAATCTCATTGTGCTTAGTACGATTTTAGGGTGCTGCTCAGCGGGCTAATAGCGTGCCAGGATAAACGTTTTTCTGTGGTTTTCCAACCCAGGATGACACATACGTCTTTGTCTTTTATCTGTTCTGTTCGCATCTATAGAGCCCGTCAAACGTTGTTGATCATTGTAATCCGACCAGCAGGTTCACATTTTATCTGTCTGTAGCGGACGACCATTTTCCGGGCAGAATCTGTGCAAATCGACTTTTGCCCCATTCCGTCGACCTCCTCGATTAATTTCGGCTCCTCATGTTCTGTCTTAAGTTGATTACATCGGTTCTATCTGTGCCTAAATCCGGAGTTCTAAAGTTTTAGCCCCTTTTTCTTCGACTGCTGGTCACGCAATACCTATCGAATCACCTTCTGCACCTTCTCTTGGCTCTGTTACTCTTCAGAGCGTCCTATCTAATTGCAGATTAAATGCGTCGCTTGCTTTGCCGTTTTGAAATCTAAGGCATATGCCAGCGCATCACGTGGAGTCTTTGGCCGAGCCAGCCAAAGTGCTTGCTTGATCTTCCTGTTGCGTATTCCTTTAATGAAGGTATGCAATGCCACTAACTCTAGAAAGTTATTCGGTGCTGTTAGGTAGGCTAGCCACATCTAACGATTAGTATCTGCTCCAAACTCTTGCAAATTATCGTTAACTTTTTGGTAACGGTTCTTCACTTGATGAGCGTGATACACTTGTTGCAGATGAGAGTCGCCGTACTTTATTTACAGCCTTAATGTTATTGCCCAGTAGCTTCTTTGGTCATACTCTGTTATAATTTGCAGAATATTAAGATCTTAACTTGTAACGCCATAACCAATGCGGTTGCCCTTTTACCATCGTTCCATCCGTTATTTATCGCAGCAGTCTTAAGTTGCTTGAAATATGTCTTACATGGTGACTTTCCATAACATGTGGGTGGATTTACTCTTAACCTCGACGTCTGTTCGCATTCTCCGACATTCTTAAATTCTGATGCGCGTTGTTGTACTCCCAATACTGCAGACTCTGGTGCTTGCAGTGTTAGTAAATTAATTCGTTCTTGCTTTATCGCACTTTCATTTGATTTCTTGAAAATTCTTCTTACTAACCAAGCTCTCCCAACAAATTTATTTTCAACTAATGGCTCACAGTACAAATATTTTCTTGTTAACACTACGGTGCTATCATTTCAATTACTATCGAAGCACTATTTATACCGACAATCATTTATATCACATCTTTCAAAGCCTTAAACTAGAACATATTGCAATCGAAGTTTCAACCAAATCAGAACTCCAATATCTACGTCAGCAATTTATATACATATCCACAAACTTTTAAACTATTCTAAAACATGCCAGAAGTTATGCAAATATCATTTTCGAATGTACCTACTGTAATCTAAATAAATCCTAAAAGCAAATTTTGTACCTGTACCTATCAATCATTTTTTGGGTTCAAACGTCTCGCTTGCATTCCAGTATAATTGTTATGGTCAAAAGCAGACCAATTGTCGCTACACTACCCACTTCTTAAAGCTGTTCTGTCCCAGAACACTCTGTGATCCGGACGTTGGAAGTACCTATAGCGGTGAGAATTGTCGAAACCATTTCTGTTGCTTAGTTATTAAGTAGTAGATGCATTATCGGTGTCGTCATTATCGTGGATGCTAACCGGTGAATGTGCACCATTGCTGTTCTTCCTTTTGGGGACTTTAGAATTCGATATACCACATCATTGACTCTTTTTACAACTTCATACGGACCCTCACAATGTCTCTGTAGTTTTGGCGACAGTCCACGTTTCCGTTTGGGGTTCTTTAGCCACATGCGGCCACCCTCTTGAAAACCAGACTCCTTTGTCTTAATGTCGTATCTGGTCTTCATCCTATCGCTTGTGATCTGGATATTTTTCATTACGTCACCATGGATGTCGTGCATACTGCATTGAGTTTCTCGACGTAGCTCTCTCCCACGATTGTCTTCTCTGGAATTACACGTAAACCCATAGCAGGTATTTCTACAGTGCTCTCATGAACCGTAGACATAAACCAATAAAAATAAATGTAAATAATGGCCCTAGTCTTTTTGATATTGGGAGGCCACCTTAGAAAGGTGCAGTTCGTGCCCACATACGATTGCGTGTGCAATGGTGTTGGTCGAGTTATTCACTTCCTTAGCAACCGGCATACATCTTGAAATAACGCTGACTCAAAATTTCTGCCTAATCGATGTGCAACTCCTCAAAAACGACAGAACAATTTCTTTACCAGCACATCAGCTACGGTTGCAGCTTGTTAATTTTTTATAGCATACGCTTTGATCCATTTCGTAAAATAGCCCATGGCTACCAAGATGTACTTACTCCCGGAGTCAGTTTCAGAGAATGAACTGCCAATATCGATTGTCACTCTTTCAAGAGGTTCCCTGCGTTTTACTGCCTCACTTGAGCTTTACAGTTTCCCACTGGTGCGCACAGCTGACCCATGCGGCGCCACTCTTTTACACGTTCTTGCAGCCTACCCAGTAAAATCTTGCACGAAATTTCTCCGGAGTCTTCTTAACTCCGAAGTGTCTTCTCGATGTGTTATTATGTAGATGTCGTAATACCTCCGACACTCGTCTTTTAGGAACCACCACTTGAAGCGTACTAACGGATATATCTCCATCCTCCTAGGTTTGCACTAGGATTCCATCCTCTACTTTTAGGGAATCCCATTGCGCCCGGTACGACTTCAGGGTGCCGCTCAGCGGGCTATTGTCGTGCCAGGATGGATGTTCTCCTCTGGTTTTCCAGTACAAGATAACACTTTTGTCTTCGTTATTCTTCTGTTCTGCTCGTATCTATAGAGACTGCTAATCGTTATGGATCATTGTAGTCCGACCAATAAGATCACATTTTGCCTGCCCGAACCGAACGACTATTTTCCGGACAGAATCTGTTCACATCGACTTTCGTCAAGTTCCGTCGACGTGCTCTATTAATTTAGGCTCCTTGTATTATTATTAAGTCGCTTACATCGGTTCTGTCTGTGCCTAAATCTGCGGTTCTGGAGTCGTGACTCCCTTTTTCTTCGACTGCTAGTCATGCAGTACCTATCGAATCATCCACGTTCTCTTGACTCTACTTACCACAGATTACATGCGTCTGTAGCTTTGCCGCCTTGAAATCTAAAGCATAAGCCAGCGCATCACGTCAACTTTTGACCAAGCCAAGTGCGTGTTTGATCTTTTCGTCGCGTATTCCTTCAATGAAGGTCTGCACTGCACAACTCTAGAAAGCTATTCGGTATTGTTGGATTGGATAGTCTCACCAAACAATCAATATCTGCTTCAAATTATCGTTAACTTTTTGGTAACGGTTATTCACTTGAGCGAGGTAGACTCATTTTCAAGTCATGATCTGTGTAACGCTTTATTGTTTAAGCTTCACTCCAAAATTAGGTTTATTAATTTATAGTTAAAGAGTCTTTTTTTTAGAATTCGGGAAACATCCTCGTTGAATACTGCAATTTTCGTTGATGCTGTGAAACCCATGGATTATTAGTATTCACACGGGCATTGATGTTAGTCGCTTATCTTGGCAATTGTAAGCGCTAACCTAAGGCTTGGTATGTGAGATGAACTTCATTTTCCCATGTACGCAAGCGGAAGTGCGTTAATGAACTCGGCGCTCTAGTTTCTTACTACACCCGACAGTAATGTAGGATCGAATACCGACATCTCATGTCTGCATCGTCAAACAACATCTTGTGAATAAAGATAGTATCAGTGGTCCGTTTCATATTGACTGGGCGCGCATTGAAAAATACGAAGCCGGTACAGTAAATATTTATGTTAATTTGCGAAGTGAGTAACTCAATTTCTAGTGACGATTATTAAACGAACTTTAGGTATAAATATTGAGGGATTGTTTCTCATCAGACAGGTATGTGATATTATCAATATGATATGTAACAATCGTACTTTGAGGTTACGTTTTAATACGAGATATTCCTTGACCCGGACACCTCGGCGCTCATGAATTGGACGTCCAATTCATAGGAACTAATGTGTCCGATTCAAGAAAACTGTAAAACAGCACCCATTTCTTTGTGTTCAGAAGCTAATTAAACACTTTTCAACTTTTTTTGTATATTGTTTGTGATGACCAAAAGAGTTAATAGGTCTGACGAAGAAATTCAAAATGCAGTGGAGGCTGTTATAAATCAGAACCTTTCCAGAAGAAGTTTTGCCAAAGACACAGGTATTTCGAAATATTTATTGGCTGATTTGGTGAAAAAACAAAAAAAAAATCTCTGGAGATAGCAGTTTTAAATATATAAGGAATATTGGAAACAGAAAACCGTTAAATAGAGACCAGAAGGAGCTATTAGTTTCTTACCTTCGAACAACCTTGAAGATGTGTCATGGTTTGATAACAACGCAGACAAGAGGAGTGGCTTGCCAATTTGCTGTAGCCAATAAGATAGTTATACCACTGAAATGGAATAAAAATAATAAAGCAGGCATCCACTGGCTTTATGGATTCATGAGGCGCTACAAAGAACTATCACTACGTCAACCTGAAAGCACATCTTTAAGTAGACCTTCCAGTTTTAATAAAACGAATACCACAAGTTTCTTCTCAAATTTAGAAAAATTATACAAGAAACACAATTTTGTACCTAACATGATATGGGGTCTCGACGAAACAGGATGCATGACAATCACGAAACCACCAAAAGTAATAGCTTGTAGTATGAAACGAGTTGGGCAAATAGCTTCCGCGAGTTTATTTTAAAGATAACAAGCTCACGGGAGTTCCCAAAGGAATGGCAAATCCATCTGGTTAGATACAAAGAAGCAATGACCAATTGGCTAACAGGCAATCCAGGAAGTTTGTTAATCCTGCTTTTAGTGAGTCATTTACAATCAGAAATATCTGCAAGAGCTTTAAAAAAACCGGAATATACCGATTTAATTCTAATATCTTGACCGATGATGATTTCCTCCCTTCAAGTATATCTGACAGACCTGATTGGACATCTATAATCCATAGTGGTTCGCCTACCGTCTTACAATCAAAAATGGATTTAATATAAAACGACAATCCCTTAGACCAGCTATCTACTTTTGCTGATCCCGACCGTCCTTTTACAAGCAGTGTTGTAAACAAAAATATTACGAAAAAAGGACGAGAAGACTTAGGAATAGTTTCGCCGGAAATGTTAAGACCATGTCCAAGAGAACCCCCGCAAACTAAAAGTAAAATCTGCGGCCGAAGAAAAGGAAAATGCTCGATTACAACAGACATCTGAAAACAGAGAGCTGATGAAAACTGAAGAAGAAAGAAAAAAGATAAGAAGAAGGACGTTAAGAGCAAAAAGTTTCAAAAGCTGCTAAAAGTAATACACTAGTGACTCAGACACCGACACACAAATTTCCCTCCGCAATGAATCTCCACTTCAACGAGACCTTGAAAAATATTTAACTCAACTAGAGTAAAATGAATATGGTTCAGCAAATGAAGAATATAAAGAAAATTGTAAGGAAACTGATAATTCTACTGACATCTTTTGTGGAGGTGGATATCGCCTAAGTAAAGAAGAATTTATTTAGTGTCGTTTGTGCAAGAAGTGGGCCCACAAGTCATGTGGAATAATTCGAAATTTACATTTTTTTGCAGAAAATGCTTCTGAAATGTTATTTTCACAACAAAACGTAGGTACCGACCTGTCTTCTTGTATTGTGTGCCAGTGTCCACTTCATGGTCATAGCTGTCCATAACAAGGGCAACGTTCCATAAAATAGACATTTGATGATATATTTTTTCGGCGACTAGCTTTTAATTTTCCAATTTTATATGGGAAATTAAATCGACTTACGTTCTGCCCGTAATCTAACAAAGCAATTTTAATCCTTTTTAATGAAAAAGATATTGCTAAAGCAGTAAAATTGTCCGTTTTAAGGAAACTCTCCGCTATTGTAATATACATTCTAGCATGTGGTTGTTGTTAATTAGGTTTTAGGGTAAGTCAAATTTGTCACTTTGGCCTTCTGCCTCCTCAGTAAAATAACGTATTCTACATTTTCAGAATCTTCTTAATTTTACAAAACTACTAAAATTATTGAGTAGCATATGTTAGCTGCCAATCTAATCACTTTCTAGTTAGCGCTTGAAATGAACGAACGTGTTTTACAGAGCTTTCGCTCAGCTGCAAACAAGTAAGTTTTTGTGTAGGGTTTATTATAATATTTTTATATTAAAAGCTTTGTTATTTATTTATTTAATTTTATTATTGTGTGGCATTAGTTTAAAACACAGGGCAGTGAAATAAAATCAAAAATAATAATTTAATCGGTCAAATAATAAATAAATCGCGTTTTCTTGAAATTTTAAACTAAAATCCGCGTTTAAAATTAAACTAAGTTAAATTCCAGGATAATAAACCAAGAAACCCACAAACTAACATCTCAAAATAATTTTTAAAATAATTTAAAAGACGTTTTTAATAAATTTACAGGAAAAACCGCGTAAATCATGTAAAAACCGCGTAAAATCATCAAATAAGTTTGGGAAAATTTTGTAGTGTGCGTGTAATAAAATAACAAATTAAAAACCAAACTCTAGGGCCTCTTTAAATAAAACAAATAGCTTAAAAAGTGTAAATTTTGAAAAAACTTAAACCTATATACTCCATATTTTATACACGCGTACTTAAAGAACTTAAAGTCGAGTTTTAGTGTAATTAGTGGTGTAGCACTTGAAGCTCGTTCTAGCCAACGAGTAAACACGGGATAAGTACTTCCGGCATTCCAATAGCGCGTGTTTTTATTTATGGATTCTGTATTTAATTTAAAGTCCGGCATTTTATAAATTTGATTTTTGAAGTAATTAGTTTATATAAATTTGAAATTTGATTTGGCGGTTTAAAAATTTAAATAAATAAAAAGTGTTGTTTGCGGTATATTTATAGTAGGTTGCGATTTTGTTGTCCTCGTTGTTATTTTGACCTTTAGTGTTTATTTCATCCTTGATAAATTTGACATTTCATTTGGCGGTTTGAGATTTAAATGAATAAATAAATTTAAATAAATACAGGGAAGTTTACGGTTCATTTTAAATCTAGGTATTTTATTGGACCAGCGTTTTGTTTTGCACTCGCTGTTGTTTTGTCTTTTAGTTGTTTATCTTAACTTTGAGTTTATTTAGCGTCGAAACGGTTGGGGCGGCTTTGACTGGGTTTTTGTTTGTTTCTGTTGTCTCTTACTTGATCTGATTTTTAAGCATGGTTGTTCACCGTGATGAGGACCGTTGCCGAAGAAGAAGAGGGGTGATCGGTCGGAGTCTGTCAGGAGCGAGCGGTCGGAGGCTGGGCCGGTCGCGAAGGTCGGAGAGAAGGAGCTCGGGGTCGTGGTGGAGAAGTTGGTCTCGCAGCCCGACGGGGAGGTAGTCACGTCGCAGAAGAAGCTTGAGTCAGCGGTGGTAGAGTCGGAAAGGCCGGCGTGCTTTGTGTGTGGAGCCGAGCCTGAGGCGCCCACAACGTCGAGAGGCCAGCGTCGTAGGTCGACTAGCATCAACAGAAGCGTTGCGGCTAGCGATCTAGACGATCTGGATCTTTTGATGTTCCAGGCGAGAAAGGCGCACGGTTTTATACACAAACGGGTCCCTGCCACTTCGGAAACCATCACCGTGGACAACAGGAGGGTGATTCGCAACGCCGCGGACAATTTCCGGAACGTTGCGAATCAGCTTTTGGGGATGGTTAGAGGTCTTAGGATGGTGCGAGACGAGGTTAAGGAGGCTGTGGCAAAGGTAGCAGTTACAGCGACGAGGACGGAGCGAGTCGTAGTACGGCAGAGAGGATCAAGAGGTCGCTTGGTCTCAATGGTAGTTTCATATGAAGGTACGAGGGCGAAGAAGGCTGCGTCGACAGTCGCGGTTTGTGTCGACGCCAATCTAGGGGTCAAAGAAGACGTCATGGTGACGATAAAGAAGAAGGTTGATCCGGCCAAGGATGGGTTTGTTGCTGTCGAAGCACGTCGGACGCGTAAAGGTGGCGTGGTTGTCGAGTGTGCTGGTCGGAAAGACGTCAAGCGGTTGCAGTGGATGGTGGGCGGGGCTTGTCAGGGTCTGACGGCGAGGACCATCGATAAGAGGAGGCCGCACATCGTGCTTCCTGGGGTAAAGAGGGAGATAAAGCAAGAGGCTTAATTACTTAAACGAGCGAGGACAAATTTGTAAATATATAGAGCAGGCAAATACCTGGATTCACTATTAAAACATTTGGCAAATGCTTAGAAATTTGAATCCATTTTTAAATTACTTAGCTATAGCTTTGGATAGTCTTAAGATGACCTTCCAAGTCGCTCCGGTAAGCAGAGCTGGCGACTGCTATCCGGTATTACGGACCCCGCCCCATTTTATTTTTTATTGTGTCTTGTTCATCGGACACACTCTAAAATCAAAGTTAGGGATACCATTACTCAAACCTTATTTTTAGTTTTGTTTCAGCTTATTAGATTTTTTAATTAGGATTGATTAATTTTGAAGTTCGATTACATTTGAAGCACGTTAATTTCGCGTTTAAACCTAATGTAGTACCTTCGGGTGGAGCATTGGGGACGTGGCCACACGCATAGCGGCCCTTATTCAAATTATAATGTCACTCCAATTACATACGAGGGATGTCTTGTATGTTTTGCATACTGAAACATAGAGAACGCCACTACTCAAATGTCAGTATAAAAATTAACCGCCATCTTAAGTGTACCTAAATCCAAAGTTTCAGTGCAATACGTGTAATATTAGTCACTCTCCTTTTACGTGAATGAGCAGCTCGGAACAGCTCCGGTGCATTAGGTTTTGCGTTGCTTTTACAAAGTGTTTCAAATTCAGGAGCTGCTAATTCACCTACCCTCTGCCCTCACAAACACCAACAATTTTGTTCGTGCTTCAAGCTGAAGAAGCGGTGGAACTGTCCTTAAACGAAAAAAATACCAGTTCCTTTTAGGAATAGCTCCGAACTGTTCCGGAGGTTCACACCTTGGTGCTATACGCACTTAAAAGGAAAACAGTTATTGTAACTGCAACGAACTGTCAAAGTTAACAAGTTATCGAAAAATGGAATTAAACCGTCAAAATTTTCGAGCAATAACTTTTTATAATTTTGGAAGACACATCTCAACAAGAACGCACTTCGAGTCCGTTTCTGTCTTCGGTAATGAAGCATCATATCAGTCAACAATTTCTCGTTGGTATGGAGTCAGTTACTTTAGAAAACGTGGATATTTTGCGTCAGCTCATCGACGTAGATCAACATGTGACATATCGTGAAATTGAGGCATCGTTGGGGATTTCAAAAAATTCAATTCAAAAAATTTTGCATGCAAAAAAATCAGTTTTCTTTGGATATTGCATATAGTGCCCGAAAAGCAGAAAGCAGCTAGGGTGATTGGTGTCAAAAAACCCGCTTTAGCGCAGAAAAGTCTAAAAACATCATGAGTGGTGATGAATTTTGAAAATACTCATACGAGCCGGAAAATAAACGCCAGTCGTCTGTTTGGGTGTTCCAAGTTGAACAAAACCCGACCAAAGCCATCCGTTCTCGAAGTGTCTGCAAAAGATGGTCGCAACATTTGTTTCGACAGCAGTTCATGTAGTAACAATTCCTCTAGAAGAGCAAAGAACTGTAGTGGCCGATTGGTATATTACCATTTGTTTGCCACAAGACATCGCGGAGCTTCGAAAAACCAACCCCAAACAACGATTCATCCTTCGCCAAGACAAGTTCTCACACACCTTGCAAGACAATTGAATTTTTACCGCTGCAAAACGTCGAATTGTTTAACCATCCTCTGTATAGTCCCGGCGTAAGACTCAACAATGTCTATACGTTTTTGTAAATCAAAGACGGATTGCTAGATCAAAGCTTCCTATCGTCAGAAGGAGTAGTCGATGCCTTCAAAGATGCAATTTTGACTGTTCCAAAGAACGAGTAGAATAACTGCTTCCAGAGTTGGTTCGAACGCACGCAAAGGTCGATTAATTTTTGTAGAGAATACTTCGAAAAACAATAGGCTTTAAAAGCTATTCCTGTTCTATATGCAAAGCATATAAACGAGGATGCGGTGCGTCAGCTTATCAACGTAGATCGACATGTGACATATCGTGAAATTGAGGCATCGTTGGACATTTCAATAACTTCAATTCCAAAAATTTTGTATGCAAAAAATTAATTTCTTTTTTGATATTACATATGGTGGCCAAAGAGCAGAAAGCAGCTAGGGTAAATCGGTGTCAAAAAACACCGCCTCAACGCAGAATAGTCTAAAAACGTGTACATCATGAGCGGTGGTGAATCTTGAAAATACCCATGCGAGTCAGAAAATAAACGCCAGTCGTCTGTTTGAGTGTTATAAGTTGAAGAAAAGCCATTCGTGCTCGAAGCGTCTCCTACAAGATGACCGCAACATTTATTTCGAAAGCAGGCCATGTAGTAACCATTCCTCTACAGGATCAAAGAACTGTAATTGCCGATTGGTATATACTTCAAAAAACAGTAGTCTTTAAAAGCTATTCTAGTTTTATATGCAAAGCATACAAACGTGGATCAGCTCATCAACGGAGATTGACATGTGACATATCGTGATATTGAGGCATCGTTGGAGATTTCAAGGACTTCAATTAAAAAAATTTTGTATGCACAAAAATTAGTTTCTCTTTGGATATTGCATTTGGTGACCGAAGAGCAGAAAACAGCTAGGGTGAATTGGTGTCAAAAATATCTAGACCGCTTTAGCGCCGAAGGTCTAAAAATATGTACAACATCGTGAGTGGTCATAAATCTTGGAAATACTCATACGAGCCAGAAAATAAATGCCAGTCGTCTGTTTGGGGGTTCCAAGCCGACAAAAGCCATCCGTTCTCGAAGTGTCTCCAAAATGATGGTCGCAACATTTGTCTCGAAAGCTTGCCATGTAGTAACAATTCCTCTACAAGATCAAAGAACTGTAATTGCCGATTGGTATACAACCATTTGTTTGCCTCAAGACATCGCGGAGCTTCGAAAAACCAACCCCAAACCACGATTCATCCTCCACCAAGACAAGTTCTAACACACCTCGCAAGACAATTGAATTTTTACCGTCGCAAGACGTCGAATTGTTTAACCACCCTCTGTATAGTCCCGACGTAGGACCCAACGATTTCTGTACGTTTCCGTAAATCAAAGACGGATTGCTAGATCAAAGGTTCCAATCTTCAGAAGGAGCAGTCGATGCCTTCAAAAATGCAATTTTTACTGATCCAAAGAACGAGTAATAACTGCTTCTAGGGTTGGTTCGAGCGCATGCAAAAGTCGATTAATTTTGGTGGAGAATACTTCGAAAAACAATTGGCTTTAAAAGCTCTTCTAGTTGGCAGATAAGTCTAAAAACGAGTACAACATCATGAGTAAACTACTCATACAAGCTAGAAAATATATGCCAGTCGTTTGTTTGGATGTTCCAAGCCGACAAAAGCCATCCGTTCTCGAGGTGTCTCCATAAAGATGTCGCAACATTTGTCTCGAAAGAAGTTCATGTAGCAAAATTCCTCTACAAGTTCAAAGAACTGTAATTGCCGATTGGATATAACTATTTGTTTGCCTCATGACATCGCGGAGCTTCGAAAAACCAACCCCAAGCGACGATTCATCCTCCACCAAGACAAGTTTTCACACACTTCGCAAGACAATTGAATTTTTACCGCTGCAAAACGTCGAATTGTTTAACCATCCTCTGTATAGTCCCGACGTAAGACCCAACGATTTCTATACGTTTCCGTAAATCAAAGACGGACTGCTAGATCAAAGGTTCCAATCGCCAGAAGGAGCAGTTGATGCTTTCAAAAATGCAATTTTGACTGATCCAAAGACTGAGCGGAATAACTGCTTCTAGAGTTGTTTCGGGGGCATGCAAAAGTTGATTAATTTTCGTGGAGAATACATCGAAAAACAATAGTCTTAAAAAGCTATTGCAGTTCTATATGAAAAGCATATAAAAGTGGATACGGTGCGTCAGCTCATTAACGTAGATCGCATGTAACATATCGTGAAATTGAGGCATCGTTGGGGATTTCAAAGACTTCAATTCCAAAAATTTTGCATGCAAAAAATTAGTTTTTTTTTGGATATTACATATGGTGGCCGAAGAGCAGAATGCAGCTAGGGTGAACCGGTGTCAAAAAATTCACCGCTTCAACGCAGAAAAGTCTAAAAACGTGTACAACATCATGAGTGGTGATAAATCTTGAAAATACTCAAACAAGCCAGAAAATAAATGCCCGTCGTCTGTTTGGGGGTTCCAAACCGACAGCTCATTAACGTAGATCGCATGTAACATATCGTGAAATTGAGGCATCGTTGGGGATTTCAAAAAATTCAATTCAAAAAATTTTGCATGCAGAAAAATCAGTTTTTCTTTGGATATTGCATATAGTGCCCGAAAAGCAGAAAGCAGCTAGGGTGATTAATGTCAAAAAACCCGCTTTAGCGCAGAAAAGTCTAAAAACATCATGAGTGGTGACGAATTTTGAAAATACTTATATGAGCAGGAAAATAAACGCCAGTCGTCTGTTTGGGTGTACCAAGTTGAACAAAACCCGACAAAAGCCATCCGTTCTCGAAGTGTCTCCAAAAGATGGTCGCAACATTTGTCTCGAAAGAAGTTCATGTAGTAACAATTCCTCTAGAAGAGCAAAGAACTGTAGTGGCCGATTGGTATATTACCATTTGTTTGCCACAAGACATCGCGGAGCTTCGAAAACCAACCCCAAACAACGATTCATCCTTCGCCAAGACAAGTTCTCACACACCTTGCAAGACAATTGAATTTTTACCGCTGCAAAACGTCGAATTGTTTAACCATCCTCTGTATAGTCCCGGCGTAAGACTCAACAATGTCTATACGTTTTGTAAATCAAAGACGGATTGCTAGATCAAAGCTTCCTATCGTCAGAAGGAGTAGTCGATGCCTTCAAAGATGCAATTTTGACTGTTCCAAAGAACGAGTAGAATAACTGCTTCCAGAGTTGGTTCGAACGCACGCAAAGGTCGATTAATTTTTGTAGAGAATACTTGAAAACAATAGGCTTTAAAAGCTATTCCTGTTCTATATGCAAAGCATATAAACGAGGATGCGGTGCGTCAGCTTATCAACGTAGATCGACATGTGACATATCGTGAAATTGAGGCATCGTTGGACATTTCAATAACTTCAATTCCAAAAATTTTGTATGCAAAAAATTAATTTCTTTTTTGATATTACATATGGTGGCCAAAGAGCAGAAAGCAGCTAGGGTAAATCGGTGTCAAAAAACACCGCCTCAACGCAGAATAGTCTAAAAACGTGTACATCATGAGCGGTGGTGAATCTTGAAAATACCCATGCGAGTCAGAAAATAAACGCCAGTCGTCTGTTTGAGTGTTATAAGTTGAAGAAAAGCCATTCGTGCTCGAAGCGTCTCCTACAAGATGACCGCAACATTTATTTCGAAAGCAGGCCATGTAGTAACCATTCCTCTACAGGATCAAAGAACTGTAATTGCCGATTGGTATATACTTCAAAAAACAGTAGTCTTTAAAAGCTATTCTAGTTTTATATGCAAAGCATACAAACGTGGATCAGCTCATCAACGGAGATTGACATGTGACATATCGTGATATTGAGGCATCGTTGGAGATTTCAAGGACTTCAATTAAAAAAATTTTGTATGCACAAAAATTAGTTTCTCTTTGGATATTGCATTTGGTGACCGAAGAGCAGAAAACAGCTAGGGTGAATTGGTGTCAAAAATATCTAGACCGCTTTAGCGCCGAAGGTCTAAAAATATGTACAACATCGTGAGTGGTCATAAATCTTGGAAATACTCATACGAGCCAGAAAATAAATGCCAGTCGTCTGTTTGGGGTTCCAAGCCGACAAAAGCCATCCGTTCTCGAAGTGTCTCCAAAATGATGGTCGCAACATTTGTCTCGAAAGCTTGCCATGTAGTAACAATTCCTCTACAAGATCAAAGAACTGTAATTGCCGATTGGTATACAACCATTTGTTTGCCTCAAGACATCGCGGAGCTTCGAAAAACCAACCCCAAACCACGATTCATCCTCCACCAAGACAAGTTCTTACACACCTCGCAAGACAATTGAATTTTTACCGTCGCAAGACGTCGAATTGTTTAACCACCCTCTGTATAGTCCCGACGTAGGACCCAACGATTTCTGTACGTTTCCGTAAATCAAAGACGGATTGCTAGATCAAAGGTTCCAATTTTCAGAAGGAGCAGTCGATGCCTTCAAAAATGCAATTTTTACTGATCCAAAGAACGAGTAATAACTGCTTCCAGGGTTGGTTCGAGCGCATGCAAAAGTCGATTAATTTTGGTGGAGAATACTTCGAAAAACAATTGGCTTTAAAAGCTCTTCTAGTTGGCAGATAAGTCTAAAAACGAGTACAACATCATGAGTAAACTACTCATACAAGCTAGAAAATATATGCCAGTCGTTTGTTTGGATGTTCCAAGCCGACAAAAGCCATCCGTTCTCGAGGTGTCTCCATAAAGATGTCGCAACATTTGTCTCGAAAGAAGTTCATGTAGCAAAATTCCTCTACAAGTTCAAAGAACTGTAATTGCCGATTGGATATAACTATTTGTTTGCCTCATGACATCGCGGAGCTTCGAAAAACCAACCCCAAGCGACGATTCATCCTCCACCAAGACAAGTTTTCACACACTTCGCAAGACAATTGAATTTTTACCGCTGCAAAACGTCGAATTGTTTAACCATCCTCTGTATAGTCCCGACGTAA
This sequence comes from Platerodrilus igneus, assembly GCA_036346225.1. Lineage (NCBI taxonomy): Eukaryota > Metazoa > Arthropoda > Insecta > Coleoptera > Lycidae > Platerodrilus > Platerodrilus igneus. Next base: position 5,151,795 of record JARFIW010000828.1, read on the forward strand.
GACCCAACGATTTCTATACGTTTCCGTAAATCAAAGACGGACTGCTAGATCAAAGGTTCCAATCGCCAGAAGGAGCAGTTGATGCTTTCAAAAATGCAATTTTGACTGATCCAAAGACTGAGCGGAATAACTGCTTCTAGAGTTGTTTCGGGGGCATGCAAAAGTTGATTAATTTTCGTGGAGAATACATCGAAAAACAATAGTCTTAAAAAGCTATTGCAGTTCTATATGAAAAGCATATAAAAGTGGATACGGTGCGTCAGCTCATTAACGTAGATCGCATGTAACATATCGTGAAATTGAGGCATCGTTGGGGATTTCAAAGACTTCAATTCCAAAAATTTTGCATGCAAAAATTAGTTTTTTTGGATATTACATATGGTGGCCGAAGAGCAGAATGCAGCTAGGGTGAACCGGTGTCAAAAAATTCACCGCTTCAACGCAGAAAATCTAAAAACGTGTACAACATCATGAGTGGTGATAAATCTTGAAAATACTCAAACAAGCCAGAAAATAAATGCCAGTCGTCTGTTTGGGGGTTCCAAACCGACAGCTCATTAACGTAGATCGCATGTAACATATCGTGAAATTGAGGCATCGTTGGGGATTTCAAAAAATTCAATTCAAAAAATTTTGCATGCAGAAAAATTAGTTTTTCTTTGGATATTGCATATAGTGCCCGAAAAGCAGAAAGCAGCTAGGGTGATTAATGTCAAAAAACCCGCTTTAGCGCAGAAAAGTCTAAAAACATCATGAGTGGTGACGAATTTTGAAAATACTTATATGAGCAGGAAAATAAACGCCAGTCGTCTGTTTGGGTGTACCAAGTTGAACAAAACCCGACAAAAGCCATCCGTTCTCGAAGTGTCTCCAAAAAGATGGTCGCAACATTTGTCTCGAAAGAAGTTCATGTAGTAACAATTCCTCTAGAAGATGAAACAACTGTAATTGCCGATTTATATAACCATTTGTTTGCCTCAAGACATCGCGGAGCTTCGAAAAACCAACCCCAAACGACGATTCATCCTCCACTAAGATAAGTTCTCCCACACCTCGCAAGATAATTGAATTTTTACCGCTGCAAAACGTCGAATTGTTTAACCATCCTCTGTATAGTCCCGACATAAGACCCAACGATTCCTATACGTTTTCGTAAATCAAAGACGGACTGCTAGATCAAAGATTCCTATCGCCAGAAGGAGCAGTCGATGCCTTCAAAAATGCAACATTTACTGTCCCCCAGCACAAGTGGAATAACTGCTTCCAGACTTGGATTGAGGGTATGCAAAAGTCGATTAATTTTCGTGTAGAATACTTCAAAAAACAATAGTCTTTAAAAGCCATTCTAGTTCTATATGCAAAACATACAAACGTGGATACGGAGAGTCAGCTCATCAACGGAGATTGACATGTGGCATATCGGAAGTTGAAGCATCATTGGAGATTTCAAGGACTTCAATTCAAAAAAATTTGCATGCACAAAAATTATGTTTTCTTTGAATATTGCATATGGTGATCGAAGAGCAGAAAGCAGGTAGGGTTATTTGGTTTCAAAAAACTATAGACCGCTTTAGCGCAGAAATGTCTAAAAACGTGTACAACATTATGAGTAGTGATAAATCTTGGAAATACTCATAAGAGCCAGAAAATAAATGACAGTTGTCTGTTTGGAGGTTCCAAGCCGACAAAAGCCATCCGCTCTCGAAGTGTCTCCAAAAAGATGGTTGCAACATTTGTCTCGAAAGAAATTCATGTAGTAACAATTCCTCTACAAGATCAAAGAACTGTAATTGCCGATTTATATAACCATTTGTTTGCCTCAAGACATCGCGGAGCTTCGAAAAACCAACCCCAAACGACGATTCATCTTCCACCAAGACAAGTTCTCATACACCTCGCAAGACAATTGAATTTTTTCCGCTGCAAAACATCGAATTGTTTAATCATGTTCTGTATAGTCCCGATGTAAGACCCAACTGTTTCTATACGTTTCCGTAAATCAAAGACGGACTGGTAGATCAAAAGTTCCAATCGCCATAAGGAGCAGTCGATGCGTTCAAAAATGCAATTTTGACTGTTCCAAAGAACGAGTGGAATAACTGATTCCAGAGTTGGTTCGAGCGCATGCAAAAGTCGATTAATTTTGTGGAGAATATTTGAAAAACAGTAGCCTTTAAAAGCTATTCCAGTTCGATATGCAAAGCTTAAAAGACAACCCTTGTAATCGTATACTTTCCTATTAGTAACGTGAATTTATTCTGAATACTTTTTAAATTATAAAGTACGATAAGGTACCACATTTAATCCACCTCTCCCATACTAGAAGATTTATTATTCTATTTTTAAAAATAGTAAGAAAGCTCTCCGACCTTAGTGCAGCTTTCTCAGACCTATCTAAATTTCACATATGAAAGGTTTGGTATGATTTCTCTAATTTTAAACTTTGTAGTTGAAATTTATTCGTGATCACCTATGGAATTGTACTAATGAAGTTTCAGTTTAATAATTAATGAGGTGATTTGCATAAATCTCTTGTCGAAGGTTTACTTACCCATAAATTGTTTCAAGCTGAAGCTTTCATGTATTATTGATATGACAGTGAAATTATATTTAGTACAAGCCTGAACATAGTTATATATAGCACAGACTGTACCCACGCGTTCCAGGAACATCTCAAAAATTCTTGATGCTATTTTGTACAAGCATCTAAGCAGATAATTCATCAAGTCGAAAGTTATATTAAATTTTTAACTTTCAATAACCAACCCATCAGAAACAAAGAATGTCTTCAAGTCGGGGCGCCAGTAAACGCGAAATAGGGATGAGTTGAAAAGCAGCAGGGATGAGCATCAACGCTTTAACTATAGGGTGGAGAAACACAAAGTGAGCTATAGGAAGGGAGCAGCAATGGAAGTTTCCTTTGATGTTCAGCCGCACCTACACCATTTCGCTCCGCCTTCGTATGAAGCACCACCCATTCGTTATGTACCCACCAGCGATGTCCTGGGTAAAGACAACATATTCACAATCAGTATCAAATCAGTACTCATTAAATAAACAGTGCAGTGCGTCAGTCTGGAGAACGTTTGTGATATCAGTATGCTGAACAATCTGGGCTCTGTTGGTAAGTTAGTGGGGGCTTTAATTGGCGCTAAAGTCTTTAGTGATGCAGCGTAGAACGATAGGCTAGTTAAATGGGCTAAATTGAAGCTGCCTCGCCCTCATTAAGCCAATATCACTGGAGCGCTCCGGTAGGCCATACAATTAGGGACCCAGAAACCAAGTCTTTTGAATCTTCAGTTGATTTTCACATCGCGCGCGGAGCTTTCTTACACCTTTCATGAGGTGCAGTAAATCCGACGGTTTTCTCCATAAACAAATCGTTCCAAAACCTTCACCGACGCTCAACCTTTCATTAAATTAAATTTATCAAAAGTGCACAAATTGTTTCAACTTCCAAACATTTTATTTGTCAAATTACAAAGTGTGTGCAGGTTTCAGAAAGTAACAGTTTATATTTCGTAAATATGACTAAAGGTGGTGCTTCATTGTTCGTGAAAATTCAATGGATTTTGTCCGGAACCTTCTAGGTACATATTTTATAAATTTTGTAAAACTATCTGACTGCGTTCATGTACAGGTGCATATTAAACGAGTGACCTTTGCTATAAAAAGGAAGCTGTTTTACTTTCAAAAGGTTCACCCTTGTTTTAAATGACATACAATGGTTTAATTATAGTAACGACGGAACGTCGGTTACAAGCTAAATGCATTAAATCTAAAAATTCCGTTTCGAGAATAATAAACAAGACCTCTTGTTGAAGTTAAAATTAAATCGTTAAACGCAAATTAATTTGAAGTAGGTACATATGTACTTCGCCACCTAAGTAGTCATTATCAGTAGCAAAACTAAAAAATTATTAACGGGGTTGTTAAGAAACTGTTCTGAAGTTTGTTCCTGTGTAGGCTAAAATAAACTCTCTAGAAAGAAAATTAACGTGTTTTAAATACTTGAGGATATTCTCTTTACAACAGGCTAAAGATTTCCATAGCGGAAAATTAGGTGTATGTGTAACACTAAAAACCGTTAACAGCTTACAACTTTCCGGTTTGAAAATAGTTTGGCAGCTTGAGCTCGTTTCATACTGGAAAAGCGTTCTTCAAACCTTGTTGCTGCATTTCTCTTTAGTCAACACAACGCCTTTACAGACGTCCTGGTTCAAACAAATAATTTCATAAACTTCCGACTTTTACAACTTGTACGTACCTTACCTAGTCTATATACACGGGTTTTTAGCTTTGAACATGGTTCTTTCTTTCCTAGCCATAAAAGCAAAACAGTGGAAAGTTAAATATATTTTAATACCAAAATCAACTTATTTTATACTATTTTTAGAAGTCTTTGGTAGTTGTTAGGGCTGCAGAGAAAGTAAACCAGATGAAAATTAAGGATACTTACCAATGTACTCAAGAGGTTTCTTTGTGCTTATCTAGTTCAATTGATTCACAAGCATTCCTAGAGGAAAGCGTCGGCACGGCTTGAAAAACATTTTCTTAGTAATGGATGATCTCCAATTTTATCCCTAATATTAATCTAACAGTTTACATTTCCAGCTTATCAGCGGTCCGGTTTCAAAAAGAAAATTATCGGCTGAAGCTCGTTGATATTAACCATTCGAAATAAGAAAGACGTTCCTTAAATCTAGTTGCGAGATTTCTCTCACTCTGTCCGATGTATTGTTAAAAACGTCTTTGTACATAATAAATAAATTCATAAATTCCCGACTTTTGCAATTTGTACTTGTATTTTTGGGTTGCTCAACAAATTTTTAATCCTAATCATATTTAAAGCTTTAGAATAAGCTTATTTGAATATCATATCTACTCTCTTGAATTCAACCACCAATAACAACGCCGCTAAATACGTTAATTTTTCATTTTGCAAAATTACTAAGTCTCTTAAATATGGTATTCAAATAGGCTTATTCCAAATGGTTAAATATGATTAGGATTAAAAATTTGTTGAGCAACTCAAAAAACACAAGTACAAATTGCAAAAGCCGGGAATATATATACCGGGTGTAACAAAATAAGTGTAAAACATTTCAGGGGGTGATTCCTCATCGTAAAAGAGATAAGGTTTTTCATATAAAGAAACTTCATTGAAGCATCCCTTGTTAAGATACAGCCCCTTAAAGGAGGAACATAAAATTTGTTTTTCATTTTTTTTTACAAACACTAAAAAGTTACAAAATTGAAATTAAGGTGACATTTTTTACTATCAAAAAACCACTTACTCAGTAATTTATTTGGTTTACGTTTTTAAAAAAGTTATTCTATACGAGCGTATTCTAAAATTTTTCTAACATTGAACAAAATTTTCAAGCCAAGTAAAGAGTCCTCAACATTTGGCACTGCAGTCTTGTAGCCGCATGCTTGCTTGAAAAAACCTAATTTGACATTTTTCAAAAAGTTGCTTTCTTCTTGCTAACTTCTTTTTTTTGGTAAAACGATACTTAATACGAGCAAACACTAGAAATTCTCCAAAACATTAAGAAAAATGTTTAAGTTAGGGGCAGGAGTTCTCGGTATTTGACCCTGCAGCCCTGTAGCCGCATCCTTGCTTAATAAGCCCTACTCTCCTATTTTTAAAAAAATTTTTTTTTTTCTCAACATTCGGTTTTTGGTAAGGTACTTAATACGATCGTATACTAAAAATTCTATCTCATTGAAAAAAAATTTTGAGTTAGGTAAAGAGTGTTAGACTTTTGACACTGTAGTCTTGTCGCTACGTCCTTGCTTAGTAAACCGTAATTTTCCGTTTTTCAAAACGTTGCTTTTATCGAACTGCATTCGTTTTTTAGTAAAAGGCTATTTAATACGATCGTTTACTAAAAATTCCTTATTAATAAGAAAAATTTGAGTTAGGTAAAGAGTCCTTGGTTTTTGACACTGTAGTCTTTTAACCACGTCTTTGCTTAATAATCCGTAATTTGCCGTTTTTCCAAAAGATACTTTACTCGAACTGCATTCGTTTTTCAATAAAACGCTGTTTAATACGAGCGTTTATTCTAAAAAATTTTCTAACATTGAACAAAGTTGGCGAGCCAGGTAAATAGTCCTCAACTTTTGACACCGCAGTCTTGTAGCTGTATGCTTGCTTGAAGAACCCTAATTTGACATTTCTCAAAAAGTTGCTTTCTTCTCGCTAACTTAGTTTTCTTGGTAAAACGATAGTTAATTACGAGCAAAAACTAAAAATTTTCTAGTACATAAAAAAATGTTTAAATTAGGTGACGAGTCCTCCATATTTGACCCTGTACTCTGTAGCCGCATCCTTGCTTAATAAGCCCTACTTTCCTATTTTAACAAAAAATTTTTTTTCTGTAAATTTGTTTTTTGCGAATTCTCTAATATACAAAAGAAAATTTTTGAGATAGGTAAGTAGTCCTCAACTTTTGACACTGCAGTCTTGTAGCTGCATCCTTGCTCAATTATCCCAACTTTGCTGTTTTTCAAAAGTTACTGTCTTTGAACGACATTCGTTTTTAGTAAAACGCTACCCTATACGAACATATATAAAGAATTTTCTAATATTTAAAGAAATGTTTTGGAGCCAGTTCAAGAGTCCTTTAGATTTGACACCTCAGTTTTATAGCCGCATCCTTGCTTCATAAGTCTTAATTTGCCGTAGAGTGGTACACAACCACTTGTTTGCCAATGATCTTTGAAGAAATTAGGAAAACCAACCGCTAAAGATGCATCTTTACCCACCACGACAATGTAAGCTCTTACTGATCGACTCAAACAAGTGAGTTTTGAATACACAAAATGTCTGTCGGTTTGATAGGTCATCTGCCGTATAGTCCTGATTTGCGAAGCCAACATTTTTTGATCTTTAAAGGAGCATTTTAATACGTTTTGGAGGTGCTTCAATCAGAGTGGAAAAGTGCTTTGAGGATCGGATCAAACGTATGCAAAAAGTGTATGAATCTTTATGGAGAATAAGTATGTTGAAAAACAATAAAACCACATTGGTTGATAAATTATTATTTTTTATCTCAAATTCCAAAAGATAAGTGGAAACCGTAGTAGTGTATCAGAATATATTAATTGTCCATTATTCTCTACCGCATATGTGAATCTTTTACTTTTAGCCTTTGAATTTAGTTCTGTAAAAAAATCATCATCAGTGAATTTGGAAAAATCAAAACCATCTGCACCATATTCTTGGAAAATATTCGAAATTCTCCTTTATTTCAATCACAAGCCGTGGTATTAAAAAATTGACTGATGTGTGGGGGCTATCATTCTTCACGTTCTTCGTACAACATGTTCAATTAAAAACACTTCTGAGACACACCAATCTCTTCAACGCCAGGATGTGATTGGTGTGAGAACTACAAATCAAATGCAAATACGACTTTGTTATTTTCTAATGCTTTTTAATTTTATTTTTTTTAGTTATAACTATTGATAGTCGGTAAAAACTCTAAGTCAATAAAAGTTATACTAGTACTTTTGTTTAAAATGATCATCAAGTAAAAAACTATAGCTACATCCCTAATATTTAATATTAAAAATCACCTAATTTTTGTGTTTTGTCATTTAACATTTTTCAAAAAGTTGCTTTCGTCTCGCTATCTTCGTTTTCTGGGTAAAACGATACTTATTACGAGGAAAACCTAAAAATTTTCTAATGCATAAAAAAAATGTTTAAGAGAGGTGAAGAGTCTTCCATATTTGACCCTGCACCCTGTAGCCGCATCCTTGCTTAATAAGCCGTACTTTCCTATTTTTAAAAAAATCTTTTTTTCGCTACATTCGTTGTTTGGTAAGGTACTTAATACGTGCGTTTACTAAAAATTCTCTAGTATATAAAGGAAAATTATTGAGTTAGGTAAGTAGTCCACAACTTTTAACACCGCAGTCTTGTAGCCGCTTCCTTGCTTAATTAGCTTGACTTTGCAGTTTTTAAAAAAGTTGCTGTCTTTGAACTATATTCGTTTTTAGTAAAACGCTACCTAATACGAGCATATGTTAAAATTTCTCTAATATTGAAAGAAATATTTTTCTAGCCAGTTAGAGTCCTTTAGTTTTGACACCTCAGTTTTGTAGCCGCATTTGCTTCATAAGCCTTAATTTGCCGTAGAGTTATACACAACCATTTGTTTGTCAATGATCTTCGAAGAAATTAGGAAAACCAACCGCTTAAGATGGATCTTCACCCACCATGACATTGTAAGCTCTTACTGATCGTCTCAAACCAGTCAGTACTCAAAATGTCTGTCGGTTTGATAGGTTATCCGACGTATAGTCCTGATTTGCGAAGCCAACGCTTTTTTACCTTTGAAGAAGCGTTTAATACGTTTTGGAGGTGCTTCAATCAGAGTGGAAAAGTGCTTTGAGGATCGGATCAAATGTATGCAAAAATGTATGAATCTTTATGGAGAATAAGTATGTAAATAACTACAGGTCGCTTATTAGCTCTTCAGACGATTCCTTCGAATTCAGCTGCTCCAATTAATTCTTAAGCAATCTAATAAGAAGCCATCAATACCGGTTTTAGTTACTTAACACCTTCCAGTTAAACAAGGTGGTTAGTTTCTAAAACAAAATTGTCTACTTGAACTCGTCATATTTACAATATTTGGATTTATTGCTATATTTCCCTCTGAGTATGTCCGGCAGGTTTTTGAAAACATCCAGATTCATAAAAAATTATGTCATTAATTCCTTACTTTTACTTGTACTTGTGCTCTTATCCTTTGGTAGTCGTATGGAGACACTGACAGAAAAGTTTCTACGCTATCAACATTGTTCTTTTATCTTGACATACCAACATAACAACAGTAAGTTAACTATATTTTTGATACTACTTAACGCTTGATTTATACTACTTTTAGAGATTTTTTTTTATTAGTTGTTGGTGCTGTAGAGGAAGTAGACCGAATAAAAATCAAAAATGCTTATCGGTATACTTAAGAGGAGTTCTTTGTGTTTATCTATTTCAATTGACCCATAAGCATCCTAAGAGGAATACGTCTGCACCGCTTTTTACAGGGAACGACTTAAAAAACTATCCCTAATATTAAAGGAATTCTGACGGTTTACATTTCCAGTTTAACAGCGGCCTGCTTTCAAAAACGAAATTATCGGCTGGAGCTCGTTGATATTAACCATTCGAAATAAGAAAGTCGTTCCTTAAATCTTTGCTACATTTCTCTCACTCTGTCCAATATATTTTTAAAAACGTCCTTGTACATAGAAAATAAGTTCATAAATTCCCGACTTTTGCAATTTGTACTTGTGTTTTTTGGATTGCTCAACTAATTTTTAATCCTAATCATATTTAATGCTTTGGAATAAACTTATTTGAATAACTTATTTAAGAGCCTTAGTATTTCTGCAAAATAAAAAATTAACGTATTTAACGGCGTTGTTAGTGGTGGTTGAATCCAAGAGAGTAAATTTATATATATTGTTTTTATTTTTAGATTTTTAGAGTATTGATAGTAAAATAAATCATAGTAATCAACCTTTAATAAATACAAACGCTTTTTGATACTGTTTTTATTTAAAGGAAAATTGATTAATCTATCAACTAAAGACTGTAAAGAGACCAAATAAACCTATCTATGATGTTGAATAAATAAATTCCAACTTCTTATCTCTGATTAGTACGAGAGTTATCATTTATATTTCGGGATTGTGTTAAACCAATACTGCAATCTGGCAACTAACGCCTCTATCTCAAAGTTTAGCATTTTTGGTGGTATACTTGCTCAGAACGAGCATTATTTTAGCTGTTTACAGTAACGTGAACAAATTGATTTTCTCTAAAAATGGAACTAAATCGAGAACATTTTCGAGCGATTATTTTTTACAACGTTAAACGTGAATCAACCTAGCAACAGTGCATAAATGAACTTATCCGACTTTTGGAGAAGAAGCACCGTCAAGGACTACTGCGTATGGATGGTTTGCAAACTTCAATCGTGGCCGTGGATCGGCTATGAACAAATTTTGTAAATCTCGTCCAAAATCGCTTGTTGTTACGGTGAGCATTAATGCTGTTCGTGAACTGACAGTGCTAAATCGTCTAGTGACTTCGTGGTAATGAGACATTGTTAAACATTAGTGCGGCCGGCAAACTTTCAATATTGCACTAACATTCAACCCTCAAGCAAATTTGTTCGCTTTGGATCGACTCTACACAATCGCTCAAAAACGGTCTCGTGTCGATTGGTCAAAAAAATCAAAAAACACGACCTCGAGAAGCATCGATCTGGGCGAATAAACCCTAAGTCGACTCTTTCAAAATGAACCAAATTTGATAAAAGTTCCTCGTGCACGAACAATCTCGAAGCTAATGGTTGCCTGTTTTTTAAGAAGAACTTGACATGTGGCAACCGTTTCTTTAAAGAAATGCAAAACTGTCGATTCTCAAAGATAAATAAACATTACTTTTTCAGCGATCTTCAAAGAAATAGAGAAACTAACCGCTTAAAATGGTTTATTATCCACAACGACAAACTGAGCTGTGTCAGGTCGGTTCAAACAAGTAACTTTTGAACACTCAAAATGTCGATTTGAAGATCATTCGCCTATATTCTTGATTTGACACCAGCATGCTTCTTTTTGTTCCTGCATATCAAAAATAAATTGCGAGGACAACGTTTTTGACACTTGAAGAAGCGGTTAATACGTTTAAAATGCATGTTTTGTAGATGCTATTTAATCGGAGTGGAAAAGTATTTTGAGGATAGGATCAAACGCATGCAAATGTGTATTGGTGTTCATGAAGAATATTTTAAAACCAATAAATCCACTTTTATCGATAAATAATTATTTTTGATCTGAAATTCCGAAATATAAAAGGCAACCCTAATGGTACATTAAAAAATTCTAACCGTCTATTATTCTCTACCCCATCTTTGAATCTATTGCATTTAGCTTTTGAATTCAGTTTTATAAGAAAACCATTAATATTAAATTTTGAAGAACCACAACAGATACACGTATGTGCACTATGTACTTGAAAAATATTCGAACTTCTTTATTTCAATTTCAAACAGTGATATTAAAAAATTGACTGAAAAAAGGGGGGGTTCCTACATAATAAATTAAAAACACCTCTGGGACACACAATTTGTGATATTATTCTCATAAACATCAAGGAAATTCTCAAATATGTATGATGTTAGACACCATGAAATAATGAACAAAGCAAATGCCATAATGACAGAGTTTTTCTAATACAACTTAAAGTTTCCTATTTTTAACTATTAGTGATCTACAAAACTCTTAGTTTGTAAAAATTCTACTCTTTCTTTTGTCTAAAATGACCAAGAGTGAAAAATTAACCATATTCTTAATATTAAAAAACCCATGATTTATGTCATTTGTTGGGCTGCCTGATTGGAGATAATACAATCTTTGCATTCTTATTGGTTGTTAGTACTATAGGGAAAGTATGTAACATGTAGCTAGAGCCTGAGTACTTAATAGTAGTTTTGTGTTTAAGAGTTCCAATCGATTTATAAATAATCTAGAGAGAGAAGAGAGAGAGAGAGAGAGAGAGAGAGAGAGAGAACGAGAAGGACAGAGAACCATCGCCACTCTTTAACAGTTCAGCACTAACGAGTTTAACAGGAGGACTGGATTTAGAAATACCATTGACGTCTTGAGCTTGTTCATATTTATCATATTTGAAATACGCAACGTGTTCTTAAAATCCAGGTGTTACATGTCCTTTAGTTTGTCGAATATATTTTTAAAACACAACGATTTAGGACTAATAATTTCATAAATTCCCGGCTTCTGCAATTTGAGATTTCCCTAAAACTTCAATCTTAATCGCATTATTAAAAGCAATTTTGAAATTAAGATGTTTAAATACCCCATTTAAGACCTTTAGTAGTTCTATGATAGGGAAGTTTGCTTAATAGTCTTGATTTGCGTTTTTGAAAAAGTTGTTTTTTCGGGCTATTTTCGGTTTTTGGTTAAACGCTGCTTAATACGATCGTATACTACAAATTCTCTATCTTCGAAAGAGAATTTGAGTTAGGTAAAGAGCCCTCGGCTTTTGCCACTTCAGTCTTGTAGCCACACCTTGCTTAGTAAGCTGTAATTTTCCGTTTTTCAAAACGTTGCTTTACTCGAACTGCATTCGTTTTTAGTAAAACGCTACTTAATACGAGCGTATACTAAAATTTTTCTAACATTGAACAAACTTTTCGAGCCAGGTAAAGAGTCTTTGACTTTTGACACTGGAGTCTTGTAACCGCATGCCTGCTTGAAGATCCCTAATTTGACATTTTTCAAAAAGTTGCTTTCTTCTCGCTAACTTTGTTTTCTTGGTAAAATGATACTTGTTACGAGCAAAAACCAAAAATTCTCTAATAAAGAAAAATGTTTAAGTTAGATGAGAAGTGCTCGATATTTGACCCTGCATCCCTGTAGCCGAATCCATGCTTAATACGCCTTACTTTCCTATTTTTAATAAAATTCTTTCATCTTCGCTACATTCGTTTTTTTGGTAAGGTACTTAATACATGCGTTTACTAAAAATTTTCTAATATATGATGGAAAATTTTTGATTTAAGTAAGTAGTCCTCAACTTTTGACAACGCAGTCTTGTAGCCCCAATCCTTGCTTAATCAACCTGACTTTGCTGTTGTTTAAAAAGTTGCTGTCTTTGAACTACATTTGTTTTTAGTAAAACGCTACCTAATACGAGCATATCTAAAAATTTCTCTAATATTGAAAGAAATGTTTAGGAGCCAGTTGAAGAGTCCTTTAGGTTTGACACCACAGTTTTGTGGCCGCATTTGCTTCATAAGCCTTAATTTGCCATAGAGTGGTACACAACCATTTGTTTGTCAATGATCTTCGAAGAAATTAGGAAAACTAACCGCTTAAGATGGATCCTCACCCACCACGACATTGTAAGCTCTTACTGATCGACTCAAACAAGTCAATACTTAAAATGTCTGCCGGTTTGATAGGTTATCTGACGTATAGTTTTGATTTGCGAAGCCAACGCTTTTTTACCTTTAAAGAAGCGTTTAATACGTTTTGGAGGTGCCTCAATCAGAGTGGAAGAGTGCTTCGAGGATCGGATCAAACGTATTCAAAAATGTATGAATCTTTATGGAGAATAAGTATGTAAGTAACTACAGGTCGCTTATTAAGTCTTCAGACGATTCCTTCGAATTCAGCTGCTTCAATTAATTCTTAAGCAATCTAATAAGAAGCCATCAATACCGGTTTTAGTTACTTGACAACTTCCAGTTAAACAAGGTGGTTAGTTTCTAAAATAAAATTGTGTACTTAAACTCGTCATATTTACTATATTTGGATTTATTGCTATATTTTCCTCTTAGTATGTCCGGCAGGTTTTTGAAAACATCCAGATTCACAAAAAATTATTTCATTAATTCCTGACTTTTACTTGTACTTGTGGTCTTATCCTTTGGTAGTCGTATGGAGACACGAACAAAAAAGTTTCTACGCTATCAACATTGTTCTTTTGTCTTGACATACGAACATAACAGCAGTAAGTTAACTATATTTTTAATACTACTAAACGCTTGATTTATATTACTTTTAGAGATTTTTTTTTGTTAGTTGTTGGTGTTGTAGAGGAAGTAGACCGAATAAAAATTAAAAATGCTTATCGGTATACTTAATAGGAGTTCTTTGTGTTTATCTATTTCAATTGACCCATAAGCACCCTAAGAGGAATACGTCGGCACCGCTTTTTACAGGGAACGACTTGAAAAACATTTTCTTAGCAATGGATAATTTCCAACTATCCCTAATATTAAAGGAATTCTAACGGTTTACATTTCCAGTTTAACAGCGGTTTGCTTTCAAAAACAAAATTATCGGCCTAAGCTCGTTGATATTAACCATTCGAAATAAAAAAGGCGTTCTTTAAATCTATTTGCTACATTTCTCTCACTCTGTCCGATATATTTTTAAAAACGTCCTTATACATAGTAAATAAATTCTTAAATTCCCGACTTTTGCAACTTGTACTTGTGTTTTTTAGGTTGCTCAACAAATTTTTAATCTTAATCATATTTAACGTTTTGGAATAAACTTATTTGAGTACCTATTTCAGAGCTTTAGTAATTTTGCAAAATGAAAAATTAACGTATTTAGCGGCGTTGTTAGTGGTGGTATATATATATATATATATATATATATATATATATATATATATAGTAATTAATAAGATGAAACAATAACTTAGACTTTTTAAGTAAAGCCCAAATGATCTTTCAAATCGAACTAGTAATTGAAAGAAGGAAAATATAAGGCCTTGGACAGGATTTAAACCTGCATCTCAGTTTTGCCGGAACTGTGCGTTTACCAATTACGCTGCCGAGGCCGATGGCTATAATTGGGAAATTTACAAATCCAAATCGTGTACAGTACCATATATAAACCTAACTTTCAATTACGTTTAGCTTTTGTGTCAATCATATCTGAAATTGTCAAGATTTTGACTTATGTCAGAGATATATATATATATATATATATATATATATTATATATATATATATATATATATATATATATATATTGTTTTTATTTTTAGATTTTTAGAGTATTGATAGTAAAAAAAACATTGTAATCGACGTTTAATAAATAGAAACCCTTTTTGATACTGTTCTTATTTAAAGAAAAATTGATTGATCTATCAACTAAAGACTAAAAGATGTCAGGTTATGTTGTAAGCTAGAAAGAGGCCAAATAAGCCGATCTATAATGTTGAATAAATTCTAACTTATCTCTGATTAGTACGAGGGTCGTAATTTATATTTCGGGATTGTGTTAAACCAGTATTGCCATCTGCCAACTGACATTTCTATCTCAAAGTTTGGCATCTTTGATGGTTAGACATGCTCAAAACGAGCATTATTTTAGCTGTTTAGAGTAACGTGAACAAATTCATTTTATCTAAAAATGCACGTAATCGAGAACATTTGAGCGATTATTTTTTACAACGTTATACGTGAATCAACCTAGCAACAGTACATAAATAAACCTAATCCGACTTTTGGAGAAGAAGCACCTTCAAAGACTACTGCTTATGGATGGCTTGCAATCTTCAATCGCGACCGTGGTTCGGTTATGGACAAATATTGTAAAGGTCGTCCAAAATCGCTTGTTGTTACGGAGAGCATCAATGCTGTTTTCGTGAACTGACACTGTAAAATCGTCATGTGACATCGTGGTAATGAGACATTGTTAAACATTAGTGGAACCAGCATACTTTCAATATTGCAGGAACAATTAGCCATCAAGTAAATTTGTTCGCGTGGGATCCTACACAATTGCTCAAAAACGGGCTCGTGTCGATTGGTCAAAAAAATCAAAAAACACGACCTCGAGCAGCATCGATTTGGGCTAATAAACCCTAAGTCGACTCTTTCAAAATGAACCAAATTTGATAAAAGTTCCTCGTGCACGAAGCATCCCGAAGCAAATGGTTGCCTGCTTTTTTAGAAGAACTTGACATGTGGCAACCGTTTCTTTAAAGAAATGAAGAACTGTCGATATTCAATGGTAAATAACCATTTGTTTTCCAGAAATCTTCAAAGAAATAACTAAACTAACCGCTTGAAACGGTTTATTATCCATAAGGACAAACCGAGCTGTTACAGATCGGTTCAAACAAGTGACTTTTGAACACTCAAAATGTCGATTTGAGAATCATTCGCCGTATATTCTTGATTTGACACCCGAATGCTTCTTTTTGTTTCCGCATATCAAATATAAATTGCGAAGGTAACGTATTTTGACACTTGAAGGAACGGTTAATACATTCAAAATGCATGTTTTGTAGATGCTTTAATCGGAGTAGAAAAGTATTTTGAGGATCAGATCAAATGCATGCAAATGAGTATTGGTGTTCATGAAGAATATTTTGAAAAAAAAAATTCACTTTATTGATAAATAATTATTTTTGATCTTGAATTCCGAAATTTAAAGGGCAACCCTAGTGGTACATAAGAAAATTCTAACCGTCTATTGTTCTCTATACCATATTTGAATCTATTGCTTTTAGCTTTTAAATTTAGTTCTATAAGAAAATCATTAATATTAAATTTTGAAGAACCACAACAGATCCAAGTATCTGTACTAGGTTCTTGAAAAATATTATAAGTTCTGTATTTCAATTTCAAACCGTGATATTAAAAAATTTACTGAAAGGGGGGGGGGGTTCTACATAATAAATTAAAAACACTTCTGGGACACGCCATTTGTGATTTTATTCTCATAAACATCAAGGACATTCTCAAATATATATTATGATGTTAGAACACCATGAAATAATGAACATATCAAATGCAATAACGACAGGGTTTTTCTATAGCACAACTTAATTTCTGACTATTGGTAGTCTACAAAACTAGGCGGCTCCGTGGCGTAGTTGGTGTGTGTGTGTGTGTGACTACTACGCCCAAGGTCCCGGTTTCAAATTCTGACACGGTCCGCTTAAAAAATGTTAGGCGAGCATTTTTCTCAAAAATTCATCTTCGGTCGGATGATAGGTAAAATAGAGGTCCCGTGTGTGAGTGTTGTCACGCACGTTAAAGATCCCTAATTTGCTTGGAACAGCAAGGGTTAGACAAAATTCAAAATTTTCCAGGTAAAAAAAACTCTCTTCCTGGCCAATGTAGTACCTTCCGGTGGAGCATTGGAAGATCACATGTAAGGTCTACAAAACTCACAGTTTGTAAAAGTTCTACTCTTTCTTTTGTCTAAAATGACCAACAGTAGAAAATTAACTCTATTCTTAATATTAAAAATCCCCTAATTTATGCCATTTGTTGGGTTGCTTGATTGGAGATAACGCTATCTTTGCAAACTTATTGGTTGTTAGAACTTTAGAGAAAATATATAATATGTAGCTCAAGTTTGATTACTTAATGGTAATTTAGTGTTTAACAGTTCCAAGGAGTTTCGTAGCTCTCTCTCCCTCTAGATTGATTTATAAACAATCTAGAGGGAGAGAGAGCGCGCCATCGCCACTTTTAACAGTTCAGCACTTACCAGTTTAACAAGACTGGGTTTAGAAATACCATTGACGCTTTGAGCTTGTTCATATTTATCATATTTGAAATACGCAACGTGTTCTTAAAATCCTGGTGTTACATGTCCTTTAGTCCGTCGGATATATTTTTAAAAACACAGCGATTAAGGATTAATAATTTCATAAATTCCCGACTTCTGCAACTTGATATTTCCCTAAAACTTCAATCTTAATCGTATTACTAAAAGCAATTTTGAAATAAGATGTTTAAATACCCTATTTAAGACCCTTAGTAGTTCTACGATAGGGAAGTTTGCTTAATAAGTCTTGATTTGCGTTTTTGAAGAAGTTGTTTTTTTTCGGGCTATTTTCGTTTTTTGGTTGATAGAAACTTAATACGAGCGTATACTAAAATATTTCTAACATTGAACAAACATTTAGAGCCAGTTAAAGAGTTTTCAACTTTTAACATTGCAGTCTTGTAGCCGCATGCTTGCTTGAAGAGCCTTAATTTACATTTTTCAAAAAGTTGCTTTCATCTCGCTAACTTCGTTTTCTTGATAAAACGATACTTAATATAGGCAAATACTAAAATTTCTTTATTAGTAAAAAAAATTTGAGTTAGGTAAAGAATCCTTGATTTTTGACACTGTCGTCTTGTAGACGCGTCCTTGATGAATAAACCGTAATTTGCCGTTTTTCCAAAAGGTGATTTACTCGAACTGCGTTCGTTTTTCAGTAAAACGCTACTTAATACGAGCGTATACTAAAATTTCTTTAACATTAAACAAACTTTTCGAGCCAGGTGAAGAGTCCTCGACTTTTGACAGAGCATTCTTGTAGCAGCATGTTTGCTTGAAGAGCCCTAATTTGACAATTTCAAAAAGTTGCTTTCTTCTCGCTAACTTATTCGTTTTCTTGGTAAAACCATACTTAATACAAGCAAATACTAAAAATTCTTTATTAATAAAAAAAAGTGAGTTAGGTAAAGAGCCCTTGATTTTTGACACTGTAGTCTTGTCGCCGCGCCCTTGCTTAATAAACCGTAATTTGCCGTTTTTTCAAAAGGTGCTTTACTCGAACTGCTTTCGTTTTTTACTAAAGCGCTACTTAATACGAGCGTATACTCAAATTTTTCTAACATTAAACAAACTTTTCGAGCCAGGTGAAGAGTCCTCGACTTTTGACACCGCAGTCTTGTAGCCGCATGCTTGCTTGAAGAACTCTAATTTGACATTGCTTTCTTATCGCTAACTTCGTTTTCTTGGTAAAACGATACCTATTACGAGCAAAAACTAAAAATTCTCTAATATATAAAGAAAAATGTTTGTTAGACTAGGAGTCTTCCATATTTGAACCTGCACTCCTGTAGCCGCATTCTTGCTTAATGAGCCTTACTTACCTATTTTTTAAAAAATTTCTTTTTTTTTATACATTCATTTTTGGTAAGGTACTTAAAACGAGCGAATACTAAAACTTCTCTAATCTATAAAGGAAAATTTTTGAGTTAGGTAGGTATTCCTCAACTTTTGACACCGCAGTCTGGTAGTCGCATCATTGTTTAATTAGCCCGACTTTGCTGTTTTGCAAAATGTTGCTATCTTCGAACTACATTCGTTTCTAGTAAAACGCTACCTAATACGAGCATATGTTAAAATTTCTCCAATATTGAAAGAAATGTTTTGGAGCTAGTTGAAGAGTCCTTTAGGTTTGACACCACAGTTTTGTAACCGCATCCTTGCTTCATAAGCCTTAATTTGCCCTAGAGTGGTACACAACCATTTGTTGGCCAATAATCTTCGAAGAAATTAGGAAAACCAACCGCTTAAGATGGATCTTCACCCACCACAACAATGTAAGCTCTTACAGATCGACTCAAACAAGTGAGTTTTGAGTACTCAAAATGTCTGTCAGTTTGATAGGTCATCTGCCGTATAGTCCTGATTTGCGAAGCCAACATTTTTTGACCTTTAAAGGAGCGTTTTAATACGTTTTGGAGGTGCTTCAATTAGAGTGGAAAAGTGCTTTGAGGATCGGATCAAACGTATGCAAAAATGTATGAATCTTTATGGAGAATAAGTATGTAAGTAACTACAGGTCGCTTATTAGCTCTTCAGACGATTCCTTCGAATTCAGCTGCTTCAATTAATTCTTAAGCAATCTAATAAGAAGCCATCAATACCAATTTTAGTTACCTAACACCTTCCAGTTAAACAAGGTGGTTAATTTCTAAAATAAAATTGTCTACTTGAACTCGACATATTTACAATATTTGGATTTATTGCTATATTTCCCTCTGAGTATGTCCGGCAGGTTTTTGAAAACATCCAGATTCATAAAAAATTATTTCATTAATTCCTGATTTTTACTTGTACTTGTGCTCTTATCGTTTGGTAGTCGTATGGAGACACGGACAAAAAAGTTTCTACGCTATCCACATTGTTCTTTTGTCTTGACATACCAACATAACAACAGTAAGTTAACTATATTTTTGATACTACTAAACGCTCGATTTATACTACTTTTAAAAAAAATTTTTTGTTAGTTGTTGGTGCTGTAGTGGAAAAATGCTTATCGGTATACTTAAGAGGAGTTCTTTGTGTTTATCTATTTCAATTGACCCATAAGCATCCTAAGAGGAATACGTCTGCACCGCTTTTTACAGGGAACGACTTGAAAAACTATCCCTAATTCTGACGGTTTACATTTCCAGTTTAACAGCGGTCTGCTTTCAAAAACAAAATTATCGGCTGGAGCTCGTTGATATTAACCATTTGAAGTAAGAAAGGCGTTCTTTATATCTTTGCTACATTTCACTCACTCTGTCCATTATATTTTTAAAAACGTTCCTGTACATAGAATATAAATTCATAAATTCCCTACTTTTGCAATTTGTACTTGTGTTTTTGGATTTCTCAACTAATTTTTAATCCTAATCTTATTTAATGCTTTGGAATAAACTTATTTGAATAACTTATTTAAGAGCCTTAGTAATTCTGCAAAATGAAAAATTAACGTATTTAACGGCGTTGTTAGTGGTGGTTAAATCCAAGAGAGTAGATTTATATATATATATATATATATATATATATATATATATATATATTGTTTTTATTTTTAGATTTTTAGAGTATTGATAGTAAAATAAATCATAGTAATCAACCTTTAATAAATACAAACGCTTTTTGATACTGTTTTTATTTAAAGGAAAATTAATTAATCTATCAACTAAAGACTGGAAAGAGACCAAATAAACCGATCTATGATGTTGAATAAATTCTAACTTCTTATCTCTGATTAGTACGAGAGTTATCATTTATATTTCGGGATTGTGTTAAACCAATACTGCAATCTGGCAACTAACGCCTCTATCTCAAAGTTTAGCATTTTTGATGGTATACTTGCTCAGAACGAGCATTACTTTAGCTGTTTACAGTAACGTGAACAAATTCATTTTATCTAAAAATGCACGTAATCGAGAACATTTTCGAGCGATTATTTTTTACAACGTTAGACGTGAATTTACCTAGCAACAGTGCATAAATGAACTTATCCGACTTTTGGAGAAGAAGCACCGTCAAGGACTACTGCGTATGGATGATTTGCAAACTTCAATCGTGGCCGTGGTTCGGTTATAAACAAATTTTGTAAATCTCGTGCAAAATCGCTTGTTGTTACGGAGAGCATTAATGCTGTTCGTGAACTGACAGTGCTAAATCGTCTAGTGGCATCGTGGTAATGAGACATTGTTAAACATTAGTGCGGTCGGCATACTTTCAATATTGCACTAACATTCAACCGTCAAGCAAATTTGTTCGCTTTGGATCGATTCTACACAATCGCTAGAAAACGGGCTCATGTCGATTGGTCAAAAAAAATCAAAAAACACGACCTCGAGAAGCATCGATCTGGGCGAATAAACCCTAAGTCGACTCTTTCAAAATGAACCAATTTTGATAAAAGTTCCTCGACCACGAAGCATCCCGAAGCAAATGGTTGCCTGGTTTTTTAGAAGAACTTGACATGTGGCAACCGTTTCTTTAAAGAAATGCAGAACTGTCGATTCTCAAAGATAAATAAACATTACTTTTTCAGCGATCTTCAAAAAAATAGAGAAACTAACCGCTTAAAATGGTTTATTATCCACAACGACAAACTGAGCTGTGACAGGTCAGTTCAAACAAGTAACTTTTGAACACTCAAAATGTCGATTTGAAGATCATTCGCCGTATATTCTTGATTTGACACAAGCATGCTTCTTTTTGTTCCCGCATATCAAAAATAAATTGAGAGGACAACGATTTTTGACACTTGAAGAAGCGGTTAATACGTTTAAAATGCATGTTTGTAGATGCCATTTAAAAGGAGTAGAAAAGTATTTTGAGGATAGGATCAAACGCATGCAAATGTGTATTGGTGTTCATGAAGAATATTTTAAAACCAATAAATCCACTTTTCAACGAACTTCGTTCGTTTATGAAATCGATTTGTCGTCCGTCTGTCTGTCCGTCTGTCCGTCCGAGGCCTTTCTAATGGTCGGACATCAATGTGTGATACATCAATCGATTCAGCTCGGTGTCCTGAGCTTAAGTTTTGATGTCAGTTGAAATCGGGCCACGGGGACGCCGTGCCGCCGCGATATTCCGTCGGGAAAATTAAAATTTCAAATAGGTTCAAAATTAATGTGCGATACATATTTGGACTCCCCTAACATAGCTGAGTCGAAATATGGTACCCCCCCCACAAAATCTGACCACGGATACCCGACCCCCGGAATTAATTTTAATTTTTTTATCTGAATACTTATAATTATTACAACATAATAATTTTAATTTCTTTAAATTGTTTTAAAGTAAGTCTACATTTGGAAGTTCGTTGCGACAAAGCCTTGCATTTTTAACTTGTTTCGATATATAATTATTTTTGATCTCAAATTCCGAAATATAAAGGGCAACCCTAATGGTACATTAGAAAATTCTAACCGTCTATTATTCTCTACCCCATCTTTGAATCTATTGCATTTAGCTTTTGAATTCAGTTCTATAAGAAAACCATCAATATTAAATTTTGAAGAACCACAACAGATACACGTATGTGCACTATGTTCTTGAAAAATATTTGAAGTTTTTTATTTCAATTTCAAACAGTGATATTAAAAAATTGACTGAAAAAAAGGGGGGTCCTACATAATAAATTAAAAACACTTCTGGGACACACAATTTGTGATATTCTCATAAACATCAAGGAAATTCTCAAATATGTATGATGTTAGACACCATGAAATAATGAACAAAGCAAATGCCATAACGACAGAGTTTTTCCTATGTTTCCTATTTTTAACTATTAGTGATCTACAAAACTCTCAGTTTGTAAAAGTTCTACTTTTTCTTTTGTCTAAAATGACCAAGAGTGGAAAATTAACTATATTCTTAATATTAAAAATCCCATAATTTATGTCATTTGTTGGGCTGCCTGATTGGAGATAATACAATCTTTGCATTCTTATTGGTTGTTAGTACTATAGAGAAACTATGTAACACGTAGCTAAAGTCTGAGTACTTAATAGTAGTTTTGTGTTGAACAGTTCCAATTGATTTATAAATAATCCAGAAAGAGAGAGAGAGAGAGAGAGAGAGAGAGAGAGAGAGAGAGAGAGACGAAAGGGAGAAAGAGCCATCGCCAATCTTTCAGTTCAGCACTAACGAGTTTAACAGGACTGGGTTTAGAAATACCATTGACGTCTTGAGCTTGTTCATATTTATCATATTTAAAATACGCACGTGTTCTTAAAATCCAGGTGTTACATGTCCTTTAGTCTGTCGGATATATTTTTAAAAACACAATGATTTAGGACTAATAATTTCATAAATTCCCGGCTTCTGCAATTTGAGATTTCCCTAAAACTTCAATCTTATTCGCATTATTAAAAGCAATTTTGAAATTAAGATGTTTAAATACCCCATTTAAGACCTTTAGTAGTTCTATGATAGGGAAGTTTGCTTAATAGTCTTGATTTGCGTTTTTGAAAAAGTTGTTTTTTCGGGCTATTTTCGGTTTTTGGTTAAACGCTGCTTAATACGATCGTATATTACAAAATCTCTATCTTCGAAAAAGAATTTGAGTTAGGTAAAGAGCCCTCGGCTTTTGTCACTTCAGTCTTGTAACCACAATCTTGCTTAGTAAGCTGTAATTTTCCGTTTTTCAAAACGTTGCTTTACTCGAACTGCTTTCGTTTTTCAGTAAAACGCTGTTTAATACGAGCGTATACTAAAATTTTTCTAACATTGAACAAACTTTTCGAGGCAGGTAAAGAGCTTTCGACTTTTGACACTGCAGTCTTGTAGCCGCATGTCTGCTTGAAGCTTCTCGCTAACTTCGTTTTCTTGGTAAAACGATACTTGTTACGAGCAAAAACCAAAAATTCTCTAATAAATAAAGAAAAATGTTTAAATTAGATGAGAAGTGCTTGATATTTGACCCTGCATCCCTGTAGCCGCATCCTTGCTTAATAAGCCGTACTTTCCTATTTTTAAAAAATCTTTTTTTCGCTACATTCGTTTTTTGGTAAGGTACTTAATACGTGCGTTTACTAAAAATTCTCTAGTATATAAAGGAAAATTATTGAGTTAGGTAAGTAGTCCACAACTTTTAACACCGCAGTCTTGTAGCCGCTTCCTTGCTTAATTAGCTTGACCTTGCAGTTTTTAAAAAAGTTGCTGTCTTTGAACTACATTCGTTTTTAGTAAAACGCTACCTAATACGAGCATATGTTAAAAATTCCTCTAAAATTGAAAGAAATATTTTTCTAGCCAGTTGAAGAGTCATTTAGTTTTGACACCTCAGTTTTGTGGCCGTATTTGCTTCATAAGCCTTAATTTGCTCTAGAGTGGTACACAACCATTTGTTTGTCAATGATCTTTGAAGAAATTAGGAAAACTAACCGCTTAAGATGAATCTTCACCCACCACGACATTGTAAGCTCTTACATCGACTCAAACAAGTCAGTACTCAAAATGTCTGTCGGTTTGATAGGTTATTCGACGTATAGTCCAGATTTGCAAACCCAACGCTTTTTTACCTCTGAAGAAGAGTTTAATACGTTTTGGAGGTGCTTCAATTAGAGTGGAAAAGTGCTTTGAGGATCGGATCAAACGTATACAAAAATGTATGAATCTTTATGGAGAATAAGTATGTAAGTAACTACAGGTCGCTTATTAGCTCTTTAGACGATTCCTTCGAATTCAGCTGCTTCAATTAATTCTTAAGCAATCTAATAAGAAGCCATCAATACCGGTTTTAGTTACTTAACACCTTCCAGTTAAACAAGGTGGTTAGTTTCTAAAATAAAATTGTCTACTTGAACTCGTCATATTTACAATATTTGGATTTATTGCTATATTTCCCTCTGAGTATGTCCGGCAGGTTTTTGAAAAAATTCAGATTCATAAAAAATTATTTCATTAATTCCTTACTTTTACTTGTACTTGTGCTCTTATCCTTTGGTAGTCGTATGGAGACACGGACAAAAAAGTTTCTACGCTATCAACATTGTTCTTTTATCTTGACATACCAACAAAACAACAGTAAGTTAACTATATTTTTGATACTACTTAACGCTTGATTTCTACTACTTTTAGAGATTTTTTTTTTATTAGTTGTTGGTGCTGTAGATGAAGTAGACCGAATACAAATCAAAAATTCTTATCGGTATACTTAAGAGGAGTTCTTTGTGTTTATCTATTTCAATTGACCCATAAGCATCCTAAGAAGAATACGTCTGCACCGCTTTTTACAGGGAACGACTTGAAAAACTATCCCTAATATTAAAGGAATTCTGACGGTTTACATTTCCATTTTAACAGCGGTCTGCTTTCAAAAACAAAATTATCAGCTGGAGCTCGTTGATATTAACCATTCGAAATAAGAAAGGCGTTCTTTAAATCTTTGCTACATTTCTTTCACTCTGTCCAATATATTTTTAAAAACGTTCCTGTGCATAGAAAATAAATTCATAAATTCCCGACTTTTGCAATTTGTACTTGTGTTTTTTTGGATTTTTCAACTAATTCTTAATTCTAATCATATTTAATGCTTTGGAATAAACTTATTTGAATAACTTATTTAAGAGCCTTAGTAATTCTGCAAAATAAAAAATTAACGTATTTAACGGCGTTGTTAGTGGTGGTTGAATCCAAGAGAGTAAATTTATATATATTGTTTTTATTTTTAGATTTTTAGAGTATTGATAGTAAAATAAATCATAGTAATCAACCTTAAATAAATACAAACGCTTTTTGGTACTGTTTTTATTTAAAGGAAAATTGATTAATCTATCAACTAAACACTGTAGAGACCAAATAAACCGATCTATGATGTTGAATAAATTCTAACTTCTTATTATCTCTGATTAGTACGAGAGTTATCATTTATATTTCGGGATTGTGTTAAACCAATACTGCAATCTGGCAACTAACGCCTCTATCTCAAAGTTTAGCATTTTTGATGGTATACTTGCTCAGAACGAGCATTATTTTACCTGTTTACAGTAACGTGAACAAATTGATTTTCTCTAAAAATGGAACTAAATCGAGAACATTTTCGAGCGATTATTTTTTACAACGTTAGACGTGAATTTACCTAGCAACAGTGCATAAATGAACTTATCCGACTTTTGGAGAAGAAGCACCGTCAAGGACTACTGCGTATGGATGGTTTGCAAACTTCAATCGTGGTCGTGGTTCGGTTATGAACAAATTTTGTAAATCTCGTCCAAAATCGCTTGTTTTTACGGAGAGCATTAATGCTGTTCGCGAACTGACAGTGCTAAATCGTCTAGTGACATCGTGGTAATGAGACATTGTTAAACATTAGTGCGGCCGGCATACTTTCAATATTGCACTAACATTCAACCGTCAAGCAAATTTGTTCGCTTTGGATCGATTCTACACAATCGCTCAAAAACGGTCTCGTGTCGATTGGTCAAAAAAATCAAAAAACACGACCTCGGAAGCATCGATCTGGGCGAATAAACCCTAAGTCGACTCTTTCAAAATGAACCAAATTTGATAAAAGTTCCTCGTGCACGAAGCATCCCGAAGCAAATAGTTGCCTGCTTTTTTAGAAGAACTTGACATGTGGCAACCGTTTTTTTAAAGAAATGCACAACTGTCGATTCTCAAAGATAAATAAACATGAGTTTTTCAGCGATTTTTAAAGAAATAGAGAAACTAACCGCTTAAAATGGTTTATTATCCACAACGACAAACTGAGCTGTGACAGGTCAGTTCAATCAAGTAACTTTTGAACACTCAAAATGTCGATTTGAAGATCATTCGCCGTATATTCTTGATTTGATACCAGCATGCTTCTTTTTGTTCCCGCATATCAAAAATAAATTGCGAGGACAACGTTTTTTGACACCTGAAGAAGCGTATCTTATTGGTTGTTAGGACTATAAAAATAGCATAGATTATGTAGCGAAAGTCCAAAATTTTGTGTTTAAGCGTTCCAATTTAGACAGAAAGTGTCAGTACCAATTTCAACGGCTTAACACTTACCAGTTTAGCAGAGAACTGGGTTTAAAAATACTATTGACGCTTTGAACTTGTTTATATTTACCATATTTAAAATAAGCAACATAATCTTAAAATTCTAATCTGTCCAATATATTTTTAAAAACACACTGACTTACGACTTATAATTTCATAAATTCCCGACTTTTTCAATTTGATCATCTAACCAAACTATCGAGAACGTGTCCAAGGTTGTTTTCTTTTCTAGCGCCCTAGGAGTGCTCGTCCTTAGTGGTATTATTCCTGTTACCCGCACTCACGATGCTTTTGGGATAACGCTTTTTCCTTTCCTCGTTGGTATACCGCTTATATCCTGGCATCCTGTCGGTTTGTCTCTGCAAGAATGAGTAGAACTTCCCCCGGTAATCAGCTACGCACAGCATTGCTTTTGTCTAAGTTTACCTGTTCTTGTTTTATCCCTTACCTTTACATATTCCTTTCCTAGCCATCAACCATTTTCCTAAATCATAACTCCTTCTTCGGTTGGGTCTGGCTCGGCTTAAGTTGAGGGGAGAGTATATAAGTTGAAGTGGTACTATGAGACCAGTGGCATTATAGATGATGCACTTCAGCGATGCCTGAATCCACCATTAGGATACTGGTTTAATCATTGCTTGACTTTTAATAGAAAGGAAATATCTTTTTTGCACTTAAGTTGTAAATAGACGGCGGAAAATTGGAAATGGGGGTGAAGGTGTTGTGGGTTACTTTTTAAAAAGGAGGAGCGAGAGTATATTTTGGGGATACATATGGTGAACGACCTCGTGAGGAAGTGTATTTAAAAATAGTTTGACATAAAAATAGGGCTCTCCTGAGATTTGCCTTTTCCGAAACTTATCCTGAAGCGCGACCGCATGACCTTCCTTGCAGGATCAGACTCACCGTACGTGTTTGCTACTTTTAAACGTAGAGAAGAAGACGTTTCACGACCTCTCATCTTCCGTGGGATCTACGTATTGGAATTTCATGCAGGTTCAATGTACACATACACAGAAGCACATTTATTTACTTTCATATTTTTAAGCTGATGATGTCTTGGTGTCGATGTTTATTTGTTCCGATCCACTCAAGACTTTTGGAAAAATTCTGATTAATTAAAGGGGATGTGACATTTCTTTGAAATGTTTATGATCATATTTCGTTTAATAGTTTCTGTATTGGTAAGTCCCATCAATTGGGTTAAGGTTATTTCTTTTAAGAAATATAATTTTTAGGTTATATGCATTCTTTGGTCTAAGTAACGATCATTTTTCTATCTTATATTGTTCATACTCAAAAGTTGTAAAATTAATTATGGCGATTGTAAGATTAGAAATAATATCATGGCTACTGTGTACTTAAATTATTACAGTTTTATGTTTTATGTTTTGATTAATAGTGTATTACGCTGGCGCCTATGGCCTTATCGTCTTGGCACGAATAAGTTCACACGCTAAATTTATGCTGACTTAAAACATTGCGTTTTTCTTACTTTTAATGATATGTTCTGTTAAGTAATAAAAGTTAGCACGTGATTTCTTACAATCGGGTTTGTGTAACGCTAAGTGAACTGGTTTTGTTAGGAGTGCGGATACCGGCTGGTATGCGATTTCAGGATTGAAGTAGCGTTTATGTGTTTGTGTAGTGCTCAAGAATTGTTATTGAATCATTTGGCAAGGTATTGCAGATTTTACAGAAAGTGTACGACGCTTGAATAGAAACAAGTAGCAGCTTACGGCAACAGGAACTTAAATATTTATATCTTTCTTGTTAAAAAGCTCAAACCAACGCTTGAGATGCTGATTGGTTAGCAGTTTGGGACGTTTTCAGGGTATAAACACACTACCTGAAGCTTTTTGTATACGTTTGTTTAATAGTCGGCGAGTATCTACTGGTTTTGTAAGGACGATTGACTATTAAAGCGTCGGTGTTTTGTACTCCGCCTCCGTGAATTGAAGTTTGCGCCACAGCAAGTTCATTCATGTCTTTGGTACTAAAAGATTTGTGTGCGAGCAAAATTATAGAATATATTTTTTAATTCTATTCACTTAATTAAGAATAAGGAATCCATTCAAGTAACTGCTATCTTACAGTAATTAGAAATAGTAGGCGCTAGGAAATTGCGTTTCGTAGTTGTTTTGTTTACTGTAAATGTCCTTACGGTTTGGTTCTTGTATTATGTTAGTAGAATTATTAGTAAAGGAGTAGACTTTTTTATATCTTCATGCAGTTTGTACGTAATTGAATCAGTTTATTAAAAGTAATTTAAGATGAAGTTAAGTCTACATGACTAGAAAAGTCTCATGTATTACATCCAGAGTAAGAGTTAATGCCCTCTGAGTTTAGTTCAAGGTTTAATTTTAGGAACAAATGATTTCCATTAAATCGACAAAAGCATAATTAACTAGATTGTTTTTTTTTTTTGAAGTCCCAGTACGAGCTGGTCAAAGTAAAGTTAGTCCAGTACATAAAAGCGTTTAGGTATTTTTGAGTGATCTATATTCAGAATTCCCCCCAGATATTTGTGATCAAATTTCTACAACTATAACCTATGGTAACTATAAATGAATGAATATTTTTTTCTATTTAACCGTATGGATTTATAAACGTACCCGCAGTACGCTCTTATTACTAGGATAAGAACGTAGAAAATAATTTTGTTCACCAAAAACGTTTTCCATTACGCTAGATATTTTTGGTGTATTTAATTTTTATTTTTTGCTTAAAAATACTTATCTTGTACGTGTGATAAAAACATAATTGTGTAATAGAGTTGAGAACATAATTGGGTAAGAGGGTAAACCTGTTCTTATATTGGCGTTTTTCACAACTAATGTAAGAGTAATAGTTCCAGCCTTTCTGTAAAAAATATACTGCAATTACCCAGAGTCGTGACTAAAATTCAGCTAGTTTAACATTTGATTTTATTAACCGTTTCTTTCAGCTAAGTTTTTAAATAGGTAAATCTTGTCCTTATCATAATGTTAATTTAGGTTAGTTGACTATTAGTGTACTCTATTATTTTTCCTGTCAAATTTACGACAGAATCAGTTTCCTTATCTTGGGTTTTGACATCCTCTTGTTATTTTGTCTATGGATTTTCTTTAGAAATCACTATATTTCGAGATTAGGTAGCGATTTAGACGTGTTTCACCCACAATAGCATTTCGGAACCCTCTTCAAACACTTGTCCCGCCCTTCCTAGTGAGTTAGTCGGTAACCATTATTGTTAGTACAGTCAAGGTATTCGGACTTTATTGGAATATAGAGATTCGAGGTGGATTAGGGGTTAGATTTTTTGGGGCTAAATTTGTACGTAATAAACTAAGAGCAAGCAGGGGGGCGGTTAATTCAGAAGAGTATATCCTATATACAAAAATGTTGAGAAATACTGACTTAATCGTTCTAGCAATGAGTACAATATAATTAGGGATTAATTAATATTATTGTTCCAGGTATAAAAGAAATGTGCGGCGAAGAACTAAAGCGGCACCAAGGGGAATTAAAATATTAGAACAACCAAGGCTTGGTAATATTTGCGATGGTCTTCCTCCTCTTGGCAGCTCCAACAGTTGTACCATTGACGATAAACCAACTAAACAAAAACGACATCGCACAAGATTTACTCCAGCACAACTTAATGAGCTCGAGAGATGTTTCTCTAAAACTCATTATCCTGATATTTTTATGAGAGAAGAGATAGCTATGCGTATAGGACTAACTGAATCGAGAGTGCAGGTAGGTAATGCATCCTTGTAAACCTTTTGTAGAAATTTTCCAAATTTTAAGTTTACACAAAATTTGTCAAAAGACTTTTTAAGCGTTTGAAGTAGGGGATATTAGAGAGTCTCGTTACTTTGGAGGTCGGAGCTATTAATCACATGACGTCAGTCTAATTTGTTTGTTTTATTTGCATTTATTGACATCACTATCTGTTTATTTACTGTATTATTTAAGCAGTGTCCCGCACAATAATACGATATTTGTCATTAAGTTGAGTAGGTGGGAGGCTATCGGGTTGAAGAGGAGTGTGAAGTTGTGTTGTAAATTGTCTGATTGACGAGATACTGCAGCAGTGATCATTAAATACCGAAATAATTACTCACAACCAAATCAGTATTAAATATTTCTTAATCTTTTTATATGAAGGAATATTACTGGATTGTGCGGTTCATGCGTATGTAAAATACGAACTAAAGGTTTCGGTCGATTTGATAAATACAATGTAATTAAGTTTGAGCGTTTCATACACATCCGATACGAAACATTGAATTAATCCCGAAAGCTCGGGCTCTAATCCGGCTAGAAGGACCATAATGATCAAACATGAATTTGAAACTAATGCAGATGCGTTTAGCTAATAGATTTCTAATGGACTGCAAATATATATGATTGATTATCATAACGCGATACAATAAAACTAAAATACAAAATGTACGTAATGTCTAACAACTCACCGTGTCCGTCTCTGCTTAGATTACTACAGTTGTTAGATGTTGGTAGATACCCCTGCGGCGAACCACTCGTGTAGCACCACTCGACAACTAATCAGAGTTCGGCCGATACGAAAACCGAAACGAAAAGTTTCAAAATCTTGCCAAGCATACACGAGTGACTTTTGCATAGCGACAAGTGTCATTCGCTCATTTTTCTTAACAAAACGCCGAGGCGTTACGACGCAAATGTTTATTTAATGAAATGATAAATGAACAATTCAGATAAAATAAATGTATTTAATATTTATATAACACCAGATATATTTGAACCAGCAAATTTCAAAAATAGACAAAACTTGATTAGTTCTTTAATTCCAGGTACTTTTTTCGGGTATCTCACCCTATCCACCCTATAGATTGATTATAGCTTATTGTAGTACATTATATATTTTGCTGAAACTTCTCCTGCACTTCAAATGTGTGGATTCGAGTTTGTATCATTTACAAAATTTCAGGCGTCTCTGCTCTAAAGCTAAATACGTATTCGGTATGCGAAAATTCAATTCATTTTAATTACCGCGAAGCAAGTTAAAATAACTTTGCAATCCTATGGGGTTTAAAGATAAGCTACGGCAGTGGAGAACGTGCTGTGTAAACTGAAAGAGATACTACGCTTTAGTGTGGTATAGATTTTGTAGAGCGAACTTGTTTATGGAGGTGTGGATTGGGTTAGCATTTGGAACAGAATTAACGTATTACTTCGGTTTAGTTTTGGTTTGATATTATTGTAGCGAAAACTTTTTTGCAATAAAAGTTGTTTATTATGAATTGATTAAACAAGTTTTCTTACTCGTAGCTACAGTAAAATTCTGAGGTACTCATTCCGAGCGATTTCTTTCCAAATAATTGCCAACAGTACAAATAATAATTTTTTAAGGCTGTAATACTGTCGTCTTAATTACTATCGAAGCACTGAATTAACTATCAAAGTACTACGTGTTAATTTATATCGATTACTACTATAATTTATATCACGTTGAGCTATTTATTTTAACGCTGTGTTAACATAATTTATTGTATATTACGACTTTATAGCTGAATAAAAACTAGTTATTATAACTAAAGCTTAAATTGAATCTATACACTGATGCGCGTGAATGAATTTATATACATAAGGCATAATTCTGAATTATACTAATAAGTACTAGAATTATGCAAACGACATCTAGAAAGTTCCTATTGTAAACTTAGTAATGTTTTGAAGTTCAACTGTCACTTGTGTCCATCTAAGATGCCACGCCATAGGGTAATTACCAATTATCCTTTGTGTATGGATACTTTGGTTACGTTCAGTTGTATTATTCTGGCCAAAGGTAGACTAAGCAACGTCTCGCTACAATATATGATGGATAATATTAGCCCTCGTTATTAACAATCGTCTACGTAGTAGTACAAAAAAGTAGACATTTTTCCCAATATTTTCATATATATTTACTTACGACGTCGAGCTCAGATACTGACTACTACGGTTTTGAAACTTACCAAGAATTTCTTATGTTATCTGCCTAGCTATTAGAACAATATACTATCGCGACAGTTGTCACACCAGTAACTTTTGTGACATTCAATAGTGGCATCTCTAAGTTTGATTTCAATCACTTAACATTTATCATTTTATTATTTGTTTAAAGAAACAAAATACGATTTGAAACTTTAGCATCGTGAAATTTCTATCAACAGAAGGAAGCAGTCTGAAGAATATCCATCAGAGAAAGACCACAGTGTATGGAGTAAAGAGGGCGTCTATTTCAAAATAGCCGCCAGTTCAAATGGCGCAATTGATAATGACCCAAAGTGCGAAACCTCTAGATGCATGAACTGAAGAAATCATTACAGAAATTGAAGATTTGGTGTTTACTGGCCGCTGAGTTAAAAAAGCTTCAGTTATTATTACAGAAACAGAGTGTTTATAAAATCTCTACTTGTCAATTAAAAAAATAAAAGGTACTATAGTTCGTAGTGTGCCCGTACAGAGGGCGTAAGATATAGCACGAATTTTACTAACGGCATTATTTAAATCGTATACAAAATGAGCTTGAGTCAAGTTACTAGGAATAACATTACCTCTAATCCTTCTAGATAATTAAATTACGGTGAAGTCATTTACTGGATCTTTGATTACGGCGTTTGCCATGCTGAAATATCAGTAATGTAGTTTTCCTTTACTTGGTTCTGCAGCGCGTTAAGTTTTAGCAGCCCCTCTAAATTAAATTGGCAGTCAAGTTCGTTGTTTATTTACAACATAAAGGGACAACACAGGTAAGGATACGACACTAGAATAAGTATAAAGATTCGTTCGGTAAACTCCACCACTACATTATTAAGCACTACTTCATTTTTATACGTTTTCCAGATACTGCAGTTAGGTGTAGAATGGCCCCATGGCTGATGCTTTTCTTCTCAACTGTTCACCACACCTTGCACGTATCGCGTTATTATTGGTCGGAACAATGACGTATATTTATATAGTGTGGAAAAACGCCTACTCCGCAAAATACATAATAACAATTAATTTCTTCGAAACATTGATGGGCATAAAAACTACATAATGCTTATTATCAAAAATAATTCTATAAAGCCCAAAGGATAAGTATTCCACCTATTTTTTAGCTGAAATACAATGAGCAATACCCTCAGATACTAAAACAATTTTACACAGCCATGTGTAAAATACCTTATTCATAATTAGAAATCCCCTATGACTAATTATTTGGATAAAATTGGTGTGAAACCGAGTGGTACGTAACAGATTTAAGAATAGACAAAGCGTTGGCCCGATGGATTAGCATGTCCAGTCTTGAATAATGCGTAAGCGACAAACACGGGAAAAGATTTCAACTGCTTTATTTCAATATGGAAATTTTTATATGGACTTGTAGCAAAGAATGAAATCTGGATACACAACCCTAATCCCCCACAAAACAAGACTCAATGCAAACAGTTCAAATAGACTTGCTACCCTCCATGACGATGCGGACGATATTTTCTGCAAAAAGTAAAAGCCACAGTTTTCTGGAACGCGAAGAGCATTCTCCTGATTAAGAATGTGCCTTAAGGAATAATAACACCTACAAAAACACAACTAAAAGCTTGAAAGCGGCTATGTGCAAAAAACTCCACAATTTTGATCAAAAACTCTGCTTCTGCACAACTTCAGGGTTGATAAAACACTAAGTGTTCTAGCGGTAGTTAATGAATGCCGTTTATTGGTATTACAACTCCATCTTGCAGTTCCGCCCTCACTCCTTGTGACTAATATCACTTTTCAAAACGCACATAAATCTTGAAAGGACGCCGATCTTTATCGACTGACGACTTGGAAGACGTAGTAAAAATTTACAGAATTATAAAAAAAAGTTTTTTTAAAGGGCATGACATTATTTAATAAACACTGGGATAAGCGTGTCTTGGGTGGTGAAAAGTCAATTTGAACCCATTGCATAAATACTTGTTTGGTGAAGAATCCTAGTAGGCATCAATTATGTAGAAGAAGCCTTCATCTAGGGATAAATTACTCAAAATCTTGCAAATATGTCACTACATATTGGTCGAAACTGAGGGCATAACATTATTTATTGGACGCTGGGATAAGCGTGTCTTGGGTGGTGGAGAGTCTATTTGAAGCCATTACATGGATTCTTGTTTTGTACGAAATCTTAGTAGGTCTCATCCTTAGCTACAATTCTGTAGCAGAAGTTTTCATCTAATGATAGATTAGTCGAAATCTCGCAAATATGTCGCTGCGCATTATTCGGAAATAAGGGAATGACGTTATTTAATGGACACTGGAATAAGCGTGTCTTTGATGGTGGAGTCTATTTGAATTTGTTGCATGGATCCTAGTAGGTCTCATCTCTGGTTACAATTTTGTAGAATAGGTCTTCATCTAAGGATAAATTAGCCTAAATCTCGCGAATATGTCGCTACAGCTTGGAACCGAGGGCATGACATTATTTAATAGACGCTGGAATAAGAGTATCTTGAGTGGTGGAGAGTCTATGAAAACCCATTGTATGGATCCTTTATCCGTGATGGTCAATAACTAGCAAATATGTCGCTACACATTGTTCGAAACTGAAGACATGACGCTATATGCTAGTAAAAGCGTGTTTGGGTAGTGGAGAGTCCATTTGAACCCATTGCATGGACTCTTGCTTGTGAGGGATTTTAGTAGATCTCATCTATGGCTACAATTATGTAGAAGAAATCTTCATCTAGGGATAAATTAGTCAAAATCTCGCAAATAAGTCGCTACACATTGTTCTGAACTGAAGGCATGACATTGTTTGATAGACGCTAGATTAAGCATGTCTTAGGTAGAGGAAAATCCATTGAACTCATTGCATGGAACCTTATTTTGTGAGGAATCTTGGTAGGCCCCATCACAGGCTACAATTCTGTAGAAGAAACCTTCATCTAAGGATAAATTGTCGAAATTTTGCAAATATGTCGCTACGCATTGTTGGGAACTGAAGGCATGGCATTATTTAATAGACGCTGGAATAAGCATGTCTTGGGTAATCTAGAGTTTATTTGGACCCATTGCATGGATTCTTTTTTTGTGAGAGATCTTAGTAGGTTTCTTTCATGGTTACAATTTTGTAGAAGTCTTCAATTAGAAATAGATCAGTCGAAATTCCCAAAAATATATCGCTACACCTTATTCGGAACTGAGAGCATAACATTGTTTAATGGATGCGTGTTTTGGGTGCTGGAAAGTCCATTTGAACAAATTGCTCTGATTCTTGTTGTGTGAGGAATCGTGGTAATTCTGAAGAAGATTCTCTAGATAAATTATTCGAAATTTTGCAAATATTTTGCTATACATTGTTTGGAACTGAGGACATGATATAAACTAATGGACGTTGGGATAAACGTGGCTTGGGTGGTAGAGAGTCCATTAGAAACCATTGCATGAATTCTTGTTTGGTGAAAAATTCTGGTAGATTTTTTGACAAGGGAAGCTAGTGGAATAATTTCGATTGTTTTGTTGGAAGACGAGACTGGAGGGATTTCAGAGTTGGCAATCAGTGTTTGTTGTTCTTTTGTGTGTACGTCTTGTGTGGTAGTGGGAATTGCAGAGTCTAGTGGAGATGTCAGTATGTTGTCCAGTGTGACGAAAGTTGGGTTGTTAGGCGTAGTTAAAATTTGGGGTGTTTTGAATTTAACGAATTTTCGGTATGTTGTCCATAGGTTCGTTAATGATGGTGGTGTAGAATTGTTTCCTGGCGTTAATAATTAGCTGTCTATAATTTTTCCAGTCTGTTGTGTAGTTATTGGTTGGCATGTGTATGTATATCTGGACTTTATTGTTCCGCCTGGCTCGTTGTAGTCTATGTCAAGTTTCGTTAAGTGAGTTTCTGGTTGCTGTAAGTTCTTGAATCTACCGTGGTAATATTCGTGATATTAGAAATTTTCTGGGTGTGCTTTTGGTGACTATAGCTGTGTGTATGTGTTTGGGTAGCAAGTCGGTTTTATAGGTAGTAAGGGGGGATCTGAAATGAGGTTGGCTAGGAACCCTTCGAATAGGGTCGATTTGGATTTGCGGGTGTTGTAAGCTGGAACTTTTTTGTGGGATCTGGGTGGTAGGTTGGGTGTAATTGCGAAAGTAATCGGGTTATGATAATTGGCTTAGAGGATACGGAAACTTCTCCATGAGGTGACCAGGTTGGAAGCTGCAGGTGTGGATAGGGTAATGTTGTAGGATTTGTTTGTGGTGGATTTCTATGTGGGAGCTAGGAATGTGTTGTAATGGATTGTCAAGTGGTGTTGATGTATAAAATCCTCTATTGCTGTGCCATTATTGTCAGTAGAGTTGTTATTAGATTTGGCGTTTACGTCTGCTAATATTATGATGAGGTTGTCTTCAACGACTGTCAATGTGTGTTAGGTGATGTAGGTAAAGGTGGACGTTCATGTTAAATTAAACATAGGTTAAGTTAGGAAGATTGAGCCTATTTTCCAATGTATTTCAATGACTTTGATGGGGGGGGGGAGAAGTAAGTAAGGTTGGATGCAACAAGATAAGGGTCCGCTATTATGATGTATGAGGTTAAGTGGGGATTTTATGGGTATGTTTGTGCATTGAGTGGGAGGTTGGGAATTCTGTTATGGATTAGGAAAGGTTCCTGCACTAGGGCAAGGTGGATGCGGTGGTGTTGGATGACGTTGAGTAGTTTTAAGGATGCTTCTCGGGAATGTTAAAGGTTGATTTGTATCGCGTTTAGGGTAGAAAGAGATTGGGGCGAGTCGCATGTGTGAGTGTATGTAGTGTGTCTAAAGTCCATAGCTAGTTCGTAGTTTGGTCAGTTTAGCGACTGTTTGTAAACAGGGCACACTGAACTTGTCACAAAGTGGTCATATGGATGGTTGATTCGTAGGCAGTTGGAGCAGGTTGGAGCGGATGTGGGGGATTAGGACAGTCTTTAGTAATGTGGGATTGTGCACAACGGCCGCAGCAGGTGGCAGAGCGGTAGGTTTTTGCGGAATACCCAGAGCGTTGACAGTTGTAACATCGTGATATTTCCACCAGATCTCTTATTCGACAGGATTTATATCCTATGAAAATGTAAGAGGATGAGGTCAGGATGGAGCGGAGTTTGGGGGAAACATTTAGAATTAGGATACCTGTATGGTCTGTTTTGTGTGTGCGTGTGGTTACCGAAATTTCAGTTTTGTACGTGTGTTCTGAAATGAGGAGGAGGGAGGAGTTCTGTTGGTAAATAAGCGAGAGGCCATCTGGAGTTGGGATATCTTTGCCAACGTCGAATATGATAATTTGAGGGAGTATAGGTTTGGGGAGGTGGATACTACATGAGTTTTGTGTGATAGTAGAAATTAGGTTAATGTTTGTTGGATTATTTGTTCGGATCGTTACAGAGGATCTGGAGAAATCTTACAAAGCATCGACTTTGTTGGTATTTAATATCGTACGGTTCGCACCTGAAACGCGGATTTTACAAGACTGCTTTTCATAAAAAGCCTTTAAACTCAGCTTGAATTGAAGTTAAAATGCAAGGGCTGTACACTCATTCTAAGCTACCAGCAAAAGCTATTCTAAGCTATAACCCAATTCAGTTTTCATGTCATTTTTGTTTTTTATTTCAGTTCTGAAGGGTTTGAACTTAACAAAATACCACAGTACACGTTTGGCCTTTGCCTTTACTTAACATTCTACTACTCAAAATCTAAAATATAAACACATAACGACGTCAACGTTAGCATACACTAAAGGTCCTTGAACAATAATGACGTCAACCCTCACATATAACAGATGCCCTTGGAAATTCAGGAAACAAATCGCTGATGTGACGTAGTGCTTGCCAAAATTCAAACCCACATATTCATAAAATTTAACTAAAGGTTTTCCCAGGATGCAGGGTGACATGCATTGTGTCTGTAAATGTTGCCTTATGAAAATTAAATGAGGTTAATGCTAACGTAGGAACAGTTGAGAATATATTTCTCTTTTACAATCGATGCCTTCCATTGATCAAAAAATACTGTTTCAATAAGGAAGTTGAATACGTCTAATATTACGTGTGATTTGCTTACCAAGGCCCTTTTGTTAGCTACTAAATCCATATTAAAAGTGAAGCAAATCAAATCATCACTCTTCATTAAGAATTTATACAAACATTTGACTTTATAATGAAGCATGGCGGTTTTTGTAGGGGTGGATGAAATGCTTTCGCTTCTACGTTGCGTTTCCCTTAGGGGCAATAAACTTGCATACACATAGCACTATTTTAGCATAAATATGCGAATGAAAAAGAAGCTCAGAAGAATCAAAGATACGGATTACACACAAATGGCGTATATTATTTGTTAACTGTCATTTAAGTACAGTACCCCTCTCGTAACTCTGATAACTTTAGTAAAGTCCGTCAAGTTTTCTCCAGGTGACCGATTTGCTCCAAAACCTAGCAGCCATTTGCTTATAGCAAGCACTAGCTAGCACCAAAGTTGTAGAGCTAGCACCAAAAGCTGTTTCAGAAATATGGCCAATTAGGGGGGAGGAGGGGTCAACTTGTGGCTAGTTCCCCTAGTGCTCCGATTTGCTCCAAAAGCCTAGCACCATGTAGCTTAGAGCTAGCACCAGCTAGCACCCAAGTAAGAAAGCTAGCACCTTAAAAACAAGATGGCGGCAATTTTTTTAAAAAAATTCCAGCCTTCCCTAGTTGTCCGATTTGCTCCAAAATCTAGCATCTCGTTGCTTATAACTAGCACCAGCTAGCACCAAACTTATAGTGCTAGCATCAAAGCCATTTCAGAAATATAGCCAATTATACTAGCTAGATTTTGGAGCAAATCTGACTACTGGTGTGCAGGCAAAATTTTTTAAAGAATCGCCGCTATCTTGTTTTAAAGTGCTAGCTTTCTTACTTGAGTGCTAGCTCTAAGCTACATGGTACTAGGTTTTGGAACAAATCGGAGCCCTGAAGGCTAGCGTTAAGTCCCCCCCTCCAAATAAAT
This sequence comes from Platerodrilus igneus, assembly GCA_036346225.1. Taxonomy (NCBI): domain Eukaryota; kingdom Metazoa; phylum Arthropoda; class Insecta; order Coleoptera; family Lycidae; genus Platerodrilus; species Platerodrilus igneus. The sequence goes on from JARFIW010000828.1 coordinate 5,191,370, forward strand.
TGGCCATATTTTAAAACAGCTTTGATGCTAGCTCTACAACTTTGGAGCTAGCTGGTGCTAGCTATAAGCAAAAAAGTGCTAGATTTTTGAGCAAATCGGACAATAAGGGGGGCTGGCGGAATTTTTTAAGAAATACGCCGCCATCTTGTTTTTAAGATACTAGCTTTCTTACTTGGATGCTAGCTGATGCTAGCTTTAAGCTACATGGTGCTAGGTTTTGGAGCAAATCGAAGCACTGTAGGGAGCTAGTATCAAGTCCCCCCTCCCCAACATAATTGGCCATATTTCTGAAACAGCTTTGGTGCTAGCTCTACAACTTTGGTGCTAGCTGGTGCTGGGTTTTGGAGCAAATCGTTCAACTGGGGGAGCCAACTTGACGGACTTACTTTAGTACGCATCTGAACAAAAAATATTTGAATAGATAGAAGCGGATTGAATGTTAATAATTGTCGTATGACTTAAGATCTTGAACCTGATTAATTAGTTTCTGCACTTGTGCTTATCTTAAACCTGCCTTGTATCGTGAATAAAATTCATATTTTGTCTAGCTTCGATCAAGAAATGACGATTTTGCTTGTCCCAAGTTGTTTTCTGTTCCCTGGTCAAATATCTTCCCTTTTGCCTGGTGCCTCCAGAGGCAACTCTAGACGATTTCTGGCGTTTATGTAATTATTTCCACAAGTCGCTGGAACCTTCTAGATTCTACGAGATGATACTCGAATCGACGGTTTTGTTTGTTTTATATAGGTTCTTTAAATACACCCTTTAGCTGTCAATCAATCCATTTTATTAATCTGTAGGTTTTGTTGAATATACCTAGGCCCACAATAATCGTACATGCTAAAGGTATATAATAGTACCTTGTTCGACTTTCTTTTATATAAGGCTTTGCATTATATTTTACTATTTAATTTTAAGGGATTTTTAAACTCGCATGGGAAAGCTCTCTTTCTTCATTTTTAATTTAAGTTTTTACGTGTAGGTTCTACGAATTTTAGGTTCTCGCGCATTACAGTACATTAGCTTACAATTTGTGTTATAAAAAACCGCAAGGGTTAAGTTCCCAGACCATGAAAATCCAGCTGCGTTTAACGATTTTAGCCCCCTACTTTTTCCAATGCTCCACCCGAAGGTACTACATTGGCCAGGAAGCGAGTATTTTCCTTAGCTAGAAATTTTGAATTTTGCCGAACCCTTGCTGTTACAGGCGAGATATCTCTTATAAGAATTAGGGCGTATTTTTGTGAAAAATGCTCGCCTAACATTTTTCAAACAGACCGTGTCGGATTCAAACCCAGAACCTTGAGCATAGTAGTTACACGCATGCAAACTACGCCACAGAGCTGCCTGTAACAGTTTTAGGCGTGTGAACGTATGGGAGAAATGGTAGAAAGTATAGCTGATGAGGAATATGCCTCTTAAACGTGGACTTGACTATCGACAATAAACGAATACGAACGTGCGTAGTTAAGTTTCCAGTTCAATGAAGTGAAACATTTTTTGGTACTCCTTCCCTATATCTAGAAGATTATCTTGGCTTCGTCGACGAAAACAGCTGGACCGCATCAAAAAAAACCTTTGCGAAAAATCCTCAAGCCTATAATTTGCTCTTGAGACACAGGACACAACCAGGCCTATAGTGATCCACACGGTAAGTTTTATTTATTATTAATTTGTGTGCCACCTGCCGCGCCAGTTATGCAACCCAATCTGTGAGTGTTATATTTTTAGGTAATATAGTACAAACTTGTTTAAGATTAAATTTTCACGTATAGTTAGTTAGTTCTGTATAACATTGACGTAAAATATTATGCCCACAAATTGGGTTTCATTGGTGCAACGGGTGGTACACAAATTAATAATAACCTAAGTTTCAAGGGCAAAACATAGACTCGTGGATTCTTCAGCGGAGGTTTCCTCGATGCGGCAAACGAAGTCAAGGTAATTTTATAGATACAGGAAAGAGATAGCGAAGAAAAGAATCACTTCGTGGAACTCAGAACATCACCACGCACGTCCGTATTCGTCTACGGTCGATATTGAAGTACTGTCTGTCAAACGACTTCGCCGCAATGCAGCCTAAAAGGCTTATTGTGCTGACCCTGGTTAGGTATCATACCCAGCCTCGAGTTATAGCGTAGAGTTCCCTCGATGAAAAGGTATCTACTTCCTTCGGGTCTAACTTTGGTCACCCGAGTAGGCGCTGTCACGTTCTACCCAACGCCTCACATCTGCATGGCACATGCATTGCAGACTTCTGTTCCTCTAAGTAAAGTCTGAATTGGAGGTCTCCGTTATATTTGTGCATCCTCTAGAGGTGAAGCTTGACAGAAGTATGCCCTGCCAGGAACCCCACAGTGATTCTGAGCTGTTCCCTGCTTAAACAAAGCAATTCCTGAGTTCGGTTTTTGCTAGGCCCCGTTACCAGCGCCTTGCAATGTGTTAGTCTTGGTCTGTTCTGCCAGGGTCTTAGGTTTTAGTTGCACATCCATTTGCTAATATAGCTACGGATGGAAGCTGTTGTGACTCCCAAGCAGATTCGGGACCGATAAATGGCCCTTGTGCCCTCTGTCTTACAAGTTGGTCTGCAATTTCATTTCCCTCGAGTCCTTGATGGCCTGGTGTCCACTGTAATGTAACAGAATTCTGTTGTGCCAGTCCATTAAGTGCTTCAATGCATTCCCATACCAGTCTTGATGACACTTTCTGACTTATTACAGCCTCTAGTACTGCCTAGCTGTCAGACACAATATAGATATGTCTTTTAATAAAGGCACCTCTTACGCTTTCCCGCACACTTTGCAGTATGGCGTATATTTCCGTTTGAAAAAAGGTAGCGGGAACTCTTAAACGTACCTCCGGTCTCTCCATAAGGAGTCCAGATCAAGATCCGGTCTCGCCCTTCGAGCCATCTGTGTACCAGACCATGTTGCCCGGAGGTAATCTACCCTTTATTTTTTCCCACTTCACATCCTGGATAACAGTCTTGAAGAGTGTATCCGGCAGATGCTGGGAAGTCATTTGGTCCGAACGCATCTCCAACAGATGCCACCAATTTCTCCCAAGCAATCTCGTATGCTTTGTTCCTTCAATAATTTTAGACTGAAGGTTCTTAAGTCTGTATAGTCCAAGTCTTGCCTCCCCCACCACCACCAAGTGTAGCGGGGGAGGGTCAAGGAGAGTCTCGATAGCAGCAGTGGTCGTGGAACACGTGTCTCCTGTAATACTTAGACAGGCCAGTCTCTGGATCCTGTCCAACTTTGTTTTGGTGTTTGATTGTTCAGCCTCGAGCCACCATACCAAGGCTGCATATGTTATTGTTAGTCTGACCACCCTAATGTACAACCAGTGTACCATGTTTGGTCTTATCCCCCAAGATTTGCCGCAAGTGCCGCCTTGGATGCGATCTTATCGATCTGCAGGTTCCAGGTGAGTTTGGAGTCCAGAGTGACTCCCAAGTACTCCACTTTGTCTGACGGGCCGATTTCGTTACTGTTAAGCAAGAGGGGTGTAATGCCCGCAATCTTCCTTCTCCAGGTAAAAGGTACTAAATTGGACTTTTGGGGTTGACTCAAAGGTCTTCCCCTGTTGCCCACCTCTCTACTATCTTCAGGGCTTCTTGCATTAGATCCTTGATAATATTATTGTATTTACTCTCCACTAAGACAGTCAAATCATCAGCATATCCTAGCGGAGTAAACCCTACTCTGCTCAGCTTCCACAACAGTCCGTCTCTGACTAGGTTCCACAACAGGGGAGACAAGACTCACACCTGCGGACATCCCCTTGTCACCCGGACCGGCATGGTATCTCCAAGCAGTTCTGTGACTGCCACCCTTCTACTTAACATGCAGTCTATCCACCTGCAGCAAGTTTCCTCCATCCCAACTGATGTGGTGGCCGTCGAGATGGAGCTGAAGGGTGTATTATCAAAGGCTCCCTCAATGTCCAAAAAGGCACCTACAAGGATTTCTTTGTTAGCTAGAGTCTTTTCAATCCTGGAAACCAGGTGATGAGTAGCTGACTCTGTTGGAAGTCCTGCTCTAAAAGCAAACTGGTTCGGGTGTAATGGGCTAGTTGCCAAAACACTCTCCCTAATATGCATGTCAAGCAGTTTTCTATTGGCTTAAGAAGAAAAGACAATACTAATGTGCCTGTAAGATTTTGCCTGTGAGTGGTCGGTACGACCAGGTTTAGCAATAAAAGCTACTCTAGTTAACCCCCAACTGAGCGGACTATATTGGAATGCCAAGCTAGCCCTTAAAACTCTGCATATTCAGCTCAGCTGAAAGTTTGATCCGTTTTGTAACATGGCTGGGATAATCCCGTCAGTGCGGGGAGATTTATATGGTTTGAAAGTATTAATCGCCCATTCATTTTTTTGGACGGTAATCACCTCAATTGCTACTGCTCAGTCTTCCTGAGATGCCCTCCTTTCTGCGGTCTCAGGCACCTGGACTTCGTGTTGTAATTGGTATGCGTGTGACTACTATGCCTAAGGTCCCGGATTCAAATCCCCACACGGTCCGCTTGAAAAATGTTAGGCGAGCATTTTTCACAAAAATACGCCCTCGTTCGGATGAGAGGTAAAAAGATCCCTATCATGCTTGGAATAGTAAGGGTTCGGCAAAATTCAAAATTTCTAGGTAAAAGAAACTTGCTTCCTGGCCAATGTCGTACCTTCGGGCGGAGCATTGGAAAAAAAATGAAATGCAAGGACTTGCCACTCAAAAAGTGATTGTTCCAGTTCTGTCGAACCAGGAAAGTGAGTTCGGAACAAAATCGCCATCATTTCTTTCCCATTCCTGGTAAAAATACTGTCTCCCATGGATAGTGAGCCAATTGATCTCTGGGTGTCCTTTGAGAGAATTCTTTGAAGTCTGGCGCAATCAGGATATCCTTTAATATCTTTGCAGTACCTCCTCCGTGATTCTCTCTTGGCCTTCCTCAGAGCTTTGTTATACTCAGTAAGAGTCCGCTTGTATACCTCCCAATTACCTGATTTTTTTGCTTTATTGAATAAATTTCTTACTTGTCCCCTCAGTTGTCTGAGTTTAGAGTTCCACCACGGAACCATCCTGGTAGTTCACCTCTCCAACTCAGGCCAGTTTTTGTTATATGTTGAAGTAACCGCGTTGGTAATATTCTCCGCGACCATTTCAATATCTAGACAGCTTTTCACTGTAAAAACTTCGCTTGCAAAGTACCGATCCAGGTCCAACTTATAGTTACCACAGTCAGTTTTTCTTGGGTTGCGATAAAATTCCTTAACCTGATTGAGCCCGGTAAAGGAAAATCTTATGTATTTGTGATCTGAGCAGCTCTCCTCATCAGGCACTTGCCAGACTTTTACTAAATTGCTTATGTATGGTGAACTTATAGTTATTTCAATGACTTTCATTCTATGTCTATTACGAAGGTTGGAGTATTACCTTTATTCAAAATGTCTAAGTGATTTACCATTATGAATTGCATTATTGCTACACCTCTAGAATTGGTCCGAGTACTGTCCCAAACTGTGTGGTGAGCATTTGCGTCGCTACCAATGACGAGGTGAGATCCATCCGCTTTACACCTAGCCACCAGCGCCTCTAGTTCCCTTGAGGGCAAAACGTTAGGAGAATCGAACGGAAGATAAGCCCATCCGAGTATAATCTCCTTTGATCCATTTCCGCTTAGTCCTACCCTGACCGCCACAAGGTCTTGATGACAGAATTCTGTAAGTTGCAACCGCTTAAGGTTGTTGTTGTTAGTATACATGTCCTGAGTCTATCAGTGGATCTACTATATACAAGTGCCTCACCGATTGAACCTAGTCCTAGCACCTTTCCCTTACAACTCCAAGGTTTCTGGATAAGGGCTATGTCGCAGTCCCCCATCAGCTTACATAGGGTCCTGCTGTCCTACTGTGCTGCAGGTTCACTTAGGCCACCCTTATGATCAGGTGAATTGCCCTTGATAGGCTTGAACAAAACCGTTTTTAGCCCGTAATTTCCCTTGAACGTGGCTTGCTCAAGTACCTCATAAGATCACTGATCGACTGAAAAGGCCAGGATAGTTCATTCCTTATCAGCTTTTCGGGAAAGCATATGCCAGCCACCTGTTTGCAGACTGAGATTCTGCTTCTGCAATTAGGTCCTGGCGACTTTCTCCTTGACATGTCTGTCGGGGGTCCATATTAGAACCTTCGGTCTCTTCGGGAGGTCCGCTGCGTCTACTATTTTTAGACACGTACCTTCCCAAAGATTTCCATTGGTCTCTACATTGTATTTAACCCGCCCCTTAGTCTCTAGGTTTGCACAGGTCAGCCAAAGAACACCGTCTGCAAACCTACAGCCCAAGAACTGAGGGGGTGTCGAATACAGCATCCAGAGCATGTTCTGGACGCTCATCACTGCCCCTGAGTCAAAACTGAGTCCAGGTGATGTCTGTCAATTACCGCCATTTGCAATCCTCCCAGCTTCAGCACTGAACGGCCCAATCTGCTCATGGCTCTTGGGGCGTTTAGTTCGTTGCTGGGGTTTAGATGGTGTCGGTGTGAAAGTGTCTGAACGGGGGTCTTTTATTGCCCCCGCTTTCCTTCTGCACCGACACCTTCTTTGTGGACGGGTTTGACTCCATCCAAGTCCCAGATTCGACCTTCTTGGCTTGCCTCAGTTTCCTACGCTGACCACCCGAAAACCTTTATGCTTGCAGTCCAGTGCCTGCAAGCTTCTTTATAGTTTTCTCCATGTCTGGTGTATCAGACACCGGTCTTGCAAATGGACTTGCATCCCGGGTCTGTTCTACCTCCATCGATAAATTTTGGTTACCTGAGGGGTCTCCCATTGCTGGTTCCACCTGTTCAGGTTTAGTTTTACTTATAGTACCAATACTATTCATGATTGTTCCCACGAGTATGGAAGATGTAAATGGTCACTATGCAAGGTGCCCCCTGTTAGCATGGAAGGTGTGAATACAACGAGGTGCCCTGTTCCCCGAGTTTTGGGCCGATTGAGACTGGTCAACCATACAGCCACGCATCCCCTGGGCTCGCTCCTGCACCACGGGATTTAGGAATATTTAACAAGGTTGTCTCCTCTTGGTTCTGGCGGTTAAGCCAAGATCTCCGCACCCCCTTGCCCGTGAGACATGACTACAACGGCAGGGAAGACACGGTGTGTCGGTGTTGCAGAATTGCCCCACCGGCTTCGTTTGCCTCAGTGCAGGTCCATTAGCCACGAAGCTACAGCTTGGGCTGAGGGGTTTGGTCCGTGGGATCGTTTTCACTTGGCTAGGGAGCGGATTTTATCCCGCACCAGCACAGCCCCTTGTTCTCCACTATATTGTGGGTCTTATACCAGTCAGGCCACTGGGTCACTGAGAGAGATAAGCTTATCTCGATTCTTCCCAGAGTAGATAGCCAATCCATTGGCCATATATCCTAGGAATTTTTCCTAGCCGCCACCTGGAGACGCGTCCAAAGGGTAACCAAGCACATGGGCAAAAGAGGTGTTAGATAGTGAACTTGTATTATCAATGATCAGATAGATGTGGTTTGATGAATTAAAGCCAGACTTCAAATAGTGAAAGTACACGGAGTATAGTGTGTTGTCTAGTTTAGAATAATGTCATATGTATTTATTAGAGATAATGCCTTTCTAATAAATTGTTTATTAGAGTAATCTTTGATATCGTATCCCTAGTTTCCTCCTACTATTCGATAGTTTTACAATGGAGCGTTATTAAGCTCGCTTTATTTTTCTTTTTGAATAAACCTTCTATCCACAGAATTAGGGATTTTGCAATTAGTTAAAATTAAGCACAAGAAGAACTCGAATCAACGTGTTTATAATACAACGCGCCCTAATCTGTAAGCATTTTTGACAAGCATTAAACTAAAAATAAAATTTATTAAAAATTAAAATCGAAGTCTGAAATGCTCCAAACGATTTTTGGGAAATCTGCAAACCTTCAACGCTAATTGGGCTTAATGTACATACACAAAACTTTTCTGTCTTTCAGCACCACCTGAAACTGTCCGCGCGAAGCTAAAGTTAGGGTAAGGTTAACGACCAGTTTGTAAAAAATTTAACTTGTCTGTTTAAGAATTTAACTGCCTTTTATTGACTGAAAGGGTTTTTCGGGCATGTATCGTAAAATTTTAAAGATACGCTTGTTTCTAAGGGATGACTAAAGGTCAAACTGTGTGAGATTTTAAAAACACAATATTTAAATTGCACATTAGGGGTTGAAATTGGTCTTTGACGCGCCAGATGATAATGTACAAAATCACCTGGAACTTTACTGTTTCATCTGCCATCCAATTTAAGGTGATTCATGCATATTACCTCTTGGGACGTAATGCTCTTAGAATTAGTAGCTAGCATGGGGTGAGTGTGTGTTATATCCATTAGTAATCCCTTATAAAATCGTTTATTTGATAACTCGAAATGGTTAAAACGACGAACACGTAGTTGGAGGATTCGTTTAAACACCCGCGTTTTACGGCAATAAAGATTACCTTTTCGGTGCGCGATTGTAAACAGTAGGAACAAAGAATTTTTTAGGTCGAATTTCACATATAACTGAGAAATGCCATTTCAAACCAGATCTGGCTTTGTATGGCAAACAAAAGTGGTCTAAAGGCATGCTGTTTAAATATGTCTAGGGGTTTTAGTCTAAACGGATGTAAGAAAATGTCGAAATTGCTTTTTTGTTGTTTGAAAGCTTCCAAAATAGGGGTTAAAAAGTTGTTTAAAAGTGAAAAATTTGTTGCAAAAATGCTTTTATTTGTCTCCAACTTAAACCGTGAGCTTACTTTCGAATTAAGTTTGGTAATGGGGATAAAACATTATTTCATACTTCATCTTTTTCTTTTAAAAGCAAACTTGAAACTTTTGACTTCGTACGCATTGACACTGGAAAAGCAAGTTTGGTATGTGACCTAACAGCCGCTTTGCAGCAAGTCAATATAATCTTAGACCTGAAGACAGGCAAAAATTCTTTAGATTGTTTTGCATCCTATCACCTTCGCCCAATAAGATCTCCTAACACCCTTTGGCAGGAAAAAAAATCCCTTAGATGGTTTTGTAATCGACCACCTTTGTCCTACAAGAAAAAAGATTAATATTCCTTATGATCTCTTGATACCCGTCGGCAGGAAAGGAAATCCCTTACACCATCAACCCTATAAGAAGGACAACTAGCATCCCTTATAGGAAAATTTTTGGCACGATAAGGATCCCTCTAGACGGCTTTGTATTCGACCACCATCACCCTTCAAGAAAGAAAACTAATACTTTTTATGAGCTTGTTATACCTTTTAGCAGGAATAAAATCCTTTAGATGGTTTTGCATTCGCTCACCTTTGCCTTACAAGAAAGAGAACTAATATTACTTGCGATATCCTGGAACCCTTCGACAAAAAAGAAATTCATTGGATAGTCTTGCAATTGATCACCATCGCCCACATCCCTTATTGGTCCTTATTCCTTTCGGCTGGAAAAACCCTCTAACGGCTTTACAACGTACTACCATCGTCCCCCATAAACGAAAACCAATATCCCTTATAGGTCTCTAATACCTTTGGCAGAAAAAGAAAACCTTAAATGGTTTTGCATTCGATCACATTTGCCCTACAAGAAAGGGAAATAATATTCCTTATGATATCCTGAAACCCTTCGGCAAAAAAGCAAATGCTTTAGATAGTTTTGTAGTTAGTCGCCATTGCCCTACAAAAGAAAGCTAGCATCCCTTATCGGACATTATACCTTTCGGTTAGAAAGAATCCTCTGACAGCTTTACAACGGACCACAATCGTCCAAAATGAAAGAAAACCAGTATTCCTTATAGACTCCTGATACCTTTTGGTAGGAAAAGATGCCTCAGATGGATTTGCAGCCAACTACCATCGCCCTATAAGAAAGGAACAAAATATCCCTTATGAGCTCCAAAACCTTTTGGCAGGAAAAGAAATCCTTTAGATGTTTCTAAAATCGGCCTCCATTGTCCTACAAGACAGTGGATTAATAGCCCTTATGAGCTCCTGATACTATTTGACAGGGAAAGAAATTCTTTAGATGATTTTGCAATCTATCCTGTCAGAAGGAAAACTAGCATTCCATGTACGCTTCTAATACACTTTGTCAGAAAAAATCCTTTAGATGGTTTTGCAATTAATCGCCGTCATCCTATAAGAAAGAGAACATATTTTTTTTAGAATTCTGATTGCCTATGGTAGAAAAAGACTTTTCTTTAGATGCTTTTGCAATCGTCTACCGTCGCCCTACAAGAAAGAAAACTAGTATCTTCTATAGGTTTCTGATAACCTTCGGGCAAGAAAATATATCCTTTAGATAATTTTGCAATATACCACCGTCGCCCTAAAAGAAGGACTAATATCCCTTATAAGTGCTTGATGCCTTTAGCAGGAAAAGAAATTCTGTACGTGGTTTTACAATCGATCACCATCGCCTTATAAGTAAGAAAACTAGCATCCCTTATAGGTTCCTCACACCTTCGGTGGGAAAAGAAATCTTTTACATGGCTTTGTAACGACGTCACCCTACTAAAAAGTAAACTAAAGTCCGTTATAGGCTCCTAGTATCTTTTAGTAAGAACAGAAATCTGTTAGTAAGTTATATAAATGTCCGCCTTCACCGTACAAGAAAAGGGCTTGTACCGCTTATGATCCTTTGGTACCTTGCAGAAATAGAAATTCTTTAGATGATTTTGCAATAGAATACCGTCATCTTACAAGAAAAAAACTAGCATCCCTTATATGCGCCTGATTTCTTGAAATCCTTTAGATGGTTTTGCACACGACCACCATCACCCTACAATAAAGGAAACTAATATCCCTTATGAGCTTCTAATACCTTTTGGCAGAAAAGTAAATAATTTAGATGGTTTTGCATTCGATTACTTTCGCCCTACAAGAAAGAGAACTGATATGCCTCACGATATCTGGGAACCCTTCAACATAAGGAAAAATCTTTTAGATTATTTCACAATAGGTCATTGTCTCCATATAAAAAGAGTTAGCATCTTTTATCGGTTTTCATGCCTTTTGGCTGGAAAAAATCTTCTGAAGGTTTTGCAATGGACCGCCATCGCCCAACAAGAAAGAAAACCAATATCCCTTATAAACCCCTGACCTGACCTTTTGGCAAGAAAAGAAATCCCTCAGATGGTTTTGCGACAGACTATTATCGCCCTACAAGAAATGAACAAAATATTCCTTATGAGCACATAATTCTCTTTTGCAGAAATAGAAGTCCTTCAGATGTTTGTAAAATTCACAATCATTGCCTAACAAGATAGTGGACAAATAGCACTTATGAGATCTTGATACTTTTCGACAGGAAAAGGAACACTTTAGATGGATTTGCAATCTATCACCATTGCCTTGCCAGAAGGAAGATTAGCATCTCTTATGGGTCCTTATACCTTTCGACTAGAAAAAATCCTCTGACGGCTTTACAACGGACCACAATCGTCTAAAAAGAAAGAAAACCAGTGTCGCTTATAGGCTCCTGATACCTTTTGGCAGAAAAAAAACCTATAGATGGTTTTGCATGCGATTACATTTGCCCTACAAGAGAGAGCGAACTAACATCCCATACAATATCCTAAAACTCTTCAACAGGAAAAGAAATTCTCTAGATTGATTCACAATCGGTCACCAACTCCATATAAAAAAGAGCTAGCATCCCTTACATGTCCTCCTACCTTTCGGTTGGAAAGAATCCTAAAACTCTTCGGCATGAAAAGAAATCCTTTAGACGGTTTTTTAATCGACCATCTTTGCCCTACAAGAAAAAGATTAATATTCCTTATGACCTCCTGATACCCGTCAACAGGAAAGAAAATTTCTTACACCATCAACCCTATACAAAGGACAACTAGTAACTCTTACAGGTTCCTGATAATTTTAGGCACGAAAAATATTCCTCTATGCGGCTTTGCATTGGACCACCATCGCCCTTCAAGAAGAAAACTAATATCCTTTATGAGATTTTTATACCTTTTAGCAGGAATAAAATCTTTTAGATGGTTTCGCATTCGATCACCTTTGCCCTACGAGAACTAATATTTCTTATGATATCCTGAAACCCTTTAGTCTTCAAACCTTTTTGGTGAAAAAATCCTCTGACGGCTTTACAACGAACCACTATTGCCCAACAAAAAATAAAAACAATATCTATTATTGGCCTCTGAATCCTATAGGCACGAAAGGAAATCCCTCAGTTGGTTTAGCAAGAGACTACCATCGTACCACAAACAAGAAACAAAATATTCCTTATAAGCTTCTAATACCTTTTGGCTGGAAAAAAATCCTTCAGATGTTTCTAAAATTGACAAATATTACCCTTCAAGACAGCGGGCTAATAGCACTTATGAGCTCCTGATACTTATCCACAGTGATAGAAATTCTTTAGAAGGTTATGCAATCTATCACCATTGCCCTGCCAGAAAGAAAACTAGCATTCCATATAGGTTCCTAATAAACTTTGGAAGAAAACAATCCTATGGATCGTTCTACAAGAAAGAGAACATATTTCTTTAAGGGTCCAGATTAGCTATGGTAAAAAAGGAAATTCTTTAGATGATTTTGTAATCGGCCGCCATCGCTCCACTAGAAAGAATTTAATTTCTCTTATAGTTTCCTGATACCTTTAAGCAAGAAAAGATATGCTTTAGCTAATTTTGCAATAAACCACCATAGTCCTACAAGGAGAACTATTATTCCTTATAACGTCCTGATGCCTTTTGACAGGAAAAGAAATTCTTTACATGGTTTTACAATCGATCACCCTTGCCCTTCAACGAAGAAAACTAGTAGTCTTTCTAGGTTCCTCACGCCTTTCAGTGGGAAAAGAAATCTTTTAGATGACTTTGAAATGGCGTCGCCCTACTAAAAGGTAAACTAAAATTTTTTATAGGCCCCTGATTTTTTTAGAAATCCAATAGTATGTTATGCAAACGAGCGCCTCTGCTCTACAAGAAAGACGCTTGTACCACTGATAATCACCTGAGACTTTTCAGCAGAAACAGAAATCCTCTAGATGATTTTGCAATCGATCACCATCGCCCTACAAGAAAGAGAAGCAGCATCCCTTATATGCGCCTAATTTCTTTCGGCGGAAAATGAAATCCTTTAATAGGTTTTGGAATAAACCAGCATCGCTTAACAAGAAAGAATACCAGTATCCCTTATATGCTCCTGATACCTTTTGGCAGAAAAGGAAATCTCTCGGATAGTTTTGCAAACAGACTACCATCGCTCGGCAAGAAAGGAACAAAATTTCTTTTTATGAACTTCTAATACCTTTTAGCAGGAAAGAAATCTTTCAGATGATTCTAAAATTAGCACCATTGTCCTACAAGACAGTGGATTAATATCACTTATGAGCTCCTGATAGTTTTCGACAAGAAGAGAAATCCTTTTGGTGGTTTTGCAATTTATCATCATCGCCCTGCAAGAAAGAAAACTAGCATTCCATATAGGTTTCTTATACATTTTGGCAAGAAAAGGAATCTTTTAGATGGATTTGCAATCAATCGCCATCGACCTACAAGAAGAGGACATGTTTCTGTTAGGAAATGGTAGGAAATATATTTTTTAGATAGTTTTGCAATCGTCCACCATCGCCCTACAAGAAAGTATCTCTTATATGTTCCTGATATTTTTAAACAAAAAAAAGATATCCTTTATATGATTTGGCAATAAACCATTATTGCCTTACAAGGAGGACTAATATCCCTTATGAAGTCCTGATGTCTTTTGGTAAGAAAGGAAATCCTTTACATGGTTTTACAATCAATCATCCTCTACCTACAAGTAATAAAACTAGCATCCCGTATAAGTTCCTCATACCTTTCGGTGAGAAAAGAAATCCGGTAGAGGACTTCGTAATGGCATCACCCTACTAGAAAATAAACAAACATCCCTAATAGGCTTCCGATATCCTTTAGCGAGAATAGAAAGCCATTATGCAAACGACGGCCTTCACCATACAAGAAAAAGACTTGTACCATTTATAACCTCCTGATATCTTTGGGCAGATATAGAAAACTTTTAAATAATTTTGCGATTGATTACCATCACTCTACAAAAAATAAAACTAACATCCCTTATATGCGCCTGATTTCTTTCAGCAGAAAACGAAATCCTTCAGATGGTTTTGTAATGTACGAGCACCGCCCTACAAAAAAAAAAACGAATATCCCTTATGAGCCTCTGATACGTTTTGGCAGGACAAAAAATTCTTTACATGGTTTTGCATTCGATTACCTTTGCCCTACAAGAAAGGGAACTAATATCCCTTATGATATCCTGAAGATCTTCGACACAAAAGGAAATGCTCTAGATAGTTTTGCAGGTAGTCACCATTGCGCTACAAAAGAAAGCTAGCATCCCTTATCGGTCCTTATACTTTTCGGCTAGAAAACATCCTCGAACGGCTTTACAACGGTCCACATTCGTCCAAAAAGAAAGAAAACCAGTGTCACTTATAAGCTCCTGATACCTTTTGGCAGAAAAAAACCTATAGAAGGTTTTGCATGCGATCACATTTCTCCTACAAGAGAGAGAAATAACATCCCTTACAATATCCTAAAACTCTTCAACAGGAAAAGAAATCAGTTAGATTGTTTCACAATCGGTCACGTGCACGTCCTCCTACTTTTCGGCTGGAAAAAATCTTCTGATAACTTTGCAATGGGTCACCATCACCCAATAAGAAAAAGCAGCAGTATCCCTTATACGCCCCTGATACCTTTTGGCAGTAAAATATCCCTCAGATGGTTTTCCAACAAACTACCATCGCCTTATAAAAAAGAAACAAAATATCCCTTATGAGCTCCAATACCTTTTGACAGGAAAAGAAATTCTTATGTTTCTAAAACCGACATCCATTGCCCTACAAGACAGTGGATTAATAACCCTTATGAGCTCTTGATACTTTTCGACAGGAAAAGAAATTCTTTAGATAGTTTTGCAATCTATCACCATCCTCTGCCAGAAAGAAAACAAGCATTCCATGTACGCTTCGAATACACTTTGGCAGAAAAAATCCTTTAGATGGCTTTGCAATCAATCGCCATCATTCTATAAGAAAGAGAACATGTTTCTTTTAAGGTCCTGATTGCCGTGGTCAAACAGAATTCTTTAGATGCTTTTGCAATCGTCTACCATCACCCTACAAGAAAAAAAAATAGTATCTTCTATAGGTTCCTGATAACCTTTAGGCAAGAAAGTATATCTTTTAGATAATTTTGTAATAAACCACCATCGCCCTAAATGGTGGACTAATATCCCTTATAAGTTCCTGATGCCCTTTGGCAGTAAAAGAAATTTTATACATGGTTTTTCAAACGATCACCATCGGCCTACAAATAAAAAAATTAGCAACCCTTATAGGTTCCTCGCACTTTTCGGTGAAAAATCCTTTAGATGGCTTTGTAATGAAATTGCCGTAATAAAAATGAACTAAAATCCCATATAGGCTCCTGATATTCTTTGACAAGAATAAAAATTTATTGGTAGATTATGCAAACGACTGCCTTCACTCTACAAGAAAAAAACATGTACCACCTATAATCTTTTGGTATTTTTCGGCAGAAATAGAAATCCTATAATGATTTTGCAATCGATCACCATCACCCTGCAAGAAGGAAACTAACATCTCTTATATGCGCCTGATTCTTTTCGGCAGAAAATGAAATTCTTTAGATGGTTTTGCAATGAACCACCATCACCCTACAAAAAACAACTAGTATCCCATATGAGCTTCTGATACCCTTTGGCAGAAAAAAAAATCATTTAAATGGTTTTACATTCAATTGCTTTCGCCCTACAAGAAAGAGAACTAACGTTCCTTACGATATCCTGAAACTCTTCAGTAGGAAGGGAAATGCATGAGATTGTTTTACAATCGGTCACCATATCTATATAAAAAAAACTAGAATCCCGTACAGCTCCTTCTTCCATTCGGGTGTAAAAAATCTTTCGATGACTTGCAATGGACCACCATCCACCATCCTGATACTTATTAGCAAAAGATATTCCTCAAATGGATTTACAACACACTTCCATCGCCTTACAAGAAACGAAAACAATTCCTTATGAGCTCGTAATAGCTTTTGGCAGAAAAATAAATCCTTCAGATGTTTCTAAAATTGACTACTATTGCCCTACAAAAAAGTGGACTAAAATCACTCATGAACTCCTGATACTCTGAAAAGACATATTTTAGGCGGTTTTTTAATCTATGACCATTGCCTTGCAAGGAAGAAAACAAGCATTCCTTGCGATATCCTGAAACCCTTCGGCAAAAAATAAATGGATAGTCTTGCAATTGGTCAGCACCGTTCGCTCCCCTTATCGATCCTCATACCTTTTAGCAGGAAAAGTCCTTTGACGGCTTTTCAACAGACCACAATGGCCCAACAGAAATGAGAACCAATATCCATTATAGGCCTCTAAAACCTATTGGCAGGAAAAGAAATCCCTCAGTTAATTTTGCAACAGGCTATCATCGCCCTACAAAAAAGGAACAAAATATTCCTTATGAATTTCTAATACTTAACATCATCCTCTGCCAGAAAGAAAACTAGCATTCCATGTAGGTTCCTAATTCACTTTGGTTGAAAAGAAATGCTTTAGATGGCTTTGCAATTAATGGCCGTCATCCTATAAGAAAGAGAACATATATCTTTTAGAATTATGATTGCCTATGGTAGAAAAAGACATTCCTTAGATGCTTTTGCAATCGTCTACCGTCGCCCTACAAGAAAAAAATTAGTATCTTCTATATGTTCTTAATAACCTTTAGGCATGAAAATATATCCTTTAGATAATTTTGCAATAAACCACCATCACCCTAAAAGGAGGACTAATATTCCTTATAAATTCCTGATGCGCTTTGGCAGGAAAAGAAATTCTCTACTTGGTTTTACAATCGATCACCATCGCCCTACAAGTAAGAAGACTAACGTCCCTTATAGGCTCCTTACACCTTTTGGTGGGAAAAGAAATTTTTTACATGGCTTTGTAACAAAGTCACCCTACTAAAAAGTAAACTAGAGTCCGTTATTAGCTCCTGATATCGTTTGGTAAGAACAGAAATCTTTTAGTAGGTTATGCAAACGACCGCCTTCACCCTACAAGAAAAAGGCATGTACCACTTATGATCTTTTAGTACTTTCCGGCAGAAATAGAAATCCTATAGATAATTTTGCAATCGATCACCTCATCGTACGAGAAGGAAAACTGGCATTCCTTATATGCGCCCGATTTCTTGAAATCCTTTAGATGGTTTTGCACTAGACCACCATCACCCTACAAGAAAGGAAACTAATATGATTTATGAACTTCTGATACCTTTTCGCAGGAAATTAAATCATTTAGATCGTTTTGCATTCGATTACTTTCGCCCTTCAAAAGAGAGAAAGAGAGAGAGACTACCATCCCTTACAATATTCTAAAACTCTTCAACAGAAAAAGAAATCCTCTAGATTGTTTCACAATCGGTCACCAACTCCATATAAAAAAGAGATAGCATCCTTTACATGTCCTCCTACCTTTCGGTTGAAAAAAATCCTAAAACCCTTCAGCATGAAAGAAATCCTTTAGATGGTTTTCTAATCGACTACCTTTGCTCTACAAGAAAAAAGATTAATATTCCTTATGCCCTCCTGATACCCGTCGGCAGGAAAGGAAATCCCTTACACGATCAACCCTATAAGAAGGACAACTAACATCTCTTATAGGCACGAAAAAATTCCTCTAGACGGTTTTGCACTGGACCACCATCACCCTACAAGAAGAAAACTAATATCCTTTATGAACTTTTTATACTTTTTAGCAAAAATAAAATCTTTTAGATAGTTTTGCATTCGATCACCTTTGCTCTACAAGAAATAGAATTAATATCTCTTACGATATCATAAAACCTTTCGGTAAAAAAGAAATCCGTTGGAGAGTTTTGTAATTGGTCACAATCGACCTCATCTCTTATCGGTCCTCATACCTTTCAGCTTGGAAAAGTCCTCTGACGACTTTACAACGAACCACCATCGCCCAACAAAAATGAAAACCAATATCCATTATAAGCCTCTGAAACCTATTGGCAGAAAAAGAAATCCTTTAGTTGGTTTTGCAACAGACTATCATCGCCATACAAAATGGGAACAAAATATACCTTTTGACTGGAAAAAAAATCCTTCAGATGTTTCTAAAATTAACAAATATTGCCCTTCAAGACCGTGGGATAATAGCACTTATGCACTCCTGATACTTTTCCACAGGGATGGAAATTATTTAGAAAATTATGCAATCTATCACGATCGCCCAGCCAGAAAGAAAACTAGCATTCCACATAGGTTCCTAATACACTTTGGAAGAAAAAGAATCCTATAGATCGTCCTACAAGAAAGAGAACATATTTCTTTAAGGGTCCAGATTACCTATAGTAGGAAAAGAAATTCTTTAGATGTTTTTGTAATCGTCCGCCATAGCTCCACAAGAAAGAATTTACTTTCTCTTATAGTTTTCTGATACCTTTAGGCAAGAAAAAAATTCTTTAGCTAATTTTGCAATAAACCACCATCGCCGTACAAGGAGAACTATTATTCCTTATAACGTCCTGATGCCTTTTGAGAGGAAAAGAAATTCTTTACATGGTTTTACAATTGATCAACCCTTGCCCTACATGTAAGAAAACTAAGTGCTTCTAGATTCCTCACACCTTTCAATGGGAAAAGAAATCCTTTAGATGATTTTGCAATCGATCACCATCGCCCTACAAGAAAGAGAACCAGCATCCCTTATATGTACCTAATTTCTTTTGGCAGAAAATGAAATCCTGTAGATGGTTTTGCAATGAACCAGCATCGGATTACAAGAAAGAATACCAATATCCCTTATATGCCACTGATATCTTTTGGCAGAAAAAGAAATATCTCAGATAGCTTTGCAACAGAATACCATTGCTCTACAAGAAAGGAACAAAATATTTTTTATGAACTCTTAATACCCTTTAGCAGGAAGAAGTCCTTCAAATGATTTTAAAATTAGCACCATTGCCCTAGAAGACTAGCATTCCAAATAGGTTTCTAGTACATTTTAGCAAGGAAAGAAATTCAACAGATGACTTTGCAATCAATCGCCATCGTCCTACGAGAAAGAGGACATATTTCTTTCAATATTCTGGTTGCCTATGGTAGGAAAAGATATTCTTTAGGAGATTTTGCAATTGTCCGCCATCGCCCTACAAGAAAGTATCTTTTATACGTTCCTGATACCTTTAAGCAAGAAAATATCTTTTACATAATTTTGCAATAAACCACCATTGCCCTACAATATCCCTTATAAGGTCCTGATATCTTTCGGTAGGAAAGGAAATTCTTTACATAGTTTTACAATCAATCAACCTTTACCTGCCAGTAATAAAACTAGCATCCCGTATATGTTGCTCATACCTCTCGGTGGGAAAAGAAATCCAGTAGATGAATTTGTAATGGCGTCGTCCTATTAAAAAATAAACCAACATCCCTTATAGGTTCCCGATATTCTTTGGCAAGAATAGAAATCCATTAGTATGTTGTGCAAACGACGGCCTTTACCATACAAGAAAAAGACTTGTACTACTTAGAACCTTCTGGTACCTTTTGGCAGATACAGAAAACTCTTAAATGATTTTGCAATCGATCACAATCACTTTACAAGAAAGAAAACTAACATCCCTTATATACGCCTGATTTCTTTCGGCAGAAAACGAAATCTTCAGATGGTTTTGTAATGTACTAGCACTACCCTATAAGATAACAAATATCCCTTATGAACTTCAGAAAAAGAAATCCTTTAAATTGGTCTCCTTTGCCCCACAAGAAAGGGAACTAATATCCCTTGTGGATATTCTGAAACCCTTCGGCAAAAGAGAAAATGCTCTAGATAGTTTTGCAGATAGTCACCATTGCCCTACAAAAGAAAGCTAGCATCCCTTATTGGTCCTTATACCTTTCGACTAAAAAAAATCCTCTGACGGCTTTACAACAGACCACCATCGTCCAACAAGAAAGAAAACTATGCCCCTTATAGGCCCCTAATACCTTTGGCAGAAAAACCTATAGATGGTTTTGCAGGTGATCACCTTTGACCTACAAGAGAGAGAACTAACATCCCTGACAATATCCTAAAACTCTTCAACGGAAAAAGAAATCCTTTAGATTGTTTCACAATCGGTTACCAACTGTATATAAAAAACAGCTTGCATCCTTCACATGTCCTCCCACCTTTCGATTGGAAAAATCCTCTGATGGTTTTGCAATGGACAACCATCACCCAACAAGAAAAAACACCAGTATCCCTTATAGGTCCCTGATACCTTTTGGCAGAAAAAGAAATCCCTTAGATGGTTTTGCAACAAACTACCATCGCTCTATAAGAAAGGAACAAAATATTCCTTATGAGCTTCCAATACCTTTTGGCTAAAAAAAAAATCCTTCAGATGTTTCTAAAATCGACAACTATTGAATTACAAGACAGTAGATTAATAACTCTTATGAGCTCCTGTTATTTTTAGACAGAAAAAGAAATTCTTTAGATGATTTTAAATCTATCGTCATCCTCTGCCAGAAAGAAAACTAGCATTCCATGTAGGTTCCTAATACACTTTGCCAGAAAAAAATCCTTTAGCTGGCTTTGCAATCAATCGCCATCATCCTATAAGAAAAAGAACATATTTGTTTTAGGGTCCTGATTGCCTATGGTCGAAAAAGGAATTACTTAGATGCTTTTGCAATCGTCTACGATCGCCCTACAAGAAAATAAAACTAGTACCTTCTATACGTTTCTGATAATCTTTAGGCATGAAAATATATCCTTTAGATAAATTTGCAATAAACCACCATCGCCCTAAAAGGAGGACCAATATGCCTTATAAGTGCTTGATGCCCTTTGGCATGAAAAGAAATTCTGTACGTGGTTTTACAATCGATCACCATCGCCTTACAAGTAAGGAAACTAGCATCCCTTATAGGTTTCTCACACCTTCGGTGGAAAAAGAAATCCTTTACGTGGCTTTGTAACGACGTCACCCTACTAAAAAGTAAACTAAAGCCCGTTGTAGGCTCCTGATATCTTTTGGTAAGAACAGACAGTCGATTAATAACACTTATAAGCTTCTGTTATTTTTCGACAAGAAAAGAAATTCTTTAGATGATTTTGCAATCTATCATCATACTCTGCCAGAAAGAAAGCTAGCATTCCATGTAGGTTACTAATACACTTTGGCAGAAAAAAGTCTTTACATGGCGTTGCAATCAATTGGCAGCATGCTATAAAAAGAACATATTTATTTTAGGATCCTGATTGCCTATGGTCGAAAAAGGAATTCCTTAGATGTTTTTGCAATCGTCTACCATCGCTCTACATCACCCTGCATAGTAATTCCATATGTCTTCCTGCATTGGACGTATTCATTGCCTCTTCTATGTACAAGTTAAAAATTAATGAAGATAAGGCACATCCCCGTCTCACCCCTTTTTTAATATTTACTTCTCTACGTTCCTGCTCTAATTCTATCACCGCTGTTTGTTCTTTGTATAAGCTATGTAATGTCCGTCTACCCCTAAAACTCATTCCAATGTTTTTGAGTATTGCGAACATTATTTCCATTTTACATTGTCGAATGCTTTTCCAGATCTACAAACCCTATATACAAATTTTCCCCTTTTCTATTGCTTTCTGCATTATCACTGTCAGAGCTAAATTAGCTTCCCGTGTTCCCCTGTTTTGCCTAAACCCAAATTGATCTGCTCTTCGTATTTCTTCAGCTCGTTTTTACATTCGTCTTTGTACAATAGTAGTTAATTTTTTTGACACACGTGCTGTCAAACTTATGATTTGAAAATTTTTACATCTATCCGCGCGTTTCTTTTTTGGTATAGCTACTATGATGTTACGTTTGAAATCTTTGGGTATTTCGCCTGTCTCATACATACAGCTTACAAGTTGAAAGAGCCGTTCTATTACTGCAAGTCCATCAGCTTTTAGATGCTTGCATTTTATCTGTATCTAGCGCCTTACCATTTTTCAGACCTTTTAATGCTAATTCAAACTCATCTTGCAGTATAGGATATCCTAAATCACCATTTTCAATGTCGGGTTTCTGTTTGAAGGCTATTATTAGTTCCTCTCTTGCATATAAATCCCTATATATTTCTGCCATCTAACCACTTTCCGTACTTTTTCTGTAATAACGTTTTTCTGGCGTCCTTTATATTTTTGCTATACGGTTTTATATCTCTAAAATTTAGTCTAATTAGTTTGTATGCTTCGTCTGTCTTTTCTATTT
The DNA here is from genome assembly GCA_036346225.1 of Platerodrilus igneus. NCBI lineage: Eukaryota > Metazoa > Arthropoda > Insecta > Coleoptera > Lycidae > Platerodrilus > Platerodrilus igneus. Next base: position 5,213,713 of record JARFIW010000828.1, read on the forward strand.
CTTTCTGAGTTTGTACCTTTTTGTACTTTTCATCAAATTATTGTTCTTTAGATTTCTTGCATTTGCGTATAGTTTTCCATTTTATGGCTTTGTATTTCTGTTTTCTTGTTTCGTCTGATCTATTTTTGTATTTTCGTCTTTCTTCTATTCAGGATATCTTTTGTTATCCATGGTTTGTTATTTTCTTTTTGTGTATACACCAGAATATTTCTGGTCGCCATGTCTAAGCTGGATTTAATGTTATTCCATTCTGTTACTACTTCCTTAGTATCAGAAATTTTTTCGATATCTTTCAGCAATTTATTTGACTTTTTTTCAAATCTATCGTGGGTATCTTTATCTTTTAGTTTCTAAAAATCAAAGTGCCTTTTTCCAATCTTTTTGTTCAAATTTTTCAATTTAAGAGTGGCCTTCATAATTACAATGTTCTGGTCAGTGTCTATATCTGCTTCTGAGTAGCTTCTACAGTCTTTTACTTGATTCCTAAACCGTTGTTTAATAAGAATGTAATCTATTTGATATCTTCCTATATTCTCTGGCATCTTCCAAGTGTATCGTCTTCTAGCATGATGTTTAAATAATGTGTTTGTGATGGTTAAATTGTTTTTGTCGCAAAATTCTACCAACCTATTTTATTTCCTCTGTCGTTTCTCGTGCCTAAACCAAATAAACCTACTACCTCTCCTTTCTTACCCTCACTTACCATTGCATTAAAATCCCCCGTAATTATTAAATTTTCATGTCCTTTTACGTATCTTAGTATGTCTTCGATATCTTTGTAGATCACTTCTACCTCTTCGTCACTGTAGCTAGAGATGGACTGTATACCTATATTATTACTGTGTTTACCGATTTAGATTCTAATCTGACCATAAGTACTCTTTCGTTCTTTTGTAAGTAATTTTCTACAGTGTCCTATCTTTTCTCGCATAACTATCCTCACACTCAAATTTCTTTCTTCTGCTCCTGTATGAATTACCTCGAAGTCTCCACTCCAAAAATCCCTCGCTTCTAGCTACCGAACTTCTCTGATTCCTACTAGTGCTACCTACTTCCCTACTTGCTTCATATTTATAACATTCCACGCTCCGACTCGCAAAATGTTCCCGACTCTTATTCTGAACTTTCCGATCGCATCCTCCGGAAAGACTCGTTGAAATAGTGTATTGTATTATTTGATAAAGCTTGGGTCGAATTTCCTAATCTCCTATTTGGTATGTTGATAACGAGAGGATTGAAGCTCGAATGCTTGTTATTTAAAACAATTTTCAATTTGATTCTGCAGTTCGTCCTCATATGTAATTTTCTAAACTACTCGTTTTATTACTCCAAGAGCGATGTACGTTTTTCTTTATGAGAAGTGTAGAGTTTGAGTGTATCGGTAAGTGCTACTGAGTTATTAATACTAGTAGGACTCTCTTTCTAGCACTTAGCTGGGGGCCAAATTGATGAACATAGGCCGATTATTCTTCTTATGTAGAACCGACTGCGCTGGAAGGTGTTCCGCTGTTGCAGGGAGTGTCGCAGCGCTCAACATCTGTCAACCGTGGTGACGCTACATCTGAACCCCACCACCCGGACGCTTCGCTGACTCACCTCCGTGGATGCAATGGGTACACGATAATAGCTGGCACTTGGAGGTATGTTGTATAAGTGTTCCCATATATCGGGAGCACCTCTTTTTTTCCTACTTTTGTTGGTCATGCGGCGCTGGTGCTCCATAGTACTTCACTACATGATTATTAGAATTTGTTCGCCCGTAAATAATTTTTTTTTTACTTTAACACTTTGGTATTATGAGCAAGCATAAGCAGTAATTTTTCTTTTCTTTCTTTTATTAATGAATACTAAATGTCAAACGAAACGCGCACTTTGCACGTAAATTTCTAAAATTTGTTCTTTATAATACAACTATTTATTTATTTTTTTTGTTGATGCAAACCGATTTCTTTTTTTATTAATGTTTACTGTAAATGGAAAATCGATGACGATGTAATTTTTGTGTTGCTAGGAATCCCCTCCCTCTCACCGCATTAATAGTTAGCCAGGTATTTCCACGCTTTTTGTGTTCTGTTTCGTCATTGTGATTCGTGCGGATCCGCACTTTAAATATCCTTTCTTTTTCTATCTGCCCCGTACGCTGCATAACGTAGCATAAATTCTGACGCTCTGGCGTGGGGCCCCAATTTTGTCTTGCTCTGATTTGGTTTCGCGTAATTTCTGGCCCAATTTTTGTTTTGCTTCTGGCCTGATTTTTTTGTACTGCTCTAATTGCTACATTATCCGTTTTTCTCGGCCTGATGCTACTTATGTTTTCTCCCCCTTACGTTCGAATTTGTATTTATTTCTTTTCTTTATTTCATGGGTGGGTTCGATTTTCTTAAAATTTAGTTTTGCTTTCCTTCTTAATCGCTCAATATCAGTGGTTGGCAAATGTCAGATTATTGGAGTTGTATTTTCGGCAATAATTGTAGACCTTTGGAAAACACTGGCGCCCTATTTCTGATTTTATTGACTTTATTCTTTTACGTTTCGTACTTCTTTTGAAATTCAATCCTCTTATCACTTTCGTATTGAATAAAATCGTTTTATTGCGACTCACTTTTGATGTTTTATAGTATATTCGGTTGCGGTTAGTGATTTTGCAACGTAACAAAGTTCAATCTTTCAATCTTGTTGACAAATTATATAGAACCAGTTCTGTCACGGTCGTGAGATGTTCTATCATTACCAAAACTACTCGTTATGGTAAATGATTCTAGCATTCATGTACTATTTGGGAATGAAGGAAACCAACCACTATTACAACTCAGGAAAATTATTTTTATTTTACAACTTTCAAGGTTTCAAAAATCTTACAGATAAAAAAAACTTTGCTTTTTTATCTTTACAACTCAAGGCTAGTGGGTAAAATTGAACTTTGACAGAAGATGGACAAATTGTGTTTTTGGAGATTTATCCTGTTTTTGTTGCAATTTAGCTGTTAACTTGAAATTATTTAAGAGTTGCAAGATTGTATGTTAGTAAGGGTTACGGTAAGCAATTGTAAATTTATTATTATTATTCACATAAAAGTATCTAGGAATTTGAGCTGCTGAATAAAGAACCCATTGCTGTGTTTCTAATTTGAGCATTGAGTGGCAAAGGAAATCTTAGTGCTGCTGCAAACAGCCCTTGTCAGTTGACAACAGGTAGTAGTCGACCGCAACCCCCAACAAATATTGTAAAAAAAAAACAAGTCCTCGTAAACGAAAGCTGATAATAATGTGCACAGTGTACAGACATGCGGGAGAAATAAAATCTTGGGGTTGCGTCTCGTTGCATTCCAATCATTGGTTCATCTGAAACGTAAAATTTCTTTTACATCTTCATTGTGACGGAAATACAACCATCGGCAAATTAAACACCCGCCCTGTAAAACTACTTTTAATAAGCCATATAAGCCAACTTTGCGTACAGCTTGTCTAACTATGCACAATAGCTGGGGAAGCGATTCATAATAGTGGTTGTTGCGAAAGCAGGAGCAGCATCGGCGATCATACATCAAGCGCGCCCCATTAGGGATTAATGATGCCAACACCACCGAAATTAACTCCCGACAGGCTTAGTAAAGGCAATAACGCTAACATATTAACCATTTGTTAGAATAGCAATATCGTGCCTTTACTTCATTACTTTGCGGATCGTAAAAGCGAATTTATTTTTATAATATTGCCCCTAATATTACTGGTTCATAAAGAAGTCGTTCAATTTAAATGGCTCCTTAAACAAGGTCTAAAATTTTATTAGAATTGTTTTGTAACAAATGTGTTAGTTTTATGAACAACCAAGTATAAGTACAACGATATCGTTTAGCAGATCTGACACTCAAACTCAATGAAGGATCTTGAGCAGCTTTAAAATTGATATCTATCGGAATCGATAGCTAAAAATAATCCAACATTTCGTTGGTCCAAAGTATTAACCAGCCAAGTCACTTCTGACGAATTTTACAAGAGCGATGTAAAATCGATTCTTAGCAATTATAGTTTATAAAAATCTTGAAAATGAATTTAGAAAACACCTACAAAGTATAAGAAAGCTGTACATTACTGTAACATGTAAGAATTATTATGTTAACTGTATTTTTTAGTCATTTTTGGCAAATAGCTGTGATACGTTCAAATTTTGCTTTAAAATTTCTCTGGTTAAAACAAATCCCTTTTGCTTTTAAAACAAAAATTTATTCCATAAATTAAATAGTCGATGCCTTGTTTTAGGTATCCGGTAATCTGTTAAATCCCTCAACATAATTAATAATAAATACGCTTTCTACAAATTTTCATTTTGAACTTATTTATTGCGAAACGACAAGTTTATGCTACAATTAAATAGTTTATATCCTGTTTAGGTACCCGTTATCTTAGTCTACATTACGACCGCGTATAATGGTTTTCTCTATTGTTCCAATGTAAAGACTTGTTGAAATAACGTCGCGCACTATCCGATAAAACCCGGGTTTTCCAATTTCAATCGCGCTTTGATAAGCGAGGGTTTGCAATTCGAATTCGTGTTAGTTGAACCATTGTTGAATTTGATTCTACATTATATTGTAATTAAGGGCCGCTATGCTTGCGGCCACGCCTTTAGCCTAAATCCGCCTCTAGCTTTTCCTAACTGATTTATTATATTTACAATCTTCTCAATTTCAATCTGCCTCCCTATATAGATGCTGCCACCAAAAATGGCGGCAGAACGTCATAAAAAACAATTCAAATCCCAAATAAAATAATACATGCAAAATAAATGAAAATATAAAATAAACATAAAAACATATGTATACAAACATACACACATCAACATATACACACAAACACATACACATATATATATATATATATATATATATATATACTGCTGTGATAAGGGGTTGTTTAAGAGTGTACTTTATAGTAAAGGTTGTTTAGAAATGAGAAATTACCATAGGCAGCAGAAAACTGCATTTATTTAGTAAAGAATTTAGAAATGGAGATAGTTTGTAAATAGTAAGCAGTCAACACCCTGTATATAAAGTATAAATAGTTTTAAGCGACGCATATAGACATAGGAAGACGCATAGTTAGCGTAGGAATAAGGAAGATATGCATTAAGTAGACAGTAAATATTTAACGCCATGTAGATAAAGTTTTAGTTAATTTAAGTAAGGTAAATAATGATATTTTTCAGTGGAAGCATGCGTATTTATATGTAAACATAATAAAGTGTAATTAAACACGCATTCAAAAGAGTTCCAAACAATTAGGTTAATACTGAGATAAGAAATAGAGCTTCAGGAAGCATATAAATGCCTACAAATAGTTAGCCATTTTTGATAAGAAAGAAGATTAAAAATTGCGAAAATAACATGCAGATATGAAAATTAAAAGTCGAATTGCATCAGTTGTTTATGGAAAAGCAATTAGATTCATCACAACACCGCATGTTTGATAACGAAGACAGCTGCGAGCAGGCCCCAATTATTTGAAAGCATAGAAAATTACATCAGAAACTACTTTAAATGTAATTATTTGATTGGTTAAAATGAGCGACGAGTTTGTAGACCATACCCACTGACGGAGTAGGGAAGAAAAGATATATTAACAGGTACAGTGATAACGAAGTCAGTTTTGAACTCAGCAAAGGCCGAAGTGCGCCACTATGAAATAAAGTGATACGTAATAATAATTCAAAGTGAAAAATAGTATAAGTGCCAAGATGAAAATTATGATTGCCGATTAAACGGCTCTGAGTCGGTGGAGAATAAATGTAATTCTGAGTTCTGAGCCGGCTTCTGTTCTATGTTCTTTTAGCCTTTCTATTAACAGTCTTTCTTGTATTTTCCACAGGTTGTTAAGGAGACATATTGGTCGATATGACTCAGGGTTAATTGGGTCTTTGCTTTCCTTTTTTATGATTATTATGTTTTCCTGCTTCCACATATTCGGGGCTTTCCCTTGTTTTAAGCATTCGTTTACTAGTGGTGTAACTATTTTTTCCCTGATCGCATCCAGCACTTCCGATTGTATGTGATCTGGACCTGGTGCTTTCTTTTTCTTGCATTTCAACATAGCTGTTTCTACTTCTTCTTCGTTGAATTCCTCCGCATTGTACGTGGTATTGTAATTAGCACTTATGCAGTCACGTTTTAGTTTTTGTTCGTAGGTTTCGTCTTGATCGTTATCATCTGGTAGTAATGTGTACAGCATTTCTTTTGCTGTTTCGTTCCATGTTTGTGTCTGTGTTCCATCTTTTTTCTCTATTGTGGTGAATGTCGTGGGCTGGGGTATTTTACTCTTTACCACCTTGTATGGGATTACGCAAGCGTCAATTTGTAGATTTTGTTCTACAAATTGATCCCAACTTCTCTGTTTTTGTTCTTCTAATTTCTGTTTGTATGTATTTTATATTCTGTTATAGTCCTGCGCGCGCGTGTTCAGAGCCACTACGACAGTTGACAACACATACTAACCACGTACACAATATTGCACAACGAAATATTACGTCATAATTTGCCAAACTGTATCACATGCCAAATATGTTTATAATGATACCATTGGCACTCAAAAAGATAAATAAATTGAGGTACTTACTTAAAACGCTCCGTTCAGCTCAACCTCAGGGTCCTTGGGTGTTGTTTGGGTACATCATGCCCTTGTTGAAGTCAGATTTATCGTTTTCCCTCTGCTTCTGTTTGTAGGCTGGACGAAGGAATAAGGTGAAGGAAAAGATACGATAGGGCAAGAGATAAAGGGAAACCTATATTATCTGAAAGAGAAAAGGCAAAGGCACGACACAGGTAAACGTCACTGTTTGACGTCTCGTTGGCTAATAATCATCGTGTCGAAAACCGCGCACTTACTTCCTCACTCCACGTCTGCGCATTCTCTTGCGCCAACGCAACTGTACGGGATGACGCAAATGAACAAGTTTATTTTTAAAATATTGGCGCGAATTCAGTCACATATTTAAAACTGTAAAATGCCAATTTTGGCATGTAACAATCGCGACAAAGCCATAAAAGAAAAAGAGAATGACTGTTAGCACGGTAAAAGCTTAAAATATAAATCCTAACTAACCTACGTATACCCTAACTTAAATTCTACAAAATGTTTATTTTAGGCGCCACCTGGTTTTTTCCAACCGATAACACGTCTTACGATTTACCAGGAAACGGAATGTGGAGCCCCATTGTTAATAAACTACATTTATAAATTCACACACGAGTCTTTAATGGGGCGCAGTTATAATCGACAGCACAAATTTGTCGGAGAGCACGAAACACTACTAAAACTAGAACAAATGCGACAAGTCACCTAACATATATAATATAATTAAAGCTAACATTACAGTTTTCTAAGTGCAAACGCAAATAAGCATTGCATTTGAACTGTTTTTTCTTTGGCAAGAAATACCCAAATTTCAAAATGTCCAAGAGAGCAAGTTACTATGCACTTTGGCTAATTTTTATGTATTGGTGCTCTGGCTTAATAAACAATACACATCAAAATTTGTTCATGACATGGTGGTGAATTAACAAATTTACCAACAGTACCATCTTACTAATTTCTTACATTACTAACCTAACAAATTACACTGCTACCATCAGGTTAGCTACTTCACACAATATTCAAAAAATAATTCCTACTTCTGATCGTAAATACCAAACGCTAGGAAGATAAAAAAGATAAGGCAAAGCCTCAAGTTATTATCAAAGATAATAGGTAAGATAAAGATATTAAGATAAAACTAGATAACGATAGGTGGATCCGAAACGTCCCAGCACGCTAAGGCACGCTACGACTACATATATTAAAGATATAGCGTAGAATTCCCCAGCACACCAAGCCGTTTCGTTATACATCCCAAAGACACAAGATAGAGTGGCTCCTTGAAGCCGTTTCACATCGACAAACTTACCCGAGTCTCATCTAGACTTATGTAATGCTGAGCGACCAACCCTGCATTAGTCTCGTCTAGACTAACATACTGCTGAGCGACCAACTTCGACGACAAGTCTCGCCTAGACCAAATAAATTTTAAAATGCTGCTTTGCAATATCGATATATCTAAAAATATGCTATCAAACAAAATCATGGTCGCTACACAAGACAATACTTTAACGATACATGTATAGAAAAAACAGTATTCCAAATTATTAAAATATTGCTTTTATGTCGAGGAATTTGAATCGTAAATGAGCTTAAATACAAAACATTATCAACAACCTCATTATTATAGTGTTTAAGGAAGCAGATATGACGAAATCAAGTTTACTATAGTGTTTTAGAAGGTATATGTATATCAAGGTAAAAATTCGGTTAATTGCATAAGCTATATCTAGGGACGAAATTTTCTTTAAGAAAAAATTTGTAACTTGTAGTTGATTATTTAGATTATAAGGGTACACTTTAGAATCATAGTAAAGTAAGATAATATATGAGTTATCTAAACGACGGCTTTAATAAGTTAACCCAAAAAACTAAAGAAATTTAAGGTTTAGAATAGTTATTTAACTAACTTTACTGTATTATTAAGGAGATATTTAATCATATAGGTTTTTATCTATGACTAAATTACTTACATAAAGAATTATTTAATCCAAACACATGGGTCAAGTGAGGTTATGTAATTCGCTAAACACATTGAAAGGTATATGCTCCAGCTTTATCCTAAATTAGGTTAAGTAATTATTTGAGGAAATTTAGAATATAAATACACTATTTTTATAAGAGAAAAGCCAATTCATTCAGTCAGGAATAAGTTATATGGAAGGTAAACAAACACTAATCAAACATATCTGACTAAAATGCTCAGATTGACATTTCAGCTGCATTCAATGTCATTTCAACATGAAATAGATGTTGCCAAGTGCAATATTGCCAGATTATATTTCTTTTATTTAAAAGCCATTAAAATTTAAAATTTATTATTTTTATTATTATTTGAGTGAACAAAACCCAATTGTTACAAATATATTCAAAACTAACACCTTATAAGATACACAAGAGGTGAGGACAAATTTTCAACAAAACGTTCAGGTGCCACCGTTATAGTCCCGCGCAACTGTTATAACCCCGCGCGCGCGTGTTCAGAGCCACTTCCACAGTTGGAAACACATACTAACCACGTACACAATATTGCACAACAAAATATTACGTCATAATTTGCCAAATTGTATCACATGCCAAATATGTTTATAATGATACCATTGGCACTCAAAAAGATAAAGAAATTGAGGTACTTACTTAAAACGCTCCGTTGAGCTCAAACTCAAGGTCCTTAGGTGTTGTTTGGGTACGTCAAGCACTCGTTGAAGCCAGATTTACTGTCTTCCCTCTTCTTCTGTTTGTAGGCAGGACGGAGGAATAAGGTGAAGGTAGAGATACGATAGAGCAAGAGATAAAAGGAAACCTACATTATCTGAAAGAGAAAAGACAAAGGCACGACACAAGTAAACGTCACTGTTCGACGTCACGTTGGCTAATAATCGTCGTGTCGGAAACCGCGCACTTACTTCCTCACGCCACGTCTGCGCATTCTCTTGCGCTGTCGCAACTGTCCGGGATGGCGGAAATGAACAAGTTTATTTTTTAAAATATTGGCGCGAATTCAGTCACATATTTAAAACTGTAAAATGCCAATTTTGGCATGTAACAATTCCTCTATCTTTGTAGGTTGTGAATTTTTTCTTCTTCTTTATTGACTGTTGGTACTGTTTTCTAATGCGTCTTGTTAAGGTTTTGTAGGATTGCAGTTCTTGATTTCAAATTCTGTTTCGAGTATTTGATTGTCTAGTTTGGGGTATTGACTTTTCCATTGCATCTTTAATTGATTTTGTAAGTTGTTTTGTATAGTTGTGAACATTTGCTCCAAGCGTGTTTTTCTCTCGTGGATTATATAGTTCTACTAGTCTCGTCCAGTTTGCTTTCCTGAGGTTAAACCCTCTTTCCCTGATTTCTCTGGTTTCTTGTGTTCTGGTTCTTTCGTTAACTTGTCTGGTTTCGAAGCTTATTAAGTTATGGTCACTTAATGTTTCATTCAAGTGCACTTTCCAGTTTGTTACTCGTCCTCATGCTTTTTCATTTATTAGAGTTATATCAATGTTTGCTTGTGTCCCCGCCCGCCCCACATAAGTTGGCGAGTTTTCTGGTTCAATTAAAATGTCTAACCCTAATTGGTTTATAAGATTTTCTAGGTTCTCCCCTGTCTCGTCTGTAGTTTCGCTGTGCCATAACACTGATTTTGCGTTTGCGTCGGCAGTAATGATTATTGGTAGTTCTTGGTAATCATTTACTATATCATTAATCTTTTGAAGGTAGAGTTCTATTTCATCTGCAAACTGGAAATATAGTGTAGTAATTATCCATATTCCTGCTCCTGCTTTCCCTACTTGGACGCATGTGCCATGAGTATCGCTGAATTTATCTATGTTAGTTACTTTCATCTCCCGATTTGCTGTCCTTGGTGATTCACCTTTCATAATTATTCGCGTGGTTATCGTCATTCCGATCATTTTCCCTCTATAAGTGTGCAGTTCTTGTATACATACTACGTCTATTCCACTGCCTTCAATTATTTTCCTTAATTTGTATGTTACAGTTTTGTTCTTATTCTCATTAATTTGCGCTATTTTTATGTTTGTTATCCATTTGGATGTTTTGTGTCTTGTGGATTCAGGTCATGGTTTTGTATGGTCATTGGTCAATCTCCCATGAGCCATTACAAACTGTTTATATATGTCGTCCCAGGACAGTTCTTCGCCCCTTTGCTTAAAGACTTGTTCAACTAGTTTTCTTAGCTTGTCTGTGTCTGTTGGTACTACATGTTTCTTTAACTGTATCCTATTCACTGCTTCGATATTCGGGAATGTTATACTACTCCCTTTTGGGTGATCATTCCTTATTATGTGTCTTAATGCAGTAATTAGTACTTTTTCGTCTTCTAGTGTGGCTAAAATTATTCTAGTTTCAATATTGTCATATATTTGTTTTGGGATGTCTACTTCTTGTTGTGGCGTAGGTTGAGTGTTTTCCGTAATTATACTTTGCGTTTATTTATGTGTACTTTGCTCTGGTTGTTGGCTATTATTAGGTTCGTTTTTCGTATGTTCGTGTTTGTGTTTTTAACCTATTGGTAGGTGTTTCAGGTATTTTGTTAATTTACCTTTCTGCTTTTGTAGTGTATGTTTTATTCCACTCGTGCTAGGATATGATATATCGGGCACGCTTTTTGTTTTTATTTTTAGGTTTTGGTCTACAGTTAGTTGTTCTGTTTGTATAGCTATGTCTGTTCGGTTTTCTTCTTGAATTTGTTCTTTGTGGTGTTGTACTCTTTGTTGGTCTCTGCATTTTTGTGATGGTGTTCTAGTTTTCTTTTCTTTGTTTTGTATATGTATTTTATTTTTGTTCAGTTTGTTTTCCTTGACTTTATATTGGTCCATAATCGGTCTTTTGAATGAGTCTGTCTATCATGATTTTATATATTTGACAACTTTTCTAATCTCCAGTACGCAAACATGGCACGCAGGTGCTAGGTTTGTCTTTGTCTGGGCATGTTTGTCTTCGGTGTTGTTCCCCTTCTTCGGTTTCTTTTGCACAATGTCCACAAGTTTCTTTTTTCTTAGGGCAGTGTTTGCCACATGCCCTAGATCTTGACACCGCATACACCTGAGTACTACTAAGTAATCTTTTGCGGATATTGCCCTAAACTCTATAAAAATTTTATTTATACTTACTAATTTAATTCTCATTTGCGGTGTAATTTTCACTACTATGTTTTGTGTTTGTTTGAATTTTAGTCCTGTCTTAAATCTTATTTTGAATTGTTGGTCGAAGTCTTTTTGTTCCATACTGTCCTCAAAGTTCTGTTTAAATATTGTCCCCGCAAGTTCGTTGTCTTTTATATATGTTGCTACGTCATATTGTTACATTCCAAATTTGGAGATGTACACTTTTAAATTTGTGAGTGAATTCCCGCCATTATTTTTAAAATAGACTTGTTCATTTCCGTCATTTCAAACAGTTGCGTTTGCGCAAAAAGAATGCGCAGGCGCGGAGTGGCGTAAGTGCGCGGTTTGGACACGAGAGGATGACTAGCCACCGAGACGACGAACGGTAACGTTTGGCTGTGTCGTGTAGCTGTCTTTTCTTTTTTAGGATGTAGGTTTCCTTTTACCTGTAACATCAAGTACCTTTACCTTTATTCCTTCGCCCTACCTACGAACAAAAAAGAGGAAAGACGATAAATTTGGTTTCAACGATGGCATAACGTAACCCACACCCAACAACACCCCCAACAAGGGCCCTGAGATTGAACTGAAAGGAGCATTTAAGTGAGTACTTTTGCTTTACTTTCGTGTCAATATAAACTTGTATCATTGTAAACGTATTTGGTACGTAATACAATTTGACACGCAATTATGTCATAATTTTATTGTTGTGCAATAATGTGAACGTGGATCGTATCAGTGTTGCCAACTGTAGTAGTGGCGCTGAACACGACGCCGGGAGTGAAACAATATATTATTATTAGTGGTTGACGTTTCTTAGGCGTTTGGCATTTCAAGTTTTCTGCAAGTTTTTGATTTGTCCTTATCTTTTCTATGTCTGCCTGTGTTTTTGTTTCTACTATTAATACTTTATTCCCAGTTCACATGTTTCTAATTTTTATTTTGTCTTTTACTGGGTTTATAGTTTTGGTAAATAGGTCCTGTACCTTCTTTACCTCTTCTCCTGTTTTAGATGTAATGAATAAAGTATTTGTTGCCGTTCAACTAGCTCTTACAATTGTTTCGTTTAGTCTTTCCGCCTTGGGAATTGAATCTTTTACAGCTGCGTTTGCGTATGTCATTGTTGTCTATTGAACTGTTTTAAGTATATCGTTTACGTGCTGTCTAAGTTTAGTTCTTTTTAATTCTTCGTTATGCTTCCTTAGCTCTTCCTGTTCTCCAACCATTTGCGCCATCTGAAACGCGAGGTTTGTTACCTTAATTTTCAGAGTGTCTCCTATCTTTTGGTACTCTTTGTGCAGGATCAAATTTCTGTCTAGTATATCTAGATAGTATGTTTTTATGTTACGCATTTTATCTTCTTGTTCCTCCTGTTCCTCACTTTCTGGTTCCATTTGTGTTTCTGGTTCAATTTCTTTTTCTTTTTCAGTTGTTCTTTGTATTTTCTTGGTCTTATCTTCTGGGCTTTCGTTGTCCCTTTCGCGTTTTTTTTTGTTTTTGATAGTGTTTCGTTGTCACTTTCCGTATCCGTTTGTTATCGTGTAATTGATGGTGTTCTTTTAGTTAAGGTGCTTCTTTGAGAAGCTTTTAGATCTGGTGTTGTCATTTTTACTTTCACTTATTCACTTTTGTTTAAACGAGTCTTTTCTCGCACCGTTTTATTGTCTATTGTTTGTATAACACTTGCGACTTTTTGTTTTCGGTAGGGGTCTTAAGGCCCTTACCTAAACGCCCTACCTTTAGCCGCCGAGGGTATCGGTACAATGTGTCCCCACTTTTCGAGATGGTCTGTGGACTTTTGCTCCTCCTGCTTCCATGGCCATCAACATTTCTGATCCTAGCCATATCATTTCTGACCTCCCTCCCGATCAACAACATTGTTTAGACTCCTTAATTTCTACCTCCTTTTCTAGACAGCCTTCTGGTCTGGGCTGCACTTCCTTAGTCTAACATCACATCCGTACGTCCTCTAAACCCATCACCGCTTTTATTGTCCTCAAAGGGGTTTATACCAATTTTGTCGCCTCCCTTTTGGGCTTCATAATTCTCCTGCTACCTTCCAACGCCTCATAGATAAAGTTATCGGTCCGGATCTCAAACCTTTTTCCTTTGCATATCTGGACGATATCATTTTAGCCACCCCCTCCTTTGATGAACACATCCGTATCCTTGAACTTGTACTTTCTCGTCTTGCTTCTGCTGGCCTGACCCTTCGTCAGAACAAATGTCACTTTTGCCTTCCTGAATTACGATATCTCGGTTACGTCGATCTAATCGATCCTGACAAATTTTCTGACATTCTCAATATCCCTATTCCCTTCTCTGTACCAGAAGTCCGTCGACTGATTGGTATGGCTAGTTGGTACCGGCGCTTCATCCCTAGTTTTGCAACCCTCACTGCCCCACTTTCTAACCTTACCCGTAAAAATGTACCTTTTGTCTGGACCCCTGATTGTCAGCCTGCTTTCCTCTCCCTAAAGCACCACTTAGTTTCCGCTCTCATCCTTTCCTGTCCTGACTTTACCTTACGCTTCACCATCCAATCTGACGCCTCTCACTTCAGTTTGGGTGCCATCCTTAGCCAACCCCATCCCGACGGCGAGAAGGATGTCAGCTACATCAGTCATTCACTGTCCAAGCAGGAGCGTAACTACTGGGTCACTGAGAAGGAGTGCTTGGCAGTGGTGTGGGCAATTGAAAAATTCGGACCTTACGTCGAGGGTTCACATTTTTCTGTCATCACCGATCACCATTCCCTCCTCTGGCTCAACAAACTCCAAAGTCCTTCTGGTCGCTTGGCCCGTTGGTTTCTCCGCCGCCAGCAGTACGACTTCTCCATTCTTCACCGTAGAGGCAAAGGCCATGTCGTACCCGATACCCTCCCTCGCTCTGTCTCTGTGATTGCTTCTGTCTCAGTTTCGGCCATTTCCTCCCTTGAAGTCACCCTTCCTACTTTTGATCCTTGGTATAACGCTATGATCCAGAAAGTTTTCCAACATCCTCGGTGTTATCCAGCCTGATCCGTCGCCACAAAACTTCTATCGCTGCCAATTCTCCGGACGATTGGAAAATCGTCGTACCATCTGAACAGCGTAAAAAGCTGATATCCCTCCATCACGATCGACCTACTTCCTGTCTTTTTGCGGCTTAACCAAAACTTCTGCTCGCCTCCTCCAAAAATATTACTGTCCCTGTCTCAGAGCTGATGTCGCTTGTTACATCCGACGTTGTCCAGTTTGTGCTGCTCACAAAGTTGAACAGTTACTTCCCCCTGTTTTTTTCGCTCCTAGGGCCAAACCATCATATCCCTGGCAAGTCATTTTCTGCGACATAGTACGTCCTCTTCCTTGTTCCACTCGTGGTCATTCCTATATCCTTGTAATGGTTCATTACTTTACTAAGTTTTATTTGTTCTTTCCTATGCGTAGTGCCACTGCAGTATTCATATCCAAAATCCTTGAAGACCAAGTCTTTCTACTTTTTGGCGTTCCCCAATACATTATCACAGAGAACGGTGTGCAATTCCGTAGTCGTCAGTTCACCTCCTTGTGTGCCCGTTATCATTCCAAAATCCTTTACTCCGCCCGTTACCATCCCCAAGTTAATCCTGCCGAATTTGATAACCGCTTCATCAAGACAATGCTTGCTTCATATGTCCGTGACAACCAGCGTCACTGGGATGTCACTCTTTCACAAGTTTCCTGTGCTATCCGTACATCTAAACATGATGTCATTGGCTGCACTCCTTTCTTTGTCTTGTTTGAACGTGAACATATCCTTTCCGGCGATTATTTAGGTCAGCTGTCCGAAATAAACGACATGTTTATCTATGATCCCGAACATCCTTCCCTCGATCCTGACCACTTCAAACACATCCGTTCCTATATACAAAAAAGCTTTCCGCTGCGTACCGTAACCCCCATAATTGTTACAATCTGCGTCGTCGACCTGTTTCCTTCCAAGTTAGTGATACTGTTTGGCGTCGTAATGTTGCACTTTCCTACGCTGCACGTCATTTTAACGCTAAACTAGCCCCCAAATTCCTTGGTCCTTTCTCTATCCATAAAGTTGTTTCTCCCTGAACATATGAACTAACCGATCCTTCAGGTGCATCCTAAGGTATTTGGCACGTCAAAGACTTAAAACCCGACCATCCGGATAATTCTGATATCCCCGAGGTGTCCTTGTTGTCCTTTTGGCGTCACAAACGCCAAACCTCCTCCATCCTTATCTCCCGATCTCCTATGCTGATTCTGCTGCCCTCTTGTATATTAGGCGGCTCCGTGGTGTAGTGGTATGTGTGTGACAACTACGCCTTAGATCCCGGGTTCGAATCCCGACACGGTCCGCTTGAAAAATGTTAGGCGAGCATTTTTCACAAAAACACACCCTCGTTCGGATGAGAGGTAAAATGGAGGTCCCGTGTGTGAGTGTTGTCACGCACGTTAAAGATCCCTACCTTGCTTGAAACAGCAAGGATTCGGCAAAATTCAAAATTTTCCAGGTTAAAAAAACTCGCTTCCTGGCCAATGTAGTACCTTCGGGTGGAGCATTGGGAAATCACATGTAATGCCCTCTTGTATTTCTCTCTCGGCCTTGATGCATATATTTTTGTGTGTTCTGACTTTTACATTTTTTCTACATTTTACATTCTTAATCCCGTTTTCCTTTAGCTGGTTTTCTTTGACGTCAGTCCCAGTACCGACGTATTTTGATCTTCCATCAACTTCGTGCGGCATATTTCTTAGACCTCTCACATGTTCTTTAGAAACCGCGACCTAGTCGACTCTTCCGGTTTAACAGCAATTCCTTTTGTTTCGTTTGATACGGCTTTTGTTGCCACAGTTGACAGTTCATCATTCTTTTTCCTAGCGCTCTAGTCCCTTTCCTACTTCCTTGAGGATAGACAGTCTTGTCTTACTGCTGCGATTTCTTCCTCCTTTTTTTACTATCTTCTTGGTTTCTCCGCGGAGACCACCTTTCTATTGAGGTTGAAACGTTACTGTTTCTTTTTAGAAATAGACGTCTATGGACGACTTCGGCAGTACCGATACTCTGTTATTTTAGTCCTCGGTTGATTGTTTACCCTACCTCCAAATACTTCTCCTTGTCTTTCCTTGATTGCCCTTTCTCTGTGATCAATTTTGCCATCTGATGTTCCTGATGTTGTATCTAGTGTTGGTCCTTCGAACCGGATGCATTCCTCTCTTGCTGTTTTGTTGTCTTTTCCGGTTCGTTTTGTGTTGTTGTTTAGTCACTTCCACCACTTTTATTTTCTACCCCGACCTTGTAATTTTGGTAAGGGAGAATTTGTTACGTTCAATTCTTGAATTTGCATCTTTCCAATACCCTCCATTGATAAATTATTACCAGTTTAAATAAATATCCTAATTCGCTCTTTTTGACTATTTTCAAAGTTATATCTATTATAGATAAAGCACATTAACCTATCAGTTTATTCATAAGCAGTTTGGTTTCTTTATTAATATTAATTTCTTATCTCCTATACTACAATTTAGTATACAAATTATTGTCCTTATCAACGCCTGGTAATTTCTTGTTTTAACGGAATTACCTTATGTTATCAGAGTGGAGATTCTAAATTGTTCTGTTGGGAATTAATTCATTTTTACTTTGTACTTTATTAACGTTGAACAGATCCTCTTAAACAGTTCTTAATTCTAAACGAGCAAATACACACATATTCTTTTCTGTTTCTACTTCTTGTGCTTTTGGTAAGTGAATAAAATAGTTGATAAATTACTGACTTTCACGTTTACTTTCTAGCTCGTATTGTATGGTCGTAACGTATGGTCGTATGGTATGGTCGTGTCGTATGGTCGTATCGTATGGTCTTATTGTTGGACTTAAAAGTTGTTCGTACCCAAGGTTTAAAACTTTCCCGTACGTGTAAAATTTTATCGTATAGATTTGATTGTATGTTCAGGTTTGATGTTGGACCACGTGGATTGCTAACTACTCACAACTCTTTTTGGTCTACCAGCATCCTCGAACTACCAGGTATTGTGACTGTAAAAGAAAATGCATTGTTCCGGATCTTGGCTAGTTACTGGTATGTTAAACATTTCTTTGTCTCGTTATAAGTACGTAAACGAAAGCAGACTACTTTTTCTTAAATTCTATTTTACTAGTAGTCCATACAATAAATAATTTCCCACATATATGCTAATAATTGCGTAACAGGTTCCTCAGCAGCAGTGCTTTACTATAGCTCTGATAGTTAGAAATTTTAGTGTAATGTTTAATAATGTTGAATCATCTACAACCCTTCAATACTAATAAGTTATAGTTACTATAGTAGTTACTTTTGAGATACTCTCACATTCTTTATGCGCCATTAATATTCCATTATGAACACAGTTAACATCAGTGTTTTGTATGGTCCCCTTTGTATAAAAATAAGTATTCCACTTTTTCCTTCTTTCTATAAATGTGTTAGAATGTAATTACACGAACTCGTTAGGATTATTAAATATAAATTATTTTCTTTATCCTGATTAGTGAACGTTCCTTAAAAGTTTATTTTGTGCTTTTACTAATCGTATATATTTACTGAAATGATTATTGATTACAAGTCTTAGAATAAGCAAATAAAGCATATTTTTAACTTTAATTTTTTTAACAAAGTTATTTTTATTACCTATATGTTTTAATTGGACGAACTGGCGTCCTGTCAATGATTATTGCTTTTCTTTTGCAGGTACAAACCTTATTTTTATTTCAATGGTTAATTTTCTCCTTGTTGAGCTACTTCAGTGTTAGCTTATTCCCCCTCCCTCCCAATTCTTGGCTGCACCCTTGTCGGCACATCCTTTTAGTTACGGTACGAGAATATCGTGCGCAGGCGCGGAGTGGCGTAAGTGCGCGGTTTGGACACGAGAGGATGACTAGCCACCGAGACGACGAACGGTAACGTTTGCCTATGTCGTGTAGCTGTCTTTTCTTTTTTAGGATGTAGGTTTTCTTTTACCTGTAACGTCAAGTACTTTTACCTTTATTCCTTCGCCCTACCTACGAACAAAGAAGAGGAAAGACGATAAATTTGGTTTCAACGATGGCATACGTAACCCACACCCAACAACACCCCCAACAAGGGCCCTGAGATTGAACTGAAAGGAGCGTTTAAGTGAGTACTTTTGCTTTACTTTCGTGTAAATATAAACTTGTATCATTGTAAACGTATTTGGTACGTAATACAATTTGACACGCAATTATGTCATAATTTTATTGTTGTGCAATAATGTGAACGTGGATCGTATCAGTGTTGCCAACTGTAGTAGTGGCGCTGAACACGACGCCGGGAGTGAAACAATATATTATTATTAGTGGTTGACGTTTCTTAGGCGTTTCGCATTTCAAGTTTTCTCCAAGTTTTTGATTTGTCCTTATCTTTTCTATGTCTGCCTGTGTTTCTGTTTCTACTATTAATACTTTATTCCCAGTTCACATGTTCCTAATTTTTATTTTGTCTTTTACTGGGTTTATAGTTTTGGTAAATAGGTCCTGTACTCTTTTTACCTCCTGCCTGTTTTCGATGTAATGAATAAAGTATTTGTAGCCGTTCTACTAGCTCTTACAATTGTTTCGTTTAGTCTTCCCGCCTTGGGGATTGAATCTCTTGCAGCTGCGTTTGCATATGTCATTGTTATCTCTTGAACTGTTTTAAGTATTTCGTTTACTTGCTGTCTAATTTTAGTTACTTCTCTTTTTAATTCTTCGTTATGCTTCCTTAGCTCTTCCTGTTCTCCAACCATTTGCGCCATCTGAAACGCAAGGTTTGTTACCTTGTTTTTCAAAGTGTCTCCTATTTTTTGGTACTCTTTGTGCGGGATCAAGTCTAGTACATTTAGATAGTATGTTTTTATGTCACCCATTTTATCTCCTTGTTCCTCCTCTTCCTCACTTTCTGGTTCCATTTCTGTAACTGGTTCAATTTCCTTTTCTTTTTCAGTTGTTCTTTGTACTTTCTTGATCTTATCTTCTAGGTTTTCATTGTCTCTTTCGCGTTTTTTTGTTTTTGATCTTGTTTCGTTGTCACTTTCCGTATCCGTTTGTTATCGTGTAATTGGTGGTGTTCTTTTGGTTAAGGTGCTTCTTTGAGAAGCTTTTAGAGCTTGTGTTGTCATTTTTACTTTCACTTATTCACTTTTGTTTAAACGAGTCTTTTCTCGCACCGTTTTATTGTCTATTTTTGTATAACACTTGCGACCTTTTGTTTTCGGTAGGGGCCCAAAGACCCTTACCTAAGCGCCCTACCTTTAGCCGCCGAGGGTTTTTAAACCAACCTGTACCAGTATCACTTGAGTTAAAAGGGTGCCAGGCAGTCGCTCAATCGTTTTCAGCCAAGACCTCGTAGAGGCGGTAGGATCATGCCACTGTATCGTAACTTTCGGGTGCGTTTCAACGACTTACCCCTTTTTCGCGTTTTATTTGATTTTTATAGTCGCTCTAAGCACTTTATACGTACGAGGGCCATTTTTTTTCAACCTCCGATAGGCTATAAATAAAACACAAGTTCATATAAAACAATAATTTTATTACCAAAAGATTGGTACACTTGCGGTTACTTTTCGACATAATCACCGAAGAGATTAAGACATTGGTCATATCTGCGGACAAGCTTTTCAATACTCTGTTCAAAGAAAGTTGCCGCCAACGAATTCAAGTAGTCCTTGACGTTGGTTTGAAGGTCCTCATTGGTTTGAAAGCGCTTCCCACCAAGCCACGTCTTCAGGTCAAAAAAAATATGAAAATCGCTTGGTGCTATGTCAGGACTGTATGGCGGATGATCGAAGATGTCCCATCCAAATTGATCGAGAAACCGTTGAGTTGCTCCAGCAGTGTGTGGACGGGCATTGTCATGGATCAGAACAACTCCAGCGGTCAGCTTTCCTCTTCGTTTGTTCTAAATGGCTCTACGCAACCGTCGTAAAGTTTCACAATAAACAGCTGCAGTGATCGTGGTTCCGGGCTCCGTAAACTCCACAAGCAACACACCTTGTTGGTTCCAAAACACAGTAGCCATGGTCTTTCTGTTGTTGAAGGTTTGTTTGAATTTCTTTGGTTTGTTTGGTGAAGTTGAATGCATCCATTGTTGTGATTGTCGTTTTGTTTCCGGTGTGTCGTATTGAATCCAGGTTTCATCCCCAGTCACGATTGATTTCAAAAAGTTGTCTCCTTCATCATGATAATGCTCAAGGAACTTCAACGCTGACGCCATTCGTCGAGTTTTGTGGCCGTCGGTCAGAATTTTTGGGACCCAACGTGCACAAAGTTTTTTGTAGCCTAACCGTTCAGTAACAATAGAGTACAAAACAGACCTTGAAACTATTGGAAATTCCGTAGACAAATCAGTAATGGTGAATCTGCGGTTTTCTTTAACCATTCTGTCAACACGTTCAACCAGGTCATATAAAACGACAGTTTTGCGCCCTTGGCCTCCTTCATCATGCACATCATTACGGCCATCTTTAAACTTTCGACACCATTCACTCACAACACCATCACTCATGAAGTTTTCCCCATACACACGACTCATTCTTCGATGGATTTCTGCAGTACTATGGCCTTCAGCCTGTAGAAAACAAATCACACTTCGCACTTCACACTTGGCGGGAGCATCAATAATAGCGGACATGTTTAGGTGGCTGTAGCACAACGCCGACTGACGCCTGAATGCCAACAATGGCGGAGTGTGTAGTGCAAGAGCTGCGCAGTCGTCTACAGCGCAAAATATACTTTATTTGCTTATCCTAAGACTTGTAATCAATAATCATTTCAGTAAATAGATATGATTAGTAAAAGCACAAAATAAACTTTTAAGGAACGTTCACTAATCAGGATAAAGAAAATAATTTATATTTAATAACCCTAACGAGCTCGTGTAATTACATTCTAACACATTTATAGAAAGAAGGAAAAAAATGGGATACTTATTTTTATACAAAGGGGACCATCCAAAGCACTGATGTTAACTATGTTTATAATGGAATATTAATGCTCCATAAAAAATGTGAGAGTATCTCAAAAGTAACTACTATAATAACTATAACTTATTAGTATTGAAGAGTTGTAGATGATTCAAAATTATTAAACATTACACTAAAATTTGTAACTATTAGAGCTATAGTAAAGCACTGCTGATGAAGAACGTGTTACGCAATTATTAGCATATATGTGGAAAATAATTTATTGTATGGACTACTAGTAAAATAGAATTTAAAAAAAGTAGTCTGCGTTTGTTTCGTTTTTATAAGTTGTTTACGTTAAAAAGACAAAAGAAACAGTTAAAAACGGACTCTAATATAAACTTTGATTAACTAATTTTTTATTTATAGAACGATTATTACCATTTTTAAAATATCTATTAAACAAGTACCAATATTTGAGTTATTATCACAAGAAACTTCACTTTCCGACACATGTCTTTGATTTCGCACCCACTTTCCCGGCTCCACGAAGGACTCTTTGTCTTAATTTTTTCTCCTTTCAGTGTTCAGCACATAATTGCAGATATTCATAACCAAAATCATATTTACCATTAGTATTATCTGATGCAATTGGTTTTAATTTAAGACCTGAAAAGTTAGTGCTTATTTTATATTGAAAGCTGGGCAGAGATGGCCGAGTTTCGTCGAAAACACTGGCGCCCAATTCTTTCCGTTTATCGGCAACGTTCTACTTTAATTTTTTTTGTCTTGTTAATCCTAGTGAATTCTTCAGTATTACGTCTCCCTTTTGTGAATAACCTTTTATTTTCAGTGAATTTCTTTTATTCTCAATTTTTATTCTTGTTGTTTGGGTCCTGGACTTTCAGACATATACTGAATATTTGTTTACGATGGCACATTGGCGCATGATGGTTAACTGGCTACGGAAAACCGAACTCCAATATGAATTATCTTCTCGAGGTTACGAGTCTGAAGGCACGGTGAACCAATTGCGTAAATCCGTGCAAAGTGCTCCCAGCATTGAACGTGGGAAAAGTCTTCTTTCCATGGTGACGGATTTTGATTCTGAATGTAGGATTATTAAAGTTGCTATCCAAGAGTTAGAAAATTCTCTTCTTACCTTTGAAGGTGATAAATCGTCAGAGGCATTTAAACGTTTTGGTGCCTTATGGATACGCTTCGAGTGTCGTTGTGCGAATATGCCCCCAAAAGCCGGTGAAGAGAAAGTGCAACGTCAATTATTACTCACTTTAAACAATCTACGTCGTGACTATGACCATAAAATTAGAAAATTTCAGTACACTACTGCCCAACCGGGTACCCCACCTGCTACTTCTAGTATTGCTCTTACTCCTAATGCTAATATGGATTCAGATGAATCCCATTCACTGACTTCCGATTTGGAAGCGGAAGGGAAACCCCAACCAGTCTCTCCTAAGTTGTGTGATGCTGTTTCCAAACGTAATACAGTTGCAAAACTTGGCTTAAAATTCTGTGGCGACCCTCAAGTACTGACGGTACATAATTTTCTTGAAAGAGTGGAAGAGCTCCGACGAGCCCGACACATTACAGAGGTCGAATTATTTGAGTCAGCGGTAGATTTATTCGAGTCCAAAGCACTTCTTTGGTTCCACGGCAATCACCATCGTTGTTCCGATTGGAAATCCTTATTCAGTCTGTTGCTACGTCACTTTGCACCACCGATTATTTAATGACATCGTCACAAGAACCCAAGGTCCGTCCGAGTGTATTATCGAATATTTATCCTGCATGAGTGCAATGTTTCGACGTCATGGTTCTATACCGGCAGAAGTACAACTTGATATAGTCTCTCGTAATTTGTCTCCTTTCTACTTAGCTCAGTTGCTTACTGTGAATTCCTGGCAAGAGTTGGAGAACGAATGCCAAAAATTAGAATTAAAAAGTTCAGGGTTGATAACTATGTACTTCCTAATAAAAATACACGCTCGTATGTAGAACCCGATCTTGCTTATAAACTAAACCCTTCGTTAGCTTCTTTGGTCCGACCACACTCAGCTACTACTTTTAAACCTCACTCAACTCCTACGGGTAAAAATAAACTTTCTTCTAATACTACCCTAATTACCTTCTCTACCACTAGTAGTCAAGTCACCTGTTGGAACTGCGACCAATCTGGTCATGTTTCTCCCAATTGTTCCCGCACTCAAATGTTACACTGTTACTGGTGCGGCCGTAAAGGTGTGACCCGGCGCAGCTGTCCACAACAGTGCGAGAAATCTTTAAACCGTCATTAGGGTCCTTGGTCCGAGAAGACGACCCTATCCTGACTCTATACTCGGATTCTTCTTTTCAGGGTTTGTACGACCACTCCCTATCTCAATTAGACTTTATGTGTGCCAATATTCGTGGCGACGAATGCCCTTATCTTGCGATGCAGATTTTGGGCATCTCTTTCACTGGTCTCCTTGACTCTGAAGCAACTCGTACCATCCTTGGTGGTTCGAGTTGGCACCGCCTCTGCTCCCTCAGTCTTGTCCTTCAACCTCCTGTATTCTTGCCGATCATTCCAAATGCACCATTCTCGGTTCCGTTTCTCTCCCCATCACCCTCCAGAATTCTATAATCACTCTAGATGTCCTTGTGATCCCTAACATTTCCTACTCGCTAATTCTGGGTATCGATTTTTGAAAGTCGGTACAATGTGTCCCCACTTTTCGAGATGGTCTGTGGACTTTTGCTTTTCCTGCTTCCATGGCCATCGACATTTCTGATCCTAGCCATATCATTTCTGACCTCACTCCCGACCAACAACTTTGTTTAGACTATTTAATTTCTACCTCCTTTTCTAGACAGCCTTCTGGTCTGGGCTGCTCTTTCTTAGTCCAACATCACATCCGTACGTCCTCTAAACCCATCACCGCTTTTACTGTCCTCCAAAAGGGTTTATACCAATTTTGTCGCCTCCCTTTTGGGCTTCATAATTCTCCTGCTACCTTCCAACGCCTCATAGATCAAGTTATAGGTCCGGATCTCAAACCTTTTTTCCTTTGCATATCTGAACGATATCATTTTAGCCACACCCTCCTTCGATGAACACATCCGTATCCTTGAACTTGTTCTTTCTCGTCTTGCCTCTGCTGGCCTGACCCTTCGTCAGAACAAATGTCACTTTTGTCTTCCTGAATTACGATATCTCGGTTACGTCGTTAACCGAGATGGTCTTCTAGTCGATCCTGACAAAGTTTCTGACATTCTCAATATCCCTATTCCCTTCTCTGTTCCAGAAGTCCGTCGACTGATTGGTATGGCCAGTTGGTACCGGCGCTTCATCCCTAGTTTTGCAACCCTCACTGCCCCACTTTCTAACCTGACCCGTAAAAATGTAACTTTTGTCTGGACCCCTGATTGTCAGCCTGCTTTCCTCTCCCTAAAGCACCACTTAGTTTCCGCTCTCATCCTTTCCTGTCCTGACTTTACCTTACCCTTCACCATCCAAACTGACGCCTCTCACTTCGGTTTGGGTGCCATCCTTAGCCAACCCCATCCCGACGGCGAGAAGCTTGTCAGCTACATCAGTAGTTCACTGTCCAAGCAGGAGCGCAACTACTGGGTCACTGAGAAAGAGTGCTTGGCAGTGGTGTGGGCAATTGAGAAGTTCCGACCTTACGTCGAGGGTTCACATTTTTCTGTCATCACTGATCACCATTCCCTCCTCTGGCTCAACAAACTTCAAAGTTCTTCTGGTCGTTTGGCCCGTTGGTTTCTCCGCCGCCAGCAGTACGACTTCTCCATTCTTCACCGTAGAGGCAATGTCCATGTCGTACCCGATACCTTCCCTCGCTCTGTCCCTGTGATTGCTTCTGTCTCAGTTTTGGCCATTTCCTCCCTTGAAGTCACCCATCCTACTCCTGATCCCGGGTATAACGGTATGATCCAAAATGTTTCCCAACATCCTCGGCGTTATACATCTTGGTCCGTGGTGGAAAATATCCTATTTTGTCGCCACAAAACTTCTATCGCTGTCAATTCTTGGGACGATTGGAAAATCGTTGTACCATCTGAACAGCGTAAAAGCTGATATCCCTCCATCACGATCCGCTTACTTCCGGTCATTGTGGCGTAACCAAAACTTCTGCTCGCCTCCTCCAAAAATATTTCTGGTCCTGTCTCAGAGCTGACGTCGCTCGTTACATCCGACGTTGTCCAGTTTGTGCTGCTCACAAAGTTGAACAGTTACTTCCCCCTGGTCTTTTCGCTCCTAGGGCCAAACCATCATATCCTTGGCAAGTCTTTTCCTGCGACATAGTACATCCTCTTCCTCGTTCCACTCGTGGTCATTGCTATATCCTTGTAGTGGTTGATTACTTTAGTAAATTTCATTTGTTCTTTCCTATGCGTAGTGCCGCTGCAGTATTCGTATCCAAAATCCTTGAAGACCAAGTCTTTCTACTTTTTGGCGTTCCCCAATACATTATCACAGAGAACGGTGTGCAATTCCGTAGTCGTCAGTTCACCTCCTTGTGTGCCCGTTATCATTCCAAAATCCTTTTCTCCGCCCGTTACCATCCCCAAGCTAATCCTGCCGATTGTGATAACCGTTTCATCAAGACCATGCTTGCTTCATATGTCCGTGACAACCAGCGTCACTGGGATGTCACTCTTTCACGAGTTTCCTGTGCTATCCGTACGTCTAAACATGATGACATTGGCTGTACTCCTTTCTTTGCCTTGTTTGGACGTGAACACATCCTTTCTGGCGATTATTTAGGTCAGCTGTTAGAAATAAACGACATGTATATCCCTGATCCCAAACATCCTTCCCCCGATCCTGACCACTTCAAACACATCCGTTCCTATATTCAAAAAAGCTTTCCGCTGCGTACCGTAACACCCATAACCGTTACAATCTGCGGCGTTGACCTGTTTCCTTCCAAGTTGGTGATACTGTTTGGCGTCGTAATTTTGCACTTGCCGACGCTTCACGACATTTTAACGCCAAACTAACCCCTAAATTCCTTGGTCCTTTCTCCATCTGTAAAGTTGTTTCTCCCTGAACATATGAACTAACTGATTCTTCTGGTGTATTCTTAGGTATTTGGCACGTCAAAGACTTAAAACCCGCCCATCCGGATTATCCTGATATCCCCGAGGTGTCCTTGTGCTTTTGGCGTCACAAACGCCGAAAACCTCCTCCATCCTTATCTCCCGATCTCCTATGCTGATTCTGCTGCCCTCTTGTATTTCTCTCTCGGCCTTGATACATATATTTTTGTGTGTTCTGACTTTTACATTTTTCTACATTCCTAATCCCGTTTTCCTTTAGCTGGTTTTCTTTGAGGTCAGTCCCAGTACCGACGTATTTTGATCTTCCATCCACTTCCTGTGGCATATTTCTTAGACCTCTCTCCTGTTCTTTAGAAACCGCGACCAAGTCGACTCTTCCGGTCTAACAGCAATTCCTTTTGTTTCGTTTGATACGGCTCCTGTTGCCACAGTTTACAGTTCATCATCCTTTTTCCTAGCGTTCTTGTTGTTTAGTCCCCTCCCCCACTTTTATTTTCTACCCCGACCTTGTAATTTTGTTAGGGGGGAATTTGTTACGTTCAATTCTTGAATTTGCATTTTTCCAATACCCTTTATTGATAAATTATTACCAGTTTAAATAAATATCCTAATTCGCTTTTTTTGACTATTTTCAAAGTTATATCTATTATAAATAAAGCACATTAACCTATCAGTTTATTCGTTTGGTTTGGTCTACCAGCATCCTCGAACTATCAGGTATTGTGACTGTAAAAGAAAATGCATTGTTTCGGATCTTGGCTAGTTACTGGTATGTTAAACATTTCTTTGTCTGGTTATAAGTACGTAAACGAAAGCAGACTACTTTTTTTAAATTCTATTTTACTAGTAGTCCATACAATAAATTATTTTCCACATATATGCTAATAATTGCGTAACACGTTCCTCATCAGCAGTGCTTTACTATAGCCCTGATAGTTACAAATTTTAGTGTAATGTTTAATAATTTTGAATCATCTACAACCCTTCAATTCTAATAAGTTATAGTTACTATAGTAGTTACTTTTGAGATACTTTCACATTCTTTATGCACCATTAATATTCCATTATGAAAATAGTTAACATCAGTGTTTTAGATGGTACCCTTTCTACAAAAATAAGTATTCCATTTTTCCTTCTTTCTATAAATGTGTTAGAATGTAATTACACGAGCTCGTTAGGGTTATTAAATATAAATTATTTTCTTTATCCTCATTAGTGAACGTTCCTTAAAGTTTATTTTGTGCTTTTACTATTCATATATATTTACTGAAATAATTATTGATTACAAGTCTTAGGATAAGAAAATAAAGTATATTTTTAACTTGAATTTTTTTAACAAAGTTATTTTTTTTATTACCTATATGTTTTAGTTGGACGGACTGGCGTCCTGTCATTAATTATTGCTTTTCTTTTGCAGGTACAAACCTTATTTTTATTTCAATGGTTAATTTTCTTCTTGTTGAGTTACTTCAGTTTTAGCTTACTCCCCCCTACCTCCCCCCCAATCTTCGGCTGCAGCCTAGTCAGCACATCCTTTTAGTTACGGTACGAGAATATCGTGACAAGTGATTGACGTTTCTTAGGCGTTTCGCATTTCAAGTTTTCTGCAAGTTTTTGATTTGTCCTTATCTTTTCTATGTCTACCTGTGTTTCAGTTTCTACTATTAATACTTTATTCGCAGTTCACATGTTTCTATGTTTTATTTTGTCTTTTACTGGGTTTATAGTTTTGGTAAATAGGTTCTGTACCTTTTTTACTTCCTCTCCTGTTTTCGATGTAATGAATAAAGTATTTGTTGCCGTTCTACTAGCTCTTACAATTGTTTCGTTTTGTTTTCCCGCCTTGGGGATTATATCTCTTGCAGCTGCGTTTGCGTATGTCTTGAACTGTTTTAAGTATTTCGTTTACTTGCTGTCTAAGTTTAGTTACTTCTCTTTTTAATTCTTCGTTATGCTTCTTTAGCTCTTCCTGTTCTCCAACCATTTGCGCCATCTGAAACGCAAGGTTTGTTACTTTGTTTTTCAGAGTGTCTTCTATCTTTTGCTACTCTTTGTGCGGGATCAAATTTATGTCTAGTATATCTAGATAGTATGTTTATATGTCACCCATTTTATCTCCTTGTTCCTTCTCTTTCTCACTTTCTGGTTCCATTTCTGATTCTGGTTCAATTTCCTTTTCTTTTTCAGTTGTTCTTTGTACTTTCTTGATCTTATCTTCTAGGCTTTCATTGTCTCTTTCGCGTTTTTTTTTGTTTTTGATCTTGTTTCGTTGTCATTTTCCGTATCCGTTTGTTATCGTGTAATTGGTGGTGTTCTTTTGGTTAAGGTGCTTCTTTGAGAAGCTTTTAGAGCTTGTGTTGTCATTTTTACTTTCACTTATTCACTTTTGTTTAAACGAATCTTTTCTCGCACCGTTTTATTGTCTATTTTTGTATAACACTTGCGACCTTTTGTTTTCGGTAGGGGCCCAAAGACCCTTACCTAAGCGCCCTACCTTTAGCCGCCGAGGGTTTTTAAACCAACCTGTACCAGTCTCACTTGAGTTAAAGGGGTGCCAGGCAGTCGCTCAATCGTTTCCAGCCTAGACCTCGTAGAGGCGGTAGGATCATGCCACTGTGCCGTAACTTTCGGGTGCGTTTCAACGACTTACCCCTTTTTTGCGTTTTATTTGATTTTTATAGTCGCTCTAAGCACTATATACGTACGAGGACCATTTTTTTTCAACCTCCGATAGGCTATAAATAAAACACAAGTTTATATAAAACAATAATTTTATTACCAAAAGATTGGTACACTTGCGGTTACTTTTCGACATAATCACCGAAGAGATTAAGACATTTGTCATATCTGCGGACAAGCTTTTCAATACCCTGTTCAAAGAAAGTTGTCGCCAACGAATTCAAGTAGTTCTTGACGTTGGTTTGAAGGTCCTCATTGGTTTAAAAGCGCTTTCCACCAAGCCACGTCTTCAGGTAAGGAAAAAGATGAAAATCGCTTGGTGCTAAGTCAGGACTGTATGGCGGATAATCGAAGATGTCCCATCCAAATTGTTCGAGAAGCCGTTGAGTTGCTCCAGCAGTTTGTGGACGGGCATTGTCATGGATCAGAACAACTCCAGCGGTCAGCTTTCCTCTTCGTTTGTTCTGAATGGCTCTACGCAACCGTCGTAAAGTTTCACAATAAACAGCTGCAGTGATTGTGGTTCCGGGCTCCGTAAACTCCACAAGCAACACACTTTGTTGGTTTCAAAGCACAGTAGCCATGGTCTTTCTGTTGTTGAAGATTTGTTTGAATTTCTTTGGTTTGTTTGGTGAAGTTGAATGCATCCATTGTTGTGATTGTCGTTTTGTTTCCGGTGTGGTATTGAATCCAGGCTTCATCCCGTCACGATTGATTTCAAAAAGTTGTCTCCTTCATCATGATAATGCTGACCGTCGGTCAGAATTTTTAGGACCCAACGTGCACAAAGTTTTTTGTAGCCTAACCGTTCAGTACAAAACAGACCTTGAAACTTCTGGAAATTCCGTAGACAAATCAGTAATGGTGAATCTGCAGTTTTCTTTAACCATTCTGTCAACACGTTGAACCAGGTCATCTGAAACAACAGTTTTGCGCCCTTGGCCCCTTTCATCATGCACATCATTACGGCCACCTTTAAACTTTCGACACCATTCACGCACAACACCATCACTCATGAAGTTTTCCCCATACACACGACTCATTCTTCGATGGATTTCTGCAGCACTATGGCCTTCAGCCTGTAGAAAACGAATCACACTTTGCACTTCACACTTGGCGGGAGCATCAATAATAGCGGACATGTTTAGGTGGCTGTAGCACAACGCCGACTGACGCCTGAATGCCAACAGTGTCGGAGTGTGTAGTGCAAGAGCTGCGCAGTCGCCTACAGCGCATGCCCGCTTTCTGCTACCCGCGCAGCGTCTGCACGGAGCGATCGGAGGTTGAAAAAAAATGGCCCTCGTATATCACTTCTTGTGGCACTAGGCCGAGGCACATAGTCTATCAGAACAATGAATTCAGCACTACGGGACGTCAAAGGTGATTGATAGTTCACAAGAAAATGCCCTTATACCATTATTAAAATAGTCCAGAATTATTGAAAGAGTATATAAATTGCTGTTTTTAAGCATCATCAGTAGGATAGTTCAAAACAGAATCGAATCCAATGGAGGTACGCGCCCAACCAGTTCTAGAACTGAAGATCTAATGACGATAAAGCATCATTTAGTTTAGTTTTAATTCAAGCTTTGATTATAATACTAGTTTTTATTCGAATCTTGACCT
The DNA here is from genome assembly GCA_036346225.1 of Platerodrilus igneus. Taxonomy (NCBI): domain Eukaryota; kingdom Metazoa; phylum Arthropoda; class Insecta; order Coleoptera; family Lycidae; genus Platerodrilus; species Platerodrilus igneus. Next base: position 5,244,781 of record JARFIW010000828.1, read on the forward strand.
ATAAAGTCATGATATAAAATAAATTAGTGTTAACACAGCAATAAAATACATAACTCTATGTGATATAAATTATAGTAGTTATCGATATAAATTAACACTTAGTACTTTGATGGTTAATTATAGTGTTTTGATGGTAATTAGGAAGCATTTGTCTTGTTAGCGATTAACTGGGAAGAAACCGTCCTGAATGAGTATCTTTTGTTGTATTTTTAAATGGGAACTACTGAACATCAACAAAGGTAAAATTAGGGGAGGTCGATTAAATTTTAACCAACTCTAATCAATACTTGACTGTTTTTAAATTTTCTATTCGTTACATCATAGAATACGGTATGCAATTAAATTAAACAAATTGTTAATGTTCAAGGCATATCATTATTTAGTCTTTAATTTATGGCCACCCTGCATAGCTTATTTTTTAAATCCCTTAGTTTAACCATACTTTTCCATGTGGAAACTTGATATAACTAAATACAGTCTTAGGTACATCCAACCGCCAAATTAAAAAATAATATATCAAAATTTTTTTAAAATAATTATTTCAATAGCAAAAACTTTTTTAATTTCTATACGATAGTATATTTCAAACCTGAAAGCAAAGTCTCGTACTGAAAGCTCCTAAGGTGTTATAAATCCCACCGTTTCATTATAGAATAAACTATTACTTTCTCGATTGATAAACGGTCCCAACTGATTGAAATCCGAGACATCAGATATCATCTGAGGTTCATCAGTTTGGCCAAACAGTAAATCTCTGCGGACAGGGAGTTACTAGTCAGTAGGGGTGGCGTCCCGACGCAGCCCGTCAGAGGGGTTAATGGTGTTGGATTATTTAACAGCTATACATCTCAACGCAATGGATAACTATAGTTCGAGTTCCCCTGTGGAAATAAATCCCATGATACAAAAGTATTATCGCTGTTATATATTTTAAATATAGTTGCGTATTTCTCGCAGTAAAAATGCGTGCAAAAATTTTTAGCAGAAGGAATTTAATATTCTGGAACTACCCTGAAAATCCTGATTGGAGCATTTCAGAAGACATCAAAAGTAAACGTCGAGTCGTTGAATCAATTGAATCTTCATAAAGCGGATCGTATCAAGCAGCCCTAGACAGCGTTGGGGGGATGACAGGCAGATGGGGTTGCTTGGAGATAGCAGTATCCATGCAAAGGGCGAGGCAACGTTCAATACTCCGACCTTCAGTTTCGTTTAGTTTGCTTGATTTTAAAATGTAGCAATTCTATTTTATACAGCACTCCTCGCAAATAAAATCTAAAATTATTAAAGCGACTAAAATTTCTGGGGATGTTTATTTTAACTTTTACTTACTTAATAAAACATCGGCAAAGGGTTGAATGGAAGCACTGTTAAATTGCTAAAAAGCGGAAGTGTGTTTGCCGGCGGTTATTCAGTATTGAAATGAAATGACGTTTTGCGGATTATTTTATGTTTGCTTTATTTATTCAACTTTGCATGATGTTAATGACTTAACTGAAATTACGGTTTTTCAGGTATGGTTTCAAAATCGACGAGCAAAATGGAAAAAACGAAAGAAGAGCACAAATGTTTTTCGCACACCAGGTGCACTGCTACCTTCACATGGTCTTCCTCCATTTGGTGCAATGGGGGATGGTATTTGTGGATCTGGTATGTTTGGTGCTACGGATTCACGATGGGGTGTTGCTAGTATGGCAACTGGTAAGCATTACCTATTTATTAAATGCACGTATTTGTTTGTCTTCAACCAACGTTAATTTTAAACGTTGATTTCTACTTTTCAATATTTTATAATAAATAAAATCAAATATTCTCAAATTACACGGGACTAAATTTTCCGATGCACCTAATGCGCCCCAAATTATAAAATCTACACTTACGCCGTGGTCGTCCCGACCCTGGTGCTTCTCTAATCTGTGAGGGGTGACGTCCAGATGTCCGCTTTTTGGTTGACTGCATGTCTTCTCTAACGACGAAGCGCCAGTATGTTGTATAACGATAAAAGGAAAAGGTGAAAGGGAAATGGACCACTTTGCCGGCTGTCTGAACTGCACAAACACGTCTACACTCGAGGAAGGCCGGTAGTAAAGTTTGCTTATTTCGAGACATCGGCTTCCGCAAACCATCGTCTCCTCCAAGATTTATTTTATTTACCTAACTTTAAAACAGATTTGAGACATAATTCACCAATAATTATCTACTGATACGCTAGTTCCCCTATTATCATGTAATTGCCGTAAACTCCAAAAAACAGTTAGCACATCTTAGTTCGAACAAATAATAATAACATCAAGCTTCTATGTATGAAGGCATCAGCACACGCTCACGCACACATCCATGCGCGCGCACACTCGCACACACACCAACACTAACATCTTCACACACATTCTCACATAGACCCACTCACGCATGTTGTACCTAGCTATAAAGCTATATTTATATTCTATTATTAATATTACTCTATATTATTATTTTACTTAAATTTAGTGTATAGTGAAATATGTAATTAGGGTTTTACCCTGTTTATTTTAGACGAATAAATAAATAAATAGGTTAAGGTTCTCATGCAAACTGCTAGGCACAGCGCACATTAAGCATTACAAATACAATGTTGCGGTTACCCAAAATACAAATCATAAGTCAATATCTGGACTTATGTGAGAAATCTTTGTATGGTTTTAACGTAACGCTTATTTTTTAAACATAGTAATACTGGAGAATTCCCTGTGCGGGATTAAAAAATACCCTAAATTTAAATAATACAATAAAGGGTTGAAAACCTTTTCAAAAAAGGCGCAACAATCGCCTTAAAGCTTCAAAAGGAAAAACAAATTAAAAAAATTGTCTCTTCGTACGGGAGCTCACATCGACAGAAAACTTAAATTAAATTTGTCTGTAAACGCCACCTGGTCTTTTGAATCGTAGCAATATTTGTGGGTCATAAATACCAAAGGTTCGAAACATCAAATACACAAAATACTTTCTTAAAGGCATTTCACAACGAGAAAAATATAAATAATTTTCTACTTTAAGGTAAAGCCAAGAACAGGTTAACATCTCAGAGATAATTGCAATGAGAGAAACAAATACCTAACCATCTATGGGTTAGATTTAAGATACGTTAAGATCCCTAAGATATTTTCAGAAAAAGATAATTAACCAGTTATGGTCACATATTAGTTAGTTAAATTAAAATTCCTAAGACAACTTCAAGGAAAAGGATAAACACTAACCATTTATGAATTACTCTAAATATTAAGATAAGGTAATATATTAAGAAAAAATTTTAAAAAAAGATAACTTAAAACCTAATTTTGGTTCAGAGGTACACCGCGCCTCCGATAAATGTAATAACAAAAAAGGGACTCCCAAAGGGCTAAAGTGATTCCGTAGAAAATTACAATAGGGTTTTTACTCAAGCCCTCCAAATGGAGAAGTTCCGGAGCGGCTCTCGTTCGTACGAACGGCATGAGGGATCAGATAGAACAGGTAATGCAATCCCTGCATCCCGGTGTCGATTAAGAGATGATCGGCACACAGGCCAAATTAAATAACAAATTCACTGACGACGGCTATAACGTACACCAGCGGAAGGCACTAACGATACACAGCTAGACATAGGTTCCCCATGCCCACGGCTCAATGTCGTGAAGTAACTTTACGATGGATAGGACTACACCAAGAACTGGTGAAAGTTCGACAACTCCGAAACGGAGTTCTTCGAGTTCGAAATCAGAAACCTCCAAAAGAGGAGAAAAAAGAGGATAGCAACATTGTTTTATAGGTTCTATGGTCGTACGGATGTGATGTTGGACTAGAGTAGGACAACCAAGACCAAGAGACTGTTTGAGGAAGGCAGTGGAAATCAGGGAATCCAAACGATGTTGTTGTTTAGGAGTGACGTTAAATACAATGTGGTCAGAAACAGAAGTGATGACGGTCAAAGAGAAGGGAGTAGCAAAAGACCGTTGGTCATCGTGAAAATTAGGAACACGTATCCAGAATTAGAAAAAGAAAAGTTTGAGGAATTAAAAGAACATCCAAAGTGTTTATTGAACTCAGAAGGGTGCTGGGAAGGAAAATGAAACCAAGGATGGTAAATGAAATTTTCAGCAAGAGTACAGCCCACAAAAAAGAAGTGTGTAGGATAAGGCCACGGAAACGGATGCGGTTCCAACCCAAATCACCAAGGATAGTACGGGTAGCCTCGGAGTCAAGGAGATCTGTAAAATGAATACCTGAAATCTGGAATTGTAAGTGCAGGCACTTGTCGCTACGAACACCAACACGCACAAAATCCAGTAGGGGCCAGGATTGGGTTTCGAGGCCTAGGATAAGGGTCAAGATAGGGTTTTTGTTTGGGCGCTAAGAAGGCTCTGTACAGGTCCGAATAAGATTTTATTGGGTAGGTTGCAAGGACGACGTCAAGGAGTGGGTCGAAAGTCAGCTTTGTACAACATTGCAAAATTGAAAATCGCCAATGAGGCAACATAACTTGGAGACCTCATTTGACAGAGTGCCTATCGATATAGCGGGTCCTTTCTCTAAGATCGGCTCCGCTAATAAGTACATCTTGGTGGCCATGAACTATTTTGCAAAGTAGACCGAAATATATGCTATATCAAACCAAGAAACTGCAACCGTCGCTGAAGTGTTAGTGAAGAAACTGTTCTGCTGTTTTACAGTTTCTATAGAATTGCACGCCGATCAGGGCAGAAATTTTAAGTCAGCTTTTTTCCAAGAAGTTTTCCGCTTGCTGGAGATCAGAAACGCCAGAACAACACTGTTACACCCGTAATCAGATGATGTGGTAGAGTGCAAGAACAACATCTTGAAAAGTTCTTTCCCAAAGTGGTCTTGCAACATTAGAAAGACTGGGACCAATATTCACATTTATTTTTATGGGTTTATCGATTTTCCGTTCATGAGATCACTAGGCAACACCTGTACGTGCTATGCGGGGGGCGAAGTACGTCTACCATGTAACATAGAGTTTGAGTACAAACCCAGTGAAGACATCGTGGGCGAGAGATACGATGAGAAATTCAAGCGCAAGATACATAACATCCATTGTAACGTTAGAGATAAGCGCCGTAATCTAATTTCTGCATTTCGGTGTCGATTAAGAGATGATCGGCACACAGGCCAAATTAAATAACGAATTCACTGACGACGGCTATAACGTACATCAGCGGAAGACACTGGCGACACACAGAGTTTCCCCATGCCCACGACTCAATGTCCTGAAGTAACTTTACGAGGGATAGGACTAGACCAAGAACTGGTGGAAGTTAGACAACTTTGAAACGGAGTTCTTCGAGTTCGAAATCAGAAACCATACAAAAGAGGAGGCGAAAGAGGATAGTAACATTGTTTTAAAGGTTCTATGGCCATACGGATGTGATGTTGGACTAGAGCAGGACAACCAAGACCAAGCGGCTGTTTGAAAAAGGCAGTGGAAATCAGGGAATCCAAACGATATTGTTTTGGGAGTGATGTTAGATAAATGGGGCCAGGAACAGAAGTGGTGACTGTCAAAGAGGAGGAAGTAGCATCGTAAAAATTAGTAACACATTGTACTGACTTCCAAATGTGGATATCCAAAATTAAAAGAAAGAAAATTTCAGGAATTAAGAGAACATCCAAGGTGATTATAGAACCCGCGAGAGTGCTGGAAAAAAAAACGAAACCAAGGTTGGTACATAGAATTATCACCAAGAGTTCAGCCCACAAAAGGAAAAGTGTGTAGAATAAGGCCACTAAAACGGAGGCGGTTCCAACCCAAATCACCAAGGATAGTACGAGTAGCCTCGGAGTCAAGGAGATCTGTAAAAAGAATACCTGGAATCTGGAATTATAAGTGCGGGCACTTGTCGCCACGGACACCAACGCACACAAAATTCAGTAGAAGCCAGGATTGGATTTCGAGGCCTAGGAAAAAGGAATCCGAGATTAGGGTCAGGATATGGTTTTTATTTGGGCTCTCAGAAAGCTCTGTAGAAGGTCCGAATAAGATTCTATTGGGTAGGTTGCAAGGACGACGTCAAAGAGTGGTGTCGAAAGTCAGCTTTGTACAAGATTGCAAAATTAAAAAGCGCCAAAGAGGCAACATAACATAAACCCCCTTTGAAAGAGTGGCTGTCGATATAGCCGGTCCTGTCCCTAAACTCGACTCCGGTAATAAGTACATCTCGGTGGTCAGTAACTATTTTGCATAGTAGACCAAAATGTATGCTATATCAAACCAAGAAACTGCACCGTCGCTGAAGTGTTAGTGAAGAAACTGTTCAGCTGTTTTACAGTTTCTATGGAATTGCACGCCGATCAGTGCAGAAATTTTGAGCTAGTTTTATTCCAAGAAGTTTTCCGGTTGCTAAGGATCAGAAAGACCAGAGCAACACCATTACAACCACAATCAGATGGTGTGGTAGAGCGCTAGAACCACACCTTGGAAAAGTTCTTTTCCTAGGTGGTCTTGCAACATTAGAAAGGCTGAGACCTATATTTACATTTATTTTTATGAGTTTATTGGTTTTCCAATTCATGAGAGCACTAGGCGGACACCTGCACGTGATATGCTGGGGGCGAAGTAATTCTACCATGTAAAATAGAGTACAAACCCAGTGAAGACTCAAGCGCAAGATACATGACATCCATTGTTACATTAGAAATAAGTGCCGGATCGTAGGCTATCTGATAAAGACCAGAACGACATCAAGGTGCAGGATTATGGTTTCCAAAAATAGTTTCTAGAGGCATTTCACAGCGTGAAAGATATAAATAATTCGCTTACTTTAAGATAAATCTAAGATAAGGATAAAACCTCAGAGACAATTGCAGAAAAAAGACAAATATCTAACCATCTATGGATTAGATATACGGTAGGAAAAGATTCAGAAAAGGATAATCAACCAGTTAGGATCATATATTAGTTAGATGAAATAAGATTCCTAAGATAACTTCAAAGAAAAAGATAAACACTAAACATTTATGAATTAACACAAATATTAAGGTAAGATAACATTTTAAGGAAATTTTTTTTTAAAGAGACAACGTAAAACTTGATTTTGGTTCAGAGGCCTTATACTTATCAAGATACATTGCCCCTCCTAAAATGTGATAACAAAAAGGTGGACTCCCGAGGGAGTAAAATAATCCCATGGGGTTTTTACGCATGCTCTTCAAATGGAGAAGTTTTGTGAAGCGGCTCTCGTTCATACGAACGGCATGAGGCACCAGATGGAATAGGGAATGCTATCCCTAAATCCCGGCGTCGAATAAGAGAGGATCGGCACATAGGCCAAATCAAATAACACATTCACTGTCGGCTGCTATAACGTACACCAGCGGAAGACACTGGCGATACACATCTAGAGAGAGGTGCCCCCACGCCATCGGCCCAATGTCGTGAACTAACAACTCCCCAACTATGCAGCGACTTAGAAAGTAAATGAAGAAGTAGAATAAAGAAAATATAAAAGAAAAAGGTAGGAAGTTGGGAGCTTTATAGCAACCAGGTGGAAGAGAGAATAGGAAGGGCTCGCATTGAGCAACAATTATAGAAGAAACGCTGGCTAGCAAAGCACTAGTCGATCAGCTGAGGTGTAGTTAATAGCAGGGATTGGGAGAACACCACTCTTATGTGATGGACGCTTGTCTTGGGACTAAGACAAGTCCACCAGAGGAAAAATTAAGGTTAAATACGGAAAAAGAAGGATAAGAAAAAGTAGAGTTTCAGGATAAGCATCCCAGAGAAAGCGTACAGAGTACAGAGTATCCCTATTCAGACAGATTGGTCTATAGGACTACCTGGAATGTTAACGATAAGATAAAACCTAAACCTCCACGTAGATACTTAAAAATCACTAGGTTCCAAATGAGACCCAGACAAATCATCTTCCTACAGAGTACATCCCTTGCGATACAAAAACCAAGTAAAAGTAACCAGACCACACGATAATTTCAAGAACATAATGGCCATGGATACAGCAGTGATTGTACGACAGACAATTAGTTAAAGATAAAAATAGTAAATTTTCAATACTACAACACAATAAGTAATAACATTGAAAAAGAACATTCAGTAAATCCACAAAAATTCATTACCATTCCTACAATATAAAATGATTGATAACGGAAATTATAAATAATGATTGAAGTATATGCGTAAGAAAACACATCGAATAGAAATTTCTTGTATTCGCAACTGGGGAAACCGACTTTTTACTTCACAGACATAGGCCGCCATCTTATATGCAGCCAAGAAGTAAAGCAGGAATCGGACATCAACTAGCACAAGTCGTAAAGATTCGCTAGATTGTTCAGGCGAACAATTTGTCAACCACGATAATGACCGTGTTAGGTTGTGGAACAATAAAATAGAGCATGAAAATTTAAAGGAAATTGTATTTATTTGTGTGTAATAACCATTTGAGAAAATTTATAACTACGAATACGAGGTCTATCTTTTAAAACTAACACTACATGCGGCAAGAGAAAATTTGGTGCACTTGTAGACTACGGGGTAGAAGCCATTTAGATGTGCAATAGGATCCGTCATAGGTTAAAGACTAAATTTACGTAAAAATAAACGATATGAGAGCTCGACGATTCGGTAATGTTTGGGTGCGGTCGAAATAATAATGGAAAGAGAGAAATGTGTTTAAATGAAACTATGAACAAAAACGTAAGTAAGTACTACTCGTTATGGGCAAACAAAAATGATTTTAGGTCCTTAATATGCTAACGTCCTTGAGGTTTGTCGTTTGAGTCTTGTAGTTCATATATTAACGGAGAAATTACACGAGAGATTGTATATAAAATGAATTTAGGAGCTAGTTTAGAGGAAAACTTTTTAATGGTATCAGATAAAATATGATTTTTCTTCCATGAATACAAGAAAAGGTAAGGTATATTTACATAATTAAAGGTAAGATGACAGGTAGAAATTTGAAGCCAATCGTTAGGTAAAATTTACAATCGAAAAAAGTATTGCATAGTTTATTATGGTATCATATGGTGTAATTTACATAAGATATCATAAGAAATTAGTTTTTGAGAAAAACCTTAATTGTACGAAACAGAAAATAATTAGATTTTATTTTTTAGTTTGTAAAATAACAAAAGTAATTTTTAAGGTTATGTTAATTAAGTAACGAAATTGTAGGTATTGATTTCAATTTTTAAGCGACATTTGTTAAAATATAGATAATTAACGCAAAACGACCATACGTGGGAAAAAACGAAATACATACTAGAACAAATAACGTTAAGTCTCCACCAAATCACTCAATAAAAAATGAAAATAAAATACATAAAGTTTACGCATGCGTAAGCAGGATATCAGACTGTTAATTGATTCAACAAATTAAGAATAAAGTCTCAGAAATTTATTAAAAGGAAAAGTAATTTTTATTTAGGGTTATGTACACACAAATTAGATTGGTGGGTTAAATGAGTCATGAAAATCAATCAAAAAACATATTTCGCAATTAAAAAAGGTTTTGTAAATACGTGAACTGGAAATTACATTATTTTTAGGAAATATTGTTTTTAAAATATAGATACTGGACGCCAAGTATATTTTAAATAAAAAAAATTGAGAACTTTGCTAGAACAACCCTCGGAAAATAAATCATTTAGCAACCAGGTAGATAGATTATAATTTTTAAAAGAACAAAATTGTTTATGTATTGCTAAACCTACAGCTTTAAATGACCCGAAAGGAAGGTATCAAGAAGACAAGGTACACTTCACTGCACTATAACATGTCGATGCGGTATGGTAGATGACGATCAAATCTCGTTTAAAATGCGCCTTTCGCATGAACTCGTTATTGTCCCCACCATAAAAACGCCTCTCTTTTGCTATACGCAATAACCGCACTTTGTTCAAGACGTCGGAAAATGCGTGCGTGTCAAAAAGCGTCAATATTTTATGGATTCTTCATGAGAAGTTATAACTACAATATAAAGCCATAAAATGGAAAATTATTCGCAAACGCAGGAAATCTAAAAAACAATGGATTAATGAAAAGTGCAAAGAGGTACAAACTAAGATGTAAATAGGAAAGACAAACGAACCATACGAATTGTTACGGATAAAATGAGCGTTAAATTAATTAAATTTTGATTTGCTCTGAAGGGACCAGAACACAATATAAGGGTGCGTCGGCTAACTGCAGTGGTGCGGGAGTAGGTTACTATAGACAAACAAGAAAAAAGATATAGAAAAACAAGGAAAAACAAAAATAATAAATAATGTGGTTTAAATACAAAAATTCTACGTTACGCTGGCACTTACCCTGAAAGGTTTTTTTCTTTTTCAAAATCGAAACTCCAAACCGTCTGTCACAGCAATTTCGTATGTTATTTCACCACATACGGTTTTTCCGCATAAACCTTCTTTGCTTCGATCATTGTAAAATAACAGCGTAAACTAAAATACTAATTCCAAATAAGATAAGATATCGTCCCTGGGGTAGCTGGATGTCCTATACAAACCACTGATTTTACTTATTTCCTAAATAAATTGAAATAAAAACCAACCTAAACGTAAACGCCATTAACATAAAATATTTTTAGTACACATACAAATATACTTTCCTACCTTAACTTAACTTAACTTAAAAATATTATAAAAACCTTAAATCTAAGCCATTGACAAAACTATTCGTCATTCAAAATATTTCCTACTTCTATGTTTAATTATGAGACTTTCATAAAATCACAATTATTAAAAATTTCGTTTATAATAAACAAAAAAAACAGTTAAATCCCAACTTTTTATGTATTTTTTGTTATCCATTCCAAAATTGTTAAATTTGTATACTGTTACTTATTTAAATTTTACTAATAAATCTAGCAGTTCACATCACTGATCAGTCGAACCAAATAATTATTTTCACTTAATTATTCCAGTCTCTGTTCCTCTCTTTATTTTCCCCTTCCGTTTTTCGGTATATTTTCCACCATCGTTTCCTATATCTCTATTTTCTTCTACTTATTCTTCTATTATCAACACTTCTAGCAAAAAATTTTATATTCTTCCTGATACCCAGAATTCTCATTCATCATTTTCTGAAAAGATTAAGAAATTGATTCACAAAGGTCTAATAGAATTACAGCCATATGTGACTAAACAACAAAAAACAAAACAATACGGTTCTTAACATGCATGTTTAAAAAGCGTATTTAAAAAAATTTTCTTACATAAAAACGTTGAAAATTCTACAACAATTTATACACTTTGAACGACTTCGCATTTTTACAATTAATTAAAATGGACTTTTAGTATCATTTTCTTCCGTATTTATAGAGAAAGTAGAAGTAGTTGTTCTTACATTCATCTAATTTAGACCAGATTACTAAAATAGCATATTAAGCTGTTAGCATTGTAGTGTTACAAGCTTTGTCCCAATGTGTCAAACACTAATACAGAAACTTGGGGTTTCTAACAGAGATGAAGCTAAGTATAAAAAGTTAAAGGGTGGCTACGAAAGCTATAAGAACACTCATTACTTGCAGGTTAAGCTTAAGCATTACCTGATCCGTAAAGACATGAGCTAGGGTATTGAGCGATTTTGTTGAAAAAGCAATTTAGGCGCCACTGCGTTTATAAAAACATCAACAAAGGAGAAACAACAAGGAAACGCAAAAGCCTTCTGGTATGACAAAAAATATTCGTTAGTAACCTACTTCATCAATGGACCCACGGTTAGAGTATCCAAAAACACATTAAATCATCAAAGAGAAAACACCTCACAAGAAATGTGTGTGTACTTCCAAAAGTCTGTTAAGCTCATGGTTAAAAAAAATAGGTATTTGAAGTGAAAAATGTCAGTAGTACATTATCAGGGTAATCAGACCCTCATTTCCTCCAGAATCCCTCATTTCCTCACTCATCTGGACCAAATTTACATGTAAATTCGCACTATAAAGTCTTATTTTTTAAGAATCTTCTCCTGCTCTCTCCTTGCTCTACTCCTTGCTCGGACACCCCCACAACCATTTTCTTTACGTCACACCCGCATTCTTTCCAACCGCGAGATAAATGAGCATCCACATTTCCTCCCACATCTGAACCAAAAAGTTTTCTTCGACTAGCCATTTTTTTATCTTTCATCTGAACCAAATAGTTTTCTTTGTCTAGCCATTGCATCTTTCGAGATAAACCTATCTTGTTATGTATCAATTAATATTAGATTTTTCTCAGCTACCCGAATTTCTAAGAATTTTTTAGATAGCATCACCCCCAAAAGAGCTACCCCCATTTTTAAGATTTTTTACCTATAGCGACTTTTGAGCGTTCTTATAAATTTTTTTAGTCATGCGATACATCTTGTTAGTCTAGAATTTTATACAGAATTTGTAAACAGATTTGAAATAGGACCACGCCCTGCAAAGTTATACCCCTTTAAAGTCCTGATCTTCTAAATTTTACTCTTTGCTTTATAAGCAAAACTAACAAATAGTTTTCTTCGTCTAGCCAATGCATCTTTCGAGATAAACCTACCTTGTTTGGTATTAATTAATATTAGAATTTTCTCAGCTACTCAAATCTCTAGGAATTTTTTAGATAGCATCACCCCCAAGGGAGCTACCCTCATTTTAAGATTTCTTACCTGTAGCGACTTTTGAGCGTTCTTATAAAAATTTTGAAACCCATTTTGCTATCCAAGATATATGCTTTAACCAAACACTTAGAGGTAGTAACACAAAAATTAAGCACACAAAAGGTTAATTAATTTATTTTATCCAATTTACAGTTTAATAAACTTATAGAATACAATTTTTACAAAGTATAACATTATTTCCTGTGTGTAGCCGAATCCAAGTAGTTTAACCTGTAACAAAAAAGAGATTAATGTGTTGTTTAAATAGACCTGTAATAAAAAGAGATTAATGTAAAAAAGAGGAAACGTGTTTTCGGTCAATAAGACATATTGTTGTTAATCTAACAATATGTTTTACCGTCCGAAAAACAGCTATCAATTTTCAGGTTTAAAATTTTACCAAGTACGTAACACGTAATCCAGCAAATATTTTAGAAAACACCATATCGCTTCAAAACTACTGTCTTTACAATCATGCAAAATACCAGTGAAAGCCGTATATAATTTCTTTCTATTAATTATATTATTAACTGTATATTTGAGAATACAAGAAATATGTTTCAATGACGTACATTAGAAACCCCGCATAATTACTTGTAGATTAATAATAATACAAGGTACTTTCTACAGTGCTCGCATCTATCACCAAATCTTGCTTTAAATTTGTAATACCTTGTTAATGCAATTATAATAGTGAAAGCGAATGACTCCTGCTACATTCTTATAAAGGTAAAACGGTGTTTTATATCATGCTAATGATTCTACAACCTTCGCTAGATACCAGCCATGTTAATTAGTGAATTACCGATTTAGATTCTAATAATTAGAAATTTTGTGTATGACATCATTAACTACCTAAATTTCAGAATTAACAAAATGTAATAAACCAGATTAAGTACTGTTCAATAATAATCAGAGGGAAAGTAAATGGGTCTTATTACATATTGAAATCCTAAATTACCTTACGTGACGCGGTAGAAGCATTATAACGCAAATTCCGGAAACTTCCAATGTAGTATTAATTCATTTGTAACTCGTAATCCAGCAAATATTTTAAATTCTTAACGAACATTTAAATGCTGTATATAATTTTTTCTCCAAACAAATGCGGTTATTACAAAGGAAAGTACGCTAAATGCAAGTCAATTTAATAGCAATTTAATAGTGTTTACTGACCTACCTTAATTGTTTGTACAAGGAAACACAATAAAATATATACAAATATGGTAAGTACCTTATATATTTATGCCCCATATGTAGGTTGCTGTACTATTAGGACCAGGGCATGCAGACTTTAACACCTCCATCTCGCGCGCTTTACACAGATATTGGTTGTTTCGTACAAGACCCTTTAACAGCTGGTGGAGCTGAACGTTTACTGCTTAATGACATACCGTGCTGTTTTTCCTTGTGTCGCAGTAAGTTGTCCATTCTCGTAAAAGCGAAACCGCAAGACCCCACAGTTTAAGTACTTTGCTGCGGGCGGATGTATAAGCTTAACCGTGGACGATGTTGCACCACGACATTTGTTCTGGTGCCGTATGAGAGCATTTTTCCAGGTATAGGAAACACCGCAAGAGTTGCACTTAAAAACGTTTGCAGATACCATTTTAGTACAAAACAAAATCCGCACTATAGCACTTTGGTTAAACTTGTAAGCGAACTAACTAAAAAGCTTACTCGAGCGTACCTGATTTATGTTCCTTATAGAATGCATACCGAAGGTTTCCGAAGACGACCGAACGATGTTGAGGATTCAGCGGGGGACTAAATGATGTCATAATCCTCGCTACTCGTCCAATACATTTAGCGCCAATGCATGCACCTGGGTCGCATCGTCGATGGTGCGAATGCCGTTAGTAGAAACATCGGAAACGTCTTCCATGTTATACGGATCGCGTGCATATTAAAAATCCAAAAGGGTGATATAACACGCACACAAATTGTCTGCAAGTCGTGCTGTAGAAGATGCAGTGCTACTATAACCAAAAACACTTTAAACCATTACTAAGGAAATACCAACTTGTTGTCTACAGGATACTTACTAATCAAGTAATTTAATTTTAAATAACTTCTACGCCATATTTTCGGGAATGGCAAGTTGAATATTTTCTTTGGAAATAATCGAAGATTGCCGAAGACACTCGAAGAGTGCACGAGCGCGACCACTAAACCAATTAGCATTAATACCAAGTATTCCGTACTTTCGTAGGTTGCTCATTTCCTAGAACCAAATCTTCCACATAGCGGTCGGTAGCACGTAATGATTTCTAGAACCGGAAAGTACTCGATATCGCCCAAATAGAGAATTAGATGCTCGATGTCTGTCAACTTCCAATTCCCTCGTAAAAGGCAGAAAAAACTCTGTCAATCATCCATCTAACTTATACTTCAACCCGCTACCGTTCTGATAATTTACAAACATTTTTCAAACGACAATGGGCTGAGAATTTTTAAACCTCCGGGGGATCTTTAAGTCGTAATCAATTACACATCCGAGCTACGCGTAAACTAACATATTTTGCAGCAACTGTATAATACATGCATACCCCTTCTCTGCGCTACTGCTATTCTTGTAGTTGCTAAAAAAAGTCACTCTCCTTTTTATTGTTAGGACCGATGCAAAGCACCGTTCCATACTTTCTTTATAAGTGTAGCACATCGCGCACTTTTTTGTCTGATGATTAAATTTTTGCTTCTGTAGGCCTTTACACTTTCGCTTATTTAAACATCTAATACAATTGATTAACCACTTTAGATTATTCTAACGGGGAACCACCATACATCCCGCCGCACCGTTCTTTTTGAATCTAACGATCCTATGGGCTTCCACGCACTAACACCTGACGTATTTTTTCTACTATTTGTTAAACAAAAACTACCGGTATCGCCATTGTGGACGTAAGCAGATGTTTGTGGATGTGTACGAGAATATGTAGTCATATACATTAACCAGTCTAAGCTATTTTATTTAGTCCACGAAAACTACCATTTTTCTAAACCGCAATTAATAATCGCCTTTATAGGTTCCACATTTCGACCATTACCCAATGACTGGTGCTACGTATATGGAAACTTTAATTTCTTATTGGAGAGAATTCTTATTCTCCCACGCACTGCTGCGTAGTTGCATGCCTACCCCTTTTGGAGGTATATGCTCGTTATAGGTTGTAAGACCCTCGGTTTTACTTAACTACAATTCGTGAGACCCCTTTAGTCTTTTTAATCGTATCTTTCTCGCCTACAATACAGTAGGACTTAACATTACTACCAACAAATTCTAATACTGGACCCCCATTAAATTCGTCTTTAATTTTTCCTACAACTTTTTTTGTTGACAAGTGTTATATTGTATTTATTATACGCAGGGTAGTCACTCTTTTAAGATAAATATATTTTGCTAGGTATCAACTTGAAACGTATTTTTCAAAGGCCTACTAAAACACTACTTTATTAACACCATACTTCAAGTTAGGTGTCTGCAAAACGAAATCTTCCGACTTAACTAGGGGTCTATTCCTTGGGTAGAGCTATGAGCAATGGGGGGGTAAGTCGAAATCTGTAGGGGGTCACACTCAAACTAAAACAAACAGGCGCCACCAAGTCCAGATTGATTTATATTAATGGCATAGCAAATTTCTAAGGGCAGACTTGGAGACCCAAAGAAAAAAAGATCGCCTTCGCTGACATACAATTTTGTCTTAACAGACTAAGACACTGCTCCTGTAAGAAAGAATAATAGTTAAGTTACCAAAAAAAATGGGAACATTATTTGCGTCCCTCAAGAATATCTAAAATGCATAGAGAATATTTCTTACATAATGGAATCATAAAAATTTAACTCTTTCTGTGTTTTGTTTATCAGGTCTGATCAAACCAGATCAGAATAAAAAACTTTAAATGTAGATAATTAATTTACTAGAAAGAATTTTCTTTGTTTCAGTAAATAAAATTTCATGATAATTAAATAAAATAAATATGTGATATTCTTGCAAAATTGTTGTAAGGTTTAACAACTGATCCTTACTGTAATATATAACACTTCAGTGTAACTAACAATATTAAGTTTCTTTATAACCCAACCAGATCTGTGTAGGTCACTTACAAATGAATATATGAAATTTTCTCATTAATTTAACAAAATTAAAATTAGTCTGAAGTTAATAGAATCACCAAGATATTCTCTAATTTTATCAAAAGTGGCAGTACTGTAATGTTAAACATCTGTTAGCCATTATGCAATTGTTGACGGCATTGTTCAAATAAACAGGTGACGTAATAGCAGCTGTTAATTTACGTTGCAGCCATATGTAGTCACATCTTTACAAAACTAAGTGAAATCAAATTTTGATACTGGGGAAAACCAGCTTAATTACAGGTAAACTGAATAACAATTTTGTACATCTAACAAACAAAACGAAATAATGTACTTTCAGAAGGAAGTACTGAGGAAATTCTTAATTCTATTACGAACCCAAATACCGGCTGTCGTCCTTGGTTGCAATGGAAACAACTTCGCAGAGCGGGCCTGCTGTTAAATATGTTTGTTTTCCATGCTTTAATACAGATGCAAGAGCGAAGCGGATTTCTTACATTGGTTCACGGCATCTTTTATTCACAGCGTACTCCTCCGTTGTCTAATTTTATTTCAAAGTGGTCGTGCGGTTTTCTAATTTATCGTTGCAATTTCTGACGTATTGTTGCTTTTCTAACGTATGGTTGCTTTTTCTAACGTATGGTGGCTTTTTCTAACGTATGGTTGCTTGCGCTAAATAAATTTTAAATTAGCTAATATGATAACGAATATGCAATATATGGATTAAGTACTAACCGTTACTCAGGAAGTGCTTCACCAAATTAAAGCGACCCGGAGGTCACTCGTCATTCTCTTCAAATGCATCTTCACGCTGCCCTAAACTATCGACGAGTGCGCTCGCCGCACTCCTGCAAGGTGGGAGGATCATAAGTGTGGTTCTCGAACCTCTCACGCGCGCGCTAGTGGCTTGTGGATTTGCACCGAACTCCGAAACAAATAGACTACTAATCCTAGATATAGCAATACTATAGAAATTTGATTGTTACTTGAATCTTTATATTAGTTAATAAAGGTATTTCAATATTCATGGTACGTTTAATGAGTATGTTCCTTTACTGCTAAAATAAAATTGTTACACTACCCTTTCCTAAAAGAAAAAATTTTTTAAGAAAACTCTAAATATAACAAATACAAAAAATTTTTATAACAATACTAGCCTTTCCTACCTTCCTAACTAACTATGCAATTTTATAAATTTATTCAAATGGGGGACAAATATTTACAATTGAGTGTGTTGGTAACTACGCGTACCTGACGTCCATCGGGAGACAAAATCGGAGTCACAATCGGTAATAATCAAAATTGGGAGGGGTCAAATTAGAAAGTCAAACACTCCACGGGACAAAAAATTCAAATTTACAATATTTCCTGACTTGAGATTCATACTTCTAACAAGGCTAATATTTCTTACCTATAACCAAACACTTACAACTTACTTCTAATTTCAAAAAACTTCACTTCCAGGAGCTCATTTAGCTCTATCTACAAAAAAGGAATGCTTCCTCATCAAGACAGCATAACTATTCAAAACATCATCACTACACGGTGATAATCAAAAGTAAGACCCTACTAATAGGTCTATATTTAAACACCATCATCACAAAGTGATAATCAAAACAAAGGTGACCTAATCAAAAGGTTACTCATCAAATGCAAATACAAAGTATCATCGCTTCATCGTAAAGAGATGATCAAAACAAAGGTAACCCAGCCATAAGGTTACTCACAAAATTCAAATTCAAAATATTATCATCACAAAGTGACAATCAAAACAAAGGTAACCTAACCAAAAGGTTACTCACAAATCTCAAATACAAAATATCATCACTTCATCGCAAAGGGATGATCAAAACAAAGGCAACCTAACCATAAGGTTACTCAACAAATTTAAATACAAAACATTATCACTTTATCGCAAAGAGATAATCAAAACAAAGGTAACCTAACCAAAAGGTTACTTACAAATCTAAATACAAAACATTATCACTTTATCGCAAAGAGATAATCAAAACTAAGGTAACCTAACCATGAGGTTACTTATCAAATGCAAGTACAAAACTGGGCCAGTCAGGGCTGTACTATCCTACACCCTACTGAATATCCTATCACTAATTTCTAACAAACAACTGATCTCATTAGTGATTGACCAAATGGTGATACTCACCAAGCCAACTTTGACCTTATCAAACCAAAGAATTTCTAATGGTCAAAAGGAACAAGGGAAAGAATAATCTAATATTCTCTCTACCTGGATATGTAGAAATCAGGACCAATAATCAAATAGCCCATCTACTTCTACATAGTAAGGATATCTGTCAAAGACATCCTCCAAACACATCTCTGAGCAACGCGCGAGCAAAATGTCCAGCGTGCACACTAAGGCACACCTCAAACCTACAAAACTTACAAAATCTCAAACCACTTACTTCACTTCTCAAACAAAATACTCAACATCAGTGGACCGACACCAAATCAGAATCAGAACAAAACAAAACGAACCACTACGTCATTACTTAATATCAACGAGATGATCGGACCTGAATTAATCGTCAGGATCATCATTTTCATTTGGATATGATGCATCAACTGGTTTCAAGTCCTTTACGTGCCATTTCCTGCTTTTGTCCCATCTTCGTTCTCTAACTCATATACTAAATTGGAATGTTTTTCCGAACTTTACTCATAATGAACTTAGGGGCTAACTTAGCGGAAAATTTATCACTGCACTCGAGAGGACCTTATTAGCTCTCCAAACACTTTCTCCGACTCGGAATGAAATGTCTCTTCTCCTAAGATTGTAGCGTTTACTTGAACGTTGGTAAGCTACATGCAAATTTTCACGGACATTTCCAAAATATCAAACAAAGGTTGACGATCCAAAACATAAGAAGGTCTACTACTGGAGACAACATCAACATCTTCACCCGGTATAAAATTATCATTATAAGCTTTTCCACTTAACTGCCTTGAGGAGCATACACAGCATTGTACCACATCTCTTGGATCTCGTACCTTGCACACAAAACTTCAAAAACATGTCCAATCAACTGTGGACCATTATCACGAATAACAAATGGTGGTATTCCGTATGCAAAAAAAATACTTTTTCTTCTAAGAACTTCTCAATCAAATGTGTTGTGGCACTTCGCAAAGGTTGCAAAATCGAATATTTCGAGAACCAGTCACAAACAACCAAAAGCCATTTACCTGCTTATGAATCATCAATAAAAAAAACTAATCACGACGATAGCTAACAAAAAAATCAGTGTTCAGGTACACTCACACCCTACTACCAATTGAACTGTCGAAACAACTACAATGCTTCACAACGCCTAAATATGCTAGAGTGACAAACCCTCTACGAGTCTCACCTAGACTAACAATACCAAAAGTTTACATCAAATCAAAAAGGATGCAAAAATTCTAGAGCGCCTAACTCACCTCGAGTCTCGTCTAGACTTACGCAATGCCGAGCGACCAACTCTTCCTGAGTCTCGTCTGGACTGACATACTGCTGAGCGACCAACCACGACGACAAGTTCCGCCTAGACAAAATTGCGTTGCAATGCTGATCTAAACAAAATCTGCTAACAAAGTCAAAACGTGCTTATGCACAAGAGCAATTTTCAAACGACACAACGACAGCTCACTCCAATGTACCTTCAAAATAGAATCTCTAGCCTTATCATCAAATTTCGACAAAGATGTTCTTTATTGACTCAAACAAATCAAACAACAGGCTTATCAGCTTCTTTAGCTGACAGTCTTCCTAAAATTTTCCTCAAAACTGGTTTCTCACTCACTACTCCCGTTCTTCTTTAAGCAGACAAACAATTCGGAATATCCGACATGATTACAAAAGCCTAATGGAATCAAACTGAAAGATCTAAATGATCTGAACCTTACAAAAGTTATCAAAACAAATTCGTACTGCTAAAGGTAAAAATCAAAAAAAATGTTTTTGGTAAAATAATTTTTGCCAAAACAATATCAAAAAAAATTATATTGGGTCAGAATAGAATGAAAGTTAAAAATAAATTTAACTAAGTTAATTAATTGATTGACCGTGGTTTAACGTTACAACCAATCTTTTATCAAAAGCGAACAAACAAATCTAAATGTCAAATAAACTTTAAGCAAACAAATTTCGACGCAAAATAATTTTTGGACAAATTGATTTCAAAGCAAAATAAATTTTGAGCTAACAAATTTCGAAGCAAATTAAATTTTTGAATAAACAATTTTCGAAGCAAAAATAAATTTTGAACAGACTATTTCAAAGTAAAATTATTTTTGAACAAACAAGTTTCAGAGTAAAAAAATAATTTTTGAACGAACGAATGTCGAAGTAAAATTAATTTTGAACAAACAAATTTCGAGGTAAATCAAATTATGAACAAACAAATTTCGAGCTAAATTAAATTATGAACGAACGAATTTCGACGAATCACTCGTTGAATAAACAAATTTCGACGCCCCTAGCGTTGAACAAACAAATTTCGACGCCCCAAACGTTGCCGGCGCCAGTGAAACGTTTTGCCCCACGTTGGTTTTTTGTATGGGCGTGGTAACCCAACCAAAAAAGGTTGCCTTTTTAACAAAAATATGTCTTAATAGAATAAGCTTTTCCTGTAAGGAAAAATAATAGTTAAGTTACCTAAAAAAAAATGGGAACATTATTTGCGTCCCTCAAGAATATCTAAAATGCATAGAGAATATTTCTTACATAATGGAATCATAAAATTTAACTCTTTCTGTGTTTTGTTTATCAGGTCTGATCAAACCAGATCAGAATAAAAACTTTAAATGTAGATAATTAATTTACTAGAAAGAATTTTCTTTGTTTCAGTAAATAAAATTTCATGATAATTAAATAAAATAAATATGTGATATTCTTGCAAAATTGTTGTAAGGTTTAACAACCGATCCTTACTGTAATATATAACACTTCAGTGTAACTAACAATATTAAGTTTCTTTATAACCCAACCAGATCTGTGTAGGTCACTTACAAATGAATATATGAAATTTTCTCATTAATTTAACAAAATTAAAATTAGTCTGAAGTTAATAGAATCACCAAGATATTCTCTAATTTTATCAAAAGTGGCAGTACTGTAATGTTAAACATCTGTTAGCCATTATGCAATTGTTGACGGCATTGTTCAAATAAACAGGTGACGTAATAGCAGCTGTTAATTTACGTTGCAGCCATATGTAGTCACATCTTTACAAAACTAAGTGAAATCAAATTTTGATACTGGGGAAAACCAGCTTAATTACAGGTAAACTGAATAACAATTTTGTACATCTAACAAACAAAACGAAATAATGTACTTTCAGAAGGAAGTACTGAGGAAATTCTTAATTCTATTACGAACCCAAATACCGGCTGTCGTCCTTGGTTGCAATGGAAACAACTTCGCAGAGCGGGCCTGCTGTTAAATATGTTTGTTTTCCATGCTTTAATACAGATGCAAGAGCGAAGCGGATTTCTTACATTGGTTCACGGCATCTTTTATTCACAGCGTACTCCTCCGTTGTCTAATTTTATTTCAAAGTGGTCGTGCGGTTTTCTAATTTATCGTTGCAATTTCTGACGTATTGTTGCTTTTCTAACGTATGGTTGCTTTTTCTAACGTATGGTGGCTTTTTCTAACGTATGGTTGCTTGCGCTAAATAAATTTTAAATTAGCTAATATGATAACGAATATGCAATATATGGATTAAGTACTAACCGTTACTCAGGAAGTGCTTCACCAAATTAAAGCGACCCGGAGGTCACTCGTCATTCTTTTCGAATGCATCTTCACGGTGCCCTAAACTATCGACGAGTGCGCTCGCCGCGCTCCTGCAAGGTGGGAGGATCATAAGTGTGGTTCTCAAACCTCTCACGCGCGCGCTAGTGGCTTGTGGATTTGCACCGAACTCCGAAACAAATAGACTACTAATCCTAGATATAGCAATACTATAGAAATTTGATTGTTACTTGAATCTTTATATTAGTTAATAAAGGTATTTCAATATTCATGGTACGTTTAATGAGTATGTTCCTTTACTGCTAAAATAAAATTGTTACAAACTAATATTAAATTTTTCTAGGGACCCCAAATCTGTAAATAGATTTTAAATAGGACCACCCCATACAAAGTTATGCGTTTTAAAGACCCAAATCACTAATTTTTGCTCATCTTTATTTAACACCATTTTTAAAACCTTTTTCGCTACCCAAGACATATGCCTTAGCCAACCGTTTTCCGAGAAATCTAAAACCACCGTGTCCCGCGAATACCACGTGGAGATAACACGTATGCTCTGTCAACCAGGATAGAAGCCGGAAGGATTTGGAAGGTGGGAGAAGAACTTAAAAATTATGGAGTCTCTTAAAACTAATATATACAATAGATTTACAAATCCATACGTAGATTGTTGTACTATTAGGAATGATGTACCTTTTGTCATCTTCCCTCGATAAACTAATTTTATTAATAAACTGCATATGCAAATCGTATTCTTTTACTCCGGGTACATACGCAGGCAAGTACTCCACACCAAATAAAGAATTGGATGCTTGGTGACTGTTAACATCTGCTTCCCTCGTGTACGCCCAGACACATCCCAGCCCATGAGCACCCCTGCGCATGCACACCCCTGCCCATGCGCACCCCTGCGCGTACGCACCCCTGTCCATGCTCGCTGCCCATGCGCACCCCTCTCTGTGCGAGTGCTATTTCGGGGTAACGTCACAGCCTTTTATAAATAAAGAACAATGTTACATACTATTATAAAATGTTTATTCTGACATTATACATAACAAATTTAAAAATATTTAATGCCAAGCATGGAGTCATTTAAACTTAATTTTAATACAAAGTTATGCACAGAAGACAGTCCTTTCTTTATGTTTGTTTGCAGTGGTTTTAATTTTATCTAATTTTATTCGCAGCTTAAAATTTAAATCAACACCCAAGTCTTCTATCTCCTTTTCTAACCAATAGTTTGATACATAAAGACCGTCTAGGTTTTCGAATTGTAAAATGTACCGAAGTTTGCCTCTATATTTAAAGTCTTTGATTCCGCCGACAACCAGATCCATTCCTTCGTGTAATTCTTGCAGCTTGTGACAATCTTTTAATCGCAGCTTTCCACTATATCCTGCATACGTATCTTGTTAGCTTGATCGACTTCTTCTTGTCGGTATTGGAGGAAACTTTTTCTCCCACACACCGTTGTGTAGTTGCATATCCACCACTTTTGGGAATATATGGTTGTTATAGGTTGTAAGACCCTCGGTTTTAAATGATCCGAAAGGTTCTTTACTAGGCAAATATACAATGTTTAGGTGGAACCCCTTTGCGTGTGATGTACGCCAAGGTTACGAAACCCGCATTCCTTAGTTCGTCTTTGTTATCTGCCATTTTGATAAATACGTTTTTAGAATAACCTTTTAAAAAGTATACGGATTTAGTACCATCCTTTTCTGCAAGAACGCCTACATAACTAAAAGAGTCTTTCTTACTAACCGCAAATGCATACAGCTTGTACAACCCGGATGTATCTAAGTCAGTCCATCGACACATAAAATAATCTTTTAATTCTTCCTCATTTTCTCTAATAAGATGTTCTTTGTCTAACACATCTTTGTATTGTTCGCGTATTGTCGCAGTGTTTTCCATGTAGTCCAATTTTCGCCTTTTTGCATCCATTTCCTCTAATTCCAGTTGTCTTCTCCTTCCACTTACAGCGTATGGCATGCATAATGGGACAATCTCCTTTAGCGTAAACGGATAGAATTTACCACCAATATTTGCGCGTTGTCGTACAACCTCTAGGCGGCTCCGTGGCGTAGTGGTATGTGTGTGACTACTACGCCCAAGGTCCCGGGTTCGAATCCCGACACGGTCCGCTTGAAAAATGTTAGGCGAGCATTTTTCACAAAAATACACCCTCGTTCGGATGAGAGGTAAAATGGAGGTCCCGTGTGTGAGTGTTGTCACGCACGTTAAAGATCCCTACCTTGCTTGGAACAGCAAGGATTCGGCAAGATTCAAAATTTTCCAGGTAAAAAAAAAAACTCGCTTCCTGGCCAATGTAGTACCTTCGGGTGGAGCATTGGAAAATCAAATGTAATGTCGTACAACCTCTGGGCGAATGTTAGGTGTATTTATCAATCCCAATTCCGAAATGGCTATTTTTTTGGAATTGTAGAATATGGTGTTGCAGATTGTGTAAAATATGTACTACCTGCTTTAATGTAGCACTTGTGTAAGATTTTTATTTTATCTTGGCTGTCTTCCTCTACGAACCCTATACGAACCTTATATTTTTTTTTAATAAACTCGGTACCATTTAACGAACAAACCTTAATGTAATTGCAAATAGCAATTCTCAAACACCAGCTGGTACACAATGCGCCAACATCTTTATTACCACTTTCAATTACAATCGCATTGAAGTCAAAATGGCAAATTCCCTTTCAAAAAACCAAATCTTATCCTTTTATTGATTGATCCTTATTTCGTGCGCCGGCGCTAACCTATCCGACGTACATCTTAAAAGTTGCAATGGAATCCGTGCATTTAAAAATAATACGAGATGTGCAAGTAATAATTTTGATTTATCCGATAGAGTAGCGGTTGAAATACCTGCTTTGCATGCAGGCATCACGGGTTCGAATCCCGCTTGAGTGGATTTTTTCTTATGACATGCTGCGTATTCGTTCAAATTGGAAAAATTTATGACGTAAGAAATGACGTTGAGGTTGAGTAATAAACTATTAGTTAATAAGTTTTCCTATTAAAAAACAATTTGTGTTAATGGAATTTCAATGTGAAAACCTATTAAAGACGATTAGTGTTAATGGGATATTAATGGGAGTCTCATTCAGAAACGATTAGTGCCAATGAGATTTTAATACGAGAGCCCATTAAAAACCATTAGTGCTAATTGGATTTTAATGGTAAAACTAATTCCAAAACGATTAGTGCTAATGGGTTTTTAATGAGAAACCCCACTAAGTACCATGAGTGCTAATAGTATTCTAAATAGAAAACCCGTTCAAAAACGATTAGTGCTAATTGATTTTTAATGAGAACACCCATTCAAAACGGTTAGTGCTAATGAATTTTAATGAGAAACCCCATTAAAAACGATTAGTGCTAATTGAATTTTAACGGGAAAACCCGTTATAAACGATAAGTGCTAATGAGTTTTTAATGAGAAAACCCCTGAAAAACAATTAGTGTAATGGGATTTTTAATTAAAAAGGCCCATTAAAAACGATTAGTTCTAATGGGTTTTAATGAAAAACTTATTAAAAAACAATTACTTGAGCAGAGTGCAGAGGAGTAGGGTCCGGAATGCCTGTTCTGCTTCTACTAAAAAGTAGGGTTTTTAAAAAACCAAACCCAAAAATTTTCAGTCTAAACGTGTCTGTTGGCCAATGTAGACGTCTAAAGTGTACCTTTTGAGAGTTATGTGATTTAGTGGTGCTCGTTAATAAAAATATACAGGGTAAATAAATCTATATAACATTCAGAGTTAGGTGCTTTTAAAGTAATCTGTACGTTGAAATGGAATCTGTAAGATGTTCCTTAATCATCCTGAAACCTTTTCGTATGAAAGATGATTGAGGTGAGAGGGTGATTGAGATGGAGGTCGATTGACGTGGATAACGATGGAGGTAGAAGACGATTAAGGTAGGAAAATGACTGAGATGGAGGAAGATTAAGGTAGAATAATAATAAAAGGTGGAGGAAGGTGGTGGTGGAGGAAAGTTGAAGAATGGAAGATGATTGAGGTGGAAAGCAATTAAGGTAGGAGGATGGTTGAGGAGAGGAAGATTGAGATGGAGAAATATCGTTATATTTCTGCTTCCGCTGGATACAAATTTTGAGGATGGCCTTTGTTAAAGATGTATCAGGGCCAAAAGCGTTGCGAAGAAAAATAAGGTGCTCTCGGTTTAAACTCGGGGTCTATTTCTACGGAAGCATGAGGTGGTCGGGGTATTTTACTGAGACTAAACATAAAATACAAAAGAATCTTGGACGCCACAGCGTCTATGAAATCCGACAATAAAAAGTCATCCTAAGGGTAGACGCAGAAAACTCTTAAGAAAATAATATTAAAGTGAATGTTTGCAAAACCTCTTAAAACCTGCAAAAATATATTTCCAGGTACTATTTGTGTCTGAAATACAATACATAAAAAATAAGTAAATATATACCTTCAACTTGAATTTAGATGTATAGTAATATAATATTTTCAAATTGAAGTAATTAAGCCACTTTTTATATTTTTCTAAATTTTATCATCTCAACCAATCTCATAAAGTGCTTATTTTTATTAGATTTTAAAAATAAAACGATTTGAGTTTTGATTAGCATCTAATAAAAATTAGTTTCTCTTATTCTTTGTACAAAATTATCAATATATACACAACAGCATAAATGTGAATGCTGAAGAAATTATTAAGTAGGCAAAAAAATTATAGTAATCAACAGACTATGCCTGCCATAATTAAATACTTAATATTTTATTAACATAAATCATTTGCTGTAATCAGAGATCTTTGATATAGCTTATAAGCACAAAAAATATGTTTTAGCTTAATTTCTAATCTTTCTAAGATTTATTTTATTTTCCTGAAATTAAGAATTTTTTAAATACAATATTCAATCAACAAACATAAGAGCTGAACATAACAAATGTTTAATACAAAAATATGGCGACAAAAATGCTATACCATCCCAATAACACCTTATAAAAATGTAGTTTGCTTTAATAAAAATTGCGAGCAATATTGATATTCAAAATGTTACACTTCATATTCACTACTTAAATACATTCTGGTTGAGTAAACTAAGCTTTTCAACAAAACGTTCCATTACGTTTGTATTGGATATTTCCAGCAATAAAATTTATAATATGTTCTTCTTAATCATTATAAAAAAGAAAACATGAAGACGCCATATTTAATAACGAACCGTTTTACAAATATCACTACATTGAATTAGAACTTTGTTCTAACCGA
Organism: Platerodrilus igneus; assembly: GCA_036346225.1. Classification (NCBI taxonomy): domain Eukaryota; kingdom Metazoa; phylum Arthropoda; class Insecta; order Coleoptera; family Lycidae; genus Platerodrilus; species Platerodrilus igneus. The sequence continues at coordinate 5,272,521 of JARFIW010000828.1, forward strand.
AGACCGGGTGTATAGCACAAACCCCAGGCTATACAAAACTACCATAAATGGAATATTCTTCTACTCAAAACTCACATTTTATAAAAAAATGCTCATTACATACTAACGAACAAAATTAAATCTGGTCCTTTACCGATAAAGGCGCATGACTATTCAAAACAGTACAGCTGCCCGAAATATTAAATACGATTATAATGACCTTCTCGCCTAAATTCTAGCAACATGTGTAGCGTGAGGTGCATTATATGATTGCCTAAAGCTAAATTGTTAGAAAACAAAACTTAATGTGAATCCTAAAAATAAACCTGCTTCAAGATTGAGGTTGAAAAATAATAAAGGATAGAGAAAGAGGAGGAAGATTGATGTAGGGAAGATGACTGAAATAAGAGAATAATTGAGGTGAAGACGATTGAGGTGAATGACGATCGGGGTGGAAAACGATTAAGGTAGGAGAATGGTTAAGGTGGAGAAAGTTTGAGACTGAGGAATTTTGAGGTAAGAAAATAATAGAACGTGTATAAAGGTTGAGGCACTATAATTTAAATAAGGGCCGCTATACTTGCGGCCACGTCCCCAATGCTCCACCCGAAGGTACTACTTTAGGTTTAAACGCGAAAATATAAACGTGCTTCAGATTTAATCTAACTTCAAAATTAATCGATCCCAAATAAAAATCTAACAAACTAAAACAAAAACTAAAAACAGGGTTTGAACGGCGTTAATTGGAGTGTGTCCGTTCAACAAGACACACGCGAAAGTAAAAGGTGAGGGATCCGTAATACCGGATAGCAGTCGCCAGCTCTGGTTACCGGTGCGACCTGAAGGGTCGTCTTAAAACTATCCAAATCTTGCTAACTAACATTAAAAATGGATTCAAATTTCTAAGCATTCGCCATATATTTTAATAGTGAATCCAGCTATTTTGCCTGCTCTACAAATTTGCAAATTCGTCCTCCCTGATCTAAGTAATTTATTCTATCTTTAGCCTAAATCCATCCCTAGCTCTTCCTACCATTCCCTAACTGATTTATATTATAATTACATTCTTCGCAATTACAATCTTCGTTCCTATAAAAAGGCTGCCACCAAAAATGGCGGCAGAACGTCAGATAAAACAAGTCAAGCTCCAAAAATAAATGCAACATAAATATAAAATGTAAATATAAATAAATATGTTTATGTAAATAGATATCTAATAAGCATTACGCATATAGCAGTGCACAAAAAAACAGCAAAAAGCATTGCCCAATTTATAAGGTGCATTCGCATAAGCATTATGTCAGATAGCGTCATTACTCACAAAAACCTGCTCATTAAATTCTTTCAAATCTACTCATTAATACAAATCAATGCTTATGCGAGTGCAGCCGCAACAATTTTTCTTCTTACCTCGACAATAATTTCTCCAGTATCCGCAGATCTGGTCGTCTTCTTACGTCTATTAATATCTTACAGCTAAGAGGAGATGGGTATGCACTGCTAAAGTTCTGGTGGGTATGCACTAAACGTTCTGGGGGGATCACAATCACTATCACTTTAAAGCCCCTTGGGGGGGGGGGATGCGCGGTTTTACTTTATTTTATTTTCTTTATTTATCTGATTTAAATTAATGAGGATTTTGATTTAGTTTGTTATTATTTACTTGTTTTGATTTATTCCCGATATTCCGCGCGTTTAAGGTTTGACAGTGATTGTTTTAGTGGCGTGTGGGTTTGTCGTGCATATTAGATTTTGGTTATAATCATAATTAATTAATTTTATTTTTTTTGTATTATTTTTTTTTAATTTTTTTTTATACGGGTTTTGGTTATATCATGCTCATGTCCATTTCTCATGCTAAGTCAAATCTAAACTTTTCAATCTTCCCCCAGCGCTCACTCTCCGATTTACGCGCGGTTATCACCGTCCAATTTCGCGACCCTTCCTGAAAATTCTTTGAAGGCTGTCCAGAACGCCTTCTGGTTAGCCACTTCCCCGACTTCCTCTAGGTTCTTGGGCCATGCTAGTCCTGCGACAGCTAATTTCATATCAGTTAACCCTCGATTTGCCACCTTGAGTGGGCAGTCGAAGAGCACATGCTCTGCGGTTTCTGCGCGCTCACCGCATTCGCAGCGGTCGTTATCGGTTAAACCAAACCTTTGTAAATATGCTTTCAGGACGCCGTGCCCTGTTATCAGCTGAACCACTTTATGTTCGAGTTTCACCTCGATCTTACCTCTGGCTTCTATGCTCGGTATGAATTTGTAGGTGAACCTGCCCATGGCAGCATTGTTCCACTTTTCTTTTCATTGTCGGATTGACTTTTGAGCAGCTTTCTTTTAATTAGAGACCTCGATATCGACGAATGTGATATTCGAAAGTCGCCCGTCGCGGCCTCTTTAGCTAATTTATCAGCCCTATCGTTTCCTATGTTACTATCGTGCGACCTAACCCAACAGAACTTTAAACGTCGAAACTCGAGCGCCGTATGCCCTATCCTCTAGACGTCCGCTTGGAGGTTTGTCGAGGTATTCATATTCGTTAAAGCCGTCAGCGTCGATTTACATCACTGATTATATAATACTCGTCTCTGCCCGTATGATTTATTACGTAATCGATAGCCTCTCGTATGGCTACCAATTCGCACTGGAAGATAGTGCTCTAGTTCGCGAGTTTGGTCTGAAACCGAAACACTTGTCTTTGCTCATTATATACGACAAACGCCGCGCCTGCTTGACCATCATCCATACGCGAACCGTCCGTGTAAATTCTGATTCCTACCGCGTCCCCATCACCTTCGACAAAGTCGATACCTCTAACATTGGACGGGTGCCCTAACTCTGACACGACGATTTTCCTCTCAGTTTCCCTATTTCTAAGATTCATACTCTCTATAATTCCCTGTCCTTTCCCTTTATTAACTAATCTTCTATCTCTGATCTCCCTAACAACATATTCGATAGGGAGAGTACTTCTGATCACCAGAACCGTCTCCGTGAAGGTGGTCCTGTACGCCCTTGCCGCCTTGGCCGCGGTTATGCGTTGCATGCTCGTCAGCTGTCGAATTTTCCTTACTTTACAACTCTCCGCCCAAACGGATGCTGCGTACAGCATCGCCGGCTCTATTGCTCCGGCGTAAACTGTCCTAAGCAATTCGCCCCTGAAACCAAAATTTATTTTCGCCACCGCCATCATTTTATTTGATATTTCGCTGCCCTTACTTTTTAGGTACTGTACGTGCGCTTTCCAATTTAATTTATTGTCGATCTTGACACCGAGGTATGTGATAGCATCCTTAAACAGAATTTTCTTCCTTCCTAACTGTAGTCTAGGTGGTCGCTGTCTAGGTTTCGTCCCGAAATAAAGCGCCTTTGATTTCAGCGTGTTAAATTTTAACTTTGCCTGCTGCGACCATTCATGTAACTTATTAAGCGCCCCGTTCGGCTTTGTGTGCATATTCATTAGTAATCGCGCTCTCACAATTAAAAGTGTATCATCTGCAAACCCAACGATTGAGCATCCCGTGGTCAACATGACCCTAAAAATGCTCTCATGTAACAACTTTCAAAATGTGGGACCAGAGCATGATCCCTGCTGGCATCCCCTTTCCACCTGGCGCGACAAAACTTCACCCGGAATTTCAACCTGTGCCAATCGCCCCGAGAAATAACTCTTAACCAAAGACATCAAATTTAGCGGACAACCCCTACTTTCCAATTCGCAAACGATCAATGACCACCAGTCAGCATCAAATGCTCCTGAAATGTCCAAAGCAACAACGACACAATACTCCGTTACATCTCGCACCTGCTTAATTTCTCCGACAACGAACTCTAGTGCGTCGGTAGTCGACTTTCCCTTCATAAAACCAAACTGTCGGTTATTAAAACCGCCGTTGTCTCGCACCATGTGCTCAACTCGAGTAGTCATAACGCGATCCAAAGCTTTTCCCAACACCGGTGGTAAGCTAATTTGACGATAGCTACCCGGGTCTGACACATCCGCCTTTTTGGATTTAGGTATAAACTTCACGTTCTGGATTTTCTGCAACGGGGAAATACACCCCTTTCTAAACAAAGATTAAATAACCCGGCAAAGGCACACGGGGCTAACAGACACGCCTCCAGGGCTGCATTTGAAATGATTCCGTCATGCCCCGGTGCCATCTTAGGGTTCATCCTCCTAAGAGCTCTTACGACCTCGTGAACTAGGATTGCTTTATCGGCACCTGTTCCTTGCGCCTAAGTAGCTTTTCGACGTACTAAATTGTGCGACCCTCATCTTCCTCAGGATTATCCGATGGGAAGAATTTCTGTAGCAGATATTCTGCCGTGTTTTTAAAACCTTCCGTGTATTCGCCACTTGTTTTTCTTATGTTATCGAGCGCGATTTTTTGTTGTTTACCCCTTAATACGCGGTATGCGGTTCCCCATGGTTCCTTCTTGGAGTTTTGCGAGCAAAATTCTTTAAATTTATTCTCGTTCGGGTTTCTTCTATTAATATTTTATATTCGCGGTAGCTTTGATTATATTCAATTATTCGTTGTTCTCTTATTTCTCCCAAGGCGCGTTGATAGCGGCGCCTTAGGTAACGCGTTTCTGCCCGCTTGGTGGCTAGTTCCCAGGTCCACCAGGGTACGCTGTTTTTAAATGTTTTCTTTCGCGGCATGGAATAGGACGACGCGTCTACTACCGCGTCGTTTAATTTTTTTGCTAGTGTTTCTATTTGAACGGCCTCTCGGCAGTTTAATAGCTCGTTCTCGAGCGCGGGGATGCTTTCGCCAAATTTTTCTTTAAACCGCTCCTAATTAGCCTTTTTATTACAAAACCGCGGAAATATAGTTAGCTGCTCGTTTGCGCTTGCTTTGGTTTCAATATCCCATGTAATTAATTTATGATCAGAGAGCGATACCTCGTCCGAATTTAATTCCCAATTACAAATGAACTCTAACATTTCGTTTGAGGCTGCACCAATATCTATAAAACTGCTGCCTCTATGCCCCTCAAACGTAGGTGAATCATTAGTGTTTATCACACTAAGATCCCATTCCGTAAGAAGATCAGCAACCTGCGAGCCCCTATCGTCTTCGATAGGACTACCCCATAACAGCGACTTAGCATTAAAGTCTCTCCCAATTATTAGTTTTTTATTCCTACCAATTTTTCGAAAGACGCCTTCTATTTGATTTATTAAATCCTCGGTTTCAGGATTTTCCCGCCTGGAATCGACCGGCGGGAGATATGCACTTATTGCGTAGAACGTATTTCCCCGTGATATGATTTCGGCCGTCGCTAAAAATTCGTTTGATAGATTATTTAATATAATTCCGGCACACGCACTATTATTTATTACTATTTCGCTGCGCGGTCGTTCGTTATTCGCGCTTAAGACGAAAACCCCCTCTCAAAACCTGTTATTTTGTGGCTATACAGGTGCGGTTCCTGTATAATCCCGATGTCGATATTATTTTCCATGAATAACTTTACGAAGTTATTTGTTGCCCCTTTACTTTTCCCGAGATTTACTTGCGCGAATTTAATCTTCTTGCTTCTTATGGACTTTGTTTTATCTTCACAGTCCATAATCGGTGTTGTGTGATTGCGTTCTTCAGACGCTGCATCGTGGGACATCTACTCGACTTGGCGTCGTGCCGCGTATCGACCTTTGCGCCACCGCCAGTTCTGTCGTTCGCCCTAGCGCAAACCACACAGCAGGGGACTGCCTTTTGGCAATTCTTGAATTCATAAAGGTTGAGGCAGAGGAAGGTTTAAATGAGTAGGCTGATTGAGGTGCAAAGCAATTAAGGTAGGAATCTGATTGAGATGGAGAAAGGTCGAAGTGGAGAGAGATAGAGGTTGAACGATAATAAAAGGTACAGAAAGGTTGCTGTTGGGAGAATGATTGAGGTAGGAAGATGATTGAGGTAGAGAGCAGGTGAGGGTGATGATGAATGAGGAGGACGACGGAGATGGTTTGAGTACGCGTGAGGAAGATGGCAAAGGAGGGTTGAGGATGAATGAAAAAAAGGGCGGAGAGATTTGAGGATGTGTGAGGAGTACAGAGGATGAAGGGGGTGGAGGATGCTACGTACCTGGGCGTAGCCAAAAGAAACGTAAATACCAGGCTAACTATCAACCGCGTAGAGTGGGCGGTGCCTAAGTACAAAAAAAACAAAAGAAAACCTAAAGTACATCGCCCACGATTTTCTATTAACAAATAAACAAAATTAAATAAATTAAATACATATTTCGGTACAAACAAGAAAACGCAATAAAATAAGCGTTATCATTTCAACGCCAACAATTATTTTATACGGACAAATTGGATAGTGGATCCACGTAGTGCGCATTTCGCGACTAGCATGTACTAAAACTCAGTAAAAAAAAGGAAAATTAATGCTTAGAATTTTCTAATTGCAAGTATGTTAAATTTCGGTATTTAATGTAAAACTACTCCCTAGCAAGTATATTAAATTTTAAAGTATTAAAAGTAAATTTATGTTTTCCATCTAGTACAGATGTTAAACTAAGGCATTAAATACAGTCCACGTTGTAGCAAGAATTAACGACGTATATCCAGAAGCACCAGCGCAACCAGTTGTTCAACAAGTATGGTGGACTGGTTTTACACCATCCACCGTTGATAAATAAAAATCCTGGACATGCATAACAGAAAACAAGGCACATACCTCTCTGCGTCAGGATACTTAACTTGCCTACCCCCGGGCCAGGAAGTCAGCATAACAACGTAGCTACCAACGTAACTACAGCAACTGCTCAACGACAACGAACAGGTGGGCTACGTCCAAAAAGAACATCCTTGGCTTCCAGCAAAAAAATCAATACACTCAAAACATCTCTAATTGGCAAAACAACAATAAACGTGCATTGCTTTTAAAGTGATGGAACGAGTAATGTAGAATATATTTCGTTGCACGGGCTGCAGAATTAAATTCAGAATGAATTGTAATGACACCAATTCGAAATCCAAACATCCGTGCTATCGAAACGCAATCAACTGGAAAACACGGTTTTACCGGAGAATAATGCGCGACCTTATTTTAACAATTCGTTACTTTGTCACAATAGAGAAAACCCATTATATGCGGTTGTAATATTAAACAAATTGAAGGTTACCTAAAAACAGGCTATGAACTATTTAATTATAACATAATAAACTTTACGTTTCAAAGCAAATAGATTTAAATTGAGGAGTTATTCGAAAGCGTATTTATTGCAGCAAAGTAAAATATACAGAATGTGAACTATTTAATTGTACCCTAAACTTTTCGTTTTTAAAGCAAAAGGGATTTGAGTTGAAAATTATTGGACCGCGTATTGATTATTAACCAGTGAAAATGTATGGGATGTTCAAAATAAACGCAACAAGGAGGAAGGGGACGGAGGAGGAGGATGATTGGTGAGGTGATGTGGAATGGTTGTGGTGACACTAGGACCATTCATTTTCCTCTACTCACAGACACCGCCACAGTATAGTTAAAAACAGTAAACTGTTTCTAATTCTTATAATTTAGCAATAACTGTAAAGAGTACCAGTTTCTAGATCAGTATCAGGCACTGGTACTACTTTATATCATTTTAACCAACTATGTCGTTTTAGGTTGGTTTCCCCATAAATTTAACATTTGAGCTCAACTTAATTTTACAAGAACAAACTGCCATTGAAATATTCTATACGAAAATTTATTTATATTTTAAATAAATAATTCATGAAAATATGATCGCACCATTTTATCAAAATCAAGTCAATTTTATTTACAATATACGAAGGCTTATACAGTCGCTCTGTATGCACAACGCTATTGACATTTCAGAAGTGTAACCTGCCAACGAAAAGAATAAACTTTAGACAGAAGATCTGGCGCCTAACATTTATTTTTAAGGCTTGTTGTATTTACTTGTGTCGAACATAACCTAAAAGTATTCCATTTGACACGCATCAAAGTAACCACAAATATTTAAAAACTTTATGTAATTTTTTCAGGCTTAGGACAACTTGGTCAAACTGGTGTATCAATGGGAGGTTTTGGCCAAACTTTAGGACAATTAAATCAAGGTTCTGGTCTTAGTGGAGCTTTACCAATAACAACAGCCGCTGCAAACTCCGTTTATCAAGCACACTATGGACTTAATACACTGGGTGAGTAAATCATCTCATTTATGTTGACAATTTATTGATTACATAGCGAGGCTTAAATCAAATAAACCCATGGCATCTACATTTGACACCTCCTTTCGAAAGTATGTATTATTACAGCATTCCAGTATTTCCAGTGGCGCGCAGGAGGAGGGAAAAAACATACAATTAGCGATTATTAGAAACGAACTCGTTATCTGCTACCGAAATACGCTTCAATGGTTCTAATTACTTTTGTATACATGTATGCGCATTAACACTATTTACAGCAAGATTACTTTACACAATCCTCAATAACCCTTTGTAATGCGTTGCCAATGATACGCTTTAGTTTGTTACTGAAACCTGTCTGAAGAAGCCATGTTTGTAGAGCGTCTCAGAGATTTCGTTCAAGCTTTTGTATGTTAATGTATGCATTTATTGCATAAAAATAGCCGTAATCATACGAGCTTTTCGTAAAATAGTCACTGATGAAAAATTAAAACAAAGCTCCTAATTAATAGCAATAATAATAAATTAACACGCCATTTTATAGCGGTTTTAAAACTAATTGTTCAAACAGCAAACAGACTTCTTTATGCTACTCGAGTAATTAACATATGACTAAAATTTTAAACAACTCGCAAATTAAACAAGTAAAACATTACCAAGGGTTCTTTATTATTCAATAGCTATAAAGTTAAAAACAAATACGTAAAGACGTTGGATACGACATTTGCTGTTATAAATGAAGGCAATTTGGTTGTAGTTGGAGACTAGTCATGCTTTCACGTGAACGTTGGTCAATATTTGAGTTGACTAGGTGTTAAAGTAACATCTACCGCAATCTTCGAACTCCTTCCCGCAAATCCCTGAAATCGACCACACCACATGCTACGTCCAATTTCCTGCTAATCCTGATTTTGTTTCGACCCTCTTTGTTTTAATTAATTTATTGGGAAAGCATGTTTCGCGTTACAATTGAAGTACACGGTTTTGCATAAGATTATACACAAGAATGGTATTTTTATGTTTGTACACTGGTGGGAGATGTGAATAATGCATTAGGTTTGGACACGTCAGTCAGTAGGGTGCGATGGTTATTTTATGACATTCTTTAGGACAATCGCAAGTTGTTTCACGAAAAAATTATTTTATGCTTACTAGGCTTGTCGAAAAGGTGTCTTTGGGTGAAATAAATTGTACCATCTGTAATAACTTTTGGGTTCTTTTTTAAATATTTTTAATACGTGTAATATACTAAATTTGCAGTTTCTCGATCGCGGATTTGGTCGATTCAATTCAAAACAATTTTATTTACAAGCTTAGGATTTGCTGATTATATAATTTACATGTCACGTACATATTGGATAAATTTGTATTAATTTAAGACTCATTAAACCTACTTTTCTTTTAAATTATAACTTTTTACTATGGAAAAAGACAGTGAGCCGGATCTCCTCCATGCCGACTGTTAGTAAAATCTGCGATGTCAGGTAAAACTACGCGAAGATACAAATTGTAATCTAGGTGATGCTGTACTTTCCAAAAGGTATCTGTTTTAAATATTACAACTTTGCTACTCCTGTCCTGATGAGCCCCAATTAAGGCGAAACGCGTAAACAGGATACCCTCGTGGCTAAATTTAACTCACTTGCTAATAATTCCCTTTTACTTTGTACATATGTATGAATGTACAGGCTGAGGTTTTAGTGTGGCAACGGTCGATAACTCCGTTATTATAAAAGCTACGTAAACCAAATTTGGAGGCATATTAAGCATTCCTAAAGTGCACATTTTAATAATATTTGGAAGCATACAGGGTGTTTCATAATTCCAGGGCATATTAAACTTATATTTTTTTAAATGCAACACCCTATATATTATTACATTTTTGGAAAGCCCATAAAAAGAGCTTTAATTTGATATCAAATTGTATATGTCTATTCCTTTTAGTTTCTGAGATATTCAACTGTTTTTAGAAAAAATGACGCTGATTATAGATACATTGCCACTGCACTAATACACAACTTATGTTAATTTTCAAAATGCAGAAAATTTTACTATATACCATAGTATATTTGTAACTATCACTCTTTTGAAATTTCTTCACAGTATACAGGGTGTGTCAAGTTTCGCAAAATGCAATTTTTAAAACTTTTTTTAAATGGTACCCTATCAATTTTATTGCTACAATGGATAGTTCATTAAGTGTCCTTTCATTTTTGTTAAGCATTCCCTATACCTAAATCCATTACTTTCTGAGATATTTTTGATTTTCTTCAAATTTTAAGAATGTTTTTAATTTACATAACTAAAAATAACTTACTATTGGAGAATATTACAAAACAATTAATGCATTTTGCTTAACAATTAACTACACTTATCCAATAACAATTTTCACTAAAGATATAACAACCTACAATAATAGGCTATCAACAGAATTCTACCTGATCAACAATACGCATTTTATAGAAAATGTTCAAACAGGAAATCAAGCAGGCTTTGAAAAAAGTAACAATTACAATTAAAATGTCATTTAGGTTTATTAATTGTAGTATGTTGTCATTTAACAGGATATCTCTCTTGGTATATTCTTGATGCAAGTAGGCAATTTCTTAAACTTTCTCCCAATACCCAAATCATATCCATTTGTTCTTCCACGGTAAAATTCATTTTGAAAACTCCTTCAAGGATTACATTTAAAACAGAACTGATAATGTGTTAAATGACAACACACTACAATTAATAAACCTAAATGACATTTTAATTGTAATTGTTATTTTTTTCAAAGCCTGCCTGATTTCCTGTTTGAACATTTTCTATAAAATGCGTATTGTTGATCTGGCAGAATTCTGTTGATAGCGTATTATTGTAGGTTGTCATATCTTTAGTGAAAATTGTTATTGGATAAGTGTAGTTAATTGTTAATCAAAATGTATTAATTGTTTTATAATATTCTCCAGTAGTAAGTTATTTTTAGTTATGTAAATTAAAAACATTCTTAAAATTTGAAGAAAATCAAAAATATCTTATAAAGTAATGGATTTAGGTATAGCGAATGCTTAAAAAAAAATGAAAGGACACTTAATGAACTATCCATTGTAGCAATAAAATTGGTAGGGTACCATTTAAAAAAAGTTTTAAAAATTGCATTTTGCGAAACCTGACACATCCTGTATACTGTGAAGAAATATCAAAAGGGTGATAGCTGCAAATATACTATGGTATATAGTAAAATTTTCTGCATCTTGAAGATTAAAATAAGTTGTGTATTAGTGCAGTGGCAATGTATCTAATCAGGGTCATTTTTTCTAAAAACAGTTGAATATCTCAAAAACTAAAAGGAATAGACAGATACAATTTGATATCAAATTAAAGCTCTTTTTATGGGATTTCCAAAATTGTAATAATATATGGGGTGTTGCATTTAAAAAAATATAAGTTTAGTATGCCCTGGAATTATGAAACACCTTGTATGCTTCCAAATATTTTTAAAATATGCACTTTAGGCATGCCTAATATACCTCCAAATTTGGTTTACGTAGCTTTTATAATAACGGAGTTATTGACCGTTGCCACACTAAAAACTCACCCTGTATATATATATATATATATATATATATATATAAATATTATAAGTAGTTTTTTACACAAGGTAAGTTGATAAATACTAACGTATTACAATTATTAAGATGAAATAATAACTTAGACTTTTATGCAAAGCCCAAATGATCATTTCAAATTGAGCTTGTGTAAAAAACTACTTATAATATTTATATATTAATACTTGGCTTATAGCCGTGATTTTGAGTGTTGCTTCCTGTCTATATCTGACATAAGTCAAAAACTTGACAATTTCAGATATGATTGACAAAAATGCTAAACGTAATTGAAAGTTAGGTTTATATATGGTACTGTACACGATTTAGATTTGTAAATTTCCCAATTATAGCCATCGGCCTCGGTAGCGTAATTGGTAAACGCACAGTTCCGGCAAAACTGAGATGTAAGTTCAAATCCTGTCCAAAGCCTTATATTTTCCCTCTTTCAATTACTAGCTCGATTTGAAATGATCATTTGGGCTTTGCATAAAAGTCTAAGTTATTATTTCATATTAATAATTATATATATATATATATATATATATATATATATATATATATGTATATATATATATTATTCTAACCCCTTCTTTCTTTTACTTTTTACTTTACTTTACTTTACTTGGGTTTTTAACTATAGTCTTCCTTTTATTTTTATAAACTTTAAAATGTGCACACCTGATGCACTCCCCGTACTTGCACCGTTTGGTTGGTTCGTTTATTAAATATTTATTGTAATGCCTCGACTCTATAAAACTCTTAATCTCAGGGTATTCAAACTACTTATAGTGGATTCCGTTATAAGTAGATGTGCTACGTCCAACCAAAGTGCAATCTTTTGTTTTACTACTAAAATTGCTACTCTACTTTTGTATATGCCAAAATTTCTAATTAGATCAAAGTTACTATGTGCCAAATTAAAATTACAACCAAAATTTGTATGACTAATTTTTGACGTATTAAAGAATATGATTTTAAACACTCACCTGGTCTATACTCCGTTGATGCCTCGCTGAATCCTGGCACAAAATCCTAATCACCGTATACGTCCTCACAATGATGTTCTTGAATTTCCGTGCAGCTTCCAGGTGTCCTCGAATTTTAACTGTTCCCCAATATCTGAAATGATTAACCCAAATTTTAAATTTAGAAAATACCGTGTTACAACTTCCCTTGTGCTAATATCCTCTTCGAATTCTCGTTTCCTCTATAAAACCGTCCGCTTCTCCGTATCTAATCTCCAATCTACTCGTTTCTTTATCTTTCTGTTCGATGCTCCTTCTAACCTTAAACCACAATCCAATATCCAACTTTTAATCTATATAATCACTCTCGATAACCTTCTAACTTTGAACCACACTCCAATATCCAAACTTCTAATCTGTATAACCACTCTCGATGACCTTCTAACTTTGAACCACACTCCAATATCCAACTTCTAATCTGTATAACCACTCTCGATGACCTTCTACTTTTAAGACCACTCTCCAAATCCAATTTCTAATCGTCGCACAATCACTACTATTCCCTTTATAATTCCTATGTTTGTATCTTTTACCACTTTTCAATTAAACTCATTTTAAAACAATTACTTTTATTTTCTTTTTCAAATTATCTGAATACAAATTAGCACAGCTCTGAAAACACGTCTTTTACAAAATTGGTTCGAAAAATATCTGCTTTGTTTACTCTCTAAGGCGACCATGTTAATTCTCTACTAGCCTACTACATCTTAAAATTCATCACAAATAGTTAAGTCCGTGTCGCACATACCATAGTTCATGTCTTTTATACAGTTTCATAATCACATTAAATTCTAATATATGTCCTAAATCTTTACATTCAACCAATCACATTTTACGATGTTTTAACTAATAATTTTGGGTTTACAAATATTGTCCAAAAGTTGATTCTATAGAAAATGAAACCAAAATAATTTACCCTTGACCCTGGATGCATGTTGATAGTGAACATTCACAGACGCATCCGGCTTTTGGACGGCAAATGTACTTTCAAAGGCTTTTTAAAATTCAACTCGGTATAAACCCTTGAGCATTTCACATCTTACTACGCCACTTAGTCATTTTAAAATTTCCTTTTGGCACTGAATTTCAACTACTATATTTGAATGGTATTTTAGTGTACATAAAATACGGCAAACATACATTTTTAAGTATATGTGATCGATTATGTGGATTATTTTTGTTTGGCATATACTATCTTGTACTAAACCCTTATAACTCCTAGTAGCTCCCTTAGACATTATAATATATATATATATATATATATATATATATATATATAAATTATTGGTTGTGGGTTTCAGGTCAGCTGGCAAGTTCAGTAATACTCTTTTTTATTGCCTAAATTTTTGAATTGATTTTAATTCTTGATCACAGGCACTACAAATGATAAATTTTAAAAACTGGTACAATTTGGTTTTAAAGTTACATACTAAATCGAGGTTTTGTATAAATAATTAACAACAATGTAAAAAATAACAGGAACTATAACGTATCATAACTAAAAATAATATTAAATGTATAATTTAATATAATGACACCATTTCAAATAAATTTGTCACAGTGTTCTTTTATTTTTGTGTGTGATGGTATGGCAAAATTGAATGTATGCATGTATGTATGCATGTAACGTTTTTAATGAATTAAGTGGGTGTTAATCTGAGTGTGTGTGTATGTGTTAATTTTTATTTTTGTATGTTTGTTTGTGTTGTGTGTCTCTGTGTGTATTCTTTTTTTATATTATATAAATATTTTTATAGTGTATGTTTATAACATCTCACTGTAATAACATACACCATAAAATATTTATATAATATATAAAAAAGAATACACACAGAGACACACAACACAAACAAACATACAAAAATAAAAATTAAAATACACACACATACACACACACACACACTCAGATTAACACCCACTTAATTCATTAAAAACGTTACATGCATAAATACATGCATACATTCAATTTTGCCATACCGTCACACAAAAATAAAAGAACAATGTGACAAATTTATTTGAAATGGTGTCATTTCATTAAATTATACATTTTATATTATTTTTAGTTATGATACGTTATAGTTCCTGTTATTTTTTACATTGTTGCTAATTATTTATACAAACCTCGATTTAGTATGTAACTTTAAAACCAAATTGTACCAGTTTTTAAAATTTATCATTTGTAGTGCCTGTGATCAAGAATTAAAATATCAATTCGAAAATGAACCCTTATGTGGCTGAAGGTGGTACACGGGTACTTTTAGTGCATCAAATGTGAGATATTTCATTTTTGGTAAATCGAATCATTGTGGGCTTCTAGGACATCTTCAAGTAGGTCATTATACACACATTTCAAAATTTTTAGATATGGTGGATGTATGGGGGTTGCATTTTTTTTTACCATGAAGAAATTTTACATCCTTCAGGCGGATGGTGGTACCTGGGTACCACATGTATTTTATACAGGAAAACAATGGAAAGCGTTTTTAGTAATTTATTATATTGTTATTAGTATTATGTTTTAATGTTATTTACATGTTATAAAATATAATGAAAAAAATAATAGATGATTATTTATCCTGACACTGAAAACATTTAACCCTCGCATCTGTGTGCTGAAAGCACACCGGATGTTTACAAACGCTACATGCTTTCCGAGTTTTTCTTTTTATTTTCTCTTCGCTGTGATAGCACATTTTACATATTCTTTTTACTGCGATGCGTCCAGAAGAATCCCGCTGATTTATAGAATTAGGATTATGTGAAACTTCCAGACAAATTCCTAAAATGCTTTCAATCGCGCTTTTAGTAAACCGATTTCGCAATATTATGGCGTTTTCACCTCTTTGAGTTACGGCAGATAAATACGAATCACGAGCTAGGTCTTTTAGAAAATTTCGCCTCTTATTTGTACTATTATAGATTTGAGGATTGTTGTTCGTATATATGACGAAGGCACCCAGAGCTACTACATCCAGCATGTTGTAAAAAAGGCCAAGGGCCAGCGACTTGTTCGCCTCTTGGTTGTATAACTACCCAGCATTTCATCCATAACGTCAACGCCTGACAGTATGGTTATAAAAAGAAATAATTTCAGGTTTTTTCTTCAAGGTGTCATCCACTGCATTCGTAGAGTGCATTGTAGATAATAAAACTACTGCTTTATTTACTTTTGGCACATACGAACACAGCATAACATCTTTCTGGAATGCAAAAGTAGTAGAATAGAGATCTCTCTCTTTGCTAGTTAGAAGGACCTTAGGAATGTAGGGTTTGTTTTTCCTAAGGGTACCAACCAAAGTGAGACCAATCGATTTTAGCATGCTAGCAAGGGGAATTGATGTGAAAAAATTGTCGGTGGTAATATTACGGCCCGAATTTTTGTAAAGTTGACATAAATGCATAACTGTTTTTTTACCGATGTTCACTTCTCGCCCATTGCCAGCTAATTTTCCAGTGTAAATTGATCCTTGGCATGGATAAAACGTTTTGGCATCACATACCCAGAATACCTTAATTCCATACTTAGCCGGTTTGGAAGGCATGTACTGAGTAAACCTTGTTTGTCCACGATAAGGAAAAAGTTGCTCATCAACAGTTAGGTGTTCATAAGGCGAATAACACTTCAGCAGATTTTGGTTTAGCATAAGCCAAATGTCGCTTATTGCCGCAGCTTTATCCGTTTGTAATCTATCCGGTCTTGTTATGGAGTTATCAAATCTGATGAAACGTAGAATCTGTTTGAAGCGATCTCTACTCATTGCTGCTTTGTATAACGGCGTCTGATTTCCACAATTCATCAATATGTTCAGTATTTGATTTATGAACGCCTGCCATTAGTAGAATCCCCAAAAAAGCATCCAGCTCCTGAACCGTAATATCTTTCCAGACTCGTGGTACCCGAGGCGAGTTTTTGTTGAAATCATAATAAACTTTTTTAGCTTTTCGATTGGACTACTTTATGATAATCGATTTTATTTCAGATGTCACTAATGCACAGAACGTATCTATACTTGAATGTAAAGCGGTTATTTTAGTTGGGCCACCTAAAATGAAAATCAAGAGATTAGAATGGGGCAGAATAGGTATAAGTTTTTACCTCGTTTTCGAATAATATTATACAACCGCGTTTGCGTTGAACGTAGTGGGTTCTTGTTCCAGATGGTCTCATCTTTAGCACGATAAACGTTATCTGTTGGTGGTGTTGTAGTTTCTTCCTCTGGCTCCACAACCAATTCCTGTTCCTCGTCACTGTCGACTGCTACTGATATTTCGATGGGGAGGGACCCTCTCTCCAGCGCGAACATCATCGACATCTGAGTCTTCGTCGCTTACTGCTGGTACATACTCATCTTGGTCATCATCTTCATACTGATCACTAAATTCTTCGTCGGACATTACATACAAACTTTCGAGGTGCTCATCTGTTATTCTATATGCATATAAACAACAATCAATAATAATTACAAAAGCTGTGATTTGTATTCTTGGATATCTACATAAACAAAAATATACTAAGCCAACTTACTTGTCTAATTGAAGATATCCTGTTGAATTATATGGCAGGTCAGCAGCAGGGGCTCTACTTCTAGAAGGTCGACTAACAGAAGCAGCACTGCTACCAGGAGTTCTATTTCTAGATCTATTACCAGAGGCCGCATTGCTACCAGAACTATATTCACCGCCTTCAGAAGTACTTGGAATATTATGTTGAATTCTACGCATTGTTATAACACGGCTAAACAGTATACCGCACCACATAAAATCACAATTCAGACTAAACATACACTTCTCCTATCGCAGGAATGAATGAAAGCGTATCTTAGTTGACGCGATTATGATAGCACACCTAACATCCTGTAAAATATACTGTGGTACCCGGGTAACACCTGTAGCCATGTATGTAAAGTTATTTTTGCAGCCCTATAAGGGTTAAGGCAATAAAAAAGAGTATTACTGAACTTGCCAGCTGACCTGAAACCCACAACCAATAATTTATTTATATATATATATATATATATATATATATATATATATATATATATAGATATAAAGCAAGGTCGTTAAACATTCAGATATTTATATATATATATATATATATATATATATATATATATTACTGTGATAAGGGGTTGTTTAAGGGTGTATTGTATAGCAATAGTCGTGCAGTAACCATAAATTTGCATAGGAAGTAGAAAACTGCATTTATTTAACAGAAAATTAAACAATTTGGATATTATGTAAATAGTAAACATCTAACACCCTGTATATAGAGCATAATTAGTTTTAACTCAAGAGGGCAAAGCTGCGCTACTTTGAATCTAAAAGTCACGCGTAAATATTAAATAAAATGTATAGTAACAAATAAGTGATACAAATATGAAGATTTCTTTTGCTGATTAACGGCTTCGAATGTGATTCGAATGTGATGTTAATGATTCAAATTTCAAATGTGATGTTAACAATTCAAATGTGTTGATAATAATAATTCCGAATTGGTTCATAATAAATCCTAATGGATGGTATAATAATTTAAATGCATGAATACTTTGAATCTCGGTGAAAATAATTTTAATTGATGGGATGACATTTCAAATGAGTGGATAGATATTATAGTTGATGATAATTAGAATATGGGGATATTTTAAATGAATTAATGTAATATTTCAAAGCAGAGTCGACAAGAAGGGTAGTTTTGGTGACTTTAGATTGATTGCATAGCA
This sequence comes from Platerodrilus igneus, assembly GCA_036346225.1. Classification (NCBI taxonomy): domain Eukaryota; kingdom Metazoa; phylum Arthropoda; class Insecta; order Coleoptera; family Lycidae; genus Platerodrilus; species Platerodrilus igneus. Next base: position 5,290,986 of record JARFIW010000828.1, read on the forward strand.
TATAAATTTTGGGATAAATAAGACTTATGATATTGATTAATTGAAGGGTGTATTTTAATAATTTTCAAAACTTGTACATAATATTTCTTTTCATTATATGGAATTAATTGACTTTGTTTTATAACTCAAACAAATAGGTAATCAAAAAGGTGGAGAAGAAAAATTGATCATCGTAACGTTGTGCACTCTGTGTAGAATAATAAAAGCTAGCCGTGGCATAATAATAAAATTAGTGAAAAATAAATTTGATTAGGAAAACACAGAGAGGTGGAGTTAAGTAGAAAACGTCCATTGACACCGAGTACGGCGTTATCATATCAATTTTTATTTGGCGACCCGAACGCGAGACACGAACATTTTACCACGAAGATAAAATACAGCAACCTGAGATTAAGAGACTTGAATTAAATCAAAATAAATTAGATAGTAAGACCGTGAGATTAAAAATAAATTAATTAAATTAAACCGGGGATTTAAAGAGTTTTAATTAGCGAAAAATCAGGAAATCAAAAATTAAGAAAAATCTGTACATTAATTAAATTTAGGCAGATTTATTTAGTATTTAAAAGTTTAGCGTAAACAGAATAATTTCAAAAATGGATAAAAAAATACGGAAAACAAGGGAAGCACTAAGAAATCAAGGAGTGGAAATAGGATCCCAAAAGAGCGTGATAATCCAGGAAACCAGTTCTATCGAGAAAAGAGGGATCTCACAGGAAACTAAGATGACGGGAATTTTAATGGCACTAAACAGCAAAATGGATAAAAACGAAGAGGCGATGAAATCTATAACTACAGAAATGGATGAGAACAGCGAAAAATTGGGTAATAAAATTAAAATTCTAAGTGATGGATTAAGGGAAACCAACCAAACAATCGCTGAAATAAGGGAACAACTGCAAGAGAAAATTGTGAGGGTTACAGAGGAAACAGACTGTGTGTGGGATCAGATTGGTATAGTTAAATCAAAACAGGAAAAATATGAAATCGAGTCAAACGATAAAATTACAAATTTAAATAGTAAATTAGGGAACATTGAGAAAAATTGCGAAACCGAATTCAGAACAATAAATCGGGAAATAAATAATTTAAAAAGTCATTCAGGAAATTTTCATACTAGGAACCAATCAGGCTAATGCAACCAAATCTTTTAATTGAACAATATACTAAATTTTACGGGGACGGAAAATTAAATCCGAAATTATTTTTGACAAATTTTAACATGTTAGTACAAGGCTCTACAGACGAGTTATATAAATTAAACTTAATTAAATCGATGCTAAAAGGAAGTGCTGAAATGTGGTACAACTTAGTTGAAAGTGAGATCGAAACATTTCAACAGTTTGAGCATAAATTTCTACGACAATTTTGGTGTGATTATCAGCAAGATAATATTAGGAATAACCTGAGCATGGGAAAGTACAATTCATAAAAAGGAATGACGCGAGAATCATATGCCATTGAAAAGTTTACCGTGGCGAAACAATTAGATCCTCTTTTACAAGATAAACAAGTTATAAAATATTTTGCAGGGCATTTCATCGCAGAAGTAAAGAGATACATAACGACGCAGAATATAGTAGACAGGGACACATTCATTGAATATTTGCAAAGGTATGATGAGTTGGAAACTAATGATAAAATAGAAAATAATGCTAGGGATCGACGCACAAATTTTATAAGGATGCAGAGAAATACGGAGACTCGAAATAATTATCAACAAAACAATTATAATTATGATCGTGGAAGAAATTTTAATAGGGGGAACTACAACAATTTTAATAATGATTTCAGGCGAAACAGAAACACGGGTCAGATACTAAGGCGACAAATAGAGAGAACGAATCATGAAGGAAATAATAATAGAGGAATAAATAGACAGGAAAATGATGATCGACGGACGCAAGCAAGGAATATTAATAGCACGCAAATAAGGAATACGAATCGCACATATGCAGAGATAACGAATCACGCAGGACCTTCAACGCGAAATCAGGATTTTTGAGTACGGACGAACCAAGGAAAATTCTACGGATTAACGGATATTAAAATCAGCGCGAATTAATTGAACATGAAATGGAAAATGAAATAGGAAGATTTGAAAGGAACTTATTACCAATAATTAATTTAAAGGTAGAAGATACAATAGTTAGAGTATTTATAGAGACTGGGTCAGAACCATCACTTGTTGCGGAAGAATTTGTTAAACGAGAGAAATTGGGGGATAAAGCGATACCTATAACGAGGTGTAATTTGGTGACACCAAATAATAAGAAATTTAGTATAATAAATGAAATGGTAATTCTGAGATGTGAAATGGGAGATGAAATATGGGAAAATGATTTTATGGTAGTACCTGGACTGAAGATAGATGTTATATGATAGATAAGTTGGGGTTGAAAATAAATGCGAAATGCAAAAAGATTGAGTGTAATGGGAAATATATTAAATGGTATGAAGAAGGTAATATTGAAATAGATAGTGACTGCGTGAATGTTAATCAGTTTGATGAAGAAATAGATCATGAGGGTAATGAAAATGAAGAGATTAAATTTCCAGAAAATTTAAGAAATAGGGTGAAGATATTATTAAGTAAGCATTCAGAATTAATAGGGTCGAAATCGAGAATTACCACGGGTTATGTGCACAAGTTGGAAGTAGTAAATACTGAACCGTTTAACACTAAATTATATCCTATTCCAGTAACATATAGGGATAGAGTAAAGGAAGAAATAGAAGAAATGTTACGTAAAGGTATCATAGAAAGCTCCAGTACACATTTTGTGAATCTATTAGTCGTCGTAAAGAAAAGTGATGATAGCATCAGGTTATGTTTAGATGCAAGAAAGATTAATAAGCGAACGAAACCGCAATACAATTGTCCACCAACGATAGATAGCGTATTAGAGAGAATAGGTAATAGGAAAATTTATAGCAAATTAGATTTAAAGAGTTCATTTTGGTTGATTCCATTAACGCAAGAATCAAGGAAATCGGGTTTTTCAGTAGAAGGAAAAATATATCAATTTAGGGTGGTTCCGTTTGGTTTGTCCTCGAGTACGGATGCATTAGTGAAGGCGATGCAGAATATTTTGGGACCGTATAAAGAATTTTGTATCCACTACGTAAATGAAGTGTTAATATTTAGTGATAGTGTGGAAGAACACTTAGTACATTTAGATAGGATTTTATTAGAGCTGAATATAGCAGGTTTGGGTTTAAATTTAGGAAGTTCGAATTTTTTCAAGATAGGGTTAAATTCTTAGGATATAGGATAGATAGTAAGAGTATAATTATAAAACAGGGAATTAAGAAATACGAATTAAAAGGACCCAGATTTAAAAATAATAAGGGGAAGTTACAAATAAATTTGGTTTACCCATGCGAAGGGACATGAATAAAAGGAATAAATGAAATGTAAAATAAACTTAGGAATAGGTATACATAGAGTAATAGAATAGGATACGGGTATAAGAATAGGTATAGGTATGAATAGAGTATTAAAATAGGACATGGGCATAAGATTAGATAAATATAAATAAGGGATTAATAAAAGAAGAGTTCGATTTTTAAAAAGGAAAAAAAATATAAGAATTATAGATCAATGTGAGTTTAACTTCACGTTGGGCGCCAAAAACGTCATTGTTCTAAAACTTTATTTTAATTTGGGGGAATAATGCTGTGATAAGGGGTTGTTTAAGGGTGTATTGTATAGCAATGGTCGTGCAGTAACCATAAATTTGCGTAAGAAGCAGAAAACTGCACTTCCTTAACAGAAGATTAAACAATTTGGTTATTATGTAAATAGTAAACACCCTGTATATAGAGCATAATTAATTTTAACTCAAGAGGGCAAAGCTGCGCTACTTTGAATCTAAAAGTCACGCGTAAATGTTTAATAAAATGTATAGTGACGAATAAGTGATACAAATATGAAGATTTCTTTTGCTGATTAACGGCTTCAAATGTGATTCGAATGTGATGTTAATAATTCAAATGTGTTGTTGATAATAATTCCGAATTAGTTCATAATAAATCCTAATGGATGGTATAATAATTTAAATGCGTGAATACTTTGAATCTCGTGAAAATAATTTTAATTGATGGGATGACATTTCAAATGAGTGGATAGATATTATAGTTGATGATAATTTGAATATGGAGATATTTTAAATGGATTAATGTAATATTTCAAAGCAGCGTCGACGATTTTGGTACAATTTTGAGTTGCGAGAATCAATAAAGAAGCACGAAGTAATTTATGGAGAAAAAGGGGTTCAACTAAGCAGAGCAGGTCAGATCTAATTAGATTTAAGCCTTTTTTATTTAAATTTGAATACTGAATTTACTTAATTTATAAAAGTGTAACAAAGTCACCAACAAACTTTGCATACGTTAAAAGTTCGTAATATTATAAAGGGATCTGAACGTTCGAGGTTTTTTTGGTAAGAAGGGTAGTTTTTGGTGACTTTAGATTGATTGCATAGCATATAAATTTTGGGATAAATAAGACTTATGATATTGATTAATTGAAGGGTGTATTTTAATAATTTTCAAAACTTGTACATAATATTTCTTTTTATTATATGGAATTAATTGACTTCGTTTTATAACTGAAGCAAATAGGTAATCAAAAAGGTGGAGAAGAAAAATTGATCATCGTAACGTTGTGCACTCTGTGTAGAATAATAAAAGCTAGCCGTGGCAAAATAATAAAATTCGTGAGAAATAAATTTGATTAGGAAAACACAGAGAGGTGGAGTTAAGTAGAAAATATATAGAATATATATATATATATATATATATATATATATATTGATATGATAACGCCGTACTCGGTGTCAATAGACGTTTTCTATAACTCCAGCTCTCTGTGTTTTCCTAATCAAATTTAAATCTTACTATTTTTTATTATTATGCCACGGCTAGCTTTTATTATTCTACACAGAGTGCACAACGATACGATGATCAATTTTTTTCTTCTGCACCTATTCATGATTAGCTATCTGTTTGAATTATAAGACGAAGTTAATTAATTTCACATAATGAAAAGAATGTACGAGTTTTGAAAATTATTAAAATACACCCTTCAATCAATCAATATCATAGGTCAATATTTATCCCAAAATTTATATGCTTTGCAATCAATCTAAAGTCACCAAAAACTACCCTTTTTATCAAAGAAACCTAGAACGTCCTAAACCCCTTTATAATATTACGTACTTTTAATGTATGCAATGTTTGTGCTGACTTCGTTACACTTTTATATAAATTACGTAAATTCAGTATTCAAATTTAAATAGAAAAATATCTTAAAACTAATTAGATCTGACCTCTTCTCTTCGTCTATCCCTTGATATGCTTAATTGAACCCCTTGGTTTCCATAAATTGCTTCTTGCTTTTTGTTTTATTTGCATTGAATCTCGCAACTCAAAATTGTACCAAAATCGTCGACGCTGATTTGAAATATTATATTAATCCATTTAAAGTATCCCCACATTTAAATTATTATATCTATCTACACATTTGAAATATTATACATCCATTAGGATTTAAATTATTATATCTATCTTCGAACTATCCATCCATTCAAAATTATTATACCACATTCGGAATTATTGTCACCCAATTAGGATTATCCATACACTGGGGATTATTATCACGCAATCAGGATTATCCATACACTCGGAGCCCTATTATTATCTTATTAGTTTAAATAAATTACCCCAAATTCGACTCACATTAAACGGCAACAGAAGTTTTCATATTTGTAGAACTTATTTGTCACTATCTATTTTATTAAACATTTAAAATTACCCGTGACTTTTTGATTCAGAGTGGCGCAGCTTTGCCCTCTTGAGTTAAAACTGAACTGTCTTATCATTGCTCCGCTGTTAAATATAGGCCGATCCCACTTGCATGTGGGTTGGGTTTTCAACCAGTCTGTCGCTATCTTAACCAATAAGGTCTTTGTATATCCTGCATTTTCTGATGTAATATATTTGGTTTTTCGGGTAATAGTTATTTGCTTATAGGTACATTGTTTTCAGACCATACGTTGTTTGTTTAGATATCGCCTTTTCCATAATTAACCAAAAAACATGATATAACTTCAATTTCGATTTTCGTGTATGTTTATTTATTTTACGCATCTTTGATTATATTTACTATCATTTTCTCCTAAATAACAGTACTTCTACTGAAAGATATTTTTACTTTGCATTGTTTAAAATTAATAAAGCTCTATATACCGAGTATTGAATACTTGTTATTTACCTAATGTATGAATTACCTATTTCTATGCTAAATATGCGTCCTATTGTTGTAAGATGTGTTTATTTGCGTCACTTAAAACTAATTATGTTCTATATATATAGGGTGTTAAATGCTTACTATTTGCATAATGACCAAATTACTTAATTTTCTGTTAAATAAATGCAGTTTTCTGCTTCCTATCGCAATTTATGGTTGCTGCACGACCCTTGCTATACAATACACCCTTAAACAACCCCTTATCACAGCAATATATTGACGTGGAATTATAGGTTAAATAGGTGTAGACAATAAAACTGTGTATATAGAAATAGGAGCAAATTATTTACGCGCCAAATTAATTAATTTATATAGTAAAAACGGACGGTTATTAAAATATTTTTCTATTTGTATAGTAGGATGTATTATTTCCAAATTGGTGGTAGGGAAGAGAGGATCTATAGAATGACCTGATCTTACGTTATTAGACTTATTTTTATTGGGATATGTAAAAAGTAGTGTGTACAAAACTAAACCTCTTGATTTAGATTAAATTACCTAAGAAGACGAATAACGCTTGCGATTACGTCGGTCACGCCTGAGAAGTTAACTAAAGACATTTTTATTTAATATTAGGATGTTGCCAAGATTTTCGCGGCAAGCATTTTCAACATCTACTTTATTGACATTGTTTTTCTAAAGAATGAACACAAACAGTATTAGCGCTAAATGTATGTCAGTGCACAGCATGTGCCTCCTAGTGCTCGTAGCTTGGGCAACTTTCCGCTGGCTTACAAAACAATCCCCTTAAAAGGGGAAGTTTAAGCTTGTATTGAAAGACGTTAGGCACAGGCGACGTCTGTGGCAGAGAGGCTAAACATGTCAACACTGAACAGTAAGGTGTCGTTACCGCTAGTAGGGAAAGCTACAGTGGCACGGTTGCTAGCTAGGCCGGTAACCTGGTTCAACCTATTTAAAATTGCTAACAAGACCTTTGCAAAAGCCTCGGACCGTAAAAGTCATGGTGGACGACTGAGGCTGAAAATATCTGGCCCATCAGATAACGACCGCATGAATCAGGAATGGAGATTTGGTACTTGGAATGTCAGAAGAGTGTACGGTAAAAAGTATGAAATCATGAATTAAATGAAAGAAAGGCACTTAGATGTGCTGTGTTTGAGTGAAATGAAGCGGAAGGGGAAATATGTTGTTGAGTTAGATGACGGTATGTTGGGTTTGTGATTTGGAGTAGAGAGCAATGAGTTTGGAGCGAAGGGCGTTGATTTAATTTTAAATGATCAAGCAAAAGCATGCATGAAACAATATGAATTGGATTCTTTCCGCATTTTGTGGGGTTGAATGAAAGTGGGCTTTAGAAAGATTTTTGTAGTAGCATGCTATGCTGCAGTGAATGACGATAGGAAGTGTTAGCAGTTTTGGCACGAGTTGGAAAATGTATTAGACAAACGCGAAAGGAATGAAAGCGTGGTTGTATTAAGTGATATGAATTGATCTTAGCCGAAAGTGAGTATGGAGAAGAAAGTAGAATGTGAGACAATGAAGAGTAAAAGTAGAACGCGTGTTGGAAGAGTCGACACAAAGAGAGTACGCTACTATGTTAGAGAGAGAGAGAGAGAGAGAGAGAGAGAGAGAGAGAGAGAGAGAGAGAGAGAGAAAGTTGTATGGGTGCAAACAGGAATGGGATAATGCTCTCAAGTTTGAAGGTGTGGAGAAAACATGCGATTGTTTGAAGAACAGTGTAATAAAATGTGATTTGGAAGTATGTGGAACGACAATGATTGGTACGTGTAATAAAAATGCATGGTGGAACGATGAGATCAAAAAGGTTGTCGAGGAAAAGACAGAGGCATATAAAGAATTATTGCAGAAAAAGGTGTCCAGTTAAAACAGCAACTTCAGGAAGTATATAAAGAGAAAGAGCGATATGCGAAAGAAGTAGTGAAGGCAAGTAAAGAGCAACTGAAGGAGAGGGAGGGTGAAAAATGCAGAGTGATTTTGAAGGGAATAAAAACGTGTTTTGGAAATGGGTAAGGAAGACAAGGAAGGGTGGAAATAAGCGTGTGAATGGCGTTGTTAACAGTAGAAATGAAATTGTTTGAGACGACGCAAGTGTGAGAAACTATTGGAAAGAGTATTATAAAACGCTGTATGGTGGTGGCAAGAAGGATACAGATGGCTGTATGGATGATGCAGAGAGCAGTAATATACTTTTCGAAAACGTAGATAATAGTATAAAGTTTGAATGCAGCGTAGATGAGGTATGGAAGGCGTTGCAAACTCTGAAGAATGGCAAAGCTGCGGATGTAGATGGAATACCAAATGAAATGCTTAAGTATGGGTCTGGGGTGCTGATTGAATGTTTGTGCAAACAAGCGAAGGTGCCTGAAGATTGAATGAGAGCAATTATTATCCTTTTGTACCAAGGTAAAGGCAGTAAGTATGAATGTAAAAATTATCGTGGGATAGGTCTGTTGAGTGTACCCAGTAAAGTGTATGGAAAAATTGTGATCAAGGTAGTTCGTAAGAGAATGCAGAACAAGATATGGGACGTTCAATGTAGCTTTATCCTGGAAGAGCATGTGTGGATCAGATGTTCACAATGCAACAAATTGTCGAAAAGTGTATGCAAGCCATAGAGAAAATATATGCAGTTTTTGTAGATCTGGAAATAACGTATGACTCTGTGAACAGAAATGAATTATGGAAGGCGCTACATGAATACGGTGTAAGCAAGTGCTTGATAAGATCCATCAGCAGAGCAGTAGAGCATGTGTACGTGTGATTGGTTACTTTGAGATTGTGGAAGGTGTAAGATAAGCCTGTGTGATGTCACCAAGACTGTTCAATGTATTTATGGATAAATGTATTAGGCAGGGATGCGTAGTAATAGAAGGGTGAAAATTGTTGAAACAAATGTCAGTGTGCTGTTGTATGTGGATGCCGCAGTTTTGTTGGCCGAATCGTCACAAGATTTACAACAAATGTTTGACTGATGTAAATAAGGTGAAAGTAATGGTTTTTGACAGACATGGAGGAATTAATGACTACGTATTTAGAATGGACAATGACACGATAGAGAAAGTGCATGACTTCGTGTACCTAGGTAGAAAGTATTTGAGTAATGGAAAGCTGGATGGTGAAATAAAAAGGAGGGTAAATGCTGGAATAAAAGTGTTTGGAGAATGTGGGCAGTAAATAGGAATGAAGGATTGGGTATAAACGCAAAGCTGGCCTTTTACAACAGTGTGTTTGTGTCAACTGTTCTGTATGGAAGCAAAACTTGGGTCTGGCAGAAGAAGCATGTTAGTCGTATAAATGCTGCAGGAATGAGGTTCCTAAGAAGTGTGTGCAGAGACAAATTGCCACCGAATGGATCAGAGCAGGGTGTGGAGTTCAAATTATCCTTAACCCATTACCAGCCAATGTCTTATTAATGTCCTATTCTTTTTGTGGATATCTTTAACAGAAATGTAGAAATCTTACTACAGATGACGCAGATAACTAGAACTACACTTGGTTTACATACTTGTTTTACCAGATGATGCTAAATTATGGTAACCTCAAAAACAGAACACCACTTAGTTGTTGCTTTCTTAGTAGAATGCATTCAGAACATTATAAAATTTATATTTGTGTTTTATTATTCTAAATCATAGTGAATGCTTTAGAAATATATGCTACCATACTCTCTCTTTGTGATACAATAGAAGGATATGCTATTAACATCGCAGTTATGCGTAAAAATGTTAGTTTTGGATTGCGTCCCATTTATAGAACATTGGTGGATGCCATAGTAATAGTTATCTTTGTTGTTGAGAATTGAGTTTTGTGTGGTTACTTTTATAAATTGGTTACACAGGAGCCACAATGGGTTCTAAGGAATTTCTAACTGTAAAGGACATAGAATCACTATTTGAAGATAAAGACTTCTGGAGAGATATGGATAATAAGGATATTGATGTAGCAATTATTCCTCCAGAGGCCGATAGCCAGACTGATACAGATAATTTTGAGGAAGGTAATCTTGACGATGAAGAAATAATAGATGTTGCAGGTACAATAGAATTGTTTACTACAAACACTGAAAAACCTTGTAGTGATCCGTAGTGTTTCCAAGTCGATTTCTCATTGGTTGATAATTATTGCAAATACTATCGTGGGCATTTCGATATTTGAAGGTATTTGTTAGAATAGTTCAGTCACCACTTGCAGGTTACTGCACGCAATCCGTTATGTCAGAATTTATGTTATAAGGGGCGCATGTGTGTAGGAAAGATTGATCTAGTCGACAGGGTTAAACAACTTTGTTTTTAGATTTCAAGATGGTAGGGTGAAAGATTTCACTTGGTGGGTTTTTATTAAGAGCAATGTTTTAGGTTTATAATGTAGTTGCTATTTAAGGTAATCTGATTACATCTTGTAATTCCAGCTTTGTATTGAGCGTGATGTTGGTACATATTGTAAAACCAATAATTATTTAACTATTGAAGGAAATATATTTATGGGTTACCTGTTGCTTTTGACTTAGAATTTGACGTGGATTGTTTAATATGTAATTTCAGGTAAATTTACTATTTTATTGAATATGTTTTATGTATAAAGGTGTGTTGTTTGGTTTAACAACCGAAAACATATTTATTTAAATTGTTTATTTAATATCTATATCAGAGTAAAACTAATATTTATTTATTTGAAATAACGTTTATTTAATATTTAATACAGAGTTGTCACTTCAATTGCATTGCACCTGTTACCGAATCAACAGTTAATGTACCCTTTCTGTGATTTTACGAGCAACTAGTATAAACATCATCCCTTAGATATATTAAATCAAATTATTAGGCAAGTTTAAATATGAATAGTATTATATTTCTACGTTATATTTGTTTTGGTTTTAAGATAGTAATTAAATTAACCACAACGTTGTTGCGTACATTGTTTTGTATGTAATTTGTAATGCCACGAGGTGTTTAATTTTAAAAAGTACGTTTTAACCAATGCAATGGTAATAAATAATTTTTAACGTTTGCTTACTAGATTTAATATATTTAACTAACATGCATCTATATAAACATTTAGCGCTTTATGACTATGTTAGAGATGGTCTATTAAATAATAAGCGCCTTTTTAACCATGCGCAATCATACCATAAGTTCATTTCAGAGATTTATGTCGTGTTGTCAATGTACCTGTAGTTGTACCCTTTTGCAAATAATAGGAAGTCGGCTAGCTTTGTGAAATATTTTGTAACACGTGCTGGAAACTGTTAATGTATGTATGTGGGCGCGTGTGTTCGAGCCTTGTTGAATATTACTAACATTTTATGTTCGTGCGGGGAGGAACATTGGTAGTCAAGGTGCAGGTCATCTTCCTTGTGTCCCCCCTCTTCAACTTTAGCTGCGTAGTATTGGTCTGGCCGACCCTAGTACCTACCAGAAAAGACTATCTGGTTTACACTAACGTTTCTTCAGTTGTCATGTGTGGTATGTCTGGGTTACAGTTGACATCCCGTCAAATTCAATGTTGGTAATTTAGGTGCTTGTACGTCACCTGTCCTTGTCGACATGTGCCAAATGCAGTTGGAAGTATAAGGGTAGTTTGGGATTTTCTCTGCCGTGCTCTTTCACCAATCTCCCAAGTTTGAGTACGACACTGTTTGCTTTAAATGTCATTTTTGTATGCCTTCATGCGAATGGCCTATTTAGTGGTTATTCTTTTGATTAAAAGTAAAGTAAGGTATATGCTGTAGTTTTAGTTATAAGATACTAATTGAATTAACCACACCGTTGTTGCGTATATTGTTTTGGTTGTAACTTGTAATGCCACGAGGTGTTTAATTTTTAAAAAGTACGTTTTAACCGATGCAATCGTAATAAATAATTTTTAACGTTTGCTTACTAGATTTAATATATTTAACTAACATGCATCTATATAAACATTTAGCGCCTGGGCTTGTATTTATGCTATAGAATTTTGGTTATATATTTGATGCTAACATATTTAATAATGTTTGACATTTTTATCATGTGTAATTGTTTTATTTTAGCATATTAACCTCACATGCAACTACACCGCTTATATCTCGGTTTAAACTTAATTGTATTTTGCTGTGTATTTATCCTATTATTTAGCCGATGTTCCTATATAATTAACTAGTATTCAACGTTTGTGATAATTGTTGTGATGTAGTTAAATTGAACCTTTTGTATGACCGACCATCTAGTGCTTTCACGTTTGCATTTATGACTATGTTAGAAATGGTCCAGTCAGCCATACTACTGGTGTTTTTTGCCTTGTTTAACAGTTTACCTAAGGTTTTTTTCAGCTTCTGTAGCTCCTCACCCCATCATGGGGTGATGGAACGATTAGAATCTGTCCTGACCGGGCATGCCTATTCATAGGACTCTACGATAAAGTTCTGAAGAGAGACCAAGTATCTCTGTAGCTCTTCTATTGTTTTGGGGTTGTCCATACCTTGTAGTGCCAAAAGTCGTTCCTCCAGGCTGCCTAAATAGATACACCTGTTGGTCGTTTTTGGGTTCCTATATACTTTATGGGCAATTTCTACTGCCTTTAATCTGTCGAGGGTTTGTGTCAACGCTGCCCCATACCGTATGGTGTGCGTTGGAGTCGCATCCGATAATAAGATTCTTTTTGTACTTATCGCAATGATCAATGATTGCCGCCAGCTCCAGAGGAGATGGGTTTTGGTCAATTGGAAAATAGGCTGAAACCAGAATTATATCAGTAATTCTTCCTATCTTGCAACTGATCTGAACGGCAGAGACGTCACGACCGCTCAGTTGTGGCAGGAAGAGAGCATTGATGTGCCTGGGTATGTAGATGCATGCCCTAGGCTTAGGTTGGTTACTGGTCGCAAAGATAGTACCATTTAGGCTTCCCATTCCCGAGATTCCTGAGCTTACCACCCAGGGTTCTTGGATAAGAACAATGTTCTGCTTATTGTTAAGGTGTCTGCATAACGATGCTGCAGCCTCTCGGCAATGTTGTAGCTTTACCTGTATTACATTTAGTACCGCCATTGGAATACAATAGATTGTTATACATTTTAAGCCTAACTGAGAGGGCTATTCGGTGACGCTTTTCGATACTCCTCCTCCAGCCACTCCACTAGCAGCGAGTCAGAGTCTGATGTGTCCATCTGACTGCTTGACGCTATCGATAGTTCGCCTACCTAAGCCTTCTGAAGGTGCTGCAAGAGCGGGGCTTGTTCTGACTGCTCAGGCGGTGACGGTTGACTCTGCTGTTGCGCGGCAGCCGATTGGGCTGCCTCTGCAGCAGGTTGAGTCTTTTGGATTTTAAGGTTTAAGGAGGTGAGCTTGTAATGCAGCTTGCCTCCTCTACTGTTGATAATCTCACCCGCGTCTTCCTCAACGCCAAAGACTATCAGCCTCCCTTGGGGTTGATCTTTGTGGCGGTATAGAAGACGCACCACTCGGACGTGTCAGCCCAGGGGTTCTGCGTACGCAGAAGCCTTTGGGCGCCATCCATGTTTCCCGGGGGCCCCGGAATTCATAGTGCTGTCTTCATGGAGTCTAGATAGCAGTCCCACCTGAACGACTGTAAGGCGTGCAGCCTCCCACAATGGTGGGAGGTTGCCAACTGCCTCCGTATTACATGCTAGGGAGTGGTCATCCTCGCACCAGATCCGGAAGATCTCGCCCGAGTACACCCGCCTCCTAAAGGTTGAAGGAGCACTGTCGTTGGGAAGGGAGAACAGATGGTCGTCCAGTACTTTCTCAATGGCTAGTTGCAAGGATTCTGCTTGAGCCTTGGTAATTTTGCCCTACGGGTTATTCTTGTCTATGATAGCCACGTGGAGGTGCCCGGCGGCTACTTCCCTGTAGCTATCAGCGACGGGCTGATTAGTACCGGTCTGACAGCCCCTCTTCCGCGGTTTGCTTTGCGGGGAGGTGCCCTCAGACCTGGCCCTGTTCATGCTCCGCACTTTGATCTCTGCAGATCTGGGAGCGGAGGTAGATGGTTTTGAGATGGAAGGTGTTTGTCTGATTCCAGACTGTGCCGCGGATGGGTTAGCCATAGGGCTAGCCTTTTCTACCGCACCCTCCTGGGCCGCCAAACGAGCCTTCCTCCTTTTCTGTTCAGCCCCACTAATGCGTTTTTTCTGTGAACGCTGTTATTGCCATTCCTCTGGCTTGACCTTCTTTCCAGCTTGGAGTTGCTGTTGTTGATTTTGTTGTTGCATTTCTCGTGGGACCTGCAACAAAACTTTAGGGGTGTCAGAGGACGCACCCTCTGGATTAGATACAATACATATAGGATCCATGTTATCTAAGTAAAAGATTCATCTTCCCATCCCCCTACCCGCCACGGAGCCCAAATTGGAGTTGTAGAACATCACCAGAGCTACCAGGAAGATATAGCTCCCCCGAAAATGACTGACGCACGAGCCCGCATACAACGTTGTAGTAGCACACATGTAGCATGTGCTGCTCTCTCACTGTACCGGCTGCACGCCCTCCACCTCCAAGAGCTCACCCAGTCGGCGGTCTGACCCGACGACACAGCCGATTGATCGAGATGGGATAGTCTCGACCCCTCGTCTAGGTGAAATCTGGGCCAAAGTGGCGTGTTGCCAGATACTGAAGCACTAAATCCGCTTCAGGTGTGGCTCAACCACAGGATCCCATCATTCGACCGACACGGGTCGCCTCGCACGGTACAAACACGAGGTGGCCTGAACTCCTGTGCAGACCGCTACCGGCCCATGTAGCAATAGGGGTTTGGTGGTTTGATCCGCGATGTGAGATTAGTCCAACCATCATCATGCGTGGTTTAGACCGCATTGACGTACACTCATTTTCCCGTATGTTGTGGATTTTATACCACTCAGCACTCTGGATCACTAAGAGTGTTAGTCTTATTCTGTCACAAAACCCAATTGCGGCAAACGATTACTCGAACGGTGACACTGGGTTCCCCTAACCGCCACCTGGGAACGCGCCCGATGGGTAACCACCAACCACACGGGTCCACAGTATGATACCAGTATGTTTTTAAAATACAAAATAAAATAAATCACAAAACTAATTCATCATCTTAGGTCTTCAGTCCTGGAACTGGTTAAACGCGTACCTCCGTTGTTTCCTATTCTGAGCGAACCTATACGTTTTTCTGAAATTCCCACAGCCTACATCTTTACTATCTGCGTGCAATAGTCCGATTCAGGTCTCTTTTCATCATTCTTTCCTTATATCCCGCGCTATTCCCCAATTGCCTTAAAACTCGTCTTATCCTTTTATTTCTCCTGTTCTTTTTATTTTCCATAGATATGTTTCTTCCTTTACTATTTTAAAACCTTTTTGTTATTAACTTTGTCTGGCCATGCTATCATCACCATACATCTGAAACTCCACATTCTAAAAGGCTTCTACCCTTTTCCTGTCTGCTTCTCCTACTGTACGTCCCTGTGTCATACCCACACGGTACTGTGCTCCGCACATATGGCTTTCAACAATTCTTTCCTTGTTTTATGCGTGATATTTTCGAGCATAGCCGCTGCTCTTTCTTGTTAGATACAGCTCGGTTCCACTTCTGTTGCTTTCTAAATATATACGGGCTTTATTGGAACTTGATTGCCGTTGTACATTAGCAATCGCATGGTTTTTGCTTGTTATAGATCTTGGTTCGCCACGAAGTTTAACAGTTTTATTTTTAGCCGATCAACAAATATCTCTGGTAACCATGCGTGATAGAATCAATTTGAATTTTGTGAACTTTGTATCTAGCCATAAGCAGTTATGCATTCCATCTCTTTGTGAACATTGACCTAACCTAATTAAAATTTTCTTTGAATTATTAGGATGGTTTACTAGTAATTTTACCTGTAGATATAGGTATTTCATTTCCAACTTGAAAATTTAACACATTATATTTATGCAAAATTCGATCAGACCATGTTAAACATATTCTCACAAACCTATATTTCAAAAGCGTATCTATCTTACCTAACGTTTCACGGCGTTATCGAGACGGTTTCAGTAACTAGATTTATTTTATGCTTCCTTGAAATTGTCTGGACCTTCTTTAATAAATTCTTCGCAACCTATTTTTAAAAGCTTATCTCTCCTAAACTAAAACACAAAGAATCTCTATTTATATAAGATATAATGTAGAGGGTAAATTGAACTTAATTTTACTCGATCATATGAAGAGTAAATTCCACCAAACTTTACGGACTTATTTATTTATTTAGCCATATTTATTATTAAGAATGATATAATGTAACATTAATTTTTGTTTGTTTTAAGGTGACACCATGATGTCATATTGCAATAACTCGACAAGTGGTAGTGGAGCAAGTGGTGGCGCTGGCGGCTCGTCACCGCAAAATCCTTGTTCTAGTGCAGCAACACCTCCTATAGGATCAGGTACTTCAGGAAATGATCCCGAAGATGACATATGGCGAGGACATAGTATAGCAGCATTACGGCGAAGAGCTTCCGAATTGAACGCAGCAATACCTTCCTATCTGCAAATCAATTATGATCCTCACAACAATGCTTCTGTTTATTAGATAGGTGTATTGTGGGTTATGGACAAATGGTACACCCTTTATGTGGTGTTATATACACGGTAGATTGCGCTAGATCAAAGTATGATTTGAGCAATTTAAATATTGTATTCGTTTACAAACGGTTTTATTTTGTCGAAGTGGGTAGCCTGCAAGTCAGAAACGCTGCAATTTTACGAAACGCACATTTAAAAGTGGTATTTTGCATTTTTTTCTGTCTGCTTTTGCAAAAGAGAATGATGCACATTCTCTGTATAATTATTTACATTGTGCTTTTTATATTAAAGAGCCAAAAAGTAAACGTTCAGGATCTTCTGTATCAGATTCACAAAAACTTATATATCAATATTAGAAACGAGGTTAGTCAAAAATCTTTGAAGGAATATCTGTAACTGTTTTTATTTTGATGATTATGACTACAATATTAAAACTGGTCCTAACGTAAAGATTTCCCGAGTTTAAGAAAATTTTATTTTCCTGGATAAAATTGTTAAAAGTCATGTTAAAACTATTAAAATCAAGGTGGTAGTTAACGGATGCCAGATTAACCCTTGTTGAGGCATACATATTGGGTACAATAGTACTACGTTAGTTTCTTAAAAGTCCTAACTAAAATTCGCTCTTAAAAGGTTATTTTGTTGTAGACTGTCACGCTGGGCGCCAATAAAAGATGCTGTAGATTACCTAAATGATTTCTAATCGCCCGACGTCCAATTATTTTTACTAGCTCTCTCTAATTAATAAGACCGCTGTAATCACACCTCAAAGTTATAATAATGCAAAATAATCCTGTTACAAACAAGCTTTCAGATACAAAATAATGCATCCACAACAACTTTCTTTTACAAACAATATATTTAATATAAGATTGATAAAAAACAGCTACTTCACAACACATCCTATATACTAAAATATAGCGTCCAGACTATCTCTTTAAACCTAAGATAATAACTCATCAACAATTTCTTAATATGTACGACAATTACCATTAAAGGTTATGTAATTTAATACCCTTTCCTTTAAAAGCCGTATTAAACGTATCTGAATGGTTATGTTCAATTTACAGCTTGTGTAGTAACAAAAACCTGTTTCGCAGGCTTTCCAGAAACCCTTAAAATAAAATTAAATTGACTTTTACATACAACTGAAACCTAAACTACAAACGAGTCTTTACAAATCACTTAAAATATCTAAACAAATTTATTTAAGTTTTACTGTTAGCGGCCCTTTTGTTGTGTGGCTTTAATTTACAAGCTTTGGATTTTCCAAAACATCACTACCATTCCATTCTCAATCTACTTTTAAATCGTTTTAAAAGATTCAAATTTTTATGCAAATTGATACATTCTACATATAGGTTCATTGATCTTCCATTTTAATTTTCTTATTTTTAAGTAAATCCTTTCTTACAATAGTTTTTATTAGTTTAAAATTGTCTATGTTACATTTTAGTATATTTAAATAATTATTACTACTAAATTTTGTACATTTTATGTAACACTTCAACTGCGTGATGTACTATAAAATTACATCGACGGCATGCTCGTGTCGAAGTTTCAATCAATATATATCTCTATTAGGCACAGATTGGCTTTTAAATAAAGCGAGCTCCCTCTCGCGTAGTAGATTCGAGTGTTTTCGCGCTTGTTCGCGTCACCCCCTCTCACGTAGCTGATTCGAGGGTTTCCGCGCTTGGTCGCGTCGCCTTCCATATGTGTCCAGTATGTATAACATCTTTATTTGAGAATGTAAGTGTGTCATATACTATAAACATTTCCGTTTGTTCAAGAAGTTTAATTTCGTTGTTTCAATATCGATTTGGGCTATTTAATAATTGGGTGCGTCATTTACCTATTTCAATATTTTATCGTTTCAGAACACGGGATCAATCAACACGTTTTTTAATTAAAAATACATCTTTTGTAATCAAATTACAAATAAAATCCTTTCAGAATGTTTATTCATGCGAGTTTCCATTTATAGTTGAAAGTGTTTGTATTCATTTGAACTACAATTTTATAGAAAACATGATCCCTTAATTTAAGCGAAATGCTTTAATGGCATTCACAGAAATGCGATACTTTAATGGATGAAGTTTTTTTAATAAATACCTGTTTACGCGTCGAACGTAATAAATGTTTTTATTTTTATCTAAAACACGATTTTTTTGTTATTAAACTCCTCTAATAACTAAGGTTTTATGCGTCAAACGTAAATAAATAATACTTTTATGCAGGACATTTCTCAAATACTTTCTATACAAATAAATATTTAAAAAATTTGTTTTTTTCTCAAATTTTCTTGAGAGTACCAAATCACGTGTATATCTTAGGATGTAATATGAATATTACGAAAATAAAAACAGAATGACTTCATTAGAATTTAATTACGCGATCGACACCCGGAATACGGATTATTAATTATTTTTCACTTATGTTCTGTGAAAAACAAAAGAATGGAAATGTGTGGGTTATCAATATGTGGTAGGAGCAAAGATTATAAAAAAATAATTTATAACTAAAATATCAAATCATAAGTAAAAAAATCTAAGGTTTATTAGATATATCTCTTTATTGCAAACTTAAGATTTATTTTCTTCAACACTAAAAAAGTAAATAGTTGTTTGGATACGTAACGCGAACGCACAAAGCTGCAATAACCAATTTAATGGATTGCCTTTAAGTCAATAAGGATGC
Organism: Platerodrilus igneus; assembly: GCA_036346225.1. NCBI lineage: Eukaryota > Metazoa > Arthropoda > Insecta > Coleoptera > Lycidae > Platerodrilus > Platerodrilus igneus. Next base: position 5,310,511 of record JARFIW010000828.1, read on the forward strand.
TGCACCAGAGAAGCTCCTTGTTTCTGCGACGTCACCTCCAGCTGTGCATGAATGAATACTTTGGTATAATTGACGACCTGGTCAGCTGACCTTTGCGCTTGATTTGAATTATTTCATGCTACGCTTTCTATGCAAAGTGTAGTTAAAATTCTTCTGGACTACTCCCATACTGTAATGTTCATTCGCAACATCAGCAGCAATTTGCTTTTTTCTAATCAAACTCTATTTCGTATACAACTGAAAAGCTGCTCGATTTATAATTATTAAACCAGCTTACACTTCAATCTTTAACCAAAGTCCTAAATGGAAACGCTTATCAGACCATAAATCATTATCAAAAGTGACATATATATAAATCCTTATGAATGTTAACGTCATTAACAGACATTTAAGGACTCGCGCGTTTGGATCATTAGAGGTCTTTGTTTTCCAGACTTCTGTAGATTTGTTAATTTGTCATTTAACGCTTCTGTTAATATTTCCACGAATTCGACTTCTTTATTAAGATGTTGAGTGGACAAAAATATATCTTTAATTATAGTATAGTAAGCAACTTCTTATTGTTTTTAAACATGTGCCTATTCACTTGTACTTAAATTATTGTTAGTTTAAATTCAACGTACAAAATTCCGCTCCTATCTACCCCATATAAAAATTAAATATTATACATTACGGAATTTATTTCTTACTTGCTTGAAATGATTTTATGGTTTTAGTCAGCAATTCGCAACAATTATATACAACTTATAGACAGCATTTTATATATATATATATGCTATGAAATTTTTTCTGTTCGGCTGAAACCCCATAACACGCAGTGCTTCTGATGAATCTGAAAATAAATTAAAACAAAACTCACTTAGAACACTGCTTCCCCGCTAGCTTAGCTCAAGATTCGTAGATGCTCCTCCAACCTGTTTGAAATAAAATTATAAAAAAGAAGAATTCTGCCACGAAAAACGTCAGACTCGGTTAAAAATTGTCAATTGATTTGCTAAAAATTAATAAATATACAAATTGAAATTTAATGTTATGTACAACTTTCAAATTAAAAATTACCTCGCCTTCAGTTCATAAACCAACGTGCTAAATTAATTAGCTTTTCATTAATTAATAAGTCACCACACCGATTTTCATTAAATCTTTCATTCTACCAACTGATCAGTGTTGCAAAATACTGGAACAATTAAATTATTTAGCATGATCTTTCACAGTAAATTCATTTCTCTATTGATAGTCTTAGTGCAACTAGACAAAATTTACTTCTTCAATGACTAAAAGAAAAACATATTTTTAATAAAGACGCTCTATTATCTATTACGAAATTAAAACATTTATACTGTTTATGATCTTATCTTATTCACTTTAATAAATGCACAATAATAAAACAAACAGTTTAAATGGGTAATTGGTTTTTCTTTTCACAGACGCCGCCCAGCTATATACACCAACCAAACTTTAAATTATTCTGATATGAAATTTCATTGGAACGGCTATTTGTGGTATTTATTTACTAGAAGTTTATTACTTCATTGCTCGAAATTTTATTGTATTGAATATTAGCATTAGGGCTTTAGACTAAAATAATTCTATACGCCAGAAGTACTGTTCACGTAGAAATTGCTTTGATCGGCACCGAAATTATTTCGGTCCACACCAAAAGTCCTAATTAAAATTAGTTTCTTAACACGCAACAGTTAAATAAGATTTATTACTAAGGTGAGAATTTCTACGCGACTATAAATTCACATAATTTTTTATTTACACATTCTTTATCTCCACAGTAAAACTTGTATATTTGGCTGTGTAAATCGAAAAGGACCGTAAAACTGATTTGCATTGTATTTAACAGCGTTCTCAATCTACTTTCTAGCTTACAATGGAACTATTATCAACTAATATTCACGGAAAGACAGTCTATCGTGTTTTCAAAATAATACTGTCGTGTACTCAATTCCATTCATTAAAATTTTCGCGGAATACAATTAGAATTTCGCACACCTTATTTCATCCTTACATAAGATTCAAAGTCATCACACATCTGTTTATAGTCTTATAATTTGAATGTATATCACTCTTTCGCTTTAACCTTGTAAAACCTAAATAATATCTATTCTTTCCAACCCATACTAATTAGCTCTACGCTCCCTTCAATGTAAGTTGTACACGTTTTTACCTCCACATGTAGTATTCTTGATAAGGATAATTTTATCGCGTTTCTGATAAACATAAAACTTTTACGTCGTCTAGCCATGATTGCTTTTAAATATGTTGTTCTCGCAAATGAGTTTCTGGAATTTAAACCGAGTATAATTCGAACATCCCTTAATTATATTTTCAGAGTAAAGATAAACTTGAAACTAATGACACAAACTTGACTTTCATGTTACCTATGAAAATTTAATTAAAAATAGCATTATTAGAAAATGTTATCGTAAGTTAAAATGGAACGCATTTTTATGTCCTTCTAATTTATGATGAAATATAAGTTGTTGTATAACTTTGGAAGTATAAAATATTACACTTGTTTATTTATGTCACCAGATTGAATCAAATAATTGATTCGCTTTTGGATGTTAAAGTTACGGTTTTCTTGATAAAAAATTAATGGAAGTTACTTTTACGTCTGCAGTAGCTTATGCATAGCAATATATACATTGCTGTGGATTCTGTGGAGAAACCTTATTTTATTCTCGCCCCACGAATTGGGCACCATAAAATTTTGTGGATAAGCTCTTAAATCGAGCCCCACTAATTGAGCTGTTCTCAAATCTTTCCCTGAAAATAAAAAAAATCTTCCAATCTCTGGAACGCCCCCTTTTATTTTTGCACACCACGGCTAGCTTTAAAATCTGCTTCTTCATAGATACTTACCATCTTAAGTTCGCTCTTTCTCACATATACTGCCTAATAAAATTACCACTTAAATAATGCAACCAAACATACAACCTTTTATTCATACAAATTAAAATTTTCCATTATCAAGTAAATATCTACGCATTCGGCTATACAGCTTCATAAAATATTACAATCGCAATCATTAATCCTTTTAAAATTTCATGACTTTACTTTATTTCGACAGTTTCTGTTTTATATGAGTAGATGGGCCCGTTTTGAAACCCTAAATTGACTTTTACTCTAGTCTATGTTGAGCTCAGTATAAACCCAGTTACTCTAAATGCCTAAATACATCGTATCTTTGTTTAAAACACCCTTAAAGACCCGTTTACTTCTTACAAAAATTTGTATGTCATTTATTTACACTTTAAAATAATAAATACAAATTGTTTTTACATATACCCTTCAAATGAGTTTTTATGTTCATAAAATACACTCCCAATGTGTCAAATCACTCAAGCACAAAATGTTTAAGCAATAGCAATATAAATTAATTTTGTTACCTGGAGTAAGCTTTTTCCATCGTCGCCTCTGAAAATGTTGTCCAAAAACCTCGTCGTTGTTTCCATACACCTCTCTGCTATACTTAGATCAAACCCATTTCCACACGCTATCCAAATCTCTGCAGACGCCTTCAAAGTTTCTACCCAGATAATTGTCCAGATCAAGCAAATTACCTTCCGTAACTACCAAACACCAAGCATCCTCGTTCCAAACATCTCTCTTCACGCTTATCTTAGTAACACCCCTCGTTAGTTCGTTGAATGTAGTTACAACCTCGTCTACTAAATAGCACCCATTTGTGCAATTCACACTTTTATTTCACTTTCGACAGTCTGTACTAACACCGTTTTATAAAATTTTAAACTTGGATGTTACATTACACGCTAAGCGAAGTCAAACGGATAAGCGAACTGAGAGAGAGCTTTACCCCGTCTCCTAGTGTATTTATACCGTTGATACACCCCTCTTGTACCCTATTTCAGTTGAAAAGCTCCCCTATCATAACCGATTCTAAAAATTTTGTACGTAACGGATTTGTAAACCCGAAAACTTCCATTCCATCGTCGCTTTAGTCCGAAAACTAGTCAACAAAATACAACGGTCGCAATCTTCTTAAAAATTTCTAGCATTCAACCAATCACACACATTTTCCCCATTCTTATGTACAGCCTTCCACTATTTTCCTTCGTTGTCTCTTTTACAATCCCCCTCAAGCAACATAAAATCGATATTGTGGTTGACCTCCAAACTTGTCGCGTACTTTAAACGAGTGTTTTACCCAATGTGTATTATAAGTGATCTTTGTCTGCTTTACGCTATCGATATTCCATCTCAATTTGCTTTCAAGCCGCCTGTTGTTTTCGTATCAACCGTTAATTAAATTTCTACAAAATTATATTCTAACGTTCATTTCAGTTCTTTAAACCTGTTTATTTATTTGTCTGGCTTTTCTATGAAGCAACTGTCCGTTTTAAATCGTATTTTCCCAGTTGTTTAACTTATAGAATTTCTTAGGATTTGTATTTAACAAACGCTTTGTTTAGTTAAATGGAAAATATGCGTTTATATTATTGATTTTATATACCCAAAAGCTCTTTTTATTATCTGATGTTCTTGATTTACAACTTTTAAAAAATTAAAGCTAATTATGCGTATCCTTGAGTTTCACGTACTTCAAAGCTTTTGCCCGTTATGTAAATTTAACATTCCGATTTATAAATACAAAAGTATGCTATTATCCGTCCGTTTTCAATGTCAGAACTAACTAATTTGGCGCGTAAATAAATTATCCCTCTTTCCTATATACACGGTCGTTACAAATTTATTTTCTTGACTTTTTTATGCCTCCTAACCAATAATTTCCACGACAATATATGTGTATATATATATATATATATATATATATATTGCTGTGGATCGGGTGACAGTCTCTGGATCTTCCTAAAAACCATTTATGCCCCAACGTTGGGCCGTCATAGGATTGCTGTGGATCGTGGACTTATGGGTTTGACATCGCCAGTGTCAACACTGATTTTCAAAAAAAAGAAAAAAAATTGATAAAAATATTCTTACCCTGTTGATTTCTGCTCCAAAAATCACCAGCAGCTTCTCTGGCTAGCTCAGCTGTGCCTCTTCTCGGATACCTAAATTTACAATCATTCTTCCGTCCCACTCGCACACCATTCAATAAAATCACCAAATAATACAACAATCATACAATCTTTATTTACCGCTATTTACAAACAAATTATTCACAGGTATAAACAGTTTGGTACACTAATTACAACTCAATATGTGATATGTTTTAAAGTCCTTGTTTTAAATTATTATTTGCAAACACATTTAATACAATATGAGTAGATGGGCCCCAAATAATACCCTATGTTTATTGTACTCTGGAGTATGGTGAGCTTATAATAACCCAGTTTATTAATGTATGCCTTTTACCTTGCATAAAATTACTACAAAACTAATAAACCCATGTACCCTTAACAATCCATTTTAAATTCATAATAAAATTTAGTAAGTTTTACATACACCCTTTTTCAATATTTTAAATAACCCTAATAATTGTCAAGTACATGTATCTTTTCCGATACGTTATATAACCATAAATAACCCTGATGTTCACTCACACATCGCCAAATAATTCCAAAAGTTTATCAGATAACAGAAAATTCAAATAGGTTACCTGGAGAATGCTTCAAGCCTCCATCCCTCCGACGATGCTCACCAGAACGCCTTGGCTTCGTGACTATGCGCTCTGATACTCCTCATATTCATAGGTGATAACCCCAGTATTCGCCATGCGTCTTGCTTCAAAAATACCATTCCATGACAGCATACAAACTCACGTATATTATACTTCTGTTTATTGATTTACTAGCTTGGTAAGGTATTAGTTGGACCTCGGTTAATTTAATTCACTCGACACTACTCACGTTAATAACTATAAGGCCTCAACTACCAAGTTACAAGTGCTAGCACTACATTTACTGTATTATGAATAATTTTTAATACTCACAAAACTCCACTATAACGTCGGTCTATTGTTGTAAGTAATATAAAGCGATGAGAATATCAAGAGAGCTCTACTAATTCTCTTAGAGTATTTATATTGTTCAACATGCCACCTCTAGGCCACACTTCACGCGAAAAACTTATTTTAAAATAACACTTCTGCAAATTTTGATATAACTGACTTAAAGCTTCCAGAAATTCACCTCGTGGACGCGCCGTATATTCCGAAAATTGCTTCCACCTGTCGCATGTTCGTCCGTTTGTAAAACTATCCGTTTCAACTAATGATTCTGTTCTGTGTCGTCATGAAACCTGTAATATTTTTGTCTCTGTCTTATGCATATTTGATGTCGCGTTCCAAACCCCACTTGAGTTGTGGAAGATCGATATTGCCGACAGCGTCTCATCACTCCACGTGGATAAGAACGTGCGTTTTGAATGCCAATGCTTTTATATCCGTCTCTATCTGTAGCATATTACCGATCGTGCATCTCACCTGCTTTTTAAGAACTTTGTTAGCTTGTTATTTAAAGCAACTGACGGTTGAAAACTATTTTCTATGAAGCTCGCTTTATTATGCTGATAATTTCGAAGAAGATAACCTTTTAAACATGCAGGTGTTCTTAATTACAGACCGTTTAAAACAACAATTCTTGGAGTCTATATTTCCCCGTACTGACGTCTGTTTGTTACCAAGAAACCTTTTGTCCTAGGATTATCGATTTTCTTTACCCTGGTGTGTTTCCCAATGCTTTGTATGTTGAATTAAAATAAATTAAATTAATTATGCGTTTCTGTGTTTTTTAAAACTGGTTTTCTTTATGTACCTTTAACCTTTCAATCATTAACTATAAAAATACGTCAATACTTGTCGGTTTAAATTAAATAAATTATGCGCGTAAATAATTTGTTCGTTTCTCTATACAGGGCGTTTGAAATTGCATTGCTTACCTCAAATTTAACCCTTTGAATCCATAATGCCTAAAATCGGCTTCTCTTCTTGGAAGCCGGTTGTAAATAAAATATCTTTTAAGTTATTTTTTACTAGAACTTGTTACGTTGGCTCGTAGCCGTGCGTAACACAAAGAAAGTCAAGGAATGACCGGGCTCAATCGGAGATTAGGGGGGGTTGTAGAAAGCAGACTGACCTATGATGTATACGGCGGTAAGGAGTTAGTGACGGTACCTGTAAGAAAAATAATTAAGTAAACCTGAAAGAAAAAAAAAATAGTTAAGTAAACCAGAAAAAAATAAATGTAAAAGCATGTAAAAGAATGTAAAAGAAGGTAAAACGTTTGAATAATCTATATAATATGACAACTGTAATAGCAGTACAAAAACTTTTAATACAAAGTGAGGTAATATTGGGGAGTAGCAGAAACGTTTCCTCACACACCAATTTAACATAAATCAGATAAAATGTTTACAAAAGATAAGACACAATTGGTATGAGTAATTCAGTAATATTGGTTTTTCGTTCTCTCTTTTTCTTTTATGTTTTAAAATAGCATGCAAGTCTATTGTAAAAGGTATCAGAACAACAAAGATATAGTAAAGCAACGGGTAGATATTTATAGTAATAAGACAAGTAGTAAAAGTTCACTTACAGAAAGTCTTGCAGTAACGAAGTACTTCACCCTTGATTGTGATGGGGTTGATAGAATTTAGTACACTTTACAATAACGAAACACTTCACCACACTTCACTGGTCATAGCCTCAGACATTATCATACTGAATGGAACCATGTGGCATTGATAACTTTCTTGTTAACTCTATTTTCTAAGAAAACAATTTCGAAAATATTTTGCAACACAAAACGCAAAATTGTAATAAAATTTAGAATTCAGAGTCACGGACCCTCAAGGCACGCTGCAATGCAGGTCATCTGACAAGTTCTTGCATTAAGCTACTGTTAACACGGGGTGTTTTATCTGCTACAACTGTATCATCATTTTCAGCAACAAGACCCAAGCTTAAAACTGTATTTAAACACTCTAAAGTATGCACAAAAAAAAACCCACAATTAAAAAGTACATGTAAACACTCCGTAAGTTCGTCAATTGTTCCGTAAGAACACGTGCCGTCGAGTTTAACAAGTTATACCACTTTATTTCCACAAGAGAACCAACCAAAAACATCATCATTAAAACACGCGTATCAATAAAGTCAATGTTCCGTAAAACAATTCGAAGATTTATACCCACTATTCTCAAACGCAAAAAAACGGGCAACAGTACTTTCAACGCAATTTATATATAGGAACCAAAAACAAACTGCTTGTTATCACAACCGCTTATCGACGCTTCTGTTTCATAAACTCGTATATTCACATAAGGAACAGCATTTATAAGTTTATATGAAAGCAGCACTCATATCTACTCATTACTTACAGCGGTTAGACAAAACAATCCAATTTACAATTCATTAATTTAAGAAACAACGAACAACTACCAAAACTACGCTAATCTGTTTTATAAACTCGCTCTATTATAACTGCCTATCGTCTATACAAACTCGACTTCATTAACATCACATCTGAGCGTCTTATCTCGACTTGATAATAGCATTAGGAACCAAAATTTATAAGACAAATAATTCAATTTATTTATTAATGAAAATCGACGTTATACAACCAGCTATACAAAACGATGTGTTTTGAGTACGCTGACATTAAGGAACGTAACAAATTCCCCCAGCAAAATAAAGACGTCGGGGCGAAAGAAAAAGCGACAGACAAGAAACCAAATGAAAAAAAAAATTCCGGCTCGACGGACCAAAATGTCGGACAAAACTAAGAGTAAAGAAATCCACAGGGAAAGATAGGTAAGTAGTAGCAATCGAAGAGGACTAAGGTGTAAAGGCATGAACGCTGCCAAAGTCGTCAAAGGACGGATGTCTCTTTAGAAAAGAGAACAGCACAGTTTCCAACCTCAAGAAATTGATTTCTCGCGCGCAGAAACCAAAAGAAAAGAAAAGTAGCGAGGAAGAAAACCAACAGCAATAGCCAACATAAGACACAAGTGTCAAGCCTCAAGTAAGCTAGGGAACGACAAACGGAAAACTGGGAAAAGTAACGAAAGGCTTCAACTGTGGTACCAAAAAGAAAAAAAAGTCGTATAATACAACCAAGTAAGAAAAGTAATTTGCTAATAGACCCAAAAGTCGACTAAGTCGTGATTCCTAAAGGACAGAAAGTAGGCCTAAAGAGCAACTACCACAGGAGCAGATATAACGAGTGATCGAAGTCAGTACATCAACTAACCGCAAGGAAAACCAGTCAGGAAAAAATGGACAGGAATGTGGAACGAAAGGAACGAGAGAAAACGAAAACAAAGGAGAAAGAAAATAAACCAAAAGCTTAATACTAAACATTAAGCACAAGCAAAAACAAGAGCCCTAAGAATAACACCAACGAAAACAAAATCGAATTCCAGTGTCGTTATGTATGTGTAGGCATGTTTATGTGGGTATGGGTGTGTGTGTGTATAGAGTGGGTATGTATAGATGTTGTGTATGACCGCTGTAGTCGCCTCTTACGACAGGCAGGTCGTACCATGGGGCTATTCTCTTCCCGGACCCACACGGGTGCCAAATTTATGTTACGTTGGCTCGTAGCCGTGCGTAACACAAAGAAAGTCAAGAAATGACCGGGCTCAATCGGAGATTAGGGGGGGTTGTAGAAAGCAGGCTGACCTATGATGTATACGGCGGTAAGGAGTTAGTGACAGTACCTGTAAGAAAAATAATTAAGTAAACCTGAAAGAAAAAAAAAATAGTTAAGTAAACCAGAAAAAAAATAAATGTAAAAGCATGTAAAAGAATGTAAAAGAAGGTAAAACGTTTGAATAATCTATATAATATGACAACTGTAATAGCAGTACAAAAACTTTTAATACAAAGTGAGGTAATATTGGGGAGTAGCAGAAACGTTTCCTCACACACCAATTTAACATAAATCAGATAAAATGTTTACAAAAGATAAGACACAATTGGTATGAGTAATTCAGTAATATTGGTTTTTCGTTCTCTCTTTTTCTTTTATGTTTTAAAATAGCATGCAAGTCTATTGTAAAAGGTATCAGAACAACAAAGATATAGTAAAGCAACGGGTAGATATTTATAGTAATAAGACAAGTAGTAAAAGTTCACTTACAGAAAGTCTTGCAGTAACGAAGTACTTCACCCTTGATTGTGATGGGGTTGATAGAATTTAGTACACTTTACAATAACGAAACACTTCACCACACTTCACTGGTCATAGCCTCAGACATTATCATACTGAATGGAACCATGTGGCATTGATAACTTTCTTGTTAACTCTATTTTCTAAGAAAACAATTTCGAAAATATTTTGCAACACAAATCGCAAAAATTGTAATAAAAATTTAGAATTCAGAGTCACGGACCCTCAAGGCACGCGGCAATGCAGGTCATCTGACAAGTTCTTGCATTAAGCTACTGTTAACACGGGGTGTTTTATCTGCTACAACTGTATCATCATTTTCAGCAACAAGACCCAAGCTTAAAACTGTATTTAAACACTCTAAAGTATGCACAAAAAAAAACCCACAATTAAAAAGTACATGTAAACACTCCGTAAGTTCGTCAATTGTTCCGTAAGAACACGTGCCGTCGAGTTTAACAAGTTATACCACTTTATTTCCACAAGAGAACCAACCAAAAAAAACATCATCATTAAAACACGCGTATCAATAAAGTCAATGTTCCGTAAAAACAATTCGAAAATTTATACCCACTATTCTCAAACGCAAAAAAACGGGCAACAGTACTTTCAACGCAATTTATATATAGGAACCAAAACAAACTGCTTGTTATCACAACCGCTTATCGACGCTTCTGTTTCATAAACTCGTATATTCACATAAGGAACAGCATTTATAAGTTTATATGAAAGCAGCACTCATATCTACTCATTACTTACAGCGGTTAGACAAAAACAATCCAATTTACAATTCATTAATTTAAGAAACAACGAACAACTACCAAAACTACGCTAATCTGTTTTATAAACTCGCTCTATTATAACTGCCTATCGTCTATACAAACTCGACTTCATTAACATCACATCTGAGCGTCTTATCTCGACTTGATAATAGCATTAGGAACCAAAATTTATAAGACAAATAATTCAATTTATTTATTAATGAAAATCGACGTTATACAACCAGCTATACAAAACGATGTGTTTTGAGTACGCTGACATTAAGGGAACGTAACAAATTCCCCCCCAGCAAAATAAAGACGTCGGGGCGAAAGAAAAAGCGACAGACAAGAAACCAAATGAAAAAAAAAATTCCGGCTCGACGGACCAAAATGTCGGACAAAACTAAGAGTAAAGAAATCCACAGGGAAAGATAGGTAAGTAGTAGCAATCGAAGAGGACTAAGGTGTAAAGGCATGAACGCTGCCAAAGTCGTCAAAGGACGGATGTCTCTTTAGAAAAGAGAACAGCACAGTTTCCAACCTCAAGAAATTGATTTCTCGCGCGCAGAAACCAAAAGAAAAGAAAAGTAGCGAGGAAGAAAACCAACAGCAATAGCCAACATAAGACACAAGTGTCAAGCCTCAAGTAAGCTAGGGAACGACAAACGGAAAACTGGGAAAAGTAACGAAAGGCTTCAACTGTGGTACCAAAAAGAAAAAAAAGTCGTATAATACAACCAAGTAAGAAAAGTAATTTGCTAATAGACCCAAAAGTCGACTAAGTCGTGATTCCTAAAGGACAGAAAGTAGGCCTAAAGAGCAACTACCACAGGAGCAGATATAACGAGTGATCGAAGTCAGTACATCAACTAACCGCAAGGAAAACCAGTCAGGGAAAAAAATGGACAGGAATGTGGAACGAAAGGAACGAGAGAAAAACGAAAAACAAAGGAGAAAGAAAAATAAACCAAAAAGCTTAATACTAAACATTAAGCACAAGCAAAAAACAAGAGCCCTAAGAATAACACCAACGAAAACAAAATCGAATTCCAGTGTCGTTATGTATGTGTAGGCATGTTTATGTGGGTATGGGTGTGTGTGTGTGTATAGAGTGGGTATGTATAGATGTTGTGTATGACCGCTGTAGTCGCCTCTTACGACAGGCAGGTCGTACCATGGGGCTATTCTCTTCCCGGACCCACACGGGTGCCAAATTTATGTTACGTTGGCTCGTAGCCGTGCGTAACACAAAGAAAGTCAAGAAATGACCGGGCTCAATCGGAGATTAGGGGGGGTTGTAGAAAGCAGACTGACCTATGATGTATACGGCGGTAAGGAGTTAGTGACAGTACCTGTAAGAAAAATAATTAAGTAAACCTGAAAGAAAAAAAAAATAGTTAAGTAAACCAGAAAAAAAAAATAAATGTAAAAGCATGTAAAAGAATGTAAAAGAAGGTAAAACGTTTGAATAATCTATATAATATGACAACTGTAATAGCAGTACAAAAACTTTTAATACAAAGTGAGGTAATATTGGGAGTAGCAGAAACGTTTCCTCACACACCAATTTAACATAAATCAGATAAAATGTTTACAAAAGATAAGACACAATTGGTATGAGTAATTCAGTAATATTGGTTTTTCGTTCTCTCTTTTTCTTTTATGTTTTAAAATAGCATGCAAGTCTATTGTAAAAGGTATCAGAACAACAAAGATATAGTAAAGCAACGGGTAGATATTTATAGTAATAAGACAAGTAGTAAAAGTTCACTTACAGAAAGTCTTGCAGTAACGAAGTACTTCACCCTTGATTGTGATGGGGTTGATAGAATTTAGTACACTTTACAATAACGAAACACTTCACCACACTTCACTGGTCATAGCCTCAGACATTATCATACTGAATGGAACCATGTGGCATTGATAACTTTCTTGTTAACTCTATTTTCTAAGAAAACAATTTCGAAAATATTTTGCAACACAAATCGCAAAAATTGTAATAAAAATTTAGAATTCAGAGTCACGGACCCTCAAGGCACGCTGCAATGCAGGTCATCTGACAAGTTCTTGCATTAAGCTACTGTTAACACGGGGTGTTTTATCTGCTACAACTGTATCATCATTTTCAGCAACAAGACCCAAGCTTAAAACTGTATTTAAACACTCTAAAGTATGCACAAAAAAAAACCCACAATTAAAAAGTACATGTAAACACTCCGTAAGTTCGTCAATTGTTCCGTAAGAACACGTGCCGTCGAGTTTAACAAGTTATACCACTTTATTTCCACAAGAGAACCAACCAAAAAAACATCATCATTAAAACACGCGTATCAATAAAGTCAATGTTCCGTAAAAACAATTCGAAGATTTATACCCACTATTCTCAAACGCAAAAAAAAAACGGGCAACAGTACTTTCAACGCAATTTATATATAGGAACCAAAAACAAACTGCTTGTTATCACAACCGCTTATCGACGCTTCTGTTTCATAAACTCGTATATTCACATAAGGAACAGCATTTATAAGTTTATATGAAAGCAGCACTCATATCTACTCATTACTTACAGCGGTTAGACAAGAACAATCCAATTTACAATTCATTAATTTAAGAAACAACGAACAACTACCAAAACTACGCTAATCTGTTTTATAAACTCGCTCTATTATAACTGCCTATCGTCTATACAAACTCGACTTCATTAACATCACATCTGAGCGTCTTATCTCGACTTGATAATAGCATTAGGAACCAAAATTTATAAGACAAATAATTCAATTTATTTATTAATGAAAATCGACGTTATACAACCAGCTATACAAAACGATGTGTTTTGAGTACGCTGACATTAAGGGAACGTAACAAACTCTCTGCCGTAACTTGACTGGTCGTTATCTATGTCTTTATTCTTTAAACGAAATAGCGAATTGCATTTACGCCCTGCTCCCAAAGCCGGAAACCAATTTCGACCATATAGATATGAGATAATTCAATAACAATTAAATAGCCGATATTATGATGTAACCAGCATCAAAGTCAGACAAAAATTTAACTGAAACTAATAAGTGAAGTACTTGCCAAGTGGCTGATTTTCAATATGTAATGAATTTTATACTGCATAAACAAATATTTAACCGTAAAGATATACAAGTATGAATTTGAAGCTTGGTTTGTGTAAAATTCCTATGTAGGTACACAGGGTACATTACAATGCAGAAGATTTTTAATGTTAATTAATACCCTGAATAATGAATAGGTTTTCCAAATTAAATAACATTATTTAAATTATTGAATATCTCCAAAGTATAGATTATTTTTGATTTTGACATTTCTAAAGGAATATTTCAAGCACCATATTTAGTGATTTTTGCGATCGGTGACTGCAGCTTTTTTTTAACTTTTTTTCCAAAAAATAGTCGTAGAAAAGATTAATGATATTGAGATATTGGTGAAATGATCCATAACCAACTTTAACAAAAGCGTTACTTGCTTGTTTTACTTGTTTTTATATTGTGACGTTTAATACCCACTGATTGTTCAACACTTGGTGTACTTTTTGACAAATAATGTACAAAATGTGTATATATCTGTATGTAATTAAGTTTCTTTAGTCATTACTTTATATGCTGTATAGATATAATTTTTATGACGAACTTTTAGTGTTCTATATCTTTCAGCCGTTGTTAGCTATCAGGTATTCTTCTAAGATTGATATTACAATGTACCAAAGCCGTATGAGTATACGATGTAAAATAGTTACTGTACAAAGGAATGTTTTCATTTGATGACTAGTAGATTATAGATACCAAAGGTATTGTATTCGCGGTATATATATATACTTGTAGCATGTGTAGATATAACAATTGTCAAATAGGGTTATTCTCTGTCATGTCTGTATACGGTTTTATAAAAGTTGCTATAGTACACGTATTCTAAGCATTTAATCGTTGGTCTTTTGAACAAACCTATTGTCCAATTAAAAATATTTTTTATGGTTACATAATTCAATAGTTTATTTATACTCAATATTTTCGTTTAGCAACAAAATTGTTTTGTACAAATCACTAAGATACCGAGGTAAATGTGAAACGCTATATTTAGTTGTATAGTACTGATGGTGATTGTATACAATTAAGTAACGTTAGTCAAATTGTTTCTTTGTTTAATGTAATTGTACAAATTATCAGTTCACAAATAAAGCATTTAATAAGGATTACATTTGCATATTAACATGTGTTTTGCGCCGAAAAGATGGACCATAAGTCATAAGCGACTTGTTAACCATTTTAAGTGTAAACTTGCATCTGATGGTAAAATAGACGTCAGGCTTAACCAACCAGTTAGTTATATTTCAATCGTTTAAACTTTTTTCTGTTATGCAACACGCATAATGCTCTTATCCACTCACAGCCGGTGATACAAAGCTTTTAAAACAATGCATCCATTCAAACCAAGCGTGCCAATTCAATTGCTTCTAGAGCGTACTGAATTGCATCGGTATTGGAACCTACTATTACCAGCACTTACCATTGGACGCACGTACAAATCAAAGCCGTTTGAAATACAATTGATTCAGGTTTCATAAACAGAAGTGATTAATTTACTTAAATTTTTGCCTGTAATCATATAAGGAATTAAAGGGAAAATTTGGTGAATGGCAAGACCATTCGCCTATTGGCATACAGCTTCGATTTTCAGGTTTCGTAAACCAGAACGATCAATTTCCTTAGTGCTATAAGGGATTAAAATGAAAGGTCGGTGAATAGCAAGACCATTTATTGATTATTTACTCGGATATTTTCCTCTGAAGGCAGATTTCTGTGAAGATTAATATGTCCAGTCAAAAATGTTTTTGGATATTTCCGTACATCCATCGTGGCTAACAAGATTTAATTTCAAATAGTTTTAAAATTTAAAATTTTTGTTACAAAAGCAATTAATAACACACACTTCTGGTTGTTGCTATCTACCTGCATTCTGTATCTGATTCGTATCTCATTATCAACTTTAGATTTTGAGTATAATTTTAGCCATTAGTGAGTGTAGGTGTATTTACTCTATCGAATTCCGAGCTAAATAAAGTGCGCAAGGACGTTTAGTTAACTTATTGTTATCGGTGCTAAGTGACTTCCTATCAGTGGTGTGTTAAAGATTATATATTCGGGTTGGTCTCATAGCGTGACAACAAATGTGGGCAGCCCTGAGCTGCTCAAATCAGGTATATCTAAAAATGTCTTTGATGATAGTTAAATGCATTAACAATAATGGATATAAACAACTCCAATAAAAATTCGGACATGCACAACGATTACACTACCCAAAGTCTCAAAGGTGGAAACCGCAACTGGTCAAACGGAAATGTAGATGCAGAAGAGGATAATTTGCACTCACAAAAAAGTTCTTAACTGATGTCTATAATGAATACGATTTAAGCAATACAATTCAACCCACATTCTATTGTTTTATAGAATCTGTTGATAAAAATATCGGCAGATTACATAGTATGGCAATAGGAGACTTTCTACACAACACGCTTAAAATTAAAAATTCTATCGTTGAAATAGGGTCTGTTGGAAAGAATAGAATCCGACTAGAAATGAAATCACCATCACTTGTAAACAGATTAGTTAGTAACCCATTAGCTAAAGCCAACAATTATCAGGCTTAAGTGCCTAAACATTTTACGGAAAGACGTGGTATTATAGAAAGTGTAGATACCAAGTTAGATGATAAATATATCTTAAAAAACACAGATAGTGACATTCACATTATTGCAGTTAAAAGGCTTAACAGAATGGTTACTGAAAACGGTACTAATTCTTATACAGCTACTCAAAAAGTTCACGTCACATTTACGGGCAATCAATTGCCAAATTTTATTATTCTTAACACTACGGTGCTATGTGGAACCTTTTATCTCTCAAGTTGTACAAAGCTATAACTGTCTCCATTATGGCCACGTAGCTTCACAGTGCAAAGCGTTTGAAAGTAAATGTAAAATATGCAGTAAATCTGCTCATACTGATGGTGACGATTGTACCAACAAACCTTATTGCATTAAATATAAGTGTAATTAATACACACAGCACCACTTCTCGTACCTGCCCTATGTATGAAGAGCATTTAAAAATTAAATCTATAATGACGGAACAGAACTTATCTTTTAAGGGGGCAGAATTAGTTTCCAAGGGTTCTATGTCTGCTGTACTCTTAAATAACAAGTATTCCACCCTATACAATTTAAATGATGACAATCAATTTCCAGCTTTAAACCGAAAATCTGTAATCACAAATAACAGTAAAATGTCCAATTTTTTTACATCTATGCAACCTATAAGGAAGAAAATACCGCAATCAACTCTGAAACCTCAACACATTCAAAGAGAACATGATAGACCAAACCTACCGTTAAAACCCTTACCTCCATTTCAGCATCCCATGGATGAAGTTGCAAAAAATAGTTTAGAAAACTCTAATAGAGTATATAAATTGGAAAATCTATTCAAAAACATAATTAAATCAAATAAAGCTCAAACTAACATAACAACCTTGTGGTGTATAAGTTTTAAAAAAGATTTAGAATCATTGCTTTTTAGTTATCTAAATGGCACGGATGGATAATAGATAACTTAAAAGTAGTTGAATGAAACTGCAGTTCAACTGTGGCTAACGGTGGTAATTTATTATATCTTTCAAATAATCAACAAGTAGATATTGCAATTTTAAGTGAAACTTGGTACAAACCTGACACTGTTGTCCGTTATAAAGTGTACAATATAGTTAGAACAGATCGATTTGATGGAAAAGCAGGTGTAGCTATCCTGATACTCAACAAACGTACCTACGAAATTATTAAATTTTAAAAAAATTACAATCAAAACATTTTGATTTGTGGAGTAACGATTAAAAATAATATTAATATAGTTTTGTTACTATTTATAGACCTCTGAGGGTTAATGATAGTGCGAGAGACTAGTCTAATATCTTTTCTCAACTCAACACTCCAGTTGTGTACGGCGGAGATTTTAACTACTAAATGCTATTGAAGATCATAACCTAGTCTTAATTAACGACAGCTGACCCACCTACGGTACTAATCCACCAGCGGTTGACCTCACTATAGTTTCTCCTAATATAGTCCTGTTATGTGAATGGTCGGTTTCAAACGAAACCCTTGAGTCAGATCATTAGGTGATTTATTTAAATGTGTAAGTAACATTTAAATACAACGAATATACTCTTTACTAGAAACTCTAAATGGAACATGAAGAATGGAGACGAATCTATTTAAGTCGTTATCCGATTTATGTTTTTCCCAGCCTCCACATTTTGAAACACCCAAGCAAGAATATGTATACCTAATCAATTCCTTAGAGTACGCGGCACAAAATACTTTCAAAGAAAATAAAGAAGTGATATGCATCAGAAATGGCAGAACATCGCCCATTTGGTGGATTGTGCTACAATAATACATGAAAGAAAAAAGGCTGAAATTGAATGTGACAATAATCCAACCTTCGATAAATAGTTATATTATAAAAAAGTAACAACGAGTTCCAAAAGACTGTTCAAAACAAATGGTAAAGCATCATAGAAAACATTCTGTTATAAATTAAACCAAAATACTCCGTTGACAGAAGTATATCGTATGGCAAAAAAATTACATCGAATAAATGATAATACTTCACGAAATAGTAAATTTACTCGTGGTGAGGAATTTTTAGAATTCATTGCACCTTCTACCGTACAAAATAAATATCACTTTAACATGACTGAAAATAGTAACTCCTTTTTGTCAGCAACATTTTCAACCAACGAACTCGACAAAGTTTTGATGCACTTGTGTAACGATTCATCGCCTAGTGTAGATAATATTCGCTACCCAATGTTAAAAAACCTTTCCCATTCCGGTAAAAAGTATCTATTAAACATTTTCGATAGGGTACGGAACAGTAAATTGATCATCCCGGAATTTAGTGAAATTCTTGTACTACCCGTAATAAACTCAGGTAAGGATGAAAATTAAGCGTCCTCGTATCGACCAATTGCTCTCATGCCATGTTTGTCCAAACTTCTTGAAAGGCTTATAAAATGTAGATTTGAAAGTTTTTTCGAAAAAAGCGAGATCTTTCCTAAGGGGATGTATGGGGTCCGCTAAGGATTATGAACTACAGTAGAGCATAATTGGGGCTTCTGCCGCCTCATTTCCACCCGAATCCCTCATTTCTACACAGATTTACATGTAAATTTCTATAAGCTGGAAATGAGGAGGTAAAGGTGGAGGTGGGACTCCCGCCTTGCTCTCCGCCTTGCTCAAACACCCCCAACCATTTTGATTACGGCACACCCGCATTCTTTCCACCCGCGAGATAAATTTTTTTCCACACTTCCACCCACGAGATAAATGTACATTGTTTGGTATCAATTAATATTAGATTTTTCTCAGCTACCCGAATCTCTAGGAATTTTTTAGATTGTATCATCCCCCAGGGAGCTACCCTCATTTTAAGATTTTTTTTACCGCTAACATTCTGAACCAAAATAGTTTTCTTCGTCTAACCAATGCATCTTTCGAGATAAACCTATCTTGTTTGGTATCAATTAATATTAGAATTTTTTCAGCTACTCGAATCTCTAGGAATTTTTCAGATAACGCCATCCCCCAGGAAGCTACCCTGATTTTAAGATTTCTTATCTGTTGCGATTTCCGACGGTTCTTAAACATTTTTTTTAGTCATGCGATACATTAAATTAGTCTAAAATTTTATACAGAATTCGAATATGTAAACAGATTTAAAATCGGACTACTCCTTACAAAGTTACACACATACCTTCTAGCGAGCATACCGCGACCGTACCACTACTCGCTTTTAATGTTACACCATACTTTCTATCTTGTTTAGCTCATCTTTCGAGATAAAAGTACTTTGTTTGGTATCAATTAATATTAGAATTTTCTCAGCTACCCAAATCTCTTTAAATTTTTCACATAGCACCATCCCCCAGAGAGCTACCCCAATTTTAAGATTTTTTGCTGGTAACGATTTCTAACCGTCCTTATAAATTTTTTTAGTCATGCAATACATTAAATTAGTCTAAAATTTTACGCAGAACTCGAATCTGCAAACAGATTTAAAATCGAACAACGCCCTGCAAAGTTACACTTTAAAGCTCTCAAACCTCTAAATTTTGCTCTTTGCTCTATAAGCAAAACTAACAAATAGTTTTCTTTGTCTAACCAATGCATCTTTCGAGATAAACCTATCTTGTTTGGTATCAATCAATATTAGAATTTTCTCTGCTACCCGAATCTTTAGGAATTTTTCAGATAGCATCACCCCCAGGGAGCTACCCTCATTTTAAGATTTCTTACCTGTTGCGATTTCCGACCGTTCTTATAAATTTTTTTAGTCATGCGATACATTAAATTAGTCTAGAATTTTACGCAGAATTCGAATCTGCAAACAGATTTAAAATAGGACCACGCCCTGCAAAGTTATACCCCTTTAAAGCTCTCAAACCTCTAAATTTTGCTCTTTGCTTTATAAGCAAAACTAACAAATAGTTTTCTTCGTCTAACCAATGCATCTTTTGAGATAAACCTATCTTGTTTAGTATCAATTAATATTAGAATTTTCTCAGCTATCCGAATTTCTAGGAATTTTTTAGATAGCTCTATTCCCCAGACAGCTACCCCAAAATTTTAAGATTTTTTTTATCAATGTCGATTTCTAATCAGCTATCCTTTTTAATATCTACAATCCTTTAACCAAACTTGTAGCAGTATTAACATAAATAAATCCGCGGGTGCTACAACCTATAACGAGCATATATTCTTAAAAAGGGGTGGGCATGCAACTACGCGGCAGTGCGTGGGAGAATAAAAATTCTCTCCAATAAGAAATTAAAGTTTCCATGTACGTAGCACCAGTCATTGGGAAATGGTAGAAATGTGGAACCTATAAAGGCGATTATTAATTGTGGTTTAGAAAAATAGTAGTTTTCGTGGACTAAATAAAATAGCTTAGACTGGTTAATGTATATGGTTACATATTCTCGCACACATCCGCAAACATCTGTTTACGTCTACAATGGCGATACCGGTAGTTTTTGTTTAACAAATAATAGGAAAGATACGTCAGGTGTTAGTGTGCGGAAGCCCATAGAATCGTTGGATTCAAAAAGAACGGTGCGGCGGGATGTATGGTGGCCTCCGTTAGAATAATCGAAAGTGGTTAATCGATCGTATTGGATGTTTAAATAAGCGAAAGTGTAAAGGCCTACATAAACAAAAATTTAATTATCCGACAAAAAAGTGCGCGATGTGCTACACTTATAAAGAAAGTATGGAATGGTGCTTTTTATCGGCCCTAGCAGTAAAAAGAGCGACTGACTTTTTCAAGCAACTACAAGAATAGCAGTAGCTCAGAGGAAGGGTATGCATGTATTATACAGTGTACAGTTGCCACAAAATATGTTAGTTTACGGGTAGCTCGGATGTGTAATTGATCACGACTTAAATATCCCTCGGAGGTTTAAAAATTCTCAGCCCATTCTCGTTTGAAAAATGTTTGTAAATTATCAGAACGGGGGTGAGTCGAAGTATAATGGATGATTGACCGAGTTTTTTCTACCTTTTACGAGGGAATCGGGGGTTGACGGACATCGAGCATCTAATTCTCTATTTGGGCGATATCGAGTACTTACCGGTTCTAGAAATCATTACGTGCTACCAACCGCTATGCGGAAGATTTGGTTCTAGGAAATGAGAAATCTACGAAAGCATAGAATACTCGGTATTAATGCTGATTGGTTTAGTGACCGCGTTTGTGCACTCTTCGAGTGTCTTCGGCAATCTTCGGTATGCATTCTATAAGGAACATAAATCAGGTACGCTAGAGTAAGCTTTTTAGTTATAAGTTAGTTCGATTACAAGTTTAACCAAAGTCTTATAGTGCGGATTTTGTTTTGTACTAAATGTTTTTAAATGCGAGCCCTGTCACGTCTACTTTACCAGGAGGTATGCTCTCAAACGGCACCAGAACAAATGTCGTGGTGTAACATCGTCCACGGTTAAGCTTATGCATCCGTCGGCAGCAAAGTACTTAAACTGTGGGTCTTGCAGTATTGCTTTTACAAGAATAGCTTACAGCGACACAAGGAAAAACAGCACGGTATGTCATTAAGCAGTAAACGTTCAGCTCCGCCAGCTGTTAAAGGGTCTTGTACGAACAACCACGAATTATGTGTAAAGTGTGCGACATGGAGGTGTTAAAGTCTGCATACCCTGATCATCTACGGAGCAACAAACATAAAAATGCATCAGTTACCGCTACTGACGACGATGGTGTAGAAGTGGATAGCACAGCGTTTAACAACCGTATGGCTAGCTATCGCATAAAAAATGCCCGTGTCGGCGATGGAGTGTCCGAGTTTCTTTGGAATCAGAAGGAACGATTTATTCGATTACTTAATAAAAAAACAATACATCATACAGCAATAAAAGTCGATTGCGAACTCTACGGCGTTTACACCAAAATGGGGTAAATGGGACAAGCGATGTGAAATTCTTTAACACAAAAAGTATGGTTATAACGTCTTCCAGTAATCTGGAAAATATGTACAAGGCCTTAAACGAAACCATGTAAACACCAACTTTATACCGAATTAATTAATAAAATCAGTTTGTCGGGCGAGGACAACAAAAAGTACATCATTCCTAATAGTACAGCAACCTAATTAAGGTAGGTCAGTAAGCAGTATTAAATTGCTATTAATTGACTCGCATTTAGCGAGGATTTCCGTGTAATAACCGTATTTGTTTGGAGAAGATATACACTTATAAAACGGAATTATATACAGCTTTCACATGTAATTCGGAGGATGATTACGTAAAAGTCGACAATCCCATTTACATATTAAAAACACATTACATTGGAATGTTTTTACATTATTCTCATATTGTTAGGTTAACGACAATATGTCTTATTGACCGTAAACACTTTTCCGCTCTTATTAAACAGTACATTAATCTCTTTTTGTTATAGGTCTTTTATAAACAGCACATTAATTTCTATTTTTGTTACAGGTTACTTTAACCTGCTTGGATTCGGCTACACTAAGAAGATAATGTTATACTTTGTAAATACTGTATTCAATTATTTTATTAAACTGTAAATCGGATAAAATAAATTATTAAACTTTTGCGTGCTTATTTCTTTGTGTTGGTTAAAGCATATGTCATAGATGAGCAAAAAATTTAGAGGTTTGAGAGCTTTAAAGGGGTATAACTTTGCAGGGTGTAGTCCGATTTCAAATCTGTTTACAGATTCGAATTCTGCGTAAAATTTTAGACTAATTTAATGGATCGCATGTATAAAAACATTTATGCGGACGGTCAGAAATCGCAACAGGTAAGAAATCTTAAAATTGGGGTAGCTCCCTTGGGGATGGCGCTATCTAAAAAATTCCTATAGATTCCGGTAGCTGAGAAAATTCTAATATTAAATGATACCAAACAATACAGGTTTATCTCGTGGGTGGAAATGTGGATGCTCATTTATCTCGAAAGATGAAAATTTAAGATATATTTATCTCGAAAGATGAAAAATGGTTAGTCGAAGAAAACTTTTTGGTCCAGATGTGTGTGGAAATGTGGGATTCTCCGTATTTCCACCAAACTATCACCTCCTCCACCACATTTCCTCCTTATGGGAATTTACATGTAAATTTGGGAGGAAATGTGGATGCTGGAGGAAATGTGGTGCTGATTCTCCTATCATCCTTCTACTGAGTAGCTTTCAGAAGAAGCAGCTGAGGATACCATTAAACATTTTCGGTTGTTTAGGCAAAATTTTGCAAGAAAATATTCCACACAGGTCTGTAATATGGATATGATTCATAAACTACTTTTAACCTCGCATCCACTCCTCACTGTATTAAGATTGCAACATAGAAAAAGTTGGCAACAGCCCGTAGAAGTACAAAGAAATTACATTCATTCTACAGAAGAAACCGAGAGTAAGGATAACTACGAAAAAGTTTCTGAATACGAATGTTCAGAGTCTTCAGAATAAATAAAATAGTAAAATGCGTATCATATAACTTTAGTAAACTGCTGCTGGACATAATTAACGTGCCACTGCAAAAGTCCCCAAAGTGTATTGCATTGTATGTTTGTTTTTGAGAATTGAACTACACTTTTATTTGTAACAAAGCATTAACTTTTTCGGTTTCTACCTTTATTCTTATATTTTTCGTGAACTGATACACTTTATGAGTTATATCAGGAACTCTCACTTCGCATTTAAACTGAAATGGTTTTCTTGGTTGTTTTATCAAACAACTTAGTTACATAAAATATACATTATCATCATCATTAGGTTTTTAGTCCTGGAACTTGTTAGATGTGTACCATCATTGTTTCCTATTCAAACTAACCTACACATTTCCCTGAAATTTGCAAAGTCTGCATCTATCACTGACTGATCTAGGTCTACATCTACCTCCTTTTCCTATCTCTGCTTGTAATATTTCCCATACTATTCCCCAAAAATGCCTTAGAACATATTCTGCCCTTCTATTTCTCCTATTTTTTTCCATAGATATCCTCGTTCCCTACTATTTCTATAACCCATTTGTTATTAACTTTGTCTGTCCATGCTATCATCCTCATACATCTGAAGCGCAGCATTCCAAAAGGCTGCTACCGTTTTTCTGTCTGCTTTTCCTACTGCCTGTATTTCATAGGCATACTGTGATGTGCTCCACACATATGCTTTCAACAATTTTCTTCTGGTTTTTTGTTGTCTTTCATCATAGGCGCTGTTCTTTCTTGTTAGATGTAGTTTGGTCTCATTCTATTGTTTTACAATTATATACCCTATTTCTCCGACATTCAGTGGTTGTGAAGGGGGGAAGGCAGCCCATGGCTGCCAAGTTCCCCAGCACTTGAACATTTAACGATTTAATATTTTTTTCGCACAGTCAACATTAGTTGCAGATATTTCAAAACCAGCACCTGTAGTTGTTTATAATAATCATCAGATTTATCTGCGTTTATTTTTTGGCCATTAGGTTTTCCATCTCAAAACTGGTTGGAAACGTAGCTGCACTTATTTATATTCTGAGCTAGGCTACACAGTTTCCTAAAATCCCCACACAGCGTGTATACAACACGGTTCCCCTTCTATTATTTTCTAATTTTATGCCCTATTTCACCGAGAATATACATTCAAACGCAAAAAAAAATATATTTTTAAGGCAAAAGTTTCTACGTTATTGTTTTTGGTGACTTATTTCAGCTATTTGCCCAGTAGTGCAACACCTTAGATAGAGAAGTCAGCCTATTCCAAGACAATGAAAGTAAATGATCGTAAAAGATTTAATTTAGTAGATCGCATCAATGCTCACCATATTCCAGAAGCTTACAAAGACTTTTACGCTTTCATATTAAGTATTTGCTTAAGCATTGTTTTTATATATTTATTATTACAGCGCTCATACTTTTGCATATTACGGTTAATATGTGTGTATACATGTTTTGTATATGGAAACAAATATAAAGTTAATATGTTATTTTTCACTCTTATACAAGTAGTTGCAACTAAAACTATAAACGAAAACAAAGAAATTGATCTCTCTGGTTTATAAAATCTGATACTCAAAATGAAGGTCAACCGGTGCATGTATGTGGAAATTGTAAGGAAATAATAAATGACCAAGAAGAATCTTTTAATTGTGATGCATGTGATAAAGTAATTCACAAAACTTGCTCAAACTTTGTACTTCAGAAGCAAGATGTATGTCTCTACAGAAAAGAAGCTTAAGACTGTTGTGCAAAATGTGTATTACATCCATTAACAAACTTCCTATTCTTTTTACCTTAATGCAAGGAGTAAGAGCAGATTTAGCCGATTTCAAAAGCAAGGTATTAGTTAATACTGGAAATTTAATTCAACCTGTTGTTACAAAACCTAAATATTCAGATATATTATTAAAAAAGGCAAAACCAGTAATTGTTGTTAAACCAGTAACACAACAGCAAAGTCAACAAACTAAATTAGAACTAAAAAAATATAAATCCGATTAACATTGGAGTAAATATATCAAAAATACAGGAAGTTTCTAAAGGTGCAGTTGTTATTGGTTTAGAAAACAAAAACGAGTGCAATGTACTAACGAAAAAAATTGAACATAAATTTGGTGATAAATATCATGTTGAGATCCCAGTATTGAAAAAGCCCAAACTACGAATCAGTTATGTTCATAATGATGATCTGGAAGGAGATGATACAATAAACAAAATAATTAAACAGAATCAAATTAGTGAAGTTTCGGCTAATTCATATATCAAGATCTTAAAAGTCTTACATAATAAAAAGTTTGCAAATTCAACAATCATTCTTGAAGCGGATCCTGTTACACAATCATCTGTTGAAGCTTGGAAAATTGAAACTGGGCTGGCCACGTGGAAATATGTCTGATCACGTAAGGATTATTCAATGCTAAAATGTTATCGATATCGCCATTTTGTCATTGCAAATCAGAATCTTCTTGTCCATATTGTGCTCAAAAACATGATCATAAATTTTACAATACCAGAACAGGGACTCCAACTTGTATTAATTGTCAGACAGCCAACTCTAAATTAAATCTAGCTCTAGATGAAAAACACAGTGCTACAGATTTTGAGTGCCACTATTATCTACGTCAGGTACAGAGAATAAATTTTAAAATAGACCACTATAGTCGAATTAGCAATTACAGCATCGCAATGACCTTAAAATATGTCATGTAAATATTAGATCCCCGATTAACTGTTTCGATGACTTATTAGTTTTGTAAATGATAAAAACTTTCACATCATGTTAATCTCCGAAACATGGCTTACTCCTGATTTTCCTTCAACATTGGTGAACTTTGTAAACTACAGTTTAATTATAGAAGATCGTAATAGTAGGGGTGGGGGAGTATGTTTTTATTTAAAAAGTGATATTAAATATATTAATATAGATATCAGTTACCTCCAAACTAGAGCAATAGAGCAACTCTGGATTGGTGTTTACATAAAAAGACGCAGCATTGCAATTGGGGTTGTATATCGTCCACCTTCAATCTCTTTCAGCTGTTTCGAGGAATTAGAAGAGGTACTTTCTAATCTATACATCAAGTTTGATTATGTTATGCTTATGGGTGATGTAACTGTAAACTTTTTAACAAACACTTATCAATCAAACTGGCTCAATCCATTATTTAATACATTTAACTTGTTACAAATTATTGATCAGTCTACACGAGTTACTAAAAAAACATCAACCCTACTAGATATTATGTGTTTAAGCGACAACATGCAAATTAAAACTAAGAACGTTTGTGATATGCTTAATTTATCTGACCACAAATTGGTATCCTGTACGGTAAATTTGAAAGTGGACACTGTAATACCAGGAAAAGTGACTTACAGAAATTTTTAACATTTTAACTACGATGAATTTTCAAAAGATGCAGGTAAAATTGACTGGCACGCAGGGCTAGCTTTGAAAAACCTCAATGAAAAAATTCAATTTTTGAATAAAAATATCATTACTTTATTTGATCAACATGCTCCATTGTCTTCTGTAATTCCAAAAAGAAAGAGAACACCAGGATACATAACGTACAATATAAAATTAATGATCAACCTACAAAATAAAGCCTACAAAAAGTACTCTAAAACTAAGCAATTACAGCACTACAAATACTATAAGGACCAAAAACATTTGGAACACAAGCTATTAGAAATGAAAAAATCGCTTATTATAAGTTTTATATGGAACTGAATGGCAAAAATCCAAAACAATTGTGGAAATATAAAATCAGTTCAGAAAAAGACGATGCTGATCTAGTTAATAATTATTTTGCAAATACTACTATTGCTACCAAAGTATTGAAAGGTAAAACTAAGGAGTTACTAGAATTAAAGCAAGGACATATAATTAATAATTTTTCTTTTAAACTGGTAGATCATTCCAATATAAAAGAAATAATGAACAAAGTGAAAACTGATGCTGTGGGAATTGATGAAATAAATCTAAAAATGTTGAGGTTAATTTTACCATTCTGTTTGGATATATTGATACACATTATTAACATTTCTTTGGGAAGTGATGTATTTCCAAATGTATGGAAGCAATCAGTTGTGATTCCACTTCCTAAAGTAAACAATGCATCGACACTTTCGGAATTACGCTCCATTAGCATACTGCTAACATGATCTAAGATACTTGAAACCATTATACACAGTCAGATTTTAGAACATCTTGAAATAAATAACATACTCCCACCAATACAATCTAACTTCTGAAAAGGTCATGGTACAGCTATAGCTCTAACTAAAATCTGCGATGACATTTGTCATAACATAGAATGTTCTAAAGTTACATTTCTAGTTTTATTAGACTACAGCAAAGTCTTTAATATGCCTAATCACGACTTTCTGATAATAAAATTAAATAGATATGGTTGTGTTGGAGCAGCTTCAAATTTGATTGCCAATTATTTATATGGAAGAAGGCAACAAACAAAGTTGCATGATGTGTTGTCCGGCCAAGTGTGTATGTCATGTGGTGTGTCACAATGCAGTATCCTGGGACCTCTACTTTTCAGTATGTATACTGCAGATCTTCCAACGATATTACCTTCTCACTGTGGGATTCATATGTATGCTGATGACATTATAATTTGAATTAGGGCCGCTATGCTTGCGGCCACGTCCCCAATGCTCCACCCGGAGGTACTACATTGGGTTTAAACGCGAAAATAATCATGCTTCTGATTAATTCTGACTTCATAGTTAATCCACCTTAAATAAAAATCTAACAAACCTAAAAATCTAACAAACCTAACAAGCTCTAACAATCTAACAAACATAAAAATCTGACCAACTGAAACAAAACTAAAAACAGGGTTGTAAATAATGGTATCCCAAGTGCTGACTTTGGAGTGTACCCGATCAACAAGACACAAGCAAAAATAAGAGGGGGAGGGATCCGTAATACCGGATAGCAGATGCCGGCCCTGCTTACTAGTGCGACCTGAAGGGTCGTCTTAAAACTATCCAAATCTAACTAACTAATTTAAATTCATCCCTAGCTTTATGCTGATGACAGCCAAATATATATGGCCTGCGATATTAATAACGTCAACAGCATTTCTGAATTAAGTGTATGTATAGAAAAAATTCAAGAGTGGTCAACTGAAAATAGTCTGGTTTTAAATGTGGAAAAAACTGTAATATTAGGAATTGGTAGTTTATATTATACTCATATATTACAGAATACGTCAACCTTAAATTTTAGTGTTAACAACTGCACAATTGATTTGAGTAATAAGACTAAAAATCTAGGTATTATAGTTGACAGCACACTATCGTCTGAAAACCATGTGTCGAGAATCATTAGTGTAGGTTATTTTAAATTAAAGTCATTATATAAATATAAATCTCTATTACCCTCGAACATAAACTGGAACCTTGTTACTAGTTTAATCCTTAGTTATTTAGATTACTGTAGTGTCACATATTATAATTATTTGAACTGCCAATTCAAAAGTAAATTGCAAAAGTTGCAAAACTGCTGTCTGAGATATGCTTATTCGATTAATTACGTAGATCATGTTATGTCCATTTATAAACACCTGAGTATTTTAAAACTAAGTGCAAGATTTGAACTATAGTTTGCAATATTTGTCTTTTCAGTGTATAAATCTTAAACACCCATGTATTTGTATAAAAAACTAATAGCACATGCTGAAGTTCACAACTTGAATTTACATATTGCTTATCAATTCCAAAACACAATACGACAAAATTTAGATGTAGTTTTGAGTATTGGGCTTGTGTTATTTTTAACAAATACATTGACTTATACTTAAGCACTAATTCCAAGAGTATATTTCGTAACAGAGTGAAAAAATTGTTACTGTCTATTTGATTTAGTACTCTGTGAAATTTAAAGTTAAAATTGTTGTGGAAGGGTACTGTTCAAAATCAGCAGTGCTGAACAAACCCCTTTGAATATTAAATTAATATTTTATAATTAATTAATATCCAATAAATATTCGATTCTATTCTATTCTAGAAGTTGATAAAAGGTTATTTTATGAAAGTTACTCCTGGGCTATAATAATTCTTAAAAAATAATGTACACTAAATAACTCACACCGGACAAGTTACTGCTTGACTAAATTTTCTTACTTGCACATGACACATCAGTTGGAAATTGAAATTCACGTAGAAAAATATGTATGTGCCAGTCTTGGTGTTAGGATAGTGAACGGTATTTAAAATCATGTTGAACAAAGGAAACCTTATTAAGAAAATATTTTATATTAACATGGATTTATCTAATATGGGGTGTATTAATATTATTTATAATGTCTATGATATTATATTGTTTGGAATATTAATTTTATATTGATTCAAAATAGTGATATCAAAATAGCACGCTGATCAAGTCTTCCGGTTTTAAATATTTCGATTGTATCATTTGCAAATTCGATCAAGCAATTATTGTTTACTCAGATGAAAGTCTGGCATGTATATAAATGCTCTCCATATATATTTGTTGTGGATTTTTGCGGAATTGGTTATAATAACTATTTATATTGCCTGTGGCAGAATTTGGTATTATGTACGCATATGGTTTTTAATACAAAACATTATTTTATTTTTCAGCTTCTGATTCAGATGTCAACATTCTGACAAGAAAATATGACTACAGTTTAGTATAAGGACTTTTCGCTACCGTGGAGTGTTATACATCAAATTGTTCAGCTCTAGGAGTTGAACAAGAATATGTATCTTGTTTTGCGCAGAAATGCATATTAACGTCGAAATCGAGATTTGAAGTTTGTGTGCCAAATAAAAATAATTCTTTAAATTACTTTAGTATAAAACATTCCTCGCATTTTCAAGTAGGCGTATAGCAAATTTAGTAATTATATTTAATTTCTGTCGCGTGACAAAATTACTCACATTTACCAAATAAGCTTGGTGTGGTAAAATGGAAAACAATGAAGTTTCTAAAAGTGAAATTGTAACCGAAATTGATGTTGAAAATGCTCCAGCTGAGCTACGACGTAAGAACATTTAATGATTAGTTTTATGTTAATGATTTAAGTATTCTTTTATATTATTTATTAAATTCTATTTTTTAGACTTTAAGTTCAACGATAACGAGTAACTACTTTTCTTATTTAAACCAATGTCGGTATTAAAGTCGGCACTTGCATAAAAGTGTATTGGCAAGTTATGCAGAACCCTATTGGTATAGTTTGAGGTAATATTTAGTAATTGCAGATTATAAGTCGTCATTTATATAAGAGTGTGTTTGGAAGTTATATAGGAGACAATAATTGAAGATTTCTGCCTAATCGGTTAAAAATTGTGTTTGCAAGTTATGTAGGAGACAATAATTGAAAATATTTGATTATTCGGTTAAAAATTAGTTGTTCTTCATTTTGGCAGACAAAATTCAAATCTCGATTTTGACTTTAATATGCAATTCCGCGCAAAACGATATACATATTCTTGTTCAGCTTGTCGAGCTGTACAATTTGATGTATAACACTCCCCGATATCGAAAAGCCCTTATACTAAACTTTATCCGAAAATATCTTTATAACCTGATATTGCCAAGAGGACGGATTATACGCAAAATTACGTCTATACTCATTCCAACTGTTCCCCAGATCAATATAAAGAATTAGAACGAAAGATGTGGCATTCTAAATCTCAGCTTAGAACTAAATGGGAATTAGTTGGTCAAAAAAAGGAACATTTTTCTTAAAAAATTTGAACTGTGGCTTAATTGCACACTTTTTAAAACATGCATTAGTGCCACATCTGGCCGCCCATCTATAAGGTTTGAAAATGTAAGTGAACAAAGTAAAAGGCGAAAAACTGAGGAATTAAGGAAACATGCGACTGCTGAGAACCTTACCTATGCAGCGCAAATAAGTTTACAGGTCTGTGGTAAGGTGGATGCTTCCCATGTTATAAAAAATATTACAATTAGCCCCACTTGAGAGTCAAAATATCTTAAAGTTTTGAAACAACATGATAAACATAAATTGGATATGTTAACACCAACACCAGCATTATCTGTTTTTGTTAAAGGAAATTTAAGCGAAATACTCAAGAAAAGTTTAAAAGAGAACTACAACTTCTAGTTGATATTCCTAAAGCAGGATCAGGAAATACCAATGAAGACTATTTTCGAATCCCAAATTATCTTCACAAGAAACAGGAATTAATCTACAATAAATAAACAAGCTCAAATAATTCTAGAGGCTATCTCTAGCGGTCATGATATTAACATTAAAAAATTCAGTATTTATATGGAAAAGACAGCTAGATTATACGTGGACTTATACAGTTGGTATCCCATGACACCAACCCACCATAAAGTTTTACTGCACGAACCAAAAATGTTTCAGAGACTTTCTTGGCAGCTTTCAGAAGAAGCAGGTGAGGCTAGAAATAAATTTTTTTGGTTGTTTAGGCTAAATTTTGCAAGAAAATATTCCAGACAGGCCTGTAATATGGATATGATTAATAATTCATTGAACTGAATTAATATGCATTTGAATACTGTTTGTACATGAGGATCAAGTTGTTTATGATTGTTAGGTTTACTTCATCCACCTTCGCCGGTGAAACCCATGTCATATTTTGAAGAAACAGTTGTGATTGGTTCATCATTAATATCCAAAGTTGCTTGAAAAATTGCTTACACACTTATGTTTTTATTATCAATTGTAAAATGAAAATTGTTATTAAAACGATGATTACTGCCAGGTTTTTGATATCTGTGAGATAGGGTAACCTTATGAATATGTTTTTCGAGATAGAATCCCACTGTCTTGTTATGCTACCAAGCAGTTCCCAATATTTGTTAAGAAGAACACCTCTTTGGTCTTCTTTTATTATTGTTGATCGTCTCAGTCAACACTTTTCACCACAAAGTGGAAGCATTTGTCGTTTTATTATCTTTTTATTTTTTTATACCGAAGTATATTATTTTCCAAAATTGTGGGGAAGTTTAGCTTTTATTTTTCCATTCATTCCGTTTCGCAACTGAGATTTACACTTTACTGCTCGTGGCTCAACATTTGTGGATTTCTAACTACTTGATGTAGTATTAACAAAATTAGAATCTGCGTCCAAAGTATCAAAGCCTTCCAATGAACTTTCACTCAACATGATTGTATTATGTTCATGTGGTGGTGGAATTTTACGAAAACGAATTCGGGAGTTTCTTTCTAAACTTTAGGAGTCCATTACACTTCAGCATTTTTTGTGAATTTGATAATTCCTAATTTCCTTTAACAGTGAATTTCGTCTCTGTTAAAAATTGTAGTGTTTGCACCTGCTAAACCGTAAAATTTTCGTCTGTTAATTCTTCAATTATTTCTACAGTGGGTTGTACTTTATTTTTAACAAAATAATTGTTTTTATTAATACAGTTTGTAGAACTACTGATTTCAAGAACCACTACCTCTTACATAACATTAATATATATTCCATATTATCTTGATTCCTCTGTATATTCCTTACTTCTGTCTCTGTTTAAATTTCACTCTGGTCTTCTCTCGTTACATCATCGTATAACCCACAGTCTAAAATGCTTTCTTTACTTATAGTATCTTTTTCAGTAGAAATAGTAGGTTTTGTGTTTTCTTTATTCACATTATATTCTTCCCTTTGGTCCGAGGGGTAAACCACTGGGTAAATGTGGTGTATACTCCAGAGGAATTATGGGGAAATATTAGAAATTATTGGGAATTAAATGCACAGACCAGAAGAAACCTCAAAAATTTGTAAAACTATCTCACATCTTGTTTGGTGGCACAAAGTGTCACCGATATGCGTAAAAGTTAGCTTTAAATAATGGATGAACCATGGTTACACTGCATTTTCATGCTCATATTCAACTGAACATTTTAGAAATTTTACAATAGTATTTATGCCATCTTATTTGACATCTCTTACAGAATATAGCTACATTAACAAAAAGGTCACTGCTTCATTAGTTTTTGTAGTTTAATGGTCTCATAGGGGCTTAAATTCTATAACTTTCAAAATTTCTCCGGAGTGCACTATTAGCTTTAGGAATTAAAAAATAACTTAATTTGTATTTTGGATTTTATCTATACTAAAAATTGAACAAACATCCTGGAGTGAATTTTAAAATATAATTATATGGGAGAATTTAAAAAAACTGGAATCTGCATGAGTCACTTTGATTTCAGTAACGACCTTTTAAAGGTTGTTGAATTACTAAAACTCTGAATTTTTTCTCTGGATTGTGTTTTCTCAATTAAACATTTTGTTCTTCTTATAATGCCAAATGATAGCAGTTGGTTTGCAGAAGCTGAAATAAATGTAAAATTGAAGTTAAATGAAAACTTAAAACTGTATTAATTAAATGGGTTTGACAATGAACGTTTCTTAACCGAAATTACGGATAGTGATATAGATAAAAAAAGATTTTGTTAAACTAGTTACGGAGGATAGACAACAGGAATTTTATGGAATCTATTTTAATAATCCAAGTGATTATAAAATATTGGGCGGTTCAACGAAGGAAATACAATTAATAGCAAAATATTATAAAAACAAATACATAAAACAGTCTTCTATTTTAAGTTCAAACTGACAATTCTATATCGTTTTTGGATTTGACTGTTTTAAAATCTCAAAGAAATTTCCAGGCTTCTACATCCGAACATATCAGGAGACCTGGTCATATTCCCGATGTAAATCTAAAGTTGATAATGAGAGTTGCAAGAATTACGTCGTAAATAAGATAATACCAGATACGAAATGCTGGTAGATATAAACAATCAGACATGTGTGTTATTAGTTGCTATTGTAACAAAAATAATTTTAAAACTATTCGAAATTAAATCTTGTCAGCTACGTTGGATGTATGGAAATATCCAAAAACATATTTTAACTGGACATATTAATCTTCATAACAGTCGGTCTTTATAACCTGATATTGCCAAGAGGACGGATTATATGCAAAATTACGTCTATACTCATTCCAACTGTTCCCCAGATCAATATAAAGAATTAGAACGAAAGATGTGGCATTCTAAATCTCAGCTTAGAACTAAATGGGAATTAGTTGGTCAAAAAAAGGAACATTTTTCTTAAAAAATTGAATTGTGGATTAATAGCACACTTTTTAAAATATGCATTAGTGCCACATCTGGACGCCCACCTATAAGCCTTCAAAAAATTTAAGTATACAAATTAAAAGGCGAAAAACAGGAATTAAGGAAACATGTGACTGCTGAGAAACTTACCTATGCAGCACAAATAAGTTTACAGGCCTGTGGTAATGTGGATGCTTCCCATGTTATAAAAAATATTACAATTAGCCCCACATGAGCGTCAAAATATAACGTAAAGTATTGAATCAACATGATAAACATAAATTAGATATGTTAACACCAACACCAGCATTATCTGTTTTTGTTGAAGGAAATTTAAGCGAAATACTCGACAAAAGTTTAAAAGAGAACTACAACTTCTAGTTGATATTCTTAAACCAGGATCAGGAAATACCAATGAAGATTATTTTCAAATCTCAAATTATCTTCACGAGTAACAGGAATTAATCTACAATAAATAAACAGGCTCATAGTAATTCTAGAGGATATCTCTAGCGGTTGCGATATTAACATTAAAAAATTCAGTATTTATATGGAAAAGACAGCCAGATTATATGTGGACTTATACAGTTGGTATCTCATGACACCAACCCACCATAAAGTTTTACTGCATGAGCCAATATTGTTTCACAAACCTTCTTGGCAACAGAACAGCTTGCAGAAGAAGCAGCTGAGGATAGACATAAACATTTTCGGTTGTTTAGGCTAAATTTTGTAAGAAAATATTCTAGACAGGCCTGTAAAATGGACATGATTAATAAACTACTTTAAACCTCGCATCTACTCCTCACTGGATTAAGACCGCCACATAGAAAAGGTTGACAACGCTAGATTTGCTTTAGCTCGTGGAAGTAAAAAGAAATTACATTCATTCTACAGAAGAAAGTGAGAGTGAAGATAATTATGAAAAAGTTTCTGAATACGAACGTTCGAAGTCTTCAGAATAAATAAAATAGTCAAATGTGTATCATATAACTTTAATAAACTGCAGCTGGACATAATTAACGTGCCACTACAAATGTTCCAAAAGTGTATTGCTCCACTTCTTTGCCAAACCTATAGTCCAGCCCGAATGGATTGTTTTGCACTGTATGTTTGTTTTTTAAGAATTGAACTACACAATTAAAGAAGATATACACCATCCCACATTATCAATTATTATATACCTAGAAACCTCTCACAGGCCTTCGAACTATTTAAAAACTAATTGTGATAGAAGTTATTATAATTTCAAAAGAGCTGACTACATAGGTCTGTATAGGTCAATCTTGACAATCGACTGGTCTTTCCTGGAAAAAAAACTTGATATCAGTCAAGCCTGCAATATGTTTCATAACACATTATACTCGCTCCTAGAAGTGTTTGTTCCTTTAACAAAATTCAATTCTAAACGCAAATTTCCAATCTGCTATAGTTGATATACAATCAAGTCGGTTCGTTCAAAAGCAAATTTAGTTAGAAAGTATACAAAATTTTGGTCTCAATACTATAAAAGTAAATATACTCAGATGAGGACTTTAGTAAAAGTTTTAATTGCAGCTGATTATAAAAACTATTTACAAAACAAAAATCTCGCTTAAAAAATCCAAGATTCATTAATACAAAGAGGAATACTAATTTACCTAAAGCTTTGAAATATAATAGCAAAAGCTGTGATATATCAGCCGCAGCAGCGAATTGCTTTAAAAACTTTTTTAGTAGTGCTTACCAATCTATTTTGAACTTTTCAGTTGTTGGTATCAAACAGGATATGCGTCCGTAATAGATATCTCTGAAATAAGTGAGGACGAAATTGCTAGTGCAATAGAAAAGTTGCCAAATTGAAATTCAATTGGTTTTGATAAAATACCAACGTTCTGCATTAAAGATTGTGCGAGGATTTTAGTGGCTCCACTGAAGACATTGTTTAATTTAATATTAAAAACCAAAACCTTTCCGGAAACATGAAAAATTTCTAAGGTATGTCCAATCCCAAAAGATGTTAATCAAACAGACGTTACTAACTATAGACCTATTAGTATCATTTCCAATTTTTCAAAAATATTTGAAGGTATAGTATGCAATCGTATTTACCCTAAAGTCAAAGCTTTATTTCCAAAGCGCAACATGGTTTTGTACAAAATCGTTCGTGCGAGACCAATCTTGCATCTTTCACTCAATATGTCTCTGAAGCATTGGATGCCGGTAGTCAAGTCGATGTTATTTATTTGGATATATTAAAAGCTTCTGATCAACTGGTTCACAAAATTTTTAGATAAACTCAGAGTTTTGGTTTTTCTAATGGGCTTGTTCAACTATATCAGTCTTATCTGTAAGAGAGAAAGCAGTATGTTGTATATCTTGGTAGCTACTCAGACATATTTACTGCTGGATCAGGGGTTACTTAGGGGCCTGTTTTGGGACCACTTCTGTTTCTACTATATTTAATGATTTTAGTGCAGTATTAAATTGTCAACTGCTAATGTATGCAGATGATTTAAAATTTTTTCGGTTATTCATACTCAGCAGGATCGTATATTGCAAGATGACAGCAAAGTAGTACAATTGTGTTCAGTTAACGGTTTAAAACTGAACATTGCTAAATGCAAAGTTGTAAGTTTCACTCGAAAAGTAATTAGTACAAAATATACTTATAGTATATACTCTTCCCATTTGTTACACGTCATTTCGGTTACAGACCTAGGGGTAATTTCTAATTGTAAGTTATCTTTTACTGAACATATTGTAAACATATTCAATTCTGCAATTAAAATGTTAGGATTTGTTATAAGAAACTACAATTTTTTTTCGGATATTGTAGCTATAAAAGTGCTTTACTTTGCCTTGGTACGTTCAAAAATGGAATACTGTTTTTTAATATGGGCCCCTACTACAATAATCAGTGTGCATTATTAGAACGCGTTTAAAAAAAGTTTCGACGATTCTTTGCTTTTAGGATGGATGGTATATATCCGGATCATAAGGACGACTACCATACATTACTTACCTGATTAGATACTACGTCTCTCGAGTTGAGGCGTATTATAATCCTGTTTACTTTTATATATAAGTTGGTGCATAATTTGATCGATGTTCTGGATATGCTGCAGCAGCTAAATTTTTTTACTTCCCAGACTTACATCTCGGGAAAGGCAAGTGTTTTATTGCGCAAAGGCTTGTACGAATGTTATATTAAAGTCGCCTATTTATCAGTCGTCTAGTATAGTGAACAAGTTTTCTGACAAATTCAATATATTTGCTGATACCCTATTAGACTGTACGACTGTTATACACACACATAGTTTTGCCACGTGTGATAATTATCATAATTATTTTTATATTATCTTAAGTAGTTTTATCTCATAATTATGATTAATTGCGTATGCAATAGAGACATAATTACATTTAGTTGTATAGTATTTTAAAATGCTTGTTCATCTTTAAATATGTTTTATGTGACATGTGTATTTAACTGTCCTGTATTGGAGCGCTGCTATGTTGGATGCATTAAATTAAATAAATAAATAAATAAATAAATACATTATCAAGGGGGAGAATATTGAACACTTGTTTAAAGTAGTTGTGTTTATAGTTAGTTATTGTTATTATTCGTAGTTCGTTTACTCTGATGAACGCTGAACAAATTAGAAAAGTTAGAATAGCATGGGTCAAGCAGAGAGTTGTCAAAATGAATTGTTTTTGGATTTTTGCAGGTCGATAATCTAAATAAGAGAAAATACAACATTTAAAGAACTTGTTATGGTCT
This sequence comes from Platerodrilus igneus, assembly GCA_036346225.1. Classification (NCBI taxonomy): domain Eukaryota; kingdom Metazoa; phylum Arthropoda; class Insecta; order Coleoptera; family Lycidae; genus Platerodrilus; species Platerodrilus igneus. The sequence continues at coordinate 5,349,345 of JARFIW010000828.1, forward strand.
ATGTGGTATGAATTTTCAGGCGGCTCTGTGGCGAAATTGGTATACGTGTGACTACTACGCCCAAAGTCCCGGGTTCGAATTCCAACACGGTCCGCTGAAAAATGTAAGGCAAGCGATTTTTCTAAAAATACGCCCTCGTTCAGATGAGAGGTAAAATAGAGGTCCCGTGTGTCAGTGTTGTCACGCACGTTAAAGATCTCTACCTTACTTGGAACAGCAAGGATTCGGCAAAATTCCAAATTTTTCAGGTAAAAAGCTCGCTTCCTGGCAATGTAGTACCTTCGATTGGAGCATTGGAAAATCACATGTAAAGTATGAATTTCCCCTAACAAATGTTTGTTGAGTTTAAAAGCACGTAACAGGAAAAAGAAGAGAAAAACATTATAAGGTTTCACAATTTAATTGTATGTATGTCTATGAAAGTTCTGACATTAATTTTTATTAAAGTTTTAGCAAATTTCCCAAATTGCTTAAAAAATGGTTGTGTTTTACTTCCTGCAATCGCTAACACCCATTGTCTTGTTATGCTACCAGCAGCTCCCAACATTTGTTAAGAAGTATACCTCTTTGATCTTCTTTTATTATTGTTGAACGTTTAAGTCGACACTTTTCACCACAAGGTGGGCGCATTTGTCGTGGTTTATTATCTTTTTATTTTTTGATACCGAAGTATAATCTTCTCCAAAATTGTGACGAAGTTTAGTCTTTGTTTTTCCATTCAGTCCATTTTACATCTCGAGATTTACACTTTCCAACAGTTCATTTGCTGCTTGTGTCTCAACATCTGTAGATTCCGAACTACTTGCTCATCGATTTATGCTATATGGAATATATCTCCAATATTGAAGAGAACATACCAGTTAACATTAAATACTTTTCGGCATTTGTTAAAGGACTAAAGAGGAAAGATGGTGTACCTGCAAATATGGAGTATAATAGCACAGTACTTGACACATCTCAAAGTATTGCAGAGGCCTTTGCCAGGCATTTTCAGTCTGTTTATTCTGAACACTCTTTGAAGCCAGTGTTTGATAAGTTTCTTCTCAATCGGTCTGTATCCCTATCTCAACACTGTTTTACATTCGAAGAAATTATTGCTAAAATTAAGACACTAGATACAAAAAAGCGAGGTGGGTCGAATGGTATTCCTCCACTTTTACTAGTGAAGTGTAACAACTCTTTAGCAAAGCCATTGTGCTATCTTTTTCAGGTAGTCTTTTAGTCTTGGGATTTTTCCTGATTGTTGGAAATGTTCAGTTCTTTTCCCAATTTTTAAAAATGGTGAATATACTAAATATTAATTATGTGCTATAAATAACTACATTTTTTCATCACGAATCCCGCATTATATAATTTCCACATGGTTATGGACCCAGTAGCGCGATATTTGAGGGAAAAGTGAAAACAAAAAAAATGGTTGATGGTATGTTAATGGCCGGCGATGTTTTGGTTTGGTTAATAAAAAGTTTTAATGAGTGCTAGAAAACAGTGTTTGATACAAACAAATAATATATTTGTTGCTATAAAAACAAATCTGCTCGATTTCAACAGTTTTTGTCTTTTGTGATAAATTGAGTGATTACTATAATTACGGTATATATCACATTTGTGTGAAGTTAGCGATGACTTTTTCCAGCTCAGCGATGCCTTTCTGCTGATTCTTTCTTCACGTGATATCATGTATGTCAGTCTTACAAAAGTCATCGCTGGGAAAAGTCATCGCTAACTTCACACAAATATATATCACGTGTAAAACAAATGTTAATAAAATATGTAATTTTGATATCGGTTACTCGCGTATAATTTTAGTTTGAAAGTTTATAAATGCATTTTAAATTTTGCTAACAAAAATGGCATTTGAAGGTTATGATAATAAAAGTGCATTGGACTTTGCAAAACTAAAAGGAGTGGCAAATTATCGGGAATGGCGTATGGACGTTGACATGCTGTTGCGAGCCCATGGTTTGTTTGGATATATTACCAATATAGAATCTGATAAGGAAATGTTACCTGCGAAAAGCTCTATCAAGGAAAAATGTGAGTTTAACAGGCGGCGTGATAAAACGTTATCCACTATTTATTTGTCGTTAACTCCTGAAGTAAAACCACTAGTTAATGGCTTAACTGATCCTAGAAGTGTGTGGGCTACGTTGGAGACTAATTTTGAACCGTCGTCTAAAGCCATGATAGGACGGTTATTAGCAGAATTTTTCTTGACTGTAATGTTAGAGGATGTGTCAATTTCGTTGTATATTGCACGTCTTCGAGATCTACAAAGGCGCTTACCTAATGTTAAATGGGAACTAAAAGATTTATATGTCGCTTATAAAATGATTAGCGGGCTACCGGAACGCTATAGTGTTATTGTGCAACAACTTTATCAGCTTCCCGATGAAAAATTTACATCAGATGCAGTTGCTACAGCATTGCTCACTGAAGATGGACGATTGCAAAATTCTGTATCAACACTGGCAAATAAATCTGTTTCAGGTGCCTTTGCTGTTGATGTCAAACATGATGGTAGAAGGAAATCTAACGTTCGATGTTATCGTTGTAAGAAATTGTAATGTAATGTAATGTAAATAAAGGTAACAGTAGCCTGCAGTCCAATGTAAGTAATCAAAAATTTCCACGAAACGATACAAGTAATAATAGAGGTGCGTATGTATCTACGATTCCTGAAGATCATTGTACTGATGTCGGTGGAACTTGGTTTTTAGAATTATTTAGCACTGAACACCCAACACCAAAATACGAATTTATTTTTGTAATGATAAGAATTTATGTTTTGATTTTCAAGAAATAGATAAAACTGTAAATCAAGGCAAAGGAGTATTAATTGCCAAGGGTGTTGGCAATGTTTTTATTAATCTAATTAATGATAATGGGTCTAAAATTAATGTGCAGTTGAGAGATGTATTTTATGTACCTGATTTATCAAGGAATTTAATTAGATTAGGTACTGTTGTGCAAAATGGATTTTATTTTGTAGGGAAAAAATGAATACCTTGATGTGTACACCACAAATGGTACTTTATTTGTACGTGATAAGAAAACAAAGAGGTTGTATACCATAATAGGCGAAAAAGGTAAACCTTTTATAAATTCCAAGTCTAACATTAATATTGCATTATCGGAAATGAAGAATATAAATTCTTTAAAATTATGGCATCATAGATGTGCACATTTGAGTCCTGACAAAATCTATAAAACTGTTAAAAATGAAATCGTTTTAGGTGTAGGTAAGCTCATTAAAGAGGATGTAAACTGTCACTCTTATATCGAGGGCAAGTTAAAACGAGATCCTTTTAAGAGGCTGTCGGGGGTTCAAACAAGTAGGCCACTTGAATTATTGCATATCGATCTTTGAGGAGAATGACCAGTTGTTAGCGCCGGAGGTGCTAAATATTTTTTAGGTATCGTGGATGATTTTTCTCGTTGGATTGCTGTCTATACAATCCAAAGTAAAAATGAAGCTTGCGATAGAATTAAAAATTTTATTGCTCGTGGAGAACGAATGTTGGGTCTGAAAGTAGTCTGTCCGATCAGATAATGGGATGGAATTTTGTTCCATGGATATGGAAGATTATTTTTCTAGTGTTGGAATCAATCACCAACTAACTAGCGTGTACTCTCCGAAACAAAATGGGGTTGCGGAGAAAATAAATTTCGACGCAGTAGATGCAGTGAGGACGTTATTGATAAGTTCAAAGTTAAAATCTAAATTTTGGGCTGAAGCATTGCAATATTACGTCCACACCAAAAACCGCATTCCACATGCCACCAATCTGGAAAAGACTCCATACCAGTTGTTTATAGGGAGAAAACCTCGAGTATGACATTTCAGAGTATTTGGTTCGTTAGCTTTTGTTCATGTACCTAAGCGTTACCGAACACAACTGGAACCCAAATCGCGGAAATGCATTTTAGTAGGCTATGCAGCATTTACATGGGGTTACCGTGTCTTTGACCCTGTACGTAATACTCTAATAGAGTTGAAACATATTAAAATAGATGAATCTGTTTTGGGTATTAATGGAATATGTAATACTGTCACCCCTAGCACAATAGGTACATTTAGCGATAATGCGTCAGTTTTATGTGATTCAGATGATGCAGCTCCTGTTGCAGAAGTTACTAAAGATACTAGTATTAGTGATCATCCATTAACGACTGTTCGTTGTGACATTCAGTGGAAACGACAAGTAGTTCCTAGGAAAAATGGAACACGTACTGATGTGTATTATTGGTATGGTTCTAATAAGTGTCGGTCACAGAATGATGTGAAATCGTTGACAAGGGTTTGGATTACGATCCAAAACAATTTGATTTTTCTGATCCGTTGAAAGGTGAAAAACTAACAAAGGTTACTGAATGTGACGATGAAATTTTACTAGCATGTTTAATACAAATACCAGATAATCACCATGATGCTATTAATTCGAAATGTAAAGGTGAATGGCAAAAAGCTATGCAAGAAGAGTTAGCTATGAATGAGGAACGAGAAGTGTGGGAAATGGTACCAAGATTACCTGATCAAAAGGTTATTAACTGCAGATGGGTCTATAACCTGAAAACAAATGTGGATGGTACAATTAAACGCTTTAGAGCACGCTTGGTTGCTCATGGTTATAAGCAAACATTCGAGGTTGATTATTTCCATACATTTGCACCTGTCGTTGAATTCAACTTGGTTAAGTTGCTATTTGTGTTATTAGTTGTTCATAATGATTGGGTTCATTCCCACTGGGATGTAAAATGTGCTTTTACCTATAGTGATTTAAAAGAGGAGGTGTATATGGAAATACCCGTTGGATATAAAAATATAGATTCCAAAACATTTGTACTCTGCTTAAAAAAATCAATTTACGGTCTTAAGCAATCTGGTAGAAATTGGTATTATCACTTTGCCGATATATTAAGAGAATTGAATTTTTCTGTATCGGAGTATTGTCCCTGTATTTTTAAATTGGATACTAACTGTATTATTCTATTATATGTCGATGACATTGCTGTGTTTTGTAAGAACGAAGAAATCTTGCAGTATGTATTCACATGTTTGAATAAATATTGTGAAGTTGTTAATTTAGGTAATATCAGATAATTTCTTGGGGTAGAGTTTAATAAATTGGACAGTGGTTATCACTTGTGTCAACAAAAATATATAACAAAATTATTAGAACGTTTCAAGATTAATTTAGATATCCCTGTTTACACTCCTATGAGTGTCGGATATATTTTTTGTAGTAATAATAATAGTTCAAAACTAACTTGCCTTTTAGAGAACTGTTGGGGTCCTTGCTATTTCTTGCAAACCGGACACGACCAGACATTTTGTTTTCAGTAATTTATTTGGCTCAATTCTCCTCGAATCCAACAAGTGAGCACTATAATTGTTTATTGCGTGTCCTTAAGTATGTTGGAAACACTCATGATTATTCTATTAATTTATCACATTCTAATTCCTATGATTTGTCAATTTATACTGATGCCTCATGGGCTACAGCTGAAGATTCTCGCAGATCTTTTAGTGGGTTTCTTTGGTCGCTGGGCAACGTTTTTCTAGGTTGGCGTTGCAGTATTCAAAAATGCATATCTTGAAGTGCCATGGAGGCTGAGTATGTTGCTATGGATTCGGCCTGCATAGAAATAATGTGGATATCAAAAATACTTGCTGAATTTAAAGGGTTTCCTTTTCCCACTATAAAACCTCTAGTATTGTGCGATAATCAATCGGCAATATATTTTTCAAGGGCTGCTATAGTCAATAATAGGACTAAGCATATTGATGTCAAGTACCACACAATTAGGGAATTGTTAAATAAAAATTGTTTGTTACTTAGATATGTCAACACTAAGGAAAATATTGCAGATCTCTTAACTAAGCCATTGTTACATGCAAAGTTGTTTAATTTTGTTAAATTTATATTTGATTTTAAAAAGTTATGAATTGGAGAGAAATTGTGAAGAATTCATAATCTTATGTTCCCGCCATTTGATTCAAATAGTTTATACTTCCGTATAATGTTTTCTATTTTACCGACTTTATAATTGGTTAATATAATATGGCTGTTAACTTGTACATAAAAGAAGTGCTGTTGTTCTAATTATTGTAAATACACTAAATATTAACTATGTGCTATAAATAACTACATTTTTTCTTCACGAATCCTGCATTATATAATTTCCACATATTTCGCCCCGTATTTACCCTACTTTCACTGTAGTCAACCGTGTAAAACAGAAAGCCGTTTGTGTGCGCATTGTATATCTATTGGTGATACTTTTCCAAATTGTACAACTTGTTTCGTAACGTAAGACTGTACCAGTTGTAGCGCCTAGATAGTTCAAGTAGACTTACGTCTACCGTCCACATTGTTACCGGAGGTAACATGCACCCGGTGTAACACGCATGATATTTCGGGGTATAGTCTACACTCTTTTGGTCGTCAAACCTAAGAACCCGTACTGCCGTGAGGCCCAGGTGCATTAAATTCTACCCCACCTTAGAAATAATTGTACTCACAAGTATATCTTTGGTAGCCCTGGCCAGTGCGAACTTCCACCTAGTTGTTACTTTTGGTTAGTTATCATAATTAATTTGATCGTAGCTGTGGCATAGCCAATATACGCCGTACCTACCTTTGCTTATATACACCTTTGTTTATGTTACTTACTGTGCTTAATTAATGTGTTCTTTTCAGCCATGCGTTTGTAAATAGAGTTAAGAGTATAATCCAGGTGCATTATTCTGTTGCACTAATTTGCGTTAGTAGGGTGAATCAGTACATTCCACACCGTGAGTTTTTTCTTATTTTCATATTGTCTTATTATAGCAAGTGCAGGGACGTTTGCTCGACCAGTAATGAGATCCCCGAATATATCTAACACAGTGACATTACTGGTGGTGCCCACCCCATTTTGCCGTCATTCCCGATTTTTGGCATACTACCAAGTTTACGTCCCACTATAATTGTCATCTTAGGGCGTTTAGCAATCCCGACCTACGACTTTTATCATACCCACCCCCACCGGCTAGAGCTAGGCCGTACACGGATTCCGATCCGTACCTTGGTGCCGTAGTGCTGAATTGGCCCGTAACATGTTTGTCATGTTTTGCTATTAGAAAAATTGCAATATCTTGGTGTATTCGGTAAATACTTATTATGGATTGCTTCATTCCTAACAAACCGACGCCAGTTTGTTCAGTTGGGTAATTCGACATCTCAAGAGTTTTATGTTCCCTCTGGTGTGCCACAAGGGTCACACATTGGACCAGTATTATTCTTGTTATTTGTAAATGGTGTGGCTTCATGTTTTACTCACAGTAAATTTTTAATGTACGCTGACGATCTAAAATTCTTTGCCGGTATCAAATCCATTGAGGATTGCTTCAAGATCCAAGTCGATTTAAATAACTTCTTACAATACTGTGATAATAATCTGCTGAAAGTTAATGAAAGTAAGTGTAAGGTCATGAGATTCACTAAATGTAACAAGCTCGTGAAGTTTAATTGCACCATTACGGGTGTAATCCAAACTGTACAAGTGGATAATGTTGTGCTTAAAAGCTACAGGATGTTGGGTTTCCTATGTAGATGCACCATACACTTTAAAAACATTCGTCCAATTATAGTTTTATTCAATAGCTTAGTTCTTAGTATATTAGAGTATAATAGTATTATATGAGCACCATCCTATAACTGCTATAATTCTAAGTTACAAAGAGTGCAAGACAGTTTTGTTAAATACGTCTTATGGAAACATCACTTCCCTATAAGGAGGTGCCCAGGTCCACTCATTTGTTGCTGGTTGGTATGAAAGATCTCACCTTCAGAAGAAACTTGGCCTAGGCAGTATGTTTATATAAATTGGTAAATGGTCTAATCGATTGCCCGCCTTTATTGGATATGGTTTTTATCCGTGTCAACAATAAGTCTACACGCAACAGTAATTTTTTTGAAAAACCTCATAGAACTAATTATGGACAATCTGCCTTTATCGATCAAATAATAAAAGCATTTAATAAAAGCAATAGCAGGGATATTTTTGGTATCACTATAACTAGTTTTAGAAATGGAATTTTCTGGTGATTTTTTTTTATATCAAGTTAGATAGATTTTTTGTTTAGTTTTCTGTTCTTTTGTCTATTTACGGTTATATTTTATTGTATTTTGTGCCAATTAGGAGTTTTGTCCTGTAGATGCACTATATAAATAAATAAATTAACGAAATTAGGATCTGAATCCGAATCGTCAAAGCCTTCCAATGAACTTTCACTCAACATGATTGCAGTATGTTTCTGTGGTGGTGTAATTTTACAAAAACGAATTCGCAAGTTGCTTTCTAAACCTTCAGATGTTCATTTCACTCGGGCATTCTTTGTAGATTTGATAATTCCGTTTCTTTTGAGAATGGATTACGTCTCTGTTAAATTTTTAGTATTTGAACCGGCTGAATCGCAAAATCTTCATCTGTTAGTTCTTTAATTATTTTTGTAGTGGGTTGTACTTTTTTTAACAAAATAATTGTTTTCATGATTACAGTTTGAAGAAGTGGGGGATAGAAGGGTAATGAGGGCTAGACGAGTAGTGGCGGCCACCAGGGGTATTTTACACTTCTGCAAGAATTTTTATAATTTTCAACTGTTGATGCCCGGTGCAGTAATCCAATAGCGAGACACACTAACAACGATCAGTCTATTCGTAGTCGTTGTACAGTAATCATACAAAATCTGAAATTGTTCTCAGTGTTGTAGTGAAGTGCATTTGTTAAAGGTATGTATGTTAGAAACAATTGTTTATAAAAATTCTAAGATATAAGTTAGTTAGCAGATAGTAAATTTTCTTAGCATTCTTGCTGTAACATACTTTTTTCTGTAAATTTGAATACAAAATCTGTATTTATATAAAATGCGTCATTAGTCCAAGCGGGTAATGGTGAATGCCATAAAAGTCAAATGACGGCCGGCCTGTATTACCCTCTACATAATGTTACACCTTACATTATTGTTACTTACTCCTTATTCATCTAGTAATAATTTTTTCTTTTAAATACCAAACAAATATATTACAAAAACTCACAAAGGCTATTGGACTAGTGAGCAATTAATACTTACGTTAAATTCAATACAAAATGAAGGTAGAAGTTTGAGAAAAGTGGGTTGATAGTTTCCTATACCTAGGAGCACTCTGAAAACTATAGGAACAATAAACAATCTTTCTAATCCACCTTTAGGACATAAAGCGGTTTTCGGCATGGAGCAGGAAAAATTGTTAGCTGATGAAATTATAAAAGTTTCCTTGCAATGTTATGGGATGACTGCCGAACAAGTGAAAACACTGGCTTTCAATTATGTGCACAAAAATAATCTACGGAATCCTTTTTCCAATGCTAATCAATCAACAGGCAAAGATTGGTTTAGAGATTTTTTAAACAGAAATTCAAATATCACTATAAAAAAACTGACTCGACTTTCTGCATTTAACAGGGATGAAGTGTCTCTATTCTTTGAAAACTTGAATGCAGTTCAAGAAAAGCATAAATTTACACCTGCCAAAATTTTCAACAGCGATGAAACTGGCATAACAAAGGTTCAGGTACCCAGCAAGATTCTAGCAGAGAAGGACCAAAAACGAGTAGGCCTTGTAACAAGTGGAGAAATAGGGAAAACAACGACTGCATTGTGCTGCCGGAATGTATGTGTCTCCTATGTTTATTTTTGCTCATAAGAGAATGAACAACCAACCAAAAAGAAATGGTCCGCCTGGGGCAATTTATGGTTGTTCTGATAACGAATGGATTATGGAGGATTTCTTCGTGGAATGGCTTGGGCATTTTCATAACTTTAATAAATATTCTAAAGAAGATCCTGCACTGCTAATAATTGATAATCATAGTAGCCATTGTACATTAAAGGCACATAATTTTTGTAGAAGTAATGTTATTGAACTTATTGACCATTCCATCTCACACATCGCACAGACTTCAGCTCTTGGTCGATGCCTTTTATTCGTCATTGAAAAATGCCTACAACAACGAGTGCAGTAACTATTTGAGAAAAAATGAAAAAATTACAACCAACAAAATTTCTGAACTCTTTCAGAAAGCTTTTAGTAGGGTAACAACACTAGAGAAAGCTATAAAAGGTTTTGAAATCACAGGAATATTTCCAATAAATCCAAATGTATTCACAGATGATGATTTCGCTGCATCTGCAAGTTTAAATCTTAATCCTATAGTTGCAAAAGTAGCTAATGCAGTTGCAAAAAATGTTGCTTTGAACATATTGATGCAAAATGTAGTTGGCAAAGAAGAGAAAAAGGAAAATGGATTGCACAAGGTGCAGAATGTGCTCCAGCTCCCTGTGATCAAGTAACTCCCCCGAAAGGAATCCTTTCTAACAAAAGAAATTAAGCAGACTTTAGCAACAGCAGTTTTGAAATATCATTCAATTATTTACATTCTTTGCCTTCTTGCTCCACAAGCAGTACAACTGGCAAAAGAAAAAGATGCAACATGAAACAACATTCTGAAATAATAACCTCCACGCCAATGAAAGAGGTGCTAGAAGAAAAGGATCGAATAACAAAAGAAAAAGGAAACAAAAATCTAAACTTGGATAAAAAAACAGACCTCTAAAGAAAACGTTTTGCTGATATTTCACATCGCGAAAACAACAGTAGAAGATGCAAACAGAAACTATTGTCGAATCCTTTTCTTCCAGTACCACAGACGAACACCACGATGATGACTTATCAGACGTACGAATAAATGAAGATATATGTGCTATATGTGGGGAGTTTTGAAAAAACCGAAAATTGTGGATAAGATGTACTACGTGTTCTGGGTGGACCCATGAAAATTGTACAGACCACGTATTGGGACCATATGTATGCAAATTTTGTTCATAGGTATATTTTTGGGGCCAATCGTGACACCTGCCGCTACTATCTACATATGGAGGGTAATTGCAGACAACTACACTTTTCTTCATTTTATAGAATTTTATTTTTATTAAATGTTTTTAATAAAAACTGTAACGTACTTCTAATTATTAAAATGTCCTATCTCTTAATTGCGATTGAGCTAATCTAAACATACCAAATTCTTGAAACGTAGTAAGTATAATTGCATAGGGGACCGCCATTCCCCACTCTTCCCCTATAAAGCTCAAGAATCACTACCCCTGGCATAACATTAGTAGTAGATTCTATATTATCTTGATTCATCTGTATATTCCTTACTTCTCTCTGTTTCAATTTCACTCTGTGCTTCTCTCATTTCATGATCGTGGTATAACCCTCAGTCTAAAATGCTTTCTTTACCTATAGAATCTTGTTATTCTAGTAGACGCCACGTTGTGCGTCAAAGTTATGTCACGTTGGCTTGTAGCCGTGCGTAACAAAAGAAAATCCAAGAAAAACCAGTGACCGGGCTCAATCGGAGAGTGGGGGTGTAGAAAGCAGACCAATCTAGAAGGGACGCGGCTGTCAGGAGTTAGTACCAGTACCTGCCATAGAGAAATTAGAATAGTAAACCTGAAAGAAAAATAAATTAGTCCTGCAAACCTGAAACAGAGAAAAAGCATAGCCTATGGATCAAGTATAAATTGTTCAGTACTTTATAGAATAAATAAGAGCAACTGTTTAGATAAACTCTATAATCTAACAACAGTAATAGCAGTACAGAAAAATTCTGAGTACAAAGTGAGGCCATATTGGGGAGTAGCAGAAACGTTTCATCACACACCAATTAAACATAATTCAGGTAAGATGTAACAAAAAAAATATAAATAGGTAAGAAATAATTACTCTAAGTAATTTAGTAAAATTTTTAGCAAAGACATAAATAAGTAGATAAGCACAACTGTTCTGAGTCATTCAGTATGGTTGATTGTTCTTTATAACTAGGTAAGACATAATTAATCTAAGTAATTTAGTAAAATTTTTAGCAAAGACATAAATAAGTAGATAAGCACAATTGTTCCGAGTCATTCCGTAGGGTTGATTGTTCTTTTTTTTTTTTATTAAATAGCGGGCAAGTCTATGGAAAAGATATCAGAACGACAAGGAATATTGCAAAAACAACGGGTAGATATTTACAGTAAGAACAAATAGGAAATAGTGCAACTTACACAAAGTCCTTCAGTACCGCTTCCTTGCCATTGCAGTGTGGGATCCACGATGTCTGGCACTAACGAAGCACTGCACCCTATACTGTGAGGATGTTGATGGAACTTATCACAACTTACCCTAATCACACTGACTGATTTCACTGGGGTTAGCAGCGGACCTTATCACGCGAAGGAACTAGGTATATTAGTTGCATAACCATACAAAAAGCAGCGAGGAACTTCAACCACTACTTTTGTATACCGGTAGTCGGTCACAGTTTAAATATCACCAGACCAAGCAAGCAACAAAAGCCATAATAAGTAAAGCACATGTATCACTAAAGGGAATCCGTAACCATGTCCTTAAAACCCGCGTGCATCGAGTTAAAAGCAGAACGAAACAGGATCTTTAACGTAATTCCTATATCGGAACCCAAAGACCAACTACGACTCCGCGACAGTTAGTTCTACGGCTTTTTTTCCATAAGAAAGACGACTAAAAACGTTTAGTAGACACGCGTAAGCACTAAAGCCGTACGTCGAAAGTTCTTCGAACACACGTGCGTCGAGTTTCACCAACTCTACCACTCTTAGTTCAACCAGAAAAACCGTATCTTACACTTAATTTTTGACATCTCGCAAGCAAGAACAAAACACGACCCTTTTTTGTTTATATCTAATCCTACTAGTACAACTTCTGATCGCCTACCTAGACTGTATATCCACATATTAATTACAGCGGGATTATTTATTAATGACAAGTGGAAAGTAATTTTACGAGTATTCCAATTTACAACTAAACCATCTTTTAAAATTAATACCGGCAAGTCAACTTGCATATCAATCTGAAAACTAGGCGGAAGTATTTACTTTATACAAACCGCGATCCAAAAACGATGTATTTTAAGAATTAAGTAGACTAAATATGTTAGGCCACCAAAAATGCACGTTACAATCTTTTTAGTAGAAATAGTAGACATCGTGTTTTCTTTATTAACATAATATTCTTCCCTCTGTTCCAAGGGATAAACCGCTGAGGAAATGTGGCCTACTCTCTAGAGAAATTATGGGGAATTATTAGGAATTAAAGGGAAATACGGGGAATTATTATGAAAATACGGAGAATTCCAAGGCAATATTAAGAATTACTCAAGAAATATGGAATTTGGAAATACTTCTAACAGTTATTTATGAAATGGTGTAGTGTTAAAGTGCACTTGTTTATCTGAGTAAAAGTTAAAGGTAAGTACATAACTTTGTATAGTTTGCCACTGCAATATAGACCATAAATCATTGTAACAATTTGTTGACCTCGTAAGTATCAAAAATCACAATCTTTATTACTTACACCCTCTCAATTAATTGTAATTATACAAATACTATATAGACTGAAATAGAAAGCAGTGCACCAGTTATGTGTATATTATTTAATGTTCGAATCAGTATAATTTTACAGCACTCTTTGTATGTGAGTGATAAAGCTATTTTAAACGTCCAAATTTCAACAGAACATTTTTTCTCGATAATTATATAATATTAATACGTCGCCCTTTACATTAAAGAACCAAATAAAGCATGTTAGAAGACACGTACTGATGTTTATTTATCGTGTTTATTTATTTTGCTTTTCCACAACTTTAAAGGTAGGAATTTACACTTTTGTAGAGTGAATGATAATAAACGTTATCTTTGCTATTCAATCATTTTTTCCTTGAAATAATAAATTAATAAACACTTAGAAGCAAAATGCGTCCGTCTTCTAACCTATAACGATTCTTAGTATGATACATTGGAGTACATGCAATTGCTGTTTAAAATATGCAATATATGCGATTCAGGATTGAACTGAGTGGTTAAAGCTGTAATTGCTAAAAAATAAGTATCAGTGATTTGATTTACGGTTAACTCATTTATTATCCATATATTTCTAAAATACGATTCGATAAAAATCTTTAATCTTATAAATAGAAACTGACTGCAACGTTAAATGAAAAATTATGTGTTATGTCACAAATTTGCAATAAATGAAACTCGAGGATAGTGAAATGAAAAAGTACAAAATCACGTTGTTATGAATTTCTTTGTCTAGGATATAAGCAAATGAATCATATTAACCCTAAAAATATTACCGAAAGTAATCGTTATAGTCCCTTGGTTCGCTAAACTCGTAACCCTATTTTGAAATTTTGCACAATCTAGACGTCTTTGACTATCAGTGAATTTCAATTATTGCACACTCTGACGTTTCACATCTTTTTTATGTAACGTCGTCATTTGTATTTATTAGATTAAATATTTTTGTGTTATTTTTTTCTATTTTTCTTTGTTGAATGCTAGGAAAAAAACATTTGTGTGTCACACGTGCAAAAAATGCATAAGCAGCTATCAGCTGCTCGCTGCCCTCACTCGCTTTGCTCACTCGGGCAGCTAATGCTCATTTTCTGCCCTTGCGACACAATATACTGGAGCGGCCCAAGGGACGGTATAGGTTACTTTCGGTCATATTTTTAGGGTTAATAAGATTCATTTTCATAATATGCTAGGAGAAAAGTATAATTAGTCACTTTATGTATTTTCTAAAAAACTAAATTTATCAATGGAATTGGGCAGAGAGAATAATGCACAATAATATTCACTGGTTCTTAAATAAAAGCTTTTTAAACATTAGAATTGCAAAATTTTATTTGCCAGAACTGAACAAACTGCAAAACAAGAAATACAAATTTAAGGTGCTTGCTTCTTCCAATTTCTAAACTTTTCATTTATAGGTAGCAAATTGTTCCATTTTAGATAGAACGGATTTGATCTTGCTATTGATACCAATCCATAAGCCAGAAATTCATTGCCCACACTTTCAACTGAATTATTTCGAGGCCAAATAAATTTGCCTAGATCTTTTTCTAGAAATTTAATGCTGCTTGTCTGTTCATTTGTTTCTAGGACCCGACCCAAATACTACTAATTGTCATAAAAGACAGCATAATTAGCTTCTTTTTCAATTCTTTTAAAGCATCCAATAGAATCCTCATCTGTTGAAAATTGCTCACTTTCGGTATCGGACATTAAAGAATAGGCTTCGCTTGATGCTTCACTGGAACTTAAGGGGATGTTTAATTTTTTTGAAACTTTCTTCGTAGGTTTTGTTTTAACAAAAGTATTTTGAGATTTATTTGTAGCCATTTTCTTTTTGGATTTTGATGCCATTCCACGAATTTTTTGGAGACGATCATTTGAAAGTCTACCATGTCTATTGTTGTAAAACCAACAGCGCTGATTTACAAACAACCATCGTTTTAGAGTTATTCATTATTTTCACATACTGAGAATTTTTAGCTGTATCTTTCCCAGAATAAGCTTTTAATTCTAAGGTGTCCATACCTCTAAATGTTGACAAGTCATTTTCATCAGTGTCAAATTCTGAATTTCCAATTGTTGATTGCACAGAAGATTGATTAGTATCGCAGTCTCTAATTTTGATTTTCTGTGATACTAGAGTAAATGTTTTCATTTCAGATATACTAATAGTTGCGGTTGCTATTTCGGGGTTATATACAGTGATCCCTAACCTCATAGCATCGGCAGTAGCGTCGCTTTTTGCATATTCCAGTTGCGTTTTAATGTCAAACATGGAAGGTAATTCGCATGGTTGAAATGCCTTGGAATGACTCATTCTTTTACTCTCATCTCTTGGAAAATGGTAACAATCACCTGCAACAAAACACCAAAGTTGGTATAAATGAAAGATCAACAATAGAGAGTTTAACATTCTGTCCAAAAAACAACTATCCCAAGAGTATTTACGTTGATCGTACTATAAACTCACCACCGAACTTACTATAGAGAAGTAGTTTTTTGACAGGAAATATTGATCTCTCTGTATTTTGCACGTATCTATTTTACCTAAATCCGCAGTTATATCATTTATAACTTTGATTCTCTTTTGGAAAACCATTATTACCGAGTTTAAGAACAAAACCGACCATTTTATTATTTTTTGAATTATAATCAATTTTTTTAATTATAGCGGTTTGATCTTCGCGTATGCAAATATTAAGTGGGTATTTATGCTTAAGAAGATATTCATTCAGGTACTTGATATGAATAACTCCTTCTTTTATCATACATTTATCATCTAGAGTTCTTAACAAACTTGTGATAGAAGGCAAACTTTTTAATAAATTAGTATATAGTGTCCCGTATAAAAGTCTTCCGCCAATTACAAATAGATATAAACTGAATAGTTTGCTTACTTCACTAAATTGATGTTCATGTTTATTTTTCTGTTGGTTTTTTCTGCTGTAGTTGTAGCTCATCAAGAAATCGTTTTACATTGGTGTTTAGTTGCTCGGGTACAGAAGCCATAAGTATTGCGAGTACAAAATCGTTCTTTTAATTTCTTCCTTCAAATCATGGATCATTTTCAAAAACAAAGTTATGTCTGGTTGCTGAGTTTGAACAACTTGCAAACTTCTCTTTTTTCTTTGATTACGCGAATATTTCTCATCTTTCCATTTTTCAATTGAAGCTGAGATGTACTGGAAGACCTGCCTGTCTCATAATTACTCACATTTTCAACAAAAAAAATCTGATTCTAAATCACTAACTTTGTCATTCTTCTCAGAATTATTCTCGATTTCACAACTGGTAATGGAATTTTCCACGGAATTTTCTATTTCCAATTCATTTGAACCTAAAACCAAATACATTTATCGAGACATTTATATAAACACAAATGAATAGAGGCTATATAAGAATACAAACACGAACCTATAACCGATTGGTCACTGCTAGATCTGGCTTTATGTTGAATATTTTGTCGCTCTAATAATTGCAGAATACTTGTATTCTTTGTTTTAGCGTTATGTTTCAAGTGTCTTTTTTGTCCTTTTTATTATATAATACTGTATGGCCTAGAAGATGTTTGTTAAAGTTGGACAGTATCCATTTCTTCATTGATTTAATTTTTGCACTATTTATTTTGCAAACTTCAATACACATAGGACATATAATCTGAGCATATCCAGTATCACCCTTTACTCTGACATTTATTTTTCCTAAACCTTCCAAAATATTAATATTTTTGGTCTGACTATCACTTACTGTATTGTCGACGTCACTTCTTATATTTTGCATTAATAAAAATATATAATTATTTGCCACTTTTTAATGTGCTTTTCGTCATCATCGGTAGATATAGGTTCTTCTGCCAATACTGATTTAATTGCTTCTTGAGCTTTCCTACCAATTTCTATACGTGTTTTCTTTGCTCTGATGGATGTAATATCAATATTCTGCCTTTTTTGAGAATCTATATTTAAGGTTTTCTTGTTTTCTTCTATGAGATATTGTAAAAGTTTTTTGTGGCTATCAAGAAATCTAAATTTGTGTTGCTGTATATTCTGTAAAATTTATTCAGATCATTAGGTTCTAGTAAATGAGGGATTTCTTCTTTTGCAAATTTTTCAACATTTGCAATATCATCTTCAGTCATCAAAGAAATAGATTTTAAATTTGCATAACCAGTGTGAATCAAGAGCGTCTTAAAATAGCATGGCAAATTTACTTGTTTTTCAACAAGAAAGACGTTTAACTCTTTGTCCATCTAAAATTAACAATGAAATATTACCAAGTAATCGGCGACTTGGATGTGTACGTAGAGAAATAGCGAGATAAATAGTGTACAAAAAATATGTTAAAAACATAATAGGTGGATTAGACACTGGAAAAATCGTTTTAATTTGTAACCACTAATTTGTTTCAATTAAATTAAAAAGTTAATAAACAAATTTTCGGTGTGTGCGTAGGAGACAAATGTTATCACCGGTTATCACCTTAAGTTACTGGAAATAGGTGTGCATATTATTGCACGCTTGTGTTGCATTACATCACAAAATAATCCTTTCGACTGCAACTATATGCACTCACTTTATATACCCTAGGTATCGGACAGATAATTTTAAGATAGTAACATTATATCAGCAACATTTACAGTTGAAGTCCCAGTATTTTTATATCATATCATAATATCAATATCCTTTATATTTAATAAAACATGGCTTGTTCCTCAAGAAGGTTTGATTTTCCAACAGAGGCATACACTAAATTTGTATTTGTGTATTAGTTCTCGGTTAATTGGTATTGGTAATTTTGTTAACTAAAACTTTATTTTAGTATTGTGCTTTCAGTAGCAAATTAAATTACATTAATAAATATATAAAATGACTTTCTTAATAGTCAACAATTTGTTATCTAGCAAAACTGATTAACACTGTTAATTTCTACTTTGTATAAGCATAAAAACTGTTATGTATTCACTGGACTTCTATCAAAGATAAATATTATTTCTTTCAAATATAAATATTCTCATCTCGATTTTCACTTACATGTTTTACAATGCAAAATCTAGTGCACAAAACATACACAAAACATTCACAAAATCACAGGAAATGCTGTTAACACCACCGTGTTCACAATATATTAGGAGCAGAATAAGCACGCACGTGACTGCGACCTGCGTATATGTAGAATGTGTGATGGGAAGCAAGTTTCCGCGTTTTTCGTGGTAATGATGCCTAATAATGCTGGTTTAATGCAGGTTAATGCCGGTTCCTGAGGTTTGATGCTGGTTAATGCTACCCAATGCCAGTTAATGCTTGTAATGCCAAGTAATGCTGCTTAATGCTAGTATTGCTATCTGTTTGTACACCGAATGCCAGTAGTGGATAACCCCTCGGAAAATACGTTCAGTTTTTTTTTATTTACTTTTATCCGCTCTCACCTTTACAGTTATTAGTGGAAGTTGGAAGTATTATTTATAATCTATGCTACAATACATGTTTATCTTTGTATGTTTTATATACGATTTAGGATTTCTATGTTTACTCATTTACTTAATTTTAAACTACTATCAATAACAGAACTTCAAGTACAGGGAACTCCAGTGTCTACATAAATTTTTACTTCGATTTTTACATAATTTTTACTCATTCCAATTTTAAATATCCACATTAAGACTATACATTGTTTGCAAATAAATTAGTTTATACACGGACGAATTAATTTTTTAACAAACAATAATAAATCGTCATAAGTTATTCTGACAATTTGCATAAATTTAATGTTTGTGCAATTTCATTAGTCTATGGTATAGAGATGGTTACGAATAAACAACAGAGCACCTTTTATAGTTTAACTTTAGATAAATTTCATAAAAGTACTTCTGTTTTAAGGTTTCACTCTCGTTTTGTTTCCTACACAATGCACAGGTCAGAAGAAACCTTAAAAATTTGTAAAACTATCTCACATCTTGTTTGATGGCAAAAAGTGTCACCGATATGCGTAAAATTTAGTTTTAAATAATGAATGAAGCACGGTTACACTGCTCATATTCAACTAAATATTTTAGAAATTTTGCGATAGTATTTATGCCGACTTATTTGGCATCTCTTACAGAATATAGCTTCATTAATAAAAAGTCATTGCTTTATTAGTTTTTATAGTTTAATGTTTATTGGTCTCATAGTGGCTGAAATTCTATAACTTTCAAAATTTCTCCGGAGTGCACTTTTGGCTTTTAGCATTGAAAAAATAACTTGATTTGTATTTTGGATTTAATCTATACCAAAAATTGAACAAAAATCCTGGAGTAAATTTTAAAATATAATTATATAGGAAAATTTAAAAAAAGTGGAATCTGCACGAGTCATTTTGATTTTGTAACGAGCTTTTAACGGTTGTTGATTTACTACAACTCCGAATGCTTTCTATGGATGGTGTTTTTTCAACAAAACATTTTATTCTTTTTTAGATGCCAAACGATAGCAGTTACTTTGAAAAAGCTGAAATAAATGTAGAATTGAGTTAAATCAAAACTTAAAAACTATATTAATAAATGGGTTTGACAATGAATGTGTACTAGTCGAAATTACGGATAATGATGTAGACAAAATTCAATGTTTCATTATAAAAGATTTTTTAAGCTACTTACGAAGGATAAACAGAATGAATTTTATGTAGTCTATTTTAATAATCCAAGTGATTATAAAATATTGGATGGTGCTAAGAAGAAAATACAACTAATAGCAAAGTATTATAAAAACAAATTCATAATACGGTCTTCTGTTTTGGTTCAAACAGACAATTCTACATCGTTTTTGGATGTGAGTGTTTTAAAATATCAAAGAAATTTCCAGGCTTCGACATCTGATACCGATATTCAATCAGAAGACTTGGTCATATCCCGAGCTTTAAAGGCCTGGTTTAAATCTATATTTGATAATGAGAGTTGGAAACAATTTCGTTGTAAATTAGATAATATAGCAGCAACCAGAAAGTATGTGTTATTAATTGCTTTTGTAACAAAAAATTTGAAATTTTAAAACTGTCAAAAAAAATCGTGCCAGCCACGTTGAATAAAGAAAAATATCTGGAAACATTTTTTAATTGGACATGTTAATTTTCACAGCAGTCAGTCTTCAGAGGAATATAATATCCGAGTAGATAAACAAAAAAATATCATGGACTTTGTAAAGATTTTACCCAATAAGCCGCTTATTCGAAAGAAAGTATATCACAAGAAGTAAAGCAAAGTAGTACAAAATCAGGAAAAATTAATATAATCCAAAATATTTCTGTTCAAGATTCGTATGTTATGAAAAATAGAGTTTATGAAGATTCATTTGAAGCTGAGTTTCTAAGCTGTAAACGTTATAAACCTGAAAAATCATATTCAATTATTAGTCAATGCATAGGTTCACTTGTAAGTAGTGATCATATAAAGACAATAACAGCCACCGAAGCGTATTCAGGAGAAAACAAAGAAAATCATACCAATAACATCGAGAACTACACAGAAGAAGGGTAATTCAGTACCAGTTTTAGACTGTGAGATGATGTAAATAATTCCAAAGGCAATGAACGAAACATCTTCTGATTCAAAATGGAAGTCTAAAATATCAATGATGAGAAAGAGCAAAGTGTAAAAAGAACATTTTAATAATAAACAGGTGCTTACCAACTTATTTCCTATTTTGAAGCAAGCATCCGAATTTCTAAGTAGTAATCAACAATTATAGGAGAAAATTGAAATAACAATAGAACATATTAAACAGGACGGTGACGCAGATGCATTGAATGGGTTAATGCGAAGAACATCGACCTTTGCAATTTTTGTGTGAAGTCTCTATTAAAAATTCTCAACATTCTAAATATTCGAATACCTATGATGAAGTTATTAAAAAGTTTGGTATACATTTATGTTACTTTGGTGGTAGACTTCTTTACGAGGTGCTTTATGCCAATTTGAAAAATGCATTTCCATCAATTTATTTATACATATTTGGGTGTGTAACAGAAAAAATCCAATAACAGCACTCCACGAATAACGAATACAGTAAAAATATAAACAGCAGTTGTACAGAAATGAGCAATTCTTATGCAGCATTACACAAAACAATAATAATTACTAGATATCTATTAAAATTTGCAACCGACTTAATACTAGAAACTCCATATATACGCAACAAATTATGCCTCGATCGTTTTACATTGTTTCTGAATATTATAAATGGAACTGTGAAATAAATTTAGATTTATAATTTGTGAATATAAATTATACAAGAATGACATTCACGAAATATGGAGTTAATTTTTACGTTAGTGTGTTTAAGGGTGATATTAAGAAACTGATCAGATCTTGTGTTTTTGGGGGGTACTTTGAGAGAAAGTTGTTTCAGTATTTGCAGAGCATCCATGAAATTATTGTATAGTTTAAGTAACAGAAACATATCAGCTTTACGTCGTCTTTTGACCAGCAAATTAGGTATGTCATGGTTATTGGGTAATCGGATCTAATAAATTTCAAAAATTTGTTTTGTATTTCTTCCAATCTATTAATGTAGATATAATACTGAACCAACCATACCACTGAAGCATATTCAAGTTTAGTTCTAACTAGTAAATTGTATAAAAGTATCATTGGTTCATCTGATCTAAAATCCTTACAGGTGCGAATTATGAAGCTAAGCATCTTGTATGCACTAACTTACTACAACGATAATATGCTTATCAAATAGTAGCTTATTATCAAAAATAACTCTTAAGTCGCATATCTCCTAGACCGGTAGCAATAGAGATGATTTAACATTGAACTCAAATTTAAACAAGTAGTGGTTACGGGAGAAATTAATGTGACATTTGGACGCAAAAATAAAAAGACGATTGTTTGCACAGTAATCGCAGAAACTATCAACTAACTGTTGTAACTTAATATAGTCTCTCTGGTTCCGGATTAATTTAAATAATTTTAGGCTATCTGCATACATTAGAAACTTTTCAAGAAGTAGGAATTCTTCTAAATCAGCACAAAATAACAGGAACAGCAGTGGGCCTAAGTGAGAACCTTGAGGCACACCCGATGTTATCTCTATGATGGGAGACGCGTATCCGTTAACAACAACAATTTGCGTTCAATTTTTTAAGTAAGATTCGACCCAACGTAGTTAATCACCATGTATTCTCATGCATGCAAATTTTTTTAATAAAAGGTCATGATTAATTTTGTCAAAAGCTTTACTTAAATTAAAATAAATGGTATCAACTTGTTTCCGGTTATCCATATGTGTTATTAAAGTATTGGTATTGAAGATAAAATTAGTAGTTGTTGATCTTCCCGAAAAGAAACCATGTTGCTGCAGCAGATTAATGTGTTTACTAAAATTAAAAATTGATTGGTAAATAACAGATTAAAAGAGTTTATTAAAAATGCACAATTTAGATATTGGCATGTAAGTCTCTACCTTATTTTTCGGGTCTGATTTATATATAAATAGGAACAACTAATGCATGCTTCGAAGTTAAAGGATGTTGACCAAGTTTTATACAAAGATTAAATATCATGGTAAGTGGATAGCCAAGAGAGTCAGCACACACTAGTACGAGACAGGCTAGAATATCACCTACTCCTGTTCCTTTCTTTATATCAAGCTTTTTTATAAATTGGAGAACCGTCTTTCTAGAGATATAACAAGAATATGTATGGAATGGTCACGGTAGATAACTGTCGCAGCAGGAACAAAAACGGAGCAAAAGTAATCAGAGAAAAGACCAGATATCTATGTCCATTTGTTGCATATGTACCATAGAAACTAATTTCCGCAGGAAAAAACATTGCAAGCCTTACGCTTTTTAACAAATGCCAAGAAATGTTTATATCCGTGTTAATTTCCTTTTCTATATTGGAAATGTACTTTCTATAATTGGAATATATCATACATTTAACTCTTTTTCATAAATTGCAATAAATCAAATAAAATATTGGGGTGCTATACTGTTTAGATTTTTGATGTGCATTGTGTTTCTCCTTAATGCTGCAACGAAGGGCCTGCTAGTACCAATGTGAGTATTTTCTACAACGTGGTTTTTTCCCAGGTACCCGACGGTTAACTGCATAATTTAAATAATAACAAAACGACTCGATCACTATATCAATATTGGTATTAGTAAGCTCATAATTCCAATTTTTTGCAGCAGCTATAAATGCATCTTTCTTAATACGTGAACACAAACTTAACAACTATATTGCACGGGCGGTCTTTAACATTGGCATGAGATGCTACACGACGCCCACTATGGATGTCTGCTTGCGTGATGGGATAACCGATACAATCACCAATTTATTCAATTATATTGCGGCCTCGTTTCGTAAATAAGAACAGACGTAGTATCCCTGTTTAGGTACTAGTTTCACACAATTTTAAAGCAAAACAAGAGATCGCTACCATACGCTCCCACCCTCGCTATAAATAAGATTAATCTGGGCAAGTTTCGGTCTTTGTTTGTGTGCGACGTTGAGCGCATGCTACACTCCCGCACAGTCGTAATAACTTTGTAATTGTTAATTACAATTATGCTTAGACAATAAACGTCTACAGAAAATAGATGGATCGAATTTCGTCTTGCAGAAATGCAGCGGCAATTAGATTATATGGACAAAAATTCATGAGGTCATCGGGCCAACTCCAATTGTGAACCCGCAGACGTAGAATTACTACAGTATGTAGATGCTTCACCGACTCGATTATCCGTACCAGATACCTTCGAGTCAAATACCTCGATAATTAGTGGTGAGTGTAACAAGTGAACGCTATCTAACCTGACTTCTGTGATCATTTTAGTATGATTCGTATTAGTGGTTTTTGGTAACAACTTTTGTGTTTTTGATAACACATTACTTTAACAAAGTTATCAGCTTTAAATTATTTTTACTAATTGGTTTAGTAAAAATTATTTTATTCACTAATTGGTTTAGTGAAAATACACCTAATTCTGAAATTTATAAATCGGGATAATAAGATCTTTTTCTTATTTGATTCAGATTTCATGGAAGTAAACAATGAAAATTCAAGCATACCGCAAGAAGAGCTAGCTGATAAATTACAAGAAAGCATCTTACACATTTTAGGTTTTAAACCACCGCAGAAGTCGAAGCAGACGCCACCTATACATAGAGCAATTGCGTCTCGCTGGCGAGATGTACTGAAGTAAAACTGGAATTTCTACAAAAATATGTAAATCCTGAGAATCTGTCGCATTTGAAGGTTGCCTCGGCTAAATTCGGAGGTTAAGGGTGATCTTGCAGCTCAGATTCTCCAGAGAGATGAACGACTGAGTCACAAACAAGTGCAAATTTCCGGATCTATATCTGCTCTAGGCCAGGCGCTTACTGTCCAATTGTCAAAGGAACAACGGAAAGATCTCCAATTAATACAACTTCTAAGTGATACTGCGCGGATTCTTTGTGATTACTTTCGATCTGTGACTACTACACGTAAAGAACTATTCCTTATAAATTTAAGTAAGGAACTCCGAAACGTTCTATGTGCTGCCCCTAGTGACTCGCTTTTGTTTGGAGAAGATCGCTTAAAGGCAAGCGAAGAACTTGCAAAGATCAAGTTCCGAATTAAAGCTAGTTAGGCCTAAAATTCTGAAGAAGCCCTCAACTTCCTCTTCGTTAAACTTCAGAGGTCCTCCTCATCCAATCAAAGGAGCCCGAGTGGATCAAACATAGAGGCAGCTCCTTATCAACACAGGCCGCATTATCAGCGCCCCAACACGGACAATGCACATCAATCCAACTCTTGGAGAGGGGCCAGAACAACGAAGAGTCAGATCCCTTACCAAGAAGCTCGCAACTCAAAATTGGGCAGACGGAGACATCAACCCTAATTGAAGATAAGGTTAGTAGTAGTAAAAACTCTGGCAAACTACTATATTTTTAAATGCCTGGCAAACGTTAACATCGGACAAGGTGATTTTGTCCTACATTTCGGGATTGAGAATCCCTTTTTTTTAGAAAAACCCACACAGAATTGGGTTCCCAAACAACCTAAGTGGTCCAAATCTGAATACAAAATTATACATGACTCTATTGAAGAGTTATTTATTGTAGGAGCTATGAGTATTGTCACACCATGTAAAGCCCAGTATGTATCGCAAGTTTTTGTTGTGCAAAAACTAGATGGCAGTCATCGATTGATTTTAAACCTTAAATCACATATGGTCTTGTCATTTTAAATTAGAAGATCATAAAATGGTTTCTAAAATTATTCAACCAAATATGTTTATGCGACTTTAGATCTTAAAGATGCCTACCTTAGGGTCCCCATATTTGGGCCACATAGGAAATATTTGCTTTTCACGTTTAACGGTAATCTGTACCAATACAATTGTTTGTCTTTCGGCATAGCTTGTATTTAGCTAGTATTTACAAAATTAATGCAACCTCTATTGTCTTATCTCCGAAATAGGGGACTCACTTCAATCCTATACCTTGATGATTTCCTCCTAGTCGGAGAATCGTACCAAAAATGTATAGAAAATAAAGGTGCACAACACAGGCTCTACAGAAACTGGGCTTTATAATAAATTACAAAACGAGCAACCAAATTTCCCCTCATTCAGTAAAATATTTAGGGTTCATTTACAACTCTATTAATATGCAGATTTCCTTACATAAGGAAAAAGCTGGTAAAGTAACAAAACTCATAAACAGGTTGTCACACATTGATAGCTGCTCAATACAGGATTTTGCAAGTTTTTTGGGCATGTTAACTTCCATCTGTCCAGCTGTCAGGTACGGCTGGATTTATACAAAACTATTCGAACGACACTTTTTAGCATTAAAACACTCCTCAGGATATTATAATGTCAAGATTGTTTTACCCCCATCTCTTAAACAAGACCAATTTGACTGGTGGAAAGCAAACTTGAATTGCGCACAAAATGATATTAAGATTGATTCATATGCACTTGAAATATTTTCAGATGCTTCCAGGTCAGGTTGGGGCACTTTTTGCAATGGACAGAGATGCTATGGGTTTTGGTCAATATCTGACAAAAAACATCATATTAATTTCCTAGAACTGAAAGCAGTTTTTCTTGGCTTAAAACATTTTGCGGATAGCCTGGTAAATTGTAACATTTTGTCGGGTAGACAATACAACAGCTTTAGCGTATGTCAATAAAATGGGTAGTGTACATTATCTAATACTAGATAGTTTATCACTTTCTATCTGGCAATGGTGTGAAACCCGTAAAATCTTTACATCTGCATCATATATTCTATCAAAAGATAATGTTGAAGCAGATGCAGAATCACGTCGTATGCTATCTAGGGAAACGGAATGGGAAGTAAACGATATCATTTTCCAAAAAATAGTGTTGGACTTTGGACAACCAGATATAGATTTATTTGCTACCAAATCCAATTCTAAGTGCAAGCGATTTATTTCATGGTTTGGGGATGCAGGAAGCATTACATCTGATGCGTTCACCGTGAGCTGAAACGGAATGTTTTTTATGCATTTCCACCATTTGCTCTAATTCTTCGTGTTCTCACAGCCATGGTATCCACAGTTTTGTACTCTTTTAGAAAGAGAACCAATTATCTTTTCCGCTAATAAGAATTTACTTTCTTTTAGAGGGAACCCTCATCCAATATGGCAAAAAATTTCCCTGGCAGCAGGGATCTTATCAAACAAGCATTGACATCTGCCAATGTCCCAGAAGATTCATTCGAAATTTGCTTAGCTTCTGTTTCTAACTCCACTATGCGACAGTATAATGTGGGTCTTAAGTTGTGGTGGACTTATAGAACTAATGAAAACTTAGAATTAATTTCTGCTTCAATTTCAGAAATACTAAAATTTCTAACTATACAATTTAAGAACCGGGCCTCCTTGAGGTCCTTAAGTTCTTATAGAGCTGCCCTATCATAAATCTTGGGTTTATCGTTAAGCTCAGATTTTAGAATTAAAAGATTTTTTAAGGGTGTTCATGGTTTACGACCCACACTACCAAAGTATAATCAAACGTGGGATCCTGATATTGTTCTAAAATATGTAAAGACTATGGACACTCTCAACCTCTTGTTGGAAAACTTAACATATAAATTAGCTATTTTATTAGCCTTAGCTACCGGACAAAGGGCACAAACTTTAGCTAATATACAAATATCCAACATAGTCAAATTTCAAGATATAATTGAAATTAAGATCCCAAATAGGTTGAAGTCTTCGAGGAAGGGTTGTAAACAAAAATTATGCCTTTGTGAATATCAGATAGCAAATTGGACCACCATATATCATAAACCCTTACCTGATATCACAAGGTCGAGAATTTCTTATTAACAATGGAAGCCCAAGGTAAAGTTAGATGGAAAACGTCTTGAGGAAAAGAAAAACTCGTTAGAGATAAACGGCTAGTAGAGTGTTAGCTCTGGGTAGATCATGAGCTTGGGTCATGGGATGTATGTTGACCAAAAATGTAAATAATGAGCGCCACCAATACAACAACCTACAAAAATTATCTGTACTTGTATTAGGGGAATGCGGAAACCTTAAATCTACACCGCTTATATAGCCACAAAACCTGAAATTCACCCTTGTAAAGCACTTACCAAAATCTCAATTACCAGATGTCTGACAGATGTCTCGGCTTAACCTGTGAACCAATAAATGCACAACTTGGACACCATTTGTGTTCTTAAAAAAATATTCACCAAAAATAATATAATAGAATTTAAGTTCCAAAAGTATACACCCAAGGTATTTGTTATCATTAGACACAATGTTTGCTCATGAATGACCTATAAATTTTACTTGAATTTTTAATAATAAAAGAGTTATGCAAAAATGGATTCTATTCAATTAAATTCACTTGATTTGTTTTATCATAATCTTTTCAACTAAAATGTTTATAGAACAGAAAATTAGTATGGTTCTGTATTCAAAAAAAAACATAAAGACCTCTAAATTGAATATTTCTGAATAAATTTACTATAAAGTTTGAGCTGTCTTAATAATTCATATTACATATTCTAATCTTTAGCCATCTGTAGTACTACGTCGACTTCACAATTAAATTTAATTATTTAACGTCTTATAAAATTGCATCTTTCAACATAGAGTTAGTTTTACTTAATATGTATAAAAAAATTCATCACTTTGTTTAAGAATCAAGTTACATGACCTCAAAATTACTAAAGATATTTTAGAAATAGCGTAAAATAACATGTGATATTTAAATTGGATAGCTAGATATTTTTTGACATCATATGTCAATAACAACTTTTTCAGCGTAGTCAACGCTATCTGTTAGTGAAATAACAACGATAAGCAAACTGCATAGCCATCTTTAAAATTTTGCAAGATTACAAGTTTATTAAGGAATCATTCTTTTTCTGAATAATTTTTAAGTTAACTAAAACAAGGAAAACTTCAACCTTCTATCTTTCGTAAAACATTGAAATAATTATAATTGGGATTAAAGATTAAATATCACTCACGTGTCGAAGTACAGTGCGACCAAAAGAAATTGAACTTATGACATCAGATGCGGAATATTCCATAAACATCTGCGATGCACAAACAGGAAACACATCATTACGAATAAATATAACGCTGGAACTATAAAAGATCTTCTGAACAAAACATTATTTAACCAAACTAATTCTTCATTAAGTACGTCCTATAATTTTCTTGTATTTCAAATCTCAAACTAAATTTTTATTTCAGCACCATATACGATATTTACGATATTGACGATATTGCACTATGAGAAAAACATTAATAAAATTTATTTAATTAATTATACCAACTATTTTAATGATGGGGGACCTCTATTTCTTCGGCCGGCAGGAATCTATTGAGCTGCTACAGGTGGAACACAAAATGAAATCTGCACGCTACAGCTGCCAAGAACCACATCCCGACACGAAGGTTAAATCAATTATATCTTCTTGCGGACCGTATTACAGGCCATGTGCTTGTCTAACATCTTGACTTTTCCACGTCGCTGATAGCAGCTTACCTGTTCAGACGCTGATAGAAAAGTAACCCGAAATGACAACTTGACGATTCTTATTATAGGACTTAGACCTATAAAGCGAAGGAGCGCATATGCTATTGTAAATTTTATAAATTATTTTTAGTGTTCAGAAATTTATAAATTATATTTTTATTTTATTGAGATATTATTTTAGATTAATAAGCAAAGAGTAGCTGAATAAAAAAATACGTTACAGAGTAGGATTCAACCTACTCTTATTTTACCATTTTTCAACTCAGATCCGAGGATTTGCCCTGCAAGAACTCTAGTAGTCTATCTGAATAGTACAAAAGAATTGAGAGAATCTTCTGATTGTCTTTTCATTATTGTTCACAAACCCTTTCATAATGCAACCTCTCAGACATTAAGAAGAGTGGGTTATACCAACCTTTTCAGTGCCCACAGCAAACGACATGCTTCAACCTCAGCTGCCGCTAGAAAGGGTGTGTGTTACGACACGATTCCCACTACAGCAGACTGGACTGATAAGTCCAGCATTTTTGCTCGATTTTATAATCGACCAGTTATACATGCGGATAAATTTGCAAACCTAGTTTTAAGTTAAGCACTTAGGAAATTGTTATATTAGTGTAGCTTAGAACATAATAAATATTTCCCTGTAACTGTTCGTTTGCGCTTCATTATATGTATATATCTTTCATTTGTATTAGTTCTACAAATATACTTCATCAATTTCAAAATTGTTGCAATTTACTTTAAAAAGCTACATCTGTTCTTATTTACAAAACGAGGTCGCAATATAATTAACAGATCAAACGAACTTACTTAAAGTGAAGTTCGATCTGGATTATATTAGGCCTTCGTTGAAGTAAATAAGTCCCACCCTTTTCAGTTACTGCAACAATTCTGAAATAATACAGCTTTGAAGGAGACTGAGGCTTGTTTGTGTAACATCTCCTTTTAATTTAAATTAAAAGTAAGTAATATAAGGACATGTGGCCCGACCACATGGCACCGCACGGCAATGTGGTGCTTATGATTTATAGTCACCACCAATAAATATGCTGAGGCATCACCAGATTGGAATAGCCCGCCATCTTTTTATCAAAACATAGGGGTTTTACCGCTTAATTAAATAACTAATCAAAATTCTGTTCAGGAAGTTTTGTAAATCACGATTTTTAGAGTAATTTGATAACAAGTCGTTTAAGGGGAAGTTAAATTACGTTAGTTAATAGTAATAAATATTTGCATAAATTTTTTGCCAGCATGTTTAAGAAAGTCAAGTTTAAACGTAGTTTGTAAATAAGGAAGTAATAGTAGGATATTATGTAGGAAACTGGAACTTAACTCATCAATAAGGGTGCATTCGAAAGGAAATTGATAGGTTAAGAGTACCCCGAAGTTCTTTATAAACACTCTAAAGTTCCAGAAAGTCTAACAAAGAATCGGAAATTGATAAATACCAGCGTATTAAGTTTAGGGATTATTATTATTTTTGAGTCTCAGATAGGGTAGTGCGAAACCATTCGCTAGTAATCGTTGATTACTAGAATATTAGGAAGAAAAAAAAAGTTTTTATCTCGAGGGGAGCCTCGAGTAAATACAAAGTGTGATTAATATTTCGTTGAACGCATCGAGAGCGGTTCATTTCCATTTTTAAGTGATTTATTATCCCAAGTGTAACTGATTAAATAAATTGTGGGCGCGAATAGCGGTCCAGATAAACTGATTTCACTAAATTAGATTGGACAGCGGTCACGGATTGTAAAACATCCACGTGCCCGGCCTTTTCAATCTCAATGTACGAAAGTGAAGGTATTTATAAACTCAACTAAATACCGTTAGCCCGACAAAGAACCCTGTGGTGCAATCTTTAGCAGGTAGTTGTTGGTATAGCCACTATATACATTAGAATAGAAAATGAAAGTGTTTCGTGCGCGGACAATAAACTACCCAAATACCGCGAGTATATTACCAACAACGGCGGCACACGTCAACCAGGACGCTGACCCAGGCTCTGGAATTTGCACCTGATTGTATACGCAACGCTGGTAGAAAAAAGCGGCGCATGTATTGTAAGTAATTTTATTGTTAAATTGAACCTTAAGGCGATTTATGACATACGTGTCTGTAGTATACAAAATAACTAGGTTAAGAGTATTTAGTTAGGGAATTAGGTATGCATAAAAATAGATCCGTGGTGTATTTTGTTTTTACATCCTAGTAAAGAAGTTGCTTGTAAAGACTTATTATTTTATTTAAATAAGGTCGAATACAGTTTGTATGGTAGCAATCTCTTGTTTTGCTTTAAAATTGTGTGAAACTAGCACCTAAACAGAGATACTGCATCTGTTCTTATTTACTTCAACTAGGCCTAATATAATCCAGATCGAACTTCACTTTAGGCAAGTTCGTTTGATCTGTTAATTATACAAAGTGGATACTAAAGTTATGATATTTTATTAATGATTTTTATGAAGATTTTGGGGTTTGGAAAATTAGAACGCTCCAATTAATTATACTTCAAATGTGGTTTTTTCGCTTAACATAGGTATACATTTTTCAAGTTACTAAGTTTTGTGAATTAGATTTTAACTCGTGAAGTTTATCAGAAGTCGCTAACCGATTATAGTTGTTTTATGTGCATAATATTAGTTCACAGCTAACCAGTTTCACAGAGCTAACAACAAATAACTCAATAGTTATATTAATATATTTTACACAAATTATAAAAAGGATATGTAATGAAAGTATCGTGACAGTTTTCTCTTTTTTTCAGACTGCTACCCCATTCCAATATTTCAAACACATATTGCAATCAGCCCCAGCCCCAACATACTCCCACCTTGAAACCTTAATCGTTTCAACCATTAAAATTTACAAACATAGGCAATTCACTGAAATTATAATCATCTTAGAAATAACAAACTGCAAACTATCGACAAGCTATCAAGAACCTTGTTACTACTTATTCCAAACTCTCTGCGCAACAGAAAGAGGTAGCTCAAATTCAATAAACAAAGAGAACATATTTAATAATGAAATCTTTTAGGTGGTTTTAATTTCCTTCCATGTGAAGTTATAGTAGGCTCAGTAACTGCTTTATGCGCACGACATATCCTTATCTTTATTTTTCTCTTGACCAAGTACACTCTCCTTTGATGTTTTGGACGACCTCTATTTAGACTGTGCGTACCTAATTGTCATACTAACACCATCATTAGCAGTTATTTCCAATGGATATATCCTTCTCACTAGCTTAACTAACTTACCACATGCCGTATTTACTCTAACTACCCTTGTGATACCATCTTTCCCTGAATAATTGTTCACGATTTTCCCCAACGGCTAATTAATACTTATAACTTGTTCTGATCCAATCAATACGATATCTCCTAATTTCATATCATTTTTTCCAGATTTCTGTTTTTAAATGTGACCATTTTGCCTTAGTACTCTGTTTTAAACCATTTTCTCTTTAAAAACCTGTAGGTACATTAATCTCTTATCCAACGATATTTTAATCTCCCCACATGTAATGTCTTCATTATACATCATCAGTGTAATAGCCCTTGGCTCGTCTGCTCATTCATATTGTAACATCAAGGGGTCTTGAATTAATCGTCTCTTCACAATCACACAATATAGTGCACATTTCTTGATAATTTAAACTTGTTTATCCTAAGGTTTTACGTAACAACTCTTTAACTACACGAAATAGTCCCTCCCACCATCCTCCCCACCATGGGGAAGCTGATGGGATAAATCTCCATTCTATTCTTTGAATATTCTATGAATATATACAGTAAGTAAACGCATAAAATAATTAAACATAAAAGTGTACCTGTATAATATTTGTTTTTAATACTATGTACTTACTTGGTAAACAATGTTCTGTTAAAAATAATTAAAATTATTTTTTCTACTATGCGTAAATGACATTTTTGATATTGAAACTCTGAAACGCCCTTTGTAAGTTGAATTTACTACGTCAGCCTGGAAACAGGACATAAATTTTATTTACTTTCATAAGTACGTAAATCTTAAATGATAGATTGCTAAATCAAAAACTACGGTTACAAACATGGTAACGTGTCCTAGCCTATATTAACTAATTTATCTCTAATTATGTATTTGAATTTTTGAACTTCATTACGATTTTTAATCATTTTGAGATAAACACATAATTTACAATTACATACTGCAGGACGTAAGGAAGGTTTATGGCAGCGCATCTCGTCACTGTAAATCCTACTTACGTTCCTTACTATGCAATATACTATTGTTTTATAATACTGTATATCACTAAGTGACCACTGCAATTTATTAGTTATGAACAAACCCGAGGGGTAAACCGCTGCCAAAATTTTGTTCAAGATTTACTTTCTTATAGGATGATTTGCTGTGATTTGTCATGATTTGCTCTGATTTGCTTTGATTTGCTTTGATTGGCTTTGATTTGCTGTGATTGGTTTTGTTTGCTTTTGATTTGCTAACTCCAGTTCAAGATTTGCTCCTGCGGTGTACCCCTCAAACAAAACATAGCATGAAAAGTGGATCAATCAATAAATTTATGCAATTACAAAGGAGTTTTTATAATTAAATTATGATGCCGCAATCTAAATATAAATAATTAATAAAATGATTGAAACTGGTAGTAAGTATTTACAATAATTACGCATATGAATTTAAAATATACTATCCCTGGACACTCGCCGTTTTAGACTTGTAGGCACAGGTACAGAAAGAATGAATCATAAGTATTCCTTGCATTTCGTAATACAATTGCATTGTATTTGTTTTCTTGTCTCTTGATATCGACATAGTGAGACGGTAAATAGTGTTTAAAAATGAGTCAAAAACAAAGTCTAATTTGGAATTTCTTTACTGCTCTTGATAAAGATAATGCTAAGTGTGATATGTGTAATCAAAAAATGAGTTATAAGTCTTTGATGTCAAATATGAAAAGACACATGCAACGTAAACACCCCACTATGAAACAAATAGTGAAAATGCAGATAGGGACAGAGAAGAGCATGTGGAAATCTGCTATGATAAAATAAACATTGCTATTTCTGACAACGCCTCAAACATTAAGAAAGCCATTTTTGAAAAGTTGGACTGGAAACACTTTGGCTGCTTTGCACATTCTATCAATTTAGTTGTGCAAGGTTGTTTAAATAAAAATGGAGTTGTGCCACCCATAAATAAAATAAAAAATTGTTGCATATTTTAAAAGAAGCAGTGCATCAAATGCCAAACTGATGATTTACCAAAAAAATACGATAATTGACCCAACGAAAAAAATGAAACAGAAATGTGCAACAAGGTGGAATTCGACGTTATACATGCATGAAAAGTTTGTAGAATTAAAGGATGCTATACGATCGACAGTAGCTGTTATAAATACAGATTTGTCAATACTTGTAGTTGAAGAGTGCAATCTAATTAAGGATTTAATAAAAATACTAACTCCATTCGAAAACGTAACAAGTTCTGTTAGTGGAGAGAAATATATAACAGAGTCGCTGGTTATTGTATTTCTTGCGGGACTTTCCAGTATTTTAGATGAATTGTTAAAGTACAAAGATTTAGAATGTGAATTATCCATTGAAATAATAACCTTTCTAAAATCTGATATGCACAAAATATTTGAAAATGTAGAATACAGTAGTACATTAGCCTGCTGTACGTTCTTGAATCCAAGATTTAAAATGTACGTTTTTAATAGTACATCCGACAAAATAAAGAAATTAATTCAAAAGATAGTAGTTCAGATAATTAAACGTTACTGGAAATGAAAGATAAAGTAATTCTACTGGCAGTGGCTCTTTATCTATTTAAACCACCATTGATAAAACTCTTGCAAAGTACCACTTCAAATTCGAGAGCCATAACAGAGGTTCAAAGGTATGTCGAAGATGATATTCTTGATCGAAATTTAGATCCTTTACACTGGTGAAATCCTAATTTGAGTGCTATTGCTAGAGAAAAATTGTGCGCCTTGGCAACATCAGTGCCATGTGAAAGACTATTCTCAACAGCTGGTCAGATTTTGAACAATCGACGCACTCTGCTAAAATCAACACAAGTTGAAAAACTTTTATTTATAAACATTAATTATAGTTTTGTTTATGTTTAGTAATTCTTATTGTACATATTTTGTATTCAATTAATTATAAGTTTTAGGCTAACCCAAACAACTTAATTATTTTATAAATCTTCTTGTTCATCATCATTAGGTCTTCAATCCTAGGACTGATTAGACGCGTACCCTCATTGCTTCCTATTCTGTGCTAACCTACACATTTCCTTGAAATTTCCACTGTCTGCATCTTTCACTATCTGTGTGCAATAGTTTGATCTAGGTCTAGCTGTACCTCCTGCTCCTGCTTGTGATATATCTCGCACTAGTCCCCAAAGATGCCTTAGAACATATCCTGCTCTTCTAGTTCTCCTATTTTTTTCCACACATATCTTTATTCCCTACTATTTCTATAACCTCTTTGTTATTAACTTTGTCTGTCCATGCTATCATCCTCATGCATCTGAAGCACAACATTCCAAAAGGCTTCTACCGTTTTTCTGTCTGCTTCTTATCCTGTCCCTATTTCATAAACATACTGTGCTCTCCTCCACACATATGCTTTCAACAAGTTTCTCCTTGTTTCTATGTTTATTGTCTTCGAACACAGCCACTGCTCTTTCTTGTTAAATGCAGTTCGGTTTCCTTTCTATTGTTAATAAATATATACTCTATTTTCCTGATATTCAGTAGCATGTGAATGGCGTTAAGCAGCCTGCAGCTACCAAGATCCTCCAACACTTGAATATTTGCCGAATTAATAGTATTCCAATATATCCTTTCGCACAATCGACATTAGTTGAAAATATTTCAAAACCAACATCTGCTGTTTTTAATAATCATCAGATGTAAGTGCATTTATTTTTTTCGTCATTAGGTTTTCCGTCTTAAAACTGGTTGTACGCGTACAATCACTTATTGCTATTCGTAGCTAGCCTACACCATTCCCTGAAATCCTTCTTGTTAATTTAAATAAATTTAATTATGCAATAATTGAATCCCTTTTCAATTTTTGTAGTTCTAAATACCAACTAACGAAAAGAATTTAAATTTTATTTCCGTATCAGAAGATTCATAGATCCGTAATTATTGTGAGTAAGCAACTTCGTTTTTTATTTTAAAAAGCTGCGTAACACTAATGCATAACTCGCATTGTTTGCAGTTCATCCCGTCCATTCATTCAAGCATAAAAACCACCAGCCATAGTTGGTTTAGGTTCTGTGTGTATAATCAATAATATTGAATGTACCAAGTATCTTAATGCCATTCCATGCAAGCACACACAGGTCAGGTCGACAGTCTCGACATCGAGTCCACTCACCACACCGCTCCGTTGCATCCAGAACGCTTTAGCTTCCAGTTCCAAACAAGTTCCAGGATCATCAGAGTGAATAAGTACTGTTCATTTATATTTTCAATGCTCCACCAGAAGGTACTACATTGGCCAGGAGGTGAGTTTTTTGTTGCCTGGAAATTTAGAATTTTGCCGAACCCTTGCCGTTCCAGGCAAGGTAGGGACCTTTAACGTGCGTGACAACACTCAGACACGGGACCTCCATTTAACCTCTCAAGGGCGTAATATTTGTGAAAAATGCTCACCTGCCATTTTTCAAGCAGTCGGCCGGTCGTGTCGGGATTTGAACCCGGGACCTTGGGATCCGTAGTCTTACGCTTACTACATTGATCCACGGCGACGCCAAGTGAATAAGTACTACTCTCCAACTAGAACTTAAGTCAGAACTACCGTATCTACTCATTTCCCTAATGCGGAGCAGGTGCACCTAGTCTGATGAACGGAGTAAGTTCAGAAGAGTCCGTGCAGGATTTGACGCCCATGAATAGTATTTTATACGAAAATACTTTTTGTGTTTAGAATTTATTAGAAAAACTTCGTGTACACAGCCAATAAGTCTTCACCTTTTGTAGCATTTAGTTACATTTATATTTTGTGTGTTATGTGAACAGTATATCATTAATTACTCTATGATAACATTGATTAACGAAAGTAATATGTCTCTCAAGTTTTTGGATAAACAGTATACAATTTAACCTCTAATTATAGATGTCAGGATTATAAATATTCTATGTAGATGTGATATGGTGCTAATGTGTATACTAGCTCAGAATAAAAATCAATCGAGGTACGTGTCCAACCAGTTCCAAAACCGAAAACCTAATGACAAAAAATAATTGTACTGAAACCTGATGATTAGTATAAGCAACTACAGGTGTTGGTTAGGCACTATTCTCAATGAATGGTGACTGTGCTTAAGGATTTATTGGACAACTATTAATTTTGAGAACGATTAAGTGATAGGGGATCTTGGTTGCTTAATCCCCTTCACATAACACTGAATATGGGTGATATAGGGTATATATTTAAAAAACAATGGAAAGGACACCAAGCTGTATCTAACAAGAAAGAAGACAACAAACATAGAAACAAGGAAAGAATTGTTGAAAGCATATGTGTGGAGCAAGTACTCTGTGGCTATGAAATAAGAACGAACAGTAGGAGACGCAGACAGGAAAAAGGTAGAAGCCCTTTTGGAATGTGGTGCTTCAGATGTATGATGATGAAAGCATGGACAGACAAAGTTAATAACATAGAAATAGTAGGGGAAGAAAGATATCTGTGGAAAACAAAAAATAGGAGAAAGAGAAGAACAGAACACCTTCTAAGACAATTGGGGAATAGTGTGGGATATATTACATGCAGAGATAGGAAAAAAGAGAGATATAGGTAGACCTAGATCAGACTATTGAAAGCAGATAGTGAAAGATGTGGGCTGTGGTAATCTCAGGGAAATGTGTAGGTTAGCTCAGAATAGGAAACAGGGGAGGTACGCGTCTAACCAGTTCCAGGACTGAAGACCTAATGTTGACTAATAAAGAAAGTAACACAACCAAGTACCAGAATATTACATTAAATATGAAATACGCATTCACATACGAGTATGATTACATACAGTTCATTGGCTTTCATTAATTTCAAATTGAAAAATGTATTGAACCCTTGTTGTGCAAACAATGGGCGGCTTAGTGCATTGAAATATCTTCACTTAATTGAATATAGTGGATTCTGTGGGTGTAATTTTGAAATCACTTGTAACTGCCCATGGTTATTTGCCATTCCTAATTCAGCTTTGTGATTATGCCTAACGTAGATTTTTAGTGAGAGATATGACACTTTTAGCTCTGTAGGGTGCTCCGAAGATTACATCAATGGATATACTTGAAATAACTCTTTGTAAGTACTGTTCATTGTACTTAAACCTAATGATTGTTATAAGCAACTACAGGTGTTGATTTATCAATATTCTCAAGTAACGTTCATTGTGAGAAAGGATTTATTAGAAATCATTTAATTCGGCAAATGTATGTGTTGGGAATCTTGATAGCCACAGGTTGCCTAACCCACTTTGCATACCACTGAATATCTGTGAAATAGAGTATATTTAGAAAACAATAGAAGGGGAACCGAGTTGTATTTAGGCTCTTTGAATTTTGGGGAAATGTGTATGTTAGCTCGGAACAGGGGATAATGGAGGTGTGGGTCTAACCAGTTTCAGGGTGAAGGCCTAATGATGATGACATAAAAGTAATCAATTTTGTTGACTTTCTCGGTAAGTGAGGTTAGTCTGCTGTAATTGGTATTGTGCAGTGTAATTAGAAGCAGAAATAGTTGTGAATGTATTTATTGTTTGAACATAGAACAGTACAAAATACTTTATATCAACTTATTAAACAGTTTACAATCATATTTGTTCAGTCAGACATTTTGTGACAGACTGCTACATAACTTGCTAGATTATCTATAATATAAATTATAGGCATATTTCAACACCCTCACTTTATCTAGCAAAAGAACAATATCCAGAATACCTATAACACAAAAATTACGTTTAGGTCCACTAAGAACCTTTATGAGCATATGAGCGACAAATAAACTACACTGATTAGATTCTGTTCAACCCAGTGTCTAATTTGATGATATTTCACATAAATAAGCTTACTTCTATTTTTCGAAGCTTCTTTGTAGCACAACTTATTAGCACTTTGGTTATCATTAAAGATTATCAAAGGATTAGAAGATGTATACAACTCTGACATTAGGCCTTGGAGATAAATACCTTCTTTGCCACATTTACTGATTGCTACATATTCCGCAAATGTTGAACTAACAACAAGAGATTTTGTACGCTGTTTCTTTGAACACCGACTTACAGCTACACCACTGAATTTTAAAACAACCTGTATGATACTCTATCTACCACACAATTACCAAAATCTGCATTAGCGTATGCTTCCAACAAGCATTCATCTTTACAATAACACAGTCCTACATTTGAAGAACCCTTTACACACTGTGTAACTCTTTTAGCGGCGATTAATGCTGTTTATCATTGCAAGTATTAAATTGTCTCAAATAACTAATAGCATGGCAAATGATTTGGGCGTGTATATGGTATATACATTAAAGCACCAATCAGTTTCTGATAAATATTGTTTTGTGGAGCATTTACTGATTTTGACAATTTTTGAGACACACACAGGGGTGTCACACCTGTTGCACTCACTCATACCAAACCTATCAATGATGTCTTCTACATAAAACTCTTGATCTATCTTAATAGTACCCCTTTTTCGATCTCTAGTAACTTTCATACTTAAGCATTCTTTAATTGCACACAAGTCTCTCATTTTGAACGATGCTGCAATTGTTGATTTTAACTTATGAGTTTCATCGATTGAATTAGACAAACAATAAAAACCGTCTACATGTAAACCAATAACAATGTTGTCTCCATTAGATTGTTTAATATATACACGGGATCATATTCAGATCTAGATAAGTTTTAGGAAACAAGGAACAAATGAATTTTATTATTCCAACAACGGGCTGGTTGCTTGAGGCCATAAATTGCCTTATTGAGCTTACAGACCTTTTTCTCGTTTCCATCATAAACAAAGACTTTCGGTCGTTTCATAAAAATGATCTTATTTAAATCACCATCAAGGAAGGCAGTTGTAATATCAATGTGGTGATTTCGAAGTCTAACTCAGCGGCCAAACCAAAAAGTACGCTAAAAGAAGATAACTTTACAACAGGAACAAAGGTATGATCATAATCTTAGACTGGTTTCCGACTAAAGCCTTTCACAACTAACCTTGCTTTGTAGCTACTCGACCCGTCAGTTCCTCTTTAACTTGTAAAACCACCTGTGTTTGACCACATTAGAACTGGTGAGCTTATCTACTAATTCCCAGGTATTGTTAACAATGCCTCCATTTCTCTACCATAGCATTATTCCAGTGAACGTTAACAGTTCTTGTGACAACCTCCTCATAAGCTTGAGCTTCATTGGGATCTACAGCTAGAAAAATCTTCAATATCATCAAAACCATTAGGTTTCCTTATACGAGTAGGATATCTT
The DNA here is from genome assembly GCA_036346225.1 of Platerodrilus igneus. Taxonomy (NCBI): domain Eukaryota; kingdom Metazoa; phylum Arthropoda; class Insecta; order Coleoptera; family Lycidae; genus Platerodrilus; species Platerodrilus igneus. The sequence continues at coordinate 5,390,332 of JARFIW010000828.1, forward strand.
TTCTGAGCTGGTTGTACGATTTGCTCATTCAAAACTATCTCCTTATTGGAGGATTCCTGGTGAGACATGGTACAACTATTAACTTTCACAATAGATTCGTCGATTAAATGAGAGCCTGTAATATTTCCAAAATATCAGTGTTCTCATTCTCATTTGTGCCTTCATTCTGATTTAAGGCATTGGGCGCAGGTGCTTTTACAGTAACTGGTACATTTCGTTTTTTCAAACTCACATCACCCTTAATATCATCGCAGGGCTAAAGTCATAAACAGTATTTGACTCAATGAATTTAACATTCCTGGCAATAATGATATTTTTAGGATTCTTTTTATAGATGAAGTGATAACCTTTAATATCCGTACAGTAACCTACAAAACAAATTTCGAATGGATCTGCACCTTGCCGAAGTTCTAAATTACTAGAACAGGTGAAATGGCTTGCGTATTCTAATGAGCTAAAGAGCCAAACTACAGGCTCAACCAAAGTAGTAGGGTCATTAGTAAGTAACCAGACTAAGACAGATCCCCGAAAGAGGGCAGCGGCTCTTTCGGTACTTAGATTGGCAGAGACCATAGGGTGTCAGTATGGAAGTCTAAGACACGCTACCGCGATGTGGAAGGCAACGGAAAATCACCACATTATCTCACAAGTACACAGCATACTTAAATTGTAACAAACATGATGGCATTCTCTGGGGTAAAAGATTCCGGAGTTAAAATAGTCCCCCATTTGTATCTCCGGGAGGGGACTACTTCGGAGGATGCGATCGGAAAGTTAAAAATAAGACTTGGGAACATTCTGCGAGTTGGAGCGTGGAATGTTAGAAGTATGAAGCAAGTAGATAAGCTAGAGAACCTAAAAATCGAAATAAATAGGTTATCAATAGACATAGTAGGGATCAGCGAAGTTTGGTGGCCATAGGCGGGGGATTTTTGGAGTGGAGACTTCAGGTTAATTCATACAGGAGCAGAGGAAGAAAATTTGGGTGTGGGGATAGTTATGCGGAAAAAGATAGGATACTGTGTAAAAAATTACTAACAAAAGAACGAAAGAGTATAGAATAGAATCTAAACCGGTAAACACAGTAATAATACAAGTATAAATGCTCACCTCTAGCTACAGAGACAAAGAGGTAGAAGCCATCTACAAAGATATCGAAGACATATTAAGATACGTAAACGGACATGAAAATTTAATAATTACGGAGATTTTAATGCTGTGGTAGGTGAGGGTAGGGAAGGAGCGGTAGTAGGTTTATTTGGTTTAGGCACGAGAAACGACAGGGGAAATAGGCTGGTAGAATTTTGCGACAAGAACAATTTAATCATCACAAACACATTATTTCAACATCATGCTAGAAGACGATATACGTGGAAGATGTTAGGAGATATAGGAAGATATCAAATAGATTACATTCTTGTTAGACAACGGTTTAGGAATCAAGTAAAAGACTGTAGAAGCTACCCAGAAGCAGATATTGATACTGACCACAACATCGTAATTATGAAGGCCGCACTTAAATTTAAGAATGTGGAAAAAAGAAACGGAAAAAGCACTTGGACTTAGAGAAACTAAAAGAGAAAGATATTCAAGAAAGATTTGAAAAAAAGTCAAATGAATTGCTCAAAGGTATCAGGAAAATATCTGATACTAAGGAAGTAGAAACAGAATGGAATAACATTATATCCAGCCTAGACATGGCGGCCAGAGATATTCTGGGTTATACACAAAAAAAAAGAAACTATGGATAACAAAGGATATTTTGAATTTAATAGAAGAAAGACGAAAATACAAAAATAAATCAGACGAAACAGGAAAACAGAGATACAAAGCCATAAAATGGGAAATTATTCGCAAATGCAGGAAAGCTAAAGAATAATGGATTGATGAAAAGTGCAAAAAGGTACAAACGAAGATGGAAATAAGAAAGACAGACGAAGCATACAAATTAATTAGAATGAATTTTAGGGATATAAAACCGTATAGCAAAAATATAAGGGACGCACAAGGAAACATCATCATAGAAAACATAGAGAAAGTGGGTAGACGACAAGAATATATAGGGAATTTATATGCAGGAGAAGAACTAACTGCATTAGAACAGGAATCAGACATTGAAAATGATGACATGGGATATCCTATACTTAGAGATGAGTTTGAATTAGCATTAAGAAGTCTGAAAAATGGTGAGGCACCGGGTACAGATAAGGTGCAAGCAGAAACTCTAAAAGCCACTGGACAAGCAGTAACAGAACGTCTCTTCCAACTTGTAAGCTATATGTATGAGACAGGCGAGATACTCAAAGATTTCAAACGTAGCATCATAGTAACTATACCAAAAAAGAAGTGCGTGGATAGATGTGAAAATTTTCGAACAATAAGTTTGACAGCACACGTGTCAAAAATATTAACTATAATTGTGCAAAGACGAATGGAAAAACGGGCGGAAGAAATACTAGGAGAAGACCAATTTGGATTTAGACGAAACAGGGGAACACGGGTGGCTATTTTAGCTCTGAGAGTGATAATGGAGAAAACAATAGAAAAAAAAGGGATAGCGTGTATATAGGGTTCGTAAATCTGGAAAAAGCATTCGATAATGTAAAATGGAAAAAAATGTTTGAAATACTCAAAAGATTGGAATGAGTTATAGGGATAGACGAATAGTACATAGCTTATACAAAGAGCAAACAGCAGTAATAGAATTAGAGCAGGAAGGTAGAGAAGTAAATATTAAGAAAGGGGTGAGACAGGGATGTGCCCTATCCCCATTGATTTTTAACTTGTACATAGAAGAGGCAATGAATACTGTCAAATGCATGAAGACATTTGGAATTACTATGCAGGGACTAAAAATTGATATGCTTAGATTTGCAGATGATATAGCGGTATTAGCGTCTAGCAAGGGAGAGTTAAAAGCTGCTCTTAATGAAATGGAAACGGTTCTAACAGAGAGATACGGTATGAAAATTAAAAAAACTAAAACTAAAGTTCTAGTATGCAAAGGTGGAGAAAATAAATCAAAAACAAGAATACAAGTATGTAACACGAACTTACAAGAGGTTAAGGATTTCTGCTACCTAGGAAGCCAAATAACGCAAGATGGGAAAAGCACAAAAGATATAAAACAAAGATTAGCACAAGTTCGTGCTACATTTAACAAGAAAAAGCAACTACTGTGTTCAAAGACCACAAAAATAGAAACAAGGAAAAGATTGCTTAAAACATATGTGTGGAGCACAGCACTGTACGGCGGTGAAGCCTGAACAGTAGGAGAAGCAGACAAGAAATGTGGTGCTACAGACGTATGATGAAGATATCATGGACAGACAAAGCTAAGAACGAAGAGGTACTAAAAATGGTAGGGGGAGAAAGAAATATGTGGAAAACGGTAAAAAATAGGAGAAATAGGATGATAGGCCACATACTACGGCATGAGGGAACAGTGTGGAATATATTAGAAGCAGAGATAGGAAAAAAGGGAAGAAAAGGCAGACCTAGGTTAGACTACTGCACACAGATAGTAAAAGATGTAGGCTGTAGGGGTTTCAGGGAGATGTGTAGGCTAGCCCAGAATAGAAATCAATGGAGTTATGCATCCAACCAATCCCAAGATGGATAAACTAGTGACGAAAAAATAACTGTGCTTAAACATGATGATTATTATACGTAACTACTAGAATTGGGTTGTCTAACAAGAATGTAGTCTATTTGATATCTTCCTATATCTCCTGACATCTTCCACGTATATCGTCTTCTAGCATGATGTTGAAATAATGTGTTTGTGATGATTAAATTGTTCTTGTCGCAAAATTCTACCAGCCTATTTCCCCTGTCGTTTCTCGTGTCTAAACCAAATAAACCTACTACCGCTCCTGGTATTGTTATTGAATGTGAAAATAATAGGGCAGTAGAGGTGATGAAGAAAACTATATCACAAAAAATGGGAGAAGAATATACAGTAAAGACTCCATTAAAAAGACTTCCAATGATAAAAATTATAGGAGTAGATGAAAGTGACAAAGAAGGCATTTACAAAAAAATAATAAATCAAAATAAGTTAGATGAGCATAAACAAAATTTTCAAATGAATATTAAGTATGAAACCAAAATTGTTCAAGGGTTATTCAACATTATTGTAGAAGTGGATACAGATACATTTAAATACATTATGAGAGAAGAACTATTGAGAATAGGATGGAGGAGATGTAAGGTATTAGAGCATGTGGCAATAAAAAGATGTTATAAGTGTTGTAAGTTTGGGCATATTGCCAAAGAATGCAAAGGGAGTATAGTGTGCCCACGGTGTGCACAATCTCATAATGAAGCAGATTGTCAAGAAAGTCAATTTAAGTGTATTAACTGTGTGGAAGCAAAAAGTCGTTTAAATATAGAATTAGATGAACAGCATACAGTATGGGACTATAATTGTACATGTTTTAAAAGGATTATTGAATTACAAAAGCGTAAAATAAACTACATATAGCAATTACCTTCTTGATGTTTAAATATAACAGCAGACTGTAAGTCAATAATTTTATGCTTAAATACACAAGGCTTAACTACACATTTTGACGAAATACAACAGCTAATCAATCGAGAAAAACCAATATTGGTATGTTTAACAGAAACACATATGACAAATTGTATTGAAAGTAATGAAATAGGCATTAAAGGATACAGTTTAGGTAGGGGTTGATTCTAGTTCACGACACACAGGAGGTGTCATAATTTACTATCAGTCATTTCTACAGTTTGAAATATTAAAAGAGTATAGCCTCCATTTAGAATATTGGGGTATTGTTGGTAATATTAAGTTGAATAGTAGAAGTATAAGTATAGCTGTGTTTTACCGTTCACCAAGTGGAAGTTGTGCAAATTTTCTAAACCTGTTGGAAAATTTGTTAGAAGAACTAGTAGAATCACGTGGTAGTGAAGATATAATTCTGATTGGGGATAATAATATTGATTGGAATAAAATAAATGATTTCTATACAATTAAGTTAAAAAATATTGTAAAGGACTGTGGATTTGAACAAATAATTTCTGAGAGTACAAGAATTACTAAGGAATCTGAAACATTAATAGATTTAGTGATAACTAATAATAATGGATTAAAAAGTACAGTATGGCACACTCCAAAAGTTACAAATCATAGTATTGTTGTTGCAGACATTAGTCACATCACACAAAAACTCCAAGTTGATGCAGAAAGCAAAATAAAGAAAATTCTTAACTATGAGGCCATAAAGAACGAGTTAATATTGGCAGATTGGAAGTATGAAATAACCAACATCGATAAACTTTATAAAACATTTTACACAAACATTAAAATGCAATTGACCATAATTCATATGACAAGGAGGTGTCACAAAATAGTTCAAAATTATGGTTTAATGGAGAAATACAAAGAGTAATTAATATACGAAATAAATTTTATAAAAAATTTACATTCACAAGAAGTATGGAAGATTGGAAAGCATACAAAGAATGCAGAAATAATGTGATATTCATGATCCGTAGAGCTAAGATTAAATATTATGAAAAGAAAATAGATGAAAATAAAGGTAACCCAGTAAAAATGTGGAAGACTTTAAAACTTGTATTAAAAACCGAACGTATTCAAAATAGTAAGCACATTATATTTGAGAATACACTAGAAACTAATGACAAAACTATTGCTGAAAACTTCAATACTTACTTCATAAATAGTAAAACAGAAATTACATCATCAATTGGTATTGAAAAGTTTGAGTTTCACGATCCAATACGTACAAGCCTGAAGGAATTAAGTACTTTTAAATTATTAAAAATACATGAACTAAAAGAATGGGTATATAAGCGAGCAAATAAAAGCAGTCCGGATGGTGTAAACAGTAGAGTTCTTAAAGAACTTTTTGATATTATTGGTTATCTGCTACTAAACATAATAAATATGTCTCTTATGCTTGGTATTGTGCCCAAGGACTTAAAGATATCAACAATTACACCAATTCAAAAAGTAGTATCAACAAAGAAATGCGAAGAGTACAGGCCTATAAATATGTTGGCCACAATTGAAAAGGTATTAGAAACAGTAATATATAAGCAACTGAAGCAATTCTTGGATGAGACTAATATATTAACCACCTATCAGTCTGGTTTTCGAACGAAACACTCGTGTGAAACAGCGATTCAGCTAATTATAAATGACTGGAAAGAATCAATGGATAAAGGAAAGGCAGTGTCTGCAGTCTTTATAGATTACAAAAGAGCATTTGAGACTATAAGTAGAAATATTCTCATTCAAAAATTGGAAAAATATGGGGTTAAAGACAATGCGTTAGAGTGGTTTAAAGACTACCTACAAAACAGGGAGCAAGAAACGAGATGGCAACGGGAAACATCTAATATATCAGAAATTGAGTGGGGTGTTCCAAAAGGAAGTATTTTGGGACCATTGCTTTTTATAATTTACATAAACGATATAGTGAAGGTAACAAAGATGCATATGTTTGCTGATGACACTTTAATATATGCTGAAGGTGCAAATGTAATAAACCTGATTCAATCTGTAAATAGTGACTTAATAAGAAATACTGTCAAATGCAGGAAGACATTTGGAATTACTATGCAAGGACAAAAAATTGATATGCTTAGATTTGCAGATGATATAGCGGTATTAGCTTCTAGCAAGAAAGAGTTAGAAGCTGCTCTTAATGAAATGGAAACGGTTCTAACAGAGAGATACGGTATGAAAATTAACAAAACTAAAACTAAAGTTCTAGTATGCAAAAGCGGCGAAAATAAATCAAAAACAAGAATACAAATATGTAACACGAACTTACAAGAGGTTAAGGATTTCTGCTACCTAGGAAGCCAAATAACGCAAGATGGGAAAAGCACAAAAGATATAAAACAAAGATTATCACAAGGTCGTGCTACATTTAACAAGAAAAAGCAACTACTGTGCTCAAAGACCACAAACATAGAAACAAGGAAAAGATTGCTTAAAACATATGTGTGGATCACAGCACTGTACGGCTGTGAAGCCTGGACAGTAGGAGAGGCAGACAAGAAAAAGGTAGAAGCCTTTGAAATGTGGTGCTACAGACGTATGATGAAGATATCATGGACAGACAAAGTTAAGAACGAAGAGGTACTAAAAATGGTAGGGGAAGAAAGAAATATGTGGAAAACTTAAAAAAATAGGAGAGATAGAATGATAGGCCACATACTACGGCATGAGGGAATAGTGCGGAATATATTAGAAGCAGAGATAGGAAAAAAGAGAAGAAGGGGCAGACCTAGGTTAGACTACTGCACACAGATAGTAAAAGATGTAGGTTGTAGGAGTTTCAGGGAGATGTGTAGGCTAGCCCAGAATAGAAATCAATGGAGGTACGCATCCAACCAATCCCAAGATGGATCAACTAATGACGAAAAAATAACTGTACTTAAACATGATCATTAGTATAAGTAACTACAAGAATTGGTTGGGCAATATTCTCGAATAATGTTAAGTGTGTGGAAGGATTTACTGGAAAACCATTACTTCAGCAAATGTCTAAGTGTTGGGGAATCTTGGTAGCCACAGGTTGCTTAACCCCCTTCACTGAATCTCGGTAAAATAGGGCATAAAATTAGAAAACAATAGAAGGGGAACGAGCTGTATACACATGCTATGTGAGAATTTCAGGGAACTATGTAGGCTAGCTCAGAATATAAATAAGTGCAGGTACGTGTCCAACCAGTTTTGAGATGGAAAAACCTAATGACGAAAAAATAAGCGCAGATAAATGTGATGATTTGTATAAACAACTAATTGTTGGTTGCGAAATATCTACAACTAATGATGACTGTGCGAAAAGATATATTGGAAATATATTAAATCGGTAAACGGTTAAGTGTTGGGTGAACTTGGCAGCCACAGGCTGCTTAGCTTCCTTCACAACCACTGAAGATCGGAGAAATAGGGTATATAATTGTAAAACAATAGGTGACCGAACTGCATCTAACAAGAAAGAACAGCGCCTATGAGGAAAGACAACAAACATACAACAAGAAGAAAATTGTTGAAAGCATATGTGTGGAGCACAGCACAGTATGCCTATGAGCAGCCTTTTGAAATGCTGTGCTTCAGATAGCATGAACAGACAAATATAATAACAAATAGGTTATAGAAATAGTAGGGGAACAAGGATATCTGGGGAAAAAGATAAGAGAAATAGAAGGGCAGAATACGTTCTAAGGCATTTTTGGGGAATAGTATGGGATATATTACAAGCAGATATAGGAAAAAAGAGGTAGATGTAGACCTTGATCAGATAGTTATAGATGAAGACTGTGCAAATTTCAGGGAAATGTGTAGGTTAGTTCAGAATAGGAAACAATGATGGTACGCGTCTAACCAGTTCTAGGACTGAAGACCTAATGATGATGAAGAATTAGGAAATATTTAATTGGAAATAAGCTGAAGATAAATGTTGATAAAACAAAATGGATGTTGTTAACGAATGATAGAAGTTATCAAATGTTCAAAACAGAAAATATGAATGTACAAATAGATGGGTCTGATATTGAACTGGTAGAGAACATTAAATACCTTTTAAAATGCATCTACAGATGGTTATAAATAAAGTCAGCAAAAAGGTTGGATTTCTGAGAAGAATTAGTGCCAAGTTATCAAGTTTTGCTCGAATAACTTTATATAGAGCAATAGTTTATCCACACCTAACATATTGCAGCACCATTTTATTTGTCTCAAACGAAGGTGATTTGGAAAGATTGCAAAAGATACAAAATCGTGCAGTGAGATGTTTATTAAAATGTAGCAGATTTGCCAAAGTCCGTAAAATGTTAGAATGCCTTAATTTTTTAAATGTTCAGGAACAAATGAAATATAATAGTATGGTTTTTATATATAAAATTATAAATGGTTTGCTGCCTTCGTACTTGGTTAGCAACTTAATTAAAGTGTCAGATATACATAACTACAGCACAAGACAAGCATACAATTACTATATATACAAGAAGAATAAAACGATAACCACAAAAAATGTATTTCATTATGGCGTTAAGATATATATAATACATTACCAAAATCAGTTACAAATCAGCCTTCTCAAAGAAAATTCAAAAGTAATTTAAAAAAATATATTTTAAGTTGTAGAAATGAAAACTAATTAAATTATTAACTGTATTTTAATAATTTGCTTTATAGTATAATATTTTGTTTTATACTTTATTAACTTATATTGAGATATTCAATAAATCTACTTACTTACTTACCCTCACCTACCACGGCATTAAAATCCCCGTAATTATTAAATTTTCATGTCCGTTTACGTATCTTAATATGTCTTCGATATCTTTGTAGATGGCTTCTACCTCTTCGTCTCTGTAGCTAGAGGTGGGCATTTATACTTGTATTATTACTGTGTTTATCGGTTTAGATTCTAATCTAACCATGAGTACTCTTTCGTTCTTTTGTTAGTAATTTTCTACACAGTATCCTATCTATGTCAACATATGTCATTGTCATAAGTGTGTGTTTATTTAGCTCTTTTATAAACTAATTTTACAAGTGAATTAGTGATCTGTTTATTATTAAAATATACCTGTAAGTGCTTTACTTGAACTATAACAACTTGCCTTTGAGTTGAGTGAATTTTAAAAACTTAGTTTCATTAGACATTTGTAAAATGTAAATTGGTTCTGCCATTAAAGTTGTTGTAGTTATCATGTGTTAAATTAAAGGTATCAGAAGTCAACACCTTTATAATCAGCATTAGTGATAAACAGTAATTATCTAACTGTGTTGTTGTTTTGTATAAATATAGACATTGAACTATACATTTATACAGGACTAGCCTTGTGGTTTATACCCTGTTAATTTTCCATAATAGGCCAACATGACTACTGCATGTGCTACCTGTAAGCTTCAGTTTGATCATTCTGATGAAGTTGTTACATGTGAATGCTGTCAAGTTATCTTTTATGCTCCTGAATCTTGTAATGGCCTAAAAACGAGTGAACTACGTGCCATAATACTACAAAAACGCATACTCACTTTTTACTGCTTAGAATGTAGGTCCTATTTTAAACAAGTGCCTTTATTACTGAAGGAAATTGCTAATCTGAACGATTCTGTACAATGCATTTCTAGAATGTTTGAACACATTAAGGAGTCTTCTGAGAAAGCTTCGGAGCGATCTAAACTTCTCGAATTTGAGAATACTAGGCTGAAAATTCAACTCACTGAAATGGAATGCAAATTACACACCAAAGAAGTTGATGGCAACTTTTCTGCCAATATCAGCGCAGTTACTTCAAAATTAATGAATCTTACCAAGGAGCTGAAAATCATTTATCTACTGTTATTTCTAAGCTCAAGAAAGGTACTCCAATTTCTTTTTCACAAGTAGTGAGAAGGAGTAATACGGCAATAATAGTTAAACCTAAATATGTTCAGCAAGAGAACAAGATCACGAAGGCTGAGGTACTTCAAAAAGCCATGCCAAAATTGATTGATTCCACTATTCCAATTACTAAAGTTAAACATATCAATAAGGGTGGGATTCTCATCAGTAGTGATACAGACGATTCCAATCAAAAAATAAAACAAATCATGAATGATAACATGTCAAATAATTATAATATAACTGAAATAAGGAATCCTATGCCTAAAATTAAAGTTGTGGGTATAACTGAAAAACTTGATGCCATCTGTGTTGAGAAATTCCTAATAAATCAAAACGGCCACTTCTTAAGTCAGAATTTCAGCTGCAAAGTTCTTAGGATATGGTCAACCAAAAAGAACCGCCAGGTCTATCAAGCTCTTGTAGAATTGAATATGCTTTCTTTTAATAATTTGATGGCTCTTGAAAAAAAACTTTAATGGTGGGACTTGATAACTGTTTTGTCTTTGATGGAATTGAACCACGTAGATGTCTTAACTGCTGCTCTTATAATCATATAAAGGGAGTCTGCAAGAGTAATCCCATTTGTCCTCGATGTGCACTTGAACATACGATTGATAAATGCACTGCCGATGAGGTAAAATGTATTAACTGCATTACTTACAAAAAAATGTATCCCGATAAGACAGAAATCAATGTTAATCACACAGTATGGAATAGCGACTGCTCTGTGTATAAATTAAAGTTAGGTACAGTAAGGGCTTCTATCTTCTCTAGGTAGCAATCACAGTTTATCACTCATTCTGCAAACATAGTTAATTCTAAGGCGTTGGCCAGTTACATATACTACCAAAATGTTAGAGATCTCCGTACTAAAATGGTTGAACTGTATAACTTCTCTTTAATGTGTGATTATGAAATCATATGCTTAACTGAAACATGGTTGGGAGATGATATATATAACAATGAACTTTTTTTGTATGTATTCAGAACAGATCGACATACTAATTTGGGTGTTAGCAGGGGAGGAGGGGTACTTCTTGCTGTTCACAAAAAATTCGTCTCCCATCAAGTTCCCTACACTTGTACGAATATTAACTTTGATGTCTTAATTGTTGAAATTAAAGATCCCTATAGCCAGTCTATGATTATAATAACGATATATATCCCGCCAAATCAAGTGAGGCATGCGTATGAACTTTTCTTTGATGAATTAATAAATCTTTATTTTATCTATGACAAAAATCTTATAATCATAGGAGACTTCAACCTACTTGAATTTGCATTTAGTGGCAACAACCTGCCCAGATAGGTACCCCTTAATAATCTTGTAGCTTTCTTTGATCTCATACAGTACAACTACATATACAATCTGAATCAAAGGCTACTGGACCTAGTTTTTTCTAATTTCGATTGCAACATATCTGAACCAAAGAGTGTTGACCTGCCTATTGACAATCATCATCCGCCACTTTGCATTAAAGTACATAAATTACTTGTAAAAAACTATGCTAAAGCAACCAGTAAAGATACCCGCTACAATTTGAAAAATGTCAACTATACTGCCCTTTATGATGATTTAGCTACACTAGACTGGAACTTTCTGTACCACTTTGATGACATTGAAGCTGCTACAACTCGCTTTTATGCTTTATTCTTTGAAGTTATTGATTTGCAGGTCCCTAGAACGAAGGCCTGTAGGAAGTCTTATCCATCATGGTTCACTAAGGAGATCATCAATCTTACTAAACAAAAAGAAATTTTGTTGAAGCAATATAAATTAAGTAGTGATACATTAGTATATAACAATTTTAGAATCCTACGAACTAGGCTAAAAAATGCTATGAATATTGCTCACAATAATTTCTTAAGATCAATGAATGACAAAATAAAATCCGATTCGAAGAGTTTCTGGGCATTTGTGAATGATAAACGAAAGTCAACAAATCAACAAAGACAAATGATCTATGACAATGAGTTCTATTCTGATCCGTATGTTATAGCGAATAAGTTTGCTGAACTTTTCAAATCTGCCTATACTTCCAGCTCCCATACTTCTGATCCTGAACCAGTCTCCTCTTATCCCAGTATTGGTGTACCTGTGATAGAGGAACAGGATGTACTCAAAGCTATTGACAAATTACAATCTAAATATACTGCAGATCCAGACAACTTACCCTCTCTTGTGATTAAATATTGCAAGTTTCAACTTATCAAACCCTTTTAACCTTTCTGTTTAATCTCTCTCTCAAATATTCTCAATTTCCTGATATCTGGAAATCTTCTAAAGTACGACCAATCTATAAAAAAGGGGACAGATCCTGTATAATAAATTATCGCCCTATTGTCATCCTTAATAACTTCAGTAAAATATTTGAATTTGTTCTTTATGATTATATCTACTTTCACTCACATTCAAAAATATGTCTGCAACAACACGGCTTTGTTTCTGGTAGATCTACTGCAACTAATTTAACCAGTATGGCACAATATCTTTCTAAATCTTTAGATGAGGAAATGAAGGTAGACGTGATATATACAGATTTGTCAAAGGCATTTGATCGGCTAGATCACAATCTGTTACTTCGGAAACTGTCTTACATGGGCTTTACACCTCAGCTACTGACCTTTTTCTCCTCCTATTTAAGTAATAGAAGACTTTATGTCGATTATTTAGGCTCTCATTCTAAACACTTTATTGCTACCTCTGGAGTTCCACAAGGCTCTGTCCTTGGCTCCTACTTCTTTATCATTTTCATCAATGATGTTGTTGTTGATATTGATTGTGAATGTTTAATCTATGCAGATGACATAAAATTATTCAACACGATAAGTTAAATAGAAGATTGCTCAAAACTGCAGCAGAATCTAAATAATCTACATTTCTGGTGTATTACAAACAACATCCCAATTAATCCTGATAAACGTTCCGTTTCAAATTGTTCTAGAAAGCATCATATAATTAAATTCCCTTATAGCAATGAAGGTTTAGTACTTCAAATCACCTATAGTGTTTTTGATCTTGGTGTACTGTTTGATGCCAAGTTAACATTTAATTTGCATATCCTCAACACTATTAGGGCTGCACATAAATCGCTGGGTTTTGTTATTAGGATGGGTAAACACCTCACTATTGATACTCTAAAAATATTATTTTTTGCCTACGTTAGGTCGAAATTGGAGTATTGTAGCATAGTCTGGAATTCTTCATATGCAGTCTATGTAAATATAATTGAGAAGGTACAACGTCACTTTCTTAAATACCTAGCATACAAGGAGTTTATCCATGTATAGCTTACGACCATAACCTACTTCTACGCAGATTCTCTGTAACTAGACTTAAATCGCGACGTGATTTAAGTGCTGTGGTATTTCTGTATAAAGTAGTTAATAACTTAATAGACACTCCCTATTTATTATCTGCTGTAAATTTTCGAGTGACTACATCTACCAGGGGCGATGATATGTTTTATTTAAACACCCCAAGAACCAATGTGCTTAAGTTTTCCCCTCTGTACTTTATGTGCACAACATTTCAAAACAAATGTAAATCTCTTGATATCTTCCATGTTTCTTTGTCACACATTAAATCAACTTGTCTGTGCACAGATTAACCAATTATTTTAGTGTTCGTTGCCTACCCATCCTCTGCCTTTCCTTGTGTTTTGACTGTATTCTCTTTCAGGTTATGTTTTACGGTTTTTGTTTTTTTTTCTTGTTTAACTTTATACTTATTGTATTTACTTATTTGACATAATTCCTTTTTTAATTTTTGTATTAATGTTTTTGATTTGGTGCCTACTTTGTAATTGGGTCTAACCTGTTAAGTAGTGTATATAAATAAATAAATAAATAAATAAATAAATCTTTTTCCGCATAACTATCCCCACACCCAAATTTCCTTCCTCTGCTCCTGTATGAATTAACCTGAAGACTCCACTCCAAAAATCCCCCGCCTCTGGCCACCGAACTTCGCTGATCCCTACTATGTCTAGTGATAACCTATTCATTTCGATTTTTAGGTTCTCTAGCTTATCTACTTGCTTCATACTTCTAACATTCCACGCTCCAACTCGCAGAATGTTCCCGACTCTTATTTTTAACTTTCCGATCGCATCCTCCGAAGTAGTCCCCTCCCGGAGATACGAATGGGGGACTATTTTAACTCCGGAATCTTTTACCCCAGAGAATGCCATCATGTTTGTTACAATTTAAGTACGCTGTGTACTTGTGAGATAATGTGGTGGTTTTCCGTTGCCCTCCACATCGCGGTAGTGTGTCTTAGACTGCCATACTGACCCCTATGGTCTCTGCCAATGTAAGTACCGAAAGAGCCGCTGCCCTCTTTCGGGGATCTGTCTTAGTCTGGTTACTTACTAACGACCCTACTACTTTGGTTGAGCCTGTAGTTTAGCTCTTTAGCTCATTAGAATACGCAAGCCATTTCACCTGTTCTAGTAATTTAGAACTTCGGCAAGGTGCAGATCCATTCGAAATTTGTTTTGTAGGTTACTGTACGGATATTAAAGATTATCACTTCATCTCTAAAAAGAATCCCAAAAATATCATTATTGCCAGGAATGTTAAATTCATTGAGTCAAATACTGTTTATGACTTTAGCCCTGTGATGATAGTAAGGGTGATGTGAGTTTGAAAAAACGAAATGTACCAGTTAACGTAAAAGTACCTACGCCCAATACCTTAAACCAGAATGAAGGCACAAATGAGAATGAGAACACTGATATTTTGGAAATATTACAGGCTCTCATTTAATCGACGAATCTATTGTGAAAGTTAATAGTTGTACCATGTCTCACCAGGAATCCTCCAATAAGGAGATAGTTTTGAATGAGCAAATCGTACAACCAGCTCAGAAAAGATACCCTACTTGTATAAGGGAACCTAATGGTTTTGATGATTTTGAAGATTTTTCTAGCTGTAGATTCCAATGAAGCTTAAGCTTATGAGGAGGCTGTCACAAGAACTGTTAACGTTCACTGGAATAATGCTATGGTAGAGAAATGGAGGCATTGTTAACAATACCTGGGAATTAGTAGATAAGCTCACAAGTTCTAATGTGGTCAAACACAGGTGGGTTTACAAGTTAAAAAAAGGAACTGACGGGTCGAGTAGATACAAAGCAAGGTTAGTTGTGAAAGGCTTTAGTCGGAAACCAGTCTAAGATTATGATCATACCTTTGCTCCTGTTGTAAAGTTATCTTCTTTTAGCGTACTTTTTGGTTTGGCCGCTGAGTTAGACTTCGAAATCACCACCTTGATATTACAACTGCCTTCTTTGATGGTGATTTAAATAAGATCATTTTTATGAAACGACCGAAAGGCTTTGTTTATGATGGAAACGAGAAAAAGGTCTGTAAGCTCAATAAGGCAATTTATGGCCTCGAGCAACCAGCCCGTTGTTGGAATAATAAAATTCATTCGTTCCTTGTTTCCTAAAACTTATCTAGATCTGAATATGATCCCGTGTATATATTAAAAAATCTAATGGAAACTACATTGTTATTGGTTTACATGTAGACGGTTTTTATTGTTTCTCTAATTCAATCGATGAAACTCATAAGTTAAAATCAACAATTGCAGCATCGTTCAAAATGAGAGACTTGTGTGCAATTAAAGAATGCTTAAGTATGAAAGTTACTAGAGATCGAAAAAGGGGTACTATTAAGATAGATCAAGAGTTTTATGTAAAAGACACCATTGATAAGTTTGGTATGAGTGAGTGCAACCCAGGTGTGACACCCCTGTGTGTGTCTCAAAAATTGTCAAAATCAGTAAATGCTCCACTGAACAATATTTATCAGAAACTGATTGGTGCTTTAATGTATATACCAGTATATACACGCCCTAACATTTGCCATGCTATTAGTTATTTGAGACAATTTAATACTTGCAATGATAAACAGCATTTAATCGCCGATAAAAGAGTTACACAGTGTGTAAAGGGTTCTTCAAATGTAGGACTGTGTTACTGTAAAGATGAATGCTTGTTGGAAGCATACGCTGATGCAGATTTTGGTAATTGTGTGGTAGATAGAGCATCATACAGGTTGTTTTAAAATTCAGTGGTGTAGCTGTAAGTCGGTGTTCAAAGAAACAGCGTACAAAATCTCTTGTTGATAGTTCAACATTTGCGGAATATGTAGCAATCAGTGAATGTGGCAAAGAAGGTATTTATCGCCAAGGCCTAATGTCAGAGTTGTATACATCTTCTAATCCTTTGATAATCTTTAATGATAACCAAAGTGCTAATAAGTTGTGCTACAAAGAAGCTTCGAAAAATAGAAGTAAGCTTATTTATGTGAAATATCATCAAATTAGACACTGGGTTGAACAGAATCTAATCAGTGTAGTTTATTTGTCCTACAAGGAAAGGATCGCTCATATGCTCATGAAGGTTCTTAGTGGACCTAAACATACTTTTTGTGTTATAGGTATTCTGGTTATTGTTCTTTTGCTAGATAAAGTGAGGGTGTTGAAATATGCCTATAATTTATATTATAGATAATCTAGTAAGTTATCTAGCAGTCTGTCACAAAATGTCTGATTGAACAAATATAATTGTAAACTGTTTAACAAGTTGATATAAAGTATTTTGTACTGTTCTATGTTCAAACAATAAATACATTCACGGCTATTTCTGCTTCTAATTACACTGCACAATACCAATTACAGCAGACTAACCTTACTTACCGAGAAAGTCAACAAAATTGATTACTTTTTATGTCATCATCATTAGGCCTTCAGCCTGGAACTGGTTAGACGCATACCTCCATTGTCCCCTGTTCAGAACTAACATACACATTTCCCTGAAATTCATAGAGCCTAAATACAGCTCGGTTTCCCTTCTATTGTTTTCTAAATATACTCTATTTCACCGATATTCAGTGGTATGCAAAGCGGGTTAGGCAACCTGCGGTTATCAAGATTCCCAACACTTAGACATTTGCCGAATTAAATGATTTCTAATAAATCCTTTCTCACAATCAACGTTACTTGAGAATATTGATAAACCAACACCTGTAGTTGCTTATAATAATCATTAGGTTTAAGTACAATGAACAGTACTTGCAAAGAGCTATTTCAAGTATATCCATTGATGTAATCTTTGGAGCATCCTTCAGAACTAAAAGTGTCATATCTCTCACTAACAATCTACATTAGGCATAATTACAAAGCTGAATAAGGAATGGCAAATAACCATGGGCCGTTACAAGCGATTTTAAAATTACACCCACAGAATCCACTATATTCAATTAAGTGAAGATATTTCAATGCGCTAAGCCCCATGGTTTACACGACAAGGGTTCAATACATTTTTTAATTTGAAATTAATGAAAGCCAATGAGCTGTATGTAATCATACTCGTATGTGAATGCGTATTTCATATTTAATGTAATATTCTGGTACTTGGTTGTGTTACTTTCTTTATTAGTCATCATTAGGTCTTCAGTCCTGGAACTCGTTAGACGTGTACCTCCGCTGTTTCCTATTCTGAGCTAATCTACACATTTCCCTGAGATTACCACAGCCCACATCTTTCACTATCTGCTTTCAATAGTCTGATCTAGGTCTACCTATACCTCTCTTTTTTCCTATCTCTGCATGTAATATATCCCACACTATTCCCCAATTGTCTTAGAAGGTGTTCTGTTTTTCTCTTTCTTCTTTTTTTTGTTTTCCACAGATATCTTTCTTCCCCTACTATTTCTATGTTATTAAATTTGTCTGTCCATGCTTTCATGATCATACATCTGAAGCACCACATTCCAAAAGGGCTTCTTTTTCCTGTCTGCGTCTCCTACTGTTTGTTCTTATTTCATAGCTACAGAGTACTTGCTCCACACATTTGCTTTCATCAATTTTTTCCTTGTTTCTATGTTTGTTGTCTTCGAGCATAGAGGCGGCTCCGTGGCGTAGTGGTATGTGTGTGACTACTACGCCCAAGGTCCCGGGTTCAAATCCCGACACGGTCCGCTTGAAAAATGTTAGGCGAGCATTTTTCACAAAAATACACCCTCGTTCGGATGAGAGGTAAAATGGAGGTCCCGTGTGTGAGTGTTGTCACGTACGTTAAAGATCCCTACCTTGCTTGGAACAGCAAGGGTTCGGCAAAATTCAAAATTTTCTAGGTAACAAAAACTCGCTTCCTGGCCAATGTAGTACCTTCGGGTGGAGCATTGGAAAATCACATGTAATGTCTTCGAGCATAGTCGCTGTTCTTTCTTGTTAGATACAGCTCGGTATTCCTTCTATTGTTTTCTAAATATTGTTACATTCCAAATTTGGACATGTACACTTTTAAAATTGTGAGTGAATTCCCGCCATTATTTTCTAAAATAGACTTGTGCATTTCCGCCATCCCGGACAGTTGCGTTGGCGCAAAAGAATGCGCAGGCGCGGAGTGGGTAAGTGCGCGGTTTGTGACACGACATTATTAGTCAACGAGACGTCGAATACTGACGCTTGCCGGTAAGTTTTTTTGTCTTTTCTCTTTTAGGATGTAGGTTTCCCTTTATCTCTACCTTCTATGGTTGCCTTCACCTGTATTCCTTCGTCCTACCTACGAACGAAGAAGAGGGAAGATATTAAATCTGGTTTCAACGATGGCATAACGTAACCCACGCCCAAACAACGCCGAAACGAGATACATGAAAATCAACATGGCCCCTGCGCAAGGATGACCGCGAAATCGTAAAGAGTTCCACATTTTTAAGTGAGTACCTTTTATCTTTTTAAAGTGCAACTTGTATCACTGTAAACATATTTGGCATGTGATACAATTTGACACGCAATTATGTCGTAATATCTTTGTTGTGCAATAATGTGAACGTGGGTAGTATCCTTGTTGCTAACTGTGGAGTGGCTCTGAACGCGCGGGCGCGCGACCATAACAGTGCCGCTTAAATGTTGTGTAATTTTTTTAATTTTTAATGGCTTTTGAATAGAAGAAATACAATCTGGCAACATTGCATATGGCAACATCTATTTTATGTTGGCGTGACATTGAATGCAGTTGAAATGTCGATCTGAAGCATTTAGTCAGCCATGTTTAAACAGTGTTTGTTTCCCTTTCATATAACTTATTTCTAACTGAATTAATTGGCATTTTCCCTTATAAAAACAGTGTATTTATATTTTAAATTCTCTCAAATAATTACTTAACCTAATTTAGGATAAAACTTAAGCATATACCTTTCAAATGTGTTTAGCAAATTACCTTAACCTAACTTTAACATGTGCTTTGGATTACATAATTCCTTCTGTAAGTATTCTAGCCATAGATATGAACCTATATGATTAAAACAAATCTCCTTAAAATGACATTAAATTTAGTTAAATAATTATTCTAAACCTCAAATTGCTTTAGTTTATTGAAACCTGTTTTATTGTCGGAGGCTTTCACGGCCGGAGTCATTATATTATTTATGGTTCCGGGTTGGGACCGACCAACGACCGGTCCCAACCCGGAACCATAAATAATTATAATGACTCCGGCCGTGAAAGCCTCTGACAATATCACAAAACCTTTACGGGGAGGATATTGTAAACAAAACAAAACTTTCAGTAACCTTAGACACTCACTAGCAAAATTACTCTGTACACTCACCTTTTTGGTACGGTGTCGTGATTTGGACATAGTTCCAAATTTCCTTAAAATAAAATACCACATTAAAACATATTCCAGCCGAAAAATTCTTCACAGAGCAGAACTCTCACTTCTGCGCGAACAAATTTCCAGCACTCGAAAAGAAATAGACAACATTTCTAAACAACTCCTACAGCTTCATCTAACATTATCCGCCACGCTTAACTACAATGACTGGACTCTGTTTGACCGAATTACATACTTGCAAGCCCAAAACCACCGAACTCACCACAAAAACTCACTTACATAAATTCCTGCAACTTTCCAAGAACTTTTCAAACCCCGAAAAACATCTTACCCGAAAACTCTGTCTTAAAATACCGTCATAAACCGATCAGAACATATCCTATCTAAAAACAAACTAAATATCCTGTCCAAAGGACTAAACTTCTCAATTGCACCCAGAAAAATTCCTGCAGAGGAAATCATTAGCTCTGTAGAATCAGCGATCCGATCTCTACCCCAAGACGATGCCAACTTAATTCGCTTTGAAACGTTTAAATATCTCCGAAAGGCCAAAACTCCTAACAAAAATGTGACAAAGCAAGAAATGACGGCCTTAAAACACCTACGAACAAACGAGAAAATTGTTATACTCCCTGCAGACAAAGGTAATGCGACTGTAATTCTAAACCGCACAGAATACAAAGAAAAGATTCAACAATTATTACAAGACGGTTCCTACACTTCTATAACAAAAGACCCCACTTTAAAACTTGAACGGGAAATTTCAGCACTCATCAAATCCTACAATATTTCCAAAACTATCCAAAAACGCATAATACCTCGCGAATCTAAACCACCTCGCCTGTACGGCCTTCCTAAAGTCCATAAACCTGATGTCCCTCTCCGTCCGATAGTTAGCACATATGACTCACCAACATACCATCTGGCAAAATACCTAGCAAATTTCTTAAAACCTTATTCCGGCAACACCCCTACTAATGTTTTAAACTCCACTCATTTCATAGAACTGATTGCAAATATTGAGCTAGGCCCTAATGATATACTAGTCAGTTTTGATGTAACATCCCTATTTACAAACGTACCTATAATAGACACTGTCTCCATTATTAAACAACTCCTACCTCAAGAAAACGAATTTGAGCACCTGGCCATGCTCATAGAAAAATGTTTAACCTCTACCTATTTTGTTTTCGACGAACAATTTTACAAACAAACTTCGGGCACACCAATGGGCTCACCTCTGTCCCCTATTGTGGCCAATATATTCATGGAGTCTTTGGAATCCATGGCCCTAGAATCCACAGACCTTAAACCAAAAACTTGGCTCCGTTATGTAGACGACACTTTTGTAATCTGGCCCCATGGACATCAAACGCTTAATAATTTTCTAGATCACATAAACAATCAACATAAAGATATTAAGTTCACTATAGAAATTGAAAAGAACGGAACTCTGCCATTCCTTGACGTTATGGTAGAGCGCAAACCTAACGGACGACTAGGTCATTCCGTATATCTAAAACCCACACACACAGACAGATACCTACATGCGTCGTCACATCATCACCCCTCACAAAAATTATCGGTAATCAACTCTCTAGTCCACCGTGCAATGAAGATTTCACAACCGGAAAACTTATCTAATGAACTGGCCCATCTTAAAACTAGTCTTATAAAAAACGGCTATCGCAACCTAGATATCGGCAGAGTAATAAACCGTCATGTGCATCCTACATGAACCCCTAAACCACGTTGTAATCTCGATACACGATCTTTAGCAATCCTTCCATATATACACAGAGTAACAGACCGAATTGGCAAAATTCTACGTAAATACAACATCAAAACAATCTATAAACCCACTAATAAAATTTCACAAATATTACCAACCCCAAAAGATTCCGAAAATAGTCTTAAAGCCTCAAGCGTATATAGTGTACCCTGCAGTTGCGGTCTAGTATACATAGGAGAAACAGGACGGTCAGTACAGACTAGACTAAACGAGCATAGGCGATGCTTAAGAACAAGCCAGTACAATCGCTCAGGGGTGGCCGAATACCAACATGAAACAGGCCATACCATCAACTTCGACAAGACGAAACTGATTGCCAGAATTCCATTTTTCTACAATAGAAAAATTAGAGAATCCATAGAAATCAATAAAAATTCTAACAATCTAAACAAAGACGATGGCTACTACCTTTCCCCTATTTGGAAAACAAGCCTATGTTCACAACAGCGGAACCGTGACGTTCACTGATCCACTACGACACTCCTCTCTATGCATGATCACTCATGCATCAAGTTCTCGCCCTATATAAACCACCACTTTCGCTAATTTCACCAGTTACTTCGCCACAAGACACCTTTTGGCTATGAATGGGCTAGTGAGTCTGCTAGTTCAGGAGTAACTCTTCTCTTTACACTGTGACTTGTCTATTTAATATTTTCATTCTTAACGTTTAATATATTTATTGTCCCGATGAAACCCCTTACAAAAGTGGGCAAAACGTCGACCTTAATTTATAAAATGACACGGTTTCAACCCGGAACCATAAATAATTATAAACCTGTTTTAGTTTAAATTTTACCTAGCTATCACATTATCTTAGTATGCCATGATTTTAAGTGTTCCCTTACAATCTAGATAATCAACTATAAGTTACGAATGCCTTCTTTTGAAAATTTTGCTTTTAATACACCTAACGTAACTAACTGAATTTTTATCTTAGTATACCTATACCTTCTAAAACACTACAGTAAACTTGATTTAGTTATATCTGCTTCCTTAAACACTACAATACTGAAGTTGATGATAATGTTTTGTATTTAAGTTCATATACTATCCTCTTTAGTTACGATGCTTGTTGATAAATTCTTCGATGTAAAAATAATACGTTACTAATTTGGTATACTGTTTTTTTTCTATACATGTATCGCTGGATTATTGCTCTTGTGTAGTGAGCATAATTTTGCTTTGATAGTTAATTTTTATTTTATCGATATTGCAACGCAGCATTTTAGGATCTATTTGGTCTAGGCGAGACTTGTCGTGGTTGGTCGCTCAGCAGTATGTTAGTCTAGACGAAACTTATGAAGAGTTGGTCGCTCAGCATTACATAAGTTAGACGAGACTTGTGGTAAGTTTGCCGTTCTAGTAATTTTTAAATCATTTTTTGAGGATGATGTTGAAGTTTTTCTTTATTAGTCTAGGTGAGACTCAAAGGAGGGCTTTTCGCCCTAGCAACTATATGCGTTGTAAGATATCTTTTTGTTCTTCAACAATTTTGTTATCAGTAAATCAAGTCTTAATTACCGCTATCTCTTCATATATCGATTCAGACCACACTAGGTGGGATGAAAATATCTTTAAAATCGCTCAAACTTTGCGTACATCCAAAATTTTTCACGTTTCATTTCTTTAACGATGTACCTAATGTTTTTGTCCCTACTATGAATTAGTTAAATTTATTTAGCCATTTCTTTTCTTATACAGCACCTACCTTCTTCACGTTTGGATTATTTACCTTAAACTAGCTATCTTTTCGCTACCTGTTGACTTTCCCTTGAATTTATTGCTAGCCACATACCTGTTTGTTATCTAGGTTCTCTAATATAACTCTCTCGCTTCATTTAATTAATCCTAGCACCTTTTCTACGCCATATTATTTTGTTTTCAGCATTTATCTTACGTTGTTTAATTTTGTGGTGATTGTCGTAACTTTGGTTGCAATAACTCATTGAATTTTTATGATTGGTTTTAGCTGATGTTGAGTGTATGTTTTTTTTTTGGCCTCGCATAGGAGACGTGGCCTATGCCATTGTAAGAAATAGTCCATATTCGCAGTTTCTATTCCATGCGTTTTTCTTCTGAATTATTACAGTCGCCCACTTTATCCTTTATAATTACTTGTTTTTTCCTTCTATTAAATCACCAGAACATATAAACATATTTTTGTTGTTTTTTTATTAAACTTAGTAGTGAGGTGCTATCGCTTTTTATTTATATCTTATCGAATTCACGGTTGTTTTAGCATATTGGGGCAGTGTGTTTGTATTTAATTGCTTACAGTTAGGCATTCTTGTGTGTTTATGGCGTTACCGTTTTGAAAAATTTTTTAATATCGTTATCTTATCTATTATCTTTGATAATAACTTGGGATTTTACCTTATCTTTTTTGTCTTCCTAACGTTTGGTATTTACGATCAGAGTAGAAATTATTTTTTGAGTATTGAGTGAAGAAGCTAACCTGATGGTAGCAATATAATTTGTTAGGTTAGTAATGTAAGAAATTAGTAAGATGGTACTGTTGGTAAGTTTGTTGATATACATTTATGTCATGAAAAAGTTTTGATGTGAATTGTTTATTAAGCCAGAGTACCAGTACATAAAAATTTGCTAAGGTGCAGAGTAACTTGCTCTTTTGGACATTTGAAATTTGGGCAGTTTCTTGCCAAAGAAAAAACAGTTTAAATGCAATGCTTATGTGCGTGTGCACTTAAAAAAAACTGTAATATTCGCTTTAGTTAGAGTATATATGTTAGGCGACTTGTTGCATTTGTTTTAGTTTTAGTAGTGTTTCGTGCTCTCCGACAAATTTGTGCTGTCAATTATAACTGCGCCACATTAAAGACTCGTGTGTGTATTTATAGATGTAGGTCATAAACAACGGGGCTACACATTCCGTTTCCTGGTTATTCGTGACGTGTTATCGGTTGAAAAAACCAGGTGTGTGACAGGCCGCCCTGTAATAAATCGTAGTTATTAATTTAAGGTATTTTATTCCTGTTATATAATAAGTTTAAAAGTGTCGGGTAGTAGAGTTTAACATACATAAAGACGTTCGCATTATGTGGACGCCGCAGGTTGTTGTGGGGGTTGCGCGGGTCGACAGACGTAAAACGAATGGGGAGTTCAACCAGTAAAGACGTCGAATGATTTGAGTTAAGTTTTGTCGAGGTAGATTTGCAATAATAGTGCCAATCATGCGTGCTTTATGATTGAATAAGGTTACGCGTGTGTTATCAGTATAGTTTAGTATAACTGAAACGAATTCTTGGAGTTGGTTTTAATTATTTAGCAATCCTTTATCGTGAAACACGCATCAAAGTGACAAACATCATCGTACACAACACGAGTTTATCACGTTATTCAGCTGAATTACAACGGGATGTTGTTTGCACTCCGTAATTAGGTTGAAGATTAGTGCTGCTCTGTTAATTACGGCGTGGGGTGAGTAAGTCGGCTCATCGTGGGAATTGTAAACGTTCATCACGTCAAAGAGGTGAGTGGAACGGTACTGGTGAGTTTTATTGCGCTTGATTTAAACAAGTTATTTAGTTATTTAGGGTTCATGGTTTATTGTAATAGGCGGCTAGTATTAGATTATTATTTGATGTAAGGTTATTTCTTGTGTTATCAACGAAGAGTTTATTAAATTTGGCAATTGTCTTTGATTGGAATTCGTGTTTTGTATCAATCATTAGTGTTGTAGGAGAACCCGATAAGTAGATATTATTTATTATTTATGAACTAAATATTTGGCGCCCTGGGATTACTAAGATGGGTTAGTGTTTTTCATTAATCCGGTATAAAGAAAGAAGTCTTATAGCTCGAAGGTGGAGTAAAGCCTCGGGCACGTTTCAGGTGGCGCCTAAAATAAACATTTTCTAGTTAGGATGTAGATTTTAAGCTTTTACCGGGCTGATAGTCATTTTCCTTTTTTAAGATTTTTTTCTTTTATGGCGTTGTCGCGATTGTTACGTTCCAAATTTAGACATGTACATTTTTGAAATTGTAAGTGAATTGCCGCCATTAATTTTAAAATAGACTTGTGCATTTTCGCCATCCCGAACAATTGCGTCGGCGCAAAAGAATGCGCATGCGCGGAGTGGGGAAGTGCGCGGTTTGTGACACGAAAATATTAGCCAACGAGACGTCGAACAGTGACGTTTGCCGGTGTCGTTTATTTGTCTTTTCTCTTTTAGGGTGTAGGTTTCCCTTTATCTCTACCTTCTATCGCTGCCTTCATCTTTACTCTTTTGTCCTACCTACGAACGAAGAAGAGGGAAGACATTAAATCTGGTTTCAACGATGGCATAACGTAACCCACGCCCAAACGAGATACATGGAAATCAACATGGCCCCTGCGCAAGGATGACCGCGAAATCGTGAAGAGTTCCACATTTTTAAGTGAGTACCTTTTATTTTTTTAAAGTGCAACTTGTATCACTGTAAGCATATTTGGCATGTGATACAATTTGACACGCAATTATGTCGTAATATCTTTGTTGTGCAATAATGTGAACGTGGTTAGTATTCGTGTTACCAACTGTGGAAGTGGCTTTGAACGCGCGGGCGCGGGGTTATAACAATATATACCCTATATCACTGATATTCAGTGGTATCTGAAGGGGATTAAGCAACATGAGGTTACCAAGATCCTCCATCACTTAACTGTTCTCAAAATTAATAGTTGTCCAATAAATCCTTCCGCACAGTCACCATTCATTTAAAATATTGCTTAACCAACACATGTAGTTGCTTATACTAATCATCAGGTTCCAGTAGAATTATTTTTTGTCATTAGGTTTCCGGTTTTGGAACTGGTTGGACAGGTACCTCGATTGATTTTTATTCTGAGCTAGTATATACATTAGCGCCATATCACATCTACATAGAATATTTATAATCCTGACATCTATAATTAGAGGTTAAATTGTATACTGTTTATCCAAAAACTTGAGAGACATATTACTTTCGTTAATCAATGTTATCATAGAGTAATTAATGATATACTGTTCACATAACACACAAAATATAAATGTAACTAAATGCTACAGAAAGTGAAGACTTATTGGCTGTGTACACGAAGTTTTTCTAATAAATTCTAAACACAAAGAGTATTTTCGTATAAAATACTAGTCATGGGCGTCAAATCCTGCACCTACTCTTTTGAACTTACTAATACTAATATTTGAAAACTGCATTATGTATAGAATAAATATGTCCTATGTTCTTTTTTCTCTTTTTTCATATCTTAAAACTTGTTTAGCACGCCTTTGTGTTAAAGTTGAGAGGTGTGAATTGATCGCTAATCAAAATTTGCGTCCGAGAGGAAAGGTTTGACGGGTGCGGGTGGGTCGAGGTCCGGTGGGGAATTTTTGCGTGTTGCGTAGGGTGGTTCTTATCGCGACAAACCCAATACTAAGGGAGAGCTAAGAGTTTTTCTGAAATTAATTGGTTTGCAGCAACCTATTCGTTTACGGATTAAAAATTTAGAAACGCTTAAAATTTTCGATCTCAAAACCCGAACGCGCGGTGCGACAAAGACAACAACGGGTTATTTACCATTGGTGGAAAAAAAAGAACGATCGAGTTAATTTCCAAAATTCGTATACAATCCCTAAAAAATATCTAATGTATACCAAAAGACAATATTTATATCCCAAAACATGAATTATTATTCGTTTGCAGGCAGGTATTATACTTTTTTTGAAAACTTCTATTGAAATTTGTGTAATTAATTCGAGAAATGACAAAAGCAAGTTACAAAGACCGGCGTAGGCGAACGAGTAAGTACCATCAAAATCTCTGTTGACACATTTATTTTACAAATTTCTAACATTAAACCTTATAAAATGGGTAAATTATATTTTTAGTACTATACATTTATTGGTATTCTAAAAATAAACACTATTTTAATATACGCGGTCTATTTTTAAAGAAACATTAAAAACTTAATTTGACGTTACTATGCGAATACGGGCGATCAAATACAATTCAACGTAATTTAGTCAGAAAATGATATTATTGCTTATGTGGCATCTTCAAATGCAAGTATACAACCAACGGCATTCACTTATGCATTCAATATAAAGTATCTGATATCTGCAAGAAGTCCCACCCAGAACTCTAATAACTGACTAAAATAACGTTTACGTACAGGTTTTATACCCATTTTACAAATTTAAAATTCAGTTCCTATAATTGATTTGAAAACTGACAGATGCCAGTGACGCAAGTTAGCGCAAGCACATAAACCGGCATCATCTGAATCTATTCTAGCAGAATTACAATACATACAAATTAAAGCCAAAGAAAACCTAAGGCATATAACTATTTTTCTATTGTGTTTTTATATCGATATAGTTATAGTTTTTCCATGCTAATACCTATATTTAAAAATAAATTTGAAAATAACATTTGGAATGGTTATATTGATTTAAACTGGCGGAAGCGTACATAAACAATATTTTATTGTATACAACGATCTCAATGGCATTGTTATAACGATACCGGCTACCATACACCAGAACAAGGTTTATTACTCTGCTAAATCTGTTTTTTAACATTTTAAAACAATACACCGGTCTTCAATTTTATGTTTTTCCAATTTTTTTAACATTATTTATTATACGCGATTTATTCTTAAAAGTAGACGTACGAAACTTGCGGAATGTGTTTGGTATTTATTTCGTTAGCATCCATTTATGATTACTTTTACTTTAATAAACATCAAGCGTCAAGAATAGAAAAACATTGAAAACAACACGTACGCATTTTCAAATAGGTGCGACCAACTCCTCAAAGTTAGGGCAAAGTGCATTTGATCCAATCAACTCCTCGAAGACTTTTTAACAAAGTCTGCTAGGGCGAAGTGACCTTGATCCGATCGATTCCTCGAAGACTTTTTAACGAAGTCTACTAGGACAAGGTGATCTTGATTCGATCAACTCTTTGAAGTCGTTTTAACGAAGTCTACTAGGGCGAAGCAACCTTCATCCGATCAACTTCTCCAAATTGTTTTAACGTAATCAACTAGGGCGAAGTGATTTTGATCCGATCAACTCCCCGAATTGGTTTCTTCGAAGTCGTTTCAAAGAAGTCGTTTCAGAGAAGTCTACTAAGGCGAAGTGATCTTGATCCGATCAACTCCCAGAAATCGATTCAACAAAGTTTATTAGGGCGAAGTGATCTTGGTCCGATAAGCTCTTTGAAGTCGTTTTAACAAAATCCACTAGGACGTAGTAAACTTGATCCGATCAACTCCAAGTCATTTCAATAAAGTCTACTAGGGCCAAGTGATTTTGATACGACCAACTTTCCGAAGTTGTTTCAACAAAGTCTACTACGACGAAGTGGTCTTGGTGCGATCAACTCAGTGAGGTGGTCTCTAGGAAAATTGATAAGGGGTCTTGGGCGAAAAGGGTTTATGGCGACCAACGTAGTTCCGAAGGAACTACAAACCGCTTCTAGTTTTATTTTAATTTTTGTTTTAAATACTAAGCTGATAATCACACGATAAAAACTGTTAGCACATATTGCGGACCCTGTATGTACAAACACGTTAATATACCCTTTGGGATTTTTATAGCTCTTGGGGAATGTGTTATTGAAGTGTCGAAGTTCTCTATTCCAATTAGTTGTAGAACATCAGACAACTTGAACAAGCATTCCTGCTGAGTCACAAATAAGTGTTGAAGTGATAGAAGTAATTTACATGAACTTAGGTTTATCACTTCTGTACTGAAGTTCGGGGAAGCAATTGCATTTTCGGGTTGTGTGTTAGCGCGAGTGTCGTTGTAGTGCTCACGGTTTTTCTCTTCTTATCCTTTCTTTAGCGCACAACAGCTACTATCGCCAATTACCACGTCATCAATCTCCTGAGAACCTGACCACGAAAACCTAAGGAATCGACTCCGCTGCAGGAGGACATAATCGTAAGTGATAATCTGTTATTACTCTTATATAGAAATTTGCATGATTGAACTATAAAATTTACTAAGTAAGAGTTTGGGGATTGTAGCAAACTTAATTAAAATTTTTAGTATTTTAAAGAAAATTTTGTTAACAATAGAAACGTATTTTTGGCACCAACTCAATGAACGTCCGAAGAAATATGAGGGTCGTTCGATAAGTCCTTAGAAATTCTAAGAGGTGGCGCTCGTAGTTTCGAAAATATAATTTTCACAGTAAGTAGCACTTCTAACTAGTCAGCTGTTAGAGTTTCAGCCATATCCTTCACGTTGTTTCTTTGTTGTTGATTGAAGTAAAAACTTCCATTTGATTATAACAATGGATAAAAGTGAGTTTTGAGCAGCGGTTAAGCACTTCAAAAGGGTAAACCGCGAAATCAAAGCTGAGTTGGACGAAGTTCATGGCACATGTGCTCCTCTGTTTCCAACTGTTTACAATTGGGTGAATGAGTTTAAACGTGGCCGTATATCCACAAAAGATGAAGTCCCGGACGTCCTTTGGAAATGTCTACCCCCGAAATAATTGATAAAATCTACGATATGATTTTAAATGAAGGACAAATAAAAGTGCGCGAAATAGTTGAGGCCACAGGCAAATCGCAAGGCACAGTAGAATCAATTTTGCACGAAAAATTGACTACGAAAAAAATCTCGGCAAGATGGGTGCCGCGTTTGCTCACCGTGGAGAATAAACGCAATTGTGTGGTCGATTCTGAGGCTGTTTTGGCGCTTTTTCGTCGCAATCCTGAGGATTTTCTGCGTCGATACATAACTGTCGACGAAAGATGAATACATCATTACATTTCAGAGACAGGAGAACAGTCAAAACAGTGAATTTTTGAAGGCGAACGGGCTCCGAAAAAAGCGAAGATGGTGAAATCGGCCGGCAGGGTTATGGTCACGGTCTTTTGGGATGCACGCGAAATCATCTACATCGATTACTTGGAAAAAGGAAAAACGATAACAGGAGACTATTATTTGTCGTTATTGGACCGCCTGACCAAAGAAATCAAGGAAAAACGTTCTCATTTTACACGGAAAAAAGATTCTTTTTCATCAAGACAAAATTATGGAATTAAAGTTTCAATTATTACAACATCTACCGTATTCGCCAGATTTGGCCCCCAATGACTTTTTCTCATTTCCCAACTTGAAGAAATGGCTTGGCGGATAAAGGTTTGCGTCTAACGAGGAGGTCATCGCCCAAACAAATGCCTATTTTGAGAAGCTTCTGCAATTCTATTTTTTGGACTGCTTAAAAAAATTTGCAAAAAAACGCTTAGAAAATGTATCTAGCTAAAGGGAGATTATGTTGAAAAATAAAAAAATGTACCCAAAAAAGTTTTTTCTACATGTTTCTAATGACTTATTGCACAACCCTCGTACTATAAATTTAAGGGAAATAGTACAGGTGAGATTTGAGGTACTTATTTAATTTGTAGATAGTGTTACTTCGTTTTTAAATATTAAATTGAGTTAATGTTCTTCATCATTATGTCTTCAGTCCTAGAACTGGTTGGACGTGTACCCTCATTGTTTCCTAGTCTGAACCAATCTACACATGTTTCTGAAATTTGCACATTCTACATTTATGACTATTTGTGTGCGAAAGTCTGATCTCGGTCTACCTCTACCTATCTTTTCCTATCTCTACTTGTAATATATCCCGTACTATTCCCCAGAAATCCTTTAAAACGTATCCTGTCCTTCTATTTCTCCTATTTTTTTTCGTTCTCCACAGATATCTTTATTCCTCTACTATTTCAACAATCTATTTGTTATTACCTTTGTCTGTCCATGCTACCATCCTCATACATCTGAAGTACAACATTCCAGAAGGGTTCTATTTCTTTCTGCTTGCTTTTCCTACTGCCCCTATTTCATAGATGTACTTTGCTGTGCTCCACACTATTCTTTGAACAGTTTTCTTCTTGTATCTATGTTCGTTGTCTTTGAACATAGTTGCTGTTCTTTCTTGTTTGATGCAGTTCGGTCACTTTCTATTGTTTTACAGTTATATACCCTACTTCCCCAATATTCAGTTGTACGTGAAGAGGGGTAAGCAGCCTTTGGCTGACAAGTTTCCCCAGCACTTGAATCTTATCGAATTAATAGTTTTTCCAATTTATCCTTTCGCACAATCAACATTAGTAGAAAATATTTCACTACCAACACCTGTAGGTGTTTATAATAATCATCAGATTTAAGAGTACTTATTTTTTTGTCATTGGGTTTTACGTCTTGAAACTGATTGGACTTGTACCTAATCTTATTTATGTTTTGAGCTAGCCTACCCAGTTCCTTGCAATTCTTACAACATCCTATAAACATTACATGTGATTTTCCAATGCTCCACCCAAAGGTACTACATTGGTCAGGAAGCGAGTTTTTTTTTTAACTGGAAAATTTTGAATTTTGCCGAACCCTTGCTGTTACAAGCAAGGTAGGGATCTTTAATGTGCGTGACAACACTCACACACGGGACCTCCATTCTACCTCTCATCCGAACGAGGGTGTATTTTTGTGAAAAATGCTCGGTTAACATTTTTCAAGCGGACCGTGTCGGGATTCGAACCCGGGACCTTGGGCGTAGTAGTCACGCACATACCACTACGCCACGGAGCCGCCTAACATCCTATATATATTACATGTGATTTTCCAATGCTCCACCCGAAGGTACTACATTGGCCAGGAAGCGAGTTTTTTTTTTACCTGGAAAATTTGGAATTTTGCCGAACCCTTGCTGTTCCAAGCAAGGTAGGGATCTTTAACGTGCGTGACAACACTCACACACGGGACCTCCATTTTACCTCTCATCCGAACGAGGGTGTATTTTTGTAAAAAATGCTCGCCTAACATTTTTCAAGCGGACCGTGTCGGGATTCGAACCCGGGACCTTGGGCGTAGTAGTCACGCACATACCACTACGCCACGGAGCCGCCTAACATTCTATATATATTACATGTGATTTTCCAATGCTCCTCCCGAAGGTACTACATTGGCCAGGAAGCGAGTTTTTTTTTTACCTGGAAAATTTGGAATTTTGCCGAACCCTTGCTGTTCCAAGCAAGGTAGGGATCTTTAACGTGCGTGACAACACTCACACACGGGACCTCCATTTTACCTCTCATCCGAACGAGGGTGTATTTTTGTAAAAAATGCTCGCCTAACATTTTTCAAGCGGACCGTGTCGGGATACGAACCCGGGACCTCGGGCGTAGTAGTCACACACATACCACTACGCCACGGAGCCGCCACATACTATATACAGCTCGATTCCCTTCTATTGTAGTCTAATTATATGCCCTATTTCACCGAAATTCAGTGGTATGTAAAGGCGGTTAAGTAGCCCGTGGCTGCCAAGGATCCCCCAACACTTAGACATTTGCCGTATTAATAGTTTTACAGTAAATCCTTTACAATTAACATTAGTTGAGAGTATTGCAAAACCAATATCTGTAGTTGTTTATAATAATCACCATGTTTAAGTACAGTAATTGTTATTGGCATTAGTTTTTCCATCTTGCGACTGGCTGGAAGCGTACCCTTATTGACTTCTATTCTGATCTAGCCTACACATTTATCTGAAATTCTTACAAACTACATCTTTCACTATCTGTGTGCAGTAGTCTAATGTAGGTCTACCTCTACTTCTATTTTTTCATATCTCTGCTTCTAATATACTCCGCACTATTCCCTAATGTCTTAGTATGTGACCTATCATCCTATCTCTCCTATTTTTTACTGTATTCCACATATTTTTTTCTTCCTCTACCATTTCTAGTACCCTTCTGTTCTTAACTTTGTCTGTCCATGGTATCTTCATCATTCGTCTGTAGCACCACATTTCAAAGGCTTCTACCTTTTTCTTGTCTGCTTCTCTTACTGTCCAGGCTTCACAGCCATACAGTGCTGTGCTCGACACATATGTTTTAAGTAATCTTTTCCTTATTTCTATGTTTGTGGTCTTTGAGCACAGTAGTTGCTTTTTCTTGTTAAATGTAGCACGACCTTGTGCTAATCTTTGTTTTATATCTTTTGTGCTTTTCCCATCTTGATGCGTTATTTGGCTTCCTAGGTAGCAGAAATCCTTAACCTCTTGTAAGTTCTCGTTACCTATTTGTATTCTCGTTTTTGATTTATTTTCCCTTCTGTTGCATACTAGAACTTTAGTTTTATTTTTGTTAATTTTCATACCATATCTCTCCGCTAGAACTGTTTCCATTTCATTAAGAGCAGCTTCTAACTCTTATATGCTAGATGCTAATAACACTATTTCATCTGCCAATCTAAGCATATCAATTTTTTGTCCCTGCATATTAATTCCAAATGTCTTCCTGCATTTGATAGTATTCATTACCTCTTCTATGTACAAGTTAAAAATTAATGGGGATAAACCACATCCCTGTCTCACCCCTTTCCTAATACTTACTTCTTTACTTTCTTGCTCTAATTCTAATACCGCTGCTTGCATTTTGCATAAGCAATGTACTATCCGTCTATCCCTAAAACTCATTCCAGTCTTTTTGAGTATGTCGAACATTTTTTTCCATTTCACATTGTCGAATGCTTTTTCCAAATCTACAAACCCTATATATACGCTTTCCCCTTTCTCTATTGTTTTCTCCATTATCACCCTCTGAGCTAAAATAGCCTCCTGTGTTCTCCTGTTTCGCCTAAACCCAAGTTGTTTTTTTCCCAGTATTTCTTCAGCTCGGTTTTCCATTCGTCCTTGCACAATTCTAGTTAATATTTTTGAAACGTGTGCGGTCAAACTAATTGTGCGAAAATTTTCACATCTACTCGCGCCTATTTTGTTTTGGTATAGTTACTATGATGTTACGTTTGAAATCTTTGAGAATTTCGCCTGTCTCATACATATACCTTACATGTCGGAAGAGACGTTCTGTTACTGCTTGTCCAGCGGCTTTTAGAGTTTCTGCTTGCACCTTATCTGTACCCGGCGCCGTACCATTTTTCAGGCTCTTTAATTCTAATTCCAACTCATCTCTAAGTATAGGATATCCCAGGTCATCATTCCCAATGTCAGATTCCTGGTCTAATGCTGTTAGTTCCTCTCCTGAATATAAATTCCCTATATATTCCTGCCATTTAGCTACTTTTCTTCATTTTCTATAATGACGTTTCCTCCCGAGTCCCTTATATTTTTGCTATATGGTTTTATATCCCTAAAATTCATTCTAATTAATTTGTATGCTTCGTCCGTCTTTCCTATTTCCATCTTAGTTTGTATCTCTTTGCATTTCTCATCAATCCGTTGTTGTTTAGCTTTCCTGCATTTTGCGAATAATTTCCCATATTATGGCTTTGTATCTCTGTTTTCCTGTTTTATCTGATCTATTTTTGGATTTTCGTTTTTCTTCTATTACATTCAGGATATCCTTTGCTATCCATGGTTTCTTGTGTTCTTTTTGTGTATACCCCAGAATATCTCTGGCCACCATGTCTATGCTGGATTTAATGTTATTCCATTTTGTTTCTACTTCCTTAGTATCAGAAATTTTCCCGATATCTTTCAGCAATTCATTTGCTTTTTTCAAATCTTTCGTGGAAATTTTTATGTTTTAGCTTCTCAAAGTCAAAGTGTCTTTTTCCGTTCCTCTTTTTCAGATTTTTAAATTTACGTGCGACCTTTATATTTACGATGTTGTGGTCAGTATCTATATCTGCTTCCGGGTAGCTTCTACAGTCTTTTACTTGATTTCTAAACCGTTGTCTTACAATAATGTGATCTATTTGATATCTTCCTATATCTCCAGGCATATTCCACGTGAATCGTCTTCTAACATGATGTTGAAATAAGGTATTTGTGATGGTTAAATTGTTCTTGTCGCAAAATTTTACCAGCCTATTTCCCCTGCCATTTCTCGTGCCTAAACCAAATAAACCTACCATCGCTCCTTCCCTATCCATTGCCTTCCATTGCATTAAAATCCCCCGTAATTATTAAATTTTCATGTTTTTTTACGTATCTTAGTATGTCTTCGATATATTTGTAAATCGTTTCTACCTCTTCCTCATTGTAGCTAGAGGTGGGCATGTATACTTGTATTATTACTGTATTTACTGGTTTAGATTTAAATCTAACCATGAGTACTCTTTCGTTCTTTTGTAAGTAGTTTTCTACACGTAGTTTTATCTTTTTTCGCACAACTATCTCCACACCCGAATTTCCTTCCTCTGATCCTGTATGAATCAACCTGAAGTCTCCACTCCAAAAATCCCCCGCCTCTGGCCAGCGGACTTCGTTGATTCCTACTATGTCTAATGCTAGCCTATTCATTTTGAGTTTCAAGTTCTCTAGCTTACCTACTGCTTTCATACTTCTGACATTCCACGCTCCGACTCGCAGAATGTTCACGGATCTTTTTCTATACTTTTGGATCACATCCCCGAAGTAGTCCCCTCCCGGAGATCCGAATGGGGGACTATTTTATCTCCGGAATTTTTTACCCCAGAGGATGCCATCATCATTAATAACAATTTGAGTACGCAGTGTATGTGATAGATAATGTGGTGGTTTCCCGTTGCCTTCCACATCGCAGTAATGTGTCTTAGAATGTCATACAGACCCCTATGGCCTCTGCCACTCTAGTACCGAGAAAACTGCTGCTCTCTTTCGGGGACCTGTCTTAGTCTGGTTTCTCACTAAAGACCCCACTAATTTGGTTAAACCTATATTTCAGCTCTTTAGCTCATTGGAACGCGCAAGCCACTTTACCTGTTCTAGTATTTTAGAACGTCGTCAAGGTGCAGGTCCGTTCGGAATGGGAGTTAATGTTATGCATTTAATACTTTTATTTGTTATTTTGTAGATAGATTTGGCACTTATGGTAGAAGTTATTGTCTTGATTCGTACTACCGCTGCAGTTTAAGATACTTAAATTGTTCCTTTGTATTGAACTTTATCTGTTAATAAAATATTTATCGTACAGTTTTATTGTATGTTAAAATTGGTATTGTTTAGGTATGTTTTCTTTTTGCAAACGTAAGGCTCAATATACTTCTAGAATGGCGTTAATGCTATAAACGAGATCGATCAGTAGTTTTAAAAGCTTTGTCGCAAAGTTCCATTGAATAAGTAGACGCCTGCCTCTAAATAAAATTCCTTCATTTGACTATTAAGGAATTAATACTTAGGTACATGTTTTCTTCAGAAACTGTCGTA
Source organism: Platerodrilus igneus (assembly GCA_036346225.1). Classification (NCBI taxonomy): domain Eukaryota; kingdom Metazoa; phylum Arthropoda; class Insecta; order Coleoptera; family Lycidae; genus Platerodrilus; species Platerodrilus igneus. The sequence goes on from JARFIW010000828.1 coordinate 5,427,314, forward strand.
AAATGCATTATTCTGAACTTGGTTACTATCGGCGGCTTTAATTTTATGGGTAGAAAGCGCCTGCATGTAAAGTACACTTTGCAGTAAAGCTGCCGATTTTAGCTATTATCATAAAAGCTCGTATCAAAACCATTATAGTTTCATCTTAAATGCTAATTTAATTTAAACTTAATAGTGGAAAAGTGTTCAATCCCTGCATCGTAAATTTGTTTGTTGTTTGTCAAAGAATATTAATTTTAAAAGTCTTAAACAGTAAGTGCCATTCTTTTACACGTATATAATATATATATATATATATATATATATATATATATATATATATATATATTATTATTATTATTATATAACCTCCCCTTTTAGGATTGATAATTATAATACATGAGCAAATTAGCAATGCACCAAATTGCCCTATACTTTCCTTTCTTTAATTAATTTGTTAACTTTTCTATTGAGTCTTTAAATCTGCGCCTCGACCAATGAAACTCTTATCTCAGGTTAATTTTGTGAAAAAATCTATATCTGCATACAGCGTGACTTCTGAACCATATACAGGTGTATGTGACACTGCCAATCAAATGACCTCCAGTTAATTCTACTAAAGCAATTTCTAAAAGTGACAGTGTAAACAATTACTTGAAAAATACGCACAGTAAAACAGTTTATATTTGTTAATAATTTAAGATTTCAATCGAATATAATGGATTAAGTGTTTAAATTATGACAGTGAAAATAATAATACAACCTGAACTTCCAATGAAACGTCTTGCTGCTGAACAATGAAGCTCCACTGCCTACAGTGACGATTCGAACTTGATGTGGGTTCTTAATACCTGTGGATAACTACGTTTTAAAAATTTGTATTACTGAATTTACGCCTTTTATTTTAGGGTTTTAGGTACGCCAAAAATTCTTTAGAAACACTTATACTTATCGTCGTTGGTCTTATCAGGAAACTCAGCTCCGTAAAATCAACACCGTGTTCGACACCAAAAGTTCAGCAATTCCAGCGTTCTGATAGCACCACTTTGGAACTCCTCTGTCTACACAAAAATACTCCCAGAACTTAATGGTCAATAATAAGACAATGACAAGGACTCTTGCATTTATCACTTTTTAATATCAACATTTCCTTTATACTTTGAATATCACAATTACAATTTTCATATGTTGAATTTTATGTAGGAGATTACAACAATAAAAGGTATACAATTCGTAAACTGTCACCAAAAAAAGATTATACTTTTTGTTCTATATTTTGTAAAGTTCTTTTTCAGTTCTTTTCAAATCAGTTTTTCTTAATTTTCAATTTCAACAACTCCTTTTTAAATTTTTTTAACAACTCTCTTTTAAAAATTCTTTAACAACCCTTTTTTTTATTAATTTCACAACTGTCACTTCTCTATGGAGATGCCCCTTAAAACATTTAACCAGCCTACTCTTTTACAATTCTTTTCCCACTAACATTCTATGATCCAACTTTTTATTAATAGATCTTATTGCTCTTGTCAAATTCTAATTTGGAGTAAACTAATACACAAATGTCATTGGCCGAAAATTTATAAATTGATATTTTAATCCTAACAACAAGTGAAATTCAAATGATATAATAAGACTTACAACTATATACTGAAAAGTAAATAAAACTTCTACATCTTATAACTAACTTAAATCTAATAAAACATACTACTTGACTTTTTAGGCTTTACGTACATATTCACATGGCAGTGAAGTTTCCTTTTAAATATTTTAACACAATTTTTATAATATACAAACAACAGCAGTTCAGTTCATTGGCACAAACTTTTCAAAATTACTTTATGAAATCACCATCACCCAAGTTGAAATCTTAAAACTTCCTTTTCTCTTAAATTATCATTTTAAATATCTTTAACAAGTAACTGCCCTCACCATCTCCTTCATCAATCATTTTACGAACTAGAAGTCTATATCTGAGTGGTATTTCAGTGCGCCAAGGTTCAAATCTCATACATATCACATAATATCACAATATATATAATTTTTGTAGTTTCTCGAACGTAAGTAATATAAATATAGTTATTATGTTTTTTGGGATACACTCGTTCGTAAAATAACAACTATCGTGTCAAATTGTAATTTATGCTCTGACGTTTCGGCATGGCATTTATGCCTTATTCATAGACTGAAAATTGATGAAGATAGTGATTACAATATTTTAACAAGGTATAACTAAACTACTTACACAATTACTAGTGACTAAAGTTGTAAATACATGTACTAATTATTGACATAACTATGAGTGATTGAAAAAAAAATAAAAATTGCATGAAATAAATTTTTCAAAGTTGACTATTATATAATATTATTATATAATTATATATATAATATTATATAATAACTATATATAATAAAATTAACACAATTAAATTTTATGCCTCGACTAGCTCAGTGATACCACAGAGTGAATGATGATATGATAACAGAGAATTTTTACTCACTTCTCTCCAACATTCAATATCTCATAAAACAAACTAAATTTACCAAAAATTGTATAATGAATTAAATAAAATTAATATTTACAAATCTGCGCCCTCTTTAATATTATTTACTTTTTATAGAACGTTTGTTACGTTAATTCGTGGCAGTCCCTGTTTGGGCGCCAAAGTTATGTTACGTTGGCTGTAGCCGTGCGTAACACCAAGAAAATCAAGAAAATGACCGAGCTCAATCGGAGATTAGGGGGGGTTTTAGAAAGCAGACCAACCTACCATGTACGCCGTAAGGAGTTAGTGATAATACCTGCAATAAAAAAAATTAGTTAAGCAAACCTGAAAAAAAAAGAATAAGCATAGCAGCAATGAAACGTCTAAGTTATTCAGTACTTTGTAGAATGTAAATAAAAGAAACTGTTTAGATAAACTATATAATATAACAACGGTAAAAGCAATACAGAAAAATGTTTCGTACAAAGTGAGGTAATATTGGGGAGTAGCAGAAACGTTTCCTCACACACCAATTAAACATAAATCAGACAAAATGTTAAAAAAAATAAATAGGTAAGACACAATTGATATGAGTAATTCAGTAAATAAATAGGTAAGACACAATTGGTATGAGTAATTTAATAGTATTGATTTTTTTTCTTTTTTTTTTTTTCTATGTTTTAAAATAGCATGCAAGTCTATTGTAAAAGGTATCAGAACGACCAAGATATGGTAAAGCAACGGATAGATATTTAAAGTAATAACCAGTAGGAAATAGTTCAACTTACAAAAGTCCTTCAGCAACGCTTCCTTGCAACGGAAGTGTGAGATTCAACGATGTCCTGCACTAACGAAGCACTTCACCCTTGACTGTAAGGGTGTTGATGGAACTTATCACACGTTACACTAATCACACCTACGTATTTCACTAGTGTTAGCAGCAGACATTATCACGCGTCGGAACTATGTAGCCTTGATAAATTTCTTGGTAATTCTATTTCCTAAGACAACAATTTTGAAATATTCTGAAGCACTAGTTTAATTTCAACTGGGACCAAAGGTATATTATTTTCATAAACATCCCATAAAGCAGTGAGAAATTTCAACCAATACCTTTGTAAGCCGGTAATCTGTTATGTTTCGCAAATAACGAAATTTGCTCAAGCAATGATCTATTTTAGGTTCTTTGTTGTTAGAAAATTCAGAAACTACAGTAGCACTGTATTTAAATAATTCAAAGTATGCGCTACTTTGAAAAGAAAAGGACCGCGAAACTAGATTGCACACACCGTTTAAATATCAAAAAACAAAACAACTAAAAAAAAGAACCATAATGGGTAAAGCACGTGTATCACTACAGCAAGTACGTCAAATGTTCCTTAACACATATATCTCACAAGAAAAACAACTAAAAACAACTAGTAAGGTACGCGTAAGCAATAACACCGTCCGGCAAATGTTACTTAAACCACTTTCTAAAGTTAATATCCAACTTTTATTTCACAAGACAAACAACTAAAATCGTGCCGTGTTTATTCATGTACAATTCGAAAATTAATCCCGCATTAATTTTCACTATTATCAAAGCAATAAGAAAGCAGTATTTTCAACGTACTTAATATATCGGAACACAGAACAGAACTCTTCACTCCTCATCGGTTTATCTCAACTCGTCCTTATTACAACCGCACTTATCGTCTCTTATCTAAACTTGTATATCCACATAAGGAACAAAATTTATATTTACGGCAAGACAAGAACGATGCAATCTATTCATTATAACACGACGCATTCGTCAACGAGTTAATAAATATTAAATATAGAAATAGTAATTTGTAGAAATGTATTTATAAATTGGGAAACAGCGTGAAATGTTAAAACTACAAAACTGCCCGTTACACGTTTAAATCAAATTTTCTTATCAAATTAGCTCTTTACGAAGATTATAGCTCCTACACTTTTATAGCAATTAAAGCCAGCAAAAAATATTGTGTTTTACCACGAATAGTTTCGTTGAACGTTCAAAGAAATTTTACATTTCTTTTCAAACATACCTTTACGTACTGACTAAATTTTTATTGACCTTTTACACAAAATATTTTAATAAAATGCAACTTTTAAACTCACTTTTGAATACACTAATTATGTAGAATTATAAATATAACATACTATAAATTGAAAAGATAGCCCTGACGTTATAGTCCTCCTGTTTTTTTTTGCTGGAGCTTCCTGGCCCAAATCGGTAGTGTGTTCAGTAGTTTGGAGTCGTCAGTTTGGCGTGTAGACCCAGTACTTTAAAATATTCAGCAGCAAATCGGAGTCATTTACCTAATGATTTGAAGTATTAACCTTACAGTTTTAACCTTTTTATACCAATAACTTCTTGATTTAATTTATTATTAACGTCGTGACTTTAGTGCCCTAAATTAATAAATTGCAAAAATTTTATTTATTAATTAATTCTAGACTTACGTTTGTCTCAACGGCAGAATTTTATTCATATTTGTTTCACTTGAAATTATTGATTTACGTTACTTTTAATTTAATGTTTACTAAATTTTATTTGCGCTAGGTTTTATTAAATATTGCATTTTATATACGTTCTAAATGTCACGTATTTCGCAACTTTGTAAAGGGATTTACTAAATATTACATACGTTCAAATTTGCACGTACCTCGGAACTTTCTGTTATGGAATTTAATTAATAAACGCTATTACATGTACCTTTTAAACTGTACGTACATCGGAATTTTAAATTTCATACTTTCTTTACATATGCTTGTTTTACTAAGTCTGGCACCTTATACACGTTTTAAAATACACGTACACCATTCCTTCAAATACCTAAACTTTATGAAATATGCCCGCTTCTAGATGTCTGCCTATATAAACTGGTATCAATTACATGCGTTTATAGACAAATGCGTTTAGATTGAAAGCGATTTCATTTTACGGTTAGTTTTCTCCAAATCTGTTAAAATTGCAAATAGGTTTTTAAGCTTACGATGTTATAATGTTCTAAAGATAATTGGATTGCATCCGCAATTATCTATTTTAATGAATGTGGTGAATTTATTACGGAATAAGCTTTTTTTAATTAACTGCAGCCTGTTATTGATTTTATACAGGGTGATTTGTATTCGCTTTTGCATAATGCATGAATTATGCACATTTTTGAATTAAATGTTTGGTTTTCGTGGTTTTTATGATATTTACATAAAGTATTTCTTCGTTGTGAGCTTATATGATCTTAAATAACCCTATTGTCATAGTGTATAAATGTGACACGACTTAGAGTTGTACTCCGTTAAAAGAGTGCTGTGATACAGATACAGCAAATTGTAAAATTTGAAATTATTCACTTATCTTCCTCTCTAACTCTACTTTGCCTGGCTAGCTCAACGGAAATAGTAGAGTTCACAAAATAAAATGAAACACAACAATATCATAAGGCACATATACAGTCAAAAATATTTTCTTTCATACGAAACAAAATATACAACATTTACAGCATAGTCTTTCAATCATAAAATTATTACTAAAAAGTACCTGTTACTTAATTATCAAAATGTTTCTCATTATGTAAGCTTAAATTTACAGAATTAATTTGTTGCAACCTACGTTGATGACGTCCTGGTCATATCAACCTCGAATGAAAAATGCAGTTTAAACGGAAATCCTAATTCCAAACCTACGCAAGCTCTTTACCGCAAAATCCTCGAGTGTCTCGCTCGTCCCGTCCTGACAGCATGTTTGTTGTTAATTAGTGGGCTAAATTCGCATCTAACCCAATAGAAGAAGATTGGTACAGGAGAACTCAAACTCGTCAACCATCGTAACCATAATCAGTTAGAAATGTTTAGTGACGCTGATTTTGCTAGTAGTGCAGATCGAAAGTCTACAACTAGTACTATGTTCAAGTACGGTGGTACTGCAATTTCATGGATGAGCAAACGACAAACGAACATTGCTCATTCTACTATGGAAACTGAACTAGTCGCGTGCAATAAATCATCCAAACACGCTGTGTGGATAAACAGATTTTTTCCGAAGTTATTGGCAATTCCGAAACACCAATAATTAATGTCGACAATCAAAGTGCTGTCAAAGTGATACACAATCCGAATTGCACAAAAGCATTAAGCATATTGAGATACGCTATCTACTAGTTCGTGATTACGTTCGACAAGATCAATCAAAAGTCAGCTACATACCGACTAAGGATCAAGCTGCTGATAGACTTACTAGACCGCTGAAAAGAAGCCGCTTTGATTACATAAGGAATTTAATAGGACTAGTTTAACAAGAATCCTTATGCAACTATAGGTTCCATTACTTTTAAATTATTTAAATTTTGAAGGGGGAGTGAGCTACATATCCCCCATATCAGTAAATATATAAATTTAAATGCATTTACTATGTCTTAGTAATAGTACGTTACATTGTACAATTAAAGGCAACAATATTAGAGGTTAATTAGGTTTCATATCAGACATGAGAACGGAAGCAACTACTTTGTATTCCAGACGCAACCTGATACTGCAGGTGCAGATACAAGGAACTGCAATAAAGCAGTTTTAATTTAAAACATTACTTAGAACAAGACATTGTATGCTAATAAAAAATAGCAGACGGTGAGATCTGCACTTTCCCACAAGATGATGTGAAAGCAGGGATTACATAAATACTCTGAAGATTCCCTGATAACCAGTCAGTCTTGAACTTCATAACTTTAACATTGTTGGTGGTTAAGCTACTCATTAGTAATTATTAAAGTATTAACTTTGAGTAATTTGTTAAATTAAAAGTCACGCTATTGAACATAACGTACAAATAAATTTGATAGAAGTGTTTTTGGGAAATAAATGTATTTTTACTAAATAAATATTTTTAAAAAGGAGCTTCCAAAGGCCTAAAATCTATCATTCGCAGTCGGAACGAATTGCAGAAGGGCATTAGTGATTCCAAAATTGAAAAACTGGTGGCCGTGAATTTCAATTCTTTATTGGAAGAACAAAATTGGACGAAGTACAGAATCCACCAAATCCAATAAAGAAGAAAGGCTAATAGAACTAGCAATCAAATTATTGTGAGTACCTACAGTTTATTTTTCCTAACCATTTTTTTTCAATTGAAAATTGATGTTAGCAAATAAGATTTAAAACGAGAGTATTTATTATTACAATTTACTATCACAAGTTATTATTATTGAAATAATTTACTCAGCAAAAGTCTGAACATGATTATAACAAAGGTTTATAATTATACACATTTATGTGCAACTTATTGCAACGATTACTAAGGAAACAATTATTCAGCAAAAGTATGAAATCGATGTAATTATAACAAGGTTTATAATTACATACGATACACGTAACAATAAGCGATTTTTAAATAACTTTAACACAAACTTGACTGAAGTAACAGAGAATAAATAATTTATAAAGATAAACGTTGAAAACTTAAGGCTATATTTAGACTCAATACCAACGTACGATGGAAATCAAGCTTTACTAGCGATTTTTATTACCGCGTGCGAAACATACTTAAAGCGCTTCTACAAACAAGGTGACACTGAATGCAACAATTGGTTATTAAGATTGATTCTGGGTAAGCTAACCGGCAGAGCTTTGACACTAATCGCGAGTAGGGATGACCTGGCAGATTGAGGGGACTACAAAAAAATATTGATTGCGTATTTCGAGACCAGCGTAATATAAAATGTCTTATCAGGGACTTATTAAACCTAAAACTAGAAAATAATCAATCATCATACCAATTTGGTATGTGATGTACGACGTTAAAAGCTTAATCCTAACTAAATTAAAACTAGAGGAACCAGATCCAATCGTACGTTTAATTAAAACTAAAATGTACGATGAGATGGTGTTACTTATACAAACGCGTTACCCGAGCGGTTATCGGACAAGATAAAACTTTGAAATTCCCAAAATCAAGAAGAAGCGATGAATTATAATTATCGAAGAGGAAAACGTGATGTATTACAGAAACCGGATTTACAGTCCTAATGCGAACAAAAATTATCTACCAATTAAAACTATATAAGCTGCGAGACAAATACCAACACAACACAAATTTGAATCATTTAGCGCACCAATAAGTCAATGGAGAATTAATAATTCAAACTTTATTAATACAAATTTCAACAATCAATTTCGACAATTTTCCAAATTAGCATTAAATTCGACTTTTACAAAACCCACATTTACACCAAAATTCAATAAGAACGCAAATCGAACGTGGCAAACATTTGATGTAAATTCTAACAGAAATGCACCCATGACAAATAATCACAACAACCCCAAAAATTATTGCAAACCAACCCCTATGGACACTTCGTCTTGTAACGCCAGACAGAACATTAAAATATCTCAAATCAGACCCGACTATACACAAAGACAAAACTTCACTTCCGAGGAACTATTTCACCAAGAAGTAGAAAATTTTAACAATCAAGACACAGATAATTATGCGAATCTGAGTAGAGACGATGAAGCAAATTACTCAGAGAACTACGAACGTAACAACACTTACGAAAATTACGAAGAGGACAATGAAGAAAATGCGTACTCAAATTTTCAGTTGGACAGAACCAAATACGATCAGACGTAATAAACTTAAACAACATTAATCAACACATTTTACCCTATATCTTCAAAAACTTTACTTAGCCTCAAAACCGTGCAGAAACATTATTTAGATTTTGTAGAAAAAGAACTTTTTAAAATCAGAACAGCACACAAAACGATACTACACCAATTTATTGCAAACATACCCTTACCAAAAACTTTTAATGTAAAAAGTAAACTTAAATTTTGCATCTTTGAATTTAATGATAAATACGACGGATTAATGGGCATTGATCTTTTAAGAAAACTAGGAGCGAATATTGATATAAAAAATCGACTACTAAGAACAAAATACGGACAGATTCCAATTAAATTCCAAAACAGCAACATTCAGACCGGTCAAAAATACACCATCGAATCTAGGTCAGAAAAACAAGTAAATGTCTAGCAAATTCAAAAAGCGACATAGGACATGCCATTTCAACAAGGAGTAGAAACATCCACCGCGTTAGTACATATAAAAGACAACTACGCCAGTACGACAATTTTGAATTTAATCGACTACCCCATAGAATTTTTAACGACACCGATAGAAGTGGAACAAGTGAATTTCAGTGAAATAGAAATCGACGAAGACTCTGAAAGTAATTCCAACCACACAGAACACAATAAAATGTTAAAGGAAAATTTAACTAACATTCGTTTCAATGACAATATTAACACAGAAGAGGAGAGAGCGATAAAAGACTTATGTTTCGAATACCGAGATATATTCCATTGTGAAGGAATACCTTTAACTTTCAACAACACCGTCACACATACCATTGAACTAACAGATGATAAACCGATTTTCACCAAAGCATGTCAAGAAGAAGCTGACAGACAAGTAGTCGATCTATTAGATCAAGACATCATTCAACATTCGAATTTACCATGAAACAGTCCCGTACTAATTGTACCGAAGAAACTAGATGACTCAGACAAACGCAAGTACCGAATGATTATCGATTACAGAAAACTCAACGAGACGACTGTAGACTACCAAATATTAGCGAAATATTAGACAAATTAGGAAAATGTCAATATTTTTCGACATTAGACCTCGCCTTAGGATACCACCAAGTGGAAATAAACGAGAAAGACACAACCGAAACGGCTTTCAGTACACCCAGAGGACATTATGAATACAAACGCATGCCGTTTGGCTCATTAGGTCTTGTCCTGGTACTGGTTAGACACGTATCCTCATTGTTTCCTATTCTGAACTAACCTACACATTTCCCTGAAATTTGCACAGTCTGAATCTATCACTATCTGCGTGCAAAAGTCTGATTTTGATATACCTCTACTTCTTTTTTCCTATCTCTGCTTGTAATATATCCCGTATTATTCCCCAAAAATGCCTTAGAACGTATCCTGCCTTTCTATTTCTTCAATTTTTTGTTTTGTGTTCCACAGATATCTTTATTCCTCTACTATTTCTATAACCTATTTGTTACTAACCTTGTCTGTCCATGCTATGCTTCTTATACATATGAAGCACAACATTACAGAAGGCTTCTATTTCATAGACATATCGTGCTTTGCTCCACGCATATGCTTTGAACAATTCTCTTCTTGTCTCTATGTTTGTCTTTGAACAGCATTTTACAGTGTGTAGTGAGTTTACGTTATTTCAACGTGATATCGATGGTATTCCCCAAGTAAGTGTTTAGATAAAAAATAATCTAAGGGGGACGCGTTACATGCCGCACCTGCTCATGAACGAGAAGGTGGGCCATTAATCCCTGACGAATGGAATAAATGAATCGGTTTGTTTTAGAAATAATTAGAATAATTAGAACAGGACGAAAAGAATGGTCGGAGGATGCTCTGAAAAATGTTATAAAAAATATAGAAGAAAAGAAAATGGGTATAAATGCTGCTATCAAAGCATTTGGCATTCCAAAAACCACTTTGGAAAGGCGTAGTGAATCTAAAGACTCCCCCGATAAATGTTCACTATTAGACACTGAGAATGAAAAAAGATAGTTATGCACATGAAATGTGGGTTTACTTCCACCAGAGACTCGATCGCTCCATGGCTTATTATTTGGCAGAAAGTTTAAAGCTAAAACACAATTTTAATGAGGAATCCAAACAAGCCGGCTATGACTGGCTTCCCTTATTTCTTGCGCGAAATCCATAACTTAGTATTCGTCAATCTGAAGAGGTATCAATCGCAAGAACTAAAGGGCTATAGAAAAAGTAGTTAAAAATTATTTTAAGCTGTTAGGGGATGTTTTAAAAGAACATAACCTACCTGAAACCTGGGAACATGTATAACGTGGACGAAACAGATTTACAATTGAAGAACAAGCCAGATAAGGTTGTTGGAATTAAAGGGTCTAAGAGTGTGACATCTGTTACCTCTTGTGAAAAAGGTAAAACTATTTCCGTATTATCATATGTAAGTGTGGAGGGTACGTTTTCCACTCGATTCTATACTAAAAGGAAAAAATCTGAAGCTTAAGTTTTGTGACGGTATGCCACCTGGCGCTGAAGTAAGAATGAATAAAAAATCTGCCTACGTTAATGCTGATCTATTTTTGATGGTTAAGAAATAATTTTATTCCAAGAAAACCAGTCGAAAAAGTTTTTCTCTTACTTGACAGTCATACATCGCATACGAGTTGCATTGAAATACCGATGTTTACAGAAAACCATGACAGAATTTGAATGAGTATTCTCCCTGTACAAGCCATTGGCTACAGCCATTAGATCGTACTTTCTTCAGACCTTTGAAGATCACTACTACCCTGTCTGCAACAGTTACATAACAAATGACCCCTCTCAAAAAATTACTCGATTACAGTTTGGTACGTTACTTAGCTCGGCTTGGGAAAGTCAGCAATCAATGATAGTGGTTGTAATGGAATTAAAACATGTAGCACAATTCCTTTTGAGTTCAAAGCGATACTGGATAATGCATTTCTAAATGAAACCAATGACTCCTCTGGGACTATTCTCAATTAAAGTATCTCAAGAGCTGCAACACCCGAACTTAATAGGTCTGTAGAAAACAACTTATCAGCAAATGATCAACCACATAACGTTGGCTCTAGGAATTTGTTAAATGATGTACTTGCTGTTTTTGGACCTAGTCCAAGGAGTGATATGGTTTTAGTGCCTGATAGATCGGAAAGGATACTGTCTCAAAAGCTATTGCATACAATACATCCAGTACCATGTGCCAGTATGCTACAAGTACTAAAGAGATGGTTTCAACTGTTTAAGCTCACCAGAAAACAGTCAATCCATAAGAAAAGGCGAAAAAGAGTCAATATCAAGTTATTATCCCTAAGACTAAATTCCTTTTCTTAAATGAACTTAGGTATGGATTCACAAAGGAAAAATACAAGGAGGCGGCACTCGACCAATACTTATGTCAATCGATAACGACAACAGCTATTCAAGCAGATAGCCCATGTGAGGTACAATTATTACGAGTCTCTAATCACTATGAGAATTGTGTGCCAAAACCAGTGCAAATAATGGACATGAAAATTCAGAAAGTTACGGACAACAAATAGATTGCGGTATTTCTTCAAGAAATGATAGCAACCACCAATTGCAATCAGGACGAAAACAGTTTAGCTCTAATTGGAAGCAAAGTGATCACCATAAAGGAAGATTGCTATTTAAAATTAAAAAGTGAAATTATTCGAGTATATCAAAATCCAACCTTGACGAAGAAATTTGCAAATCTACCCCAACTACAGTTTTAGATTCCTCAAACCGAAGACAACAAAATTAACAAAAAACCGATGCAACTACAACATCTAGACTTCGACGATCTCAACCACGCAGTGAAATTAATGGACAATTATAAAGAACATTTGAATGAGTTTAAAGTGACAAAGTTACATTATGACAATATTAGTGTTTGGATCATTTTATTGATCATTGTGCTATTTTTATTAACTCTATGTTTATTGTACAAAATGTATACTAGATATAAGAACAATGAAACCACAAATAAAACTTTAGAAACAATGAGTTTTAAAGATTAAGTACAACCCTCAATTTTCATGTAAGTTGGGAGGAGTTACATATCCCCTATATCAATAAATATATAAATTTAAATGCATTTACTGTTTTAGTAATAGCATGTTACATTGTATCAATTGAAGGCAACAATATTAGAAGTTAATCAGGGTTCATATCAGACATGAGAACGGAAGCAACTACTTTGTATTCCAGACGCAACCTGGTACTTCAGGTGCAGATACAAAGAACTGCAATAAAGTAGTCTTAATTAAAACATTACTTAGAACAAGACCCTGAGGAGCCCCTGATGAGCAGTCAGTCTCGAACTTCATAACTTTAACATTGTTGGTAGTTCAAGTTACTTATTCGTAATTATTAAAATATTAACTTTGATTAATATGTTAAATTAAAAGTCACGTTAATGAACATAACGTACAAGTTGTTAAACTATTTTGTAACTACTGTATTAAAATAAATTTGATAGAAGTGTTTTTGGGAAATAAATGGTTTTAAAAAGAAGCTCCCAAAGGCCCAAAACCAATCTGGCGCAGTCGGAACGAATTGCAGAAGGGCATTAGGTAATGCTGTGGGTGTTTCTTCTACGGGTTGAAATGACTTATGATTTATAATTCCTTTGAATTTACTAAAATTTTTATTTGTTTTTGTCCTGGGTTCGATGGTGTAGTTTTGCTCGGTTTGAATGTTGGCTCCTAATTTTTTTAGAAGATCCATGCCTATTAATCCGTCGTATTTGTCGTTAAATTCGAAGATGCAAAATTTGTGTTTAATTTTTACGTTAAAAGTTTTCGGAAGGGGTATGTTTGCTATAAATTAGTGTAACGTCGTTTTGTGGGCTGTTTTTATTTTGAAGGGTTCTCTTTCTACAAGATCTATATAATGTTTCTTTACAGTTCGGGGGCTAGTTAAAGTTTTTGAGAATCCGGTGTCGATTAATAATTTGAGTTTTGCGTGAGGTATTTATATATAAGATAAGATTTGTTGATTGATGTTATTTAAATTAATTAAGTTTGGTCGTATTTGAATCGGTCTAACTGAAAATTTGAGCACGCGTTTTCTTCGTCGCCTTCTTCGTAGTTTTCATACGGGTCGTTACGTTCATAGTTTTCTGAATGATTCGTTTCATCGTCTCTAGTGGAATTTGCATAATTATTCGTCTCATGATTATTAAAATCTTCCACTTCTTGATGGAATAGTTTTTCCGAGGTAAAGTTTCGTTTTTGGTTATAGTTTTGTCGGATTTGCGATATTTTTGTGTTTTGTCTAGTGTTACCAGATGAAGTGTCCATCGGGGTTGGTTTGTAATAACCGTTAGGGTTGTTGTTCGTCATCGGTGTGTTTCTGATGGGGTTTGCGCGGAATGTTTGCCTTGGTTGATTCACGTTTTGATTAAATCTTGGTGTGAATGCGGGTTTTGTAAAATTTGCATTAAACGTTTGCTTTGGAAATTGTCTAAATTGGTTTTGGAAGTTTGTGTTACTAAGGTTTGGGTGGTTAATTCGTGGTTGATTCGTTTGCGAGTTAAATGGTGTAAATTTTGGTTGTGTGGATATTTGTCTCGTGGTTTGTATGGTGAGTAATTTTTATTTGAGTTTGGGTTATACAGTCTATTTCTGTAATTCATAACGTTTTCTTCCTTTACAATCATGTTCATTGCTTCCTCTAAATTTCGGGGGCGTTGAAATCTTATTTTGTCCGATAACCGTTCAGGTAAGGCATTGATGTATGTGTCTAAGGCCATTTTGTCGTACATTTTTGTCTTCAATGATCTTATGTTTTGGTCGGGTTATTCCATTTTTAGTATTGTCAAAAATAAACTTCGTACGTCTTTACATTTCATACCGAATTCATAGGGTGATTGATTATTTTCCATCCGTATGTTTATTAAATCGCGGACTAGACCTTTGATGTTTCGTTGGTCTCCAAAATATGCAATCAGAATGCGTTTGAATTCTTCCCATTTGATCAGATCTTTGCGACTGGCAATCAGAGCTAAGGTTCTGCTGGTCAGCTTGCTTATTATTAGGCGTAGGAGTGAAACATTGCGTTTGCTGTCTCCTGGTTTGTAAATGATTTTAAAAATATCCCGCACGCAGTGATGCAGATTCCTAGTAGCGCTTGCCTTTCGTCGTATGCCGAATGCTTTCAAGATAAAGCTTCATATCGGAATTCATGGTTGCTATAAATTTAATGGATATTTTCAGTTCAGTTTGTATTGTTATTGTATAAACTAAGAGTTACTTTTCAGTTTTGTTTGTTACAGTTATTTAAAGAATCGCTTTACGTATATTTTATGTATAATTATAAAGCTCTGTAATTGCATTGAAAATTTCTGCTTGGTAATTGTCTCATCAACTACAGTTGCGTTGGAATGTGTATTTATAGCGTTGCAGATGTTACACTTGTTGCGAATTGAGTTTCAGTTTTCTGAATAGTTTTCTGCAATAATTGCGTTATAATTATACGCTTTTGTTCGGATTTGTGATGAGTAATTAAGTGTTGTAATGATATGTAAAATGCTTTTTTTTATAATTATACATTTTCGTTAGTTTGTTGCATTGGAAATGTCTAAATATTAAGCTTTGTAGAATGTGATGAGACTCAAGTTTGAATGAATCTTTTTAGTGATAATAGCTGATGTAAATGAAAATGGTAAAAATAATTGCGTTCTATTTATATATTAAAGGTTCAGACTTTGCTGAATAATCGTTTCGTTTTATCATAATAAATTGTAGTAAATTGTGCACATAAATGCGTCTTTATAATTCTTTAGTTAAAAATAAGTTTCCTGAGTAATTTTTTTTTATAAATGACTAATAAAATTGCGATAAAAATTGTACATAAAAATTGTTCCTAAAATTTTTCTTACTAGGTAGTATCAATATTTAGTTGATAATGGTTGAGGAAAAAAACTTTGGTACTTACAATAGTTTGTTTGAGAGTTTCATTTTTTTCCTCATTGCTTCTGGACTTTGTCTATTTTCGTACTCTGCCCAGTTGGTTCTTGTCCCAGACTAAGAATAGAAATTCAACACAACCAACTTCCTCAATTTTGGATTCTGCTAATGCTCTTCTGGTATACTAACTACTGCGCCAGTTAGGTTTTGGGCCTCTTGGAGCGATTTTTTATAAAGATTTTCCAAAAAACTTTTTCTAACAAATTATTTTATACTGAAATTACATTTAGTTTTAATTTACAAGTACGCTATGTTCATTGACGTTGGAGATCAAAATAATGCTAAATTGAAATTTACTTTTTAATTAATTAAACTAAATTATGGTGAGTAGGTGAACTGACAACAATGTTAAAATTGAGAAACTTTAGACTGACTGGCCATATTGGGCTCTCGCGGGTATTTATGCTATTCCTGCCCCTCACATTGCTTGTGGGAACTGCAGAGCTCATGCCTGCTTATTTCTGTATTTAATACAATGTAACAATCTTAATTCTAATAATTGTTGTTTTATAATCTACTGTGGCATGCACCTGAAGTATCACGTTACGTCTGGAATACAATGTCTGTTTCCGTTCTCACTGCCTGGCTTGTTAAACTTTCATTAAACCTTTTAATTATGTCCTTCAAGTTTACATTGATGCATTTAACTTAAGTTTTAATAATTCTTAATTCTTAACGGTTCCCTTAATTACATATATATTCTAATTTGGGGGATATGTAACTATTGTTTGAAATCAAAATCTAAATGCATGCGCCTTCAAATTAAAAACTGGAATACCGTGATATATGAAGTTTTTGTTTTTCGTTTTGACATGTTTACAAAAGTGTTACGTTCCCTTTGAAAGTTATTATTATTTAAGTTCAAGTTTAATTAATAGTTTACTTCACGAATTTACAATTGTGAATCACTTACAATGTACAACAGTTGCAAGCATGAGTTGCAAATATCCAACACGTGCATTTTCTGTCTATTCTTTATCAAAGCTAAACGCTTTTCATACTAGCGTGTTTAAAGCCCTGCTTTTGTATTAGTGAGTTTGTGTCAAGGAGATCACTTAAACTTTCCTTTTCCGCAACAGCGTATACATTAATGCGATACAATTAGCATAAAAAGTAAAGGGATGAACCGTTTTAATCTACTTAATGACAGACTGGAGAAAAACGCGAAAAAAATGTTTCAAATTCTAGATAGCGGCAATAGTCTAGGCTATAAAACGGCTATAAATGCAATTTCACCGAACTCAATCGCTAATCTTAACGTATCGCGTAAAGGTATGGGATGGTGCGTGACCGAACTTTCAAAGACGGAACATGATGAGGGAAAAGCTCCGCAGTCTAGGGGATGCTTTGGCACTTTCATTTTGTTTATTGACTGAATAATGAATAACTTTAATCCATTGAATCAACAAAAATTTTTATTACAAGCGCTTGCGCTGCAATTTAATTTACTTGAACGGTTTTGGGAATACGATTTATTTGCATAGTTCTGTACGAGTTATGAGCTACATTTACAAATAACTAACTTATTGGAGTAAAGGTTACAGTAGATGCGTTTGAAGAAGCTTTGCCAAAATCGGGTACCAAAAGTAAATGTAGTGGGTTGTAAACGAATCGTTTATGAAATTAGTCCCGGTACTTTCACATACCCCTTAATTTAATCCAACCAATTTTACTTTTTCGAATTAATTCCCAAACTAAACCAATATTGAAGTAGTTGAATAGTGTCGAAAGTTCCCAAGCTTTTGGTGGAGAAGAGAAACGAGGGTATATGTGGATTGGAAGTATAGAAAGCTTGTTTTAATTAAGTTCAAGAGTTTCAGCAACCTCCCAATAATTAGATCGGTAAACTAAAGTCTACCTTATATGGCCTTTCTAATTCGATATTGATTTAAATTATGAAGAAACTTCCCTTGTGTTTCTTGGAATTCTGTCCTTTTGTTCAGAATTTCTAACACGTTTGAAATTAATAGGCTTAGTTGGGTGTGACTTTGTGGCAGAAAAGAGGGAAGAGTGTTTGAATTTCACATCATCACACTTCCCTAATTATAGGTTAGACACTTTAGCTAAAAACTTTGTAAGTTGAGGTAAGTTTAATGTTCCCGTATTTTGAGCTACTGCCTATCGAGGAAACGAACGATGTTGAACTTATCATAAACGTGTGTTAATGTCTAGTTTGCAATTTTTATAGAATTTCAACTGCTCTACTTCTAAACTTCTAAACATACGACCAATAAAAAATAGTGTTTATTGTAATTTAGACACAAAGTCCATTCGACGGCTATGCTTTGTCGCAAATAAACCAATCGCTCGGCTGCACCATCTTTAATAGAATTAATAAATACTGTCTCAGATGATAACACTGTTAATTAACTTACCTTCTTCTTTGGCTTTCGTTCATATTTGGAATCGCGCAGCAACACATCACACAATTACGAGTGCAAAATTGTTTTCTACAATGCGCTTAGTACAATTTGCAAATGATACAACAACCCCGAACAAACACCAACAAAATAGAACTGAAGACAACAGAGAACTCCTCGAGAATACGCTACCGTGTCGTAAGATACCGCATAATTTGGTACAGACCGCTACACCAGCAACCACGTCCACAATGCTCCACCCGAAGGTACTACATTGGATTTAATCGCGATTAATTGGGTGCTCTAACATATATGAACTGACTTCGAAATTAATTAACCGTTAAATATAATTTATAAACCAAAACTGTAGTTTGGGTTTAAATATTGGAACCCATAGCGTTGACTTCGGAGTGCGTCTGATTAACAAAATACTAGCAGAAAGTAAAATGGGAGGAATTCGTAATACCGGCTAGAAGCCGCCGATTTTGCTTACCGCTGCGACCTGAAGTGTAGACTTTAAACTTTCCAAATTTAGCTAAATTTTTAAGCATACGCTAAATCCAAAATCCCATTATTTAAAGGACATCTCCAACGCACCCTCAATATCCACATATTTAACACACCTTTAACCTTATCCAAATCTACTACATACCTTGGAATCTAAATCGAAACAAGACTTCAAATGCACTCGTGTATCATACTTCCAATCCAAAACCAAATCAATCCTTAACAATATACTCCAATATACTCCTGGTACCCCCTTACAACACCTCATTCCCGCAAAAACCTTAATCCAAACATAAGACGATTTTCTACAAGAGCCTTGAGAACACCCCCCACCTCAGCACTATACATAATTCTAAAACAACCACCCCTAAACATCCTGCTCCACTCCAAAGTACAACTTCGAAACCTAAAGAAAAGAAGACCAATACAATTACATGACCGCACCCTACAACCAACACAATACAAAACAATGACAAAGACAAACATAAAAAACCTAATTACTAAATCTCTAATTCGCAGCTGGCAAGTCCAATGGGACAACGAAGTCACAGGTAGACATACACACGACATTTGCCCAGATATAACAAACATCCCTGAACATATCCCCTACTTCAACCGATCCACCATTCAATTCCTGACCGGACAATGCAAATTCCGACAAAAATTACATTTCTTCCAACTAATCCCCTCTCCTTATTGCCCCTTCTCCAACCAAAACGTTACTGAAACCCCCCCACCACTTAATATACTTATGCCCCAACTCCATTGTCAAAACATGACCAGGTGTGTAAAGCATACGGCCTGATGAGTAGAAGCAGAACTAGGAAAAAGAACAGTAGAACGTACGGAAAAAGTATCTGATCTACCCGTAGGTGTCGGAGAAATCTTAACAACCCGATCATGTGAAGCAAAAGTATTTTCCTCAATAGTAGCAAACTAATAAGCAAAATCTGGAGGTTTAAAATGTTGAATCAGTAAATTAGACGACTTCCAGTCAGAAAATCTATGCCGTTAACTACGATTTAGACTCGAACAAATCCACTGCAGACAAATAGCTGCAATTCTGACACATGGTGAGTTCGTCAGAGTTCTTCGACCCGCCCCAAAAAATCATGTACGGTAAGAGTGTTAGGGTCACCAGAAAATTTCAAATTTCATTCGACATAAAAACCTTTCAGAAAATTAAAACTCGCGACAACTACAACATCCGCGACGTATAAAAATATACGAATCTAAGGCTACAGCAATTAATTAGACATTACCAAGTAAAAACTCCGCAATTTAACTATAACACCGTATAACTACATAAAAAAAAGTAAAGCGATTCTTTAAATAGCAAATACCAACCAAACTGAAAAGTAACAATACCAATTGCAAAATAAATCTAAATTTATACAAAACTTAATATTAATTAAAAGCGAAAGCAGCCTCTAACAATCATGAGTTTAGATATGAAGATTTACCTCGAAAGCATTGCTCAATTTAACTGGGAAAAAGCCCTTCGAGGAAATTTTATTACCGCGGGCAAAATCCTTTTGAAAACCTTTTACAAACCAAGAGATAACGAACCAAATGTACTACTTTTACGTCTAATAATAAGTATACTGACCAGACGCGCACTAACGCTAATAGCCAGCCAAGACGATTTAGGACAGTGAGAAGATTTTAAACGCATATTGATATCATATTTCGGCGACCAAAGAAACATCGATCCGCGATCTAATAAACCTAAGAATGGAAAGTAACCAATCCCCATATCAATTCGAAATGAAATGCCAAAACGTAAAAAGTTTAATTCTGACAAAACTGAAAACTGTAGAACCCGACCAAAATATCCGCTTACTAAAGACAAAAATGTATGACGAAATGGCACTGGACACCTACATAAACGCATTACCAGAACGATTATCAGATAAAATAAGATTCCGACATCCCGAAAATTTAGAGAAAGCAATGAATATGATCATAGAAGAAGAAAACGTAATCTATTCTCGAAATAGACTATATTACCCTAACGCGAATAAAAGCTATTCACCAATAAAAACCATACAAGCCGCAAGACAAACAACCACACAACCAAAATTTACTCCATTTAACGCACTAATAAATCAAACGGCAAATTAACAACCCAAATTTCAACAACACAAATTTTAATAATCAATTTAGACAATTTCCGAAACCAACATTCAACTCAAATTTTACAAAACCCACATTTTCACCAAGATTTAACCAAAACATAAACCAACAAAAGCAAACATTCGGCGCAATCCACATTAGGAATACACCGACGATAAATAACAATAATAACCCTAACAGTTATTACAAACCAACTCCTATGATCACTTTATCTGGTAATACCAGACAAAATACAAAAATATCGCAAATCTGACCAAGCCATAACCAAAAACGAAACTTTACCTTGGAAGAATTATTTTACCAAGAAGTAGAAGAATCTAACGATGAATCAAACCACTTAGAAAATTATGAACGCGACGAACCATGAGAAAATTACGAAGAGGACGACGAAAAAATACACTATGATAATATAAGCGTTTGGACAATTTTATTAATCGTGTTAATCATTTTATTATTCATGTATGTAATTTACAAAATAAATCTTAGATATAAGAATAAGGAAAGAAATTTTAGTCATAAGGAAACAAAGGTACATAAAGAAGAAATAAATGTACCCTTAGGGGCAATGAACTTTAGAAATTAAGTAAAGTAAAACCCTTAATTTTTCATTTACGTCGGGAAGAGTTACGTATCCCCCAATCAATATATGTACAAATAAACAGAAATTATTAGAAAATTATAAAGGCTCTTAAGTTAAATGCCATATTTTATTTCAAGGATAAATAAAGAAAGGTTATTAAAAATTCACAACCAAGTTGTGAGAACGGATGTAATACGTTGTATTCCAGACGTAAGTGATACTGCAGGTGCAGGTCACAGACGGTTAAGAAACTGTAATTACTTAGAAATTAAGATTGTTACATTGTCTAATGAATAGAATAAAGAAATAAGCAGACATAAGCTCTGCAAGTTCCCACAGAAATGTGTGGAGCAGGGACCACATAATTATCCCGGGAGCCCCAGATCAGTCAGTCTTAAGTATTTCAGCTTTTACATTGTTGTTTACTAAGGCTACTCGCCCTAATATTAATTCAATTATTATTTTATTTCGACTTACAATATTTTAATTAAGTTTGTCAAAATTCCATTGTAATTTTGATTAAGATATATAAAATTGTTACAAGAAGTTATGGAAGAAGTTTTTAAAAAAACCGCTTCCAAGTCCCAAAACGTAACTTGTTTTAGGGAAACTAGCTAACTCCGTTAGAAAGCTATGGTCTAAAAAAGGCGTTGAGAAAAGCTACGACGCACAACTCTAAGGGACAATGAATTTTAAAAATTAAGTAAAGTAAAATCCTTAATTTTTCATTTACGTCGGAAGGAGTTACGTTTCCCCAATTTATATACTTACAAATAAATAGAAATTATTAGAAAATTATAAAGAAACTTAAGTTAAATGCAACATTGTATTTCAAGGATAAATAAAGAAAGGTTATTAAAAGTTCACAAGCAGGTTGTGAGAACGGATGTAACACATTGTATTCCAGACGTAAGTGATACTACAGGTGCAGGTCACAGACGGTTAACAAACCGCAATTACTTAGAAATTATGATTGTTACATTGTTTAATGAATAGAATAAAGAAATAAGCAGACATGAGCTTTGCAAGTTGCCACAGATATGTGTGGGGCAGGGACAACATAAATACCCCGGGAGCCACAGATCAGTCAGTCAGTCTAGAGTATTTTAGCTTTTACAGTGTTGTTTACTAAGGTTGCTCGCCCTAATATTAATTCAATTATTATTTTATTTCGACTTAGAATATTTTAATCAAGTTTGTCAAAACTCCATTGTAATTTCTGATTAAGAAATAAAAATTGTTACAAGAAGTTTTGGAAGAAGTTTTTAAAAAAACCGCTCCCAAGACCCGAAACGTAACTTGTTTTAGGGAAACTAGCAAATTCCGTTAGAAAGCTATGGTCTAGAAAAGGCGTTGAGAAAACCTACGATGCACAACCCTCAGATCAATTACCTGTTACTTAGTTTGCTACTAAGCATTAATTTAGAGGTAAGTTAATTATTAGTTTATTTACATCGTGAATTTGGAGAGTATATTACATTTGTTTATTTGTAAATTCTGTGAATATAACATGCTCCCTATGCGAGCACGCGATTAACTACAGTGCTTTTACCTTTGTTTAACATATATACTAGCTCGTGTAGTAGATCTTGCTAAACATTAAAATTTTTGCGTTTTTGTTGAACCGCATGAGTTATAATATTAGAATAGTTTGTATAAATAGAGATAAGGCTAGATTACGAAAATGTAAAATGTTAAGTAAAGATTAAAGAGTGATCATACTACTCTTTAGCCTATGGTATAGATTAGGGAAATGTTAAGTAAAGTTCAGAAGAAATCGTGCTGCCCTTTGAATTATAATATAGATAAAATTTAATATATAAGGAAGGAGCAGCCTATACAAGACAGGCTTTTAGTGAATATTACTGAATTTAGTTATAACCAATGTTATAATCAATTGTGATAGGAATTAAATCTCGTTGAAATAAAATATGTTTTTTTTGAACTAACAAACATAAAAAAACAAATTTGGCGCAGCCGGTAGGATCAAAGGGCAAAAAAGTTGCCGAAATTGGACTTAAAGCTTTGGTTTTTACTATTAACTTTGAAGAACAACGCAGCAATACCACCCAAAAGAAGAGGACAAAACTCCGAAACTTAAACAGTAAGTGTTGAGTATTTTTCCTTATTTCAACCTTTTCTTATTTGAATTTTAAACAAATTTAAGTAAGCAAGAAAAAATATATCCTTTATATAACTTATTTTATGTCAATTGAAAACTTGATAATCGAATTTAAAAATATAAATATTTCTGAAATGGCAAGTGTACAGGCAGCAAAAGAAATAGCTAAACCATCAGACCATTCTCAGGTAGAACTGAACATCTAGAATCATTTATAAACGCGGCAGATAAATATTTTAATAGATATGGTAGAACGACAGATAACAGTTTGAGCGAATTCGTTTTTGCTTCTATAAATGCTAAAATAGTTGAGGAAGCTGGCGATTTTATATTATGCAGACCGGATTTAACGACTTGGCCGGAATTGCGCGAAGTATTAAGACAAAAGTACGGAGACAAATTAAACCGACACGTCTTACAACAGTTCATATATCTAACCTGGCAAAAGGCGGAGAGTGTAATAAATTTTCTAGATCGAATTAAATTAATGAAGATGCGATTAAACCTACAGATAAATTTTGACATTTCACTAACAGAACCAACAAAAGCAGCGTTAATAGCACAAAATGACGCAACCGCAGTGACTGTCTTAATATCAAATACAAATAATAAATTGAGCACTTTATTAATGGTTCAAAAACCAACCACGATAGACGAAGCAACATCATTAGTGATATACCATTTTTCAATGGAACAGTAAATAAATAATAGACATCATATCTCTAACGGTAATCAAACACAAAGAAACGATAATAACAAACCAAGGATTACATCAAATTATTATAAACCGCAACAATTTCAACAACACGAAAGAAATCCTAATTATAATTACCAAAATAATGTTCGGCAGTATACACAACCACAACAGTTAATGTACGAACATAATACTCGCAAACCTAATAATGGTAAATTTCCTAGCCAACCGATTACCATAAAAAATAGATATGTACCTCAAAGGTTTCCTGCAAACAGGCAAGTTTTCGGAAAACCCGTAAATGTATTCTCACCTAAAAATTCGCATAAACCTCAGAACCCACTGGAACCCATGTCAATTAGTTCGAGTCTAAATAAAAATAAACTAAATTATTCAAACCATTTCCAAGGCAGTAGAAATGAAATAAATAATGTAGAAACTAACCAGGATAGATATGAAGGTGATGGGCGAAGTTCAAATAATAATTATAGTAATATAAATAGAAAAGAAATAACTAAATGAGTATAGATATGATATAGAAGAGCAAAATCCAAGGGACAACTATCGAAACAACCGTCAATATGGTTACAATAATTCTCAAGAATCATGTGAAGATTGGCAAAAAGTGACTTTTGTGAAGGAGATTATCCAAATGAAAATTTTCAATTAGAAAGCCTAGAATCGACCAACAGGTAGTAGATTTAAATAAAGTTTTAGCAAATTCTTTACCCTATATAGAAATTCAAAATCCGCAATTAAAATTACTGATCGACACAGGTTGTCACCCATCTATAATCAGACCTTACCCTGCAGAGAAATATTTTCCTGAAACCATTTTAAATAATACATTGAAAATCAGGGCCAACTATCGAAAGAACCGTCACATATGGTTACAAGCTAATATCTCCAGAATCATGTTCGAAGAATTGGCAAAGTGACTTTTTGAAGGTAGATTATCCAGAATTCGAAAATTGTTCAATTTTCACGACTAGCCTAGAATGGTACCAATAGGAATACGTAGATTTAAGGAAAGTTTTAGCAAATTCTTTACCTTAACTATAGAAGATTCAAAATCCGCAATTTAACCATTACTGAATGTACACAGGTTGTCACCCATCTATAATCAGACCTTACCCTGCAGAGAAATATTTTCCTGAATACTCAATTTTAAATCAGAATACCTATTATTACATGTGCACAAGACATGAATAGAAGCACAATTTAAAGTTAATATTACCATTGATGGACAGAATTTTGATCCTTTAAAAGGTAATTTAGAATTCGTTTTGTTCAATTTTCACGACTACTTCGATGGTATAATAGGAATACGAGATCTAAGGAAGTTGAATTTTAACATTAACTTACAAGAAAAATGCTATTTAACCAAGATAGTACAAATTCCATTACATTGTTGGTAGGAAAATTTCAATACTCAAAAATAGAAATATCGTCATGCACAAGAATGATAAAGCAAATAAAAGTTAATTTACCTGATGGACAAATCATGATCAATTATAGAAAAAATTAAACCACTTATTGTATAAGATTGGATCTCACAGAAGGAGAATAATTCTACGGGCATATAAACAAGGATTTATTAGTAATTGAAGGCTTATAAGTCATTTATACATAATATATTTGGTAAAGTCCTCACAAGTGTAATTTTAATTGCTGAGAGTGCCATCAAGTTTTGATGTTTAATCTTCACCATGTAAACAAGTCAACTGAAAACTATGATGATCTTGGCTGCCGCTAAGGTCATCATAGTTTTCAGTAGACAATTGTGAAACTTGTTTACATGGTGAAGATTAAACATCAAAACTTTGATGGCACTCTCAGCAATTAAAATTACACTTGTGAGGACTTTACCAAATATATTATGTATAAATGACTTATAAGCCTTCAATTACTAATAAATCCTTGTTTATATGCCCGTAGAATTATTCTCCTTTCTGTGAGATCCAATCTTATACAATAAGTGGTTTAATTTTTTCTATAATGTAATGAAGATATGGTTTCCACTTGTTCATTTACAGAATTAGAATTATTAAATTAAAACCACCAACAAACATAACATAACTATCCAGGCACATGACAACGTAATGAAAACAAGGAAGCTATGGCCTTGACGGCAGCCGAGATCAGATGTGGCGCGAGACGCTCGTAATATATCTGATATACTTGATCGATTAGGCAGAGCACAATATTACACAACCATTGATCTTAGTCAAGGATTTTTTCAAATTCAATTACATTCCAACTCGGTACCCAAGACAGCATTTAGCGTGGAAACTGGGCATTACGAATATCTCCGACTACCATTCGGATTAAAAGGAGCGCCTGCAACCTTTCAAAGGGTTATGGACAATATTTTTAAAGATTTGATTAATAAAATATGCCTAGTATTTATGGACGACATAATTATTTTTTCGACATCGTTACAAGAACACTTAAGTAACCTAAAACATTTATTCGACAGGTTGCAAGAGGCAGAATTAAAAATACAACTGGATAAATGTGATTTTTTGTGCAAACAGGTAGAATTCCTAGTTAATAATCTATAGGAACACTGTGGCACGATTTAAATAAAATTAAATAAAAACCCTTAACCACAAAAAATATTAAAATTACTAGATACGTATTTCGACCACTATGAAGTCATCATCAGTAGGGAAAAAAAAATTAGCTGTATAATTTACTATATTGTTGCTTTAAACACTATCGAGGATATTCTCCTCAGCCGCAGGCTGGTGTTCTCAACAACAAACAAGTGAATTGTGACATTATAACATAAAACTACCTAATTTATACTAATTCTAAATCTACTGAAGCGGAACCAGTTTAATCTTGCTTTCTCATTGGTTGTTGACCAATAGGGAAAGCAAAGCAGATGACTCTATTGGCCCTTTATCGGTGTTTAAGAGGGGTCCTTTATGTTTAACAATTTTAATTGATTCATAGGCATTTAAGGAGGAAAACGTTGGTACCGCTTTTAACAATTTAACATTTTCTAGTTTAACGGAGTGGCTGGTTTCAAATATATGTTTGGCGACCTGAGACCTTTCATATTTACCATATTTGAAGTGAGCAATGTGTTCTTTAAATCTTGTTGTTATATTCCTCTTGGTCTGACCAATATATTTTTGAAAACACCCTGGCCCTGCACAACTAATTTCATAAATCCCCGACTTTTGCAATTTTTCCCCCTTGTCTCTTGGAATACCTAGCAAATCTTTAATTTTATTATTATTAGTGAAAGCAATTTTGAAATTACACTGTTTGAATATTTTATCAAGACCCTTTGTGGTTTTGTGAAACGGAAGTTTAACATATTTAACATTATCGTTAGAGGTGGTTGATTGCAAAGTCGTTGATTTACGGATGTTGATCCTATTTTTACACTTTCTAAAAATATTATCTATAATATCAGAAGAGAAACCATTGTAATTCGCTATTTGTTTAATAAGAGCAAATTCCTTATTAAATCTGTTTTTATTTAAAGGGAAATTCAATAATCTATTAATTAAAAAGTTAAATGAAGCCAACTTATGTTGTATACTATGATTAGAGGAAGACAAAATAAAGCGATTTGCATTGGTTTCTTTTCTATAAATGTCAAATTCTAATTTATTACCATTTCTAATTACTAATGTATCTAAAAGGGTAATTGTCCATTATTCTCTAGTTCATACGTAAATTTTATGCTTTGAAATTTTGAATTCATTTCTTTAAGAAAATCATCAACATTTGATTTAGAAGTGTCAAAACTGCAAAAATATCATCCACGTACCTTAACCATATTCTTGGGAAGTATTTGAGTTTTCTTTTAACTCGGTTTCAAAACGAGATATAAATAAATTTGCTATGAAAGGTGATAAGCTATTTCCCATTGCTGTGCCTTCATGTTGTTCGTACAACTTGTTGTTGAATTGAAAACAGTTCTGGGACATGCAATGCGAAACAAGCTTGATATAGTCCTCAACTTTATCATCATCAATATCACTATCTATAAGAACATCCTTTAAATATGTTAAAGTACGTGGTATTGGAACACTAGGGAATAATGAACTGACATCAAATGAAATTAAGATTTCGTTCTCTTCTAATGTGATATTTTTAATTTTATTAATGAACTCTAAAGAGTTTTGTACAGACAAACTATTAAACTTTAAATTCTTAAATTCATTTGACAGCCATCGTGATAAATAGTAAGTCGGTGAGTTGATACCTGAAACTATTGGTCTCATCGATTTATTATTTTTGTGAATCTTTGGTAAACAGTAAAGCTTTGGCATTTCAGGATTCGAAATTTTTAATTTTAATTTTAGTGTTTGCGAAATTAGGTTTGGACATTCTTTCAAAACAGACTCTGTTGATTTAATCATTTTATTTAAAGGAACTTCATTTTACGTTTTTTGACTATTGGTCTGTAAGGACCCTCAGACAGCAAAGTCTCTACTCTATCAACATAGTCTTGTTTATCCAGAATAACCAACCTATTCCCCTTATCAGCCTTTAAATAATAACAATTCTTTTGTCGTAAATCTTTAATAATCAGATGATCTTTCCTTGTTTGTTCTGAGGCATTCCTTGCGCAAGTGCGTAAGTTGTTCGAAAGTTGAATTTTGCACGCGTTTCTAATAAAGTTTTTTGAATTGTCATCTAATTTTGAAATGGATTTTTCAATGCCAGCAATAATGTCTTCCAAAGGAGCTTTCAAATGATCTACTCCAAATTTTAGGCCTCGATCAAGGAAAGTCAACTCTTCATTATTAAAGATTTTCGACGATTCGTTAACAACTATTGACTCTAATTGAGGTGAAGTAATTTCCAGTTTTTTAGGAGGTACATTGACATTGTGTTTCTTTAAAAGAAACTCCAACTTAGTGTTTTGCCTATTAATTTTGTCTAACAATTTATGATTGTTGACTTCAAAAACAATTCTCTGGAAATTACTCCATTCTTGAAAACCGGACTCGGATAAATTGCACGTTAGTGCTAGGTGCGATTTATACGTTTCCAGTTCCAATCTACTAAGTTTACTGTACAGATATTTGATTTCCAAATTAAGCCATTTATCTTTTGCAAAATTGATTATTGCGTTACTACGTTTACAATTACTGCTGATTTTTACGTTAATGAAATTTGGAAAAACTTTGTGGGCTTTACAACTTTTTAGAAATCGAATATCTGCTTTTACAAAACTAATTTTAAGAGCTAAGCTCCGATACCTATTAAGTTCCGAAGACCGGGAAGTCATAGTTAATAATCTATAGGAACACTGTGGCAGATTTAAATAAAATTAAATAAAACCCTTAACCACAAAAATATTTAAATTACTAGATACGTATTTCGACCACTATGTGGTCATCATCAGTAGGGGAAAAAAAAAAAATTAGCTGTATAATTTACTATATTGTTCCTTTAAACACTATCGAGGATATTCTCCTCACCCGCAGGCTGGTGTTCTCAACAACAAACAAGTGAATTGTCACAATGCAACAATATAGTAAATTATACAGCTAATATTTTTTTTTTTTTTCCCTACTGATGATGACCACATAGTGGTCGAAATACGTATCTAGTAATTTAAATATTTTTTGTGGTTAAAGGTTTTTATTTAATTTTATTTAGAATTCCTAGGGCACGTGATTACTCCTGAAGGAATTAAACCTAATCAAAAAAAGTTAGGAACCACAAGTAACTTCCCGATTCCCCAAACAGCTAAGCAAATTTAATCATTTTTGGGACTGGTAGGTTATATTAGAAAATTCATCAAAAACTTTGCTAATTTAACAAAACCCCTAACACAATGCCTAAAAAAGAATATAAAGATTGAACATAACCAACACTTTATAAACTCCTTTAATATTTGTAAAAAGTATTAACGAATGAACCCATTCTTCAACATACATTCTAACAACAGATGCTTCGAATTTTGCTATAGGAGCCGTTCTGTCACAAGGTTCAATAGGACACGATCTCCCAGTGGCGTACCCATCGCGCACATTAAATCCAGCAGAATGTCATTGCAGTACTATAGAGAAAGAGTTATTAGCAATCGTCTGGGCTACAAAATATTTTAGACCATATTTATACGGAGTAAAATTTCAAATCATAAGCGATCACAAACCATTACGATGGTTATTTTCCCTTAAGGAACCCAATTCAAAACTGGTTCGGTGGAGGCTGAAACTCGAAGAATACGATTACGAAATGATTTATAAAAAGGGCAAGTTAAATATGTACTAACGCCGATGCACTTTCAAGAATTGAGATAAACCCCATTACCACGGAAGTAAGCGACAACATGTCCACATACGTGAACCCACCTGATAGAGAAGACATTACCGAACAAGACATAGAAGATTTAATAAACGAATGTACAATTAATGAAGGGATCAAATTGAAATTCCGAAGTCTTACGCCAACGAAATTGAGAGATTCATCTAACCTGTATCAGACGATAACACAGTACATAGCAATCAGGAAGACCCAATTTTGCAAATCCCTTATACTGACAAACCCTTGAATGTTGTTACGTGCCGAAATCGGCCGTAAACATTTAAAAGTGTAATATGCGGGAATTTCGCGCCACAAATTTAAAAGACTTGGTGCGCGTATTTCCGTTACTTGAGAAGTGGTTGGACGACCTTCGCGCCGACGCGTGTGGGGGAAAAAAGGGGGGGAGTTTCCGAAGGATGCTGAAACGTGTCTTTTTGCCTTTAAACTTCGAGTAGAGTGGTCGTGTCTGGTATCGTATCTTTATCTTACTATGCAGATTTTCTTGCCTTTTGATTATTCGTTCCTGATCCTGCCGTTCTCTACATATAAGTAATAGAAGACTAATCTGGATACACCTTGGAACAGCCCTCACCCCGCAGTCACTAGCCGGAGCATTCCCGGAAGTCGCAGCCCCCATCTGTAAATAATCCGGAAGGGAGCTACGAGCAACCCGGAAGGACATGATTCGGTAGGAAGCTGTACCTATTCATGTGAGTAACTCGCTTTAATAACATATTGTATGAATTTGATATATTTCGTCATTACGTGTAATAATTTGCATATTGTGTGACGTCATGACAGATTGGCGCGCTAAAATCTGTATTATAGATTAGCGTTACCAACTGCCGTGGTGTCTCTTGTACCTCGTTTGCGGTGTTATACGAAACGCGTAAATGTAAGAATTGGCGCCTTTAACGTGTTTTAGGTTTTATAATTTCTTTTATGACGATATAAGGTATTAATTAACGTTATCTATATAGTTTTTTCATTTAAAAAAAAAATAAATATAATTATCTCCATTCTCTAATATCTATGGACCCTAAAAATTTATGTTGGTATTTTGGAACTCACTAGATTGCCTAAGATGTCAAAACAGTTGTTATAGTAACAAAATGTAAAACCGTCATTTTGGGGTTATTGAAATACATAGATTTTGTCTTTAAAAAGTTTTGTTAAATTAATTTTCTCCCAACTTTAAATTAAATCTACCTTTTTAACTTCAATTGTGTTAAATATTTGTATAGTTGTTTTTTGAAATGCAATTAAATTGTTTTTCAGTAGCGGTGTTTACAGGATAATATAACCTTACATACATGTTTACACCAAATAATTTTGATTGTAAGTATTTTTAATTATCAGTAAACAACTCATTTTTTACCTATTATGAAAAAAAGTGAAATTCTTTTTTAAAAAAATGCTATAAAATGCAGTTAAATAATCACTTTATTTTTGATATTTTTCTAACTTATCTCAATTAACTTGTTTTTGGATTAATTTTTAAAGCTGCCATTTAAATAACACATAATGTACCTTTCTATAATTTGGAGTGTCTTTTTGTAACCTAACCGTGATGTATCTCTTTTATTAAACATTATCTTGCTTTGATATAGTTTTAAAACTTGTTCCCTTAGTGATTTAAACAGTATAACCTACAAATGCCTTTTTGAAGAATTTTTCCTTCAAATACAGTAACGAAATTATCTAACCATACTTTTTACCTTTCAAAACGCTGTTATAAACTGAATCTCTTTATATCTACTCTTTTAAACATTGTAATAACGAAATTATCGTTAACATTTTATATTTAAACTCAGTTACGATAGTTGTTGCTAATTTCCTCAATATCGAAAGAATATTTCAACAATTTGGAATACTGTTCTCTTTATACATGTATCGTAGAATATTTCTTTTGTGTAGCAAGTATGATTTTGTCTTGATTGCATATTTTTTTAAATATATATCAATATTTCAACGCACTTTAAGATCTATTAAGCGAGATTTGCCATTCGAATTGGTCGCCCAGCTTTGTAAGTCTAGAACGAGATCCAAAGGACCGGTCGCTAAGCATTATAAGTCTAGAAGAGGTTTGATGGTAAGTTTGTCGTTTTAGCAATTTCTAAATCATTTTTTTTTAAGAATGATGATGAAATTTTTCTTTATTAGTTTGGGTGGAACTCAAACGAGAGCTTCCCATCTTAGTAAATATATGTTTTACAAAATATCTCTCTGTTCTTCAACAATTTTATCAGTGAATCGAGTCTTGATTACTCTTATCTCTTCACATATCGATTTAAACCTCATTAAATGGCATAAAACTATCTTCAAAATCGTTCAACCTTACGTACATCTAAAAGCTTTTTACGTTTTACTTCCTTGACAATGTATCTAATGTTTTTAGTCCTCATCATCAATTAATAACTTTAATTACTTATTCCCTCTCTCATACAGTATATACCTTCTACATGTTTAACTTACTTACCTTAAATTAGCTATCTTTTTCCTTTTGGTTGACTTTTCCTTGACCATACCGTTACTTGTATACCATTTCATTCTCTACACCCCCAATATAACTCTGTCGCTTCATTTAATTAATCCTTGAACTTTTCCTACAGCATATTATTTGGTTTTTAGTATTTTTCTTACATCGTTTAATGGTGTGGTAATTGTCGTAACTTTGGTTGTAATAACGCATTGAATTTTTATGATTGGTTTTAGCTGATGTTTACAGTGGATGCTTTCTTCTTTGGGCTCACATAAGGAGACGCCGCCTATGCCATTGTAAGAAATAGTTCATATTCGCAGTTGCAAACAAGTAGGATTTTCTATTCCATGTGTTTTTCCTCTAAAGTATTACAGTCGCCCTCATTATACTACATCATTATTTGTTTCTATTCCTACTAAATCACCATAACTTATAAACATTTTTTTCATTATTTTTTGTTAAACTTCGTGGTGAGGCGCTATCGCTTCTTATGGATATCTTATTAAATTGTCGGTCGTTTTAGCATATTGGGACAGTGTATCTGTATTTAACTGCTTATAATTAGGCATCTTTGTGTGTTTGGGGCGTTACCGTTTTAAAAAACTACCTTGAAACAGTTGGGTTTTCGTGTGATTGTATCTGTAATGATACTTTTAAGTTGTTGTGTCAACTTTTGTCTGATTTTCTTATCGTAGTGGATGCACTCGTTAGGAAAATGATCGTACTAGTTCTCTTAAGAGTCTAGTGAATTTTGTTAACGTATGATATACCTTATTTTGTCGGATTAATATCGCAGGTGGTCCTTCAGACCGATCTGTGTTTAAATAGGGACAATTCTCTACCTTCTCTCGGACACTTGTCTAAAAACTCTACTTTTTCTTATCTTACTGTCTCCGTTTCTGCCTTATCCTTCCTTCGGTGGACCTGTTCTCGTCCCGGAACACCCGTTTGCCACATAAGAGTGATTTTCCCTCACTCCGGGCTACTGACTACATTGGCTGCTTGAGTAGTGCTTTGCTAACCACCTTTTCTGTTTCTTTAGCTCAATGCGAGCCCTTCCTCTATTTTTTTCTACCTGGAAGTGCCTCTTATGCATTCCAAATACCCATCTCCCTCTTTCTACCCTTCCTATTTCTCTGCCTTTTCATTTCCGTCAGTCACCGTGTGGTTGCGCGGAGGGTTTTCACAGACACCCGGACCCCGTCTCTGGAAATCTTTCGTGAGGTCATGCGGTGCCGCTGTCAGCGCATGGGCACTGACAGTGAAGGTATGTATGAGTGTGTGAGTGCATGTGTATATAAGTGTTGTATATACCGTGTGGATGTTGTGTGATTGTATCACCGATATCAATTAACGCCGGGTGCAGGGATGCACCCAAATGCCTTTGCCGGTCCCTCGTGCCGTTTATTGCTAACGAGCCTGCTTCACAGGTCGCTCTGTTTAGAGGGTACGAGAAATTCCCATTTAACGGCTCCACGAAGCCACTCTATCGTTATCTTATCTATTGTCTTTGATAATATCTTAAGTTAATATCTTTATCTTATTTATTATTTTTGATAATAACCTTAGTTTAATATCGTTATCTTACCGATTACCTCTAATAATAATTTTAGTTGATATCGTTATCTTACCGATTATCTTTAGTAATAATTTTAGCTTAATATCGTGTTACCTTACCTACTATCTCTATTAATAACTTTAGCTTAATATCGCGTTATCTTACCTAGTATCACAAATAATAACTAAAGCTTAATATCGTTATCTTACCTATTACCTTTGATGATAACTTAAGTTCAATATCGTTATCTTATCTATTATCTTCAACAACAATTTGAGATCTTGTTTTATCTTTTTTACCGTATTTGTATTATAGATTAGCGTTACCAACTGCCGTGGTGTCTTTTGTACCTCGTTTGCGGTGTTGTAAGAAACGCGTAAAATGTAAGAATGTCTACAAAAATCAGATTATAGTGAACAATTCAAAGTCTAGTAAATATTTAATAGACAGAAGGAAATTTTTTGATAAGAACAGGGTTAAAGTTCAGATGCCAGATAACGTGGAAGAACAATTGATTATAAAGTTCATCAAAGAGAACATGGTATCTAAACAAACGTATTGTTTTAACTTTACAACTAAAGAATTAGAGATTCAATTTATTAGGGTAATCAGCAAATACTTTGAAAATAAATCATTACACTCTTCATTGCCAACACAATATTAACTGATATCACAGACAACGGTGAGAAAAAAGGACCAAATCCAAATATATCACGAAACGAAAACATCTCATAGAGGGATTCAAGAAAATATAAGATCAATTAAGAAATCGTATTATTGGCCTAAATTAGAACAAGACATCACACATTATGTAAACGCATGTGAAATTTGTCAGGAAACAAAGTACGAAAGACATCCTAACAAACTGGTATTCAAACCTAGGTTATGAATCCCTTGACCATATTTATGCTGACACATATAAGACCCATGGACAGTATTTTGTGACCATTATGGACAGTTTTTCAAAACTAGGACAAGCTTATCCTGTAAAAGCATTAAATTCGATAGAGATAGCCAATAAATTATTACAATTCTTTAATCATTTTGGCATACCTAGAAAAATCACGACAGATAATGGAGCGGAGTGGAAAAATGAAGTTATTCAAGGTCTATGCCAATTGCACAAAATATATATTCACTATACTACGTTATATAACCCCAATAGTAATAACCCGGTAAAAAGGTTTCATTTCACTATTGCAGAAACCATACTTTCCATAAAAAATACCAAACCAAACGAGAGTATAGAAACATTAATGATCTATGCATTACTATCATATAATAACTCAGTTCACAGCTCAACCGAGTTCACACCTTTCCAAATTACAAGAGGAAAATTAAACTATAAAAATCCCTTCGAGAGATAGACGAAAAAACCAGATTAAATCAATATTTACAAGAATATGTAGAAAATTTTAAAACTATAAATAAGTACATTTCTGAACATTTACATGAAAAACAACAAACCAACCTAGATAGGCAAAACAAAAATAGGCAAGAAGAAGTAAAAGCAGACGATACGCAAAATTTGTACAAGGTACGCAAAAGAAATGCTTCGTATCGGAAAACAATAAACCCATACCATTAAATAGAAAACCCTGGTTTAGTAGGAGAAAATATAATTTCAGCAATAGTAAAATATATTATAAGAATATTCTAAAACCGCAACGAATTGTTTCAGGAAATGGCAGAAGTAAGGTTACTACTCATTTTTCTGAGCCTGCACAAAGTATACGCAATGAAAATCGAAGAAGTAACCAATCCCATACTTCCGATCCAAATAGGGTATAGTAAAATTATTATGTCTAAACATACCTTTCTATAAATTTAACATATCCCGAAAAAACACTCAAAAGAATCAAAAACGATCTAAAAATCTTGGAAACCAAAATAAGTCAACAAGAAACAAAAAACCAGTTTTCAATGTTGCTGAAAATTAAAATTTTAAACACGTTATCTTTAACAACTATATCAAATAATAAAATAAACACATTTTTACACAACCCTAGAATAAAGAGAGGATTGATAAACGTCGTGGGAAAATTATCGAAATGGCTATTCAGAACGTTGGACTCTGAAGACGAGCAACATATAAACTATTATTTTGATCTAATGGCGAAAAATACAAGAAAATTACATGATGACATAGCTTCCCAAAAAACACTTTTACAAAACATGACGGACACATACGAAACAAATTTCAGAATTCTAAAAGAAAATCAGGTTAATCTGAGAAATCAAATGAATAATTTATCAATAAGACTTAAGGAGGTCATAGTTTTAGAAAAAGCATTTGCATTATCAAATGTAGTAGATAGCTTAATAACACAATTACATTCAGTTCAAAGTTTAATTAACAATCTGGAAATAGCTTTGTCATTCGCTCGCCTGAATATTTTGCATAACTCAATAATTAAACTAAATTAATTGAGCATGGTCATTACTAAACTAAGTAAGATGTACCAGTCAGAACAAATACCTTATTTACAGAACTTTATTAACTATTACTCCATATTTTCAACGCGAGTAACCATTCATGAAAATTTAATTTTATTTAAAATTCACATTCCTATTGTTTCCCCTGAATCCAAATATCTCCAAGTATATCCTATACCTATTTCCAATGTAATTATAAACCCTGAACAATCTTACTGGCTAATCAACAGCGAAAATTATTGGAATACTAATGAGATACGCCCAGAAATCGAAAAATTCTGTTATTGCCAACAGGAATACCTGCATAAAACTCAACGATGTGTTGCCGAGTTGATAAAAACAAGAAAAAACAACTGTACAGGCACAGTAGTACATTCATATGAATCAACTATAACACACGTAAACGCTGGAAATATTTTGATAATACCTGCAAAAGCTATGATGATAGAATCACAATGCAATGGCGAAGGGTTATATAAAATAAAAGTATCAAGTTTAATTTCTTTAGACAATTGAGCAGCTAAAATAAACGAAAATTATTTTTTCCAGAAGAAACCATTCATGAAGTACTCGTGTATAAATTACCAAATTTCAATGTAACATTAGACAACATGCAAGGAGATCAGCCACCACTTATATTGCAAGAAGTAAACAGCGAAAAAATAAAACAACTGAAGATACTGGCAGAAAACCTAAAACCAACTAAATTAGAAGAACCTGTAAAGAATGTTATCTCATGGACAAGTTTAATTATTTCAATACTATTAGTTTTAAGACTGGGGAATATCATTGTGTAGACACACATTTTACGATAGATGGCAGCTCTTCCATAAAAACTATTAAACACGAATTTACAGTCAGTCAGTGGAGTTTAGTTGCACTATTATAAACCAGTATTTAATTATCTTGTCATCAACGAGTATACGTTATCTTTTGAGACATAATAGAATTCGCAGATACGCCCACTTAGAGCTTCCTTCGAGAGGTCTGCGTTTATCTACATAAAACAGCGTCACCAGCATTCCGCTTTATTATTTGGTTTGACTGTACATTTTATTTACAAGAACATGCTTTTTTACTTTAGTGATTGTTGTTTCATTATAAATTGGTATCTATATTATTTTAAAATACACTGAGTGTCAATTGAAATACATACCAATCGTTTGGAATTACTCCATTATGAAAAAGTAAACAGTAGGTTTAGTTTTTATTACTACTAATTGAACAAAGATATATATTGTCGCTAAAACAGTCGTTTCTCTGATTTATAAAAATTAGGATCAACCAAATTGCATGAAATATCACTAACTGCATATTTAAGCCTAAACTAAATCGGCGTGACTCAGCTTTTCTTGACAAAAAATTGATTCTGTTAACATAACAGTTGTGTGGATGTAAATGCAACATATTTCTTGTTGAACGAACAAGGAGAATTTATTGTTTTGCTGCTTGATGACTAATTCACTCATTTCAATGCAATAAACATTGAACATACTTTGTTTACGTGTTTGGTGTGTAACTTTAGCAAGGCAAGCAAAAAGACCTTACAGTATTGACTAATTTTTCCAAACAAATTTGATTTTTACTTGAACGAAATAGAAAATTAACTGCTGCAATAAAACTACAGATTTACGCTATTTGTAGATAGTATCAATTTATTTTTAAGAGTAGTAATACAATCAAACGTAAATTCTAAATATTTCAATTGATTACGCACGTATGTATTGATGTTAAATAATTGAAAATCGAAATAATACCCATACCGGTCCTATAGCTCAAATCTTACAGACAATTGCAATAGTGAAAATATTGAGTATTATTGTTTTCGAAATGGGTAAAGGCAATTATAAACCAAGAACGCGTGCAACTAAAAGAAGTAGAACCAAGCGAACCAAAATATTCAAGTAACAAAAGCAATAAAATCTGAACTAAAACTATCGAATTGCATATAAGTAGGGAAGTATGCTAAAATAATGAAATATTCAGTGTCTCGATTTGATGCGTCAATAATCCAGAGAGCGGTACTACATGTGTGTAAAGTCAGCACCCTTTTAAAAATTATGTTTTGAAAATTCTTCCAGGTTGTTCTACCCTTGTACCACATTGTTCCACTTCGATTTACAAAAAGTTAGCCAATAGAATAAAAGAGGAAGATGAAGGGTATGTTTTACTCTTTTCGATATAGTCCAAAAATCGATTTTGGGATATCCGGTAGTGATGCGAAGTTCGTACTGTATAATTTATATAGGGCCCCTAGGCGGCCGTCTCCCCAATGCTCTACCCGAAGGTACTACATTCGGTTTGTTGGCGAAAAAGTGGTTCCAACAAACAAGTGTTTTTCCGTTTTTTCAAGAATCGTTTTTTAGGCGGAGTTGTCGTTTTGGAGCAATGTTTGGAACAAGTAGAACACTGTTCAACGGGTATCAAATCTTTGATTTGTGAAAAAAGGGTGCTAGTATTAAAATGGATTTTTCGGCTTATTCGAGAAATCGTTTGGAATAAAATAATATTGATTAGGAACAAAGTAGCACAACGTTAGAACAATCTGGAACAACTTTCAAAATCATAATTTTTGACAAGGTGCTATGTTCACACACATCGATTCTACGCTACACATATAACATGGGGGGGGGGGGATATTTTGAACACTTTTGGATGCTCTTTCTATCCTAATGTATAAAAATGTTAAAAAAAGTTTTGAATCATGTTTAGGAGGCAAGGTTAGTTTTCGCTTTTTGCATTGGAGGTCTGCGTAAAATTTAGAACGCGAAGACAAAAGAACACAAATAAGTATGCAAAAATTTGAAAGTGTAAAGGACTTCATGGTATTAATTTTTTTTGGTGTAGAATCGCTCTTCCTAATATCGACGCTTTATTTCCGGACACCCTGTTAGGTTAGTCATGCAATGTATTTCAAGAAAGTTGTAGGACTAACAGTACGTTAGCTTCCCGTCAGTTACCGGCTGGTGTTGATTTGATTGACTTGGAATCAGTTTGGAATGAGAGCAACATAAGTATTCCAAATAGCTCTTATGATCTTTCAAACCCACGGGGAACAGACGCCGAACTTAATGAGTATGTGAAAATCCCTAGTATTAATTCCATTTCATAATATTCTATATACAATTATGGTGGAGGAACTTACAATTGAAAAAGAGCCTCTACAGTATAAAGTTGAAGACAACAGGATTGTGGACATCACTTATCTCTTGCAGAGGACACTGTTTCTTGCAGAGACTCATGCGCGTGTATGCTCTGCAAGTAACTTGTTTCTTGAGAAAGAAATAGAAATGGCTGTAATTAATTAACTGTGAATACATGAGCTAGCGCGTCATATCATTTGAGTGGACTGTATTACGAAAGATAACAAAACGCGAGCTTTAGATACGAGAATTTGTATGCATGTAAAAGACAAACAATAATGTTACGTAAAGTAACTCACCAATATAGTTCATAGTGTGTTGTCCTCTTCATTGTTGCAATGACCCCGGGGGAGTCGGTTAAACACACTGGTTACAAGGCACTATTGTTCATTGCCTGTATAGGTTGCCAGGTAACTCGACACAACAATTCTGAATTTCCCTACAACTTTTTTGCTGACGAGCGGTATATTGTATTTATTATCCGCGGGATAGTCACTCTTTTAAGATAAATATATCTTGTTTAGTATCAACTAATATTAAATTTTCTAGGGAGCCCAAATCTATAAATAGATTTTAAATAGAACCACCCCTTACAAAGTTACACCTTTTAAAGACCCAAACCCCTAATTTTTGCCCATCTATATTTTCTTTAAAACCTTTTTTTTCGCTACCCAACACATATGCTTTAACCAACCATTTCCTGAAATATCTAAAACCGCTGTGTCTAGGGAACACCACGTGGAGATAACACGTATACTCTGTCCACCAAGATAGTTGCGGGAAGGATTTGGAAGAAGGGAAGATGGAAGAAGACCTTAAAAATTATAGAATCTTAAAACTAATATATACAATAGATTTATAAAATCTATACTAATATAAACAACCATCTTAGACCTATATATTTATGCCTCCATGCATAGGTTAATACACATCGAGGGATGACGTAACGCTTGTCATCTTCGCTCGATAAACTAATTTTGTTAATAAGCTACGTGTACAAATCGTGTTTTTTTTACTCCGGA
The DNA here is from genome assembly GCA_036346225.1 of Platerodrilus igneus. Classification (NCBI taxonomy): domain Eukaryota; kingdom Metazoa; phylum Arthropoda; class Insecta; order Coleoptera; family Lycidae; genus Platerodrilus; species Platerodrilus igneus. Next base: position 5,468,696 of record JARFIW010000828.1, read on the forward strand.
TACATACACCGGCAAATACTCGGTACCACCCAAATAAAGAATTAGATGCTTCGTGATCCGATGCAGTGCCTCACACATCCCGATGTACGCCCAGACACACTCCTGCCCATGCGCACCCTAAGCATGCGCACCCCTGCCCATGCGCACCTTAAGCATGCGCACCCCTGCCCATGCGCGCCCCTGCCCATGCGCACTCCTGCCCATACGCACCCCTCTCTGCGTGACTGCCATTTCGTGGTAACGTTATAGCCCTTTGTAAATAAAGAGCAATTCTAAAATTTTTTATTCTGACATTATACATAACAAAATTTATAAATATTTAATGCCAAGCATGGAGCCCATTTAAACTTAATTTATAATACAAAGTTATATACAGAAGAAAGTCCTTTCTTTATGTTTGTTTGGAGTGGTTTTAATTTTATCTGACTTTATTCGCTGCTTAAAATTTATCGACACCCAAGCCCTCTATCTCCTTTTTATTTGCAAGCCAGTCAATTTCCTAGTATTGCTATTCCCCTCAATATACGTACTGTAGTAGGTTATTATACACTAAACAGAAATAATGAAATTTATTAATAAAATATATTTATATTATATATGCGCTGGTGCTAATGTTACAAGTGATGTGTGAGTACCTATAATGAAATAGTAAAAGTTAGTTAACAGTTAAAAAAAAATGAAATATATACATGGTTTGAATGTGTTTATACTAACATCCACTATGATAGCCTGAATCAATTGAATCGGCGATCACCAATCTTCTAAATAATTGCGTGAATGATCGTCTCACACCCACATCTTCTAGATAACGCGTTTGGTGACAAATAAGTGTTTCCAACAATGTCAAATAATTTGTGTTAGTGATATCATTAAATAAATAACTATTAGCGCGGGCCTCGCTCTCCAATACGATGTTAACCTGCTCTTCTTTTGTACTATTTCCAAATACATGTGATATATCTTCTAAAAAAGTGTCATAAAATTTTTGAAAACTCCTACAATTCAATTCTTCCATTCTATAACAGAGAAATTCGCATAAATTCAATAGTTTGAAGCACTCGTACTCAGGTAGCACAATAACATTTCGGTTTTTCTCAATTTGTAAATTGAACGCATTCTCTTTTTCAAAACTGTTCAACAACCTTATACTTCTATTAAATGCTGTGGTCAGCTGCAATTTGAAATCTTGATCCAATTGTATGTCGATAACGTCGTCTCCAGTAGTCAAACCATTTAATCTGACTTGTTTTGAGTCTTGAGCAAATTGGTGAATTTGAAATTCTACTTGAAGAGTACACAATTTCTTCCAATCTAAGTATGAGAGTGTTATCGTAGAATTTGCACACATACCACCCCATTACTGCAAATAACTTGGATGACAGGTTTAAGACCATCATATAAAGCATACCCAACTTCTATTATATGGTGGTGAGAATTTGGTGGAAATTCGCCTAACCTATAGATTGTCTTACCAACTAGTTGGTTGATGTTTAATTGTGGTACTCGCACATCACTTATAACATTAACACTAGCAAAATCCATTTGTAGCGTATAATTTGAATCGATTCGATTATTTGTAATATACTAAGTTTCTATAGTTTCTCCTATATCTTTTATACTAGCAAGTAAGTGTATATTCCAACTTTCAAACTAGTTTGAACGATAGTTTTGAAAGTAAGTGAATAGTTTAACCTCGTCTTACGATAAAGCAATTAAAATCATATGCAGGATTCGATAGGAAAAAACAACTCCATCGTTTAAGTGTGTATTTATGTAATTGCAGGCTTTCACTAATATAGTTTAATTTTCAAATATGTAATTTCGAAAGGAAATCACCAATGAAGCCATTAAAACCACAGACAAAAATCAACAGGAAAAATCAGTGTTTGGTCTACGTTTACAATTATGCGATCGGGGTTTTATTCATAATTTTTATGAACTTGTTACATTAAAAAAATATGACATTTTTTTAAATAGCTGGAGGTTACTTGGAGTAACATAATTTAATAGTCTCATAACAGCCTCATAACATTTTGGTAAAAGCAGATCCCCATTAGAGCGAGTGATGTATACTGTTCTGTTTTTAATTAGGTGAACAATGAGATCGTTCAATATATAAACCCCTGCTACCACCTAAAAAATCCTCAGTTTCCTCTAGAACAAGTCCAACGTGCGAGTGCTTATTTAAAACCTGACAGTGTTTGCAGAAGAAAATTGTAAGTAAAAAGATATGAATTTCAATCATTTAAATAAAAGTATGTGTAGCAAACCATATATGCTGTAACAATTTTATTTTTGCAGTAGGAGAATCCATTCATTAAACGTACAATGAATATTAAAATACCTTTATTAAATAAAATAAATATTCGAGTAACAATCAAACTTTTATAGTATTATAATATCAAGGATTATTAGTCGAGTTGTTTCGAGTTCGGTGTAATTTCACAGCCACTGGCGCGCGCGTGAGAGGTCCGAGAACTAAAATCCGGAACCTCCCACCATGCAAGAAAGCAGCGAGCGCACTCGTCGATAGTTAAAAGCAGCGTCAAGATGCATTCTAAAAGAATGGCGAGTGACCTCCGAGTCGCTCTATGTTTGTGAAACACTTCCTGAGTAACGGTTAGTACCTAATCCACATTTTGTATATTCGTTATCATATTAGCTAATTTACAAAATTTATTTAGCGCAACGACACATCTGAACTCGCAACGACACATCTGAACTCGCAACGACACATCTGAAATCGCAACGAGAAATTAGAAAACTGCATGGATAACGTAGATATCGCACGCCACGTCGAAAATCGCAACTGTAAAATTTGAGACAACATGATCCCTTTGAAGTTACAATTTAGAAACCTTAATTTGTTGGCTACGCAATGAAAAATTATATTAGTAAATAAATTTAGACAACGGAAGATTACGTTACAAGTAATGCTGCCGTGATCCAAGTAAGGAATCCGCTTTGCTCCTACACCTGTGTTAAAGCATGGAAAGCAAGTATAATTAGTTGCTGTTCCCGCACTGCGAGGTAGTTTCCATTACATCCAAGGACAACAGCTGGTCTTGGGTTCGTAATAGAATTAAGGATTTCTTGAGTACTTCCCTTCTGAAAGTACATTATTTCATTTTGTTTGTTAGACGTACAAAAATTATTATTCAGTTTACCTGTAAATAAGCTGGTTTTCCCAGTATCAAATTTGCTTTCACTTAGCTTCGTAAATATGTGACCACACTGGCTTCAACGTAATTTAACAGCTGCTATTACATCACCTGTTTGTTTGATCACTATTGTCAACAATTGCCCAATGGCTAACACATGTTTAGCATTTTAGTACAACCACTATTGATAACATTAGAGAATATCTTGGTGATTATTTTGACTTCAAACTAAATTTAAGTTTGTTAACTTCAACAGAAAATTTCGTATATTCATTTGTAAATGACTCACACAGATCTGATTGGGTTATAATGAAACTCTAGCATTTTTAGTTACATAGAATTATAAAATATTTGAGTAAGGATCAGTTGATAACCCTTACTACCATTTTGCAAGTACTTCAAATTTTTATTTTATTTAATTACAATGATATTTTATTTACTGAAACAAAGAAAATTCTTATTAGTAAATTAATATTCTTCATTTAAAGTTTTTTATTCTGATCTAGTCTGATCAGACTTGGTAAACAAAAAGCAATAAGAACTAAATTTTATGATCCCATTATGCAGAAAATATTCTCTATACTTTTTAGGTATACTTGAGGGACGCAAATAGTGTTCCCATTTTTATGTGACTTAATTATTATTCTTTCTTACAGGAACAGCGTCTTATTCTGTTAAGACAAGTTTGTGTATCAACGAAGGCGATCTCTTTTTTGGGTCTCCAAGTCCGCCCTTAGAAAATTGCTATGCCCCTAAAATAAATCAATTTGGACTTGGTGGCGCCTGTTTGTTTTTGTTAAGTGTAACCTCCATAGATTTCGACTTACCCCCATTGCTCATTGCTCTACCCCAGGAATAGACCCTAGTTACGTCGGAAGACTTCGTGGAGCTGGTGTAAATATAGAGGATAAGAAAATATCGTTTCACTAGCACCCATGTGTGAGGCTGGCCAGGAAAATGTAGCACTGGCGCCGGCAACGTTTGGGGCCTCGAAATTTGTTTGTTCAACGAGTAATTTGTTGAAATTCGTTCGTTCATAATTTAATTTAGCTCGAAAGTTGTTTGTTTATAATTTGATTTACCTTAAAATTTATTTGTTAAAAATTAATTTGCTTCGAAATTTATTTGTTCTAAATTTAATTTGATTCGAAGTTTGTTAGCTCAAAATTTATTTTCCTTTGAAGTCCATTTGTCCAAAAATTATTTTGCTCGAAATTTGTTTGCTTAAGGTTTATTTGACATTTAGATTTGTTTGTTTGCTTTTGATAAAAGATTGGTTGTAACGGTAATCCCCATACACTCAATTCGTTAATTTGGTCAAATTTACTTTTGACTTTAATTCTGTTTTGACCCTTAAATTTTTTGATATTGTTTTGGCAAAATAATTTTACCAAAAACATTTTTGATTTTTACCTTTAGTAGTACGAATTTGTTTTGATAGCTTTTGTAAGATTCGGATTAGTTAGATTTATCGGTTTGATTCCATTAGGTTGTAGTAACCATGTCGGAAAAATTCCAAATTGTTTGTCTACTTAAAGAAGAATTGGAGTATGAACTAAGAATCAGAGGAGTGGTAAGTGAGAGGCCAGTGTTGGAGAAACGGAAAATTTTAGGTAGATTGTTAGCTAAAGAAATAGATAAGCCTGGTTGTTTGATTGACCTTTCGTGTTATGAAGTAGATTTTGCAACGGAAAGTAAAGAAATTTCAGTTTCAGTCGAGTCAGTTCGTAATATTGTGTCCGAGTTTGAGGGCGACTCATCAGACTCAATTTTAGAAGAGCTTGTTCAAGGATAAACCACCTTTCAGGGCGAGTTAAGCGCATGAAAATCCTTCAATAAATCCCGATGAAGCAATTAAGTTTAGAAATGAGACCGTAGCAACGATATTAACTCTTGAAGCTGAGTTATACGATAAAATCAATAAAAGTACAGAGTCCACCTATTTGAATCGGTCCGTTGTAGTATCTCCTTCAGTTGCTAGTGCACCTATTCATTCGACTTCGTATAACACCTTCAGTACCTATAGGTTCATGGCCTGTAAAATTCTCAGGTGACCCCAAACAACTACATTCATTTTAGATAGAGTTAGTGATTTAGCACAATCTCGTAAGGTATCCGAAGCTGATTTATTTGGATCAGCATGTGAACTTTTGTGGGTGACGCTTTAGTTTGGTTTAGAACAGTGAAAAATTCTTTGCGAGACTGGAACTCCTTGTTAGAACGTTTAAGGAAGATTTTCTACCTGGTTCTTCGGATGATGACATTTGGGAAAAGATCAGAAATCGTCGTCAAGGTAAAGACGAAAGGATTATTTTATTTGTCGCGCATATGCAAACCCTCTTTAGTAGACTGACCAACGAGCCAGCAGAAGTTACTAAAGTTAAAATGATTAGAAGAAATTTGGTTCCTGAATATATTTCGGCACTTGCATTGTCGGACATTCAAGATTTGTCGACCCTAGTAAATTTGTGTAAAGGTTAGAAGAAGCTTCTTTGATGAAACTAAACTCGGTTTTGGCGTCTTCTAATAAACCTAACAAGATTTGCAACCTCTAAGCATCCATATGAGAACAAACATCCTGGGTTGAATGAGAAAGTTTATGCTGTTAAGAGTAGGGTGCTTCAGAATAAATTAGTCAATCCTCAAGTAACAGTAGCGGATAAGAGCTCTTTAGAGTCCTCAGTTTGTAATTCCTTTAGTCCCGATAAGAGGAATCATTTTGTTTGTTGGAATTGCTCCCGTAGTGGACATTGGTTTAGAGATTGTAGAGCAACAAAAAAAATTTTTTGTTTTGGATGTGGTCGAAAAGGCGTTAAGGCAACGTCATGTCCACGTTGTTCAAAAAACCAGTAAGGCGGCAGGTACATAGTGGTCGGTATCCTGTTCCGCGTCATAAGGCTACAGTTATGATTTGTAAACAAGAAAAATACTTTAGTAAAGACGAGTGGTCGAGATGGCTTACAGTTGTTAAAAATTTTGTCAGGACTCTCCGAAGCCTAAGAATAATACTCTGTTCATTGAGAAGCAGTGTGATAATCGACCCTACATTATGGTGAAATTAATAGATAGAGACATTACCGGTCTTCTGGATTCGGGATGCACTACCTCAGTGGTAGGATCTTTAGCACTTTCAATTGTTAGAAAATTAGACTTGAAAATTTTTAGTTCAGCAAAAACAGGTATCACTACAGCTGATGGTTCAATAAAGTCTGTTGTAGGCTCAGTAGATTTGCCAATTTGTATAGGTAATGATTGCCGCATCCTTAATGCATTAGTGGTTCCGTCCCTACCGCATACATTTATTTTCGGTAGTGACTTTGCAAAATTATTTGGTGTAGTTGCTGACTTTAGAAGTAATAATTGGTTTATCCAAAGCAATGTTGGGAACGACATAGGGTATATAGGTCCGTCTTCCATCCCTTTGAACACTGAAGATTCTTTATGTGGTTTACATGACCTCTCAGATGCTCAAAGTGCGCAAGCACAAGAGTTAATAAATTCATTTAGTGAGATTAGCAGCGACGATAGATTAGGACGAACTCACCTAATCGAATTGGACATAGACACAGGCAATGCCAAACCCTTCCACAAGAAACCATATGTCATGTCACCATATATGGGTAAGATATTGAATGAGGAATTGGACGACATGCTTAGACTTAAAGTTATAGAACCGTGTACTAGTCCGTGGTCCTCTCCAGTTTTGTTGGTTAAGAAGGCAGATGGAGAATATCGCTTCTGTTTTGATGGTAGAACCCTGAACGACTTAACTGTTCATGATTCGTACCCCTTGCGAACGTAGATAGAATTCTCAATATGTTGAGAGGTGCGAACTACATTTCGTCTCTGGATTTGAGAAAATCGTTTTGGCAAATCCTCTTAGTGAATCGTCTAAGGATAAGACTGCCTTCAGTGTTATCTCACGAGGACAATATAGATTTACATGCATGCCATTTGGGTTGAAGAATGCTGCGCAGACGCAACAGCGTTTAGTAGATGCAATTTTGGTCCACGTTTTGAACCCCATGTATTTTGCTATTTGGACGACATAATATTATGTTCGTCATCTTTTGAAGAACATCTAAAGTTATTAGTAGAGGTTAAGCAACGTTTAAAGAAGCTAACCTTACCATAAATATAAGTAAATGTGAATTTTTAAAAAACACTTAAATTTTTGGGTTATATAGTAGGTTCGAACTCACTTCGTACAGATCCCGATAAGGTGTCGGCGATGGTTAACTTTCCCGTCCGAAAACCACAACGGAAATTAAAGGTTTATAGGAATGTGCAGCTGGTACAGGCGCTTTATAAAGAATTTTTCGTCTTTAGTTTCGCCTATTAATGACCTCATTAAAAGTAAGAAAAAAGGTCAAACTGTAAACTGGAGTGCGGAAGCAGAAAATTCATTTGTGCTAATCAAGCAAGCATTAGTTTCTGCACCTCTTCTTTCGCAGCCAGACTACTCGGCACCTTTATCGTTGAGTGTGACGCAAGCAACACTGGGTTAGGAGCTGTGTTGATTCAGAATGTAAACGGAGAAGAGCGTGTGATTTCGTACGCAAGCAAAACCCTGAGCCGTACTGAGCGCAATTATTCCACCACTGAAAGAGAGTGTTTAGCGGTTATTTTTGCAATTGAGAAATTTCGTCCGTGGGTAGAAGGAGTTCGATTCACCGTTGTCACCGATCATTTTCGTTACTTTGGTTGAGTAATCTTCAGAATCCAACTGGAAAACTCGCCAGATGGTCAGTTCGATTAAGGCAACACTCATTTGATTTGGTGCATAGAAAAGGAAAGTTCAATATAGTTCCAGATTGTCTTAGTCGTGGTGTTCCTTTAGAAAATCCAGAAGTTAACTTAGTAGAGATTAAACTTGATGCAGTAGACTTGTGGTATGAGTCTTTGAGAAAGAAAATTTTGTTGTCACCCAAAAGCTACCCACAATGGAAAGTGGAAGATGGGTTTATTTATAAGTTTATACCTTCCTATTACCGCATTCGGCGAATGTTGTAGAGTGGAAATATTTGGTGCCAAAGTCTCAGCGCGTAGATGTCATTAAATCATGTCATGACCCCCTTCAGCAGGACATTTTGGTTCCTTAAAACTTTGTCTCGAGTCCAAGAATTGTATTATTGGCCAAAGATGATCTTTGACGTACGTAAATTTTGTAGGAAATGTTTGATTTGTGGTGCTCAAAACCACCCAATAGAGGTCCCCTTGGAATGATGGGAAAGGAGAAAGAAGTTGGACTACCATTCCAAACCATTGCATTAGATTTGATGGGTCCGTTTCCTCGTTCCAAACGCGGACATAAATGGCTCTTAGTTGTTGGTGATTGGTTCTCGAAGTATTCGATTTTGCAACCTTTACGTAGTGCTACCGCACATTTGATCGAGAAGTTTTGGAAGAAAAGGTATTTCTTGTCTACGGAGTACCACAATTTGTTATTTGTGATAATGGTCCACAATTAGTTGGACGTATTTTTAAAGCTTTGTGTGCAAGGTACGAAATTCAAAAATTTGGTATAACGCTGTTTATGCTCCCAATGCAATTTTGTGGAAAGAATCAATAAGACAGTTGGTACAGCAATCCGTACATACGTAGAAGAACATGATACGTGGGATGTTGAGATATCAAAGATCCAATACGCGATCAACTCAGCAAAACATGAGTCCACCAACTATTCGCCAAATTTTTAGTTTTTGGTCGTCAGGTACCTTTAAGTGGAAAAGCTTATAATGATAATTTTATACCTGGTGAGGATGTTGATGTCGTCTCCAGTAGTAGACCTTCTTATGTTTTGGATCGTCAACTTTTGTTTGATATTTTTGGAAATGTCCGTGAAAATTTGCATGTAGCTTATCAACGTTCGTGTAAACGCTACAATCTTCGGAGAAGAGACATTTCATTCCGAGTCGGAGAGTATGTTTGGAGAACTAATAAGGTCCTCTCGAGTGCTAGTGATAAATTTTCCGCTAAGTTAGCTCCTAAGTTCGTTATGAGTAAAATTCGGAAAAACATTCCAGTTTAGTATATGAGTTAGAAAACGAAGATGGAACAAGAGCAGGAAATGGCACGTAAAGGACTTGAAACCAATTGAGTATCAGATCCAAATGAAAATGATGATTTTGACGATTAATTCCGGTCCGGTCATCTCTTTGATATTAAGTAATGACGTAGTGGTTTGTTTTGTTTTGTTCCAATTCTTGATTTAGTGTCGGTCCACTAATATTGAGTATTTTGTTTGAGGAGTGAAGTAAGTGGTTTGAGATTTTGTAAGTTTTGTAAGTTTGAGGTGTGCCTTGGTGCACGCTGGTCGTTTTGCTCGCGCGTTGCTCGGAGATGTGTTTGGAGGATGTCTTTGACAGATATCCTTACAATGTAGAAGTAGGTGGGCTATTTAACTATTGGTCCTGATTTCTACATGTCAAGGTGGAGAGAATGAATTGTTCTTTCCCTTGTTCCTTTTGACCGTTAGAAGTTCTTAGATTTGATAAGGTCAAAGTTGACTTGGTGATTTTCACCGTTTGGTCCATCACTAATGAGATCAGTTGTTCGTTAGCAATTAGTGATAGGATGATCAGTAGGGTGTAGGATTCTACAACCCTAACTGGGTTATTTTGGGTTTGAAATTTGATGAGTAACCTTATGGTTAGGTTACCTTTGTTTTGATCATCGCTTTGCGATGAAGTGATGATATTTGTATTTGAATTTGATGAGTAACCTTATGGTTAGGTTACCCTTGTTTTGATCATCCCTTTGCGATGAAGTGATGATATTTGTATTTGAATTTGATGAGTAACCTGATGGTTAGGTTACCTTTGCTTTGATTATCTCTTTGCGATAAAGTGATAATAATTTGTATTTGAATTTGATGAGTAACCTTATAATTGGGGCACTTTTGTTTTGGTTATCACCTTGTGATGATGCTTAAATTTAGACCTATTAGTAGGGTATTTCTTTTGATTCTCACCTTATAGTGATGATATTTTGAATGGTAATGCTGTTCTGATGAGGAAGCATTCCTGTTTTTTGTAAATAGAGCTAAATGAGCTCCTGGAAGTGAAGTTTTTTGAAATTAGAAGTAAATTGTAAGTGTTTGATTTTAGGTCAGAAATATTAGCCTTATTAGAAGTAGGAATCTCAAGTCAAGAAATTTTGTAAATTTAAATTCTTTTGTCCCGTGGAGTGTTTGACTCTCTAATTTGACCCTCCCAATTTTGATTATTACCGATTGTGACTCCCCGATTTTGTCTCCCGATGGACGTCAGGTACACGTAGTTACCAACACACTCTCAATTATAAATGAAGGTCCCCCATTTGAATAAATTTATAAAATTGCATAGTTGGTTAGGAAGGTAGGAAAGGCTAGTATTGTTGTAAAAAAATTTTTTGTATTAGTTATATTTGAAGTTTTTTAAGAAAAATTTTTTTCTTTTAGGAAAGAGGTAGTGTAACAATTTTATTTTTGCAGTAGGAGAATCCATTCATTAAACGTACAATGAATATTAAAATACCTTTATTAATTAAAATAAATATTCGAGTAACAATCAAACTTTTATAGTATTATAATATCAAGGATTATTAGTCGAGTTGTTTCCGAGTTCGGTGTAATTTCACAGCCACTGGCGCGCGCGTGAGAGGTTCGAGAACTAAAATCCGGAACCTCCCACCATGCAAGAAAGCAGCGAGCGCACTCGTCGATAGTTAAAAGCAGCGTCAAGATGCATTCTAAAAGAATGGCGAGTGACCTCCGAGTCGCTCTATGTTTGTGAAACACTTCCTGAGTAACGGTTAGTACCTAATCCACATTTTGTATATTCGTTATCATATTAGCTAATTTACAAAATTTATTTAGCGCAACGACACATCTGAACTCGCAACGACACATCTGAACTCGCAACGACACATCTGAAATCGCAACGAGAAATTAGAAAACTGCATGGATAACGTAGATATCGCACGCCACGTCGAAAATCGCAACTGTAAAATTTGAGACAACATGATCCCTTTGAAGTTACAATTTAGAAACCTTAATTTGTTGGCTACGCAATGAAAAATTATATTAGTAAATAAATTTAGACAACGGAAGATTACGTTACAAGTAATGCTGCCGTGATCCAAGTAAGGAATCCGCTTTGCTCCTACACCTGTGTTAAAGCATGGAAAGCAAGTATAATTAGTTGCTGTTCCCGCACTGCGAGGTAGTTTCCATTACATCCAAGGACAACAGCTGGTCTTGGGTTCGTAATAGAATTAAGATTTCCTGAGTACTTCCTTCTGAAAGTACATTATTTCATTTTGTTTGTTAGACGTACAAAATTATTATTCAGTTTACCTGTAAATAAGCTGGTTTTCCCCAGTATCAAATTTGCTTTCACTTAGCTTCGTAAATATGTGACCACACATGGCTTCAACGTAATTTAACAGCTGCTATTACATCACCTGTTTGTTTGATCACTATTGTCAACAATTGCCCAATGGCTAACACATGTTTAGCATTTTAGTACAACCACTATTGATAACATTAGAGAATATCTTGGTGATTATTTTGACTTCAAACTAAATTTAAGTTTGTTAACTTCAACAGAAAATTTCGTATATTCATTTGTAAATGACTCACACAGATCTGATTGGGTTATAATGAAACTCTAGCATTTTTAGTTACATAGAATTATAAAATATTTGAGTAAGGATCAGTTGATAACCTTACTACCATTTTGCAAGTACTTCAAATTTTATATTTTATTTAATTACAATGATATTTTATTTACTGAAACAAAGAAAATTCTTATTAGTAAATTAATATTCTTCATTTAAAGTTTTTATTCTGATCTAGTCTGATCAGACTTGGTAAACAAAAAGCAATAAGAACTAAATTTTATGATCCCATTATGCAGAAAATATTCTCTATACTTTTTAGGTATACTTGAGGGACGCAAATAGTGTTCCCATTTTTATGTGACTTAATTATTATTCTTTCTTACAGGAACAGCGTCTTATTCTGTTAAGACAAGTTTGTGTATCAACGAAGGCGATCTCTTTTTTGGGTCTCCAAGTCCGCCCTTAGAAAATTGCTATGCCCCTAAAATAAATCAATTTGGACTTGGTGGCGCCTGTTTGTTTTTGTTAAGTGTAACCCTCCATAGATTTCGACTTACCCCCATTGCTCATTGCTCTACCCCAGGAATAGACCCTAGCTACGTCGGAAGACTTCGTGGAGCTGGTGTAAATATAGAGGATAAGAAAATATCGTTTCACTAGCACCCATGTGTGAGGCTGGCCAGGAAAAATGTAGCAATGCATTGTAAAGACCTAATCGTTAACGAAAAATATAAGATTTTACAAGCAGAATTAATCAAAACAAAATTTGGTGATCGATTGCTGATTGAAATCGAGAAATTTAAATGTATATTACCAAAAGGATACTTTGACTATCTCCAAGCAGATGGAATTAAAAAGCTAAATAATTGTATATGTGAGAGCAATGCTATTTATTTAATTAGTACAAGATCTATAGGAATTACCGTTAATCTACAATTCTTAAGTGATGTGTAACAAAAAAATATTGCCACATATAGCAAGAAGTAAAGACTTTAATATTTTATATTGCTTGTATCTTTAGTTTAAGGGTGTAGCAATTAAATTGACAAATTTTTAATATTATTTTTTATTGTAATTAATATAAAACATGTAGTTTTGAATTTTTTTTGTGCAATAACGTTCTAGTATGTGTATGTTTTATGCAAATAAGTGTTTTTAAATTTTTTTATGCAATAACGTTTTTAGTTCGCATGGTTAAACACCATAAACTGAATCTTCTTTGGCACCTCCAGACCCTATTAGATTATCATAAATTTCGTATTTGCGGTAGCTAATTTCTTCATTTAAGTGTTCGAATATACTTCTTAACAGTTTATATTTTGGTTTGTAATGGCATTTCGAAAACACATAAACATTTTGAAGTCTAAGACTGTTCTCATGTAAAATTAAAGATATAGATTTTGTAAATCTATTCTATATATTAGTTTTAAGATTCTATAATTTTTAAGTTCTTCTCCCACATTCCCTTCTTCTAAATCCATCCCGCTTCTATCCTGGTGAACAGAGTATACGTGTTATCTCCACGTGGTGTTCACTAGACACAGCAATTTTAAATATCTCAGGAAATGGTTGGTTAAAGCATATGACTTGGGCATCGAAAATAAAAGGTTTTAAAGATGGAGTTAAATATAGATAGGCAAAAATTAGAGGTTTGGGTCTTTAAAAGGTGTAACTTTGTAAGGGGTTGTCCTATTTAAAATCTATTTACAGGTTTGGGCTTCCTAGAAAATCTAATATTAGTTGATACCAAACAAGATATATTTATCTTCGGATAATAAATACAATATACCGCTTGTTAGCAAAAAAGTTGTAGGGAAATTCAGAATGATGGTTTAGGTCATTGTCTACTACACGAAGATGACAATTTAACATGCGCTCGACACAATGTTGTTTTTTATTCGAAATGAATTTTATCGCTAGATTAAATGCTTGTATTAAAATATATGTATTTCTTTAATAAAGTTGTATATAAATTATGTTGCATCATAGGCGCTAACCTACCCTATCAATTTTTCCTGCTATCTAACCTAAGCCCATGTGGCTGGTTGTGGAGGAGTGTGGAGGTGGTGGTGGGATGTGGAGGTGGGCGAAGGGATGTAGAGAAATATGGAGGTGGAGTAATGTGGAGTGATGTGGAGATGTGTGGAGGAATGTGGAGGTGGAGTAATGTGGAGGGATGTGGAGGTGTGTTGTGGGATGTGGAGGGATGTGGAGGTGGACGGATGTGGAGCGTTATGGAGGAATGTGGAAGGATGTGGAGGGTGGTGGAGGAGCGTGGAGGGTGGTGGGGGTGGTGGAGGAGTCGTCAGAACCGGCCAATTTCCCCTACTGCAAAGTATAATATACCCTTCAATATTTCAATCATATGTTTTTAAAAATATAATTTTTTAGAAAAAAAGAAGATGCGCTTGATTAGTGACTATTGCCGTAGTGAACTAGGCCTACATGGGGGATACCACTTGTACTAATAGTACGCCTAGCACTCTAGCTCTAATCGCATATATTTTTGGCGTTTGTATTTTAGCGAAAGGTGGTGTGGAAACGGGTATGATTATATAGAATGATTATGTGCAAAATATAAATCATATACGGGTGTATTATGTCGAAATTGTTAATAATATCAATGTACTTTGTTATTCTGTGTATGCCTTTGGATGTGATAATTTGTATTTAATTTATGTATTTGAAACTTGGTAATTTTTTTGTTGATTTTTGAGAATATATGTTCAACTATATTTATATATACCTAATAATGGAATTATTTATAAAAATGAGGTCTTGGGTTGTTGGATTGGTCGAAAATAGAAGAGCTCTGATTAGCTAAAATCCTATCAGTTTTCAATTTCCAATAATAAATAGAATGGTCCATTGCTACAGCATCATCATCATTTTGTTTTCGACCTTACTTAAAGTCGGTTTGACGCAGCTCAAGCTCCTTTTCTATTCTGTGCTATTCTAAAAAGTTCTACATACCCTTCACAACCTAAATTACTAATAATTTGACTAATATAGCTTGGTCTAGGTCTTCCTATACAGTTCTATCTTTTTTCTATCTACCTGGCTCTACATAGATATTAGCAATCTGATGATTGTTAAAGAACTCCAACATGTTTACATGATTCCCATTTATAAGGAAATAAAATATTACTTGGTTATCCCTTCCAAAACTGGAAAAGTGTTAAATTATATGTTATGGTAAGGCTTAAGCAACGAATCGCTACCAACATGCCACACCGCTAACTAATTGTAAATTCTGTCATGGTGACATTTAGTTAACTGATTTTTATTTCTTTATTTATTTTCGTTTTGTTTTGTTTTCGAACTTATTTAGGGTCGGTTTGATGCAGCTCTAAATTGTTTTCTATTCTGAGCTACTCTATTAAGGTCTACATACCCTTCACAACCTAAATCTCTAATAATTTGACTGATATAGTTTTGTCTAGGTCTTCCTACTCTATTTTTATTTGGTAGTCTATAATCTAAGACCATAGTCCCTCGTGTCTTAATTGGTGCCCTATTATTCTATTTTTCCTAACCTTTAATCGTTTCCACATAAAGGGTTCCTCACCTATCCTTCTATAAATTTCCTGACTCGTTACTCTATCTGTCCAAGTAATCTTTAACATTCTCCTATAACACCAAGTTTCAAAAGCTTCTATCTTTTTCTTATCTACCTCTTTAATTGTCCAAGTCTCACTACCGTATAATAGAAAGCTCCATACGTACGACTCTAAGAAACTTTTTCTACTATCTAAACTAATACTATTAGCTATTAATAAGTCTTTCTTTTTTAAAAACATTTTTCTAGCTTGAACTATTCCGGCTACTATATCCCTTCTGCTACGTCCGTCCTTTGTAATTATACTACCTAAATAGCAAAATTCGTCTAGCTCCTCTAACTCGGTATTATCTATTTTTAATTTTGGTTTGGAACTAGGCTGTAACTCACTTGTCATTATCTTTGTCTTTCCTGAGTTAATTCTCATACTACAGTTACTCTGTACTATCTCATCTAAAATATTTAAAAACTCTCCTACCTCTTTTCTAGACTCTGCTATAATGGCTATATCATTTGCAAAAAGAAACATGTCTATTTTCTGTTCCGGTGCACTAATATCTATCTTTTTTCTCTCTCTAACTAAGTTTAAAGCTTCCTCAATATAAACATTAAAAATCAAGGGAGATAGTGTACAGCTCTGTCTAACACCATTTCTAATCTTAGCTTCCTTTTCTATTTTATCAAACCTAATTACTACACTTTGATTTTTATATATACTGTAAATAATATTTATGTCCCTATGAGAGATTCTTATTTTTCGCAAAACCCTCAACATAACAATCCAATTAACCCCATCACATGCTTTTTCTAAATCTACAAGTGAGTCTTTTTGTTTTTTTGTAACCTTTTTTTGATAATTACCCTAATCATTAGTATCGTTTCTCTAGTGCCTCTGTCTTTACGAAAACCATATTGGTCTTCGTCTAAATAATTCTCAGTCAAAGCTTCTACTCTATTTTTAATTATTATTGTTAATATTTTGGAAGCGTGGGAAGTTAAACTAACCGTCCTAAAATTCTCACATCTATCAACTCCTGACTTTTTTGGGATTATGATAATAATATTTTTTTCAAAATCTATTGGGACCTCGCCTGTGTCATATATTACTTTTACCAGTTCATATAATCTGTGTAAAGTTTTCTGACCTGCATATTTTATTAATTCTGCGGGTATATCATCTATCCTTGGCACTTTATTTAGTTACTCAGTGTGATAACAATTTAGTTGTCACTATCACTAATAGCGGCCTATTAGATAAATTAGTTTCGCATTTTCGTCTTATGACGATGTATCTCTGTAGTTGTTTGTAAAATAATTTTTTCCTGCGAACTGGTTAATTTTGGGCAAAAAATTCAAGAGACATTTTTTGTTTAGAATGAAATAAGCTACTGGAAAAAAATTTTTAAATGGCTAACAAATAATAAGACAAAAAGTTACATTGGAAATAAATTTTAGGGGTTGCGTTTTCACCTCTTACAACCATGGTGTAAACGAAATAAATTACTGAGTTAGTGTATTTTTGATAATAAAAAATGTCACCTTAACTTCAATTTTGTAACTTTTTTAGTGTTTGTAAAAAAAAAGAAACGAATTTTATGTATCTGTATCTTAACAAGGGGTGTTCCAATGAAGTTTCTTTATATGAAAGACCCTATCTCTTTTACGATGAGGAATCATCCCCTGAAATGTTTTACACTTATTTTGTTACACCCGGTATAAATGTGTTCAAAATATCAGAAACGAATAAATTCTTTACCAGGAATATATATTATTCAACGAAAATTGAAAGCTCTTCTGGAACATTCCTGAATGCAGTGAGTTGCTACGAAAGGCTTTTATAAGCCATAAAACAAGCATCGTCAAGCAAGCCTATAATTTTAATTTATACCTAAGTACCTTCAAGGTTTTTATTTTAAAATAACAATAAAGCCTAAATAACGCTTTGTGAAGTTATTTACTAATTATTAAAACTATAAAATCCAATTCATATTGAGATTGCTGTTGTGAATATCTAACAAAAGCAAACAATTAATAGCCGTACACTCAATATCAGTTGTCTTTATTATACTCGGTCCACGTGGAATTGAATAGTACGTCAGCAATTTGTTGGATTCCCTATCCAATGAGCTTTAAACACTATTGCTCTGGTTTGATGCACTTACCGACGAGTATCGTTCTCCCTTTTACATTAACGGATGCAGAAAATGCTTGTTGCAGTCACGTCTAATTACTTTCATAAAAATAGCCTAGGGACACCTTCGTAAAACTTGGTGAACTGTTTGGAATGTTCCCGCATACCGACTAGTTTAAATCCACACTACGCTTATGCAAAATACTTCTGGCGCAATCTTAGATAGAAAAATTCAACAAAACAATTAATTTTTTGGTGCATTTCATAACAAGAAAGCATTCTGAAGATGATGGTATAAAAATTACAACAATATTTTATTTAATTCAGCTATAAACAAATTCCAAAATGTTCAAAATTAAATTCACAATTTTGATTTTTATGTCATTATCTTCTTTGATTTTTTTCAAAACCAACACCACTTTCAGAATTTAAAAAAAAAAAAGTTGGTCTATCTAAGATTGTGCCAGAAGAATGAGGAGAGAATTTCCCCAGTCTTAAATAAAGATTAAAGAGTGATCATACTGCTCTTTAGCCTATGGTATAGATTAGGGAAATGTTAAGTAAAGTTATGAAGCAATCGTACTGCCTTTTGAATTATAATATAGATAAAATTTCATATATAAGGAAGGAGCAGCCCACACAAGACAGGCTTTTAGTGTATATTACTGAATTTAGTTATAACCAATGTTATAATCAATTGTGATAGGAATTAAACCTCGTTGAAATAAAATATTGTTTTTTTGAACTTACAAACATAAAAAAACAAATTTCATGACTGAAATGATCCTTGTCTTTTCTTTCTCGGGTAAGTTTGTCAGTTCACTAGGGATTGAATGTGTTACGTGGTGTCTAGTATGAGTGGAAAGGATAGCTGCATGTTGAATGTAATTAACGGGGTAGTTGAAGATGATGTATTCGGATTATGTGTGAGGATATTTTTGTGAGTCAAGCTTGAGATGGAATCGTCATAATCTTTAGGATCGATCGTACAGGAATATTTTCGCGCTTTGATGCACATTTATTAATTAGTCGCAAGGTTGACTGTAGTTTAACGGTCTGTCACCTCAACAAAGTATTTTGACAACTTGATCGAATTAATTCTTAAACTGAAGTAAAGAAAAGTGTTTCTTCGTACTCTTGTATTATTCTATAAAGTTTTAAACACGTCAAATTTCCTTGAGATATCTGTTCCTGAATACTTCCAGAACTTCTTCGCTTACCTGTTTTATAAAAGTTCGCCCTCGTATTTAACGTATTAAAGTTTCCACTTCAATGGACACATTTTTCATCTTCCTACTTGAAATTTTTACGCTAATGGAGCTTTAATGAAAACATGAACAGCCCAGTTGGCAAGCACCTGAAGCTTAATCTTCAGTTCACGCTTATACAGTTCAAAGTTATTCTCCTAAGGTTTTATAGCTCTATTATTCTACCAAAGAGAAAATAAAAAACAAAATGTTACAAAGAAGAATAATGGAAAACCAAAATTATATGGAACGTAAATGGATAATGTCCTCTAGAGAAAGCACTACAATAAAATACCAAGTTTACGATATTGTTTTCTAAAATATATTATTTGTGCAAGAGCAAGCTGATGATATAAATCAAACAAAGCTGCGTACCCTTTTCTCGTTTAACTGAGAGAGAGATTGTGTTTTATCTAAATGGCGAGCGACAGACTCACGCATCTACAGAGGCTTTAAATGTTTTACAAGTTATAAGATAAAAGCATATCTGCTACTCTATCTACTGATTGTTGGACACTTTTCGAACTGTTCATTAGAAGGAAGCTGCCATGTATTTTATCATACGTCAACTTATCTTCCCTTTTAATATCAATTATAGCGACATGGAAGGGTCGTTAAACTGATTGCGGATTGCAGAATGTCTCTCCAGTCATATATAGCAAAAGCTGGTGTTTTGAGAATACTTTGCTAAACTAAACGAAGCTTTGGATTTGGAACGCAGTCGGTTCAGTTCGTTTCATTTGTACCACTACTAAGCTAGTTTTCTTTGATGGTATTGCAGTAATAAAATAGTAATGAAATCTAATAACTCCTATCATAGTACTTCCTACCCCTATAGTTAAAACCAAAATTAAAAGGCGTTAAACCGTCATTTTTAACAATTTCGTCGATATATCTCTTACCTAGGAGACGGTTATTTCGAATAGTTCTCCTTGCTTTCAATGTTCTAATCTCACCTCCCATCTTTTAGCTTTTGCAATCACCCCTTTATTTATTTATCAAACTAAGTAATTGTTTAAAATTACCTTCTCTTAAAATCATAACCTCATCATTGGAGTGGCTGGATTTCGTTTAACAATGCTCACTTTTACCTATATTGTAACTAACTGCAAATATAATTCCATTTAAATTCTAGTAAATTTCAAATCATATCATTGCACGTAATTTAATCTTAAAAGATCAAACCTAATCTACACCCTACTCGCCAGATATTATTAAAGAACTCTAAAAAGCATTAATCTGAAAGTAATACTCCCATTCCATTTTACTCTCCGATTGATCAATATGACATTTTAAAATCCATTGATACGTTTATTTTACGATTAAATTAAAACCTCCTTTTTCTTACATTATTCATGCACGTAGATTCCGTTTCAATCCTACAACAACATCCTGCATATCTTACCGTTTTATTATAAGTACGCTTCCTAACGATTTTTATTTAAACCAATTTAGTGCAAATTTGAAAAGCTTATGCCGTAGTTTAAATATTATTTACAACCCTGTTTTTAGTTTTGTTTCAGTTGGTCAGATTTTTATGTTTGTTAGATTGTTAGAGCTTGTTAGGTCTGTTAGATTTTTAGGTTTGTTAGATTTTTATTTAGTTTTTTATTTAGGGTGGATTAACTATGAAGTCAGAATTAATCAGAAGCACTATTATTTTCGCGTTTAAACCCAATGTAGTACCTCCGGGTGGAGCATTGAAGACGTGGCCGCAAGTATAGCGGCCCTAATTCAAATTATAATGTAGTTTAAATAGTCGATACCTTGTTTTAGGTATCCGTGATGCGATAGCGTGTAATTACTTTCTCTATTGTTTCAACCTAAGACTAGTGGAAATAAGGTATTGAACTATCCGACACGAATTTCTGTCATATCTGCAAACACAAATGTCGTTGAAGTGACGATAAGTTCTAATTTAGTCAGCGAAGGTCCAGTTGAAGTTCATGAACCTGTATCTTTAATATCTGTTACTGTCAAAATTTTACATGTTTCTGCTTTCTTAAATGGTTCTACTTAAGAAATTTCTGTCGTGCCTGCAATGACAGCCTAACTGATGTGACAATAATTTCTAATACGGATCGAGAGGGTCCTGTTGAGGTTAGTGAGCCCTTAGCTGTGATGCCTGTTGCTGTTGTTGTCAGGGTTTTGCCTAATTCTGTTTCGTTATCTACTATTGTTAAGGAATCAGTTCCTATTGGGGCTGAAGTTTTGTCTGTTCCTACTCCGTTGTCTGACAGTGATGAAGTCTTACTTGATTCTACTCTTTTATCGGACGTTGGTGAAACATTATCTACTCTTACTCATTTTTCTCATGCTGACAAAATGCTACTTGTTTCTGTTCTTTTAACTAAGGTTGCTGAAATTCTAGCTGTTGTCCTGTTGTCTAATTTTGGCAAAGGTCAACCTGATTCTGCTTTTTATCTATTGTGGATGAAGTTCTACTTAATAGTGTTTGTTCTTGTAACGTTGATGAAGTTCTACCTGATTCTGTTCCTTTATGCAATATGGTTAAAGTCCTATCGGATTCTGCTCCTTTTGCTAAGGCGGATACTCATACAGCCAATGCTGTTTTCTTTCCTAACTGTGATACTTCTAGTCCTTTATCTAACATCGATAAAATTTTATCTGTTTTGATCTCTTTATCTAACGTAACTAAAGTGTGCTCTGCTTGTGTTTCTTTTCGTAAGGTTGATTCTCTTACATCCATTCCTTTTTCTTTTTCCACCGTTGATATTCGGACAACCCATGATGTTTCCTTTTCTGCCGTTGAAGTTCTTACCACCCATCCTAACAACAAACAACGTCCTTCTATGACGCGTTTTGAGTTTTTTAAACTACCCTGGCCACCTCTTAAACCTTGTGCTACAACTACTACACACCTGCTGTTCCTGTCTGGCAGAAAACTGCCCAAAAGAGGCAGACATTAGTCTATGCTCCTTCCAAACCGGTAGATGTATGTCGGCGAACTCCTAATGTCCTTGAACTTGTTTTATTTTCTTGCTGGTGGCGTAAACGTCTTAAGCTCAACATCTAGTCCTCGTGCCCCAGATTCTTTTGACGACCTTGATTTCCTTAGGACTTGATTTCTGGACTTTACGATCTCTTTATTTATTACCCTGTTTTATTGGGTTTTCTTTCTTTTCCTTGCTCCCGTGTGGGTCCGGGATTAGAATAGCCCCTTGGTACGAACTACCTGTCGTAAGAGGCGACTACAGCGGTCTAACACACTCACACACGCACACTTTATACACGCACACTACCCTCACACACACGCACACAGACACTCAGACACACACACATACTCATACATCAACACACACACATACACACACGCCCGCACGCACACGCACACACATGCTCATACAGAACTACACTGGGATTCTGTTTTATTTTCTTTTGTGCGATTCTTAGGGTTTTTTGTACTTGGTGCTTGGTATTATTCTGTTTGGATTTTCTTTTTTTCTTCTTTTCGTTTCACATTCCACGCCTTTTTCTTATGGCTGGTTGTACGTTCTGTCGGTCTTTGTGCTGATAGTATCTTTTTCGATCCACTTCCTGTGGTAGGTGCTTTCTAGTCCGTTATTCTTTTCTTTGGAAACCACGACTTAGTCGACTTTAGGTCTAGTTAGCTATTCTTTTTTTTGGTTCTTCGGTTGTTGCGATTCCTGGGTACCACAGTTTGAAGTAATTTCATTTTTCACTATCGAGCCTTCTTGTTGAGCATACTTTGAAGCGTGATACTTTTGGAATTTTGGCTATCACTGATGGTTTTCTTCCTCGCTTCTTTTCTTTACTTTTGGTTTTTTGCAGGTAACAAATCTTCCATTGAGGTCGAAGACTTTCTTGTTTCTTTTCTGAAGAAACATCTGTCCTTTGACGACTTTGACAGTAGTGACGCCGTTCGACCTTTGCCTTTGTTCCGTGCTACTACCTACCTATTTTTCCCTGTGATTCCCTTCAATTTTTATTATTTTTTTGTTTTATCCAGTACTTTGGTTCCTCGAGCAGGATGAAAATTCCTTATTTTTATTTCGGAGCGCTTTCATTTGAGTTTTTTAAAATTTATTTCGTTAAGCGAATTCTATTCTTTTATTCTCTTTTTATTATCATATATTAGCCTTTCGATCCGGATAAGAGTTCTTTTTTTATTTTGGGGTATATTTTTTTTTCTTTTTTGTTTTTTTTTGTTTTCGTAAAAGAATTTTCTTTTAGTTTCTTCTTAAACGAATTTTGTATTGTGTTTGGTTTTTTTTTTGGCATTGCGTACTCCCGTAATTTCGCTTTCCTACCCCGACCTTTTAATTTTGCTGGGGGGAAATTTGTTACGTTTATTTTACGAGTAAATTAAACCTCCCGTTTTCTTACGTAGATTCCGTTTCAATCCTACAACAACATCCTGTATATTTTACTGTTTTATAATAAGTAGGTGCAAATTTGAAAAGCTTATGCTGTAAATTAAATAGTCAATACTCTGTTTTAGGTATCCGTGAACTCGTTATATCTTGTGATAGAGTGTAATTACTTTCTCTATTGTTTAAATCTAAGACTCGTGGAAATAAGGTATTGATCTATCCGATAAAACCGTATCTTCAAGTTTGTTAATCACGTTTGATGACACCAATATTACTTAGAGCTCTGAGTATTTAGTTAAACAAATTAATATTCACTTTCTCTTTCTTATACTCGACGAAAACATTCGTTATATTTATGTTCTTTCCGGTTTTTTCGTGGGAATTTTGCACACGCAATACAGCGTGGTAGGTAATGATGGTTTTACAAAGCTATACTTTTCGGTGATAATAAATTAATTCACCTATAACCATTCTAGCTTCTTCTGGTGGCCCTAAAGCTACGATGGATTGCCGCCCCTTGTTGTGATGGGAGGACCACCCCAAGGCGGGGTTTTTTCTCGTCTTTAGAGACGGTAGGAGCCAGCCCGACGGTGGCAACTCGAGGGTGAGTGTTAATATACTATTTACGCTATTTAGTAACTACACTTGGTGGCCTTAACCTGCTTATTATGATGTAAAATAGTATGAATCATGAATATTACACCTATTGTGGCCATTTTCTCTGCTTAATTATATGTACGTAATCGTAGGCGTGCGATGAAGATCTATAACTATTGGTTTATTTTGTTCTTTTTTCGAGTTATAAAATTTTATTGGTTAAGACATTGTACTGCCAATGTGGCATAAATAGTTTTATATTTATAACTATTTAGAGCTGTGGTTTTTAGGGTAGCGTTTGGTTTTTTCTGTTGCTGAATAATGTAGGGGGTAGATACCTAAAAACGAGAGCTGGCTATTTTAAAAATGATTTTTTTTTATTGTGTGGATATGTGTAACTTTTAATTATGGAATGTTAATTTTTTTTGGGTACTATTGTGCTTTTGTACATTTTTTGTGTAAATTGGAAGTTTTTTGTCTGTATATGTTTCATTGTGCATGAGTGAGTATATTTTTATTTCAGGCTTTCCTTTGGTTTTGTATATAAAATACCCCGCCTACTCACCGATAGAGCCCGGTCATTTTCTTTGTTTGGTTCTTTTTTTTAGGCTACGTCGATGTACGTAGCACCATTTATTGGAAATGCTCTTAACAGCAATACAGAAGAAAAACTAGCGCAATCCCAACTTTTCACGTAATCCTTTTAACTATCACCGCGTATTTAAATTCATGCAATAGACATGTTTATATTTCCCGGCCAATACATCTAGCAAGGCTCAAAACAATTCGTGATCATATACTACTATCGAGGGCCCTTTGCCGGCACGCGTACGTTATACCCTTAACTCATATTTTGTTTTCTCTCATCACCTCTGTGTATTAATTTAGTTCAAACTTAGTCCTGTTAATCTCACACTACTTTATTAAAATTTCACATTCTGTTTTCACACATTGTACGGATAAAGGTTCCTTAAAGTAAAGTTCAATGTCTTCAGTTCGTGTAAACAATCATTAATTTTATGAAACTTTAGGAGTTTGTATTTATTGAGATTCCTTGAATTTCATGGAAAGTGAAACAAATACTGCTCTGGATAATAATATCCTGGACTTTTATCGGTGGCCTTTCTAATTAATTACAAAGAGTGTCAAATCCATATCGTCGTTGTTGCTTATATAAAACGTCCTAGGTTTTTTGTTTATTTACTTGTCCTAATTTAAATATCATGATGAAATGCCTCTTTCTAAACTGTAAACCACCCAGCCTCTATAAAATTTTACTATTACTCCCTTGCCAGGGCTCTTGAACCAGCTGCGATTGATAAATGCTTTTGTATTGACAAATGTTTGCTTAATTAATGTGTAAGCGTTACACGCTGTATATCTACAATTTGATATAGTGCAATAACTGCATAAGCGTACGTCGCAACTTAACGTTTAAATTAGCCAAATAAAGCAATCCCTTGTAACAACAGCAAAAAAGTCGTTATTTTCATGCCATGAGTACTTTATTAAACTACGTTTGTTAGTACCCCAAACAAAAACACATAGTTTAAAAATAACGATCATTAGAGCCAATATTAGATTGCTGGCAATTTAATAATGAAAGTATACAAAAAGGCCAATTTGGAGAAAAATGCTTCTTAACTACAAATTCAATGTTATGGTTAGTTTGTGACATTAGCGCCGAATTGTCTAAAAATTAAAGGGATAAAGCCATTATGTGAATAACGGTATGATTGACTGCTACAGGGGTATATTTAAAGAATCAAATATTCCGACACATTCTGGAAAATATGGTAGGTATATTATCCGGTATAAATACCGTCGCTGTTGCTATCCGTCAAGTTCGGGCAATGCCTTAATTCGCTAGTGTGTGTGTGTGTGTGTGTGTGTGTGTGTGTGTGTGTGTGTTGTGTGTGTGTTGTGTGTGTGGTGTGTGTGTTTTGATGTGTGTGTATGTACGCGCGTGTATGTGTATGTGTGTGTTCATGTATGTGTGTATGGCTATGTGTTTCAGTCTGTGGTAATGCCATTACGACTGCTTCCCTTCTTCGGTTTCCGACCGTCAGCAGCCGGAAATCAGAAACCGAGAAGTTCGCATTCCTGTACGTGTCCTGGCCGTCAGCAGCCGGAAACCCGGGTGGACATGTACAGTACCTGCCGTGTGAATGTGTGTGTGTATGTGTGCGTATGTGAGCGTGTGCATGTGTGTGCGTGCGAGTGTGCATGTGTGTGCGCGTGTACGTGTGCGTGTACATGTGCGCGTGTGTGTGTGTGCGTGTGCCAGTGCGAGTGCATCCGCGAGTGCGTGTGCGTGTGCGTGTGTAGGTGTGCGTTTGTGTATATGTGTGTATTTTGTCGTACCTATGTGTTATAATGGTGAGTATATGTTTATGTATGTGTGTTTGTGTGTGTGCTTCTGTCTGTGGAGATGTCCTTGAGACTGCTTTTGTTCCCCGGTTTCCAACCGTCGGCAACTAGAAATCAGAAACCTAGAAGTTTGCATTCCTGTATGTGTCCTGGCCGTTGGCAGTCAGAAAGCAGGGAGGCCACTACAGTCCTTGGTGTATGTCTGTACATATGCGTATACGTGTACAAATGCGTGTGCGTGTGCTTGTGGGTGTATGTCTGCGTGCGTGTATGGCTTGTGTATGTGTGTATATTGTCGTACCGGTGTGTTATAGTGATGTATTCAGAGCATTTTCCCAATAACTTCTAGTTGCGCTACAACATTGAAAAGTAAACATTTTGTAAGTGAAGTTAATGTTAGATTTCTTAAAGCAATTACGAATATGATTTGTATTTTCTTCTGTTTATTTTGGTTGGTTGTATTTTTTGGGTTCGATGGTTAGTATTGAATCCTTATCCTACTAATGTTAGTATTCTAATGCTAGTGGGTGTTCTGGGGGAAACTTGTGTTTGAGGTACGTTTACCGCACTTTTGTCATTTCACTGTTTTTAATTTATTTTTCGCCGGTATTACTCCCGGTCGTCAGGATTTACGAGCCTTCTGGTAGATCTTCAGGAGGCACGTGGTTCCTGAAATGTCCTTGTAAGTATACCGTTTCTCTGTTTCGGTGGTCCCATTTGTGTTAGGTGGAGTGTGCTTTTGTATTTCACATTCCATGCGTTACGTCAAGCTTATGTGTTTGGTGTGCTCTGTGTATGTGGTGTTTGTGGAGTGTGGGGCGTGTGAGGTGCTTGTATGTGTCCTGTCAGAGTGCGTTTGTACATCTTTGGTGTAGTATAGTGGTAGTTTGGTGAGTGATTCTGTTTAGGTAAGGAAACATGTTTTCATTCTAAAGCAAGTCGGAGAGGGTATGTCCCGTAGGGTTGCCCTATCCATTCCTAGGTCCTGTTGCAGGTCGGTGCAGTGGAAAACCAGATGTTTCGGTGTTCCTATCTCACCACATGCGCGGTTGTTGTTATGGAAGTTGAAGCGGTTCCCGTAGGTTGGATAAGGGCCATGTTCCGTGAGAAAATGAATGAGTCCCTGTGAGGGGACCTAAGTGGTGACAGTTTAACCTGTCACGGATATTTAGGACTAGTGCGTATATCCTCCTCCGATCTGTGCTTTGGTTCCATCTATCTTGTCACTCGGCTAGTAGTGTGTCCAGAATGTCCTTTTTTATCCGGATTTCTGATATTGGTTTTAGTATTTCCCGGACTTTTTCGAGTTCGTTGCTTTTTAACCAGTATATTGCCGCTCTCTTCCATATATATAGATCAAGAGAAAGAACTCCTAATAAAGGTCGTTGTGTGATACGGTCCGGTATGCTCCAATGAGTTTTATTGGTGCCCCCCTTTGGGCACTGTTAACTTATTGTTTGGGTTTTACTAGATGTAATCCGGTTGTCCAGGTATCCGCTGCATGGCTTATTATTGCCGCAAGTACGCTTATACAGTTTAGGGGTATGTTGTAAGTACTTTGTGCAAGAGTTGATATGCATTGCATAGCTCTACTAGCACCTGCAGTCACTGTGGTAATGTGATCTCCGTAGTTCAAGGATTAGCCCTAAGTATTTGGCCTCTGGTGTTCTTCGTATTCTGTCTCTGTTCAGTTTAATGATAGAATCTTTTTCTTAGGGAAACTTCTACTATCATATAAGTTGATTTGTCATGTGTTATTGTCATCTTGTTTGCGTTACACCATTCTAGGGCTTTGTTCAATACGATGTTTGCATTGTACTTGAGTTCAATTTTGGAACCTCCTTCCACCACTAACAAAGCTGTCGTCCGCATATACTACTACGGACCTCACCTCATCTATGGTTTCAAGCTGCTCTAGAAGCTCTTTCTTCAGTCGCAATGTCTCAACACACGAGACCGCTGACTGACTCCTGTGGGCATCTCTTGGTGATTGGTTTTGTGATGTTTACGGTACCAGACAGTGTTACAAATCTATCTTGACAATAGCTTCGGAAGGCACGATGTAGTCGTTTTGGACAATGAACTTTGATTAACCTATGGAACAGTGTTGGCAATCATAGGATGTTGAAGGCATCATCTATGTCTAACATAATTAGGGCCACGTAGTTTTTACTTGAAGTGATTGCATGGTTTATGGCTTTGTTGACAGCATCTTCGGTTGATCGTCCTTGTGTAAATCTGTACTGCGCCGGGTGCATGCCTTCCGTCTCTCGATGTTTTTGCATTCTCATGCATAGCAGTCGCTTGAAAGATTTTCCAAGCGAGCCGAAAAGGCATATGGAATGATACGAACCTTGATCTTTCGGATCTTTCTCGGTTTCTAGGGAGTATGATTACGTCCGCCTGCTTCCAGCAGTTTGGAAACTTTGATTGTCTTAGGCATTCATTGTACAGTTTGGTAAGTTTCGGTGTCAGTTTGGTGTCCAGTGCCTTTGTGATTTCTGCTTAGATCCCATCTGGCCCAGGAGATTTCTTGTTTTAGCTTGATCGAATAGCGTGTAAAATCTTTTCCTCAGTGAAAGGTGTGTGTGTGTGTGTGTGTGTGTGTGTGTGTGTGTGTGTGCGTGCGTGTGTGTGCGTGCGTGCGTGCGTGCGCGCGCGTGTGTGTGTATTTCCGTTCCCGTTTTGTTCGGTGACGGTTTGTCGTTTGCGTATTTCTTCTTGTGTGTCCTTTTCCCAGTCGTCATCAGGGAGGAGTGTGACCTACATTGCAACTTAAATTTTGTCTCAACTCTTAGCATTATCTACAATGTACGTAACATAGCACCAGCAGCCGCAGAAACATAGCCATATTTTAATACCTCGACAACTTGTTAGGTAGTTTAGAATTTTTTTCATCAAAAATCAGGACTATTAGATACTACAGCAACTATCTCAAGTTCCATACACTGAAATTATCTTTTGTCGGCTGACATAAAGCAGTTGCATTCTAAGGAATTAACAATACTCATCTTTACTACCCATACGGAGTTATAAATGCTAGCTCTACGTCATCACGGTGCTGCAAGCGGGAGTCTACAGAACAATTCAGAATTCAGACACCATGATTATTAAGCTGATTAGCAACCTATTGTTTAATATAATCGCCTGCACTATAACGTACTAATTGTTTCCATCCCTTAATACGACGATTTGTTATAAATTTAGAATAGTACGATCTCTGTCCTAGATTCCTGGATGACGAGAATGAAAGCTTCCAGCTGAATAGCTTTTAGTTTACTTAGTTTTACAAAGAGCATCAAATCGTATAAATTTTACGAATGTTGGAAACGGATGTTGATACAACAGGTATACATGGAGATTAATGAAACGTTGCAATGCGTGTTACGGGTAAAAATGACGTTACGTTATTAAACTTCGAATTGTCCAAAAGGGGTGGAAACCACATAACAATTTTAAGAATGCATTGAATAACTATCAGTGGTGTCGCAGTGGATTTCTATAATAAAATGATAAAAAAAATAAAATTTAAAATGTAAAATGACCAAATTATGAACTGTTTTAAAAGTGCTACTTTGAAAAACTTTACTGATGCACAAAATGAAAGGGCGCTAAACCGCCATTTCCTAAGAATTTTATTGATATATTTGCTACCTGAAAAACGGTTGTTTTGGATAGATTTCTTTGCTTTGGATGTTCTAATCTCGTCTCTTCATCGTTTAGCTTTCGTAATAACCCCTTAAGGACACTCTTTCACTTTTTTTATCAAATAAAACTATTCTTCAAACCAAAAGTCTTTCCCAAAATCCGACTTCAACATAGTAATGAGTGGATATCCTTTAACAGTAGTCACTTCGACCCAAATTATAACTAACTGCAAATAAAACTCCATCTAAATATAAACTCTATTAACAGTAAACTTCAAAACATATTATTACACATAAATTAATCTTAAAACAACATACTTAATGTACACCCTACTGGCAAGATATTATTAACAAAACTACAAAAAAAAAAATATGTAAGTAATGCGCCCATTCCATTTTATTAGTTTCTCCAAAATTGATCAATATGACATTTTAAATCCCATTTATTTGGAAATGTCTTTAACACCAATACAGAGAAACACCAGCATAATCCCAATTTTTTACATAACCATTCAATTATTTATCTAATATACTGAGTTTACACGCTATAACTAACAACAATTTCATACTAAAGCTTGGGCATACGTATATCCTACTTTTTGAAATATTCAAACTTCTTTCGCTAATAATAATATGTTTACATTTAAACTAAACGATTTTGTTTGCTATTGCATAGTCCATCAGAATACTTATGCAACAAAATATAAATTTCCAGCTACATCGATGAAAACCATAAGCTTATAATTATACACCATGAACAAACAAAAACTCATAAAATGCTCACGGTTCTAATGCTCAAAATGATTTTTACAACTAGTAATGTAGAAAGTCTAGGACACCAATGATATGCCTGAAGTGAACTTACTTCCTCATCACGGTAGGTCATTTTAATTTTACAGTGCTTTATCCAACCTAAAGTTGACGTGATTTAAGTCCACGCAACACGCGTATTTGAACTTCCTGGTCAATTCATTCCGTGAAGCTTAAAGTAATCAACGATCCAGGGTCCTTGAGCGGTACACGCGTCTTATCCTTAACCCATATTTTTGTTCTCCTCTAGTCGCCTCTGTGTATTAATTTTGATCGAACTGTCCTATTATTCTCCCACGCTTTTGTTAAAATGCTGCACTCAGCTCTCACATTATACACCTAAAGCTTTCTTACGACATCTTATGAGTTTGTGGGTATTGCGGCTTCTTGAATTCCATGTGAATTGAAATAAATATTATTGTGGGCAATAAGATCATTGAGTTTTATTGGTGGACTTTTCTAATTGATTACCAAGAGTGTAAAACCTTTATAGTTATTGCTGTTTATATAGTTTATATAGTAAGTATATTTTTGTTTATTTACGTGTTCTAATTTAAATATCATAATGAAATAGTTCCTTTCTAAACTGTATACCAACCAGCTTTTATAAAATTTATAAGCTTCTGAACTAGCTGAAACTTATAAATGCACTTCAATTGATAAAATGTATGCTTAATTAGCGTACCAGCGTTATATGATGTACAGCTACAACTGAATATAGTACGACAATGCAATAAGCGGAGGTCGTGAGTTTTGCGTTACAATTAATCAAATAAAGTAATTTCTTGTCAATAGAGTAAAAAATGTTGTTATTTTCATTCTACAAGGACTTTAACGGACTACGTTTGTTACTACCCCTGTACACAAAAACACATAGTTTAAGATTAACGATCATTAATGCAAATATTTGGTTACTGGCAATTTAGTAATCAAAGGGTTGGAACATACAACAGTACAATTTGGAAAGAAATGCTTCATCACAACAAATCCGGTGTTACGGTCAGTATAATAATATTATATCCAAATTGTCTAAAAATAAAAGCGATATAGTCATTAAGTAAATAATGGTATGATTGACTGCTACAAGGGCATATTTAAAGAAACGATAGAGGACAGTCAAAAAGAATATGCGAGTTGTGGTACGATATAAATACCGTTGCTCCTGCTATCCGTCTAGGTTTGGGCAATGACTTTATTCGCAAGGGTGTGTGTGTGTGTGTGTGTGTATGTGGGTGTGTGTATGGGTTTGAGTGCGTGCGCGCGCATATGAGTGTGTGCGTGAGCATGTGATTGTTAAATTAGGCTTCACTGAATATTAATTAGTGTAAAATTGTTCTTGAAATTAGGTTCTTAACTGTCTGGACTCTTAAATAAATAAATAAATATGAAATAAATTCTTTGATCTAGTTATTTAAGTAAATAGGATTGGAGTCCATGTAAATCATTATGTAACAGCTATTCGATTAGTACTCATGTAAATCAATTAATAGTGCATCAATCCAATACAAGATTGATTAGTAGTAAATATAATATATTCCTCGCTTCAATGCAGACCTTAACTAGCTTTCTTTTTGTAACTATCATTAGTAATCTTTGTAGCAGTATTTTAGTAAATCAAGATTTCTTTGTAAATATTTCTTAATAGAGTTGTACTGGACCGAGGAATGTTGTGTAAATTAAAGTAGGTTATTTTGGTGTCAAGCACGTAACAATATAGTCCTCCCTATACCCGGTCGCATAATATTTCCTACTTCATACGGAAGAATGTTCTCTTAGGTAAGTTTAGTTACCTACTGAAACTATTTGTAAGTGAGAAAAATTGTACTAAGCTAACACTTGCAATTAAACATACACCAGAGTGACATATTTTATGAAACATCGGGATCTGGATGGGGGTGGGAGTTGAACTAAATGTAGGCACACCGTTACATCCATACCAGGAGTACACATTTTAGAGCAAGACTAAATTTACTACCAAGGAATTCAATATAATCTTACACTGACGCTGACTTGCAGGAAGACAGATGTTGCTAAACGTTCCATACGAATATATCTACGGCAGGGGTGGGCAAATAAGGTCCGTGGACCAAATATGGACGCTATAGAATTTTTATGTCCCGTCAAGCTGACTAGAATAGTCAGTCTTGAACAAAGATTTCCCTCCCGTGTATGACCAAAGATTTGTCTTATATGTTCCACTAAAGCGGTTTAAAGGTGCGATTTTCCGCTAAACTCCTCTTCCACAAAGTAGCTCCCGAGCCAAATCATTTACCCACACCTGATCTACATTAAAATGCCACATTTTATAAGAGGGGGCTAAATTTACTAACACAATGAATTATAATCAAACAGCGCCCGTGCGAGGTTTCTAGTCCTCTATCGGGTGCCTCCCTAGGTGGCGGATAGGGGAAAGCTTCCCAGATATGGGAAATGAAATACCCGGGGTGGACTAAAACTAGAGTTACGTCTGTTTTCATAATAAGCGGCAGCAAAGATCGGCTGCCTCCATGTTAGGAGCTGATGAACCAATCCTCTGGGACTAATAATTTCATTTTTAACCATGGAAGAGATACAAATCCTTTCCCCAACATAAATATCAAATAATGCACGATGAAAATTTCTCTAATTTTAACTACTCCAGGAGGTACCTTAAACGGGGAATCCCCTGTTGCGAAAAGCGGCGCAATCGGGCCATCGGAAACACCATGCAAACAACAAAAACAAAAACTCCAGAAAACACCAACTCACAAGATCAAAACGAAAAAAATACGTTTCTTTGGAACGCTAAATATAAACTCACTGCTAAAAACAGAAAAAGATAAACAACTAACCAAAATATCACATGAATATAAGATCATAATCCTAGCCGAGATTGATAGACGAAATTATAATGGAATCGGAAGAATGTAGGATCTTCAAGAGTCTAAGAGGCTTAAACCCAATGGGAAAAAGCATACCACACCTAGGAAACCTCTTTATCGCGAACAGGAATATAATCAACTCTATAACAGACGTTTACTCACCAAATGATAGACTAGCAATCATGACACTAAGATGTGCAAATAACCCTAATAGACTGCCATGTTCCCATTAATAAAGAGAATAGAAGAAACCCAGAGAAAGTTGAGAAATACTAGGAATCCTTAGAACATGAACTATCAAAGATCCCAAAAAAAAATTAAGATCCTGCTAAGTGACTTTAATGCATAAATCGGAAAAGAAAAAAATACAAAAAAACAGTAGGAGAATACCCTGCCCACAAAAATGGAGAGAGGCTGATAGAATTGTGCAAAGGTGCTAATCTTAAACTATTGTCCACAAATTTTAGACACTTACCAAGAAAACAAAAAACATGGAAATCACAAAATCACAGCTTGGGGGATTTCCAGATCGACCACGTCGCCATTTCATTCAATAATCAGAAGGAAATTATGAATGTAAAAGTTCGGAAAGGAGCAAACATTGAAACAGACCACTACCTAACAACACTAAAAATGAAATTTATACCCCAAAAAAAAGACAATTAACAATAATTTTAACATACAGAGGATTAACACAGAAATATTAAATCTAAAAACACAGGAATTCCAGGAAAACTAAACATTGAAACAGAAGAATGGGATGAAATCAAAACAAAAATAGTCAAGACAGCAATAGAGATAGCTCCACTCAAGAGGCAGAGAAAACACAGGTGGTGGAATGAACAGAGCGAAGAAGCTCTTAAACTTGGAAAACCTGGAAAAAATGGGACTCAACTAAAAATGACAACGACTATATTTTGTTCAAAGAACAGAGATCACAAACTGTAAAAAGATTAAGAACAAACAAGAGAAATTTTGACAAGATCCAATTACAAAAACTAGATGAAGATTTAAAAAAGAACAACATAAGAACATTCTATAAAACCTTTAAACAGAACCTTCAAGGATACCAAACACCAAACACCAAACCTATGTTTCAAAAACGAAGAAGGAATAACAGCCTTAAATAACCAAGAAAACTGTAAAATACTGGCAACATACTTCAAAAGACTATTAAACTGTGAAGAACCAAAACAAAATTTCCAAAACAAAATCCAAATTATAAATTTGAAAACTCCAAACCACCAGACTTAACTGAAATTCAACAGATTATTAAAGAACTAAAGAATGACAAAGCCCCAGGAGAAGACTCTATAGTAGCAGAAATGTGGAAAAACGTAGATACCAAAACAGTCAAAAAGCTACATAAAATAATAGGAAATGTCTGGGAAACGGAGGAAATACCAGAAGATTGGAAAACAGCTATGATCCTGTTAAGTACACTTTTGTTGATTGTGCTTGGGCGTGATGGCGTAGCTAGGTGATGTGATGGTAGAGTCTTTAGTAGCGAGAGGTGATACTTAACTCAGGTCCTAGGGACCTAGGGATCTAGACGGGTCTTTAGGAACCGCGATGGGGTCTTGGGACAAGACATTCTTGTAAACGATTATAGTAATAAAGTATAATGATAAGATGGAAGTAAACAACAATATTTAATGACAACTAATGAACATGTATATAGATTCAGTATAACAGCAAAGCGTAATAACACTTCAAGCAATAATAATAATAATAAAAGTTGACTTATGTTATAGGATTTCAGTGGCCATTGTAATTATTAATAATGTCTCATCAACCATAAAAGATTAAGTCACCATTTTGATGGTTGGCTCCGAGTCGACTTGCTCCAGAGCAAGGGATGAACTAGGATCATACACAGACTGACTGACTGCCCGACTCCTCTAGTGCTTCGTCTTTTATAACTGCTGATAACAAGAAATGGGTTTTCTGCCGAAGGTTGTGGCAGGCGATAAAAATGTATGTTTAATGGTGGTAAGCCAAAACTTCCCTGAGTTCTAGGACATCTGCAGGAAACCTAATTGTGGTTGTTACAAAGTAGAGATATGACTAAAAGATTAAATATACAAAAAGATAAGTGTGGTGAGGTAATTTCAAGAACATGACATTTGATAAGCATGATGCAAGTTTTTCTAGAGCAAAGGATTTGCGGCTTACTGATTGTGTTACAATGTAATGTTTTAAAAGCAATCTAAAATAACGGCTTCGCTATATACAACAATCCACCCAATACACAAAAAAGGAGATAAAACAGATACAAATAATTATCGCGGAACTTTGCTCCTATTAGTAACATACAAAATCCTATACAAAGCACTACAAAATAGATTGGAGCTTCAAATAGACCCACAAATAGGTGACTACTAGGGAGGATTTAGGAAAAGAAGATTCTGTGCTGAACAGATATTAAACTTGAAACTTATAATAACATACAGAAGACTAAAAGCCAAGGACATACATGTAACATTTGTTGATTTTAAAAAGGTATACAATTATATAGATAGAGAAACACTATTCAATACATTAGAAAAATTCGGAGCCGATGACAAATCAATCGCAATTATAAAAAGTACTCTAACAAACACGAAATCAAAAGTAAAATTTATGGGAGAAATTTCAGAACCCTTTGAGGTCAAAACAGGAGTAAGAGAGGGAGGTGGATTATCCCCACTACTCTTCAACTGAGTACTGGAAAAGGTAATGAGAAAGTGAAGAAAAAGAATAGAAGAAGGAATTCCTAAAATAAAAATAGGAACAAAGAAAGATAATCTGGAAATTGATTGTCTGACTATTGCAGACGATCTGGCAATACTACCGGAAAACGTAGAAGATGCAAAAAAACAAATTGATATACTGATAGAGACAGCAGAAAAGGTTGGACTACAACTATCTCATATTTGAAGAAATAGCCAAGTAAAAGGTTATGTAAAAAATCATGAAATTACGTTTTTAATAGAAATTTCCATTGTAGAGACACTTATAATTATTATCATTTATTTGCTTTCCCCATGAAAGTTACTAGCAAGTATCAAGTTATTATCCCTAAAACCAAGTTCCTTTCCCTAAATGAACTTAGGTATGGTTTCACGAACGAAAAATGCAAAGAAGTAACATCAAGTCAATATCTATATCAATCATTAAGGACAACAGCTATTCAAACAGATAGCCCCCGTGAAGTACAATTGTTAAGATTCTTTAATCACTATGAGAATTCTGATTCAAAACCAGTACAAATTACGAATTAGAAAATTCCAAAAGTTACGAACAACAAATGGATTATTTCCACAAGAAGTAATAGCAACCGCCCATTGCAACCATGACAAAAACAATTTAGTATTAATTGGAAGTAAAGTATTCACCATAAAAGAAGATTGCTATTTAAAATTGAGAAACGAAATTATTGAGTATACCAAGACCCAACAGTAACGAAGAAATTCGCAAATTATTCGAAAACAACGAAATCAGCAAGAAACCAATGCAACTAGAACACCTAGACCGAGATGATCTCAACCAAGGCGTAAAGTTAATGGACAGTTGTAAAGAACATTTAAACGAAGTGAAAGTGCCAAAACTATACTACGATAATATCAGTGTTTGGACAATTTTATTAATTATTGTAATCATTTTATTCACTATGTATTTATTGTACAAAATGTATCTTAGATATAGAAGCAAAGAAACAAATTTTAGTCGTAAGAAACAAGAAACAAAAGTAAATAAAGAAATGACAAATGAACCCTTAGAGACAATGAGTTTTAAAAATTAAGTAAAATCTAATTTTCATCTACGTCGGGAGGAGTTATATATCTTCCAATTTAGGATATATATGTAATCAAATGGAATTATTAAATCTTAAATTAGATTGTTACAATGTATAAATTGAAGGACATATTACAAAAGGTTAATGAAAGTTTATAAACCAGACATGAGAACGGATGTGAATACCTTGTATTCCAGACGTAACATGACACTGCAGGTGCAGGTCAAGTAGATCATAAGAAACTTATTGTTAGAATTAAGATTACTAAGAAGTAATACTTTGTGTTAAATAAAGAAATAGCAGACATGAGATCTGCAGTTCCCACTAGCAATGTGATTGGCAGAGATAGCATAAATACCTTTGGGAGCCCAAGATGGCCAGTCAGTGTAAAGCTTTACAACTTTAACATTGTTGGTTGTTCAGCTACTCACCCTAATTTTAGTTAATTTAAAGTGAATGTCAACTTGGAATATTTTGATCGCAATACGTTACTGCATATAACGTACCTGTAATTAAAATTTATATTGTAATTTCTGTTTTAAATAAATTGATAGAAGGGTTTTTTTGGAAGAAGCCTTCTTAAAAAGCCGTTCCAAAGGGCCAAAACCTATCTCGCACCTTGGCGCATGGTGCGAAATGACGCAAAATCAACACTCGCAAAGTAAACCAAACAATAACTACGTTAAAAATCGAAAACGGAATATACCAAAATGCAAATTGAACATAACCTTGCCTATTACTTACCTTTCCCATGCTTTTAAAAATCATATATTGGTTTGAATTTTGTCTGGTACAAAATTATTGATTAGACATAATCCAGCACTCCAACTCACCATGGAGCAACCCCGTGTTAATAGTACCTAAGAAATTAGACGCAACCAGAAAGAGAAAGTACAGAATGGTAATAGACTATAGAAAGTTAAATAAAAAAACGGTAGATGACAAATATCCACTACCAAATATAACCGAAATTTTAGACAAGTCAGGCAAATGCCAATATTTTTCAACATTAGACCTAGCATCAGGATACCATCAGGTAGAGATGGAAGAAAAAGACATATTAAAAACAGCCTGCAGCACACCTAGAGGACATTACGAATACAAACGAATGCCATTTGGATTAAAGAACGCAACCGCTACTTTCCAGAGAGTCATGAACAATATACTACGAGAAATACACAATGAAAAATGCCTTGTATACATTGACGACATCATAGTTTATTCCACATCATTGGTAGAACACATAGAAAGATTGAAAGAAGAAGACTAAGACAAGCACATTTCAAAGTACAATTAGACAAAAGTGAATTTTTACAAAAAGAAGTATCATTTTAGTACATATAATAACACCCAAAGAACTAATGCCAAATCCCGACAAAACACATGCAGTTCTAAATTACCCATTACCAAAGACAACCAAAGAAATTAAAGGATTTATAGGACTTAGTGGTTACTACCGCAAATTCATTAAAGGTTACGCTCAGATAACCAAGCCCCTGACAAATCGTTTACAAAAGGGAAACAAAATTGAACACACCCAGGAATTTATTAAAGCCGTAGACAAAATTAAAAATATATTAACGAATCACCCTGTATTAGAATACCCAGACTTTTCAAAACCATTTATACTGACGACAGACGCATCGAATGTAGCATTAGGCGCAGTATTGAGCCAAGGAAAAGTAGGTAGCGATAAACCCATCAGCTACGCATCCAGAACCCTAAATGAAACCGAACAGAAATATAGTACCATAGAAAAAGAATTATTAGCCATAATTTGGGCAACAAAATATTTTAGACCTTACCTATACAGAAGAAAGTTTTACATATACACCGATCATAGACCATTAGTATGGCTATGCAAACTTAAAGAACCGAATTCAAAATTACAACGATGGCGAATCAGACTCGAAGAGTACGATTACGAAATTATATATAAAAAAGGAATTTATAACAACAACGCAGACGCTTTAAGTAGAATCCAACTCAATGCATTAGAAACGGAATCCATTGTAGGAAACGTAGACGAAGCAAAAATAAGGGAAGATCCAGACGAGATCGACACGATACATTCGATGCAAAACGAAGAACATAAAACCCGATTAAAATTTTAAACGAAGTAATCGATATGAAACCCAACCAATTTATAATCACCGAAGTTTTAAATAACCCCAATCCCGTAAAATATACAAAAGTAGATAACAAAAAGATATACCAAATTCAAATAACTAAAGATGACAATGAGGAACAAATAATTAAAATTCTAAAAGAATGTACCCCTGAGAAAAAACAATTTTATTTCTATTTCAACACCGAACATTTATACCAAAGAATTTTACGATAAATTATTCAATAACTCTGGCCCTGAACTTATCAGATGTACTAGAAAATTAATAACATTAGACGACCCTGACGAAATAAACGATGTAATTAGGAATCAACACGAAGAAAAAACCAACCATCGTGGAATTAACGAAACAATAAAGCAACTTGTAAGACGTTATTAATTTAAAGACATGAAGGAATTGACCACAGATTTCATTAACCAATGTGAATTATGTGACAAAGCGAAATACGATAGGAAACCCCCAAAGATACCCTTAATGTTAACCAAAACACCCGACAAACCATTTCAAAAACTACATGCCGATACTCTAGTAGTAGAAGCGCAAAACTATTTAACAATTGTAGACGCATTCACAAAAATAGGCCAAGCAATACCAGACACATCCAAAAATAGCATCGACATGACCCAAGGATTTTTACAGTATTTCACATTTTATGGAACACCCGAATCAATAACTCTAGACAATGGTAGCGAATTTAAAAATGAGACAATATCAAACACTTTAGAACTTCACAAAATAAAAATTCATTTCATAACGGAAAACCACCCTGAATCAAACGGACTAATTGAACGACTACATTTAATCCTGTTAGAACAAATTCGATAATTAAGAATAAATTATAAAAAGGAACACATAACCAACCTAATGTCATACGCACTAATCGCCTATAATAATACAATTCACTCATCGACAAATTTTACACCCTTAGAATTAAGCTTAGGACATTCAGATTCACAAAATCCCTATGACATACACTACAACAAGGAAGTATATCAACAATATGCGAAAGATCACAAAGAAAAACTAAAAATAACTTATGACAAGGTAAAAGATAAATTAGAGAACGATAAGAAACGTATCATCACAACCCGAAATAAAAATACCGACGCAAATAAATTTTCAATAGGACAAACCGTGTATGAGAAAAACTTTCAAAGCAAGCGACATAAAACGGCACCCAGAAATTTAGGACCATTTAAAATTAAGAAAATATCAGATAAACATATAGCAGTAGTAGACAACGGCAAAATAACAAAGTACATTCATTTGAAAAACCTAAGATACCCTGTTATTTCAGATGGACAATCATCACCCTTACCGTCAACCTCCGCCCAGGTAGAACGGACAACCAAGTAATAATAGAAGATATAAAAAACAACCCCGGTATACTACCAATTAAATTAGGCAGTATGCAAAACCCAATTAACATTTACAAAATTAAATACCCTACACTCTAGTATTATTGAACCATCCGATTTATTAAAAGAATTAATAAGAATTAAATCACTTAAAACTAACAGTAAATCACCTATTTATGTAACAGAATCAAACATTCTAATATTTGAAAAGATAGCTATAGTAAAAGGCTACATTAAGGATAACGAAATAATATTTTTAATAGAAATCCCGATAGTAGAGAGTAACAATTATAATTATTATTATTTATTTGCTTTTCCAACGAAAGTTATTAGCACATACCAAGTGATCATACCCAAAACCAAATTCCTATCCCTAAATGAACTGAGATATGGTTATACAAACGAAAAATGTACTAAAGTAACACCAAAGCAATACTTATGCCAATCGATGACGACTACAACCATTCAAGAAGACAGCCCTTGTGAAGTACAACTATTAAAATTTTCAAATCATTGCGAAAACTGTGAAGCCAAACAAGTGCAAATAAACAACATGAAAATTCAAAGGTTACAGAAACCAAATGGACAGCCATTTTCCCAACAGAAGTAGTAGCAACCATCCACTGCAATCAAGATGAAAATAACCAAGCATTAATCGGAAGCAAACTAATCACACTTAAAGAAGACTGTTATGTGAAATTAAAAGAAGAAGTAATCAGAGTTTATTAAGATCCCATAGCAACAAGGAAACTTGCAGACCTACTGGAATTACAGTTCAAGATAGAACAACAAGAAGACGAAGAAATAGTAAAGAAACCCATGAAGCTAGAGCATCTAGACTGAGACGATCTCAACCACGCCATGAAATTAGCAGAAAGAACATTTAAGTGAACTTAAAACGCCAAAGTTACATTATGATAATATAAGCGTTTGGACAATTGTGTTAATCATTTTAATAATTTTTGTAATTATATATGTATTTTACAAAATGTACCTTAGATATAAGAATGAAGGAAACAGTTCTAGATTTAAGAAAACAAAGAAAAATAAAGAAACGATAAGTATACCCTTAGAAACAATCAATTTTAAGTGAAATTGAATAATGAATTTTATTTATTTAAAAATTAAGTAAAACCTTGATTTTTCATTTACGGTGGGAGGAGTTATGTATCCCCCAATTATCTATATGTATTGAATATATTGAATCTAATAGGAATTATTAGAAATTGTTAAATAAAGTATAAGTTCATTGCAACATTGTAATACAAGGATAACCCAGAGAGGTTATCGAAAGTTCATGAGAACGAACATGCAACTTTGCATCCGAGAGGGCAGTGATACTGCAGGTGGCAGGTCACAGGCGGTTAAGATACCGCAATTACTTAGAAATAAGATTGTTACAATGTAATAAAGTGTACAATTAAGACAAAAGCAGACATGAGATCTGCAAGTTCCCCGTGTGAGGGGCAGGTTATTATAAAAAGCCCGGGAGCTCAAGGCCCGGCAGTCAGTCTTCGAACTCCATACTTCGTTGTTCAAGCTCACCTTAGTACAATTAATTAAATGTTTTTGAATTAAGTTATTTTACAAGTTATTCAAAATTCCATGTTAATTTCTGTTTTAAGTTAAAATGAAATGTGTTAAGAGTTTGGAATTGTTTTTAAAAACACCGCTCCAAAGGCCTGAACCTTAACTCGCGTGAGTAATTAAAAAGATGCATTGCCTTTGCGTGAGTTTACGTTATTCGTCATTCTTAAAGCGTAACTAAATAAAAATGTATTGCCTTGTTGTGAATTTGATATTATAGGTCATCATTAAATAGTAACTAATTAAAAATGTATTGCCTTGTCGTGACATTGATATTATTATACATCGTTGAGGAGTGACTAATTTATAAGTGTATTGCCTTGCTGTGACTTTCATGTTATTGG
Organism: Platerodrilus igneus; assembly: GCA_036346225.1. Taxonomy (NCBI): domain Eukaryota; kingdom Metazoa; phylum Arthropoda; class Insecta; order Coleoptera; family Lycidae; genus Platerodrilus; species Platerodrilus igneus. The sequence goes on from JARFIW010000828.1 coordinate 5,511,234, forward strand.
TCATCATTGAAAAGTGACTAATTATAAATGTATTACTCTGGTGTGACATTGATATTATTGGTCATCATTGAATAGTGACTCATTTAAAAATGTATTGCCTTGCTGTGACTTTGGTCATCATTGAGGAGTGACTAATTTAAACGTGTATTGCCCTGTTGTGACATTGATATTATTGGTCATTGTTCAGGATTGACTAATTTAAAAGTGTATTGCCTTGCTGCGACTTTGATATTATAGGTCAACATTAAATAGTAACTAATTAAAAAATATATTGCTTTGTTGTGACATTGATATCATTAGACATCGTTAAGTAGTGACTAATTTATGAGTGTATTGCCTTGCTGTGACTTTGATGGTATTGGTCATCATTGAAAAGTGACTAATTATAAATGTATTGCCCTGCTGTGACTTTGATATAATTGGTCATCATTGAATAGTGACTCATTTAAAAATGTATTGCCTTGCTGTGACTTTGGTCATCATTGAGGAGTGACTAATTTAAAAATGTATTGCCCTGTTGTAACATTGATATTATTGGTCATTGTTCAGGATTGACTACTTTAAAAGTGTATTGCCTTGCTGCGACTTTGATATTATTGGCCATCATTAAATAGTTACTAATTAAAAATGTATTGCCTTGCTGTGACATTGATATTATTAGTCATCGTTGAAAAGTAACTAATTTATAAGTGTATTGCCTTGCTGTGACTTTGATATTATTGGTCATCATTGAAAGTGACTAATTAAAAATGTATTGCCCTGCTGTGACATTGATATTATTGGTCATCCTGAAAGAGTGACGGATTTATAAGTGTATTGCCTTGCTGTAACATCCATATTATCGGTAATCATTGAAGAGTGACTAATTAGAAATGTATTGCCTTGCTGTGACTTTGATATAATTGGTCATAATTGAACAGTGACTAATTGAAGATGTATTGCCGTGCTGTGACTTTGATATATTGGTCATTGAAAAGTGACTAATTAAAAAATGTATTGCCTTGTTGTGATATTTATAATATTAGTCATCGTTGAGGAATGATTAATTTATAAGTGTATTGCCTTGATGTAACTTTGATATTACTGGTTATCATTGAAAAGTGACTAATTAAAAATGTATTGCCTTGCTGTGACTTTGATTTAATTGGTCATCATTGAAGAGCGACTAACTAAAAATGTATTTCCTTGCTGTGCCATTGATATTATTGGTCATCATTGAAGAGTGCCTAATTTAAAAATGTATTGCCTTGCTGTGGCTTTGATATTATTGGCCATCACTGAGGAGTGACTAATTAAAAAATGTATTGCCAGGACGCGAGCTCGAAACTATAATTCGTTCTTGAAGGTTCAGTAATTAAAAAATGCATTGTCTTATTGCAAGTTTGACCATAGAGATCATTACTGAGATGACTAATTAAAAAATTTATTGCTTTGACACGAGTTGCACATTATTGATGATTGTTGAAAAATAATTATAAATCAATATGCATTGATAAATAAACATCTCTAGAAGTGTTTTGCGAAAGCTTTTGCGACCAGTGTCTATTTAAAACGAGTAACAATTTATGGCATTGATGTTTGCCTCGTTTCGTAATTTTGTTTTCTTCCGGATATTTTTAATCCTTTTGGTAGTTGTTCTATAAGGAATATAGCTTGCGATCTTGATCAGGTGTAGATTTTTCCTTTCTGTCAAATTTGCGTTAATATCTGTTAATTGTTATATATTAGGTCAATATTATGGTACAACTTCAGGTTAGGTTACTGTTAGAAAGGGGGTTTTAATTAATAAAAACCACTAATAAATAATAACATACGGCCCAACTGCTCGTTGAGTTACTGTTAGATAAAGGTTTTCTTTGACTCCAAATTTTACAATAGAGCACACAAACTTGCGAACAATAACGCACTTGCCTTCCTTTGCTGTTCCGACAATGTGCTTCAGAAATGATGCATCGTAGTTTAACAGTGACCTACCTTGCAACAAAACCTAAATTTTGTTTCAACTCTTAGCATTATCTACAATGCACGCAACATACCACCGATAGCAGAAAAAACAAAGCCACATTCTAGTACCTCAAGAACTTTCAGAAAGTTCAGAATTTTCTTCAACAAAAATCAGCACTAAAAGATATTGCGGCAACTACTTCAAGTTCCATACACTTAAACTACCTTTTGTTGGCGGACATGACATTGTTGCATTCAAAGGAAGTAACAATATTCAACTTTACTACCCATACGCAGTTATAAGTGCTAGCTTTATGTCATCTCTGTGCTGCAAGCGGGAGTTTACAGAACAATTCAGGATTCAGAGACCGTGATTATTAAGCTGATTAGCAACCTATTGTTTAATTTAATCGCCCTGCACTATAACGTACTAATTGTTTCCATCCCTTAATACGACGATTTGTTATAAATTTAGAACAGTACGATTTCCGTCCTAGATTTCTGGGTTACGAGAAGGAAAGCTTGCAGCTGAATAGTTTTCAGTTTGGTTAGTTTTGTAAAGAACATCAAACCGTAGGAATTTTACAAAAGTTGGAAATCATGTTGATACAATAGGTTTACATAGAGATTAAACAAAAATAGCAGAGTTTGTTAAGGGTAAACGTGACGTTACTTTATTAAATTTCAAATTGATGAGAATTGGTGGAAACCGGCTAACTTTCAGTGGGCTGCTATGACAAAATGATAAACAATAATAAAATTTAAAGTGTAAAATGGTTGAAACATAAATTTTGCTACTGTAAATCGACGTAGCCAAAAAACCCCAAAGAATGAAAATGACAGGGCTCAACCGGTAAGTGGGCGGGGTCTTACAGATACCAAAAATAAAGGGAAAGCTTGAAATAAAAATATACTCACTCATGCACAATTAAACATATACAAACGAAAAACCTCTAATTTAAAAAAAAATTATGTACAAAAGCACAATAGTACCAATAAATGAACAATCCATAGGTACACGTTATACATATTTACAAAATCAAACAAGAAAAATCATTTTTAATATGGCGAGCTGCCGTTTTTAGGTACCTACCCCTTACATTATTTAGCAACAATGCAACAAAGAAACCCAACCGCAACACTAAAAACCACAGCTCTTAATGGTTGTAAATATAAAAATTACATATGCCACATTGGCAGTACAATGTCTTAACTAATAAGGAAAATTTATAATTTAGAAAAAAAAGAACCAAGGTAAAGTAACTTATAAATCTTCATCGCAAGCATGCAATTGCCGATATACAAATAAGAGACGAAAAGTATCCCAATAAGTGCAATATTACTACTTCCGACTATCTCACATCACAGTAATCAGTATAAGGCCACCAAGTGTGGCTACCAAATGATGTCAATTAATACATACACACTCATCCTCGAGTTGCTGCCGTCGTACCGGCTCCTACCGTCTCTACTGACGGGGCGAGGCAGAGGGCGCGTGATCCCGCCTTGGGGTTGTCCTCTCATCACATCAAGAAGCGGCAATCCATCGTGGCTTTAGGGCCTCCAGAAGAAGCACGCTATATTGCGTCCGCAAACTTTCCACAAGGAAAATGGAACCAACAAAAATATGGTACATGCTTCCGTCTTGTATATCGAAAAGAAAAGTGAATATTAATTTTGGTTTACCAAATAACCAGAGCTCCAAGTAATATTGGTGTTATCAAACATGATTAGCAAACTGGAACCACGGTTTTATCGGATAGCTCAATACCCTATTTCAACGAGTTTCGAATTGAAACAATCGAGAAAGTGCTTACACGCTATCGCAAGGTATAACGAGTTCACAGATACCTAGAACAGGGTATTGACTATTTAATAATCCAAAGGAACGTAGATACAAAAATTGCGTAGATGACCCACGATTTAAAATACTTTTCACAAATTAAGAACGATGTAGATTGTGTCAGATATGCTGACAATACAACTGGCTCTGTGCATGAAAATAGATTGATGACAAAAAAAGCATATCCAAAACCTCAACTGCATTTTTGTGGGCAGTCTTGAATTTGCTACACTTTTGTGAAAAATTTAATTTTCAATCGTTACTACAGCGTATCTCACTTAAGACGCCACCACTTTGAGTTAAAGAATTCTCTTTTAACTCCTTTAAATTGTACTTTTGAGGTTCGGTGCTTTCCCTTTGGGGTAAAATGATTGCCTACTATGAATTGTAGACAGCAAAATTAAAGCAGTTGCATTAGGAATTTTGCGGCAACATGGCAACATGGCAACATGGAGTTCAACTTATGCAGCAAAACATCTTGAATATTAATTTGTTGCTAATAGAAATATTAAGTTGGTTCAAAAGTTCTAATATCACATTTATTTCCTATATTACTAAGTTATAGATCAACTATCTTCAATTTTAATCTAAGCGCAATAGTAAGCGTTCAAACTTTTCGGATATTCTTCACATTTTTAACAAACTCTGACGATCAAACCGCAATAATTAGACAGTGTAACCTTAGATTAGCTCGAACATTTACATATTTATGATTTAACCACAATTCAGGCATATTTTAATTAAATTCAGCTGTATTAAAATCGTTATTCAGGAAGTGGATACTTTTGATGTAAATTTATTGGTTAGGTTAGGTTATGTTAGGTTAAACCCAATTGGCGAGGTCTACAATACGCTACAGTTACGCTACACATGACCTGGCTAATTAATTAATAGATAAAGGAAAAGTACCAATAGAGTGGACAAAGTGCAAGGTAAAAGAACTTTTTAAACCCGTTACGTGCTCTTGATGTGCCAAATACGGCCATTACGCATGCAGTTGCAGGGAGGATGCGAACAGCAATCCCATCTGCTATAAGTGTGGGGAAACAAGACATGCAGTAAGAATGTGTAAGGCGAAATTAGTATGAACAACCTGCAAAACTGATAAGTCCTAAATCAAATGACAGGAGATGCCCGCATTATAAAAAGCCGATTAATAATATGAGGAAAAAGAAGAGGGAAACGGGACCAATTTACAACGATATAGGAGTAAAATATATTGCAAATTAACTTAAACAGATAGAAGCGCTCATGGCCTTCTGATTCAAACAATGAGGGAAATGAAAACTGATATTGCTCTAATCCAGGAATCCAACAAGTACACGATTGGCAAAATGCTTGTGGATCAGACCGAACTCTGTGCAATATCATTAGCTGCGGAAAAGAAAATGCAGCGCTATACGTTCGAAAAGGTTATGTTTGTGCAAAAGTCGGAAATAATTGGTTTTATTCATGCTACTTTTCCCACAATAAAAATACCCAAGAGTTTGAAGTCTACTTAGACAATCTCGCATGGCATCTATTCTCCGAGAAAGAGCCGTATATTGTGGGGTCAATCTCATTGCTAAAAGCAGTCTGTTTAATTCCAAAATAACAAATAACAAGAATAAAGCGCTGAAAGAGTGGATTGAAGCAAATTGTTTCCCTACCAGAAGCATTAGGATTACTCTCACCTTCAGCAACGCAAACGGACAATCAATTATAAACATAACTATGGCATCGCCAGTGATAGGCGGTAAAATATTTGATTGGCATTTAGCTGAAGATGTCGAATCAATGAGTGTTTATAAAGGTATTGTGTATACATACACCACAATGCGTAGCAACCTGATAAACAACCGAGTAGGGGATGAAAATTAAGAACGGACCGGCATCAACAACTAGCGAAAGATGATAGCCCCTTGTCCATAAATAAGGATGGTAACATTGAATATATTATTCGTAACCAACGCAATAAAAAGATGCTGCAATGATTGCTTTTTACAGAAACGCCCCTACCAAAGAAGATGCATCCCTATATACTAGTGGACACACAATATAGCAGAATTACGCAAAAATTGTCTTAAACTCCTTAGAAGGTTTAACAAAGTTATCTCGACCCAAGTTAAAGAGCAGGAGAAATCAACAGCTAGACGGTAATACGCACAAGCTAAGAATTGGGTAAAGCTCACAATAAAAATTAAAAAAAACGCTGTAAAATATGGCACCTTTTCTTCAATGTAGGTGTAACGTCAAATCTGAGACTACTTCAATCTGTCCCTCTAGTAAATGGTCTACAATGGGGGATTAATTTTACCAAGGACAATAGCTTCTACTTTTTTTTAATCCGATCATCCGTATAAATTAGTAAAGTTTGTTAAACCGGAAATATAGTAGCGAGGACAGTAATAATTGTAACCCCATGTGGGTGGTTACCCATTGGGCGCATCTTCAGGTGGTGGATAGGAGAAATTCCAGGATATATAGCCAAGGGATGGGCTATCTACTCTGGAAAGGATCGTGATAAGCTTATTTCTTTCAGTGACCCAGTGGCCTGAGTGGTATAAGACCCACAACATGGTGGAGAGCAGGAGACTGTGCTGGTGCGGGTTAAAATCCGCTCCCTATTCAAGTGAAAACGATCCCGCGGGCCAATCCTATCAGTCCAAGCTGTAGCTTCCTGGCTATAGGGTCTGCACTGAGGTAAACGAAGCCGGTGGGGCAATTCGGCAACATCGACACACCGCGCCTTCCTTGCCATCCTGGTCACGTCTCACGGGCAAGGGGCGTGGGGGTCTTGGCTTAACCGCCCGGACCAAGAGGAGACAACCTCGTTAAAAACTCCCAAATTCCATGGTGTAGGACCGAGTCCAGGGAATGCGTGACTGGATAATTGATCAGTCCCAATCGGTCCTAAACTCGGAAACAGAGCGGCACTCCGTTTTATTCACGCCGTCCATGCCAACAGGCGGCAAATGGCATGGTGACCATGTACATCTCTTATACTCGTGGGAACAATCATGAGTAATATTGGTACCATAAGCAAAACTTAACCTGAAAAGGTGGAACCAGAAATGGGCAACTCCTCAGGTAACTAAAATTTATCCATAGAGGTGGAACACACCCAAGATGCAAGTCCGCTTGCAACCGGTGTCTGATACACCAGATATGGGGAAAACTACAAAGAAGCTTTCAGGCACTAGACTGTGAGCAAAGAGACTTTCGGGTGCAGCATAGGAAGTTGAGGCAAGCCAAGAAAGTCGAATCTGGGACTTGGACGGAGTCAAACCCCTCCACAAAGAAAGTGTCGGTGCAGAAGGCGAGCGGGGGCAGTAAAAAACCCCGTTCAGAGACTTCCACACCGACACTATATAAACCCCAGCAGCGAACTAAACGCCCCAAGAGCCATGAGAAGATTGGGCTGTATAGTGCTACTGCTGGAGGATTGCGAGTAGTGGTAATTGACAGAAGTCATTCGGACTGAGGGGCAGTCGATGAGAGTCGAGAACATGCTTCTGGATGCTGTATTCGACACCCCCTCAAGAAGCTCTGACCAACCTCAGTCCGAGGACGTTAGGTTTGCCGACGGTGTACTTTGGCTGACCTGTGCAAACCTAGAGACTAAGAGGTGGGCTAAATACAATGTAAAGACTAAGGGAGACCTTTGGGAGGGTGCGTGTCTAACAGTAGTAGAAACAGCGGACCTTTCGAAGAGACCCAAAGTTCTAGTATGGATCCCCGACGGAGATGTCGAGGAGAAAATTGTCAGGACCTGATTTCAGAAACAGAATTTTAGTCTGCAACCGGGTAGCTGGCATATTCTTTCCCTGAAAGCTGATAAGGAAGCAACTATCTTGGCCTTTTCAGTCGATCCGGGATCTTATGAGGTACTTGAGCAAGCCAAGTTCAAGGCCTATTACGGGCTGAGAACGGTCTTGTTCAAGCCTATCAAGGGCAATTCACCTGATGATAAGGGTGGTTCAAGTGAACCTGCAGCACAGCAGGGCAGCATTAGCAGCTCTATGTTAGCTGATGGGGACTGCAAAATAGCCCTTATCCAGGAACCTTAGATTTGCAAGGGAAAGCTGCTAGGACTGGGTTCAATTGGTGGGGCACTTTTATATAATAGATCCACTGATAGACCCAGGACATGAATACTAATCGACAACAACCTTAAGTGGTTGCAGCTCACAGAATTCTGTCATCAAGACCTTGTGGCGGTCAGGGTGGGACTAGGCGGAGCGTAGATTAAGGAAATTGTACTCGGAACGGCCTATCTTCCATTTGACTCCTCTAACCTTTTGCCCTCAAGGGAACTAGAGGCGCTGGTGGCTAGGTGTAGAGCGGATGGATCTCACCTCGTCATTAGTAGAGACGCAAATGCTCCCCACACAGTTTGTGACAGTACTGGGACCAATACTAGAGGTGTAGTAATAATGCAATTCATAATGACAAATCGCTTAGACATTTTGAATAAAGGCACTAATCCAACTTTCGTAAATAGACATAGGATGGAAGTCATTCATATAACTATAAGCTCGCCATACATAAGCAGCTTAGTAAAAAACTGGCAAAATGAGAAGAGCTGCTCAGACCACAGATGCATCAGATATTCCTTTACCGGGCTCAACCAGGTGAAGGAATTTTATTGCAACCCAAGCAAAACGGACTTGATCGGTACCTTCCAAGCGAAGTTTTAAAAGTGAAAAGCTGTCTGGAGATTGAAATAGCTGCGGGGAATATTACCAACGCGGTTACTTCAGCATATAACGGAAACTGCACTCAGTTGGAGAGGAGAACTACCAGGAAGGTTCCGTAGTGTAACTTTAAACTCAGGCGACTGAGGGACAGGTAAAAACTCTATTTAACAAAGCAAAAAATCAGGCAATTGGGAGGTGTACAAGCGGACCCTTATCGAGTATAACAAAGCTTTGAAGAAAGCTAAGGGAGAATCGTGGAGGACGTACTGCGAGCATATCGAAAGATATCCTGAATGTGCCAGACTTCAAAGAATTCTCTCGAAGGACACCCAGAGATCAATTGGTTTACTGTCCATGGAAGACAGTATTTTTACCAGGAATAGGAAAGAGACGATGGCTTTTCTATTCTGAACTCACTTTCCTGGTTTGACAGAACTGGAACAATCATCTTTTGCGTGGCAAGTCTAGGAGCCTCAGGCCCCGAAAGGATCAGTTGGGATGGAGGAAACTTGCTACAGGTGGATAGACTGCATGTTAAGCGGAAGGATGGCAGTCACAAAACTGCTTGGAGATACCGTGGCGGTCCGGGTGGCAAGTGAATGTCCGCAGGAGGGAGTCTTGTCTCCCCTGTTGTGGAACCTAGTTATAGACCGACTGTTGTAGAAGCTGAGCAGAGAAGGGTTTACCCCGTTAGGATATGCTGATAATTTGACTGTCTTAGTGGAGGGTAAATACAATAATATTATCAGGAACCGAATGCAAAAATCCCTAACAATAGTAGAGAGTTCGGATCAAGTGACTCCCCCAGCATCCGCCGGATACACTCTTCAAAACTGTTATCCAGGATGTAGAGTGGGAAAAAATTAAGGGTAGATTACCTCCGGGCAGCATAATCTGGTACACGGATGATTCTAAGGGCGAGACCGGGTTCGGATCTGGACTCTTTAGCGAGAGGCCGGAGGTACGTTTAAGCGTTTTCCTAGGGGCAAACACTACCGTTTTTCAAACGGAAATATACGCCATACTACAAAGCGTGCGGGAAAGTATAACAATTGCTTTTATTAAAAGACATATCTATGTTGTGTCTAACAGCCAGGCGGCACTTGAGGCTCAAATAAGTCAGAAAGTGTCATCAACTGGTATGGGAATGTATTGAGGCACTTAATGGACTGACACAGCAAAACTGTTACATTACAGTGGGTGCCAGGCCATCAAGGACTCAAGGGACATAAAATTGCAGAGAACTTACAAAACAGGGGGCGCAAGTCCCATTTATCGGTTTCGAACCTGTCTTGGGAATTACAAAAGCTGCCATCCGTAGCTGTATTAGCAAATGGATGTGCAACCAACATCTATGAGACTGGAAGAACAGACCACGACTAACACATTGCAAGGCGTTGGTAAAGGGGCTAGCAAAAACAGAACCCAGGAATTGATGTGTTTAAGCAGGGAACAGCTCAGAATCAATGTGGGGTTTTTGACAGGACATGCTTCTGTCAAGGTTCACCTCCAGAGGATGCACAAATATAACGGAGACTTCGAATGCAGACTTTGCTTAGAGGAACCGGAGACTGTAATGCATGTACTGATGTAAGTCGTTGGGTAGAACGAGACAGCGCCTATTCGAGCGACCAAAGTTAGACACCGAAGGGAGTAGGTACCCTTTAATCGAGGGACCAATACGCTATAATTTGGGGTGCAGGTTTTGCAGACTGGGTATGATACTTAACCAGGGTCAGCACAAAAGCCTTTTAGGCTGCAGTGCGGTAAAGTCGTTTGGCAGACGCACTCGCCAGGGGGAATGGTTTTAGTGGGTATGCCGCTAGGAGAACCACATTTCTAACCAGTTAGCGCAATAGGATGAACTTTTTATAGATAAATTTAATAATTTCTACTAATTAAAGAAATAAGTATTTATCTACATACTGCTATACTACTTACGAGTCACAGCAGTAATGACACTCAAAAATATAACGAGTGCTAAAGAAATGCCGCATGCACAATATCATATTCTTACTTGAAAGTCAAACGGTAACAAGCTTCACTAAAATACAATTACAAAACTAAACAATTTATAGTGTTTTTCACACTCTGAAAAAATAGAGCCAACGGTCATTTATCAAACTAACAGGCTAGTATACACATAAAAGTTTCCAAGGATAATTTAATTTGGGCGTCAACAATATCAAGTTTATAGTTGGTGAGAATTTATTTCAACAAATATCACATTTGAACATTCTTAGAATTTTTTAATGAGGTAGATAAGGGAGTATTTTTGTGAGTCAAATTTAAGGAGCAATGTTTTAAATACGACCCAACAAGTAAAGAAAAATTTAATGAGTGGGATAGGTTTTGGGCCTTTGGGAGCTTCTTTTTAAAAAGTTTTGCCGCAAAACTTCTTCTATTAATTTTATTTTTAATTGTTTAATTACAAAAAATAACTTATTTTTGTTTCAACAACTTAGACGTTTATATTCACTAAACATTAAGTAATTGAAATTGACCAAAATACTTGAAGTTAATAAATCAATAATTAATAATTAAAAATTATGGTGAGTGTCTTGAACTAGCAACAATGTTAAAGTTATGAAGTTCGATGCTGACTGGCCATCACGGGCTCCTCAGGGTATTTATGCTATCCCTGCCTACGCATCGTCTTGTGGAAGGTGCAGATCTTATGTCTGATACTTCTTGATAAATATATTATATCACTTCTCAGTAATCTTAATTCTAACAATTGCTTTTTTATAATCTATTGTGACCTGCAGCTGCAGTATCATGCTATGTCTGGAATACATAGTAGTTACTTCCTTTCTCACGTCTGATTATGAACTTTCATTAACCCTTTATAATGTGTCTTTCAATTATACAATGGAACATTCTATTTCTTAAGATTTGATAATTGCATTTGAATACACATATATATTAATTTATGGGATATTTATCTAGTGACATAGCGAATGAAAATAACAAATCAATGATTCTGCTGAAGTGTGTGGAACCATAACTTTTAATAATTTCAAAGCGAGTCCAAAAGCGTTTATCAATATAGAAAAAACTTTAAATTATATGTAGATAAGAATTTATAAAACTGGTCGCTTCTCTGACTTTTTCAATCAGGTTCTTCATCTAGGACTTCGCTCCAAGACACAGCATGTATACTATAAATTTTCAAAATCCATCAATTTTAAAAACGAAACTAAAAGGCGTATTATTCAAAAGACTTCGTCTGAAATTCAGATAATCGCCACCACGAATTAAACAACGGCTACAGTTCGTATAGTTTGTTGTTGAAAAACTGCTAAGATTTCTGTGGCGAAAAGCAAGTTGTACTTTAATGGTTGAGCTCGTCAGAAATTTTACTGTTCTGCAACAAAGGTAATTTAATTTACTGCAGCAACTATCTCAACTTCCATAAACTTAAATTACATCTTGTAATCTCATTTAAAAAGCTTGACATAAAACTGTTGCTTCCTCAAGAAGTCACAATATCCTGCATGCAACTTTAGCTTTACTATTTTTACGATTTTTTAAGTGCTAGGTTTATGACGTCATTATCATGCTGCAAGCGACAGCATACCGAAATATTCAGAATTCAGGGACTGTGATGATTAGTCATCTATTGTCTAAGGTATTCGTACTGCACTAGTGTACTAATTGTTTTTCAGTCCTTAATGGGGTGAGTTGTTATAAATTTTAGAACAGTCATCTTGTGTCTTGAGTGTATGAGTTACGAAAACATGAGAATGTAGTTTGAATGGCTCTTAGTTTACTTAGTTGCACAAACAGCAATCAAGCAATGCAAATTTTAGTAAGTTCAGAATGCATTTTGGTACAACTGGTTTATATGCAGATTAAAGAAGGATCGAAGTAATGTGTTTGTATAACTTTACGTGTAAGTTGCTGAGCATCTGCATTGTAAAATCAAAGCACAACTGAGGTTTGTGCTCGAGCTACACCAATATTATTTTATACTCGCTATAGCCTTTCTAGGACATTCCTACTGCATGGCCTAGGTGGGTCGGTCCACCTACAAATTTATTGGCCCATCGATACACAAATTATGGACTTAGTAACCCTAAGTGCTAAAAATAAAGTAAGCAATTATTGGAATACAATATCGTGGTCCTCAGTAAGCTAAATTGCAATAAAAATTACTTGCTCCAGAAATCGAACAATAAAGTTAAGAAATCGTTTCTATTATACGAAAGTTTGAGCCAGTTCTTCAATGGCCTTAGTCATATATTTTAATTCATGTATGAATTCTAAAATCTTAAAACCGCTATAAGGTGTTAGTGATTATTTACAGAGAAAATTATGTAAATATCCGAAGCAAATATTCCATCGAAGTCTACTGAAAAACTTTTCAAATGATGAGAGGTGTCGAATGGAATTCTTAGTAAAATTGTAACGAAAATTCTATTTCAATAAGCAACAGTTCTTTATTTTCTAACAGATTATGCAGGCCTGCCCAACAATTCGTAGTTACAATGGAATATGCTAAAAGCTCTCCTAAAAAATTATTTTCAGCTAATCGCTAACATTACAGGTGTTATCCTCTAAAACTACGCTGCTATTTGCTAAATCACAATTGAAGCAATACAATTAACTATTCAGGCACTAATTATTAATGTATGTTATAACTACTATAATTTATATCGACACTAGAGTAATTTATATCGAGCATGATTTATATCACAAACGTACCAAAGTTTACCCGAACACATCGTAATCAAAACTTTAATCGGAACTGAACTGCTAAACCCCTTAACGGTAATTCATATGTTATCCTGTTTTAGGTTATTCTACAACATACCGAAATTTATGTAAATAACATTTAGGATGTACCTTGTTACGTACAGTGACGTAGCCTACAAAAAACCCAAAGCATAAGAAAAAGTACGACCGGGCTCAATCGGTGAGTGCGTGGGGTTTTAAATCTATAGACAAATTAAAGAGAAACCAGAAATGTTAACGAATTCTTAGAAAGGATATTTATTTTTAATGAGCAGAGAGATTTATCAAGTAAAATATATAGGATATATATTATTAATTACAATACAATTTTATACACGTGAAAGGGTTATTTTAATTTACGGAATTAATTTTCGTGTTTAACGCCAAAGGGATTTGAGTTAAAAATTAATGTACATATATTAACCAGTTATTTCCAAAAATAAACGTAACAAATCCCCCCCAGCAAAATTAAAAGGTCGGTATCGGGAAGCAAAATAATGGGAGTGGGTAGGACCAACAAAAAAAAATTCGCTTGGAAACTACGAAAAAAACACTCCAAAAAAAAACAAAAAAAAAACTAAAAAAAATTTTCATTCGGCTCGACGGGCCAAGGAACCGGAAAAAAACAAAAGTGAAAAGGACATAGGAAAAGGAAAAAGAAAAGGTAACAATCATCGAGGGCAAAGATGGAATGGCATTGACACTGCAAAGTCGTCAGAGAACGGATGCATCTCAGAAAGAGAACCAGGGAAGTCTTCGACCTCAACGAAGAAATTGGTTTCTCGCAAAAAAACTAAAGTAAGAAAAAGGAACAAGTAAGAAAACCAACAGTGCAGCCAAAAGAAAACCCAAAGGTCAAGCCTCAAGTAAACAAAAGGGACAACAAGGGAGAACGAGAGTGCGTGTGGGTGTATTGTGTGTGTATGTGTCGGTGTGTAAGAAGTGTATGGGTAGATGTTGTGCGTGTATAAAGCGTGCGTGTGTGTATGTGTTTAACCGCTGTAGTTGCCTCTTACGACAGGCAGGTCGTACCATGGGACTATTCTATTCCCGAACCCACACGGGCGAAGAAGAGAAAAACCTTAAGAAGGGAACAAAAGAAGGAGAACCAAACAGAAATGAGTGAATGATTGAAGTGTGTGCGTTTATGAGGTGTGTGTATGTGTGAATAAAGTTTGTGTGTGTATGTGTTGGACCGCTGTAGTCGTCTCTGACGACAGGCAGGTCGTACCGTGGGACTATTCTATTCCCGGATCCACATGGGTGAAGAAGAAAAAAGGAAAGCAAACGACAGAAAACCCAGCAAAAGCGGGAAGTAAACCAAAATTGCAATATTCAAAAATCACGTCTGAAGGAGAGCAAAGTCGTAATAATTTGGGGCACGAGGATTAGATATTGGTCTTAAGGCGTTTACGCCGCCAGAAAGAAAATGAAACCAGATGAACGACATTAAGGTTTCGCCGACCTATATCCTCAGGTTCGGAAGAAGCATAGAATAAAGTCTGCCTCTTTTGGGCAGTTTTCTGCCAAATAGGAATAGCAGGGATGTAGTAGTTATAGCACTAGGTTTAGGAGGTGGCAAGGGTAGTTTAGAAAATTCAAAACGCGTCATAGAAAGACGTTGTTTATTGTTAGGATGGGTGATAAGAAGGTTAACGGCAGAAAAGGAAACATCATGGGTTGTCAGCATATCAACGGTGGAATAAGAAAAAGTATTGGCTGTACGAGAACCAACCTGACGAAAAGAAATACAAGCGGAACACACTTCAGTTACGTTAGAGAAAGTGATAGAAGCAGATAAAATTTCATTGACGTTATGCGCAGGACTAGAGGTATCACATTTAGGAAAGAAAACAGCATTGTTCGTGGAAGTATCCACCTTAGGAAACGAAACAGAATCAGGTAGAAGTTCGTCACCATTAGCTAACAGAACATCAGCTAGGGTGTCACCAACCTTAGTTAAAAGAACAGAAGTAAGTAGCATTTTGTCAGCATTAGAAAAATGCGTAAGAGTAGGTAACGAAACAGTATCAGGTAAAACTTTAACGACAACAACAGGCATCATAGCTACGGGATCCCTGACTTCAACAAGTCCTTCTCAATCCGTATTAAGCGTTATCGTCAGTTCAGCTACAGCTGTTATTGTATGTACGACAGCAATTTCTTGAGTAGAAGTACTTAAGAAAGCAAGAACGGTTAAAATTTTGACAAAAACTGGAAAAGGCATTAAAGATACAGGTTCATGAACTTCCGGAGGACCTTTGCAGACTGAATTAGAAGTTATCGTCACTTCGGCGACATGTGTACCTGCAGCGGGAGGACCTGGATGAAGTATTGAAGAGAATGTAGAATGAGAAGTAGAAGAAGTTAAGCAACTAGAGGTGAGGGTAGAATTTGAAGGATTATTCGAAGACCTATTAATAGTAGGATGACAGTTGGGACAGTTGTGGCGAGAAACTCCCTTAGATCCGCAACCATAATAATGGAGTACTTTAGGACAAGTACAACGCGTCGAAACATGACCAGGTTTGTCGCAATAAAAGCATACGACCTGACGAGTAGGAGTAGAAATAGGAGGAAGAACAGTAGAATGTACGGAAGAAGTATCGGATCTACCCGTAGGCGTAGGAGAAACCTTAACAACTCGATCATGTAAAGTAAAAGTATTTTTCTAAATAGTAGTAGCTTTATAAACAAACTCCATGTGTTCAAAATGATGAATTAGTAAATTAGACAACGACTTCCAGTCAGAAAACTTATGCCGAAAACCATAATACCAAAGTAAAGCTATAGCTTCGAGTAATTCCACTGCAGACTCAAATAACTGCAATTCGGATACATGGTGAGCTTGTCGGAGTTTTTCGACTCGTTCCAAAAAATCATGTACGGTAAGAGTGTTTGGATTACCAGAAAATTTCAAATTCCACTCCCACACTAGGAGGCTTTGGTGGGAAGTCGAAAAAGAAGTCATTTTGAATACGAATAAGAAAGAAATGAAATTGGTAAAAAGTAACTAAATAAAGGCTAACCGTAACTCGATAAAAGCGCCAAAGAAAAAAATTGTGGCGAATACAGAACAATTTAAAACATATCCGACGGATAAACTTCGGGAACATCAATAGGAGCGAAACAACAAAGTAGAAATTAGAATAAGGCTGTAGAATAAGGGAAAAATCGGAGGAAAAAAAATCCAACTCTAGATTCGATGGGGAGAACAAAATATACAGAGAGGAAAGGAAGAAAAAGAAAAATCTTGGGCGCCAGCGTTTTCAATGGACTATGATTATTGGCGAAAACACAAGACCAATAATCTGAAATAAGCCAAGCAATAATATTGAATGTAAGGGACGAAACATAAGTAATATCAGGCCGAGAAAATGCGGTTCATGTAGGAACTTAGGCACTAACAATAATACACAAAAAAAAAATCGGAACAAAATTAACTAAATAAAATCAGAGCAGAAATTAATTACAAAAAAATCGCAGCCCCATGCGAGGGCGTCAATAATTTACGTTACGTACAGTGACGTAGTCTACAAATAACCTAAAGCAAAAGAAAAAGTATGACCGGGCTCAATTGGTGAGTGGGCGGGGTTTTATACCTATAGACAAATTAAAGAGAAACCAGAAATAAACAAAGAGAAATTTATATACACTCACTCATTCACACTCAGAACAAAACGTACAAAGGAAGAAAAGAATTTATAATTAAACATAATATTTACAGAATTCCCAAATCCAACATAAAAATCAATGTCCCCAATTTACATATACATCATGGAAAACCCTAAACACTTACCACGCCGCATTGACTGCACAAAATTCGCATAACGAAAAATGGAACAAAGCAAAACAGGACAGACGTTTTTGTGTTGCTATTCGAACAGAAAATGAATATTCAATTTGTTTAGCTAAAGCACAGAGCTCAAAGTAATCTCGTTGTTAACGAAATAGAACAGGAAAACCCGAGTTTATTAAAATAATATGCAGCTTTTAATCAACGAATTCTTTCAAAGGGAAAACACAAGCATTAATTATCGGATACTTGGAAAGACGTTTTCGCCTATCTAATTATGGCGTAAATTCCACGTTAAGGAATTCTTAGAAAAGATATTTATTTTTAATGAGCAGAAAGATTTATCAAGTATAATATATAGGATATTTATTATTAATTACAATACAATTTTAAACACGTGAAAGGGTTATTTTAATTTACGAAATTAATTTTCGTGTTTACCGCCAAAGGTAGACTACGCGGCGTCACAATATATATCACACAAAGACATAACTGGTATAGATAACAAAAATGAGTACCGTTCATCTTAATATTATCTAGTCGATAACCTCTAATCCGACGTAGGTTGAAAGTCCTCCCCAACCTTGCATAGAGTTGAAACAAGATAAAAAAATATTGATAAAAAGTTGGAAAATGAGATAGTAGCAAAAGAACTTGGTTTTAGATAAAATAAGTATGCAAAAAAGGCAGTTGTATGACTAAGATTATTACTAGAAGGTAGATGTTTTAAAGGAGATCTACAATGTCATGCAATAAAGATAAGAAGGTTGATCCTTTAAATAAACAAAAAGGACAGAGCTGATATAAGCTTCGAGAAAGTGGTATAAAGTGCAGAATTGTGTTTGCAAAAGGGAGCACTTTTCTACAAAAAAAATTTGCTTATATCAAACATAAATCTAACCGTTAAAAAATTATTCCTGTAAAGTGCATCATGCATGGTTGTGAAACAGGGAATATGGGAAAATAGAGAGGCAAAAGAATAATATATGGAAAGGTACTAAAACAAATACATGAGAATCGATCTATTTCGTGAAAATAGCAAACAGATGCGATGGACTGATATGCCATTGCCTATGTTACTCAGGACTAGTATTATAGATAATCTAAGAAAAAATTGCGTAGATGACCCACGACTTAAAATATTTTTCACAAATTAAAAACCACATAGCTGGTGCAGGTATGCATATATGGTACAATTGGCGCCGTGTAAGGAGGCAGGAGATGACAAAAAAAATATGCAAAACCATAACTGCATTTTTGTCGGTTATATCGTTAACAGACTCTACAAAGTGCTTGAATTTGGCACAATCTTGTGAGAATTCTTGATTTTTAAATCGCTACTACAGCGTATCTCACTACTACGAATTAGAAATCTTATTTTTCTAATTATATCCCTCAATCGCTCACTAAATTGTACCTTTAGTGTTAGGTACTTTCCCTTCGAAGTAAAATAATAGTCTACCATAATTGTAGACAAAAATTAAAGAAGACGTATCAGGAATATTGTAGCGGCTGCAGCCTGTTTAATATTTCCTCGAAACATCAAATAGTAATCGCTTTTTTTCAACACAAGAACAACTATTTGAAATGATTAAACAACGACACCGCATGTGATTTTACCTCAGGGTCACCTAGCGGGTTCTTGGTTTGTCGCTACAGGAGCTATCAGAAGGTAAGTACTTTAATAACACCGTAAAATTACTACAGCATCTGGCTAAGTGAAGGTTGTTAAATAATACAACTAAGTGGCTACCACCAAGTTCATTTATGCTAAATAAAAAACTAAATCAATAGTTACCATTTTAAAGATTCCATATCGGGTATAGAATAACAAATACTTACAGTCAGTACGTAATAAGGCACTACCTTAAAAATAAAATAATGAAAAAATTACTTGACAACCAAAAGTTAAGGATCACTTACCAACACCTTGAGCTTGAAGTATGACTAATAGCGATACAGTCAATAACAGTACTATAAATTAAAAATATTACTGGACAGAACGGTTTGTTAAATATCTTAGATGCATGCGTAATTTATTCAATGAACCTTTTTAAATATACTGTTGTTTTTCTTCTTCTTGTGAAAAAATTTTAAGATTATATTTAACTCAAGAGGAACTAGTTATATCAAATTAATGGTAATTAATAAATATGTTGTTAACGTAAGTGGCCTTGACACCTGTTGACAACAGATGTTAAGATACGCATGACACTGCTTTCTTATACTAATTTCTAAAGAGAGGCATCGGGTTCTTGTTTCCGGATTCCTGACCATCGCTGCTAGCACCATCGCTGGCATAGTTTCGTATGTTGCTCTTTTTGGTTTTCCAGATCTGGCTGCGACGTCGACGGAACTTGTCTTTTGAACTTCTGAATGAGTTTAACACCCGTGTCATGGGTTATCTACGTTCCATGTGTTTCATTGAACCTGCGCGCTATATGATGTGTGATATTTCTCCCAAATAAGGGAATACTGTCGATAGCTTCTTCCCCCCCCCCCATAATGGCATTTTCTGCCATGATTCACCTGCCTGAAAAGAAAAATATACATTGGTCAATCGTATCCCCATTTATATGGAGACTTTTGACTCAGCTTGTATTGGGCACCATGACGATCACAAACGTGTCGAAATTGGCAAAATCCTGCATTTTTAGATCTTTGCAAAATGCCATCTAACTTCAAAGTAGAATACAAACCACACAATACAAAAACAACTTTTACCACTGCTTTTTGGAGAAAATTTTGTCTAATTTAACTTGTTAAGTATGAAATTTCCGTTGTCTGTGTGTGTGTGTGTGTGTGTGTGTGTGTGTGTGTGTGTGGGCGGGTAGATGATGAGTGGGGGAATGGTTTCGTTTAGGAGTTATAAACAAAAACCTAAAAAATTGCGAAAATGTCGAGGGTTTTTTATCTACCGAAAATTTTCCCCAGGGCCTTCGAGGTCACAACCTTAGTTTCACACTCCACCTATACCAAACAATCCTCCTAAAATTTTTTTACCTAATTTACTGTAAACTACAAAGCCTCTCAGGCTACCTATATACTGGAAAGAAAGGAAATACGGCATTTTCGAGTGTAGAATACACATCATGCCCCACGATGTCCAAAAGTGATACTGATGACGGTCTCAGGATACTAGATTACTACAGGAAGCGAGGGAAAGGTTTCATCTGGTGAACGTCTACCACCTGTTACGCCATGCGGCCTACCGGGTTGTTGGCCGAATCCGCACCACCTCCCAATAAGAACCATGGGGGATTGTCTTCCTGTATATTGAGGTTTGCATTCCGTTCTGCGGGGTGCAAAACCTACTATGCGGGTCTGCAAAAATTTCTTAACCTTGAAAAAAGAAATTGGCAGCAAACGCAAAATATACTGTTACATCTAATTAAAATTTTCTTTAATTATGTCAAATGATAAATATTAAATATCTGAGCTAATTTAATGTTTCATTGTCTGCTTGTTGCAGAGTTACATCTAATCTGTTTGTGTTATACAAATGATACCTCATACGTACGTTGAAAGTCAGAGTCGGATGAGAACCTAAGAGGTTAAGGGATAAGATGGAATACTCCCAACACGAACACATACTCTTTGAAAAGCTATGGAGGTTTATTCGTGTTATAAAATTAGCTCTTCAAAGACTTCGGATTAGCACTGAATTTTTAAGTTCAACAGTATTGAGACAAGACCTGCGTAGATTTGTAAAGTACGGACAAAGTCGGGCGCCACTACACCTTTCTAAATAAAATAAAACGAGAAACGTTAAGAGGAAAGATGTAGAAACCCTCATAAAGAAATACATTTCACTAAACATCGATTATTAAAAGTTGGGACTAAATAAAAAAGAAGACTGAACTTGTAAATAAGAATATTAATATTAAACAGGTGAGACTGCCTTTTGCGTATCAGGAAAAAACACTATTATATATCGTGCTTTAATTTTACCGGAGCAGCATTTATTTATAACAGTGCACAATAAAGATCACTTGAATAATTATTTTTATGAAATATGCATAAAAATACCACACTAAAGTTGGATAAATTTTTTTTTTATATATATATATATATATATATATATATATATTGCCGTGGAATCGGGAATTAGGAACCAGTATCGAGCCCCAGCGTTGGGCCGTCATAAAATTGTTGTGGTAGTCACCAAAATTCGTGCCCCATCGTTTGGCCGCCCATAAAAGTGCCGTGGTCTCCTGGACATCTCTGTAACACTCGAGCCTTCTCCTAAAACTATTCGAGCCCCACGAATTGGGCGTGATAAAATTGTCGTGGTACTCTTTTAAAATTCGTGCCCACTCCTGGACTAACATAAAATTTTCAAAAAAAAATTTTATAAAAAAAAATTTCTTACCCTTTATTGGACGCCTTCGGATTTCTACTCACCCTGGCTAGCTCAGCAATCGGCCTCTTCTTGAATACTTATCTTTAAGTACATAACTCTCTCACACACACACACACCCTCAAATGAAATTACCAAAATAATACAACAACTATACAACCTTTTATTTACACATATTAATGGATAAAATATTTACTCATGAATACAAACGATTTGGTACAATTGCTACCAGCTCGATTATTAAATGCTTTAACGTCCTTGGTTTTAAATTATTTTAACAAAAATTCTACATGATATGAGTAGATAGGCCCAACATGCAACCCTAGTTGGACTTTATACTGGTCTATGGTGAGCTCATTATAACCCAGTTTTTGTAAATGCTTTTAACCTTGCACTTTATTGAAAACAAATTTACAGACCCGTTTACTCCTTACAACCACAATTTATAGCCTGAAAAACCTTTATATATCATCAATAAACCCTTTTTTAATAATCAAAATTAATTGTCCAGCACGTCTACCTTTTTATACAAGTTTTTAAAAATAATAAATACGCCAACCATAAGTCAAACACACAAACACCAATATATTACCACAAATGTTTATTCAAAACAGAAATTTACAGTTCGTTACCTGGAGTCATCTACGGTCCTAGTCACTGCTGTAGAAGGCTACCAGAAACCCTCGTCGATGTGTTAACCTACTACTATGAAGTCTGGATCCACAGCTCCCTACCATCTAATATCTCCGCTACTACTCCGGTTCTTCTCCCAAGGTATTAGCTACGTCTCAACAGTACCACTCCATACCAGATATATCATGCATACAAATGGCTTTCAGATTTGCTTACCCCAATTATTATCCATCCATTTAATAACTTTTTATCTAAACAAGCACCAACTCGTGCAAACACTTTTATAACTTGCGGTCCGCTTCTACAGCATCTATAGTTTTTAACAGTATGTTTAATGTAACTTTACTGAACACAATAATTGCTAACCGAAAGCTTCTACTATTATAGGTTAAAGATCTACCCCGTATTCAGATCTCAATGGAAAGGAAAAGAGAGCTTTAATATATTCGTTCGTGTATTTATAATATTCCAAACTTCCCTAGTGGAGCCTGTTTCATGTGAAACGCTTGTTTTCGAAGCGGTTTCTTAAAATTTTGAACATAACCGACTATAATTTTTGAAAATTTTCTCCCGTCTGTCGTGCTGTTTACATAGAATTTCGTTCCCTACCTTACCGTATGCGCACTTCTCGAAAACTGTTGGCCATCGACCAATGATAGAATTTTCCCCCGTTCAGACGCGCCACCTCTTAGCTATATATCTCCGTTCCACGCATATCTGTTGTCTCCTTTCGAACCCTACTCGAGTTACAGAAAATCGATATTATAGTGGTCCTTCACAAATACCCGTGTATCTTACGTGACTTCAATCCAACGCTTTATTTATACATTTCTTTGTCTGTTCTATATTATCGGTCGTTTATTCCACTCACTCCTTAAGGTACTGGTTATTTAACAGCTTATACAAATTGACCGTTGCAAACAATTTCTATGGAATTTTGTCTTAACGTACATGTAAAATTCCCTGAACCTGACATTTAACAAGCAGGTGTTTTTTGAAACAACCGACCGTTGAAAATAACAATTCTCAGTTTCTTCGCTTCGTAGTATTTGTATATCCGAACGTTGGCTTTTAAAAGGAATAACATTTGCGTTTGAAATTATTGATTTTCTATGCAAGCACGCTCGCTTCTTGCTTCCATGCGTTTTATTAAAAGTTGTTATAATTTCTTATGCGTATCCTTGCGCTTTCTTATGTACTCTAAAACTTTCTTCTCTTATATAATTTTCACATTTCAATTTAAATATAGAAAAATACTTTAATACTCGTCCGTTTTCACTATATAAATTAATAAATTTGGCGCGTAAATAATTTGCTTTTATTTCTATATACACGATTGCTAACATTTTATTGTCTACACCTATTTACCCTTTAAATCCACACAATATATATATATATATATATATATACATATATATATATATATATATATATATATATATATATAGATAATATGTAAATTTTCTGACCATATATATATATATATATATATATATATTCATCATAATATATAAACCTTGTCATAAAATGATTGTATCGTAAGGTAAAATAAACAACCGTATTCCAAAAATAAACTTCTATTGTGATTAAGTTTTATTTCAAAAAAATTATACAAAATGTTACCATATGTATAAAGTATTTAAAGTCGGATAAGACGGTAATTAATAATATTAAGAATATTTCGTCAGTTTGAGCGTAAGAAAAGTTCATTAGTGAGCATACATTAATTTCTCTTCAATATATAGCTTAAATATTTTTATAATTAATAATAATCGTACTAATAAATATTTAAGTACCAGTAATCAAATTTAATAGATGGTGCACATGAATCATTAAAATAAAGTATTCTTAGAAAAATTAATTTTTCTATAAACATACTCATAATATTTTGCCTTTATAAAAAAATTGAGTTTAGATAGGCCATCAGTTGTAACTCAATTTTTCTAAGATATAAAGAAACGTGTTCCTGTAATGAATTAAGTTTTTATAAATTTATATTATTGACTACAAGCAAGATGTTTCTATTAATAACGGCGTTAAAGTAACTAAAATTTAGCGAAGAAAAAGCCAGTTTCATAAAATAAATGATTACTACAGGACTAGCATGTAAATGATATTTTTGGGTTTACGATATAAATAGACAGAGCCTATCTACTATTTAATTTTTTGGATAATTAATATTCATACATTGATGTTATTTTAAGAAGGTGACATTTGTATAAACAGAAATTTCCTAGAAGGTCAAGACCCTTACGGCAAATTTAGTGATCCGTAAAGTTTCTAAGTCGATTTGTCTTTGGTTGATAATTATTACAAATATTATAGTGTACATTTCGATATTCGAAAATATTTATTTATTAGAGTAGCGCAGTAACCATTTGCAGGCTTCTGAACGCATTCCGTGGCGTCAGAATTTACATTATAAGGGGCGCATAGGTAATGACAATCGATCTAGTCAACAAGGGTTAGAGGACTTTGTTTTATAGACGTCAAGATGGCAGGTTGAAAGATAGCACTTGGCGGTTTTTTACTAAAGGTAATGTTTTATGTTGATAATGTAGTTGTCATTTAAGGTAATCTGATTACATTTTGTAATCAGAGCGTTGTCTTGAATGTGAGTTGGTACTTATTGCAAAACCGTTAGTTATTTAACCATTGAAGGAAATATTTTTATGATTACTTGTTGTTTTTGAGATTGATGTATGCAATGCTGATTTGCCGGTTGTTTTACTTGTGATGTTAATAGGTAAATTTACGACTTTATTGTATGTATAAATGAGCGTGGTTGAGTTTAACAACCAAAAACTAATATTTATTTATTTAAATTGTTTATTTAATATCTAAATCAGAGTAAAACTAATATTTATTTATTTGAAATAATGTTGATTTTGTATTTAATGCAGAGTTGAAACTACAATTGCGTTGCACTTATCGCAGAATCAATAGCAGAGGTACCATTACAGTAATTTTACGACAAACAATGAAAAGTACTGACATCATATTAAATCAAATTATTAGGCAAGTTTGAATATGAACAGTATTATATTTCTATGTTATATTTGTTTTGGTTTTAAGATAGTAATTGAATTTAACCACAACGTTGTTGTGTATATTTTTTTTGTAATTTGTAATGCCACGACGTGTTTAATTTTTACAAGTACTTTTAACCGATGCATTTAAAATGACAAATTTTTACCGTCTGCTTACTAACATGCATTTATATAAACATTTAGCGCCTGAATCTGGGCTTGTATTTGTGCTATAGAATTTTGGGTATGTATTTGCTGTCAGCATATTTTATAATGTTTGATATTTGTGATTTATTTAACATTTTTATTATGTGTAATTGTTTTATTTGAGCATATTAATCACATTTTCAACTGCACTGCTCATATCTTGGTTTAAACGTAATTATATGTTTGTTGTTTTGTTTATCCTATATCTATCCGATGCTCGTATATAATTAACTAGTATATAACGTTTGCGATAATTGTTGTGATGTAATTAAATTGAATCTCTGGTATCACCAACCATCTCGTGCCTACGCGTTTGCATGTATGACTATGTTGGAGATAGTCTATTCAATTACCAGCGTCCTTTTAACTATGCGCAATCATACTATAAGTTAATTTCAGAGATTTATCTCGTCTTGTCAATGTACTTGTAGTTGTACCCTTTTGCAAATAATGGGAAGTCGGTTAGCCTTTGTTAAATATTTTGTAACACGGGCTGAAAACTGTTAATTTATGTATGTGGGCGCGTGTGATCAAACGGGGAGGAATATTGCTAGTCAAGGTGCAGGTTATCTTCCTGGTGTCCCCTCCTCTTCAACTTTAGCTGGGTAGTATTGGCCCAGCCGACCTCAGTGCCTACCAGAAAAGACTGGCTGGTCTACATTAACGTTTCTTCAGTTGCCATGTGTGGTATGTCTGGGTAACAGTTGATATCCTGTCAATTTCAGTAATTCAAATATGTGAACTGGTATACGAAATGTAAGCACTAAATATGGGGTAATGTACCATTAGAAGTGTTAAATGCGAATAAGGGATTAAAAGAACTGCAACGTAAAACGTAGTGTTATAGTAAACAAACCTGGTATTAGAATTTTTTAAGGTGCTTGAATATCTTTATTGGCAGCAACTTAATATTCAGGTTCTGCTACATCTTCAGGAAATTGATAAAAGCATAGAAATATCTCTTTTCTGTAGTTTAGAGATTATCAAAGTTTCTTGCTTTGAATAAGATTTCGGATTCAACTTGGTTGAACTATTCTGAACAACTTTTATTAACCAGCTGTTTTGATAAAATAATCCCCAATACAACTTTCAGCGTATTGTTTCAAAAATTTATTAGAAAGGAAACTTCGATAATATACCACTAACGGTGTTAGAACTTTTGCTTCTTGAATGCATCTAAAAGTTCCTAACTCGTTGAAGAACGCTCATTCTTAAGATTAATTTTTCGCTTCACCAGAAACATTTTACATCCCACTACTTAAAGATTTTCTACATTAGCGAAGTTTCAATAAAAGCATCCTGTCGACATGAAGTTTAATTTTATTTCACGCTCCATAGGGTGCGGTTTTTTCGCACAAGCTTAACTCTATTACACTGCAACACCGTAAATAGCAAATAACGTCTAACAAAGAAGAATAATGAAAATCCAAATTTATGGAACGTAAATGGATAATATTCGTAAGAAAAAGCACTAAAATAAAACGCCGAGTTTACGATATTGTTCTCTAAAATATATTATTGTGTAAGAGTAAGCTGAGATATAAATCAAACCGAGCTACGTACCGTTCTCTCGCTTAACTGAGCGATTGCGTTTATCTAAATAGCGTGCCACAACCTCACATCCACACAGGCTTAAAAGTTTTACAACCAGTTACAGGATGAAAACATATTTGCCCAAAACTATATGAATCGATTGTGGGACATATATAACAACTTTTCTGTACTTCAAGGCTTTAGGGCTTTTATCAAATTAAATCAACACATTCCCCATTTAGCATTGCTTGCAGAACTTCAAGCTGGATGCTATGAAACGCTTCGTAGTCAAAGCGCCTTATAAAAAATATTTACTTGGCAATCGACTATGTAAAGTGTAGCTTATAATTATTCGATTTTACTATAAATTGTATATTATCTCTTTGAAAAAATCAAAGACTTAAGTGACTCAAGGCGCAGTACTAGAAAAAAAGGAGAAGCACATTATAGTATGGTAACTAATCAGATAGAGGATACTTTTCAATGCCGCATTCTGTTCCTGTAATTGAATTTTGGCAAAAGTTAAAATACAATGTGATAAACAGGTCACGAGAAGTCATGAAAACCCAAATTCTATCAATAAAAGTCCCACCCAAATAGAAGAAAACCGGAAAAATTTTCCGAATATTCATTATTTCACCCTGTATAAAAATAAGCGTATTGCATGTACAAAGTCATCAAATTTATTCGCGTTAATAAAAAGCATATTTCTCCGTGTGTGTACATAAAGCATACTTAATAAAAATTAGTTTCATTCTAAGATATAAAATAGAAAATCATTTAAAATATCCGCGAAAAATAATATCCATCTTATTACAGTTAGCAAATTGAAGCTTCAATTGATTATGTACCTGAATTATACTAAAATTTGTATTTTTATTAGCATACAAAGCAATGCAAGCTTAAATTATTTATTTTGACTTTTTTGGGAATTAATTACTCATAGTTGTTAAAAAGCCTTTATTTACGTTTCGATCCATGACCTAGGATCGTTGTCAAAATAATAAAAATTTGAAGTCTGGCATTTATGACACAAATTGAAGGGGACTTTAATTTATTAATGCTTGATATATTTGGTTTGAATACATTAGATGAAGCCTTTGAAGTGTAGAAGATTTTGTGTTGCTCTCTGGGAGCGGCTTTGAATTATTTATGTAATAAACTTTCTGTGTGTAAAATATACGTTATGACACGTATCATGTACCGTTTGAAAAACCATAAAGAAAACCTTTGCTAGTTTTAATTATTTTTGCGTGTGTGTAAATAAAGCCTCCTTAGTACAAACAAGTTTCATTCTTTAAAATATAAGCCATTTATTTTTCATAAAAATACAGCTGCCGTGCATAAAATATTCGCTTAATTTATAGTAAAAATACATTCATTGCGTCTGCAAAACAGAGGGAACGCATTTGAAGTGTAAATTCTAAAACCTTTGTGATTAATAGAGACAAATTCGTCATTAAATACTAAGAAATGTTGTATAAACCAATTATGCATAAAACGCCGGTTCGAAGAACTCCTGAGAACAAAATATAATAAAAATTGATAAGAAGTACCTATAGGTTTTGGTGCCACAATAAGAAAGAGGGAAACAGCACATGAACTCCGTACATTAGACAAGAATCGACAACGCCTTGCTATGCTAGTAAATCATATCAGTCACGGTGGTTTAACACTAATTGGATCGTTAAATGTGGTTAATCTCAGAAATACGACACCATCAGGGTGCATTATTTTTTAAGCGGATCCGGAAGGATCTGGAAAACGGTGATGTAGTTAGATAATTTTGTAAATAAGCGGAAGAAATCCACATTCATGGATTAATTTCGATTTACCAAATCCACCATGTAAGATCCATAAATTCGTGATTCATTTTAAGACGCAGAACATGTTACTTTGAGTAAAGTCGTTCATTAGGTATGAGACATGCATACAGTATTTAACATGTAACTTTGAGTAAAGAATTAATTCTTAGAACGCAACTCTGCATAAACATGTAACAATTATTTTGTAAAACAATACGAGAATTGAACAATCTTGAACATAGATAATCCTGAGGCAAAAGAACACTCTTAATTAAAAATAGAAGATGCATTTTGAAAACTAATATTCTAAATGGAAATTTAAAACAATATAAATAATCTTGTACCATAGAATTTTAACGTCAATTTAAAAATGGAATTAGGAGATATTTAGTACCATTAATTACGAGGGAAATAAAATTTTGATAAGCGCTATCTTTCGCAAGTATAAAACTTTGGTTTTTTGTTTGTTAATTGATTAAAATAATTGAATATTTTGTAATTTAAATTTAAAATAAGTTCTCATTCTATTATTTGTGAAGGGGATAAGTTGAACTAAAATTTTGAGGTCAAAGTTCGCAGCATCTTGACCTTTAATAAATTATCCGTGACAGTTATTGACAAATCACATTTACGAACGTGATAATAAAGAGCAAGTAAATTACCCACCTATTAATTAAAAAAGATTTGTACCAGTTAACAAAGATTATGTAAGATTATTCGGTAATGATTTGGGAATCATTTTCTATATGAACTGGAACTGTGAAATGTTTTATAAACTGTTTTATATAAAAGAAAAATTTTGAATGTATAGATGTTTTCTTGAGATTGCTGTTTTTTCATTTGGTTAATTCAACAGTAAACGGATATAAGTTTGATAAATTTTATGTAAATTTTAATATTTATGACACTGTTTTATTTTCCTGCTGCTGCCAGAATATCTTTTGAAATTGTAGCATGCTTTGCTAAAGCTCTATAGAAATTACTCACTTCAAATATTGTTTGGAAACGGTTACGGATGCACGGAGTTTTGGTAGCATCGCTTAAACATAAACTTAGGCAGTCTAAGTTTATGTTTAAGCGATGCTACCAATGATTTAAACAGTTTTAAGATATTTTCTTTTTATAATAGATTGAACTTCATTGATTGCTCCTCTCATTGCAGAAGCACCGTCATACCCTTGAACTCATAAACTTTGTAACTCAAGGCCAAAATGTTACAGCTGTGTTTTGACTGTTGATGCTATACCAACATATATCACATCGTAAACGTGGTGGTAGGAGAGAACAGGTGTTCCAGATACAGCCAATCTTACGTAATATAATGTTTACTAGACCAAGTTCAAAAAAAGACGTAGTTATTAAAAGACACTAGCTTCCCTCAATTGACCAACCGATATATACATTTATTTATAAATTTTGATGCTTGTTGAATACACATTGACCGTTTTTTCCTTTCTATGGTAGCAATACAGAAGTGCCGATGAGTATTTTTTAAATAAACACGTCGTATAAAGTAAACTCTAGGAGCAACGTATTGATGAGTATATCTAAAAAAGTTGAACTTTAACTGAAATTGCAACGTAGGGAACTCAATTAACTAAAAAAACTATTCCGGTTCCAAATGCACCTTCGCTTCTAAATGCCACACAACTCATAAATAGATAACTTCGCTTACTAAATTTGTAGCAAATCGTCCAATTAAATTCTATAGAATAATTATATGAAAGTGCAGCGCCATTACGTTAGACAATAGGTTGTTAATCATTTCAGTAATTGCTATCCCTAAATTCAGCATCATTCTGAAGATTTCCATTTGCAACAAGACGTCATATCGTAAAGCTGGTACTAATAATGTCATAAAAATAGCAAAGCTATGAGGGCATGCATGAATTACTTAGAGAATATTGCGACTTGTTAAAGAAGCAACAACTTTACGACATGCCTTTCAAATGAAATTCAAGATGCAATTTAAGTTAATAGAGCTTGAAATAGTGCTATTAAAAATTGTAAGTCTGGGATTCTTGTTGACGTTGGAACGTTTTAAGTTTTTGACTAGCTAACAAAATTTTTTGCAATGCTGCGAGTTTATTGTACGTGTTGTAAACTGACCAAACTATTATGATGTCATTGAGGTATGTAAAACTGTAAGCTGGCTACTTTTATACATTGTAACAATGAATGTACCGTGTGTGTTAAGCCTTTTTCGCTTCACCCAATTTTATTTTAATATTTAGATTTAGAAGATTTTTAAATTTAGCACGGGAAAGTTTTTTCCCATCCTTAATTTAAGCTTCTACGTGTAAAGCTTCAGGATTATAGTTTACTATAAATCCTAGGTTAATTATCTCATGATTTATGGCATGTAAACCGCATATATGTGTATTTCTGAGGTTAAAGGAATGTCGATTTGGTTGAACCGTTTGGCAGCGAGAAGCATGGAATGGTAGAGTTACTATAGCTCGTGGGAGCGATGTATTTTAAAGCAGAGAATTTTACTATCGACGATCGAAAAGATCGGACGTGTGTGTGTGGCTAGTCGCGTGAAGTGATTTCTTTCGATGCCTGTACCTTCTTCCTACAACCAAAAACCACCTCTGTGCTCCGCCATAGTATAAGCATCTTCACTTCGTCGTCCAAAATTTGGTACACACAGAAAAATCTATCTGACGACGCACCTGACCTAAAAAGGGGCAGCAGTAGCTTCCAGTAAAAACCAGGTAAGCTCCTGGCTTATTTTTTAACTTGTGGGCTTTACCCGTAACGACAACCTTCGCCGCAATTTTGGAGACGTACAAACTACGTCCAAAGGTATGCGTGGTTGGCAATGTGAGTAAAGCATAACATATCCAAATTTGTATTATTGTAACATGTGTATACCTTCACAACCATTGCATAAAGAAAATATATTTTCTCAGAAGCCGGAAATTTCACGATCTATCTCCATGCTAATATGAGTTTATGTTGTAAGGCTTTGGCATTACGTAAAAAAATCTGATACAAAAAAAAGAAAAATTAATTTTAGATGGACAAAATTATTATTGATGCACCTGTACAGTAGATTTCATGATTAGCCAATATTAGTTAAGCATGATATTTGAATTTTTTAATTCTTAGAAAACATAATTTCAATTAGAGCAGAGATGAATTTTCTTAAAATAAATTGATACAGTTTAATGCAATATTAAAATAACAAATAACGCATTAGTCATTCAATAGGATAAATATAGCGACAATATAAACCGCTAAAATAAAAGATACAATTTAATAAATATGCAATTACTGCAGAGCGTTATGCATTAAACTTACACCATGGAAACAAAGTTATTTATGGTAAAATATATATCTGTATATGGGAAGCCTAAGACACTATGTCCACATGTTGGGGAAAATAAGTTAACCCAATATTGCTACTCACTCTTTACTGCTCCTGTTAGAACCACATGACACTATCTCGTAACTTGAATAATATCACAGTTAACAACTATATTTGTAACACTATATACCATGTTGCTTCCGGACATATGGCACTATATCCAGTTGGTGTTATACGCGGGTCCGTGGTGTAGTTGGTATGCATGTGACTATTATGCCCAAGCTCCCAGGTTCAAATTCCGACACGATCCGCTTCAAAAATATTAGGTGAGCATTTTTTACACAACTACGCCCTGGTTCGAATGAGAAGCAAAATAGAGGTCCCGTGCGCGAGTATTGCCACGCACTTTAAAAATCCCTACCATGCTTGGAACAACAAGGGTTCGGCAAAATTCAAAATTTTCCTGGTAAAAGAACTCGCTTCGTAGCCAAGTAGTACCTTCGGGTGGTGCATTGGAAAATCATCAAATGTAGTGGTGTTGTATGCCTCAAACCGACAAAAATATTTTAAGACATTATGTCCATGATCATTATTTAAAGAAAGTTTGGCAGTAGTGATGTTTCGCAATAAGTTGTTGTTTACTTGATCTACAGGTGGTTGTAATCACGTTTCAATCATAACATTGAGTTCACGGGCAACAAAATAGTATCATTAGCGTAAATGTTTTCCTACGCTTTAAAATAAATAGATGTCTTTGTTTTGAGCAATAAGAACGCGTTACGTTCAAGGAGTGATACACAATTATAAAATAACGTCTGCTTTAAGCCATCTGTTCGTAACTATCTTACCTGGAAGACTAGCAGGTAGTGCTTCATAAAATAGTGTGGTGAAGTTTACCCGTCAAATTCCTCTACCTCTTCCGATTTATTTTATCATTGTCATGTTCCTTTTAATGTTGTAGGTACAATGGACTCCGACTAAATTTGCATATTTAAAAATAATTAGACCTGTTGGCCTTTTTTTGTATTTCGCTTAATCAAGGATACCGTAACTGGGAATATTTTCATTATTTAAGGCTCAATATAAGCTTAATCCTAGTATACTAAACTTATCTTCATTTTGTAAACTATTTATGTAGTAATGTTAGTAAATTTATGAAAATTTATTACAGACTCAGGAAGGCACGCTATGAATATTACCTTTCTCCCTGTCTAATTGACAAGTAACACTGTACTTGAGTAAAAATTAACTCTACTACCTTACACCGATCTATTTTTAAATTGTGAGTTAACCAATACACAAACTCGTTCCACGAATCCGTTTCAACCCAATCTGTCAGCAGTTAGATGTTAGAATTGTCATAAACAAGAACGACCCTCAAAATGTTTAGGAAACAGACGATTCAGCTCAGTTAGACAGGACTGCGTGCTCCGTTCTGCTTCCAAACCCGATCGACTTTTCTAAAGAAAATACCTCCAACAATGATCTTAACCTCAACATTAGGGCCAACCTAAATTTTGTTATAGACGACGAACGCCGTTACTTAGAAGTGGATATATGTGACATATCCATGCACGGTTTGCTTGATATGGTTGTCTCCCATACCATATAAGGCCAAACTGGATACAGCGAACTTTATAAACTGAATATAGAACCTTTACTTAATATCCCTAAATCATGCCGTGTTGCTAATAGCAAAATGTGTGACGTTAGTGGCACTTACAACCTACCAGTAAAATTAGGAAATAAAGTTCTTTGCATAAAAGTTTTGGTGCTTACTTCCGTACCAAATACTCTCAATCACCCCATCCCTATCTAGTGAACAGCTGATGTTAAACTTAGTCTACACCTAACAGCCTTCCTAAATCCAACCATTGAACAAAAATGAAAGATATTTCAGACTCATTAGGTTGCAGTCACCTGGTGGAACATGCGATAAGAACCAATGTTTTATCCATTGTGTCACACCCTTAATCAAATTATCAATTCTCAGCTTGATAACAATTTGGAGGAAAGTGTATAGTCCTTCTTCTAGTCCCTTGTACTTACCTATCGCTATGGAGAAAAATATAACTGGTAGCTACCGGTTTTGTGTAGACTATCAGAAAGTAAACAAGATTACCAAACGTGACGCCTACCCCTTACCGTTAGTTTCAACGACATCCGATAAACTACAAGACGGCAAATACCTTATATCGATAGACATTAGGAGTGCCTACTGGCAAGTGCCGGAAGCTGAACAACCTTTCCTTATTAACGCGCTTAGCTTCGTTGATAGATGTCTGTTTAGATTTATCCGCATGCCATTTGGGTTGCATAACAGTTTTGTAGAAGAGACTGGTTAATAGAGTTATTGACGTCGCCCTCGTTTTCCACGTTTATATCTATCTATTTTATTTGGTTCTAGCTACTAAAAACTTTAATAATCATCTAGAAGTCACTCAAGGAAAGTTCTCTTGGTTAAAATCAGCTGATTTGACCGTTGATCGAGAGCACTGCCGTTTTTCTAGACCCAAAATCAAAGAACTTACGTATTTTGTTGGCCAAGAAGGTTTACATGTTGAACCCGAAAAATTTCGGCTATTTAGACTTTCCCCAGCCTAGCAACGTTTTCGAAATTCGTCGTTTTTTAGCCTGTGACTGGTACTGCGGTTCCTTTCCAGATTTTTCCACAATCGTTGCCCCAATAAGCAAATTAATGAGGAAGGCTAAAATTTTTTATTGAACGATGGGTGTGAATCCGCTTTTTACTAAAATAAAAAATTAAATTGTGTCAGCTCCCATTATGGGTAACACCAATTTTAAATTGCCTCTTTCTATCCAAACTTGCGCAGTGATTTTAGTTTAGGCGCGGTTTTGTTCTAGATTCACCCAACAAAAGGTTCATAAGTTATAGCAGTACACCATTGAGTTCTAGTGGGCGTAAATTTACCACCAGTAAGAGTGTTTTACCGGAATACGTGCTATTGGCAAATTTAGACTTTATATCGAAACTCTCACTTTACAGTTGTCACTGATCATTTTGTTTTACTTTGGCCAGATAATCTGAAAGACCCCTCCGGTCGTTTGGCGCGGTGGAGTGTCGATTTGCAACAATTAAATTTCAATATTTTCATGGTTGTGGCAAGAGCATCGTTAGCGTTATCGCGTTATGTACTTATTATAAACCAATTTAGGGTTCTAGTAATCCCGAACTGTATTTTGCAGAGATATATGACTTTTGGTTTCACTAAATGTGTGATCGGGTGTCGATGAATCCGCCTAAATTTTCATCATTCTAGTTTGATGGAAAAATATATTGAAAAGCTGTACAATCCTTCAAATGCTTTTGAATGGAATATTGTAGTCGCCAAATGTCAAACATTAAACATGATGCACAGAAACCACGATGAACATACCTCCGACCACTTAGGCGCTTTTAAAACTTATCATAAGATTGCTTCAAGTATTTTTCACCTAGAGCCAAAAGCGATGTTGCGAAGTATGTGTGTAAATATCGGACATGCATTGCATGCAGGGTTGGACATAAGGCATCTGCTGGTCTCCATCTATATTGTCCAAAGGTCTTCAGACCTTAAAAACCCATTTTCGTTGATATTGTTGGACTCCTCTAGAGATCTACTTCTAGATTCAAATATATACGAAGTATAAAAGATTAATTCAGTAACTTTATATCTTTCTACCCATGAGAAAGGTTACTTCCTCTAAGGTTGCCAAATTGTTAAAAAAACTCATTCGTTTCTTATTTGATGTTTCTCGTACGGTAGTTTGCGTTAATAACAAACATTTCCAGGAGCGTTAGTTCAAATACTTACTGGACTCATATCTCGTTAAAACTAGCCTTACTGCATATTACCATCCTTAGGCGAATGCTGCCGAGAAAACAATATTGACTTCTTTTGTTAAAGATAGTCGGCGCAAATGCGCTTTGTGGCCTTTAGAAAGTTGTTGCGCAATTCGTACTTCGAGACGTAAGTCGACTGGTCCCACTCCGTACGTCGTGAACTTTGGTCGTAAAATGCATCTTAGTGGCGATAATCACGATTTACCCAAAGTCTTTTCAAATGATGAAAGTGAGGGGGATCCGGTCCCTCTTGTTGAACGTTCTTCAATTTTTACGAAAGTGTTTAAAGAAGTCCGTGCTTATTTAGATAAAGCTTTTGAGCGTAACAAAAAGTGAAGGTATGGCCTGCGTCATCGTCGCGATCGTTACATGGTGGGTCAGAAAGTGTCTCACGTGAATTTTGCACGAACGTATGCCTGTGAATTTTTTACAAATAAGCTGCCACCCAAATGCGTAGGTCCTTTTATTGTGTCTAAAGGTTGTCTAACCGTCTACTTATTAGTTGGAAACCAATGAAGAGCGTAACGTTGGAGTTTGGCATGCAAAGCATATTCGTCCAGATCTTTGATTACGTTTACGGGTTATGTTTTTCGTGTTTTGCTTATTGATTTTGGATTTCAGTATTTGGAATATTTTAGGCACTTGTGTACTGTGTCGATAAATTGTCAAATTTTTACCTGCTTACTGAACTTCACGGTATTTTGGATTTGGCGTCCTTGATGTACTTGTGCGTGGATTTGAAAAAAGTATGCGATAGAAATGCTTAATTACAAAAGCATAATGAAAAACATCCTAAAGAATACAAACGATAAATTCAATCGATTAATACCAACAGACCAAACCACAAGACAGTATAACAAATAGAATACTACTCTTGAAAGGAACATGCAAACCAAAATGATAGGAATGCGAGATTTAATAAGATTTTACACGATATTCAATCAAATGATATCAACCCTTACTGTAATTCAATAAATTTTAGCTACATTAGAAACTGCTGTAACATTTGCTAAATTAAATACTTTACATGCTAGTACTATCGAACCAACTGATTTGTTATATGAATTATTAGGTATTAAATCACACATAACTCATAGTAAAATACCCTTTGAAGTAATAGATTCTAACATACTTGTATTTGAAAAAATAGATATAGTAAGCGGTTATATAAAGAGTCATGAAACTACGTTTTTAATTGAAATTCCCATTGTAGAGATTAACACTTACAGTTATTATCATTTATTTGCTTTCCCTATGAAAGTTACTAGCCAATATCAAGTTATTATCCCTAAATAAACTCAGGTACGGATTCACAAATGAAAAATGCACAGAAGTAGCACCCAGTCAATACTTATGTCAATCATTAACGACAACGGCTATTCAAACGGATAGCCCTTGTGAAGTACAATTATTAAGATTCTCTAATCAATACGAGAATTGTGTACCAAAACCAGTACAAGTTACAGATATGAAAATTCAGAAAGTTACGGACAAGAAATGGATTGCTGTATTTCCGCAAGAAGTAATAGCAACCGCCAAGTGCAACTAAAACGAAAACAGTTTAGCCCTAATCGGAAGCAAAGTGATCGCGATAAAGGAAGATTGCTATTTAAAATTAAAAAGTGAAATTATTTGAGTATATCACAATCCAACCGTGACGAAAAAATTTGCAAATCTACCCGAACTACAGTTAAAGAGTTCACAAACCGAAGACAACGCAATTATCAAAAAACCGATGCAACTAGAACATCTAGACCTTGACGATCTCAACCACACAGTAAAATTAATGGACACATAAAGAACACTTAAGTAAGTTAAAAGTGCCAAAAATTACATTATGACAATATTAGTGTTAGGACAATTTTATTTTTATTAACTGAATATTTATTGTATAAGATGTATTTTAGATATAAAACAAAGAAACAAATGCAAACAAAGAAATCATAAATAGTGACAATAAGTTTTGAAAATTAAGTATAACCCTTAATTTTCATCTAAAGTCGGGAGGAGTTACATATCCCCAATTAAAATATGTATAGAAATACAAATATAATTATTATGTCTTAAAAATAGAATGTTACATTATATAATTGAATGACACATTATAAAAAGTTAATGAAAGTTCATATCAGATATGAGAACGGAAGCAACTACTTTGAATTCTAGACGCAACATGATACTGCAGATGCAGGACAGAATGAACTATAAGAAACCAATTTTTATAATTAAGATTATTAAGAAGTAAGACATTGCATATTATCAAGAAGTATCAGACATGAGATCTGCAGTTTCCACAAGATGGTGCGAGAGTAGGGATTACATAACTACCCAGTGGAGCCCCTTATAGCCAGTCAGTTTTGAACTCCATAACTTTACGATTGTTGGTTGTTCAAGCTACTCACATAGTTAGTAATTATCAACTTTGATTATTTTAATAAGAAAACGTTAATGCACGTAACGTACAAGTTGTTGAACCATTTTTGTAACTACTGTAGAAATAAATTTCATAGAAGTGTTTTGGAAATAAAAGTCTTTTTAAAAAAAAGCTCCCAAATGCCCAAACCTATCTCACGATCAAATAAAAGCTTTACTAGTTTATTGACGGAATGGCACTCTATTTAAGTCATAACCAAAAGCCAGTATTTACTATTTATTTTTAATGTCTTCTGCGGACTCCCCCTGCCTACGCCACTACCCTGGACTAACGCAGTACCGAGGCTGGGAGCGGATAAATCATAAACCAAACACACCGCTTGCTAAAATGAGCGCCCCATAAATCTCATAGCTGGGCTCCGACGGAACTGGAATAGGTAATTTCTTAAGATCACCAATATAACACACAAATTGGCGATGAAATACCTCTACACAAAACATATACAGGAATGCGATCCTTATTAATAATCAATACATTTATTGAAAGGAATAGAGATGTAAACAATAATATACAGCAGTATATCATAAGGACCCACCATTATTATTTATAATATCAACAATAAAAGCATGAATTTATAATCTTAGCTGTATTTTAATATTATACTTAATGTTGCTAACCCAGCCAATAGGAAAACTATCTAAACTAAAACAACTAAACAAAATAAGCGAGTAGTTAAGGGTTGGAATACCAGTACCTCTTGAAATGGGTATTTGTGCAACTACAACTAAAGTTGTTGGTTGACTTTTACAGACGTTAAAAATCATAAACATTCATGCCATAAAATCTGATATTTAATTTTGTAAACAGAATAATCTAAAATTATATGAAATCCCCGTTGCAATTTATTTTTCGCGATGAATAAGGTAACTCCAACAACAAAAGTACTGAATCATTAATTACAATGCCAGATGATTATATCGATAATTAACATGGCTCACCGTCAGCTGCGATTTGCATGAAGTAAACCGACCTTCAGTCCTAGTTTAAGATAAGATGTGGTCAACATACCAACAGCTTGGCCAGGTTTTAGAAGAAAAATATACATTAAAACCGACAATCATTTCCTCAATTGATATGGGAGCCAGGAAGAATGATTATACGCAAAACATATAACGTAATCTCAACACCTATGACAACTACAGCGGTGCTGACGAAGACCCACAAAATCTGCATATAACTTCTTACCGCTATAAATCGGGTCTCCTAAACAAAAAGAACTCGAAAGAGTCATTATCCAGCAACAATCCTTGATTCAACTGCAGATCTACAATAATGATAACACTAACAAAATGCAAGATTATTTACTACTTATGAATCATCAAACTCCCACTCAGAAAATAAGGAAAATTATTATATCAACACTTAAATAATTTTCTTTTGTTAAACAGCCAAAAATTTTTTAAACAATGCGGAAGTAGTAAGTTTCCTAAGCATGATTAAAAATGCAAATGATTCAAGTAAAATTGACGTGGGTAACCCACTAAAGCGATAAACACTACGAGTAATCGATTTCAAATAAATTAGAAAAAACTAAATCATAACGCACACCGTAAACTTTCGAAGTTGATTTGAAAAATAAAACCGTAACAACCTCCTTCATATAAAAAAAATTGCCAGCGTTGGAAATAGAACCTGCGAACAACTATACAAACGATACCACATGCAAAATTCCGTGAAGCTCAGTAAGAAGGAACAAATTCAATAGTATATCGACACCGTACATAAGCGTCTAAAATATCCCAAATCCTGAAATCCAAAATTAGTAAAAAAATAAACACGAAAAATATATATCAAGCCACAAACGTAATCAAGGATTTAGACTTAAATCTTTACATGTCAAATTCAACATTACGCTCTTCAATGGTTTTCAACTGGTAGGTAGACGACGAGACACATTAAGACACAATAAAAAGACCTATATATTTGGGTGGTACTTTATTTGTAAAAAATTGACTGACATTCGATCATACAAAATTCATGTGAAACACTTTCTGACCCACCTGTAGCGATCTCGACAACGACACAGGTCATACACCATCGTGATGTGTTCAAGATCTAAATGAGCACGAATATCTTCAACCACTTGAAGAAATTTTGGCTGACTCGTGAATGTCGCCACTAAGATACATTTCACAAGAAAAGTTCATGAAGTCCGGAGTAAGACCAATTCGTGTCTCGAAGTACGAATTGCACAAACAGTTTGCTAAAACAACGTACCCCATTTGCGCTGATTATCTTTAATAAAAGAATTCAATATAGTTTTTAGGGGACGGTGTTGTGGCTTTGCAGCGTTCGCATGAGGATTATAATATGTAGTATAGTTAGCTTTAACACAATATGAGTCCAGGGAGTATTATACTGACGTCCACGGAATTGTTTACTATTATCGCAGATCACAGTATGGGAATACCAAACAACAAAAATACACGTTTCTCTTATAATTCGGCAACCTTACACGAGGAAGCCTCTTTCATGGGTAAAAAGATACAAAAGTTACTCGGATAATTTTTTATACTTAATACATATTTGTATCCAGAAGCAGATCTCGAAAAAGGTCCAACAGTGTCAACGAAAGTGAGTTTAAAATGTCTGAAAAACTGTGGACGGCCTAAAAAACCAACACGTGCTTCTGTTCAACCTTACAAGCAATGCAAGTGCTACATTTACGCACTTATTTCGCATCATCGGTGTTGACTGTAGGTTAAAAATACTTAGAAGCAATCCTATGATAAGTTTAAAAACTTCTAAGTGGCCGGAGTTAGGTTCATCATGGTTACTGCGCATGATTTCTAGTCTATGAGATGTGATAACTACTTCCTTGAAGAAAATCTAGGAGGATCCTTCGTCACCTGGTCACACATTTTGTAAAAGCAAGAGTCAAACATCTCTTTAAAATACGGTTCGGGACTACTAGGAACGCCAACTTGCTTTATAATAAGTACAGAACCCTAGAGCGCTAACACGTCGTGGACAAAGTTGTTCTTGCCACGACGACGAACAATATCGAAACTGAATTGTTGCAAATCGACACTCCACCGCGCCAAAGGATTAGAGAAGTAGTTCAAATTATCTGGCCAAAGTAAAGCAAAGTGATCAGTGACAACTGTAAAGTGAGCGCCTCAATATAGGTCTAAATTTGCAAATAGCCCGTATTATGGTAAGACAATCCCATTGACGGTAAATTTATGCCCACTAGAACTCAACGGTGTACCGATATAACTTATGAACTTTCCGCCATTGGGGTGACTTTGGAACAAAACCGCTCTTAAACTAAAATCGCTAGCGCATGCATAGATAGAAAGAGGCAATTTAAAGTTGGGGCAACTCATAATGGAAGCTAACACATTATAATTTCTTAGTTCGGTAAAAAACGGATTCATATCAATCGGTCAATAAAAATTTATGGTTCATCTACATTAATTTGCCTATTTTTGCAACAATTGTGGAAAATTTTTGGGAAAATCAGCGGAACCAGTCACACAGGTCAAAAAACGACACATTTTGAAAACGTTGTTAGACCGGGGAAAGTCTAAAATAGCCGAAATTTTCTCGGGTTGTACGTGTAAATTTTCTTGGTTAACGACATGCGCAAGAAATTTGATTTCGGGTATACAGAAACGGCAATTTTATCTATCAACGGGTCAAACCTCACTTTTTAACGACATCAAAATAGAATGGATTGAAGTGTTTTAAATTATAATTTGATATAATTAAATAGCAACCATTTAACCTGACAAGGCAGCCAAAATCGTCAATAACTATTTAACTGCCTGTAAGTAATGCACGGGATCTGAAGATTTAATTAAGTAAGAACCGAAATATTCTATTGCAGGAACTGCACGTAACAAAATCTCCCTTCCTCCGCCACAGCAAAACTGAAAGGTTGGGGTAAAAAGCAAAAGTAACGGACCAAGCGGTATATTAACAGGACACCGTAAAGGAACTCGTTTCAGAAAACAAAAGGGTACAAGAAGAAAAAGATTTTTATCTGGCTTAAAGACCCAATACACCGTCCGAGCGGAAAAAGTAGATGATATAGTTGCAATCAACAAGGACAAATAAGGAATGGCCTAACACTGCGAAAGTCGTCGTAGGTCGGATATCTATAGTAAAGAAATAGTAAAGTTTTTAACCCTCAATAAAAGAATTGGTTTCTTGCGAAAACAAACTAAAAAGCGAAAAATAAAACAGGAAAGAAAACCAACAGCAAATGCAAAACGAGACAATAACTGTCAAGCCTCAAAGTATGCTAGAGAACTTGAAGAATGCTGGATAGAAAAATTGAGGTATTTCAAGCTGTTGTAACAAAGATTCGTATTAAACGAACAAAAAAAAAAGGATAGCTAACTAGGCCTAAAAGTCGACTAAGTCGTAGTTTTCGAAGAAAAGAAGGAAGATCTAGAAAACACCTACCACAGAAAGTCGATTGAAAATTTAATCCAGTCAGTTTACGGACTAACAGTAAGAAAACCAGCCAACTAAGGGGAAGGGAAAGTAGAACAAGAGGAACGAAGAAGCAAAACTAAAATTTTAGAAAAAACCCAAAGAAACAACGATAGATCCAAAAGAACGGAGACAACGGAAAAAAGAGAGAAACAAAAAATATGTGTATGTGGCTATGGAGTGTGTGTGTGCGCGCGCGCGTGTGTGTGTAGAGTGTGCGTGTATGTGTACCAAAAGTACGTTTAGAGAATGTGTTGGACGTCTTTAGTCGCATTTTAGGACAGGCAGGTCGTACCATAGGGCTATTCTAATCCGGACCCACACGATGCAGTGTATCAGCAGTAATTGTGTCCAATTCAGATAAATCCTTACCAAACTTATTTGGAAACACAAAAGCAAAAAATGTATTTTTATTCAATGTTGGAATTCACTCAAATATTCTTGAACCAAAAAAATGCATTTCAATGGAGTAGTATCCGGTGTTATAATAGCACTATTAGTTGCAGGTGTATCAACAACTGTATCAACTAAAAATTCTGGCACAGATCGTAAAGTTTCTTCAAAATTTGAAAAATCAACTTTATTTTCTACAAAACTTATTTTACGTTTAGCAGTAGTATTAGAACTAATTTTATTTTCACTTCTAGAAGACTGATGTATCGTTGAAATTAACAGATATTTCGCTCATTTTTCCAAAATTGTGTTCTAGTTTTGTCATTTATTAGTTTCTTTTTAGATTCATTAAAATCTACAACTTGTGCCATCTTAATTCTTCCCAGGAACATTTATTACTGAAGAAGCACGTGTTGGACGTTTGGCTTGTATGGTAATAACTGAAATCTGTTCCAAAGAATCAACAATCTGATGTTTACCGTTGTCGGTGTTTTGAATACTCTTGTTAGCATATGAACTTCCTCGCTTCTCAGATTGTGGGCCACTGTTATCACTATGTAGTGAAGACGGTGTCCTCAAGTCTCTTTCATCATCATCAGCAGCATTATTGGATTCCTGTTCACAGTTGTTTGTATTATGCGTATTAAATAAAGCAATACTATTACTTTACCTTAAAAAATGATAATAATTACGTGGAATAATTTTTTCGTTGAATGAGTAAATTGCTCATCTGAATCGTAACGCTGGTAATTCTCATCGGATCTATTAAACAAACGACTATTATTTGATTCTTTTGAAATAAATGAATGGTCTTGATTTTATTCATTAATTGATCTGCTCAAATGAGTATTGTTCGAAGGATGGGATGCAGTAGCGAACGTAAAACTAACGACAGAAGAAATTTAATTCCTATTAGCAAGCGGTAGCGGGATAGCCATGGGAGCCTGTGTATTTCTAGGAGGCGAAGTCTGCCCAAAAGCGAACTCAGGTTTCACACAATCACTTTTCTTAGGTAGCACATAACTATCAACCCTAAACTTTTTCAACTCCTACTTCAGACATTCGTCCTCTATTTTCTGCATGGAGCGAACGGTAGGCAATTGAGTTATATAAAATGGAGCACGGTCACAAGACACAATGCTTAATTAAACGTCCTCAGGTATAGAACCATACCGACGGAACATGGAAGTCATACACGTTAAACAGTCAATGATACCTTTTAACGGATCCTCCGTCCTACCTAAGATATCATTAAACAGTCTTCGCTTATAATCAGGGGGTTCAACATGACGTAATAATAAATTAACTAAGGTCTGCCAATTAGAAAACCGATGACTGTTACTCTAGTACCACAGCAAAATTTTTGACTCAAAAGGTCTACCTTACATGTGTTTTTCAATACGCCACCCGAAGGTACTACATTGGCCAGGAAGCGAGCTTCTTTTACCTGGAAAATTTGGAATTTTGCCAAACCCTTGCTGTTCCAAGCAAGGTAGGGATCTTTAACGTGCGTGACAACACTAACACACGAGACCTCCATTTTACCTCTGATCCGAACGAGGGTGTACTTTTGTGAAAAATGCTCGCCTAATATTTTTCAAACGAACCGTGTCGGGATTCAAACCCGGCCCTTGGGCGTAGTAGTCACACACATACCACTACGCCACGGAGCTGCCCCAGAAAAAGAGGTCTATCGCTGACTCGAATACTTGGGATTCAAACACATTACAAACCACCCTGAGCTCTTCAACTCTTTTAGAAAGTTATCTACAGTAAG
Source organism: Platerodrilus igneus (assembly GCA_036346225.1). Taxonomy (NCBI): domain Eukaryota; kingdom Metazoa; phylum Arthropoda; class Insecta; order Coleoptera; family Lycidae; genus Platerodrilus; species Platerodrilus igneus. The sequence continues at coordinate 5,556,004 of JARFIW010000828.1, forward strand.
CACATTAGGATCTCCACGAAATTTTAAATTCCATTTTACGATAGGTTGCAGACAGGATTTACTAAGTGGACTAGGGACCGTATAGTTAAAGCGTTCCCAATGGGTTCGGAAGGGGGTTTCTCTAAATGGTCCAGTAAAGTAAGAAATTTGATTAAAAATGTGACGCTCACACAAGGAGCAATAGGAACAAATGAACAGCAAATTTTCGAAGCGTGATTAAGAATGTAAATGATTTGAGTAAAATTTAAGTGATAAACCCACTATAGCTAGTTAGCAATCGGTACATGAAAACTCTACGAGCTATCAATATAGGTTTATTAAAATAAATGAGAGAAAATAAATTACAAAGTACACCCTCATTGGTTTCCAAGTGATAGGTAGACGGTTAGACAACCTTTAGACACAATAAAAGAACCTACACATTTGGGTGGCAGCTTATTTGTAAAAAATTCACAGGCATACGATCGTGCAAAATTTACGTGAGACATTTTCTGACCCACCATGTAACGATCGCGACGACGACGCAGTTCATACACTTTTGTGTAAGCTCAAAAGCTCTATCTAAACAAGCACGGATATCTTTAAACATTCCTAAAAATTGAAGAACGATCAACAAGAGGGAGAGGATCCAGTTTAATTTCATTATTTGAAAAGACTTTAGGTAAATCGTGATTGTAGCCACTAAGATGCATTTTACGACTAAAGTTTACAACGTATGGAGTGGGACCAGTCGACTTACGTCTCGAAGTACAAATTGCACAACAACTTTCTGAAAGCAACAAAGCGCATTTGCGCCGACTATCTTTAACAAACGAAGTAAATATTGTTTTCTCGGCAGCATTCGCATAAGGATGGTAATATGCAGTATGGCTAGTTTTAATGAGATATGAGTCCAGTAAGTATTTAAACTAAAGCTCCTGGAAATGTTTGTTATTAACGCAAACTACCGTACGAGAAACATCAAATAAGAAACGTATGTGTTTTTTAACAATTTGGCAACCTTAGAGGAAGTAGCCCTACTCATATACTTCATATATATTTGTATCTATAGAACTAGATCTTTAGAAGGGTCCAATAATATCAACGAAATTGGGTTTTCAAGGTCTGAAGACCTTTGGAGAATATAGATGGATACTAGCAAGTGCCTTTTGTTCAACCCTGCAATCAATGCAAGTCCGATATTTACGCACATACTTCGCAACATCGCTTTTGGCTCTAGGTGCAAAATACTTAGAAGCAATCTTATGATAAATTTTAAAAGCGCCTAAGTGGTCGGAGGTATGTTCATCGTGGTTGCTGTGCATCCTGTTTAAAGTTTGACATTTGGAGACTACAATATTCCATTCAAAAGCATTTGAAGGGATTTTACAGCTTTTCAATATATTTTTTCCATCAAACTACCATGATGAAAATTTAAGAGGATTTATCGACACTCGATCACACATTTAGTGAAACCAAAAGTCACATGTCTCTTCAAAATACCGTTCGGAATTACTATGAACCCTAAATTGGTTTATAATAAGTACATAACGCGATAACGCTAACGCATCGTGGACAACGGTGCTCTTGCCACAACGATGAACAATATTGAAATTGAATTGTTGCAAGTCGACACTCCACCGCGCCAATCGACCGGAGGGGTCTTTCAGATTATCTGTCCAAAGTAAAGCAAAGTGATCAGTGACAACTGTAAAGTGAGAGTTTCGATATAAGGTCTAAATTTGCCAATAGCACGTATTACGGTAAGACACTCTCACTGGTGGTAAATTTACGCCCATTAGAACTCAATGGTGTACTGCTATAACTTATAAACTTTTGTCATTGGGGTGAATTTAGAACAAAACCGCGCCTAAACTAAAATTACTAGCGCAAGCTTGGATAGAAAGAGACAATTTAAAATTGGAGTTACTCATAATGGGAACTGACACAATTTAATTTTGTATTTCAGTAAAAAACGGACTCACACCCATCGTATAATAAAAATTTATAGCCTTCCTCATTAATTTGCTGATTGGGGCAACGGTGGTGGTAAAATCTGAAAAGGAACCGCCGCACCAGTCACAGGCTGAAAAACAACGGATTTCGAAAACGTTGCTAAGCTGGATAAAATCTAAATAGCCGAAATCTTTCGGGTTCAACATGTAAACCTTCTTGTTCAACAACATATGCCAGTTATTTAATTTTGGGTCTATAAAAACGGCAGTTTTCTTGGTCAACGATCAAATTAGCTGATTTCAACCAAGAAAACTTTCCTTGAATGGCTTCTAGATGCTTATTAAAATTTTTAGTAGCTAGAACCAAATCGAATAGGTAAATATATACGTGAGAAACGTGGGCGAGGCCAAAACTCTATTAACCAGTCTCTGCTACGAAACGGGACTGTTATGCAACCCAAAATGGCATGCGGATAAATTCAAACAGATATCTATCAACGAAGCTAAGCGCGTTAATAAACAGAGGCAGTTCAGCTGCCGGCACTTGCCAGTAGGCACTCCTAATGTCGATCGATATAAAATATTTGCCGTCTCGTAGATTATCGGATGTCGTTAAAACTAACGGTAAGGGGTAGGCGTCACGCTCCGTAGTCTTGTTTACTTTCTGATAGTCTACACAAAACCGGTAACTACCAGTTATATTTTTCGCCATAGCGATAGGTAAGTACCAAGGACTAGAAGAAGGACTACAAACTTTCCTCCAAATTGTTATCAAACTGAGAATTGATAATTTGCTTAAGGATGTGATTTAATGGATAAAACCTCTATAAAATAGATTCAGCATTGGCTCTTATCGCATGTTCCACCAGGTGACTGCAACCTAATGAATCGAAAATATCTTTCATTATTGTTCAATGGTTGGATTTAGGAACGCTGCTTGGTGTAGACTAAGTTTAACATCAGCTTGTAGACTAGATAGGGATGGGGTGATTGAGGAAATAAGACAATCTCTAACGTCAGAAACCACACCAATACCAAGCCATACACCGGTACCTAGAATGAGCGTATCTGGTACGGAAGTAATCTCCAAAACTTTTAGGCAAACAACCTTATTTCTTAAATTTACTGGTAGGTTTTAAGTGCCACTAACGTCACAAATGTGACTATTAGCAACACGCCGTGATTTAAGGATATTAGGTAAGGGTAATATATTCAGCTTATAAAGTTTGCTGTATCCAGTTTGGCATTATATGGTATGAGAGGCAACCATATCAAGCATGCCGAGCATGAATATGACACATATATCCACTTCTAAGTAACGGCGTTCGTCGCCTATAACAAAATTTAGGTTAACCCTAATGTTGGGGTTAAGATCATTGTTGGGGATATTTCCTTTAAAAAAGTTGACCGGTTTTGGTAGCAGAACGGAGCACGCAAACCGGTCTAACTGGGCTAGATCGTCTGTTTCCTAAACACTTTAGAGGATGTTCTTCTTTACACAATTCTAACATATAACTGCAGACAGGTTGGGTTGAACGGGGTCGTTGAACGAGTTTGTGTATTGGTTAACTCACAATTTAAAAATAGATTAGTGTAAGGTAGTAGAGTTAATTTTTACTCAAGCACAGTGTTACTTGTCAATTAGACAGGAAAAAAGGTAATAAAGTTCATAGCGTGCCATCCTGAGGGCGTAATCAATTTCCATGAATTTACTAACATTACTATTTAAATAGGTTACAAAATGAAGATCAGTTTAGTATACTAGGATTAAGCTTAAATTGAGCCTTAAATAATGAAGATAATGCCAGTTACGGTATCCTTGATTAGGCGAAATGTGAAAAAGGGCCAACAGGTCTAAGTATTTTTAAATATGCAAATTTAGTCGGAGTCCATTGTACCTACAACATTAAAATAAACATGACAATGATAAAATAAATCGGAAGAGGTAGAGGAATTTGACGGGTAAACTTCACCACACTATTTTATGAAGCACTACTTGCTAGTCTTCCAGGTAAGATAGTTATGAACAGATGGCTTATAGCAGACGTTGTTTTATAGTTGTACATCACTCCTTGAGCCTATCGCGTTCTTATTGATCAAAACAAAGACGTCTATTTATTTTGAAGCGTAGGAAAACACTTACGCCGCAGAATACATAGTAAGCACTATGATTAATTTCCCGAGCAGTGTTGGGAACTCAAAACCGTATTCATTTAATAATAAGTACATTCTAAAATCCCCAAGGGTAATTACACTACCTATTTTCTAACTGATTTACAATGTGTAATACCCTAAGATGCTAAAACGATTTTACACAACTATGTGAAACAACTTTAATTTTTAATTATTAAAATAAAATCATTGGAGATCCAAGTAAAGCGTAACAATAGCTGGGATAAAATCGTTGTAGATACAAGTGAGGCGTAGCAATAGCTGGGACCACTGTCGTCTACAGCCACAAAAATAAAAATAATATGACATAACCTATAATTAATATCAATGGGTTATTATTATACCATTTATCCCGGTAGTAGGTAAATTGGATGTTATTCGTTTGTACTTACCTCTAGTTTGATCATCAATATAATTTTGTATCGCTAATAATACCATGTTTCTTGCCCGTGAGCTCAATGTTATGATTGAAACGTGATTACAACTATCTGTAGATTAAGTAAACAACAGCTTATTATGAAACAACACTAATTCTAAACTATCTTTAAATAATGATCACGGACATATCGTCTTCAAATATTTTTGTCAGTTCGAGGCATACAACACCACTACATTTGATATCCAATGCTCCACCTGAAGATACTACGTTGGCTAGGAAGCGAGTTCCTTTTACCTGTAAAATTTTGAATTTTGTCGACCTCTTGCTGTTCCAAGTATGGTAGGGATTTTTAAAGTGCACGCACGGGACCTCAACTTTACTTCTCATCCGAAAAAGGACGTATTTTGTGAAAAATGCTCACCTAATATTTTTCAAGCGGATTGTGTCCGGATTTGAACCTGGGAGCTTGAGATAGTAGTGACACGCATACCAACTACACCACGGACCCGCCGAGCATATAACACCAACTGGACATAGTGCCATATGTCCGGAAGGAACATGGTATATGGTGTTACAGATATAGTTGTATACTCTGATATTATTCAAGTTACGAGAAAGTGTCATGTGGTTCTGACAGGAGCCGTACAAAGTGAGTAAAGATATTGGGTTAACTCATTTTCCCCAAAATGTGGACATAGTGTCTTATGCTTCCGATGTACAATTATGTAATTTACTATAAATAACTGTCTCTTTCTATAGTTTAGGTTTAATGCTTGACGTACTGCACTACCTAGATATTTATTAAATTGTATTTTTTATTTTAGCGGTTTATACTGTCGCAATATTTATCCTATTGAATGACTAATGCGTTATTTTAATATTGCATTGAGCTGTATGAATTTATTTTAAGAAAATTCATCTGTGCTCTAATTGAAATTATGTTGTCTAAAAACAAAAGAATTCAAATATCATGCTTAACTAATAATAGCTATTCATGAAATCTACTTAATAATTTTGTCCGCCTAAAATTAACTTTCCTTTTTTTTGTATCTGCTTTTTTTACATAATGCCAAAGCATTACAACATAAATTTATATTAGCATGGAGATAAATCATGAAATTACAGGCTTTTGAAAAGATATATATTCTTCATGCAACAGGTGTGAAAACTTACACATGTTACAATAATGCAAATTAGGATATGTTTACGCTTTACTCACGTCGCCAACCACGCATAACTCTGAACGTAGTTTGTACGTCTTTAAATTTGGTGGCATGGGTTGCCGTCACGCGTAAAACCCACAAGTTAAAAAACAAACCAGGAGCTTACTTGGTTTTTACTGGAAGCTAATGTCGCCGTTTGCTTTTTGGGTCAGGTTTGTCGCCGGGTAAATTTCTTCTGTGTGTACCAAATTGTGAACGATAAAGTGAAGATGCTTATACTATGGCGGAGCACCGAGATAGTCTTGTTTGTTAGAGAAAGAAGGTACAGGCAAGAAATTGCATCGTTAGACTAACCGCACACATCCGATCTCTTCGATCGCCGATAGTAAAGTTCTCTGCTTTAAAATATATCGCCCCTACGAGTTGTAGTCACTCCACCATTCCATGCTTCTCACTGCCTAACGTTTCAACCAAATCCACATTTCTTTAACCTCAGAAATGGAGGCATATGCGGTTTACATGCCATAAATCATAAGGGGATTGATCTCGGATTTATAGTAAACTATAATCCTGAAACTTTACACGTAGAAACTTAAATTAAGGATGGGAAAAACTTTCCCGTGTTGAATTAAAAATTCTTCTAAATCTATATATTAAAATAAAATTCGGTGGAGCGAAAAAGGCGTAACACACAATAACGATATATTCATTGCTGTAATGAATAAAAGTAGCCGCTTACAGTTCTACATACCTCGATGACGTCATAATAGTTTGGTAAATTTACAACACGTGTAATAAGCTCGCAGCATTGCAAAAAATTTTGTTACCTTGTCAGAAACTTAAAACGTTCCAACGTCAGCAAGAATCACAGACTTACAATTTTTAATAGCACTATTTCAAGCTCCATTAACTTAAATTGCATCTTGAATTTCATTTAAAAAGCATGTCGTAAAGTTGTTGCTTCCTCAACAAGTCGGAATATTTTCTAAGTAATTCATGTATGCCCTCTTAGCTTTGCTATTTTTACGACATTATAAGTGCCAGCTTTACGATATGACGTCTTGTTGCAAATGGAAATCTACAGAATAATGCTGAATTTAGGGATCGCAATTACTGAAATGATTAACAACCTATTGTCTGACGTAATGGTGCAGCACTTTCATATAATTATTCTATTGAGTTTAATTGGACGATTTGCTACAAATTTAGTAAGCGAAATTATCTATTTATGAGTTGTGTGGCATATAAAAGCGAAGGTGCATTTAATGAAAAATTTTGAACCGGAATAGTTTTTTAATTAATTGAGTTCCCTATGTTGCAATTTCAGTTAAAGTTCAACTTTTCTAGATGTACTCATACGTTGCTCCTAGAGCTTACTTTATACGACTTGTTTATTTTCAAAAATACTCATCGGCACTTCTGTATTGCTACCAAGGAGAGGAAAGAACGGTCGTTCGGTTTGGTATTTTATATGCTCTGAGGTACTCTACCTAGTCAAAAGATACTAGTGGCTGCAAACCTATCAATTTATGTTCAACTAGCATAAAAATTAATAAATAAATGTATATGTCGGTTGGCCAATTGAAAGAAGCTAGTGTCTTTTAATAACTACGTCTCTTTTTGAACTTGGTGTAGTTAACATTATAGTACGTAGAAATGGTCGTATCTAAAACACCTCCTCCCTCTTTCCACCATATTCAACTTCCTTTCACCTCCTCCCACCTTCCCCTTCATACTAAATTTTTTAGGTTAGGTCGGTGTCTCCGCAGCTGAACTAACCTAAGAATTTTACTTCAAACAATATCGAGCTAAACTAACCTAACTCGGAGAGGTTGGAACTAACTTAAGCTAACCTGGAAATGTTGGAGCTAACTTAATCTAATAGTGAGAGGTTAGAGCTAACCGAACCTAACCGGGAGAGGTTGTGACTAAGCTAACCTAACAGCTTGTGTTTTTTGAAAACTGCGTTTCTTTTTGAACTTGGTCTAGTTAACATTACGTAAGATTAGCCGTATCTAAAACACCTCCACCCTATTTTCAACACCTCCAATCTCCTTTTACCGCTTCCACCTCCTCCTTCAAGCTATCCTGGAGAGTTAGTGTTAACCCAAACGTTAAGGGGCGGAGATAAACATAGATATTATGCTGAATAACAAACGAGCTTGGAGCAAAGTCACTCACTGGGAAGTACACGCACACTTAACACTAAGCGACCACAACATTATAACGTTCAACCTACTGCGCGATCAAACAATACCTCACCAAGACGGTATAAAAATTAAGAAATCAAACATAACCTTCGGAAAGCCGATTGCAACAAACTGAAAACATCTACAATCCAACGCAGAACATACACACTGAAGACATCAACCAAAAATCCGAAAAATTAATCAACAACATCATAAACGCGATGGAAAAAAACAGGAAAAATTAACTATAAAAACAAATTACAAAAATAAAAACAAAAAAGCTGGAGCAGTTTGGTCAAAAATTATTTAGAAACGGATATGTGTGGAATGCCGCACAAGATTGTGAGACAAAAAAATAGGACGCCCGCTCACTTATTCAACATTACCGAAACAACATCACGACACATCCATAACAGCAACACGCGCATGGCAAAACATAGAAGTAAGCAACAGAGACAAGAAAACAAAATCCACCATTACAAACATCGCACAAAGATAGTAGCACTTATCGATAAGATACATTAGGATATACGCGGATACCATTCCTGCAGCGATAGCTTCCCATGCTGAAAGTGTAAGGGCAGAAAGATTACAATTAAACAGACCAAGAACCCGATGCAGAGAACAGTATTTTTGCGAATCTCGGGAGCGTACAGAACTACTCTTCCTTGACGCCCTAGGAGTCGCATTAGGAGTAGTACCATTGGATCTGACTGTCATACAAAAGGCGGTGAGATTCTAGCAAAAAGTTAATAAAGTCATGAATGGAAACCTTACCAGTAAAAAACAAATAAAAACTCGTATCATGGCAACAGAGATGGAATAATCAAACACGGGGAGGAGAACACACAATCTGTTACCTAATGTCTAAGAAAGAAATGAGACAAAAAATCTATAACTGATAGAAAGACTGGTACAATTTATCACTGGGCACCGTTCAAACGGGACATATAAATACAAACGCAAACGTACCAACAACAATTATTGTGAATACGGAGGAACAGGCACCCTTGAGCACACGCTACTGAAATGTTCTTTATACGAAAGTGACACAACAGAAGACAGAAGAAAACTATACGGAAAAGACATCCTCACATAATTAGAAATAAAATGAGTTCAAAACACTGAACACAATCACAGAAAATTACCAGAATATCAAAAAAACACCATATGAACATACTCAGAAGAGAAAACTAAAGAAATAAAGGAGGAAATGAAACCAACACCATTCAGGTCTCAAGGCTGAATTCCTGGAAATGCCAGGAGGATTCTCTGAGGCCAGAAATCAACTAAGCAAATATAAAACGTATTCGAATAATATACAATATTTAAAACAAATTCGATCTTCTGTTTCGTTTGTAACTTCCTTGTATATGCCGCATTCGAAAAGTGTGTCCTCTACCATGTACTCTGCGGAACAATATATATGTATATATATATATATATATATATATATATAGTAGAATTGGTAACGACCTTGCTTCTTTAATAGTATATAACTTTATGGGTTTTAGGTCAGCAGAATTGAAGAATTCTCTTTTTATAAACTCAAGCTTTCGGAAATTTATTTTTCCATTATCAAGAGTACTACAAATAAATACATTGAGTTAGTTATGTGAACAAGTTTTGACTAATAGCTAAAAATTATATAAATAGTACTTAATACTTACTATAGTGAGATAATAGTCAATTGGATGATTAATAATAGTAAATATGATGGTGTTGGTGTGTAGTATAATTAAATATAAAGATAAAAAATTTTTAAAAATGTATAAAATGTGTTTTAGAATTCTAAACAGTAATATTTTTTTGATGTTGATGTATAGTCTTGGTTTTTTAATTTTTGTAAAGCAGTTGTTTGTGTGTTGATTTTTGTTGGTATATTAAAAATGATTTTGGGTATATAGTTTTAAGTAATTAAGATAATATATTAGTATGTAGATATGTTATATATTATTTTGATTATTGTTGAATTTGTAAGTATGCATGCAGATGTTCTGTTTAATTTATTGAGTTGTGTTATTAGTTTGTGTGTATGTGTGTATGATTGTGAGAAGATGTTATGTGTAATATTTACAAACAGATGGTTGTCCTATGGGATCCAATCTAAGTCCCATAATAGCGCAAATTATTATGGATGACATAATGGAAAAAATCATTCCCAAATTATCTTTTAAAGTACCTTTTTTAAAAAAATTTATGGACGACATAATAACAGCTGTAGCATTCGATAAAATTGATTTAATTTTAGAAAAATTTAATAGTTATAACAATAAAATTCAATTTACAATTGAAACCGAACAAAATTATTCAGTCCCTTTCTTAGATACCTTATTAATAAGAAATAAAGACAACAAGATTATACTAGACTGGTATCAAAAACCTACCACTACAAGTAGATACCTAAATTACTGCTCTTACCATCCATTAAATATGAAAATAAATTTTATTTTAGGACTAAAAAATAGAATAAAAAACATCAGCCATCCATCCTTATACCAAAAAAACTTAACTAAACTTTATTATATATCTACTAAAAGACAATAGCTATCCTCCTCCTTTAATAAAAAGACTATTATACAACCATACAACAAAAATAATTCAAAACACTTCTACTAACACCAATCAAACACCCCAATACAAAATATTTCAATATTTCGATAAATTAACTCCAAAAATAGAACATATCTTTAAAAATTTTAACATAAAGCTTGCAAAAAAACCAGATTTAACAATAAATAACCTTTTTTCAAAAACCAAAGACAAAACCACACCTTCAGAACAAAGAAACACCATATACCAATTAAACTGTTCAAATTGCCTTAATATTTACATTGGACAAAGTTCGCAGAGTCTCAAACAACGAATCACACAACACAAAAGTGATATACGCATAAAACCAAATGCAACTGCTCTGACTACACACATAACAAAAACAGACCACACTATAGATTTCAACAATCCCAAAATTCTTCATATTGAAAATAAAAAATCTAAACGCGAATTTCTTGAAATGTGTTACATCTATCGAAATTCCAATACACTCAACAAAAAGACAGACATTGGAGACCTGAGCTCTATATATACTTACCTTTTAAACCTAAATAAACCAATAACAAATAACTAAATTACACATAACATCTTCTCACAATCATACACACATACACACATACTAATAACACAACTAAATAAATTAAACAGAACATCTGCATGCATACTTACAAATTCAACAATACTCAAAATAATATATAACATATCTACATACTAATATATTATCTTAATTACTTAAAACTATATACACAAAATCATTTTTAATATACCAACAAAAATCAACACACAAACAACTGCTTTACAAAAATTAAAAAACCAAGACAGTATACATCAACATCAAAAAAATATTACTGTTTAGAATTCTAAAACACATTTTATACATTTTTAAAAATTTTTATCTTTATATTTAATTATACTACACACCAACACCATCATATTTACTATTATTAATCATCCAATTGACTATTATCTCACTTTAGTAAGTATTAAGTACTATTTATATAATTTTTAGCTATTAGTCAAATCTTGTTCACATAACTAACTCAATGTATTTATTTGTAGTACTCTTGATAATGGAAAAATAAATTTCCGAAAGCTTGAGTTTATAAAAAAGAGAATTCTTCAATTCTGCTGACCTAAAACCCATAAAGTTATATACTATATAATATATATATATATATATATATATATATATATATATATATATATATTATATATATATATATTTATATATATTCTTCTGGCTACACCCCCCCCTTTTTATTATTATTTATTATATTTAATTAATGAATTAATATACTCTTTTTTCGTCGCCCCTTGTCTTATTAAATGAATGATCTTTATATAATGTGCAACGTTTGGTTGGTTCTTTAATCAAAATGTTTATTATTATTATGCCTCGACTATATGAACTCTTTTCTCAGGGTGTCCACCTACTTACCGTGGGTTCGATGGTAAGTAGATGTGCAATGCCCAACCAAACTGCACTATCTTTTGTTTTACTACTTTTATGAGATTTTACTACTGTATATGCCAAATTTTACTGATCAACGTAGCTTTGTGCCAAATTAATTAATGTATACAATTTCTGACTTTTGACGTTTTATGATATTGCACAGTACTCACCTGAATTATACTTCGCTGATGCCCTTTTTTAATGCTGCTGGCTCACGATCTTAGTCGCCGTATGCGTCTTTACATGGACTCACAATCACTTTGAAACTTTCGTATCGCCTCCAGGTGTCTTAGTACAATTTTGATGATCCCCAATCTGAAATGAATAACCCGAATTTTAGAATTTTGACTAACCGTTGTAATTACTTCCCCTGCGCTAATTCTTCCGTATTATTTTGTCCGTAGCCTTTAATTCTTCCTATCGCTGCTCTCAACTCGCTCACTCCAAATCTAATTTCGTTCCGCTCAATCCAAATCTAGTCTCGTTCCGCTCAACAGACCAAGAACCCGATGCAGAGAACAGTATTTTTGCGAATCTCGGGAGCGTACAGAACTACTCTTCCTTGACGCCCTAGGAGTCGCATTAGGAGTAGTACCATTGGATCTGACTGTCATACAAAAGGCGGTGAGATTCTAGCAAAAAGTTAATAAAGTCATGAATGGAAACCTTACCAGTAAAAAACAAATAAAAACTCGTATCATGGCAACAGAGATGGAATAATCAAACACGGGGAGGAGAACACACAATCTGTTACCTAATGTCTAAGAAAGAAATGAGACAAAAATCTATAACTGATAGAAAGACTGGTACAATTTATCACTGGGCACCGTTCAAACGGGACATATAAATACAAACGCAAACGTACCAACAACAATTATTGTGAATACGGAGGAACAGGCACCCTTGAGCACACGCTACTGAAATGTTCTTTATACGAAAGTGACACAACAGAAGACAGAAGAAAACTATACGGAAAAGACATCCCTCACATAATTAGAAATAAAAATGAGTTCAAAACACTGAACACAATCACAGAAAATTACCAGAATATCAAAAAAACACCATATGAACATACTCAGAAGAGAAAACTAAAGAAATAAAGGAGGAAATGAAACCAACACCATTCAGGTCTCAAGGCTGAATTCCTGGAAATGCCAGGGAGGATTCTCTGAGGCCAGAAATCAACTAAGCAAATATAAAACGTATTCGAATAATATACAATATTTAAAACAAATTCGATCTTCTGTTTCGTTTGTAACTTCCTTGTATATGCCGCATTCGAAAAGTGTGTCCTCTACCATGTACTCTGCGGAACAATATATATGTATATATATATATATATATATATATATATATATATATATATATATAGTAGAATTGGTAACGACCTTGCTTCTTTAATAGTATATAACTTTATGGGTTTTAGGTCAGCAGAATTGAAGAATTCTCTTTTTTATAAACTCAAGCTTTCGGAAATTTATTTTTCCATTATCAAGAGTACTACAAATAAATACATTGAGTTAGTTATGTGAACAAGTTTTGACTAATAGCTAAAAATTATATAAATAGTACTTAATACTTACTATAGTGAGATAATAGTCAATTGGATGATTAATAATAGTAAATATGATGGTGTTGGTGTGTAGTATAATTAAATATAAAGATAAAAATTTTAAAATGTATAAAATGTGTTTTAGAATTCTAAACAGTAATATTTTTGATGTTGATGTATAGTCTTGGTTTTTAATTTTGTAAAGCAGTTGTTTGTGTGTTGATTTTGTTGGTATATTAAAAATGATTTTGGGTATATAGTTTTAAGTAATTAAGATAATATATTAGTATGTAGATATGTTATATATTATTTTGATTATTGTTGAATTTGTAAGTATGCATGCAGATGTTCTGTTTAATTTATTGAGTTGTGTTATTAGTTTGTGTGTAGTTGTATGATTGTGAGAAGATGTTATGTGTAATATTTACAAACAGATGGTTGTCAATGGGATCCAATCTTAAGTCCCATAATAGCGCAAATTATTATGGATGACATAATGGAAAAATCATTCCCAAATTATCTTTTAAAGTACCTTTTTAAAAAATTTATGGACGACATAATAACAGCTGTAGCATTCGATAAAATTGATTTAATTTTAGAAATTTAATAGTTATAACAATAAAATTCAATTTACAATTGAAACCGAACAAAATTATTCAGTCCCTTTCTTAGATACCTTATTAATAAGAAATAAAGACAACAAGATTATACTAGACTGGTATCAAAAACCTACCACTACAAGTAGATACCTAAATTAATGCACATTACCATCCATTAAATATGAAAATAAATTTTATTTTAGGACTAAAAATAGAATAAAAACCATTCAGCCATCCATCCTTATACCAAAAAACCTTAACTAAACTTTATTATAAATCTACTAAAAACAATAGCTATCCTACCTCCTATTAATAAAAAGACTATTATACAAACGTACCAACAAAATAATTCAAAACACTTCTACTAACACCAATCAAACACCCCAATACAAAATACTGGAATGTTGATAAAGTTAACCAAAAATAGAACATTCTTTAGAAGGTAACATAAAGCTTGCAAAAAACAATTTAACAATAAATAACCTTTTTAAAACCAATTTTACAACCACCCATCAAAATTTAATCACCATATTACCAATTAAACTGTTCAAATTGCCTAAATATTTACATTGGACAAAGTTCGCAGAGTCTCAAACAAATATTCACACGAGACAAAAGTGATATACGCATTAACAAGGCAACTCCTCTTGACTACACAAATAACCATAACAGACCACACTATAGATTTCAACAATCCCAAAATTCTTCATATTGAAAATAAAAATATAAACGCGAATTTCTTGAAATGTGTTACATCTATCGAAATTCAATTACACAAGGTAATTGATAAATATAAGAGACCTGAGCTCTAGATATACTTACCTTTTAAACCTTAAATTAACCAATAACAAATAACTAAATTACAAATCGAGCTCTCACAATAAAAACAAAATTTTCATTCTATTACATTCATGGACGACCATGAATAAAAAAAAATTCTTTTATACGATTTAGCTTGAACCTGTGTAAATATGCTTGGAAGCAGCTATGTCCAGTTAAGAATTTGGTTAGGTAAAAATTTGTTTCCACCCATTATCTGTCTATACAGGCCTCAATATCTCGATGAGCCATTTTGTTCAGTTCGCTATCCATCTCATTTTCCTTGCCATTTAATTAAGATGTTCCTGCGGCCATCGTATTGTTGAACATTACTTTGAATTAGACCTTCTCATACATTAACAGGTCTATTGGTGGCATCTGTGCCACTATCAGCAGGGATTTAGTTGACGTTGTCCTATATGCACAGCTTTTTCGGATTGCCGGTTTCCGTTGTACGCTAACACGCATATCCATGTAGATCTTTATCTTTATAGCCCTTTTCCAAACGGTTGCTCCTTATAGTGTTATAGACTAGAACGTTGAGCATAATATCCTTCTATTTATTTCGCGTGTCCCTCTTAAGTTCGGCATAATTCGACTTATATGTCCTAGGGTTTTGTGGTTTTGTTTGTAGTTTCTCTTTCATGGTGATCCATACTCATGTTTCTATCCATATGGATACCAAGATATTTTATTCTCTCACAAGTTTTTATGTCTGATTCCTGTACTCTGAATGTAATTTTTAATTTTTTTTTGCCCGCAGCCAGAAGCACCGTCTCCGTTCTTTTAGCCATTCTTCTATTTTCTTTTAATGTTTGTTTTGCCGTCTTTTTTATTTGTTCCGCGTTTTTAGCCAGCTCTACTATTGCCAAGTGGTCTGAGTATCTGATTAGCGTGACTGCCGTCGCGACTGGCAGGTTTAGGACTCTATTGTAGTGTATGTTCCACAGTGTTGGTCCTATAATGGATCCTTGCGGAACCCCTACAGGTGATTTTCCAATGCTCCACCCGCAGGTATTACATTGGCCAGGAAGCGAGTTTTTTTATCTGAAAAATTTTGAATTTTGCCAAACCCTTGCTGTTCCAAGCAAGGTAGGGATCTTTAACGTGCGTGACAACACTAACACACGGGACCTCCATTTTACCTCTCATCCCAATGAGGGCGTATTTTTATGAAAAATGTTCGCCCAACATTTTTCAAGCGGCCCGTGTCGGGATTCGAACCCAGGACCTTGGACGAAGTAGTCACACGCATACCAACTACGCCACAGAGCCGCCTCTTGCGGAACCCCACTTGTTATTGTCATATTTCTCTCGCGGCCGGCCATGAATGACCTGTCTTTGAGGTAGAAATTCGATTATATTTTTCTATTCAGGAGTGCTAAAGCTATGCTTTCCCAGGGTGCTGAATTAAAGACATTTTGGATGTCCTTGGTTATTATTGGACATCGCTTTCTGTTTCTCTATCGATTAGCTGTGCCTGCGATACCTATTATACGCTCCAAGACACTGAGGTAAACTTCCCTACACTGAAGCCGCGCTGTTCCTTTGATAATCCACCCGTCCTTTCTATCTCGCTCTTGAGTCTGCCTAGGATCAATCTCAAGTAGTTTGCCCAGGCATATTGTTCTGTAGGTCTTGTTATCTTGTTTTGTTTTGTGTTTCTCGATCAGCCCCACTGTTGTGGGAAATGTCCTTCTACTAGTGTTCTATTTAACACGTCTAGGCACTGCTCAGTGTGTGCAGCGACTACGGTTTTACTATTTTGGGCGGTATTCTGTCTGGTTCCGGGGCGTTTCTATCCTCGATTTTTGAGACAGCTTCTAGTAGCTTATTTTTAGTGAATAACTGTATTCCTTCCCTGTCTATCGATAGACTATTCCATTTTCTGACCTAGTGGTCTGGGAAATTTTTTTTGACTATTTCTAGTTGTTGATCGTCGGGCATGTTTATTTACGAAAAAGTATTGACTTTTTTGCCGCCATCTGGAACTCTTACGTTATTTTCCCACCTTTGTTTCTTAGGAGATAGCCCATCTCTTTTGTTATTTTGTCAATTTTTTCCTTTTGTAACCTTCTAACCTTTACTAGTGTCTGTCATTTGAGTTCACTGTTCCTCCTATTTTGAGCGTAGTATGCTGATGATAGCTTAGAGTTTCTTCTTCAAGCACCCTCCAATTTTTTATTTTCTGGACTATTGTCTTGGTGCAGAATGTCACGTCTGTATATAAATTGAACTCTCTTCTAATAAACTTAAAACATTTCCTTGATTAAGGACTATTTTGTTTCTCTTGCATAGGCATCCCGAGATTATTTTCCCCTTTTTTTAACCTCAAAGTTTAATCCCCACAGGTGCAATTTTGCTTTAAAATCTCCATCTATTACTATCTCTTTTTATGTTTTTCTATATCAGTCCGCAAGAGGTTTAGGAATGTTTTGAATTGATAAATTCTTATATTTGAAGAAATATAACTAGCATAGATTACTGACAGTATGATTTCCATCCAGATTCAGCACGGATTTTCTTCTTTGCTTGTGTCTCTAATTCCTTGTCTGAACCATATTGGGATGTTTTTTTCGATAATCCATTTGTGGTTATTTACGTTTTTCTTATTAGGCTTAGTCAGAAATCCCTATACTTCCGTTTGATTACCGACCCATCACTTTCAAAATCTCTTAAATACATTGCTTTAGATCAGTTGTCAGATTACCTCAATCGTCATATTCTTTTCGACCAAATGCAGTCTGGTTTCCGCAGGAATCGCAGTACCACAACTGCACTTATTGATGTTGTGGAAAATCTACGGGAAGCTATGGACAGTAAGCAGATAACTATTTTGATGCTGCTTGATTTTAGCTCGGCGTTTGCTAATGTTTACTTTGAAATATTATCCGCAAAGTGAAAGATATATAATAACTTTTCTAATAATGCCTTGCTAATAGTTAGATCTTATTTGTGTGTACGACCGCAATGTGTTATGGTAGAAGATGGTGACCGTTCTTCCAGTAGGGATAAAGGCAGGGGTACCCTAAGCCAGCGTCTTGGGGCCGATTCTGTTCTCACTGTACATTCAAAATTCTCCTGAAATTTTAAAATACTGTAAGTACCACTGTTATGCGAATGACCTACAAATTTATCTTCATTGCTCACTAAATGACACAGTGGTCGCTCTAGATTAAATTAACATCGAACTTCTTAACATTAAATTATAGGGAGACAAAAACAAGTTAGTATTAAATCCGACTAAATGCCAAGCCATTCTGATTGGCACATCAAAGCTTTTACATTTAATCGATCATATCATTTTATCCCAACATGCGATTTTTCAATGCTCCACCCGAAGGTACTACATTGGCCAGGAAACGATTTTTTACCTGTAAATTTTGAATTTTGCCGAACCCTTGCTGTTCCAAACAAAGTAGGGATCTTTAACGTGCATGACAACACTCATACACGGGACCTCCATTTCACCTCTCATCCGAACGAGGGCGTATTTTTTTGCAAAACGCTCGCCTAACAATTTTCAAGCGAACCGTGCCGGGATTCGAACCCGGGACCTTGGGCGTAGTAGTCACACGCATACCAACTACGCCACGGAACCACTCATACCACTTTAACACAGATACTTTTAAATGACGCCGAAATAAAAATTAACACGACGGTAAACCAACCTTGGCGTGGTTCTTGATTCAAACCTAAAATGGAGAGATAATACGGTGCAACTATGTAACAAAGTATTTAGTTCACTTCCCAATTTGAACAGATTTAAAATGTTTTCTTCCTTTTAGTCTGAAGGTTCAATTTATCCAGTCTTTAATTCTGCTATTGTTCGATTATGGAGACGTTCTATATCACAATCTATCCATTCTTTACGATCAACTACAGAGAGCTCAAAATAGATGTATCGATTCAGTGGCGTAATTCAAAGCTGATGACCCCCCGCCCCCGCAAGAAATATTAACTTAAATTCTGAAGCTCTATAGTGGGGTTAGTTATATCTGTAGTTGTCGCAGGGCCCTTCTGTAGTTGTCGCATAGCCCTTTTGTGCTGTGCTTCCTTGCATCACGGGGGCTGCGAGGATAAACGTTACACCACTGATTAGGTTTATAATTGGCATTAAGCGCCGTGAGCATATCTCGCGCTACTATAAACAGTTAGAGTGGCTAAAATTAGGGGAGGTACAGCATTACATCAAGCTAAGTCACGGAATTGGTCCTTATTACCTGACCTCCAGACTAGCACCTTTATCTAGAAAACTGTACACCACCAGGAATGAGAACCGTTTGGTTTTTCCGTCTCATTGTACTGAAATTTAGCATTTCTCCTTTTTTATTTCTGGTTTAGTCCTCTGGAAGTTCATACCTATAAGTATAAGGAACTTGCCGTCGCATGTTATGTGGCGGAGAGCGTATCGAGAACATCTGTTAGCACGCTATTAATTCGCTGTGGAGCTTGAGGAAAATAGTGACACAGTATGTGTGTGTGAGAGTGTGTATGCACGTGCGTGTGTGTGTGTGTGCTGTAGCTTTACAGAATTTGTTATTTAGTAATCTTTATGTAAGAGAATGAACTTAGTTAAGTGTAAGAGTGGGGTCAATAGCCTTAACTTTCCTAAGCTTATTTCTGTTTGTATACCTCATATATTACAGATAAATAACTAAATAAAGGCAATAATTATAATAATCCATACTCATGTTTCTATCCATATGGATACCAAGATATTTTATTCTCTCACAAGTTTTTATGTCTGATTCCTGTACTCTGAATGTAATTTTAATTTTTTTGCCCGCAGCCAGAAGCACCGTCTCCGTTCTTTAGCCATTCTTCTATTTTCTTTTAATGTTTGTTTTGCCGTCTTTTTATTTGTTCCGCGTTTTAGCCAGCTCTACTATTGCCAAGTGGTCTGAGTATCTGATTAGCGTGACTGCCGTCGCGACTGGCAGGTTTAGGACTCTATTGTAGTGTATGTTCCACAGTGTTGGTCCTATAATGGATCCTTGCGGAACCCCTACAGGTGATTTTCCAATGCTCCACCCGCAGGTATTACATTGGCCAGGAAGCGAGTTTTTATCTGAAAAATTTTGAATTTTGCCAAACCCTTGCTGTTCCAAGCAAGGTAGGGATCTTTAACGTGCGTGACAACACTAACACACGGGACCTCCATTTTACCTCTCATCCCAATGAGGGCGTATTTTTATGAAAATGTTCGCCCAACATTTTTCAAGCGGCCCGTGTCGGGATTTGAACCCAGGACCTTGGACGAAGTAGTCACACGCATACCAACTACGCCACAGAGCCGCCTCTTGCGGAACCCCACTTGTTATTGTCATATTTCTCTCGCGGCCGGCCATGAATGACCTGTCTTTGAGGTAGAAATTGATTATATTTTTCTATTCAGGAGTGCTAAAGCTATGCTTTCCCAGGGTGCTGAATTAAAGACATTTTGGATGTCCTTGGTTATTATTGGACATCGCTTTCTGTTTCTTTATCGATTAGCTGTGCCTGCGATACCTATTATACGCTCCAAGACACTGAGGTAAACTTCCCTACACTGAAGCCGCGCTGTTCCTTTGATAATCCACCCGTCCTTTCTATCTCGCTCTTGAGTCTGCCTAGGATCAATCTCAAGTAGTTTGCCCAGGCATATTGTTCTGTAGGTCTTGTTATCTTGTTTTGTTTTGTGTTTCTCGATCAGCCCCACTGTTGTGGGAAATGTCCTTCTACTAGTGTTCTATTTAACACGTCTAGGCACTGCTCAGTGTGTGCAGCGACTACGGTTTTTACTATTTTGGGCGGTATTCTGTCTGGTTCCGGGGCGTTTCTATCCTCGATTTTTGAGACAGCTTCTAGTAGCTTATTTTTAGTGAATAACTGTATTCCTTCCCTGTCTATCGATAGACTATTCCATTTTCTGACCTAGTGGTCTGGGAATTTTTTTTTGACTATTTCTAGTTGTTGATCGTCGGGCATGTTTATTTACGAAAAAGTATTGACTTTCTTTGCCGCCATCTGGAACTCTTACGTTATTTTCCCACCTTTGTTTCTTAGGAGATAGCCCATCTCTTTTGTTATTTTGTCAATTTTTTCCTTTTGTAACCTTCTAACCTTTACTAGTGTCTGTCATTTGAGTTCACTGTTCCTCCTATTTTGAGCGTAGTATGCTGATGATAGCTTAGAGTTTCTTCTTCAAGCACCCTCCAATTTTTTATTTTCTGGACTATTGTCTTGGTGCAGAATGTCACGTCTGTATATAAATTGAACTCTCTTCTAATAAACTTAAAACATTTCCTTGATTAAGGACTATTTTGTTTCTCTTGCATAGGCATCCCGAGATTATTTTCCCCTTTTTTTAACCTCAAAGTTTAATCCCCACAGGTGCAATTTTGCTTTAAAATCTCCATCTATTACTATCTCTTTTTATGTTTTTCTATATCAGTCCGCAAGAGGTTTAGGAATGTTTTGAATTGATAAATTCTTATATTTGAAGAAATATAACTAGCATAGATTACTGACAGTATGATTTCCATCCAGATTCAGCACGGATTTTCTTCTTTGCTTGTGTCTCTAATTCCTTGTCTGAACCATATTGGGATGTTTTTTTCGATAATCCATTTGTGGTTATTTACGTTTTTCTTATTAGGCTTAGTCAGAAATCCCTATACTTCCGTTTGATTACCGACCCATCACTTTCAAAATCTCTTAAATACATTGCTTTAGATCAGTTGTCAGATTACCTCAATCGTCATATTCTTTTCGACCAAATGCAGTCTGGTTTCCGCAGGAATCGCAGTACCACAACTGCACTTATTGATGTTGTGGAAAATCTACGGGAAGCTATGGACAGTAAGCAGATAACTATTTTGATGCTGCTTGATTTTAGCTCGGCGTTTGCTAATGTTTACTTTGAAATATTATCCGCAAAGTGAAAGATATATAATAACTTTTCTAATAATGCCTTGCTAATAGTTAGATCTTATTTGTGTGTACGACCGCAATGTGTTATGGTAGAAGATGGTGACCGTTCTTCCAGTAGGGATAAAGGCAGGGGTACCCTAAGCCAGCGTCTTGGGGCCGATTCTGTTCTCACTGTACATTCAAAATTCTCCTGAAATTTTAAAATACTGTAAGTACCACTGTTATGCGAATGACCTACAAATTTATCTTCATTGCTCACTAAATGACACAGTGGTCGCTCTAGATTAAATTAACATCGAACTTCTTAACATTAAATCATAGGGAGACAAAAACAAGTTAGTATTAAATCCGACTAAATGCCAAGCCATTCTGATTGGCACATCAAAGCTTTTACATTTAATCGATCATATCATTTTATCCCAACATGCGATTTTTCAATGCTCCACCCGAAGGTACTACATTGGCCAGGAAACGATTTTTTTTACCTGTAAATTTTGAATTTTGCCGAACCCTTGCTGTTCCAAACAAAGTAGGGCTCTTTAACGTGCATGACAACACTCATACACGGGACCTCCATTTCACCTCTCATCCGAACGAGGGCGTATTTTTTTGCAAAACGCTCGCCTAACAATTTTCAAGCGAACCGTGCCGGGATTCGAACCCGGGACCTTGGGCGTAGTAGTCACACGCATACCAACTACGCCACGGAACCACTCATACCACTTTAACACAGATACTTTTAAATGACGCCGAAATAAAAATTAACACGACGGTAAACCAACCTTGGCGTGGTTCTTGATTCAAACCTAAAATGGAGAGATAATACGGTGCAACTATGTAACAAAGTATTTAGTTCACTTCCCAATTTGAACAGATTTAAAATGTTTTCTTCCTTTTAGTCTGAAGGTTCAATTTATCCAGTCTTTAATTCTGCTATTGTTCGATTATGGAGACGTTCTATATCACAATCTATCCATTCTTTACGATCAACTACAGAGAGCTCAAAATAGATGTATCGATTCAGTGGCGTAATTCAAAGCTGATGACCCCCCGCCCCCGCAAGAAATATTAACTTAAATTCTGAAGCTCTATAGTGGGGGTTAAGTTATATCTGTAGTTGTCGCAGGGCCCTTCTGTAGTTGTCGCATAGCCCTTTTGTGCTGTGCTTCCTTGCATCACGGGGGCTGCGAGGATAAACGTTACACCACTGATTAGGTTTATAATTGGCATTAAGCGCCGTGAGCATATCTCGCGCTACTATAAACAGTTAGAGTGGCTAAAATTAGGGGAGGTACAGCATTACATCAAGCTAAGTCACGGAATTGGTCCTTATTACCTGACCTCCAGACTAGCACCTTTATCTAGAAAACTGTACACCACCAGGAATGAGAACCGTTTGGTTTTTCCGTCTCATTGTACTGAAATTTAGCATTTCTCCTTTTTTATTTCTGGTTTAGTCCTCTGGAAGTTCATACCTATAAGTATAAGGAACTTGCCGTCGCATGTTATGTGGCGGAGAGCGTATCGAGAACATCTGTTAGCACGCTATTAATTCGCTGTGGAGCTTGAGGAAAATAGTGACACAGTATGTGTGTGTGTGAGAGTGTGTATGCACGTGCGTGTGTGTGTGTGTGCTGTAGCTTTACAGAATTTGTTATTTAGTAATCTTTATGTAAGAGAATGAACTTAGTTAAGTGTAAGAGTGGGGTCAATAGCCTTAACTTTCCTAAGCTTATTTCTGTTTGTATACCTCATATATTACAGATAAATAACTAAATAAAGGCAATAATTATAATAATCATAATGCTAATGATAATGATAACCATAATGATAATCATAATGATAATGGTAATGAAAATGAAAATGATAATGATAGTAATAACGATAATGATAATGATAATGATAATGATAATGATAATGATAATGATAATGATAATGATAATGATAATGATAATGATAATGATAATGATAATGATAATGATAATGATAATGATAATGATGATGATGATGATAATAATAATGAAAATGATAATGATAATGATAATGATAACGATAACGATAACGATAACGATAACGATAACGATAACGATAACGATAACGATAACGATAACGATAACGATAACGATAACGATAACGATAACGATAACGATAACGATAACGATAACGATAACGATAACGATAACGATAACGATAACGATAACGATAACGATAACGATAACGATAACGATAACGATAACGATAACGATAACGATAACGATAACGATAACGATAACGATAACGATAACGATAACGATAACGATAACGATAACGATAACGATAATCATAATAATAATGGAGATTAATAATAATTCTGCCTTTTTTTTCAGCTACTTTATGCATGAGATCCATTGTCTCTCTGTCACTGTCTATGTTGCCTTGAATTATTTTTGGATTACTAGTTGTCATTAGTAAATAAATAACACACCGTTAGCATTGCCGCCTCCAGGTATGTAGCCTGTACGATTACAGAGCAGACTGAACCCTTTACCTTTGTATTCCTTTTCAAATCTCCCGTTATATGTGGTCATGCTTACTGTATCTGTAAAACGTGTCAATCGCTACTCTTTTCCCAGCGTAGCATGAAGCTAGACTTATTTTCAAATTTTCTTTCGTTACTTTCGATACGTCTTGCTTCCACATTGTCACGTGCTTCTTCCGCCCGATAGCATATCGCTCATCCTATGCACTCAACTTATTAGACTGCCTAGACGATCCTCCAAAGCAGCGATAATTTCTTATCGGTGTGTGACCGCGTCTATTCCTCTAATATCGAAAGTCTCACAATCTCTATTGTTACCAGTTTGTCGGGTCTGGATCGTCTCATCATTCTTACCTACGAGGAGTTGTGCCATGTTTATAGCCACCTGGTCTTTACTCATGGTAAGGAGTAGCTTAACTTCCCCTCTACTGAGTTATAGGGATAGCCTAATGGCTTATACAAAGAGAAGATAGCGGTAATAGAGTTAGAGCAGGAATCTACAGAAGTAAATATTAGAAAAGGGGTGAGAAATGGATGTGCGTTATCCCTATTAATTTTTAACTTGCATATCGAAAAGTCAATGAATACTGTTAAATGTAGAAAGACATTTGGACTTATTATGCAGGGGCAAACGATTGATATGATCAGGGTTGCCGATGATATAGCGGTATTAGTATCTAGCAAGTAAGAGTTGAAAGCCGCTCTTAATGGAATGAGAGAGCTGCGGTATGAAAATCAACAATAATAAAACTAAAGTACTGTTATGTAAAGGAGGAAAGAATAAGTCAGAAATTATAAAAAAATAGGAAACAAGAATTTACAAGTGGACAAAAATACTGCTACCCAGAAAGGCAAAAAACACAAGATGAAAAAAGTGCAAAAGATTATAAAAATTCAGCACAAGGCCGTGTTGCATCTAACAAGAAACTCAACTATTATGTTCGAAGACAATCAACATGGAAGCAGGGAAAAGATTGCTGAAAACGTA
Source organism: Platerodrilus igneus (assembly GCA_036346225.1). Classification (NCBI taxonomy): domain Eukaryota; kingdom Metazoa; phylum Arthropoda; class Insecta; order Coleoptera; family Lycidae; genus Platerodrilus; species Platerodrilus igneus. Next base: position 5,581,238 of record JARFIW010000828.1, read on the forward strand.
CGCGTGGAGCACAGCACAAAAGAGTTGTGAAATGTGAGCAGCAATAGAGCGGACAGGAAAAAGGAGGCATGTGAAATGGGGTGCTACAGACGTATGATGAAGTATCATGGACAAAGTTAAGAACAAAGAGGTTCTAAGAATTGTAGGAGAAGAAAGTAATATGTGGAAAACAAAACAAAATACGAGAAACAGAATTATAGGACACGTTGTAAGGTATGATGAAAAAGTGCGGGATATATTAGAAGCATAGAGAAAAAAATTGAGAGGTAGAGGTAGACCTAGAGCAGACTATTGCACGCAGATAGTGAAAGATGCACAGTGTGGAAATTTTAGGGACATAAGCAGGTTAACTCAGAATAGAAAACAATGGATGTACGCGTCTAACCAGTTCCAGGACTGAAGAGCAAATGATAATGTCAATTTTTGTCTCTGTCTAGATCGTGTGTGAAATAAACTAATATTAGTAATGTGTAAAGGTCATACTCTCTAATTATTTAGAAAGTGTACAACTTTTAACGATGAAGTATATTTACGTGTGATTTCGGAATGTAATGAAACCAACATTGCAGATCCCTAAATTTCCCGAATATGTTAAAAATTCACTTACGACCTAGTTTTAAGAGGACGATTTGGTTCATGTAGCTTAAGTAAAATTGACTGCTAAGTGCGTTTGTGGTAGCAAAATTTCTAATAGCTTTATTTAACCAAGGTTAGTTCTTTTCGCTCTAGTAATTATTTACTTGAATTATTTATGCATAAAACCTAAAGCACAGTTACTAAACCAGGATACGCCCGATACAACAAATAGTTTAAACGTTCAGAAATGTTAGATCTCAGAGATGTGAAATCAATTTCCACAGACGGCAAAAGTTTCCAAATAGTCAGCACAGGAAAAGCGAAAATTTCATAGTCACCTTTTAATCTCGTGTCTGAAGTTTTTACGTTATTTCTCACAAAGAAATATATTTGGTAATCTTCTTTTGCATTAATTCCAACGAAAAAAAGTTCAAGGAAGTTGTTGTGGCTCTGTATTGACGATGGCGTCACTCAGGTTTAGTAATTTATTCCACATAATTACTAAGCGAATGTTAATGATTTCCATTTTATAATCGGCCAAGATATCTTTTGTTGTAACCATAGTATATGATAGTCATCGGAATTCTTCGATCAAATACACATTAACGGTATTTCCAGATATATTTAAAAACGAGATGAACTGGCTGAATATAACAAAATCACGGTAGGAGTTTGTGACTAACCGCAGAATATATTACTCTTATTTATTACCTTGAAGCAGTTCCATTCATAAACCGATTATTTCAAACAGGAAATTTCCGATATCACACCCAACACCGACCAAATATATTTAATGGATAATTAAATTCGGTTTAGTTTGTGCAGCAATTCGCTTATGCTATGCATTGTTCTGTAAAGTTGCCTTAGGCAATGTTTAATTCAATGCAAATTGGTGCGTAAAGTACTTTCGATCAGTAGAGAAGTAAAACAATTGAACGCTTTGGACCATTTAGTTCGTGTGCAAATATGTCTTGGGCACCTCCTAACCTATCACAAGCTTGTACTGCACAAGCTACCATTACAGCGTGCACTAAACCGACGTTAATATTTCTTCAATTGGTAGCAACGTTATTTGGAAAATCAAGAGATGCCAATTTTCAGAATGTGAGTCCAAATCCAAATCAAGCACCTTTGAACCGGCCATCGTTCTTTGACGCACATGAACCTTTCTTTCATGGCGAGCCTGAATTTGAAAAGCATCATAAGCATCATAAGCATCATATTGAAGAAGAGTTTGATTTTATCGTTGTGGGAGCTGGAAGTGCTGGATGTGTGGTGGCTAATCGACTGACTGAAATACCAAAATGGAAGGTAAGTTTTCTATAAACTTTTTATAATGGTAACAGGCATCTTTAAAAATGATCTTCCATTTTAATGAAAGTATGTTTTAATTAAATTTCTCTTTTACGTTAATTGATGAAACATTTAGCAGTGATGTAGTTCTTCAGCTGCGATAACGTTTGGTCTACAGCATCCGCTTCAAATTCAATAGTACGAAAGTTGTCTTTTAAGTTTTGCATATAGAGCTGTAATAAAATAGTAGATAGCTTTTAAAAACTTTATTGTTTTTTGAAAATTAATGGACTTTTGTATGTGCTTGAACTAACTCTGGAAGCAGTTATTCCACTCGTTTGTCGGTACAGTCAAACTTGCATTTTCTTCTGACGACTAGGACCTTTGACCACGCAGTCTCTCCTTGATTTTCTAAATGATATACCAATTGTTAAAACTTAGGACGAGACTGTACGAGGGATAGTCTAACAATTCAACGTTTGGTTGCGTTAAAAATTCAATTGTCTTGCGAATTGTGTGCGAACTTGCATTGTATTGGTGGAGCATGATTCGCCATTTGGAGTTGGTTTTTCAAAGCTCCACGATTACTTGCAGAAAACAAATGGTTGTATACCAATCGGTAGAACAGTTTCTTGAGTTTGTAGACAAATATTGCGGCCATATTTTTGGAAACACTTCGAGAACGCATAACTTTTGTTGGCTTTTCTTTACCTTGGAACACCCAAACAGACAACTGGCGTATATTTTCTGGCTCGTACGAGTAAATCCAAGATAATCACCACTCACGATGTTACACGTTTTTAAAGTTTCCTGAATTGAAGAGGTTTAAAGTTTTTTGACACTAATTCACCCGCTGCTTTCTGTTTTTCGGTTAACAGATGCGTTATCCAACGGGAAACTAATGTTTTTGCACATAATTCTTAATGCAAAATCTTTTGAATTGAAGTCTTTGGAATCCCCAATGATGCCTCAATTTCGCGATGTGATACGTCGGTATTCGTTAATGACTTTGCGCACAGCATCGACGTTTTCCCGAGCGCCTGTCGTTTTCGGTGTACATGCTTTTGGATCCGTTAACGTTTGAATTCTCCATATCAATGAGAAATTGTTGATTGACGAAGTGCTCCTTTACCGAAAACAGAAACCAACTCGAAGAGGCATTCTTGTTGAGATAATTGTCTTCAAAAATTATGAAAAATTATTGCGCGAAAACTTTCACGATTTAATTCCATTTTTCGATTAAATGGTTAACTTTGGCAGTTTGATGTAGCGACAACACTACACGCATCGCACTAAATCTTTGGATTTAGGTCAACTAAAGATGGACATTAAATAAGTAGCGCCCTCTATGTCCCAGTATGCAAACCATAAAGAACATCCCTCGTAACATAACCTATCCAGAAACTTTTACTGTCCGTTTAATTGAAGTATTAAGTAGATATTAATATAATTAGTATAAACACAACTATAAGGTTAATTTATATTTAATTTAAGTTCGCATCTTAAGGGCATTTCTTTGCGTACATTGCAACCCTTCAAGCCTCCTTATTTTGCGCCTGTCGCTCTAAGTCAACCGGTCATCGTCTAGTGAAGCACATTCTACCTCCTTTTTGTGGCGTACCTGAATTTGAAAGAGGTCCATATTGAGGAAAATTGAATGTCATGTCGTGGGAGTTGGAACTTCTGGATATGTGGTGGTTAATCGATAGGAAAACGCCGTGGGTCCAACAGACTCACGAATGACTGTTGATCCCAAGCTCCTGGGTTCGATTCCTGGTACGAACCGCCTGAAATATGTTAGGCAAGCACTTGTCACAAAAATATGCCCTCGTTCCGAAGAGAGGTAAAATGCAGGTCCCGTGTGTAAGTGTTGCCACGCACGTTAAAGATCCCTACCTTGCTTGGAACAGCAAGAGTTCAGCAAAATTCAAAATTTTTCGGGTAAAAACCGGTTTTTGGCCAATGTAGTGCCTTCGAGTGGAGCATTGGAAAAAAATCACATGTAAGGTTAATCGATAGAAAAATGCCGTGGATCCGATTCCCTGGGTTCGATTCCCGGTACGGACCGCCTGAAATATGTTAGACAAGCACTTTTTATAAAAATACGCCCTCGTTCCGAAGAGAGGTAAAATGCAAGAGCCGTGTGTGTTGTCACGCACGTTTAAATTCCGTACTTTGCTTGGAAAGGCAAGGGTTTGATACAATTCAAAATTTTCAGGTAAAAGAAAGCTCGCTTCCTGGCCAATGTAGTACTTTTGGGTGTAGCATTGGAAAATAAAATGTAGGGGGTGGTTAATCGACGTACTAAAATATCGAAATGGAAAGCAGTTTTGTATAAAATTTTAATAACGGCAACACCTAATGATAACGAACATCTTGAGGAATGATATTCCTATTCAATCGACTGCGTGCTTTAAGAGTCTTTCTCCCTGGAGTATGGCTTATTAATTACGATGGCGTTTTATGTATGATTTGCATTTTAAGTAATATAATAACACACCCTACCCAGAGTTTTTTACTATTTGTTTAATTGGAGTATTATTGTTTATTTTATTTTATTTTTCATCTTGTCTTTTGACTCGCTATTAAAATTTTGTCTGGTAATGCCATCTATACTATCACGTCGGAGACTGAAAACAGTCATCGATGTTAGTTTCTTATATTCGAGTACAGAGGGAGCATGGAAAGCATTTGCACTATAAATACACCTTAATTTGTGTATTATGCTAGAACTTAGTTGGTTGTTTTGCAAAAAGAGATGCGTCCGTCTGATGATCTGCAAGAACAGTGAAACCGGTCACGGGCTTTTCTTTTTACAAAACAACCAACAATTTATATTGTTTTTTGTTCCCTATGCTCGTATTACTTTCCCCATGCCAGGCAAAATTATTCATTAATATTTAATTGGAAACGCATTGGTTTCCGTCGACCAACTTCGTCGTTTAGTACCGGGTGCAGTATCTTCTTAGAAGGTCCGCCAGTGTTAAGTAGGTAACAGGTTATTTGTTTATTTTATTTTTTATTAAACTAGGTTTGAAATAATGAGTTTAAACAAGATCATAATGTTTAATAATACAAACAGACATTTTGTTACGTTTTGGCCCCAAAAATCTAGCCAGTAATCCACAGAGAAACTCGATGAATTACCCCGCTAAAATTCTATCCCGGTAATATACCGAAAACCTCGACTGTACTAATAAGAATGGTTGCCTAGTAAATAAGTGGGAAAAGTGGTGTAAATGTTTGAAGCGGGCCCCAGAAAATTGTCGGGTGTGAAATACGTCTTAGCCATGAATTATATTGGACGCCACCTAATCTCGTAATACGAGGGTATCTAGGGAAGAAACCTCAGAAGAAATACTAATAGGATGTCAAAACCCAAGATCAGGAAAGTAATTCTGGCCAAAAATTCCAATGAAGAATAATCGTGTACATCAATGTTAAAACCTACATAAAATAAACGATAATAATAATCATACTGTTATATCTATTTAGAAACTGCTAGCTCAAAAGTAAGTTCCCAAAATGTTAAACTACATGAATATTTATCACGCCACTAGGTAATTGTAAGTATTTTATTACATCAAGGCATTAGTGTTCAAAGCACTAACATACGACGATTACTCAATTATGTGTTCATTACGAGTACATAAAAACATCATTAAGCAAAATAAACCAAATATTTCAAACTCTACCTAGCATAATGGAAGACGTTTTCCGGCGAACAAAATTACTTTCTAAATTCTTAAAATAGAAACAGAAACGTACTATGGGTACGTTTATAAACTCATACAGTTAAAAAAATGTTTACTAATTTACAGTTGCTGTAGGTTATAGTTTCAGAAGTTTTATAATTAATACCTTGAGTAATCTGAAAAACCTGAGAAAATTACAAAAATGAATAATATTCTGGACTTAGTTAATTTTAATCAGATCCTACGGTGCTTCTAGTACTATGTTAAAAAGTTTGATATTCTTAATTAACATGACTTTTCCCAACATGACGCCGACTACTGAAAGAATAAATCTTAAAATTATAAGTAACCAATCCGGTAAGGCGAATTCCGATCTTCAATGACCAATCACATTAATTAGTTTAATATCCTGTTATTAACGGTTAACTATTTTACTCGAGCTTTATCTTATCTGTTAGTGCTCGTAAAAAAATTATCCACCCACTATATACAATTCGAGATTATCTTTTGGGGAATTCAAACAAATGGATTAAGACTGCAAATTGAAATTATTTGTGTCATTTTGCTCTAACTAGCCGTTGTGATATTATCTTACTGACACCTTACCTTAAACCAGAGAAAGAGATTTTAATTATTTGAATTATTTTGCGGGTGAAACTTCTGCTTTCCAAGACGATAAGGTTATAAACGCCAACGTTATACGTTATTAATAAACAAATAAATCATGAAACTAGCCCACTTAAGAATACAAATGTACGATAATAATATTACACTTAACTTTTACAACTGACATAATGAACGACAACTTTTAAGTATGAACAGAGTAAGATACAGAAATAATCCCTTTTTAGATCAAGAATCCATGCAATCTAAAAATTATATTTCTTAAAGGCAGTAGCCCTAACCCTATTGGCAGGATTTACCAAATACAAAAACTATGAATATCAAATATGATTTTAAATCTTTCAAAGCAATGTTACAATTTCAAAGGTTTTCTGTTGTATATGCACTTTTTTTTTATATAAACCAATAGGATCGTTAAGCTTCTAATTCTCGATATTAGCGCGTGTTGCTTCATGTCTACCGACAATTACTTTTTCAAGTGAGCCTGAATTTGAAAAGCCGTGCCATATTGAAGAAAAGTTTGAACTTATTGTTGTGGCAGCTGGAAATGCTTGATGTGTAGTGGCTAATTGATTTACGGAAACATAAAATTGGAAGGTAAGTTTTCTATAAAATTTTGATAAAGACAATACCTAACGGTCATAGATGGACATCTTTACAAATAATCCTTTATTTTAAACAAACTGCTTGCTGAAAAGAAGTTTTTTAAAATCAAATGCTAAATTACCTGAATATACGTATTCGATGAGAAAAATTACTTTCTAAATGATTAAATTAATACTACGTACTACGGATACGTTAATTAGTTTATGCAATTAAATAGAAATGTTCATTTATTTGTGACTAATGTAGGTTGTAATCTCAGAATGTTTATAATAAACATCTGATGAGTGAAGTTTGACTGTATATTCCTCGGAAACGACTAAAAGCTATTATCTCCTGGACTCACATCGTTTTAACCAAATCTTGTTTAGACTTTGAGAAGAACACTAGATGTTCTGAATTAACATGACCGTTTTCCAAAATGAAGTTGTCTATTGAAGAAACAATTCTCTTAAAATTGAAGTAACCAACCTAGTATGGTATTATTCTGAATTTCATTGACTTAACACATTAATCACTCAATATCTTAATATCAACGATAACTATACCTACTCAAGATGCATGTTATCTAATTCTATGATAATGACGAAATGTTCAAGAAGAAAATTGTTTTTACTCTGTACACGTTTGAGATTATCTTCGGCAGAATTCAAACAAGTGAATTAAGACTGCAAATTGAAATTACTTGCGTCGTTTTTCTTTAACTAATATTTGTAATAGTACCTTACTGACACATTGACTTGAACCAGAAAAAGGGATCTTTAGTTTTTGGATCACTCTACGCGTAAAACTTCTTCGCCTCAAAGGCGCCAACGTTATACACTATTATTCAAAACATTTGACTTCTAAACTTCTAAACTTCTAAACTTCTAAACTTTTAAACTTCTAAACTTCTAAACTTCTAAACTTCTAAACTTCTAAACTTCTAAACTTCTAAACTTCTAAACTTCTAAACTTCTAAACTTCTAAACTTCTAAACTTCTAAACTTCTAAACTTCTAAACTTCTAAACTTCTAAACTTCTAAACTTCTAAACTTCTAAACTTCTAAACTTCTAAACTTCTAAACTTCTAAACTTCTAAACTTCTAAACTTCTAAACTTCTAAACTTCTAAACTTCTAAACTTCTAAACTTCTAAACTTCTAAACTTCTAGTTTAAAATACAAATTCACGATAATGATATCTCCCGTAAATTTTAAAACCGTCATAATGAATTTGACAACCTTTGAGTATGAACCGTGTAAGATACAAAAATAATGCTTTTTTAGATAAAGAATAAACGTAACCTAAATTATATATTCTATTGCTGTTAATGGGATTTACCAATATAGAAACTATTAAAATAAAATATGATTATAAATATTTCAAAGCAATGTTACAATTTCAGGAGTTTCTTTTTTGCACACGCACTTTTTGACACAAGCTTAATCTAATGCTCCCTATTAGCACTTGTTGTTTCATGTCAACTGACCGTCGCTTTTCAAGTACATCGAAATTTTTTACAAGGTGAGTCTGAATTTGAAGAGGAGTGCCATATTGAAAAAGAGTTTCATTTTATTGTTGTGGTAGCTGAAAGTGCTGAATATGTGGTGGTTTGCTCGAGTTACTGAAATATCAAAATGGAGGTGAGTTATCCATAAAATTTTGATAAAGACAATACCTAACAGTCATAGATGGACATTTTTACAAATAATCCTCCATTTCAAACAAAAGTATGCTTTAGTTTCTTGCTAGAGTTAATTGAACATTTCGTAGCAGCGTAACCGTTCAACTGCGATGACGTTTGACGTACAACTTCTTCCAATTCAATAGTAACATAACCTATCCAGAAACTTTTACTATTCGTTTAATTGACGTATTAAGCAGACATTAAATTAATTAGTTTGACCATGATCATAATGTTATAACTTTTAACTTTTAAAGGGATTCTTTTTCGTATGATGTAGATATTGTATTTGGCATAAGTCATTTGGCTAGTTGCAACTTTCCAAGCCTACCTATTTTGCACCTATCGTTTGATGTCAACCGGCCATTGTCTTATCAAGCAAATTGAATCTCTTGTTCATAGCGAGCGTGAATTTCAAAAGGGGCTCCATGTTGGTACAGAGTTCGATTTCATTGTTGTGGAAGTTGGAATTGCTGGATGTGTGATGGTTAATCGACAGGACGGTTTTATTGATCAGACAGGTTTGCATATGACTGATGATCTCAGGAACCCGGGTTCGATTTCCTACCAGGCCGCTTGAAAGATGTTCAGCGAGCATTTTTAACAAAATACGCCCGCGTTCGGACGAGAGATAAAATGTAGGTTCTACATGTGTGTTGTCAAGCACGTTAAAGATCCATACCTTGCTTGGAATAGCAAGGGTTCTGGAAATTCTATATTTTCAGTAAAAACAATGAGGTGCTTTTGGGTGGAGCACTGGAAAATGAGATGTAGGGGATGGATAATCGACGTACCAAAACTTTAATAATGGCAATGCTCAACGATAACGAACATCCTTAAAAATGATACTCCTTTCAATCAAAAGCGCGCTTCACTTGTTTTTCTCCATGGAGTGTGACTTCTTAATGCGATGACAATTCATGTATGATTTGCCTTTCAAATACAATAGTAGCGCGACATCCAGAGTTTTTACCGTTTGTTTAATTGGTGTATATAATCAAGTATTTAAAAAATGAGTTTAAACAAGATCATAACGTTTAATAATACAAACAGACATTTTTTGGCCACAGAAAATTTAGCCCGTAGCCCACAGAAAGACTTGCAAAAGTTCCCCAATCAAATCCTCTTTGGATAAAGTACCAAAAACCTTGACTGCACTAACAAAAATGGTTGCCGACTAACTCAGTGAGACGGGTAGCAAAAGTTTTTGAAGAGGGCCTCGGAAAGCTGCCGGGTGTAAACTAGGTCTTTCTTAGTCGGCAATTATCTTGGACGCCACCTAATCTCGGAATAAGGGAATTTTTAGAGGAAAACCCTAGATGAAATAACAAGGGCATGCATGCCAAAACTTGAGATCAGGAAATGGTTCTTCCTAAAAATTCCCAGGAGAAATAATCGAATATACCAATCCTTTTTCTCATTTTTCGATTGTTTTCTCCATTATCACCCTCAGAGTTAAAATAGCCTCCCACGTTACCCTGTGTCACCTAAACTCAAATCGATCTTTTCCAAGTATTTCTTCAGCCCGTTTTTCCATCCGCCTTTGTACAATTCTAGCTAATATTTTTGACACGTGTCCTGTCAAACTTATTGTTCGAAAATTTTCACATCTATCCGCGCCTCTTTATGATGTTACGTTACAAATCTTGGGGTATCTCTCCTATCTCATACATATAGCTTACAAGTTGAAAGAAACGTTATGTTACTGCTTGTCCAGCGGCTTTTAAAGTTTCTGTTCGCACCTTACCTGTATCCTGAGCCTTGCCGTCAAACTAATTTTTAAGTTGAGGATAACTGTCATCCTTTTCAATGTCTGATTCCTGTTCTAATGCAATGAGTTCCTCTCCTGCATATAAATTCCCTATATATTCTTGCCATCTAACCACTTTCTCTACATTTTTTATAATAACGTTTCCTTCGCGTCTCTTATATTTTTGCTATGCGGTTTTATATACCTAAAATTTAGTCTAATTAACTTGTACGCTTCGTCTGTCTCTTCTTATTCTATCTCAGTTTGTACCTCTTTGCACTTTTCATCAAGCCATTGTTCTTTAGCTTTCCTGCTTTTGCGAATAATTTCCCATTTTATGGATTTGCATCTCTGTTTTCTTGTTTCGTGTGATCTATTTTTGTATATTCGTATTTCTTCTATTAAATTCAGGATATCCTTTCTTATCTATAGTTTCTTATTTTCTTTTGTGTATACCCTAAAATATCTCTGGCCGCCATGTCTAAGCTGGATTTAATGTTATTACTTTCTGTTTCTACTTCCTTAGTATATCTTTGGTGGATATCTTTATTTTTTAGTTTCTCAAAGTCAAAGTGCTCCTTTCTGTGCTTTTTTCCAAATTTTTAAATTTAAGAAAAGCCTTCATAATTACGATGTTGTAATGAGTGTCTATATCTGCTTCTGGTTAGCTTCTACAGTCTTTTACTTGATTCCTAAACCGTTGTCTAACAATAATGTAATCTATTTGATATCTTCCTATATCTCCTCGCATCTTCCACGTGTATCGTCTCTAGCATGATGTTGAAATAATGTGTTTGTGATGGTTAAATTTTTCTTGTCTGAAAATTCTACCAGTCTACTTCCCCTGTCATTTTTCATGCCTAAACCAAATAAACCTACTACCGCTCCTTTCCTACTCTCACCTACCACTGCATGAAAATCCCTGTAATTATTAAAATTTTATGTCCTTTTACGTATCTTAGTATGTCTTCGATATTTTTGTAGATCGCCTCTACCTCTTCCTCACTGTAGCTAGAGGTGGGCATGTATACTTGTATTCTTACTGTATTTACCGGTTTTGATACTAATCTAACCATGAGTGCTCTTTCATTCTTTTGTAGGTAGTTTTCTACACGTTGTCCTATCTTTTTCTCATAACTATATCCACACCCTTATTTCCTTCCTCTGATCCTCTTTGAATTACCTTAAAGTCTCCACTCCAAAAATCTTCCGCCTCTGGCAACAAACTTCGCTGATTTCTACTATGTCTAGTGCTAACCTATCCATTTCAATTTTAAAGTTCTCTAGCTTACCTATTTGCTACATACTTCTGACATTCCTCGTTTCGACTCGCAGAATGTTCACGACTCTTTTTATAAACTTTTCGGAACCCTTTATCCTAGACGACATCATCTCCTTAATTACAATTTAAGTACGCCGTGTAGTTGGGAGGTAATGTGGTGGCTTCCCGTTGCCTTCCACGTCGCAGTACTGTATCATAGAATATCATACTGACCCCCTATGATCTCTGCCACTCTAAGTACAGATAGAGCTGCTGTCCTCCTTCTGGGACCTGTCTTAGTCTGGGTCTTCACTAAATAGTCCACTACTTTGGTTAAATATGTAGTTCGGTTCTTTTAATCACTGGAACTGTCAAGCCGTTCTATCCGTTCTAGTAATCTAGAACTTTTTCAAGGTGCAGGTCCATTTGGAATGGGTTTACTATGGTAACTCAAAAGAATGAAAAGGAAACAAGGCGCGAGCGTATCGGTGAATATGCTCAAAAATAAAAAAACCTTAAAGGGAGACGTAGAAATCTTCCAACAATAAGCGCAGAGTCCTCCAAAGATATTAAAACCGTATTAAAAATATATTCTAAAAAGTTTTGAGTACCAACCTTACCTTAAATATTTTTCAACTCGAATAAAGTAATGTATTATTGTTACTCTTTTAATTACTTTATGTACTTCCTAAAAGTTCATATACAGAAGTCAAAAGTTCAGTTAAACAAAGTCCACCATGTAAATTCATAAATTCAAGCTTATTTAAAAATACTTTTACTCAAAACGATCTGTAAATTTAATCACACAAATTTAAATTAATCCCAAACGTCAGTACTGGGTTTCTTCACATGTGTTTATTTTCTCTAAAATATGTCAACCGGAAAAATAAGTACCTTATTTACGTGGACACCTTTAATTATCCATTTTATAATATATGAAAAGTCAACACACGTTAAAGCTATTACCTTGAACGCAGGTATGTTTATCAACAAAACAAATATATGGGTCCTTCAATGAAAACAACCCGAAAAAAGTTACGTACATATGCAGAATCTCTAAGTACAAAAAAAGTCGTTAATTGCAAGTAACTGGATTATTCAGATTTAGCAGTAAAGATGTAAACAGAATTAAAATTAAACACTTTTTTTCATTAGGTTTACGGCTCTTGACTTATAATAATTTCCAGATCATTTATTTATGTGATAAGGAAAACATCCATCACTGGCATAATAATTTCAGTTCAAAAACCAGTTTTGAATAATCCACTTCTTAACAAAAAGTGCAAGTACCTTGTAGCATTTCTGAAGGACATTCGTTGACCCAAGGCAGCTAGCCCTCAACTATCTGTTGAACACAAACATCATATCAAAACCAAAGTTTAAACCATCTGATTTTTAATACGAATTCCATATAGTTATTATCTTCTAATAAATAAACCAACATAAAATTTTTAAAAGTAGGTAAATTTGCAAAATTTGTTTATATAATCTTACGTAACAAAATTTAAATATTATAATTAGTATTCTAATTAATAACTACATTAGCTATTAATATTTGTAGTTAATAAAATTATTCGCCCATGCCTTAATAGAATATCATATAGAATGTACTCCATACTACACTAAGAGAAACAGACATGCGTCTGTTCGCATCAACGTTAAACCCATTAAAATCGCTGGGACCCATTCAAGGACGTTTCTGATTCCCAATGCCGTGATTCTGGCGAGCATGCTTGGGTGCATCACAGCACTTGATCGACAAATGGTCGGAATTTCTTTTTTTACGTTCTAAAACTGCATTGTTGGTCAAGCGTTACCTAGCTGCGCGTATGTGCGCGGAGCTTTATGTATCAACCAACAAAAAAATTAGATTTGAAATAAATGTAAACTACCACAAAATAAGTTTTTATTCAGAATTACAAGAAAATAAGTCTTTGCTTTTATGTGAGCAGTGATCAAATATATATTATAGGGCAGTTAAGTTAAATATTATACAGGAAGTACAAAACTAAAATGAACTATTTGAAATCTGGGCATATTAATTCTCCTAGGAATTAAATATGTTACAAGTTATAAATATCCTGGAAACTTCTCTAATGCTCCAATCTTTTCTTAGGTCAGTAATGGCTAAGTTTAACTATTTATCAGTCCAAGACGCCTATTAAACCATGGAAATTTGTAAAATTGTAAAATACAAAACACTATGTGCACCTGTGTTACAAGGTTATGGTGGTCGGCTTCCATTAACCCGGATTAACCGGATTAACTGGTTAACCAAAATATCGTGAGTTGGTATTACAATAAGACAAAGCTTAATTTCATCTTAAAAGCTACTTACCGTTTTTATTTATGACATGGATAGACAAGAAAGAAGTTTTTATGTCCAGCTTAAGAATATTTGACCATCAATACAAAACTTCGTGGAAAACAAAACACTCATGTTTTACTTGCAGCGGTACCAAATCTGATATTTCCTGCTGTTACCGGTAAAACGCGCGTTACAAGGGGCGTGAACCAGTAACAATATAGAAGTGCTTCGGCTAACTACAGTGATGCGGTAGTGGATTCCTATGGAATAAATAATAATAGAAAAAATATAGAGGAGCAAAAAATAATAAAATATGAAGAAAATTGCTGAAGTACAAATAAACTACGTTACTCCGAAAGGCTTTGTCTGTTTATCATAATTAAGGGATGCCGAATCGTCTGTCATAGCAATTCCTTCAACATTATCTCTACAGGGAAGATGGTCATTCCGCATAGAATTCCCTTGCTTCAGGTTTCTAAATTTATCACATTGTACATTACTTTTCTCTACAATACCTTTTGCCTTAATTAAAGAAATTCTCGAAATCAAGGCATTTCCCAAATACGATTTTATTACTAAAATGACTGGATAACTTTTTACATTAATCTAGTAATTATCCTAGTTCATCAATAAATGTGGATGAAGTTTAACATAAGCTTTACCTCTATTGATATTAAATAATTGCAATATACATACAAGTATACTAACAAAAATCTAGTTTGTTAACTTTACTCTGGCCACGTATTAATAAAAGAAATCCTATAAAAGAACATTAAATCAAATTCATCAATAATACTTTTACGTTAATTTTCCGTTTTTCATATTAAATTACATGACATTATAAATCCCAATTTCTGCAAATGCCTTTAATTACAAACATAGAAAACAGTTAAATACCAACTTTTTCTTTCATGCTTTTATGGTTCACTCAAAATAATTTAAAGTAAATACGTACAAATTTCTTAACGTTTTGAATGATGTAACTTTATGCTTAAGTTTAACCAACACCCGTTCAATAAAATAATTTATATTCGATTAATTTTCTGTCGTAAATACTAACATTTATATTTACAATCCACATGTACATAGGTAATAAGTATTAACAGAAAAGCTTATAATTTCCCACTGTTTAATTACAGGATGTCTTGCTACAAGTACTTAGGTTATCTAGCAACAGTAGCACCCTTAACACAACATACCATTAATTACGAATTATCGGCGGGGTAAACTCTCCAGGTTTCATACTCTGTTTACCTTGGTCATTACGACATTATATCCACATCTCTTGCACTTGTAAGTGTATCTCAGCTTTATGTCGCACGCCGCGTATTTACCTCCTGCGGAGAATCCATGTTCACCTTTTGCAGCTTTGTACTTTTAACTTAACTATAAACTGATCCTTATCCAACTCCAACAACGCTCTCCTCCTCGCCCGTATACTCACTCGCATTTCTGCATTTTGAGATTTCTAATTACCTGCTTGCGAATAATTCATTCATTTTTTCCGCTGCGTCTAACTAATGTCATTTCTCCCACTATAAAAATTCTTTCTGACGATGTAACATATTTTAATCTATGCTTATGTACAAGATTATTGTCAAGCTACTTTGTATGTATTTTGTTATGTTTTGTAATATGGTATTATTTTAATGACCTTGGTAGTCGGCACAAACGATGTCTATCAATTGTAAATTGTCTTTTTGTGTGAAATGTTTACGCCGTGCCGCGTCTTGTAATATTGAGATATGTTTTCATTTGCGGCTTTAATGTAAGTCATCGTCCTTAATTACTACGCCTACTATGAAATTAAAAAAAACCTAATGTTACTCTTATTATATGAATTATCTTTATAGAAACAAAATTTAAAACATAATTCTTAATTAAGATTAAATATTCGTGAAATCTATCATACAAGGTGGGTCCATATTTAACTTGTCCATTAAAATTCACTAAATATTCATTTTCGATCTAATTTATAACTAGCCTAACGCAATGCGTTACAGCTAGTTGATTCTGTTCTACGAGTAACCGGCGAATGCTTTCTTTACTAGTTCTTTACTCTTGAACTACTCAACGCCCTTCAACAGTACCGAATACATATAGCCCTTGTCCAAGAACCATACCTTATTCACAATAGACTAACCAATCTTCCACCAAACTGTCACGCATACATTCACCCCAACCCAACAAAGCGAAATTTCCCCTCAGCCATCATAATTACGGATACCCACCTGGATGGTTCCTATTTCGCTTCTTTTTTACCTCCCAAATAACAGCAATCGAAATCACGTGAAGGCGGGTTTCACCTTCCTAATTTCCGCATATTTCCAATTTAGCATCGACATTTACACATACGTACACCAATTGATACGCATTCTTTCCGTAATTGAAGACAGATCGACAATACTATTTATACACGTAAACGGTAAATCCTCTCTCTGGTTTAGTGATAACACAGACGACAACGGTAACGCATTACAAAATTTCATCCACCAACACCACCTCCCTATATGGAAGTCCGTAAACAACAAGTCGAATATGGACCTTAAGCTTTCCACGCCAGCAGTCGCTAACTTTTCAATCTCCTGATCAGTCTCCCGTATCCCCCAATCTAGTGACCACAACCCCATCACTTTTTGAATTCTGTTTAACCCACCCCCAGAACGCCCTAACAAATTCCATCATACAACACTCGTAAAGCATACCGGACCCTATACCTCCACTCCTTGGTCAAACAAACTCCTAAATTTCTTTCATTTACTAGCCTGCACAACCTTGCTAACCTAATAAACGAGAACATCCACTCAGTCGCCTCTCGCATGATTCCCAGGAAACACCACTTCTTACGATCTTCTCCATGGTAGACACGCGAATTAACAATCACCAGACATGCTCTTAATAATACGCCACAGACTCCAGGCGGCAAGACAAAGCAACTCAGATCAAGCACTTATAAACATGCTATCCCTTACCTACATCGGAGATAGAAGACATTACAAACCGAAAACTAACTAAACCCACCACCACAAATGCTTACAGCTTCCATACGTTCAATCTCTCCACTTTGACAAAATAATGACAACACTTTTATATACTGCAATCTCAACCCCTACGATTGACATCGCAACAGAAACGCAACACTCTTTAACAACAAATTTACAAATCCCTCCAGAATCCCCTCTAGAGACCGACTTCGACTTCAGCTTCTTAGACTCTCGAGTGAATAAACTAAATCCCAATAAAGTCCTAGGCCTCGACTATATAACCAATCTCATCCTACAAAAATCCTGGCCCCTTATCACATTCTATTCCAGAAATACCCATCGTCGAGTATATTCTCCAATCTTTTCAAATCCGTAAATATTACACTTATCCTGAAAACTAGAAAGCCCCCTCTTTGCCCAGTAATTCCCCTCCAGTTCCCGACCGTCGACAGCCGGAAATCAAAAATTGAGAAGTCCGCTGTTAAAGCTGTCAGTGCCGATTTACTGTCGCTGATTATATAGTACCTACTCGTCTCTGCCCGTGTGGTTTATTACGTAATCGATAGCCTCTCGTATGGCTACCAATTCGCACTGAAGCATAGTGCTCCAGTTCGCGAGTCTGGTATGAAAATGAAATACCTCACTTTCTTCTATATATACGACAAACGCATCGCCTGCTTGCCCATCGTCTATGTGTGAACCCTTTGTGTATATCCTGACTCCTGTCGCGTCCTCATCACCTTCGACAAACTCGATTCCTCTAACATCGGGCGGGTGCCCTAACTCTGACACGATGATTTTCCTCGAAACCTCCATATTGTCAAGATTTATACTTTCTATAATTTCTCGCCCTTTCCCGGTATCAACTAATCTTCTCCCTAACAACATATTCGATAGGGGATCGTACTGATCACCAAGACTGCCTCCGTGGAGATGGTCTAGTACGCTCTCGCCGCCTTCACCGCGGTTATGTGTAGCATGCTCGTCAACTGTCGAATTTTTCTTATTTTATCACCCATTGCCCAAACGCACGCAGCGTGTGGCAACACCGGCCCTATTGTTCCGGCATAGATCGTCCTCAGCAATTCGCCCCCGAAGCCCCAGTTTATTTCCGCCGCCGCTATAATTTTATTTGATATTCCGCTGCCTTTCCATTCTAATTTATCATCTATCTTGACATCAAAGTATGTTATGACTTCCTTGAACGGGATTTTATCCCCTCAAAGCTCTAGCTTTAGAAGACTCTGTCCCGGTTTCGTTTCGACATAAAGCGCATCTGACTTCGAAGTGTTAAACTTTAATTTCACCTCCTGCGACCATTCATGCAACTTATTCAGCGCCTCGTTCGGTTTTGTACGCATATCCATTAACAATCGCGATTTGATAATTAAAAGCGTTTCATCCGCAAACCGAATGATTGAGCACCCTGTGGGCAATCTGACCCTATAGATGCTCTCATACAATAACTTCCACAATGTGGGACCAGAGCATGACCCTTGCGGGCATCTCCTTTCCACCTCGCGAGACAAAACTTCACCCGGAATTCCTGTGCTTATCGCCCCAAGGAATAACTTTTGACCAATTAAACCAAGTTTCGCGAACAAGCTTTACTTTCTAACTCGCATACAATCAATGGTCTTACATTTGGTATTCCAATGCTCTACCCGAAGGTACTACATTAGCCAGGAAGCGAGTTTTTTTTATCTCAAAAATTTAAAATTTTGCCGAACCCTTGCTGTTCCAAGCAAGGCAGGGATCTTTAACGTGCATGACAATACTCACACACGGGACCTCCATTTTACCTGTCATCCGAACGAGGGCGTATTTCTGTAAAAAATGCTCGCCTAACATTTTGAAGCAGACCGTGTTAGTATTTGAACCCGGAAAAAAACGATCAATGGCTACCGGACAGCGTAAAATACTCCTGAAATGTCCAAAGCAACAACGGCACAATCCTCCTTTGCATCTATAGCCTGATTAATTTCTCCGACAACGACAACTAGTGACAACAACCTTCAACTCGACTTACCCTCCATAAAACCAAGCTTTGATTACCAAATCCGCCGATGTCTCGTATTAAATGCTCAACGTGCGTGGTCATGATACGATCCAAAACTTTTCTCGGTACCGGTAAGCTAATTGGACGATAGCTGCTCGGGTCTGAAGCATCCGCCTTTTTGGTCTTAGGTATACATTTCATGTTCCGAACCTTCCAGCAACTCGAAAATACGTCCCTCTATAAACAAACAATTAAACAATCCGGCGAAGACACACGGGACTAACAGGTACGCCTCCAGAACTGCGTCTGAAGTGATTCCGTCATGCCCCGGTGCCTTCTTAGGGTTCATCCTTCTAAGAACTCTTAGGACCTCATGATCTAGAATTGGCACTTGTCCCTTGCGTCTCTTAGCTATCCGATATAACAGATCGTGCAACCCCTCATCCTCCTCCGGATTATCCAATGGGACGAATATTACTTTTTTTTACTTATTGGCAGCAGAAGTTTGTCTTGCTTTAGAACAGGGTGGCCGACCCTTGCATTAAACCGGAAAACTATAAGTGATAAATTTTTTTGACTTCCTGCCTGCTATATTTTGTTGATATTGTGCACTTTTAATTTAATAGTACTCAAATTTTTACCTGGATGCACGCTTTATATACAAACGAAATGTCTCAGGAATAACTCTACAATTGTGTTCATAGAAATTGCTATAAAGTGCTACGTTCATCGACGTAGTTTAACACAAAAAATCAAAGGAAGACTGATCGGGCTCAGTCAGTGAGTAGGCGCGGTATTACACATACAAAAATTAAAGAAAGGCTTGAAATAAAAATACACAGAATTATTCACAACTCACAACTAAACATACACAAAGGAAACCTCTAATTAAAAAAAATATGTACAAAAGCACAGTAGTACTAAAAAAATAAATAGACAATCAATAATTACAAGCTACACATATCAACAAAATCAAAAGAAAATATTTTTAAAATGGCGAACTGCCGTTTTTAGGTACCTACCCCCTACATTAATTAGTAACAAAGAAAAAATACCCAAACGCAACACTAATAATCACAGCTTTAAATTATTGTAAATATAAAATTAAAAATATGGGATGGTCACGATAAGTACAATATTAATAATAAATATCATCTCACTTGACGATAATCATTTAAAAAATTTTAAGTTTATTCAACACGTGGATCCTGATAAATATACTCTTTTGACCAATTTCACAAGACCCATACAAGAAAATAGTGCATAAACACTCACCCGAGCCTCCACGGTGTGGGTCACACCTTCTCTAATGACAGGGAGGAGCAGAGGAGCTTGTGATCCCGCAGTGTGTGTTTTCCCATCACAAAAGGAACGACAATGCAATGGGCCGTCAGGTCCACCGGAGGAAGAAGCACGCTGTAGGGCGTGCGCGAAATTTTCATAAAGAAAAACGAAAACAACCAAAAATACAACAAATGTTTTCGTTGTGAATATCGAAAAAAAAGTGAATATTAATTTCGTTTAACCAATAACCAGAGCTCAAAGTAATATTGTTGATTTCAAACGTGATTATGGAACTTGAAAGACGGTTTTATCGGATAGTCCAATACCTCATTTCAACGAGTTTTAAATTGAAACAGTAGAGAAAGTAATTACACGTTATCGCAATGTATAGTAAGTTTACGGATACCTAAAACAGGGTATAGACTGTTTAATTTATAGAAAAAACTTTCCATATAAAAAAATAGATTTGAACTTGAAAATTACTAGAAGCGTATTTTATTGTAGGACGGTGTAATATACCGGGCGTTGTTGGAGGATTTGAGCAAAATCTAAGTAAATGAACAATGAATCAAGAAGGGTAGATTTTAATTTAGTCGTAAAATGAACGTAACAACAGTTTAAAAAGATAATAAATTTTTTTAAGATGCTATTTCTTTTTTGCAGTTTGGTCAAAGTTAGGGTTAGAATCTAGTTACTTGTGTTAGATTGATTGTTAAAATTTATGATTTTCATGTCTGCTAATATAGTTTAAGTGAAAGTCTTGCCGTTTCTTTTATTTGTGCTTAGATTAAAGTAGTAGAGGCAGTGAGCGTGAGTGAGGTGCCATTTGCTTCCAAAAACTCGGCAATAATCCATTAGTCCTCTCGGAGATCACTCACCATTTACCAGGTGAGTAGGTGCTCTACATTTTATAATTAGACTGATCATTCAGTGACGTTTCTTCTTTTCTGTTTCAATTCTACACGCCTGAAAGAATTTCTTTTGTTATTATTGAACTACTCATCGCGGTTGTTTAAACGTAACATATTTCTTGCTCAGATAAAATAGCGTCTTGGGTAAAATTTTTCATATTTCAGTGGCAGTCAAATGTGTTAAGAATAAACAAAATGCTGACCTAGGATAAACAAGCATAAATATATATTGTAAATTTGCAAAACCTGTTGGATAGTAATTTTATAGTAAATTAAAAATAAATCCATATTGTTGTGTTGTTACCTGAAAATCAAGTTTAAATATTAATAGCTGCTATGGTTGAGTACTATTTATATAAAATCCTTGAAAGGAAAATGTGGTCAATAAGCGGTTAAGTGGTTTGTTAAGTATTCACAATTTCTTTGTTATAAATGTTTACATAATGGCGGTTTTTCTGAGCTACGCAAATACACACAACAATTATGAAATCAGATCAAAACCATTCTCCAGCTCGCCTACATTGGTTAAATTACGATGTCAGTGACTGCATGTGTTAGATATAAAGATGCTAAAATAGGAATTGAAGATGACAACTTCTTGCAATTACTACAATTAAAATAACCAACTCAATTCACCTTCATTTACATAAATGTACTATACTTGTTTCTATCTCACTTCTACTGAGGGTTTCCATACGTCCGGAATTTTCCGGACATACCTGGAATTCCGACTTTTTCTCCGGAATGCAGGAAGAATTGGAAAATGTCCGGAATTTCCATGAATTATGTAAAAAAAATCATATATATATATATATATATATATATATATATAAATGTTTTAAATTTAAAATTAAGGTAACAATCGACACAATTATATATCGAAGTATTCCCATGTATTCTTTAATTATTGGGAATTTACTTATATTTAAAATTTCCAGATATAATCTTCGGCACTTCTGTTTCTTTTATATGGTCTTATAAAAACTATGACATATGATAAATTAAGTAAACGGGGTACAAAGATTGACCTTATGGAGTTCACGGGAAGTCTGTTTCTTTCCTTTGACCGTTGGGTTCCCATTAAAGAAAAAAATCCTTTCAAGGTGGGAATTTTGTATATGAATCGACAATATGTAGGAACATATTAAGTTATGTAACTAGCTGCAGAAGCCGGCTTGGCCGACAACTTTTTTGTGTTTTGATTTTGTTCCAGTTCCTTTTGTATCGTATTCCTAGGTATGTGATTGTGCGAATGGTCAAGTGAGTTTTTGAAAATGCCCCCTTGGCGGCCAAAGTACTGTGCCACACAGAAAGAAGCTCTAATAGAAATAATAAAAAGACAATATTTTTGCTGTGAAGATCAATTTTAAAAACCCAGATTGCCCATTCTCATCTACACACGTACAGGAACACGGTACAAAAAAAATAAGAAAATAAACAATACAGAAAGAAAGTTACAGCGTCCACACGGAAGAAATCATTTCTTACAAAGAACGTTTTTTCCTTTGCGGGCGTTGCAACTTCTTTGTGTTTTGTGTTTTTGTTCTAATTTTTTTGCATCGTATTCCTGTCGTTATGTGGATAAAAATAGAGAGGCTGAATTTTTAAAAATGTCCCCTTGATAGCCACAATACTCTTCCTAACAGAAAAAGCATTCTTAAAAATCATTATCATTAGGTCTTCAGTCTTGAAACTGGTTAGACGCGTACCCTCATTGTTTCCTATTCTGAACCAACTTACACACTTTCCTGAAATTTGCACAGTCTGCTTCTATCACTATCTGATCTAGGTCTATATCTACTTCCTTTTTCCTATCCCTGCTTGTAATTTATCCCATACTATTCCCCAAAATGCCTTAGAACGTATTCTGCCCGTCTATTTCTCCTACTCTTTTTCCACAGATATCTTTATTCCCCTACTATTTCTATAACCTATTTTTAATTAACTTTGTCTGTTCATGCAATCATCCTCATACATCTGAGACACAACATTTCAAAAGTCTGCTACCGTTTTTTCTTCTGCTATTTTTTCTACAGCCCCTATTTCATAGCTATACTGTGCTGTGCTCCACACATATGCTTTCAACAATTTTCTTCCTGTTCCTATATTTGTTGTCTTTGATCATAGGCGCTGTTCTTTCTTGTTAGGTGCAGTTCGGTCCCCTTCTATTGTTTTACAATTATATACCCTATTTCTTCGACATTCAGTGGTTGTGAAGGGGGGTAAGCAGCCTGTGGCTGCCAAGTCCCCCCAGCACTTGAACTATTGCCGATCTAATGTTTTTTCTAACATATATTTTTCCACAGTCAACATTAGTTGCAGATATTTCAAACCAACGTCTGTAGTTGTTCATAATATTTATCAGATTTATCTACGCTTATTTTTTCGTCATTAGTTTTTCCGTCTCAAAACTGGTTGGACACGTACCTCCACTTTTTTATATTCTGAGCTAGTTTACACAGTTCCCTGAAATTCCCACACAGCCTATATACAGCTCGGTTCCGCTTCTATTGTTTTCTAAATTACATACCCTATTTCTCCGACATTCAGTGGTTGTGAGGGAGGAGAAGCGGTTCTGTGGCGTAGTTGGTATGTGTGTGACCACTACACTCAAGGTCTCAAGTTTGAATCCCGACACGGTCCCCTTGAAAAATGTTAGGCAAGCATTTTTCACAAAAACACACCCTCGTTCGGATGAGAAGCAAAATGGAGGTCCGGTGTATGTGTGTTGTCACGCACGTTAAAAATACCTACCTTGCTTGGAACAGCAAGGGTTCGGCAAAATTTCAAATTTTTCAGGTAAAAAATACTCGCTTACTGGCAAATGTAGTACCTTCGGGTGGAGCATTGGAAAATCACATGTGAGGTTGTGAAGGGGGTAAGCAGCCTGTAGCTGCCAAGTTCCCCCAGCACTTAAACTATTGCCGATTTGATATTTTTTGCAAGATATCTTTTCGCACAGTCAACATTAGTTGCAGATATTTCACAACCAACACCTGTAGTTGTTGATAATAATCATCAGATTTATCTGCGCTTATTTTTTTGTCATTAGGTTTTCCGTCTAAAAACTGGTTGGACACGTACCTCCAATTATTTATATTCTGAGCTAGCTTACACATTCTTTTGAAATTCCTACAGCCCACATCTTTAACTATCTGTGTGCAATATTCTAACCTAGGTCTACCTCTACTTCTTTTTTTCCCTATCTTTGTTTCTAATATATTCCGCATTATTCTCTCATGCCGTAGTATGCGGCCTATCATCCTATCTCTCCTATTTTATACAGCTTTCCACATATTTCTTTCTTCCCCTACCATTTTTAGTACCTCTTTGTTCTTAACTTTGTCAACATTCGTCTGTAGCACCACATTTCAAAGAATTCTACCTTTTTCTCGTCCGCTTCTACTACTGTCCAGGCTTCACAGCCGTGCAGTGCTGTGCCCCACACATATGTTTTAAGCATTCTTTTCCTTGTTTCTATGTTTGTTGTCTTTGATCACAGAAGTTGCTTTTTCTTGTTAAATGTAGCACGACTTTTTGCGCTTTTCCCATCTTGCGTTATTTGGCTTTCTAGGTAGCAGAAATCCTTAACCTCTTGTAAGTTCTTGTTACCTATTTGTATTCTTGTTTTTGATTTATTTTTCCCTCCTTTGCATACTAGTACTTTAGTTTTAGTTTTGTTAATTTACATACTGTATCTCTCTGTTAGAACCGTTTCCATTTTATTAAGAGGAGCTTCTAACCCTTCCTAGCTAGATGTTAATACCGCTATATCATCTGCAAATCTAAGCATATCAATTTTTTGTCCTTGCCTAGTAATTCTAAATGCCTTCCTGAATTTGACAGTATTCATTGTCTCTTCAATGCACAAGTTAAAAATTGATGGGGATAGCGCACATCCCTGTCTCACCCCTTTCTTAATGTTTACTACTCTACGTTCCTGCTCTAATTCTATTACTGCTGTTTGCTCTGTGTATAAGCTATGTACTATTCGTCTATCCTATTAACTCGTTCCAATATTTTTGAGTATTTCGAACATTTTTTTCCACTTTACATTGTCGAATGCTTTTTCCAGATCTACAAATCCTATATACACGCTTTACCCTTTTCTTTTTGTTTTCCCTATTATTACTTTCAGAGCTAAAATAGCCTCTCGTGTTCCCCTGTTTCGCCTAAAGCCAAATTGATCTTCTCCTAGTATTTCTTCAGCTCGTTTTTCCACTAGTCTTTGTACAATTCCAATTAATATTTTTGACACGTGTGCTGTCAAACTTATTGTTTGAAAATTTTCACACATATCAGCGCCTTTCTTTTTTGGTATAGTTACTACGATGTTACGTTTGAAATCTTTGGGTATCTCGCCTGTTTCATACATACAGTTTACAAGTTGGAAGAGACGTTCTGTTGCTGCTTGTCCGGCGGCTTTTAGAGTTTCTGCTTGCACCTTATCTGTACCCGGCGCCTTACCATTTTTCAGACCCTTTAATGCTAATTCAAACTCATCTTCAAGTATAGGATATCCCAAGCCATCATTTTCAAAGTCTGCATATAAATTCCCTATATATTCTTGCCATCTACCCACTTTCTCTACATTTTCTAAAATAACGTTTCTTCCCGCGGCCTTTACATTTTTGCTATATGGTTTTATATTCCTAAAATTGATTCTAATTAGGTTGTATGGTTCATCTGTTTTTCGTATTTCCATCTTAGTTTGTGCCTTTTTGCACTTTTATCAATCCATTGTTCTTTAACTTTCTTGCATTTGCGAAAAATTTCCTATTTTATGGTTTTGTATCTCTGTTTTCCTGTATCGTCTGATTTATTTTTGTATTTTCGTCTTTCTTCGATAAAATTCAGAATATCCTTTGTTATACATGGTTTCTTTATTTTTGTGTATACCCCAGAATATCTCTGGCTGCCATGTCTAAGCTGGATTTAATGTTATTCCATTCTGTTTCTACTTCCTTAGTATAAGATATTTTTCCGGTATCTTTCAACATTTCATTTGACTTTTTTTCGAATCTTTCTTGAATATCTATATCTTCTAGTTTTCAAAGTTAACGTGCATTTTTTCATTTCTTTTTTCACATTTTTAAATTTAAGTGCGGCCTTCATAAATTACGATGTTGTGGTTAGTGTCTATATCTGCTTCTGGGTAGCTTCTACAGTCTTTTACTTGATTCCTAAACCGTTGTCTAACAAGAATGTAATCTATTTGATATCTTCCTATATCTCCTGGCATCTTCCACGTATATCGTCTTCTAGCATGATGCTGAAATAATGTGTTTGCGATGATTAAATTGTTCTTATCCTAAAATTCTACCAACCTATTTTCCCTGTCGTTTTTCGTGCCTAAACCAAATAAACCTACTACCGCTCCTTCCCTACCCTCTCCTACCACTGCATTAAAATCCCCCGTAATTATTAAATTTTCATGTCCTTTTACGTACCTTAGTATGTCTTCGATATCTTTGTAGATCGCTTCCAACTCATCGTCACTGTAGGTATAGGTGGGCATGTATACTTGAATTATTACTGTGTTAACCGGTTTAGATTCTAATCTAACCATGAGTAGTTTTTCGTTCTTTTGTAAGTATTTTTCTAGGGTCCTATCGTTTTCCGCATAACTACCCCCACATCCGAAATTCCTTCCTCTGCTCCTGTATGAATTACCGTGGAGTCTCCACTCCAAAAATCCCCCGCCTCTGGCCACCGAACTTCGCTGATCCCTACTATGTCTAGTGCTAACCTACTCATTGCAATGTTGAGGTTCTCTAGCTTACCTACTTGCTTCATACTTCTAACATTCCACGCTCCGAGTAGCAAAATGTTCTCGACTGTTATTCTGCACTTCCCGGTCGCATCCTACGAAGTAGTCCCCTACCGGAGATCCGAATGGTAGACTATTTTAACTTACGCCCAAAGTCCCGGGTTCGAATCCCGACACGGTCTGCTTGAAAAATGTTAGGCGAGCATTTTTCATAAAAATACACCCTCGTTCGGATGAGAGGTAAAATGGAGGTCTCGTGTGTAAGTGTTGTCACGCACGTTAAAGATCCCTACCTCGTTTGGAACAGCAAGGGTTCGGCAAAATTCCAAATTTTCCAGGTAAAAAAACTTGCTTACTAGCCCATGTAGTACTTTCGGGTGGAGCATTGGAAAATCACATGTAAGGACTATTTTAACTCCGGAAGCTTTTACCCCAGAGAATGCCATCATATTTATTACAATTAAGTACGCTGTGTACTTGGGAGGTAATGTGGTGATTTCTCGTTGCCTTCCACATCGCGGTAGTGTGTCTTAGACTGCCATACCGACCTTTATAATCTCTGCCAATCTAAGTATCGAAAGAGCCGCTACCCTCTTTCGGGGACCTGTCTTAGTCTGGTTTCTCACTAACGACCCTACTACTTTGGTTGGATCTGACTCTTTAGCTCATTAGAACGCGCAAGCTATTTCACCAGTTCTAGTACTACAACTTCGAAAAAGTGCAGGTCCATTCGAAATGGTCTTAAAAATAATAAAAGGAAAATATTTTGGATACCAAGGGCACGACCCAAAAATAAATATAACAATAAACAATACACAAAAAAAGTTATGGCGCCAACTTTGAGAACATTCTAAATTATATTATAAGTTAATTTAGAATGTTTTCTGAGCGGTAGCTGTAACTTCCTTTGTATTTTGTTTATTGTCTAAAGAAAACATTCTTTATAAGACTGATTTCTTCCGTGCGGGCGCTGTACCTTCTTTTTATATACTGTTGTTTGTCTGATACACTTTTCATTCATTCTATGCGCGTGTAGATGAGAACGCATAGGTTGAATTTCTAAAAATGCCATAGCAGTGAAGATATTGTCCTTTTATTATTTTTTAGAATCTATTTTTCTGCGCGGAAGAGTATTTTGGCCGGCAAGGTGACGTTTTCCAAAATTCAGCTTGTCCATTTTCTTCCGCACTCACCCAAGAATACGATACAAAAAGAATTAGAATAAAAATATAACCCTGCGGCAGTTGCTGGCTCCTTCGACAACTTTTTTGTGTCTTGTTTTTGTTCTAATTCTTTTTGTATCGTATTACTAGGTACGTTTGGAATTTTTGTAAATGTTCATTGAAACCCAACTAATATTCGGCACGGAAGAAAGCATTCTTAAAAAATAATAAAAAGACAATATTCTGGCTGCCAATGGCATCTTTAAAAATTCAGCCAGTCCATTGTCATGTACACACGCACAGGAGAACGATACAAAAACAATTAGAACAATAAACAATACACCAAAAGATTATTGTGCCGGCTCAAGGAATATTTTGCATTAAGTTAATTTAGGATGTTTTCTGAGCGTTGACTGTAACTTTCTTTATATTTTGTTGTTTCTTTTTCTGTCGTGTTCCTGTGTGGGTAGATGGTGAAATAGATAGGCTAAATACTTGAAAGTGCCGTTGGCAGCCAAAATATTACCCCGTAGTTATTTTTAAAAATGTTTTCTTCTGGAAAAAATAGTATTTTGGTAGCCAAGGGGGGACGTTTAAAAATATTGCCGGTCCTTTTTTATCCCCATGCATCCACGAATACGATTCAAATAGAATTAGAACAAAAATAAAACTCAAAAACAGTCACAGCGCCCGCAAAGGAGAGAACATTCTTTATAAGGCTAGTTTCTCCAATGTATGAATTTTTTTTATTTTGATCCTCTTTGTATTGTGTTTCTAGGTATGTGTAGATGAAAATGGGCAGGCTAAGTTTTGAAAAATATTTTATTTTGGTGTCTATGTGTATTTCAGCATCATAGACAAGTTTTTGAGGAATATTTTCTTCCATGCGACTTTTTTATGTATTATTTATTGTTCTAATTTTTTTCGCATCGTGTTCTTGTGTGTGGTTAGACGAAAATGGACAGGCAAAGTTTTTGAAAATGCCATTGGCAGGCAAAATACTGTCCTTTTATTACTTTCTAAGAATTCTTTTTGATGTTCAGAATAATCTTTTGGCTATCAATGTGGTGTTTTCAAATATTTAGTCTATTCATTTCCTTTCGTACACACCCAGCAATATGATTAGAGCAAATTAGAGCAAAAAGTAAAACACAAAAAAGTTGTCGGCAAGGCCGACCCCCTGCGGCTAGTCAACTTATAACCAGCTGCAGAAACAGGCTTCTCTGACAACTTTTAGTTTTTGGTTATTGTGCTATTATTTTTTGTATTATATTCCTGGATGTGTGAGGAATTTTTGAAAACGTCACTTGGCATCCAAAATAATGTTCTGCACAAGAGAAAGTATTTTTAAAAAATAATAAAAGGACACTATTCTGGCTCTCAAGGGAATTTTAAAAATACAGTCTATCTATTCTCATCTATCTACATATGCACAGGAACACGATTCAAAAGGAAATAGAACATTAAACAATACAAAAAACAGCTACTAGAAAGCATGGATGGCAATATTCCTTAAAAATTTGTCTAATATGTAAAAATATACACTGATACCAAAATAAAACATTTTTTATTCCATTTTCATCTACATACACCCAGGAATACAATACAAAAAGTATCAAAACAATGAGTATTATACAAATAAAGATACAGCGCTCGCACGGAGGAAATGAGGCTAATAAAAAATGTTTTTTTTCTTGGGGGCTCTCTAACTTTTTTGTTTCATTTTTGTTCTAAATTCTTTTTGTATCCTATTTTTGGGTGGATGTGGAAAAATTGGACAAACTCTATTTGTAGAAATTCCCCCTTGGCACATCGCAATGCTATTCCTAACAGAAGAAAGCATTCTTAAAAAATAATAAAAGGACAATGCTATGGCTGCCAAGGGCACGATACAAAAAGAATACACAAATAGGTTGTAGCGCTCGCTGTGAGAACATTCTAAATTATTTTGTAAGTTAATTTAGAATATTTTCTGAGCGGTGGTTGTAATATTCGTTGTATTTTCTTTATTGTTTAATTTTTCGTGTAGAAATAGCAACGCTAAATTTTTGAAAATGCCCTTGGTAGTCAAAATATTCTCCTTTTATTATTTTTTAAGAATTCTTTCTTCTGCGAGGAACAGTATAATTGTAACTGCCAATTGAGCATTTTCAAAAATTTTAATCAATTCATTTTTATCCACATACACCCAGGAATACCATTCAAAAAAATTAGAACAAAAACAAAACATAAAAACAGTTACAGCGCCCGGAACAGAGAGAACATTCTTTATAAATAACTTTTTTTATATGCTGTTCCTTGTTTTGACACTCTTTGTACCGTGTTCCTGTGTTTGTGTACAAAAAAAAACGGGCTGAATGTTTGAAAATTTCATTGGCAGCTAAAATATTGTCTTTTTTTATTTTTTAAGAATGGTTTCTTTTGCGCGGTAGATTATATAGGCTGCCAAAGTGGCGCATTCAAAAATTCAACCTATCCATTTTCTTCCGTACATACCCCCAGGAATACGATACCAAAAAATGAGAACTAAAGCAAAACACAAAAGTTGTTGGCAAAGCAGACTTCTGCAGCTAGTCAATTTATAACTAGCTACAGAAACGGACTTCTCTTACAACTTTTTTGGTTTTGTTTTTGTTCCAATTCTTTTTGTATCGTATTCCTGGGTATATGTGGAATTTTTACAGTGGCAGCCAAAATAATGTTACGCACAAAAGAAAGCATTCCTAAGAAATGAAAAGAACAATATTTTGGCTGTCAAGGATATTTTCAAAAATTCAGCCCATGCATTCTCATCTGTACACGCACTGGAACACGATTCAGAAAGAATTAGGACACTAAACAATATAAACAAGGACGAAAATATATCTCAAAATCATTTCATAAATTTAGCCTCTTCATTTTTATCTACACACCCAGGAATACAATACAAAAAATATCAAAACAAGGAATAGTATACAAAACAGTTACGTCCTCACGAAGGAAATAAGCCTTATAAGGAATGTTTTCTCCTTTATGGGCGCTATAACTTTTTTTGTATACTGTTTTTTGCTTTGACACTCTTTTTATTGTGTTCCTGTGTATGAGTAGGTGAAAATGGAACGGCTGAATTTTTGAAAATGCCATTGGCAGCCAAAATATTGTTCTTTTTATTATTTTTTAAGAATTCTTTTTATGTGCGGAAGAATATTTTGGCTGCCTAGGTGACGTATTCAAAAATTCAGACTTTCCATTTTCAGGAACCCAGGAATACAATAGCGAAAAAATTAGAACAAAAAGAAATACTCAAAAACGTTGCTGGCAAAACCGACTTCTGCAGCTAGTCAATTTACAACTAGCTGTACATGCGGGTTTCTCCAACATTTTTTATGTTTTGTTTTTGTTCCAGTTCGTTTTGTATAGTATTCTTGGGAGTGTGCGGGATTTTTAAACCCCCCCATTGGCAGCCAAAATAATGCTTCACACAGAAGAAAGCATTCCTAAAAAATAATGAAAGGGCAATATTTTGGCTCTAGAGGGCGTTTTCAAAAATATAGCCTGCCCATTCTCATCTAAATATGCACGGGAACGCAATCTAGAAGAAAGTAGAACGTTAAACAATACAAAAAATAGCTGCATGGGCCGTATGGACAACAATATTCATCAAAAACATGTTCAACGTACAAAATTAACAGTGACACCAAAATAAAACATTTTTCAAGAATTTAGCCTATCCGTTTTCATCTACACACACCCAGGAACACAATACAAAAAGTATCAAAACAAAGAGTAGTATACACAAAAGTTACAGCGGCCGCACGGAGGAAATAGGTCTTAAAAGAAATGTTTTTTTCTTAGCGAGCTCTGTAAGTCATTTGTGTTTTGTTTTTGTTATAATTCTTTTTGTATTTTGGATTTATGAAAATAAAAATTGACGGGTTGAATTTTTGAAAATGCCCTTGGCGGTCACAATACTGTTCACCACAGGAGAAACCATACTTAGAAAATAACAAGAGAGAAATATTATGGCTGTCAAGGGCATTTTCAACAATTCAGTCGTCTGGTCATTCTCATCTACTCACGCACAGGAACACGATACAAAAAAAAATCAGAACAAAGAACATTATCCAAAAAATTACAGCGCCCGCATGGAAGAAATCATTCTGATAAAGAACGCTTTCTCGTTTGCGAGCGATAACTTCTTTGTGTTTTGTTCTTGTTCTAAATCTTTTTTGTATCGTATTCCTGAATATATGTGGATAAAAATGGACATGCCTCCTTGACAGACACAATACTGTTCCTAACAAAAGAGAGTATTTTTTGCTACATTTACGCAGCATAATTACCGCCATTCTGTAATATATACCGACCACGTTTTACCGGGTGATGCAATCTCTATCTAAGTCAAATTTACACGCACAATTTAAGTAAAATCAAATTACTCACGTGATGGGTATTTCGGAACTTAATCTCAGGATCCAGCGGTAATAAAGTTTGGTTAATTACGCCATGTTAATCACTAAATTGCCATCTGTCCTAAACCTCTACTGCACTCGTAAGGGGATGAAGGAAATAGGTAACGGAACGATACATGTAAGATACAGGAAACCCACATCCCTGTTTCTAAAGAAAAACACACTCCACTCAGATAGTTGTTGCTTGACCCAGGTCTTGTGGCTTAATCCCCGCTTTCAACACTCGCGCATCTCCGCATTTCTTTTACGCAGGCGCGACTATCTGCGACGGAAGTTAGCGTTATTAATTTAAAATTACGCTGCAATTAATTTACAAATTATATCTAAATCTAAAAATGATACATAGCTAGTTTGGCATGTAACATCCTGAAAAATAACATAAGGACAATATTTTGGCTGCCAAATGCACGATATAGATTATAGAAAGAATTATAACAATAGCCAGTATACAAGAAAGTTATAGCGCCCTCTCAGAGAACATTCTAAATTATAAGTTAATTTAGAATGTTTTTTGAACAGTGGCTGTAACCTCCTTTGTATCTTGTTTATTGTTTAATTCTTCTTCTTTCGTGTTCCTGTGGAAATAGACAGACTGAGTTTTTGAAAATGCCCTTCGTCATCAAAATATTGTCCTTTCATTATTTCTAAAAATGCTTTCTTCTGTGCGAAAGAGTATTCTGACTGCCGAGTAAACATTTTCAAAAATTTAGCCTGTCCATTTTCATCCACATACACCGGCAAACATGATGCAAAAAAAATTACAACAAAAAACAAAATACAAAAATATTACAGCGCCCGCAAAAAAGGGATCATTCTTTATAAGACTAATTTTTCCAATGCGGGCGCTGTAACTTTTTTGTATAATGTTTTTTGTTCTGGTTCTTTCTGTATCGTGTTCTTTTGAGTGTCTAGATGAGAACTGACAGGTTGAATATTTGAAAATGCCATTGGTAACCAAAATAATGTCTTTTTATTATTTTTTAGGAATTGCTTCTTCTGTGTGGAACAATATTATGACTGCCAAGGTCTTCGTCTTCGTCCACAAATATCCAGAAAAACGATACAACAAAAACTAGAACAATAAACAAAAGACAAAAAGTTATTGACAAAGTTGATTTCTGCAGCTTATCAATTTATAATGAGCTGTAGAAGCGGGCTTCTTTTGAGTTTAGTTTTTGTTCGAATCCTATTTATATCGTATTCTTGGGTATGTGCGAAAGTTTTGAAAACGCTCGCTTGGCAGCCAAAATAATGTCCTTTTATTACTTTTAAGAATTTCTTCTCCTGTGCGGAACAGTATTTAGGCTGACAAGGTGGCGTTTTCTAAAATTTAGCCTATCCGTTTTCCTCCACACACATGGAATAAGATACCAAAAAATTGAAACAACATATAAAACACAAAAAGTTATTGACAAAGCCGACTTTTGCAGCTAATCAGCTTATAACTAGCTGTAGAAGCGGCCTCCTTCTTTTGAGTTTTGTTCCAATTCTATTTATATTGTATTCCGGGCGTGTGCGAAATTTTAGAAAACGTTCGCTTGGCAGTCATAATAATATTCCGCAAAAAAAAAGCATTCCTAAGAATTAAAAAAAGGACAATATTTTGGCTGCCAAGGGCACGATACAAAAAGGAATTAGAACTATGAACAATATACGGGAAAAGATATAGCACCCACTCTGACAACATTTTAGAATGTTTTCTGAGCGGTGGTTGCAACTTTCTTTGTATTTTGTCTATTAGTCTGATTCTTTTTTATGTCGTGTTCCTGTGCGTGTGTAGATGGAAATAGACATGTTGAATGTTTGAAAATGTCTTTGGCAGTCAAAATATTCTCCGGTTGTTATTTTTTAAGAATGTTTTCCTTTACGAGGAACAGTATTGTGGCTGATAAATGGGCATTTTCAAAAATCCAGCCTCACCATTTTTATTCACAGACACCCGTGAGTACGATATAAAAAAAAATAGAACAAAAACAAAACACAAAAAGGTTACATCGCTCGCAATGGAGAGAACACTCTTTATAAGACTAATTTCTCCCGTGCGGGCGCTGCGCTTTTTTTTGCATAGTGTTTTTTGTTTTAGCACACTATGTATTGTGTTCGTTTCTGTGTGTGTATAGATTGGAAGCAAAAATAATGTTCCTCGTTGAAGAAAACGTTCTTAAAAAATAATAAAGGACATTTTCAAAAATTCAGTCTGCTCATTCCCATTTACACGCAAACAGGAACACGATCCAAAAAGAATCAGAGCATTAAACAATATAAAAAACTGGATGCCCTCGGGATATAATCACATCTTATGATAGAGTGCACTGTTATGAAAAATTAAGTCACTTGGACTTAGATAAGTCCTAGCCGCGGTGTGGTTCCACAAAATTTTAATTAAAGTAAGATACCATATCTAAGTTCCGGAATAAACTTCAGGTAATTTTATTGTAAAGCTACCTTGGTTACGTATCGGTATAGTGTATTACCTACACGTTTATGTTGTTTTGTTACCAATATTGTGCACTATTTTATGAAAAACTCTAAGTCTTGTAGTCCGTGTTGTGAATATTTTTTTACCGTTTAACTTTGAGGTGGTATAGGACTACTTTGCAGTCAATGACAGGTATTTAGAAAACCTTTTTAATAAGTTTCTACATTTTTTTTTAATTTAACTATAATTCTGTCTTCTCTCTTTAGGAATAGTATTTAAGAACGACCAGAGATAGGTTTTAGGCCTTTGGGAGCTTCTTTTTAAAAACATTTATTTCCCAAAAAACTCTTCTATCAATTTTATTCTCAATTATACAATTACAAAAATAATTTCCTTTTTGTTACAATCAACTTAAACGTTTATATTTACTAACCTATTTGAAATTGACAACATACCTGATGTTAATACTCAATAATTAATAATTAAAAATTATGGTGAGTAGCTTGAACCACCAACCATGTTTAAGTTATGAAGTTTGAGACTGACTGACCATCAGGGGCTCCTCAGGGTGTTCATGTAATGTCTGTTCTCACATTATCTTGTGGGAAATGCAGATCTGACCGTCTGCTATTTTTTGATAACATACAATGTCCTACTTCTTAGTAATCTTTATTAAGTCTGCTTTTATTGCAGGTCATTGTGTCCTGTATCTGCAGTATCAGGTTGCGTCTGAAATACAAAGTAGTTGCTTCCGTTCTCATGTCTTATGAACTTTTGTTAACCTTTTATATTATTATTTTCAATTATACAATGAAACATTCTATTTCTTAAGCCATAATAATTACATTTAAATTTTATATACATATTAATCGGGTGATATATAGCTCCCGTTTTGACCTAATTCCGTTTTTTTTTCGAAGCATTAAACTTTCTTTTAATCAAAAAGTTTTTTTTATTAGCAGAGTGTTGTGTCGAGTATTTGTAGCTCTCTTCCCGGAGTATGGAAAACTCTGGTTGCCTCGTTAAGCTCTCACTTTCCTGGCGTCGGTTATTTTATATTGAGACATCTGGTTTTCTACTGGATCCGCTAGTTTTCTTTGTCCAGTGCAAGATATTAGTACCACGTTCTGATCATCTTATGCCGAACCAGCTACCGGAGTAGTCTGAAAAAAACACCTAACAACCGTAGCAAATTGTTTTTTCTTCCGTGACAAGTTATTGAATTTTGAGTTTATACTAAACGTCATCCCTCGCAAGGAGATTTTTATTCAATCGATAATTTAAAACTAAAAATGGCCACTTAGTAATAATGAAAGTAGTAAAATCCATTAAGCGAACAATAGCGGCGATTGACAACTGCGTGTGTTTAAGTAGTCAATAGATAGAATACATAAGGAAGATGTAAGTAGCTTCCAGTTGACTTTAGGAGGGTATTGAAATCATGGTCAGATATATATATATATATATATATATATATATATACCATTGCTGCTGTCAGGGAATAAGCTTGGTCAGTCCACAAGTAAATTAATTGATCGAGTTGTTAAAATAAATACGTTCGTATGATAAGCTGCAACTTTCTTTGTATTTTGTCTATTATTTGATTCTTTTTATGTCGAACTAACAGTAATTTATCTGTAATCAATTGGTTATTGTGTAACTTTAAATTGATAGTGCACCATACAATGCAAATTATGCAGTTAGTAATAATGTAGTGCATCTATCGTGTTAAGGATCTTAATCTGACAAACAACGTGAGTAATTATTGGCAGAACAGAAATTAAATGAGCCAAAATGTATTTTTTAACAGACTTAAACAGGCGCTATAATAAATATTTTTATTACGTTGTATTAAAAATTTATATTTCTTTTGAAACTCTATAGAAAGCAATTTTGCAATTAGAAGAATATTGTTGCTCTGCTTTACAAGTTTTGCTTAATTTATTAGGTTGAGTTATAAGAAAGGTAGAAAATTATTTTCAGAAAATCATTTTCGTGAAAAGGTTGAATTCGTGTTTTTAAATAAATAATTGGAATTTTATCCAAATTGGAATCTGAGATGTTTTACTTATAGAAATAGAACTTACAAAAGTTAGAGATAACGATGTTTAATAAAATGATGATTGCTTGGCGTTTTCGGAAGGGAAAAATGAACCAATTTAAAAGTGTTCTGGAAATGGACAACCGTACGTGTGGTTTTCTTTTTTACTAATTGACAACAAACACAACTTATGTTGAACTTGTTTGGTCTCGAAATCGATTAGAGAACCTTCAACATGGATGACATGTAGTAATTTCATAGACAGTTTTCCCAATCTAACTCCTAGTTCTGCACTAAAATGCTTATATTTAGCATGTCAACTATGTATGTATATGTATATATATATATATATATATATATATATATATATATATATATTGATGTGATTTGAGGTCACGAGAGGCTATTGAGCACCAAATTCTATGGAGAAAACCACCCAAAGAGAAGAAAAATGGAGAAAAGTTAAATTTCCATTAGCACATAAAATAAGGACACATAGTTTTGTTATACCATTTAAGGAGAAACCCAACTTTAAGCTATGTGTGTAAATAATTACTTTTGAAAGATACCTTAAAACAAGTTTTTATTTTAAAATGTAAGTACACAAGCCATTCGTTTCGTTCGCGTATAAATAATTATGTTGTAAAGATATGCTACGGTGAAATTCAAACTTTGCTAGAATAAACAATAAGCGTTATTTATTGAAAACGTAATAGGCTGCGTTTGCTGAAAGGTTCATTGCATAAAATAATTGGACGCATTTATGAAGCACAGTATACTTTCCGTGTGTAAATATTTGCTAGAACACGTTTCAGATACCGTAAAAACAAATCTTATTGGATTTACAAAGCATAAGAATGAAGCCCTCATTAATTAAAAATCCGTATGTAGACATTTTTGCAGACTGAAAATGAGTCGCAGGTACTTTTAAAATACTAAATAAATATCCGTGTGTAGGTATATCATTTAATTCAAAACGAATAAACAATATTTATTAGCCTAAATAAACTAGTTCCGAAAGTCTTTGGTAAAGTCATTCATCATCTGTAAATACGCTTGGAATAGCTAATTATTTCGCATAAATGAATAAACGCACCGATTCAAAAAACTCGCCGCTATCAAAAAGCTATAAAAGATAAGATAAGCAAGCTTAAAAGCTCTACGTATTACAGAAAGAAAGAAAGATGTAGCAGTGGACCGGTGTGTTTATTAGCAAAGAATAGACTACGCTTTACGAGAGCCATAAATTATACCGACCGCACGTAATTGGCTCATGTAAACGCAACATCCACATAATTATTACATCATCCAAGGTGGCTAGTGCTTTGAAATAAAGCCAGTAAAATCGAGAAGATGACGTATTGATTTTATTTTAGTCTATAAACCGGAACTGAATTAGAACGGGCCATTCAAATTTAATTCATTGATTTTACGTCATCGAATATGTAACTTTAGAATAAAGATTAATTTTTTAAGACATCGACTAATCTATAGTCTATTTTGCGACATGTATAGAACTTAGAACTATATAGCATAATTATTGTTAAGAATAGTACCAAAACTAAACGATCTCCGATACAAGTAATCTTCATACAAGAGCAACTACTGACTTTAATCGATTAAAGATGGATGCACTTTGTAAACTGATATTTTAACGTCAAATGGAGATTTGAAATGGAACCAGGAAGTATATGATGCCGTAATTATGATGGAAATAAGATTTTGAAAAACACTCTTTGATAATAATAAGTATAAATTTTGGTTTTCTTTGTAACTTATAGGGATATTTAGATATTAGCACTTAATTTAAAATAAGTTCTTAATTTTATAAACATTATATGTTAAGAGGATAATTTCCAGCTAATTTTGAGGTCGGAGCTCGAAGCATTTTGACCTTTACTAAATTATTTGTGCAGCGATTTTGGTCAATCACACTGACAACTGGGGAAATAAAAAGGATCAGAAATTATTCCGTAAAATTTTAAAAAAATTTTTTGTAACTCACAGGATAGGATATACGTGAGAATTACTTTTCATTAGGAAAAATATTCTGTCTAAGCTTAAGCTGTAAACTGTTTTATAAGCACTATTTAGATTTGTTGAATGTAAGAGATTTTTTGGATAATGTGTATAAAAAAAAATTTTTTTTTGAATGCATGTATGTTCCTTCAGGTTTCTGTTACATTTCATTTTCGTAAATTCCACAGCACAATTTCTGTAGAACTAGCCATGCAAGGAAAAGGATTTCATGTTTACATCCTAATTAATACAATTCAATGTACCTTAGCCACAGCGTTATTTTTGTGGTATATATATATATATATATATATATATATATATATATATATATATAAAAGACAAATTATTTGCAGTCCGCAATAAGAAATAGTAATAAAGCTAGTGTTTTGTTAATGGCTATATAACTACTAGCCCAATTTGTATTTGTCAATAGCTCTTATTATTTTCATAAGAGTTTGTTTACAGATACATCTTATTTTATATATATATATATATATATATATATATATATATATATTGCTACGATATCGCTCTCAGCCAAATGTACAACGACCAATTGCCTGCCGATTGCCACCTCTCTGTGCTTTTAAAATAATTTAAAATTTATACAATTAAATTTATGTCTCGACTAACTCAGTGAAACCACGCACAGAGTGAACGACGATATGATAACAGAGAATTTTTACACACTTCTCTCCAACTCTCAATACACTAAATAAGACAAACGAAATTCACCATAAATTGTATAATAAAATAAATAAAATTCTAATTTTATGAATCTACGCCCTTTTTGATATCATTTACTTTTCATAGAACTTTTAACTTAAAATTACATAAATTTTCCTATCGAATTAGCCCCTTACAAGGATTATATCTTTGTACATCTTTTCATAGCAATTAAAACCAGCAAAAAAAAATTTATCTTACCACGAATAGTTTCGTAGAACGTTTCATAAAAATATCCCATTTCTTAGACATAATTCTACGTGCCAACCAAATTTTTGTTGACCTTTTACACAAAATGTTTTAATCACATGCAATACTTTTTAAGCTCACTTGTGAATACATAAATTATGTAAAATTATAAATGCAACATGCTATAAATTGTATAAATATTTTTGACTTTATGTTTCTCCAGTTCTTTGTTACTGGAGCATCTTCTGACAATTCGGCTTAAAAAATTGCTGTTAATTGCATAACGGTCGTTTGTTCAGTAGTTTAGAATCGTTGACCAGCAACTTAGCGTGTTAACCCAGTAATTTGAAATATTCACCAGCATCTTGGAGTCATTTGCCCAATAATTCGAAGTATTAATCCTGTACTTAGACTTTTACTAGTGACTCAATCTTTTACCCGTAACTCAGTATGTTAAGCCAGTAATTTAGTTTCATATACCATTAACTTAGTGCCGCTTATATCAACGGCAAAATTTTATATAAATTTATTTCAACGCGCACTTTACTGTTTATTTTTCTTGAAATTATAAACTTTATTTACGTTTCAATTTCTTAAACTTAGAACTTTTACTAACATTCTACTTACGTAATAATTTTCTTTCAACTAGCACAGTCGGAGCGTTGATTATTAAAATAATCCCTCTTTATCTGTTTTCGTTGGTTTTATAGAATCAAATTCCTTTCCGAATGTTCCACGCGTTCTCATAAGTTGACGCAACGCTATCAATTGTTGGTACGTGTGGATAGGCGTTTTACTTATGTGTTCTTACATTTACCATTGTTTCTCTTACATAACCGTCGACGCGGTATATGCGACGCAACGGCAGTTGGTAACGCTAATCTATATTACAGATTTTAGCGCGCCAATCTGTCAATGACGTCACACAATATGCAAATTATTACACATAATGACGAAATATATAAAATTTATACAATATGTTATTAAAGCGAGGTACTCACATGAATAGGTACAGCTTCCTACCGAATCATGTCCTTCCGGGTTGCTCGTAGCTCCCTTCTAGATTATTTACAGATGGGGGCTGCAACCTCTGGGATTGATCCGGCTAGCGACGGCGGTCGTGGGCTGCTCCCAGGTTGTATCCAGA
The DNA here is from genome assembly GCA_036346225.1 of Platerodrilus igneus. Lineage (NCBI taxonomy): Eukaryota > Metazoa > Arthropoda > Insecta > Coleoptera > Lycidae > Platerodrilus > Platerodrilus igneus. Next base: position 5,622,116 of record JARFIW010000828.1, read on the forward strand.
TTAATCTTCTTTCCTAATATGTAGCGGAACGATAAGGAATGGGTTTATAGGGAACGTTCAACAAAGATAAGCAAAAGGAAATCTACATAATAAAAATAAAGATACGATACCAGACACGACCACTCCACTCGAGGTTCAAAGGCAAAAGCCACGTTTCGTCAGCGTCTCTCGGAAACTCCCCACCTTTTCTTCCCACTCGCGTCGGCGCGAAGTTCGTCCAACCACTTCTCAAGTAACGGAAATACGCGCACCAAGTCTTTTAAATTTAAGGCGCGAAAACTCCCGCACATCAAAACTAAAACTAACAAAAGTCTAGTGCCAAATTTGGCACGTAACATTGTTATATCCGCAACCTGTTGGGTTTTTAAATATTACATTTTATATACGTTCTAAATTGCACGTACATCGGAACTTTTTAGCGGGATTTGACTAACAAATGGTATTTTGTGTGCGTTTTAAATTGTACGTACATCGGAAATTTAATATCCATACTTTATTTACATATGCTTGTTTTATTAGATATACGTTCAAAATCGCACGTATTACAGAACTTTCTATACTTTATGAATTATCCTTGTTATATGCCGTTTAGTACGCTTGACCCGCTTTCGGCGTCTTGAATGAAAATCTAAAGTCTAGCACCAGAATCTTTCATCCAAAAGGAAACCAACAACATAAAACTCAAAATTATCTACAGAAAAATATACGTATATGGCGGGTTATTAATTTACAATTTTGTACACATAATATTATCATCATGCAATAAATATCGAAAAAAAGTTTTCCAATCTTAAATGCTATTTGTAGACTCATAATTTGTTATTTACATCATTTTCTTTCAACATTGCTAATCTTTTACATACACATTTATTTAAGGACGAATATCGCAAGATCATTGCTTTTAAAACAAAGGTGGTTAATTATTAGGATAAAGCCTATACACAATAAAGTACCTGTAACCTTAATAAACGCTACAGTAATAAAATAATATTAAAAGCAATTAATGATTTATCCTTGCCACTTCTGAAAATAAATTTTTTTATCCATTTAACATAAACTTAACTACTTAGACCTTACATGTGATTTTACAATGCTCCACCCGAAGGTACTACATAGGTCTTGAAAGGAGTTTTTTTTACCTGAAAAATTTTGAATTTTGCCGAACTCTTGCTGTTCCAAGCAAGGTAGGAATCTTTAACGTGCGTGTCATCACTCACACACAGAACCTCTATTTTACCTCCCATCCGAACGAGGGCGTATTTTTGTGAAAAATGCTTGCCTAACATTTTTCAAGCGGACAGTGTCGGGATTCGAACCCGGGACTTTGGACGTAATAATCACACGCATACCAACTACGCCACGTAGCTGCCTTAACTAACTACTTAAACCGCAAAAATCAAAGATTGTACACTCTTACTTCAAAAGCTTAATATCGTTTAAAAGCTTAAGAAAGTATAAGAAAGAGCAAAACCCAAATCTCGTTTTAATTTATATTCAAAAAGGCCTGACGTCACAAACAAACATTCGTTGTGCACCCAGTGTTAATTAGAATATAACATATAATATAAAGATTCTGAAAGCTATTTATTCTGCGTTTCTGTTTTTAACACGTACATTTTCAATTTAATTAATTGCTTCAAGTTATTCAAATAAATATGTTGATGCCTCTTATTATATACATTTACTGGGAATTTTAATCGAGGTGTAAAATTTATGCGTGTGAAATATACAATTAGGAGATTCTTAAAAGGTTTTTACATTTTATTTTCAAGTCTGTCAGCTTGCTAAATTCAAAGAGCCAAGTCCGTTTCAACTTGTGTTTTAATAGAACCTTGGAACGCTAAAATTTTCTAAAGGAATTTTATAAACAAAATACAGATGCTTTTTGATCACCTGAAGACTTTAAGTATCTAGCTCTCGGCACATATTACCGTCAGGTTTTGACGGCAATAGGAATTATCAGTGTGGATTTGATTTATTATATGGTTGGATACGATCTATACACATTGGTAAGTGGCGCAGTCACAATTTTGAATGTAAAAAAGTAATCAATAAAAGAAGCTGTTCATGAACGAATAGCATTGTTTTTAATTAGTTAGTTCTTATTTAAATAGCTAAGAGACTTTTTATTTAGATATTTTAAAAGCATTTTTCTTACACTTCAAATTCGTTTAAAACAAATTCAAGTAATTTAAACCCACTTCCTAATTTCTAGAGTTTTAATGAGCAGTCTAACATTTTAGCAAAATGTATTGCTAATCAGGATAAGCGCCGTCAAATAGCTCAGAATCCTGGAAATGTCATTCACAGTTAATGCAATAATGAGGCATTTACAATTAAGTTAGTCGAACCTCCTTAGGAAAAAGATGTAAGCCATTTAATTAATAACTTTCTCATTATAGGTTCTCCTCTTGGAAGCCGGTATCGAAGAACCCGAGGTTGCAGAGGTCCCTTCATTTGCTCCACTTCTTCAACGTTCAAGTATAGATTGGGGATACTTGACACAACCGTCCCTGCAGAGCTGCTTAGCTAGACCTCAGAGACAGTGCTACTGGGGACGTGGCAAGGTAATGGGTGGAAGTTCAGCCATTAACTACATGATCTATATTAGAGGAACAGCGGCTGATTATGACGGTTGGGCAGCGATGGGAAACCCTGGATGGAGTTACAAAGATGTCCTTCCCTATTTTATCAAATCAGAAGATAATCAAAATCCACAAATGGTCAGTCCACGATTTCATGGAAAAGGCGGTTATTTAAACGTTGAACTCTATGGTTTCCAGGATCCTAATGTTTACCACACATTCAACGCATTTCGAGAATTAGGGCTAAAAGAAATCGATCACAATTCAGACCAACAAATTGGCGTATCGATAGGGCAAGCAACTGTTCGTAAGGGCGAGAGGTTTAGTACTAATGCTGCATTTATTCGCCCGATTCGTGGTAAAAGGAAAAACTTGGTTGTGCGAGTTCATTCTCAGGCCACTAGGATTTTAATTGACCCTCACACTAAAACTGCTTTTGGTGTTGAATATGTTAGAGACGTACGTCGTTATAAAGCACTAGCAAAGAAAGAAGTCATTGTGTCAGCAGGTTCAATTAACAGTCCTCAGTTGCTTATGTTGAGCGGTATCGGTCCGGCTGAGCATCTACACAAGCACAACATCCCCGTTATTCAACACTTACCTGTGGGCTTGAATTTACAAGATCACACTACCATTGATGGTGTGATGATTGCCTTAACTAACCAAACTGCGACAACAGTCTCCGATGAAGGAAGAGACATTGATGTTCATTATTACAAAAAAACACGTAAAGGTCCGATTTCATCTCCTGGTGTGTTGCAGGTTATTGCAATGGTACAAACAAAATATGAACAATCAAAGAATTTGCCCGATGTGCAATATTCTTTAGATCCTGCAAGTGTAAGAAATTTCTACGCCAATCCTATTTTAGCTGCACAAACAAACGTATTGCCATTATCTTACTATGATGGATTGATGGTACGGCCAATTCTACTAACGCCAAAGAGTAAAGGGTTTATAGAGCTAAATAATACAGACCCAGTTTTTGGACCACCGCTTATTCACCCAAACACATTCACGGAACGAATTGACTTACTTAGACTAGTGGAAGGAATCAAACAGGCGGTAAATCTCTTGCGAACCGAATCATTTCGGCAAATAAACGCTCAATTGGTAACAACGCCGCTACCTGCATGCACGCACCATACCTTTGGCACCGATGACTACTGGGCATGCGTAGCTAAATCTTACACGACAACCATTTTTCATCCGGTCGGTACTTGTAAAATGGGCCCAAAACACGATCCATCTGCAGTAGTCGATTCAACCTTAAGAGTGCACGGTGTTCACAATTTGCGGGTAATAGATGCTTCAATTATGCCCAAAATTGTTAGAGGAAACACAAATGCTCCTACAATTATGATAGCAGAAAAGGGAAGTGACTATATCAAAAAACACTGGCTCAATGCAGACCGTTTGGGTCACTTCCCGCATGACCATGAGGACATACCTGAGTTTATATAAATGCGCAATTAGTCCTAAATTATATATATAAATATTTAAACTGGCCCTGATTGTGCAGGGCTAATAAAGTTTTTAGTAATTGCAAAAGCTTTCAGATGACATTAACCTGGCCATGGGCATATTTAAGATGAATTGTGTAAGATTTATATAGGCAATGTACATATGTTTGTAGTTCTTAATAGCCATCGTAAATATAAATTGCAATCTAGTGTTATTAATTTCATGTAGGCTTTAGAACTGAAGTGATCCGTAGTGTTTCTAAGTCGATTTCTTATTGGTTTATAATTATTACAAAAATTATAGTGTACATTTCGATATTCAGAGGTATTTGTTAGAGTAGCTCAGTAACCACTTTCAGGTTTCTGAACGCATATCCTTATGTCAGAATTTATGTTAAAAGAGCGCATGTGTAAGAACAATCGTTCTAGTTGACAAAGATAAACGACTTTGTTTTTAGATGTCAAGATCGTTGGTTGTAAAATTTCACTTGGCGGCTTTTTATTAAAGGTAATATTTTATGTTTATAATGTAGTTGCTATTTAAAGTAAACTGATCACATTTTTTAATCAGAGCGTTGTTTTGCATGCGATGTTGGAGCTTATTATAAAACCATTAGATATTTAACCATTGAAGAAAATATTTTTATGATTACCTGTTGCTTTTTGAGATTGATGTATACAATGCTGCCTTGCCGGTTGTTTTACTTGTGATGTCTAATAAGGGAATTTATTTGAACGCTTTATGTCTAAATGAGTGTGGTGTGGTTTAACAACCGAAAACTAATATTTATGTATTTAAATTGATTATTTAATATCTAAATCAAAGTGAAACTAATATTTATTTATTTGAAATAATGTTGATTTTGTATTTAATACAGAGTTGTAACTCCAATTGCATTGCACTTATTGCAGAATCAATAGCAGAGGTACCATTACTGTAATTTTACGACAAACAATGAAAAGTTCTGACATCATATTAAATCATTTTACTAGACAAGTTTGAATACGAACAGTATTATATTTCAATGTTGTATTTGTTTTGTGTTTTATTGATTTAACCACAACGTTGTTGTGTATATTTTTGTTTGTAATTTGTAATGCCACGATGTGTTTAATTTTTCAAAAGGTATGTTTTAACCGATGCAATCATAATGAATAAATTTTACCATTTGCTTATTAGATTTAATATATTTAACTAACATGCACTTATATGAAGATTTAGCGCCTGCATCTGTGCTTGTATTTGTGCTATGAAATTTTCATATGTATTTACTGCCTATATGTTTTATAATGTTTGATATTTGTGATGCATTTGACATTTTTATTTTATGTGTAATTGTTTTATTTCAACATCTTAATCACATTTACAATTGCACCGCTCATATCTTGGTTTAAACGTAATGATATATTTCTTGCTTTGTTTATCCTATTATCTAGCCGATGTTCCTATATAATTAATTAGTATTTAACATTTGTGATAATCGTTGTGATGTAATTAAATTGAAGCTCTGGTATGATCGACTATTTAGTGATTTTTCGCGTTTGCATTTATAACTATGTTGGAGTTAGTCAATTCGCATCTTTTTAATCATGCGCAATCTTACCATAAGTTCATTTCAGTGATTCATGTCGTCTTGTCAATGTACTTGTAGTTGTACCCTTTTGCAAATAATAGGAAGTCGACTAGCCTTTGTGAAATATTTTGTAACACCGGCTAGAAACTGTTAATGTATGTATGTGGGCGCGAGTGTTCGAGCATTGTTGAATATTACTAACATTGGCCTAGCCAACCTCAGTACCTACCAGAAAAGACTAGCTGGTCTACACTAAAACTTCTTCAGTTGTCATGTGTGGTATGTCTGGGTAACAGTTGACATCCAGTCAATTTCAGTGTTGGTGATCTGGGTACTTGTACGTTACCCGTCCTTGTCGAATGTGCCAAATGCAGTTGGAAGTGTGCGGGCAGTTTGAGGTTTTCTCTGCCGTGCTCTTTCCCCAATCGCTCAGGATGACTACGGCAAAGTTTACTTTGAATGTCATTTTCCTATGCTTTCATGCCAATGGCCTATTTAGTAGTTATTTTAATTAAAAGTCAAGTTAGGTAAATGCTGTAGTTTTATTTCATACCTTCCCCCCTTAACGCCATCTTCTCAGCGTGAACTTGGGTCACATTATAACAACACAACGTAGGTGTCGTTGAGCCACTGCCACTAGATGTTATATCATAGAGCCCGGTGTACCGTTCATAGAGGACGTTTGGGTCAGCCTTCAGGTCGGTTACACTACATAACCATTTGTAAATTTTCGTGATTACCAAGTATCAATGAGATAGCTAATCATCTAATATTAAACAAACTGTATTACCATTACCTGGTATACCATTGCTGACGTGTTGTTTTAGTTTCAAGGAGATTCCTATATTGCATGAGAAGCAATTGGGTTTTAGTCTAGACCAGTTGTTCTACCTCTAGAGTCGTTTACTATTAGAATTCACTTAGTTATCAGATTTATGATAAAATGTAGTTTCTGATTGGGCAGTTTTGCAACAACAAATTATAAACAAATTGGAAAATGTTTCGTTGCTGCCAAGAGCTATTTTGCTGATAAACGCAGAAAGTTTCAAGTTGACAACTGTACATCTTTCCGATGATGGAATGTATGTAGTGTGACGAAATCTCTATTTGTAACACAACAATTTGCAGCAACAACTTATGTTCAAACTGGTTATGCAAGCTTCTTTCTGCAACTCGTAGCAGCTATACAATTCCTAAAAGCTTACCAACTATTCATTTTCAGAGCTTTGTAACTAACAGTGCAAGTAATATTTGAATACCTATTCCTTAAATGTATAAACCTTGTACCTGTCAATCGAGTGATCTCGCACCGCAGGACTTGTCAACCACCTTCATTTGAAAATGTCATGCCACAGGATGCCCACTAACTATTTTTGTATGTAAACATCACGCTTATATTCAATGTTTCATTCCTAGAGTATGCGGCGCTACATTACCCCTTTCTTAAAGCTGCTTTGTTCCAGAACACCTAGTGACTTGTATGTTGGAAGTCTTTGTGGCGGTAAGGACAGTCGAAACTATTACTGAATTTCCCGTATTGATAGAAGTAGCAGCCATCTGTTTTCACAGCATTTGGATTGTAACCATACACCAAAATTTTGGCCTCCGATATTCCGGAACTGTACCCCTAGCATATTTCGTAACACTCTCTAGTCCAACCCATCGAGCCCACGACCGATATTGGGTATGGTCAACTTCTTGTCTTTAAATTTGATCATCTGGCCCTTGAGGGTTACTAACGTCTTCCACAGATCCTGGTAATTCGGTTTACCAGAAGGCTGCTGCTTAGTCATTGCGTAGTAGATGCCCCAATGTCGGTCTATTAGCCGCATGGTCTCTCTAACCTGTGATTGCGGTTGGCGAAGTTGATCAAAACCACCAAATTTGTGTTTAAACGCCGAAGCAAGCCTTTGGCACATATCAAGATCTGTTGCTACGCAATGTGATGGAATATTTCGATGGCACATCGAATACATCACCTTGAACTCTTCCGAAACCCCAAATCCCGCTTTGCCGGTGCCGATGTACAGAGACCATATCTCAGACTACGTACGGACCCTGCCAATGTCTTCGTAACTTGGGCGATAGTCCATGCTTCCGTCTGGGACAGTATAGCTAGACGCAGTCGCCATCTAAAAAGCAAGACTTACTCGCTTCGACGTCATATTTGGTCTTCATTCGAGCGCTTGCGATCTGAATATTTCTTCTAATGTCACCATGGATGTTGTAAATCTTGCATTTGAGCTTCTTGCGCAGCTCTCGCTCACGATGTCATCTTCGGGCTTACACGCATAACCAAGTTCACACGGTAGACGTACCTCACGTCCTAGCATTGTACGTACAGACGTCTGCCTAGTGCAGTCATGAACCGAAAACCGATAGGCCAGCAAAAATAGATGTAAATATTGGTTCCAATCTTTCTGATATTGGGAGGTCACCTTGGAAAAGTACTTCCCAAGGTGCGGTCCATGCTTTCTACCATACCATCCCATTGCGGGCACAACGGTGTTATTCGGGTCTTCCTCATCCACAGCAACTGGCAAACCCTTACTACTCTCATAGGTGTGCAACTCTATAGGAACTCAGGCAAAACAGTTCCTTTACCAGCACGTCAGCGACGTTTGCAGGTTCTAGGTTTGGTATGGCATACGCTTCGGTCCACTTCATAAAATAGTCCATGGCTACCAAATTGTACTTATTCCCGGAGTCGATCTTAGGGAAGGAAACCGGTAATATCGATTGCCACTCTCTCAAAGAAGTTCCTATGCTTCATTGAAGCTTGACGGTTTTCTAGTGGTGCGTATAGTTGATATTTGAGATACCATTTGTTTACATACCTTGCAGCCTATCTAGTAATATCTAGCTTGGACTTTCTTCAGGGTTTTTTTAACGCCGAAGTGACCCTCGAGGTCCCATTATGCAGATGTCCTAAACCTTATAACACTCGGCTTTTAGGAACCACCATCTGAAGTGTATTCAAGATTCATCTGTATTCTTTAGGAATCGCATCAAGATCCCATTCTTTACTTTCAGGGAATCTTATACCCAGTACGACATCAGGGTGCTACTTAACGGACTAGTGCCTTGCCAGGAAGGACGTTCTTCTCTGGCTCTCCAACCCAGAATGACACATAAGTCTTTGTGATTCTCCTCTTGCGCATTTGTAGAGGCTGCCAATCGTCATTGATTTCGGTAGCCTGACCAAGTAGACCACGCTTTGCCTCTAATTGTGAGCAATGGTTGCAATCTTCAAAACAAAACCGTCCCCAAAGCGCATCCGCATTAAGATGACTCATACAAACGTAGCGTTCCGTGTTGAATTCACACCTGCAGTCTTTCAATCCATATGGTGACTTGCCCTTAAGGATTTCTAAATTGTAATAGCCACTTTATAGCGCCGTTTGAGGATCTCAGGTGAAAATTTATACCGCAGAGATACTTATAAAAGCGTTTTACGTATTTCACAACCACTAAAAGTTCCCTTCTAGTAACGCCACAGTTTTGTTCCGACTTCGAGAGTACTTTACTAAAGTCACCAATGAAGCTTCTTTGCCCGTCTTGTATTTGAGATAGTACACTTCAAATTAAAAATAAAATTTAAATTAAAATACTATTTTGTTACTTCAGCGTTCTCGTTGCCAATGTAAGTAATTAAATTTTCCTACTTTTAATAGTAAATTCGAACGCTCATAGAAATGAAGTTTTGTGCAGCTATAAAATATAAATGTTTCTTCTACTTTTTCAAAAGGACGTACTGAAATGAAAGCGCGTAAGAAAAATACACACACGCACACACACGCACACGCACACACGCACACGCACACGCAGACACACACGCGCGCGCGCACACACACACTGAGTGCCTTTGTAACCCCGTTTGCTGTATGCTACATGCTATGAAGTAAAGAGCTCATTTCGCTTACCTTTTG